>OX637307.1:7500-2507500 GCA_951799385.1 Hyppa rectilinea | reverse complement strand
TTGTAGAAATTTGTAGCAAGCAAACACCAGTTATCGAACCAGATTTTAATGAAATGTTTATAGTAATTTTTATTGTATTTTTATTTGTGCAGGATGAAATTTATTTCAATTTCTCTAGTTAATAATTTCAAACACACAAAAACTAAAACTTTTGACGTTCAAAAGTGCCTTTCTTGTGCCTATTTGAAATAAATGTTTTGACTTTGACTAAAAAATCGCGAGCTTTCATTATCGCTTTGTCAATACAAATGGCACGTTACACTGTGTGTAGCTACAATGTGTAGCTATGCATAAAGCACTATGCGAATTAATTGAGCTGTAGAGTACCATACGGTACGAAGATAATTTCAAAATACGTAATTAAACTAGTTAAAACTAGTTTTTTTTTCTATAGAACGAGGGTAAAAAGAAAAAGACACTACAGCATACACATCATAATAGCAGCGTAATTATCCATTCAATGAATACAATTATCTCTTTATCGAATATGTTATAGATAAGTATAAAGGTCAAACAAATTTAGGTGTCGCCAACAGGGGAAGAGCGCTCATGTCAGAAATACAGATATTTAATATCTAGTTCAGACACAGATGTCAAATAGGATCATAATGTAGAATAAAGCGCATTGTAGTGTCTAGCATATGTTTGAATAAATAAATTGTATTCTATTCCTATACAGTGTGTTAGGTTAAACGAGGGACATACTTTCAGGGGTTACTATACTCATGAAAATGAACAACTTTGATGACTATGGAACAATATCCGAAATCACGAAAAAAAAATCTGCTATTCAGTACATTTATGTTCGTGTAATTCGTCAAGATGTATGTAACAGCAGATTTTTTTTTTCATATTTCAGAGTTGGTCCCATGGACAAAGTTGTTGATTTGCATGAGTACCATATAACCTGAAAGTATGTCCCTCGTATAACCTAACACACTGCATAATCCTTAATAGCCAATAATAAACTTTGTACAATCTTAATAAATAAACTTAATTAACAATATCCCACAAAATTATGGGCTATTTATCAAAGCACTAACACTCAAATATTGCGATCTTCAAGACAATATTGTCGAGTCTTTTAACGTCAAACATCAGATATTATTGTTTTCTCGTTCGCTCCTTACAATTAAATCTAAAACGACTATTCTCAGTATCAGCCTACGTTATCTGAAATTTCTGAGGGAACAAAATGACAGTGAATGAGATAACAGAAATAAACGTTTATGTAACTTGGTGAGGAGAGTGGAACTAAAATAGCCATTTGGAGTCGGAACTCCGAAGATTTCGCTTGTTTCAATTACCGAAATAGAAAAAACATGATGATTTGTATGCTTGATCGAATATTATGTAAAATCTATTTCGAACATACATATAATAAAAACAAGTATTTACATACTTAAAAAGACTTTAAATATTAACAATAACCAAGTGCAATCATATAAAACAAAAGGGAAAAAAAATCAAAGGGCATCAAAAAATTCGTTCACATCGCTGTCAACAGGAAAAGTTCTCAAAAGGCTGGCAGCATTGCCACAAAACGATTCTTTGACTCTTCTTTCTCTTTCTTCCTTTAATGGAAAAACAAGTGGGTTTCTGTTGACTTGTTACCTTTTCACATCTAAACCACTGAACCGATCGTTAAATAGATATGTGGCTAGCTTACTTTTCATCAAGTACTTAATTATTAGAAAGAAAATACAATAGAAAGCAGTGGTGGCCACGTGGTAACAGCCGCAACTTACGATTTGTAGTTAGTAGGTCTGTGTCTCAATCGTGGGCATAAAATACAATAGAGAGCAGTGGTGGCCGAGTGGTAACAGCCGCGACTTACGATTTGTAGTTAGTAGGTCTGTGTCCCAATCGTGGGCATAAAATACAATAGAGAGCAGTGGTGGCCGAGTGGTAACAGCCGCGACTTACGATTTGTAGTTAGTAGGTCTGTGTCTCAATCGTGGGCATAAAATACAATAGAGAGCAGTGGTGGCCGAGTGGTAACAGCCGCGACTTACGATTTGTAGTTAGTAGGTCTGTGTCCCAATCGTGGGCATAAAATACAATAGAGAGCAGTGGTGGCCGAGTGGTAACAGCCGCGACTTACGATTTGTAGTTAGTAGGTCTGTGTCTCAATCGTGGGCATAAAATACAATAGAGAGCAGTGGTGGCCGAGTGGTAACAGCCGCGACTTACGATTTGTAGTTAGTAGGTCTGTGTCTCAATCGTGGGCATAAAATAATACTAACTATGTTGGGGTTAGTTTTTAGTCTAACCGGATGTAGTCGTGGACATAATATAGACTGATAATAAAAAAATACGCAGAAGTTGCGGACAACAGCTGGAATTTGATCGCGACGATAGGCCGTGGTGGTGCAAAATGAAAACTTGTAGTGGACTGTATAACATGTATAATTATGATATGAGAAATTACAACCAATGATACCAATGATATGAGAAAGTTCAAATTATAAAAAGCACCAGAATATCCTGATTAAAAACATTTTATTTAGATTCAATCGATAAAAAAAAACACGAAACATCTTCCAACTCCATTTCGGATGCCTTGAGCTCACTGCCTTAGGTCACGCGAGGTCACGGTTATACACTAGGATTGGAAAAAGGTCTTAAATAGTGCTGTCTCACTATATTTTCAGACCCACTTTAAACTTTAAAAAAAGGCTTTTAGTGCCTCTTACATACAGGTCCCTTGTAAAGTTTTATTTAGGGCAAAACTTACTTCTGGTTGGTTCGTTGGTCTAGTGGTACAAAGTACCTAGAGTGGATGTACCCACGCTAGGTACTTTGACATTTACATTTAAGTATTTTGTTTGTATTGATTAAATTACAATAATTAATAATGTCACATTTGCATGCCGAATTTAACCATGTGTGGTTCATGTACGGAGTCCAGCAGGGATCGATTTTCAGATCGGACAAGGACGTGCTATTAAGTTTTTTCATGTTTATGGATGGATAGTTAGATAGATTCATTTATTTGACTGAAATCTGGTATTTCACAGATCTTATATTACACACAATAATTATATATGTAGTTCTACATATTCCGCGTACTAAATTCGGCATGCAAATGTGACAATAATAATTATTCGGTTTTAATCAATACAAACAAAATACTTAAATTCCAATGTCAAAAAATAATTAAATAATAATAATAATAATCTTCATATCAAATTACGAATGAAAATGAAAAATAATTTAATTACAATCGGAATTTCATAGTTACAGCCCGGAGGTTGGATTCGTAGCCGATTATTACCAGAGCCATAGTCTCACCTCCAAGTGAGACTTGAACCAAACTGGGGTAATGTGGGCGTACTTTTCGACCTTTGGAAATACAGGCGTATTGTTACTTAACTCGTCACAGGTTTTCCTAATTAGAGACACGTAAGCGGAGTTTGACTAGCTGTCAAGTCAGGCCAATTTATGGCAACCAGACTCCTCAGTTGTTTATTTTTATTCCAAAAATATTCATGACAAAAACGTCGGAACGCACGGAAGAAGTTTTCGTCTGTTACGCCATTTCACTTCCATCATACGAATGACGTGCGCCAATGCGGAGAAATTCCGGCTGTCTGTACATTGAACGAGGGTTTGAAGACTTACTGAATTATGTATACGAAAATATTCATAGTACTACTAGGTTTCAGCTACTAATCAAGCCAAGGAAGTTGTTAGTCAGCCCACGGAAGCAATCATTCTTAGTGATAAGCTGGGAATCTGTCCGTGTGTCTGATATATAAATGTGACCGTTAACAAATCTTCAGAAAAAAAACAGTTTTTCCAGGTCAATTTGAACTTCAAACCGTTAGTAACTCCAGGCTTTATTCAACGAGACTTTAACGTCTGCAATCATTAAGGATAAAAGTTTTAGCTGTAACATTATCGGGTCGATACAACACTGTTGACACAATACCTTTGTTGCATCTCACGACACGGCTGCGCTTGTCGGTAACTGAAGTCGTGAGGTCCCGTTTATGACTATGGCATCCTTCAGCATATTGTAGAGGGATTTGACGAGACTACAACAAGATACATATATTCGTAAAGTCTGTTCCGAAAGTGACTTAACAAAAATGTAAATAAACTGTTCAGAAAAAGCAGGTACTTGTCGATGAAAATTTGTAGTGCCACTTATAATATGAATGTTTCCATTTGATTAACTGAAAATTCTAAATTAAATCATTATGATGTTTTCATTTGGCATTCGAGGTTAATATTGTAACCTCAATTTTGGTCGGCGATATTTCACATACAATACAATAATAACAATCAAACAATAATATTGGCAAAAGTATTTTAATTGTTACTAATATTAAATTGGAACGTTTTGATGGATGTGTGTGTGTATGAATGTTTGTTACTCAATCACGCCAGAACAGCTGAATGGATCTGGGTGAAATTCGGCACAGAGACATCCTATAGTATAAAATACTTTTTATGCCAGAAAGAAATTCCCGAAGGATAATTTCCGACCACCAAGCGCGCGAAGCCACTGGAAAAACTTCTTGAGACTAAACTTCTCATTACAGATGACTGTGGGTACGTGATTGCTTAAGAATTTAACCTCAACAGGGTTTGTTTATACTTTCATCAGTAATTTTTGAAGCAGACCACAGTCATAGTACTTGCATGCTTATACTCGCGTGTGTCGTAAAAATGTAAGAACATTTCGTGTTCGCAAACGACCTGACAATGTGGTAGGGCTTATTATTATTCTTGTATACTCGCACTTGGGAGCAAGGCTTCAAGTGGCGCCAATATAATATACTGTTTTAGTCACGTAAGAGAACACGTTATATACATTTTCGACATTGGCATTGAACGGCAATTGAAGGACAGCGATTTATATCCAGTCTATTGAGCGTGGCGATATTCTGCGTTGATAAATATGTATATTACGTGATATAGAGAATCATACAAGAAAAATAAATCTAATGGATCTTGTGGCTAAGTAAAACAGTCACACGGGTCGATCGAGCAGGTTTAGCTGCGCATGCCGCAGTTGGTCTGTTGATGGGTGACAATCTTTACATACAAGATCGCTCCGCACCTCGAAAATTACTCTAAGCCGTTAGTTCCGGCTAGGGCTGTCATTCGTGGATCTTTGTCAGTCGCTACGGGACGTCAGAAGCCCGAAATTTTGACAACTAGTCTTACCAAATGGGGGTATTACGCAGTAGCTGGGGTGTGCAGACGCTCCATGTAAAATACTGGTATTCAGCTGCACCTGGTTAGATTGAAAACCGACCCCAACGTAGTTGGGAAAAGATTAGTCACGTAATGACGAAGAAGAAATCATATCTGGTAAGAAGGCTTCATCTGATTGAAAGTGGCTTTTAATGTTGTAGAAATTATGAAAAAAAAAACTATATTTAAAAGAGTAGGTATTATGCATACAAGCCGCACGCACATAATCCAAAATAACTTAAAGAAGATAAGAACACACCTATAAAAATTAGCAGCGAATTTAGGATTTTTTTGTCTTCCCGCCCCGAGCACCTTGTATAAATCATTCTTATCTAAATGCTACACCAAATGATACATTTAATACCAATACCAAAGCCAAAAGATTACGGGCAAAACGACTTGTGACATGCCAAGACTAAACGACCTCTCCTCATAGATTTGGGTTAACGACGAAATGATTTTACGAATCGCTACCTTCTACAATAATCGAATATTTCCCCAGAATAGGCAATTAGATCGTCATCTCCATTCCGCTGCGGGATTATGTTGTATGAAATTTGAATAATTTTGCATTGTGATTTGACATTTTGATGATATAAACAGCAGTTCCGTACTACGCAGGCAATATGCTGAGGATTTCATTCTGGGCCTATTTTCGTTTGCGTATTATGTTGGTAAAATGTTGATAGGAAGTTCAATACTATTTGCGTGGATCACTGTGATATTGTTTCGTTTCAAAAATCAGTTAACCTTGGGTCTACACAGAGGGTTATAGATTCAGCAGGATTGTCCGAAAGGGTTACCGCTACCCCGGAACATAAAAGGCTAAGGATGGAACATGGATGGGTTTTTGTCAGTAAGAGTCTGACACTCCCTTCAGCTTATATGATGATAGGTCTTCATAGGTACCTACTGCTTTGGATTGGGTATTAGCTTCATTTTTCTGACTGACCGACTCCTTGGCAATTCAAATTGCCTGTTATTGGTTTATTTGAAACAAATGCTTTGAGTTTGAGTTTGACATCACACCCACAAAAAAAGGGATATTGCTTTACAGTCATTATCATCACAGATAGTCTTATTCCAACTACTGCTTGGAATCAGTCGTCTCCCTTTTAAGGTAGATGTGCAAGGCCCGTAAAATAAAGAACGCAGGAAAATTTTAATTTCGCAGGCTTTTTGCGCATCAAGCTTCTGTGCAATTTACTGCGTTATGAAATAAGTCTTTTGTTTGTAATTTAGGCGACGCTTCTATCTGCAACATGTATTTAGAGAAACGTCTATTTACCTGAAGACTTTGCCCCTATTTAAACCCACAAACAACATTGATTAGCAAGTTTTGCATGTCCATTTTTTAAATAATGGAGAATTATATTTTATAAAATTCATGAGATAGCACAAGTATGTATATCAATGTAATAACAAGTGTTGGAACCAAACTAAGCTGAAAAGCTTAGTCTGTGATGTGAGCTACAAATCCGATTGCGGACTTCACACAGAAGTTACTCGGAAACGTGGTAACTAGTAGCATTAGATGTTACACGAGTTTAACACGTAACATTTTGGTCAAATTGTTCAAGCATTAAGACACGAATGTTGTTACAACTCATTTGTATTCAAAATAAGTCACTATTTAGAGGTATTTGAATAAGGACTGAAAGGTTTACTTCAGCAAAATTATCTTCAAATTAAATGATTTCATTCGTCAAACTTTTAAATCTAGATGGCGCCGGCTTTTTCCTGCTGACTCTTCCCTGAGAAGAAATATCGAAACAAACGTCACGAGATTGGTCTGGAGTTTGAACCCAAGCCACGCACCTCTGATTTTTGGGATTCATCATGAACATCGTGAGGAAACGGGCATGGCTGAGAGATATTTCTCAATAGCATGTGAAGCTAAGTCAGAGGCCCATGGGTAGCATAAAAACTCTGACACCAGGTTAGTCACTAAGTACACGAATAAAAAGTCTCTTTTAAAGTTCAAACATCATAATATTCAGATTTTATGTCAGTCTAACAATGCAGGGCCATGTCCGAAAGGGCCTTTTGAAGTTGTGTGTTTTGAAGAGTGCCATTATAGTTTCGAGTAGACCTGTCCCAAAAGAGAACATGCATGCGTCAGTTATCGTGTAGCTCAAAGCTATTTTAGGGTCATGTATCACTCGCAATGACGGTTATGTAATTCTCACATAGAAAAAGGCAAGTATGTCTATACTTATGTAGGTGGTAGGTATGTATTATATAGGTACCTATTCAATAATCGTAGGAACCAAAAAACTCGGGAACGCAAAAATTTAATTGTTTACCTCTTGTTGTTTAAAACATCGTGTCCTAGAACCAAAAATTCGAAGAAATGTGACATCAAGTTGGTACACACACGGGCTCGCGTGGTGGATTATGGCCCACTCCCTCTTACAGAGAAGAGTCCTCTGTCCCAGCAGTGAGAACATTATATAGGCTGATTATGATTATAATGACCTCTTGTTGCTCGCTTTTGTCTGCAGTTTCAATATAAAATTTAAAGACATATCCTTCACATGCATTGCTCTGAATTGATATTAATTGCTGGATGATGTCATCAAGAATAACATGTGTATTAAAACTGTCTGTGATAGCAAGATATTGTGATATTATTATAAAAATGGCTCTTAATTAAAATAACTGGCTGCTGCCAGCGGCTTCGCCCGCGTGGATCAAGGAAATTATCCCCAGGGAACGTACTACCGAGATAAAAAGATCATAAACTACCTCTGTGCCAAGTTTCATTCAGTTCCAGTCAGCTGCTTGACCATGAAAACGTGACAAACATACACACACACACACTCACAAACTTACGACTTTATAATTATTAGTGTGATGCTATCATGCATTCCTTAATCATGAACGCAGACTGGTTTATGTTTCTCTTGATGTAATAGTTGGTAAAAATTGATGTCAACATACGCGTTGGCAATTTAATTGTGTAAAAAATAGTGCTCCTAACCGAATTTCGGCTATGGCGTCCAATTTCAGTGGAGACTAACCTTCTGCGCAGTATATATTATAGTGCACAAGTGTGTGGAGGAGCTCGTGGCTAAGTACTAACAGCCATACAGGTCGATCCATCAGGTTAAGCCACACTTGCCGGGGTTGGCCGTGGATGGGTGACCATCTTTACATACCGAGACTCCTCCGTGCCTCGGAAAACACGTTAAGCCGTTGGTCCTGGCTGTCATTTGTGCATCTTTGACAGCCTTTACGAGTCGAAAGAATTGTTTTGCCCAATTATTGGGTTGTGGAAGGCAGATAGGCAGTCGCTCCGTGTAAAATACTGGTATTCAGCTGCATCCGGTTAGACTGAAAGCCGACGCCAACATAGTTGGGAAAAGGCTCGGCAGATGAGGTGAAGCGTGTGCGCAGATATAGGTGCACTCACTTTTTTCTCACTCTCATAGTCCGATGAGGTGGAAATCCGTCACAGCCTGGATGAAATAAATAGATAGATAATAAATAAATATGTTTTCAAAAATACATACATAAATAATCAGCCTAAAATGTTCCCACTGCTGGGACATAGGCCTCCTCTCTATGGGAGGGAGTGGGCCCAGTGCGGGTTGGTGGATGTCACGTCTTCGATTTTTTTGTTCTCGGAAATGGCAGTTTGCTCAAGATGTTTTCCTTCACCGTTTCGAGAGCAGTGGTGATGAAATTAAATACACAAAGTAAAGCGCCTGCTTTTTTTTTGAAGGCTGTGAAATCATCCAATGACTGCTCCCACTCTGGGTGGAGCGGAAGGGAGTGTCAGACTCTTACTGACTAAAACCCATCCATGTTCCTTCCGTAGCCCTTTATGTTCCGGGGTAGCGGTAACCCTTTCGGACAATCCCGCTTAGACAATCCCGCTTAAAAGCGCCTGCTTGGGTTCGAACTCACGACCACTCGTAAGTCGAGGCCGATACGAAAAGCCTCTTCAAAAATACAAATAGGTAAAATACGGATTCAATTTTCGAAATAATGTTGGTTGATATAGTTGTTATTGGTCTCGAAAATCTATCAGAAATGGCTGAGACTCTATACTACACAGATCAATTGTCATCTGATATCCACAAGCCAATTACTAGGGGAAAACAATATCTTAAGGAGGGGCCGGTAGTCAGATAGTTAGGTCTCTCCCTGCCCATTACATTTCAAATAGGTATTTCTTCTATGATTGGAGCTATCGATCTAACTTATGCTCTCTGAAACAAATAGTCTTGGGAGTGAATGATGGTCACCCATAAATTTACCGCATTAGGCTAAAATAATCATAATACTTTCTTTTTTTTTTATAGATGAAAAAGGAGGGACTGTCTGTCACTTACTCCTATTTATGTCGGCCACTTAAAAACGCATAAATTCTCTATTTAACAAGAAACAAACTACAATGCCGACATATCGAAAGTAATAATTCAACAAATTGAATGGTAATGGCAATGGTAATCTAATGCTGTTCAAGAAAATATTTGGTGCAGGGTAAGCGGGATTGACCAAAAGGGTTACCGCTACCCCGGAACATAACGGGCTAAGGAAATCCAATACTAGAGAGCTAATAATAGGACCTTAGTCATCCAGAATAAATAAATAAATCCAATTTACAGAAATATCCGGTAGAATATGGTTTTCTTAGTGGATAAAATTATTTTTATTATGTATTCAATTCATTGTTTTGGTTGTTTTTATTTTTTTTTATTAGCCATTTATTGTTGACATAATCTACTCATTACTATGTTTTTTTTTTAATGAGTTGTATTGCAAAATGTGGTTAGCTAGAGACCTCGACAGTTGATCATATTTATTTATCTTGATCCTAGTTAGTAATCATTAGCTATTAATTGATTGATTTTACTTCGATGGTCCTAGTTTATCATTTGTAACTTCGAGTTACGGCTGTATGGACATAGTACAGCATTGCACATGTAAGCGGGCACGCACTTTTACCTGGAGGCTCTTTTTTTTTCTTTTTAAATTTACGCTTGAGTACAGTCAGTTTTAATGTTTTAATTGGTATATTGACGTGTGCTAGCTGACATGTGGCAAATGATTGATTTTAATGTGATGTGTTTCGTAATGTTAATTACTTCTCATGCGATAAATGTGTGTAGAGTCAAGTTCTTCCAACTAAACAGACAGCTGTGCTGCTGGGGAGTTTGTTGCGCCACTTCTTCTTCCCAGCTAAAGCACTAGGAAGTGGTGAAGGGTGGGCGTTTTTGGGGGACTGTCTTATGTAACTTTGACCTTCAAAAAGTGCTGATCTTCAGCCTTTGAATAAATGACTTTTGATTTTGATTTTGATGTCTCAGGTTTGCTCGGAATCGTTATTTAGGTGTCTTTTGAAGATTAAAATTGGGTACATAGATGAATATTTTTTCAACCTTCTTAATCTTTTCCAATTCAATGCCCATCATTCAATTAATTTAACATACCTATCTAATATTATAAGAAAAATGTAGGTAGGTACTATAGAAAAACTCATTTTTGGTATAATACACCCCCGTCCTTTCGGTTTAATCGTGGTCGGGTAAAATGTAATATTACCTAACTTTTTTATCCTGAAGCGGTCACAGGGACGGCCTATTTCATCCGTGAGGCAAGCTTTCAGCGAACTTTTTAATATTTTGTAATAATTCAGTCCATTAGAGTATTATTATTATAGGTCTAACCTTCCAACGTCCAAGAGATTACTTTCGTGAAATAATTATTATGAACGGTAGAGATAAATCTGAAAATCATAACAGGATTTGAATTGGCTTAAAGTTTTAGTGTTTTGCTGAAAAACAACAATTAGAAGGGCCGTTTTCGGTACTCCTATTTTGATTTTTAATTTATGTTTCGAATAATTTAATTTTAGTGGGCTTAAGAAAAGTACTATTGTTTAAGAGAAGATCTTTTGCGAAATAAAACACGATGTTGTGTAATAGTGTGTTTGAATGAATTGGTTGTAAGCAACGGTTACCCTTTCTGACAGTCCCGCTGACCAACTATTTAACCTTTTTTTTTTCTTATGGTGGGAAATCATCAAATAACCCGTCCCGGTCTCCTCCCAGGTGGAGCGGAAGGGAGTGTCAGACTCTTACTGACTAAAACACATGGGTGTGTTTTAGTCAGTTTTATTTCTTTCTTAGCCCTTTATGTTCCGGGGTAACAGTAAACCTTTCGGAAAATCCCGCTGTCACGGCAGTCTTCGGCCCTAGTGGACCTTTTCCTTAACTATTTAACCTGGAGTAACTATTTTACATAAATCACTAAATCTACAAATAACACTAAAGGTGCAATGATATTCTATTCACTTAAAATTTGCCCAGAAACTCCGGTCTATCTTTCAAACCAAATAAATCAAATGCATTTAAATTCTGTTCGATATTTCAGCAGTCTATTCATCCATATTGTACTCAACTTTGCAGTTCTCGTCTCGTATCGACGTCGGAACATGTGTTTAGAATATATAATTATCACACGGATTGGTTTACAATATTCATGGATTCTGTGTGGGTTTTAGTTGAGAGTTAGGTAACTTGTAGATACGTGAGGTAAGTATGTGGAATAATCAAAACCTCGAGTCTAAATATAACCCGGAACCCCACCTTCTTTGCTATTCGATTTATTTGTCACCACAGAAAGGGCGGGGTTAATTTGTTACTAAAAATAGGCCCATGTTACTTTTCTTATGGTACCTACCTTAGTTCAAAACAACAACTAAAAATGCCCAGCAAACTTCTAGAAGGAGTATGTCTCGACTTGATATACCGTAGGTACATGATATACCCACGGAAGACATCAGCCACAAAACATCATAATCATCTGCCTAGCCTTTTCCCAACTATGTTGGGGTCGGCTTCCATTCTAACCGGATGCAGTTGAATAAGTACCAGTATTTTACATGGAGCGACTGGCTATCTGACATCTACAACCCAGTTACCGGGCAATACTATTCCTTTGGTAAGACTGGCTGTCAGATTTCCGGGCTTCTGACGACTCGTAACGACGCTTAACGTGCTTTCCGAGGCTTTTGACGAATGTACAACAATCCAATAAAAATACTACACTATAAAAGGTGAAAGAAAAACAAATACAACAATGACAGGTAAAAGTAATTAATATGTCATAAATGTACTAACAACTATGGATGAACAATGAATCTGAAATAATTGACTTATTATGATTATATTATTATTATTATAAATATATGGTGCTCACATATTTACAAACATTCTAAAAGCTAATAATAATAAGTAAATAAAGAATTAAAATAAATTAATGAACGACAAAGTTCCTATAATTTTAGAACGAAAGTGCCATTTTCGCAATAGACAGCACAGAGCACACAAACAGTTATGTTTGACGCCATTTCAGCGTCAAACATAACTATTTACAAATAAAAAATAACGCTCTGAAGGTCTTGTAACTTGTTATCTGTATTATAATATAGTATTGTTCGGCTTTACAATTCCTTTGGAAGATACTTAGATTGTATCATGGCTATTGTGGCCTACAATTTGGCCTCGATACTAAAATTTTATCTTCAAATATCGTGCGTACTAGAGCTAAAGTTTTCTTCGTTTGAGAACTATAATAATTTTATTTAGTTACGCTCCAATTCAACGTTTTGGTAGTCGAAATTCAATAACTGAGCTGGAATGTTTTTCGTTGAATCAAGAGAGACATTGCCAATTTGTTCAATAGTAGCTTCTGCTAGCGGCTTTGCCCGCGTGAATGTCGTAAAGTACCGGGAACCGTGCATTTTTCCGGGATAAAAAGTATGCAATATGTTAAATAAGGTTATAAGCACTGTGCCAAATTCCGTCCAGGTCCGTTCAGCTGTTTCAGCGTGTAGAAGTAACAAACACACACACACAAACTTTCGCCTTTATAATATTAGTGTGATAATGCTTGTGCCACTTACAAGCTGTAAGCCGAAGGTTTGAACCCAGACTATAGCTTTCCTTTGTGTAAATATTTTCAGGATCATCCCTCAAAACGGTCAAGGAAAATTTCACGTAGAAACCGGTATGTCCTAGAATGAAGAATTCGAAGATATGTGACATCAACCAACCCGTACGGGGCACACGTGGTGGATAACAGCCCACTTATTATCACTGAGAGGACGCCTCTGTCCCAGCGTTGGGGACATTATAGGCTGATTATGATTGTCTCTGTACTGAATTGTATTAATAATAGTGACCAACATTTTTATACTGCTGAGGAGAGGAGGTCAAATCCTTTCGCATAACAAACTGTGAATCATGTTTAGCGATAAAGCTGTGAAGAAATCAGAAAACTGTTGTCCTCACAATTTTTATAGCGAGAGTGCATAATGCTATCCATAAATCCATAGAGCACAGTCGCCTATTCATTAAGTTACCACAAACTGTAAAATTTAGCTCAAGCGATTTTAAACTTAACGATCAACGTCTTTGACGCTTTGGTATAGCTGGTCAGGTACGTAGTAAAGATAAACTATGATAACGTGGCCTGCCCCTCCAAAATTTAAAACATTTGAAAGTATTTGTGAAAGTAATTACAGAGCGCCACCAAGACTCACAACGCATGTTGCTGCCGGCCTGTTACTGAAGACGAATACTTACAACTACACAGAAACTCTTTCGTAAGGATGTGACTATGACCATTGAAATAGTAATTTGGAGGGGCGCGTCATGTTATCATAGTTTGCCTCTAGTCGTAGAAACTAGTGGATGTCAAAAAATAACAGAAAAACTTTATGAAATTCTGTCCTGTCCCGAATTCTGTGTGGACACTAAACAATAAACTTTTTTTTACTCTAGAATTTAACCAGAGTGGTCTGTGAATATTTTTCACTAAAATATTCGGCTCTGAGGTCCCTTTAACGTTTAGTATCCGTTTTGTACAGGTATGTGGTCGTTGGGTCGATTATTAATAACTCGATTTAGTTTAATGCTTGGAAACTAACAGTTTTTTTGTTAATCTAGTTTGTTTTAACCCAGATAAGATGATTTGACGGTTTCGGAAATACGGTTTAGGCAAGGTTTAGGGATGATGACCGGCCACCGTAGGCGCGGGCCTGCGGACGGTGAGTAATGGGTGACTCACCGTCCGATCAGCACCAGACCCGTGCCGGACGGCGCGTATATGTTCCACGCGCGCCTCAAAGAGATGTCAGCATATGAAGGGGCCCCTCAGGGCCAAGCCTGTCGGGTAAGCGGGATTGTCCGAAAGGCTTACCGCTACCCCGGAACATAAAGGGCTACGGAAGGAACATGGATGCGTTTTAGTCAGTAAGAGTCTGACACTCCCTTCCGCTCCACCCAGAGCTGGAGAAGTCATTGGATGATTTCCAAGCCTTAAAAAAAAAAGGTTAAGAAAATAAATTATATTTAGTCCGTTAGTCAGTAATATAAATATTATACTCGTAATGTTTGCTTTTCATAATATTAACAAAAACTTACTTGGATAAAACGCATTAAAGTTGGGGAGTGAGGGCGCGCTACGTCACAACTCGTATAAAGTCCGAAAAGGAGTGACGTCATGCCACATTTTAACACAATGTATTGACGTAATCTTTCGAATACGTAAAAAAAAAGAAAAAATACATATCCAATTTTCTTTAATAATCTAGCTGTTGAGTAAAAAAAAATTAGTCATCATTACTATTGCTTAAAATAATATTTCCTTATAGGTTCCTTAATAAAATGTAAAATAGAGTAATATGCGAAAATCTAATACGATTTTGCTACCAGCTATGATACCTAGAAAAAAAGATCAGAGTCCTATGTACGACACAATCCATCGTATAATGTCCGGAGACCGGCGATATGTAGACACGTGCCGGGAGCTATGTTACATAATACCTATCGAGAACTTCTAGATGAAATACGTTAACATATAGCGTCACAACGATTTAAAATACCTAAGGATGTTAAATAAGTTGTTGTATAAATCACAGATGCGACGCTACAAGCTGTATGTCACGTCACGTATTTAATAATATTATGTCGGCGCAACATACAATAATTATCATGAAAGTAGTACAAAAAATTTAAATAAAATAGAAAAATCGAGTTCATATACGTATATAGGTCAGATAGGCAGTCGCTCCATGTAAAATACTGGTATTCAGCTGCATCCGGTTAGACTGGAAGCCGACCAAAACATAGTTCGGAAAAGGCTAGGCAGATGATGATACATCACTAGATAGTATAAAACAAAGTCGCTATTTTTGTCTGTTTGTTTGTCTGTATGCTTAAATCTTTAAAACTACGCAACGGATTTTGATGCGGTTTTTTTATTAGATAGAGTGATTCAAGAGGACGGTTTATGTGTATAATTTGTCGACATATTTTGCGGGCGAAGCCGCGGGCGGAAGCTAGTATAATAATAAAATCGTTATAACTTACCATTTTTTATAGTTAGTTCGAAGGCTTTAAAGTGACTACGTTCAAGACTTACTGAAAGGCGTAGATAGTATATTTTTAAAAGTTTCGGACTGTTATAAAAATATGAAATTTCTAAGAATAATAACAATTATAATTTAAGTTATTTAATTAAGAGTAAAACCTTACCGAAAGATATTTCAAATCTTATTAAGAGGTATATAAACCTAATAATGCTCCAATATTTACGGTGAAAAACTCTTCCAGCGAGTAATTTCTAAGAAATCTAAACAGCCTGAGACGTTAACGGGCTATTTTTTGCGCTTACTTCATAAATTGCTTTTTAAACCTGAATAACTCGAACGATTTCAACAAATTAGGCTTTGTTCGGTTTTTCTTAGTCACGCGAGCTTACAACGAGCTTTGGAAACGAATAGAAGTATTTTTTTGACATGTGAGTTTGTGATTTCGTTACTTTGAAAGCCGCTTTCTTTTTTGTGTGATTAGTGATTATCACTTGACGACACGGTTGGCGCAGCGGTTGAGCGATTGACTGCTGCGCAGCATGTCGCGGGTTCGATAGGAATCGCAGGAGCACGGAACAAATATTTGTACGACCTGCAAGTATTTGTTACGGGTCTGGGTGTTTTTCTATGTATAATATGTATGTATTTACAAAAAAAATATGTATATAAGTAGTTTATCAGCCATCTCGTTACCATAACACAAGCATTAAGTTGCTTAGCTTGGGACGATACGGCGTTGTGTGAAATGTCCAAGGATATATTATTATTATTAACCTGGTGTCAGAGTTTTTATGCTGCCCATGGGCTTCTGACTTAGCTTCACATGCTGTTTTTTAAGTAAGTTGTAATTATACAATACACGTATGAATCCGAAAAGGTAGAGGTGCTTTGAGTATATTAAGGCGGCGAATAAAAATAATTATTATTTAATCGTATGGAATTAAAGTTGAAACTTCAACGTTCACCTAAAAATACCTTGCCGTGCCGTACCACCAATGTGCGCCGGGCCTTATTGAGTAACAAAAATTCAAACTTCCATATTATTATTTGTATTGTTAGCTGGGGGAAGGATATTTCTCATTTATTTATGTATGGAGTAAAAATAACAAAATAGATATCTGAAGGCTTCGAACGTGTAAACTGGACAAGTCGATATACATAATGTTAATGTTCTCATGTGTGTAAATAAGCTCCAAAGACGAAAGTTAAAATCTTGAGTAATAATTCTGTAAAAGTTTATGATAAAACTCTATAGTTTTAACGTGTTGTGTATTTCAAAATCCAAAGATCTACGTAAAGTCAAGTTTAGGTATTTTTTTTGTGAATTTGACACATCATTCATCATTCTCTTATCCCAATTTATTTGGGGTCGGCGCAACATGTATTTTTTTTTCATACTTCTCTGTTAGTCTTGTCTGAATTACAAAAGAAAGATATTATTATTGAATGCTAAATTCTACACCAACTCTATTTGCCTTAGTTGCATTCTAATTGACCCATTATCGTTTGCTTATAAGAGCTCAACAATTTATACTGTTATTTTAAAATGTATTGTCATTTCGAGAGAATTTTTCTCGGGGTTCACACGACATTTAAGTGTTTAAATATCTAAAAGGGCATTGACCTCCAAACCACTACATAGTATAATACAAAGTCGCTTTCTCTGTCCCTATATCCCTATGTATGCTTAAATCTTTGAAACTACGCAACGGATTTTGATGCGGTTTTTTTAATAGATAGAGTGATTTAAGAGTAAGGTTTATGTGTATAATTTGTCGACATATTAGGCGGGTGAAGCCGCGGGCGGAAGCTAGTTGATTATAAAGAAAATATCTACTCTGAAACATATTTTCTATGTATATTGAATGAGCTATTAATACCAGAACCCTTATAATAGTCCTGTAGGGATAATTAAAGCAGAGTTATTCTTGGAATTTTTACCATATTCAAAAATCAAATAAGTTATTTCAGTAATCAAGTCACGGTTACCAGTTACCACTAAATTAATAAACAGGTAACAAAGAATACTTAGAAAAACGCTCATTTTTTAATCTATTACGCAAGATAGTTGAAAAACCTTAAAGCAATACTTCAATTCAGCATAAAAAATGAGTCTTTCAGATTATTATACAAAAATGTATTGAAAGCATGAATTTTCTCACGTTTTCCGATAAAAATCCGATTCTTAGTCACACTCCGGCTTCGATGGATAATACATTGCGGCAGACATTGATGAATGCTTACGATAAATACGATCCGACGCCATATCTTAAACAGACTACGAAAACTAAAAATCCAATCAATCAATCTGCTTAGCTTTTTAGAAACTATGTTAGGCTCAGCTGCCAGTCTAACCGAATGCACCTGAATGCCAGTATTTTACAAGTTAACCATAACCCAGTAACTCAGTTGTTACTCAGACTTTAAGGTTTCTGGCAACCCGTAACGTTGGTCAAAGATCTACGAATGGCAGCCTCCCTGCTGTCCTATCCTATCCTTGACTCCAATGGCTTAACGTGATTTCCGAGACACGGAGGAGTCTCGGTAAGTAAAAATGGTCTTGACATGATCTGACCAAGATTACATCTTTTCTTTTTTTTTGAGGATGGGAAATCATTAAATTACCTCTCCCGCTCTAGGTGAAGGGGAAGGGAGTGTCAGACTTTAACTGACTAAAACCCATCCATGTTCCTTTCTTAGACCTTGATGTCCCGGGGTAGCGGTAACCCTTTCGGACAATCCCGGCAGGCAAGATTATACCTGGACTTTAAAAGAAACTGTAATTTATGAGGTGGTTCAACCCTTTCTTCTCAGAATAGTCAGAAAGCAAACGCCGACTTTATCTAGTTTAAAAAATATTATTCACGTCCAAAAGTGTTTGTGAAAACCTATTTACAAAAATAAAATCATTACATCCCCGGCAAGCTTGGCTTAACCTGATCGATCGACCCGTGCGGCTGTTATTACTTAGCTACGAGCTCATCATACTAGTCATTCTAATCCCAAAAAATAATCTACAAACCACAATAACGTAAGATTACAACACCCTACTACGAAAAAACCTTACATACTTACAGTAATACTAATAAAAACAAATTGAATAGCCAAATCGTCCGGTCTCCTAAGTCTTGGTCATGACACGTTATTTTCTCCAATTCTATCCTCAAACTTTCAAGGGCCGTATGACAGGATTTGCGGGACCCACATCTAACCTATACGACTCTCGACAATTTCGTTCCCTTCTCAAATAGAAACAAGGCGAAATGCGGTTGACGTTGGAATGTAAAGGTTTTTGGCGGGTTTTTTTTCTTAAATGTGCTGGTATGAATATGAATTCGAGATGATTACGGTTTGAAATAGTTGAAGACATCCTAGAAAGATTTCTGGCAGGATTTAGGGGAGGCCTTTGCTCAACAGTGGGACAGTGTAGAATAAGTAAAAATAATATATTTTTTTTAGATCAGATCAGATCAGATGGATAGTTTCACAGCGTTTTGTTTCGTCAGAAAGTTAGCTTTTGAAAGAAGAAGACAAAACGTTGTATAACTATACAGACGCTCATCATCATCTTCCTAGCCTTTTCGGGTCGGCTTCCAGTCTAACCGGATGCAGCTGAATACCCGTATTTTACATGGAGCGACTGCCTATCAGAGTCTGACCTCCACAACCCAGTAACCGGGCAATACGATACCCCTTGCTAAGAGTGGCTGTCAGATTTCCGGGCTTCTGACGACCCGTAACGACTGTCAAAGATGCACAACGTTTATTAGTAAGGGTGTTGCGAACCCTTTGTTTGTGCAAACTTTTTATACATTTTTGTATTTTTATTCGAATGTTATTCTTTTGTTTTTCTTCGCTTATGTTTTCATCTGACAAAAAGTTTGTTTTTTTGTGTTTTCCATTTATGTTATTTTTATAATTTTCCCATTTAAATCCTTTATTGCGCTAAGTTTTATTTTTATTTCATTCCAACAATCACCAAAACATACAGTCCATTTGTCATCGTTTTCAAAGGGGGTAAATCTTTAGCATGTTATGTTTAAAGATTACAGTGTAGGGAAAGAATGTGTTCAGTGACTTATATTTCTGACTGTGTTTTTAAAATCAGCTAAGTATTTTGGCTTAAAGATTTGTATACAAGCAAATGAAGCAGCGGCAAAAGTAGCGGTGAGTGGGTATTTTATTTAGCCTACTAAATAACCTACTCAGATCACCAAGCCGTCTGCAAAAGACGGAGATACCAATTATCCTATTTTCACAAGCAGATGATTAATAAAACGTACCACAAACGATAAGCTATCAAGATTTATCTTAATTAATTAGTACGCAGTCTACATGTCTAGTGAGTAGTGGTGGCTCAGTGGTAACAGCCGCGACTTACGAGTTATAGGTCGTAGCTTTGAACCCAGAGAGGGATTTTAATTTGTAAAAATGGTTTCATCACCACGCTTCTCAAAAGCGGTGAAGTAAAATATCGTGAGGATACAGGCATAACCTAGCGCAAAGGTTCCCAAACTTATTTTGTATCCTGCCCACTTTGAGAACAAATTATATTTTAGCACCCCCATTTATTTTACCGACTTAAAAACCATTATCTGTCTTTTGAGATTCAGGATATCCTAGTTTGAGAGGCAGGGCTCACAATATCTGTATACAGACTTCTGCAGCGTTAATTAGCATCTTGTTAAACAGTGCATACTAATGTATGTTTTTTTTTTGTGACAATGAACTATTTATTATTATATCTAGTTGAAATTATAAATCACCCCCTAAGCCTCTACATAGCGCCCTAATTTCTTTCTGGGTCTCTCACTGTCCCCCTTTAGGCCTGCAGCGCCCACAAGGGGGCGTTATCGTCCACTTTGGAAAAGGCTGACCTAGCGGCATGTCCGGAGACTTGTAACGTCTAACAACCCGCACTGGTTCCGTGTGGTGGATAACGGCCAACTCCTCACTGAAACTGAAGGCGTGTGTTCCAGCAGTGGGAACATTATAAGCTGATTAAGCTGCTGGTGGCGCGTGTGTTGGATCATTTAGCTCCATTTAGTGATAGCCTTTTATTTTTTTTTAAGGCTGGGAAATCATCCAATGACTGCTCCCGCTCTGGGTGGAGCGGAAGGGAGTGTCAGACTCTTACTGACTAAAACCCATCCATGTTCCTTCCGTAGCCCTTTATGTTCCGGGGTAGCGGTAACCCTTTCGGACAATCCCGCTTAATTTAGTGATAGCCTAGTAGTGTAACCGTCTGACTCCCAAGTCATAGGTCTCAAGTTTGAACCCAAGCCACGCACCTCTGATTTTACGGTTTCATGTACGTATTGTATAATTATCACTTGCTTAAAAATCGATGAAGGAAAACATCGTGAGGAAACCAGCATGTCTGAGATATATTTCTCAATCGTATGTGAAGCTAAGTCAGAGGCCCATGGGGAGCATAAAAACTCTAACACCACGAAAAGAAAGAAGACAAGAGCCCTATAAAATGGTTGAGCTGAATGGTGCTACGAGTAATCCATGTGTCATGTTCGTGAACACATTGAGCTGCCACTGCTCTTTTAAAAGTTAATTTAATTTTAGAATTGTTTTTTTTTATCTTTTAATATTATGGACGCTTTTTTACGTTCTGCTTCGTTCTCACATATATATTTCAACATGAATAATGTAGCTCAGTTCTTGTAGCCGTATTTTAATTAAAAAGATGGACCATGGAACTCCATGGACCCTCTTTTAAATCACCTACAGGTGTACAACCTACAACACCTATGTATAGGTTCTTCTCTATAGGTACCTACTGCTTTGGAATGGGTAACTAGCTTTATTTTTCTGACTGACCGACCTCTTGACAATTCAAATGTGCTTGTAATTGGTTTATTTGAAATAAATGCTTCGAGTTTGAGTTTGAGTTTGAGCTACATGTCTACATTACGGCCATAGGTCACGTTTCTATTCGGATATAATTAGATAACGTTAAATAGGAACGTGTTCTAAATCTTTAACGATACCCACAGGTGAATCCACAATCAAACTTTATCGTGCTCTGATTAACTTGATTGGCACTTGCTACTAATTACTACTGTTGGTAGATTAAAAGGTTTCTCTATTGTTTTCATCGACCAACTCTATTCAATTATGTTTCTATATCTATTCTAATACTCATTTTGTAAGAACAAGGCTTCTTTTCAACTTTTCAATTGATTTAGTGGTTTGGATTTTCGACTACCGTTGGTCTAGTGGTTGCAAGCGCTACTACTGAGCGTGAGGTCTTGGGTTCGATTCTCAGATCGGGCTGAGTATTATTGTGTTTTTCCATCAGGATTTTTTCAGTAGCAGCCCATTATCTGAATTTGTGCCTGGTTGATGGTCTGGTCTCGCCCACTATTACATAGGATTGAATTTTGTCTAGCGAGCCATCTAAGGGCTCCCGCAAGGAAGTGATTTTGTAGGGTTGCCGTTATCGAAATCGATAAGGAGAACTAGGTATATTATATGTAAAAGAAAATAATAAACAAAATAAAATTTATTTAAATAATAGGTTCACAAAAAAAGTGTACGTATAGATCAGTAGTAGCTATATATAAATGTAGGCCTATTAAATAGAAATATAGTAATCTGGATATAAACTATGGTATGACCAATATGAGATTACAGTCAAAAATAGAACTGTAAATGTAATGTAGTGCGTCGCCTGACCTAGGTTTCATGTCCCACTTAAACATAACTGACGAAATTTTGGTGTATGTATACACATCAGCTTGAATTTTCGAGGAATAGAGGCGTGATGATATGTTTTACTGGTACTACTCAATTTTTGAAAAAACAACGCTAGGTACCTACTGGAATACAATTTGAGCGGTTTCTTAATTAACTTTCCGCAATTCATTCAATTTAATGTCGAAATAATTTGGATGAACTTCATGTTCACGTCATTAATAAAGGCATTAAGTTTTAAACAAAATTACTGGGAAAAAGGTAATCGACAATGATATTAAAATTAATTATGCCCGATGATTATGTGGCTTCACGTTTGAGGCTTCTTCGCAAAACAAGATATTATACAGGGTGAAATTGAATTTATGGGCAATATGAACAACTTTTGTTATGGGAACACACCAGAAATCGCAAAAAAAACCAGCAGTTCCCTACATTTTGACGAGTTATGCGGACATAATGTATGAAACTGCTGATTTTTAGCTGTCACTCAGTATAAAATACACGACATGACGTCATGTCACATTGTATCGATGTAATCTTTTGATTACGTGAAAAAGAAAAAATACGTGTCCAATATTTTTTAATAATCTAGCTGGCAAACTGAATTTTATCATCCCTATTGTACTTATAATAAAAAAGATAATTATGTAACTCACAGCATTTTATTTCGCTGAAGTTGTAAATTACATTACTTCTTATCCAACCAAAAACTCACTCCGCCCTGTAAACATCATTCATGCGATAAAACCACATCGGCCCTTCTAATCCGCTTTATTTCGTTTTCGCAATTAAAAAAGTAAATACCTACCCAACCATTGGGCCCGGACATAATTAGGGCGATCGACCATCGTTAAGTCAGTTTAAGTTGGCAGGGGATTATCTCCACTTGGCATAAACATGTCACGTATAGCTACTTAGAGGTCCAGATGGCGAGAGAAACGAGTGTTTACTTGACAAAACAAGGCTTTGAATCTCGACTAAGGAGTAATTTGCCCAATCATAGACGTCGTCTTGTCTTATAGTCAACTAGTTTTTTTTTCAGAATCAGAATGCTTTATTTGTAAACATATATAGGTCAAATTACAATAGTGTGCGAGATGTTTCAGATTACCTATCTGAAACATCTCGCAGGTTACTCCGTGTTTTTTTGAGAATGCGAAATTATCGTTTGACTCCTCCCGCTCTGGGTGGAGTGGAAGGGAGTGTCAGACTTTTTGACTAAAACCCATCCATTTTCCTTCCTTAGCCCTTTATGTTCCGGGATAGTGGTAACCATTTCAGATAATCCCGCTTGTCCTTTTAGAATTAAATTTTGAATCTAAATTTATCTTTTAGAAACTTTTACCCGCGGTTTAGCTCGCGTTAACTTAGAATTTGACAGTCAATTCGGGTTGCACTTGTTGTTTGGCCGCTGCAATCATGGGCTCATAACGGAATGAGAACCATCTATTATCATAACTATCACCATAAATGTGGTGCTGTTCCACAAATGATGTGACACTTAATCTCGTGTCCTGCGTGTCCTGCCGTATGCACGTTACAGGAACTGATGGACGCTAGTGATGGCGCCAAACACGTAGCCAAATTCTGGGCCGAGTATATTTAGATTCCCATCGACACGCAAAGAAGATAACTATCTATTTTTAAGGGAACAGTAATTTTTTCATATTCATTTACGGATCTAGAAGTTAGTATTTTTTTTTAATCAACCATACCTAATAAAAAGTAGTAGCTTCAATAGCAAAATCTAAACAACCAGTGGTCGAAATTCAGAGAGAGGAACCACCTCACCTTATGAGCCACGTCTAAGAGTACCAATTGGTTTCTGCACGGCTTTTGCCTCTTGCTAGCACACTCAGCTATGTCAACACATTAGACGCTGTTGATACTATTGCTATTGAAGTTTGGATATAGTCGATGTGACATCTCCGTACTACTCTGTAGTAAGTACAACACATATTATCTTCCTATTTGTATCATCTGGCCTAGGACTAAAATATACCTCTATATTTTAAAACCAAACTACAAACACTTTTGAATTTACTGTTAATGAATCGGTCAGTCAGTTGAAGTTAGTTGCTCATTCCAAAACGTTGACCTCTATTTAGAAAAATGGAAACTTTTAGGCCAATGTCAGGATGTTGCGTATTTATGCTAGTCGCGCGGTTAACTTTGCTTGCGCGATTTAGGATTTTGCGTGACGTCATAGTGACGCGTACTTCGCATGTGGTCGTAACTGATATTCTAATTCCTCCCTATAAATTCCTTTACTGAATTTTGCTTTCTTTTATTCCAAGAGCAAACTATTAGTTCAAAGATTTATAGTCCCACTATAAACATATGAACTGTACATCATACTTTCTACATCCAATTACGAATGATTGAGTTAAGTCCGTGTGAGTTGGCAGAGGATAATCTCCTCTTGATATAAACACGTCACGTCGAGCGGTCTGCTTAACGTGACCGGCCGTGACGGCGATAGTAGACGCGAGTCCCGTAGTCCCGCTTTAAGGCGATATGTCACGGCGACCGCATAAAAATATACGTTCCATGTGGATTGTCCCTTTTTTGCCTTTTGAAATGTTGTGACAAAACATTTTGTCGCATTTTTATGGAATGGGATTGATATAGGTATACTAGATTGGTATCAAATCTCTTTCGTGGAGATTTTCTTTCTGTCAAACGGTGAGTGAATGGTGTAAATGAACTTCAGTCATGTCGATAAAATTAATTGGTTATCAAATTGTCCGTCCTTTTTACTAAGAACTGCCATTTAATGACATGTATGAATTGAATGAATTTTTCTTGCCGCCTGTGATACAGGTTCATCTTACAATATAAATACCTTTACAAATTATTTTATAAGATTTTAATGTTAATATTTTACCAATTTAATTCTGAATAAATATATTGTTATTATTAATGGCTATAATACGACAGATTGACATAGTGTGTCAGTTCGATAGATTTTTTTTTCTCGGACAGTACTTTTATCAGTGGCAGTTTTATTGACACAGTCGAGGCCTCGGGTTGGACGGGGTGAAGTACTCATAAAGAAGCTAACTTCTGCCTTCAA
This sequence comes from Hyppa rectilinea, assembly GCA_951799385.1. Taxonomy (NCBI): domain Eukaryota; kingdom Metazoa; phylum Arthropoda; class Insecta; order Lepidoptera; family Noctuidae; genus Hyppa; species Hyppa rectilinea. The sequence goes on along the minus strand of OX637307.1, from coordinate 2,482,115 downwards.
CACACATACGTGTTCGTGGCAGTGTATAGGTTAATCCAGGTTATAAACTATTAAGCTGGATTTTCCGAAAGGGTTACCGCTACCCCGGAACATAAAAGGCTACGGAAGGAACATGGATGGGTTTTAGTCAGTAAGAGTCTGACACTCCCTTCTGCTCCACCCAGAGCAGGAGCAGTCATTGGATGATTTCCCAGCCTTAAAAAAAAAAGGTTAAACTATATGCGTGCCAAATTTTATTTAGATCCCTTCTGCCGTTCCGGCGTGATTGAGTAACAAACATCTTCACATTAGTATGATTGACGAAAAGGTGGGTGTAATTTATACTACTGCCTACCCCTTTGGAAAAGAAAGGTGTTATGTGACGTTCTAACATCTGCCTAGCCTTTTCCCAACTATGTTGGGGTCGGCGTTTAGTCTAACCGGATGCAGCTGAATCTATCTGACCTCCACAACCCAGTAACTAGGCAATACCCCTTGTTAAGACTGGCTGTCAGATTTTCGGGCTTTTGACGACCCGTAATGACTGTCAAAGATGTGTCGAAGACCAATGGCTTAACGTGCTTTCCGAGGCACGAAGGTATGTAAAGATGATCACCCATCCAGAGCCAACCACGGCAATCGTAGCGTTATGTGACGTTCTATATTGTTGTGAAATATTTGCAAAAGTATTTGGTAACAGTATCCGTAGTAGATTGTCAGTAGGAACAGAATGCAATACTCCATTTCCCGTTCATAACACTCATGTTTAATTAAACTCATCAATTTGCTATTTCTGCGTGTTCATGAGCTGCAGTGTTGCGGTCCTCACTGCGGTTTGTTTCGATGCTTTAACTACATTTATCATCATCTGCCTACCCAACTATTCTGGAGTCGGCTTCCAGTCTAACCGGTTGTAGCTGAATACCAGTATTTTACATGGAGCGACTGCCTATCTGACCTCCACAACCCAGTAACTGGGTAATACGATACCCTTTGATAAGACTGGTTGTTAGATTTTCGGGCTTCTGACGACCCGTAACGACTGTCAAAAATGCACAAATGACAGCCGGGACCAACGGCTTAACGTGCTTTCATGAGCGATAAAGATAAGTTGCTATATAAAAATAACCTAACAATTAATATGTACAAATATACATAAACTTACGCTTTCTTCCCAAGGGAGTAAAAAGAAACTAGAGAAGGTACTACGAATCTCATTTTTTTTTCAGTGCTACAATCTAGTAATACTAACTAACTAACTTTATATGAATCTCACAGCGTTCACATTTATTTTATTTCCTGAAAAAGTGAACGGAGAAAGTATGTCAATATAATAATATAGTTTTTTCCTAGAACGGAGAATGTTAAATTAACATAGATGGGCGCGTATGAGAGCTCAACTATTAATAAATGATTGGAGCAATAAAAATTCGCTGAAAAAGTGTAATTTAAATGACATCTTTCAAATATTCCTGGTAAAACGGTTTTTCTTATCTTTCTTTCGTTTGAGTTAAGAGTTTTATTGAAAATATATGTTTATATTTGTAATAATAATAACGATTTAATTTAATATACTTAAATGAAATAACTATGTAACTAACTGTATACCTACAAATACATGCAAAAACAAAAATGACACTTAGGCGTCAAAGTATTCATCCGCATCGCTGTCGTCCAGAAACGTGCCCAGAAGTCTGGCCGCATTGCCACGTTAAATGGCAATACTAATTCTTTGGCCAGAGAATAATCCAGCCCTCTGGTCACGTGAAGTGTCATAGAATAAACTATATGAATTATTTTGACGAAACATCAACTGAACCAACATAATGCAGACTAGGGTATGTTGGCGATGGGGTCAGAATTAGCTTTTGCTTGAGACTCCTCCGTACCTCGGCAAGCACGTTAAGCCTGGTCGGTCCTGGCTGTCATTCACGGATCTTTTTCAGTCGGTACGGGTCGTCTGAAGCCTGAAAGTCCGACAGCCAGTCTTACCAAGGGGTATCGTATTACCCAGAAACTGGGTTGAGGAGTTCAAATAGGCAGTCACTGCATGTAAAAACTGATATTCGGCTGCATCCAGTTAGACTGGAGGCCGACCCCAAAATACGTAGTTGGGAAAAGTCAATCTGCCGAACCAATTGACCAAACTTGAATTCAGAATTTATAGTACAGAGGCCAGCACATCAAGTTACCACAATCTGTCAAATTTCTTTGATAGTATTTCAACTTTATTGCAAAGGTTCATTTTTAATTGAGAAAATTTGACAGTTAGGGATAGCTTAATGTGCTGGTGTCTTTACGTTGAATGGAACATGACAGTCGTGTTATACTTACCTATATATTTTAACTACTTATATGCTTTTCAGGTTTAATTTAAATAATACAGTAAGCTTGATCACGGACCACACACGTCTCTCCATTTTCCTCCTCCAAAGGTAAACGGAAATAATTAATATTAACCGGTAGATATCAATAATTCATCAGCTTAACTTTGATGTTTGCTCATATTTTGGCTATTATTAATCAAGTTAATATTAATTAGTCGTGACAGCCAATGGGTTAATAACCAAGAGTCTGGATCAACACCTGAGGATGCTCTCGTTGGGCAGCTGGGGTTTGTATCAGAAAGCGGTACTTCTGGACACAGCTCGCATAGCCCTCTTCCTAATTCTTATTTTGATGTGTACGTTAAGCGGGATTACCGCTACCCCGGAACATAAAGGGCTACGAAAGGAACATGGATGGGTTTTAGTCAGTAAGAGTCTGACACTCCCTTCCGCTCCACCCAGAGCGGGAGCAGTCAATGGACGATTTCCCAACCTCACTAAAAAAAAGCTCACAATCCTCTAAAACGAATCTATGTATATTCTTATGTACCTACCACCTAAGTTCACAAGATGAAATGCAATAAACCTATTAAGTATTGAGTATTCTTCATTATAATAGCTTCAAAATATACGTTTGGTAACTAAGCTAGCATATAATATATATTTTACATTAGCTCTGTACCCAAAACATGCCAACAGGACATGAACCATCACCTAGCAGTTTTATTTCAATATTACTTAATTGTAAGAATGTGATGGAGCTATCCAGAACGTATAGCGCCATCTCTTTCCCTTGCATTTCACAATGTGAAATTAGGTGGTAGTACATAAGAATATACATAGATTCGTTTTAGAGCATTGTGAACCCTGTTTTTTTTTTTTTTAGGGTTTATTTATATTATTATAACAGAACTGCACAAATGATAAGAGACTTTTAGTGCGTTAGTCCGACTCGCGCTTCGCCAGTTTTCATTTGATTGAAATATCACGTTTTGACTGACGTGTTTTACAAAATTGATATTGACAGCTATCAATTTGGTTTCGCATCTATTTTTAAAACAATTTGATTGGTACAGTCAAAAATTCAGAGAACTCGAAGGAAAATCTAAAATAAAAATAGAATAGTTTTGCAATATTCAACAAAATCCCTGCAACCTGTCATTTTTACTGCGTGGCTTAAAAAAATAAAAAAAAATGGACACAAAATAAATCTCCAGCGCTTTAGTTTATTTTATATTGAAACTCCACGTATACAATTACGTTGCACGTTGCACGCCTGTTCAAATATGTGTCGTGTCAAGTGAGTGTAAACTTAGCAAGAATGGTTTCCTGCCAATAGAGTGGTAGGTACCTACGATTTCAATTTAAACTGTGTAGAGTGCATTGAAATGTCAGAGAACCAAAATTGTCGACATAGCTCACAGAATAAGCAAGCTGAATTGGCAATAGGCTGGCTATATTGGCTATAGAACTGATGACCTTTGGGGTAGACGCGAGAGTAATGTATGGAACAGCTGATTTTTGAGAAGCAGTTCATTCAATTTAATTTTAAAAAACACTAATTTAATTATTTTATTTTTTAATTCATTTTAATACCTATTAGAACTACAATATAATATTATATTAAATAATACATTGCTATAAAGTATTTATTCTAATATTATGAAATTCATAAATTGTAGAGGTACCTACTGTCGCATCTACTTTCAAGTATTAATTATTTCACCTCATAGTAATGAGACACAAGGCCTATTACAGCTGTCCTTCTGTAGTCAGTCATTACTAAATGCCGTAATGTCTGTAATCTTATACCACCCGATAGATACATCATGTTGTTAACTACTAATAATAGTTGTTTATAGTTATTTTCTGTATGCCTTGTGGGATTTAATAACGAAAAAAGGTGACGAAATTTTGTACAAATTTCATTCCCTAGTTGAAATGTTTTGTACAAAACATACTTTTTGAACTATGAAAAAAAAAAGAAATTCTGCGCAAAACTTAGTGTTTCTAGAGTCAGTTAAGGTTTCCCGAATTTTCAAATTTTTCTTTCCATCAAGAACTAATTCGGTCTATTACGAACATTTTAAAACAAAACATTGTCAAATTACATACTTGGAGATTTGTGTAGGTATTTTTCTTTTTTTGACCTACCCGTAAATGACCACTAGGTACTGAATATTAAAAAAATATATATTTTAATTAAAAACCCATGGTTTTCAATCTAATTTGTGTTGAAAATTTCAAGTACCTTTTTGCAAATTTTCAATTCATTCGACAGCAAGGAAACTTGGTAAGTAAACGAGGCTTTTACCAACGTCATTAATTAAATTGTCAAGTTCGAACGCAGCTCCTTAGTTAAATTACTGGAATCAAATAATGTACTACAGTAATTTATTGACTCTGGTTAAAATATTTATTGCTCTTTACTAGAATCGCCCTTGGAATAAGTCATAACTTAATTTACTCATAATTACGTAAAATACTTCAAATAAAATATTTCTAGAAATACCTAAGAACCTACCATTAGTATTTTTGCGGGTAATTATATTCATAGACCTATTTAGTTAAGTAATAATGTTATATTCATATTATGTTAGTACCGAAATTTCATTAGTATAAATACGATCGGTCTCCGTTTAAAAATCACCCTGTATTTGTCCCTGAGAATCGTTTTCACGAGCAATGGTACAATTTAAACGGAAAACTACGAAGCCGAAATTCAAATATAGAATGTGATAGCAAGTAAAATAAAACACTATAAAGGTTGCAGGTAAAAAGTCTAGGGGCGTCTAAACGGGCTATATTTTACGACAATTTGTGGCTGCAATACTGTGGCCGGCAACATTGCTAGCAATACCAGCCACACTATGCAATATTTTAAGGATGGCCCGGCATTATAGCCACATATTTTTTGGTATGTCAAAATGTTTTTATGTGTAGCCGGCGTGTGGCCGAACGATCGCCTCGCAATCGAAAATACTGCAATATATCTGGGCCATCTATATTGTTGTTCTGTTTTACTGTATATGCGCGTCCCTTTCTCCCTGCGACGTGAAGTACTTTGCGTTTCACTTTCTGCGCGACGTGAATTGTGCTGCGAGTGCTGCGACATCCATCTTGTATAAATCTGTGGTGTGGAGCAGCTGTCATTCTTGTGTTGTTTTGAAAATAAATTAAAATGACTAATACTTGGTCTAATGAGAAGACTCTTGACTTTATTAATGAAGTGCAATTACATCCTGAAATATGGAATGTGGAAACAGGAATGTATAAAGACAGAAATGCAAAAAAAGATGCATGGTCTATTGTTGCTACTAAGTTTGATATATCAAGTGATGACGCTTACAAGAAATTCCGAAGCCTGCGAACTTATGTGAAGAATGAGGAAAGAAAAAAGAATAAAAGTGGTAGTGCTGGCGGCAAACAAACAAAATGGTTTGCTTACGATGCGATGTCGTTTATTCTTAGTCAAGATACTCCAAATACAGGACTGGATAGTGAAAATGCAACAGAAAATGTATGTACCTATATTTATTAATAGATTATGGATTTCCTAAATATTTGTCCTGCCATACCACTCGTCCCCGCTCTGTCATAAAATAATGCATAAATTCATCTCTAATCGCTTTTGCTCTCATTGTTGAGTTCCTTCCCAATACTCTTAAATCTGTTAAACGCTCTCCATCAGCTTGCCATGATCCTGGGATCACCGTTCCAAGGTCAATATCTTCCCTGTCAAAGGTCCCAGGTGGTGAATATAAAGCTTGTGCTCTTGTATTTCGTCGCAAAAAGTTATGTAAATATGCACAAGCCATAACTATATTTTGTACACCTTTCATCTCAACATTAATAGTAGTATGTAGTATACGAAAAATGGATGCCAAAATTCCAAATGAGTTTTCCACAATTCGGCGTGCTCTAGATATTCTGTAGTTACATACTCGCTTAGGAGATCCTATGTTCAAATCTACAGTATAGGGCTTGCAAATATTTTCGGTTAAGGGAAATGCATCATCTGCCAAGAAAACATATGGTGTAGATACTTCTCGACCCGGAAGGGGTTCACAATGTGGTATGTCAAGATTTTGGTTCAGGAGTGCTTGCCCAAAAGCCGTATGCCTAAAAACTCCCCCATCGGATATTCTTCCCTGAACTCCAGCATGTACATACAAAAAATTGTACCTGGCGTCTGTTACCGCGAATAGCACTATGCTAAAAAACTGCTTATAATTAAAATATTGAGTACCACTGTTGGGTGGACAAATAATTCTAATGTGCTTCCCATCCATTGCACCCAAACAGTGAGCAAAATTCCAACGGTCTTCAAAATCCTTTGCGACTCGTTTCCATTCAGCCGCTTGTGATGGCATCTGTAAAATAAAGGTTCCTTTTTAATTATATTGAATATTTCTTTCGTTTTCAGGGGACTGAAGCCCAAGAGACTAGTAGCATTGCTGACCAAGAGGTACTTTCAGAAACAACAGACTCTCTGCTTTCCTCTGTTCCCTCTCCAAAACCACGTACTTCTAAGAAGTCCAAGACTTCAGATCCCATTTTGGAAAAAGCTCAAAATATTATACTTGAAGCAGGTGAAAAAAGAAGAAATGAATTTGCTGGTTTCGCAGAGCATATAGCAAACAAGTTGAGTAAATATGATGACTATACCCGTGCTCAGGCAGAATTCAACATAATGAAAATTTTATTTGACTGTGACATGGGAAAATACAGAAATCCAGGTTCGTTTACACAGAGTCCTGCTGGCGATGGCGAAGAAAGAGCTAGCACTTCTCAATCCCAATATTCAGAGATGTCCCAATACATATCACGACAAAATACTCGGCAGCCTATGAATCAAGAATATACCGCTCCTTATCAGTCTCCACCACAACAGTATGCTGATCTACACCACACACAGTTAACTGGAAATATTGCTTATGAAGAACTTGTGACTCTAACTGTCAATAGTGATTCGCAAATTCATTGATTCTACGTCGAAAAAAAATTAATGTGCATTAATAAATACTTAAATATTTACTTGCCTTTATGTATTCCTTTAAGCCTTCTATTAAGGCTTCACAAACCTCTGGGACAATAGTTGAAATTGAATAAGCGGACACTCTGAAAAGGTACATTAAACTCTTGAAAGAATCTCCAGTCGCTAAATACCGTAGAGTTATTGCTAATCTTGTAGTCACAGGTATTGCATTCCTCATGTTTGTATCTTGCCTTTGTATGTTTGGTCCAATTCTGTTCACAAGAAATTCGAAGTCGCTCTTAGACATTCTTGTAAAATTTTTAAATAAGTATTTATCCAGCATTAATTCCTTGTCTACGGAATCCAAAGTGTCACGCCTACTTAGGTAGGGTCGAATCCATATTCGTGTCCTTTTTTTCCGTTTTTCTGCCAAAACAATGTAAGCGGCTGCGATGAGCGTCATTTCGTCGGCCATTGTTGCTGGATTGTGTGGCTCATTAAAGGGTTCTGAATCAAAGGCCATGCTATTGCAGCCATATTGCAACATGTTGCCTGCAATTGATTGCTCAGCTATAAAATGCACTAAAATGTTTTTTTGATGGCTGGGCAATGTTTGCCAATAATTGCAGCCACAAATTGTCGTAAAATATGGCCCGTTTAGATGTACCTTTTTATGGAATGGAAACGATAGTATATTAAGTTTTATTTATGCCAAAAGCAAATGTTATGATACAATGTTATGATAATACTCTTAAAAAGTCTATGGCTACGCAGTTGGTTTGAGAGTTTAAAACACAAATTTACCGTAAAAATGTAGTTGAAGTAAGCTTAAAGTGAACTGTCAATCTCTAGCATCAGATGGAATGACAGTTCACTTCATCGAACTTTTCACGGCGAGATTTAAAGCATAGACCAGCTGTTCTCTAAATGTAGATAACTACTTCGAAATGGTTTCCTTTTACATTAAAACCAACTTCCCTAAAATGAATTAACGAGCTTAATACCTATTCAACAGCTGAAGTACATACTACATTTCAATCAACGTTCATAAATTCATAAGTCAACAAAAGCACATTATTAATTAATTAACTAATTTAATTTTGAGGTTTCCTTAAGTTTCACATTTCATAGTTCAAATTGGTTTCGATTATACTAACGTACTTTCTAATACCCTCTGAACAAAGGAAACGCTGTCAGATTAACGTTATTACATACTTTCCTACTTATTATTCGGTGTTGTAGTCTGTCTAGGAACAGTGGTGGCCTGGTGGCCTATATATATTACCACCGGGCCATTATTGCTCAGACAGGTAAAGAAAGAAAGAAAAAAAAATACATTTATTCAGTACAGACTAAAAAGTACATACAAATATAAATTGAAACATAAAATACGCCAGTTTGAACCCAGACAATGCGGGTTGGAAGATGTCCCATGTCATCGAATTATTGTTTACTAGCTTCCGCCCGCGGCTTCGCCCGCAAATATTTCAACAAATTATACACATAAACCTTCCTCTTGAATCACTCTATCTATTAAAAGAACAGCATCAAAATCCGTTGCGTAGTTTTAAAGATATAAGCATACATAGGGATATAGGGACAGAGAAAGCGACTTTGTTTTATACTATGTAGTGATAGGACATGCGGGCTTCCTCACGATGTGTTCTTTCACCGCTTTCAGAACTGTGCAGCAGTGGTGACGAAACAATTTGCGCAAAGTAAAGCCTCTCTGGGTTCGAAACTACTACCTACCACTCGTAAGTCCACCGGTCTACCACTGCTGATAAGGTAAAGAAAGAATGAAAGAAAATACATTTATTCAGCACAGACTAAAATGGAATGCATACTAATAAAACATATTAACTAAATCGTAAAAAAGGAAAACAACAAAATATTTTATATGTATGTATAGGTACCTATATATTTTGTCGTTTTGATTTTGTTTTGACTTTACTTTTTTTCGTGTAAATTATGTCATCACCAATGCCCACAGACAGAAAGCAAAAATCATGAGGAAACTGACACGTTTTAGAATCAAAAATTAGAATACCGTCTACCAAATACTACTACGCATGTACAGAGGCCAGCACATCAAGTTACCACAATCTGTCAGATTTCTTTGATAGTATTTCAACTTTATTGCAAAGATATAAGGTTCATTTTTAATTGAGAAAATTTGACAGTTAGGGATAGCTTCATGTGCTGGCGCCTGTACCAAATAAACCTGCGTGGTGGATTACTGCCCATTCCCTCTCGCAAAACGGAAACCTTTGTCCCAGCAGTGGGAACAATATAATATCAAGTCCCTTGTATTATGGCGTAAAATACATGTAACAATATTGATAGTAGTAATTAAGAATTTACCCATTTAATATGACTCACAGTCTAGTGATATTAATTTATAATTATATTTATGGTTGCCAGCTGTCAAGTTCATTGATTTCTTAATTGACGAGACTCGTAAATAAAATATTTTCTTGTAACCAAATATACTGTTAGTATATTTAAGCTTTTTAGATGACGTAAACTTGAAATAATAATATGTAAATAAATCGTATCTTTTGAAAACGAATAAAATTAGAACCCATAAAATTATAATCATAATCATAATAACAACCCTCTCTTACTGTCAAATCACAATGCAGAAATTATAACACTCAAAATTAAACCAGTCCTTACACATGTATTTATTTATCACCCAACGGAACCGAACCCGCGACCTTACCCAGAGAGAAGTCACTATCGCTCATCATTTGTCAAATATTTTGATCAGAACGTCAACCGAAATTCGCTGAAACAATTTTATTCTGTGACACTGGACAGAAGCACCTTTGGAAAATTTATGAAAATGCTATTTATTCAACTTAATTAATTGCTGAAATGTTTATGAAATGGTAAGATAATTTCAACAAAGTCCGAAGTCAACAAGGAGTTGATTAAGATTAACGGATTATGGCCCGGAGTCTTCTTAAGACCTGGGGCTGACACTGTTAGGGATTATTATTAATGGACGAACTAAACGGCTATCTGACAGGCCTAGTGTACCCGACACTTCGTGTAAGTCGTTCGGAACGGGTTAAAACGGGGCTGAATCTAACTTTTTTGCAATCTATTTTATGGTTCAATTTCCAGGTTTGAATTGATAAAAGTTTTAAAAGGGCATTCATTTGTAAAAAGAGATGGGTTTGTTACCTAACTTGGTTCTTGATTTACTTTATCGAAAGTTTCATTTTTACATGACTTATCATGACATCTTTATTTCCCGAAGGGATAGGCAGTACCCACCCACGTTTCGCCAGTGATGTTGAAGTCTACGTAATGGGAGACGGGCCTATTTCAATCAATCGGCGGCAAGTCCAGATTCAAGCTTGCTACTGAGGAATTTATGATGAAAACATCCAAAACGCTTTGCCCTATCTGGTAACTGCACTTAGGACCTCATGCTCAACAGTGCGAGTCATTGGCGTGGCTGTCAATTTACATTTTTAATATTAAAACTTTTTCCAACGAAAACAGCTACAGGTACTTAAATTAGTAGGTAAGTAAAGCCAATCAATCGAATTTAATTTCCTATGTCTTCATAAAATTAAAAAAAAAAACAAATTACTATTTCCGGACGAAACTCCGTGAGAAGAATTGTCTTTATTTTCTATTTAATAAACCTAAAGTTATATACCAATCTAATAGGAACGCTCAATGAAATATGAGTAGGAGATAATGAAGGCAAACAGACCGACCCATTATATTATCTATGGAGGGGTAACTTACTCAAACCTGAATCTTTGATAATGGCGAGATGAGATCCCGATAAATCTCAATTCATACGTCAGAGTCCGTGTGACCAGAATAGCAAATACTGTATCAAGGGTTTTGATATTGGATGGAATATTTGATTTGCATAATTAGGGATTTTTTATGCAGGTAGGTGAGATTTTAGAAGAAGAATGAAGAATTGGTTTATTGCCACAGAAACACATGAATCCAAAAAAATTTAAAAAAAATAAAATTAACTAGATCAACATTCTGCAGCTGCACTTCATGACTGTGACAAGTAGCTTTCCTCTCAGCATGACACTGTATTATACGGTAGGAAGCCTTACAACACACCGCTGATTTTAGTGGTCAACCCGAAAAGAGACGTAAGAGAGTGAGTTAGGAGAGAGACGTGAGTTAGGTGGCACTTTGTAATTACTTTCGAACGTTTTGAATTTTGGAGGGGAGAGCCATGTTATCGTCGTTTATCTGTACCACCCAAAGCGTACTATTTCACAAGAATATCCTACGCGTGTGTATGTAGTGTGTGTGTGTATATGTGTACGTGTGTGTCCATGACCCAAGGTCCCAAGAAGAGTGTTAGGAAAAGCAGAATTGAATATAAGCATATTTGGCAAACCGCCTAATTACACTTTCTAGTGTTTCAGATGGATAAAAGGTTCCAATAACATTTGGGAATACAACCGAATCCATTACGTTATTTAACCGATGTCAAAACAGGAGAAAGTTCTATATTCTACTAGCTAGCTAGTAAATGTTTTCATGAGAAATTGTTTTACAAAACCTGCCTTAAGACTATAATTATATCTATTGTATAAAAGGTCTTTATCCTCATTGTACAACCAGGAGCACGAATGTATACACCTAGAAATATTCAGAAGCGATTTTCTCATAAAATAATAATTACAACTTTGAGATACGACGTGTCCGGTAAACCTATGGATTCGAAAATGCAATGTGTGCATGAACAAACAATTTCATACAATAATTAAGGCGATAACCTGTTTTGAAGTTAGGCAACTGTATACATAGTGTTGCTCGTGACTGTAAGTAAGTAAGTGTATTTATTTGTATGAACATGGTGTACATAATAACATTGCATGCAAGATATTAGCAAGAATAGAAAAAAAAATATTCTGCCCAAACAAAACGCACATTTAAATACAGAATTGTTCTATCATGTTCAGCCACGTATCGTAGCGAACAAATTGGTAAGAAGAGAAGAGACTCTACTTAAGCTTAATTTAATAACCTACCACGAAATTAACATAATTGCTAGTTTAATTCCTTCTAATAACTGCAATTATAGAACTGTAAATAAACGCCAAGCACGAGGACAGTCTGATTAATTAAATATCATTCAAAAAATTGAATAAAAAAAATCATCATTCATTGTTTCACTATTATTTTATTTTATAACCGGTTTATCAACCCTATAAAATAATGTATACCTTTTTAAAACCACTGAGGAAACTGGCATTTCTGACAAATATTATTTCTCAACAGCATGTGACTCAGCTGTCAGAGGCCCCATGGGCAGCATAAAAACTCTGACACCAGGTTAGTCACTAACCATACGAAGAAGAAGAAGAAAGCACTGTCAACTTTTTCATTAAATAACATAACTACACGCCTTGTTTACTCAAAGGGTTAGGCTGAGGTGTACCCACATTGCGCCAGTTATGTTTTAGTCCCTTGTAATAGAGGGCGAGTCTATTGCTATTAGCCGGGCTCAAATCTAGGCTTTTGCCTGTTACTAAGCCAAACCCAATAACACAATCCGACCTGGGAATCGAACCTAGAACCTCATGTAAAAATTAGGAGGAGCTCGTGGCTAAGTAATAACAGCCGCACGGATCAATCTATCAGGTTAAGCTACGCTTGCCGGGGTTGGTTTGTGGATGGGTGACCATTTTCGGATTTCGAGACTCCTCCGTGCCTCGGAAAGCACTTTAAGCCATTGGCTACGGCTGGCATTCATGCGTCTTTGACAGTCGTTACAGGTAGTCAGAAGCTTGAAAGTCTGACATCCAGGGGTATCGTATGACCCAGTCAGCGACTGAGTTGTGGAGTTCATATAGGCCACCTGCCATGTAAAATACTGGTAATCAGCTGCATCCGGTTAGACTGGAAACCGATCCCAACATAGTTGGGAAAAGGCTAGGCAGATTGATAACCTCATGTAAAGATTAGCGCTTGCAACCACTAGACCAACAACGTATTATAAAGAAATTTTTTGTACTTGCCAAGCATCACAATACTTTTTGCTCAATCAGCGTATCTAAAATGTTTAAAAAACTCAAACAAAACAAATATACAGAAATAACTTTGTAAGAGCCAAAGATGTTGAAAAAACGCGGACATTGTAACCGTTAGCGGCTCTTTTCCCCTGTTTGTACCGCAGGGGATTCAGCGAAGTAAATAAGGAAAAAAAAAGTTTCCAAGGTACATTTGCAGTTATTGAGTTGTTCGTGAAAAGTCTGCATTGAATGATAAAAGAAAATTATTTGTAGGTAACAAAAAGGGGAAGCCGTCTCAAAAATAGGGACTTCCAAGGTGTATGGCTAAATTACGTAGGTGTGTATGTTTTTAATTATAATAAACTTGATTTTGCAAAAAGAGAATTAAGGGCCCGGACTCACTACGTCACATCACATTGCTTGTCCGCACTATAACTGGGTTTTTGTTAGCGTTATTTTCGACTTTTTGCTCGGCTTCTTAGAGTACTTTCGTTATGGTAAGTAGTCTATAGATTTCCTCAAAAAGTTGGCTATTAAATGCATAAATATTTATTACAATCTCACTAACAGTTCCGCAGATTAGCGCGTTCAAAAAACAAAGCAAATAACAAACTCTTTATTATTAGTTTTTTTGACAGCGTAAGCCCTACGCTATATTTTCGAAATGAGGTAAATGAGGTACCCTACGCCGTGAGGTATTTATTTTATAAATGTTTTAGCTGCCTGTTATTGTCACTTCACGTACACAAGTCGAAAACACTACATACAATGTTTATCAATAAAACAGCTAGTTTATCAATAACAAAAAAACAATAAAAACATTTCAGAAAAACTTCGTTATTTTATTACTCTCTGGTTATTTATCGAAACGTCTATATTTGAATTTCGAACGACACAGGATTCAAATAAGAAGTACCAACATATTATCTCATATTCAAAAATCTTTCTCGGCATTCTTTTAGTGATTTTGATTAAATCCACCCTCTTTTGTCTAAAGTTTAATCAGGAAATTGGAAAAATTGTTACGCGTAAATGATAAAGAATAATGGTTTTCAGTCCATCCTGGTATAAATCCCTGTCTTTATTAATAAAATACAGGGTAATTTATTCCGAAAATTTAAACTTCGTTGGCTCAATTTCAAACAAAATGTAGCAATAACTAATAAATTAAGAATTTATAATAAAATATTTATTTTAAATGAAGTTTTCACATATTATGTTTTAGATGTTGGATATTTAAATTAAGATAAACATTTCAACATTAAGATTATAGGTAATAAAGTAATGGAATTTATTGAAGTATTATCTATATTTCTTCTGTTAAGTATATTTTAAAGAGTCTAGATAAGCACTAAGTGCAATTATCATAGAATATAATTTATATTAAATCTGTCTGGTGAGATGAAAATTATTAAGTGTTGCTTCTTAATAATTTTAAAAATTAATTCAAATACACCACAGAATTTCTTAAATAATTTCAAAATATAGTTCGTAGTTTCCAAATTTTTCCACGAATAATATTTAAATTAAATTTTAATCCTAAACCCTACAGTGAAAAATTCAATTAAATATTTTTCGTCGAAATATTTAATACCACAATTTAATCCAACGTAACACAAAATTGACAATAAAAAACTTCCACACAGAAACGTCATACGAAATTAAATAAAACTATTTTCCTAATAAATTCGTCACGTGTCGCTTAAACTAACTTTACTCACCGTAATGCGGAAGAAATATCCCACTTTTACAGTCGAACACATTGCTCACAAACACAACTATAAACACAACCGCGAAAAGAATAAACTCTTCAAATTCCCTAACAGTTTGCGGTACACTCACAAAGTTCCTACCGACTCGAAATCCCTCGCTCATCATTAATTCAAGTTCACAAAAACTTTTTCACTCATCAACATTTACGTCAATGGCTACATTTTATTTCGTTTCTAGGTTAATGAAACATCGTCTGTTCGTCGCTTAGAAGACATTCGTGTGCACTCGCCGAATGCCGCGTTCGCACTACGTAAGGGCGTAACTTGACGGATCCTCACTGCGCTTGCGTGAAACAGAGTGACTCTTCTCCCTGACGGACTTATTCACGAGTTAATTAATATATCAACTTTTCTTCGTCCCCCCTATATTAACTGTCACCTTTAATAAAATATTTTGGCTTAGTGTCTTTTCCCTCTGCTGGGAGGAACTTTGACCGTTGAAATTTTGAAATAAAATTAGCACCGGCACTGCAGAGTAACCAATTAAAGGGCTAATAAATTAATCTACAGTGCCCGTTGTCTTGACAGGACGCTTCAGACTTCCGCGCTAATTACAGTTTCTTAGGTATTTTGTTAATCTGTTCGTTTATTTAAATAAAGTTTTCGTGGAAGAGGATCCATTACAGAGAAGCCCGATCGATTACATTAATGAATATAAACAAATTAGACTCTTGGAGCACTATGCCTGTACAGTGGCGGACGTGACTCGAAATGGTAATACCACTTGGTCCTTGGCAAGGCACTATTGAGTAGAATTCGTTGAGCTACTAGTTTTTTTCTTCCCGTCACATGTTTTTCTAGCTCAAACTTTGGGTATAATGTTTGGTTTATGTAACTCTTACCTAAAACAACAAAAACAAGTCGTCTGTGCCACGAGTCGAATCCTTAAATAAATAGGTACTACTGTTAGATACATAGAGTATATACTATGTACTACATAAAAATTCCAGATTTAAATAGATATACCTAGAGACTGAACCAAAATTAGCATTCATTGTTCGAAAGGCGTACGTTCAACAACAGGCATTAACGACCAATTTCACCAATAAAACAGAACGCGATCAGCAGACCGCAACCACGTTTAAGATATTAAGTAAATAAATAAAATGCTTATTTAGAAAACTTACAATATCTGTACATTAGATCTTTAGGGAATTTCCATTTAAGTCAGAACTACACTTGAGTTAGATAATTTCAAGAGCTGTCAGTATCAATATACCACAACGACTGACAGCTCTTGACCTCGGTTTAAATGTGCCGATCATGTTCATATTCATTGGTGCAATTAGCTGTAAGAGCTTTAAGTATCTTTTCACAGAACTGTGAATGAAAATTATAAGTATACAACAATGCAACTATCGTAAAAGTCAATTGACTGGCTATTTTTATAGGTAATAGACGCCATTTTCTGCTTCAATGCAATCGATAAAAGCGTATGTGGATACTTTTGTTTCCTCGACACAATATAGGTCCGACCTTTTGGCTCAAAAGAATTAAAGTCGAGCAGTTTATGAAGCAATTTTCAGAATTGTTAAAAAAGTTTGTGTTTTACAGCTCAAAAATTGTGTTCCAAGTAGGTATTCTATAGTTTTACATACGCTATTTGAAGAGTTATCAATGATCACTGACTAAAATTAAATGTATAAAAAAAGAGAGGAAAAGAAGACGTTTTTGCAAAAACAATAAAATCGCCAATAAGTATGTCTAAATTATTACGTTTTATTTAAAACTTAAAAAAGATGTTACTAAAATTTTACTAACATTTTAAATTCCTAAAATAAAAATTGTTGCTATTCATTTTTTGATTTAATCAAATAAAAAAAACAAAAACAAAAAGTTACGAGTTATTAAAATTGAAAACGTCGAGCTATTTTCTTTAAAAACGGCTGATTTTAACCGCCTACATTGCCGCCAACACCTACATTACGACCTATCTTTTTACTTTTTTGTTTGTACGTAGACAGACACTTGTTTCCTTTCTTATGCCTTTCTTCCTTTTCACCGTCATTCATACTCTTTGATGCATCAAAATGTAACGCCTTTTTTTCCTGTTTCTGTACTTGACATTATAAGACTTCTTTTTTCAAAAATATTACACGGAGCTATGCTTTGATCCTTGACTTTCGGAATTTTAGCAAAGTTTTTGTGTGTTGAGTTCTTATTATAATATTTTTGTTTGGCTATAATTACTGAGAAAAACATATCAGGGCGGTACAGTCAACAGCAAAAGTAGATGATCAAAATCAGAAATTCAATACTAAAAAACGGTGTTTGCGTCAGACCTGTGTGGCGTCAGAGTGATTCAAAAGTTTGTGATTTAAAATGATATCAAACATTTACTACTAGTAAAGCTGCCATATATTCGTGAACTCCGTTCATTAGTATTGAATTTCTGATTTTGATCATCTACTTTTGCTGTTGACTGTACCTGCATTATTTGTAGGCTATGGACATTAACTATGTGCGGTTGTTGCGTGCTGACATTTTTTACCTTGATAATTTGAATAAATATTATATTATTTGATAACATTATTTTTAGTTGATTTTTAGTGGCATTCTTTGTCTTTTGACGTCTACACAAAAGCATCGCAAAAAAAATGATTAAAATTTGAATGAAAATAATATTTATAGTAAATAAATTGTAGAATTGTTAAATGAATTGTTGTTGTCGAGTAATTTTAGTTGTGTAGTAATTTATTGTCAAAAATTCATTATTAATCAAGACAAGCCAGACTCAACTTTAAAAAAAACATGACTTATAAAAAGATTAATAAACTGTTTTAGGGTAGGTTTCACCAAATAACTGAACGCGTCATGTAAACTACGTTTAAGATCTGTCAGTATCACTAATTTATATGGAACATTGATACTGACTGCTCTTGAACGCGTTTAAGATGTGCTGATCGCGTTCAGCTTAATAAGCGAAATTGGAACTATATCTCATATCACTTAACAAACCTATTCAGGATTTTGCTAACATAACGTTGTAATACATGATGAGCCGCGGATACGTTCTTTCCGCCTAGATAAGCGTCCATCCAGTTTCAGACAATACAAACGAATCCTTTATTGTTTTGCCTTGTCTGCATATATTTGCATGTCAATTGCAAACATGACAGCACCGACTACTATATTTTTAAACGTAACCACTACATTCGGAATTATTTCGAAAACACGCTTGGAATTATTCCTGTATTGTGAGTGTGTGGACATACACAAACAAATGCCGAACAACTATGTGTAAGCTTAACAACTTTTACTAATAAAACATCTCATCTAATGTTTTCTGGGCCAAAAAACACCAAAGGCCTACCTACCGTGGTAGGCCTTTGGTGTTTTTTTTTTTTATGTGGGAATCATCCAATGTGTGGTGTGTGGGTGGAGCGGAAGGGAGTGTCAGACTTTTACTGGCTTAAACCTATCCATGTTTCTTCCCTAGTCCTTTGTGTTCCGGGGTAGCGGTAACCCTTTCGGACAAACACACTGACTAGGTAGGGGATAATCCTTTAGTGTGGGATGTAACGTGTGTCGACACCCTTGCGGGATCCCATCTTCCTTGTACGGTGGGTTGTGCTGCAGCAGAAAACTTCAAACGGCGCAAATACTCCAATCTGATTGGGACTTATATGTTCGAGTCGATTGGGGTTGAAACACTAGGGCCATGGGGTCCGAGTGCCCACTATGTTTTTCGAGACATCGTCAAGCGGTTGGTCGACTCTTCACGTGACCAGAGGGCTGGAATATTTTTTGGGCAAAAAATCAGCATTGCCATACTACGCGGCAATGCTGCCAGTCTTTTGGAAACTTTTCCTGTTGACAGCGATGTGGACGAACTTTTTGATGCTCTCAGATTTATTAATTTCCCCCCTCCCCCCGTTTAATAAACTTGTACAGACGCCAGCACATCAAGCTATCCTTAACTGTCAAATTTTCTCAATTCAAAATGAACCTTATGTCTTTCCAATAAAGTTGAAATACGATCAAAGAAATTTTACAGATTGTAGTAACTTGATGTGCTGGCACATGTACTGTACATAGTCACTATTAATATTTTAAGTCTTTTTAGTTATGTAAATATTATGTACACTGAGAGTTTATGAAACATTTACTAATATTCAATCAAGTTTATTGCACCCGCTGTAAAGGAGCTTGTCCACAATGCATCAGATAAATATAGGAGTTTTAGTGACTTATCATCTGCCTAACCTTTTCCCAAGTATGTTGGGGTCGGCTTCCAGTCTAACCGGATGCAGCTGAATACCAGTATTTTACATGGAGTGACTGCCTATCTGACCTCCACAACCCAGTAACTGGGCAATACCCTTGGTAAGCCCTTGGTAAGATTGGCTGTCAGATTATCGGGCTTCTGACGACCCGTAACGACTGTCAAAGATGCACAAATGACAGCCGCGACCATCGGCTTAACGTGCTTTCCGAGGAGTTTTAGTGACTATAGCTTCTAAATCCTATGAGCTGTGTCTTTCCATTTGTATATGAGGTAGACTGCTGTAAGAGAGAATTACTCTATTGTGACCGACGACCTTAATATTATAAATAAAATTATAATCTAAATTCTTACAGTTCAAAAAAAACAATAGTTTAAATATCTTTATTTTAAGTCAGAACATCCTAGATACTACACAGTTTTTAAAAAACTTAACGACTTAGGGCGAATTTTTCGACCACTGGAAAACTTTTATCTGAAAAACAAAAATGGCGGTTTGACATATTTTCTATGCAAAAGCTGTCATACCATCACATAAATTCGTCCTATAAAACTTAACTGACGATTGAAAAATCAGCCCTAAGACAAACAGATTATTTTCAGCTTTATAAGAAACAATAAAGCTCTGAATTTTCTGAGATAAACATAAGTACCTACTCATTGAGGTTTATGAATGGTGAGGCTAAATTAAGAATGTAAAAACATAATGAAATCAAATCTTGAAATAATGTATGACAATAATCTCGGGGCTCATGGTTGAATAATATAATGGGTGACTATCCGATACCGAGACCCCTCCGTGCCTCGAAAAGTGCGTTAAGCTTTTGATTGTGGTTGCTATTTTGTACCTACATTTTTGAATGTCGTTACGGGTAGTCGGAATCCTGAAAGTTTGACGAGGTCAGTGGGTTGTGGAGTTCAGATAGGCCATCGCAAAAACTGACTGGAAGTCAACTCCAACAAAGATGGGAAAAGACTAGGTGATGAAGACCAGTCTCCTGTCCCTCGCACACTTTCTGCGCTCAACGCTCTCTTGGATGCTAAGCCTGACTGTGATGTGTTCGCGGATGAATGGAAGAAGATCTTGTCAGTATGTTTGGAGTACTGTGAGATAAGCGTATGACAGTTGAATTACTGTATACATAGTTACTACATTTATGTAATGTGATTAGACTATTGATTGCCACGCAGTAGACAATGCAAAAACTGTTGGCGTATAACGTGTAACTAATGTAATTGGCCTTGGCAGTTTTATGTTATAAATAAATAAATAAAATGAATAATCTCGAAGGTACACATAGTAATTCATTCATAATAATCTACTTCTTTCTTGGAAAGCTTTGATCTTTGTTACTTAATAAAAAATAAACCTATTATTTTTAGGTATGCCTAAAGACGTTATTTTTTAGAACTAAGTAGGTACCCATTCTTTATCTAAGCAACTCATAAAGTCAGGATTTATTTTATCTTGTCGGTAGATTATAATTATTATAGAATACACGCTCTGCAGCTCAAAAAAATCGGGCGAATGAAGTGTAAAATAATGACACCGCACGTACGTCTTTAAGAACGAATTTCACCATTGAAACTGAACGCATTTAGCACATTTAAACTGAGTTCAAGCTCTTGAACGCAGCTTAGACATGTTTAACGTGAAATTATGCACATGGCTTCCTTATTATGTAGGTAATCACTAAGAAGGGGTTTTTGGAAATTCGACCT
Source organism: Hyppa rectilinea (assembly GCA_951799385.1). Lineage (NCBI taxonomy): Eukaryota > Metazoa > Arthropoda > Insecta > Lepidoptera > Noctuidae > Hyppa > Hyppa rectilinea. Next base: position 2,461,098 of record OX637307.1, on the reverse strand, counting down.
TTAAGGGGGTCTCTTTTTCTTTAGTGACTAACCCGGTGTGAAAGTTTTTATGCTGCCCATGGGCCTCTGACTTGTGTGTATTATAAGTTATTACATAATAACTCGTTATCTCATCTCGCCCACCGCCTGGCCTCTGACTTAGCTTTTGAGCGCTGTTGAGATATATCTCTCAGGCATACCGGCCACCGTAGGCGCGGGCCTGCGGACGGTGAGTAATGACTCACCGTCCGATCAGCACCAGACCCGTGCCGTACGGCGCGTATATGTTCCACGCGCGCCTCAAAGAGATGTCAGCATATGAAGGGGCCCCTCAGGGCCAAGCCTGCTGGGTAAGCGGGATTGTCCGAAAGGGTTACTGCTACCCCGGAACATAAAGGGCTACGGAAGGAACATGGATGGGTTTTAGTCAGTAAGAGTCGGGAGTGTCAACTCCCTTCCGCTCCACCCAGAGCGGGAGCAGTCATGGGATGATTTCCCAGCATAAGAAAAAAGGCATACCGGTTTTGTCACGAAGGGGATAACAAAGGGGTAATGTTTGTATGATAAATTCGAAATCCACGTAGGCGAAGCTGTCGACAGAAGATAGTTTTCAATTAAAAAAAAACCTGATTTACTCGATAGGATAGAGGATCATTGCATGTAGTATACCTAGTTAAAGCAACATTAACCTGACTAAAAAGTGTCTAAGAGATGCAGGTAATTAGCTATTTCAATTGTATTGTCTGCCTCATGCAAGAAACATACCTACACCGTTAAAGTGGGGCTGAAATAATTATTAATCATTTAAGCTACAGCTATAATTTTCTTAAAGCAATAGCGCTCGTAATAATATTACTACAAAGACACATAAAGCTTTTTAGAGATTTTAGAGATCAAGACAGCTTACAATGTCTTCAGTCAATACTAGCTGCAATAAAGTCGTTTAAGAGGGTAATTATCACTTAGTCTGAAAGCTAAGTAGATAAAATAATGACCTTAAAAGCCTTTGGGATTAGTTTGTCTTTATTAACGTGCTTGTAATAATAAAGTAACTAAAATTTGTACAACACTATGCGATAAAACTTTGTTTATGGTTTTACTAATTTAAATAAATAAAACATTATACCATTGCAGTATTATTTACTGTTGTATCATTATATTTATAAGATATATATCGACGTTTATACTTCACCGTCAACCATAATTATAAATGATTAATGTATACAAGGAGGAAGGGATATCAACACAAAGCAATGGATTCAGTATAGAAAAGTACAATATCTACGCAGTAAAAATGTATAGAACACAATTTTTTTAACCCCTCAAATGTCGTAAAAACGCCATAGGTTCATGAGAACATTTTCTCGCAACGACAATAAATATAACCGTATAAATCGTTGAGCAATAAGCAAACAGGCTTTTAATAGGCGAACATCAAGTGGGTTAATAGTGGACGAATTATTTCAACAATGGGAAGTTCAGGATCATGCACTGAATTCATGGTAACCAACTTCGCATCGATGTCCCTTCCACCCTTTTTTTTGAGGGTAGGAAATCATCAAATGACTCCTCCCGCTCTGGGTGGAACAGAAGAGAATGTCAGACTGTCTAAAACCCACCCATGTTCCTTCCTTCCCTTCCATCCTGTATAACATACGAAACATTTTTAAAGAGTATCTGTGTATAGAGTATTTACCCATTCTTCTGCTTATTAAACTAACTGTTAGAAGGAGCAACTAGAATCAATTCTATTCTATTTCGACGTTCAAATGTACCTATTTAAAATGAATTATTTGACTTTGTCTTTATTGAATGATACGGTGCTACTCGCGTTTACACCGCAATTGTCTGGCTAGTGTCGGACATGAACGTCCCCTTACTCAATATTTTATGTTAATTATGGAAGAACGCCACCTGCTACGCTCCTTATGGACACCATTTTCTTTGTTTACGTTCATAAATCTACCAATCGCACGCCGGTGGCGAGTACTGGGCACTTTGACCTTTACTATAGTTTCTGCTTACCCCCGCGGAAAGACGGCAGGAACTTCATGTGTATGATTGAGAAGCAAACTCAAAATAAAACCATTTATTTCAAATAGACACGTGAACGTCAAAATTAACAAAATAATACCTAGAATTCAATCCCGTTGACCTTTCCACAAGGAAGTTTTGTATGGAAAAATATTGGCCAACTCCATTAACTCCAACACCAGCAGAAACTCCACCACTAAAGGTAGAACAAAAAAAAAACAAATATAGCAATGACAGGTAAAATCATTATGTGATAGATACGTGATGATATTAATATTAAACAACATTCTAAAAGAAGACCATTTTCCTAAAATTTCTACAAGCAATAAGTCAATGTGCGAGTTAAATTAATCACAGAATGTTAAATCAATGTCGTATAAATAATAAATTGCACAATTAAATTAGCAACCTGTTTGATTTTGTCTAGAATCTAGATTGTTCTATTAAGCGAACTAGCATGTTTCCAAGGCGATTTAAAATGTTTAATATGAAGAGTAGGCCACAAGTCAATGGTCAGAGATGTCAGCATTAAGGAAGGGGGCCGTTAGGGTCGAAGCCTGCCGGGTCAGCAGGGTTGTCCGAAATGGTTACTGCTACCCCGGACATAAGGGGCTAAGGAAGGAACATGGGTGGGTCAGTAAGTCAAGAGTCTGACGCTCCTTTCCGCTCCACCCAGAGTGGGAGGGGTCATTAATTTGATGATTTCCCAATCTCAAAAAAAAAGTTCAGCTCTTCTCTAAGGCGTGGATTGGGCGTGTCATTCCCTGGACCCTCTGGACTTTTCCCCACTCTACTCGGGTCAGCAGGAATGTTCGAAAGGGTTACCGCTACCCCGGAACATAAGGGGCTAAGAAAGAAACATGGATGGGGTTTAGTCAGTAAGAGTCTGACACCCCTTCCGCTCCTAAAAAATCCCACAAGTCAGTAGTAACAAAACCCATAAAAACCTTATTTATTCTATTGAAACTCTGTTTAACGGAGACTACCTCAAGGTTAAACTTTTATCCAGCAATGTGCAGTCAACTGTTTCTATTTCCATTTTCCATCCATGTTCATTACTATAATCCCAACTCGTTACAAACACGACACCTAATTAATAGACACTTTATCCTATTAAAACAAAACATTACTAAAATTAAATAGCTAACATCGAAAACCGAAACAAAATAACAATTAACTCGGTACACAATATCGGACACGTTGATAATAATTTACTAGCTCAACAAAATTATATTATTAACAAATATTTGATACGTTATGCCTTTGTCGAATGAATATTAAATGCTAATTTCATTACGTGGTGAAACCGGCACAGAGTCAGGGCTTAATTCAATTAATAATGTTTCCCTTAGAATAGATAATAGACATGGATTATTACAGCTTGGACACGTCAGTGCGCTGCCAGGACCCTGTGTTATGTGAGGAGTTATTGGTGTTGCCAGTGCAAATGTTTGCTTAAAAGTAATATAATAAGATATCTAAATTAAATTTTATATTAGTGCAATTTTTTATCAGTATTATTTCGAAATAAATTTTCATATAAGCTGAAACAATTTTGTTTGTATAGTAATATTAATGTTTTTGTAAATAACGTATTCGATAATATAAACAGTAAGTATAATAAATTACGTAGGTGTAGAACTTGAAAGAGTTCAATATTAAAAGAAATACAGAATTACACTGTATGGCAACACTCGAGAGATCTAATAAAAAAAAAGAAAACAGAAACTATTGTTCCTTTCTACAAACAGTCATATTCTGGTCATATGCTCACTACAATAAAATTCACAGAACGACTCTCGAGAGTTAAATAAAGTTGTATTTATGGTGTTATCGAGATAAAAAAATGCAAGCGGACTTGCGTTATACAGTACGTATAAATAATTACAAAGGAGTCACAGGTCCCGAGGGAGATAGACGCTTTTGACGGAACACACCCGCATGACTAATAAATTATTAGTAGCTACATTAATTTGACTCATATTACTTTGGTTATAAATGGCGTTGGTAAGCCATGTGTGTTCTTTTTAATATTCGAAATTGTTAATATCCTGTTTAGGGTAACACTCTGTATTTATTAGTGGAAGTGATCGGCCACCCAGTTGTGTGTAGGTACTGTTGCATTGTCGTATTTTTCTTTTTGCACAATATTTTGACAGGTGTTACACTTGTTCTTTTTTCAAATACCCGCGGCGACCGTTTAAAATTCAACGTTATTTTTTTAGAACATTTTGGCAGTTCTTCATTTACACGGTAAAATAAGTTTGATAGCTCCTCAAAAATGCCCTGTTATTTAATTATCTTTGTTTGCACTGCGTTCGTGTTTAAATACTGGAACCGAAAAAGAATATGTAATCTTAATGTAATCTTAAAGATCATCAAGTGTTTGCAAAGTGCAAGAAGGTGTAAAGAAACTGTTTAAATATGTAAATTGATTCTTTCAAACAAACATTAGTCGAAATTAGGGTGCGATACGCACCTACTATATAATGTACCGTCGCCAGCGCATCAAGATATACCAAACTGTCAAATCTTCCCAATTGAACATGAACCTTATGTTTTTGTAATAAAGTTGAAAATCTATCAAAGAAATTTGACAGATTGGGGTAGCTTGATGTGCTGGCCTCTGTACTATAATGTCCGGAGGGACCTCAGTTTTGAGCACTGGGGGAGGGCAATACTTATGACTAATAGCTGATCGTAGCCATGATAAGAAAAAACTTTAGAAACAGCAGTAATATTAATTATTTCTTTAATTGTACATCTTTTTAACAACGCGTCTACTATTAAAATCCACTGCTTTTATTAAAACAAAATCATAAACATTAATTTAAACTATTCTAATTATTTTGAAACCTCGAATGCAGCCAGTTATTTTATGACCAGCCTGATACAACATAAGGTTGCATCTAGGCTCTACAATACCTCACCCTTGCCTAAACAAAAAACACTCAAAGTCCAACAATATTCATTGCGTTATAATACGTTGTCGAGTAGGCGAATTTACGAATATATGAAGCAATGGATTAAGAATTTTCTTGCAAACGAGGCAGGGCCGATGATTGATGATGATAATTATTATTGTATTATTCGTTGTTTGGTACGTTTTTCTGAGTTCAATAAACTCTGCCAACGGTAACTATTGACTGACCACCCCACTAAAGGGATTAGATTGTTGAGTAGTAATTATGTTAGTTGTTATTTTTGTTTACACCGACTTGAATAAATTATAACATAGAATGACTTTAACATCGATTTCGAGAAAAAGTACTTATATAAACTCATAGTCAGCAATTAAAACCCATTTAGTATTTAATTTCGTTTTTATTCTACTCGTTGAACTTGTGAATTCATTGGAAAAGGCTTTCTAAGTAATGACTCATTCGACTCGATGTTTTTAATGGTCGATTATATTAATAGACTGTGTTTTACTATGGTCGTAAATAAACATTTGTTCTAACCTTATTGTGCCTACATAAAATATATTAGGTCGTTTGAAAGTGGATTGTTTTAAACGTATCATCGCCTTGGTCTATGAAATCAATCTGCCTAGCCATTTGGACAGTGGTGCGCTTCCAGTACCAGCTTGTTACATGGAATGACAGCTGATCTGACGTTTACAACCCAATAACTGGGTATTAACGTACCTCTTGGTAAGACGATGGTGGCGCGTGTTGGATCATTTAGCGCCTTTCAAAATAGTTGAGCTGAGTGGTGCTAATCCGTGCGTCATGTTCGTGTACGGGCGCTGTCAGTAGGGACTAGTCTTAGCTGCCACGGGTCTTTTAGAATTTAATTTAATTTTTGAATTGTTTTTGGTTACTTTTTTTTTAACCCGGCAAGGATGTGGTGAAAATAGTAACGCGGAGGTTGTGGAGGGTCTTATTGACCCTGTATATAATTGGGTTTAAAATAACTAAATTTATATGAATGTACCAAATATTAATTAATATTATTTATATTACATGTTATTTTTACGGTTTTATCGAAATAAAACGCAGATAGTAGTACAAAATATTATTATTAAATCACTTATAGTAAAGTACTACAAAATAATCAACTTTTGCATAAACTTTCAAAACTTGCACTAAAAACACCAAAAAATAACTAATTTCTTAGACGATTAACTTTTAATTTGGTACATACGTAGAGATCAATTAGTTGCACTTACAGTATTATCGTCAATTATGAAATACAAATCATTATTGTCTGTGATATCAGCACAATCCTGGCAGAATGAAATAGTGTGTTCTGGACAAATATACTTATGGCAATCTTCACAAACATTGGCTGTCTTCCGATGGCGGGCATAAGGACATACTTGGCACCTTTTTCGTACACCTGGAACCCTAACAGGTGCTTCTTGTTCTGGTTCTCCGATGAATTCTCTGATTCTCTTGCGTAGCTGTCTCGGCAATTGAGGTGTTTCTTTACGGCTATTTAGTCGCATCTTTGCCAACGTAATATGAATTCGTTATCTGGCCATCCGATTCCTCTCCTTCTGAAATATGTGGGTTCTGATGTTGCAATTCAGATAGTGGTACGTTATCCTCGCCATCACTGCTTGCATTTTGCTCAGTATCACTATCTTGACTGCGCGTACTCAAATGAGCTTCTTTTTCGCTACCGTCGGATAACAAGTCGTCTTCGCTGTCAGACTGCATTAAATTATAATAATATTAAGTAAAAAATATAATTTAAACGTTACATAAAAATGTTACATCGCGGTTGTCGCGGGGTCATATTTACCCTTTCTGACTGCACGCACGTGTAGCTCCCGTCGCAGGCGGCGGCAACCTGAACAGGGGCGCGGGGCGCGCCCGCCGGTCCCGTAGCAACAGCTATTGTGACGTTCAAAACTCTTCGATGGCAGAATAAAAAACTACACACGATTTAAAATTGACAGGGTCAGAATGACCCCTCCACATCCTCGAAGGGTTAAATCGTTATTACGGACGCTTTTTACGTTCTGCATCGTTCTCACATGTATAATTTCAACAAAATGTAACCTATATTCTGATTTAAAAGAGTGTCCGTGCAGTTTCTTGCCCGTTCTTCTCCACAGGTACTTACTGCTTTGGAATGGGCAACTAACTTCATCTTTCTAACTGAAAATCTAACGCCTAAAAATTCAAAAGTGCCTGTAATTTTTTTATTTGAAGTAAATGCTTTGACTGAAGACTGGGTGTCAACCTTTCGGGTTTCTGACAACCATTTACGATTATTAAAGACACATGAAAGCCGGCCGTGACCAACGTGGTTACCGAGAGGCGGACGAGTCTCGGTGTTGAAAAATGGTCACCCATCCACGGACCACCTCCAGAAACACGATGGGTCGACCCATGCGGCCGTTATCACTTAGCCACTTAGCCACGCTTATCGAGTATCTTCGCTTGGAGATATATTTCAACTAACAGCGTTGTCAAGATAATATCCAAGACACTCAGCAGCCTGCAGATCAACTACAGCGCATCGATTGCAAAATATTAATTCCTCACCACAAAGACTGAACTCAATTATAAAACTGTATCCGTCCATCGAGAACTTTGAACGAAACTCCTTTGTAAAGGCGATATTTTAAAATGAAAACCTAATCATATTACAAGCATCTGCATATTCTTTGAGGACCTAACCCAATGAAAAGTTTTGCTCACTCCCTACTTATCAAACGGTCAAAGACGCCTTAATAGCTCTAAGGGAATAAAGTTACACTCATTTACATATATTACCTTCTATCCTTAAGAAAGTTAGCTAGAGATGTATCCCGCTTGCCGCTGACTCGAATCGCTACTGAAATTTTAATAATACGAATCGTCTAATTGCTGAGCTGAAGAAACTTTCAAAGAAAATTAAGATATTAGTGTCTCGCAATGAAGTTCTACGAGCTTTGCGTTTCGAATAGTTTAATGTTTGTTTCTATTGTACCATTTTTTTTTTGTTAGAAATAGAAAACGATGTTTTGTTGAGGCTCTTGTTAACCTTGAAAGTTAGAGTCAAAGTCAAAACATTTATCTCAAATAGGCACAAGAAAGGCACTTTCGAACGTCAAAAAATTCTAGTAGTCTAAAACCGAAAGTCATTAAATTTCAACTGTCAAATTTGGTATTTACTAGTGTCAGTACACAATCCAAATTAGGCGGTAGGTATATAATAGTTTTGTCGGAATTTCTAGGCGTTGGGTTCGCGGTTAACTATCTACCACTGAGCATTTGTTATGGCATTGTAACGATATGAATTTACATCTATCTTAAAGGAGATTGTTCTAGACCGCCCTATGACCAACAAACATTTGACGTGTACGTTAATTTTAATTATATTTTAATATGCTTTTTAAAAATAATAAATTCAAGCGGACACTGTTTAATTCTTAATAGGTTTTTAAAAGTGACCTTATTGATTTTATTACCAACTGAACTCGCCATCTTTCAAGGAATTGTCAATGTGAATGTCACAAAAGATTTGTCAGTGTCGCTCTCGCTCATATTACATAAATATCGATATCGACGACGATGTCCATAATATCTAGTGATAATGGATGTTCGATATTTATTACTTCCAAAACATTGAAAATGTGCAACATAAAAGTTTTTCATGCATATTTTTTTCATGGAATTAGTTCCGTTAACATTTTAATGGAACTTATGATGAATATGGCCTAGCACGATTATGATGAAAATATAATGAACAAAACAAACTCACAAAATGTACTTACTAGTCGAATGAGGGATTTTCTCACAAGTGAGAAAATATTAGTTCAAAAGAGGCGTTGGTAAAAAATACGTCACTGTCTCAGGTTTTTGACATCAAATAAGCTTTCTTATTTACGGATCTTATTTTTGTTATCAGTTGCCAGTAAAACAAAGACGTATTTTTTACCCACGCCATCTATTGAACTATGTTTTTCCACTTGTCAGAAAATCTCTCATTTAACGATTGAAATGTCATTTACGGCGCAACTCTAGTGAATTGTTCTCATAACCATTTCATGACTTCAATAGCCATATTTTTACTTTTTAAGTACTTAAACTCTATTTTTAAATGTCGTAAACTAAAACGTTACACATTGTTCGTTGGGAACAAAACATTTTATTTTAGCATTAATTTAATTGGAGTAGAATCATAGCAACAACGTGTTTATGTTTGAAACAGAACAAATTAATTTACATTTGACATATTGATCTGTCATTTTGGTCTACTAAATTAAAACCACAGATTAAATAGGTGGTCATTGATAATCGATATACAATGATTGATCTTCAAGAGAGCATCTCTACGTCACTACGTCAGTCGGTGCCTGTGGCTGTGTTGTGTTGTTGTGAATATCTACCTAATTGGCGATTTCTTTTGGCGTTTTTGATTTTGTTTCAGTTTAACGGACTACAATTTGGATTGCTTTCAACGTGACCTGGCTTCGAATACCTGATTCTGTGATCTGCCACGACACCTTAGCATTTTGACAACGGATAACGGACTTCGCTTAAAGTAAACTTCAACCAATAAATAATAACTGTACCTAAAAGGCATAATACAACTGTATTTACGGTAATATTTTACTGTAATTGAAGTTTAATGCTTTGTAGAAAACAGAAATAGCGATTTTAGAAGGAATTACTTAAGTTTTCTTTTATTAAAAACTAGCTTCTGCCCGCGACTTCGTACGCGGACCCTGTTGCTTATGCCAGCGACAACGGGGTCGCCATTTATGTTATTTTTTATCATTTTTCCCATTTAAATCTTTTATCACACTGAGCTTTAGTTTTATTTCATTCCAACAACCACCAAAACATACAGTCCATTTGTCATCGTTTTCATTTTGGTAACCGCATTATTATATTCCTCCTCTAGAGACCTAGAAGTCGATGCGTAGATACGCTTGGAACTCAAGCGTAATTCTCTTTCCGTGAACGTCTCTGACTCGCGAGACAATACATGACGTTCACGATCAGCGGTCAGTCGCGCATCATATTCTTCACTGGTCTCTAGAGACCTAATGAATACGCTGAGAACGCAGGCGTGCTTCGCGACCCGAAGAGGTTTCCACGGAGCGAGTTGCAGCCTAATGTTCTCGAACAACATCAAGTCTCTCCTGACGCTCTTCGGTAGATTCTTGGGATCTTATGATCCTCAATCTTTTAGCTCTCTTGGAACATTGGGAAAGATTTGACCTCTTTCTAGGCATGGTCATAGTTTTATTGTGAAGATACCTGATCATTAAAAATCTAAATTAAAATGACTGCTCCCCTGCGTTACCGGGTAGGCTACAGTGTCACGAAGATAAATGGAAAAGGAAATTAAACACTCAAACAACATAAGCCCGAAGGCATATTCATACGATAAAATAAAAAAATAAATAGGAGTTTTGGCCAGTAGAGTCAAATTTTCAATGATATACCATCGTCATCGAAAATCAGTCCTAAACTGTTACCGCCTTCACCGCGTGCAGGTACTCCCAGTTTATGTTATTTTATAATTACACAGTAAAATTAGTGATAGCTTTGATTTCCACATCAGATGTTTCTGATCTTCGATTTTTATAAGTCAACAGGAAATGCCCATCATATTGAACAACAAAGACGTCAAAGACATCATTCCTATATGTGTTATGTTGTAGCTAGGCTCTTGGAGTTCCACAACAGGTGTTCCAGATCTTCGATTTTTATAAGTCAACAGAGAGTGCTCATCAGATTGAACAACTTGTGCTAAGACGTTATTCCTATATGTGTTATGGTGTAGCTAGGCTCTTGGAGTTCCACAACAGGTGTTCCAGATCTTCGATTTTTATAAGTCAACAGGAAATGCCCATCAGACCGAACAACTTTTGCTAAGACGTCATTCCTATATATGTTACAGTGTAGCTGGGCTCTTGGAGTTCCACATCAGGTGTTCCAGATCTTCAAATGTATTCTCTCAGCAGAAAATGCTAATCACGTGGAACAATTTTTGCTAAGGTATCATTTTTGCATCTCTTATAGTTTAGCTGGTCTGTTGCGGTTCTGCATCAGGTGTTCAAGTTTCCAAGATAAATTATAGCCTATATGTTGCCCAGACTTAATACCTATACAACAAAAAAAAAAACATTCCAATCCGTCCAGTAGTTCCGAAGATTAGCGTGTACAAACAAACAGACATACAGACAAACAGACAAAAATTTTTTTTTGGATTCATGCTCTATTACTGTTTCTAAACCCCCCTCAATTATTATTTTTTTAATATATTCAATGTACAGACACAGTTTTTTTACTGTTTTATTATATGTATATAATATAAATATAATATATAGATATAGATAACCTCAAATTCTGTTCCTTTTCTTTAAATAAATCTTTTCTCTAAAGTGTCCGTCAAGAAACGTTGTTATTTTGGGCTTCTAAGGGCAGTTTACAAATAGAAAATGATTTTTTCTATGCTGTTGGCTCCAGGGCGAACAATGTATGGGCGTAGAACAATCTCCTTTCAAACGAAGAAACCTCAAAACGAAAACTTTATACACTCGTTTAACATTATTTTCTAAATTATTTATTGTATTGTTTGTTTTGGTTTCAATAGTGGGATGAATACACAGAATCCCATTACATGCAGTTTCATCAAGAATATCGGATGAGACAGACGGACAGACAGATTAACACACGTGTGATCTAAAACCACTTTACGTACTTAACAGTAAAGGTACTGTTAAGAAACTTGACAGTTTGTGGTAAGTTGACGTGATGGCCTCTTTTTTTTTCAGACTCTTTCTGACTAAAACCCATCCATGTTCCATCCTTAGCCCTTTATGTTCCGGGGTAGCGGTAACCGTTTCAGACAATCCCGCTTACCCGGAGGCACGTGCTGGCCTCTGTACCTACTGTCTTTGTGACAAACTTCAATCCAATCCGTAACGAAGACAATAAAATGTAAATAAGGTCATATCAAGTTCATAAATCGAATCAAAAATCGCAATAAATTCTTTTTGGTGCAGAAATACACAATTAGAACCAGATTAAAAATTATTTATCACGTTTTGCTATCTCCGCTACGGTATGCTTCCGCGTATTTTTTTACGCCACTGCAGAATATACCATATACATAAAATAGGGATGTGACGTAACAAATATAAGCAGATATCGGTTTTGCAGGAGAACGTTATTAAAGTGCCTCGATTAAATCCGAGTTCCAAGAATCGGTGGCTAGGAATTAAAAGTGCATTCAAGCTTGAGACAAAATATTAATATTTATTAAAAAAAATATTGAAATTCATTCACAATATAAATTTTATTGGTAGATATCTTTTATTCATTATTTTATTTAAACATTTTAAGGAGTTGGCTATATTGTTTAATTTACATACTAGTGAAGAAATGTGAATTTATTATTTTTAAATTGTGAAACAGATCCTATCTCTGCACAATGGTTCAATATTTAAAAAATAAATACCGCAGCGCAATTTTCTGGACTGCCAGACGAACGAACGAACAGACGGGCGGACAGAGGGGGCTCATTAATAGTGTTCCTTTCGTATACGGAACCCTAAAAATACACGTTACAAAATGCTTGTAATATAGGTAATATAAAGTTGCAATTCTCAAGTCCCCATTTTCAGCGTCCACACAAAGTTGTAGCCATGTTGTTTCCCGGGAAGCAAAGAAAGGTGAACAAACATTTTCATCTTGTGATTGGAAAGTCCTAAAGTAAACGCATACATAAGCTGAACTTTACTTAGGGGAATTTAATTTTTGCAATTACTTACATTGATTGATGCGACAGTACTTTGTAATGCCATTGTGGATTTTCTTTACTTACCCGCTTTCCGAAGGCGAACTTTCTCGAAATTTTATTTGAGAACCCTACCATGATTTTTACGTTCAAGAGCATTTTTTTTCTAATATAAGTACCAATTTCAACATCGTCAATGATTTAATATTTATTTTTGTCCCTTCATTCATTAAGTTCAAGGAGAAATGGGGATTCGATACGATATTTAAATAGCTTGCGAATTCATCCAATCATTTCGACGTATGTGGATATTTTGATGTGCGTTACTTAACGCGTTTGCTCTCAACGTCAAGGTAAATACATCAACACGTCTTTTGAAAATAGATTAAACGTAATTTTCATAACATTATTTTGACGCCTAATAATGGTGTTGCCAATTTTTGTAACACATACCTACTTCTTGCTGTCTTTTTTCAAAACATATTATAAATAATATCTCCCCATTTAATCCAGGTAAGTTGGTTTTGTTAACATTGAAATGATTAATATTGAAATACTAACTGTTCTCGAACTCATTGGTAGTGTAAACTTTTTAGAAAAATCTATAAATTTATATTTTGAACGTTATTCACGTTCAAAATTTAAATTTATAGATTTTTTGTTTTTCCTAACTTTTTCTTGTATTAGTCAAAAGGGTTGGTTTGTGTTTCCAATTTGTGTTATATTTTTATTTTCCTACTCAAATCCTATTATTACACTGAATTTTAGTTTTATTTCATTCCAAAAACCACTAATACGTACAGTGCATTTCTTACCGCCGTCAAACAAATACCCAACAAAAATTAAATTTAAACTAGTTTAAAAAAAAATAACCTTACCTTTCACTCTAAAGATGACACTCACAGAAATCCAAATCTAACACACGATCACTTTTTAAATTCACACACTAAGACTGACCACGAATTTGTTTAATCATGACACATGGCGACTAAGAATGAGCTTAATGACACCCGCCCCTCCGTCCAATTACATGTAATTGTATTGACCTAAGCTAACCCGGGTGATCTAATTCGGTAGCATGATGCATGTCCTGCCTTATGGCTAATGTAAAGGATTAAACTGATCTATGAATTGATTACTACTTGAGTAATCTGACGTAATAAAGCGAGAGTGTTTTCATTGATAAGTGTTCTAAACTTAGACTGTTTAAGTGTTTACGAAACTGTTCGTATTGTATGTAGCGTTTACGCTGGCTTATCTTAATCCTCTTGAAACTATAAAGGTTGCCTGCAAAAAGGATGTTAGGGGTTATATCAAAAGCGGGATTGTCCGAAAGGGTTACCGCTACCCCGGAACATAAAGGGCTACGGACGGAACATGGATGGGTTTGATGCTGATTTACCACCCTCAAAAAAAAAAACGCGCTTGATGTAACCCCTTTTTTTTTTAAGGCTGGGAAATCATCCAATGACTCCTCCCGCTCTGGGTCGGAAGGGAGTGTCAGACTTTTACTGAGTAAAACACATACAAGTTCCTTACTTAGCTCTTTATGTTCCGGGGTAGCGGTAACCCTTTTAGACAATCCCGCTTACCCGACAGGCTTCGGGCCTAACGGGCCCTTTCATATGCTGACATCTCTTAGAGGCGTGCGTGGAACACGTACGCGCTGTCCGGCACGGCCTGGTCCTGATCGGACTGTGAGCTACACATTACTCACCGCCCGTAGGCCCGATTGTCTAGCACTTAGCGATCAAACACGATTGATCACGTAACATTTCGAAAACTTATGCCAATTTCATACATTTCGGATTTATCTAATTTCATTATCGTTAATAAAAGTGTGACTTTGTCTAGGCGCCCACGGTCACGAATATGTGACGGTCAAGGCGATACTTCACTTTTTATGTTTAAGTTTCCATAGTGGCTAAAAGAATTTAAGCGTTACATTAGAATATACTAGAAGGTATTATAACTAATACGACAACAAAACTACAGTCTTAAACTGAATTCGAGGAAAAAAAACCATAAATTCAAATAACCCCGAAAATACACCAGAAATTAAGCATATCTTTCAGCTGCTCATTATCTGGGATCCCAGAGGTCACCAAAGTCAACCGAGGGTGGGTTATCGTGGCATCTGAAGGCGAGAAGCTTGCAACTCGTAATTATTTATGCGCGGTTGCCGTCTTTCATTACCCGTTTGCGTTCACTTTGAGCGGCGCCGACAAACTAGTGTTGATACTGCTTCAAGAGCTCCAGAAATGGAACAGGAAAATTAAGTGACGCACGATTATAGGACTGGGTTTTGCATTCCGGTTTGTGAATTTCGCATTCCTAAAGGCATGTTTAAATCATCATAAGAACATTATTCGCGACTTGCTTCATGCTGCAATGTAGGGCCTACATTGTCTGTCAGTATGTCAATCAGTAGGTGAAGTTTTGGTTCAGCAGTGGTTGCTCCGTGGTAAATCGACACTGATTTACGAGTTGGAGGTACGAACGCTTTACGAAAGAAAACATTAAGGGGAAACCTGCATGTCCTAGAGCCTAAAAATCAAAGACATGTGACATCTACCAAACCGTACTGGGGACCGCGTGGAGGATTATACTTACTCTCACAGAAACGCATCTCTGTCTATCAGGGTGGGTCTTATTATGCAGCATAGATTTAAAATTACTTTGTAAAAGGCAAAAATATAAATAATTAAAAATGCAGAGATCACAAACAAAATCAACTCGTGTACCTATTATGTTCCAAATGACATAAGTTATTAATTACATCGATTTACGAGTGCTTTTAATAGATTGTATGGCCACTGTAGTTTATAAATGGAGCTATGTCCAGTTCCATTTTCAAAGCAAAAATGTTCTTGACTTATAAAACTTTCTCAGATATTTTTCCTCAAAGCATAGAAAAATTCACTCCTAATATTTTCGTTGCTTAGAAAGTTTTGTAAATACCTTCAAAATTTCCTTCACTAAACACTAAAAGGCGGTTGCAAATATATTGTATTTCGGGACCTTCAAACAACTAAGCTAAGTGACGTTAGTCCTTTCAAGATGATTGGTTTATTTCAAAATTATGAGAGAAGCTGCCTGTGTAAACGAGCGCCAAGGACCCGTTTCATAGCGGCAAACTCTGTTACACTAACTAAAACTTTGTTGTAAGGAACAAAGTTCCAAGTGTGTTCCATTTTGTGAATTCATCTTCATTGGACTTTTAAAAATTGAGGACGACTTCAAACTGCCAAGTAGGTAGAGTTTATTTGCGCGGAAAATTTCGTAAATCTTATTATATTAAATGTAAATAATAATTATGCATAATTTGTTGAATAAATTATGCATAATTATTTTACCCGTACTATTAATTCGGGTCTTATGAATTTCCCCTACTGATTTCGGCGAATTCGACAGAACATTTCATGTTCAAAATATTTTAAAACCTGCTTCAACTGAAAATCTCCGATTCACAGAATGGACATTAAAATTAAATAGATCAAATGAATCACTTAATATTAATAATTAAAGAATGTAAACTGTTCCGATTTCATCATAATAATAACTCATAGCACTTTCGTCCGCGTGGACTACGATTTTTCCGTAAAAACTTCAACGGGTGAAGGGGGTGAATTGAGGAACTCGACCTCTTCACCGTTATCTTTTACCATAGGTTCTTCACATCTTCTTAACGGTTTACCTACATAAACTCTATAGAAAATTCAAATTTATAGTTTGGCTGTAAAACCTTCATCAAATGACATCGTGTGGAAACCAGCATGTCTGAGAGATATTTCTCAACGGCATGTGAAGCTAAGTCAGAGGCCCATGGGCAGCTTAAAAACTCTGACACCAGGTTACCACACGAAAAGAAGTGAAGATAAAATGACCATAGGCTGTATGGTACGGCACGTAGGTGTTCCACGCGCGCCTCAAAGAGATGTTAGCATTTGAAGGGGCCCGTTACGGCCGAAGCCTGCAGGGTAAGCGGGATTGTCCGAAACGGTTACCGCTTCCCCGGAACATAAAGAGCTAAGAAAGGAACATGGTTGGGTCTTAGTCAGTAAAAGTCTGACACTCACTTCCGGTCCACCCAGAGCGGGACGAGTGATGATTTCACACCCTCAAGGCAGTATAAGTAGCTAGGTAATAGGTAGCTAGTAATCAGTATTGGTGAGAATGAGGTCCTGGGCTCGATTCCTAGGTTGGGCAAAGTGTTAATGGATTTTTCCATTACGAATTTCGTAGTAGCAGAGTAGCAGAGTCTAGAGCTGTGTCCGGTCGGTAGAACAGGTTAGGATAGGAACAAGCTCGCGCCCCCTATTACATGAGAGTTTAACATAACTGGTGAAATTAATATGGATTTGTACCTACTATGAGTACACCTGCCTAACCTTTAGGAGAAACAAGGCCATCAGTCATTATTTAAATCCATTATCCGGACACAAATCTTGATTCCGGGCTGCTACTGAGCAACTGCCGAAGGAAAAATCTTATAACACGTGTAATAATAATATCTACAAAACATCGTGAGGAAACCGTCATGCTTGAGAGATATTTCTCAACCGCATGTGAAGTTTAGTCAGAGGCCCATGGGCAGCTTAGAAACTCTGACACCAGGTTAGTCACTAACCAACGGAAGAACAAGATAATAATGCGTATAAAAGTCGAATCAAATCGTAAACACCCTACGATACAGAGGCAACACAATTTTATACGAAATAATACCTTCCAACATAGTAATAGAGTTCTTCGTTCTATATTCCAATAAAGGAGGACGAAGGTAGCCAGTTCCCGTCACAAACAATGCAATTTCTAACAAGGAAACCTAGGCTATGTGGGTCTCACACGTTCGTTTGTTTAGAAACGTAGAATCCCACATTGTATACCGAATCCCTTTCAGTGCGGGAGAGCAAAACTTGAAACTGAATCATACAAAATGTTCATTTTCTTGAGGCACTCATTTTAACTGAAACTTTAGTGTTTCTTTTTAAGGCAATGCTTTTAGTGTCGCAGAGAAGTTGAAAATGAATTACAATATTATAGAATAACATGGAAGGAACAGTACCGCGTTCTAAGACACAAATCTCTGACGTCCCCCCATAAAGCAACCAAGCTCAAACGGGACTGCGCCGGACATGTTTCCCGCAAATCGGATACATTATGGACTAAGATCGTAACATCATAGTTTCCGGAAAACGTCCAACGGCATCGCGGAAGACCCAAGCGTAGATGGCGAGACGAACTTGGCGCTCATAGAAGGGATTGGTCTATAATCGGTCAAGATCGAGTTGAGTGCAAAAAATAAAGGGAGGCTTTTACCCAGCAGTGCAAGTGGTACAATAAAGGATACTATTTTAAATATAGTAATATCAGTAAGACAAAAACTTAAGGCAGCAACGTGTCCGTCATGGAGGCTCTTTGACTTACAAAAGCATTCACACAAATAGAACCAAAAAAAATGAATTGAATTTTGTTCTGATTGCCAACACTATGGGAGGTAACGGGGTATAAAGCCCCCGCAATTGGAGTATACGTCACAGTTTGCTACTTTACAGCCATCTGGGAATTCTCAGTATGTACAGAATGTTTTGTTTGAGTATGATGTTTGCAAAGCTTTCTGCACACGAGAGAACCGGCTTTTACGTAGAAAAACACACTCTACTCACTTTTATAAAGGATTGTGGTAAACCGCGGTCGATATTTGCGATTGTCGCCCGTCTTTAGGAAAAAACATAATTTCTATACCCAAAAAAATGATTATAAGCTACTTTATCTTGACCGATAATTCGGAGAAATTCTTTACAAAATAAGGCCGTATTTTGACTCAAAAAAATCAAGACTGACAGGCCAACTTTCATATTTTAAGTAGAAACATCCACTGGAAATATGTAAGTCAAAAAGTTACCATCTTATCTCGACAGAATTGAAATTAAATTCCAAGCAGAGCCAGAATTCTATCAACGAAAACAAAACTGATTCACAATAAAATACCCTTAATAGGGACACATTATCTAAAATTACTTTCATTAAGGCACAATCTAAAAGTAAATCCTAATCTGCTTGACGTTAAGTCTTTATCGGGTGAGACTGAGTCCTGGGCCCTATTCTCATTTAGCGATAATTAGGTAACCTATTTATTCGCAAAACAATTGCTTTTGTGCCCTTTGATGCATTGTGCTGACTCTTATCTTGCTATAAAGAAGATCATATCGGGTTTGCTAAGGGGCTACTGGGAACCTCGCTTTTGATATTCTGTTTTAGTTTTCTCCTTAATGGAGTAGCAAGATCTAAGTTATGGTATAATAGGGATAATAAGACGGTAAAAAAAAATTAAATCATGTTTAGTCAATAATATTAGACATGTATTTTTTCGCATTATCAAATTATTTAAAAAAAAAATAAGATAAAACGCATTAAAATTGGAGATTGGGAGCGCGGTACGTCACATTTCAGTATAAAATCTGTGTACAATGAAGTGGCGTCATGCCACATTTCAACAAAGTGTATCGATGTAATATTTTGATTACGTGAAAAAAGAAGAAATACCTGTCCAAATTTTTTTATAATCTGCTGACGAATTGAAATATATTTTTAAGTCACCATCCCTATTATTAAAGATAATTATGTGGTATATTTTTAAGTGTGGGCAACGTTAGACAAAGTGTGGAATATCTAATGGTTATTTTTTAATTTTAAGATCCTGAATCCCCGCTTGTTTTCAGGCCACTTTTCTGTGAGAGTGTCCTGGTTAGGTGTCACTTATTTTCGATGGTTTAGTTATGATCACCATTAACTCATTCTTTTCATTCTATGATTTATTGTATATCAGTTTTATAGCTTAATAATTAGTGAGCTTATTTCTCTGGTTCATTGTAATTACTAGGCATTAGTGAGTAGTACCTTTATGTAACTGCTATTTTACTTTTAAAAATATATTATGTACGTTTGTGTCTGTGCGATCAATTGTAAGTGGACTCACTAAAATAAATAAATAACTAACTACCCACTTACTTATCTCTTTTGTATTTTTGTATCAGATTTTCTACCAAAACTAGACTCAAAGCAAAATTCTATTAATCCACTTTCCATTACATTTAGTAATTTATAATCTGATGAAAATAATTTTCTTTTGACTTCGAACTTTTACTGAAGAATTATTTCTGATTTTTAAAAATAAACTACAAAATATTTCAGTACCTACCAGTTATTGGACTTTTTTTTTTTTTTTTTTTTAAGGCTGGGAAATCATCCAATGACTGCTCTCGCTCTGGGTGGAGCGGAAGGGAGTGTCAGACTCTTACTGACTAAAACCCATCCATGTTCCTTCCGTAGCCCTTTATGTTCCGGGGTAGCGGTAACCCTTTCGGACAATCCCGCTTACCCGGCAGGCTTGGCCCTGAGGGGCCCCTTCATATGCTGACATCTCTTTGAGGCGCGCGTGGAACATATACGCGCCGCACGGCACGGGTCTGGTGCTGATCGGACGGTGAGTCACCCATTACTCACCGTCCGCAGGCCCGCGCCTACGGTGGCCGGGAGTCGTCACGTGGCTCCCGACGCCCGGGGCGTCTCCTGCGGCGGCTGGGACGGGAAGACCTTTCTCTCTCCCATCCCGCCACCTCCTTCGCGAGCATAACTTTTTCGCAGAAGGAGGTGACTGCCTCCCACTCCCTCTCGCCCCGGACCATGGCTTGCACCAGGGCCAGGCGCGAGAGGTCGCCGCCGCCGATCGCCTCTACGAGGACACGGCGGTGCTCTGCCCATGCGGGGCAGGTTTGCACCGTGTGCTCTACCGTGTCCTCTGGCCGATCCTCGCAGTGGTGACACCCGGGCGTTTCCTCCCGCCTGATGATGTGCAGGAACCTCCCGAAACATCCGTGTCCGGTGAGGACCTGCGTCAGGCGGTAGGTGAGGGCGCCGTGACGCCTCTCTAGCCACTCCTCAAAGTCAAAGTCAAAAGTCAAAGTCAAAACATTTATTTCAAATAGGCACAAGAATGGCACTTTTGAACGTCAAAATGAACAAGAAATAGAACTGATTCTAGTCGCCCCTTCCAAAAAGTAGTTTCGTGTGGAGAAGAATGGGCAAGAAACTCCACCGTTACTCTTTTAAAATGTTTCACAATGTTTTGTATACATGTATTATAACATTATATGTGAAGACGATGCACCCAGAATAAAAACAATACATCACAAAAGGTGAAAAGAAAAACACATGTAGCAGTGGCAAGTAAACTTAATTATGTCATAAGTGCATGGTGCTCACATATTTACAAACATTCTAAAAGTTAATAATAATAAATTAATCAATGTGTGAGATGTTATTCCAATATTATAAAATAATATGGTACAAATTACCTAATTTACTTAGCAACCAGTTTGATTTTGTCTAGACACTAGATTGTCCTGTGGAGCAGGACCAGCATGTTTCCAAGCATCCTTATCTTTGATATAATCTTCTAATTTGTAATAAGCTTGTTTACAAAGTGTACTTTTAATATGAGTTTTAAATTTTCTTTCATTTAATTGCAGTATGTCACAAGGTATTTTGTTGTAACATTTAACACAGAACCCCATAAAAGATGTATGTACTTTTGACAATCGAAAAAATGGTTGAATTATTTTATCTTTATTTCTAGTATTAAAATTATGCCTATCACTTATTTTGTTAAAAAGATGTCTATTTTTTCTTACATACATAATATTTTCATAAATGAATTGGCAAGGTACTGTCATAATATTAATCCTTTTAAATAGTTCCCTAAGCGATTCGCGACGACGAAGATTGTAAATAGCCCTGATCGCTCGCTTTTGCAAAATAAAAATGGATTCAATGTCAGCAGCCCGACCCCACAGTAAAATGCCATACGACATAATACTATGGAAGTAACTAAAATAGACCAAACGCGCGGTTTCTACGTCTGTTAACTGCCTTATCTTTCTAACAGCATAAGCGGCCGAGCTTAGCCGTCCCGCAAGAGTTGTTATGTGGGGACCCCATTGCAACTTGTCGTCTAGCGTGATTCCCAGGAAAACCGTCTGCTTAATAAATTCCAGCTTTTCTCCGTTCAATATGATGTCACAATCGCTACTTTTAACATTAGGTAATGTAAATCTAATGCATTTGGTTTTTTTTTCATTTAGTACCAAATTATTTACCGTAAACCAATCTTGGACCTGAAGAATAGAGTTATTCACGTCGTCAAGACGTCAAAGAGGGGCCTTACCGCCACTATCGTGGCGTGCCCTGCGCTGGGTTGCGACAGTCGCTGCTTCCAGGCCGCCATGAGATAGCGCCGGAGGTCCGTCCGCTCCGCCGCAATTTGCTGCGGAAACGGAGTTTCCCCCCGGCTTAGTGCCTCCACGCGCCACTCGAACAGGCGCGCGAGTACTATCGCCTCCAGATCCCACGGCGGCAGTCCGGCAAGGAGGCTTGCCGCCTCGCCCGAGATCGTGCGGTACCCCCGGATTAGCCGAATGGCTACCACCTTTTGGGGCGCGTTCAGATAGTGAGCGGCTCGTCGCCGCAATGAACGCGCCCACACCGGGGCCCCGTAAAGGGCCATGGACCGCACGACTCCCGCGTAAAGCCTCCGGCAGGAGGCGTTTGGCCCCCTCAGATTGGGCAAGAGCCGCTTGAAGGCGGCCCCAGTCCGCTCCAGCTTGGGGGCCAAACGTCGGAAATGCTCCACGAAATTCCATCGGCTGTCGAGGACCAGACCTAGGTATTTCATCGTGGTCTCGACGCCGATGTGAACCCCTCCTACCGTAAGTTGGGATCCCGATGGTGGCCTATTCCGAGGCCCGTGAAAGGACATGGCCTCGGACTTGTGCAATGCCACCTCGAGAACCAACTGCCGGATCCTCTCAACGACTATCGCAACCCCGCGTGTCATCGCGTCGGCCGCCTGATGCGACCTCCCCTGCGCCAGGACCAGCGTGTCGTCAGCGTAGCAAACTACGCTGACGCCGTCAGGGAGGTCGGCCCGCAGCACCCAGTCGTAACCGATGTCCCACAGGAACGGCCCCAGAACCGATCCCTGCGGGACACCGCACGACATCTCTCGCCGGTTCCATTCCCCATTGCGACCGGGGTAGATGACGGCTCTGTCCGTCAGGTACGCCCCGACTATTCGACGGAGGTAGGTCGGCACCCGGTGATACCGGAGTGCTTCCCCAATGCAACTCCAGAGCAGGGTGTTGAAGGCGTTGGCGATGTCGAGTGACACCGCCACGACGACCCTACCCTGGGACACCGCGTCCCCCGTCGTGAGGGCTCTAACGCGCATGATGGCGTCCACCGTCGAGCGCCCCTTGCGGAAGCCAAACTGGCAGTCCGCAAGGTCCGGCACCGTCCTTCCAAGGTGCCCGACGAGGCGGCCCGCAATAATTCTCTCGAAGTGTTTGCCGACCTCGTCGAGCAGCACTATGGGCCGGAATGCGGACGGAGAGTCCGCAGGGCGCCCTGGCTTCTGTATGAGGACCAGCTTCCCCGTCTTCCAACGGAGCGGAAACTGGCCTCTCTCCATGCATGCGCTTAAGAGCGCCTCCAGTCGGGGCCCGAGAGCCCCTGAGGCCAGGACCCAGGCTTTACCTGGCAAGCCGTCGGGTCCTGGGGCGGTGTTCTTGGCCTTGAGCCTTCCACCAGTTATTGGACTTAGGAAAGGCTTATATTCAGCAATCACCCGAGAAAGGGTAAGGCGATTAATTGAAAGGGTAAAGTCGATTAACTAAGGGGTAAAATACTACGACAAACTTTAAAACCGTCCTATGGTTAGCATACAATCTGGACTCCTTATAGGTCCTGTTTTATTGCTATAAATATGGTAAACTACTCCAATTGCGCACAATTTACTTAAAGATTTACGACATGGCGTTAAAGTTCATAGTTGACTGGTAAAACTTTAGTCGTTTCAAGCTCACCTTGACGAGGCACGTTTAAATAAAGAACGGATGAATTCAGTGGACCGGTCAGGCCCACGGGAGCTCGTAGGAGTTTCCTAACTAATTTGCATACATCGCCCGGCATTTTGAAATAAATCTGCCTGTGTATTGTTTTTTTTAAAGATAACATTTTTGTTGGATTAGCGACGGACCGGGTTCTGATATGTTGTTCTTGTATTTTGGTTGTAATTGTTTGCTTTGTTTGAAAGGATATTTATATAAGTGTTTCTAGATACAGTTTTCAGTTTTTATTTTATTTATTTATTTGGGATAAACAAACAGTAACACATTATATCTGCACAAACAATATAAACAAAGATATTATATAAATGTGAAACCCACACCGTTATCCACAGTTTGGTGTGCATATATTTTTTCACTGGGTTGGGTGAATTCTAGTAATTTTGAATCTAAATAAAAAGAATAAGACGAGGCCTTTTTTTGTGTATTAGATATTTTACTGAAATGTATTTGTAGATAATTCATAAGTAATTAACTAATCATAAAAATTATTTCTTTTCAATCTGATTTTAGAAATGAAGACTTTTAATTGTCTGTCTGTCAGTCTAACATACTTTTTTATTCTATTTATTTTAGCTATAATGCATCCATAGTTAGTAAATAAATACATTATTATTCACTCCATAAATAATAGTATTTCCTATACAAGACCTTGAGCGTGAAAAATTTACAATGTGCCATTATTATAAACATTTTGAGTTTTTACGGCCCATAATAAGTTGCAAACATGAGTCTCAATCGAAAGTTATTTTCGGATAAACCTGTCTAACGTTAATAATAAACTGGAGTTTCGTTATAAATAATTTGGTGTGCTCTAACGTTAGTTACACAGAGTACAAATAAGCAGTAGGATTTTGGCAAAATCTCTCTCGTGTGTCTTGTAACGCGAGTTAAGTCTTAATGTATATTAGCTCTAAAAGCATTATTATTATCATAATTTAATGTGAAAGCTTTTAAGTTAACGTCGATGTTGTTAGTATAGAAAGCAATTGTGTCATCAAAAGTTACTGGAGATTAATGATAGGTACCAGAAAAGTAAGAACCAACCTGGAAGTTAAAGAAATGGTATAAAAGTAACGGTTATTATTATTCTTCGATGTTTTTATATTGATTGGGCCCGGAGCGCCACATTTATGCGCGGGCCTGCAAGCGGTGAGTAACGAGTAGCTCACTGTCCGATCAGTAGGTACCAGGCCCGGACGCGTGCGCTTCAATGAAATGTCAACCTGAGGGGCCCTGCTAAGGCCGAAGCCGGTCAGCGGGATTGTCCGAAAGGGTTACCGCTGCCCCGGAACACATAGGAAACATAAATGAGTTTTAGTCAGTAAGAGTCTGAATCGCATTATGTTAAGCTAAGTCAGAGCCCATGGGCAGCATAAAAACTCTGACACCAGGTTAGTCACTAACCACACGAAAAAGAAGAAGTAATAGTCTGATATTCCCTTCTACTTCACCCAGTGCAGGAGGGGTCATTTGGTGATTTCCCATCAGCCATATTGATCGCGGCATCAGTGGTATTCTTCAAGACTAGTCATCCAAAGAGCAGGTGAAAGGTTACGTCTTACGGTCTCTTCCTGAACCATCTCCTCTACAAGCAGTATTATTACAACATTACTTCAGTGTGAGAATGAGACTGAGCTATACAGAACTTATAGCTCCATCTCTTTTCCACTGTTAAGTAATATTCAAATAATAGGTAAAAATATATGTATTATAATTTCTAGTTAATAAAATTAAATCTTTTATAACACATGCACCATCAATATAAATGTTTCATAACCTGAGATTTTCTATACAAATATTTTTTTATTCACCCACTGCATTCTGCTACGCTTTGGCCGCTCTGCTAGTTGCTTGACTTAATAATTACTTAGCCACCGCAAAGCACGTACCATAGCCTCTCATTCCACTACACAAGATCAATCCATACATCACCCGGCCCGCGGTTTCGTTTGCCTTGGGACCGGTATTTAAACTGGCATGCTACTTACAATTTATAGCCCACCGTGGAGAGAGATGGGTTACCGGAAAGAAATGGGATGATCAGAAATGGATATGAAAATACAAGTATCTGCCAGCGGTTTTGCCTGCATGGATGTCGGAATCTATCCGGGTGTGTGCTATTCAAGACTTTAATCTATATCTGTGCCAAATTTCATCCAGATCCGTTTAGCTGTTCTGGCGTAATTGAATGACAAACATACATAGTGTGGATGTATGTTTGTTTAAACCCATCCAAGCTTTCACATTTTATAAGATTAGCATGATAAGATAATATAGTAAGAAGTAAGACAATAAGGTTCACTTTGAAATTTCTTAAATAAAATAATATCTATATTTTTTTAATAATATTAAAGTAACGTCCATTATAAACAAATTAGAAGAATAAGATTCATTATAAGCAAATATTAAAATTTATACACGGGTACAAACAATTTTAATGCTAAGAAAATTGCTTACGAAGCAGAAATGCATTTCGGTTAGCAGCCAGCTTCTTTGTTCTCATTAAATGTGAATTACATAAAATTAATTACATTTTATTCACATGAAACATTCATTTCTGAAGTCTAGTTAGTCTTATTTTGTCGGATACACTGAATGCCTTACAAAACAACAACGCAACGCGAAATATTCATGCATATTGTTATCAAGACGTTCTCACAGATTCATTATACGCATTCCCTAAATTTGTCGGAATTTACTTTCACAGTCAACCACACAGTATGTTTAACCTATCAGAAAAGTTCACAGCAGTATCCACTTTATGTTCAGGTCGTTACTGGCGAAAGTTCTGTAACGGTTTCAGGGTTAAGTCGCAACTCCATTCAGTAGTTGTTTAGCGTAATCCACAATGAAATAGAGCTGTGTGGCTACGTGTAACGGAAATTGAATTTATTAAAGCGAAGTGGTGTATCTAGGTTTTGAGTCTACGTAATAAGCCTGGAGTGCGTTCTGATGTTAACTAGATAATCTTACGTTCTTTATGGCGTAGGTGGCTGCAGGTAAGATTCAATCCTTAAACTTAAGTGGTGGATTTGTTTGAACTGAAATGGATTTGTTTATCTTCTAAGACACTTGCCGGCATTTCCTACCTGACTGTTCCCTGATAAGAAATGCCGAAACAAACTTAGTGGTTACGGACTCTTTAAAGTTCCTACATTACATTTTTAAGATTTTGTGTGAGTCTAACAATGCAGGGAACTCTGGAAGGACCTTTTAAAGAAAGTGCCATTGCAGTGCCGAGTTGACCTGTTCTAACAGACAGCATGCATGCCTTAGTAATAGAGTAACCCATATTGAATTTTATTTTAGAAAAACCTGGGTATTTTTTTGTATTTATTAGTGGATTCATACTTTGAAATGGCCAGAAGGGGGTTAAGCATGACACTAGTCAGACCCAAACACATCATGTCACCTATTAAGAAATTAAGAGACGCATTAATGACAACATCACCAACTATGGTCGGATCAAGCTGATAAAAGCACTCCATACTATTGATACCACCTCACCTCAGGTTCTCCAAGTAACTTAAGTACAGCAGCTATAACCGGCCACGGATCATTTAATAACCACCTCTTTGTCTTAGTCAGACAATCCGCTATGCATACCCTACATGGAGGATGACAAGACATCAGCTTATGAGCCTCTTACTTGCCCGGTGGTTCCCATATACAGAGCAGTATACTTCGGTAGCCCAGGTGGGTCCTCCGTGAGATTGTTAGTAACACCAAGACTTTGCTAACCTTCCTTCCTTGAGGAACTGATGTGGATCGAATGATCGATTGTCTTACTCGTACTCAAAATACACACATGTATTGACGTGGAGTTGCGCACACAAACCCGTATTACCTATTACCTACTTAAAAGTACACAATTGATATTTGCAATTCATCATCTGCCTAGCCTTTTTCCAACTATGTTGGGGTCGGCTTCCGGTCTAACCGGATGCAGCTGAAATACCAGTATTTTACATGGAACGACAGCCTATCTGACTACCACAGCCCAGTAACTGGGCAATACGATACCTCTTGGTAAGACTGGCTGTCAGGTTTTCGGGCTTCTGACGACCGGTAACGACTGCCAAAGGTGCACGAATGACAGCCGGGAAAAACGGCTTAACGTGCTTTCCGAGGCACGGAGGAGTCTCGGTATGTAAAGATGGTCCCACATCCACGGCCATCACCGGCAAGCGTAGCTTAACCTGACGGATCGACCTGTGCGGCTGTTAGTACTTAGTCACGAGCTTCTCTTAATATTTGCAATTCATGTTTTGATTTATTTAATAAAGAGAGCACCTTAAATACGCTGACGGAGGCAATAAAAACATGACGTAAAGTGTATTATAATACTTGATGATACTATTGTCTATAACAATATCCGCTGCCAAAATATTTGATACACATAGCCTCGAACGTAATTTGATTTGATGCAAAATTGACTTTAACCGACTAATTAATTGTGCTGACGTAAAATCATAATATCATATGTATTTTACTTTTAACCCTCAATTACTAGCATGAGGAAATCATGTAACTGCTCGTATGGGATCTATATTTTATCCACGTGGCCAAGTCGAGCTGAATAAAGGGTCCGTCAGACCATCCACCTACCAACACCATACCTGGCGTCTACAGCGTGGTACATCCGGTGCGGTCATCATCGCACCAGGTTCTTGCAGTAACTCCATGTAAATATATAAGTCAGGTCCGGTTAGACAGAAAGGAAAGAAAGCTGACCTTAACATAGTTGCGAAAAGGCTAAGCAGATTTATTTTTACCTATCAACCTATCACAAAGAGATGTCAATAAAAAGACCATAGTTTGCTCGATGGCTTTATGGCTTATTTTGGTATCTCATAACTTTAGCACTGGTGCCTTTTTCCACTATTCAGATCATCCCAAAGTCTCGCTCTTTAACATCATGTAGCAAAAAGTTTTACATCGTTACTACATCCTGAAGTACCTACACACATAAAAGTCAAACTATTTCAAGCCACATATTTAGGGTAAAGTGTGTTAAAAGTAGGCAATTCGTTCGATGTCAAAAGTTACTTTCAAGTAAAGTTAAGTTACAAAGCTAGTTTCAATGCTTGTTCACAAACTTACCTTTACAACTTGTGAGTGAAACTTTGCCCAATTTCTATAGCTATTGAACTAATCGAGTCTTCGATGTTTTAGGGGTTTAAATGCCGGATACAGTCTTATTCAGAATTGGTGCTATGGTGTAAATATGATAATCCTTCAAACAAGTTAAGTCAAACAGTGGACTTGTAGCAGTCCACTTCTGATGATGGTGGGATAATATGTCTATCCACACATGGATGATCTCCAAGTTTCTAATAATAGGTATCTAAACCCTGGAAACAGTAGCGTAAGGAATCAATTATAAATCATATGAGTACGACAAATACACAACCGTATGCTTGTGTATGCTGAAGATTTGTTAGACTTTTTTTTCCCGGGTAAGCGGTAACAGTTTCGGACAGTCCCGCTGACCCGGCAAAAATTTGCTAGATTTGGATATTGTTTATATTCTATTCTTAACATATTTTTATAGTGGATAGATTCCTCATCTATACAACAAAAGGATCTCAGTTATTACTTCCATGCTTATAAACTCAGTAGGCAAGTAAGTGATGTTGATGGTTATCACCGGGTTGGTTGTAGTGAGATACAAGTCCCACACTCCTTGGTCTTTTCCCGAAAAGACCAGACGCCTTTTGAAGGTTTCCCCCGATAGCAAAAAAAAAAAACTTGAGAGGCGTCAAGGGACACCCGGATGGAACGAAGTTCCTTTCGATTAATTAGAAGAGAGGTTATAGTGCGTACTTGCTAAAAATACAAAAGCATTTATTAAACCTACGTCACCGAAACCTACGTCACTGAAACCTACGTCACCAAAACCTACGTCACCGAAACCTACGTCACCGAAACCTACGTCACCGAAACCTACGTCACCGAAACCTACGTCACCGAAACCTACGTCACCGAAACCTACGTCACCGAAACCTACGTCACCGAAACCTACGTCACCGAAACCTACGTCACCGAAACCTACGTCACCGAAACCTACGTCACCGAAACCTACGTCACCGAAACCTACGTCACCGAAACCTACGTCACCAAAACTCTGAACACAAAATATCTAGCTTGCTTTCTATAAGAGAGAGAGAGACAGACAGAGAAACATGCGACGCCGCACAGCTTACTATAGCAAAAAGTGTCGTGACAAAGTTTTCGTAAGAATTTTTTCCGTCTAGCCCCCTTTCACAACGCGCGATAAGGAACTTCGTTCCAATAAAAGACAACTCAGTGTTATTGATGAATTACATTCCCCAATATACAACACACTTCAAGCTTACGTATTTATTCAAGGCCACGTAGATCTAAGTTTCTTTTCAAATATTGTCTTATTAACAGGACATTACACTTCGGTATTTAGAGCCGGTCGGTCCTGTCTGGCCCATTCTTCGCGGCAATTCCACAAATTGCTCGGTTAAAAGCATTTGACACTTCAATTGGTGTTAATTCGTAAAGACATAGGTCGAAGTAATAAAAGGCTAACGTTTAGATAATCTTTCGTAATTAAAGCCACCTTGCATTGAAACGATGACCAAGATTATTTAATATCATTATGGTTCAGTTTACATCCTGTTAGGAGGATTATTCAAAGATTGAGAACAAGACACTGTAACTAACTAAATATTTTAATGAAAAGATTTGTTTGGAATGCAAGCGAATGGCCTTCGTCAAAGTCATATAAATAATCAGTTTCAAGACCAATATAATTATGTAATTAAAGCCACCTTGCATTGAAACGATGTCCATGATTATTTAATATCATTACGGCTCAGTCTACATCCTGTTAGGAGGATTATTCGAAGATTGACAACAGGACACTGTAATTAACTAAATATTTTAATGAAAAGATTTGTTTGAAATGCTAGCGAATGTGTCCTTCGTGAATAGTCATATTGTTTACAATCAGTTTCAAGACTAATTATGTCTAATTTTGGTTTTGTAAATAAACCAAAGCAAAGATTTAATTTTACGTGAATTTAATGTTATTCTAGCCAAAAAACCCACTTTTCCGCACTGAAAATTATGATCAACAGATTTGGCCTCATTTCATTTAAATTCCAAAAGGTGACACGTGTATGGTAGGATAAAAGTCGTGACATTTCCCGTGAAACTGTCCACACAAATGTATATCTGTGTTCGTTAGATAATAACTTTTTCTTTCTTTTATACAGGCACACTTTCTACGTTTCTCTATTCGACACGTAAAGATTGACTCGTGCACGTAAAACCAAAGTGTAGTCCTAAACTTAGATGAAGGGAGTGTCAATCCCTATCAAAGAAGGAATGACAGCCTCCTTCACCTAAGTTCTCACGATGAATGTGGCCACAACAGACCGGCTGTACTCAAACCAGAGCCTAATTCGCTACGCTAATTACAATGCTCCCATTCTAAGGTTCCTTTGACAATTTAACAACAGTTTTACTCTCCAAAAGGATTAGTCCATAGTAATTGACACTAATGTCCGGAGTTACGATGCCATAAAGCCACGTAACAGCTTGCACACGTTCGAGTACATGTCAACAGACTGTTTCTATCATCTTGAGCTAAATTAATGCTCACGTATGCAGTACACGTCAGCAAACCCTAAACATGTATTGATTATTTGAAAACTGGTGATGTTGAATATCTGTATCGTGTGATAGAAGATGGAGATATATTTTTATTTGATTTAGCACTATTTTTGTTTCGATGAACTCGTGGGTAAGTAATAACAGCCGCACGGATCGATTCATTAGGTTAAACTACGTTTGTCGGGGTTGGTCCGTTGATGGGTGGCAATCTTAACATACTGATACTCCTCCGTGCCTCGTAAAACACGTTAAGCTGTCGTTCGTGGATCTTTGACAGTTGTTATGGGTAGTAAGAAGCCCGAAAGACTGACAGTTAGTCCTACCAAGGAGGAAGGCATAACCCAGTCACTGACTGGGTTATGGAGGTCATATAGTCGCTCCATGTAAAATACTGGTATTCAGCTGCATGATAGTTGGAAAAAAGCTAGGCAGACTGACTATTTTTGTTTCGAGAACACGGTAAAAAAATATATAAAAATACACACAAGTTAGATAAAAAAGAAATAAAAAATTAAAGACAACACAAATATTATGAGAATACAAAAATGTAGAGAGATAGTGGTAATGGGTTGGAACTTGGTTGGATATCCCGGGATAAGTTACTAATAATCGGTCAAGTAGGTAACAATCGTTTCAAACAAAATCCACCAATTTGTTCTATTTTGTGTAATTATGTGGAATTAAAAGTATGCCTTACGCAGGTCTTGGTCTACCAATATGGCAAATTAAAATCAAGTTCGTTCGGCCGTTTAAGCCGGAAACGTTAACAAACAAACATACAAAAAATAAGGATAAAAAAGAAAATATAAGTCCATTATTATTCATTCATCATTCTCCTGCCCTTATCCCAATCTATTTGGGGTCGGCGCAACATGTCTTCTTCTTCCATACTTCTCTATTAGTAGTCATCTCGATAGTTACTCCCTTTCTAGCCATATTATTATCATCTTTCACACAATCCACCCATCGTTTCTTTGGTCTCCCTCTACTAGTATAGCCATCCACATTCATGCTCACAACTTTCCTGACAACATAAGTCCATATTATTATGTTTAAAAAAATCCGATCAAAATAATTATATAGGTCCTACAGTCACCAGCACATCAAGTTACCACAAACTGTCAAGTTTTCTCAATCGATTTTGAACTTAACCATCAATGTTTTAAGATTTAAAGGCGATGCTTCGTAATCCACAATGTGAGAACCGATGCCAGTGAATAATATCAATATACTATCACCGATGAGCGGGATGACCGCGATACCTACGTCAAGTCTACATATTTAATTATTAATAAGTTCGCTCAACGTTTGTGATACAAGCACCGACGCTTTTAATGACATTTAAAAATTCAAAACAATTTCAGTAACATTTTCATACAAACTAGTTCTAAAAAATTCCAAACACTTGTATATTTACATTAATAGAGTTGGAAAATGGAATTCCAAATTCAGATACAAAAATAAATAAAATATCAGATTGGATTCGTATGACATAAAATGCGTATAAAAGGTTTGTGTGCTTATCAATTGGGTTATCGCTTGAATAGTGTGTACAATATGGTATGCGATTATGTTTATATGTGTGTGAGTCGCATAAATTGGTGAATTGATGGGATGTTGGACAATTTGTGTCATAGGATGACGTCAGTTGCAGATGCAGCTCGTCAACGCTCGTAAACGTGTAAAGGATAATGCAGGTCGTCTGTGTTGCCAATTAACAGAGAAATAAAAAAAAAGTACTGCACGTTTCATCCAGATCCGATAAGTAGTTTTTGAGTTTATTCGTTAAAAACATACAAACAAATCTTTCCTCTTTATAATATTAGTATACGAGTAAGATGCCTTTAAAATATGTCAGATAATTCTGATGTTTCTGTCTACACCCACAGGAAAACAGTATGGGCTCTTGTTATATTATGGAAATCGTTCCACACTTTTACATTTCCTCAATTTTATTCAGTTAACAAACAAAAAAAAACTTAATATTTCCGCTTGCAACTCCCATAGTTTATTACTACATAGCAGGCGAACATAATGATCATATCATTGCTTACCTGTTATTTAGAACTTCTGAACTCCATTAATAAGCGCCGTTGTAAAACTTCCGTAATAGTTTGGCTAACAACTTTGTTTAAAACACACAGTTTTCCCTCGCGGATAATGGAATTGTATTACAGCCTTTATATAACGTCGCACCTACGTTAATTCTAATAACTCTTTGCCTCGCGTTTATGTGGGAATTAGGGTACCACCTTGGGCTATTTAGATATAAATAGAACACCCCCCTTTTACCCGTGAGTGTCATAATACGGGTTATGACTGCAATGTGTGGTAGTTGTCATGGTGGCCTTTAAATAACCCATACTCATAAGTCGTAAATGGTGACAAAGGGGATATCTATACGACTGACACTTTCATATGCCTTAGAAGCAAGCACACTGAAATTCAAACGCTTGTTCAATGATGCCTGCCAAGCCATTGTTAGCCGTGGTCAATTATAGCCTGATGACATGGATGGATAAAGTATGGTGTATCGGACATCAAAATTATTGAATTTATAATGAATGAATGTTGATTGTTACTTATTACTCAGAACATTTAAAAGACGTATTTATTTATGTAACCAAACATTGTGCTGTCCCCCCCCAGCGACGCCCTAAGCCGAGGTCCGAACCCCGCAGGGGGTGCCCTTAGCGTGTAGTCGCTTAGTTTTGTAAGTTGAACAGCGAGATGCCATTTCCAAAAAAAAAAATTGTTGATATTTATATCTTTGCAGAGACTTTTCAGAAACTTTTTCTTTTCTTTTCATGTATACAAAACATTGTAAAACATTTTAAAAGAGTAACGGTGGAGTTTCTTGCCCATTCTTCTCCACACGAAACTACCTTTTGGAAGGGGCGACTAGAATCAATTCTATTTCTTGTTTATTTTGACGTTCAAAAGTGCCTTACTTGTGCCTATTTGAAATAAATGATTTGACTTTGACTTTGACCGGTGAGGAATCAAGTTCTTCTAAGTGAACAGATAGCTGTGCTGCTGGGGAGTTTGTTGCGCCACTTCTTCTTCCCAGAAAAAGCACAAGGAATTGGTGAAGGGTGGGCGTTTTAGAGGACTGTCTAATGTAACTTTAACGTCTAAAAAGTGTTGATTTTCGGCCTAGTAAATCAAAAGTCATTTATTTAATATATAACTATTGATTTTTAAGATTCCAAAATGCTAGTCAATAGCAAATCTACCTGCAAAATGCTAATCAATAGCAAATCTACTTGAAAAATCAAAAATAAATCTCTCCGTTTAGCAAACGTTACGGTAGCAATAGCTTCACAGCTTTTAATTACCGGTACACACTAAAAGAAATCCAGCTCCTAACTTTATTTTAATTAGTAAAGTTGAACAATTAGCTATTTTGCTAGCTCACCCAACTAGCTGGTATTCGAGCCAGATAAATTGGAATTGTTTAATTCGCTTCCCCTGCATTGTACAGCAATGTCGTTAATCTTTGTCGTTTGAGCGTGCTAATGAATTAGAGCAAAAAAATGCCATCAAAGCTTTGTTGTAGATGTATAGACATCAAGCAATCCCTAACTGTCAAATTTTCTCAATTAAAAATGAACCTTATGTCTTTGCAATAAAGTTGAAATACTATCAAAGAAATTTGACAGATTGTGGTCACTTGATGTGCTGGCCTCTGTACAATTAGTAAGAAAGTAGTTACAGTACTTGCTACTCACGAGTGCGAGTCGTGTGACCTAGGTCAATGTTGGTAGCCATAATGTTACGATACACTTTTCCAAGTTTTGCCTTGCACGAATGTTGAAAATAATACAAATCTAGATATTTGCGTAAAACTCTCAAATACACCATACACACACATATACACACGCACGCCCACACACACACACACACACACACAGAGAAACACACAAATCCCTTAAAATTTCAAAATAAATATTAAGATTTATAGAATAAGAGTTATCGAATATTATCCTAAGCTGTCTACTGCAGCGCCATTCAAACCAGTGTATTGGTATTTTATTAGGTGATACTTCCAGCAGCTGAACACATTCCCATAGTACAAGCGCAAGCTTAGCTTGGGAATCAGTAGCTGTACCTCTTGTGCAATACATTTATTCAATGCATAAATATGTTACACTACTCTAAAATAAGAATGTATTAACTGGCGACAAAAAAGATTAAAAAAAATAATAATCTTGCAACACACTGTAAACATGCGCAAGTCCAATAAACTGTAGGTACTAGTATTTCATAACGTACGGATACCTTTACTTATCGCACATTATGTGAAACAAATCTTACTCTAAAAAGAAATCGTGTATGATTGTGGAATTGCTTAGATTTTTGGCCGATGAATTTTAAAGCAGTTTTCACCATTATTTCGATCATTTATTTCGGAAAGATTAACTTAGCACATAAAGCTCAATGTATCAACACTTCATTGGTGAAGTGTTGATACCCCCGCAAGCTGAGGCAAGTCGCTAGTAAGTATAATACATGCAGAGATTGATACCAGCTTGTAAATTGTTACAACTACAGAAGATTTGATAATATGTCTGAATGGGTTTTGCAGGACCTCCAGTGATCATGTTATCGAAGTAACTTTGGATTCGGAGCTAGCTTAGAATTTGTGCTTGAATGTAAATTGTAAACACTGCTGTGCAAAACATAGCCAATGGTCTTGATTGCGAATGCAACTATCTACTATTGCAAAACAGAAAGTGCTAAGTGTCTTCTATATGACGTCATCGCTTCTTATATTGAAGGTTTTATGTGCAGAGGCCAGAATATCAAGCTGTCAGATTTTCTCAATCAATTTTAAACTTAACTTTCTAGGTTTTAAGGTTTAAAATAATTTGGA
Organism: Hyppa rectilinea; assembly: GCA_951799385.1. NCBI lineage: Eukaryota > Metazoa > Arthropoda > Insecta > Lepidoptera > Noctuidae > Hyppa > Hyppa rectilinea. The sequence continues at coordinate 2,424,900 of OX637307.1, read as the reverse complement.
GAAATTTGACAGTTTGGTATAATAATAAGTTAGTATTTAGTGTCATTCGAGGTCCAAATTATAGGTAAAGAGATTCTGAGACGATTTCTTGGAAATATAATCTGATTAAGGTTTCTTTTGTAAAGAGGCCAGCACATCAAGTTACCCCAATCTGTCAAATTTATTTAATGGTTTTTCAACTTTATTACAAAAGCATAAGGTTCATGTTCAATTGAGAAAATTTGATAGGTAGGGATAACTTGATGTGCTGGCGTCTGTACAAATTCTCAGTAATTTTTCTTGTAATAAACTTATTTTCCTGTGTCGAAATGAAATAAAATAAAGTGGATAACTAGAAACATGGCTTTGACTCGGAAAATATCCCTTCAAGAATTCCAATAACTACTCAATTCCTATAGATAAAGGTTCTATTTTAAATGCGGCTTAATTCGCGTGGGATGAACGACCAACTACCTACGTTCCATTACACTTTTGTATGTCCCGACTACCCACAATCCACACTTAGAAAATATATTTGCTATGACTGTGTAAACTTTGCGCCTTACTCATATTAGGGTTCCGTACCTCAAAAGTAAAAACGGAACCCTCTTATGGGATGACTTTGTTTTCGCACGTAAATAATTTTAATTAACAATGTTCAACTGTATCAAAATTTATTTAGGAAACGAGATACACAGATGCATTTGCATGGTTTGTAGTGTATAAGTTGACGCGGCTTTCGAAGGACTATATGCGGAAAAATAATTTTATGCGGGTATGTAGATTTTTGCGTGGTGAACTGTTGGACGACACACAGAATTGAGCACACGGGGAATTTGAGGTATATGAGGTTATGAGAAATAGGAATGGATGGACTTACTTGTGAACCTTCTGGATGAAACACGTGGATTCAAGGACAGCCTTAGCAGACGTCCCACGTGTTACCTGGTTTTCTTCCTATTTTCACTTCTTTAAATGTCACACTTGTGTCGGCCAATACTTACAATTATATTATATGGATTTATATAAGGTTTTTTTTAATAGATAGTTTGATTAAAGAGGAAGGTTTATGTGTATAATTTGTCGACATATTATGCGAGCGAAGACGCGGGCGGAAGCTAGTATAATATGAAACCTAGCTTCTTGTAAAAACTCGTGATTTAACGGGAAATACCCTAAAGGTTTTGATTTATTTTTAGTACTGATGTCCTGCCCACTGCCACTTAACCTTGGCAATTCTTCGGGCTATATCGGCTACCTGGTTCTCCGCCAACCATTTTCTCTCTAAGTCTATCACAGTAGAGCTTTGTTAATAATGTCATCTGACTATAGCAGATCTAATTACGTATATTATGGAACGTTGACCAGTAGGTATTAGATTTTCATAAATGACATAAATCCACGGCCCACGCGTTGCGGTCTAGGCGTAGGAAGCGATTATACTATGCTCTATTGGTACCTACTCACAATGAATTGTATGGACATGCAGCTAATACTACATAGAACAGGGATTTTTTTATTATTATTTTCCTCTATCTATTTGCTTAAATAAAAGATAACTTTTTAAATAAAAAAAATAAATGTGCGTCTTGTTTGTGCTGAACAAACATTTTTTTCTTTCTTTATCTTTCTTTCTTTTAATAATTCTTAAAAAAGCAATTACATAAAAATAATGTAAGAAGATAGTTTGTTAACATTATAAGGGTTCTGTTTTTGTATACGGAACGCTAGTAACATAACAATATCACGCCTTTCTATCTTCCCTTCTTCGTGTGGTTAGTAACTAACTTGGTGTCAGAATTTTCATGCTGACCATGGGCCTCTGACTTAGCTTCACATGTTAAGAAATACCTCTCAGACATTCCGGTTTCCTCACGATGTTTTTCTTGACCGTTTTTAAGCAAATCATAATCATACAATACGCACATGAATCCGAAAAGCCAGAGGTGCGATTGTTTCCCCGAAGGGTTGTGTAGAGGTGTACTCATATTACACCCATATATCGCCAGTTATGTTTAAGTCCCATGTAAGGGGCGAGCCTATTGCCATCAACCGGGCATAAATCAATCACCACTGCTCTCAAAATGGTCAAAGATAACATCGTCAGAACTGCTGGCATGTCCTAACACAAAAAAATATGACATGTAGTATCTACCAACCCGCACTAGACCCGCATGGAATTACGGCCCTCAAGCTACCAGCCTCAACAGTGTGAATATTATAGGTTGATTATGCTACGTTCGATCGAAGCAATAATTTCGCATTAACCCATTAGATGTTCGCCTATTAGAAGGCGTTTGCTTATAAGAGCTCAACGATGTATACGGTTATATCTATTGCCGTTTCGAGAGGATTTTTCTTATGAACCTATGGGGTTCATACGACATTTGATGGGTTTAAGCTTTACCTCTGTGAAACCGGTCGTCGAAACTATGTAATCAAATTCAAGAGAATCAGTATAACTAAAGTTGTATGTTTTTTTGTTCTGTTTGCGTACGCACAGGTCGATCTATCAGGTTAAGCCGGGTTTGGCCGTGGATGGGTGGCCGTCTTTACATAACGAGACTCCTCCGTGCCTCGGAAAGCACGTTAAGCCGTTGGTCCCGGCTGTCAGTTGTGCATCTTTGACAGTCGTTACGGGTCGTGAGAAGCCCGAAAATCTGACAGACAGTCTACCAAGGGGTATGGTATTGCCCAGTTACTGGGTTGTGGAAGTCAGATAGGCAGTCGCACCATGTAATTTACTGCTGAATCCGTTTAGACTGGGAGCAAATGATGATATTTTAACATGTTTTCTTTGGTTTCCAGTAAAACCTATTATAAAGTAAATAAGCGCTTTCCATGTATAGTTTTTCTTCCGTCATGTTACTTACATAATAAAACGTATCACTGACCAATTTTCAACTGAATAAAATCTCCTCACCATTTTATATTTTTAAATGTCCTGCAACACAGCACACATTATTTTATTAATTAAATACTTAAATCACTGCGAAATACGTTTTATCTCATTAAAATTGATGTTCACGGAGTTTCCCCTTGCTGATTTGGGAATAATATTATTTTGTAAATGGTGGTTCTTGTTTTATTAAAACTGTTTTTCCATCTTTTCCCAATATTGTTAATAGACTCCGGTGAACAATATTGTCACATTGGTTACTGTTGGCGGAGAGATAGTCGTAAATAATATTACTATCTGGGAAAAATATAGTTTGTAGTGTGTTATTTTTAGGGTACGGTAATTAAGCAGTCATAGCCTAGTGGTGTGACCGACAGACTGTCAAGTCATAGGTCTCGAGTTCGAATCCAAGGCGGATTGACTATGAATTGTCACTTACATAAAAATCGGTGAAGGAAAACATCGTGAGGAAACCAAGCATGTCTGAGAGATATATTACTCAACAGCATGTGAAGCTAATTCAGGGTCCCATATGGGCAGCATAAAAACTTTGTTACCAGGTTAGTCACTAACCACACGAAAAGAAAAAGAAGGGTACTGTACCTCACAACGAAAAAACGAAACCTTAATAGGATCACTTCGTTGTCCGTGTCCAACACGCACTTTTGCAATACCGCGTTTTTAGAGAATAGTTTGCTTTCGTATGCGTTGAGCTTCAGTTTTAAGTTGAGCTACACGATGACTGACAAAAGCTTGCACAACCGAACTCTTCTAGTTATTAAACAAAATGTGTTTTTATGTTTGGACTATTTGAAACATTTATCATTTTCTGGATCTAATTATTCGTCTTTAATTCATTAAAATGTTGATACAATATAATCTAACACTAAAACTGAAACAAATATACATAGGTACTATGTTCAAGTATTTAATACAAATATCTAATAACTAACTAAAATAAGGCGTCGAAAAATATCTTCGCATCGCTGTCGACTGGTAATGTACCCAAGAGACTGGCCGCATTGTCATTTGAAAAAAAAAAAAGGAAGCAAGCTTGAAATAATTAACATAAAGGATATTATTCGCCTGTACCTACTTGTGTTCGATATTGTGATTCTCGGATCAAACGAAATTTCATTGCAAAAAGACCATTTACGTGTTGTCGACTTTATTTTTTTTGGAAAATCTTACTTTTTTGTAAGAAAAACAAGTCTCTTCTAAGATATCTTGATCAGAAACATTCTAGAGCTGGTCGCCAATCTCGAGAAACAGATTTTAACGAACTTTATAAAGCCGACGTTGACGTGTTTTTGCACTCTTCCTAGAAAAGAATTAGCCTCAGCTCTGCGAAGTGCTGACTTGTAAACATGTTAACGCTTTTACTTCGCTGCGAGATCCATAAAATTGTTTCCAAGTGGTTATTTAGTTGCACAGCAATAGTTAGGCTTAAATTAAAAGAAGATATTATTTTTAGTTGCACAGCAATAGTTAGGCTTAAATTAAAAGAAGATATTATTTTTAGTTTCACAGCAATAGTTAGGCTTAAATTAAAAGAAGATATTATTTTTAGTTGCACAGCCATAGTTAGGCTTAAATTAAAAGAAGATATTATTTTTAGTTGCACAGCAATAGTTAGGCTTAAATTGAAAGAAGATATTAGTTTTAGCGGGTTAAGTGTTGGTACAGTGTAAAGAAAAGATAATTATTACGTAAACACTGTCTTATTCACACAAATAGTTAGAACGGAACCCACGGTAGGAAACCACGCAGGCACTTTACTTAGTATATGAAATTTCATCACCACTGCTCTCAAAACCGTGAAGGAAAACATCGTTAAGAAAGCAGCATGTCCTAGATTAAAAAATCCGAAGACATGTATCATTCGCCAACCCGTACTAGGCCGACGTGGTGGATCATGGCTCACTCCCTCTCACAGAGTGGAGGCATGTGCCCCGGCAAACATTATACGCTGATTATTTTATTGCTTATCCTTTCCTAGCGTTTCCTCTAGTTTGTGTTTGTCACCATGTTTAGCTCCCTTCAAAATGGTTTCAAACTCAAACTCAAAGTATTTATTTCAAATAAACCAATTACAGGCACTTTTGAATTGTCAAGGTGTCGGTCAGTCAGAGAAATGAAGCTAGTTGCCCATTCCAAAGCAGTAGGTACCTATGGAGAAGAACGGACAAGAAACTCCATGGACACTCTTTTAAACAAAATATGGTTACAAAATATTGGTTACATAGTTCATATTAATATTATACATGTGAAAACGATGCAGGACGTTTAAAGCATCAGATATAAAATATGTAAAAACTATTCAATAATTAAATTAAAACAAGCCTTAGCCGCTAAGAGATGACCAGTCCCTACTGACAGCGCCCGTTCACGAACATGACGCATATATTAGCACCCTAACCTAACCTGTCCGAGTCGGAGTGCCCTAAATTCTAGATTGTAACAATGGTCAATAATGGTCATAGTTCTAACCAAACCTGAAAATATTCCATGCATCTTTGAGTGCATTTGAAAATTCGGCGAAATGAAATTAGTTCAAATGAAATTAGTTCAAATAAATAATTACGCTAAATAAAAATTTACCAATGAATTATTCGGTCAAATGAATAATTCTTCGAAATGACTTTATTGCAACTAAAATTCGATTTAGTAATATTGTATCAAACGTTGTTCTATCAAACAAGGGTGAACCATTGATTTGGAATAGGCATCTAGCTTCTTTTTTCTGCCTGACCGACCCTATGACAATTCAAAATTGCCTGTAATTGGTTTATTTAAAATAAATACTTTGAGTTTGAGTTTTTTTGGCGAAGCTCGCAACTTTATCTAAAGCTTTACCTATGACCTGGCCCGCATGCGGGTCTTTCCGCAACACAAACCAAATAAACAACTATTACAACTTCATCAACAACATCAAGAATTATTAATTGAATTCTCAACTTGTTGCTAACAACTACATATACTGGTTATCGCTGAGTGGAAATTAAAACGGTTTTAAAGGGTTTTGTGGGTTCGCGTGATGCCGACAAATGTAATGAAGTGTCTATTAAAGTTGGCGTGGAGGTCATTAAGTGTTCTAGTTGCTTCCTACCTCCTCTTTTGTTACGCATTCTGAAGTTTATGTATGCTTGACACGAGTGCTGATGGGTAATGCGATTATGGAAGTAAAATTTTTGTTGCATGGTTTTCAAATTCGCTGGTTGAAGTGATAGATTTTTGCGTACACTCCATGTATACGTAAAAATAATGATATGCAAAGACAAATAATGGTTTTACTAACGACAGTTGTTGGGTAACATAAGTTGAAATGACTGCACATTATAATTATTTTTTCAATGTAAATGGTGAAATTATTACATTTCTGTGTACGTAACAAGAAATAACAGAGTTTAAAAAAAATATTATAAATGGGGCACCTATAATTATGTAATGAAGCATACTGTGGTCTCCTTTTTATTATTAATGGATGTGCTCCGTTACAGATTCTTTTCTTTTGTTGTGATGTATTTTGTATTCGTCCTTCCGTATCCATCGTGATCCTAAATACATAAATAAACATATTGCAAAGTTTGGATAGATTTAAATAGTTTCTCGAGCACTGAATCGTGTTTTAAACACGCAGTAAATGCGGGCAGGTCATCGGGTCAACACTAGCATAGAACGAACTATTATGGAATCTGACGTAGCTAATGCGGGGTACAAGTCGTTTGCGGTGAGACTTGTCACCGGGTCTGAGCTCGCATAGTCGTGGAACGTTGTATTTGAATGTGTCGCAATCATTGTTGGTAGATGACGTGGCTCTACTATGGTGACATTAATTTAACACACATTATAAAATGTTTTCACATTTTCGTTTCATGAAGACATTATATTTCCATTAAACGTTATTAACTATGGATTTTTTTTTAATTTTAGAAAATAGTATCTTAGAGCAACTTGTACTTAAAGAATTGTCGTGCAGCGGTCATTTCCCGGGGTCACGGATCATAACACTCACATCAATGAAATTTTATGAATAAGCAATATGTTAATTAGTATGAAACAACTGCAAAAAGTAGAAGAAGTATTATTTTTAAGTTTGTTCGAAAACATTTTTTTTTTCAATTTGCGATTTATTTTGACCTATCAAAATTAATGTGATGATTAGGCACTAGCCCTACCCGTGTGTTTAATTAATGACATCATAGTAGCGCCACGTTGTACACTCGCACGAAATAGTTTCAAATGCATCAAAATGGCCTCTAATGTGTGGAGTCTTATACTTATTTGACACTTCGACAGACTACTAGGCAACCAGCTTAACGAACTTACACTACTTAATAGTAATATCCCTACTATTACACATATACAGTAAGTTTGTCCCGATTCGAGATAAGAAACTGCATGTATGTCGGCTGTTAGTAAGCAGACTACAAGCAATTTTAGGTTTAAAACGCAATTATAGTTTGGGTTTATTTTTGTAGAGCAGAACTTGAACGTTTTCGCATTTAGAAACAATTCACAGATAGAAAGACTGACAGGTAACTCTTTAGTGTACAGAGGCTGGTACATCAAGCTATCCCCAACTGTCAAATATTCCCAATTGAAAATGAACCTCTTGCTTCTGTAATAAAGTTGAAAATCTATGAACGATATTTGATCGATTGGGGTAACTTGATGTGCTGGCTGTATTTCATACTGAACACGTCCACTATCCAAAGAGCCACATAAGATTAATGTTGATTGTTTACCTGTTATATCTACTTTGTGTACAGTAAACATGTTTTAAACAGAGTTACAGTATTCTGTGAAAAGCTTTTTGAACGTTCTATTACGTAAATCAATATTAATTTTGTATTTCCCAGAAACTTCTCAGAACATTTTGTACTTCCATTTAACATAAGATAACAGCACACCTGTAATTCCTGGTACAACCACATTTTGCCTGTTATGTTTACATTCCGGAGTACCTTCTACTGAGAAATTCTAGATAAAAAATTAATTACCTAACACTTTGCCCGAAAAAGGAATCGAACCCAGGACCTTATACTCAGCAGTTGCACTTGCGACCCTTTTTTTTTTAAGGCTGGGAAATCATCCAATGACTGCTCCCGCTCTGGGTGGAGCGGAAGGGAGTGTCAGACTCTTACTGACTAAAACCCATCCATGTTCCTTACGTAGCCCTTTATGTTCCGGGGTAGCGGTAGCCCTTTCGGACAATCCCGCTTACCCGGCAGGCCTCGGCCCTTTTTTTTTTTTTTTTAATGCTGGGAAATCATCCAATGACTGCTCCCGCTCTGGGTGGAGCGGAAGGGAGTGTCAGACTCTTACTGACTAAAACCCATCGATGTTCCTTCCATAGCCCTTTATGTTCCGGGGTAGCGGTAACCCTTTCGGACAATCCCGCTTACCCGGCAGGCTTGGCCCTGAGGGGCCCCTTCATATGCTGACATCTCTTTGAGGCGCGCGTGGAACATATACGCGCCGTACGGCACGGGTCTGGTGCTGATCGGACGGTGAGTCACCCATTACTCACCGTCCGCAGGCCCGCGCCTACGGTGGCCGGGAGTCGTCACATGGCTCCCGACGCCCGGAGCGTCTCCCGCGGCGGCTGGGACGGGAGGACCTTTCTCTCTCCCATCCCGCTACCTCCTTCGCGAGCATGACTGTTTCGCAGAAGGAGGTGACTGCCTCCCACTCCCTCTCGCCCCGGACCATGGCTTGCACCAGGGCCGGGCGCGAGAGGTCGCCGCCGCCGATCGCCTCTATGAGGACACGGCGGTGCTGCGCCCATGCGGGGCAGGTTTGCACCGTGTGCTCTACCGTGTCCTCTGGGCGATCCTCGCAGTGGTGAAACCCGGGCGTTTCCTCCCGCCTGATGATGTGCAGGAACCTCCCGAAACATCCATGTCCGGTGAGGACCTGCATCAGGTGGTAGGTGAGGGCGCCGTGACGCCTCTATAGCCACTCCTCAAAGAGGGGCCTTACCGCCACTATCGTGGCGTACCCTGCACTTGCGACCCTAGTGCTCGCAAGCGCAACTTTCTTTTCTTTCTGACAGTTTTTCACCTTTTTTATAAACGCATAAGGCTCATATTCAATTGGCAAAATTTGACAGTTAGGGATAGCTTGGTCTGCAGAGGTCTGTACCACGAATAATAAGCTTGACAGACTTGAAAGTGATACTGTCTGGGGGTGACAGCGATCGACAGCGCATGAGTTTAAACCCGACCTGTTGACTATTATGGTTAACTTCGACGAACATAAATATTGTCACCTTCCGTTAATTCTCATAGTTCAAGTTGATTGGAAGTAGGCTAGATTTCAAAATTATATTGGGAACTGATTCTTAACTCAATTTTACGTGGTTAATTGCTAGGTTTAAGTTCGAAGTTAGAAATGTGGTGCTGTTCCACAAACGATGAGACACTTAATATCGTGTCCTGCATGTCCTGCCGTATGCACGTTACAGGAACTTATGTACGCTAGTGCCAAATACGTTCCCAAATTCTGGGTCGAGTCCATTTAGATTGACATCGACACGCTTAGAAGAAGATTGCAGTTCTGAATTAATCCTCTCTCTATGCCTCCATAGAAAGAAGATTAAATCAGAACTATAATCTTCTTTAAAGCTCGTAGTTTTCCTTTTTTGTAATTGCTATTTGTTTGCGCCTTACTTCTTTATCTCCGGTATTATACGAGTAGGCAGTAGCATAACTACTTTTGTTTGCTCATAACAGTTACAAGTTAAAATAATATTATTTCTTATAAGGTTCAGTTCAGGTCTTGATGCCCATATGTATCTGTTCGGGTTCTCTGCCTGTTCGCCGAAAATTGTTTGCCAAATTTTCACTTGCCAACCAACGTTTCGCAGAATTTTATTCCGCCGAATAATCATTTGCCAACTTATCATATAATTTTGTTTTATTTCCCAACCTCACAGTTACCAACTGTACGTTTGGTCTGCTTTTCATAATGACACTTTTTAAAATGCCAACTTTCATTTAGCAGAATTTTTTGCAATTAGTTATTGTAATTATTATTTTTTTTACTTTATCTTTAATATGCCCTAACCTAACTGTTTCCTTTTACAAAAGCGATTCGCTTCTGGCACATCGCCGGCCGCTGCCGCGGCACGCTCGCTTCGCTCGCTCGGCTCGTGCGTTGTTTGTCATACTCTAACCTAACCTAACTTAACTGTTTCTTTTTACAAAAGCGATTCGCTTCTGGCACATCGCCGGCGGCTGCCGCGGCACGCTCGCTTCGCTCGCTCGGCTCGTGCGTTGTTTGTCATACTCTAACCTAACCTAACCTAACAACCTTAGACTTCTATTGTAATAGTTGTGTGGCCTAGTGAAATGGTTGACAAATGATAAATGTCCCAAACGTTTTGTGTCATTATAATAATCGGCTTAACAATAATTCTACCAAATGAAACGTTGTCATACAAAAATTTGCTAATCGTTAGTTGTCAAAGTGAAACATCGGCGAAGCGTTGGTTGGCAAGTGAAAATTTGGCAAACAATTTTCTGCGAAAAGGCAGGACAGCATCTGTTCGCAGTAAATTAAAATGTCTATTTAACTTAGAAACTTTTTTTTCAAAATTGAAAAGAAAATGATACTTTTTCATTAAATGTTTTGCCCTATACTTGAACAAAGCAGGAAAACCCATGTTTGACTATTTCTATTGTATCTTTCCGTGTAGGTGGACCAAATTATACTTCAATATTTGTGCGGCTTGCCGGGAGATGAATAAGGCCACGCCTTATCACATTTATAAATTAGTATTCTCATAAATTATAATAATTAATTGCCAGCTGCTTTAAGTTTGCTTTTCCTATGAATTTAACTAAACCTATATACTCGTTGGAAGCCTGTCTCGATGATTTAGACAGATTTTCAATAATCTTGTGGTTTTTCATCTTGTGGCATGAAAAGAAGTTTGGTTTTAATTTCTTTTTCCTGTAAAAGTTGAATGTTTTAGAGTTATCAGCCTATTTCTAGGGTGGCCATTTGTAATCATGTTCTTCGTGAAACGAGCTAGCCACAACTTCGCGAAGTGTTCTCCGTGTTTTCACAAAACTATACACTAGCTGGTCTTACTCTCTTGTTTATTCACATGATAGTTCCTTTTACGCCTACAAGTTGCGCACACGCTCCGTTAATTCAGTGAGTGCGTTGAACAATCGTCTCTCAATAGTGACAGTGTGATTAAATGTGGTCTTTTAATCTTTCTCTAAGAACAAAATAAAGCTAGGCAGATCTCGCGTACGTTGAATGCAGAAATACTAATTCATAAGCCTACATCAAGCCAAAGGTCATCCAAGGTTCTCCAATTGTCCATATTTTAAAGCTATTGTAAAGAGAAATAAAACTCACAATAATAAAAAATTATCCATAAACTTTTCTTGTTGCAAATAAATAAACAACCAAAACAAAACATAATTCAATTCCACAAACTACAAAGCCGTCATACAACTTTTTTCAATGAACCGTCGAAGTTTTTACGTATTTCGGTATAGCTATTTAGAGTTGCTCGGCTAATCTATTAAATCACACCAAACTACTGCTTTCAACACTCAGTTCTTATCATTCGGGTCATCAGTGATACGTAAGCTGGTTTATAGTGCGTTTGGGTCAAGGACGAAGATTAACTGCCCGCGTTTTTTTTTTCCTCATTTTTCCTTATTGTAAATCTACATCTAGGCTTTGTTGGAGAGAAAAAAATAAATAGTTCAGAGAAGGATCAATCACTTTAGAATAGAACTTAAACGGGTTGGCAGAGCGACATTCAAACATTCATTGCGTTACTAACATTGTTTAGGAGACAAATTTTTCGAGCATTTTAAAAAGTAATAAATTAGGCTTTTTTCAAATTAGGACGTTAGCAGCTTGACAGTAGGGCGGTAAAAGCATATGCCTTCACCACAGAGGCCCGTTAGACGATTTATACGAAATTTCAAATTCTTATCCTTAAGAGTAATAATAATTCCGTTCAAAGCATCGCAAAATGATTCAGATTGTGATTCATAGTGTGTTACGTAATTACGATGTCGGTTATACTGGTAGCGAGTACTACAAAGTCAAAGTCAAATCATTTATAAATTTCAAATAGGCACAAGGCACTTTTGAACGTCAAAATGAACAAGAAATAGAATTGATTCTAGTCGCCCCTACCAAAAGGTAGTTTCGAGATGAATGCGAAAGAAACTCCACCGTTTCTACAGTTGATTAATAGAATACAAACTAAAATTCTAATTTCAAATTACCAAAGAGGTTTTTGCTTGACAATTTATTGAAGTTTTGTTAAATACCTAGTTTGCAAAAAAGCTAATTAAGCTCTACTTATGCTACTATTGAGTAAAAGTGCGTCTATTCAGTAATCGTTGGAAAAAGAGAGAACAGATGATGATACTGAAATATTCTTAACATTAAAACTTGCCAAAGAACCTACATTTTTCATTTCCACCAAATAGGTTTTAGAGTAAAACTTGGCGCCAAAACGTGTATGCTAAGGCATCACCTTGGAACGCTTGTCACGTCTATCAGCATAAAGGAATACTAAACTAGAGGATAGTATGCTTCGCTGGGGAGATCCAATTTTATGGAAAGAAAAAAAAAGAAACATAAATTGTTTATTCTGCACTGCACAACAACACTCCAAACATACCAAAATCCTTGTGTTCGATAAATAAAAAATAACTATTCACTATGATAATTTCTAAGCGGTAGGTAATTTGAGTGATATTGTGAAATACAATCCTTGATGTAGTGGTTGATGGTGATTTAAGTTATTTTCCGGAAGTCTAAATGTTTGTGCTTTTATTATACGATGAGAGCAAGGAGCTTCTGTAAATCATAAGAATTGTTACCATTATTACTATAATTGATTGTAATTCTAAAACACCCCTGATAATCACTTTCTTAAACCATATAATAAGACGCAAAATGAATCTTGTATGTACCTTATTTTCACACTAATATTATAAAGGCGAAAGTTTGTGAGTGTGTTTGTATGTTTGTTCGTCCTTCACGCTCAAACGACTGAACGGATCTTGGTGAAATTTGGCACAGAGGTAGTTTATGACCTGGATTACCACATAGAATACTTTTTTTTTATCCCGGTAGTACATTCCCTTGGGATAACTTGCCGTCATTCACGTGGGCGGAGCCGCTGTCAGTAGGTAGTTCATAAAAGCGGTAATCTCCAATTCCAATAGTAATTTAATCTACATGTATAATATCATTAGGTAAAGTTGGGTAGAAGAAGGTTGACGATAACAACGGATTTAACAAACATCTTCTTGTTCGGTGTGCGTTTGAGTAAAATGCGTTATTATTCTAGAAGTAACTGTTAAATTATTATTACTGCTATATTTTTTTCTAACATTCATACGACTCATAAATCATCCCCCATTTTAACTTAAGTACTAACATTAAACCCGTTTACCTCAACTTTCTTCGAAACAAATTTCAATTGCCTTCAGTAATCGGACTTTAATGGCGGCACACACCTCATGTAAATATTCACACCCGTTCCAACTTTGCCCCACTTTAAAAGCGACAATCCGGAAAGGTACAACCGTGCAACTCCAGATTTCGAAGAAGAGTCGCTAATTATTTAAATTCGTTTACCCCAACGAGTACACTTCTTGCCACCGGATTTGGCATTTAACAATTTTGAGCCAATTAATTTGAACTTAATCATTGAGGTGGGCAAACTTGGGGACCGCGGATCTTCCCCCTTCCACTGAGCTGACAATGAATTTCATTCACCTGATTCGATCAGTTTTTAATAATTTCGGTGATTTTTATGTTAATAAACAGGATCTATGTCTACGGAGCTCATGGCTAAGTACTAACAGCCGCACAGGTCCATCCGCCAGGTTAAGCTACGCTTGCCGGGGTTGGCCGTGGATGGGTGACCATCTTTACATACCGAGACTCCTCCGTGCCTCGGAAAGCACATTAAGCCGTTGCTCCCGGCTGTCATTTGTGCATCTTTGATAGTCGTTACGGGTCGTCAGAAGCCCGAAAATCTGACAGCCAGTCTTGCCAAGGGGTACCGTATTGCCCAGTTACTAAGTTGTGGAGGTCAATAGGCAGTCACTCCATGTAAAATACTGGTATTCAGCTGCATCCGGTTAGACGCTGACCCCAATATAGTTGGGAAAAGGCTAGGTAGATGAGGAAACAGGATCTACGTCGTCTATATATTTTTGTTAACATCTTTTTAAAATGACGTGTTGTAAGGAATAAAGCGGAATTTCTTTGAAAAGGTTACAATCCAATTGGTATCCTGAAGGTTGCGACGACTGATACTTCCTCCACCATACTAAGGCAATTGGCGAGGAGACCTACCTTAGTATTTTGCTGGTCTGGATGATTTCTGTCTTCTCATGTCTTTGGTTAAATTACTAACTTTAGTGTTTACGTGAAAACCTATTACTAACAATTTATGGATCTTTGCGTTGTCCGAAATAAACTGGTATTTTTTTTTAAATGAAACTTATACCTACTAGTATTATAAATTGTTCACATCATTATTGCAATAATTATGTCCGGCCAACTACGTTCATGGAAAAGTTTACGAGATTTGGATTTGTGTGATACCTTTTTTAAAAAATGACGTAATGACAAAACACGTGAAACAATTGAAATGAATTATGAAAAGCTGAAATATATTGTACTATCGCAATATCGGGATAGAAAGAACCGGTTCAGGTATCAAGTATCTAATTGTATTTTCTACAAAACTTCTATTGTATTGAAACAATTTTGTGTAAGATTATCTCTAAAAGCCGTCTCTTCACTGGTGAGTCGCTCATAACCGCTGATCAGACCAAAACCTATTTCTAAAATAAAATTAATAACCTTGAGCTCAATAATACGAACATTTAACGACCCGTTTTTATCATCCCTCCAGTCTTATATACCATGTTATTCTCAAAATAAAGACATCTTCTCGTACATAACTAAGACCTACACTCCAGCTCCCTTATACTTGATGCCGTTATGTAAATAAGGGTTGACGTTAAATTAATTTATCTTCATTCCGTAGTACGCGGCACGTTGTTTAGTTTTGTCTTATGAAGCTATTTTAGGGGGTGCTGGCAGCTCCGTGTATAATTCATTATCATTATATTCTCGTTCTGTTTTGTGAATGCAGTATGAAGATGGATCTTTGCTGGTTAGTTTTTTTTTATTCAAATAAAGTATTTTTGTGTTATAGGTTGGGTAAAGTAGACGATTGACGACAGCCAGTCTTGTTAATCTTTGCCTTTTAGTTGTGTCATTAGTATAATCAGTCTATGACATTCCCACGGCTGGGATTCAAACCTCCTCCTGTGTGAGAGGGAGTGGGCTCTATAATCCACCACGGCCTAGTACGGCCCAGTATATTGTGTCAATAACCCCTTTATTTATAAACGCTGCTTGAAGTTAGACACGTTTAAATGTCAAAAATGTATGGTTCGTCAGTCGCTAATCTTTAAGCAACGTTAATCAATAAATTCCAATAATTATGTTTTACTAAACCAAAGTTCGGGTCTTTTGTCTCCATAATACGTTCATTGCCGTATACTGAATAGTAATCTAGTTTTACTAGGTATGACGAATACAAATTTTATGAACCATCATCTCTAAAGTCTACTTACCTTTCGTATTAAATATCTTAAAGCCTTAGTTCAATTTTTGCGAATCGAGTATCATCGAAATTCACAGATTATTCAATAATATCTAGACAAACTTGCTTCTATTTAAACATTTTCCCGTACATTTTAGCAAGTTCTAAAACAATTCTACCGCCACAATATTTGCCTGTAATTCACGGAGGAAAATTTCGCGCACGCGCAAGATTTTCTTAGGCTAATATTCTACCACAGCGATGTTTACGTACACCGTTTGTGCCTTGACTGTATATTCATGGTCACGTAAATTTCTCGGGAAAACAATGAGGCATCGTCAAGGCATGCACCCTGTAATATACCAATGAAAACACCACCTAATGTTTGCCGCTCTAGCAAAATAAACCAAGCTTATAAATACATTGAACAACTATGAGAGATACTGCTTACACTGAAAGATTGAAACAGAAGATCCAAGCGCACCGCAAGAGAAAGAATATGATTAAGAAAAGATTTTTTTTTTAAGTCTTCTTCTTTTCGTGTGGTTAGTGACTAACCTGGCGTCAGAGTTCTTATGCTGCCCATGGGCCTCTGACTTAGCTTCACATGCTGTTAAGAAATATCTCTCAGATATGCTGGTTTTAGTCAGTAAGAGTCTGACACTCCCTTCCGCTCCACCCAGAGCGGGAGAAGTCATTGGATGATTTCCCAGCCTTAAAAAAAAAGACATGTTGGTTATGACACGATGTTTTCCTTCACCGGTTTTTAAGCAAGCGGTGTTTTTAAGTGAGATCTTGTAAAGGTTCGTTTCCATTTTAAGGTCAGTATCCTACTAATCGTACGTGGCAAGAGAACCTACTCATGCAATGATAAAAGCAAATAACATAAATTGCGAGTCACAGCTGATCCCAAAAGGGCAAGCAGTAGAGTGTGACGCCTCAGAGGTCAATATTTATACTTTGGGTTACATTACCAAGGGCTACGGGAGCAGCAATAGCCTAGTGCCAGCAGTGGTGGCTTAGAACAAACCGTGGTGGGCCAGCGCTCATCCCCTCTTACGGGCTGTTGGTTGTGGGTCGTGAGTTCGAACCCAGATTTTATATCTTCACCAGGGCTGACCGAAAGGTTAACCGCTATACTGGAACACATAGGGCCCAGGAAGAAACAAGGATGGGTTTTAGTCAGTAAAAGTCTGACACTTCATAATTATTTGATGATTTCCGATCTTAAAAAAAAACTTTACTTGGTGTAATTCATTTCATCACCACTGCTCTCAAAACTGTGAAGGAAAACATCGTAAAGGCATGTTCTAGAACCAAAAATTCAAAGTCATGTAACATCCACCAACCGACACTGAACCCGCGCATGGTGGGTGATATCCCAGACCCTTTCCCCAAGAGAACTTAATAATCGTGCCGTGTCTACGGAGTTCCTGTATCAAAACCATGATTCAACTAACATCATTATTTCTCAAGACCGAGTGAATTTTTTAGTGACGATTTAGGGCCGATTTTTCAATAGTTAGATAACCTTTACCTTGAGAATAAATATGACGATCTGACAGATACATGTACATAGTACGAAAACAGTCAAAATTATAATTAATAATATATTATTATTATAACAAGTGGTTGAAAGACCAGCCCTAAGTGGGACTTCTTTTATTTATTTTTACTACTTGGTACTATTGGGGGAATTGGAGACGTGTATCTAGTTTTGTTTTGATATTTGGATGTTTGCTTCCACAGTTTAGTTAGCGTTATTATTTTGTTTACATTATGCAGACTGATTTGCTTGCTAACTGTTGATGTGGAATTTCATTCGTTATTTTTATTTTTACCATCTTCGCCGCGAGGTACCTCGAGACACAGCGCTGCGTGATGCAACTTATTCTAAATCCACATAATTAAATTTGTATCTTTTAGTGTAGTAAACAAAGTAACAATTTGAGTCGCTCTATTAAAATGTGCGCACAGCTTCGCCTCGAGTCGCGTCTCGGTGTTAGCTGACCCTAAATTTCAAAAACAACTAGACCTACCAGGATGAAATTTAGTACAAAGATAGATTATGAGTAGGAAACGTCAACTAAGAAAGGAATTTAGGAAACCCTCCCCGTATAGGGGTGAAATAGGGAGTGGTAGGTTGCATGACAAAAATATTCTTAGAATACTTTTCATCCTTGACAATTCAAAAGTGAGGCGTATTTGGTTTATTTGAAATAATGCTTTGAGTTTGATCCTAGGAGAGTGAATATTTTCTAGTCTTTTATATTTCAATTTTTTTTTTGAATTTTGGTTAACATAGACGTGATTTTATTTGTTTAAGTGTGTTTAAAACTACGAATATAAAAAAATATGCACTAAAATTCCGTGTTGACAACCAAATGGATACTTTGGTAACTTATCATAAAAAACTTTTTCTGTGAGAAAACTTGCCACGTTATAACGAATATCTCCTTATGCATATTGTAATAAAACCTTCACCCTTCTTTAATAGGAAGGGGATCGCCGTAAGGCTTATATATTACATCCTCACTACACACAAATGGGATGCACGCCATGTGCTCTTGAAAGAAAAGCTCCCCTCGTCTCGATGCCATTAGTGCGACATATAAAAGTGCTTGAAAGATCGAGAAAAATAATATAAGGAACATTACAGCTACACTATTACGTCAAAGCTAGTTAAACGTAATAATGTAGCTTGCGTTTAAGTTTTTATGTAATATTTTATATATTATTATTTTTATCTATTATTTATAATGTTTTTGCTACTATTTTTTTTTTAATAAGTATAAATGTTGTAGGTATCAATTAGAGTTAACTAAGACACGCAGTAAAATTCCTTTTAAACATTAACTACCCCTTTTCACTCCCTTAGGGGTAGATTTTCAGTAATCCTTGATTCACGTTATCTTTTACTTTTGTTTTTAGGTACCGCGCGTTAAAATTCTTCCATACAAACTTTGACACCCCCCAAACCCCTAAACGGGAGTTGTTTAGAAAAACAAAAAATTACAAACTTTACAATTTACTTCGAAAAATCTAAGTTTCAAGTTTGTTAACTCAAGGAATAAGAAACATTTTCATACAAACTTTCATCCCCTATTTTACCCCCTTTTTTTATTTTTTATTTAAGGCTGGGAAATCATCCAATGACTGCTCCCGCTCTGGGTGGAGCGGAAGGGAGTGTCAGACTCTGACTGACTAAAACCCATCCATGTTCCTTCCGTAGCCCTTTATGTTCCGGGGTAGCGGTAACCCTTTCGGACAATCCCGCTTACCCGGCAGGCTTGGCCCTGAGGGGCCCCTTCATGAGGGGCTGACATCTCTTTGAGGCGCGCGTGGAACATATACGCGCCGTACGGCACGGGTCTGGTGCTGATCGGACGGTGAGTCACCCATTACTCACCGCCCGCAGGCCCGCGCCTACGGTGGCCGGGAGTCGTCACGTGGCTCCCGACGCCCGGGGCGTCTCCTGCGGCGGCTGGGACGGGAGGACCTTTCTCTCTCCCATCCCGCCACCTCCTTCGCGAGCATAATTTTTCGCAGAAGGAGGTGACTGCCTCCCACTCCCTCTCGCCCCGGACCATGGTTTGCACCAGGGCCGGGCGCGAGAGGTCGCCGCCGCCGATCGCCTCTACGAGGACACGGCGGTGCTCTGCCCATGCGGGGCAGGTTTGCACCGTGTGCTCTACCGTGTCCTCTGGGCGATCCTCGCAGTGGTGACACCCGGGCGTTTCCTCCCGCCTGATGATGTGCAGGAACCTCCCGAAACATCCATATCCGGTGAGGACTCGCGTCAGGCGGTAGGTGAGGGCGCCGTGACGCCTCTCTAGCCACTCCTCAAAGAGGGGCCTTACCGCCACTATCGTGGCGTGCCCTGCGCTGGGTTGCGACAGTCGCTGATTCCAGGCCGCCATGAGATCGCGCCGGAGGTCCGTCCGCTCCGCCGCAATTTGCTGCGGAAACGGAGTTTCCCCCCGGCTTAGTACCTCCGCGCGCCACTCGAACAGGCGCGCGAGGACTATCGCCTCCAAATCCCACGGCGGCAGTCCGGCAAGGAGGCTTGCCGCCTCGCCCGAGATCGTGCGGTACCCCCGGATAAGCCGTACGGCTACCACCTTTTGGGGCGCGTTCAGATAATGGGCGGCTCGCCGCCGCAGTGAACGCGCCCACACCGGGGCCCCGTAAAGGGCCATGGACCGCACGACTCCCGCGTAAAGCCTCCGGCAGGAGGCGTTTAGCCCCCTCAAATTGGGCAAGAGCCGCTTGAGGGCGGCCCCAGTCCGTTCCAGCTTGGGGGCCAAACGTCGGAAATGCTCCACGAAATTCCATCGGCTGTCGAGGACCAGACCCAGGTATTTCATCGTGGTCTCGACGCCGATGTGAACCCCTCCTACCGTAAGTTGGGATCCCGATGGTGGCCTATTCCGAGGCCCATGAAAGGACATGGCCTCGGATTTGTGCAGTGCCACCTCGAGACCCAACTGCCGGATCCTCTCAACGACTGTCGCAACCCCGCATGTCATCGCGTCGGCCGCCGCCTGATGCGACCTCCCCTGCGCCAGGACCAGCGTGTCGTCAGCGTAGCAAACTACGCTGACGCCGTCAGGGAGGTCGGCCCGCAGCACCCAGTCGTAACCGATGTCCCACAGGAACGGCCCCAGAACCGATCCCTGCGGGACACCGCGTCCCCCGTCGTGAGGGCTCTAACGCGCATGATGGCGTCCACCGTCGAGCGCCCCTTGCGGAAGCCAAACTGGCATTCGGCAAGGTCCGGCCCCGTCCTTCCAAGGTGCCCGACGAGGCGGCCCGCAATAATTCTTTCAAAGAGTTTGCCGACCTCGTCGAGCAGCACTATGGGCCGGAATGCGGACGGAGAGTCCGCAGGGCGCCCTGGCTTCTGTATGAGGACCAGCTTTCCCGTCTTCCAACGGAGCGGAAACTGGCCTCTCTCCATGCATGCGCTTAAGAGCGCCTCCAGTTGGGGCCCGAGAGCCCCTGAGGCCAGGACCCAGGCTTTACCTGGCAAGCCGTCGGGTCCTGGGGCGGTATTCTTGGCCTTGAGCCTTCCAACCGCCGCTCTCAGATCTACCTCGGTCACTGCGGGGATGTCGTCGTCGTCCTCGTGGTCCGCTTCGGGCGGAGCCATAGGCGGGGGAGTATGCTCCCCCCGTGAAGGGAACAGAGCGCTCACCACCTCCTCCACCAGCTGAGGGCGGAGACTCTGCGTCAGAGGGGGGGCCCAGGTGCGGAGCTTGTTCCGCACCATTTTATATGGGCGCCCCCATGGATCTAGGTCCAGAGTCCCCACCATCTCCTCGCGGGCCACATCCTTGGCCCGCTGGACAGCCTCCTGGAGGGCGGTCTTCGCCGCTCTGTACCCCTCGTACAGCTCCGCCTCCGTGGCTGCCGCATCCGGAGGGCGGATGCGGAGCCTGCGGTGCCTGGTGTACAGGTGGCGCACCTCGACGCACGCCTTGCGCAGTGCTTCCACCTCTTGCGACCACCAGTACACCTGACGTCGGGCGCATCCTGGCCGGACTCGGGGCATTGCCACGTCACAGATCTCGGACATGGCCTCCCGGAACCACTCTGCCTCGTCGTTAATGTCGGCAGGCCTGACCAGTGATGATACCCAGGCCTGCACGATCGAGGCTTCCAGGAGGAGCTCCCGGTCCAGCTGCTTCAGCGCCCACCGCGGACCACTCGGGGCCTGTCGGACCGGCGCGCTTGAGGTCTGGGTGGAGACGTCGAACCGGATATACCGGTGATCGGAGTAGGTCTCCACCTCCTCTACTACGCGCCAGTCAAAGACGCACTGTGACAGAGTGGGGCTGGCGAACGAGATGTCCACAACAGACTCACCCCGCATCCGCACGCACGTGGGAACAGAACCCCGATTGAGGACGGCTAGGCCTGCTTCCAGAGCCCAGTCCTCCACCATCCTACCCCGCACATCCGTGTAGCGGGAACCCCAGGCCAGACTTTTGGCGTTGAAGTCCCCGAGCACTAGCACGGGGAAGGGATGGCTTCTGGAGACGACGAAACTCAACTCTGTGAGAGAGTTGTGGAACTCGGCGAGAGTTCGGTTCGGAGAGTAGTACACTCCCACTACTACGATCTCTCCGAACCGTGCTGCGACGCACCCCTGTCCTTTCGTGACGGCCTCGAGAGACGGGGTGCCGGCGGCAGCCGACGAAATTATGGCCACCGAGCCGCTCAGGTCCTCCACCCAGTTATCCCTGGGCGGGACAAAGTACGGCTCAGCGACCACGGTGATATTGATCGACCACTGCGCCATGCTCTGGAGCAAGAGGTCCTGTGCACAGGCGCAGTGGTTGATGTTCGCCTGGAGGAGGTGGAGTGGGGCCATCACTCCTCCATGTTGACTCCCCCCTGGGTCCCCTGCGAGGGGCCCTCGGCAGTGGCATTGGCAGCGGCGGCGGCGGCAACAGTGGCGGCGGCAACAGTGGCGGCGGTGGGGGTGGCGGCGGAGGGCCTGTCTCTCCTCCTGGTCCCGGCAGGCGGGGCGCAGGACTTGCTCCCCGCCCGGTGATCGGCCGGCTTGCCAGCAGCCGCACATGCGACGCAGTGCGGTGCGGCGTTACAAGAGCCGGCCGTGTGTCCGGGCTGACCGCAGCGGAAGCACAGAGTGCTGCGGTCCACCTCCGAGGTGCACTGGACGCCAACGTGGTGTCCCACGTGGCAACGGAAGCACCTCAGAGGTCGGGGTTCCAGGAGTTTTACCTGCGCTGAAACCCAGCCCAACAGGAGTCTTCGGCCCTCCACTATTTTACTGGCCGCCGTCACGGGGCAGCTTACCGTCAAAGTTCGCATGCCTGTGAAGTCAGGGCGTAAGGTGCCTGCCTTAACTTGTTCGGCCAGACACCCGCCCGTCCTGACGACGGCGGCCACCACCTCTCCCTCCGTTACAGAGTCATCCAGGCCCATGATGCGCATGTCTGCGCATTTCACGGGCCTGGAGACCCGAGCCTCCTCCGCGTTTAGGGACGCCCGTAGCTTGTCAGCTAGGGCGTCAGCGGTAGGGCCACTCGACGCACCGGGGATTTCCAGCATGCGAGCGCCGGTTGCCGTCACCCTATGCCAGAGGCCCCCGGTGATCCCCAGCTCCTGGAGGTCCACCGCCTCTCGTGCTTTAGTGAACACGTCGCGGTACGTGACGCCCTTCTTTACCGCGTACGGCTGCAGCGTGATTACCACAGCCGACGTCTTTGGGGCGCGCAGCCTAGCCGCGACGGCTCGCTCCTTGCGGCGCCGCCTTTTTGCTCTTTTTCTGGCCGCCTTGGCCGCCTTCTTTTTCTCCCCGACCACCTGCCACTCGGCATCGGTTGCGGGAGGCTCCGGGCGTCGTGGAGAGGGCTCTGGGACCCTGTCCACCTGCGCCGGTGGGGACTTCTTGCCCTTAGTGGCTTTCCGGGCCGGCGCCGAAGTTTTGCCGGACGATGCCGGTTTTGCCGGCGCCAGGGCTGTACCCGACGGCCCGGGTTTCGGGGCGGGAGTTGCCGCAGCGGACGCGTACGAGGCCACCCTCGGGCCCGAGGCCGCCTTTCCCGACGCCAACGAGGGACGCAGGACGATTCCCTCCACTATAGAGAACCGCTCCTGGAAACGCGCCTGGAAGGCGACGAGTTCCTGGCGAACCAGGTCCAGGACCCGGTTCTCCTCCGGCTCGGGCCGTCTTGGCCCCTGCTGCCGCTGTTGTTGTTGCTGCGTCGGCTGCGGGCGGCTCTCCTCCCGGGGGGCTTTGTGACTGCCGACGGCCTTCAGGCCGGCCAGGTCTGCACGGAGCCTCCCGTTTTCCTCCTGGAGGACTTTCATGGCGGCCGAAAGGCGTGCCACCTCCGCCCGCAGATCGGCCACCTCGCTGGTCGGAGGCCCGGCGCACCCAGCCTCCTTAGCCGCCGCCATGATGGAGGCCGTAGCCGAGACGATGGCCTTGCTCCTTGAGGCCCGAACCCTCTTCAGGGACACGTCCCGGATAGCGGCCTCCACGACCGCCGCAAACTCGTCCTTGCGGTCCGCGTTGGGACCGCCGGCCGCGCCCGCCTCATCGCTGGACGGCCCCGCATCGACCGCTCCAGCAGTCTCCACCTCGTTTTGTGGCCCATCTGCTAAGAGGTAGCCTCTCGGGCAGTGAGCCCCCTCCCCACGCCTCGCTCTCTGACCCCCCCCCCGTTTGCTGGTGGGGATCTTGCGAGCTGAGGCCAGCTCTCCCTCAGATGACGACCCCTGGCCGTCCTCTGATCTTGGCCGCTTGGCGAAGAACCGGCGGTTCCTCGTAGCAGCGGCCAACTCCTTGGCACGGCGGGACCTCTCCGAGCCTCCCGTGCTCGCACCACCAGATGCGGGATCGGACTCCGATCCCGCACCACTCCTCTCCTCTCCGTCGGGTTTGGGTTTGGGTTTTAAAATTTTTTCCATAGTACTAACTATGGAAAAAATTTCCCACGAGTATATAACATTCTGCACTTGCTCAAATTATGTGGTCCGCACTAGTGACTGAATCAAGCTACCCATCAGTCAAGCTTGCAACCCCTCTCACGGTGCGCCGCCGCTTAGGGGTTTGGGGAATTTTTTATAGAGGTTAATCTTCCTCGCGGTCCGGGCGGTTAAGCCAAGACCCTCGACCCCCTTCAACAGTCAGAGACATGACCGTAACTGTCTCCGGGGCTACGAGATTATAGCGGTGACAGGAGGGCTACCCCTCCTGCCTGCCCGGCGGCAGGGTAAGTGCACACCGGGCCCGCTCTGACTCCACCACAGTTGCCGCTCTGCTAATCAGAGCGGCAGGTGTGGAGCGATTCTCCTGGCAGAACATTAGCATGCTGACAGCGAGAACCCACTGGGAAATAGCCCCAATGGGAAGAAAAAAAAAAAAGCATGCCGACAGCGAGAACCCACTGGGAAATAGCCCCAACGGGAAGTCGCTGCCCGCACCCCAGGATGCCGGCCCGAAGACTAGCCATCCCCCCAGACGTGTCCAGAAAGACACTCCAGTCCCCAGGCACACGTGGAGGTTTTCTGCCGGGCATCCCTATTTTACCCCCTTAGTGGTGGAATTTCCTAAAATCCTTACCTAACAGATGTCTACACTACGTAAGGTACCTATTTGCAAAATTTATAGTCTGTAGGTCCAGTGGTTTGGGCTGTGCGTTGATATATCACCTAGCTAGTCAGTCAGTCAGTTTACAATTAAATTTTTTGAAGTTATGACATAAAAAAACACGTTGTTTATTCTAGCACTGTGCCAAGAATTCGTTTACCGCGCATGTATTTGCTTTTATACAAAACTAGCTTCTGCCCGCGGTTTCGGCCGCGTGGATGACGGAAATTGCGTGTTATAATACATTTAAACTTTCCTCTTGAATCACTCTATCTATTAAAAAAACTGCATCAAAATCAGTTGTGTAGTTTTAAAGATTTAAGCATACATACAGACATTAGGACGCGGGAAGCGACTTTGCCTTATACTATACTAGCTTCCGTCCGCGGCTTCGCCCGCAAAAAAGGTCGACAAATTATACACATAAACCTTCCTCTTAAATCACTCTATCTATTGAAAAAAACCGCATCAAAATCCGTTGCGTAGTTTTAAAGATTTTAGCATACATAGGGATATAGGGACAGAGAAAGCGACTTTGTTTTTAACCGACTTCTAAAAAAGGAGGAGGTTCTCAATTCAACTGTATATATTTTTTTTTTTATGTTTGTTCGCGCATATCTCCGTTGCTTGCCAACCGATTTGAAAAAATATTTTTTTGTTGGAAAGGGTATACTTCCCAAATGGTCCCATAAATTTTTTATCAAAATCGGATAAGCGGTTTTTGAAAAATCAACAAAAATCTAAAAAAAATCCTACCTAATATATGTGGACGATGTTCTAATATGTTCCTGTCACTGTAATTTACATACCAGGTAGTGGTATTGAAATGGGGGGGGGGGTTGTGTAGGTACCACAACTAATAAGTGAAAAATAAAAACTTTTTTACAAAAAATAAATGAAAATACAAAACCGAAGACACCGACTTCCGAAATCAAAATTATTTTTAACTTTGTAGTGTTTTTTTGGAAGTCGGTTTTATTTTTTGTAAAAAAGTTTTTTATACTATGTAGTGATAGTGATGAATGCATGTTGCATAATACCGTCAGTTATTCGAAGCTTGCCGCGCAAGCACGTTAGTAGTTTCCGTTCTAAGAATAATATTGCTGAGGTTTTCATGTAGTTTAGATAGAAGCCTTAGTTAGTGAGGAGTTTTAGTATTAGATACGGGTTCTGTTTTAACGAGTTAGCGTATAATTCTGTTTTTAGGTTTGAGGAGTAAGTTTAGGGATTAGAACCGTCTGTTTGGTTTTATTAGCATGGCTGCTGCTGTGTTGTTTTTTTTTGTTTTTGGGGTCCGTACCTCAGAAGTAAAACTAAACCTTTATAGGATCATATAGTTGTCCGTCTGACCCTCAAATAAATATGTTTAATGTATGTCTTTAAAATCTTTCTTCTCAGGTAAAACGGTAATTTATGAGACATATTTTGATATCCGTAAATAAATCAAAACCAATAGGGTGCTTCCCGTTGACCTAGAATCATGAAATTGGGTAAGAAACAAGCTCTCATAGCACAAGTAAAGGAATGCGTCATTTTATCATAGTCGCAAAATGTTAGAAAAAGCCACATTTTATGACTTTTTTGGGACACAACTAGAATATTTATCTAAAGTCAATCCCAAAAATCTATAAACACCATACTTCTAATGATTGGAGATTACTGTTATGTAGATAACAATACTACTTTACTTACAACAATTTTTTTGTTACTATCTGGTGCCTCTTTTTAATATGGGAGAACCCGAAATAAATGGATTTTATTTATTTTACTTTTCACCAGACAGAAAAGACTACAAAACACATTACCTGAGCATTATTTTAACAAGTATGAGCCGGTACACACGGTGCGTTGCGTCAGCGTTGCGTCGACGTAGCGCTGTCGTTGCGTCGTTTAACATAATAGTAATCATAGAGTACCTACACACGATGCGCTGTGTTGACGCAACGCCCATTAGTACATTGCGCTGCGTTGCGTCGCGTCATCGCAACGGAACAACTCATTGTATGCCACACCTGCGACCTGTATTTGGAAAATGACGCAGCGACCACGCTACGACGACGCAACGCAGCGCAACGCACTAATGGGGCCTGGCCCTAAACTGCAGCCCCCAAGACGAAGCGGTCGGGGTGTACTCATTGCGACGTAGGAACGGCAGCGCTCTGTTGCTTGTGCGTTGCTAGGGAGGACACACGTAAGATCATCTCGTTTTCCAAAATCGAAAACAGTACGTTACAACTGCGTCGTAGTAACGTTGCGATGGTGCCAGTGTGGCCGGCTATGCGTCAAAATATTTGTGTTGCGACGGCGTAACGCAACGCAACGCGCCGTGTGGAGTGGCTCTCAGATTTGAGATGTTGTTTTTTCACGACAGTCTTATCATATTTTAATCCACAACCAACTTAAAGCAATTACGGTAGGGCTAAAGTCCCAACAAAAGATTGCTTCTTTACAAGTTAGATGAATAATGTCATGAAACCTTGTTTGTTCTGACTTTTAAGTCTGATTAGCAGAGTTTCCCTAACTCAGCTAATCTGGCTAAAAAAGCTGGTTGAACCAAAAATATTTGAACGATTTTCGGCAAAAGTTTTGTAGGCGTTGTGGTCATGTAATTGGCTGCTGTTTCTACGGGTTGTGGGATTGTTTCCCGTGCGGTGCATATTTTTAAAGCTTTCTGTTTCGAGTTTTTATAGACGTGAGTGATTTTTGTTTGTAAGCCATACAGAAACATTAAGGGAGAACACTCCAGTAGTGACTTTGAAGTGAGTTAGTTGACTTTAAAGTGAGCTGTCAGTACCTAATGTCAATACCTAGAATTAAATGGAACGACACTTCACGCGTGAGATTTTTACAAAATCGACAGACTGTTAGCTATAATGAAAAAAAATACTGTATAAAGAATTTGACATATCTATTGAATCTAATCGGTCATCTAAATATTCAAGGTTATTCCAGGTAAGGATAATATTATTTTTTATTTACGAAACTTTTACACATCTCTGCCAAACCTTTTGGGGAACCAAGGCGCGATTGTTTTTTAATTTTTGAAAATATAATAAAAGAAAATATGATACAAGATTTTAAAACCGATTAATTAACTATATAAACCAATTAATTTTATATTTTTATCTTCCTCAAAGATAAATGACACAGATTACACGAGAAGATAAAACGGGGTAAAAAAGATTAAGAACACCAGAAAGATATTCTCCGGAAAACAGTAGGAAAACGACCGTAATTACAGCAAAAAGCCTCCTTAAAAATAATTGTAAGGGGATCTTTTATCATCCCTCGGAATTTAAGACCACTGTAAAATTCATCCAAATTGAATTTTGTAGACACATTTAATTGTACTAAGTGTTATATGGAAATTTTAAAACGGTTCTGCTGCAGTACGAAATTGGAATTAAGTATTAACGAGAGGTCGTAAAATTTATTGGCTCAGTATCTCCTTCAGCTGTAATTTGATGACGGTGAATAATGATCTCAACGATTTAGTACTGACATTTGGTTGCTACTGGTAGAATTTTGAAAGAAGTTTAATGACGATTAGGATTTTAATAAAAAACCGCACATACAAAATTTAAAAAAAAATCCTACTACCTACGTGAAAGTTTGTGACGATGATGTATGGTTTGTTACACTTTCATGCAAAAGCTACTGAATGGATCTGGATGAATCCTATCCTTGGACATTTCACACAACGCCATACAATCCCAAGCTAAGCAACCTAATGCTTGTGTTATGGTAACGAGATGGCTGATAAACTACTTATATATACATTTTTTTTTGTTAATACATACATATTATAGATAGAAAAACACCCAGACCCAGAACAAATAATTGCAGGTCGTACAAATATTTGTTCCGTGCGGCAATCGAACCCGTGACATCCTACTACGTGAAAGTTTGTGACGATGATGTATGGATGTTTGTTACATTTTCATGCAAAAACTACTGAATGGATCTAGATGAAAGACACACAGATAGTTTATAACCTGGATTTGTTAATACAGGTTATAAACTATATTTGTGCCAAATTACACAACCTACTACCGCGATAAAAAGTATCATATTATGTGTTCAAAAGATACTTTTTATCCCGGTAGTAGGTTTTCATGGGATAGTTACAGACATCCACGCGAACGAAGCCGCTGACAGAAGCTAGTAAATTCTAAACCAACATAACTAACAGTCGTGCTAATTTGTAATAATCACACTGTGAAACATAGGTGAACACGAAGTGAGCTGGAAATAGTGGTAATTTACCATTAAGTGGTATGACAAGTACTAAAAATTTTTTTTTAAATTGATTATTAAGATATGACATTGGGAATGAAAAAGAAAAAATTGAAATTAGTAGATCTTTGATGATAATTAACTTGACATGTAATTTAAAATTGACATTGTTTAGTATTATTTTAGTATTTTTTTAATGATCTTGTGTTAGTGTATTTTAATTTCAATTGTAATTAATTTAAAAACTATTATTATGGTCTTATTTGCATGCCCATTGACGGCAAAATATGGAGAACATTATTTTATTGAAACATCTGTGTAGCTACAACCCATGTTTGCAAAGTAATAAATGATTTGATTTGATTTGTAATAATCTAGCTGACGGATTAAAAAATAAATTTTAGATATCATCCCTATTTTAGGGCCAGTCCTAATCTAAAAGGTATCTCAGTAAGAACTTGAATTTTAACTTAAAACTTTAATGAAATTCTCTGGGGTATTTGAAAAGTAAGGTCTACGCAAACTACTCACAGACAACTGAGGACCTCAAAGAAGAAATTGCACGCTAAATTCGTGGAATCCTTTCTGCAAAACATCAAAAGGGTGCATTCCTGCCTGCAAAGCAACTATTGGCATTTAACCGATATTTTGTTTCATACCGATATTGTGTTTCAATTATATTAAGAAAAATATGTAAATCTATACTAATATTATAAAGCTGAAGAGTTTGTTTGTTTGTTTGTTTGAACGCGCTAATCTCTGGAACTATTAGTCCGAATTGAAAAATTCTTTTTGTGTTGGATAGTCCATGGGCTATGTAACATCACGCTACAACCAAAAGGAGCCGAGTAGAGGGTGAAACCGCGCGGGAGCCTAGTAAAACATATATTTTTAGGTTTTTGAAATAGGACTACGTTGTCGTTCTAGTGGTTACAAGTGCTACTTCTGAGCTTGAGGTCCCGAGTTCGACTTCCAGGTCAGGTATTTCTAAGTATTGTTAGGTTTTTCCATTAGTAATTTTACAGTAGTAGTCCGGAGTATGAATATGTGCCCGGTTGATGGCAATAGGTTCGCCACTATTACATAGGACTTAATCATAACTTGATAAACAATATAGGGGTACCTATTATGGGTGCACTTCTGCCCAATCCTTCAGGGAAGGCGTGATGTAAAATAATGTGTTGGTCTTTGAATAGGGGTGTGGACAGGGTAAAAAACAAGAAATTATATTTAGTTCGTTAGTCAGATATTAAAAAAATATCAGCCATGTACTTTTTTTTTGCTTTATCGTATTAATAAAAAATGACTGATACAAAACTCATCAAAGTTTGGGAGTGGGGGCACGCTACGACAAAACTCAGTATCAAATCTACATAGGAGTGACGTCATGCCACATTTGAACACACTGTATCTTTTGTTAACGAGTAAAAATAAAAATAAAACCTGTCCTAAACTAGAATTGGGATGAAGACTAAAATTTTTAATTTTAATCATCATCCTAATTCTACTTCTTATTGTACGTCGTGTACGGACTGCTAATTGAAACACGCATTTCCGACGTTTGGCCCCCAAGCTGGAACGGACTGGGGCCGCCTTCAAGCGGCTCTTGCCCAATTTGAGGGGGCCAAACGCCTCCTGCCGGAGGCTTTACGCGGGAGTCGTGCGGTCCATGGCCCTATACGAGCCCCGGTGTGGGCGCGTTCATTGCGGCGACGAGCCGCTCACTATCTGAACGCGCCCCAAAAGGTGGTAGCCATTCGGCTAATCCGGGGGTACCGCACGATCTCGGGCGAGGCGGCAAGCCTCCTTGCCGGACTGCCGCCGTGGGATCTGGAGGCGATAGTCCTCGCGCGCCTGTTCGAGTGGCGCGTGGAGGTACTAAGCCGGGGGGAAACTCCGTTTCCGCAGCAAATTGCGGCGGAGCGGACGGACCTCCGGCGCGATCTCATGGCGGCCTGGAATCAGCGACTGTCGCAACCCAGCGCAGGGCACGCCACGATAGTGGCGGTAAGGCCCCTCTTTGAGGAGTGGCTAGAGAGGCGTCACGGCGCCCTCACCTACCGCCTGACGCAGGTCCTCACCGGACATGGATGTTTCGGGAGGTTCCTGCACATCATCAGGCGGGAGGAAACGCCCGGGTGTCACCACTGCGAGGATCGCCCAGAGGACACGGTGGAGCACACGGTGCAAACCTGCCCCGCTTGGGCGGAGCACCGCCGTGTCCTCGTAGAGGCGATCGGCGGCGGCGACCTCTCGCGCCCGGCCCTGGTGCAAGCCATGGTCCGGGGCGAGAGGGAGTGGGAGGCAGTCACCTCCTTCTGCGAAAAAGTTATGCTCGCGAAGGAGGTGGCGGGATGGGAGAGAGAAAGGTCCTCCCGTCCCAGCCGCCGCGGGAGACGCTCCGGGCGTCGGGAGCCACGTGACGACTCCCGGCCACCGTAGGCGCGGGCCTGCGGGCGGTGAGTAATGGGTGACTCACCGTCCGATCAGCGCCAGACCCGTGCCGTACGGCGCGTATATGTTCCACGCGCGCCTCAAAGAGATGTCAGCATATGAAGGGGCCCCTCAGGGCCAAGCCTGCCGGGTAAGCGGGATTGTCCGAAAGGGTTACCGCTACCCCGGAACATAAAGGGCTACGGAAGGAACATGGATGGGTTTTAGTCAGTAAGAGTCTGACACTCCCTTCCGCTCCACCCAGAGCGGGAGCAGTCATTGGATGATTTCCCAGCCTTAAAAAAAAAAAAAAAAAAAGTGCTAGGACATTCTGGCTATTCACTGATCATATGAGTTAGTATCCCGTTACTTTTGAGTTGCATCGTGGACGATGGGCCTTTTTTATGAGACTGGGAAATCACGCACTCATTAATTACCTCCTTCTCTGGGTGGAGCAGAAGGGAGTGTCAGACTCATACTGAGTTCCGGGGTAGCGGTAACCCTTTTGGGCAATCCCGCTGACCCGGCAGGCTTCGGCATTTCTTTGAGGCGCGCGTGGAACACGTACGCGCCGTCCAGCACGGGCTTGCCGGTGTATTCTATATAGAACTCACCGTGATAATTTAGGTGAAGTGATCTGTAATTCCACCTGATGCTAGGGATTGATACTACTGACAGCTCACTTCGTGTTCAGTTTACCTATATTTGTCGACACGGTTGGCGCAGTGGTTGAGCGATTGACTGCTGCGCAGCATGTCGCGGTCTCGATTCCCGCACGGAACAAATATTTGTACGACCTGCAAGTATTTGTTACGGGTCTGGGTGTTTTTCTATCTATAATATGTATATATTTACAAAAAAAAATGTATATAAGTAGTTTATCAGCCATCTCGTTACCATAACACAAGCATTCGGTTGCTTAGCTTGGGACAATATGGCGTTGTGTGAAATGTCTAAGGATATTATTATTATTTTCACGGTGGGATTTATACAAAATAGCACTACTGGTCCTGATCGGACGGTTAGCTACTAAGTGTCTTTTTCACAGAGTTACGCTCAAACCTGAAACTAAAAGACCGTGCTTATTATTTGGGACCACCCACAGTTTTATGTCCACAATCATGTCAGGGAAAAGTTCTAGTGCAATAAAGTAAATGGAAAATGTTAAGAGCCTGCACTATTTATGTGCTTTAAAAGCGAGGTTTACACAAACCATTTCATGCTGCAGCGCTGTATGGGAAATATACTTCAGTCAAAAAAGTATCGGGAATGGATGATTTGTTTATGGTTCCAAATACAAATTTTTGTTTTTTTTGTAGTTGTTAGATTGGCACAACTGTTTTCCATTTTGGCGCGGAGTTTGAGTTGCATCTGTTATTTATATTAAATACAGGAATTACCTGAAGATCAATTCTTCAGTACTAATGAACTGAATCAGTCATTAAATTGCATAATACGACTCTCGCAA
This sequence comes from Hyppa rectilinea, assembly GCA_951799385.1. Taxonomy (NCBI): domain Eukaryota; kingdom Metazoa; phylum Arthropoda; class Insecta; order Lepidoptera; family Noctuidae; genus Hyppa; species Hyppa rectilinea. The sequence continues at coordinate 2,392,136 of OX637307.1, read as the reverse complement.
AAGGATTCCTTTCCAGAATACACACTTTTACTAAATAAAAAGGATTTACCAAAAAAGAGTCCATTGATTAAGTTTAAAGTCTTTCTAGACGACCATAATTTAATGCGTGTTGGAGGTCGACTTGAAAACTCTCAATTTTGTTACGATAAAAAACACCCTTTATTAATACAGTCCACTCATGTTGTCACAAAATTGTTGTTTGAATTTATGCACAGAAAACTCATGCACGCTGGGCCGCAATTGCTATTAGCGTCTATTAGAGAAAATTATTGGCCAATAGGTGGTAGACGTTTAGCTAAATCAACTTATAATAAATGTATTTTATGCTGCCGTATGAAGGGACGGGTAGTCTCTCCTCTCATGGGTGATTTGCCACAGCAGCGCTTGATTCCCGGGGGTTACCCCTTTGAAACTGTAGGTGTGGATTATGCTGGACCAATTATGTCCGCCACTAGGCAAGGACGTGGTTGTCGTCTTACTAAAGTATATGTTGTTCTTTTTGTATGTTTCACTACTAAGGCGATACACATCGAATTGGCAGGTGATTTAACAAGCAACAATTTTTTATCAGTTCTGCGTAGATTCGTTTCGCGTCGAGGAAAACCTAAACACATCTACTCTGATAATGGAACCTCGTTTGTTGGAGCATATCACGAACTTGGTCAGTTCATAAAGAGTAATTGCAATTCGTTATCCTGTGATTTAGCAAACGAAGACATTAATTTTCATTTTATCCCTCCTTATGCTCCTCACTTTGGAGGTCTTTGGGAGGCCGGTATCAAATCTACTAAATATCATTTAAAGAGAGTATTGGGCAATTGTAATCTTACTTATGAGGAGCTGAACACTGTGTTAGTTCAAATAGAAGCCTTACTCAACACTCGCCCACTCACCCCACTCTCATCAGATCCCAACGATTTGCTGCCGCTAACGCCTGGACACTTCCTAATCGGACGGCCACTGACAGCATTACCTGCACCTAACCTCGAGGACCGATCCGTGACTTATTTGACCAGATACCAGAGGATAGAGCAACTCCGTCAACACTTCTGGTCTAGATGGAGCAAGGAATACGTGTCAGAGCTACAGCAGCGAGTGAAATGGCGATCCTGCACTAAGCCATTAGAAAAGGACACCCTTGTGCTCATTAAGGACGAGAAACTACCTCCCTTGAAGTGGCGACTGGGCCGAGTCATGGCTGTTTTCCCTGGACAGGACGGCATCAGTCGTGTCGCTGATATCAAGACGTCATGTGGAGTGGTTCGGCGAGCCTTCAGCAAGATTTGCCCGTTACCTGTATCTCATAAAGAAGATTCTGGTTGAGAGACGATCTCTCAACGCCCGGGGGGATGTTCAAAATACTTATGTTTGCACTATAACGCCTACTCGTATTTTTATTGCAATGTACACGGATGCATCTCACTGCTTGCGGCGAACGATTAGCTGTTAAGAATTAGTTTTATAAGTACCTACGTCTAGTACAACTTTTGTTATTTTTTGCTTCTGTCACTTGTCTTTGCACGGAATACAGCTCTTAAGTTTTCGGAAGCATTTTATTTTCAATAATCCTGGATAGAAATCCCCAACAGCACCTTTAAATTAGTTTCACGAAATCTTTCAAAAACTGCCCTAAGTTTTTCATTATGTTCCTGAATACTTCTCGCAAAAATTATGACGTCATCAAGATATACGAGGCAATGGATACCTTGTAAGCCTCTTAAGACGTTGTCCATTGCGCGCTGGAATGTTGCCGGTGCCGTTTTTAGGCCAAACGGCATCCGATTAAATTCATAATGTCCAAAAGGTGTACTAAAACCTGTCTTTGCTCTGTCTTCCTTTTCTACTTCTATCTGATGGTACCCACTTGCTAAATCTAAAGTTGTAAAGTACATACTCTTACCTAACATATCAAAAAGATCATTGATATTAGGTAAAGGGTATTTATCATCTATTGTGATTTCATTGAGGCGTCTATAATCAATGACCATCCTCCATTTTTGTTTACCAGAATTATCTAATTTTTTTGGTACCAAATGAACCGGTGCACTCCAAGGTGAAAACGATTTTTGGATAACATTATCTTTGAGCATTTTCTCTATCTGATTCCTAATTTCTGCCGTTTGCGTAGGTGGTAACCTATGAGCTTTAATATGTATTGGGTCTTCGTTTTTAGTTCTAATTTTATGCTTTACCTCATTTGTGAATGAAAGAGGTACGTCCTCGCAATAAAAGATATCTTTAAACTCTTTGCAAATATTTATTACAGATTGTTTCTCCTCCTCATTCATATGATCGACTCTTAACTTAGAGAGATTATCCGTTAACAGCTGATCTAACCTATGACTATCCTTATCAGTAAAATTCAAGTTAACCCTATCATGTACTAAAGTATTTCCTAAGTATGGTTCGACCTTAAACGGGCTAGTCACTAACAGTTCCATCTGCTCGGATCTAGAATTCTGAATGACTGTTGTCGCATAGCCATGTACGCAGTTAACTAAAGCCGTCGGCATTCTAACTCCATCAGTAAATTGGGTAAAGTTTATTATGGCCTCACCGTGTAACAAATTAACTGGAAGTTTGACCCTTACTTCGCTACGCGGGGGTAACACATAAAATTCACGTATTGGCGGGTTATAATTAATCGGTATGCAAGTATCCTTAGTAAATAACTTTCTATTTTTCATATCAATATTCGCATGAAGTTGCATCAATAAATCGCTTCCAATTAAGCCATCATATTTGTCGTCCACACAATAAATATAGAATTTGTGCCACTCATAACTTCTAAATGTCCTAGGTAAAGGTATGTACACAACCTCATTATGTTTACTACTAGCGTGGGTGCTAACTACTTCAAAGTTTTCGTTATGCTTAAAGTCGCAAAAATATTGATTCGCTAACTTTGGGTTTAAAAATGAACGTTGACTTCCGGTATCGATCATAAAAATTGCATTAAGTTCTGGTATACGTATATGCGGAAGATTTAAAATACTACAATTTAATTTAATTCGCTCTGGTGTATAGAGGCCTTTATGCAAAAATTTCCTACTTGTTCATTCTCATTAGTACTTGGTAACACATTATTTTCATTGTCATCATAATCAGTGTAATTAACACGTCTTGAACTGGCCGTTCGCATGGTCACGTCGGTGTCGCAACCTGATCCGGACGCTGTCGCCGGCTGCACCTGTTGCGAGCCATGCTGTGCGTTGTCAGCAGTTTGCCGACCTGGGAACTGCGGCCTCGCTTGTTCCAATGAATTATAATTATTATAGAACGGATTGTTTTGGTATCTGTTATTGTTTCTAGACGGGAATGCACTATTTGAAAAATTGTTATTACGAACGTTATTTCTATTTTGCGTCTGCGCTACGTTATTCGATGAATTACGATTGGTAGTAATATTGTTAGAACGTTGCATATTTGGTGCACTAGTGCTTGCACTTGGCGGCGCTTGTGAATTAAAATTATTATTATGACTGTTTCGTCCCTGTAAGTTTTGATTAAACTTAGGATTCCGCGACTGTTTCTGGTCGTAAACTTCTTGGAAATACTGTTCCTCTAAAACGGCTTTTAATGCATCTTCCAGTGTCGAAACATTTTTTAGTCGCACCAACCTAACTAAATATTTCGGCAAATTAAACAAGAAAACATTCATAGAAAGATTTGTATAAATATGTTGCTTAGATAACCTCACAGCTGCATCTTCAACAGACTCATTGATTTTTGCAATTAAAATGCTTCTTAATTGTTGTATTCGGTGACAAAAATCTAAATAACTTTCGCCTCTATTTATTTTTAAACTCTCTAACTCAAGGACTAGACATTCTTCTGTCCTTGGATCCCCGAAATGATCCTCTAAAACCTGTTTTAATTCTCCCCAAGAGTGTATCGAATCTCGTTCCCCAATTAAATTTGCAGCTTCCCCACTTAATCTACTAGTTATCACATTAAAAAGATATTCGTTTTGTACTTCGTTCCCCCGATATAAATTAATGATATATTCAGTTTTGCGGATAAATAACGATAAGAGCCTTGTCTCGCCACTGAATACAGGGATTATTTTCAGAACTCCCGGAGGTACGACTACTATTCCTTCCATTTTTTTTTATAAAGTACAACTAATTACTAAGCTAACGTGAAATTTTTATCACTTTATCTACTACTATAATGTGCTACGTGCCAGGTGGGCGTTTTCTAATCCCTATAAGACACAAGACACATATAAAGATCACCAGGAAAATGTAAAGGAAAGTTTAGAGGACAGTGAAGAGATTTACTCACATGACCCGCAGCTTTTCCGCTCTCCTTCTGTGATCGGTGGATTCGCTCGACTTGCTCAGCACCGTGGCTTCTCTTGACGAATTTATTTGGTTCGTTGACCCGTTGAATCGTTGAAACGAACGTTGGAGTCTTCTCGGCGCCCGAAAATTTGATTCGCGATGGCACAGACGACCCAAACGACAAGGTCACTTACCGGCTGCGCCAGTCAAGGAATGGATAAACGGTTTAAATAAAAAATTGATTTATTTAATAAAAGAACCGAATTACAGTGTTTACAGCGCGAAGTCTGAGAACAGAATCATCTTCAAAATAAAGTATTACTTCTAAAGTTAGTGGAAACAAAGGGCATCATATAACATATTGCGCAGGAAGTAAGTTAGTGCATCAGCATAATTTATTCCAGAACATTCGATTGTATTTTGCAATATTTTATACATGTGAGAAGTAAGTGCTGAGTCAGATCCCTTCAACTTGTTGCTATGCTCTATTTTGGCTGACGAAGCATATATCTACAGGATGAGCATCCTTAACTCGCGCGAGTACTATCGCCTCCAGATCCCACGGCGGCAGTCCGGCAAGGAGGCTTGCCGCCTCGCCCGAGATCGTGCGGTACCCCCGGATTAGCCGAATGGCTACCACCTTTTGGGGCGCGTTCAGATAGTGAGCGGCTCGTCGCCGCAATGAACGCGCCCACACCGGGGCCCCGTAAAGGGCCATGGACCGCACGACTCCCGCGTAAAGCCTCCGGGAGGAGGCGTTTGGCCCCCTCAGATTGGGCAAGAGCCGCTTGAAGGCGGCCCCAGTCCGCTCCAGCTTGGGGGCCAAACGTCGGAAATGCTCCACGAAATTCCATCGGCTGTCGAGGACCAGACCTAGGTATTTCATCGTGGTCTCGACGCCGATGTGAACCCCTCCTACCGTAAGTTGGGATCCCGATGGTGGCCTATTCCGAGGCCCGTGAAAGGACATGGCCTCGGACTTGTGCAATGCCACCTCGAGACCCAACTGCCGGATCCTCTCAACGACTATCGCAACCCCGCGTGTCATCGCGTCGGCCGCCGCCTGATGCGACCTCCCCTGCGCCAGGACCAGCGTGTCGTCAGCGTAGCAAACTACGCTGACGCCGTCAGGGAGGTCGGCCCGCAGCACCCAGTCGTAACCGATGTCCCACAGGAACGGCCCCAGAACCGATCCCTGCGGGACACCGCACGACATCTCTCGCCGGTTCCATTCCCCATTGCGACCGGGGTAGATGACGGCTCTGTCCGTCAGGTACGCCCCGACTATTCGACGGAGGTAGGTCGGCACCCGGTGATACCGGAGTGCTTCCCCAATGCAACTCCAGGGCAGGGTGTTGAAGGCGTTGGCGATGTCGAGTGACACCGCCACGACGACCCTACCCTGGGACACCGCGTCCCCCGTCGTGAGGGCTCTAACGCGCATGATGGCGTCCACCGTCGAGCGCCCCTTGCGGAAGCCAAACTGGCAGTCCGCAAGGTCCGGCCCCGTCCTTCCAAGGTGCCCGACGAGATGGCCCGCAATAATTCTCTCGAAGAGTTTGCCGACCTCGTCGAGCAGCACTATGGGCCGGAATGCGGACGGAGAGTCCGCAGGGCGCCCTGGCTTCTGTATGAGGACCAGCTTCCCCGTCTTCCAACGGAGCGGAAACTGGCCTCTCTCCATGCATGCGCTTAAGAGCGCCTCCAGTCGGGGCCCGAGAGCCCCTGAGGCCAGGACCCAGGCTTTACCTGGCAAGCCGTCGGGTCCTGGGGCGGTGTTCTTGGCCTTGAGCCTTCCACCAGTTATTGGACTTAGGAAAGGCTTATATTCAGCAATCACCCGAGAAAGGGTAAGGCGATTAATTGAAAGGGTAAAGTCGATTAACTAAGGGGTAAAATACTACGACAAACTTTAAAACCGTCCTATGGTTAGCATACAATCTGGACTCCTTATAGGTCCTGTTTTATTGCTATAAATATGGTAAACTACTCCAATTGCGCACAATTTACTTAAAGATTTACGACATGGCGTTAAAGTTCATAGTTGACTGGTAAAACTTTAGTCGTTTCAAGCTCACCTTGACGAGGCACGTTTAAATAAAGAACGGATGAATTCAGTGGACCGGTCAGGCCCACGGGAGCTCGTAGGAGTTTCCTAACTAATTTGCATACATCGCCCGGCATTTTGAAATGAATCTGCCTGTGTATTGTTTTTTTTAAAGATAACATTTTTGTTGGATTAGCGACGGACCGGGTTCTGATATGTTGTTCTTGTATTTTGGTTGTAATTGTTTGCTTTGTTTGAAAGGATATTTATATAAGTGTTTCTAGATACAGTTTTCAGTTTTTATTTTATTTATTTATTTGGGATAAACAAACAGTAACACATTATATCTGCACAAATAATATAAACAAAGATATTATATAAATGTGAAACCCACACCGTTATCCACAGTTTGGTGTGCATATATTTTTTCACTGGGTTGGGTGAATTCTAGTAATTTTGAATCTAAATAAAAAGAATAAGACGAGGCCTTTTTTTGTGTATTAGATATTTTACTGAAATGTATTTGTAGATAATTCATAAGTAATTAACTAATCATAAAAATTATTTCTTTTCAATCTGATTTTAGAAATGAAGACTTTTAATTGTCTGTCTGTCAGTCTAACATACTTTTTTATTCTATTTATTTTAGCTATAATTCATCCATAGTTAGTAAATAAATACATTATTATTCACTCCATAAATAATAGTATTTCCTATACAAGACCTTGAGCGTGAAAAATTTACAATGTGCCATTATTATAAACATTTTGAGTTTTTACGGCCCATAATAAGTTGCAAACATGAGTCTCAATCGAAAGTTATTTTCGGATAAACCTGTCTAACGTTAATAATAAACTGGAGTTTCGTTATAAATAATTTGGTGTGCTCTAACGTTAGTTACACAGAGTACAAATAAGCAGTAGGATTTTGGCAAAATCTCTCTCGTGTGTCTTGTAACGCGAGTTAAGTCTTAATGTATATTAGCTCTAAAAGCATTATTATTATCATAATTTAATGTGAAAGCTTTTAAGTTAACGTCGATGTTGTTAGTATAGAAAGCAATTGTGTCATCAAAAGTTACTGGAGATTAATGATAGGTACCAGAAAAGTAAGAACCAACCTGGAAGTTAAAGAAATGGTATAAAAGTAACGGTTATTATTATTCTTCGATGTTTTTATATTGATTGAGCCCGGAGCGCCACATTTATGCGCGGGCCTGCAAGCGGTGAGTAACGAGTAGCTCACTGTCCGATCAGTAGGTACCAGGCCCGGACGCGTGCGCTTCAATGAAATGTCAACCTGAGGGGCCCTGCTAAGGCCGAAGCCGGTCAGCGGGATTGTCCGAAAGGGTTACCGCTGCCCCGGAACACATAGGAAACATAAATGAGTTTTAGTCAGTAAGAGTCTGAGTCGCATTATGTTAAGCTAAGTCAGAGCCCATGGGCAGCATAAAAACTCTGACACCAGGTTAGTCACTAACCACACGAAAAAGAAGAAGTAATAGTCTGATATTCCCTTCTACTTCACCCAGTGCAGGAGGGGTCATTTGGTGATTTCCCATCAGCCATATTGATCGCGGCATCAGTGGTATTCTTCAAGACTAGTCATCCAAAGAGCAGGTGAAAGGTTACGTCTTACGGTCTCTTCCTGAACCATCTCCTCTACAAGCAGTATTATTACAACATTACTTCAGTGTGAGAATGAGACTGAGCTATACAGAACTTATAGCTCCATCTCTTTTCCACTGTTAAGTAATATTCAAATAATAGGTAAAAATATATGTATTATAATTTCTAGTTAATAAAATTAAATCTTTTATAACACATGCACCATCAATATAAATGTTTCATAACCTGAGATTTTCTATACAAATATTTTTTTATTCACCCACTGCATTCTGCTACGCTTTGGCCGCTCTGCTAGTTGCTTGACTTAATAATTACTTAGCCACCGCAAAGCACGTACCATAGCCTCTCATTCCACTACACAAGATCAATCCATACATCACCCGGCCCGCGGTTTCGTTTGCCTTGGGACCGGTATTTAAACTGGCATGCTACTTACAATTTATAGCCCACCGTGGAGAGAGATGGGTTACCGGAAAGAAATGGGATGATCAGAAATGGATATGAAAATACAAGTATCTGCCAGCGGTTTTGCCTGCATGGATGTCGGAATCTATCCGGGTGTGTGCTATTCAAGACTTTAATCTATATCTGTGCCAAATTTCATCCAGATCCGTTTAGCTGTTCTGGCGTAATTGAATGACAAACATACATAGTGTGGATGTATGTTTGTTTAAACCCATCCAAGCTTTCACATTTTATAAGATTAGCATGATAAGATAATATAGTAAGAAGTAAGACAATAAGGTTCACTTTGAAATTTCTTAAATAAAATAATATATATATTTTTTTAATAATATTAAAGTAACGTCCATTATAAACAAATTAGAAGAATAAGATTCATTATAAGCAAATATTAAAATTTATACACGGGTACAAACAATTTTAATGCTAAGAAAATTGCTTACGAAGCAGAAATGCATTTCGGTTAGCAGCCAGCTTCTTTGTTCTCATTAAATGTGAATTACATAAAATTAATTACATTTTATTCACATGAAACATTCATTTCTGAAGTCTAGTTAGTCTTATTTTGTCGGATACACTGAATGCCTTACAAAACAACAACGCAACGCGAAATATTCATGCATATTGTTATCAAGACGTTCTCACAGATTCATTATACGCATTCCCTAAATTTGTCGGAATTTACTTTCACAGTCAACCACACAGTATGTTTAACCTATCAGAAAAGTTCACAGCAGTATCCACTTTATGTTCAGGTCGTTACTGGCGAAAGTTCTGTAACGGTTTCAGGGTTAAGTCGCAACTCCATTCAGTAGTTGTTTAGCGTAATCCACAATGAAATAGAGCTGTGTGGCTACGTGTAACGGAAATTGAATTTATTAAAGCGAAGTGGTGTATCTAGGTTTTGAGTCTACGTAATAAGCCTGGAGTGCGTTCTGATGTTAACTAGATAATCTTACGTTCTTTATGGCGTAGGTGGCTGCAGGTAAGATTCAATCCTTAAACTTAAGTGGTGGATTTGTTTGAACTGAAATGGATTTGTTTATCTTCTAAGACACTTGCCGGCATTTCCTACCTGACTGTTCCCTGATAAGAAATGCCGAAACAAACTTAGTGGTTACGGACTCTTTAAAGTTCCTACATTACATTTTTAAGATTTTGTGTGAGTCTAACAATGCAGGGAACTCTGGAAGGACCTTTTAAAGAAAGTGCCATTGCAGTGCCGAGTTGACCTGTTCTAACAGACAGCATGCATGCCTTAGTAATAGAGTAACCCATATTGAATTTTATTTTAGAAAAACCTGGGTATTTTTTGTATTTATTAGTGGATTCATACTTTGAAATGGCCAGAAGGGGGTTAAGCATGACACTAGTCAGACCCAAACACATCATGTCACCTATTAAGAAATTAAGAGACGCATTAATGACAACATCACCAACTATGGTCGGATCAAGCTGATAAAAGCACTCCATACTATTGATACCACCTCACCTCAGGTTCTCCAAGTAACTTAAGTACAGCAGCTATAACCGGCCACGGGTCATTTAATAACCACCTCTTTGTCTTAGTCAGACAATCCGCTATGCATACCCTACATGGAGGATGACAAGACATCAGCTTATGAGCCTCTTACTTGCCCGGTGGTTCCCATATACAGAGCAGTATACTTCGGTAGCCCAGGTGGGTCCTCCGTGAGATTGTTAGTAACACCAAGACTTTGCTAACCTTCCTTCCTTGAGGAACTGATGTGGATCGAATGATCGATTGTCTTACTCGTACCTACTCAAAATACACACATGTATTGACGTGGAGTTGCGCACACAAACCCGTATTACCTATTACCTACTTAAAAGTACACAATTGATATTTGCAATTCATCATCTGCCTAGCCTTTTTCCAACTATGTTGGGGTCGGCTTCCGGTCTAACCGGATGCAGCTGAAATACCAGTATTTTACATGGAACGACTGCCTATCTGACTACCACAGCCCAGTAACTGGGCAATACGATACCTCTTGGTAAGACTGGCTGTCAGGTTTTCGGGCTTCTGACGACCGGTAACGACTGCCAAAGGTGCACGAATGACAGCCGGGAAAAACGGCTTAACGTGCTTTCCGAGGCACGGAGGAGTCTCGGTATGTAAAGATGGTCCCACATCCACGGCCATCACCGGCAAGCGTAGCTTAACCTGACGGATCGACCTGTGCGGCTGTTAGTACTTAGTCACGAGCTTCTCTTAATATTTGCAATTCATGTTTTGATTTATTTAATAAAGAGAGCACCTTAAATACGCTGACGGAGGCAATAAAAACATGACGTAAAGTGTATTATAATACTTGATGATACTATTGTCTATAACAATATCCGCTGCCAAAATATTTGATACACATAGCCTCGAACGTAATTTGATTTGATGCAAAATTGACTTTAACCGACTAATTAATTGTGCTGACGTAAAATCATAATATCATATGTATTTTACTTTTAACCCTCAATTACTAGCATGAGGAAATCATGTAACTGCTCGTATGGGATCTATATTTTATCCACGTGGCCAAGTCGAGCTGAATAAAGGGTCCGTCAGACCATCCACCTACCAACACCATCCCTGGCGTCTACAGCGTGGTACATCCGGTGCGGTCATCATCGCACCAGGTTCTTGCAGTAACTCCATGTAAATATATAAGTCAGGTCCGGTTAGACAGAAAGGAAAGAAAGCTGACCTTAACATAGTTGCGAAAAGGCTAAGCAGATTTATTTTTACCTATCAACCTATCACAAAGAGATGTCAATAAAAAGACCATAGTTTGCTCGATGGCTTTATGGCTTATTTTGGTATCTCATAACTTTAGCACTGGTGCCTTTTTCCACTATTCAGATCATCCCAAAGTCTCGCTCTTTAACATCATGTAGCAAAAAGTTTTACATCGTTACTACATCCTGAAGTACCTACACACATAAAAGTCAAACTATTTCAAGCCACATATTTAGGGTAAAGTGTGTTAAAAGTAGGCAATTCGTTCGATGTCAAAAGTTACTTTCAAGTAAAGTTAAGTTACAAAGCTAGTTTCAATGCTTGTTCACAAACTTACCTTTACAACTTGTGAGTGAAACTTTGCCCAATTTCTATAGCTATTGAACTAATCGAGTCTTCGATGTTTTAGGGGTTTAAATTCCGGATACAGTCTTATTCAGAATTGGTGCTATGGTGTAAATATGATAATCCTTCAAACAAGTTAAGTCAAACAGTGGACTTGTAGTAGTCCACTTCTGATGATGGTGGGATAATATGTCTATCCACACATGGATGATCTCCAAGTTTCTAATAATAGGTATCTAAACCCTGGAAACAGTAGCGTAAGGAATCAATTATAAATCATATGAGTACGACAAATACACAACCGTATGCTTGTGTATGCTGAAGATTTGTTAGACTTTTTTTTCCCGGGTAAGCGGTAACAGTTTCGGACAGTCCCGCTGACCCGGCAAAAATTTGCTAGATTTGGATATTGTTTATATTCTATTCTTAACATATTTTTATAGTGGATAGATTCCTCATCTATACAACAAAAGGATCTCAGTTATTACTTCCATGCTTATAAACTCAGTAGGCAAGTAAGTGATGTTGATGGTTATCACCGGGTTGGTTGTAGTGAGATACAAGTCCCACACTCCTTGGTCTTTTCCCGAAAAGACCAGACGCCTTTAGAAGGTTTCCCCCGATAGCAAAAAAAAAAAACTTGAGAGGCGTCAAGGGACACCCGGATGGAACGAAGTTCCTTTCGATTAATTAGAAGAGAGGTTATAGTGCGTACTTGCTAAAAATACAAAAGCATTTATTAAACCTACGTCACCGAAACCTACGTCACTGAAACCTACGTCACCAAAACCTACGTCACCGAAACCTACGTCACCGAAACCTACGTCACCGAAACCTACGTCACCGAAACCTACGTCACCGAAACCTACGTCACCGAAACCTACGTCACCGAAACCTACGTCACCGAAACCTACGTCACCGAAACCTACGTCACCGAAACCTACGTCACCGAAACCTACGTCACCGAAACCTACGTCACCGAAACCTACGTCACCGAAACCTACGTCACCAAAACTCTGAACACAAAATATCTAGCTTGCTTTCTATAAGAGAGAGAGAGACAGACAGAGAAACATGCGACGCCGCACAGCTTACTATAGCAAAAAGTGTCGTGACAAAGTTTTCGTAAGAATTTTTTCCGTCTAGCCCCCTTTCACAACGCGCGATAAGGAACTTCGTTCCAATAAAAGACAACTCAGTGTTATTGATGAATTACATTCCCCAATATACAACACACTTCAAGCTTACGTATTTATTCAAGGCCACGTAGATCTAAGTTTCTTTTCAAATATTGTCTTATTAACAGGACATTACACTTCGGTATTTAGAGCCGGTCGGTCCTGTCTGGCCCATTCTTCGCGGCAATTCCACAAATTGCTCGGTTAAAAGCATTTGACACTTCAATTGGTGTTAATTCGTAAAGACATAGGTCGAAGTAATAAAAGGCTAACGTTTAGATAATCTTTCGTAATTAAAGCCACCTTGCATTGAAACGATGACCAAGATTATTTAATATCATTATGGTTCAGTTTACATCCTGTTAGGAGGATTATTCAAAGATTGAGAACAAGACACTGTAACTAACTAAATATTTTAATGAAAAGATTTGTTTGGAATGCAAGCGAATGGCCTTCGTCAAAGTCATATAAATAATCAGTTTCAAGACCAATATAATTATGTAATTAAAGCCACCTTGCATTGAAACGATGTCCATGATTATTTAATATCATTACGGCTCAGTCTACATCCTGTTAGGAGGATTATTCGAAGATTGACAACAGGACACTGTAATTAACTAAATATTTTAATGAAAAGATTTGTTTGAAATGCTAGCGAATGTGTCCTTCGTGAATAGTCATATTGTTTACAATCAGTTTCAAGACTAATTATGTCTAATTTTGGTTTTGTAAATAAACCAAAGCAAAGATTTAATTTTACGTGAATTTAATGTTATTCTAGCCAAAAAACCCACTTTTCCGCACTGAAAATTATGATCAACAGATTTGGCCTCATTTCATTTAAATTCCAAAAGGTGACACGTGTATGGTAGGAAAAAAGTCGTGACATTTCCCGTGAAACTGTCCACACAAATGTATATCTGTGTTCGTTAGATAATAACTTTTTCTTTCTTTTATACAAGCACACTTTCTACGTTTCTCTATTCGACACGTAAAGATTGACTCGTGCACGTAAAACCAAAGTGTAGTCCTAAACTTAGATGAAGGGAGTGTCAATCCCTATCAAAGAAGGAATGACAGCCTCCTTCACCTAAGTTCTCACGATGAATGTGGCCACAACAGACCGGCTGTACTCAAACCAGAGCCTAATTCGCTACGCTAATTACAATGCTCCCATTCTAAGGTTCCTTTGACAATTTAACAACAGTTTTACTCTCCAAAAGGATTAGTCCATAGTAATTGACACTAATGTCCGGAGTTACGATGCCATAAAGCCACGTAACAGCTTGCACACGTTCGAGTACATGTCAACAGACTGTTTCTATCATCTTGAGCTAAATTAATGCTCACGTATGCAGTACACGTCAGCAAACCCTAAACATGTATTGATTATTTGAAAACTGGTGATGTTGAATATCTGTATCGTGTGATAGAAGATGGAGATATATTTTTATTTGATTTAGCACTATTTTTGTTTCGATGAACTCGTGGGTAAGTAATAACAGCCGCACGGATCGATTCATTAGGTTAAACTACGTTTGTCGGGGTTGGTCCGTTGATGGGTGGCCATCTTAACATACTGATACTCCTCCGTGCCTCGTAAAACACGTTAAGCTGTCGTTCGTGGATCTTTGACAGTTGTTATGGGTAGTAAGAAGCCCGAAAGACTGACAGTTAGTCCTACCAAGGAGGAAGGCATAACCCAGTCACTGACTGGGTTATGGAGGTCATATAGTCGCTCCATGTAAAATACTGGTATTCAGCTGCATGATAGTTGGAAAAAAGCTAGGCAGACTGACTATTTTTGTTTCGAGAACACGGTAAAAAAATATATAAAAATACACACAAGTTAGATAAAAAAGAAATAAAAAATTAAAGACAACACAAATATGAGAATACAAAAATGTAGAGAGATAGTGGTAATGGGTTGGAACTTGGTTGGATATCCCGGGATAAGTTACTAATAATCGGTCAAGTAGGTAACAATCGTTTCAAACAAAATCCACCAATTTGTTCTATTTTGTGTAATTATGTGGAATTAAAAGTATGCCTTACGCAGGTCTTGGTCTACCAATATGGCAAATTAAAATCAAGTTCGTTCGCCGTTTAAGCCGGAAACGTTAACAAACAAACATACAAAAAATAAGGATAAAAAAGAAAATATAAGTCCATTATTATTCATTCATCATTCTCCTGCCCTTATCCCAATCTATTTGGGGTCGGCGCAACATGTCTTCTTCTTCCATACTTCTCTATTAGTAGTCATCTCGATAGTTACTCCCTTTCTAGCCATATTATTATCATCTTTCACACAATCCACCCATCGTTTCTTTGGTCTCCCTCTACTAGTATAGCCATCCACATTCATGCTCACAACTTTCCTGACAACATAAGTCCATATTATTATGTTTAAAAAAATCCGATCAAAATAATTATATAGGTCCTACAGTCACCAGCACATCAAGTTACCACAAACTGTCAAGTTTTCTCAATCGATTTTGAACTTAACCATCAATGTTTTAAGATTTAAAGGCGATGCTTCGTAATCCACAATGTGAGAACCGATGCCAGTGAATAATATCAATATACTATCACCGATGAGCGGGATGACCGCGATACCTACGTCAAGTCTACATATTTAATTATTAATAAGTTCGCTCAACGTTTGTGATACAAGCACCGACGCTTTTAATGACATTTAAAAATTCAAAACAATTTCAGTAACATTTTCATACAAACTAGTTCACTAAAAGGTATCTAAAAAAATCCAAACACTTGTATATTTACATTAATAGAGTTGGAAAATGGAATTCCAAATTCAGATACAAAAATAAATAAAATATCAGATTGGATTCGTATGACATAAAATGCGTATAAAAGGTTTGTGTGCTTATCAATTGGGTTATCGCTTGAATAGTGTGTACAATATGGTATGCGATTATGTTTATATGTGTGTGAGTCGCATAAATTGGTGAATTGATGGGATGTTGGACAATTTGTGTCATAGGATGACGTCAGTTGCAGATGCAGCTCATCAACGCTCGTAAACATATAGAGGATAATGCAGGTCGTCTGTGTTGCCAATTAACAGAGAAATATAAAAAAATACTGCACGTTTTACTGGACAGTACTCCGGGGACGCGGATTGGCAAATACCAATGTTATTGGTGACTAGCTTTTGCCAGCGGCTTCGCCCGCGTGTATGTAGGAAATTTTCTCAAGAGAAACGTACATTTCTCCGGGATAAAAAGTAGCTTATATGTTATTCCAGACTATAATCTATCTTCGTCATCCAGATCCGTTAAGTAGTTTTTGAGATTATTCGTTACAAACTAGAAAAAATCTTTCCTCTTTATAATATTAGTATACGAGTAGATGCCTTTAAAATATGTCAGATAATTCTGATGTTTCTGTCTACACCCACAGGAAAACAGTATGGCCTCTTGTTATATTATGGAAATCGTTCCACACTTTTATATTTCCTCAATTTTATTCAGTTAACAAACAAAAAAAACTTAATATTTCCGCTTGCAACTCCCATAGTTTATTACTACATAGCAGGCGAACATAATGATCATATCATTGCTTACCTGTTATTTAGAACTTCTGAACTCCATTAATAAGCGCCGTTGTAAAACTTCCGTAATAGTTTGGCTAACAACTTTGTTTAAAACACACAGTTTTCCCTCGCGGATAATGGAATTGTATTACAGCCTTTATATAACGTCGCACCTACGTTAATTCTAATAACTCTTTGCCTCGCGTTTATGTGGGAATTAGGGTACCACCTTGGGCTATTTAGATATAAATAGAACACCCCACTTTTACCCGTGAGTGTCATAATACGGGTTATGACTGCAATGTGTGGTAGTTGTCATGGTGGCCTTTAAATAACCCATACTCATAAGTCGTAAATGGTGACAAAGGGGA
The DNA here is from genome assembly GCA_951799385.1 of Hyppa rectilinea. Lineage (NCBI taxonomy): Eukaryota > Metazoa > Arthropoda > Insecta > Lepidoptera > Noctuidae > Hyppa > Hyppa rectilinea. The sequence goes on along the minus strand of OX637307.1, from coordinate 2,375,505 downwards.
TATCTATACGACTGACACTTTCATATGCCTTAGAAGCAAGCACACTGAAATTCAAACGCTTGTTCAATGATGCCTGCCAAGCCATTGTTAGCTGTGGTCAATTATAGCCTGATGACATGGATGGATAAAGTATGGTGTATCGGACATCAAAATTATTGAATTTATAATGAATGAATGTTGATTGTTACTTATTACTCAGAACATTTAAAAGACGTATTTATTTATGTAACCAAACATTGTGCTGTCCCCCCCCAGCGACGCCCTAAGCCGAGGTCCGAACCCCGCAGGGGGTGCCCTTAGCGTGTAGTCGCTTAGTTTTGTAAGTTGAACTGCGAGATGCCATTTCCAAAAAAAAAAAATTGTTGATATTTATATCTTTGCAGAGACTTTTCAGAAACTTTTTCTTTTCTTTTTATGTATACAAAACATTGTAAAACATTTTAAAAGAGTAACGGTGGAGTTTCTTGCCCATTCTTCTCCACACGAAACTACCTTTTGGAAGGGGCGACTAGAATCAATTCTATTTCTTGTTCATTTTGACGTTCAAAAGTGCCTTACTTGTGCCCATTTGAAATAAATGATTTGACTTTGACTTTGACCGGTGAGGAATCAAGTTCTTCTAAGTGAACAGATAGCTGTGCTGCTGGGGAGTTTGTTGCGCCACTTCTTCTTCCCAGAAAAAGCACAAGGAATTGGTGAAGGGTGGGCGTTTTAGAGGACTGTCTAATGTAACTTTAACGTCTAAAAAGTGTTGATTTTCGGCCTAGTAAATCAAAAGTCATTTATTTAATATATAACTATTGATTTTTAAGATTCCAAAATGCTAGTCAATAGCAAATCTACCTGCAAAATGCTAATCAATAGCAAATCTACTTGAAAAATCAAAAATAAATCTCTCCGTTTAGCAAACGTTACGGTAGCAATAGCTTCACAGCTTTTAATTACCGGTACACACTAAAAGAAATCCAGCTCCTAACTTTATTTTAATTAGTAAAGTTGAACAATTAGCTATTTTGCTAGCTCACCCAACTAGCTGGTATTCGAGCCAGATAAATTGGAATTGTTTAATTCGCTTCCCCTGCATTGTACAGCAATGTCGTTAATCTTTGTCGTTTGAGCGTGCTAATGAATTAGAGCAAAAAAATGCCATCAAAGCTTTGTTGTAGATGTATAGACATCAAGCTATCCCTAACTGTCAAATTTTCTCAATTAAAAATGAACCTTATGTCTTTGCAATAAAGTTGAAATACTATCAAAGAAATTTGACAGATTGTGGTCACTTGATGTGCTGGCCTCTGTACAATTAGTAAGAAAGTAGTTACAGTACTTGCTACTCACGAGTGCGAGTCGTGTGACCTAGGTCAATGTTGGTAGCCATAATGTTACGATACACTTTTCCAAGTTTTGCCTTGCACCAATGTTGAAAATAATACAAATCTAGACATTTGCGTAAAACTCTCAAATACACCATACACACACATATACACACGCACGCCCACACACACACACACACAGAGAAACACACAAATCCCTTAAAATTTCAAAATAAATATTAAGATTTATAGAATAAGAGTTATCGAATATTATCCTAAGCTGTCTACTGCAGCGCCATTCAAACCAGTGTATTGGTATTTTATTAGGTGATACTTCCAGCAGCTGAACACATTCCCATAGTACAAGCGCAAGCTTAGCTTGGGAATCAGTAGCCGTACCTCTTGTGCAATACATTTATTCAATGCATAAATATGTTACACTACTCTAAAATAAGAATGTATTAACTGGCGACAAAAAAGATTAAAAAAAATAATAATCTTGCAACACACTGTAAACATGCGCAAGTCCAATAAACTGTAGGTACTAGTATTTCATAACGTACGGATACCTTTAGTTATCGCACATTATGTGAAACGAATCTTACTCTAAAAAGAAATCGTGTATGATTGTGGAATTGCTTAGATTTTTGGCCGATGAATTTTAAAGCAGTTTTCACCATTATTTCGATAATTTATTTCGGAAAGATTAACTTAGCACATAAAGCTCAATGTATCAACACTTCATTGGTGAAGTGTTGATACCCCCGCAAGCTGAGGCAAGTCGCTAGTCCTACTACTATTATAAAGGCGAAAGTTTGTAAGTATGGATGTATGGATGTTTGTTACTCTTTCACGTAAAAACTACTGTATAGATTTGGATGAAATTTGACACAGAGATGGTTTATATCCTGGATTAACACATAGGATATTTTTTATCCCGGTAGAACATTCCTGTGGGATAATTTCCGACCTCCACGCGAGCGAAGCCGCGGGCAGAAGCTAGTAAGTATAATAAATGCAGAGATTGATACCAGCTTGTAAATTGTTACAACTACAGAAGATTTGGTAATATGTCTGAATGGGTTTTGCAGGACCTCCAGTGATCATATTATCGAAGTAACTTTGGATTCGGAGCTAGCTTAGAATTTGTGCTTGAATGTAAATCGTAGATACTGCTGTGCAAAACATAGCAAATGGTCTTGATTCCGAATGCACTATCTACTATTGCAAAACAGAAGGCGTTGAATGTCTCCTATACGTCATCGTTTCTTATCATTAAGGTTTTATGCACAGAGGCCAGCATATCAAGCTACCGCAAGCTGTCAGATTTTCTCAATCAATTTTATAATATTAACCTTCTAGGTTTTAAGGTTTAATCATTTGGTGAAATTTGACAGTTTGGTATAACTTGATGCGCTGTCGACCGTACTATGTAAGAGTTTATGGTATCACTATCTGTAATGGTAAATAATTTTCAGCTCTATCATCGTATCTCTGACAGTAGCCACCTAGCAGCAACATTATTTTGACCAGAATAAAGGTCATTATGATTTGGCAGGCCATAAATCAAGGGTTACGTAACTGGCAAAGGACTGAGAACGTATGCTTTATTGCATCTCGAAAATAAATTCAATTTAGCATGCCACGACATGCCACTTTACGTATATTAATACGTTTGTCTTCAGTGTCATTCGAGGTCCAAATTATAGGTCAAGAGATTCTGAGAAGATTTCTTGGAAATATAATCCGATTAAGTTTTCTTTTGTACAGAGGCCAGCACAGCAAGTTACCCCAATCTGTTAAATTTCTTTTCAACTTTATTAGAAAAGTATAAGGTCATGTTCAATTGGGAAAATTTGATAGGTAGGGATGGCTTAATGTGCTGGCGTGTGTACAATTTGTCAGTAATTTTTCTTGTAATAAACTTATTTTCTGTGTCAAAATGAAATAAAATAAAGTGGATAACTAGAAACGTGGCTTTGACTCGGCAAATATTCCTTCAAGAATTCCAATAACTACTCAATTACTACAGCTAAAGGTTCTATTTTAAATGCGGCTTAATTTGCGTGGGATAAACGACCAACTACCTACGTTCCATTACACTTTTGTATGTCCCGACTACCCACAATCCACATTTAGAAATATTTGCTATGACTGTGTAAACTTTGCGCCCTATTCTTTTTATGGTTCCGTACCTAAAAGGAAAAAGCGAATCCTTTATAGGACCACTTTGTTTTAATATTACTTGCGAATATGCTGCGTGGGTTATGAACGATGTTCAACTGTATCAAAATTTATTTAGGAAACGAGATACACAGACGCATTTGCATGGTTTGTTCTCTAAATAAATTGTGTTATACATTAAATTCATTTTTTTTTAAATAACACTTTTGAATACATTTCTTCATGGCTCATCTTTTCAACTGCTTTTAATAATACATCGAATTTTCAATAAATCAAGGTTATTAAAATTACAAGAATATGCCTACTTTCTTTAACATTCATCCAACGAAAAGATTTTTTTCTAAAGGGTTCCGTAGTTGGGATGAATTATGAACAAACTTTACTTTGTAGTTGAAAAAATGTGCTAAACTATCAATTCTCTGGCAGACTGCAAATGATAGTATGTATTCGCAAAAAAAACTGTTTAAACTGCAATAAATGATTGTCGGTATTTTCCCTTTACATATGAAACCTTGCTTCTTGTAAAAACGTATGATTCAATGGGAAAGGACAGGTCGACCGGAAAACCGTAAAGGTTTTTATTTATTTAAAAACAAAAAATAATATAGTTTTTCCCATCTCAGTTACATGGATTATACATTAATTGCACAAAAAAAATGTGTCAGAGCTGTGTATGGAGCGGAATATTTAGAGCATTGTAAGCCATTATTTAAAACACTAAAAATTCTTCCACTTCCTTGCCTATATATTTTTGAAATTTGTATGTTTATAAAAAGGTATTCGCACATGTTCCCATTATATGAACACATTTCTAAAAGAGTGCAAACAAGAAGCCCAAATAAATTACTTGCACCTAGCCAGAGACTACATTTGTATAGCAGGAATTCGAATTGCATGGCAATAAAAATATTTAACAAATTACCCCCACGCATCAGAGTATTGCCCACAAATAAATTCAGAAAAACAATATTTGTCTGGCTTTTAGACTATTGTTTCTATTCAGTTAATGAATTTTTAAATTATAAATTTTGACATTAATATTTGTGTGGTGTGTGTATTTATACCTATTGACTTGTATTGTTGTTAGTTGTTATTCTTTTTTCTTTTTAAGCATTTGACATTATATAATTGGTAAATTTTGACAGTTCATTCATAAATATTAAATATAAAAATTGTGCTAATGAAACTTGACATTGTATAACAATTACCTATTTTTCATCTCAACTAATTTATAATTATATTAATGGGGAGGTATTATCTTCTGCTTAGTGTTTTTGATGACTAATTTGCTATTATATTGTTGCGGCCTCGGACTTGGCCACTTAGACATTGTAAGTTAATTTTAATATTTCTACACCGGCAACGGTAGTGTATGTGAAACTCCATAATATTAAGATCTTGATGTACCATATACTCAGAAATAAATAAATTCTAATTCTAATTCTAATTAATTGAGTTATTTGTGAGTACTGACTACTTGGCCACCGTCACTTAACCTTGGCAATTCTTCGGGCTATATCGGCTACCTGGTTCTCCGCCAACCATATTCTCTCTATGTCTATCACGGTAGAGCTTTGTTAATAATATCACCTGACTATAGCAGATCTAATTGCGTATATTTTGGAACGTTGACTAGTAGGTATTATATTTTCATAAATGACATCAATCCACGGCCCACGCGTTGCGGTCTAGGCGTAGGAAGCGATTATACTATGCTCTATTTGTACCTACTCACAATGAATTGTATGGACATGTAGCTAATACTACATAGAACAGGGATTTTTTTATTATTATTTTCCTCTATCTATTTGCTTAAATAAAAGATAACTTTTTAAATAAAAAAAATAAATGTGCGTCTTGTTTGTGCTGAACAAACATTTTTTTCTTTCTTTATCTTTCTTTCTTTTAATAATTCTTAAAAAAGCAATTACATAAAAATAATGTAAGAAGATAGTTTGTTAACATTATAAGGGTTCTGTTTTTGTATACGGAACGCTAGTAACATAACAATATCACGCCTTTCTATCTTCCTTTCTTCGTGTGGTTAATAACTAACCTGGTGTCAGATTTTTCATGCTGACCATGGGCCTCTGACTTAGCTTCACATCTTAAGAAATACCTCTCAGGCATTCCGGTTTCCTCACAATGTTTTCCTTGACCGTTTTTAAGCAAATGATAATTATACAATTCGCACATGAATCCGAAAATCCAGAGGTGCGATTGTTTCCCCGAAGGGTTGTGTAGAGGTGTACTCATATTACACCCATATGTCGCCAGTTATGTTTAAGTCCCATGTAAGGGGCTTCCTTGGATCTACAATTTTTATTTCGACTTTTATCAACATAATACCTTGAGGCATCACTGTTGTTTTATACGCATAATTAAACCATGGGCCTCTTCATAAGCTGTCATCTCTTTGAGGCGCGCATGGAACATATACGCGCCGTACGGCACGGGTCTGGTGCTGATCGGACGGTGAGTCACCCATTACTCCCCGTCCGCAGGCCCAGCCTATTGCCATCAACCGGGCATAAATCAATCACCACTGCTCTCAAAATGGTCAAAGATAACATCGTCAGAACTGCTGGCATGTCCTAACACAAAAAAATATGACATGTAGTATCTACCAACCCGCACTAGACCCGCATGGAATTACGGCCCTCAAGCTACCAGCCTCCAGTGTGAATATTATAGGTTGATTATGCTACGTTCGATCGAAGCAATAATTTCGCATTAACCCATTAGATGTTCGCCTATTAGAAGGCGTTTACTTATAAGAGCTCAACGATGTATACGGTTATATCTATTGCCGTTTCAAGAGAATTTTTGTTATAAACCTATGGGGTTCATACGACATTTGATGGGTTTAAGCTTTACCTCTGTGAAACCGGTCGTCGAAACTATGTAATCAAATTCAAGAGAATCACTATAACTAAAGTTGTATGTTTTTTTGTTCTGTTTGCGTACGCACAGGTCGATCTATCAGGTTAAGCCGGGTTTGGCCGTGGATGGGTGGCCGTCTTTACATAACGAGACTCCTCCGTGCCTCGGAAAGCACGTTAAGCCGTTGGTCCCGGCTGTCAGTTGTGCATCTTTGACAGTCGTTACGGGTCGTGAGAAGCCCGAAAATCTGACAGACAGTCTACCAAGGGGTATGGTATTGCCCAGTTACTGGGTTGTGGAGGTCAGATAGGCAGTCGCACCATGTAATTTACTGCTGAATCCGTTTAGACTGGGAGCAAATGATGATATTTTAACATGTTTTCTTTGGTTTCCAGTAAAACCTATTATAAAGTAAATAAGCGCTTTCCATGTATAGTTTTTCTTCCGTCATGTTACTTACATAATAAAACGTATCACTGACCAATTTTCAACTGAATATAATCTCCTCACCATTTTATATTTTTAAATGTCCTGCAACACAGCACACATTATTTTATTAATTAAATACTTAAATCACTGCGAAATACGTTTTATCTCATTAAAATTGATGTTCACGGAGTTTCCCCTTGCTGATTTGGGAATAATATTATTTTGTAAATGGTGGTTCTTGTTTTATTAAAACTGTTTTTCCATCTTTTCCCAATATTGTTAATAGTCTCCGGTGAACAATATTGTCACATTGGTTACTGTTGGCGGAGAGATAGTCGTAAATAATATTACTATCTGGGAAAAATATAGTTTGTAGTGTGTTATTTTTAGGGTACGGTAATTAAGCAGTCATAGCCTAGTGGTGTGACCGACAGACTGTCAAGTCATAGGTCTCGAGTTCGAATCCAAGGCGGATTGACTATGAATTGTCACTTACATAAAAATCGGTGAAGGAAAACATCGTGAGGAAACCAAGCATGTCTGAGAGATATATTACTCAACAGCATGTGAAGCTAATTCAGGGTCCCATATGGGCAGCATAAAAACTTTGTTACCAGGTTAGTCACTAACCACACGAAAAGAAAAAGAAGGGTACTGTACCTCACAACGAAAAAACGAAACCTTAATAGGATCACTTCGTTGTCCGTGTCCAACACGCACTTTTGCAATACCGCGTTTTTAGAGAATAGTTTGCTTTCGTATGCGTTGAGCTTCAGTTTTAAGTTGAGCTACACGATGACTGACAAAAGCTTGCACAACCGAACTCTTCTAGTTATTAAACAAAATGTGTTTTTATGTTTGGACTATTTGAAACATTTATCATTTTCTGGATCTAATTATTCGTCTTTAATTCATTAAAATGTTGATACAATATAACCTAACACTAAAACTGAAACAAATATACATAGGTACTATGTTCAAGTATTTAATACAAATATCTAATAACTAACTAAAATAAGGCGTCGAAAAATATCTTCGCATCGCTGTCGACTGGTAATGTACCCAAGAGACTGGCCGCATTGTCATTTGAAAAAAAAAAAAAGGAAGCAAGCTTGAAATAATTAACATAAAGGACATTATTCGCCTGTACCTACTTGTGTTCGATATTGTGATTCTCGGATCAAACGAAATTTCATTGCAAAAAGACCATTTACGTGTTGTCGACGTTATTTTTTTTGGAAAATCTTACTTTTTTGTAAGAAAAACAAGTCTCTTCTAAGATATCTTGATCAGAAACATTCTAGAGCTGGTCGCCAATCTCGAGAAACAGATTTTAACGAACTTTATAAAGCCGACGTTGACGTGTTTTTGCACTCTTCCTAGAAAAGAATTAGCCTCAGCTCTGCGAAGTGCTGACTTGTAAACATGTTAACGCTTTTACTTCGCAGCGAGATCCAGAAAATTGTTTTCAAGTGATTATTTAGTTTCACAGCAATAGTTACGGCTTAAATTAAAAGAAGATATTATTTTTAGTTGCACAGCAATAGTTAGGCTTAAATTAAAAGAAGATATTATTTTTAGTTTCACAGCAATAGTTAGGCTTAAATTAAAAGAAGATATTATTTTTAGTTGCACAGCCATAGTTAGGCTTAAATTAAAAGAAGATATTATTTTTAGTTGCACAGCAATAGTTAGGCTTAAATTGAAAGAAGATATTAGTTTTAGCGGGTTAAGTGTTGGTACAGTGTAAAGAAAAGATAATTATTACGTAAACACTGTCTTATTCACACAAATAGTTAGAACGGAACCCACGGTAGGAAACCACGCAGGCACTTTACTTAGTATATGAAATTTCATCACCACTGCTCTCAAAACCGTGAAGGAAAACATCGTTAAGAAAGCAGCATGTCCTAGATTAAAAAATCCGAAGACATGTATCATTCGCCAACCCGTACTAGGCCGACGTGGTGGATCATGGCTCACTCCCTCTCACAGAGTGGAGGCATGTGCCCCGGCAAACATTATACGCTGATTATTTTATTGCTTATCCTTTCCTAGCGTTTCCTCTAGTTTGTGTTTGTCACCATGTTTAGCTCCCTTCAAAATGGTTTCAAACTCAAACTCAAAGTATTTATTTCAAATAAACCAATTACAGGCACTTTTGAATTGTCAAGGTGTCGGTCAGTCAGAGAAATGAAGCTAGTTGCCCATTCCAAAGCAGTAGGTACCTATGGAGAAGAACGGACAAGAAACTCCATGGACACTCTTTTAAACAAAATATGGTTACAAAATATTGGTTACATAGTTCATATTAATATTATACATGTGAAAACGATGCAGGACGTTTAAAGCATCAGATATAAAATATGTAAAAACTATTCAATAATTAAATTAAAACAAGCCTTAGCCGCTAAGAGATGACCAGTCCCTACTGACAGCGCCCGTTCACGAACATGACGCATATATTAGCACCATTCAGCTCAACCATTTTGAAGGGAGCTAAATGATCCAACACACACGCCACCATCAGCGAGACATTAAAGTGAGCATGGCATACTCTCAGCCAATGGCACATGGGCACATTCAAGTCAATGAAAGACGGTTAAGCTGAATAGTGCTAATACATGCGCCATGTTCGTAAACGGGCGCTGTCAGTAGGGACTGGTCAACTCTTAGCGGCTATGGCTTGTTTTAATTTAATTTTTGAATTGTTTTTACATATATTATGTTGTTAACGTCCTGCATCGTTCTCACATGTATAATAATCAACCAATTTTTGTAACCATATTTTGTTTAAACGAGTGTCCGTGGAGTTTCTTGCCTGGTCTTCTCCATAGGTACCTATTGATTTGGGTTCACTCTTGTTTGATAGAACTACGTTTGATATAATATTACTAAATCGAACAACGTTTAAGAAAATCATCACTTTGTATAATATCGTTTGACAGAATTTTCAGTTCATCGAATATTTATTTGCTATAACAACATTTGCGCTAATGATCAAAAGGTATAATGTTCATTTGATGTAATGTTCTTTTGACCTAATTTTCATGTTTAATGGTCACAGTTCTAACCTAACTAAATGGCACCTAACCAAACCTGAAAATATTTTATGCATCTTTGAGGGTAGGCTTGGTCGACGGAGCCCAGCTTCGCAGGGCTCCTACTTCTGGGTGGTTTATAAAAAAATAACCACGAAGGGGATGGCGGGGTCTATTCGCTCGCTTCGCTCGCTCACACGACCCCGCCATCCCCTTCTAACCTAACCTGTCCGAGTCGGAGTGCCCTAAATTCTAGATTGTAACAATGGTCAATAATGGTCATAGTTCTAACCAAACCTGAAAATATTCCATGCATCTTTGAGTGCATTTGAAAATTCGGCGAAATGAAATTAGTTCAAATGAAATTAGTTCAAATAAATAATTACGGTAAATAAAAATTTACCAATGAATTATTCGGTCAAATGAATAATTCTTCGAAATGACTTTATTGCAACTAAAATTCGATTTAGTAATATTGTATCAAACGTTGTTCTATCAAACAAGGGTGAACCATTGATTTGGAATAGGCATCTAGCTTCTTTTTTCTGCCTGACCGACCCTATGACAATTCAAAATTGCCTGTAATTGGTTTATTTAAAATAAATACTTTGAGTTTGAGTTTTTTTGGCGAAGCTCGCAATTTTATCTAAAGCTTTACCTATGACCTGGCCCGCATGCGGGTCTTTCCGCAACACAAACCAAATAAACAACTATTACAACTTCATCAACAACATCAAGAATTATTAATTGAATTCTCAACTTGTTGCTAACAACTACATATACTGGTTATCGCTGAGTGGAAATTAAAACGGTTTTAAAGGGTTTTGTGGGTTCGCGTGATGCCGACAAATGTAATGAAGTGTCTATTAAAGTTGGCGTGGAGGTCATTAAGTGTTCTAGTTGCTTCCTACCTCCTCTTTTGTTACGCATTCTGAAGTTTATGTATGCTTGACACGAGTGCTGATGGGTAATGCGATTATGGAAGTAAAATTTTTGTTGCATGGTTTTCAAATTCGCTGGTTGAAGTGATAGATTTTTGCGTACACTCCATGTATACGTAAAAATAATGATATGCAAAGACAAATAATGGTTTTACTAACGACAGTTGTTGGGTAACATAAGTTGAAATGACTGCACATTATAATTATTTTTTCAATGTAAATGGTGAAATTATTACATTTCTGTGTACGTAACAAGAAATAACAGAGTTTAAAAAAAATATTATAAATGGGGCACCTATAATTATGTAATGAAGCATACTGTGGTCTCCTTTTTATTATTAATGGATGTGCTCCGTTACAGATTCTTTTCTTTTGTTGTGATGTATTTTGTATTCGTCCTTCCGTATCCATCGTGATCCTAAATACATAAATAAACATATTGCAAAGTTTGGATAGATTTAAATAGTTTCTCGAGCACTGAATCGTGTTTTAAACACGCAGTAAATGCGGGCAGGTCATCGGGTCAACACTAGCATAGAACGAACTATTATGGAATCTGACGTAGCTAATGCGGGGTACAAGTCGTTTGCGGTGAGACTTGTCACCGGGTCTGAGCTCGCATAGTCGTGGAACGTTGTATTTGAATGTGTCGCAATCATTGTTGGTAGATGACGTGGCTCTACTATGGTGACATTAATTTAACACACATTATAAAATGTTTTCACATTTTCGTTTCATGAAGACATTATATTTCCATTAAACGTTATTAACTATGGATTTTTTTTAATTTTAGAAAATAGTATCTTAGAGCAACTTGTACTTAAAGAATTGTCGTGCAGCGGTCATTTCCCGGGGTCACGGATCATAACACTCACATCAATGAAATTTTATGAATAAGCAATATGTTAATTAGTATGAAACAACTGCAAAAAGTAGAAGAAGTATTATTTTTAAGTTTGTTCGAAAACATTTTTTTTTTCAATTTGCGATTTATTTTGACCTATCAAAATTAATGTGATGATTAGGCACTAGCCCTACCCGTGTGTTTAATTAATGACATCATAGTAGCGCCACGTTGTACACTCGCACGAAATAGTTTCAAATGCATCAAAATGGCCTCTAATGTGTGGAGTCTTATACTTATTTGACACTTCGACAGACTACTAGGCAACCAGCTTAACGAACTTACACTACTTAATAGTAATATCCCTACTATTACACATTATACAGTAAGTTTGTCCCGATTCGAGATAAGAAACTGCATGTATGTCGGCTGTTAGTAAGCAGACTACAAGCAATTTTAGGTTTAAAACGCAATTATAGTTTGGGTTTATTTTTGTAGAGCAGAACTTGAACGTTTTCGCATTTAGAAACAATTCACAGATAGAAAGACTGACAGGTAACTCTTTAGTGTACAGAGGCTGGTACATCAAGCTATCCCCAACTGTCAAATATTCCCAATTGAAAATGAACCTCTTGCTTCTGTAATAAAGTTGAAAATCTATGAACGATATTTGATCGATTGGGGTAACTTGATGTGCTGGCTGTATTTCATACTGAACACGTCCACTATCCAAAGAGCCACATAAGATTAATGTTGATTGTTTACCTGTTGTATCTACTTTGTGTACAGTAAACATGTTAAAACAGACTTACAGTATTCTGTGAAAAGCTTTTTGAACGTTCTATTACGTAAATCAATATTAATTTTGTATTTCCCAGAAACTTCTCAGAACATTTTGTACTTCCATTTAACATAAGATAACAGCACACCTGTAATTCCTGGTACAACCACATTTTGCCTGTTATGTTTACATTCCGGAGTACCTTCTACTGAGAAATTCTAGATAAAAAATTAATTACCTAACACTTTGCCCGAAAAAGGAATCGAACCCAGGACCTTATACTCAGCAGTTGCACTTGCGACCCTTTTTTTTTTTAAGGCTGGGAAATCATCCAATGACTGCTCCCGCTCTGGGTGGAGCGGAAGGGAGTGTCAGACTCTTACTGACTAAAACCCATCCATGTTCCTTACGTAGCCCTTTATGTTCCGGGGTAGCGGTAGCCCTTTCGGACAATCCCGCTTACCCGGCAGGCTTGGCCCTTTTTTTTTTTTTTTAATGCTGGGAAATCATCCAATGACTGCTCCCGCTCTGGGTGGAGCGGAAGGGAGTGTCAGACTCTTACTGACTAAAACCCATCGATGTTCCTTCCATAGCCCTTTATGTTCCGGGGTAGCGGTAACCCTTTCGGACAATCCCGCTTACCCGGCAGGCTTGGCCCTGAGGGGCCCCTTCATATGCTGACATCTCTTTGAGGCGCGCGTGGAACATATACGCGCCGTACGGCACGGGTCTGGTGCTGATCGGACGGTGAGTCACCCATTACTCACCGTCCGCAGGCCCGCGCCTACGGTGGCCGGGAGTCGTCACGTGGCTCCCGACGCCCGGAGCGTCTCCCGCGGCGGCTGGGACGGGAGGACCTTTCTCTCTCCCATCCCGCTACCTCCTTCGCGAGCATGACTGTTTCGCAGAAGGAGGTGACTGCCTCCCACTCCCTCTCGCCCCGGACCATGGCTTGCACCAGGGCCGGGCGCGAGAGGTCGCCGCCGCCGATCGCCTCTATGAGGACACGGCGGTGCTGCGCCCATGCGGGGCAGGTTTGCACCGTGTGCTCTACCGTGTCCTCTGGGCGATCCTCGCAGTGGTGAAACCCGGGCGTTTCCTCCCGCCTGATGATGTGCAGGAACCTCCCGAAACATCCATGTCCGGTGAGGACCTGCATCAGGTGGTAGGTGAGGGCGCCGTGACGCCTCTATAGCCACTCCTCAAAGAGGGGCCTTACCGCCACTATCGTGGCGTACCCTGCACTTGCGACCCTAGTGCTCGCAAGCGCAACTTTCTTTTCTTTCTGACAGTTTTTCACCTTTTTTATAAACGCATAAGGCTCATATTCAATTGGCAAAATTTGACAGTTAGGGATAGCTTGGTCTGCAGAGGTCTGTACCACGAATAATAAGCTTGACAGACTTGAAAGTGATACTGTCTGGGGGTGACAGCGATCGACAGCGCATGAGTTTAAACCCGACCTGTTGACTATTATGGTTAACTTCGACGAACATAAATATTGTCACCTTCCGTTAATTCTCATAGTTCAAGTTGATTGGAAGTAGGCTAGATTTCAAAATTATATTGGGAACAGATTCTTAACTCAATTTTACGTGGTTAATTGCTAGGTTTAAGTTCGAAGTTAGAAATGTGGTGCTGTTCCACAAACGATGAGACACTTAATATCGTGTCCTGCATGTCCTGCCGTATGCACGTTACAGGAACTTATGTACGCTAGTGCCAAATACGTTCCCAAATTCTGGGTCGAGTCCATTTAGATTGACATCGACACGCTTAGAAGAAGATTGCAGTTCTGAATTAATCCTCTCTCTATGCCTCCATAGAAAGAAGATTAAATCAGAACTATAATCTTCTTTAAAGCTCGTAGTTTTCCTTTTTTGTAATTGCTATTTGTTTGCGCCTTACTTCTTTATCTCCGGTATTATACGAGTAGGAAGTAGCATAACTACTTTTGTTTGCTCATAACAGTTACAAGTTAAAATAATATTATTTCTTATAAGGTTCAGTTCAGGTCTTGATGCCCATATGTATCTGTTCGGGTTCTCTGCCTGTTCGCCGAAAATTGTTTGCCAAATTTTCACTTGCCAACCAACGTTTCGCAGAATTTTATTCCGCCGAATAATCATTTGCCAACTTATCATATAATTTTGTTTTATTTCCCAACCTCACAGTTACCAACTGTACGTTTGGTCTGCTTTTCATAATGACACTTTTTAAAATGCCAACTTTCATTTAGCAGAATTTTTTGCAATTAGTTATTGTAATTATTATTTTTTTTACTTTATCTTTAATATGCCCTAACCTAACTGTTTCCTTTTACAAAAGCGATTCGCTTCTGGCACATCGCCGGCCGCTGCCGCGGCACGCTCGCTTCGCTCGCTCGGCTCGTGCGTTGTTTGTCATACTCTAACCTAACCTAACTTAACTGTTTCTTTTTACAAAAGCGATTTGCTTCTGGCACATCGCCGGCCGCTGCCGCGGCACGCTCGCTTCGCTCGCTCGGCTCGTGCGTTGTTTGTCATACTCTAACCTAACCTAACCTAACAACCTTAGACTTCTATTGTAATAGTTGTGTGGCCTAGTGAAATGGTTGACAAATGATAAATGTCCCAAACGTTTTGTGTCATTATAATAATCGGCTTAACAATAATTCTACCAAATGAAACGTTGTCATACAAAAATTTGCTAATCGTTAGTTGTCAAAGTGAAACATCGGCGAAGCGTTGGTTGGCAAGTGAAAATTTGGCAAACAATTTTCTGCGAAAAGGCAGGACAGCATCTGTTCGCAGTAAATTAAAATGTCTATTTAACTTAGAAACTTTTTTTTCAAAATTGAAAAGAAAATGATACTTTTTCATTAAATGTTTTGCCCTATACTTGAACAAAGCAGGAAAACCTTCTATTGTATCTTTCCGTGTAGGTGGACCAAATTATACTTCAATATTTGTGCGGCTTGCCGGGAGATGAATAAGGCCACGCCTTATCACATTTATAAATTAGTATTCTCATAAATTATAATAATTAATTGCCAGCTGCTTTAAGTTTGCTTTTCCTATGAATTTAACTAAACCTATATACTCGTTGGAAGCCTGTCTCGATGATTTAGACAGATTTTCAATAATCTTGTGGTTTTTCATCTTGTGGCATGAAAAGAAGTTTGGTTTTAATTTCTTTTTCCTGTAAAAGTTGAATGTTTTAGAGTTATCAGCCTATTTCTAGGGTGGCCATTTGTAATCATGTTCTTCGTGAAACGAGCTAGCCACAACTTCGCGAAGTGTTCTCCGTGTTTTCACAAAACTATACACTAGCTGGTCTTACTCTCTTGTTTATTCACATGATAGTTCCTTTTACGCCTACAAGTTGCGCACACGCTCCGTTAATTCAGTGAGTGCGTTGAACAATCGTCTCTCAATAGTGACAGTGTGATTAAATGTGGTCTTTTAATCTTTCTCTAAGAACAAAATAAAGCTAGGCAGATCTCGCGTACGTTGAATGCAGAAATACTAATTCATAAGCCTACATCAAGCCAAAGGTCATCCAAGGTTCTCCAATTGTCCATATTTTAAAGCTATTGTAAAGAGAAATAAAACTCATAATAATAAAAAAATTATCCATAATCTTTTCTTGTTGCAAATAAATAAACAACCAAAACAAAACATAATTCAATTCCACAAACTACAAAGCCGTCATACAACTTTTTTCAATGAACCGTCGAAGTTTTTACGTATTTCGGTATAGCTATTTAGAGTTGCTCGGCTAATCTATTAAATCACACCAAACTACTGCTTTCAACACTCAGTTCTTATCATTCGGGTCATCAGTGATACGTAAGCTGGTTTATAGTGCGTTTGGGTCAAGGACGAAGATTAACTGCCCGCGTTTTTTTTTCCTCATTTTTCCTTATTGTAAATCTACATCTAGGCTTTGTTGGAGAGAAAAAAATAAATAGTTCAGAGAAGGATCAATCACTTTAGAATAGAACTTAAACGGGTTGGCAGAGCGACATTCAAACATTCATTGCGTTACTAACATTGTTTAGGAGACAAATTTTTCGAGCATTTTAAAAAGTAATAAATTAGGCTTTTTTCAAATTAGGACGTTAGCAGCTTGACAGTAGGGCGGTAAAAGCATATGCCTTCACCACAGAGGCCCGTTAGACGATTTATACGAAATTTCAAATTCTTATCCTTAAGAGTAATAATAATTCCGTTCAAAGCATCGCAAAATGATTCAGATTGTGATTCATAGTGTGTTACGTAATTACGATGTCGGTTATACTGGTAGCGAGTACAACAAAGTCAAAGTCAAATCATTTATAAATTTCAAATAGGCACAAGGCACTTTTGAACGTCAAAATGAACAAGAAATAGAATTGATTCTAGTCGCCCCTACCAAAAGGTAGTTTCGAGATGAATGCGAAAGAAACTCCACCGTTTCTACAGTTGATTAATAGAATACAAACTAAAATTCTAATTTCAAATTACCAAAGAGGTTTTTGCTTGACAATTTATTGAAGTTTTGTTAAATACCTAGTTTGCAAAAAAGCTAATTAAGCTCTACTTATGCTACTATTGAGTAAAAGTGCGTCTATTCAGTAATCGTTGGAAAAAGAGAGAACAGATGATGATACTGAAATATTCTTAACATTAAAACTTGCCAAAGAACCTACATTTTTCATTTCCACCAAATAGGTTTTAGAGTAAAACTTGGCGCCATAACGTGTATGCTAAGGCATCACCTTGGAACGCTTGTCACGTCTATCAGCATAAAGGAATACTAAACTAGAGGATAGTATGCTTCGCTGGGGAGATCCAATTTTATGGAAAGAAAAAAAAAGAAACATAAATTGTTTATTCTGCACTGCACAACAACACTCCAAACATACCAAAATCCTTGTGTTCGATAAATAAAAAATAACTATTCACTATGATAATTTCTAAGCGGTAGGTAATTTGAGTGATATTGTGAAATACAATCCTTGATGTAGTGGTTGATGGTGATTTAAGTTTTTTTCCGGAAGTCTAAATGTTTGTGCTTTTATTATACGATGAGAGCAAGGAGCTTCTGTAAATCATAAGAATTGTTACCATTATTACTATAATTGATTGTAATTCTAAAACACCCCTGATAATCACTTTCTTAAACCATATAATAAGACGCAAAATGAATCTTGTATGTACCTTATTTTCACACTAATATTATAAAGGCGAAAGTTTGTGAGTGTGTTTGTATGTTTGTTCGTCCTTCACGTTCAAACGACTGAACGGATCTTGGTGAAATTTGGCACAGAGGTAGTTTATGACCTGGATTACCACATAGAATACTTTTTTTTATCCCGGTAGTACATTCCCTTGGGATAACTTGCCGTCATTCACGTGGGCGGAGCCGCTGTCAGTAGGTAGTTCATAAAAGCGGTAATCTCCAATTCCAATAGTAATTTAATCTACATGTATAATATCATTAGGTAAAGTTGGGTAGAAGAAGGTTGACGATAACAACGGATTTAACAAACATCTTCTTGTTCGGTGTGCGTTTGAGTAAAATGCGTTATTATTCTAGAAGTAACTGTTAAATTATTATTACTGCTATATTTTTTTCTAACATTCATACGACTCATAAATCATCCCCCATTTTAACTTAAGTACTAACATTAAACCCGTTTACCTCCACTTTCTTCGAAACAAATTTCAATTGCCTTCAGTAATCGGACTTTAATGGCGGCACACACCTCATGTAAATATTCACACCCGTTCCAACTTTGCCCCACTTTAAAAGCGACAATCCGGAAAGGTACAACCGTGCAACTCCAGATTTCGAAGAAGAGTCGCTAATTATTTAAATTCGTTTACCCCAACGAGTACACTTCTTGCCACCGGATTTGGCATTTAACAATTTTGAGCCAATTAATTTGAACTTAATCATTGAGGTGGGCAAACTTGGGGACCGCGGATCTTCCCCCAGCCACTGAGCTGACAATGAATTTCATTCACCTGATTCAATCAGTTTCTAATAATTTCGGTGATTTTTATGTTAATAAACAGGATCTATGTCTACGGAGCTCATGGCTAAGTACTAACAGCCGCACAGGTCCATCCGCCAGGTTAAGCTACGCTTTCCGGGGTTGGCCGTGGATGGGTGACCATCTTTACATACCGAGACTCCTCCGTGCCTCGGAAAGCACATTAAGCCGTTGCTCCCGGCTGTCATTTGTGCATCTTTGACAGTCGTTACGGATCGTCAGAAGCCCGAAAATCTGACAGCCAGTCTTGCCAAGGGGTACCGTATTGCCCAGTTACTAAGTTGTGGAGGTCAATAGGCAGTCACTCCATGTAAAATACTGGTATTTAGCTGCATCCGGTTAGACGCTGACCCCAATATAGTTGGGAAAAGGCTAGGTAGATGAGGAAACAGGATCTACGTCGTCTATATATTTTTGTTAACATCTTTTTAAAATGACGTGTTGTAAGGAATAAAGCGGAATTTCTTTGAAAAGGTTACAATCCAATTGTATCCTGAAGGTTGCGACGACTGATACTTCCTCCACCATACTAAGGCAATTGGCGAGGAGACCTACCTTAGTATTTTGCTGGTCTGGATGATGTCTGTCTTCTCATGTCTTTGGTTAAATTACTAACTTTAGTGTTTACGTGAAAACCTATTACTAACAATTTATGGATCTTTGCGTTGTCCGAAATAAACTGGTATTTTTTTTTAAATGAAACTTATACCTACTAGTATTATAAATTGTTCACATCATTATTGCAATAATTATGTCCGGCCAACTACGTTCATGGAAAAGTTTACGAGATTTGGATTTGTGTGATACCTTTTTTAAAAAATGACGTAATGACAAAACACGTGAAACAATTGAAATGAATTATGAAAAGCTGAAATATATTGTACTATCGCAATATCGGGATAGAAAGAACCGGTTCAGGTATCAAGTATCTAATTGTATTTTCTACAAAACTTCTATTGTATTGAAACAATTTTGTGTAAGATTATCTCTAAAAGCCGTCTCTTCACTGGTGAGTCGCTCATAACCGCTGATCAGACCAAAACCTATTTCTAAAATAAAATTAATAACCTTGAGCTCAATAATACGAACATTTAACGACCCGTTTTTATCATCCCTCCAGTCTTATATACCATGTTATTCTCAAAATAAAGACATCTTCTCGTACATAACTAAGACCTACACTCCAGCTCCCTTATACTTGATGCCGTTATGTAAATAAGGGTTGACGTTAAATTAATTTATCTTCATTCCGTAGTACGCGGCACGTTGTTTAGTTTTGTCTTATGAAGCTATTTTAGGGGGTGCTGGCAGCTCCGTGTATAATTCATTATCATTATATTCTCGTTCTGTTTTGTGAATGCAGTATGAAGATGGATCTTTGCTGGTTAGTTTTTTTTTATTCAAATAAAGTATTTTTGTGTTATAGGTTGGGTAAAGTAGACGATTGACGGCAGCCAGTCTTGTTAATCTTTGCCTTTTAGTTGTGTCATTAGTATAATCAGTCTATGACATTCCCACGGCTGGGATTCAAACCTCCTCCTGTGTGAGAGGGAGTGGGCTCTATAATCCACCACGGCCTAGTACGGCCCAGTATATTGTGTCAATAACCCCTTTATTTATAAACGCTGCTTGAAGTTAGACACGTTTAAATGTCAAAAATGTATGGTTCGTCAGTCGCTAATCTTTAAGCAACGTTAATCAATAAATTCCAATAATTATGTTTTACTAAACCAAAGTTCGGGTCTTTTGTCTCCATAATACGTTCATTGCCGTATACTGAATAGTAATCTAGTTTTACTAGGTATGACGAATACAAATTTTATGAACCATCATCTCTAAAGTCTACTTACCTTTCGTATTAAATATCTTAAAGCCTTAGTTCAATTTTTGCGAATCGAGTATCATCGAAATTCACAGATTATTCAATAATATCTAGACAAACTTGCTTCTACTTAAACATTTTCCCGTACATTTTAGCAAGTTCTAAAACAATTCTACCGCCACAATATTTGCCTGTAATTCACGGAGGAAAATTTCGCGCACGCGCAAGATTTTCTTAGGCTAATATTCTACCACAGCGATGTTTACGTACACCGTTTGTGCCTTGACTGTATATTCATGGTCACGTAAATTTCTCGGGAAAACAATGAGGCATCGTCAAGGCATGCACCCTGTAATATACCAATGAAAACACCACCTAATGTTTGCCGCTCTAGCAAAATAAACCAAGCTTATAAATACATTGAACAACTATGAGAGATACTGCTTACACTGAAAGATTGAAACAGAAGATCCAAGCGCACCGCAAGAGAAAGAATATGATTAAGAAAAGATTTTTTTTTTAAGTCTTCTTCTTTTCGTGTGGTTAGTGACTAACCTGGCGTCAGAGTTCTTATGCTGCCCATGGGCCTCTGACTTAGCTTCACATGCTGTTAAGAAATATCTCTCAGATATGCTGGTTTTAGTCAGTAAGAGTCTGACACTCCCTTCCGCTCCACCCAGAGCGGGAGAAGTCATTGGATGATTTCCCAGCCTTAAAAAAAAAGACATGCTGGTTATGACACGATGTTTTCCTTCACCGGTTTTTAAGCAAGCGGTGTTTTTAAGTGAGATCTTGTAAAGGTTCGTTTCCATTTTAAGGTCAGTATCCTACTAATCGTACGTGGCAAGAGAACCTACTCATGCAATGATAAAAGCAAATAACATAAATTGCGAGTCACAGCTGATCCCAAAAGGGCAAGCAGTAGAGTGTGACGCCTCAGAGGTCAATATTTATACTTTGGGTTACATTACCAAGGGCTACGGGAGCAGCAATAGCCTAGTGCCAGCAGTGGTGGCTTAGAACAAACCGTGGTGGGCCAGCGCTCATCCCCTCTTACGGGCTGTTGGTTGTGGGTCGTGAGTTCGAACCCAGATTTTATATCTTCACCAGGGCTGACCGAAAGGTTAACCGCTATACTGGAACACATAGGGCCCAGGAAGAAACAAGGATGGGTTTTAGTCAGTAAAAGTCTGACACTTCATAATTATTTGATCATTTCTGATCTTAAAAAAAAACTTTACTTGGTGTAATTCATTTCATCACCACTGCTCTCAAAACTGTGAAGGAAAACATCGTAAAGGCATGTTCTAGAACCAAAAATTCAAAGTCATGTAACATCCACCAACCGACACTGAACCCGCGCATGGTGGGTGATATCCCAGACCCTTTCCCCAAGAGAACTTAATAATCGTGCCGTGTCTACGGAGTTCCTGTATCAAAACCATGATTCAACTAACATCATTATTTCTCAAGACCGAGTGAATTTTTTAGTGACGATTTAGGGCCGATTTTTCAATAGTTAGATAACCTTTACCTTGAGAATAAATATGACGATCTGACAGATACATGTACATAGTACGAAAACAGTCAAAATTATAATTAATAATATATTATTATTATAACAAGTGGTTGAAAGACCAGCCCTAAGTGGGACTTCTTTTATTTATTTTTACTACTTGGTACTATTGGGGGAATTGGAGACGTGTATCTAGTTTTGTTTTGATATTTGGATGTTTGCTTCCACAGTTTAGTAAGCGTTATTATTTTGTTTACATTATGCAGACTGATTTGCTTGCTAACTGTTGATGTGGAATTTCATTCGTTATTTTTATTTTTACCATCTTCGCCGCGAGGTACCTCGAGACACAGCGCTGCGTGATGCAACTTATTCTAAATCCACATAATTAAATTTGTATCTTTTAGTGTAGTAAACAAAGTAACAATTTGAGTCGCTCTATTAAAATGTGCGCACAGCTTCGCCTCGAGTCGCGTCTCGGTGTTAGCTGACCCTAAATTTCAAAAACAACTAGACCTACCAGGATGAAATTTAGTACAAAGATAGATTATGAGTAGGAAACGTCAACTAAGAAAGGAATTTAGGAAACCCTCCCCGTATAGGGGTGAAATAGGGAGTGGTAGGTTGCATGACAAAAATATTCTTAGAATACTTTTCATCCTTGACAATTCAAAAGTGAGGCCTATTTGGTTTATTTGAAATAATGCTTTGAGTTTGATCCTAGGAGAGTGAATATTTTCTAGTCTTTTATATTTCAATTTTTTTTTTGAATTTTGGTTAACATAGACGTGATTTTATTTGTTTAAGTGTGTTTAAAACTACGAATATAAAAAAATATGCACTAAAATTCCGTGTTGACAACCAAATGGATACTTTGGTAACTTATCATAAAAAACTTTTTCTGTGAGAAAACTTGCCACGTTATAACGAATATCTCCTTATGCATATTGTAATAAAACCTTCACCCTTCTTTAATAGGAAGGGGATCGCCGTAAGGCTTATATATTACATCCTCACTACACACAAATGGGATGCACGCCATGTGGCTCTTGAAAGAAAAGCTCCCCTCGTCTCGATGCCATTAGTGCGACATATAAAAGTGCTTGAAAGATCGAGAAAAATAATATAAGGAACATTACAGCTACACTATTACGTCAAAGCTAGTTAAACGTAATAATGTAGCTTGCGTTTAAGTTTTTATGTAATATTTTATATATTATTATTTTTATCTATTATTTATAATGTTTTTGCTACTATTTTTTTTTTAATAAGTATAAATGTTGTAGGTATCAATTAGAGTTAACTAAGACACGCAGTAAAATTCCTTTTAAACATTAACTACCCCTTTTCACTCCCTTAGGGGTAGATTTTCAGTAATCCTTGATTCACGTTATCTTTTACTTTTGTTTTTAGGTACCGCGCGTTAAAATTCTTCCATACAAACTTTGACACCCCCCAAACCCCTAAACGGGAGTTGTTTAGAAAAACAAAAAATTACAAACTTTACAATTTACTTCGAAAAATCTAAGTTTCAAGTTTGTTAACTCAAGGAATAAGAAACATTTTCATACAAACTTTCATCCCCTATTTTACCCCCTTTTTTTATTTTTTATTTAAGGCTGGGAAATCATCCAATGACTGCTCCCGCTCTGGGTGGAGCGGAAGGGAGTGTCAGACTCTTACTGACTAAAACCCATCCATGTTCCTTCCGTAGCCCTTTATGTTCCGGGGTAGCGGTAACCCTTTCGGACAATCCCGCTTACCCGGCAGGCTTGGCCCTGAGGGGCCCCTTCATATGCTGACATCTCTTTGAGGCGCGCGTGGAACATATACGCGCCGTACGGCACGGGTCTGGTGCTGATCGGACGGTGAGTCACCCATTACTCACCGCCCGCAGGCCCGCGCCTACGGTGGCCGGGAGTCGTCACGTGGCTCCCGACGCCCGGGGCGTCTCCTGCGGCGGCTGGGACGGGAGGACCTTTCTCTCTCCCATCCCGCCACCTCCTTCGCGAGCATAACTTTTTCGCAGAAGGAGGTGACTGCCTCCCACTCCCTCTCGCCCCGGACCATGGTTTGCACCAGTGCCGGGCGCGAGAGGTCGCCGCCGCCGATCGCCTCTACGAGGACACGGCGGTGCTCTGCCCATGCGGGGCAGGTTTGCACCGTGTGCTCTACCGTGTCCTCTGGGCGATCCTCGCAGTGGTGACACCCGGGCGTTTCCTCCCGCCTGATGATGTGCAGGAACCTCCCGAAACATCCATGTCCGGTGAGGACTCGCGTCAGGCGGTAGGTGAGGGCGCCGTGACGCCTCTCTAGCCACTCCTCAAAGAGGGGCCTTACCGCCACTATCGTGGCGTGCCCTGCGCTGGGTTGCGACAGTCGCTGATTCCAGGCCGCCATGAGATCGCGCCGGAGGTCCATCCGCTCCGCCGCAATTTGCTGCGGAAACGGAGTTTCCCCCCGGCTTAGTACCTCCGCGCGCCACTCGAACAGGCGCGCGAGGACTATCGCCTCCAAATCCCACGGCGGCAGTCCGGCAAGGAGGCTTGCCGCCTCGCCCGAGATCGTGCGGTACCCCCGGATAAGCCGTACGGCTACCACCTTTTGGGGCGCGTTCAGATAATGGGCGGCTCGCCGCCGCAGTGAACGCGCCCACACCGGGGCCCCGTAAAGGGCCATGGACCGCACGACTCCCGCGTAAAGCCTCCGGCAGGAGGCGTTTAGCCCCCTCAAATTGGGCAAGAGCCGCTTGAGGGCGGCCCCAGTCCGTTCCAGCTTGGGGGCCAAACGTCGGAAATGCTCCACGAAATTCCATCGGCTGTCGAGGACCAGACCCAGGTATTTCATCGTGGTCTCGACGCCGATGTGAACCCCTCCTACCGTAAGTTGGGATCCCGATGGTGGCCTATTCCGAGGCCCATGAAAGGACATGGCCTCGGATTTGTGCAGTGCCACCTCGAGACCCAACTGCCGGATCCTCTCAACGACTGTCGCAACCCCGCGTGTCATCGCGTCGGCCGCCGCCTGATGCGACCTCCCCTGCGCCAGGACCAGCGTGTCGTCAGCGTAGCAAACTACGCTGACGCCGTCAGGGAGGTCGGCCCGCAGCACCCAGTCGTAACCGATGTCCCACAGGAACGGCCCCAGAACCGATCCCTGCGGGACACCGCGTCCCCCGTCGTGAGGGCTCTAACGTGCATGATGGCGTCCACCGTCGAGCGCCCCTTGCGGAAGCCAAACTGGCATTCGGCAAGGTCCGGCCCCGTCCTTCCAAGGTGCCCGACGAGGCGGCCCGCAATAATTCTTTCAAAGAGTTTGCCGACCTCGTCGAGCAGCACTATGGGCCGGAATGCGGACGGAGAGTCCGCAGGGCGCCCTGGCTTCTGTATGAGGACCAGCTTTCCCGTCTTCCAACGGAGCGGAAACTGGCCTCTCTCCATGCATGCGCTTAAGAGCGCCTCCAGTCGGGGCCCGAGAGCCCCTGAGGCCAGGACCCAGGCTTTACCTGGCAAGCCGTCGGGTCCTGGGGCGGTATTCTTGGCCTTGAGCCTTCCAACCGCCGCTCTCAGATCTACCTCGGTCACTGCGGGGATGTCGTCGTCGTCCTCGTGGTCCGCTTCGGGCGGAGCCATAGGCGGGGGAGTATGCTCCCCCCGTGAAGGGAACAGAGCGCTCACCACCTCCTCCACCAGCTGAGGGCGGAGACTCTGCGTCAGAGGGGGGGCCCAGGTGCGGAGCTTGTTCCGCACCATTTTATATGGGCGCCCCCATGGATCTAGGTCCAGAGTCCCCACCATCTCCTCGCGGGCCACATCCTTGGCCCGCTGGACAGCCTCCTGGAGGGCGGTCTTCGCCGCTCTGTACCCCTCGTACAGCTCCGCCTCCGTGGCTGCCGCATCCGGAGGGCGGATGCGAAGCCTGCGGTGCCTGGTGTACAGGTGGCGCACCTCGACGCACGCCTTGCGCAGTGCTTCCACCTCTTGCGACCACCAGTACACCTGACGTCGGGCGCATCCTGGCCGGACTCGGGGCATTGCCACGTCACAGATCTCGGACATGGCCTCCCGGAACCACTCTGCCTCGTCGTTAATGTCGGCAGGCCTGACCGGTGATGATACCCAGGCCTGCACGATCGAGGCTTCCAGGAGGAGCTCCCGGTCCAGCTGCTTCAGCGCCCACCGCGGACCACTCGGGGCCTGTCGGACCGGCGCGCTTGAGGTCTGGGTGGAGACGTCGAACCGGATATACCGGTGATCGGAGTAGGTCTCCACCTCCTCTACTACGCGCCAGTCAAAGACGCACTGTGACAGAGTGGGGCTGGCGAACGAGATGTCCACAACAGACTCACCCCGCATCCGCACGCACGTGGGAACAGAACCCCGATTGAGGACGGCTAGGCCTGCTTCCAGAGCCCAGTCCTCCACCATCCTACCCCGCACATCCGTGTAGCGGGAACCCCAGGCCAGACTTTTGGCGTTGAAGTCCCCGAGCACTAGCACGGGGAAGGGATGGCTTCTGGAGACGACGAAACTCAACTCTGTGAGAGAGTTGTGGAACTCGGCGAGAGTTCGGTTCGGAGAGTAGTACACTCCCACTACTACGATCTCTCCGAACCGTGCTGCGACGCACCCCTGTCCTTTCGTGACGGCCTCGAGAGACGGGGTGCCGGCGGCGGCCGACGAAATTATGGCCACTGAGCCGCTCAGGTCCTCCACCCAGTTATCCCTGGGCGGGTCAAAGTACGGCTCAGCGACCACGGTGATATTGATCGACCACTGCGCCATGCTCTGGAGCAAGAGGTCCTGTGCACAGGCGCAGTGGTTGATGTTCGCCTGGAGGAGGTGGAGTGGGGCCATCACTCCTCCATGTTAACTCCCCCCTGGGTCCCCTGCGAGGGGCCCTCGGCAGTGGCATTGGCAGCGGCGGCGGCGGCAACAGTGGCGGCGGCAACAGTGGCGGCGGTGGGGGTGGCGGCGGAGGGCCTGCCTCTCCTCCTGGTCCCAGCAGGCGGGGCGCAGGACTTGCTCCCCGCCCGGTGATCGGCCGGCTTGCCAGCAGCCGCACATGCGACGCAGTGCGGTGCGGCGTTACAAGAGCCGGCCGTGTGTCCGGGCTGACCGCAGCGGAAGCACAGAGTGCTGCGGTCCACCTCCGAGGTGCACTGGACGCCAACGTGGTGTCCCACGTGGCAACGGAAGCACCTCAGAGGTCGGGGTTCCAGGAGTTTTACCTGCGCTGAAACCCAGCCCACCAGGAGTCTTCGGCCCTCCACTATTTTACTGGCCGCCGTCACGGGGCAGCTTACCGTCAAAGTTCGCATGCCCGTGAAGTCAGGGCGTAAGGTGCCTGCCTTAACTTGTTCGGCCAGACACCCGCCCGTCCTGACGACGGCGGCCACCACCTCTCCCTCCGTTACAGAGTCATCCAGGCCCATGATGCGCATGTCTGCGCATTTCACGGGCCTGGAGACCCGAGCCTCCTCCGCGTTTAGGGACGCCCGTAGCTTGTCAGCTAGGGCGTCAGCGGTAGGGCCACTCGACGCACCGGGGATTTCCAGCATGCGAGCGCCGGTTGCCGTCACCCTATGCCAGAGGCCCCCGGTGATCCCCAGCTCCTGGAGGTCCACCGCCTCTCGTGCTTTAGTGAACACGTCGCGGTACGTGACGCCCTTCTTTACCGCGTCCGGCTGCAGCGTGATTACCACAGCCGACGTCTTTGGGGCGCGCAGCCTAGCCGCGACGGCTCGCCCCTTGCGGCGCCGCCTTTTTGCTCTTTTTTTGGCCGCCTTGGCCGCCTTCTTTTTCTCCCCGACCACCTGCCACTCGGCATCGGTTGCGGGAGGCTCCGGGCGTCGTGGAGAGGGCTCTGGGACCCTGTCCACCTGCGCCGGTGGGGACTTCTTGCCCTTAGTGGCTTTCCGGGCCGGCGCCGAAGTTTTGCCGGACGATGCCGGTTTTGCCGGCGCCAGGGCTGTACCCGACGGCCCGGGTTTCGGGGCGGGAGTTGCCGCAGCGGACGCGTACGAGGCCACCCTCGGGCCCGAGGCCGCCTTTCCCGACGCCAACGAGGGACGCAGGACGATTCCCTCCACTATAGAGAACCGCTCCTGGAAACGCGCCTGGAAGGCGACGAGTTCCTGGCGAACCAGGTCCAGGACCCGGTTCTCCTCCGGCTCGGGCCGTCTTGGCCCCTGCTGCCGCTGTTGTTGTTGCTGCGTCGGCTGCGGGCGGCTCTCCTCCCGGGGGGCTTTGTGACTGCCGACGGCCTTCAGGCCGGCCAGGTTTGCACGGAGCCTCCCGTTTTCCTCCTGGAGGACTTTCATGGCGGCCGAAAGGCGTGCCACCTCCGCCCGCAGATCGGCCACCTCGCTGGCCGGAGGCCCGGCGCACCCAGCCTCCTTAGCCGCCGCCATGATGGGGCCGTAGCCGAGACGATGGCCTTGCTCCTTGAGGCCCGAACCCTCTTCAGGGACACGTCCCGGATAGCGGCCTCCACGACCGCCGCAAACTCGTCCTTGCGGTCCGCGTTGGGACCGCCGGCCGCGCCCGCCTCATCGCTGGACGGCCCCGCATCGACCGCTCCAGCAGTCTCCACCTCGTTTTGTGGCCCATCTGCTAAGAGGTAGCCTCTCGGGCAGTGAGCCCCCTCCCCACGCCTCGCTCTCTGACCCGCCCCCCGTTTGCTGGTGGGGATCTTGCGAGCTGAGGCCAGCTCTCCCTCAGATGACGACCCCTGGCCGTCCTCTGATCTTGGCCGCTTGGCGAAGAACCGGCGGTTCCTCGTAGCAGCGGCCAACTCCTTGGCACGGCGGGAGCTCTCCGAGCCTCCCGTGCTCGCACCACCAGATGCGGGATCGGACTCCGATCCCGCACCACTCCTCTCCTCTCCGTCGGGTTTGGGTTTGGGTTTTAAAATTTTTTCCATAGTACTAACTATGGAAAAAATTTCCCACGAGTATATAACATTCTGCACTTGCTCAAATTATGTGGTCCACACTAGTGACTGAATCAAGCTACCCATCAGTCAAGCTTGCAACCCCTCTCACGGTGCGCCGCCGCTTAGGGGTTTGGGGAATTTTTTATAGAGGTTAATCTTCCTCGCGGTCCGGGCGGTTAAGCCAAGACCCTCGACCCCCTTCAACAGTCAGAGACATGACCGTAACTGTCTCCGGGGCTACGAGATTATAGCGGTGACAGGAGGGCTACCCCTCCTGCCTGCCCGGCGGCAGGGTAAGTGCACACCGGGCCCGCTCTGACTCCACCACAGTTGCCGCTCTGCTACTCAGAGCGGCAGGTGTGGAGCGATCCTCCTGGCAGAACATTAGCATGCTGACAGCGAGAACCCACTGGGAAATAGCCCCAATGGGAAGAAAAAAAAAAAAAGCATGCCGACAGCGAGAACCCACTGGGAAATAGCCCCAATGGGAAGTCGCTGCCCGCACCCCAGGATGCCGTCCCGAAGACTAGCCATCCCCCCAGACGTGTCCAGAAAGACACTCCAGTCCCCAGGCACACGTGGAGGTTTTCTGCCGGGCATCCCTATTTTACCCCCTTAGTGGTGGAATTTCCTAAAATCCTTACCTAACAGATGTCTACACTACGTAAGGTACCTATTTGCAAAATTTATAGTCTGTAGGTCCAGTGGTTTGGGCTGTGCGTTGATATATCACCTAGCTAGTCAGTCAGTCAGTTTACAATTATATTTTTTGAAGTTATGACATAAAAAAACACGTTGTTTATTCTAGCACTGTGCCAAGAATTCGTTTACCGCGCATGTATTTGCTTTTATACAAAACTAGCTTCTGCCCGCGGTTTCGGCCGCGTGGATGACGGAAATTGCGTGTTATAATACATTTAAACCTTCCTCTTGAATCACTCTATCTATTAAAAAAACTGCATCAAAATCAGTTGTGTAGTTTTAAAGATTTAAGCATACATACAGACATTAGGACGCGGGAAGCGACTTTGCCTTATACTATACTAGCTTCCGTCCGCGGCTTCGCCCGCAAAAAAGGTCGACAAATTATACACATAAACCTTCCTCTTAAATCACTCTATCTATTGAAAAAAACCGCATCAAAATCCGTTGCGTAGTTTTAAAGATTTTAGCATACATAGGGATATAGGGACAGAGAAAGCGACTTTGTTTTTAACCGACTTCTAAAAAAGGAGGAGGTTCTCAATTCAACTGTATATATTTTTTTTTTTATGTTTGTTCGCGCATATCTCCGTTGCTTGCCAACCGATTTGAAAAAATATTTTTTTGTTGGAAAGGGTATACTTCCCAAATGGTCCCATAAAATTTTTATCAAAATCGGATAAGCGGTTTTTGAAAAATCAACAAAAATCTAAAAAAAATCCTACCTAATATATGTGGACGATGTTCTAATATGTTCCTGTCACTGTAATTTACATACCAGGTTGCTCGCGCAAGTTTTTTATTTATAAGTTTTTTCCGCTTACAACACAGAATTGAGCGAATCATTCCTACCCATTCATTCCTAATCGACCAATCGGAAACTTTCCCGCCACTGCGAGCATCCGTCAACGGTGATTTTGGACAAGAAACGTCAGTGCGTTTTCGCATTCAACCGCTACATAACCTCAAACCGCTCACCGCTCATAACCGCTAATTATAGTGAGCTAGTCTCGTCTAGCTTACTTAAAAGGTCTAAGTTCAGACTCCAGTGTGAATACTGACCCGCATCCGCTCCACTGACCCGCATCCGCTCCATACTGACCCGCATCCGCTTCATAATCAAACCGCAATCGCATCAAAAACTGTATAACTATTATAAATAAGTGTTGGCCGACACAAGTGTGACATTTAAACAAGTGAAAGTGACCACAGAGAAACAGGAAGAAAACCAGATAGCACGTGGGACTTCCGCTGAGCAAGCTGTCCTTGAATCCACGTGTTTTGACCAGGTTCGCAAGTAAGTCCATCCATTCCTATATCTCAAAACCATCATATCCCGAAAGCTCAATTCTGTGTCGTCCAACAGTTCACCACGCTAAAATCTACACCCCAATAAAATTAATTCACCGCATACCAAGGTCCTTCGAAGTCGTTTTAAAACTTAACCACCATAAGTTATTTGGTCCAATCGAGTCGGATTCAAAGAATCAACGATCCTAATATAGGTCATACCTAGGATTTAGGTTAAAATACCTAAAATATAACGTTCGTAAAACAGCCATATTGAACGAACCTACTTGCGTTCGTACATTCCCCGCTAGGTACATTATTCATTGAGAATTACTGTATCAACTTAATATTTCGCCTGCTGCATTGAAATAGCATAGGTAAATATTCAATCCGCTAATTATCGTGAGTTAGTCTTGTCTAACTTACTTACAACGTATATTCATCCGCATTCCTTTTGTATACCCGCTTAGAATAAAACAATTATTCTAAGTCTACCCGCTATTACCTATTATCGTGAGTTGGTCTCGTATAACTAACTTATTCAACTTTATTCCTTTGTATACCCGCTTAGAATAAAACAATTATTCTAAGTCTACCCGCTATACCTGTTGTTTTGTACGCTATATTTTCTAGAACTACTCCAACATGGAAGATCTTAAAATGAAAGTTAAATTACTTCAAGCTAAAAATAATTCAATCTTCGAACATTTAACATCGCTATACGAAACTTCTAAGATAATAAATACTACAAATATCGAGCTTCGTTCGGTGGAATCATTTATGGCAGACACGGAGTTTCTCTCAGTCACTCGTCAAGAATTTAGTACCAATTTAGATAAAATAAATACATATTCCTTGCAATTAAATCCTAATCATAATATTGATTATAGCAGTCAAATATCTTACTACGAAGTATATTCTCGTATAGCGAGAGTGCGTTCGTTAATCACCGCGAACCGTTCAAGGTCATTAGAACATACATGCGATTCTAATGATAACGCTAAACAATATAAAGGCACCGTCAAATTGCCACCTATTCATATTCCGTTCTTTGATGGTAGAATTGACAACTGGCCTGTTTTCTATGAATCATTTAAATCAAATATCCATAGTAACTTGAACCTTACAGATTCTCAACGTGTGCAGTATTTGATGGGTAATTTAAAGGGAAACGCATTGCAAATTACCGCCGGAATTATTCCCTCAGGAGATAACTATGCCGCTATTTGGAACAGTTTAGTTCAAAAGTACCAAGATAAACGAGCACTAGGCTCACATTACATGTCTAACATACTAAATATTAAACCCGCAATTAATAACTCCGCATCTTTAAATGTTTTCATTGAAAGTTTTCACGCGTCCGTTTCTGCTTTAGAACAATTACAAATTAAAGATTTAAAGGATTTCATTTTGCTTAATTTAGCTTTGAAAAAATTAGACCCCGCAATCGTAAATTTATTCGAAACGCATATGAGAGATGAGGAAATTCCTACTTATACGGATTTCGTACAATTTATAAAATCGCAAGTTAAAATATTGGATCGCACTATTTCGTCTCGAACCGCGTTAATGAGTAACAACCCTAATAAAAATAATCCTTCTCGTAATCAGTCACGTAATAGTACAGTACATACTTTTGTTGCTTGCGATAATAATCAAGGTTGTTTGTATTGCAGTAAAGTTGATCATTATAAACTTTACACTTGTCCAGCCTTTCAATCCCTCTCAGCCAATTCGCGTTTGGATTTTATTAAAAATAAACGTGGATGTGTAAACTGTCTTAGTGTATCGCACACTGCTTCACAGTGTAAATCAATACATAACTGTAGGGCGTGTAACAAAAGACATCATTCGCTTTTACATTTAGAACATGGCTCGTCGCAACCGGTTTCGACTGACGCTGACGTCACTAGCTCCGCTGTCACTAATTCGCAGCAGGTGGCGCTGTGTGCGTCCGCTCGTATCAATAATGTAAACAAACCGCTTAATACGATACTTCTTTCTACTGCCCGAGTCTATGTTGATAACAAATACAGCAAACACGTTTCTGTGAGATGTTTAATAGATAACGCTTCGCAAAATAATATAATTACTTCCGATTGTTGTAAAAAACTTCAATTAAACATTATACCGCTTTCAAACTCCGTTATAAAAGGGGTCGGATCATCTTCGCGGCCGGTTATAGGTTACGTTGAGATAAAGGTTACTGCTAAAATTAAAAATAATTCTTTTAATATTACCGCTCTAGTTATCGATAGTATTACAGATAACTTACCATCTCACTTTGTTGACACTACTGCAGTGCAACATTTGTTTGATTTACCGCTCGCTGACCCACTGTGGCACGTACCTGGTGAGGTTGAATTGCTTCTAGGGGCAAAACTGTTCCCGTATTTATTACTTCACAATAAAATTATCTCACCTACCGCTCCATCCGCTATTGAAACCGTGTTCGGTTACAATCTTATGGGTGAGGTACCCGCTAGTTTATCTAATAACAATTATAGTCCCGCTGAATTAAATACCGCTTCATATATTTCTACCGCGCTAAATATAGATAATTTTCATTGTTTTCTGTCTTTAGACGAATCCTTACATAAATTTTGGAACATTGAAGAAATACCTTCAAAACATTTTATGAGCCCTGCTGAACTGGAGTGTGAACAGCTGTACGCTTCTACTGTGTCACGTGACTCCAGTGGTAGGTATTGTACCGCGTTACCATTCTGTAAAAATCCAGATTCACTTGGAAATTCTTATGCGGTCGCTTATCGACGTTTAATTAACTTAGAAAAAACTAAGCTTCGCGACCCTGTTTTGCGCGCTAGTTATAATGAAATAATCCAAGAGTATATCGATCAAAATTATTTAACTGAAACTACACCTAGTTCTGTTAATCAGACTGTAGGTTATTACATACCGCATCACCCTGTTGTTAGGAATGATAAACAAACCACTAAGGTTCGCATCGTTCTTGATGCAAGCGCTAAGTCTCATAATGGCGTGTCATTGAATGACTTGTTACACACAGGGCCGAATTTACAGGCTGACATATTTTTATTACTTTTAAAATTCCGCTTGTTCCCTATTGCAGTTACAGCTGACATAAAACAGATGTATCTTCGAATTGCTGTTATTGATGAGCATCGAAAATACCAAAAAATATTGTTTCGTTTTAATACCGCTGAACCTATTCGCGAATTTCAATTTAATCGAGTTGCATTTGGTTTCAAACCTGGTCCCTTTCTAGCCATGCGCACTGTGCGCCAGCTATCAGAGGATGAAATTCCTCCCGATTCTATTATACTGCTCTTTCAAAAATTTAAAGAGCAATTACCTGTACTCTCGTCTTTAAAATTACCTCGTCATGTAGCCGTTACTATGGGTTGCGTGACAAATATAGTAGGTTTTGCTGATGCCAGCTTGAATGCATATAGCTGCGTCATATACTTACATGTCACTGATGCAAATGGTGACACACACGTAAATTTGGTGTGTGCTAAATCCAAAGTTGCACCTGTTAAGGTCATAACTCTGGCTCGTTTGGAGCTCTGTGCTGCTATTCTTTTGTCTAAATTAATTAAATTAGTTTATGACACTTACCGCTCTCGTACCGCTATTAATAATATAATATTTAATTTTGCCTTTTCCGACAACGGAACAAATTTCGTTGGAGCCAAGACTCAACAACAAGAACTACTTGTTAACCGCTACCGCATAGAGTGGAAAATGATTCCACCCCGCGCACCCCATTTTGGAGGGTTGTGGGAATCTCATATTAAGTCTATTAAAACGCATTTATACTAGTGTTGCCCAAAATCGGTCTTGGTCTTGCAGTCTTGGTCTTGTTCTTGCATTTCCGCAAGACCAAGACCAAGACCAAGACCGCCTTATTGTAGCAAGACCAAGACCAAGACTAAACCCTGCAAGACTTGAGCAAGACAAGACTTAAGCCTGCAAGACTCTTGCGTCTTGCAGTTAAGACAATTTGAAATTTGGGCGTTATTAAGTAGGTACCTCTTTGGTTTTAATCCCGATTTTGATAGACGTTCCCCAGTATCAAAACCGTATCGTCATAACACTAAACTAAGGGCTGTAGTTGTATCTGCAGTTGGCAACGTGCCGCTCGTCTGAAAGAACCCTAAAAGGTATTGTATTGATTAGGTAGGTACTTATTACATTTCAACTATTTATTAAGTAGGTAGCGTGTTAATACTCACAAATCTGTTCCCATCATCCCATGTGATTAAATGTACCTAGAATAACTTGCTAGCAAAGTTCATACCTTGTAGGTATCTACCTATAATTATATATATTATGCTTGTTTATGTCTAATGTGCAGATGTAACGTTAGTAGGTTGGTATGTGCTTAAAATTATAGCCAACAAAATTATAGCCAACAAAATTATATAAACATTATGTAGGTACCTACTTATGTTTCAAAGTTTATATTATTATTCTTATTCAGCAAAATTTAAAACTAACAGCGAGTCGAGTAGGTCTAGTAACAGTTTCTACGGCAGCCAATGTTATGGTACAGACGCCAGCACATCAAGCTACTACAATCTGTCAAATTTCTTTAACAGATTTTGAACTTTATCGCTAAAGAATTAAGGTCAAGGTTGATTGGGATAATGTGACGTTCCGCGAATAAACTGTTGGTCGGTCGATGTATTATATACCTACTTATTTGATAATTTACCGACAAAGACGCCGCGGTTTGCAACAAGTGTATCACAGCATTCACAGCATTTGACACTGTTTGAGCGCCGCATTCGCCGACAAAGAGTACGGACAGAGGCACACAAAATTGTTACCTATTTTGGTAGGGTTGGTACAGGAGGATAAAATTAAATGACCTTGAAGATGTCTCAGCAGTAGGTAGGTATAAATTGAATGCTTTGAGTTTCTTGTATAAATACATTCTCACACTGGCTCGAATTCGAACACTACAGCGTTTAAAGCTGTCGGGC
The DNA here is from genome assembly GCA_951799385.1 of Hyppa rectilinea. NCBI lineage: Eukaryota > Metazoa > Arthropoda > Insecta > Lepidoptera > Noctuidae > Hyppa > Hyppa rectilinea. The sequence goes on along the minus strand of OX637307.1, from coordinate 2,339,828 downwards.
GAGATGATAATTAATAACTAAGTAGGTATCGCATCTATTGAATTGCAAATATTTTGATTTCGAAATAATCATTGTTAATATCGGTAAATGATAGATAGTGAGTGGTACTAAAATGTGAGCAGCAAGATTAAAAATTGTATAATTATGTCATGTCAGGGCTTTCCATAATTTTATTTTAAAAAAAGCTCTCAAGTAAGATTTAGAGTTTACCATTCAATTACACACAACAAATTATTGAAAAATAAAAATTATGAAAAATATATTTAGACTGATTACTTAGGAAATTAGTAGAATAAATTTTCTATCGTGGATACCTAGTTATTAAAAAGTTGATAAACGTTGTGTTTAATTAATTATATTTTTCTGTACTAATGCCAACATTGACAACCCTACCAAAATAGGTAAAAATTTAGTCCGCTCCTAGACTTTGTGTCGCCGCCGCCGCTTTCATATCAAAGGTCGCCGCCACTGCCCATGTTCAACGATGACAGACTACGTAGGTATAGCAAAGCGCGCCAGACACGAGTACGACAAATTGCCTAAAAAATGTACCTACGCACACTGTAATGAAATCTGCAAATCTCAACACGACACGCACTTCCTTATTTTTGCCTGTAGTCTTCTATTATTGGTTGATTAACATTGTACATTAGTGAATGCTCCACGATAGCCCGCGAAATTCAAATTTTCTTATTTTTTTTGCAATTTGCAAGCCAGTGCTAGATTGTTTGTTGATTACAATATTATTCGCGCTGTAAGACGTATGTAGTTACAGAATTATAATCATCAAAATCATCAATACAACTCTCCAAGTTCATAAAGGTCGAGGAAAAATTAAAAAAAAAATGACTTTTTCAAAGTCAAACTCATTCTAAACTAACGTGTTCAATAAATAGCAATAGGCTAATAGGTATTTGCAAGACTTGCAAGACTTGCGAGACTCTTGCTGCAAGACCAAGACCAAGACCAAGACTGAGAGCGCAATACCAAGACCAAGACCAAGACCAGGTGTATTGACGCAAGACCAAGACCAAGACTGGCCTAAGTCTCGTCTTGGTCTTGCATTTGGGCAACACTAATTTATACCGTGTTATCGGTTCTCAGCTTCTTACCTACGAGGAGCTTTCGACTGTTCTCACTGAAATTGAGGCAGTTCTAATTTCCAGACCGCTCTGTGTCCTGAATGAGGATCCGTACCCAGAACCGCTTACTCCCGCTCATTTTATAATGGCTTCTCCGTTAACTTCGTTGCCTGTCGTGAATGTTCCCGAAACGACGAAGTCTCTGACTTGCCGCAAGAAATTGCTAGACCAGTTGGTTTGTAGTTTCTGGAAGAGGTGGCGTATAGAATATTTACACAATCTTCAAGTTAGACAAAAATGGTTGAATGCCGCAGACGATGTTAAGATTGGTACAGTGGTTCTCATACATCAGGATGATGTCCCTCCTTTACGTTGGCCATTAGGTATAATCACCGAAGGTTTTCCCGGCAAGGATGGGACAACCCGCGTTGCTATGGTGAGGACATGCAGTGGCTCTTTCAAGAGACCCGTTGTCAAACTATGTCCTTTACCTTCTCAATAACATCACCGCGTTATTAAAACCATAATTTATCTTTAGTTAATATGCTTAGAATATTTTTTTTTATAAGTCCGCTTTAATATAACTTCTTTCCTTTTGAGAATATTACATATCCTCAAAGCCGGGCAGGATGCTCGCGCAAGTTTTTTATTTATAAGTTTTTTCCGCTTACAACACAGAATTGAGCGAATCATTCCTACCCATTCATTCCTAATCGACCAATCGGAAACTTTCCCGCCACTGCGAGCATCCGTCAACGGTGATTTTGGACAAGAAACGTCAGTGCGTTTTCGCATTCAACCGCTACATAACCTCAAACCGCTCACCGCTCATAACCGCTAATTATAGTGAGCTAGTCTCGTCTAGCTTACTTAAAAGGTCTAAGTTCAGACTCCAGTGTGAATACTGACCCGCATCCGCTCCACTGACCCGCATCCGCTCCATACTGACCCGCATCCGCTTCATAATCAAACCGCAATCGCATCAAAAACTGTATAACTATTATAAATAAGTGTTGGCCGACACAAGTGTGACATTTAAACAAGTGAAAGTGACCACAGAGAAACAGGAAGAAAACCAGATAGCACGTGGGACTTCCGCTGAGCAAGCTGTCCTTGAATCCACGTGTTTTGACCAGGTTCGCAAGTAAGTCCATCCATTCCTATATCTCAAAACCATCATATCCCGAAAGCTCAATTCTGTGTCGTCCAACAGTTCACCACGCTAAAATCTACACCCCAATAAAATTAATTCACCGCATACCAAGGTCCTTCGAAGTCGTTTTAAAACTTAACCACCACCAGGTAGTGGTATTAGGGCACGCCACGATAGTGGCGGTAAGGCCCCTCTTTGAGGAGTGGCTAGAGAGGCGTCACGGCGCCCTCACCTACCGCCTGACGCAGGTCCTCACCGGACATGGATGTTTCGGGAGGTTCCTGCACATCATCAGGCGGGAGGAAACGCCCGGGTGTCACCACTGCGAGGATCGCCCAGAGGACACGGTAGAGCACACGGTGCAAACCTGCCCCGCATGGGCAGAGCACCGCCGTGTCCTCGTAGAGGCGATCGGCGGCGGCGACCTCTCGCGCCCGGCTCTGGTGCAAGCCATGGTCCGGGGTGAGAGGGAGTGGGAGGCAGTCACCTCCTTCTGCGAAAAAGTTATGCTCGCGAAGGAGGTGGCGGGATGGGAGAGAGAAAGGTCCTCCCGTCCCAGCCGCCGCAGGAGACGCCCCGGGCGTCGGGAGCCACGTGACGACTCCCGGCCACCGTAGGCGCGGGCCTGCGGACGGTGAGTAATGGGTGACTCACCGTCCGATCAGCACCAGACCCGTGCCGGACGGCGCGTATATGTTCCACGCGCGCCTCAAAGAGATGTCAGCATATGAAGGGGCCCCTCAGGGCCAAGCCTGCCGGGTAAGCGGGATTGTCCGAAAGGGTTACCGCTACCCCGGAACATAAAGGGCTACGGAAGGAACATGGATGGGTTTTAGTCAGTAAGAGTCTGACACTCCCTTCCGCTCCACCCAGAGCGGGAGAAGTCATTGGATGATTTCCCAGCCTTAAAAAAAAAAAAAAAAAAAAGGTAGTGGTATTGAAATGGGGGGGGGGGGGTTGTGTAGGTACCACAACTAATAAGTGAAAAATAAAAACTTTTTTACAAAAAATAAATGAAAATACAAAACCGAAGACACCGACTTCCGAAATCAAAATTATTTTTAACTTTGTAGTGTTTTTTTGGAAGTCGGTTTTATTTTTTGTAAAAAAGTTTTTTATACTATGTAGTGATAGTGATGAATGCATGTTGCATAATACCGTCAGTTATTCGAAGCTTGCCGCGCAAGCACGTTAGTAGTTTCCGTTCTAAGAATAATATTGCTGAGGTTTTTCATGTAGTTTAGATAGAAGCCTTAGTTAGTGAGGAGTTTTAGTATTAGATACGGGTTCTGTTTTAACGAGTTAGCGTATAATTCTGTTTTTAGGTTTGAGGAGTAAGTTTAGGGATTAGAACCGTCTGTTTGGTTTTATTAGCATGGCTGCTGCTGTGTTGTTTTTTTTTGTTTTTGGGGTCCGTACCTCAGAAGTAAAACTAAACCTTTATAGGATCATATAGTTGTCCGTCTGACCCTCAAATAAATATGTTTAATGTATGTCTTTAAAATCTTTCTTCTCAGGTAAAACGGTAATTTATGAGACATATTTTGATATCCGTAAATAAATCAAAACCAATAGGGTGCTTCCCGTTGACCTAGAATCATGAAATTGGGTAAGAAACAAGCTCTCATAGCACAAGTAAAGGAATGCGTCATTTTATCATATTTTTTGCGAATTCAAACTAATATTTGCTGTTGGAGAATTTACCGTGACGTACATCACAGTATGGACGGTAAACATGATGTATTTTGCATCAACTACGGAACTCAGAACGGTTTTTTAGGTTTGTGTTGTTGCTGTTCGAATCTCAATAAATATTTTTTCTTTATTTTCTCTCATAACTGTCGCAAAATGTTAGAAAAAGCCACATTTTATGACTTTTTTGGGACACAACTAGAATATTTATCTAAAGTCAATCCCAAAAATCTATAAACACCATACTTCTAATGATTGGAGATTACTGTTATGTAGATAACAATACTACTTTACTTACAACAATTTTTTTGTTACTATCTGGTGCCTCTTTTTAATATGGGAGAACCCGAAATAAATGGATTTTATTTATTTTACTTTTCACCAGACAGAAAAGACTACAAAACACATTACCTGAGCATTATTTTAACAATATGAGCCGGTACACACGGTGCGTTGCGTCAGCGTTGCGTCGACGTAGCGCTGTCGTTGCGTCGTTTAACATAATAGTAATCATAGAGTACCTACACACGATGCGCTGTGTTGACGCAACGCCCATTAGTACATTGCGCTGCGTTGCGTCGCGTCATCGCAACGGAACAACTCATTGTATGCCACACCTGCGACCTGTATTTGGAAAATGACGCAGCGACCACGCTACGACGACGCAACGCAGCGCAACGCACTAATGGGGCCTGGCCCTAAACTGCAGCCCCCAAGACGAAGCGGTCGGGGTGTACTCATTGCGACGTTGGAACGGCAGCGCTCTGTTGCTTGTGCGTTGCTAGGGAGGACACACGTAAGATCATCTCGTTTTCCAAAATCGAAAACAGTACGTTACAACTGCGTCGTAGTAACGTTGCGATGGTGCCAGTGTGGCCGGCTATGCGTCAAAATATTTGTGTTGCGACGGCGTAACGCAACGCAACGCGCCGTGTGGAGTGGCTCTCAGATTTGAGATGTTGTTTTTTCACGACAGTCTTATCATATTTTAATCCACAACCAACTTAAAGCAATTACGGTAGGGCTAAAGTCCCAACAAAAGATTGCTTCTTTACAAGTTAGATGAATAATGTCATGAAACCTTGTTTGTTCTGACTTTTAAGTCTGATTAGCAGAGTTTCCCTAACTCAGCTAATCTGGCTAAAAAAGCTGGTTGAACCAAAAATATTTGAACGATTTTCGGCAAAAGTTTTGTAGGCGTTGTGGTCATGTAATTGGCTGCTGTTTCTACGGGTTGTGGGATTGTTTCCCGTGCGGTGCATATTTTTAAAGCTTTCTGTTTCGAGTTTTTATAGACGTGAGTGATTTTTGTTTGTAAGCCATACAGAAACATTAAGGGAGAACACTCCAGTAGTGACTTTGAAGTGAGTTAGTTGACTTTAAAGTGAGCTGTCAGTACCTAATGTCAATACCTAGAATTAAATGGAACGACACTTCACGCGTGAGATTTTTACAAAATCGACAGACTGTTAGCTATAATGAAAAAAAATACTGTATAAAGAATTTGACATATCTATTGAATCTAATCGGTCATCTAAATATTCAAGGTTATTCCAGGTAAGGATAATATTATTTTTTATTTACGAAACTTTTACACATCTCTGCCAAACCTTTTGGGGAACCAAGGCGCGATTGTTTTTTAATTTTTGAAAATATAATAAAAGAAAATATGATACAAGATTTTAAAACCGATTAATTAACTATATAAACCAATTAATTTTATATTTTTATCTTCCTCAAAGATAAATGACACAGATTACACGAGAAGATAAAACGGGGTAAAAAAGATTAAGAACACCAGAAAGATATTCTCCGGAAAACAGTAGGAAAACGACCGTAATTACAGCAAAAAGCCTCCTTAAAAATAATTGTAAGGGGATCTTTTATCATCCCTCGGAATTTAAGACCACTGTAAAATTCATCCAAATTGAATTTTGTAGACACATTTAATTGTACTAAGTGTTATATGGAAATTTTAAAACGGTTCTGCTGCAGTACGAAATTGGAATTAAGTATTAACGAGAGGTCGTAAAATTTATTGGCTCAGTATCTCCTTCAGCTGTAATTTGATGACGGTGAATAATGATCTCAACGATTTAGTACTGACATTTGGTTGCTACTGGTAGAATTTTGAAAGAAGTTTAATGACGATTAGGATTTTAATAAAAAACCGCACATACAAAATTTTAAAAAAAATCCTACTACCTACGTGAAAGTTTGTGACGATGATGTATGGTTTGTTACACTTTCATGCAAAAGCTACTGAATGGATCTGGATGAATCCTATCCTTGGACATTTCACACAACGCCATACAATCCCAAGCTAAGCAACCTAATGCTTGTGTTATGGTAACGAGATGGCTGATAAACTACTTATATATACATTTTTTTTTGTAAATACATACATATTATAGATAGAAAAACACCCAGACCCAGAACAAATAATTGCAGGTCGTACAAATATTTGTTCCGTGCGGCAATCGAACCCGTGACATCCTACTACGTGAAAGTTTGTGACGATGATGTATGGATGTTTGTTACATTTTCATGCAAAAACTACTGAATGGATCTAGATGAAAGACACACAGATAGTTTATAACCTGGATTTGTTAATACAGGTTATAAACTATATTTGTGCCAAATTACACAACCTACTACCGCGATAAAAAGTATCATATTATGTGTTCAAAAGATACTTTTTATCCCGGTAGTAGGTTTTCATGGGATAGTTACAAACATCCACGCGAACGAAGCCGCTGACAGAAGCTAGTAAATTCTAAACCAACATAACTAACAGTCGTGCTAATTTGTAATAATCACACTGTGAAACATAGGTGAACACGAAGTGAGCTGGAAATAGTGGTAATTTACCATTAAGTGGTATGACAAGTACTAAAAATTTTTTTTTAAATTGATTATTAAGATATGACATTGGGAATGAAAAAGAAAAAATTGAAATTAGTAGATCTTTGATGATAATTAACTTGACATGTAATTTAAAATTGACATTGTTTAGTATTATTTTAGTATTTTTTTAATGATCTTGTGTTAGTGTATTTTAATTTCAATTGTAATTAATTTAAAAACTATTATTATGGTCTTATTTGCATGCCCATTGACGGCAAAATATGGAGAACATTATTTTATTGAAACATCTGTGTAGCTACAACCCATGTTTGCAAAGTAATAAATGATTTGATTTGATTTGATTTGTAATAATCTAGCTGACGGATTAAAAAATAAATTTTAGATATCATCCCTATTTTAGGGCCAGTCCTAATCTAAAAGGTATCTCAGTAAGAACTTGAATTTTAACTTAAAACTTTAATGAAATTCTCTGGGGTATTTGAAAAGTAAGGTCTACGCAAACTACTCACAGACAACTGAGGACCTCAAAGAAGAAATTGCACGCTAAATTCGTGGAATCCTTTCTGCAAAACATCAAAAGGGTGCATTCCTGCCTGCAAAGCAACTATTGGCATTTAACCGATATTTTGTTTCATGTGTACTACCTCTTATAAATTATATTAAGAAAAATATGTAAATCTATACTAATATTATAAAGCTGAAGAGTTTGTTTGTTTGTTTGAACGCGCTAATCTCTGGAACTATTAGTCCGAATTGAAAAATTCTTTTTGTGTTGGATAGTCCATTTACCGACAAAGGCTATGGGCTATGTAACATCACGCTACAACCAAAAGGAGCCGAGTAGCGGGTGAAACCGCGCGGGAGCCTAGTAAAACATATATTTTTAAGTTTTTGAAATAGGACTACGTTGTCGTTCTAGTGGTTACAAGTGCTACTTCTGAGCTTGAGGTCCCGAGTTCGACTTCCAGGTCAGGTATTTCTAAGTATTGTTAGGTTTTTCCATTAGTAATTTTACAGTAGTAGTCCGGAGTATGAATATGTGCCCGGTTGATGGCAATAGGTTCACCCCTATTACATAGGACTTAATCATAGCTTGATAAACAATATAGGGGTACCTATTATGGGTGCACTTCTGCCCAACCCTTCAGGGAAGGCGTGATGTAAAATAATGTGTTGGTCTTTGAATAGGGGTGTTGACAGGGTAAAAAACAAGAAATTATATTTAGTTCGTCAGTCAGATATTAAAAAAATATCAGCCATGTACTTTTTTTTTGCTTTATCGTATTAATAAAAAGTGACTGATACAAAACTCATCAAAGTTTGGGAGTGGGGGCACGCTACGTCAAAACTCAGTATGAAATCTACATAGGAGTGACGTCATGCCACATTTAACACACTGTATCTTTTGTTAACAAGTAAAAATAAAAGAAAACCTGTCCTAAACTAGAATTGGGATGAAGACTAAAATTTTTAATTTTAATCATCATCCTAATTCTACTTCTTATTGTACGTCGTGTACGGACTGCTAATTGAAACACAAGTGCTAGGACATTCTGGCTATTCACTGATCATTTGAGTTAGTATCCCGTTACTTTTGAGTTGCATCGTGGACGATGGGCCTTTTTTATGAGACTGGGAAATCACGCACTCATTAATTACCTCCTTCTCTGGGTGGAGCAGAAGGGAGTGTCAGACTCATACTGAGTTCCGGGGTAGCGGTAACCCTTTTGGGCAATCCCGCTGACCCGGCAGGCTTCGGCATTTCTTTGAGGCGCGCGTGGAACACGTACGCGCCGTCCAGCACGGGCTTGCCGGTGTATTCTATATAGAACTCACCGTGATAATTTAGGTGAAGTGATCTGTAATTCCACCTGATGCTAGGGATTGATACTACTGACAGCTCACTTCGTGTTCAGTTTACCTATATTTGTCGACACGGTTGGCGCAGTGGTTGAGCGATTGACTGCTGCGCAGCATGTCGCGGGCTCGATTCCCGCACGGAACAAATATTTGTACGACCTGCAAGTATTTGTTACGGGTCTGGGTGTTTTTCTATCTATAATATGTATATATTTACAAAAAAAAATTTATATAAGTAGTTTATCAGCCATCTCGTTACCATAACACAAGCATTCGGTTGCTTAGCTTGGGACAATATGGCGTTGTGTGAAATGTCTAAGGATATTATTATTATTTTCACGGTGGGATTTATACAAAATAGCACTACTGGTCCTGATCGGACGGTTAGCTACTAAGTGTCTTTTTCACAGAGTTACGCTCAAACCTGAAACTAAAAGACCGTGCTTATTATTTGGGACCACCCACAGTTTTATGTCCACAACGATGTCAGGGAAAAGTTCTAGTGCAATAAAGTAAATGGAAAATGTTAAGAGCCTGCACTATTTATGTGCTTTAAAAGCGAGGTTTACACAAACCATTTCATGCTGCAGCGCTGTATGGGAAATATACATTCAGTCAAAAAAGTATCGGGAATGGATGATTTGTTTATGGTTCCAAATACAATTTTTTGTTTTTTTTTATAGTTGTCAGATTGGCACAACTGTTTTCCATTTTGGCGCGGAGTTTGAGTTGCATCTGTTATTTATATTAAATACAGTGCTGGTTTTAGTAATATCATATATAGTGTGTATTGCGAATTTCATAATGGACAAAAATATCGAACAAAGAGTTTGTCTTAAATTTTGCATCGCCAATGGAATTTCGTGTTCGGAGTCACTGAAAATGTTACAGAATGCTTACGGTGAATCGACTTTATCAAAAACTCGTGCTTATGAGTGGTTCAAAGCGTTCAAAAGCGGTCGAGATGTGATGGAAGATTTGCCTCGCTCTGGTAGGCCGTCAACGTCTGCAACTGAAGTTAACATCGCAAAAGTGAAGAAAATTGTGACTGAAAATCCCCATTCAACTCTGAGAGAGATAGCCGCCGAACTTTCTGTATCTCACGAGTCGATCCGTACCATTTTAACTAATCATTTGGGTATGAAACATGTTGCTGCTCGGCTAGTCCCAAAAGATCTGAATTTTCTCCAAAAACTCAATCGCATGAAAGTCGCTGAGGACATGCTAGAACGAGTCAGTTCGGACCCAACATTCATGAAACGCATTGTTACTGCTGACGAGACGTGGGTTTACGAGTTTGACATGCAAACTAGTCAACAAGCTTCGGAGTGGCGCCTTCCAACTGAACCGAAACCGAAAAAACCACGCCAAAGTCGATCAAAAGTCAAAGTCATGTTGACTGTTTTTTTTGACTATCGCGGTGTTGTGCACTCTGAATTCTTACCGGAAGGTCTTTTTTTTTTTTTTTTTTAAGGCTGGGAAATCATCCAATGACTGCTCCCGCTCTGGGTGGAGCGGAAGGGAGTGTCAGACTCTTACTGACTAAAACCCATCCATGTTCTTTCCGTAGCCCTTTATGTTCCGGGGTAGCGGTAACCCTTTCGGACAATCCCGCTTACCCGGCAGGCTTGGCCCTGAGGGGCCCCTTCATATGCTGACATCTCTTTGAGGCGCGCGTGGAACATATACGCGCCGTACGGCACGGGTCTGGTGCTGGTCGGACGGTGAGTCACCCATTACTCACCGTCCGCAGGCCCGCGCCTACGGTGGCCGGGAGTCGTCGCGTGGCTCCCGACGCCCGGGGCGTCTCCTGCGGCGGCTGGGACGGGAGGACCTTTCTCTCTCCCATCCCGCCACCTCCTTCGCGAGCATAACTTTTTCGCAGAAGGAGGTGACTGCCTCCCACTCCCTCTCGCCCCGGACCATGGCTTGCACCAGGGCCGGGCGCGAGAGGTCGCCGCCGCCGATCGCCTCTACGAGGACACGGCGGTGCTCTGCCCATGCTGGGCAGGTTTGCACCGTGTGCTCTACCGTGTCCTCTGGGCGATCCTCGCAGTGGTGACACCCGGGCGTTTCCTCCCGCCTGATGATGTGCAGGAACCTCCCGAAACATCCATGTCCGGTGAGGACCTGCGTCAGGCGGTAGGTGAGGGCGCCGTGACGCCTCTCTAGCCACTCCTCAAAGAGGGGCCTTACCGCCACTATCGTGGCGTGCCCTGCGCTGGGTTGCGACAGTCGCTGATTCCAGGCCGCCATGAGATCGCGCCGGAGGTCCGTCCGCTCCGCCGCAATTTGCTGCGGACACGGAGTTTCCCCCCGGCTTAGTACCTCCGCGCGCCACTCGAACAGGCGCGCGAGGACTATCGCCTCCAGATCCCACGGCGTACCGGAAGGTCTAACGGTAAATAAAGAATATTATTTGAGCGTCATGCGGCGTTTAAGAGAGCAAATTCGACGAAAAAGGCCAGATTTGTGGAAAGAAAATTCTTGGATTTTGCACCACGACAATGCGCCTTCGCACAAGGCTATCATTGTGAACGAATTTTTGACCAAACACTCAACAAATACCATCCAGCAACCACCATATTCACCAGATATAGCTCCTGCTGACTTTTTTCTTTTTCCTAAACTCAAATTACCACTTCGTGGCACCCGTTTTCAATCGATAAAAGACATAAAGGAGAGGACATACTTTGAAGGTGATAAAATAAATTTGGATGAATAACAGACATTGATCTTTTCCCGGTACTTTCTTGACAGAGTAGTATATGGGGTGCAAATATTTCACATAATATTTGGTTTTACCAAAGCCGTGTTTACGGATCATTGGCGATTATATTATTGAGATAATTAATTCAATATTCGCACAATGGAAAAGTAGTTCATTATTGTGATGTATTTTATTTAGGGACAAATTAAATTTTTTGCTAGCAAAACTTCGGTACCTTGGATGGGTAACTATACTTTTTTATGCTTAGTATCGTTATAATTATCGTGCTTAGTGGTCGATACACATAGTTCACACGTGTGAAGTTTTGCTAGATAATTTAATTTGAACCTGGCTATGCTTCTTTATTTTACCTGACTGTGAGTAAGCGTATCAATAGATATTCCACTCGTTGTCTCACTGATTTATCAACCAACGTCTTAACATACCTACTTAGGGTGAATTTTACTAAATAAACTCAACGCGATCAGTACTCCGTTTAAGGGCTTTTTAGGGTGGGAAATCATAAAATGACTCTACCTACCCTGGTTGAAACGAAAGACTCTTACTGACTAAAACCCAAACATGTTTCTTCCTTATCTTTTTATGTTCCGGGGTAGCGGAATCTCTTTCGGACTACCCCACTGACCCGTTTAAGGGCTGTCTGCGTCATTATTTTTTGTGGAATATTGACACTGCCAGGTCTTGAACGTGATCGCGTTCAGTGTTATTCTTACATCCTCATGATTCCCAAAAATACAACTGTAATTGAATCTCGAATCCTTGGTAAAAATTAACTCGCACATTCGGCAGTCCCTTCTATAAAGAAGGGACTGCCGAATGTTTTCAGTATTAAGTCTACAGATTACGTTAGTCTTAGTAGACACTAGCAATTTAACGGTAACGAATAATCAACTCCGCCTATCGCAGTCCACTAATGGACATGGCCTCTCCCAGGCTGCGCCACATCACCCTGTCCTCCGCCTTCCACATCCAGTCTGTCCCAGCCACCTTCTTAAGGTCATCGGTCCATCTAGCTGAGAGGCACACTACGCTTGCCGATACCCTGTCTCCACTCCAGGACTCGTCTGGTCTACCGGTCATTGGTCCTTCGACAAACATGGCCAGCCTACTGCCACTTTAGTTTACTTAGTCTGCAAGCTATGTCGATGACTTTAGGAGCGTCAAAATAAGCAAATCCCGTGTTAATAATTTGAAAAAGTTAAGCTTTATTTACGGATTTATCTTTAATACCGATTCAAAATCATTTTGTTTGATAGGCTTTTCACAGGCATACAATATTTATTTAAACTCAACTAAATGAAACTATCTTTATCGAAAATTAAATCATCGTCCATTTGGTTTTGTTTACAACCATTTTGCTTTTATTCGCTGTGGTTATTTGGCAATGTGAGTCGAATCAATCAACTAAACTTCGAAGTCCATTACTGAATATTAGCCTCTTCCAGGCCTGTCCTCAGCCTTCTCATTGAAGTCTATAACAATCATTTTTTTAAAGTTGTCCGTCCATCTAACTGGGGGGCGTCCCTCACTACGCATGCCGATAGATTTTTCACTCTAGGACTTGTCTGCCCCACCGGATAGCAGTCCCTCGATAAACATGTCCAGCTCACTGCCACTTCAGTTTGCTAACTCTAGTATTCTCGCTTATAAGTTGGTAACTCCGGTTCTTTTGTTAATAATTTCAATCCTGATTTTATCCCTCAAAGAAACCTATGTGAGTGCTTACAACGAAAGTTCCAAAATTGGAGCAACATTATATAAGCAGCCGGTGATATAACAAAGGCTTCCTCGTTACAAGAAGGAGTTGTTCATTATCTACTACGGGATGGTGGATGATATGACATCTGTCATCGCTTTCTTGGCCATATTAGTATGTACATTTTACTACTTTTCTTATAATCTTCAGTGCTTTCCGTAAGAAACAATCATGATCTTACTACTATATAGTAGTTAGGGTCTTTTATAGGCTTTACGTCTGCTTATACCAAAAATAGTGAACACTGGTGGCCCGGCAGTAACAGCCGTGACTTACAAGTTACAGGTCATAGGTTCGAAACCAGACAGTCGCTTAACTTTGTGTAAATTGTTTCGTGACCACTGTTCTGAAAACGGTGAAGGAAAACATTGTGAGAGAACATGTCCTAGGACCAAAAATTCGAAGATAAGTGACATCTACCAACCCGCAGTGGGGCCACGTGTTGGTTAGCAGCCTACTCATTGGGATATGGCCTTTGTCCGGCAATGAGAACATTATAAGCTCCTTGTGCTGTACCAAAAGTAACTTAAAAAACGCATAACTCTACTCATATCTTCATACAAACATCTTTTTTTTTTTTTTGTAAGTCTGGGAAATCAACTAATGACTGCTCCCGCTCTGGGTGGAGCGGAAGGGAGTGTCAGACTCTTACTGACTAAAACCCATCCATGTTCCTTTCGTAGCCCTTTATGTTCCGGGGTAGCGGTAACCCTTTCGGACAATCCCGCTTACCCGGTCATACAAACATCTAACCTCAACTTTTCGTAACTTGCATACCGTTTAAATAAACCTAGCGGGTGGTATCAGCACGTACAAAGCTAAACTTCAAGTGTTTCTAACACTAATTGTAAATACTATTACTAAGTTGAAGATCACTACAGAACAACAGGAAGAGTGAGAGCGAAGCAACTTCGTTGTAACTAGTGAGTTAAGTGAGCAAACGCCTCCGTAACTGTAGCTTATTGTCGAAAATTCGTAGTAATTTGAAGTCAAACTCAAAGCATTTATTTCAAATAAACCAATTACAGGCATTTTTAAATTGTCAAGGAGTCGGTCAGTCACAGAGGAGCAGTTGCCCATTCCAAACCAGTAGGTACCTGCGGAGAAAAACGGGCAAGAAACTCCACGGACAATTTTTTAAATCAGAATATGTTTACAAAATAAGGGTTACATCATTCATGTTGAAATTATACTTGTGAGAACGATGCAGAAAGTAAAACGCTTTTTACTTTCTGCATCGTTCTCACAAGTATAATTTCAACATGAATGATGTAACTCGTAATAAAAAATTAAAAAAAAATCAAAAACAATTGAATAATATTAAATCAAATTTTAAAAGATCCGTGGCAGCTAAGAGTTCACCTGTCCCTACTGACGGCGCCTGTTCACGAACATGACGCATGGATCACCATTCAGCTGAATCATTTCGAAGGGAGCTAAATGATCCAACACACGCGCCACCTTTAATTATGAACACTGGAGAACTGTCGATGGAATGTGCATGTGAACTGAGAGGCCACACTGGGAACTCGCAAAATGAAAATCCTAGTATTTAGTAAAATACTTGAAACAATTGTAGAACGAATCTTGAATTTGTAGGCAAATATAAAAACTACTACCCTTATAGTGTGGTACCTCAGTTTTCACAGACGAACAGCCAGATCTCGGAAAATATCTTAAAAATGGTTTTGTAAATACAGACATTTGGTAAAGAATTTGTAAATATGCTTACTAAATAACAGACCACAAAGCAATAACGATAAAAAAATATAGTGACTGAATTGTGGTCCCTCAGTCCATACAATAAAAATTAATAATTTAGTGAATTCGTACTACTGAATAAAATAAATAAAAGTGTTCTTTATACAGTGTTTTACATTAAAAAAATCTGATACCAAATACTACCACCATTTAAATAAAATCAAGGTGATTTTATTTAAATGATGGTAGTTTTTTAGTTCAACTAAATATTTTTAAAAGCCAGATACACCGGAAAGTCTCGACAAACAGCCGAGGCGAAAGAAAAAACGAGAGAGCAAGGAAAAGTTTTAGTTTACTCTATGGCAAAGCGGCAAGTAGAATGAACTACTAGAGAAGCAAACTGCTAAAAAAAAAACACAAAAACTATCTCTGGACCAGTTCGAAGCAAAAACAATGTTTGCCTTTAGTGTCGGATCCGTTTAAGGACATGATAAACTAGATAAACTTTTTATTTTTACAAAATTCAATAACAACTATTAAAATTAAAATATAATATCTTAAACTAACAAAGATTTCAAATTTATTAATGACTAGCGACCCGCACCTTTGCACGGTAATGTAGATACAATCGCGCGGGCGAAGTCGCGGGCGAAAGCTTATTATGATATTATTTTATCAGCTCTATGTATTGCAAACATTCTAGGGCGGTTTAGTAGCACACGATTACTTTTGTGGTACTGAATTTTCTACAAATCGGGACAAAATTAAATAGCAGCCCTAAGAAATAGCCCGTCTATTGTTAAGAGAGCATAAATAATTTTGTCGTGCAAACGAAGCGTTTCAGGAGTTATTCATTCAAAAATTGTTACTTGGAGTAAGCAGGCCGCCTTTGTAAAACATTTGTCATTATAATCACCCAAAGCTGCCGTCTGCGGTAATAAAATTATTTCACAGTAAACATTTTGAAAATTAAATTTTAAAGACTTCTCACTTGGAGTAATGGCCCGTTTTAAGTACAGACGTGACGTAATAAGTTAGCGCACTGAAAACTTTGTATAGTTGTTTTTTTTTTTTCGTTTTCATGGCAATGGCAGCACGAGATTTGTGTAACTGGAATGCATTTGTAACCTAATTATTTATAAAAACTATACTAGTAAAAATAAACGTAACCTATATTTGGGCCACCTAGTACCTGTTAGTTGGACACTGTGTAGAAATTATAAGGTTCATATTCGTAAACCACGTATTAGTTCTTGTATTCAACTGCCGGGTGTCAGAAACGCATTTTCTCATCGGCCGGAGTGTAATTACAAAAGAATAATATTTAAAAAAAAACAAAAGACGCGCTTTAATAGAAGAGTAAACTTAGAAGTAGAAAATAAATTTAAATTAAGAATAGTGTGGTAAACAAAAATATCAATGTAACTATTGACATCAAGGACCCCGCGCTTGATGTCAATAGTTACAATATTTTGATGACAGATATTGTAAAAAGTAAGTAAGTAAATATTGTAAAAGTAGATTCATTATGGAAATATCTTAAAAGGCACCTCACTTTTGTGATACCTACAGAGTATTGTAGGTAAAAGTAGCATTATATTAAGACCCAAACTTTATAAGAGAATTAAAATAGCCTCCCTAATATAAACGCACAACACTATTCCTTTACTACGGCCCTACTAAAAAGCAAAATTAAAACGAACTACCATGGCAATTCGTTCCCATCTCTAAATTCGAGTAATAAAATGTTAGAAACACAAAACCTCACTTCATTTTGCTACCCAATCCGTTTTACCTGCTAACGTGAAAATATATTTGTGCGTAGGGCTGGCACTACGTATTCTGAACTAATTTATTAAAGAATACCTTTTTTTTTGTGAATCCTAACAAGCATAATTGATAGATCGTCACACATGCTCACTCGCATATAATTTTGTCGCTCGTCTCCATATATCATTTTATAATTCATCAATCTTTTTCACAATCTTTTTATAATATACATCAATGACCTTCCAAAAGCGACAAAATACAACACAATCCTATTTGCTCATGATAGTACAGTACTGTTCGCAGGAGATAATAAATCACACATGGAACATGAGATAAATACGACTTAAGATAGCGTTATAAACTGGTTGACATCAAACAATTTACATATAAATCTCGACAAAACCAATTTTATGACATTTAGAAGTAGAGTAAGTAAAATAGCAAACATGAACATAAATTACCGAAATAATAAGATTCAAGAAGTTGACGTTACGAGATTCCTGGGTATACAGATAGATAAAAATTTGAATTTTGAAAAACATATCGATACATTATGCACTAAACTGAATACCTTCTCTTATGCATTGTTCAAACTCAAACAAACGGTCAGCACTTCTACAGTTCTTACAGCCTACAACGGCTATGTTGCACCTATTCTAAAGTATTGTGTTATTTTTTGGGGTAATTCTACAAAAAAGGAAGCGGTATTTAAAGCCCAGAAGAAATGTATACGAGCCATAACTGGTATAAAAGTACCCGACAGGTGCAGACCATCTTTTTTAAAATTAAATGTTCTTACGTTACCATGTGATATTTGAGGTCATAATGTTTGTTAGAAAAAATACAAACTACTTTAGTAACTTAAAACAGCAAAAGATACAAATAGCACATATCTTTTCCAATTAATAAAACAATGTTGTTAAATAAAAGTATATTATGTATGGCTCCACGTATATATAACCATTTACCAAAGTCACTTCTGGAGATAACTGATATAAATATATTTAAAAACAATATAAAAACATTGTTACTAAAAAAATCATATTATTCGGTCACTGAATATTTACAGGATAAACTGATCTAATGTTACTCCATACAATATTTTTAGATAATGTCTTTTATTTTTAAGTTTCTAATTTTGTAGATACCTATGTACTTATTTGTAAATTTGCATGCCTTACGGTAGGATATGGTTAATGGACACTATTGTTATTATAAGACCTTTTCTTTTGTACCCATATACGCAAATGAATAAATGATTATGATTATGTATACAAAACATTTTAAAAGGGTTTCTTGCCCATTCTTCCCTATACAAAACTTTCTTTTGGATGGGGCGACTAGAATCAATTCTATTTTTCTTGTTCATTTTGACGGTAAAACACAAGAAAGGCTTTCACGCAATAAAGGCATTGATTGTGCCTATTTGAAATAAATGTTTTGGCTCTGACTTTGACTGCGTATCGATGATTTTAACCTTTAGTTTTATGTTGCCATCAACCAGGTTCAAAATCGGGTTGCTATTGAGAAATTCCAGATGGAAAAAGCCAATCAAATCTTGCCCAGGTCAGGCAAGATTTGATTGGCTTTTTCCAGAGTTGAACCCAGTACGTCATCAAAGAGATGTCAGCATTTGAAGGGGCCCGCTACCCCGGACCACAGAGGGCTAGAGAAGGAACATGAATAGGTTTGATTTCCCACCCTCAAAGTCGCATGTAATTACTTAACAACTCTTGGCAGGCAAAGCAGCTTCACTACTTCAGCGGGATTGTCCTAAAGGGAACCCCGTTACCCCGGCACATAAAGATAAGTCAGTAAGATTCTGACTCCCCCTTCCGCTTCAACCAGAGTGGTAGGGGTATTTTGATGATTTACCCCCCCTTTATAATAGGCAAAGCTGCTACTATGTGTTACTATCAAGTTCAGTACTAAAGAACGAATGAGGTTTCATAATTTTGCACAGACATATTTTTTTTTAACAGTTGGCAATTTCAGACGATACTAATAATAAAAAGGTTAGATCCATTTTCTAATAAAAAAAATATAAAAATTAAATATTTTCCGTAGCGTGACAACCATACTAAGGTAAAAGTCAAAGTTCGCCTAATACGTTCTTATTTATTACCTGTTTCTATCTATACAAGCAAGCCATGTCGAAAATGTAATGATTCAAAGGGTCTTACAAATTGCAACGAAGCACCATTACTGTAGGTACTAACTTGCCCCGGGGTGATGTCCGCGCAAAACAAATTCTACCCCTTTTTACCCCATTAGGTATTGTGGAGAATACCTTCTTGGCAAGTTGCATGCCTTTTTTTAAAGCTATTATGGAACCCTAAAGGGTGCCAAACGGAAGCCTATTAGTAAACCTCCGCTGTCCATCTGTCCGTTAGCGAGTTGTATCTCATGAACCGTAATAGAACATTTTTAATTTTCACAGATGGTGTATTTCTACTGCCGCTATAACAACAATAATAAAAATAGGATTAACGTTTGTTCCATAAACGGAACTAACGGCTTTTGTTTTAGGTGTAATTTTCAATATTTTACGATAGTACGGAACCCTTCGTGTGCAAAATATTACCTGTGGTACATCTGAAAAAACGTAAAAAATGCCTAATCATTTTATCATTGCTCGGATAAAGATATTGGCGGTGAAAAAATCAGTCCTTATTAACATTCGTTTAGTATCGGACATAACACTAATTGTAGTATTTTTTTTTCTGTAGCAAGTCAATTGGAATATTGTCACTTATTTGTATTGCCTTGTTACCTGCCCTTTACAAAACAATTGTAATAACTTTTGGGAACTTTTCCTATCGACAGCGATGTGGACAAATTTTTTAATGCCCTTTGGTTATTTCCCGTCCCGTTTTACATACTTGTAATTGTTAATATTTTAGGTTATGTAAACATTATGTTTATAAAGAAATGATACATTATTATTAAAAGAAAATTGTAATAGATTCCAATATTCTTACCTAAGAATTTAGATAATATTTTTAAAGTCAAATCAATCGGACTTCCATTATACTACCTAGACGTTTTATTTAGAGCCAAATTTTATTAAGAAATCCTTTACAGACACTTGAAAACAATAGAGCGTTCAGATGGAAGGATTGGAAATTAATTATTTTGTGATTGAGTTCGAAGTTTTTGGGAGACCTTCGCAATGTTTTAATCATTTTTTAATGCCCCTCGGTACCTAGTCATTTAAAAATGTATTTGATTTAAGTAAAGTCAAAGTCAAATTTCATATAGGCAAATGACAGGCATTTTTAAATGTCAAGATTAACAAAAATAAAATGCAATTGATTCTAGTTGCCCCTTACAAAAGGTAGTTTTGTATGGAGAAGAATGGGTAACTCCACCGTTACTCAAATGTTTGACATTGCACCGCACCTGGAAAAAAATACTATACCACAAAATGTGAAAAAAACAAGTAAAGCAATGACAGGTAAATTAATATTAGGTCCCAACATATGAAATTGGCGTTTTGTCAAACTGACCACTTTGATCTCAAATATTTGGCGTTTGGTTAAGAATCTAATCCAAATTTAAATTTTATTTTAGGCTTGTGTATTTGTGTTTTTCTTTAACATTGTTCGGTTCAAAATATGGAAAACTTAAAATATCTTAACGCCGCAGAAACAGCTCGTAGGATTAATGATGCGTATGGGGTGGAAGAAAACACGGTACGCTTTTGGTTCTAACGTTTTCCCCTTCGGAAATTTTGACCTACAGAACAAACCCCGTGCACAGCCAGAGAACATAGTTGACAATGAAGAATTAAGAGTGATCGTGGAAGCGGATTCATCGCAAACGACGTCAAAGTTAGCGGTAACCACCGGTGTGAGTGATAAAACAATTTTAATTCACTTGAAATAAATTGGAAAAGTAAAAAAGCTCAAAAAATCGGTACCGCATGAATTGAGTGAAACAAACCAACAATCAAGAGTCGATAGCTGCGTTACATTACTCAACCGTCACAATAACGAGGGGATTTTGAATCGTATCGTTACTTGTGATGAAAAATGAATTCTGTAGGATAATCGGAAACGTTCATCACAATGGTTGGAGCCATGAGAACCTGCCAAATCCTGCCTCCAGTGAAAGTTGACTCAAAAAAAAGGAACTGGTAAGTTTCTGGTGGACCAGTGCTGGTGTCATCCACTACAGCTTCCTAAGATCTAGCCAGATAATTACGGTAGATCTGTACTGTCAACAATTGCAAACCATGATGGAAAAGCTAGCAGTTAAACAACCGAGATTGGTCAATTACTCTAGCCCACTGCTGCTTCAGGACAAGGCTAGACCACCCATTGCGGAGTAGGAGCTGCGATTGGAATGTCTCTGATACCAACCGTACTCCTCGGAACTTGTTCCAACAGATGACCACTTTTTCCGAGATTTAGACAATTTCTTGCAGGGAAAAAAAAATTCAATGAGGCTGTCAAAACCGCCGTCAAAGATTTTATTGATCCCACAATTTTTTTTAGCAACTGCCTATAAAATGACGCAAATGCATAGGATATCAATGGTACATACTTTGATTGATTAATTAAAATAATTTCATTTACCAAAATCGTTGTGCTTTTTAATACAAAACATTTCATATGTAAGTATGACCTACAACAGAAAAGTTGTGTTTCTACTTTGCACCGCGCTCTCCAATAATTCATAGTCTTGTAGTCAAAATTACTAAAAATCTACTAAATTACTGACAGTGGAACAAAAACTGGTCTAGTACTACTACTGACCTTGAACTCCTGGCTTCGATTCCCAGGTTGGGTAACGTGATATTCCGGGATAGCCTGGAGTACGTATTTGTGTTCGATTAATGGCAATAGGCTCGGTCCCTATCGTATGCGATTTAAACATAATTGGCGATACGTGGATGTAAATACAATGGGTACACCTGTCTAACACTTCAGGAAAATACAGAATGGTGTGATGATACGTTAAAACAAAAATATTTTGACTCTCGTGCGTATATTATAGAGTTCAACGGCCTGACAACAAAATTCTGAGCAACAGCGTTTCGTTTTAAAACCTTCCCGATCAATACTGTCATACATCTCATAAAATTTAAATTAAAGACCAACCAGCGAACAATTTCCTCCATAATTGTTTGTAACCGCATGATTTTCCTGATAACAAGAGTGACGTGTGCAATCAATTATACGCCATATTACTTGCAAGATAAACACGAAATTGGCATGTTAAATAATGGACCTGTTAATTGTTGTTGCGTACGAGAATTTGGTAACATATTCATAGCTTCAATGATGGATTATGGGTGCCTACTTAATACAATATTGAAGTATGGTGATGTTTTGAGAGCAATATTTGCACCGGTTTCACTAACGTCGCTGAAAACCAGCGCTGAGGCTTTGTCATAGGGTCGCAGCATTATTCTAAGTGATGGTCGCATAGGGTCGCAGCATTATGCTGAGTGATGCCGTTTAGCGTGAATGAGACGCAATTTGTTTTTTTTTGTATACCCTGACAGTCACCGGTTCTACGGCTAATATGGCCGGCCTATTGCCACTTCAGCTTGCTTATTCTGTGAGCTATGTCTACGAATTTGGTTTGGATTCGATTTCTCAAATACTCCATGCGGAGCTCGTTCTATAGCGAGCTATGGAACGTGAGCGACCTTGAACTTATGGGCCAGCCGTATCGTTAGAGTCTAAGTGTCTTAGAAAAATAATTATAATAATTATGTTATTTACAACACATTTTTCATAAAATTATTTTTATTCAGCTTATTCCGAAAAAAATACAATGTACGCTACCAATTAAGAACCCATTTGAACTCTGTCAACGATTCATCAATTACATTCAACCATAGCCAAACAAAGCACTTATCCGAATAAACCCGAATAAAAAAACACGGGTTAAAAACACGAAGCGATATTAATTCCCTTGTACTAAACGCTATACATTTGTTCACGAAGATATATGATCAAAGGAACAAAGGTACGTTCGGCCATATTAATTTAAAGCCGTATATCATAACAATATGTTTTCAGCCAACGTTGACTTTCGAGTGTGGATAGCCATTATTGTACGTGGCATTTAAATTTCGAACAAGGGTCAGTGTCATAATAAAAAAATATAGGGTCATCGTCGTTTTTGTTGTGGCAACATTGATCGATATTCTCTTTGGTTTTTGATAACCCTTCCTAACTCAGATAGCAGTGATAGCCTAGTGGTGTGACCGTGGGACTGCCAAGTCATAGTTCCCTAGTTCGAACCCAAGGCAAGCACCTCTGATTTTACAGATTCATGTGCGTATTGTATAATTATCACTTGCTTAAAATCGGTAAAGTAAAACATCATGAAGAAACCAGCATGTCTAAGAGATACTTCTCAACAGCATGTGAAGCTAAGTCAGAGGCTCATGGGCAGCATAAAAACTCTGACACCAAGTCAATAACCGCACTAAAAGAAGAAGAGACTCAGTAGAAATACTAATGGATGGATGGTTTTCAAAATCAGTGATATTTTTAATTACAAAAGCAGCCAGAATTAATTTCGGAAGTCAGGGGCAAAAAACGAAAATACAAAACTAAAGACACTCACTTCCGATTTTAAAGTAATTTTTCACTTTGCTTTGTAGACTTTTTTTTACTAAAAAGTTTTTTTATTTCGACTCCAACACCAGTAACTAAAAAGAAGACACTCCCTTGGAATTAAGGATTATGTATAACGGTTTACACTAATGAACTAGAACACTGAAACATCATTTTAATGTTAGAAATGAACGAAACCACTCAACTTGATAGCACCCTTTACGAGTATTCTGAAACAGTATGGCTAGACTATAATTAAAAATATTTCGGAGTTATAACATTTATGTGTATTAAAGTTCGGTCACATACATCAAAAAGTTAGTCAGGCTAAAATTAAAGCGAAGCTAGTAGCTGATGTTATTAAAAATTTGAACAGTGTAGGTGACTCTTATGAGTGTGACTCTCTGTGAGTTAGAACTAAAATTGATTCTGGATCCAGGGAAAATATTATAATGGCGGTTACATTATGCCCATTATTGTTATGCTATAAATGCGCTTTACAGCGTGTATTATTGCAGCAGGAGGAATGGTATTCAAGCAAGATAATTGTAACCGGCGTAACCAGTTTAAACATAATTTGGAGAACGCAAAATTAAGAATTAACACTGAATCTATTGGCCACTTTTAGTCATACTCACTTTACGTTGAGTGCGACAGTAAACACGTAATGTGGTTAGCAACCGAATTGAACAGACTTTCGGTGACTCATTTTTAGTACCGCAAACGTCACTGGGTGACGTCCTTCACCCCTTCCATATTTTTTTCTTTATTTTTGAGGGTTAGAAATCATCAAATGACCCCTCTCACTCTGGATGGAGCAGAAGGGAGTGTCTGACTCTTACTGACTATGAAAACCAATCCATGTTCCTTTCTTAGCTCTGTATGTAATGGGGTAGCGGTAACCCTTTCGGACAATCCCGCTAATCTACTTCACCCCTAACCTTTCATTTAAAATATGCCCCTGGATAATAGCGCTTGACAGTACGTATTATACGCAGATTCTTGGAGCTGGAGGCATGGTATTCGGCCAAGATGAAAGTTACTAGCGTAACTAGCTTAAATATAATTTTGGGATCTTAACATGTGGAATACGAGTTGAGGAATTTACACTGAAACTATTGGGTAATTTTAAGCACATAATGTTGACCGGATTAAACAGACTTTCGGCGACTCATTTTGAGTACCGCAAATGTCGCCGGGTCACGTCCTTCTCTGTTTCACCCCTTTTCTCACAGGCGATGTCTCACATTGTACAGAAGTGGATAGGTCACTCAGTTCATTACTCTGAAAGTATTGTTATTAATTTCATATTATTACCCCAATGTTGTAGTTGGCATATTGTTCTCTCAACTTTACTTCATTAAATATGTGCTCGTTTGCGAAATTGTGTTGGCGTATAAAATTTGATGAAACGCTCATATTTTATGCAATTTACAAGTAAATATTTTAATGGTTTTGACTTATAACGTTCACGTTCAAGAGTCTATGTACATATTGTACGTCAGTTCGACCTCACTGTTCAAACGTTTGAAATTATTTGAAATAGTTCGACAGTAAATTTTAATGGTTTAATATTCTGAAGTGCTTTTCTTATTATTTTTGTGGTTCCGTACCTTAATAGGAAAAAAAACGGGATTCTTATCCGTCCGTCTGTTTGTCAGGCCGTCTGTCTGTTTGACAGTCTTTCTGCCTATGTGTGTGGCAGTCTGTCAAGGTTTTTTTTTTAGGAGAGCGTAGGCATGTAGGCATCTAGGTATAGATATCGAACTGAAATTAATATCAAATGCGTCGTTTATCTAACTCGTATGTATAATAGGAGAACATATTTTTCAACTACAATGTTTAGTTTGTTTTCGATATAAATTCATCCCAAATACGGAACCCTTCATTGTGCGTGGTACGACACGCGGTTTTTGTTGGAGTACGTTTAATATGGCGCTTGAATTTTTTAAATAATAATGGCTATTATATGGTAGCATTGGAGCTCGTGGTTAAGTACTAACAGCCGCACAGGTCGATCTATCAGGTTAACCTACGCTTGCTGGGGCTGGTCTGTGGATGGGTGACCATTTTGATATCGAGATATCGAAACTCCTCCGTGCCTCGGAAAGTACGTTAAGCCGTTGGTCCCGCTGTCAATCGTGGACCTTTGACAGTCGTTGCGGGTAGTCAGAAGCCTGAAAGTCTAACAGACAGGTTTACCAAGGGGTATCGTATTACCCAGATAGTGACAGGTTGTGGAGCTCAGATAGGCAGCCGCTTCATGTAAAAAACCGGTATTCAGATGCATCCGGTTAGACTGGAAGCCGACCGCAATATATTTGGGAAAATGTTAGGCAGGAAAAGACAGATTTTTATTGTGTGGACTGATGACACGTACCAAATACCTAAATATATTTTGCTTTCTTTTAAATCGTCTGATAAATCATAGGGATGTTTATGAGTCACTTGACTGCAGCCACCGCATAAGTCTATTACAAATCTGCTTCAGCATACTTTTACTATCACAGTAAAGTGCACAGGTGCGCTTCTTGCGCGCGAGTTTTCACTAGCCAGTTTTATGGAATCCTACACTAACTCTTCTGGAGAAACCAATTACTCGGTTTGAATGAATCGTGAAAACCCAATAGGAATGACGACGTAAATTATTTTTTTAGCCCGTCGGGTTTTTTACGTATTTTTTTTTCACGTAATCTAAAGATTACGTCGATACATCGTGTTAAAATGTGATATGAAGTCCTTTGTGATAAAGCAGTGATGGCTTGGGTGGTGTGACTGTCGGACTGCCAAGTGTTAGGTCTCGAGTTTGAATCCAAGGCACGCACCTCTGATTTTTAGGATTCATGTGCGTACTGTGTAATTATCACATGCTCAAAACATCGTGAGGAAACCGGCATGCTTGAGAAATATTATTTTTAAACAGCATGTGAAGCTAAGTCAGAGGCCCATGGGCAGCATAAAAACTCAGACACTAGGTTAGTCACTAACTACACGAAGAAGAAGTCCTTTGTAGATTTTATACTGGGTTATGACGTATCGCGCCCCCACTCCCCAACCTTAATGCGTTTTATCTTAGTCATTTTTTGTTATAATTATGATAAAACAAAAAATACGTGTAATATTTTTTTATTACCTGACTGACGGACTAAAAACAATTTCTTTTTTTTTCATCATGTTATTATCCCTAATAGGAAATTTCCGTCGCCCATTTAGATTTGCAGTTGGTGAGTAGGTACTTATTCATTGTGTGAAAGTAGTTGCGTAAAAGTGAGGCAACATTATTATCACCTGAAAACAGAACGCGCGGATAATACACAGTTAAGTAATGAACAAAATTAGCGTAGAGGGATAATTCATCCAGATTAGTTATTAGAGCTCAGGGTAGGTACGTGTGTGGGGGGGTGGTCAAATCAGAGCTGCTAGTAGGGATGTGTGTGAGGTGTGATTCACGGCAAGATGGTTAGTATTATACTCCGTTTAAAACCACAGTGTGAAACAAAATAGATTTCAAAATTACTGGAAGCGAAATCCAACTTAAAGTTGTTATAACTCCCATTGTTGAAAGTTAAGGGGAGACTTAGACAGAACTGTAATAGCATGCCCCCACATTTCACCAGTAAGGTTTGAGTCCCATGTCCTATAGGAGGCGAGCTAATTCGTATCAACCGGGCACAAAACTGGATTCTGGACTGCTACTGAGAAACTCCCGATCTTCTTTTCGTGTGGTTAGTGACTAACCTGGTGTCAGAGTTTTTATGCTGCCCATGGGCCTCTGACTTAACTTCACATGCTGTTGAGAAATATCTCCCAGGCATGCTGGTTTCCTCACGATGTTTTCCTTCGCCGATTTTTAAGCAAGTGATAATTTATACAATACGAACATGAATCCGTAAATTCAGAGGTGCGTGCCTTGGATTCGAACTCGGGACCTATGACTTGGCAGTCCGACGGTCACACCACTAGGCTATCACTGCTGTATCACTCCCGATGAGAAGACCTAATATCACTTTGCTCGACCCGGGAATCGAACCCAGGACCTCAGGCCCAGCAGTAGCGATTGCGGCCACTAGACCATCGAGGCCATCTTACCTAACAAACATCCCAGAAACATAACTCATTTAGAACCTCGTTTACACAGTCCTAAGTAACTTAGTGATTTATTTGGGACTCCCAAAAGGCTAGAACATAAGTAAGTACTCTAAACTTGAAACAAAAATACCTAATCCTGTTGCACTCACCTATTCTCTTGTTTATTCCAGTAAAGAGTATACGTCCTTGCCCATCCATTACCGTAAATTCTAATTTATTGAGTCCCTCATGACTACATAGCAGCTATTAACTGTTATATAAAAGTGTTTGTTTTGAGAACATTGTGTAGACGTTCTCTTAGAATTACTAAAGTTTTTGAAGTTAAATTTTATATGTTTATTATTATTGAAGGGAAAATAAAATGAAAGGTATGAAATAGGTAATTTTTTTTTTACTTCATTGATATTTCGACGGAAATTTAACACACTTAAAACTAACGAGATATTATATTTAAAAAAACAGTTTCATCATTACTCCATTTATTATAACTTTTGACAAATTATAGACGGTTTTCACTCAATCGTTATTTTGATATTTTTTTTTGTCTCCTGTTATAATTATACTTGTACATAGTTATTATTAATATATTAAGTATTTTTAAGTATGTAAATATTATGTGTATCTATATAGAATTGTATAATAAACAATATTTAAAAATATGAAAGTATAACAAACGCCGTTATTTCACGATAAGTACAAAGCAATGTAATCTATTTACCATAAACATTAAAAATTGCTATAAAAAACAGTAATTTCAACAATAATACGCAATAACTGTTGTAATTTTTCCGTTCGTTCAATACTAGGAGAAATGGACTATAAGGTAGTTTAAGTGTGTATATTACTTTTATATACCTACTAACCCAGTTCATCACCTCTTTGTGTGACAAATATCATAAAAATCCATTCAGCCTTCATGTGCTGACATCTCTTTGAGGCGCGCGTGGAACATATACGCGCCGTACGGCACGGGTCTGGTGCTGATCGGACGGTGAGTCACCCATTACTCACCGCCCGCAGGCCCGCGCCTACGGTGGCCGGGAGTCGTCACGTGGCTCCCGACGCCCGGAGCGTCTCCCGCGGCGGCTGGGACGGGAGGACCTTTCTCTCTCCCATCCCGCCACCTCCTTCGCGAGCATAACTTTTTCGCAGAAGGAGGTGACTGCCTCCCACTCCCTCTCACCCCGGACCATGGCTTGCACCAGGGTCGGGCGCGAGAGGTCGCCGCCGCCGATCGCCTCTACGAGGACACGGCGGTGCTCCGCCCAAGCGGGGCAGGTTTGCAACGTGTGCTCTACCGTGTCCTCTGGGCGATCCTCGCAGATCCATTCAGCCTTTAAGGCGTAAAAACGTAACAGACAGGCAGAAAGACTCACTTTCGCATTTATAATAAACTAGCTGCTCCCGCGTAACCACGCGGGCTAGTTTTTTTACCCTCTGCTCGGCTCCTATTGGTCGTAGCGTGATGTTACATAGCCTATAGCCTTTCTCGATAAATGGACTATCCAGCACAAAACGAATTTATCAATTCAGAATAGTAGTTCCAGAGATTAGCACGTTCAAACAAACAACCTCTTCTGCTTTATAATATTAGTACGTAGGTATATAGATAAGGTCATTCAAAGTAGTAAAAGCAAAGGGTGTAAAATCCTTACGAATAATGATTTTACATCCCACTTTAAATGACCTTCAAACAACCTTCAGAGAACAAAACACCTAGAAAACAGCATAATACAAACAGCAAAAGGTACCCACAATATTGCAATAGATACGAAAGAAAATCCAGCGCTTTGCTTCATCAGATAGCTCTGGGTGAAGTTTGAATCGAGTTTCCTCCACGCAAGAGGTCAAAGGAATACTTTCCTTGTAAAATGCAACTGTTACCGATCGTAAGGTCGCGAACTGTTCGTTTTGTATCGATATGGCATTTATTGCGTTTTATTTTATGGGGATTCTTGTTTTGTTTCTTTTTATCGATACGTGGCGATGTGAGTTTTTGTTTGTGGTTTGTTTGTTTTTGTTTTGTTAAAAAAAAAGTATAAATGTGTTAACCTCAGGCCAATCTCGCATGGGATGTGACTGCGATCATCAACGATCGTTGGAGGGTTGCATCACACGTCTCGCGCGGATTTTTTAATCATTAGGATTTCAAAAATTCTAGTTTGAACACCTCTATTTATAATTGTTGACACTAATGGCGAGAAAGTTCATGGCACATCCCACACGGGATTTACCGTGTCGTACTTTCTAGCGGTGACATGACTTTATACGAAGTCAGTCTAATGTCTAAAATATGTCCGTAAAATGTAGGAAGCCTTGGTTTGACGAGGGTTTTAAAGCATTCATTCTTCGTTAAATGAATCACTGTTGTAATAAAAATCAGAAGAATTTGTTCTCACCACCTTAAACTACAAAAAATTTATGATAAAATTAAAATGCATGGTTTTAATAACCCATAGAAATAAGTAGGAAAGATTAAATCAGAAGTATGCAAATAGTATCTACTATTTCAAACAGGCATAAAATTCGGTTGACGAAATGTCTACGTCACGTATAAAAAGCCGCTTAGAACATAAGTGCATTGCTCATAAAGTTCATAAATAAGACTCGACGCGGGAACGCGAAAGAGCGCGTCTTTTGGTATAGTAAGTATGACTCTTTTCAGCAATATTGCTCCTTTTTAGCAAATAAATTCACATATATTTCCACATCTCAAACTTAAGCGAGAAACATTTTAGTGTCGAGGCTACACTTGCTGTCCAGATGTAACTAAAATAATTATAAGTGCAGAAAAAATAATAATATTATGTTTGTACGCCTTGCAAGGCAGCATATAAGTATAGCGACACCACATTTTTATTTTACATCATGTATCAACAGTATACTTATGTGTACAAATAAACAATTTGATTTGAAAATCTTTGGCAGAGATTAAAAAAATATAAGCCTTTACGAAAGAAAGTCCAAATGGTAGTCGTTGCAATTGTAGTCAGAATAACTTTAAAAGAAATGTATAGGTTTTTTTTGGTTAGAAGTAAAACTAGAACAAAGAATTTTTTTTTAAAAAGCTAAAAAAGGCTTAACGGTCGAATGTGTGGTTCGTAAACAGTCGTGTACGATCGTCACGTGACCACGCTTGTCCCCTGAGGGAAGTCACTGGAACTGCCAGTTTGTCACCAATATAAGGCAGTAAGAACAGAAGATCCATTTAAGAGCTTTTTGCCAGTTCTTCGCTACAGGGTAAAATTGGATTCATTGGCATTATTTTAAGGGGTCATTGTACTCATCATTACGAACAACTTTCACTATGGGAATAAATCTGAAATCGCGAAAGAACATCGGCTGTTATCCTACATGTTATGCGACGATAATGTATGGAACAGCTGTTTTTTTTTTTTGTGAAAGACATCTGCGTTTAAAAAAATGCTAACTGAAAAAAAAAATACTTTGTGTATTGTTTAGCTTATTTTATTTACCTTTTGACAGCCATGGCTTATCTTCTCAACCCTTCTTCTTTAGTTCTGTAGTCGAAGTTGATAACGTTCTTTTGCCAAGCGTTTATAATTTCTGGCTTTTTCTAGAGCCTTGGTCATTATCATCATCAGTTTATAGCAGTCCACAGCACTGGAGCCTTGCTCACTTGCCCCTGTTAATCGAAAGAGCAGGCGTTTTCAATGTGATTTTCCCACTCTAGCACTTGAATGACATTTGAATAAAAAAGCAACATAAAGATGACATTTTTAATAGGACCTTCTGATTTTTTTTTTCTTTAGCGACCAACACAGGTGGACTCATGTCATGACCCAAAAACAATTACGTGACGTAACGAGAAAGATAATTTTGATAGTGACAAAACACAACGGCGATGTCCTTTGTGTATTAGTGTTGTATTCACGTTTTCTTGCCAGGTAAAAAAAGAATGTAATTTTTTAGTATCATTTTATAGTATAAGTTTCATGTCTAATTGGTTTTCTTTTAATAGAATTCCTAGGTTGTTTTTTGATAATTGTTGATTTCGATTTAATTTTTCTAATTTATTTAATTTGAGTTTAAAAACGGGATAGTCTAACGCTCGATATAAGTAACGTGCGGGCATGGTAACGAAAAAATTATCAATGAAAAAATTTCTTCTCTGAATTTCCTCTTCTTTATAAACGCGTGATGTTACACTACACTAAATAACCATTCCGTTAAATTATTCCGTGAGAGTACATTCCATCGTGGCCTCTTCGCCAAATATGCACACGAGTGCAGCTTAAGGCGAAGCGACATAAGAAAACATAAATTCCGAGCTTAAAGATTGCAACACTGCAGGCACAGAGGAAATGGACCTTTATGGAAGTTTACAATAGTAACCCATTTACTTTAGTTGCTTCTAACAACTTGAGGAAAGTTGTGAAGGTGATATTTTTAAATGGAGATTTTCGAAACGAAAATGTTGAAATAAAAGGGTTTGTTTTACGTAACGTAGGGAATATTTACTACTGCGATGTTTTTTTTTTAAATTTTATACTTTGCTTAAAAATAAACAGTCCGTCACTTGGGTATATTACCAGTCGACAGCGATGCGGAGGATTTTGTCCACGCGATATTTTAGTTTGTTTATATTATGTAGTTTATTTAAATTAGTAATAAATAATAATAATTAATTATTACAAATTTTCACACCAATTCAAACACGTTTTGGGCGTTTTGAATGATTTTGCTAATCCATTGCTTCATGCGTTGAATTTTGTTTGTCTGCGTATAAATTATGCAATGAACGTGGCTAAACTTTCAAAATAAAACCCATTGAGACCAAAAGTCATTTTATGTGTTACCTTTTTCAAACAAAGAATATAACTTCTGTGTAATAATAATTATTATACAATTTTTGGATGTTTCCGCCTAATTTGGGCATTAATTAATTAAATAATTGCTACCTTATTATATTTTTTTTGTCCCAAATAAAATATTTTTCTTTCATTCTTATTTTTAACTGCTGCATAGTTCGCAATATAAATGCCAATAGTAACAACTGACTAAACATTTTGCTTTAAAAACTTTTGCAATAAAAGTTCAAAAGTGTCAACTGGGAATGCAATGACGCTAACTTACAAAGAAAGTAAATTAAACGAACCTTGTTCTCGTGAAGACGAGAAATAAAATTTAGAAAGACAATGTTCTATTTGATATTCATGGTACACGATAATAGTTCTTGCTGAAATAAATATAAGTCAGTCAACAGGCTGGTAGCGAGGCTGACCGCCCAGGGTCCACTAGTCATTTAATTTTCACTAGATTCTGCCAGTGGCCTCGCACACGTGGATGTCTTAAATTATCCCACGACATACCAACGGGATACAAATCCTATGTACAGTCACGAGCACCAATATGTTTACACCGAGCAATATTCACAAGTGGTTTTCTTGTAAAATAACTATGTATTTCAACTTTTGAGATACGACAGGTTCGGTAAGCTTATGGATTCGAAAATGCCATGTGTCCGTAAACATACTATTTTAATCAATAATTTAATTAAGGAGAAAACTGCTTTTGAATTTAACTAACTACACACATCAACACCGTCTAGGGATATTTTGTATAAAGTTCTTAAACTCAAAAAATACTGGCCAGTTTTAAATTCTTTTGTAGAAAGCTTATTTTGTAAACCTTTTTGAACGATTCTAAATTTGAATTTGAAAAAATAAATTAAAATCAAAAGATTTACGCGGCATAATGGTAGCGAAGTCCGAAGGTTTCATTTACCTACAGTAGTTTTTGGCAATTTTTTATGTCAAGTTTAAGTTTTATAACAAGTTATCAGTTAATTTCGAATAAATTTTATTGTGTACATCATGCAGCGGCGCCATTTAACGAGAGAAGAAATGTTGAGGGCAGTAGGCATGATCCAAGCTGGTGCTACTCAACGGAGTATTGCTGAGGAGATTGGAACAAGACAAAACGTGATATCAAGGTTATGGTCACGTTATCGTGCTACTGGTGAAGTGGCTGAAAGACACCAAGGCGGGAAGTGCATAACCACTCAACGACAAGACCGATTTTTGCAAGTTGCCGTGAGAAGACAACCAAATGTTACGGCCATGCAGTTGGTTCAGAGGCTCCAGTCAGAGCACCAATTGCATGTGACTGACCAAACTGTGAGGAGAAGGCTGCATGAAGCTTATCTTCATGCTCGCAGACCGCTTCGTACTCCAGCACTACGCCGAGGAAATCGTGGACGACTACTAGAGTGGGCTCGTGAACATTTGCTCTGGGAAGTTAACCAGTGGTCTGTAGTGCTGTTTACCGATGAGTCCCGGTTCGGTTTTCATCCCGATACACGTAGAGTACGTGTTTGGCGACTTCCTGGTCATGAGAGCCGTCTGCAACATCCTCAGGAAATCCATTCATATCACGGCGGGACAATTATGGTTTGGGCGGGAATTCGTGTTGGTGGAAGAGCAGACCTCGTTTGGATCAGAAACACCATTACGGCAGAAAAATACCCTAACGAGGTTCTTGTATCAATAATCTACCCCAATCGACTTCAATTGGGCCAAGAATTCACGCTCATGCACGATAACGCCCATCCGCACACAGTGAGAGTGGTGACGAGCTGGTTGCAGGAGCACGACCTATCGGTCTTAGGCTGGCCCGCTCAATCGCCTGACCTAAACCCCATAGAACACGCATGGGACATGCTCCAAAGAAGGGCTTTGACGAATTTTCCTGCAAACATTGCGACGGAAGAGCATCTATTTTTGCATCTTAGCCGGACCTGGGACAATATACCGCAACAAGACTTGGATAACTTAATCCAAAGCATGAAAAACCATTGCAGGACCGTTATTAACGTTATGGGTGGTTTTAATGACAACTGATTTTTCACATAACTGTTAAAAACAGATAAATTTTTCCTTATTTTTCACTTTTTTCTGAGAAACACATTCATTGTTAGTTTTACCATTATTTCACTTTTTTCTTTTTTTGAATAAAAATTTATTGACACAAAAAAAAATTGTTTTCTTTTATTCTGGAGTGTAGTCTGATAAATGGGCTTTATAAAAATATATGCATGTTGTATGTTATTTTTAATAAATTTTGAGTAAATCCAAAATATCCCTAGACAGTGTTGATGTGTGTATATACTTATTTTTGCTCGTGACTGTACTAAGTATTCTGGACTATACAGGGTGCAATTGAATTCATGGGCAATATTTTAAGGAGTCAAAATCGCGAACAAAAAGCCGTTATTCCATACATTATGCTCGCGCAACTCGTCAAAATGTTGGGAACAGCTGACTTTTTTTCGTGATTTCAGGTGTGTTCCCATAGCAAAAGTTGTTCATAATTATAAATGCAATTACCCCTTAAAATATTGCCCATAAATTCAATTTCACCCTGTATATTCTATCTCTGTGGCAAACATCTAGACCTGCTCAGTTATTCTGGCCTGATAGCGCAACAAACATACACACACACATTTTATTCAAACTTTCACATTTATAATGCACTAAGAAGTAAGATTAATAAGACTCATGAAGGTTCTTCTATAAACACTCAAAAACCACTAAAGTTGTTTAACACTAAACATTACTTAAAACATCGCTCAGTCATCTTCAAACGATTGACAGATATCGAACGAAGTTTTAAATTTGTTTAACGCTAAACGCATTTAGTGGTTTGTGGTGCAAATGGGCTTTCACGTAGAAACATTTATCAACATTTAGTCGAGTCGTATTTCTCCAAATGCAAGCAGCAGTTAGTAATTGATATCCCGTATTTCGGAATACTTTCAAATAAACAGAATTTAAAACACTACCACGGCGAGCGGTTTCGGTATCGCACGAATCCGCCTATTGCAATAAGATACCGCGTTTAATGGCACCGCGTGAATTATTGGAAGCCATTGCCAGCGAATACCACATACGTTTCTCACTGTATGCCTGTACTTTTAACTTGCACGATACGGGAAGGAATTTTTCGGATATAGCCCTAGTATTCATAGAAAGATCAACCTAAAGGAATTAAACTAAACAGAAATTGAATAATCAGAAAAATAGGATACTTCATCAAAGTTAGAATCGTTAACAACAGTAGGTAATACGTGCGGTTACGGGCTTTACGTGATGTTCTCAAGTATTCAAGGTGAAATTGAATTCATGGGCATTATTTCAAGAGGTCATTCTTCTTACACTTTTTACTATGGGCACAAACCTTAAATCGCGAATAAAAAATCAGCCGTTCCATACATGTCATTACGCTTGCATAACTCGTCAAAATGTATGGAACAGCCGTAGGGAAAGTAGTTCATAATGATGAGTACAATGAACCCTTAAAATACTGCCCATGAATTCAATTTCACCCTGTATAAATTAATGTATTTTTTAAACAAATAGTTTTAAGTTATGAATGCTAACATTTTGAAAAAATAAACAATTGAATAACAAAATTTGGAACGATACTACGATTTGAAAGTCACAAAGCGACTTTGATGTACTCAATTAGTCATTCAAATAAAAAAAAGAATCACCCTGTTCCAACCATCCCTCCTCAGGTACTCATAAACCCTCAATCACAAGTACTGGGTTCGAAACAAGAGCCAGTGCTACACAATATATCATTTTCTTATTCCCCCACACACGTGACGCGTTATCAGTCAAATTCCCTAACTAGGATGTTCGGTTGAGTAGACGCATTAGGGCCAGCCGCGTTCTTGGCACGTACTCGTATCGTACGACACCCTTACGTGACGAAGAGCTCCCCAGCGGATAGCTGTCTGAAATAAAACCCCTTTTTTCGACGGAAATCTCGCATTGCTTGCATATGAAGACATTTCTAATAATGTTTGACAAGGGACTGAAATGAATTTGGCGTGTTTTCGCTGTTTTGTAATTAACTGTTTCCTTTTGGTTTAGCTTTGACGAGTTAGAAGCGGTTTATAATATAACTTTAATATTTTAGAGATAAGTCTTACCAAGGGGTATCGTATTACTCAGTTACTGGGTTGTGGAGGTCAGATAGGCAGTCGCTCCATGTAAAATACTGGTATTCAGCTACATCCAGTTAGACTGGAAGCCCCAACATAGTTGGGAAAGGGCTGGGCAGATATTTGTGGGCAGCAAAGAAAAAGGTAGTGATATAAACAGGATGCATACTGTTCTTGACGTCACATCGAGCCACACACCACACACTGCGATCGCGCGCGCCCCCACCAAGTACTCGCTCGCCGACACCCAGAGCGTGCGCACATATCGGTCGTCTATTATCAGTGTCTCAGAAATACAGTCTTATAATCGAAGCTAAGCTAGTTTCATTCATTAAGTCAAGATCACCAGCAGCACACCTGGAGCTTGATATTCAACACATACTGTGAGGGCTAGATCGAGGTGATACGTGATGAATTTCCTGAAAAACTTTTAGTCAGCCTTCGCCCGTCAGTGGAACAGCATGGGTTAAGGAATATAAAAGTCCAAATCCTTCCTCAATTTAACGATTAGCCCAAAATATTCATTTGTTTTGTTCGTCGTCTTTTTACTATGCATTCTTGCATACTATCCGACAGTTATTGTAGCAGGGTGACATTTTATTTATTACAGTTTGTTTCACGCTGCTTTTAGTGAGCGAGATGAGATAAGGAGTTATTGTGTAATAACTTATTCTTTTGACATAGCAAATATGATCCGCTGAAATTATTATTTTTGATAGTACAGAGGCCAGCACATCAAGTTACCACAATCTGTCAAATTTCTTTGATAGTATTTCAACTTTATTGCAAAGATATAAGGTTCATTTTTAATTGAGAAAATTTGACAGTTAGGGATAGCTTGATGTGCTGGCGTCTATACATGGGTTAGTAACACTAGACAAAAGTTTTAGTCCTTCAAATTTTACAACCTGGTGTGATTATACTTCTGAAAACTTACCCGCTTATAAGACACACAAGTCAGAGGCCCATGGGCAGCATAAAAACTCTGACACCAGATTAGTGACCAACCACATGAAAAAAAAAGTCCCATTTGACAGCTAAGTGATGTTTTAATACCAGCTCTGGGGCTGTGTCTGGCATAGGATTGCAGCATTATGCTGAGCGATGGCCGTTTCGCGTGGATGTGACGTATGTTTTTTTTGTGTTTGTATTCTTTCTGTGCGTCACGTTCGCCGCAAATATACACTTTTTTTTACATTTTCCATAACATTTACCTCAAATCTTTATAAAACCTCCACAAAATAAATTCGCGCCTCATTCCATAGATAACATTTTGCAAAGTTTTAAAATAAGACAATTTAAAATTGTTTTCCGTCCACATCCGCGTCGGAACGAAACAAAAGGGATTTCTGTTGTACCGTGTTACTGGAATAGAGGTATTTTTCTTTGTTATGTAAAAGAAAACAGTGTTTGCTACGCGAGGTGGGAAATGTGATTACATTGGTACACGATACATGTTTTAGAGCCTCGAAGAAGTGGGCTGATGTTAATTTATTTGACATTTCCGTTTGGAAGCATTACTTATATAAAGAGGCGGAGATTTATCTAGTTTTGTGGTTCAGTGGGTGACAAATCCAGTAGCTTTACAATGTAGGGTCATTCCTACCAAGTTTCTTATTTTTGTTTTAGCCTACGCTGTCCCACTCCTGGCCAAAAGTCTCCCTTCACTCCTTCCATCTCTCGCGAACCCGCGCGTCCTCTTTCCATTTTTGACGGATTTTATCCAGCTCGTCCCGCCATCTCCAGCGTGGTCTGCCGCACCTCACTGTCTCCAGCTCCACTGGCACCAATTCCGTGCTGCTTGGGCCCACAGCTTGTCTGGCATACGGCAGTCATGTGCATCAAACTTTAGTATTAAAAAAAAATTGCGCAACTTTGTATGCAGTAACATCTATCAAATGACATAATATGCCTGCATGCAGTGTTGCCAGCAACATGTTGGTGTTATATAGTGAAACTATTTTAAAAGTATGCATTCTTAAAGCTGGCAACGACGCAAATAGCTGTAAAATAAGATTCGTATAGACTTTGACCCCTGCATTTGTTTCGTTACTTTTCAGGTGTAGTCAGGGAATGTCGACTACATTTCGGATTTTTCTTTATGACGCGTCAGTCTTACCAAGGGGTATCCTATTGCCCAGTTACTAGGTTGTGGAGGTCAGATAGACAGTCGCTCCATGTAGAATACTGGTATTCAGCTGCATCTGGTTAGACAGGAAGCCGACCCCAACATAGTTGGGAAAAGTCTAGGCAGATGATGACTTACCACGTTTCTAGCATTACTCATAATACTTGCTCTACTTTAACATACTTACTTTCTCTCCATCAGTACTCTACAATTCTAAAAATTCTCTTCAGAGCACTCATAGAGCGTAACTAAAGCGCATGTCACTTGCAACTCATTTTGCATTTCTCCGCCACAGTTGCAATATGTACCCATACAGTGCTATAAATGTGCTAGAAGTGGTATTGATTATTATTAAACGTTTATTTCAAAATTTTATTATCCATAATTTTAACTATAATAAGTCACAATAAAATTACAAAACAACAACATCATTAAAATTAAATCACAATTATAATTAAATCGAGTGGTGAGCCAGACACGTGGAGCGGTATCCTATAACTCTAGGGTTATATTCTCCGAGTAAATATAATACAAAATGTCCTAGAATATGTAGTTCAAAAATGAGTAGTTACGAAGATATCATAATCCATAATTAATTTATCTCGTTGTGTAGTTCCAAAGTTTTATTGATACGTACGAAACGAATAAAAAATGATAACTGAAATGTAAATGATAATAATAATTCAAATGCCAGTTGATGCCTTAATAGTTATGTTCTTATTCATGCCCTAGAGATTGGGATATAAAAAAAACATCTTGTATATTTTCTGCCAATGTCTTAGTAGTAGTTTATTCTCAAAAAACTTACTAATAATTATGAAGAGGAAAGATTTGTTTGTATGATTGTAACTTATAAACTCAAAAACTACTTAACGAATCTGGCTGAAACTTGGCACAAAGATAGATTAAAGTCTGGTATAACATATAAGCTTATCCCGGAAAAATGTGCGGTTCCCACGGGATAATTTCCTACATACACGCGGGCGAAGCCGCTGGCAAAAGCTAGTAAGTTAATATAAGATGTACACACAACTGTGAAACACCCACACGACGATTTACGTGCGTTTTGGCGTCAGCCTGCCTATTTCCCGGATAAAGTCATGCTTGCGAAGGAGGTGGCGGGATGGGAGAGAGAAAGGTCCTCCCGTCCCAGCCGCCGCGGGAGATGCCCCGTCGGGAGCCACGTGACGACTCCCGGCCACCGTAGGCGCGGGCCTGCGGACGGTGAGTAATGGGTGACTCACCGTCCGATCAGCACCAGGCCGGGCGGACGGCGCGTATATGTTCCACGCGCGCCTCAAGGAGATGTCAGCATGAAGGGGCCCCTCAGGGCCAAGCCTGCCGGGTAAGCGGGATTGTCCGAAAGGGTTACCGCTACCCCGGAACATAAAGGGCTAAGAAAGGAACATGGATGGGTTTTAGTCAGTAAGAGTCTGACACTCCCTTCCGCTTCACCCAGAGCGGGAGAAGTCATTGAATGATTTCGCAGTTTAAAAAAAAACCCTGTCTATTTCGAACCTGTGAAATTCTTTCTAGCAATATCAAGTAATACCAGTATTAAAGTGTTATAGTGATTATGCCAATTCGATCACAAAATCGTTTTTATGTCGGTTTGAGTGGGGTCCATGCTCAGCAAGACTGAGACAAGAGCCTGTGCAAACAATTGAGACTAGTTTTATTTCAGTACATTGGCGCAAAACTCAGATTTTACGACTATCGTTTTGTAATAAAGACTGTAGTTTAAATCGGCTGATAATACGCTTCATAAGATGTGATGCTGACATTTTTATTTCACGCAAAAATAAAGTATATATGTTATACGATTTTAGATTATTATATCTATTTGTAAATAAATTAAACTATTTACACCGGGTCCAAAAAAATTACTATCTAACTAACTGTATAAATAAATACAAAAACAAAAGGACACTAGCGTTGCCATGTAGGTGGCAATGCTGCCAGTCTTCTGGGCACGTTTTCGGTTTGTTCTTTTGTTTTTGTATTTATTTGTTAAATTGGTTAGATAGTCAATTTTTTTAGTAGGCGTAAATAATTTAATTAATTTACAAACAAAATGTTACGCTAATTAGCGAAGCCAGCCCTCTGGTCAGGCGTCTCGACTAGTCTGCGAAAACCTAAAAAAGGAGTTGCGTACTATATACGGGACTTATAACCCGAGAGTTTTTACCCCAAACGGCTGTAATAGTTATTTGTTATGCAAGACTGCAAAGTTGATTTTTGGCGCGAGTACATCTATTGAAACCTGAGTAAGCGAAGGATTCTGGGGGTTTTTTTTCAAATATAGAATCCTGAGCGTAACGAAGGTTTCAAAGGTACGAGACGCAGAAAAGCTTGGCTGCCGAGCGCAACACACAATTTTTCACCTCACTACAGCGAGGAAACTGCTAGGTGCAAGAAAACAGGTTATAATATGTTGAGTTTTATTTTGTTCGAGCGTCTCAGATACATTGACTCATGTGAAGAAAATAACAGATACTTGGCAAGGTATCTTATGAGTTAAATAGAATATCTCCAAAATTAAATACCCTGTATTTTGTTCTATGTCCTACTTGTCCTCTAAGGAGAATGAAAGAAAAAAACTAATTTAATACAAATAACTAACTAATTTTATTTAATACATATTAATTTTTGCCAAGCAAAGGATTAAATAACATATTATATTAGTATTTATTTTATTTAAAAAATTAAACTTAAATTACCACACAATTGGATATTTGACAGATGACATTTGGTAGTATTTTTATGGCATATTCAAATGTGACTTCACAGTTTTTTTTAATCAAATGGAATACTTATTAACATTAA
The DNA here is from genome assembly GCA_951799385.1 of Hyppa rectilinea. Taxonomy (NCBI): domain Eukaryota; kingdom Metazoa; phylum Arthropoda; class Insecta; order Lepidoptera; family Noctuidae; genus Hyppa; species Hyppa rectilinea. Next base: position 2,298,623 of record OX637307.1, on the reverse strand, counting down.
TTCCAATTTTACAATTATATCCTCGCAAAATATTTAATTTCTGTACTGTAATGGAAGTTTTTAAGGTGAGCGGTATTATTAAATATTTTATTTTAGTCCGTGTCATGCATTTTCTGTGGACTGGCAGTATAGAAAATTATTAAATAGAAAGGTTCGAATTTTAAAAACTCTTTCCACGCTAGAGAGCAAAAGCGATTTTGGGCTCAGATTTCGAATGACAAACAGACTCTTTCCGAGCCTGTGAGGTGAAAACTATATTTACCCATAAGGTAACAGTAATTGCACCGCTTGAAGGTCTCAAGATTATTATTCAATCAATAAGTAAAAAGATCAGAGATCTAGGTCTGTTGTCTTTTCTGTGTAGAATAAGGAACAATACATGATTGTAATCTATCTCTACATTATTTTATAACCATTTAATCTCCATAATTCTCTGAAAAAACTATCTATGTAGTGCGGTATTAATACTCCCACACTGCATCCACTATTTCGCCCGATGATCGATCGCATTGCAATCCTTAGACATAATCGATCAAAGCTGACATAATCTATAAAGAAAAAACTTCCTGTAATGTTATTCCTTATCCCGTTTATTGAAAGAAAAGCGAATTCCCGAATTTCCCCTCACACGTACCTTATACTGGTTCGATTTGTCAAAACAATGTCGGAAGTGAGTGCTCTAAGATATACGAGGTAAAATTGGATAGGAAAATGGTAGGGTGGAAAAATGGGATTATAAAATGCATACCTTCAGGGCATGTCGACGTTATCCAGCAAGAAGCTCAAAGGAAATTATGAATGTTATGATTCATCATCTGCCTAGCCTGTTCCCAACTATGTTGGGGTCAGCTTCCAGTCTTACCGGATGCAACTGGAATACCAGTATTTTACATGGAGTGACTACCTACCTGACCTCTACAACCCATTACCTGAGTAATACGATTGGCTGTCAGACTTTCTGGCTTCTGACTACTTGTAACGACATGTTTATCAATGTTATGACGATTTGAAAAAAAAAAACTTCCAAATTCAGGCATAGAGGATTGATGCGTGGATCAATTGAATTGAAAATCACGAAAATATTTAGTTTTTATTTGTAACCGCCCGGGCATTACATTCGCCCCCTACATGGGACTCAATCATACAGACACACACATAATGGCGAAATGTGGGTTTACTATAGGTACACTTCTGCCTAACTCTTTGGGGATTACAGTTGTAGTATAATATCACTAAAACACTGGGTTACTTTAAAAATAAACCTTTCGTCATAAAATCAAAATGATTTCAAAATTTACACACCAAACCTCGTTTCCATTAAAACTCATTACACCGAACGTTTGTAAGCAGAGTTTTTGTCCATTATTCCTTCAACATTCCCATCTATTAGTTACACATCTAGGTAACAGCCAGCACATCCCGTTGCGAACTCTTTTCGAATGCTACAGAACCGCTCTGAATGTGACGTTTGAGCAGAACGCTCGAGCAACGATTAAAAGCGCGCTTAGCTATACACATGACGTTTTCAGACGGACTTTATGTAGACGGAAATTGAATCGGATTGAAAAACACACAGCGACCCGTTAATTGCCGTGCGACATGACGTTTGGTTAATTTTTTTCAGGTCTTTTGAGCTGTAAAGAGTTTTGTCCTTTGAGATTTGGCTTCATCTCGTGTGTCGTTAGGCTTACAATTTGATTACCTACACGTTTCTTTTTGTGTACTTTCCTTGTTCATAACAGTGTCACGCTTTCATACGTATCTACATCTTGTATTCAAAGTGTTAGTTGAATTAAAATAGCTAGCGAAACTGCGCAGGAGTGATTGATTGATATTTTAGCAGAATAAAACATAACATCAATATTTTAAATGTCTTTTTTTGGGTATGTGCGCGAAAAGTTTTTCTTTTTATTTTACCGTTTTTTGCTATCTAATTTAATTTTTTCAGAACATGACACAGAAAATAAATGACTAGTGTCGCAATTCTACTTTAGTGGTCATACACACAAGCGACACGTTGCCGACACTTATTGCAGTTGAAACTGTTTGTTCGTTACATTACTATCACGTTCTTTTACAAATGTGATCGCAATGCTACTTACGCACACGAGCGAAATGTTGTCAACGTGTGTTAATCCCTCAAATTCTTTCTTTTTTTAAGAAATTTCACTTCTGTCAGGCTCACGTTGCGGTTGCAGATGACTCTGTTGCTTGTTACATTTACAGTTCGACGACACGGCGCAGTGGTTGAGCGATTGACTGCTGTGCAGCATGTCGCGGGTTCGATTCCCGCACGGAACAAATATTTGTACGACCTGCAAGTATTTGTTACGGGTCTGGGTGTTTTTCTGTCTATAATATGCATGTATTTACAAAAAAAAAAGTATATAAGTAGTTTATCAGCCATCTCGTTACCATAACACAAGCATTAGGTTGCTTAGCTTGGGACCATATGGCGTTGTGTGAAATGTCCAAGGATATTATATTATTATTATATTACATTACGATCACATTTTGACAAAATAGTGATCGAAATGCTCCTTTAATGCTCATACTCACAAGAAGCACGGGTCAACGACTGAGTCATCTGCAGGCGCCGACACGCATCGACAACAACGTGTCGCTCGTTTGTATAAGTACCGACTTAGACGAGTCACACCCTACAGCTGTCTTGTAGTCCCTTTAGAACAGAGATATAGCTTTAAAAACACAAGATACAATATGATTGGCCTGTAGTCAGTTAATTTCTGTACAAAAAAAAAAGATTATGCTTATAAACAAAATTCCAATTCATAAAGGTTAAGGAGCGTTTCATCCGTTTGTTAATGGAAAATAAAATGGGGAGAAGTTAATTGACGTGAAATTAAAACAGTCAGAGTTTAATCTAAAAGCCGTGTTTAACGCCGAGAAAATCTCGTCTCTTCAATAAATTAGTAGAATTTACTTCTTAACTAACGAAACTTGAATCTCATAAAATGTTTTGCATAAAATAATGTTTTAAAACAACGGTTTTTCCAGTAATTAATAACCTTGTTTTTTAGTAGACTGAATCTAGTAAGATAGCTCTTAGTATTTTATAGAATTTTATTAAGATTTCCCATTATTGCGCTTAAATAAATTGTGTAGTGGCAGTATTGAAAGTTCAGTGACTTGTTCGCTTTTTGGGGTTCCGTTAGGAGTGCCACAAATCCCTTTAAAATAGTCAATTTAGGAAAGAAATAAAACACCAATTAATTTAAAGATGTTGTTGTCTGTTTTGATATTGACGTGGAGTTGAGGAATTCGTGGGTAAGTACTAACAGCCGCACAGGTCGATCCATCAAGTTAAGCTACGCTTAACGGGGTTGGCCGTGAACGGCACCATCTTTACTTACCGAGACTCCTCCGTGCCTCGGAAAGCACGTTAAACCGTTGGTCCCGGCTGTCATTTGTGCATCTTTGACAATGGTTACGGGTCGTCAGAAGCCCGAAAATCTGACAGCCTATCTTACCAAAGGGTATCATATTGCCCAGTTACTGGTTTAGATAGGCAGTCGCTCCATGCAAAATACTGGTATTCAACTGCATCTGGTTAGACTGGAAGCCGACCCCAACATAGTTGGGAAAAAGCTAGGCCGATGATGTTGACGTGGAATTAAAATATCTAAGAAAAAACAATTAATATTTTCCATTCATGGCTTGTTGGATAAAATATTATTGGATTCAAACTAAATTTAGTCCTACAAAATGTTAACATTTCTTCTTGATGACTATTTTAATCGTTCATTATTTGCTGGCGATGATAGCCGAAATGCAAGCGTTTTCCTAGTTTGGCTACGTTTCACTCATATATTAAAAAGTGAATAGGCATTTTAAATACTTAACATTTGTAAAACACAACCGCACAACATCAATGAAATACAGAACCCTAAGTCAGTCGCACTTGACCGGTTATTTCGCTTGCTTTTATTATTTCACTGAGCGAATCAGCCCTTGCGATGGTTATCCAATCTTGAATGTTTCGCGTACATTAAACGTTTTCCACTTTATTACTTTTTCTTTAAAATAAAAACAGAAAATTGTTAACAATGTATTGTGTGTTACTTCTTCTAAACACACACACACACACACACATTGTTCATGCTGCCAAGTTCTAGTTTTTATGTGACTGAAACAATTTGGCAACGCTACTGTCTACATTAAATAGATAGAAATACACTCTACAAGACCTACCACCTCGTCTTATAGCAGTATTATTTTAATTACTACCTGTAGAAAAAAAATGGAGCTAAACGTCGTGTATAGCTCCCATTCTCACACTGAAGTTATATTAAATTCATACTGCTACAAAATTTGGTGGTCGACCCTTAGGTAGGCGCCAAAACATTTTAGCGCGCAGTGGTTGAGTGATTGACTGCTGCGCAGCATGTCGCGGGTTCGATTCCCGCACGGAACGAATATTTGTACGACCTACAAGTATTTGTTCTGGGTCTGGGTGTTTTTCTATTCATAAAATGTATGTATTTACAAAAAAAAATGTATAAATAAGTAGTTTATCAGCCATCTTGTTACCATAACACAAGCGTTAGGTTGCTTAGCTTGGGACTAAATGGCGTTGTGTGAAATGTCCAAGTATATTATATTATTATTAACATAATTATATAATTATGTTCAATATATTTATTGCAGAGCAAATAAGATTTTTTTTTATCTCAAACATATACCCTTATATTTGATAGTACTGCACTCACAAAACAGCATCACGAAACTCCACTCAAACAATCTTAGATCTGACGTCCAAATATAGCGCCTGAGGGAAATGCGAATAAAGCAACAACAGAATTTAAATACAAACATCTACATGCCCTCGACATATTTGCCCTGAAAAGATGGCATAAAATGATACGTAAGAAGGAGCAAGGGTTCCGTATCGGTTGATTTCCATAAGCGGTGTTTACAACAACGTAACTTAGGATCACGGAGTTGGAATCTCTGCCGGGATACCATATCTTAAAGGTTCCGACGTGATCGGATTTCCATAATAGGGGACCAGCCGGCTTTCTTCTATGTAAATGTTGAGTTTTTCGTACGTTCCCCGAACAGTATTAAGTGTAAAGGCTACGGGATGATTGATACGAAACGGATGTGTTCCCACATGATTTATGTGTCTTTGGAACATGGGCATAAAGGCTCACAATTCCATGTTGGATGGTGGGAGATAGTATGCCACTGTGTATGAGATGGTATCTTTACAAAGCGACCTCTTTGGTCTTGGAATGTAGGGCAAGTTAAATAATCTTGAACGTAGTTTTTTCCTTAAATGGCATTTATTTTTATTTTGGGTCATTGTTTTCACAAATAATTATGATTATTTTTATTTTAAATAACATTTACAACCAAATATTGAATTTATTTTATTTCTTACTTTCTCATCATTTATTTCATGCTGCATTGGCTTGACGTCACGTGACGGTTTGATGTGGCGCACTTTTTTCCCCAAACTAGTCTTTCTGTGCATCATGTTTGCCGCAAATACATGACTTTCCTTTCTTTCTTATTAATGTACGCACAATATTGAAAAATATGTTAAAACATTGTTTATCATGGATTTTTTTGCACATTCTTCGACATATGAAACTACTTTTATGGAGAATCAATTCTATTTTCAAAAGCGACATTTAATGGCGCGGTACAAAATAAACGTGGTTTTGTCTTTAAAATTGCCCTTCATTGTTATTTTATAGTCTAGCCATATTGTACATTCATGTTATAAAACTAAGAATGACATGCCATAACTTACGGACGTAACCTACAATTTTGATAAAACGTTTAATAATCCGTTAATTACTTTTTATAACCCTTAAGTGTATGTTAAACTACACACATCAAAAGTGTCTAGGGATCAACATATATTTTTGCAATAACTTTTCTCTTGATTGATATTAATTTAAATTTTCTTTAAGGATTCATCAAATAAAGTGTTTTCGTTTGTCACAGTATCGATAAACCAAGTCACCTTTGCATTTATAAAGAAATTTGCCATTTTCCTAATAAAGGGATTTTTGACATTTGAACCACTAACATTAAAGTTCGAAAAAAAGACTGAAATAACAGTTTTCTTTAAAATTTTATTGGGTAACTTAAACAATTAATAATCCGTGTTTCTACCGCGAACACTAACAACACAAGAACATCGGTTTGGCATACTCAAAATGAGTTCATCCAAATCACGCTGTGGAATGGCCGCCCATGTTCGTTGCAACAACAAAAAAAGGTTAATTGTTTAAGTTACCCAATAAAATTTTAAAGAAAACTGTTATTTCAGTCTTTTTTTCGAACTTTAATGTTAGTGGTTCAAATGTCAAAAATCCCTTTATTAGGAAAATGGCAAATTTCTTTATTAATGCAAAGGTGACTTGGTTTATCGTTACTGTGACAAACGAAAACACTTTATTTGATGAATCCTTAAAGAAAATTTAAATTAATATCAATCAAGAGAAAAGTTATTGCAAAAATATATGTTGATCCCTAGACACTTTTGATGTGTGTATTACTACTTCCTCGTGTTCGGAATAAGTTTAATAATAGTCCTGCAGACCCAATTTTTGACCATGGCGACTAATCATCGTCAAGACCAGCATTCGGTGCAGGAGATTTATTATATTATAGTGCACAAGTGTGTGTATGGCTAAATGTAGTGTAGGAAGGGCAGACTTCCCGTCCCGCTTACCCGGCAGGTTTCGGCTAACGGATCCCTTCAAATACTGACATCTCTTTGAAGAGCGCGTGGAACACGTACACGCCTTCCGGCACGGGCTTGGTCCTCATCGAATGGTGAGCTACCCATTACTCACCGTCCTTAGATCCGCGCCTATGGTGGCCGGCAGTCGTCACGTGGCTCCCTTCGCGGGCGGGAGGTCCTTTCCCTCTCCCATCTCTCTCTGCTTTTTGGCGAGCATAACTGCTTCGCAGAAGAAGGTGATTGCCTCCCACTCCTTCTCCCTCCGGCCCACGGCTTGCACCAGTGCTGGGCGCGAGAGTTCGACACCGCCGCCAGTCGTCTCTACGAGGACACGGCGGGCCTGCCTAAGCTGGGCAGATCTCCACCGCATGCTCCACCGCTTCCTCTGGGCGATCCTCACAATGGTGACACCCGGGTGTTTGCTCTCGCCTGATGATGAGCAGAAACTTCCCGAAACATCCATATCCAGTGAGGACCTGCCTGAGGCAGTAGGTGAGGCGCCGTGACGTGCCTTTCTAGCCACTCCTCAAAGAGGGGTGTTACCGCCACTGTCGTGGCGTGCCTTCGATCATGACTCGGGTCAGGATACTTTTGTCCCGGTGATCCCACGCGATCGCGATCGCGGGGCACAGGCAGTTAGTGAATAAATTTAACACTTTTATTTTGACTCCTCAGAAACATTAACCGATTTTCGTGATTGTGCCTGCATCTCAACAGTAGAGCTATTCTGTAAAAATCTCACCGTCGTAACATAGGTGAAGTTAGTTAAAGTGACCTGTCAATAGTGTCAATCTCAATTATTAGGTGGCGTTCCACCTGATGCTAGAGATTGTCACTACTCGTATTGACATGACCGCTCATTTCATGCTCACTTCACCTAAGTTCTCCATTCCAGATTTTTACAGAATCGACCTACAGATAAATGAGTTAGTGTATTTATTATGTGTGCGTATTTTGTTTTTTTTTTATCTACACGACTTAATTATCCTTTTGTATGCACGTATTTATGTCAAGTAAACCTGTTTTTTTTCTTTATTAATTATGTTTTTTTTCTGCTAGCTTTTCTTTTATGAACACATTCGGATCGAAAAATCATTTTCAACAAAAATCCTCCACTGGTTTGCATAATATATGGACTTCCTTCATGAAATAATCCAATACACATACATACCTGTGTATATTCATTATTGAACTGTTTTTTTGCTTTTAATTCTACAGAAATGTATACTTTTTTGCCGAACAAACTTGAAAATATATTAGAAATGCAGAGCAGACAAGTAAACCTATGTCCAGGGAGGAGTGCAGACTGCATGATGAATACAAAAACGTGAAAGTTTACAACATCTGTATAGGGATAAGTACACGAGGTTTACGCATTCCGAAATGCAATGACCAACTCGAAGTCACTGAAACTTAAAGTTTAAGCCATTTAGTTTATTAAATGCTGTAATGTTTTAGAATCTGATGGAGACGCAAAGTTTTCGTTTCACCGTATTTGTAAAAGACTTACATATTTCTTTGTATACCTGTAAATAGGATGCAATGACATTTTAAATAGTATTTACCTATCTCAACTGTAATAAGGTTAGGTACATACAAAGTGCAAGAGTAGAAATCGAATATACTTACTATTTGCTTGTCCGTACTGTACAATATTATAGTCCAACGTAACCGTTGGTTCTATTGAAAAAGAAAATGAACAAGGCAATCAGCCGCTGCCTTTGAAAACAGCTACTTATAAAACCTAACAATCTTCAAGATCCTTTTTTCAATTAAGTTGGGCTTCCTGTCTAACCAGATGCAACTGAATACCAGTATTTTACATTTAGCGACTGCCTATTTGACCTCCACAACCCAGTTAGTAACTGGGTAATACGATACCCCTTGGTAAAACTGGCAGTCAGACTATCGAGCCTTACGATACGTACCTCTATCAGCTAATAAAAAATATTATGATTGAATTAATCCATATAGGAAAGATGAGGACAAACGTCAAAGGGCGAAATAAGAAAAACAAAATGCACTTAAAACGCCACAAAGTTTTATTAAATTTGTGGCATTTCAACTGTATTTTGTATCAAACTTATTTAAATGAAGACCTCCACAAAAGGCCACATCGACACATAATGAAAATAGACATCAATTAACTCCACTTCGTTACTAAGAAGAGTGTTTATAATTTGTTTAATAGTTCGCCATAAAATAACAGTGAAACACGATCGCATCTCGTAATTGTGATGAATTAGACCCCAAGAGACTTCCCCCCGACCCCCCATACCGATAACGTCAATTAATTAATCAACTTCATTAAACTTCCATTTTACGTCGAGGTTAAGTTACATTTTATCTATGGTACAAATAAAATTGTTTATGATATTTATTCATTTCTACCTAAGTTCGTAAACATATTGCCAAAAGCGTCATCTCACTCCTCAGGCCAATTTAGAGCCCGTGCCGGACGGCACATACGTGTTCCACGCGCGCCTCGAATAGATGTCTGCATTAAGGAAGGGGCTGACCGAAGCCTACCGGTTAAGCGGGATTGTCCGAAAGGGTTAGCGCTACCCCGGAACATAAAGGGCTAAGGATTGAACATGGATGGGTTTTAGTCAGTAAGAGTTTGACACTGCCTTCCGCTTCACCCAGAGCGGGAGGGGTGTTCAGATGATTTCCCACCCTTAAAAAAAAGGGGTATATTTTAAAAACCTAGGTTAACGTTTCGTAGTTTCAATAGGCAATTAGGCTTGGGCCAATAGTGTTAATTGGTCTTCTTCTTCTTCTTGATATTGGTGATGCAGCTGCTTATATTATGTTTATATCAAGAATTTAATTTCGGAGAGCAATGACATTATAAAGGAGACTGTATCCATCTTTCTTTCTTTTTCATGTGGTTAGTGACTAACCTGGTGTCAGAGTTTCTATGCTGCTCATGGACCTCTGACTTAGCTCCACACGCTATTGAGAAATATCTCTCAGACATGCTGGTTTCTTCACGATATTTTCCTTCACCGTTTTTTAAGCAAGTGATAATTGTCCAATACGCACATGAATCCGAAAAGTCAGAGGTGCGTGCCATGGGCGAACTTGAGACCTAAGACTTGGTAGTCTGACGGTTACACCACTAGGCTATCACTGATATACTACTGCAATACTGTATATATTATGAAGGAGCCATACTTGTCTCAAACTGTTTAAATGTACGAATGCTATTAAACATTCATCAGCTCCCCTGATAAAAAGTAAGCAGCTAAACACATAGCTGCACCAAAAGAATTAACATCTAAAATGAGCTTATATAAAGTCTTATATCCCGTGGTTTATCTGAATCACGGAAATCGGTTATTTGTCGAGGCGTAGAAATGGATGGATAATAAGACTGGGATAGAGGATAAAATATGTATTTGAAGTGTTCAAATTCCAACCGGGGCACGAGTGCGCTCGACGATTGTCTTAATGTTTAAAAAGTCACGCTACTATCAGTTTTAACACACCTATAAATGTAAGTTAGTTGACACAAACAGCGCGAGCGAATTTCGCCTCGCAACCCATGGGATTCGCTGCAGTGTGACCAAACCCTTAACAAAGCCTTACTACAAAACAAACAGCACACACTACACCATATTTTTCTTTCACAACAGCAAACAATTTAGGAGCATAATTTTTATAATTTCAAACGTGTTGTGACATGACGGTACAACAACATCCCGCTTAGTCCGCGGATTTTATACTCAGCTAAATTTATGCCACGTCACAGTATATACTCTTGAATATTCATATTATTCATATCATGCTGTTGTACTTGCTGCGTAGGCGAGAATTATAATACCTACAAGTATGCATAGGTATTTGTTTATGAAGTCGTACGGAACTTAGAGGAAGATTTAACGCATGGAAATGGCATTGAGAGATAGGTATATGAAGAGGTGTGTTTGGAGTATTTAAATTACTGTGTTAATTGTACACTAATTAGGGCAAGAGAATGATGAATGATTGTATGCTAATTTACGATCGTACTGGAAAAACTCCTTCGGTATCCACTAGATGCGCGAAGGACAGTACTGGTCGAAGTGACGTCACTTGGAAGAAGCGAAAGCGTCCGTTCAGCAGTGATATTAGCAACTTGAAGCGACAACTTACGTTCTACTTCCAAACTGCCCAGTTTGGAAGTAGAACGTAAGTTGTCGATGACACTTTTTTTTTTGAGGGCGGGTAATCATCATAATTTATTATGACTCGTCGCGCTCTGGGTGGAGCAGAAGGGAGTGTCAGACTATTAATGACGAAAACCCATCCAGGTACCTTCTTTAGCGCTTTATGTTTCGGGGTAACGATGATCCTTTCAGACAATCCCGCTGACCCCGCAGATCAGGTTGCAGATATGCCTAACAACTTCGTTTGGTTTCAGACTACAAAATCCCACCAGTTCATATAATCATTCTCCTGAACCTATCATAATTTATTTGAAGTTTTTGAAAACATATTGTGAATTCAACAACTTATGTAGGTACTGCGGAAGATTGAAGCGGGCAGAAGTTGAATATGCCTCAGTGGCATTCCTCACACACGACATCCGGGCTTAATATAATTGTAACTTGTTTTTGTTCTTATTTTACTTTATTTTTATTTTAACATTATTAAGAATTTTGTATGTAATTTTGTTTTATTCCACATTTGATTGTCATCCTGTTTTTGGTTTATTGCATTATTTTATTTTGTTTAAAATTTTAAGTAAGATAATTTTATCACCTTTGCTACTTACACTTGCTTTATTGTAGTCTAAGTCACTGGCTCTAGCCTAGCTCTGGAGCCAGGGTCTCAAACTTTTGTTTCACCTGTTTATCGTATGAGGGTAAAGGTTCACAAGAAAAATTCTCTGGAACCGCCAATAAATAAACCGTATACATCGTTGACCTTTTATAATTAAACGCCTTCTAATAGGTTTCGAGATGTTTGTGGACTAGATGTTTATTGTGTAGTTTGGAACAACCAATGAATTGCAACGTACGAAAAGTTACTTTGTTTTTTATAACAGCTATGTATAGATTTAGACATAAATGAATGCAAGAATGAATTATGAATGTTCAAATGATATAGAATTCTGTTTAAAAATGTAAACAACAACATTTTTGCACATAGGCTACGAAATTAATATTTAGTACTAACTATTCAAATTCACGTGAAAAGAACGATGCAATGATACAGTTTCAAGACAAAATCAGATACTATGTTAATGCAATATTGTCGTACCGAACAGGGTTCGTATACAACATTATTTTGTTCCTAAACTTGTAATTTTCAATTGAAAAGATCATCGCTGTTAGTTTATAATCGACTAGCTTCTGCCCGTGAATTCGTCCGCGGAAAATTGCGATATACTGTAAGTGTTTAGGCAGCGCATGCAAATAATTCTGTTTTCGGTGGTATTTCTTTCCGACTTGCTAGACGAAAATTGCGATAGCTCGGCTAATATGTATGATATAAATATAATTTATAGCCTATAGCAGTCAGGAATAATGTAGCTTTCTATCAATGAAAAAATTATTGAAATTGGATCATTAATTCCGGAGATTACCCCCTACATACAAACTTACAAATTTTATTATAGTATAGATTTATCACCATTAAATTATCAATCTATTACTATCTATACTAATATTATAAATTCGAAAGTAACTCTGTACCTATGTTTCCTTATCAAGACTAAACCACTGAACGGATTTCGATAAAATTTGGCAAAGAGATAGATTGTATCCCGGAAAAGGACATAGATCACTTTTTGTCTCAATAATATCTCCCGATATTGCGATATAACAGCACTAGCGGACGAAGTCGCGGTAAAAGCTAGGTCCATTATAAACACATTATAAGAGACACACATAACACGATCGTTTACAATCTTGCGTGATAGATTATAAACTAACAATGTTCTTCATACGGCTATCATAAAGCTATTTATATTTAAAAGAGTAGCGGTGGAGTTTCTTGCCCATTCTTCTCCATACGAAACTACCTTTGGAAGGGGCAACTAGAATCAATTCTATTTCTTGTTCATTTGGACGTTCAAAAGTGAGTTTTTAGTGCATATCTATACTATAATATTATAAAGCTGAAGAGTTTGTTTGTTTGAACGCGCTAATCTCTGGATCTCCTGGTCGGAATTGAAAAATTCTTTTTGTATTGAATAGTCCATTTATCGAGAAAGGCTATAGGCTATGTAACACCACGCCACGACGAATAGGAGCCGAGCAGCGGGTAAAACCACGCGGGTGCAGTTAGTTTGAAATAAATGATTTGATTTTGACTTTGATTCTGTAAAAATCTCACCGTGATAACATAAGTGAAGTGCGCTTGTCGTTCCATCTGATACCAGAGATTTACTTCACCTCACACGTTGAGATTTTTACAGAAGACATCGCAGTTCAAGCTGACAAAATATACGTTTTGTAACAATCTACCATTATTACAAAAGGCAAAAAATAGAATAACGTCGGATTTTATTTTGTATCCTCTATTGTTACGTACATTACTAGGACATGTATGTATACACATATTATTTTGTTGTTAGGAAAATAATAGAAATACGAATAGACACACTTCTATTGGCAAAACTAACAATAAGCAATACTATTTTGGAATCGAAAACATGTATTCAACGAATATAATTTTGTATAACATAAGGAGGCATTTAACGCTAAGAAAACATAGGTCAATCTATATATACAGAGTGTTAGGTTAAACGAGATATATACTTTCAGAGGTTACTATACTCATGTGATCAAATGATCAACTGTGACTATGCAACTATACCTGATATCTGTTCAGTACATTTATGTTCGCATAATTCGTCAAAATGTATGGAACAGCTGGTATATTTTTTTCATATTTCAGAGTTGGTCCCAAGGACAAAGTTGTATATTTTCATGAGTACTATACAACCTGGTTATATGTCCCTCGTTTAACCTAACACACTATGTAAAAGGAACCTCTGACTTATGACTGATCTATCAATATAGCTATATATAGCCTACTGACAGGTTGGGACTGAGGCATAGAGATACTTATGATGACGTAGGTATCCGATAAGGCGTAGGCCCTAAAGAGTTGAAATGGGGGTTTAAAATTTGTATTCCACTAAAAACTTCAATTAAACCAATAACAGGCATATTTAGGTTTCAGGGATCAGGTAATAACAGCCTTGCCGAGGTTGGTCCGTGGATGGGTGACCTTTACATATCGAGACTCCTCCGTGCCTCGGAAAGCGATCCGTTGGTCCCGGCTGTCATTCGTGGATCTTTGACAGTCGTTACGAATCGTCAGAAGCCCGAAAATCTGACAATCGGTCTTACCAGGTGTATCGTATTGCCAAGTTACTGGGTTGTGGAGGTTGGATAGGCAGCTTCTTTCCTTGTAAAATACTGGTATTCAGTTGCATCCGGTTAGACTGGAAGCCGACCACAACATAGTTTGGAAAAGGCTAGGCAGATTGAATTAGTCACTACTAGCTTCCGACCGCGGCTTCGCCCGCAAAATATGTCGACAAATTATACACATAAACCTTCCTCTTGAATTACTCTATCTATAAAAGAAACCGCATCAAAATCCGTTGCGTAGTTTTAAAGATTTAAGCATACATAGGGATATAGGGACAGAGAAAGCGACTTTGTTTTATACTATGTAGTGATAATGAAGCTAGTTGCTCATTCCAAAGCGTATTCCTTAGATAGAGCATTCCTATGGAGAAAAACGTGCAAAAACTCAAATTTCTAGAATCAAAATTATAGAATAGAAAGTAATTCAATTAAGTATCTTTGCGGTGTATCAAACTAAACTAATAAATGAACAGGACCAACACACAGTGCATAAACACTTGAATCCATCGACGATGATAAAATTAAGAGACGGCAAAAAATAATAATTATTAAATTAATTACTCGTTTATTACCTCACTAAAGTTGCTATCGGCCAAAATAATTAGGTCAGTATTAATACCCTCATCATACTGGTAATTAACAATTATTAAATACGGTGACGATACTATTTTGAGGTTTGCATAAATTATGGGCTGTGGTAATGACATTTGAAGGTTCGTTCTCTTTTTTAATATAAAATATAATACCAAGGGAATTCATTAATTAGAATTTTAGACATTTACTTCATATTAGTATAAAATGCCCAAGAGGTGTTTAGTTACATATCAAAACAAAATAAAAATATAATTATCAATATAATAAATATAAAAGTCAAAAAACACTGCAATAATAAGTTTTTAATTAAATATGACACCTCACTTTGACTGCTCGTTGGTTTAGTAGTTCTGCTGAACATGAGGTCCTGGGTTCAATTCTTAGGTCGGGCAAAGTGTTATTACGTTTTTCTATCTAAGATTTCTCAGGCCCAGGTTGTGAAATTGGTGCCTATTACATGGGACTTATACATATTTGACGAAATGTGTTTGTACTATACGAACAGCTCTGCCCAACCCTTCAAGGAAACAACAAAGCGTAATGTTATGTATGTTTATAATAATAATAATATCCTTGGACATTTCACACAGCGCCGTATCGTCCCAAGCTAAGCAACCTAATGCTTGTGTTATGGTAACGAGATGGCTGATATACTACTTATATACATTTTTTTTGGAGATACATTCATATTATAGATAGAAAAACACCGAGACTCGTAACAAATACTTGCAGGTCGTACAAATATTTGTTCCATGCGGGAATCGAACCCGCGACATAGTATATATATAATGTAATTAGACATAAGTTAACTTCTTCTTCTTCTTTTCGTGTGGTTAGTAACTAACCTGGTGTCAGAGTTTTAATGCTGCCCATGGGCCTCTGACTTAGCATTACATACTGTTGAGAAATATCTCTCAGGCATGCTGGTTTCCTCACGATGTTTTCCTTCACCGATTTTTAAGCAAGTCATAATTATACAATCCGCACATGAATCTGAAAAGTCAGAGGTGCGTGTCTTGGGTTTGAACTCGAGACCTAAGACTTGGCAGTCCGACGGTCACACCGCTATCACTGCAAACGTTAACTACGAGGTCCTAAAATCTGCAACAGACTTTAAGACTTAAACTTTGTTTCAAATTATACAATCTCAAAGTGAAGAAAGAAGATGTTCCAACAATATTCAGATGAAACAATATTCGAAATCAATATATAACGACAGCTGAGATATCAAAAAGCAAAAGGGACAGTGAGCGCAGCGGTTTTTAATCAAAACTTAAACAAAGTGTGCCTTCGTCCAGTTTCAGCTGACACTTCTCGCAAGTAGGCCGTGTAGTGCACATGCTGCCAAATTAATATGCACAGCGTTTCTTGTTAGTCGAATATTAATTTTGGAAAGTGAGATATATACTAAACTTTAACAACCTTCTGCAATGTGTAATCCAATCGTTCAATAACGAGTTTTGCTCATTTACACGAGTATTCAAAGCACTTAAACATTCTTTTTAACATAGTATAATCCTCATCATATAAATTATAAACTCTTATTAAATTATAATCATTTACTATTAAATATATTATTAAACGAACTTTGACATGTTCCAGACATGCGTAATATCTTTAAATCTGCATAAAAAGGCCGCGGAAAGTGACGACCGCGCCCACGCAATTGATGATCAATTGCGTAGACGCGGCCGTCCTGAACAAATACGTTTTAACAGCACATGTAATTTTCATAAAAATGTTTATCCAGTTGCGGAAATGGCGATGTTATTAACATATTCAAAATAAAATTATACAAATGATTTTAAGGGGATTTGAGCACCATGTATCTATCCATCACATAATTAATTTACCTGTCATTGCTATTTTTCACCGTTTCTGGTGTTTACTATTTTCGTGGGTGCATTGCCTTCACATGTAATTCTAAAATAATTAATGTAGGTATACAAAACATCGTAAGACATTTAAAAAAAGTAACGGCAGAGTTTCTCGCCCATTCGTCTCCATGCGACACTACGTTTTGGAAGGAAAAATTAAAATCAATTAAATGTTTTTGTTCATTTTGACGTTCCAAAGAGCCTTTCACGTATCTATTTGAAATTAATTATTAGTAGGACAGCTACGGCAATGCGTAAACCAATAACTAATCCAACATACGACATTCAACAGCGGCTATTGTAGTCTTTGAATTTTCCTTGGAACAATATTGACTGGTACAACATTTCTGACAGCAAGTGTACAAAGCCCAGTCCGTTGCATCGGTCGCATTATGTACAATACAGAACGGCACGTCTCGCTGCGAATGAAAAACAAAAGAATATCCACTCGGCTTCGCTTTCAGCGTGTATTGTGGCAATACAACGCGATTAATATTGCTTTGAGCCCTACTTACCCACTGGGGAATATTAGAGGATTCGATGCACTGAGGATTATTGGATTAGAGAAGCTTCTTACGATGCAGTAGAAAAAAATTGCTCGTTGAATACAGTTAAGTATTTTTATCATATTATAATTAAAGTAGAATTATTTGTATTTTTAACCTCAAACTCAAAGTATTTATTTCAAACTAGCTTTTGCCAGCGGCTTCGCCCTCGTGTATGTAGTAAATTATCCCTAGGGAACTGTAGATTGTTTTAGCTCATATGCTATTCCAGACTATAAATAGATAGATTGTTGCAAGTTTCATCCAGATCCGATAAGTAGTTATTGAGTTTATTCGTTTCAAACATACATACGAATCTTTCCCCTTTAAAATATTAGTACCGTTCAGATAAACCAATTACAGGCACTTTTGAATTGTGAATGGATCGGTCTGCCAGAAAGATAAAGCTGGTTGTCCATTCTAAAGCAGTAGGTAGATTATGGAGAAGAATCCTTCAAACCTTCTTTAAAAAAAGGAGGAGTTTGGTCCTCAATTCGACTGTATTTTTTTTTGTGTGTTTGTTACGCGATTACTCCGTTATTTATGAATTGATTTTGATGATTCTTTTTTTGTTTGGCAGGTCAAAATTATGCTTGTGTGAGAGATGTAGAGATGGTAACATAATTATTATTTTTACTATCCTCGCTTTATCGTTTTTGAGTTGGTTTCGGTAATACGTATTTAATCCACTCTTTTTATCTTGACGGTGATTTAATACTTCAAGTCACTATTGTTTACACGCTTTATGATTGGTGTAGGGACTGTGGGATAGGTACTGTGAAGACCAGGTGGGAAGCTTTACTTAGGAAGCTCTCAGATGGTAGAGATCGTGTAGTGTGTTGCGTTGTAGGGATTTCTATCCTACAAATAGAAACACACGGGGCAGCAGCTATTGAATTATATTACGTTTAAATAATACATGCGTCCAGCAGCACGGGTACAGCTGACGTCTGTCAGTACCCGTGCATATTATTTCTTTTATAAAAACCTATCAAAATATTCCATCATTTTGAAGGTCGAATGCCGTCAGTTATTTTCTAACCGACCAGCTAGGTTCAACAGAAGGTTTCAACCTAGGCTCTACGGTACTAACTAAACAATAAACCATCGATTTCCAAGAAAACACAACAGTGATAAAATTAAATAATAACTTTCCTTTCGGAAGTCGATGGCATTAAACGAACATACAAAACCGCAGTGTCTGACAGTTTATTCATAGATGTAGAACGATTGACAAAGTAGCATTAACGTTCGTAATAAATACAAAGTACGTGCATATTATCAGACACCTCAATTTCACACCCAATTTAAAGGGTAATTAAATTGGGTCATGAACTCTTGAGTCAGATTCTGACAAACGATAATATGAATTTGTTCAAGCATATGCGTCATAACTTACTTAGAGACCTGTGAAAATCTCAATGTGAAAACGTACAAATCAAGTTCCAGTGTATTTGCGAAGGAAGGGTTCCGTTATCTTTATAAACGGCAAAAAAAACAGGTTTGTTGTATGGGAGCCCCCTTAAATATTTATTTTATTCTTAGTATTTATTATTATATACGTACGGGGAGTATAAATATATCATCTGTGAAAGTTTCAACTTTCTAACTACCATGGTTCATGAGATGCAGCCTGGTGACAGACGGATAGACCGACAGCCAGCGGAGTCTTAGTAATAACCCGTTTTAACTTTTGGGTACGGAACCCTAAAACGGAAACGGTTGTAGAAAAAATGCGTCACATCAACGCAAAATGGCTATTGCTCAGCATTATGCTGCGATCCTATGCAAGATAGAGCCCCAGGGCTGGTTTTCAGCGACAGCCGGCGCTGATATGAAGGAACACCTCTGACACATGTATGCTTATGCCAAGAGTTGGTTCATTGACTTTTGAACTACTTATTATTCCATCCGAGCATAATTCATGAGGTAAAATTGTAAACGGATATTCCCATACCATACTTAAGGTGAAAGCGTCAAGGTAGCCCGCAAAATTAAAATTTTCTTACTGTTCGGAAATAAATGTACATCGGAATCATGGCGAGATCAATTTACAAAAAATGAATGTGTAAGGTGACCCTTAGCTCGATAGATGGCGTTGGCGTCGAATTAGATCTCGCTATGGTTTCGTTCTAATGTAAATGCCTACGGGCATTTTCTTAGTCATTGTTTTAATCATTAGAAGGATTGTTTTTTTTTGTTTTGTCTGAGAGAATTGTATTGATGATTCCAATGATTATAATTCTGTAAATACGTACTTGCTGTGGTTGCAAATAATATTTTGGTCGACATTCAACTTGACACTGACCTGTAAAATGCAAAAAAACGTATGAACATTTTGCAGGCTACCCTGCTGCAAGCATCCCCCTTAAGCAGTCATTTTCTCAAGTGACTATTAAAGTAAAGTAACACCGTATGAGCGGTATACGTCAAAAATACTTATGAAATTGCCTCTCGGCGTTAAAGCGGTCGGGTTAAAATTAGATAGGTAAGGGCGAAATATTTTTACGTTTATAACGTGAATTTAATATGTAATGTTCGTAAAGTTACGTTTAATCGTATAACGAAACATTTACTGTTTAATTTTATATTCGATGTGCTAAATATTATGTGCATTCGCCCAGTACATCAAGTTAATCCAGTACCCAGTACATCACTATAAACTGTCAAATATTCCCAATTGAATATGAACCCTATTCCGTTACAATAAAGTAAAAAATCCATCAAAGAAATTTGCCAGATTGGGGAAGCTTGATATGCTGGCCTCTGTATATAAAGGCTGCCGCATACAGGCGCGAATCGACGTCGCCACGCGGTTCCCGTAGAAAGAATTTTATGGCTTTTTCATAGAAATTGGTCTACTAGAGTCGCGTCGTGCCGCCGCATATTATTGTTACAACAACAATAGTGGTTTCCCAGGATTTAAGGAAACTGTTTACCTTAAGCATGCCGTCATCATCCTGCATTTTGCCATAAACCAATTCATTCAGGGTCGGCACAACATGTCTATTCGTTCCATACTTCTCTATTACTCGTCACCTCTGTAGGCACCCCCTTTGTAGCCTTTTACACAATTCATCCACTATTAGAGGATTTCTGAATAGAAACTGAGTTACTTAAAACTGACAGTTTAATATGAAATAATTATGTCAGTTCTTAAAAAGATTTTAAATAAAAGAAAAAAACTAGTTGTGGTTGCGTCTTAAATTCCCACTAGTTTTAAACACGCTTGAAATATTTTTTTATTATCTGATTGACGAGCTAAATTATAACTTCTTTTATTTTAGCTAAGCATCATCCCTATTGCCCTCAAATATTACGATTTCATGAACTAGTCATAACGCAGACATTCTAATTCAGACTGACATAAGGTTTATTGCTTTACCTAAAACAAAATTCTGCAATACGTTCATAAATAAAAAGGCGCAAAAAATACGAGTAATCAATGGTACGATCTGAACATAACAAGGCAAATAACTAAGTCGTTCAGTGGACATCTGGTGATATTCGAGGTTATATTGCTTTTTGTCCGAATAAGAGGCTACAAAGCCAGTTACGGCTTTTTTATTACTGTACTCCATAACGCTGTAACGCGTCGTGAGTTCAGTGGATTATAATTATTTGATAAGTTTCGTTTGTATTGGTATGTGTTACTTTCTTTTGCTGGCCGTTTTTAAATATGAAAAATGAGTATTACAAGACGAAATAGCTTTAGATATAAACAAAATGAGTACTATAATAAATAGATAAATAATATATGACATAAAAAGTGACTGTGTTATAAAATTAAAGCTTATTCATAACCTTTAATGCACTGGAACTACATCAATTATAATTATGGATACCTACACAACAGATGGGAAATTATGTAAAATATGTCAAAAGATGAGAAAAAGGTTTATAACATAATATCACACTACTATTCCCCGATGGGTTTGGCAGAAGTGTATCTATAGTACACTCACATTTCGCCCATTATTTTGTTAAATTCGTTCAGAACCTACAATTCACCATATTCACTCCCCGCTTGTTGCTCGCAAAATTGTTAAATCGATTCCCTGGGCGGCAAAAACGTCATTATTCGATTTTTCGAACAGAGACGCGGAGTCAAAATACGTGTCCGGAAAAGTCCCGAAAGCCCCATGCAATTACGCTCACAAATATTCGCAAAACGTGGACACTAAAGCTATCCCAATTTGGGCTTCTCAAACACTATCTTTCAATAACCTTAAACACACAGAAGGATTACGCATTTCACCTTTGATCCCAATAGTATCGACTCAATGTTCCGAATTCAGAATTGCAGATACCTCGTTCTAGATCAGAGCACAAATGTTTATATGAAAACTTTTGATTACGGAACCGGCAGTTATGAAAACGAACTGGTCCGATATTTTGTCATCTAACACGCTGAGGCGAACCCTAATAATATATAGCGAACCCCTTTTTATTGGAAATCAAAACTTTCCGCTCCGAAGCATTTTGATGAGAAAAATTTTCGACGGTTTTCTAAAAATCGTAAACGATATTTATTTGGTATTTTTGCTTTATGGTGTTTTTATTATATCTGTTGTTTGTTGCTGATTAATATACATGGTATTTTTTTTTTCAAATTGTAATACCAGAAAAGTCTTTTCATGTTTTTTCAAAGCAGGCCCTTGTAAAATTATGGAATTGACCTAAGAAACAAAATGTTCCGTTAATTTTATAAACATGATTCACAGTAAGCAAATTTTGCACCGGAGTGTACTACATGAAACAACATACTTAAGGGCTCATGGCTAATTAGAAGATCGCTTCAAGGTTAAGCAACCCTTGCCAAGGTTGATCCGTGGATGGGTGACCATCCATAACAGACCGAGCGTCATCCAGTCATTACCAGAAAGCATGTTAAACCCGGCTGTCATTCGTAGATTATTGACGACGGCTTCTGACTACCTGTCAAACATACATGTGTCATACATAAAATAATGCCTGTAATCCCCGAAGCGTGTTTCTACAATATAACCAAACAAATTCGCCAGTTGTGTTTGAGTCCCATGTATTGTAATAGGAGGCGAGCCTATTGGCATTACCCGGGCACAAATCTAGACTCCTGGGTGCTATTGAGAAATTCCAGACTAACCGTCAGAAGCCAAAAAATTCTGTCAATCAGTCTTGCCAAGAGGTATCATTTTACCCAGTATCTGGGTTGTGGATGTCAGATAGGCAGTCACTCCATATAAAATAGTGCTGCATTCGACTAGGCTGGAAGGCGATCCCGAATTAGTTGGGAAAACGTTAGGCAGATTCATTACATAACATAGTTGTACGCAGTGGAGTTTGTGTTTAATGGATGGAAAATGGATATCGCAAGTAGCTCCGGCTTCATCACGCGACCTCAAAAGTATCGTTAAGCCGTGTCTTAGGGTAAAGAAAAGATATAGAGCGCGCGTCTTAGCATCTACTTTCCTGTGTACATTGAGGCTTTACTCGTGACGTTCTATTTTGAAAAAATATCTCAACACCAAAACACCTAAAGGTAGCTTGAAGTGAGGAATAGTTTGCCCTGATTGGCAACAGGGAAAAGTGGAGGTGAAGTGAGCTGTCATTCTACATAATGCTAGGGTGACCCTATTCCCAAAAGGTGGTAGCCAAACGACTTATCCGGGGGTACCGCACGATCTCGGGCGAGGCGGCAAGCCTCCTTGCCGGACTGCCGCCGTGGGATCTGGAGGCGATAGTCCTCGCACGCCTGTTCGAGTGGCGCGCGGAGGTATTAAGCCGGGGGGAAACTCCGTTTCCGCAGCAAATTGCGGCGGAGCGGACGGACCTCCGGCGCGATCTCATGGTCGCCTGGAATCAGTGACTGTCGTAACCCAGCGCACCACGATAGTGGCGGTAAGGCCCCTCTTTGAGGAGTGGCTAGAGAGGCGTCACGGTGCCCTCACCTACCGCCTGACGCAGGTCCTCACCGGACATGGATGTTTCGGGAGGTTCCTGCACATCATCAGGCGGGAGGAAACGCCCGGGTGTCACCATTGCGAGGATCGCCCAGAGGACACGGTGGAGCATACGGTGCAAACCTGCCCCGCTTGGGCGGAGCACCGCCGTGTCCTAGTAGAGGCGATCGGCGGCGGCGACCTCTCGCGCCCGGCCCTGGTGCAAGCCATGGTCCGGGGTGAGAGGGAGTGGGAGGCAGTCACCTCCTTCTGCGAAAAAGTCATGCTCGCGAAGGAGGTGGCGGGATGGGAGAGAGAAAGGTCCTCCCGTCCTAGCCGCCGCGGGAGACGCTCTGAGCGTTGGGAGCCACGTGACGACTCCCGGCCACCGTAGGCGCGGGCCTGCGGACGGTGAGTAATGGGTGACTCACCGTCCGATCAGCACCAGACCCGTGCCGTACGGCGCGTATATGTTCCACGCGCGCCTCAAAGAGATGTCAGCATATGAAGGGGCCCCTCAGGGCCAAGCCTGCCGGGTAAGCGGGATTGTCCGAAAGGGTTACCGCTACCCCGGAACATAAAGGGCTACGGAAGGAACATGGATGGGTTTTAGTCAGTAAGAGTCTGACACTCCCTTCCGCTCCACCCAGAGCGGGAGCAGTCATTGGATGATTTCCCAGCCTTAAAAAAAAAAAAAAAATTGGTGACCCTATTGACAGCTCACTTTTAATTCATTTCACTTTAGTTTTCTTGGTGTGATTTTAAGGAATACACCGGTAACAATGATTCAGACATGATTAGCGCCTGATGTTTAACTAAGGCCCGTGTACTCAAGCATAACTTAAATCTAACAGCCATTTCATTGGTGGAAACCAATTACTATTAATGCTTAAATATTGAGTGATTGTCCTGTGGCCTAAGCATAAGCATGGCCTACGTCTATAATCAATCTCTCAGCTAGTTAAGGAATAAAATACTAACAAACAAAGGTTACATAAATTAGTATAATTAACTTGATTTAGACGCTTTCAAAACATAATAAAAACAAAAAAGAGCTTCAAAATTTTGTATAAACATAAAGTATGCTGATACAATTAAAAGACCACTAAAAACATGAGCAGTGGTGGCCCAGTGGTATCGGCCTTGACCTACGAATTGTAGGTCGTGCGTTTGATCCCAAGCAGGCGCTTTAGTTTGTGTATTTAATTTTAGCACCACTGCTCTCAAAACGGCAAAGTCAAACATCGTGAGGAAACCAGCATGTCCTAGAACCAAAAATTCTAAGACAGGTGACATTCACCAACCCTCACTGGGCCACGTAAAGATTTATGGTCCACTCCCACCCAGAGAGGAGGCCTGTGTCCCAGCAGTCCCACTGTTACACACTACATTACAGGCTGATTGTGTAATGAAATACATGACACCATTTTCATAAGGTACGAACAGTTACAAGGCGCTCTATAGCTATCAATACTCCTTGAATACGTAAGTTCGAAGCGCAAAAGGTTCGTTTACACCACATTCGTGATGCCGACACTCAAGGTAGGCAGCACAAGTAGGCTGTAACCCATTTAAATTAAAATTACTAACTTCGCATTCCCAGCGAAGAGTCGTGTTTATCCTGGGAAACTTTCACCGCAGATTTCGTTTAGCGCGCTATTAGAAGGAAAGGAGAGAATTCTAAATTGAATTCCGCTGATGTTTGCGGTAGTGTGATTGTATAAGGGTGAAATGTTTCGCAATGCCACTAAAATGACATATGTGGGTACTGCTTTTATCTGGATGGAACTAGTTTTAATTTGAGTAAACTGGATTTTATGGAAAGACTAGCTTTTGTCTGCGGGTTTGACAGCGGTTTTTCGGGATGGCAATAGGTTTGAGTGCCATAGATGTCTATGGGATGTTGGCTATGGGACTCAAACATAACTGGCGTAACGTTGTTGTACTTATAGCTCCACGTTCGCCTAACCCCTCGGCGATTACAGAGGCGATGTTTATAATAATAACAATAATGATATCTGTCTTTATTCAAGTAACAGGATTCATTTTTGTTAGTAACAATATGTTTTACCCCTATTTTAGTATTCCGATTCTAAACACTTAACCTAAAACAATGAATACATGTGAATCACTGCCACATGCCTAACACCGAGGTGGACAGCTTGCAGCAGCGATTCACATATAGACAATCGAGTCTGCTCGCCACACAGCGCAAAATAAGGGCTAACACGCACGCGGCGCACCAGGGAAGCGGCTCATTTCCTCACCATTGTAAAAAAACCGTCGACTTGAGCTTCAGCAAACATCCCTAATGCACTACAGAAGCGGGGCAACTCCAAAAATATCCTGAAAGCATTATTATATGGAACGCGAAGACGCTGTTCGATTTCTGCGCACAAACGATTTATGTTTATCGCTTACCAAACTTACGTAATGCTGGATTTCTTGTACAAATTTTCTACAGGCCTACCTGAATAAGGACATAGGAATCTTTTATCCCTGTAGTATGTTTCCATGGTATGATAATTATCCGACATCTACGCAGTCGAAGCCGCGAACACGAGCTAGTAATATTATAGTATGGATTAAAACATATTTCCAAGTTGTTATATTTACTTCATACAAATTAAAGGATAGACGGTGCGTACTACAAAGCTAACGGAACGTTTGATAATTAGAGGTAATTATTTTCCTCTTAAAATTATACAAAAAAAAAAGATTAGAAAATTTTATAATAATTTTTGGCCCGGATTTTTTCATTGTTGTTTCAACAACAATCTTTGTTTACAAAATCATTTAATGAAGGAGAAGTTTCCTTGATTATAATGCTATTTAGTCAATCATAATTATATATACCACCGAAGTTGGGAAGGAAAATAAACGATAAAAAAATTCCTAATATTTTTTGAAGGAAATTGTTAAAGATGACTTTCGATCTATATTTCATGGGTTAACGTTAAAAGAATGGGCACGTTTATCTCATTACTAAGAAGTACTATCATATGCCAATATTACTCATACAATATGTGAAAATGAAATCCCGCATATCATATTGTAAGGGATCCAATAAAGGCCCCCCAGAAACATCTGTGTGAAAAAGAAATTTATTATAAACAGTGTTACGCCCGCGGCGCCACCCACGTGCGGTTTAAAGGAAATAGCACCTTATTTGTTTGCGCAAACCACAATAGGTATTGACAAAATACTTAATAATATATGAAACGTTCTATTTCTGAAAATAGTGACGCTAAGGATTCTTTTTCCTGGTTACTGTAGCTATTTTCAAAGGGCTTCATTATACAAAATAATGACTAGGTGGTGATTGAATATTGACTTTTATAACTTCTTAGATATTGTGAACCGGTATTAGATTTTTATTTATATACTAGCTTTAACCGGACTTGACACGCGTATCACTTAGTACCTAGCTATCCACTAACCCAACTTACTTTTCCGGTAGATTTTCCAATAGTATATTTTTATACGAACTATTTCCTGAGGAACAGGAATACAAAATAAAACAGCGCATCGCTGCTCCGTCATATATGCGGTAACTGATTTTTATTTATACAGGGTGAAATTGAATTCACGGCCATTATTTTAGGGATCATTGTACTCATCATTATGAACAACTTTCACTATGGGAACAAATCCCTAAAAAAAAATCAGTTGTTCCCTACATTTGGACATAATGTTCCATACACATGCGAGCATAATATATGGAACAGCTGATATTTTTTCAGTGAAAGTTGTTTATGATGAGTACAATGATCCCTTAAATAATGCCCATGAATTCAATTTCACCCTGTGTAGAAGATGTAAGATAGAAAGAAGGTAAGACACTCTTTTGAAGAACAGACAAGCTCACAGTCGCGTAATATTAGTAGATACCCAAGACATTGTTTGAAGCAAGCATCTAAGAGCTGTTCTACATAAAAAGTCACTTACGTTAAGTCGTCGAGTAGTAAAATATTCGCGTTATATTTGACAGCTACAAAAAAAATTGTACGTAATATTGTAGGTACTTACAAACTTAAAATATGACGAGTTATTTTTAGATCACGCCTGTAAAACAAGAAGGGTTCGGCAGAGATGCAGCTATGGTCAGCGGGATTGTCCAAAAAGGTTATCGCTGCCCCGGAACATAAAGAGCTAAGGAAGGAACATGGATGGTTTAGTCAGTAAGAATCTGACACTCCCTTCCGCTCCACGCAGAGCGGAAGGAGTCATATTTTGATAATAAGATAAGATAATAAACATATAGTACAACCATATTTCTTTATTATTGAGATTCTTGGGCGGGTGTGCACTTATATAGAAAAACATTATCATTATAATTTTGCTAACAAGCTTTGTGATTGTACTTAAATATCAATTTCATTCAATTTATTTATTCTGCAACAATTTACATTATCTTCGAATATAATGAGTATGAAACATGTGGGTATTGAAAATGAAACAGTATTAGATGCCTACAAGTAATAAATACGAAAACCAGAAATTTCATTTCAATTTCAAAATATTAAATATTACTTAGTTTGAATTTAAAAAAAAAAAAAATTAAAATATAGTAAAAAACATTGCAAAAGACGATGTAAACATAATTTATAGCAATTAAAAGAACACTATAGAAAAAAGCAAACCTGTTTTAATAACATAAATACTATTACAATTATTAAGCAATCTACCCACTACATTTGTATAATAAAGTTTTAATATTATTATTCGTTTATTTATTTCTTTTCTTATTTAATACATTTTTAAATATTTCTTATAAAAAAAAAACAAACAAAAACATTTAAAAATATAAAAAATAGTGGTCCGCCGGTGTCGGGAGCAGGGTCCAAGCTACCGGTGGTTAGGGCTGCAGAGACAAGAACCTCCTCACAATGCGAGCCGTATCGAGGAGAACTGCCTTCTGAATCTGGCTCTTGATCCAACCGCCTAACGAGAGCCTCAAAAGATGTTGGTCGAGGCTCTTGGCCATCAGGCCGTTGGCTGTTATGACAATCGGTACAATGATAGCCGAGCTCACATTCCACATGTCAACAACCTCGTGTGCTAAGTCGAGATATTTAATTTGTTTCTCTTTCTCAGCTTTCACGAGGTTCTCGTCATGTGGAATGGTAACATCGACTATCATTGCAAGGCGCGCTAATCGATCTATCACCACAATATCAGGCTTATTATTATTAGCTAAATATTCATAATAATACGTACAAAATATGTATAATAATCAAATAGTATCAAATAAACCACATCGCTGTCAACAGGAAAAGTTCAAGCTAAGGCTGACAGCATTGCCAAGTCGTATGGCAATGCAGATTCTTTGAAAAAAAAATAGCAATCTTGATACAATAATTGTTTACATATCGCCAGTCTATAGCAAACCGACAATTCACCAAATTCTCATTAGATAAACAAAATAAACATTTCTTTCAATACGCAAGAATTCTCCGTCCAGTAAAGATAAAAAAATAAGACGTAACGTAAGAAGAACCAAGGGCAGGGACATATTACCTAAGATTGATTGCGAAAAAAAAAACAAAAAAATATTTTAAAAAAACGTAAATTCCACGGCGACTAAGGAGGTCACGGAGCGTTTTGTCATCTCGCAATTCAGCCTTGGAGGTTGTCTACTGCTTAACCGGGGTTGCCCACCGGGGTTGTTGGAGGCCTAAATAAATTAAGGCCCCCAGCCAGTGCTCGATAAAAACTTACAAACTAAGCAACTACACGCTAAAAGCACACCGTGGGTTACGGATCTAGTCTTAGGGCGTCGCTGGAAGATGACAGTAAGGGACAGGCTGGATCAAATTAGATATATGGATATTGGCTAGATTATTATTTAGGGGCGTATTTAAAACTACAGGCTCAGCGTCAACGTGGGCTGGCTCGAGCAAGGGAAGGGCGGGAATGGACAGGAACGTCGAGTTTGCCACGTTAGCTGTGTGGTCTATTTGTTTACCAACCACGCATTTGTGGGTAACATGGCCGTTTCTCACAGTGGATGGTTCCGCCTACATTTTTATACAAAGCAAAGCTACACGTGCGTGGCTTAGCCGTGTATGGGTATCTTTCCACCAGAGATATGCTATGCTACGTTGCTATGTATGCGTTTAATATCCACTGGTCATATTCATTGGTCCAGCTAAGCCAAGTTTTTATGTGAATGGATGCAGGCTCTGAATGCGTAACTTGGATGGTCGCGAGTGGTATAACTATGTGCAGAGCAGAGTAACTACAATAAGCGCACTTCCTCGCACAGCTACCTCACGGCGGCGCATCTTCATAACGCATCTTACTAACCCGTTAAACAGCTAAGTATCAGAGAAAACGGTCACATAGTTGCTTAGCTTTGATTTCACATCCTCGCAGCATAGCTGAAAGGTACCCTTATGCTGTGGAGCGGCGCCTTTAATAGAATTTCGTAGGTGTCTGGTGCCAATTCCCAAGTGCTCTGCTAACATTCTTTTTGCGTTAACAAAGTAAATAAGGATTTATTACGCGTAATGTCTATTACATTTTTTACGTGAAATAGGGCTGTCAGTGGCGGCTGGTGTGTGTCAATAGTAAGTTGCCTTTGCGCAAATTATATGCGTAATAGTCTCTTTTAAGAGTTCCGTAGCCATTTAGTAGTATAAACCAAATGTCTGTTTTGTGAGCGAATATAATAATAGGTTTTGTTATTCTTACTATTATTTTAAAGGTTTTTATAAAAGACTGTTTGTAAAACTAAAAGTTCAAATAGACAAAGTAGTGTTTTTTTAAAAACATAACTAAGACTAGAAAACTAACAGAAAAATATAGGTCTTATCATATTAACACACGGCCCAGTTTGTCATGTCACCCAGTAGATATTACAAATTTAAGATGTGCATACCACCATCACTCATTGTCAGATTTAATTTTACACTATTTACTCTACTAAGTCATGTTTACTAAGTAATTTCACTTTAACATAGCAACACCTAAGAAAAATAGCCCGTTTTGGCCGCCATGTTCAGATAACTATCAGACAAATAAAAATTTGTAGAATAAAGAAAATAATAGAAGCCTACATACCTGCACATTTCCTCAAAATTTTTAAATAAGAATTTTTTAGACAATCCTGTTTTGAAGAAGAAAACAGCAGAATACAAAACGTCTTTTGGTCAAAGTTGTTGTAGGTAAAATCACCCATTTTTTTTTAAGGCTGGGAAATCATCCAATGACTGCACCCGCTCTGGGTGGAGCGGAAGGGAGTGTCAGGCTCTTACTGACTAAAACTTATCCATGTTCCTTCCGTAGCCCTTTATGTTCCAGGGTAGCGGTAATCCTTTCGGACAATCCCGCTTAGGTAAAATCAGCCTGAGCTGCAGTTGTCCCTTTCGCACTTTACTGGGAGGTGCGTCGCAGCGTGACAGCAATATTTTCTTCTAATATCTATTCTTCAAATTCCTGGAGACTAGAGTTCTCTCTTAAGAATATCGTCTGATGGTCAGTACAAATCATACAGTTTCGTACCAGGTTTAAATAATGTTCTTGTATATCTTCCCTGAACTGAGGAGAACTTTGCAAAACAGATGAGTATGTAAATTTTAACAAACAAAACATATACCTTCCTCTTATTAATGCCTTAAAAAGGGCAATTTATTACATTCTTCTTTTAAATTATTGCCAGAATGTGCTGTTTTTCTAGGTCAGTTTTCTTCCCGTTTCCTTTTCGAGAATTTGCATGTCACTAAAAATAAACTGCGTAGGTAGACACTATAAGGTATATAATATACATTTTCTCAACAGCTGGAAATTAAAAAAGTGAATTAATTCTTAAGGATAATGACTGATCTTTTCTATTTTCTACACATTAAATTAATGTGAAGCGACTGTAACAAATGACAAAATATTGAGTACTTAGTCGGTTAACTACGCAGTATTATTTTAGTATTACTGTAGTGTGAGAACGAGACGGAGCTATACAGGGCATATAACTCCATCTCTTTCACACTGTGAAGTAATATAAAAATAATATTGCTATAAGAGGTTGCGGTAAGCTCCCTGGTCCTTAATCAAAACCTCAACCTTTTATCTAAAAGAGTTTGAATAACAAACCTTATTACAAGAACAGAAAACCCATTCTTGCTTATTGCCTACTGAACGCCTAACAGGCTCCTAACTAAAAGGAATTTGAGCAGAAACATTCCAAGACTACCGAATAATGCAAGACACTACACCCAAATTCAAGTGACGCCAAAAATGGGAAGATTTTAATTAGCCCCAACAAGAGGCGCACGTTTCCGACGCAATCTCTTAAAAGGCTGTTAAAAAGATTAATAGAAGGGTCAATGAGGTCATTGGTTCGTATTTAGTGCCCTCAAGGGTTGCATATAGCAAGCCCTCTTGTCTGCCCTCCTGAAGTTAACAGTCTCGCACGATTAGATATTGTGTAGCTAATGGGAATCCGTGATGAGGGCTTAGTCCTTTTAGGATTACAGTAAACTAAGGAAGAAGGTACCTTTTTATCTAAGATAAAGTTGGGTGTTGCGTATAAATATAACGTGGAGGGTAGTTTTGCAAACACTTAAGTAATAAGCGGTATCTTCTGCGGTGGAGGTATCGTGATCTAATTTTTGTGATGGAAACTTTGAACTAAGATAAATATTACCTATCTATGTTATAAGATACAAAAGTGTGTTATCTATAATACATAATTATGTACCTATTATTTTCACAATACATTTTCATAGCAAAAAAATAATCATAATTGCTCCCAAAACCGGGAGACCAATTTTTTTTTTGGTTTTAAATGTTTTTTTTTGTTTTTTTTTATAGAAATATGTAAAAAATAATTATAAAAATGAATAAACGACATAATAAAACAGCATGAATTTATATTACAAGTAACTATTAAAGGTTTACAAAAAAGGGAAAACATGGGCGGTAACGAAGTTACACACTGTATTATTATGTACTACGATCTCTACATCTGTTCATAGCGTGGTAATTATAGCTATTTCCCAAGTGACTATTAATTGGGCTTCCTATGTACAGACCTGAACATTGCCATTCTGATGTAATTACGATAAGTACATCATTTCAATCCTTTAATAATTTCTAAGTTCCTTTGTGTCTCATCGTCACCAGCTGACAACCAGTATTGCCAAGGGGTATCGTGATACCCAGGCACTGAGTTGTGGAGGTCAAATAAGCAGTTACTCTGTGTAAAAAACTAGTAATCAGCTGTATCCGATTAGACTGGAAGCTGACCCCAACATAGTTGGGACAAGGCTAGGTAAATGATGATGTTGATAACATCGTTTCAATAGAGTATGCTGTAGTCAAACCTTTTGTTACTCGTTTAATAACAGGAAATAAGCAATGTAAAAAAAAACTTGAAAAACATAACTTTGTATTTCTGAGAAATTGTTATTATTGACAAAATAATCACAGAAAATATAGTAATAAAAATAGTATTGTTAACAATGCAAACAAAAATATTCACTTAGGTTCCTGCTAGTAAATACTTTCAATTTTTTTTATGCAACACAATAATTAAAGCTATAAACAAAATTCAAACTACTTACGGTTCTGCCACCACTGAATATTCTTTGACCACCATTAATTTAACATCAATGATGACTCACAACACTTCGCATCAAGCTAAACTGTCACCAATCACAACTGAATAAGATCCAAATTTATTTACACTGTTTAAATTGCAATGGCACGCACTCGTTAGTCACTGAATCGGAGGACACAACTTTAAGACTAAAATTTTGATAGAAATACACTTTTAAAACAATACACTATATCAAACAAGGCTTTATTATTACACTAGAAACATTTATATTGGTTTTGATAGGGAATATTGCTTATAAAAGCCACTAAAACACAATATTTTCGCGGAGCGTGTTCGTTAGTTGAATTAATTGTTTGAATTGGAGATTCAAAGACAAGACAGAGTGTGTAAATGGACATAATAATATGATACTGAACTAGGTAAGTATTAAGGAGTGACGGCGCGCCTGATTGACAAAACAAAAGTGATACAACAAAATGCTTATAATTGAGTATTTGAAAGGGTAGTCAATAACCTTTTATAAATTGTTAAAATGCAGAATTTGTACGTAATTTGTATGAAATATAACAATGTGACATCACAGATTTTTTGAATCAAATGGAATACTTATTAGCATTACATGCAATTTTACAATTATATTTACGCATAACATTTAATTTCTGTACGGTGATCATCGATCACTAATAAAGTGATCGATGACGGTGATGGAAGTTTTTAAATGTGATTTCATATTTTATTTTTGAGCGTGTCAAATAGTCAATTAAAAATATCATAATAAGACTGCCATCACCGTTGGTTGGACGCAAGCACTAGTACTGAGCGTGTCTTCCTGGGTACGATTCCTAGGTCGGCCAAATTATCGTAGGGTTTTTCTGGAATTTCTCTGTAGCAGTCCAGAGTCTGGATTTGTGGCTGTTGCCTGCTATTACATAGGTCTTAAATAAACTGGCGAAATGTAGGTGTAGTACAGGGATGCACAGACCACGGCCCGCGGGCCGCGTGCGGCCCGCCGGTCGAATACTGGTGGCCCGCCGACGGCAAAAATAATACTCTCATACATTCGAAAAATATTGAATTCTATTCCAGAATAAAACCAAAAAAAATATGTTCGAAAAGTAATTTGAATCTCGCGCGCGCGCTCTTAAGTGCGCTTATCGGTGCGCCGTGCATGCGTCGGTAACAGCGGTCGGTATTGTTCGTGCCGATCTCGGTTAAATTCGTTTTCTTGAGGAAGCGCGGTGGCGGCTTATCCACGGGTTATATTGTTAGGGCAAGCGAGATAGCAATAGTCCCGAATTCCCGATTGCTCGCGTAGGTAGATACACGAAGCTTCCAGAGTCGGTTTCGAGATTTCTCCAGACAGTTTTCGACTCTATACGCGCGGTATAAAAGCCACGATAACCGCAGCGACCGACAGTTCGGTTTTAATTTGAGTGAAGTGTAGATTTTAACTCGACTAGCCGGTGTCATATATTTTTATCCACATTCAACGTAGATTTCCCGTCAAGTGCCGTGTATAATTATTAATTGTGTTGTGAAATCGTAAGTAAAACTCTGTTATTAATAAGTGTTTCCCTACATATTTAATCAATTATTTTTGATAATTGAAAAAAGGATGGGTAATTTAAGTAGGTACTGTAATTGTTTTTAGGTGCTGTGTTAATCATAGCCAGGATTAGAACGCAACATGGACAAGCCAGGGCCTAGTAAAAAACGTAAGGTTAAAGATGAAAATCGGCAGTTTCAAGAAATTTGGACTGAGAAATACTTTTTTGTATGGTCGCATAACAAAGTCGTTTGTTTAATTTGCAAGAATTCTGTTGCGATTGCAAAGGAATATAATGTAAAAAGGCACTATGAAACGCAGCATCCTACTTTTACCAAGTTTACAGGCGAATTGAGAAAGCAAAAAATGTTGTCTTTAAAACGGGAGCTTACTGGTCAGCAAGCTATGTTTACAAAACCCATTCAAGATTCAGAAACAGCTACAGAAGTTAGTTATGAAATTTCTCGAATGATAGCAAAGCGAAGTCACTCATAATTTTGTAAAAGCATGCATAGAAATTGCCGCTAAGAAAATGTGTCCAGAAGCAGCAAAAAAGTTTGAGAAAATTCAACTGAATCGTATGACTATCCAAAGACGAATTATGTCTTTGTCAGGTAATATTGCGGAACAATTAAATGAAAAAACTAAGATCATTGAATTTTTTTCATTAGCACTCGACGAATCCACTGATATTAGTTCCACAGCTCAACTTCTCATATTCATACGAGGTGTTACTCAAGATTTTGAAGTCTTTGAAGAGTTATTAGGAATGTGTTCATTGAAAGGTCAAACCAGAGGAGTTGATATACTCAATGTACTTTTGGATGAGTGTTCAAAAACTGATTTGGACTTATCAAAATTATCGGGAGTTGCGACTGACGGTGCTCCTTCGATGATTGGTGTCAATTCTGGGCTAGTTACTTTGCTGAAAAAGCATCTGCAAGAAAAAAACATAAACGCTGAAGATCTCATGCAGTTTCACTGCATTATACACCAAGAAGCCCTCTGTTCTAAAAAAATTGAATTTCAAAATGTCATGAAAGTGGTAGTTTCGACTGTAAATTTCATAAAATCACGAGGACTCAATCACAGGCAATTCAAACAATTCCTTGATGACATCGAAAGCGAATATGGAGATTTACTGTATTATACAGAAGTAAGGTGGCTAAGTCGTGGATTGACACTGGAACGATTTCTAAATTTAATAGAAGAAATTGGAATATTTCTGGCGGAAAAGCAAAGGGATGTCCCGGAACTTAAAAATCCTTATTGGTTGTGTGATTTGGCTTTTTTAGTTGACATTACAAATCATTTGAATGTCTTGAACACACGGCTTCAAGGCAAAAATCAACTGATATCCCAGCTCTACGCTCATGTATCATCCTTTCAATGCAAGCTGACACTTTTCAGATCGCAATTGAATTCTGGAAATTACAATCATTTTCCGAATTATAAGAAAATGGCTGAAAAATTCAACAAAACTGCGATTAATTTCAGTTATGTAGAAAAGCTAGATATTTTGATTCAATCTTTTCAAGACAGATTTTCGCAGTTTAAAAAAGTGAAACCTCTGTTGGACATATTCAGCAATCCTTTCACGATTTCAGTTGAAAATGCGCCAGAGTCAATGCAGTTAGAAATTATCGACATTCAAAACGACCAAGATTTACGCAACAAATTCAACGAAGGAGACTTGCTGAACTTTTACCGCTGCATTGATAAAAATACGTACAAAGAGTTGCGCATAAACGCTCTGAAATGTGCCAGCTTATTTGGTTCTACCTATATATGTGAACAAACCTTTTCAATACTAAATAATAATAAAACAAAAAATCGAAACCGCCTTGCAAACGAAAGTTTGGAAGCAGTTTTACGTGTTGCTACAAGTAAATTTGAGCCAAATATAAAAAAGATTGTAAGCACTATGCAGTGCCACGCTTCAAATTAATAATTTTTTTTTCAATTTTAATACATTATTATCAATTCTTTATTTTCTTTAATTACCTATACTTCTGGCGGCCCGCCATCAGTTCATAATTTGCCCGAGTGGCCCCTAGTCTTAATAAGTCTGTGCATCCCTGGTGTAGTATAGGTCCAACCTTCGGAAATCAATACTTTATGTTGTTTTAAATGTTCCTTAAGTCATTGACTGCCACGCAGCAGACACAATAGAAAAACTATTGTTCGCGGCTCACCGGTGACCGCGTTGGCGCTCAACGTGTTAATAATTCAAAAAGTATGTTTTAGTAGGTTTTTATAAATAGTGGCTAAGTGGTAACAGCTGCACGGGTCGATCCATCAGGTTAAGCTACGCTTGTCGAGGTTGGTCCGTGGATGGGTGACCATATTTAAAAAACTGAGACTTCTCCGAACCTCGGAAAATACGTTAAGCCGTTGGTTCCTGCTGACATTTATAGATCTTTTACAGGCGTTATGGGTCGTCAG
Organism: Hyppa rectilinea; assembly: GCA_951799385.1. Lineage (NCBI taxonomy): Eukaryota > Metazoa > Arthropoda > Insecta > Lepidoptera > Noctuidae > Hyppa > Hyppa rectilinea. The sequence goes on along the minus strand of OX637307.1, from coordinate 2,262,045 downwards.
AAGTTGGAAAGCCAGACAACCAGTTTTACCAAAGGTATTTACTAGTATTAACCAGTTACTGGGTTGTGAAGGTAAGATAGACAGACACCCCATATAAAATACTTGTATTCAGCTGCATTCGGTTAGACTGGAAGCCGATTCCAACATAGGTAGGAAAAGGCTAGGCACATTGTTTTTCACAAATAGGTTTTTACGTACCTGCATACGTACACTAGGCCGCACATTAGTGATAACACTTTTACTGTGACCTAGCATAGGCCGGAGTTTTGTGTTACTTTTGCTTTACAAAGCATGATGACGTGATCTGAATTGAATTACCTTGCTTTCTTCGTGTGGTTAATGACTTAGTACTTCAAGTTACAATTTTTTCTTTTCGTGTGGTGAGTGACTAACCTGGTGTCATAGTTTTTATGCTGCCCATGGGCCTCTGACTTAGCTTTGATATTACTTAGCTATTGATTGAGAAATACCTCTCAGGCATGCATCTCAATCAATCTGCCTAGCCTCTGACTTAGCTGTACATGCTGTTGAGAAATCACTAAGATGCTGGTTTCCTCACGATGTTTTCCTTCACCGTGTTTTAGGCAAGTGTTAATTGTACAATACACTCATGTATCCGAAAAATCAGAGGTGCATGCCTTGGGTTCGAACTCGAGACCTACCTAATTTTGTTAAAAAAAAAAATATAATACCTAATTTACAAAGGCAAAAATATAGTGCTTTAACCTAATAAAACACCTAATTATATTTTAATAAACAGCCAAGTATAGTGCTTACGTAAACAAAAGTAATTATTCTGGCCCATTTAATTTTATATGAGAATCAGTACAAATGTCTAATCTCAATTCGTTGAAATGAAATACTGCAAAAACTTAGGTAAAGTTTTCAACCTTGTGCCAAGTTGACTTGAGCGACCCCTGTGCTCAGATAATTTGTAATCCGTAGCTCCATTTCGTTAAAATATTATGATTTAGAATTTATCTTGTTAATAAACGAGGTTAAGAGTTTATTTGCTAACGAAAAAGGTGCTACAATAATTTTTAGTTATGATTTTGTATTACGACCCCAACAATGGGAAAAGGCTCGGCAGAATGATTCACATTGTATTACAAAAATTCATAACAGAACATGATTGCAAAAATAACAAATAATTGATGATGCAGTAGAAAAGTAGCCAATCTTTTTTTAAACACATCACACTTCACACTAATAAAGGCGAAAGTTTGTGTGTGTGTCTGTATGTTTGTTATCACGCAAAAAATACTGAACAGATCTGTATGAAATTTGGCACAGGTAAAGATTATTGTGTGGAATAGCACGTAGGATACTTTTTATTCCGGTGGTACGTTCACGTGGAATAACTTCTGACATCTACGTGACTAAAGCCGCTGGCAGACGCTATTTGAAGCTAATAGTTTTATAAAAGCGTAATTAATAGTCGGATTTTAACTTTATCAATAAATAACATCCCTACATAGTATAAAAAAAAGACGCTTTCTCTTAATCCGACTGGGCGGTTAAAGGGTTAAACGAGCTGTCAATCCCTAGCATTAGGTGCAGCTACAGCTCACTTCATACTCACTTCACCGAAGTTTTCACGGCTAGATTTTTACGGAATACATCGGCTGGTGAAGTTTAATGACTTCCCATTTACTTAACATTCCATGGAATTTGACGGAGATATTCGAAATGAGAAAATAAATACAGAGTTGATATGACAGAGGGGCATTAAATTACACTACGTATACTACGAGTATTATACGTGTTTAGTATTAACTCGGTACGGTATAAAAACAAAAAGCACCAAAAATGAGGTTTTTATTTTTTCAAACAAACTAAATTGCTTACAAATCAGAGTAAAACGCAACCATCCTTTGTAAATAAAAACTGACCTTGTAACGCAGCGGCACCGACGCGTCCGAGCGCTGTGAGGAAAGATACATCGTGTTCAAACCGGGCAAAAACGTAAAAAAAACATTTGCGACTAAACTACTGCTCCTGTTTAATTGATTTTTGGTACAGAGCTTGAAAATGGTCCCTAGTATAAGCTGTTCAAAGGAAAGCCCCTCTGTCGTATCAATTCTGTATAACAACCTATAACAATCTATAGAAGAAAAAATAGTTCCAGAAACAACACAAAAGATCGGTTCGGGTTTCTAGTTATCTACGTACATTATTACAAGACACCTGTCTTCGATAAAACCTATAGTTTGTATCCACCATCACTTTTAGAAACCCATTTCTCGGAATAGAACCGATCCTTTAAGGAAAGGGAAGACCCATAATAGACCCAAAAAAAGCTTAAAGTAATGACTTTTACGTGGATCTACAAAAATACGGTTTTTCCTTTACAACTTTTTCCGTATTAACCAGGTAAAAATCGATAAACTTGGCTCTAACATGAACGCGCGGAGTAGACGTAACGAAAACTCGAGCGATTTTAAAATTGGAATTCTACACGTTTTGCACATTACTATTTCCATCGTTTTAATCATTTATTTAATACAGGGTAAATTCATGGGCATTATTTTAAGGGGTCATTGTATATACTTATCTTACTTACTTATTACAACGTTCACTATGGGAACAAATCTGAAAATAAAAACAGCTGATCCCTACATTTTGACGAGTTATGCCAGCATAATGTATGGGCTAGCTGATTTTATGTAGTTACACTTACTGCTAGCTCATCTACCAGCTGTTTACATGATGTTCATTCTTTTTGAATGTCGGTGGCGGTCGTCCGTTGCCGATACCGCAGACAGAAACGACAGCCGCCGCCCGGTGGCTTGCTCCACCGAGCCTACTTTTGTTTGTTGTAAAAAAATAAGATCTAGAAGTAGGTCGTATAATTATACGATTACGTCGCACATTCGTACTAGGGCCTCTGTATCATTGAAACTTTTAAATGTGTTCAATGGAAAATAAAAAAGACGTTGATTCAATGAAGAACGTAATAGCGAAGTAGCGAAAAGCAGTGATAGCCTAGTGGTGTGACCGGCGGACTGCCAAGTCATAGGTCTCGAGTGCGAACCCAAGACACGCACCTCTGATTTTTCGCATTCATGTGCGTATTGTATAATTATCACTTGCTTAAAATCGGTGAAGGAAAACATCGTGAGGAAACCGGCATGCCTTTTTTTTTTTTTTTAAGGCTGCAAAATCATCCAATGACTGCTCCCGCTCTGGGTGGAGCGGAAGGGAGTGTCAGACTCTTACTGACTAAAACCCATCCATGTTCCTTCCGTAGCCCTTTATGTTCCGGGGTAGCGGTAACCCTTTCGGACAATCCCGCTTACCCGGCAGGCTTGGCCCTGAGGGGCCCCTTCATATGCTGACATCTCTTTGAGGCGCGTGGAACATATACGCGCCGTACGGCACGGGTCTGGTGCTGATCGGACGGTGAGTCACCCATTACTCACCGTCCGCAGGCCCGCGCCTACGGTGGCCGGGAGTCGTCACGTGGCTCCCGACGCCCGGGGCGTCTCCTGCGGCGGCTGGGACGGGAGGACCTTTCTCTCTCCCATCCCGCCACCTCCTTCGCGAGCATAACTTTTTCGCAGAAGGAGGTGACTGCCTCCCACTCCCTCTCGCCCCGGACCATGGCTTGCACCAGGGCCGGGCACGAGAGGTCGCCGCCGCCGATCGCCTCTACGAGGACACGGCGGTGCTCCGCCCATGCGGGGCAGGTTTGCACCGTGTGCTCTGGGCGATCCTCGCAGTGGTGACACCCAGGCGTTTCCTCCCGCCTGATGATGTGCAGGAACCTCCCGAAACATCCATGTCCGGTGAGGACCTGCGTCAGGCGGTAGGTGAGGGCGCCGTGACGCCTCTCTAGCCACTCCTCAAAGAGGGGCCTTACCGCCACTATCGTGGCGTGCCCTGCGCTGGGTTGCGACAGTCGCTGCTTCCAGGCCGCCATGAGATCGCGCCGGAGGTCCGTCCGCTCCACCGCAATTTGCTGCGGAAACGGAGTTTCCCCCCGGCTTAGTACCTCCGCGCGCCGCTCGAACAGGCGCGCGAGGACTATCGCCTCCAGATCCCACGGCGGCAGTCCGGCAAGGAGGCTTGCCGCCTCGCCCGAGATCGTGCGGTACCCCCGGATAAGCCGAATGGCTACCACCTTTTGAGGCGCGTTCAGATAGTGGGCGGCTCGCCGCCGCAATGAACGCGCCCACACCGGGACTCCGTAAAGGGCCATGGACCGCACGACTCCCTCAAATTGGGCAAGAGCCGCTTGAAGGCGGCCCCAGTCCGTTCCAGCTTGGGGGCCAAACGTCGGAAACCAGCATGCCTGAGAGATAATTCTCAATAGCATGTGATGCTAAGTCAGAGGCCCATGGGCAGCATTACAACTCTGACACCAGGTTAGTCACTAACCACACGAAGAAGAAGAAGATAGCGAAGTCGTGAATTAACTATATTATTATGATTTTACGTTTAAACGACTGAAAATGAGAAGACAGGCATATGGATCAAAAGGAGTGATTGAAGACATTGTGTTGAGTTAAATTTTATAGCGTAGACTTTAGGTATTCTAATCTCAAAATATTATTCAAAGCTACTAATTTTGAATGAGATTCATAACTGAGTATCATTTTTGAATAGCATAATAAGTCTATAATGTCCCCCAGCTGGGACACATGCCCCTCTCTGAGGGAGTGGGCTGTTATCCATGACGCCGGGCCACTGCCCATTGGAAAATGTCACAACTCTTCGAATTTTTGGTTCAAGAACATGCTAGTCGGTATGCATTTAAGCGGAAATTGCAGAGTTATTTTCACAACAAATAGCGTGGAGTCATTTTATCACCTCTCTTCCTTGAATTTTTATATAATATGTATGTATGTATATCATTATATGTATTATAGTAAATATTTAGGTTATCTATTATAATATACACAGATATAAATACTTTAACCTATTTATGCACCTATTTTATTCATAATTCTCAATGATTTGTACCGCCCGCAAGCCTGCGTTTACGGTGGCCGGGAGTTGTCACGCGGCTCCAGACCCCCGGTGCACCTCCCGCGACGGCTGGAACGGGAGGACCTTAGTATGTTCCTACTCTTTAAGGCACCTGCCGTCTTATCGCTTCACCACCCTTGGTTGTCTGTTAGAGAATTCCTGAGGCATTAAGTCAACATTGGACCTTTATTGTGTGCAAAAAGTTAAAAAAAATAAATGCCGGTTTCCTTGGTTTCTTCACCGTTTTGAGAGCAGTGGTGATGAACTCACGAAGCAAAGTGCCTGTCTGAGTTCGAACTCATGACCTAAAACTCAACTTTTTCCTCATTTGAGAATATAGGCTAATTTATATCATGTTTCCATCGATAAACGAAATAAGGTATATATTTTTAACATTATCGCTCAACACAATTTCATCCATTCAAGCCATATTCCAGAAATTCGGCATTAAAAGCTTATCCTTTTACTTCATACACGAATTAATGGAACCAATCTCGCTCAAAGTCGAAGGAGATTATAACTTTACGTGAGCCAGAAATGAAAGTTCTTTTTGGATTTTATCTTTTTGTGTATCGATGGGAATAAAAATGTAATTTGACTTTTCACATTTGTAAGGAATTAAGGTGTTTAATGTTGGTTTTTTTGTATGTAAAAGATACAACAATATGGTCAAATTAGGTAGCGAATTCGTATTGCAACAACACAAAGAACCTATTATTATAACTTTTTTTTTGAAGGCGGGTAATCATCCAATGATTACCTATCCTTCCTTTTCTTCTTTCTCCCTTCCTTCCTTCTCCCACTCTGGGTGGAGCGGAAGGAAGCGTCAGGGTCTTACTGATTACCACCATGTTCTGACTACAACCCATCCATGTTCCTTCCTTAGCCCTTTATGTTCCGGAGTAGCGGTAACCCTTTCGGACAATCCCGCTTACCAACTATTATTATACCTACGTTCTCTTTTTGAAATGAGAAGGGTGTGACGATCAATATAGTTGGAAAAAACAAATGACTAATTAGGAATTTCGTTTTTATTAGCGGACAGTATCTCAATCTAGCCAGTTATTTTCAATTTAAAAAAGTATTTTACACTTCGTTCTATTCATGAACCATTGAAACCAGATGGCTTATAATTTGGTATAACAGTTAAACTTTGTTCTCGGTCGAACTATGCTCGTACGGCGTCGGCCGAACCCGGCAGATCGAACTGAATGAAATTATGTTATGGATGCGAATGAGGAGCTAGTGGCTATGTAATAACAGACGCACGGGTCGATCAACCAGGTCAAGCTACGATTGCATCGGTTCGTTTTAGAATGGGTGACCATCTTTACATACTAAGTCGCCTCCGCCGCGTACCTCGGCAAGCACCTTGAGTCGTTGGCCCTGGCTGTTATTCATGGATCTTTGACAGTTATTGCGGGTCATCAGAAGCCCGAAAGTCTGACAACTAGTAAAATAATCAATGGGAAAAAGGCTAGGCAAAGAATGGAAGTGAGTGACACCCCTCTAACGGACATCATGATAACTAGATGTGCGTACTCAATATTTTTTACCTTTACATTATTATGTTGGATTCGATTGTCCAAGTTTGGCCGACAACGTTCGATCATAGTACAGTCGATGATGAATTAGACGTACGCCTCGCTGTATCTACACTATCTTTTTTTGAGGTTGGTAAATCATCAAATGACCCCTCCCGCTCAGGGTGGAGCGGAAAGAAGTGTCAGACTCGTAACTCACTAAAACCCATGTATGTTTCTTGCTCAGCCCTTTATGTTCTGGGGTAGCGGTAACCCTTTCGGAAAATCCCGCTGAATTTACACTATCTGAAACACGGATTAGAAAAAAATAACGTCCACGCCTATTGTAGCAAACAATCTGAAATTACATATACTGGGATCATACCTATTAAGAACAATCTGAGTTCCGATATACCTACGTAAGTTAGTTATCACCCCAAGGAGCTTATAACAAATAGCTGCTAGACCACAAGTTCTAACTAGCAAGAGATTTCGCCATCAATAGCGGATAGCAGCTCACTAGCTGTGCTGTACTATCAAACTTTTGAGATTAACTAAGCTAAAGGTTTTGAGCTTGGGATTCGGTAGATTAACAGCAAAGTACCTACTATCGATTTTAGCTATTATAGCTGCATCAGGATTACGTTTATTAATCGTGTCGTTTCGTTAAAGGAGCTCTTGGCTAAGTGAAGAACCGTGGCTAAGTAATAACTGCCGCACGGGTTGATCCATCAGGTTAAGCTACGCTTGCCGGGGTTGGTCCATGGATGGGTGACTATTTACATACTGAGATTCCTCTGTGCCTCGGAGAGTACATTAAGCCTGGCTGTCATTTGTGCATCTTTGACAGTGGTTACGGGTCGTCAGAAGCCGGAAAATAGTTAAAACCCAAAAACAACAAACATTTACCAACTTTCGACTTAATACACAAATGTGTTTTTTTTTTCGTTTAACAAGAAGATTACCCTCTTGAAACAATTTATACAGATCGACAGTGATCAAAAACCGTCGCGACACCAAAAATTTGGATTGCATAAAATTCCCCATCAGCCACACTTTTTCAGTTTACTCTGAATCTGACCTCAGCAAATAAACGAGTTTCTTTTTTTTCCAATGTGTATTGACGTGGAAATTGCACAAAAGACCTTCGGTTCAATTCAAAGGATAATCAAATAGTTTACGGTTGGAAAACATTTGCGTTTCGTACTTTTGGGTAGCAGGTTTATTTATGCTCACAATAGCTTTCGGGGGCCGCCCTTGCTTTGACAGATCAGTTTGTGGTTAATGAAATGGACCGGTTACAAAGAGAGATAAGTATCGCGACGCAATTGACTCCTTCGGAAAGTTTCTTAATGAAATTCGGTCCTTCGTATGTTTTATTTGTGTTACTTTACCCCAGACTTTGTTGGTAGTTAATGGTTTCGTTCTAGTGATTCTGGAGTTGATAAAACGTAATGATATTATCTTAGTTCGACGAGTCCCTAAAGTTTTCGTCAGTTTGTCTGTGAGTTCGGTTGAAATTAGTTTACTTTTTGTTTGGTTTTAATCACTTTATTTGATAAATATTAAGTTAAACTAGTAAATGGTTGAGCTGAATGGTGCTAATCCATGCGTCAGGTTCGTGAACGGGCGCTGTCGTCTATTAGCGGCTATGGCTTGTTTTTATTAAATTTTTGAATTGTTTTTATTTTTATTATTAAATGATGCTTTTAACTTTCTGCATCATTCTCACATATATAGTAATAATATGAATAATGTCACCAGTATTTTGTAACCATATTTTGTTTAGTGTCTGTGGAGTTTCAAGCCCGTTCTTCTCCATAGGTACCTACTGCTTTAGTATGAGCAACTAGCTTCATTTTTCTGACTGACCGACCCTTAATCGATTCAAAAGTACCTGTAATTGGTTTATTTGAAATAAATACTTTGAGTTTGAGTCTGAGGTCAAACCTAAATGAATCCATGTTGAAGATAGTTAAAAACTCAAGTTTCTAACCACTGAAGAAACCCCAAGAGCATTCCGGAACACACGCTCATGATTTCATTACGACAAACGAGACTTCCAGCATCAATTCCCGCCACGGAACGGAACAAATTCTTTAGATTTTAAACCAAAACATTCCTTTAGTCAGAATTTAATCTAAAACAGTAATTACACTCGCATCTAACGTTTATGTGCAAACCCGGATAGCATCTGTTGGAACAATTATCTGTCTAATTACTAAGACCATGAGTTCTGCGGAGTAATTGTACCGAGTCCCTCTAAGTCCGGATTTGTTCGTATGATCCTGTAGTGTCCACAGAATGTGCTAATTGGAAATGGAAGGATCGGGATTAAATCTGGATGCAATGGCTTTAGATACCGATTCTAATAAAAACGTGTATTCTTTCTTTCTTTTTATTTTATTTTACGTTTACTGTATTTATTTTTATTCACACTTTTGTATTTTTAGTTTAGTAGCGCTTTCGTCGTGTGAAAAATTCTGTTGTGCATCGAAGAGCAAATTCAATCAGATTGTACGATTTCATGGAGCAGGGATCTAGTCCTTGCTCTCTTTACATGTTATTTTGTATTCAGAATTCTATGTGGGGTTTCAGTATTCTTATGAAGTGGAGTTTTATGTAGTTTTATTTGCATTCTTTGAATATTGTAGGCCCATTGTATGTACATCTGCTGATTTTTAAGGGGTTTATCTGTATCTTTCTTTCCGTTATTTTATTCTACCTGTGGGCTTAATATTTTGACGATGATATTTTAAATATAGGGGAGAGGAGCTCGTGGCTAAGTACTAATAGCTACACATGTCGATCCATCAGGTTAAGCTACGCTTGCCGGGGTTGACCGTGGATGGGTGACCGTCTTTACATCTTTACCAAGACTCCTCCGTGCCTCGTAAAGCACGTTAAGTCGTTGGTCCCGGCTGTCATATGCGCATCTCTGACAGTCGTTATGGGTCGTCAGAAGCTCGAAATTCTGACAACGAGTCTTACCAAGGGGTATCGTATTGCCCAGTTACTGGGTTGTGCAAGTCAGATAGGCAGTCGCTCCATGTAAAATACTGGTATTCAGCTGCATCCGGTTAGACTGGAAGCCGTCCGCAACATAGTTGGGAAAAGGCTAGACAGATGATGATGATGATGATTTTAAATATCAATATTTTCCCAAAGTAATGCGTCAAAGCTACAAAATAATTTACATAACATGACGATTTATTAAACAGAAATTTTTACTTAAAAATAAATATTTTTATTTAACAAAAGAGATAATAATATCGATGCCATTTTCGCATCAACATAAAATGTAACAGGAAAAACGCATGTGCGCGATTATGTCCGCCAGTGCACATCTGTGGCAGCCTTCACCCATCGGCGCACACGCTTATGTCACTTGCCAGATTGACCTTGCCTATTTAGTTTCCAGGCGTTTTATAGCATTATTGTAATACTATTGTTGATCTGTTTTTCGGTTTCCAACTATTTAATATATTATTTTTTTAACCAATAGCAAAGGAAAGGTCTCAATATGAAATGAATGGCCACCTATCATAACCAACCGCGCAACAAGCGTAGCTTAACCTTCGGTCGATCTGTGCACCTGTCATTATTCAGCCATGTGCTATATTACTAACAACATAAGGATCAAGGTCTGAAATAAAGTATTTTTTTTTATTTTTATTTATTCGATTATATACCACTGATGTTATAAGGGCGAAAGTTTGTGAGTGTGTGTGTGTGTGAGTTTGTATGTTTGTCCCTCCTTCACATTCAAACGTCTGAACGTATCTGGATGACACTTTGCACAGAGGTAGTTTAGGACCTTTTTATCCCGGTTGTACAGTCGCCAGCACATCAAGCTGCCACAAACTGCCAACTGAACATGAACCTTATTCTTTTGTAATAAAGTTGAAAATCTATCAAAGAAATTTGACAGATTGGGGTAACTTGATGTGCTGGCCTCTGTACGTTCCTTAGGATAATCTCCGACATTAACACAGGCGAAGTTGCTTGCAGCAGCTAGTTAGAATATAGATGTTATAATATTTTATTTTCTCCAGTTAATATTTCTCTAGTAAATTCAAATTACACGTAATTTTAATAAGATTTTGTAATAATAAACAATACAAGTCCTTTACGGTGGCTACTGAGAAAGTACCACAATGTTTACACGTGAAAACCTCTTCATGTCTTATAGGACACGTAAAGCGGTCGTTCTCCAAAGTTCACGCAAACATTCATATGTCACAAGCATAACGAAACCTGATAATTACGTGCTGAACATGAACTTTACACGTGGATTTATTTCATTAATGGATCATAAATATAATATTTTATTATTTATTTAAAAAGGGGTGGTGCAGGGGGGCGTTGTATGGCAATGCTAAGCTACTGGCTAACGTAAAAGCCAGGCCTTGGACCCGCCAGATCAGCGGGATTGTCCGAAAGGGTTACCGCTACCCCGAAACATAAAGGGCTAAGGAAGGAACATGGATGGGTTTAAGTCAGTAAGAGTCTGATGCTCCCTTCCGCTCTACCCAGAGCGGGAAAATAAGGCTGCTTGATAATGCCTCACTGACGCACGATAAATCAATTTTCAGATTTTATAAAAAAAAAAAAAATATTTTTTTTACCAAAAATCTTAACGTCGGTACTATTTTTGGGCCATCACATCAATGTAGGTATTATAATAAGGAACCGTTATTACGGCACGGGATCGTAATAATAATTATGAATTAAAACTTTGGTGATTACTTCTATTAAGGACTTAAAGTTTTTTTTACCATCATATTTGTCCTTCCATCGCTTGTCAGGTGATCAGCTGACTACCAATATCGTTCTTATTCCTTTTTTAAATCAATTAAATGACTTTTAGGGTATAACTAGCCTTTTCCAGCGCTTCGCCCACGTGTTTGTAGGAAATTATCCCACGGGAACCGTACATTTTTCCAGGATAAAAAGCTTATATGCTATTCCAGACTACAATCTATCTTTGTGCCCAGATTCATCCAGATCCGTTAAGTAGTTTTTTAAATTTATTCGTTACAAACATACATACAAATCTGTCCTCTTTTAATACTAGTATATACCTATAACTAGAAAAGATTTTATATTTACTGAATAGGCTAAAACTTAAAATAAAAAGACTCCACGTTGTACAGACGCCAGCACATCAAGCTATCCCTAACTGTCAAATTTTCTCAATTAAAAATGAACCTTATGTCTTTGCAATAAAGTTGAAATACTATCAAAGAAATTTGACAGATTGTGGTAACTTAATGTGCTGGCCTCTGTACACTGATCTCATTCACAACAAAATGTACACATTCAGTCACATTCAAATGCAACGGTGCATACAATATCGCAAGAAACTTCCAACGGTCACGTGGGATAGCTCCTTACGAAGCTTTCCGACTAGCTGACTCCGTAATGCTCAACTCTGAAATAACTATGCATGAACAGAACGCATATACAGCGCTACAACGGGCAGTAACTACAAATTGTTTGGGGCAGTATTACCATCTTTATTAGTCGAGACTCTGTGTAATTTGTCCGGAAGCCGGCTCTCATATTTCCCGCACGGGTTTATTTAGGCAGGCACCATTAGCATAATACTGCATTACGGTACCCGCAGCGTCCCTCTCACGGACATTTCTGTACATTGTTCCCTGCAATTACACAGATTTTATACCGTAAAAATATCGGCGTTAATTTTCCATAATTAACGGGCGAACGTTGCATGTTGCCGCGGTATTGAGTGAGAGTACTAAAGAGAATTGTTCAAAATGTTAATTTGCTACTGAACGTGTAACTTCGTTTCTGGATTGGTTAGTAAGTTAGAGTAAAATTAATTATTTAATGGTCTGCCTGTATGATTGCTGATTTGGATGTTGGTTTGTTCTTCAATATGAATTTACGTTATCGGTCTTGATTTCATAAAATTGGTTAAGACTACTAAAAATTAGCTTTTATAGTACTCGAGGAAAAGACCTTAATAACAAACGTTTTTCCTTGTATAGGGAGAGTCATTCATAATTTATCAGGTACTTACCTGACTGTTTTCACGCTTATATTAAGTGTCAATTAGTATTATTCTATTTACATTTATGTAAATTAACTTATATAATAATTTTCTAACATCATCATCATTGTTCATTCTCTTGCCCTTATCCCAATTTATTTAGGGTCGGTACTGTAGAGGATGGAAGATCCTCTACTAAGGGGGCTCAGTGGTAGAGCGTGTAATGTGTGAGGGGCTTCTAGTATTACGAAGAGAAACCCGTAATAAATTCAACGAATCAATATATTTTCACTTTGTTATAACGAATACATCTGTCTAGGCGCGCTGCCAGACGTAAAGTCTAGAATCTACGTAAAAACCTATCTAGCTTTTTATTCATTTGAAAGGTTCGAATGCCGTCAGATATTTACCAGCCATGTAACATAAGGTTTTACTCTAAGGCTCTACATCAGCTACGCCCCCCTTGAGTAAAAGGGAACACTTAGTTTTAAAATAACTAAGCCCTTTTACTCTTGGCATTCGAATCTATCTATTCCTATCCCTACCTAGCCTAATATTAAGATTTTACCTAACCCCAGGAGAATCTACATGTGAGGTCTGGCCTTTGCAAAGGCAGGCTCAACTCTGGCAAAGCGAATCTTACGACATCACAAGAGTCCATGAATGCATTAATGTGTGCCAATGTGCACACAAACTAACGCTAGGCCAGTTTGAACCCCACTGCACCAAAACCCGGGGCAAAGGGTGCAGCCAGCCTTCTAAAACAAACAATGATATGAAAGTTCATATCGACCCTGAAGGGGTTGACTGCAAAGAAGACTAGACGTCGGCATCCTACACTCCGTCGAACGCTATTGCGTCAGAGAGAGGGAAAGACTGAGACGAAAAGGCTACCAATAAAAACATTTCATGCCCACACTCCAGATGTGAAACTACCATACGGGTACCAAGATATGGGTACCCCATCCTCAGTTAGACCAATTGTGTCAACCTGACACACTTTGCAAGGCTACGCCCCGTTAGCAAAGTAGGCCTCAACTCAGGACGGGTGTCACCCCTTCTCTTACGACAAATAAAATATAAAATATGTTGAAATGCTCTGGAGCACGATCATGCTAATCTGCTAAGGCACTAGAGAAATATGAAGACGAAGTGTCGCTCCCCCTGACGCTTTGACGCGGCGAGGTGTGACATTCCACACGCTCACCCAGCCGCATCTCATTCATTTTTGATCACCATATGCAATAAATACAAAGAAACATGCATCAATAATCTATATCTTACAACTTAGCTAAAATAATGAATCGAACATGTTTACAACTACATGACATCGTCATGACTGACATGTCGACAGATGACATCTAAGTATTGCCAATTAAATCCTAACATAAAAAGGTTTTAATCTATTTACATGTATAATGTCTTTGCTCCTTCTATTCAATCTGATAACATAATTTACATTCGATAATCTCCGAACTATTTGATAAGGGCCCTTATATAACCTACATAATTTTAGGCTCTTATCAGTTACTCGCCTCGGCGTATAAACCATAACCAACTGATTTGGTACAAAGTTTTTTATCTTTGCTCTCTTATCGTAAGCAGCTTTCTGCTTAACTTGCGCCTTTTTTATGTTATTTATAGCACAACTGATTAGAGCATTATGCTGACTACGTCGCTGCGCATAATCATTAATCCCCCCCCGGTCATTATTGTTAACTATCATGTCGGTTCGAAATAAAGGCTCCCTAGCAAACATCAACATGAAGGGCGAGATTCTAGTGCTTGATTGTTTACTGGAATTATAAGCATAACACACCAATGGAATATAGCTACACCAATTCCGCTGATCAGCAGAGACATACATAGACATGTCAACAAGTGACAAATATGTCTAAAATTGACAATTAATAATCAACATAAAAAAGAAAAGTCCTTAATCTATTTAGCTGTAAAAAGTTTTTGTTCGCTACTACTTATCTCAAAAATTATGCAGCGACATGATATGAAAACTATTTGGAGTCGTAATTATATAATTCTTAAAAGTAAAAATTTCCATCTACTAAAAATGTTTCGAAACCTCTTTCTATTCGATTCTGTAAACCCGTTATGCAAAAATGAAAATTTATTTATAAAAAGTTTATGAGATTTCCTATGACCTCTTTTGGTCATAATTTTGGAGACAAACTTTTTCATTTTAATTTTTCTGACATACAAAGTCATATTCTGAAAACGTCTAAATCTGAAATTGACATTATTTTTATATGTCACAGAGCCGTTCAAGAAAATTTTATTTCTATGTTTATTTTTCTTTTTAGCATTACAAATTGTTTTAATTCTAGCTTTAACCATGCGCCGTTGTATGAACAAGTTACGATAAGTGTTTGTCACCACCATCGCTGAAGAACTAACAAAATGCTCACTCTCCTCCGCCTCTATCTCCGAAAACTCTAACGTTGAAGGAATAACTAACGGCTCATTCTCCTTCATCTGCACCATCTCACCACTCAATGCAGGTGACTCCGCGTCAACCACAACCAACTCTTGGACACTTATATCCAATGAAATGGATACGAGACCATCCTCATCAACACGATCAACAGCGATGTCGTTCTTATTAAATGCTACATCGTGATCATGGTAAAATTCATCATTAAGCTCTGAAACAGAATCATCATTAATAACAGGACTGGACCGACCCGATTCGTCCAGTTCTTCCTCGTGTTCTGACTCGAACACTTCGGTCTCCTCATCCACATCACAGCTGTCTAGGCAGCTTCGCACGTCAGCGCCAACAACATCATCAACGTCGTCATCAACACTGCTCACAACATCATCATCATCACTGCTCACAAGGCAGCTTGGCTCCGTAACTAGCACCTTCTCTTCTGTTGCGCTAGAAATTACAACAGCATCAACACACATATTTACAAAATTATCCTGTCCGCACTCCTCAGACAGCTCTTGCGTTGCGCTAGGTGGGACAACATCCTCCACAACAACATTTATTACAGTGTCCTGCACAACAGGAACACACACTCCCTTGTGCACTCTGCACGGGAACTCCTTCCTCAGTGCGTCACACATTGCCTCGAAACTGATCTCTTGATCATTATATAATATCGTGGAATAATAAATGCGGGCTGGACCCTGCATAAATGCGCCCATAATCAGAGCCCAATTGCTCTTTGGCCACTGCTTATGTATCGCTAATTCATTAAATTCGGCTAAAAAATCTTCGAAGCATACACCGTTGTAGGCGGAATAAACAATCATGCTCTCCATGGTAACCATAATAACAACTATAAAAACCACTTAGCTTTAAATATCCAGGCGTTGTTTCATTCGCCTGCTTTAATCGCTTTGCTTCATAATACGACTAGGGCGTCGTTTTTATAATATCGCGCACCACTAACAGGATGCATAGAATGCCCGTTATACGGTTTTCTCCATATATTTCGTATTTTATAACATTTTATTCGTGCAGATATTATAAGGTTCTGCACACACCAAAAGACAAACGAGCGGGATCGTACCGCGTCTTCTAGTGGAGACTCAGGCGTACTCCACCAAAATGTAGAGGATGGAAGATCCTCTACTAAGGGGGCTCAGTGGTAGAGCGTGTAATGTGTGAGGGGCTTCTAGTATTATGAAGAGAAACCCGTAATAAATTCAACGAATCAATATATTTTCACTTTGTTATAACGAATACATCTGTCTAGGCGCGCTGCCAGACGTAAAGTCTAGAATCTACGTAAAAACCTATCTAGCTTTTTATTCATTTGAAAGGTTCGAATGCCGTCAGATATTTACCAGCCATGTATAACATAAGGTTTTACTCTAAGGCTCTACAGTACCTACAACATGTATTTTTCTTCCATACTTCTCTATTAGTCGTCATTGCGGTAGTCACTCCCTTTCTAGCCATATCATCTTTCACACAATCCATCCATCGGCATCGTTTCTTTGGTGTTTCTCTACTTGTATATTAAAAACTCTCCTGATAACATTTTCCTCACTTCTCCGCAAAACATACCCATACTATGACAACCGATTAATCATATTCTAAAGATATTTATTCTTTACTTTAACCTAATAATACTAACCTATTAAGGTACTTAAACACTATTATTGCTAACAACAAAATTGTGGACCTTAGTCAGACATAAAAAAAAATATATTAATTTCAAATTATTCACAAAAAGCATAGACTTTGATAAAAAGGTATACAGAATGGTAACCAAACTTAAGTGGAGTTAAACAAATATTGGGTACTAAAAATCTGGTCAACAGTCCAATAAGAATATATTCCCTGGCTCTGAAGCTAGGAAATCTTGTATCTTGGGAGGAAGAAACCTATTGTATTCCTAAAACATTACTAATAACTATTTACAAGTATATAACAGGAGGGAAACAAAATAAAATAAATCAAAGGGCATCAAAAAATTCGTCCACATCGCTGTCAACAGGAAAAGTTCCCAAAAGGCTGGCAGCATTGCCACGTTGTATGGCAATGCTGATTCTTTGACCGAAAAATAGGCCAGCCCTCTGGTCACGTGAAGAGTCGACCAATCGCTTGGCGATGTCTCGATAAACATAGTGGGTACTCGGACCCCATGGCCCTAGTGTTTCAACCCCAAACGGCTCGAATATATAACTTCCAATAAGGTTGTTATACTTGCGCCGTTTGAGGTTTTCTGCACCTGCAGCGGCTGCCCCAGCACAACCCGCCGTGCAAGGAAGATGGGATGGCGCAAGGGTGTCGACACACGTTGCATCCCACACCAAAGGCCTACCTACCTTCCAAGGCATTAGTGTCATTCCATCTGGTCTCTTCCCATCGTCGCGTGCCAAGCCTTTGGGTTCTAAAACAGCTGGCACCCCGGCGGTGACAAGAGCACGACGGATTATGTCATTAATGCTGGCGTGCCGTGCTAACCGGCCTGCGCTTTTACTGCAGGATAGACCATGGTGTCCGAGGCAGTCGACAACTTCACCGCATTGGCAGCGATGCGGAGCCACGCAAGGAGCGCCCAGACGCAAACATGTAGCGAGCCGGAAAGTGGTGTCACCCAGCAGAGTGCCTATGTTGGGTGACGGAAGTGCCTGAAGCCAGAGGCCCGACTCCCACTCACCCACAGCCAGTAGGCGGGCACGCTCAGCAGTGTTGGTGGACGTATTAATAAGATTATACCGTACCAACCTGCAGAGCGGCTCATCCCACTGTCTCTGGGAAGATGGGTTCACGGGCCGATCAATATCTGGGCATGCCACTTTCCAGGCGTTCTCTGCGTCGATCAAGCACGGCACTGCAGAATCAACCAGGGAGGGGGCTAAAATTTTCCCGGTCAACTTTTCAGTGCTGTGGACAGAGGACAGGAACGCCGGTAAGCTTACACTAGTAATTTTGCGGACGCCGAGGCCGCCAAAACGAATGGGCAGTGTGGCTTGCAGCCACGCTCGGTCGTCCAAGGCCACATTTAAAATAGATGATAACGTGCTGCGAATAATTTGGTCAATTTTGTCCAAGAGATGTGGTTGCTTCCATAAAGGGGAAGAACGTAGAAAATACATGAAATTTGGGCCAAAACAACAGTATCTAATTAAGGTGAATGCCGAATGTAAATTGATTTTAGAAAGTCGGTCCGAAATCTCGTTAAAGTTTTTGATTTTTTCGTCGATAAAAGGAGAAAAGCTGTCTTCCAAAATAGGGGAACCTAGGAGGTGTAGTGAACTTTTTTCTACAATTTTTATTTGTGGGGCTATTGCATTAAATTTATCTAGGGTCAATTGTCTGTCGGTAATGTCAGAAAGGTAAATTTCACATTTTGAAGGGTTGAGATCCAGGCCTATAGATTTAAATTCCTTTTTCAAAAGTTGTAAATCTTTCAAAACGGTGTCTACATCACCTCCTAGAGTCCCATCATCCAAATACCACACGTTAAATTTTGAATTTAGTTTCTGGATAACTGGGTGAATAGCTAAACTGAAAATGACTGGCCCGAGAGGGTCACCTTGTTGGCAACCTACTGAAGATTCCAAAACATTGTCCTTGTATAGTAATTTAGACGGGTGCCTGTAACATTGCCACATAAAACCATAAATTTCGGGTAATTCCTTTTTGACTTCAGCCAACAAAGTGTCCCTGTTGACAGAGTTAAAGGCATTCTTTACGTCAACCTTGAGGATTATCCCACCTTTGTTGGAGGTTAAAAAGGTGGAAAAGGCATGTACGGCAGCCTCACAGCCCCCTTTAGAGCCAAAACCTAGCTGCAGGGGCTGAAACTTAGCTGAAAGCGATTCACTGTATAGCTTACAGCATATTTTGGCTGCCGTGCGCCTGTAGGTGCAGCCAACGGCAATGGGACGAATGCCGCCGTCCTTCTTACGTAAGGCACACAGGTTGGCCCCGTATAAGACATCGACGACGGCTTCGTTCACACCGCCGGTGAGCATGAGGTTAATTAGGGCCGCAAGCTCCTTCAAAAGCGACTCACCAGCTTCCCCGGCGCCTGAGCTCAAAAGATCCTTGAGATGTTGTGGAGTCAGGCCGTCGAGGCCGCCAGCGGAACCACTTCGGAAAGAGCTTACGGCTGCAATCAATTGGGGAGCCGAAACGTTTAGGAAAGTTGAATTTAGTTATTGTATTTATTATTCTCTAGTGCCTTTAAAATAATATTAACATCTTACTATAAAGCTTTTTACACAAATCCCAAGAAATTGGGTACATTGTTCATTTTAGATTATTCGAGCAACATTTAGTTACTTAGTTTTCAGTATTAAAATAATATTATCTTAGTTACAAACCCGAATCAATATTAAGCCAGGCCTCGAAATTTATCTTCTCGTATAATAATTTGCCAAAACCTCCCAAGTTCAAGTAGGTATTAGTTTTATAAGATACGAAAACTAGAAAGTTGGGAAAGATAAGCGGCTCTCATCAGCACCTCAATATCCCTAATCTTTCAGTACTAAGATTTATTAACGAAACTTTGGACCACACCTGGTTTTATGTTAGTTATTTAGAAATACAGGCTGATTCAATGAATTTAAAGCTAGGTACAGACGCGGACACCGGCGGTGAACCACTGTTCAACCTTATTAGATCGTAAAGTGGTTGACCGCAAATGGAAACGTCACTAAGGTTGAAATAATGTAACTGTCACATACACAAATAGACTTAACGTCTTATGACGTGCAAGGGACAGTCAACTTTATGG
The DNA here is from genome assembly GCA_951799385.1 of Hyppa rectilinea. NCBI lineage: Eukaryota > Metazoa > Arthropoda > Insecta > Lepidoptera > Noctuidae > Hyppa > Hyppa rectilinea. Next base: position 2,242,315 of record OX637307.1, on the reverse strand, counting down.
TAAATCTAACAAATCAAAGTTTCCAGCAGATCTTGCGTTCTATGTTTGTATGAGCAACTTGTTGAACTTTTGGTAGATTTAGCCTCCGTTTAAGTGTATATTCAAGTCCTGTAACAAGTATAAGCTAAAGTACTGTTTTCCCAGTAACCTATCGCGAAGCAGTGATGGCCTAGTGGTGTGACCGCCGGACTGCCAAGTCATAGGTCTCTAGTTCGAACCCAAGGCACGCACCTCTGATTTTTCGGATTCATGTGCGTATTGTATAATTATCACTAGCTTAAAATCGGTGAAGGAAAAAATCGTGAGGAAACCGGCATGCCCGAGAGATATTTCTCAACAGCATGTGATGCTAAGTCAGAGGCCCATGGGCAGCATTAAAACTCTGACACCAGGTTAGTTACTAACCACACGAAAAGAAGAAGTAACCTATGATTAATTTCTATAACTCCACTAGCTTTTGCCAGCGGCTTTATCCGCGTTAATGTCGGAAATTATCCCACAGTAACGTACTACCGGGACAAAAAGTATCCTATACGTATAAAAAGTATTCTAGACTATAATCGATATATATATGTGCCAAATTTTATCCAGATAACGGATCTGAATAAAATTTTATCCAGATCCGTTCAGCAATCTGGCGTGATTGAGTCACATCCATTCAAAGATAACAACAGTTTACCAATAATAATCGTATCATTGCATAATAACAAGAGAGAAACGGTTCAGAGTCTTTCAAAAAACTCAAAACATATAGCTAAGAAGGTTGTTTTAGAAAGCATAAGATGAACGTTTCATCCCTTCAATTTGTCGAGCCTTACCCAACTATGTTGGGGTTGGCTTTCAGTCTAACTGGATGCAGCTGAATACTAGTATTTTACATGGAGCAACTGCCCATCTGACCTCCACACTGTACGATATACGATACCCCTTGGTAAGACTGTCAAAGATGAACAAATGACAGCCAGGACCGACGGCTTAACGTGCTTTCCGAGGCACGGAGGAGTCTCGGTATGTAAAGATGGTTACCGATCCACGGCCAACCCCGACAACCATAGCTTTACCTGAAATATCGACCTGTGAGGCTGTTATTACTTAACCACGAGCTCCTCAAAGAAAAGAAAAAGATTCCATGTTTAAACAGATTTCAAACAAAAAAGGAACCGAAACAAATTAATACGAACAAAACAATCCATCAAAAACAAACACCCTTACACAAAAACAAGATAAACTCATACATGCGAAGCCATATGAAAAACCAATAGAGAGGGGGTAAATAATCCACCTCTAACTTTCGCAATATCGGCTCTTACGGGATTAATTCATATCCTGATACCATAAGTTACATGCTCGCATGAAAGTTTTATCCGTTCTGACGTTAACGAGTGTAGTTCGACCTGATTTGACCTTCTGTAACACGTGTATTTGATGTTAATTTCATGCGATGAGTTACTGCTTCAGTCTTTGGAGTTGAAGCGTGTTTCTCTTCTTTGTTAAGTCGAGGAAATTTATTGTTGAGCATACTGACTGCCGAATCTTCTACTATGTCATTCTTTTACAGTTGCATGAAATGTCATTAGGGATGGTTGTCAATTGGCAGCAGTTAGTCACACATCATTTTGGTCTACATAACGCTTTAGCATGGGCAGTCAGTGTGCTGCAGCAGCACACTATACTAATGTTTATTCCCAACACTTAATATAAATATAGCAAATTGTACTTACTGTTAATATGTTTCAGTGATACTTGATGAAAAATACTCATAACTTAAAAATAATAAGAGCAAAATAACTTACTGTACCAATACCTAGGAAATGGTTTTAACTTTGTGAAAAAACCAACAGTATGTGCCCATACTGCAATCATAATAAGTATGCCTTGGCGCCAAACGCGTCTTACTGTAATTATGCTTAAGCTTATTTGATTTTATAAACCACATTTTCAAATTTTAAGTATACAGAAATGGTAGGTCCCATCTCTACATTCCGAATATATACTTAACTCAATATCAACCAAAATGTGACTTACTGTAATTATCATAAGCGCGGCAGTGCTAGTCTACAATGGTCCGTGGAAAATGGTTGTCCGAAAGGGTTACCGCTGCTTCGAAACACAAAGAGCGGAGTCATTTGATGATTTCCCATCCTTAAAAGAAATCGCCAACAATTTTATTATGCTAAAATGTTTCCTACTAGTGTGGGTGGTCCAGCTGTCCAGCTGATGGGGCATGCATGCATTTTATCTATTATCCATTACTGGACACTCTCCAGTAATGGATAATAGATAACAGTTATAGATATCATCATCTGCCTAGCCTTTTCCCAACTATGTAAGGGTCAGCTTCTAGTCTAACCGGATGCAGCTGATTACCAGTATTTTGCATGGAGCGACTGCTTATCTGATCTCCACAAACCAGTCAGTAACTGGGTATTACGATAATCCTTGGTAAGACAGGCTGTCAGACTTATGGGCTTCTAACTACCCGTAACGACTGTCAAAGATCCACGGATGACCAGCCAGGATCAACGGCTTAAAGTGCTTTCTGATGCACGGAGGATTCTCGATATGTAAAGATGGTCCAGAGACCAGCCCCGGCAAGCTTAGCTTAACCTGATTTATCAATCCATGTGGCAGTTAAACACAAGCTCCTTAAATAAAACTTAACAAACAATCGCATTATTTTGGGCTATAAAATGAAAAGCAGACGAATAATAAAATTTCCTACCAATCACATCACTTAATATAACCATAGCTTTAATCTTCAAACATCGCAACGTCTCCAAAATCAGAGCATCGGTTTCCCATCACAAATTCAAGAGCTCGCAAACAGCTGTTAACCAAAAATTCACCAAATTTCTGGCTCCAATGAGCACGTCTAACGTTTCACATCTCTATTTAGCTGGCGGGCCTAATTACCATAATGCAACATTGCGACGCGCGACGATTTTGATTACATTGCCGCCTCACGTGGTGAATGCTAATAGACTGTGCATACAAGAGCGGCATGCTATTCGGAAACGTCTATGATTGTGGCGTAATGTAATATGCCATTTTCTTGTAATGACTAGATGAAGTAATTGTCAGTGTTTTCATTAGGAGCTTTGAGATTGGAGTGTTTTCTTTGTTTGAATTCAGTTTTGTTGCTAATCCGGTAATTAAAGTGGTTACTAAGTAAAACCTCGTTTTAGTATTCACTTTGTTGGAAATAATGCACAGCTTGTCCAATTGACGCCTTAAGTCAACTTGACGTACTCTAGCCATTTTATACAACTGTCAAAAAAGTGTGAATTAAACATACGGACTTCATTTAGACTTTAGTACAACTATATCGAAGATTTTCTATTTATTTTTCTATCAATACACACTTGTTTTTCCAATTCTCTTTCGACATTAGCAGAATGTTCAAAATATTGCCATAATAATAAAAGGATGGAACAAAATATACAGACAATTTAAGATAGTAATTAAATTTTTTGACAGTTAATTTCCCATACTTAAGTAATTTTATGGTTATGGTAAAAGTAGTTCCAAGACATCTTAGTAGGAAGGTTTGGTGCCCTTAGCAGCCCACAAACAAGTTTCATTGTTTTCTTTGACAAAATAAACATTCTCATTAACCGTTTAATAGAAGATAGAGAAGACCCATGAATATGTCGCTAAGTCCGTCCGCTAGAGTCGAGACTATGGAGTTAGTGACTTAGAGAGATTATATTAAGAGGATTGGCAGTGTCAGCCTCCTGAGCATACACCTCTGATGCAAATTAACACAAGTCTAGTTCTGTAATAATATCCGAAAGTAATATTAAGGGAAATAAATCACTCGCATGTCAATGGCACGGTTAATACCTTTCAAATCGCTTTTTAGGGAGACCTTAAATCAAAGCAAGTTAAATGTCCAAAACCACATAAAACATATGAAAAATCTTTTCGTATTTCGAATAAAGTCTTGGCTACTACTTAAACCTAAAATCATTCTAACCAGCCAGTGACGCCTAATAAAGAAAGGTTGCGATTCAACATAAAAACTCATTCGAAATTCTAAAATACTGGCGACAGAAAATAAATAAAATAGCAAAATCTTTGTTTATTCCACATTCAAAACTAACTTTTGAGCTCAAATGAAATTGGTAAAGCTTTATTACATTCATTCCACCTGGTGCTACATTTTGCTATGAAAATGAGTGTGCAAATGAGGTCGAAAGTTGTCGGCGACACTGCGTCCACAATGAAGTGAGGCCCTTAACTGTTGCGCGAACAGAATTAAAGAGGGGCTGGATGAGGTTTGTTTAAAAAAACAATAGAAGCAGCTGTAGCAGAAATGGAGAAAAAATTAAAAAGCCTTTTATTTGGACCATGAGACATCACAGCACATTTTCCATCCGTGAATTTTCAAACAACTGTAAACTTCCAGCCTTCATTGAAGTCATTCTATCACTAGAAAATGCCGGCGACTTATAATTCTTTTTTTGAGAAGTCGGTCCCCAGTCTTGTATTCAAAGCAGTGTCATCATGGAACTGCTAAACGGAAACAATATTTAATTTGTACTTGTAAATACTTAAAGCCTTGACCAATTTAATTTTTACTTGTTCTTTTAATACTTAACCAAATAACGTATTCTAGTAAAGTACTCTGTTACTGTTGACTGTGGAGGCTGCATTGTAGATGGACTTAAGCGCAAAATGGACGCATAAAACTGGTCGAAAAAACAGATCTTGAGGCAAAATAAACAATATCAATACTAAAGACAACTTTCATACTCTGCCTAGCCCTTCGTGGATTACCTACAAGCGTGACGTTATTTTAATGTTACAACTTTGACATAATTATATTTTTGAAACACCACCCCTTAACGGCTCGAATTATGGTTTGAATGGAGTCCCATACTTTTTATATTAATTATAAAATAAGTAACATTAATAAAAATAATCATAATATCCTTGGACATTTCACACAACGCCATTATAGTCCCAAGCTAAGTAACCTAATGCTTGTGTAATGGTAACGAGATAGCTGATAAACAAACTTATATTTTTTTTTGTAAATACATACATATTATAGATAGAAAAACACCCAGACCCAGAAAAAATACTTATAGGTCGTTGATCGAACCCGCGATATGGTGCGCAGCAGTCAATCGCTCAACCACTGCGCCAACAGTATCGTCAACATTGACGCAATAACGTTTCCATTCCCCGTACATCTTCGGTAACGCCGACTGTGTGTCACCGTACGTAATTAAATGACTCGTGCGGACAACTCGCAGCGCGAGTTTCCACAACGTGTACCGTGAACTGTCACTGTGTACAGTCAACAAAACAGACAAGTATGCAGGCTAACTGCAACAACTTTGTGATCTAAATTGAGTATGTGTTGAGCACACACCCTAATCTTTAGTTCCGACGGTCAATACAATTTAATAAACCTATTACAAAGACTTGGTGATTACATTGTATGTGCGGTGTTTAGTAGAGAGAGTAGTCACATCTTCTGTATAACAGACCAAATAGATTATGTATAATAAATTCCAATAAAGCACTGATGCATAAAAAGTGTATTCTGTTTGGTTCCGATAATATTAAAGCACATTCCGCCACTTATAATTTATTATAAATAAATAAATTAATGTTACCTTATTAAAAAAATCAAGAACTTCCTACAATAAAAAAGATTTTTTTTTCCTACAGGCACGAGTCCGTCTTGAATAGTTATTGCGTACCTAACCGCATTTTTATTATTTATCATACGTGAGCGCTTAGTTGTTCTTCTTCTTCTCTTCTAACACAGTTCTTAAGTAATAAGAAACACTGACATACTATGAATCTTCAAACCTAATAAAATGTTCAACTTTTATAAGGAAAATCGCAAGAAAAGATTGTTTACAATTACAATTAGCGCAAATACCTACCATCAGAGTAAACATAATAATATGAGGTTCTCAAAAAGGTGTAGATTTGCACTATAATGTGTCTAAATTTTTCTAAATTAGTGTACAGACACTAAAAGGCGATACATTAAGGTACCAATACCTACTCTGGTAATCCCATTCCCAGGTAAATGGATTCATAGCCGGTTCAAAATTCAATAAATGAAATTACATACTAATAAACATGAGCATTGTAAGCAGAAACTACAAAACAGCACCTGCTACGAACCTTACCTTATTTTTTTGAGGGTAGTATAGTCATCAAATGACAGGGGTCATGCTCTGGGTAGAGCGGAAGGGAGTGTCAGACTCTTACTGACTAAAACTCATTAATGGTCCTTCCTTAGCCCTTTGTGTTCCGGGGTAGCGGAAACCCTTTCAGACAATCCCGCTGAACGAACCTTACCTTGCTTTTACTTTAAACGTTTAATTATTACCTATACGTATATCAAATACGTTTGCTGTGTGTACACAACAATTGCGTTCTTCACCTACCTAGCTATTTGCATATCTGATTTGCTAATGGATTTCTATGAACGAAGTTATTTGTTGTGTAAGCTTACACGTGGATTGTCTCTAGAGATAGTGTAAATTGAACATGTACGGACTCAACGCATATGAACTCAACCGGGAGTTCATAACAAATAGGGTACGGCCTTGATAATATTTAATTTCTTTTTCGACGCCTTTTGCCATGGGTAAACCAAAACTTGGTAGTGAGAAATGGTGGATCGTGGTAACGAATCAAAGGTTGTAGGTTAGAACTCCAAGCAAGAAAATATTTTTTTTTTTGTTTAGCCTACGCTCGGCAAAGGCCTTCTTCCACTCCTTCCATCTCTCGCGAGCCTGCGCGTTCCAGTTTTGGCAGAATCTATCCACCTGTGTTAGATGTTTCATCACCACCGTTCTCAAAAACCCTTCACTGTTTTAGAAAAAAAATATCGTGAGAAAACCGGTATACCCTGGAACAAAAAAATCGAAGACATATTCTAACATCTACGAATTCGCACTGCCTCAGCAGTGGGAACATTAAAGGCTGATTATGTTAAGCAAAGACAGAACACCACCTGATACGATTCCTACGTACTGCTTTTGCTTTGTTCACGTTTATATCTGACCTTTCTGTAGAACATCGCCAGTACGGTCATTATTCATGTTAGTGCAAAATAATAATAATATCCTTGGACATTTCACACAACGCCGTATCGTCCCAAGCTAAGCAACCTAATGCTTGTGTTATGGTAACGAGATGGCTGATAAACTACTTATATAATTTTTTTTTTGTAAATAGATACACATTATAGATAGAAAAACACCCAGACCCGTAACAAATACTTGCAGGTCGTACAAATATTTGATCCGTGCGGGAATCGAACCCGCGACATGCTGTGCAGCAGTAAATCGCTCAACCGCTGCGCCAACCGTGTCGTCGCATGTATCTCCCTTCCCTTTTCCAACACTTCTGTCCGTCGATTCTGTAGATATCTCACCGTGAGAATTAGGTGAAGTGAGCGTAAAGTGTCTTTCTACCTAATGCTAGGAATTGACACTATAAACAACTCACACTGAACTCACTTCTCTTATATTTTCAAGGTGAGATTTTTACAGAATTGCATTGCAGTTCACAATTTGTATAATGATTGCCTCGTTGATCTATCGGTCGCAAGCGCTACCACTGACCATGAGGTCCTGAGTTCAATTACCGAGTCGGGCAAAGTGTTATTGGGTTTTTCCATCTGGATTTCTCAGTAACAGCCCGGGGTCTAAATTTACACCCCTTCGATGGCAATAGCTCGCCCCCTATTACATGGGACTTAAACGTAACTGGCAACATGTGGGAGTACCTAATATCGCCCTTGACCTCTGCCTAAACCTATGGGAAATAGAGGCGTACTGTTTATGTTATGGATGAATAGTTTATAGCCCGCTTAAACATCTACCAGCGAGCGCTGGAGCGCAGTATCCTTGGAGCTCGACTTACCTACCGGAACCCGATATGACGCTTTAAGATGCAAATAGTCGACATCACCCAAAAACCAGCCAAGCTCGAATGGCAGTGCAGTCCAGTCGACTGGACCAGTTTGCCTCATGTCCGAATATCGGATGCACACTGAGCTAAGAACAACACAGCATGGGTTATTGAAAACGTCAATCGCAGATCACCCTGGTGTAGATGGCCGGAAGAACTTGATGCTTATAGGAGGGATTGGTTCATATTGGCTCAGGATCGAGTTGAGTAGAAAAAGAAAAGGAGGCTTTTGCCCTGCAACGGGAGAGTTTTTTTTTTGAGGGTGGGACATCATTTAATGACCCCTCCCGCTCTGGGTGGGGCGGAAAGGAGTGTCACTCTTACTGACAAAAAACCATCCATGTACCGTCGTTAGCCCTTTATGCTCAGGACGATCCCGCTGAGCGGGCCAATACGGGCCGATTATGACTTATTTTTAATACAATTTTTTTTTTAAATACCTTTGTGCAAGATCATATTCAAATTTTTCACGTAGTCGTCCGAATTTGCGATTTGAGATATCTTTTGGAAGGAAAGCTATAACAAGTATGATGACTAAAAATATTTTTTTTGTTCGACAGCTAGATTATTTGAAATATTGGACACGTTTTTTTCTTTTTTTAAGTACCTAATCAAAAGATGACGTCGATACAATGATTTGAAAGTGGCATGACGCCCACGCCTAAGTAGATTTTATACTGACTTGTGACATAGCGAGCTTAACTCCTCAACTTTAACACCTTTAATTTAAGTATTTTTTTATTAATATGAGAAAGTAATTTTTTTTTTAATCTGTTTTTCACCCTGGCATCATCCCTATTACCCTAAAAATCTACGGTTATTATGAATTTTCAAAAAAAGAAAACAGCTGTGATAGCCTAGTGCTGTAGCCGTCGGACTGCCAAGTCATAGTTGAGTTTGAACCCGAGGCACGTCACCTCTAATTTTACGGATTCATTTTCGTATTGTAAAATTATCACTTGCTTAAAAATCGGTGAAAAAATAACATCGTGAGGAACCCAGCATGTCTACATGTCTGAGAGATATTTCTCAACAGCTTTTCAAGCTAAGTCAGGGGCAGCATATAAACTCTGAAACCAGGTTAGTCACTAACCACACGAAAAAATGAAGAAGAAAATATAACGCTCAACCCTTAAATCAATACTTCTACTATCCAATTTCCTGGCACAGAGAGTAAAAATATTTCTATAATAATATTTCACAACTTATAAATTTTAGATACACAACCATTTATTAACACGCCAACGTGTTTCCCGACGAAAATTTTCAACTTTCCGTCGTCTAGGGAACGATTTATCGTTTAATATAGCTTCGCATAGCTGCGGTGAACCTTCCCGCGAGATACTATCTTACCTGACATTACGATGTAAACTATACAAAACTTAATTTTGTTCATATGTGGTGGGACGTGATTTAGAAAATAAGTTCTTCTAAGTTTCGTGGTCGGCAAAGTTGTATGAGTTTCGGGTTTCGTTTTAAAAACAAAACTTAAGAAACTTGTTATCTTTGCCACATTGGATTTCAAGAAATCTTGAAGAGGAGTAAGAGACAAACTTTATTTAGTTGGATACATTTTATGCCTTATTTCAGAAGAAACATGAGCCAAGCAGCATGTACTACAGCGTGTTCGCCAGCGCATCAAGTTATGGCAAACTCAAATTTCTCCAAGTGATTTTCTACGGTTATGCGTTGACTGTTATGTTCAAAATCGATTGAGATAATTTTACAGTGTGTGGGAACTTACTGTGTTGGCGACTGTACATCAATGGGACCCTCCAACTAAGCAAACGTAACCGTCATCGCAGCAAGCGGAGACGGAGTTGGTGGAAGTTGGGATAAGCTGGATTCCTTTGATTAGGACTGGTCACTAGGATCCATAAATAGAGATTAGTAGAAGTAGAAAAGAGAACAAAAGTATAAAGTTAACAGTAGAAAAGATCAAGTAATTAGTAACAATAAAAAACCGTGGATTATCCTATTACTTTCAACCAGCCAGTCTCAAAGAACGGTAGGTATTCCAAACATAGAAACCTCTTTACGGCTCATTTACATTGAGTTTAAGCGATCGTTACACGGAGCAAGTGCTTCCGATTGTGGGCAAACGATTAATGAAAACGTTACGCTACTTCACCCAACCTATATAGAAGCATTTCGGATTTCTCTACGTTGTTAAGTTAACGTGAATGCATTAATTTTCTGTTATTTTAGGGATATAATATATGTAAATGTTATAATATATGTATGTTCCTATTAAAATAGATAGAAAAACTTTTGAAAATCACCAAAATAAGGACAATGATAAAGAAAAATAATAAGAAAAACGTATTAGATACTTAATAGAAGCGTGCACCTACCTACTCATAATGGATGTGTTTATGAGTGTGCCGGCAATTTATTAATTAAGGTCAAATTAAAAACATTTTAATTTTCTTTTTGTGTGGATATCTTTGCTTAGACGTACTGATCGCTGTGTTAACATTTGTCCCTACATGGCGATTTTTTATATTTATTGTTAACATTTCAGGAGATGAGAGTACTCCTGATTATAAACAACTCTCACTATAGGATCAACTACGAAATAGCAATAAATAAAAAGTATCTGTTTCATACATTTTCATCGAATAAATATATGATCATCGAATAAATATATAATAAATTAAATCGAATAATGTATGAAAACGCCGATTTTTTTTTCGATATTTCAGAGTTGGTCTCATAGTGTACCTACGGTCTCTTCCAGGAAGGTTGGAAGCAGACTTCGAGATTATTGGCATGGAAGGCTTGAGGGCTGGTCAGATGATTGCAACTATATTAAGAGAGAACTCTATTCGACCTTTTTTTAGTTTTTAACTAAAAAGAAAATAATAGAATAATACTTTCCTCTAAATTTTAAAATAAGAATTTTTAATATCAATCCAGTTTGAAGAAGAAAACAGCGGAACACAAAACGTCTTTTGGGCAAGATTATTGTAGGTAAAATCATTCTGAGCTGCAGTTGTCCCTTATCGGGGGCAGGTGCGGAGGACGGCAATAGTTTCTTCAAATACCTATTTTTCAAATTCCTCGAGACTACAGTTCTCTCTTAAGTGTCATATTAGTAAACGCAGCATTTAGAATCATGTTTATTTGTTTTACACGAGTGCATGCTACTTATTTATACCAAAGGTAAGAAGGACACAGTCTTATTCATTTCATTTTTATTGATAATGATCATTGTGTCACTCCTTATTAAGTTTTCTACATTGGGAAATCATCCAATGACTTCTACCGCTCTGGGTGGAGCGGACGGGAGTGTCAGACTCTTACTGACTAAAGCCCATCCATGTTCCTTCCGTAGCCCTTTATGTTCCGGGTGAAACCTTATGTGGAATCTAGGGCTACTTACACAATTTGACATTGTCTAGCACTTAGCGATCGAAAACGATTGATCACGAGACATTTCGAAAGCTTATGCCAATTCCATACATTTTGGATTTATATAATTTCGTTATCGTTAGTGAAGATGGGACTTTGTCTAGGCTCCCTGGTCATCATGGCTCGAAAGAAAAGAATTTCTAACAATTATATTGTGTGATGCATGCCCATTCGTAAGTACAATTATTGTTTGGCATTGTCTATTGGCAAGGAGGAGCCCGTGGCTGAGTACTAACAGCCGCACATGGCGATCTATCAGGTTAAGCTACGCTTGCCGGGGTTGGCCGTGGATGGGTGACCATCTTTACATACTGAGACTCCTCCGTGCCTCGGAAAACACGTTACGCTGTTGGTCTCGGCTTCCATTTGTGCATCTTTGACAGTCGTTACGGGTAGTCAGAAGCCGGAAAATCTGACAGCCAGTCTTACCAAAGGGTATCGTATTGCCCAGCAGTTACTGGGTTGTGGATGTCAGATAGGCAGTCGCCTCATGTAAAATACTGGTATTTAGCTGCATCCGGTAAGACTGGAAGCTGACCCCAACATAGTTGGGAAAAGGCTAGGCAGATGATTGTCTATTGGCAATAGGCTCGCCCCTTATTACGTGAGACTTAAAAATAACTGGCAAAATATGGGTACACCTCTGCCTAACAAAATAAGGCGTGATCTTCTTCTTAGCGTGTCGATGGCAATCTATATCTCCTCGGCCCAGAATTCAGCTAAGTGTTTAGCGCCATCACTAGCGTCCATCAGTTCCTGTGACGTGCATACGGCAGGACACACAGGACACGAAATTAAGTGTCCCATCGTTTGTGGAACAGCACCACATTTACACTCCAAGGCGGAGCTGTCTATGAATCCCCATCTGAGCAGGTTTTCCTTGCTTCGGCCAACCTGGGTCCGGAGTCTGTTTAAAGCCTTCCAAGTTGACCAAGGCAAGCAAGGCAAGACAAGGCGTGATGTTATGTAATGACATTAAGGCTTTTTGCATCATTCCCTTGACCCAGTTGTCAATAATTAAAGCCTTTTCAGGAGATACACCCCCTGCCCCTAAAACCCATTGCAACAATATTTTCATGATATATTAATTAACTATGTAGCGTAAATTTATCAAATTATTAATCTTTTCTGGGTATGTTGATTTTACTAATTCACTAGCTTTTGCCAGCGGCTTCGCCGGCGTGTATGTAGGAAATTATTCCACGGGAACTGTACATTTTTCTGGGATAGATATTATATGCTATTCCATCTTTGTGCCTATAATCTATCTTTGTGGCAAGTTTCATGCAGATCCGTTGAGTAGTTTTCGAGTTTATTCGTTACAAACATACATACAAATATTTCCTCTTAATATTAGTATAGATTATTTTAATAATTATAACACAATAATGCAAGGCAAAATATTTGAAAATGATTTTGTTAAAGCTGCAGAATTTAATGGCTTCAACCATCGTCGTACCTACTGAAATTACGCTAAAAGCTAATTAATAATTATCCTCTTACCTAGTCAATATCCTTGTATGTCCCTCAGCTGTGGCATTTATGCTCTGAGGAATACCTGTGTTGTTGCACTAGCGTGAATATCATCTCAACGACCCGTTATACAGTTTAACACAAAAGGTATGCGCTTCAGTAATCGCCGTATTTCCGAATTAATACAAACGCCGTATTCCCACATAAGCAACTAAGTTTTGTAGTGCCGCGTTACTAAGTAATGCCTCTATTATTGCGGATTTGTATAAAGCTTACTCCATATTGGGTTATCTACTCTACTGGCGTCTCGTCATCTGTAAAACTTTGTTTAGAATTGCATTGGAATATCTAATTCTGTAAAGAAAATAGGTAAGTAATTATGTTAAGATCTAAAATACATCTTATCATTTTTGGATATAGACGATGATTGCCGAAGCGCATACTTTGTCTGGAATGTCTTTACCTACCTATTTTCCAATAGTTTTGTTTACCATACATATGTGTTTTACTTAAAGTTATATATAAGACTTAGTAGATCGCAAGTCTTTGCGATTGACAACTTTCTGATCTCATAATATTAATGTTTAAAGAATCATACATTTGTATACCGATTGCCGCATGCCGTGCAAACTTTGCAACTTTGAAGTATTTTAAATCATTTTAAAGCAGCAAACGCTTACTATTAAAAATAATTTTTAATCAAATAAACTAAAGGTAAAATAAATATGTATTTAAGTTCTATTAACATTACGCCTCAGACCGCATGCCCTAGATTGAACTAACGACGGTCATAAACGAAAACGGGCTATTCATAGCTATATTGTTGAAAGCCGTATTCACAAACATAATCACTCTTTTGATTGCTAATTGTTTTCATTCCAGTGTTAATGCATTTTATATGTTTATTTGCGAAATTACTCCCTTGCGAGTTTATGAGTCAAGTGTATAGTTTTATGTTTAAATTGCATTTTTTTTGTGTTTGTAGGTATGCGTTATTGAAGCTTGCGCTAGAAATGGGTTAATTTTTCTGTTTTTCTCGATTTTCGTGGTTCTTCGAAGGTTTTTGGACAAGTTTTTCGTCTAACAGGTTGCGGGTTCAAAACCTATAAAGTACCGAAATGAATATATTTGTCCTGTTAGATCCATGAATTATATTTTAATTATATTATACGTTAAGTAAGCAACTGAACAAATAATTAGAAAAAAGTTACTTTTGTGATACGGATCATTATTCCAAAAAATTTAAATCGGTACAATACATAATTTTTATTATGAACGCTTTACCTCTCGGTGGTAGAGCTTGTGTAGTCTGTTGTGGTGTAACGGTTTCAATCTTACAAATAGAAACACACGGGACAGCAACTATTGAATTATATTATTGAACTAGCTTCCGCCCGCGGCTTCGCCCGCAAAATATATCGAAAAAACTTCCTCTTGAATCACTCTATCTATTAAAAAAAACCGCATCAAAATCCGTTGCGTAGTTTTAAAGATTTTAAGAATAGATGCATCCAGTAGCACGGCTGCTGACAGAGCCCTTATTCATTTCTTAAAAAAAAAAAACTATAATAATATTCCATCATTTTGAAAGGTCGAATGCTGTCATCAATTTTCTAACAGACCAGCCCTAGAATAATATTCCCATACAAATGTGTTGACAAGTGGCATTCTTGACAATCCAAACCGCTGCGAAAAAGAATTGTTCGATCAAAAATTTTCTAAATCTTGTCGACACGGAGCGATTGATACTTGTTTAGGCTTCCTGCACTTTGGTTGTTAAATTATTTCAATATATTTTATTTCGAGACGCCTTTGTAATCTTGTCCTCATATGTCAAATTCACCGCGTTACCAAACTGCAATCTAATTGCATCTGCTTAGTCAAGTGACATTTTTATAATTAATGAACTTTAGTGCGTCAATAGAAGTCTGTACTTAGTGTTTTGACTTATATTTCGGTTACCCATCATGCCCGACCATTCTGAAAACGACAACAACAAAACGACCATTCTAGCTTCATATTTCTGGCTGACCGACCCAATGACAATTGAGAAATGCCTGTAATTGGTTTATTTGAAATAAATGTTTTGAGTTTGAGTTTTACAAATTCCAAACATTTTCCTCATATTTATTTTTTATTGCGTCAAATAAAATGTTTACTGCTGATAAAGATAATGCACATACGACATGCTGGGCAGACCCCAAATAAATTGAAGTATAGGCAAGAGGATGATGATGAATAGATTCCGCACGCAGGCTGTTCTTTGTAGTAGCACATCCACTTTCATCTGGTCTCTTATTCAATGGAAACTCCATTAAAAGCTAGGTCAGCTCATGGTCCACTAACAGGTACCGATGGTCAATTGAACCACGATATCTATACAAGCGAAGTACATACAGTAAAGCGCAAACAGAATCTATAAACTATTTCAGGATCAAATGTGTCAGTATACCCTTTAAATCCACAAAAAAATCCTAACAACTTGTGACCCCGACTTTTCAGTATCGTTTTTTGACACGGCACATGGCGGTTAAATATAAAAAACCACTGACCAGCCAATGCGTGTTGGACCACGCACAATAAAGGGTTCCTTAGTTGGTATGAATTTTATAAGGCATGAACTTAACTTTGCAGTTGTAAAACATTGTTTACCATACATTTTTAGTGAAAACTATTTAAGTTGGTCGACTATTACTCGTACACTTATAAAGCTTAATTAGCTTATAATAGTTTAGATAGCTGGTAGGGGGAACACTTGTCTTGTCTTTAGTAAAAAACCGGCCAAGTGCGAGTCGGGCTCGCACACCGAGGGTTCCGTACAAACCTGTAGGTATATAAGTAAAAGTTCACCCATCACGAGAATCGAGTCATAGCTGTTATGGTATTTTTATTTTTATATTTGAAAAAAAAATTTTTTTTTTTATTATATGATGTAACTAAAAATTTACGGTTTTCGCAATTTTTCCTTTATCTGCACTGTAAGACGTTACTTTGTACCAAACAAGATTCTAAGTTCACGGGAAGTACCCTGTAGGTTTTGATTCCCGTGCGAGTTTCGAAAATTTGCGGCATAAGTAGCTGTATCTTTTGATTGCTTTGGCTTAGAAGTTTGATTTTTTCACAGCTCCAAGGGACAGTAGACCTGAGTATTAGATATAAATTTCAGTTTGATATCTCCACGCGTGCCTGAGAAAAACGGTCTTGACAGACGGATGGATGGACAACAAAGTGATCCTATAAGGGTTCCGTTTTTCCTTTTGAGGTACGGAACCCTAAAAATGAGTACTTTAAAGCTTAATATTCCTCAAACGAAAAATTCAAAAATTAATTCCACCAACCCGCAATATTATTGAAAAAAATATCCAATAACTCCCCAGACCATCAGGGGAGATGAGGACAAAAACCCACTTTATGTGTAGAGAAGGTGCCGTAATTTTTTTTTTCTCTAGATTTTATAACAATTTACTACTTTTCGGCTTGACTAATATGAATATCGTACCAAATTACAGCTTTCTTGTACTAAAAGTGTTTGACTGCTGTGTGCGTACACGGCGAAACGATAAGGATTCCTTCTTGACTACGGAACCCTAAAAGAAAAACCTGTTAAATCCATGTCGGACCACAACAACACACAATGAAAAGTTGCGTAGTTGGGATGTCTCCCTATTAATTTAAGCGTGCACGTAATTGGTTTTATCGACCGACCGATTTTTTTCTAAAAAAACGATGAATATAAAACACGGTTTCTCGGAACTTTATTTTATGTATTTGTTGTTATACCAAAACTTTTAAGCGTCTACCTATTACAGTTCATAAGAAACAGCCCTGTGACAGACGCACTTAGGACATACGGACGGCCTTGGATTACTACGACGGACCCGTTTGCAGGTTTTGGTAACGGAACCCTAAAAATAAAATCTAGAAAACCAGTGGAGCATACTACCCACTCGCGATATGTGTGCAGTTGGAAGACAAAAAAATAGACGTATCGGAAAAATGGAATAGAATGAATGCTTGAAATACAAAGTTAACTGGAGTGAAAAATGTTATTTTAGGTATATGTAGCTTCGGTTCGAAGAAACCATTAAGTTAGGGGTTATGTAAAAAGTAACCACCGTTGGTTAACTTGTTTAGCTTTATTCAGTGTGTTATGTTAAAGTCAAAGTCAAAGTCAAAACATTTATTTCAAATAGGCACAAGAATGGCACTTTTGAAAGTCAAAGGAGGGATATACTTTCAGGGGGTAGGTACGAAAATTAACAACTTTCGCTATGCAACTAGACCTGAAATCACGAAAAGAAAATCATCGGTTCAGTACATTTATGTTAAGGTTCGCAAAATTTGTCAAAATGTATGGAACAGCTGATATTTTTTTCACATTTCAGAGTTGTTGATTTTCATGAGCAATATCCAACCTGAATGTCCCTCGTTTAACCTAACACACTGTATATTTTACAATTGTGAACATTATCAATTCTTACTATTTAACTACCAATTTCATTGACTGCCTTCTTAGTCTAGTGGTCGCAAGCGCTAACTGATAAGCAAGAAGTCCCTGGATTCGATTTCTAAATCGGGAAAAGTGTTATTGGGTTTTTCTTTAGGTCCCTAATGCCTCTGGATTTGTGTCCGTATAATCTCAAAATCTCGTACCTAAATCTCGTAAAAATCACTTGTTTAGAAATCGGTGAAGGAAAACATCGTGAGGAAACCAGCATGTCTGAGAGATATTTTCCAATAGCATGTGAAGCTAAGTCAGAAGCCCATGAGCAGCATAAAAACTTTGACACCAGGTTAGTCACTAACCACACGAAAAGAAGAACAAGAAGAGCTAAAAAAATAAATACATACTTATTTCTTTTTCTGTGTAAAAAACTTTACTGACAGGTCAAAATTATAGGTACGTAGTACAGGCGTTAAGGTTGGTACACACGTCCCAAATTGTTTGATTTCTGTCATCACCCTATCACTCCGTATAAAACTGTTCAATTCATTTTACTAAATTGAAAATGTCGTTTTTGAACCGCTTGCCGTACAGATTTAAAAAAAAATCTATATGAGGCAGACGGGACCTACGGGTTAACGTGCTTTCCCAGGCACGGAGGAATCTCGGTATGTAATGATGATCACCCATCCAAGGATCAACCCCGGGAAGGGTAGCTTAACCTGATGGATCAACCCTCTATGTTTTATTCACAGTTAACTACCGTTGCAAAAAGGCGCAAGGTGCGGAGCATTCTTGTCTACTAGTCCGTTACGATGACTTTTTAACTTTAGCTGAGTGAGATTCGAATGGAAAAACGTGAAAACTTTTACTGCCAGTAATCGAACCCGAGACTGCGTTTGTAATACTGTATGGAAGAAATAAGGCACCGCATTCCACTACACTAGCTCTGACAAACGCGCCATTAATGACATAGTTAGTGGTCGGTTGCGTCGTATACGAACCGCCATTGCAGTACAACTGCTAATTTTCCCCACTCATAATGGGATTCATTGAAAGCCCTCAGGCTATTTTGAATCATCATTATCTGCCCAGCCTCTTTCCAACTATCTTGGCTATCAGCTTCCAGTCTAACCGGATGCAACTAGCTTTGCTTTGTTGTTTTACTCATTAGAATATTCCTACTTATCATGATTTCTATAATTCCATTCTTAACCATTTTGAACGCCAGAGCATAAAAGCACGCGCGTGCCCTCCACGCCAAGCTACAAATTTATTTTCTTCTTATTATCATGAGTTTCCTAATATCCAGGGTGTCTTTTAATTTGTTTCATGTCATTAAATACGTACAAGAGCTTAAATATGTAAGATATCTATATAAGCACTCACTAAAGTTATGATTTATGTTTATTGCGTGTTAAAGTTTTGTTGCTATTGTCACATATTTGTGTCGTTGGCGTACAGGGCATGCGATTGCTTGTCACGTGTATGTGACAATGGCGATAAAAAAGGTTAACTAAATAATACTATCAAGCAAAATGATCATAATTTAACAAATACAAATAGAACTGATGCGCGATAGATTTAAATGAACTGCAACATGGCAATAACATAAGTAGTGAGTTCTCACCATAAGCTTCATATGGGTATTTGAGCAATCAATATGCGAAATGGATTTGCTACTGTATGGCGAACGGCTAATGGTGCTCCTTATCATACCGATTTGGAGAATATTTTTATAAACGTTTAATGTATATATTTTTTACGAGTAAGTGGATTAATGTTTTATTCTAGTAGCTACAGTATAGTTTGTATAATATAGTTGGTTAATTAGAATAGTGTAGTGAGTATAGTGTGTGTGGTAAGGTTAGCTGGGCTGTTTCCGCAATACAATTATTTATACTTACATTATATAGCTAGTAAATAGAATCATTGTATTATCTGACGCTGTTTTAGAACTAACAAATTATATAGTTAACAACTTAGATTCAAAGAGGAAAACCATTGGAATATTCTTAGATTTAGCAAAGGCCTTTGACACGGTCTCTGTCCCCATTCTGTTAACAAAACTCGAAAGCCTGGGTATCCGAGATCTTCAATTAGAACTGTTTAAAGATTACCTAACCGACAGAACACAATGTGTTAAAATCGGTAACATCACTAGTGAAGAGGTCCCAGTGACATTTGGAGTTCCGCAGGGCAGTATTCTTGGACCGACGCTGTTCTTAGTCTATATAAACGACTTATGTCAGTTAATGTCTTTGGATTCGAAATTTGCTGATGATACGGCCTTACTTTTCAGTGCTAACACCTGGCATGAAGTTTTTGTCAAAGCTCAAATAGGCATGAACACTGTGATTGGTTGGTTAAATAAGAACTTACTTACATTGAATGTAGAAAAAACGACCTACATTACGTTTTCCATTCAAACTAATGACAAACCGGACCCCTCCTTGAGTATTATCTCTCATTTGTGCCCAAATGCAAATAACACAATTTGCCAGTGTCCCAACCTGAAAAATACGGAAACTACAAAGTACTTAGGAGTAATTATTGACAGAAACCTTAAATTTCATGAACATATTAATCTTCTATCAACGAGAGTGCGTAGACTTATAATAATATTTAAAGCCTTAAGGAACACTGCATCAAAACCTGTAATAAAGTCGGTCTACTATGCTCTCTGTCAGTCTCAGCTTGAATACTGTGTCGCCACATGGGGTGGCGCATGTAAAACTCATCTCTTAAAAGTTGAAAGAGCACAGAGAGCACTCCTAAAGGTTAGTTTGTTTCTACCTTTTTATCACCCAACTGCTGATCTCTACTCAAAATGGGAGGTACTTACTGTGAGGCAGCTTTACATCCTAAAAACGATTATGAAACAGCATGCCTTAACAACTTTTGAACCAAATAAAATTAGAAACAAACGTCGCATACATATAGTCTGTTCGTCATCATCATTTAAAACTATGTTTGCACATCGGTTTTTTTGCTACCAGGGTCCAAATCTATATAATAAGGCAAATCGAGCCATAACCCTATATCCCTTGCCAATAATCAAAATTAAGTCTTTGGTTTCGGACTGGTTAAAAAATTTAGATTATAATTTTACGGAAAGTTTACTTCATTCAAATTAAATTAGTACGATATAAGTAATTCATAACTTGCACCATATCCCTTTCGCGTACACATCTGCACACTACACCTGACACTTAACACTACACATCAACATGTCACACTCTCATAGACACACAAATACACACAGATACAGGCGCTCATGACTAACCTTTTGTTATATTTTATTTTAACCTCTACCCTCAAAATTATAAATACTTAAGTTTTTTATGTTATTATTAAATCTCCTTAGATTTAACTTTAGTTTGCAAAGTCATGTTTTCTTTTTGAAGTACAACTTTCTGTTCTATCTGGGGTGGGGACCTGGTGATTTGTAATACAGGCATTTTACGCCCAAATCAGACACCAGCTCCGCACATTGATAAAAAAAAAAGTTACATGTGAAACCTAGAATAAGCTTTTCATTGTGAGGAGAAATAAACTTATTATTATTATCAGTTAATTAAAATTATTGCATGCCATGTATAAAAATAATATTAAGATTTTAAAAATATTGTAACACCTAATTGTATTAATTACCTACAGTCTATGTAAATAAATAAATCTATCTATCAGACACGAATTAATTTTTATAATCCCGCGGGTTCAACTAAGTTTGTAAATGAAGGTGAAAAATGGAAATGGAATGGGAACAAAACTGTTGGCGATAGCCATCTATTGACGATTTGTCGAATGCAGCCTCCCGACCTTGCAACAATCGTCGAATTGCGATTGATTGATTGTTTCAACGACCTTAATGGCATGGTGGTTCAGTGTGTTTTTTTGCTGATTCGATTCGAATCTCGGATTGGCACAAAATGGAAATCCGAAAAGACTTTTCAAGTATTTTTTTTCTTGACGACCGATATTTGCTTTTTATTTCGCTCTGACTTATTGTAATTATGCAGTTATATGTACTATATAAAAAAGTTGTTCATACTTTTATTTACTAACTAAATACAAATCTTAAATACAATTAAGTATTATGTACACGTAGTAAAAAAGTAGAGAGCTCATTGGGTATCAAAACAATCATCCCCATCGCTGTCAGTGGGAAATGTGCCCAAGGTTGGTAGCGTTGCCACGTTGGATGGCAATGCTGACTTTTTGTATCTAAAACATTGACCAGCCCTCTGGTCACGCGTAGAGTCGACCAATTGTTGAGCGATAGTCCAAAATATTTAATGAGCACTTGGACCCTATGGCCTTAGTGTATCATCATCGGCCTAGTCAATTTCCCAACTACATATGTTAGGGTCGGCTTCCAGTCTAACCGGATGCAGCTGAATACCAGTATTTTACAAGGAGCGACTGCCTATCTGACCTCCCCAACCCAGTAACTGGGCAATACGATAGCCCTTGGTAAGACTGGCTGTCAGGTTTTCGGGCTTCCTAGTGTATATAAAATAATATAGTACTACTACCTACTATCCGTCGGTTAGGTCAGAAAAACATCGCCAGATATCATAACCATGCATCATTATATTTTCATTCCGCGAGGAACAGAGATAAAGCTAAATATACAATAAGTACAAATAACACCATCCCTATTATGCAACGAAACATTTAAGGCTTTGACACTTCATGTCCATAAAATAACCCTATATAACTTCTTACTGTTTATGTTATTATCGCTATAATGACGGTTGCATTGTATATGTTCACAATGAGACTCGCCCCTTCGAGAATAATAAACGTAACTCAACACATGCTTTGGCTAAGCATTAATTTTGTCACTGTCGCACAACCGTCAAACTGCAAGTGCAAGATAGAGACGAGTATATATTCTAACAGATGCTCTGGGTATCTACCTGCCAAGTAACATTTATTAATCTCGCCCCTAGTGCCTCTCAATATCGCAGTGGGTGCACAACTTGCTCTGCATGATATATTTGATAAACCCACCCCGAACCGCAAGCGAATTTACTTTAATTGAGGGGCCTGGGTTCCGTCTCTCAAACGGGGTGTTACATTTTTCAGCTTGACGTATGGATCCCTATGTGCAATTTGGATGAGTATTTGAGTGATCTTGTCATTACTTTGGCGATGTTTTTCCATTCTTGTTAAAGCCATATTGTGTCTTTTTAAAACCCGTCCTGTGTCGGTACAGTTAAATTTAATAGCCCGTCTGCGGTCAGGTGGTACCTAGATTTGATCCATTTTCATATACCAAACATTTTAACTTTGTCTCGGTTGGCAATTCATTGCAAAATATTGCCAACCGGAGTAAAAAATATCAAAATCAAAATATTATTTATTCGAAATAGCTTTCAATCAACTGTGAGGCATTAGATCTTGAAATCTAATTATATAAAAATACCGTGAGGATACCCACACAGAAGAAAAAAATACAGCATAATAAATAAGACTTAGTCCTGATAAATCATTGGATCCTCTGATTAAGATTCTCAGTTAAAAGCTTCAAACGAGTTAAAGGACTTAATTAACCGAGTGAGCACCGTGAAATATGGGATGTTTTTCCCTGTATCTATCCTTTTTATTATCATACGTATGTGATTTTGACGGATATGCAGGGGCCCATTGCTAAGTAATAACAGCCGCACAGATCGATCTAACAGGTTAATCTAAGCTTGCCGTGGTTGGTCCGTGGATGGGTCCATATTTAGATATCGAGACTCCTCCGTGCCTCGGAAAGCATAATAAGCTTTTGGTCACGGCTGTCATTCGTGGATCTTTGACAGGTTGTTACGAGTAGTCAGAAGCCCAAAAGTCTGACAGCCAGTCTTACCAAGGCGTATTACCCAGTTACTGGGTTGTGGAGGTCAGATAGGCAGTCGCTCCATGTACAATACTGGTATTCAGCTGCATCCGGTTAGACTGGAAGCCGACATATAATTTAGTCGGAAAAAGTCTAGGCAGATTCGCCTCTTTTATAAATAAACGATATTATTATTCAGGCCTCAGTCACTGTTGTCAGCCTTAGCAAGCAGAGCTCTTATAAAATGATATTTTCATTACAATTATAATTTCTTTATTAGAAAAAAAAATCTAGTTTAGCTGTAGTTAAACTGTCTAAAAATGTATAAGCGGGAGTCAGAGAATCTATTTTACCATTTAATAAAACGTTAGACAAATAAACTTATTACTATACCCATAAGAAAACTCCACCAAAATATGAAAATTAACATCTTATAGCATCTACTGTATTACTGAACCATCAAAATATTACGTCATCGAAACTGGAGCTGAGCCCAAAATAATTAATTAATAACCCCGACTCGGTACTCCGGATCGATTAGGCAAAAGTTTACCTAATTGCCTACTAACTTGCCGTAGATCGCGTTCAATTTGTTACTCGTTCCATTTCATTCTTAATTCCGTTCTATCAAGAAAGTCTTAATTAATTGATTTTTAATCAACTTGATTATTTTCTGTGTTAGTTAACGTTTTGTTAGAATTTTTTGCGGAATTGTTAGAAATAGGACACAGGAAGATAGAAAAGTCAGTAAAAAATGTAAACATCGATTTTTATTATGAAGTGGCTGTCAAAAAAAATTGTGAAATTGTCATATTGATACCTGTCGGTTTAAGTAATAATACGAGCCTTGGGGCAACAGCACGAGATCTAAATGAATAGCTTGTTAAAGTAGAAAACTTCAGGGGAATTATAGAAAGTGCATGTAATAAGATAAATATTATAAAAACGTACCTTATAGTTACCGGTAAAACGCAGCATCATTCCACACGTCAAACTAAAAACAAGAAAAAAAATGTCACTTACTTTGAAAGACATCACTTCTTTTTTTTTTATCATTATCAAATGATATCCCGCTATGGGTGGAGCGGAAGGGAGTGTCAGACTTACTGACTAAACGATACCACTTCTCTTATGTGATATCCTATCTCATGGTTTGTCATCTCCTAGTACCACCCCATTTAGTTTCAGTACGAGTGATAAGCCATTATTCTAATACAAGGACAGAATATTAAATTTTGTCCAAAAATGTGATTCTTTTTATGTACCATAATCATCATAATTGGTAGCCTTCTTCCACCTATTGTTGGGGCTTCCTTCCTTTTTTTTATCGTGGTGCGCTTTTTTTTTGGCATGGAAAATCATCAACTGAATCCGCCCGCTCTGGGTGGAGGGTGCAGCGGAAGGGAGTTTCAGACTCTTACTTACTAAAACCCATCTATGCTACATTTTTATCCATGTCACGGTACCCTGGTCTGACATGAAATCTTTGAAAAAAATATTCGGACCAAAATAGACTAAAGTTTGCATTCTGTTTCAATACTAAACAATAATAGGTATACTTACGGCAAATAAGTAACAAGACATTTCTCGAAGATTAGATCAGAGAGAAGAAGACAAACATGATTTCTCGAAGGGGTCTATCTATTGTATACTACTCTGTCAAGAAAGTACCGGGAAAAGATCAATAATACACAAAATGTCTGTTATTCATCCAAATTTATTTTATCACCTTCAAAGTATGCTCCTTTAGAAACGATACACTTGCGCCAACGAATCATCTATTCATCAAAACATTTTTTAAACGCTGCTTCCGGAACTGAGTTCAGTTCTCGCCGCGAATTCTCCTTTATGTCTTCTATCGATTGAAAACGGGTGCCACGAAGTGGTAATTTGAGTTTAGGAAAAAGAAAAAAGTCAGCAGGAGCCATATCTGGTGAATATGGTGGTTGCTGGATGGTATTTGTTGAGTGTTTGGTCAAAAATTCGTTCACAATGATAGCCTTGTGCGAAGGCGCATTGTCGTGGTGCAAAATCCAAGAATTTTCTTTCCACAAATCTGGCCTTTTTCGTCGAAATTGCTCTCTTAAACGCCGCATAACGCTCAAATAATATTTTTTATTTACCGTTAGACCTTCCGGTAAGAATTCAGAGTGCACAACACCGCGATAGTCAAAGAAAACAGTCAACATGACTTTGACTTTTGATCGACTTTGGCGTGGTTTTTTCGGTTTCGGTTCAGTTGGAAGGCGCCACTCCGAAGCTTGTTGACTAGTTTGCATGTCAAACTCGTAAACCCACGTCTCGTCACCAGTAACAATGCGTTTCATGAATGTTGGGTCCGAACTGACTCGTTCTAGCATGTCCTCAGCGACTTTCATGCGATTGAGTTTTTGGAGAAAATTCAGATCTTTTGGGACTAGCTGAGCAGCAACATGTTTCATACCCAAATGATTAGTTAAAATGGTACGGATCGACTCGTGAGATACAGAAAGTTCGGCGGCTATCTCTCTCAGAGTTGAATGGGGATTTTCAGTCACTATTTTCTTCACTTTTGCGATGTTAACTTCAGTTGCAGACGTTGACGCCTGACGGCCTACCAGAGCGAGGCAAATCTTCCATCACATCTCGACCGCTTTTGAACGCTTTGAACCACTCATAAGCACGAGTTTTTGATAAAGTCGATTCACCGTAAGCCTTCTGTAACATTTTCAGTGACTTCGAACACGAAATTCCATTGGCGATGCAAAATTTAAGACAAAATCTTTGTTCGATATTTTTGTCCATTATGAAATTCGCAATACACACTATATATGACATTACTAAAACCAGCACTGTATTGAATATAAATAACAGATGCAACTCAAACTCCGCGCCAAAATGGAAAACAGTTGTGCCAATCTAACAACTACAAAAAAACAAAAATTTGAATTTGGAACAATAAACAAATCATCCATTCCCGATACTTTTTTGACTGAATGTATCTATAGCATACCCACATTTTGTCAGTTATGTTTAAGTCCAATTTAATAGTTGACGAACTTATTGCCAATATTTTTATTGTAGCAGTCTGGATTTGTACCCAGTTGGGTACAAATCCAGACTGCTACTGAAAAATTCCAGATAGAGAAACTAAATCGCACTTTACGACCTGGGTCGATTCCCAGGTCGTAAAGTTTCTCTATCTGTAATTTTTCAGTAGCAATCTGGATTTGTGCCCATCGTCCAGGACCTTATGTTCAGCAGTAGCGCTTGCGACCACTACACCAACGAGCCAGATAACCACTTCCGACGATAATGATCATAGGTACTTTATACTTGACCTAATTTGAACTTACGACCTCTTGCCTCAAAGCCGGAAATTATACCTCTTTATAATTGAGAACGATCTAAGAAAACAGTATTTCCCTCCCATTTCAAATTCCAAACACCAATACGATAATTCCGGTGGGTAATTCCACCATAAGTACACCCGTGTACCCAATAAATTACTAGTGTATAACTTACGGTAATATAGGTAGAGCAATTATGTACCGGGACACCGCAATGAGGATATAATTAATGATGAACTGCGTACCTATTGCTTAATGTTGATACGTACTTTAATAATATAATTACAGGGCTTTGTCTATTAATACGTGGGGACAAATACTCTATTTATTGTAACGTTTGAAAAATAACCGTAGTTGCCCTTTCATTATTTAGGCCCGGTTGCTCGTACATTACAGTAAAGTTAAAGTTAAAATTTAACCGTTGTCAATTTTGACTTCGGTAAAAAAAATGACGTCGGTTATCTTAACATTCAGTTGCCCAAAAATATTTTACGTTGCGGTTAAATCAGACAGGGGTTAAAAGTGTTTCCAGTAGAATTTCTTATACCTTCCCTTATTTTTCGATGGGTAATAATTTTTTCGACTGCTAACATTGTTTTTGCTGTCAAGTTGTCATTGTTGTGTAATGGCGGCCATACACGCTAGGGTTTGCATGATGGTTTTAACTAACCTTTTATGCATAACCGACAGATATAATTAACTGAGTTTCATATTGCACATACACGTTAGGGTTTGCAAGCACAGTTTTGACATTACCTCTCAGTTGGTACCTCTCTAAGTTTCCGACTTATAAATTTCTATGAATTCTTTTAATACGGCATTACGCTTGCGACTCGCCATTTTTGCGATGGTGCGCGCGCGCGACCTACCTACCGTTTTCGCAGACAATTAAAAACTGAGAACTGTGGCAGGCAAGCTCGCCGGACGCCACACACGCATGGTTATGCTCGAGCGCAAACATAACCGAACGGCATAAAATATCAATTTAGATATTTGCTCGGTTACATGTACATGCATCGATAACTGTGCAGTTTTATCACATACACGCTAGGGCTTGCCTATCGGTTACGCATGCAAGGTCAAAACCATCATGCAAATCCTAGCGTGTATGGCCGCCATTATACTTACTACACTCTTTGGTTGTGTTGTTGGAAGAAAATAGACGATATAAATATATTTGTGATATAGAAATTAGCATCAGCAATAACTTGGACATTTAAGAAAATGAGTCCTTTCTATTGCGATAATACTTTGCATTATTTATTTATTTATCCTTTACTTATTTCAGGCAACGGAGGCCCATATAACATAGTACTTGTATAAAAAATTATAACTATAAACTAATACATAATTTTAAAACGAACTTAAAAACTACTGCACTCGTTGTGACGGCGTCGAGTTACGCTGCGAGGTGTCGCGTAGCCGGCCGCGGAAACGCCGATACAGCACACCTTTCGGCCAAAACTCTTCCTTGAAGAAGGTCACCAAATGGTGAGTGGGAACGCGCACCACGAACGACTTGAAATTAGTGTTATGGCGCGACTCCAATTTCATCACCCGCAAGGTCCAGTTGGTCTTCACCCGCATGTACTGTATGACGTCCTCAGCTTGCGTAGAGTGGTGCAAACGGGACACGTACAGCTGCGTCGTCGGCACTGCAGGACGTAGCAGTATGTTACATACAGCCGGCGCCGGCCCGCACTGGTTGCGATAAGTAGGCTTCCTCTTCTTCCTCTCCACCTTGATGAAGGCGTCATCATCGCAAGTGTTCTTGCGCGGAACCTGATGTTCCTGGTTCCACAACAGTAGTTGTTATATTGGGGTAAATTTTCTTTGAAACCATATTATTATGGATAAAGATTGATTTACCTCTTGTTCAAACGTCTGAGACGAGAATCTAATAAATTTACATGCGTGCTCTGAAATCTATTCCCTCCCATAATAAAAATCAGTTCGTTGACGAAACTGTCTTTGTCAGACTACCTGTTGAAATTTTAAATCATCATCGGAAGAACTGTCTTCATTAATTAAATCCAAAACAAACGCTCTGATCCCATTTTAAATTGTATTCGCAAGGAAATATTTTGTAAATAGCCTAAAAACGATAAAGGTTAACTTCAATTCTACTAACGTCAAAATTTAAACCAGCCTCACCCCGTCGGTTAATTTGGCCGACGTCAAATCTGTAATTCGACTGCACGTTAAAGTAACCGCTGTTTCAACAACGCTTTTTAAATTTGACCGCCGGTTAATTTTACTTTAACTATAACTTAACCCTAACCGAGCTTCGAGCAACCGGCCCTTAGAGAGACACGTAAATTAAACTCCGTTATTTCACGATAAATACAACGGAAAGTTTATTTACTGCTAGCTAATGCCAACGGCTTCGCCCACGTAGATGTAGGAAATTATCCCAATACTGGCATAAAATGTATCCTATGTGTTAATCCACGTTGCAAACTACCTTTGTGCCAAGTTTCATCCAGATCCGTTAAACCGTTTGAGCGTGAAGAACGGACAAATATACAAACTCACACTTTATAATATTAGTGTGATTAAGATTTAACATTGAACTCAAAAATGCACATATTTCAATAATATTACACAGGAACTGCCGTTATTTTGCCGTTATTTTTCTAATGCTATAATAAAAGGAGTAAAGGATACTGGAGTGTGACCTTAATGTGTAGCAAAATGAAGTAATGATGCAAAAAAATATATAAATGCACATAATTAATTTCTGCGAAACTAAAAAAGCTTGTCAACCATACAGTTTGTTTTTCTTCTTAGCGTGTTGAAGGCTAAAATAATACCTACATATATTTTTAAATTTAATTTAATCCATTGGTCAAAGAACTTAAAAAATCCTCAATATCTCATCAATTTTATAAAAAAAAAAACACTACTGAATTTTGACAAAACCAATGTCTGAACTATTCAACATGGTTGCTTCGTCGAAGGTTGATACCTTTGCATGTAGTACGGCGACCCCATTCCATTCAGTCTATCTGTTTCCATGATTGTTATTGTATCTCCGTATCGTACAATCCACATTCTATTTTCCTTTACACCGGATCCGTTGTGACGGACTTTTGTGATCCAATAGTTGGATTTCGTGTTTTTAAGTTTGTTTCTGTGCAGTGGCGTAGCGAATTTTTTAATCGACTTGCATTTAAACTCCGAATAGTATTCCATTTCTCTTATTTGTGTTTCTTTATGGTTTTCCGTTACCGATTTTCACACGGAACTGTAAAACTAACGGGGTCCCCAAAAAATCTTAAATACATAGTTAGTAGATCGAAGGGTTCCGTTTACTGGTACGGAACCCTTCACCAACCCGCACTGGGTTTGCGTGGTGGATGACGGCCCACTCCCTCTTCTTTTACCTAGAATATTTCGTCAAATAATTAATAGAAATATATATGTCATTTTAACTTGTAGCGGCGTCTACATAGCCATATGCTAACTACGCATCTACGCTACGGTACCTACGCACTAACATCATTCAAAATCCTGGAGCGGGCCATCAGAGTTTACCGCGCGACTCGTATAATTGTTTAAATATATACAACGTCCTGACACCAATCGTCAAGCAGTAGCTCACCAGACTCAACGCCTATCTATTCGGAGGAACCTCTCTTTTCTATCCAGAATGAGTGAACTTGACAGCCTGTTCTTCAAACCTTAATAAACCCAATTACCTACAGAAATTCGCCAAAAAAAGTACCTATGAATAAAATTAAACGAATGAACCGTGCACCAGTTACAATTCGTCGGACATTTGGCATCAATAATTCAAACAGCCGGCCGCGATCTCGTCCAATCTCTGATTTATACGCGAACACATTCAATGTACGCATCCCTGATGGAATACTGAATTAGTCGTCGTAAATAAAGTTTTGAATTTTGGAAGCTGATCGAATTTCAGATTCGAGTGTATAAGAATTGATTTTTGATTGGCTATCGAGAGGGTCGGCAGTGGACGTACATTCAGTCAAAAAAGTATCGGGAATGGATGATTTGTTTATGGTTCCAAATTCAAATTTTTGTTTTTTTGTAGTTGTTAGATTGGCACAACTGTTTTCCATTTTGGCGCGGAGTTTGAGTTGCATCTGTTATTTATATTAAATACAGTGCTGGTTTTAGTAATATCATATATAGTGTGTATTGCGAATTTCATAATGGACAAAAATATCGAACAAAGAGTTTGTCTTAAATTTTGCATCGCCAATGGAATTTCGTGTTCGGAGTCACTGAAAATGTTACAGAAGGCTTACGGTGAATCGACTTTATCAAAAACTCGTGCTTATGAGTGGTTCAAAGCGTTCAAAAGCGGTCGAGATGTGATGGAAGATTTGCCTCGCTCTGGTAGGCCGTCAACGTCTGCAACTGAAGTTAACATCGCAAAAGTGAAGAAAATAGTGACTGAAAATCCACATTCAACTCTGAGAGAGGTAGCCGCCGAACTTTCTGTATCTCACGAGTCGATCCGTACCATTTTAACTAATCATTTGGGTATGAAACATGTTGCTGCTCGGCTAGGCCCAAAAGATCTGAATTTTCTCCAAAAACTCAATCGCATGAAAGTCGCTGAGGACATGCTAGAACGAGTCAGTTCGGACCCAACATTCATGAAACGCATTGTTACTGGTGACGAGACGTGGGTTTACGAGTTTGGCATGCAAACTAGTCAACAAGCTTCGGAGTGGCGCCTTCCAACTGAACCGAAACCGAAAAAACCACGCCAAAGTCGATCAAAAGTCAAAGTCATGTTGACTGTTTTCTTTGACTATCGCGGTGTTGTGCACTCTGAATTCTTACCGGAAGGTCTAACGGTAAATAAAGAATATTATTTGAGCGTTATGCGGCGTTTAAGAGAGCAAATTCGACGAAAAAGGCCAGATTTGTGGAAAGAAAATTCTTTGATTTTGCACCACGACAATGCGCCTTCGCACAAGGCTATCATTGTGAACGAATTTT
Source organism: Hyppa rectilinea (assembly GCA_951799385.1). Classification (NCBI taxonomy): domain Eukaryota; kingdom Metazoa; phylum Arthropoda; class Insecta; order Lepidoptera; family Noctuidae; genus Hyppa; species Hyppa rectilinea. The sequence goes on along the minus strand of OX637307.1, from coordinate 2,210,892 downwards.
TGACCAAACACTCAACAAATACCATCCAGCAACCACCATATTCACCAGATATGGCTCCTGCTGACTTTTTTCTTTTTCCTAAACTCAAATTACCACTTCGTGGCACCCGTTTTCAATCGATAGAAGACATAAAGGAGAATTCGCGGCGAGAACTGAACTCAATTCCGGAAGCAGCGTTTAAAAAATGTTTTGATGAATGGATTATTCGTTGGCGCAAGTGTATCGTTTCTAAAGGAGCATACTTTGAAGGTGATAAAATAAATTTGGATGAATAACAGACATTTTGTGTATTATTGATCTTTTCCCGGTACTTTCTTGACAGAGTAGTATATTAACTGATGGGTATGATGGAATAATGCACAGTTTTGACAGATTCAGAATCAGAACCAACATTTTAGGAGGATTGCTAGACTATTTAGGAATTGGTTAAATAAATTTCTGCATACTATAGTTCGATACCACGTTATTCTTCATCTGCTTAACTTTTCCCAACTCTGCTGAGTTTGGCTTCCAGTCTTCCTGCATGCAAGTGTTCCTGCCCAATTTTTTATTATTATTTTAAATGTGTAATTTCAGATAGAAATAATTGTTTATGAATAAATGACTATGACTATAAGTCAGTAAGAGTCTGACACTCCGTTCCTCCACCCAGAGCGGGAAGAGTCATTTGATGATTTCCTACCCTCAAAAAAAAAGCTCAGTTAGTAGGTACATTACGTAGACATTTTTTGTCTCAGATCAATCTAGCACTAAATCGTAGAAAACTACTCGCCATAAACTTCAATTATTTCATGAAGGAGATATTTGAATGCAATTAAAAACATTTAGTAAACAACGAACAATGCTAACAAAATATACCAACAAACAATTTTAAAAAGTACGCTCAAATGATATTAAAACTAGTGACATGCAGCCATTTTCGTCTACATAAAAATTCCGAAGTCATTACTATATCAGAGGCACAGAGCGCAGTCGCTGGCCATCAATAATTCAGTGGGGTGCTCTCAATCCGTATCTGGTGTCGTGCCGCTAACGAGATTACCTGGACATTGTAGCTACACGCTTTTACACGTTGGATTTATGATGATTTAGAATTTTTTGTAAGGATTTTTTTTTATAATTTATGAAAGACTAACTTGTGTCCCGAAGTCACTTGGTGAGTAAAAGTAAAATCTGCGAATTGTCGAACTTACATACACAGAAAGCTTTCTTTGCTTGAGTTTCTATGCAATTTAATTGTTTATGTTAAGGAAGGAACATGGATGAGATTTAGTCGGTAAGAGTCTGACACTCTCTTCCGCTCCACCCAGAGCGGGAGGGTGATGATTTCCCACCCTCAAAAAAAAAAAGACCATGATATATTTAAACTACGTACGGTATTGCCTCTCCGCCCCCTGGTGTACATAATAAAGATTATTATATTCTATTAGAAAATTATATTTATGAATTCAAAAACCACTTTTTTTTTTTTCGGTATCATTGGTGAAATTGATAGTTAATGCTTTGATCAGTGATTCATCTTTTGCAAATAGATTGCCAAAGGCCATACGAGGTCAAATTACCAGTCAGCGGAGCAAGAATTAATTAACTATGTAATTCATTTATAATAATATATTATCGTCGAATCAAGCGACTCCTACAGTATTGATGGAACTTCGCTTATGAAGTTCGTTTGATCATAAATTATTGCAGAATATACCTAGAAATAACTTGATTAAAGCTTTGAATAATGATTTTCTAGCAAGAGCTAAAATAATTTCTGGAATTAGTAATGAAGTCCTTGAAGTTGAAAGTCATAGGATTTAAATGAATTAATGAATGACTTTTTTGTTAGCAAAAATATAGGTAGCTGACATAAAATTTTAAGGTCAATGAGTTTCACTATATATTCGGCATTTTAGCCGTACAAATATTTAGATTTTTTTTTATACATAATGCTTATACATTGATTGTTGATTGTTTTATGGAGAAATTTGTTCAGTTTGATGGCCTGTACTAAACCCAAAAATATAACTCTACCTTTAAATCTGAAACATGCTGTATAGCGTAATCATCCGCTGGGTCACGGGCCTCCTATCAAAGCCATAATACACCATGCGAGCCCAGTTCGGATTGGTTAAGCAAGATTGTCCGAAAGGGTTACGGCTACCCCGGAACTTAAAGGACTAAGGAAGGAACATAGATTTTTTTTTGGTCAGTATGAGTCTAACACTCCCTTCAGCTCCACCCAGAACGATGATGAGCATTTGATGACTTCCGACCCTCAAAAAAAAAGGCTGCTATTGGGTTAGCGGGATCGTTCTAAAGGGTTACCACTACCCGGGGTAGTGGTAACCCTTTAGAACGATCCCATCATAAGGAAGGAACATGGAAGGGTTTTAGTAAGTAAAATTCATTTGATGACTTCCTAGTGATGAAAAAGTGCGGGTTGGTAGATTAGATATCACATGGCTTCAAAATTTTTGGTTCTAGGACATCCCCGTTTCCTTACAATGTTTTTCTTCATCGTCTTGAGAACAGGGGTGGTGAAATTTTTAACACACAGTAAAGCGCCTGGCTTCGCACCCGATACATCGATAAATGCATAAATAAATATATTGGATTCGAGAAATCATAATCCAGCGCCCCGCATGGGCAGAGCACCGCCGTGTCCTCGTAGAGGCGATCGGCGGCGGCGACCTCTCGCGCCCGGCCCTGGTGCAAGCCATGGTCCGGGGCGAGAGGGAGTGGGAGGCAGTCACCTCCTTCTGCGAAAAAGTTATGCTCGCGAAGGAGGTGGCGGGATGGGAGAGAGAAAGGTCCTCCCGTCCCGGCCGCCGCAGGAGACGCCCCGGGCGTCGGGAGCCACGTGACGACTCCCGGCCACCGTAGGCGCGGGCCTGCGGACGGTGAGTAATGGGTGACTCACCGTCCGATCAGCACCAGACCCGTGCCGTACGGCGCGTATATGTTCCACGCGCGCCTCAAAGAGATGTCAGCATATGAAGGGGCCCCTCAGGGCCAAGCCTGCCGGGTAAGCGGGATTGTCCGAAAGGGTTACCGCTACCCCGGAACATAAAGGGCTACGGAAGGAACATGGATGGGTTTTAGTCAGTAAGAGTCTGACACTCCCTTCCGCTCCACCCAGAGCGGGAGCAGTCATTGGATGATTTCCCAGCCTTAAAAAAAAAAAAAAAAAAAAAAAAAAGCTTCACTAGTTTGGTATAATATTGTTTATAACTGAATCGTATTAAGTATGAATGTTTTATGAAATAACGTAAGCCGTGTTTATTGAAATAGGATCAGGCTAGATTATTTTATTTCAATAGCAATGCAGCTGTTCGCTGGCAGAGTCACGTTTTATTACTATTTTATGTTTGCTAATAAATCAATAAAACAGGTTTTATTTCGCTGATGTTAAGCAAAACAGTAAACTCGTGAATTTTACGATTTGAAAAAGACTGACTGGCATCACATCATGTCATTATTTTTATTTCAGTTTTCAAGATATACAGGGTGAAATTGAATTCATGGGCAATATTTAAAGGGTCCACTGTACTCACCAATATAAACAACTTTTACTTTTTTTTAATCACACTACATTTTGACGAGTTATGCGAGCAAAACGTATGGAACAGCAGATTTATTTCGCGTTTTCAGATTTGTTCCCATAGTAAACGTTGTTCATAATGATAAGTACAGAGGCCAGCACATCAAGTTACCACAATCTGTCAAATTTCTTTGATAGTATTTCAACTTTATTGCAAAGACATAAGGTTCATTTTTAATTGAGAAAATTTGACAGTTAGGGATAGCTTGATGTGCTGGCGTCTGTACAATGACCTCTTGAAATATTGCTCATGAATTCAATTTCACCCTGTATAAGTATATAGTATTGTAAGTACAATAATTGCTAACTGAATTTAAAAACAAAACGCTTCAGCTAACTGCTTGCCTCTGTTTTTGGAATACAGAGGCCAGCACGTCAAGTTACCCCAATCTGTCAAATTTCTTTGATAGTTTTTCAACGTTATTGCAAAAACTTAAAAAAAAATTGTCAGTTAGGAAAACTTGATGTGCTGGCGTCTGTTAATTGACGCATGGTAAAAAAAATAAGATTAATCCAATCTGCTTTGGTTTTATTCAAAGTTATCATATGAGAAAAAAGCTCATTTGCAAAAAGGATTGAATACTCATTAAAAAGGGCTTTCAGATTTAATTGAAGCTAAGCCGCTTCTTACTTACCTACTTTTTACTAGTTAATAACAAAAAACAGCTGCTCTCACGTCATGTTGACGAGTTATGCGAATATAAACGTAGGGATTAGCAGTTTTTTTTTAATATTTTTTAATGGTAATTTTTATTTTGATGAGCTCGTGGCTAAGTACTAACAGCCGCAAAGGCCGATGCATTAGGTTAAGCTACGCTTGCCGGGGTTAGCCGTGGATGGGTGACCATCTTTACATAACAAGACTCCTCCATGCCTCGTTAAACCGTTGGTCCCGGTCGTCATTTGTGCATCTTTGACAGTCGTTACGGGTCGTCAGACGCCCGAAAATCTGACAGCCAGTCTTACCAAGGGTATTGTATTACCCAGTAACGGGGTTGTGGAGGTCAGATAGGAAGTCGCTCCATGTAAAATACTGGTATTCAGCTGCATCCGGTTAGACTGGAAGCCGACCCCAACATAGTTGGGAAAAGGCTAGGCAGATGTTGAATGGCAATATGTTTTTTAACATGTATGGACGCAATACTATTGCGAGTTAATGGGAACGCTTTTCGTTAATATTTCTAATGCATATTGTAAACGTTTTTAAAACGTGCTTTGATACTATAAATACAGATTAAAGTAAAAGCAACCACTTGGAAGAGCGTAACTAAATTGTAAAGCAATCAGGTAGAGTGCAAGACAATTGCTAATACGGACTTTGAAGTTAATGCAATCTTGTACAACGATACCTACATGTTAAAATCCCTTGAAATTACACATGCTATAAAAATGTGGAAACAAAGAGCTATTGTTAAATTAAAGTGGTATGTTTTTAACTAGGAATATATTTACTTTGTGCTGGCATGAGCTCGAAACTGTGAAGCAATTGTTTTGGAAAGTTCACCTTAACAATTTCGACCATCAATAATTAGTATATTTGAATACCAGTTCCATGACATGAGGGCATTTCAAGTTTCCTGATTAATCAGCAGATTTTTTTAAATATATTTTGGTTGTTTTTTTTACCATCTTTTTTTTTATTATATTTTTTTCTGTGTAGTTCCTGTGTGTGTCCAGAATAAAATATATTTCTTTCTTACTTTCTTAATAAAGTACCAGTAGTTTACATGGAGCGACTGCCTATCTGTCGACCACCACCCAGCAACTATATAACATATAAGAAACCTCTTGGTAGACTGGTTATCAGACTTTCGGAATCTGACTACCCGTAATGAGTACCAGAATCTATACGGAATTAGAAGCAGGATCTAGCATTGATCCTTATCTCCTAGACTTCCTAGTGTGTCAGATATTGATACCATTAACTGGCCAAACTTGAAAATACACGAAGTGACAAAATTTTTGTCCGACCAGAAAGAGCGTTCTTCAGTATTGTGTACGAGCATATTTTAACTAAGCTTTAATTTTTTTCTTCTTTTAATATACTATGTTGTTTATTTCAAATATTACAATGATCAATTAATTTATGTATCAAAATAGTACATAAAATATAGTTATAAGTAATCTAAAAAATAAAAATAATTAAAAAAAAAATCCCCATACAAAATGTAGTCACGTGACAAAGAATTTTGTACAGGAGATAAAAAACATCAAAACATCCGAATTTTCAAGTTTAACCTGTTAATATAAAATAATAATTATAGAACACATTGTGTTCCTACAACGACACCGAACAACCCTCTTTCGGACAAGAACCCCTGATACACCCTGTATACATCAAATACCTAACCGTTTTGTTCCAACAAAAAAACAAGGCCGCTCAATAAAAATAGCTGTACTTAATTCGCGTACCCATTATAGAGCCCAAACATAAATAACTCAACAAAAAACTTCCTAAATTAATACCCTTTCAGAAGGTCAAAAAGGAATATTTCCTCTAATATTCCTTAATCCCATAAGATTACCCTTCCTAGGTACCTCCTACCGGGCATTCGTCTCAATGCTCTCGCTAATCTCTTTCAGTGAATATTGTACGAACAAAAATCCAACGCCATTTAGACCGTGTACTCTCTAAGGCGCACTGTTCAATAATTCAGCGCGCCAGTGTGACTCCGGCTTTATTCGGACTTATTATATGATTACGTTAGTTTGTCGTGCTAATGTATAGAGATATATTGGTTTTATATCTGATGGGGTAAAAGAGTAGTAATGTGTTCTTTATGTAATTTGTTAACGAATTATTGACTTACTAGCTTCTGCCCTGCTTCTTTCATCACACTGAGCTTTAGTTTTATTTCATTCCAACAACCACCAAAACATACAGTCCATATTTTGTCATCGTTTTCATTTTGGTAACCGCATTATTATATTCCCCACTTGTCTCTAGAGACCTAGAAGTCAATGCGTAGATACGGTTGGAACTCAAGCACAATTCACTATGCGTGAACGTCTCTGACTCGCGAGACAATACATGACGTTCACGATCAGCGGTCAGTCGCACATCACGTGCCCCACTTGTCTCTAGAGACCTAGAAGTCGATGCGTAGATACGCTTGGAACTCAAGTGTAATTCTCTTTCCGTGAACGTCTCTGACTCACGAGACAATACATGATGTTCACGATCAGCGGTCAGTCGCGCATCATATTCTTCACTGGTCTCTAGAGACCTAATGAATACGCTGAGAACGCAGGCGTGCTTCGCAACCCGAAGAGGTTTCCATGGAGTGAGTTGCAGCCTAATGTTCTCGAACAGCATCAAGTCTCTCCTGACGCTCTTCGGTAGATTCTTGGGATCTTATGATCCTCAATCTTTTAGCTTTCTTGGAACATTGGGAAAGATTTGACCTCTTTCTAGGCATGGTCATAGTTTTATTGTGAAGATACCTGATCAATAAAAATCTAAATTAAAATGACTGCTCCCCTGCTTTACCGGGTAGGCTACCGTGTCACGAAGATAAATGGAAAAGGAAATTAAACACTCAAACAACATAAGCACGAAGGCATATTCATACGATAAAATAAAAAAATAAATAGGAGTTTTGGCCAGTAGAGTCAAATTTTCAATGATATACCATCGTCATCGAAAATCAGTCCTAAACTGTAACCGCCTTCACCGCGTGCAGGTACTCCCAGTTTATGTTATTTTATAATTACACAGTAAAATTAGTGATAGCTTTGATTTCCACATCAGATGTTTCTGATCTTCAATTTTTATAAGTCAACAGGAAATGCCCATCAGATTGAACAACTTTTGCTAAGACGTCATTCGTATATGTGTTATGGTGTAGCTAGGCTCTTGGAGTTCCACAACAGGTGTTCCAGATCTTCAATTTTTATACGTCAAAGTCAAAGTCAAAACATTTATTTCAAATAGGCACAAGAAAGGAACTTTTGAACGTCAAAAATTAACAAGAAATAGAATTGATTCTAGTCGCCCCTTCCAAAAGGTAGTTTCGTGTGGAGAAGAATGGGCAAGAAACTCCACCGCTACTCTTTTAAAATGTTTCACAATGTTTTGTATACATGTATTATAATATTATAATATGTGAAGACGATGCACCCAGAATAAAAACAATACACCAAAAAGGTGAAAAGAAAAACGCATGTAGCAGTGGAAAATAAACTTAATTATATCATAAGTACATGGTGCTCACATATTTACAAACATTCTAAAAGTTAACAATAATAAATTAATCAATGTGTGAGATGTTATTCCAATATAATCAAATAATATGGTACAAATTATAAATTATTACCTAATTTACTTAGCAACCAGTTTGATTTTGTCTAGACACTAGATTGTACTGTGGAGCAGGACCAGCATGTTTCCAAGCATCCTTATCTTTGATATAATCCTCTAATTTGTAATAAGCTTGTTTACAAAGTGTACTTTTAATATGAGTTTTAAATTTTCTTTCATTTAATTGCAGTATGTAACAAGGTATTTTGTTGTAACATTTAACACAGAACCCCATAAAAGATGTATGTACTTTGGACAATCTGAAAAATGGTTGAACTATTTTATCTTTATTTCTAGTATTAAAGTTATGCCTATCACTTATTTTATTAAAAAGATGTCTATTTTTTCTTACATACATAATATTTTCATAAATGAATTGGCAAGGAACCGTCATAATATTAATCCTTTTAAATAGTTCCCTAAGCGATTCGCGACGACGAAGATTGTAAATGGCTCTGATCGCTCGCTTTTGCAAAATAAAAATGGATTCAATGTCAGCAGCCCGACCCCACAGTAAAATGCCATACGACATAATGCTGTGGAAGTAACTAAAATAGACCAAACGCGCGGTTTCTACGTCTGTCATCTGCCTTATCTTTCTAACAGCATAAGCGGCCGAACTAAGACGTCCCGCAAGAGTTGTTATGTGGGGACCCCATTGCAACTTGTCGTCTAGCGTGATTCCCAGGAAAACCGTCTGCTTAATACATTCCAGCTTCTCTCCGTTCAATATGATGTCACAATCGCTACTTTTAACATTAGGTAATGTAAATCTAATGCATTTGGTTTTTTTTTCATTTAGTACCAAATTATTTAACGTAAACCAATCTTGGACCTGAAGAATAGAGCTATTCACGTCGTCAAGATTTTGAGAGCGTCTATCAATTTTAAAGATTAATGATGTGTCATCTGCAAATAACACCATCTTCGGTTGATTTTGAAGTAATTGGGGTAAATCGTTAATGTAAACTAAAAAGAGGAATGGACCCAATATCGAACCTTGAGGAACGCCCATTGTCATTTCCGACCCCAGCGAGTTCACACCATTTACTTGAACTTTAACCTTTCTATCTTTCAGGTATGATCTAAGTAAATCAAGGGCTGTATTTCTAATCCCATAGTGCTCTAGTTTCAGCAGAAGCGTCTCATGTTCTACGCAATCGAACGCCTTAGAGAGATCGCAAAAGATTCCAATGGCATCTTGTGCTTCTTCCCAGGCGCTAAAAATGTTCTTTATTAGGGTGACACCAGCGTCAGTAGTACAACGCCCTTTGGTGAAACCGAACTGTTGGTCATGCAAGATGGAATTTTTATTAAAGTGACGTAACATTTGATTGAGCATCAACTTTTCAAACACCATACTGAGAACTGGCAGAATTGAAACGGGCCTATAATTGTTGGGTTCTTTACTATCACCGGATTTGAACAATGGCACTACTTTACTGTGTTTCATAAGATCCGGAAAGACTCCTTGGTCCACACTGGTATTAAATATGAACGCTAAATAGGGCGCAATGGTGTCGATAATAGCACTACAAACTTTTACAGACATTCCCCAGAGATCTTCTGTTGATTTGATTTTAAGATCTTTAAAAGCTTTTATAACAGCCTGGGGGTTTGTATGCTGAAATGTAAATTCCAAAGGGCATGGCTTTAGATTTTTTCTAAGTAAGGCAGCAGAAAGCGCGGCTGAGGAATTTAATGATGCAGTAGTTTTGAGTGGAATATTAGCAAAAAAGTTTTCAAATTCCTGAGCTATTTCTATATCTGAGTTGATGCGGCCATGTGCAGTCTCTAAATTATACTCAGTATTACGCTGCTTTTTCCTACCTGTTTCATTATTTATTATTTGCCAGGTAGTTTTTATTTTATCATCAGCTGATTTTATTTTATTGCTAATATAAAGAGCTTTAGCTATTTTGCACACACTTTTAAAAGTTTTAGAATATTTTGCAACATACTGATGAAAGTTTGTATGATTCATATGTTGCTTGAGGCCATAAAGTTCAAAAAGTTTTGCCCTGCTTTTGCGAATACCTGGAGTCGCCCAATCGCTAAATAAAAACTTTGTGAAAATACTTTTAGTTCTTAGTGGAAAAGAGTCATTAAATTGCTTATTTAATAGCAAAAAGAACTCGGTGTAGAACTTACTTGGGTCAGATATATTATTAAAATTCTGAACACATAAATTACTGGCCAAAGACTTTTTGAATTTGTTTAAATTTGTACATGTAATTGGCCTAAATCTTATTTGAATTTGTTGTAAGGGCATATAGGAACAAAATGTTATAGTTTGTCCACTGTGGTCAGATGGCAACTTATTTAAGATATCTTTATGTAAGTATTCACAATTACAAAAAATATTATCTATACAAGTGGCAGAGGAAGCAGTTACTCGGGTTGGTTCCATAAAAACATTGGACATATCAAATGACCCAAAAAGACTTAATAATCTGACAGTATTCGAGTTATTTTCTAGAAAATTAATATTAAAATCTCCACATAATGATTATTGATTTGCTACTAGTACTAAGTTTCTTTAACACATCTTCCATTACAGAATCAAACACAGATAGATTCTGGTAACTTGGAGGTCTGTACACGCATACTATAACATGCTTATCTAGCTCAACACAGGACAATTCAATGGTGTGTTCAACAGATAGTCCAATGATGTCTTTTCGTTCTTTGGATTTTATTGAATTTTTAACTAATATTAATGACCCACCATGTATCATTAGTTTTCGGCTGAAATAGCTAACTACGCAATAATTTTCATAATTAATTGACACTACTTGATGATCTTTTAACCAATGTTCTGTTAAACAAATGACATCAAACTTGGTATTTTCCAAGAACAATTCTATTTCCAGTAACTTGGAAGAGCAACCTTGAATATTTTGATTTGATAATTTTAATGTATGTTGCACTCCATTCGGTTTATTATTTTTAAGAGTAATAATGCCAGAAGATACCTTTTTATTATTTTGTAGTAATAATAACTGGTTGTTAGAAGTGGTAACTTCTGTTGTCCTACTGACTAGTTTAAAGAACTATCCAGAGTATCCTCCACAACTACAACCGAAGAGTCTAGAATGTCCATATGAGTTCTAGCAGGAAGAGAATACCCGACCTGAGTGTTCATGGCCTCCAAGGTTGTTGGTACTATAGTTAGATCCTCCTTCGTACAACATGATGAAACATAATTATTCTCTATGTTGTTAGTATAACTAGGCAACACAGATTCGTCCCTAATAAACGTCAACAGAGAGTGCTCATCAGGCTGAACAAGTTTTTGCTAAAACGTCATTCCTATATACACACATCAAAAGTGTCTAGGGATCAACATATATTTTTGCAATAACTTTTCTCTTGATTGATATTAATTTAAATTTTCTTTAAGGATTCATCAAATAAAGTGTTTTCGTTTGTCACAGTAACGATAAACCAAGTCACCTTTGCATTAATAAAGAAATTTGCCATTTTCCTAATAAAGGGATTTTTGACATTTGAACCACTAACATTAAAGTTCGAAAAAAAGACTGAAATAACAGTTTTCTTTAAAATTTTATTGGGTAACTTAAACAATTAATAATCCGTGTTTCTACCGCGAACACTAACAACACAAGAACATCGGTTTGGCATACTCAAAATGAGTTCATCCAAATCACGCTGTGGAATGGCCGCCCATGTTCGTTGCAACAACAAAAAAAGGTCTTCTTGCAACTGGATACCCTCCATATTCGGCAGAGCTCTTCTCTGTAGCATATCCCATGCATGCTCAATCGGGTTCAAGTCTGGCGACTGAGCAGGCCAGGGCAGGACATTGATGTTAGCTGCGGCGAGAGTCTGTCTTACAACTCTTGCGGTGTGCGGTCGTGCATTATCATGCATTAACTGAAATAAGGGACCGATTTGCACTTGTAGAGGAACGATGACGTCAGATACAATCGTCTCAGCATAAATTTGAGCGTTGAGGTTGCCTCTGATCCAAATCAACTCAGTTCTTCCGCCGATCCAAATACCCGCCCATACCATGATGGTTCCACCACTATAAGGATGGACTTCCTGGCAGGATTTTAATCGCTGTTGGCGTCCAGGGGTTCTCCAGTGTCGTATACGTCTTGTATCCGGTCTCATACCAAAACGAGACTCATCAGAAAAGCACACGAAACGCCATTGTTCTTCTGCCCAATTTCTGTGTTCAAGAGCCCATTGATATCGAATCCTACGATTGTGCATTGCTATAGGTGGTACCCGTAGCGGTCTTCGGGAATGAAGGTTCACTTCATGCAAGCGGTTTCTGACTGTTTGGTCGCTAATTAAGTTCCCTGAAGAGTGATGAAGCCTCACGGCTAACATCATGGCGGTTATTGTTGGAGCTCTTCGAGTTAAGATTTGAATGTATCGGTCTTGTCTCCGTGTGGTGCAGCAATACCGTCCTTCATGGCGCTCAGCCACGGTACCAGTGCTTCGGTAACGTGTCCAAAGTCGACTGATAACACTCTGACTTGTATTCAGAGCTAAAGCCACAGTACGTTGCCGGGAACCAGCTTCTATCATTCCCACGGCTCTGAGCATTTCTTCCCTGCTTAAATGACGTCGCCGCTCCATAATAACGTTGGTTTTAATCAGTAGTAGGGAAACAGTAGCACTAATAATGTCTTCAATGCGTTGTATGTTTTTATAGGGAAAATATTGACAGCTGATTTTCATCTTTTACTCGAATTTGATTGACAGTTCCTGTTTCAAATTATGAAATGCACCAAAAAGGATCCATATAAATTTATAAAATCATAAATTTATTACAAAGCCACATCTCAATCTCAAGAAATCCGCATAAAAATGCTTGATCCCTAGACACTTTTGATGTGTGTATGTTATAGTGTAGCTGGGCTCTTGGAGTCCCACATCAGTTGTTCCAGATCTTCAAATTTAGTCTCTCAGCTGAAAATGCTCATCACGTGGATTAATTTTTGCTACGGTATCATTTTTGTATCTCTTATAGTTTAGATGGTCTGTTGCGGTTCTGCATCAGGTGTTCAAGTTTCTAAGATAAATTATAGCCTATATGTTGCCCAGACTTAATACCTATACAACAAAAAACCATTCCAATCTGGTCAGTAGTACCGAAGATTAGCGTGTACAAACAAACAGACATTCGTGCTCTATTACTGTTTCTAAACCCCCCTCAATTTTTTTTTTTTAATATACTCAATGTACAGACACAGTTTTTTTGCTGTTTTATTATGTATAATACATAGATGGGAAATGGCGTTCGTGGTAACAGCTAAACTTATCATCAGCCTGCCTATCATGTTCCCACTGCTGGGATACTTGCCTCCTTTTCTCTATAGGAAGTGGGCTCTACCACGCCGGTCATGCAGCGGAATACCAGTATTTTACATGGAACAACTGCCTATCAGACACGATACCGTTTTATAAGACTGTTTGTCAGAACTTCGGGGGTCTGACGACCCTTAACAACAGTCTATTATAGATAATGGTACAGAGGCCAGCACATCAAGTTACCACAATCTGTCAAATTTCTTTGCTAGTATTTCAATTTTATTGCAAAGACATAAGGTTCATTTTTAATTGAGAAAATTTTACAGTTAGGGATAGCTTGATGTGCTGGCGTCTGTACTAACGGGGCACGGCAATGGGATAATATTTTATTTTAAAACAAAAAAAATACGTTTGTTGTATGGCCCCCTTAAATATTTATTTTATAGCGGCAACAGAAATACATCTGTGAAAATTTCAACTGTCTATCACAGTTCATGAGATACAGCCTTGTGACTGACGGAAAGATGGACGGACGGACAGCGAAGTCTTAGTAATAGGGTCCCGTTTTACCCTTTGGATACGCAACCCTACAAATGTACCCAACCACCACCACTTATTACACTAATAAAATATTACTTTACATTGGTAAAAGAGATTGAGCTATACCTCTTAAACAGTGTGTTAGGTTAAACGAGGGACATATTTTCAGGCTGTACTCATGGAAATCAACAACTTTGTCCATTTGACCAACTCTGAAATAAGAAAAAAAAAACAGCTGTTCCATACATTTTGACGCTTATGCGAACATAAATGTACTGAACAACTGATTTTTTTTAAGGATTTCAGGTATAGTTCCGTAGTCAAAGTTATATATTTTCATGAGAAAAGTACCCCCTGAAAGTATGTCCCTCGTTTAACCTAACACACTGTATAGCTTCATCTAGTAATATGAAAATACATAATACTACTCTTTGAGGTGCCGGTTGTCCTCTGACCAGCGGGCTTGTATAGGTTTAGCGCTTTCAGAACTAGGAGTATGATATCAGTTGGTCGTTAAAGTTTTAATTTAATTAATCCTAACTCCATGAAGTTTATGCGGAAGGTATTTGTGGAAGAACTGTTTATAAACACCAAGTAGGTAATTCATTTTCAGTATTAAACTATGAAAGAACGTTGTCGTTGGTAAATCAGCCAGCCAGTCTTATCAAGGGGTATTGTATTACCCAGTTACTGGAATATGGAGGCCAGATAGGCAGTCGCTCTATATAAAATACTGGTATTCAGCTGCATCTGGTTAGACTGGAAGCCGGCCCCAACATAGTTGGGAAAAGACTTTTTTTTTTAAGGCTGGGTAATCATCCAATGACTTCTCCCGCTCTGGGTGGAGCAGAAGGGAGTGTCAGACTCTTAGTGAGTAAAACCCATCCATGTTCCTTCCGTAGCCCTTTATGTTCCGGGGTAGCGCTAACCCTTTCCGACAATCCCGCTTACCCGGCAGGCTTGGCCCTAATATGCTGACATCCCTTTGAGGCGCGCGTGGTCATGGTCGAAAATTAAAGACATAGGTAAGCCCCAAATTAACTGAAAAAAGAAATAGAACGAGACTAATTCTATTAATATAATATTAATTTATTGTTAGTAATATATTTAAAAAGCTATGAGCTTGCCTTGCTTTGTATCAGAAAAGCCCTTTGACCTGCAGCGGGACAACATAGGCTAAAAATAAACAAAATATATTTATATTAAATGTTTTTTTTTTGTTTTGTATGAAAATATATAAAAATGTATTAAATAAGAAAGAAAAATATACAACCAAAAATTAATGTTTACATCAAAAATAAACGTTTCAATAAACCGTTGGTCAATGGAATTTGCCTCCAGAAATCCGAACATTCCGCATACCGGATAGTCGGGCACAAATTATAATGCATTGTTTTTATTATTAGAAGTTTCCAAATATCTATTTATTGACAAAATTCGTCGTTGAAGAAGGGTTGTGGGTTGTAGACCGTCTATACTAAAATATATTAAAGCTGAATAGTTTGTATAACCGCGCTATTTGTTTGATTTAATAAAATCTTGCATTGTACAGCCTGATTTTTGAGGTAGGTCCTTTAAGCAAAATAATATATTTTATTTTAAAACAAGACGCATGAAATGAATAGTTTCTTGGAACAACTAAGTAAAGAAAAATATTATCACATAACAGTAAGCTCTAGAGATGTGCATACGGAAATAATAAAACCATTATGGGCATTATGAAATCCATTAAATAAACTGGAATAAAACCAAACTGCCTGATATTTGTAAAGTCAGAGCAATTAATTATTAAGCAAATTGAATGCCGGCTCAAATTATCCGTGTATCCAAATCACACTGCCATAGCTAAGCCACTGTCATATTACTGTGTTGTGTTGTGTCGTTACGCAGGAAACACCAATCAAACGAATCTGTTCAGGAGTACGTCAAATCACAACGAGTTCTGATTGGCTAACACTGCGTCAGAAGGCATCACGACACGACTCAGCACAGTAATGTGAATGCGGCTTAAGACAGCTGTATGGATTAGCCGTAACGCAACAAATTGACGTAGGGCGTAAATTCTCATCATAATCAGTTATCCTGACTTTTAATCTACCTACCACTGCCCTGCCTTGTGACTGTAGAAACCAAACCTGAAAAAGTATCCAACATTCGGCACAAAAGTTCAAATACTAAAATATATCCCACTAAAACCGTCACCAGACGCTTTTCCACCAAAACGTACTGCGTTTGTTTAGACTCGAGACTCGTGCATGAGTCATGCAGTACGTGATACTGCACAAACTGCACGAGTGTCGCTTGAAGTGGTTCGGCCATATTGAAATAGACCTACCCGGACTTTGTTTGGAATGTAAACCTCACTGTAGTGGGTTTCGGAACAATCAATACTGGATAAATCTGAAGATACATCGTAAGATTTTCTTAGTTGTTTATTTAGGTGTGCCTATGGCTTCTCTAGAATTTATCTGCGGGAGCACTATAATAGAAACTAGTTGGAGATCATTTTTATTTTAAGCCCTATATTTTGTCATTCTGGCAGACAGACAAAGAGATATTATAATGTTATGTATTTTATCAACCTAAACGTTACATGCGGACGGTGAGTGATGGGCAGCTGACCAACTAATTAGAACCAAGCCCAAGCCTCAAAGAGGTGTCAGCATTATTGAAGGGGCCCGTTAGGGATCATGCCTTCCGTGTCAGCGGGACTGTCCGAAGGGGTAACTGCTGTCCCGGAACACATTGGGCTAAGGAACAAGTATGGGTTTTAGTCAGTAAAAGTCTGACACTCTTCCGATCCATCCGCAACGGGAGGGGTCGTTTGATAATTTTCCGTCCTTAAGTTAAAATAACCTATCGTAACATCTTGCCTTGTTTCCCCGGGGTATTAGGTACAGGTCATATCGCCAGTTATGTTTAAGACCCATGCAAACACAATATAACTAATAATAAAGCCATTTATTCAGATCTTACATCAAAAACATTATAAAAACATTATTACACTAATATTTAATCTTATTCTATTATTTGAGATTTCTTTATCATCTGCAGATCTGTTTTCCAATCGGCAAAGGCCTCCTCCAACCTTTTCCATTCTGATCTTTCTTGGGCTACTCTGTTCCACATCACTCCAGCAACCTGTCTGATGTCATCGTCCCACCTTTTTTGTGGTCTACATTTCTTCCTTTTGCCTTCCCTGGGGTACCATCTTGTGACTTTTTTACTCCATTTGTCGTAACATCTGATCATATGCCCTGCCCATCTCCATTTTAATCTTCTTATTTTCGTTGCGACGCTTGTAGTTTTTGTTTTATTTCGAATAGGTCCTACAATTTTTCATTCTGTCTGATTTCCTGATATGTAACATACTCCTTTCCATTGCATACTGGCATGTGGCGAGTTTATTTGCCATTTCCTGAGTTAACGCCCAGGATTGGCATCCATACGTAAGCACGGGTAGTATGCAGGTGTTGTATAACAAAGACAATATAACTACGTCCCATGTAATAAGGCGCAGTCTATTGACATCAACCGGACACAAATCCAGACTACGGGCTGCTACTGAAGTTCCCAATGTAAAAACCCAATTTTACCCAATAACATTTTGCCCGAAACATGCTCAGCACTCAGCAGTAACGCTTGCGACCACTAAATCCAGCGAGGCATTTCAAATAATAATTTAAGGAGAAACTAAATCATAGATTTTATCGAACAACTATTAACAAAAATTTGTCCGACATTAAAAACACGGTAAGAAAGTTTTCTCCTCACAAAAAACTCGGATAAGACTTGGCCATTAAAATGAACTATTATTTCTTTATCTAGTTTCCAATAGCTTGTAGAATAATATTCGTGTTAAAATATCCCGGTTATTCATAAAACCTGATCGAAACCAATTAATCTGCCTGGCCTTTTCCCAACTATGTTAGAGGCGGCTTCCAGTGCAACTGGATGTAGCTGAATACCAGTATTTTACATGGACCGACCGCCTTTCTGACCTCTAAAACCCAGTCAATAACTGTGGTAATACGATACCTCTTTGTTAGACTGGCTGTCAGATTTTCGGGCTTCTGACTACCCGTAATGGCTGTCAAAGATCCACAAATGACAGCTGAGACAACGGCTAAACATGCTTTCCAAGGCACGGCGGAGTCTCGATATGTAATGATGGTCACCCATCCACGAAACAACCCCGGCAAGCGTAGCTTAACCTGATGGATCGTACCGTCCGGCTGTTATTACTTAACCACGAGCTCCTACCTGATCGAAACCATGTTTTAATTACTGATTGTAATCTGCTTTTAGCGCCGGAGTTAGGAACTTTGTGCTGTTAAGGCGAATGTCAAAGGGTTCCGCGTCAAAGAGCTTTTTGAAGTTTAAAGAGACGAACGTTTTTACGTTTTTCGTTCGTTGTCTAAAGGCAATTAATGTGACAGTCCGTGCTGCAGAGGATTTTTTACTATAGTCCTAAAGGATTCACTTTTGTTTTGTGGATTTTAGAGGCTATTTTGTTTTGAATTAAGTCTGTCCTTTTTAGGCGGTAGTGAATTTTATTTTTGTTGAAGCTGAAATGATGAGAATCTTTTGTTTGTCGTGCATCTAATTTATAATCAGACAAAGCTTGTATTAGCTAAACCATCATCTGTCATCAGCAATTATTTGCTGTTTTCATTAAATTATAGTGGAAGCGTTCAAAGT
Source organism: Hyppa rectilinea (assembly GCA_951799385.1). Classification (NCBI taxonomy): domain Eukaryota; kingdom Metazoa; phylum Arthropoda; class Insecta; order Lepidoptera; family Noctuidae; genus Hyppa; species Hyppa rectilinea. The sequence continues at coordinate 2,192,473 of OX637307.1, read as the reverse complement.
GTAAGTTTTACATTGTACAGTCAACCGCCCTTAGTAGACTAACCATAAGCTGGTATAGCTAAGTAAGGAGTTTCAATATAGTGTGAGACGAGGTTAAATTGATTTTGTTACCATTGACGTGTGTTTTATTATATCTACGAGAAGAAAAAAAACAAACCTACTATTACTATTATTATCTGTGGCAGAAGTTATAATTAGCACATACCTATTCAAAAACCTAAAAATTATCAGCAGTTTGGGCAACCACATTTTTATGGACTTCAGTTCGTTCTAAGTCTACTTTTTTTAAAGGACTCCGATAAAAATCCCATCCAATTTATACGACAAATTGCCATGTCCAAGCTAGCCCAAACTTGATATGCGCACATGTGTCAATGTACCCCCATACTGACGAATGATTGATACTGACGTGAATGAATGATTGGGCATTCAACTTTTTTGAGTGATTGCGTCTGTTTTGGTTAGTTACTGAGTAAAAGACTGAATAAATCTTAAGATAATAAAAAAAATCTATAATTTGGGGACAGCACTTTTACGATGTAATTTTTAGAGTGTTGGTAAAACGATTATCAGGTTGTCTGGTAGATATTGCTTTTAGCGATAAGACCGCCATTGTATGTAGGTACCTACTCTTAAACATAAAATAAATTATGTTTTTTTTTATAATACTGGCTGGTAAACCAACTAACAGTCAATTTTGACGGTAAATAACCACCGCCACCATATGGCATCTGCAATAACCACCAAGAGAATAGAACTGGATAGGTTTCAGAATAAAACCTCCACCTCCAATGACAGTATTGAAGACAAGCATTAATTTTAATATCGAATCAGAAAAGATGAGCAGGCCAGCAGAGCGGGCTGGCACACGACTAGACGTTTGGAAGAAAGTATAATATAATGTGAGAACGTAGAGCCAGTTCTCGGAATAATCATCCAAGTTATTTTATAGCCTAGTTTGATTTATCCCTCGTACCGTCAGTGGTCCATCCCGCGTTATTCTTGAAATAAGTTGCTTAGCAACACTATGCATAATTACCCTATAATGTTCCCACTGCGGGGCCACAGGCCTTATATCTGTCAGAGTGAGCGGAGAGTAATATACAGAGTTGATACGACAGAGGGGCTTTCCTTTAAACAGCTTATACTAGGGACCATTTTCAAGCTCTGTACCAAAAATCAATTAAATAGGAGCAGTAGTTTAGTCGCAAAAGTTTTTTTAAGTTTTTGCCCCGTTTGAACACGATGTATCTTTCCTAAAAGCACTCCGGCGCGCGCGCGTCGGTGCCGCTGCGTTACAAGGTCAGTTTTTATTTACAAAGGGTGGTTGCGTTTTACTCTGATTTGTAAGCTATTTAGTTTGTTTGAAAAAATAAAAACCTCATTTTTGGTGCTTTTTATTTTTATACCGTACCGAGTTAATACTAAACACGTATAGTATACGTAGTGTAATTTAATGCCCCTCTGTCATATCAACTCTGTACAATGCGGGCCCAGTTCGGATTAGTAGATGACCCATGTCTTTGAATTTTTAAATAAAGAACATGCGATGTTTTTCTTCACCTTTCTGAGAGCAATGGTGATGATATAATTTACAAAAGTAAAGTGACCCGTGAACTACAACTCGTAACGACAGAATAGAGATAAACTACGATAATATAGCACGCGCCTCCAAAATTCAGAACGTTTGAAAGTATTATTTTGTGAAAGGAAGTATAAAGCGCCACCAAGAATCACAACGCATGTTGCTGCTGGACTGCAACTGAAGACGAATACAACTACATACAAACTTTATCGTAAGGACCTACAAACATTGAAACAGTTATTTGGAGGGGCTTGCTATGTTATCGTAGTTTATTTCCACGTCAGTTTAATAACCCTTCAATGCGAATTTATGCTGTGCAATTAATCATTTTCTATGTACCCACCACGTACCTGCCATTCGTGTTTGAACTCATGACTATTCTAACATTCAAGATCCACATTGGTTACAAACTGGAAGTGACTCTCGGAGTATTGACTGCAGGGCAGTCTCGGGGGACCTTAAACTATTCCTACTCGTAAAGCTCGCCAACGAGTCCAATCGGAATAGATTGAGTTGTTAGAAGAATCACTGTGACATGTCCAATGAAAATGTCTTGCTGTGAAAAGAGGTCGATTTAAAAAGATTCTTGTTGGATTTATTTAGCTTGTAGTATGCAACGCGACAATAATTTAACACACATAGACGTTTTCACATTTTCGTTACAAGAAGACATTATAATATTTAATGAAAATAACGTTTAATGGAAATATTATTTCCATTAAACGTTATTATTTACAAATATATTTAAAATGTTAGAAAATAGCATCTCAGAGCAACCTGTAGGTACTTAAAGAACCGTCGCGCAACGGTCATTTGCCGGGGTCACGCATCATAACATTCGCATCAATGAAATTAAAACGAATAATCTATTAAGATGAAACAACTGCAAAAAGTAGGCGAATTAATTTATTTTTTAGGTTAGGTATTTGATTTGTTTTTTCAATTTGTGATTTATTTTAACCCATCAACATTTATATGATTAATGGGCACTAGCCCTACCCGTGTGTTAAATTAGTGTCACCATAGTAGAACCACGTTGTATTTTAGTGGTCGTAAGCACCACTAAAGTATGATCAAAGTATTTACATAACATCACGCTAGTCATCTCCAAAGCCTTAGGCAGAGGAGTTCCTATTATATCGTAAATCCACATTTCACCAGGCTAGTTAGTCTAGTGGTCGCAAGCGCTACTGCTAACATGAGGTTCTTGGTTCGATTCTCGGGTCGGGCAAAGTGAAATTAGGTTTTTTCATTCTGGAATTTTTCAATCGCAGTCTGGATTCTGGATTTGTGTCCGGTTGATGGCGATAGGCTCGCCCCCTATTACATGGGACTTAAACAACTGGGGAAATATGGGTGGATCCTGCAAAATGTTATTGGGTTCTACTATCTGAAATTCCTCAATAACAGCCCCGAGTCTGGATTTGTGGCCGGTTGGATACAATGGGCAAGGACTTAAACATAACTAATGAAATCTGGGTGTGTTTAATGTACACCTCTAACTAACCTTTCGAGAAATACAGGCGTGATGTTATTTTTTAATAATACCATCGATAATTTTCTATAGTTGCAGACAAGACTTCAAAGGGTGATCACAAATACTTTAGCATAGCTACCGAAATCTCTGAATAAATACATATACATAACTTGGATAGTACAGTAAACATTAAAGTAATTGATAGCATAGCTTAACGTTTCAAAACTTATTTTAATGTCATGAATAAATATGACACGTTAGCATCATCGGAATGATATTTAAATTTTCACAAAATATCAAAAAAATAATATTGAATTCCATTTACTCTCGCATTCGATGCTCGAAATCGAGTCGTCCGCCCTCGAGATGAAACGAAATTCAAACAAAAACGTCATTATAAAACATTCCGACCGACACTTTGGACGCCCCGTACTTTAAAAACAAATGAGGTTAATTAATCGAGGGATTATTCTGGGTTCCATTAAAATGTATTTCGCGAAATTTCTATAACACATCGCCGTTACATAGGGGTGGGCAATGTGTGGTGGAATAATGAAAATTGTTTAATTACTGAGGCCCCTAGCGGCCCGCGTTTCGTGTGTCGCGTTGAGTAGTTTTGGTACGTTTAAGAGTTTTCGGGTCGAGTGCTTTTGCATGTTGCACGTGAGTAGGTTTTACCAAATGGATGCCGCTGTGTCGGTCGTAAATCTTAAAATGGCGGCTCCCAGGACGCGGCCCGTGATTTGGGGTTGCCAAAAAGATCGCATTGAAGCGGCTGAATGTTAACAAGCTGTCACTGCTGGCAACCATTTTTACGGTGATTGATTGTGATGTAAGGTTGTTGGAAGTTTCAGATTCCATTGTTTGATGTAACTTTAGCCGAGCTTGATTTTTTTTTTAAATATTGTACTAGAACGGGATATTCGAATAAAAATCTGAATAAAGACAGTGCATCAGAAAGATTTTTGTGTTTCTTTACTGGAATATAATTTATAATAGATTCTGCCCACGTGAAATGTTTTGTACCCGACGCACCGAATCGCATCGCATGGCCTACTCGTGCTATTACTTTGATTTTGTTTAGCGTTCTTTTTTTTCTCAGTGCTCGGCTCCTAAGAGTTCTACCGTGATGTGCAATAGCCTATATTCTTCCTCAAGAATTAGGCTATTAAACACACTAAGTTTTTTTTTATCCGACCGATATTCCCGAGATAAACGCGTTCAAACAATAATAAAATCTCTTCAGATTTTTAAATAGGTACAGACACCAGCTTTTCAAGGTATCCCTAACTGTCAAATTTTCCCAACTGAAAATGAACCTTATACTTTTCTAATAAAGTTGAAAAACTTTCAAAAAGAAATTCAAAGATTGGGGTAACTAGATGCGATGGCCTCTGTACATAGTATAAGTGTCGTTGATTTTTACATGAATATTTTTTCTTAAAAACACAAATAAATATTCAACGCAACATTCATGACGGAAAGACACAGTTGACTCTCGTCAGTAACTCCACTTATTTATTACTGTCAAAAAATCTTAGCAAGTCCGATTCGCATAGGGCTATTTTTTTTTTCAGGCTGGGAAATCATCTAATGACTTCTCCCGCTCTGGGTGGAGCGGAAGGGAGTGTCAGACTCTTACTGACTAAAACCCATCCATGTTTCTTCCTTAGCCCTCTATGTTGGTAGCGGTAACCCTTTCGAACAATCCCGCTTACCCGGCAGGCTTGGCCCTAAGGGGCCCCTTCATATGCTGACAGCTCTTGGAGGCGCGCGTGGAACATATACGTGCCATCTGGTACGGGCCTGGTGCTGATCGGACAGTAATACCGTTTAGCAATCTTCGGGTACGGAACTCTAAAAATGTCAGTTTCCACATGTACGGTCGGCACATCAAGCTACCCCAATCTGTCAAATTTCTTTGATAAATTTTCTACCTTATTACAGCAGAGTAAGGTTCATTTTCATTTGTGAATATTTGACAGTTTGGGATAGCTTGATGTGCTGGCATACCATAAAAGCTATCAAGGTATATAATAGCTCATGCAGCTTCAAGAGAATAAAATATTTATACTCCACGCTAGATCAAATTATAAAGATAAAACTCTACTAAGTTAAATATCTGAACCATCAAATCGCGCTAACAACTACCTACATAATATATCTACGTACTTATAAGACCATACGGTACGAGACTCAAACAAAATCGCTCACCGTAAAATTGTATTTTAAAATTCTCCCAAACGAATACCACGCTTGAGTTTATACGAATCTGTTGGAGCACTAACCAATATATCATACGGTTTTGACAAACTGCACTGTGTTTTTGTCCCTGGACACAGTTCGTTAACCCCTGCAGGATTGCGTCCGTGTGAAATTGGTAAACTTGTACCGCATATTGTAGTGTTTCGGTCATAAGCATGTCTAACTTGTTTGTGCTGTACTGTTTTTGTATTCTATTCATAACTGTCCAGTTTTTCATGTTACAATGTATGATAACTAAAGTTTTAGTTGTTTAGTTGCTCTGGTTGATTTGAACTGGACCGGCTGGATCATGGCCTACTCCCTCTGACAGAGAGGAGGTATTCCAGTGGAATAATCATCATCATTCATTCTTTTGTAATTTAGTACCTAATTTTTTGCGGTTTTCCTATTTACAGGCATGCCTAAATTGGAAATCCAGTAACTCAAAAAAAAATTACTACTGATTGATGTTTGAAAAAATGTTTCTACTGAGATGAGCGGCCTCTAGTGTTTGTAACACAAGTTAATTCCTAGCACGAAACTGGTTGTTGCTCCGCTGTCCGCAGTCCGTCAGTCGTTACCCATAAAGTAGTGTTAAAGTTAATCTGTACAATCATGTACTTAAAGTTTTTTTGAAATAAATACTTTTCAAGTGTTTATTATTATTATTTCGTTTATTCATTTAAATCCTTATTTTATACACATTTAAATATTTTTATTTAAAAAAATATTGTAATCATTATAGACTGAATATGCTTATGCTAATGACTCCATCAAAACACAACATGATTTATCAAATCGTGTAGACTATAAAGCGTGCCAAATAAATAGACATACATATAAAAAAAAGAGAAAAGACAGATATACGACGAGGACGAGGACGAGGACGACGAGGACGAGGACGAGGACGAGGACGAGGACGAGGACGAGGTTTTTTAGCTGATTTGCACGGATATAGTATGTGACTTTTTTGGTTTGTTTGTTTTTATATTTGTGCGCCCTGTTTGTGCTGAATAAATATTTTTTCTTTCTTTCTTTTCTTTCTATATAATTATATAAAAAAAACATTCGATTATATAAAACTATACAACAAAGTATCGGCTGTATCTATCAATGCAATACCCTCACAAAGATTTTTATTACCATCATATCGGATCCGATTAAAACAAAAGCCAGTGAAATTTTACAACTGGCTAGTTGCCTTGGGGCTCCGGATTTCACTTTGCCTCAACAATATAATTACGCTATGTCTCCGGGCGAACAAATAATTAATGGTGCGAATAAATCTTATAACTTTTGTCGAGTTTTGTTACTTGCCGTATTTATTATTTTAATACGGCCAAAAGTTTTTTTTTTTATCTCCGGCAAACGTCCCCGGATTTTCGGCTAAGTCGACGGCGAAGTTAGTAAAAAGTTTGGGTATTACTGAACTAAATATGTTTATAAATATGTATGATGTTGCAATTCGGGGTTTGGGATTAAGAGGGAGATTTGGAAAATGGCGCGGCGTTTTGTTTTCGACAGATAATTTTTTTTCGTAATATTAGAAGGACTTACGTTTTGTAATATAAAGTTTGCTAATTATTACCTTAAACGAATTTTCAATACGTCTACACGATATCGATGAATAAGGGAAGAGGAAATATGGTTCACAGATTGACGACACCACCAAAAAACCAGGCAAAGGATGGATGGAAATACAAAGAGACCGAACTAAATGGAAAATCCTAAAGGTGAAGGTTTCCTTTACTGATGATGGGATCTTCCAAAACCAAATCTTGAAACTAATAATATTAACAACTAAACAAACTACTCAACTGCATTTTAACATATTATACATTGTCTTAATGGCTTCTATTATGTAAGAATAATAGATTGACATCGTCATACTGACAATTTTGTTATTTTTTTTATTAAGAGTCTTTAACCTATATTCTTTCATATGCGTTTAGTAAAAAGCTCTTATTTTTTTTCATTGCGAAGATACCACTCTATTCTTTCTTTCTCTTTCGTGTGGTTAGTGACTTACCTGGTGTCAGATTTTTCAAGCTAACCATGGACCTCTGACTTAGCTTCACATGCTGTTGAGAATTATTTACAGGCGGTTTCCTCAAGATTATCAAAAGCAATTTTGTACGATTTTATTTATTTTCACAGAGTTTATTTTGAGAAGATATTAACACAATCAGCTTATATTAAGATAAACTCGTAAGCCGATTTAAGGTAAGTATTAGAACACAGTTTGTTTGATGTTTCAAAATGTATGAAACGTTAATATAAAAGGGTTGTAGAAAACACGGGATGCTGAAACTTAAACTCGGGATCAAGTAGTGAAGTCTTTCTCAGAGGTACTTAAGTCGAGACCTCAACGGAATCGGTAATGGCTTCGTGACGAAACTGACGATACTCTCAATAACATGCCGCCGAAAGCATCGCTTTTAGTAACAACTTATTTTTTTTATAGTTTGCTACTAGACTCGTAATGGCGTCGAGGGAATAAACGTTAAGTACGTATTTATTTGATACCTTTTGGCCGAAAAGTCATAAAATGATTGGTCTTTTTGGTAAATATTGTAGTATTAGCGATGTAATCAGCCTTTAACGTTCCCACTGGCACTGCTGTGACCACAGATATACAAGATAGACAATAGATAACGCAAGAGCAACTACTTCGCGTGCCTAGCTTACGTACAAAAATCGTAAGTGGTCACTTTCGCGCTCAGTCTGCATCGGTATACAGCGCTAGTCGGATCATCATACATCACTAAATAGTGCTTGTGACGTCATAACGACACCTCCTAAGTACAACTAAGTAACTGACAAATGCAAATTTTATAGGAGAGCGAATTGGAGATTTCATTTTCTTTAAATCGCCATAGCTAAGCCCCTATATGGAATTAAACTATAATATTTGGTGAGCGGGTTTAAACTTAAGTGAAATTTATAATTAATAGTATATTTTGTTTCTAAATCTTCAAGTTTTTGTTTTATCACACATGCATACTTTTACTGCGTTGTAAAAAACAATCAAAATATGCTAACTGGCACATACATATTTCTTCTTTGGAATATTCAGGCACCTTATTGCTTTAACTGCCAGATACGTACTTATAATTGGTAAAGTCAATAGAAATATCCTGTGTAACTGAAACTTACATATTTTACCGCCGTAATTATATTATTGTGCATACAAGTGTAACTGAATTCCAAACTTGTAAAAATCATCATGTGTTTTGGTATTTTGAAATAAAAGCATTGGATATATTTGTATTAACTAATGTTTATTTTCAAAACATAAAAATATAAATTTCAAACGTTTTACGTGTCAATAAGTAACATTATTTTAATTATAATTATGTTGTATGTTTATAACACCGAGGATCTCAATGTAACATTAATTAAAAATGGCATCTAACTATCTACTGGTAATCAGACTTTTCTCTTTTGTTTTATTAGGTATAAGTTCTTAATGAACTGGAAATCACTTATGTAAAATTATCCAATAATATAAAATATTAACTTTATAAAAAGAATGCCTTAAAGGCAGTTTTCGTATATTTACTAAAAAGTATGGGGTTTGTCTCAAAATAAATTTAAAAAAATAATGCAATGGTAATTCTACAAAGAATGAGTACTTATACAAAATTATTACTTATCAATTATACAAATCAGTCGTTTCCTATAGCTATTTGGACATTCTTGTACTGAGATCAACATTAATATTATACTCGTATTACTGAACCACATTGTTAACTTACTTATAATGATTTTAACAAGGTTTTATTCTATATTTTGCTTTTCTATAAAAATAAAAATCAATTCCTGTTCGTTAGTCTCGCTAAAACTCACGGCTGGGCCGATTTAGCTGATTTTGGAGTTGAAATGTTTGTCGTAGTCCAGGTAGGGTGGGTAGGTAGGATAGGTAGGTAGGATAGGTAAGTAGGTAGGGTAGGTAGGTAGGGTAGGTAGATAGGGTAGGTAGGTAGGGTAGGTAGGTAGGGTAGGTAGGTAGGGTAGGTAGGTAGGGTAGGTAGGTAGGGTAGGTAGGTAGGGTAGGTAGGTAGGTAGGTAGGGTAGGTGGGTAGGTTAGGTACGTAGGGTAAGTAGGTAACGTAGGAAGGTAGGGTAGTTAGGTAGGGTAGGTATCATTGTTAAGACAGGACTACGTCTCTCGGGTTTTCACTTAAATAATAAAATTGCACGTTTTAATTTAACATTAATGACTTATGACCACAACAGTAATCAACTAATCAGTACAGAGATCACAAGATGACTTCTTCATTCCTCTTCTTCGTCTTCTTCACCTTCATTGTCATGTTGGTTCTCATTGCTGCCCTCTATCAAACTCATGTAAAAGTCATGATAAACAGATGGTATAACATTATTTCGGCATAAGTACCTCAAATCCTGAAGTTTAGCCTCGGGTATTGGTAATTTCCCCTCGTAAGCTTGGGTCAATGTTCTTGCTAGAGGGGCTGGAAGTGGACTGTTGTCTAATCTTATGCGGTTCCTGGATCTGGTTTTGGGAGTCTCTAGTGCATTATTTACAATAATGCATTTGAACTCATGGTCACAAAAATCTGTTTTATATTGTATCCTGTCAGAGAATTGCGGGCATATTTCTAACTGTCTTAGTTGAGACCAGTAAACTCGTTCTCTGTTTGTATTTATAGTCCAGTTGCATCCAGGGAGCAGTGCTTTGAAATTCATAAAATTTAAAGTAGTCATTTCCTGGACTAAGTAAGGGTTTCCATCTTGTTTGGCCCACCTTATGAGGGCATACCATTGTTCGGGGGTGTACACCATTTTATTCTTGGCAGTTCTCTCGATAAGGGCGTGTACACTATCACCCTCATTTTGTGTATGGCCTTTCTCAAAATATTTATGAGTTATAGTGACTTCAAAATCTTTTGCAGCTCGTAAATAGGCTGCAAACACGATACGATTGCGGTTTTGTCCCCCGCAATTGTCGGACCAAAAGTTGAATGTTTTTATGCCCTTTTGATAATGTTCTTTCATATAATCATATAAACAGCTACTCACCTCGTTTGCTCCTCGGCTTGCAGTGCTTTCATCCCAAACGTAGCACTTGGCAACTTTGCTTCCCATTTCGTATATTGTAAAATTGAATACAGTTAGCTTTCTCTTATAATAAAGAATACTAGTTTCTCCACAGGGCATTCCATGCACTTTTTGAAAATCATATACCGCTGTGAGTACTTCTTTTGATTTCATAGAGCTTTCTTTATCTTTGTTCTTTAGCTCTCGCGCTATAGTCTTGTTTCTCATGTGGGTATTGTATGTGTTAAGCTGCTCTTCAGTCACAGGACGTGGTAAGTTTTTATACACTTGACAAACATCACACTGATCTTTTTTGGGGACGTGGAACCCCAAATTTATATTCTTATTGACAATATCTCGGTATTGTCTTGCTGTTTTAACTTTAATTTGGTTTCGAGGATCATTCCAATCTTTATACAGCAGAAACATTCGAACAAATGTAAGAGATCCATCTAAGTATACTTTATTCGTACGTTTTCGAACATAATGCGATTCCACAGGTGCAAAGCTGTTCACATGATCACAAACACTTGCAATCATCTCTTCAGTAATTTTCTTAGTATGTCTATGGATACCTCTTTTGTCGTGGACAACAGTGCCTTGCAACGAAAGCTTTTTCAAAGCAGAATACACCAGACCTTGTTTTATCCCAAAAGTGTTCAAAAACATGCTCTTACAGACCTGTATTTTCGTTATATTCTGTGTCTTTGGAGACACTGAATCAGTCTCATATACCTCATTATCACCTATTTTTGTTGGTAAATAATACCGCAAAGTAAATTCTCTTCTAGAGGCAGTTTCAGTAGTAACCCTACGTTTTGGAATTTTATCACAGTATTTATTGATAAAATCCCAATGACGAACTATATCTCCCATTGACCAAAATGCCACAAAAAGCAAATCTCTGTCAACATTAGTAATTTTTTGTGAACATTTTAACTTACATTTCTCTCCACAACATGGCCCCATCTCTTTCTTTTTCCTCATTTTACCATTCCTACTTTTGTACGCATTTCCTAAATTTTTATTTTTCTTCCGCATAACATCCAACCATTGGTCTTGATGGACCATTCGTAGTCTACCTTTATCTTTTTTTTTTGTGGATAGCCTGCACCTCGGTGATGGTTCAATGTCAGATGGAGTGTTTTCTGATATCGGGGTGTGTATTGGCATAGGTGAGCTAACTGGCATGACAACGTTTGGCGTAGGAGCTGGCGATATATCACAATCTAACTGAGCAATTGCTTGAGCTATGACCGACGAGAAATTTGGCGACTCAATAGAAATATCATTTCGAATACCTGAACTGACATTTCTCATCATGGGTGATTGGGGCCTTATTGTTGCAAAAATCGGGTCATGAGAGTTACTAGGCAAAATCACTGAAGCTGTATGACTTATGACGGTTGGGGAATGTGTTCTGGAATATTCTGAGGGTTTAAGATGGTTTTGTGCAGCACTTGTTTCTTCGTCACTATTTTCTATGAATTCTGTCATTTGTTGCAAGTCTTCATCAGTGAAATATTTTGAGAAGTGTACTGGAGTATCTGAAACAATCAAACCACAATAAAATACTCGATTTTCTACGATAATCAACATCATTTCATAAAAGCAAAACTATGTAAGTATACAGATAGATATTAATACACAAGTTAAAATCCAATGTAAAACAATATATGTGTTAGTTAAATGATTTCATTTTAAACACATTCCGTAGAATAAGTATGTAAGTGCCTAGATACATTTTTCAATCAAACTAAATTCCGGCGTAAAAATGTGTAACTGCGTAGTTACGTACTTATGCATCGGGAATGAATAAATTGCAGTAATGTCGTCATGACGATAGATATTCATTCAAGACGTGTTCAAATATTTACAGTATAGGTAGAAATCTCAATTTATGGGTGCACTTAAAATATATACTTTAATAATTATAAAATATTTAGTTAATATTACTTACCTTGCCTTGATGGCGAGTCTATCTGGTCTGATGTTACGGTTATTATTTGGTCCACAGCATTTTTTGGCCTTTTAATTGCATCTTCCCTTAATGTAGTTAAAAATTTATAACGTTCACTCGACATCGTAAAAAATAACGCAACACTCGCGCGCACAACTCGCTGCCCGCCGGAGAACTGAGTGACCGGCAGTTACCCGCACCGCGCGCCCTTTTCCCCCCGCGTCAAAGTATGTAACTGGAACTTAAATGGTTTTACGCTGTGTTTATTTTTTACCTTATGCAGATAAACAATTATACGTTTGAGAAAAAAGTATGTTGGGTTAATTGAAAAAATAATATAAAAATATATGTGGTAAATATAGGTATATAGATGCCAAAAATGCAATAAAAACCGTTTCGTGTATCTGGCAGATACATACGTATACTTAGCGGGTGTCGATAATAGGAAGTCAAAAAATGGCATGCTTGGTTTTCATACAGATCGTGATACTTGCGTTATTCTATGTCTATCTATATCTGTGGCTGTGACACTGTCCTCATCTCCGTGCGTGAGAGTGGCCGTAATCCATCATGCAGGCTTGGATGCCTTCGAAAGTTTGGTTCTTGGACATGCCGGTTTCTTCACGATGACTTCTTCACCGTTTTGGGTGCAGCAGTGTTAAAATATTATCTAGAATCAATGAAAGAATTAATGTAGGCTCTCAGAAATTACCTTCTAAAAGGTTCATGATGAATCGCACGTGAGAGTGGGCCGCATGGCTTCGTATGTTTGGTTCTTAGACATGCCGATTTCCTCGCGATGACTTCTATCACCTTTTTGAGTGTAGCAGTGATAAAATAATTAGCTTTCAAAAGGTTAATAATTAATCAGCTAATATACCTACTATACATGTTTTTGAAGATAATCCTAATTGGCAGATGAATTACTCAACGCAGTAATGCTGCAATGAGGATACTCCCGTTCATGCCTTTGAGATTTTATTTGCTCCACCCACAGATGGGAAATTAACTGATTCGCTACCAGGATCCAGTTTTAAGGGATTATGAGTCGTTTCGCTTGAATGTGTTTTCCCGAAGCGGGTAAATCAACGCTTCTAAATAATATTATTTTTTCTGTAGGTGACTGTCATGAAGTTATTTATTATTTATTTAAAGAAAAGAAAGAAAAATGTTTATTCAGCACAAACAAAACGTATATTTATAAAAAGACACTAACTACACCCGTGCAAACCAGCTAAAAAACCTCGTGTGGGCGAATTGATAACTCCAGAAATATGTTGTAGGCAATTGACACATTTTGTTTTTTTTCTAATAAAGTGTATTTTTTGTTGCTGAACAAAATATAAACTGATACAAAACTATATAATGTAGTTTAGTGTACTTTTTATAAAATTTATTGCATAAAATTGTGAAATTCAGTAAAACTAAAAAATGCATTTTCTGTGGGAATTTTGTATGAATAATTAGTATTTTGACAGGATTACAGTTATTGCGTTAGCTTGTATTTAATAAAAAACAATAGGTAATAGGTAGGTTTTATCAAGATAGGTAGGTTTCAACATTAACAGCCTTTCCTTGGATTTTGTGTCTATTATTGTTAGTTCCTCTATAAGTAGTTGTAGTAGTTAAATGCTTAGATGTTTACGTGTGAGCTTGTATGACCAGATGTATAAACGAAGCAAAAGGAGTATGTAGGGATCGTAGATGGAAGCAGTCTGATGTTTCTGCAAAATCCCATGGAAATAAGGTATGAGTGTATCTATGTACCTAATACATAAACAACGTGGCGCTACAATGATGACATTGATTTAACATACATATATACCTTTTCACATTTTCGTTCCATGAAGACAAAAAAACGAAAAAAAAAATATGCTAGAAAATAGCATCTAAGAGCAACCTGTACTTAAAGATATGTCGCGCAGCGGTCATTTGCCGGAGTCACGGATCATAACATTCGCATCAATGAAATTAAAATGAATAAGCAATAGTAATAAAATGAAACTACTGCATAAAGTAGGTGAATTGTTTTTTTTTTAGTTTGAAAAACTTTTTTTCCATTTACTATTTATTTTAACCTATCAACATCTATATGGCCCTACCCGTGTGTTAAATAAATGTCACCATTGTGGCGCCACGGAGTATAATTACATACGTGTATGCGTCTACAATATCATACTTCTTCCATTAATACAACTTGATCAAAGACCGCACCATCTTTCCACGTGCCCGCGCCATTTCACTCACACATCCGAACCAAAGTATCTCGGGAACTCCTCACAAAAGTATGGCATCACTGTCTCTATTAGCAAATACCCCGTACAGTAGTTCAGCGACGGATTAAGGCCCAGTGACCTTATTTAATAACCCAACGCAGTCAATAAGCCGACGAAATGAAATCGTAAATCCCACCCGAAGGGCATGATATATTGGAGGGTATTTAATTTGAAACCCAAAATATGACTATTGTCCAACTATCTTTAGGAGAATTTATTGTATTATTGTTTGGGGAAAAGAAGAGATCGTACCTACATATTATTGTACTAGCTTCTGCCCGCGACTTTGTACGCGGACTCTGTTGCTTATGCCAGCGACAACGGGGTCGCCATTTATGTTATTTTTTATCATTTTTCCCATTTACATCTTTTATCACACTGAGCTTTAGTTTTATTTCATTCCAACAACCATCAAAACATACAGTCTATTTGTCATCGTTTTCATTTTGGTAACCGCATTATTATATTCCCCACTTGTCTCTAGAGACCTAGAAGTCAATGCGTAGATACGGTTGGAACTCAAGCACAATTCTCTATCCGTGAACGTTCCCGACTCGCGAGACAATACATAACGTTCACGATCAGCGGTCAGTCGCACATCACGTGCCCCACTTGTCTCTAGAGACCTAGAAGTCGATGCGTAGATACGCTTGGAACTCAAGCGTAATTCTCTTTCCGTGAACGTCTCTGACTCGCGAGACAATACATGACGTTCACGATCAGCGGTCAGTCGCGCATCATATTCTTCACTGGTCTCTAGAGACCTAATGAATACGCTGAGAACGCAGGCGTGCTTCGCGACCCGAAGAGGTTTCCACGGAGCGAGTTGCAGCCTAATGTTCTCGAACAGCATCAAGTCTCTCCTGACGCTCTTCGGTAGATTCTTGGGATCTTATGATCCTCAATCTTATAGCTCTCTTGGAACATTGGGAAAGATTTGACCTCTTTCTAGGCATGGTCATAGTTATATTGTGAAGATACCTGATCAATAAAAATCTAAATTAAAATGACTGCTGACTGTTACCGGGTAGGCTACCGTGTCACGAAGATAAATGGAAAAGGAAATTAAACACTCAAACAACATAAGCCCGATATTCATACGATAAAATAAAAAAATAAATAGGAGTTTTGGCCAGTAGAGTCAAATTTTCAATGATATACCATCGTCATCGAAAATCAGTCCTAAACTGTAACCGCCTTCACCGCGTGCAGGTACTCCCAGTTTATGTTATTTTATAATTACACAGTAAAATTAGTGATAGCTTTGATTTCCACATCAGATGTTTCTGATCTTCGATTTTTATAAGTCAACAGAGAGTGCTCATCAGATTGAACAACTTGTGCTAAGACGTTATTCCTATATGTGTTATGGTGTAGCTAGGCTCTTGGAGTTCCACAACAGGTGTTCCAGATCTTCAATTTTTATACGTCAACAGAGAGTGCTCATCAGGCTGAACAACTTTCGCTAAGACGTCATTCTTATATGTGTTATGGTGTAGCTAGGCTCTTGGAGTTCCACAACAGGTGTTCCAGATCTTCGATTTTTATAAGTCAACAGGAAATGCCCATCAGACCGAACAACTTTTGCTAAGACGTCATTCCTATATATGTTACAGTGTAGCTGGGCTCTTGGAGTTCCACATCAGGTGTTCCAGATCTTCAAATTTATTCTCTCAGCAGAAAATGCTAATCACGTGGAACAATTTTTGCTAAGGTATCATTTTTGTATCTCTTATAGTTTAGCTGGTCTGTTGCGGTTCTGCATCAGGTGTTCAAGTTTCCAAGATAAATTATAGCCTATATGTTGCCCAGACTTAATACCTATACAACAAAAAAAAAATCATTCCAATCCGTCCAGTAGTTCCGAAGATTAGCGTGTACAAACAAACAGACAAACAGACATACAGACAAACAGACAAAATTTTTTTTTTGAATTCGTGCTCTACTACTGTTTCTAAACCCCCCTCAATTATTTTTTTTTTAATATATTCAATGTACAGACACAGTTTTTTTACTGTTTTATTATATGTATAGATAGATGATATGATGCTGTATGAGGCACTCTCATCGTAAATCAACGTTCTTCTCATCAGCATTCACTGTTATCAACAAGTTATTATACTTTACTCAAGTCTCTATGTTCGTCAAAGGTTTCAGAGCAAAAGTCTGTCTTTTTATCGATATCGGTGTGTTAACTCCGAAATGGCTGGACCAATTTTGACAGTTTTCACTGGCAGATAGCTGATGGCTGGCTGCTGTAACTTAGGAAAAAGAATTAGGGGATACCCGGGCGAAGCCGTGGTTATTATTTAGTAGCAGCTAGTAAATAATAATAAACTTTTGACAACTAATGACACTGAACGCGATCCGCTCATATACCCCGTTTAACGGCAATCAGTGTCAGTATTTTCTCGTCTTGAACGCGGCTTAGATGTGCTCATAGCGTTCAGTTTTTTTGCACTAATGGTGAAAATAGCGCTCAGTATAGCAAAGGTGTTATTAAAAGAAATCTTGTTTTTGAACCATTTCTCAATTTAAATTCAGAAATAAGAAATAACGTAGTAATGGTTAAAGAGGCGCCATATCACATCCACAACCATGATCGCACCTTAAGATAGCCCGTGAAACTCTATATTTAGTTTTTCGCAATTTGCAGGTTGTTTCTTGATCAAAATGATTTGCCACTGTAACAAAATATGTGTATTTAAATAATAAATAACTTGCTTAAAAACCGGTTAAGGAAAAAATCGTGAGGAAACAGGCATGCTTGAGAGATATATCTCAACAGTATTTGAAGCTAAGTTAGAGGCTCATGGGCAGCATAAAAATTCTAACACCAGGTTAGTCACTAAAGAAAAAAAGAAGAAAAAGAAGAAGATAATTATAACCATAAAAATCATGAATACATTTATTTTAATTAGAACTGGTTTCTAAGGTCAGGATTTCATGAGACCAAATTCGATCTAAGCAAGAGTTTGCGGGCTACTTTTGCGCATCTGCCTTAAGGTAATTTTCCACAGTTTTACATCGAACAATTTGAGTATTAATTGAGTAAGAAGTTTTTATTTGAGTATTTTATTTGTCCGTTGGTGTCTCCGCCATCACAGCGGGCCTTATTACTTCTTTCTATTTGTATTTCCCGTGCGTTTGCCAAATAAAATATATTTCTGTTTCTTTCTTTTTAGTCATACAATTCATCCGATACGTACGATATGAAACTAACATTCTCAGATGACACGGTTGGCGTAGTGGTTGAGCGATTGACTGCTGCGTACTATGTCGCGGGTTCGATTCCCGCACGGAACAAATATTTGTACGACCTGCAAGTATTTATTACGAGTCTGGGTGTTTTTCTATCTATAATATGTATGTATTTACAAAAAAAAATGTATATAAGTAGTATATCAGCCATCTCGTTACCATAACACAAGCATTAGGTTGCTTAGCTTGGGACGATACGGCGCTGTGTGAAATGTCCAAGGATATTATTATATTATTATTCTTATATTCACAAAATAAACTAAGTATCTTTCTTCTCACGTCAAAATCCTTGAGATAAAAATAGTCATCAACTTTAGACGACTCATTATGACTGGTGACCAACTTTATTTCATGAGGATTAAGATCAGCATATTCTAGTTACGATATTTTTTTCATCCACTCTCTGTTCCTGCTAACAATAACACATCCGTGTTTGAACAAATTCCAAAAGATATAAGGAGATATTACAATAGCGGCGATCAAAGGGGACTTTGTCGGAAATAGAATTTCCTTGTAAGGATTGGAGTTCTGGCTGTTTATTGAGTGATGTGAAAGGACAATTTGTTATTGGATATATCTTGACTTATTACTGCATCTTGATCAGTAAAAGGTTGCCCTCGTAAATGAACATAATTAAGGTTTATTTTCTTTAAGATTTTTTTTACATCTGCCAATGAAGTAGTCTGCTGTTGTTATTGCTTTCAATGGTTGGTTGATTTTATTGCTGGTAAGAAATGAAAATAATACACTTAATTTAATTAAAAACGCCCAACGAGTCTCTGTGGCTTCGGCCCCTCGTATGCCCACCAAAAGTCCGGAATCCAAGGTATCGAGAAATGACAAAAGACGTAAAAAAAAATTCAAGAAGCTTAATTATATTTTACAAATTAAAACAAGATTGAGTGAAATTAATAATATGAGTCTTGGAAAAAAAAAGTTATACCCTTAATTGGCAAATACATTACGTCTAACAAGATTCAAAAGCGATTAAAAGCGGAACATTTCACTCATCAACAGGCATTGTAAAACATAAAGCCGATTGGTTCTATGCGACGTAAGTCAATAAGGTTCCGTACTTTCTTTTCTCCGTAAAATTGACTTGAATATCCACGGAGAAATTCACATTCAAAATTATATATAGAAAGAGCCAGTCATTGGGAGGCAATATGAGCCCGCTAGAGCACTCAGTCAGATTGGAGGCATTCTCAGGGCTTTCGTGTTGCGATCGGAAGCTTTCAAGATTTCCGACATTTTTCGCTCGAGTAATATCGTCTACGGCAAGATCTAGGCTAACGTCTACTTTTATTCTAATGTTACTGTGTTTCGGGAAAACAATAAAATTCCCGATATTTTATCAGGGATTGCCGTTTTATGTTCGTAATTGGGTGAGCCAAGTAATAGACCCGTTTCGTCCGTATAGCGTGGTCGTTAAGTACTGAATTACGTAACCAGCAGTTTTCTTGTCGTTGGGAAAAATGTGTGGATTTTTCGTTTTTCTTGTATCTTTTTTCTTTGAACTGATACTGTGTTAAAATATGGCAAGAATACAGAAGTTCTATACAAGTTCTATGTATATGATATTTTTGTATCAGGAAACGAGGCGCGCTTTACATGTGTTACCAAGTGTACAAACACGCTGTGAATGAGTGTGTGGAGATGGGTAGCGTTAGGACATAAACACACACACGCACACACACACTTACGACTTCGCTTCGGTGTGTGAAAATGACCATAGTTTATGTCGAAATAGGTAACGTTGTTATAGGTGCAACAAGTTGAAGGTCGAGCGATGACATCGACCACTCATATCTATCAATTTTTTTGATCAAACAACGCTTATGTTGTGGCGTTCATTTTCAACCTTCAACTGTTATCAAGTTTGCATTATCCAGCTTCGTAATACGTACCGAGGTCAGCACATAAAGTTACCTCAATCTGTCAAGTTTCTTTGATAGATTTTCAACGTTTTTTAAAAACTTAAGGTTCATTTTCAATTGGGAAAATTTGGCAATTGGGATAGCTTGATGTATTGGCGCCTGTACATACACTCACGTCTTCTTCCCATGGGAGTTGGCAGAAACTAGTACACCATCAGCTACGCTCCTTACATACTCCTTTTGAATCGTTTACGTTCATAGGAGCTCTCGTAGCTAAGTACTAACAGACGCACAGGTCGATCCACCAGGTTAAGCTACGCTTGCCGGGTTTGGCCGTGGATGGGTGATCATTTTTACATACCGAGACTTCTCGGTGACTCGGAAAGCACTTTACGCTGTTGGTCCCGGCTGCCATTTGTGCGTCTTTGATAGTCGTTACGGGTAGTCAAAAGCCCGGAAATCTGACAGCCAGTCTTACTAAGGGGTTTCGTCTGGCGACTGAAAGCCGACCCCAACGTAGTTGGGAAAAGGCTAGGTAGATGATGACGTTCATAGTAACATCTGGTAATCCACAGACGCTGGTTTCTAGTACTACACGCCTGACCTTTCGCAATTCTTTGTAATACCTTCGAATTATTGCGGTAGGTACCATGAAATAAGAATTAATTTTATGTTACCAAGTCAGTTAATTAAGTCCCCACGTCACCCACGGGGATTTATTGCTAAGAACTAAATAATATTGAAAATGCGATCTAGTCGCTCTTAATTAATGTGATCTTTCGAGGAAAACGGATTATGTTACTGTCTTTATTATACCTTGTTCAGTTAGCAATGGTTGTGAAACAGTTTATAGTTTAAGTAATCCCGTTTCTATTCCACTTCTTCTTTATATTTAACTATAAATATCCGTTTGCGAAAATTTTTCTCAATCCGTTTAGTTCCGCTGTGTTGATAGATCAGTGACATTAATTTTATACAATGCCGTCCATGGGCGAATATTCTCGAAAAATTATCTCCATAATTTTTCATATTATTTAGTATTTTTATTTTTTGTGTAGCCAGTAGAAACTTTGACGGTGCAAGGCAATAATAATGAAAACTCCCAAAAAATAAAAGGTGTTATTCTGCATTACGAGCAAAACAATCCTTACTAGTTCCACACTATACCAGGCCTACAAAATAAGACCATTACACAAACTATGACAGCACACGATTCACCTTATCGGCCAATGAACCCGCGTCACGCGATTCCCCTAAAACTTCCGGGTCGTGCATTGCACCCTTTTAGCAGAAATCGTCACATTCTTTTTCATTATAACTTGAATACTGTGGTATGTTTTAATCTATTTGGCTGGTTGTCAGGGCATCTTTTGGGCACGTTTCTGGACCGCAACGATGCAGATGAGAAGTTCGACGCCTAGGTGTCCTTTTGTTTTTGTATTTATTTGTATCGTTAGTTAGATAGTCATTAATTTGGTACAATGTTGTAAATTTTCTTTTTTAACTAAAATGTTCCTTTTTTCAACTAATTATGTTATTTTAAGTAAAATAAAGTTTATCTTGTGTGTTCAAACTTTATAATGAATTAAAATAACGTAATTATTAGAAAAAAAGAGCGTTTATTTTCGGTAAATATGACCGTGATGATGACAAATATGTAAAACACTAGAGAAAATATATAAATTGGTTTAAAATGTGAAGACAGAATAATGCAATTGTTAAACAATTTATAACCAGTAGGTATTTCTGTGAGAGAATTCTATATAGATAATATAAGCAAGTAACATAAATTACCTACATACCTATCGATCCGCACTAATAAATTTCCCTTTAAATTGTAATTTATAAGTAGAAGTCTACTGTAAATTATTTGTAAATAAATAGTAATGGCCGATAATTGATGAATCATGCCAATAGTTTGGTGTATTCATTCATTCAAAAATGTCGAGATTTCATATACCGTACCACACCAAAAATTTGATAATACGGTATTTTCATTCCCACCAGCCAGGATTTTCACTTAATTAAATAAACTGTCTATTAGCACATATAGATTTACACTGCCTCTAATTAAAACTCGATAATTATGCAAATTGATTCCCACTGCGGAAAGCCATTGGGACGGACCGACCTAAAATAATTCAAATGGAAAAAAAATCATGTCTGCTCCTCAATCAAGAGAAAATTTGACGCGTCACCAATAAAAAGGTCTATTTTATTATTCACTTACAAACTTTTAACGAGAAAAGTTGATGTTTAAGTTTTCGACTTTTTAGTAGGCCTTGCTTTGTTGAATAAAAAAAAAAAAACATGGAGTTGTTCGGTTCTCAGAATTCGTCACGTTGAGTGTTTCAATAAAGTTAAGAAAATAATGTTTGACAAATAATTATTGTGTTTCATGTATTGTAATAAAGTGGCGTAATAAATCGATAAAAGAACTTTAAAATATTGTTTACTCTGTTTGTTTTAGCAAACAATTTAGCTTTGATAGTTATTATGTTAATACTAATATGAACTATGTAACCAATATTTTGTAACCATATTTTGTTTAAAAGAGTGTCCATGGAGTTTCTTGCCCGTTCTTCTCCATAGGTACCTACTGCTTTGGAATGGGCAACTAGCTTCATCTCTCTGACTGACCGACACCTTGACAATTCAAAAGTGCCTGTAATTGGTTTATTTGAAATAAATACTTTGAGTTTGAGTTTGAGTTTGAGTTACCATTATTATAATTGTAATTTCTATTTGATATTTGTACGCCGTTAAGGGCTAAACATTGAGATCTCTGTACCTATTTATTTATAACATCCATTTTTATACCTATGTTTTACAAATAAAACTTTGACTTTGACCTTATAATAATAGCTTAGCTAAGATAATTGTTAAGTGTTATTGGGTTTTTCGATTAGAAATTTCTCAGTAACAGCCCGGAGCCAGGGTTGTGCCTTGTTGATGGCAATGGCTCCTACCTAGTCGTTGATGTTATGACATAACATAACATCACGCCTGTTTTCTCCCATGGGTAATCAGAGGTGTAGCATACCAACCATTCTCCTTTTTTTTCGTGTGGTTAGTGACTAACCTGGAGTCAGAGTTTTTATGCTGCCCATGGGCCTCTGACTTAGCTTCACATACTGTTGAGATATATCCAATCACCAACCAACCATACCAACCATAGTACACCAACATTACGACAGTAACGTTTATGTATTAGGGGTGAGCAAGTCCATCTTTCTGAATATCCATCTATCAAATCTAGACTCCAGGCTGCTATTGAGTCAGCGGGATTGTTCGAAAGGGTTACCACTACACCGGAACATAACAGGCTAAGGAAGGAACATGGATGGGCTTTAGTCACTAAGAGTCTAACACTCCCTTCCGCTCGACCCAGGCCAGGAGGCGTCATTTGATAATTTCCTACCCTCAAAAAAAAAGGGCTGCTATTGAGATGTAATTAAGCAAAATGCGGTTGTCAAAGTTTTTAAAAAAGAACAGGAATAATTAAATTAATAAAAATAGTCATGCTATCAAAATAGCGTGTCGACAAAAATGCAAATCTTTTTTAATTCTAACGTTAATAATTAATTAGTCTTTCGGGATTAGTTCAGTACGGGAATTTAACAGCCGTATAAAAATTAAAATTACATGTATTTTATTTAAACGGAAACAGCCATTGCAATTAATATTAATATTAATTTATAAATAAGAGTAATTAATCATTTATATCCCCCATAAAGTATATAGTTTCAACATTTAAATACTAGAGTTATAATAAAGTATTATACAGGCTTACAATAAAATTTGACGATTGAAATTACGGGGTCGTATAAGACATTTTATGTCTTACTACTCGATGATAAAGTTTAAATTTGCTATTGGTTGGTGGCGTAGTAGAATATCAATTTGTGGTGGTACTTTTATTGGGTCACGTTAGGTTTCTGTGGGTCGTTACAGGTGGTGGACACGGAATGGGCGTGCACTCCTGAAGTTATATTGCAAGTAATGGTAGTGATATAAGTGGATTTAAATTACGTTTTGGAAGATTTATTGAGTTACCAGGTGGATTGCTGGAATGTCTGGAAGTTTTTAGTTGACAGAGTTAATGGCTCCTCAAACGGGATTGACTCTTTAGGTTCTTGGAAAGCTGTTTTGGCCAAGTAACCCTGATTGTGAGTTTTTGAAGATTAGGTAAGTGATCTATGATGCAATAGGATAAGTTAAAGCTGGCCTTAGAAGGGAAAAACGACGCGTTTTTTGTCTTTTTTTTTGGGGTGTGAAATCATCGCATGACTCCTCCCGCTCTGCGTGGAGCCGAAGGGAGTGTCAGACGCTTACTGACTAAAATCCACCCATGTTCCTACCATCACTCTTTATATTTCGGGATAGCGGCAACCCTTTCGGATAATCCCGCTGGCGCGTTATTTCTCTAAGAGCAGACTTTCCAATAGTCAGATAACTTTCATCTGAAGAATTAATATGACAGTGGCAGACATAATTTCCATACTAAAACTGTAAAACTGCAATATTTATTCTTCAGATAGAATTATTTGACAATTGAAAAGTCGGCTCTAAGGCATTTTGGGCTTTGTTATCTAACATAACAACACATATTTTACCAAAAAGTTTGCTAATATATCTGGTACCAAGATTTACTTATGCTGAAGACTACGACATAATGAAGCCGAAACATAATAATATCATATTTATTAGGTAAGTTACGCGCCGAATTCTGGGTAGTGAAATTACCTTAATATTTATCCACTAAGCACTCCATGAAAGACGTTTCCTAGAACTACTTTACGTCTAAATAATGTATCGCAAACAGGATAAAATAACATTAGCTAGCGAAACTTCGTAGGCTTGATGGATAACTTAACATATTAAAACAAAGAAAATATTGTTTTGATGATATTTTTTTTTTAATTTTTCTTCGTTTCGGTTAGTGTCTAACCTTCCACGCGCGCCTCAAAGAGATGTCAGCATATGAAGGGGCCCCTCAGGGCCAAGCCTGCCGGGTAAGCGGGATTGTCCGAAAGGGTTACCGCTACCCCGGAACATAAAGGGCTACGGAAGGAACATGGATGGGTTTTATTGGATGATTTCCCAGCCTTAAAAAAAAAAAAGTGTCTAACCTGGTGTCAGAGTTTTAATGCTGCCCATGGGCCTCTGACTTAGCATCACATACTGTTGAGAAACATCTCTCAGGCATGCCGGTTTCCTCACGATGTTTTCCTTCACCGATTTTTAAGCAAGTGACAATTATACAATACGCACTAGAATCCGAAAAGTCGAAGGAAAGAAAAGTAGAAAGTTTTTTAATTTATGACCGCGGTAGTGTTTTAATAACTTGAAATATCAAATTAAAGTCGTATAAGTGAAAACTGTAAGAGCGCTGTAAGAGTAGTGGTAACCGAGTGGTAACTGGCCCGACTTACGAGTTGTAAGTCGTGGGTTCAGACCCTAGCAGGCTCTTTACTTTGTGTAAATAATGTCATCACCGATAATGACGATGTTTTCCTTCACCTTTTTTAGAGCACTGCCTTTTTTTTTTTTTTTTTAATGCTGGGACATCATCCAATGACTGCTCCCGCTCTGGGTGGAGCAGAAGGGAGTGTCAGACTCTTACTGACTAAAACCCATCCATGTTCCTTCCGTAGCCCTTTATGTTCCGGGGTAGCGGTAACCCTTTCGGACAATCCCGCTTATAGAGCACTGCCTGGGTTCGAACCTAAGACCTACAACTCTTAAGCCGCGGTCGTTGCTACTAGGCCATCATTGCTCTTTAGAATAAATACCAAGCATCCATTGGTCTTAAAATAGTTCAAAGTATGATGTTTGTCGCAAATCCTTAGGTAAATCTGGAAATCAAAATTATCCAGTTTTTAAATGTCTTTACAGAATTCCGCTTTCACGGGTAATTTTTTAACTTTTGACTTACAAAAGCAAAAATCTAACAAGCCATCAATCGGTCGTTTCTTCCGTCTTTTAATCTTCGCCCAATCATCTTAATTTCTCCCTTAACAAACGGGATCTTTTTCCTTTTTCCCTATTCACCCCATAACGCGATAACCCGTGTAATGCCCCAAAGACTCGACATTATGATAAAACCATTTTTAGGGTTCCGTAGCAGAAGCGTGCCAACGGGATTCTAATATCATATCTCCGTCCGGCCGACCCTCCGTTCGTCCATCTGGTACAGGGCTGTATCTTTTGTACCGTAATAGGTAGACATTCGAAATTTTCATTGTGTGTTGTATAATAGCCGCTATAATAACAAATTATAATAAAATATATTTAAAATTAAGGAGTACAAGAAACTTTTTTTTGTTAATCAATTAAAAAAGTATGCAGTGTTAAATATTGTATGGTATTACGGAACCCATCGTAAGCGAGTCTGTCTCGCATTTGGTCGCATTTACAATTTGTATGGGAAGGCACGCCCATACAATATGATTGATTGCTTAGTACATTCAACAACAATAATAGATGTACGTAATTAAATGTAGATACTGATTAAAAATGTCACGCGAACTAAACATTTTTGTGTATTTGTTTTCATGCGTAGAATGTTAAAACATTGTGTAAGTTAATATAGTTGGAAGTTGGCGGTGAATGGATTAATTTAATTTGTGTCTTTGTACAAGATTAGGGGATTTGACTTTTTTTTTTTAAGGCTGGGAAATCATCCAATTACTTCTCCCGCTCTGGGTGGAGCAGAAGGGAGTGTCAGACTCTTACTGACTAAAACCCATCCACATGTTCCTTCCGTAGCCCTTTATGTTCCAGGGTAGCGGTAACCCTTTCGGACAATCCCGCTTACCCGGCAGGCTTGGCCCTGAGGGGGGCCCCTCATAGGGGATTTGACTACAGTCTGTTTATGCGGAGAAATCGGTGCGGGGTTTTATTAGAAAACAATTATAATTGAAGGTATCCATCCACTTAATAGGTAGGGCATATTGTTCATATTGTTCTGATGGAGCCAAAGGTACTAGACTGGTGATCACGTACCAGAAGAAGTAGCGTTGGAAGTCTTCCACATTTGGACCGATGACATTATAAAATCCGCAGGAAGCCGAAGCGAGCTAAGAACCGGTTAAAGCGGCTATACTTGGGGAATGCCACTGTCCAACAAGAAAGAAACGGACGTCTGTTATGCAACATTTACTAAATGCAGTAAAACAACCTATTACAGTACTCCCAAATTAATAATGCACATGCAGATCTTCGCTAATTGTCGTATTCCCGGAAACACCCGAATCATTGAATCGTTCGAGTCCCTTGTATTTTGCACCTTGTTCGAAAGAACTAGGAGTCAATATCATGTGTACACAATCGAAAACAATTCGGGCGGTCGGCGGCGGTCGGCGGTCAGTCAAAGGTCCGTCAGTCGTCTTGTCATATTGGTGGTGACTGCACGTGTTCTCTTTGTCTGCTACTATTACACACCTTTCTTGGTTTTGTTTTAAAGGTGAATTTAATTTCAACTTTAATTATCTTATTCAAATTCAAATAGTTAATTTTGTAAAATATATAAATATACTAACATTTTTCACGTTTTTTCAATACTAAAAAATTAAAAATACCAACGTAAAATACATATTAAGTACTAGAAAAAGCATATTAAAAATCAGATTTAGGCTTATATGAATTATAGCTCGCTATTTACTTACATGGAAATATTGAATCAAATTTCGTTACTGATAAATCAATATTTATCTCTTTTAGGACAAAACACATAATCACACTAAATTATGCATGAAGAAAATGCACTTAACCACTCTATATACATATCGTCTTCCGACGCTCGGGAAATACGACCGTGTTGCCGAACAGTGGCGAAGATTTCTATGCGCATTATCACTTTTGGAGACCTGTACACAATTACTTTTGAGAATGTTAATTTAATTTTACGGTTTCATGTGCGCATTGTATACTTGCTTGAATATCGGTGAAGGAAATCATCGTGAGGAAACCGGCATGCCTGATAGATATTTCTCATCAGCATGTGAAGCTAAGTCAGAGGCCCATGGGCAGCATAAAAACTCTAACACCAGGTCACTAACCTCAGGAAAAGAAGAAGAAGATTGTATGTTGTGACTTTATTTTATTAAACGCGTCACTTGTCAGTTGTTTTTTTTCATTATTAAGGAAATGGCATATTTAGGGCTGATTTCACCAATAAAACTGAACGCGATTAGCACATCTAAACCGCATTTAAGAACTATCAGTGTACACATTGCTGGGGAATATAATATTGTAGTGAAATTGTCACTAACTTTAAATTTTATGGTGAAAACGAAAATCAAAAGTCATTTTATTTAAATTAGGTTGAAAATCAGTACTATTAGAACGTAAAAATTTTACTTCAAGCATTTCCCTAAAACACCCACTCATCACCAGTTCCTAGTGCTATAACTAAGGCTTCCAAATTCCACAGCAAAGTTTGTGTGCGTCGTCTGCACTTGGCTGGAGCTATGTTTAAGCTGTGTCTGACCAAAACCTACCTGTATCATGGATGAAGGAGTTGGCCAAATGTTTGCTGTAGCAAATGAGTGTGTTCATTAGGCCAATGAACGCAAATCATGACCTGATTACCAAACTTGGCTGCCAACACACGGGAGATCAAAGCATTTAGTACACAGATGATGGTAGGAGTGTAGTAGCGTTCTGACTTTTTCTGCGTACCCCCCCCTTTAATAGGAAGAAAGCATGAGTTTTTGTATATAGAGATAGGTGGCCGTTATTTTACTAGCATTATTTTATCATACAATTGATCGATCGTATGATATTTGGGCATTCGATCAATTGGGCAAGGTCACGGATAACTCTTATATACAAAAAGGGAGATCCAGAGGACATAAATAACTACCGACCTATTAGTCTACTGCCTACAATTTATAAGTTGTTTGCTATGTGCCTGGAGAAAAGAATAGAGCCAACTATAGAAAAGAACCAACCGGTAGAACAGGCTGGCTTTCGCCAAGGCTACTCAACAATCGACCATATACTACTCTGTCAAGAAAGTACCGGGAAAAGATCAATAATACACAAAATGTCTGTTATTCATCCAAATTTATTTTATCACCTTCAAAGTATGCTCCTTTAGAAACGATACACTTGCGCCAACGAATAATCCATTCATCAAAACATTTTTTAAACGCTGCTTCCGGAATTGGGTTCAGTTCTCGCCGCGAATTCTCCTTTATGTCTTCTATCGATTGAAAACGGGTGCCACGAAGTGGTAATTTGAGTTAAGGAAAAAGAAAAAAGTCAGCAGGAGCCATATCTGGTGAATATGGTGGTTGCTGGATGGTATTTGTTGAGTGTTTGGTCAAAAATTCGTTCACAATGATAGCCTTGTGCGAAGGCGCATTGTCGTGGTGCAAAATCCAAGAATTTTCTTTCCACAAATCTGGCCTTTTTCGTCGAATTTGCTCTCTTAAACGGCGCATAACGCTCAAATAATATTCTTTATTTACCGTTAGACCTTCCGGTAAGAATTCAGAGTGCACAACACCGCGATAGTCAAAGAAAACAGTCAACATGACTTTGACTTTTGATCGACTTTGGCGTGGTTTTTTCAGTTTCGGTTCAGTTGGAAGGCGCCACTCCGAAGCTTGTTGACTAGTTTGCATGTCAAACTCGTAAACCCACGTCTCGTCACCAGTAACAATGCGTTTCATGAATGTTCGAACTGACTCGTTCTAGCATGTCCTCAGCGACTTTCATGCGATTGAGTTTTTGGAGAAAATTCAGATCTTTTAGGACTAGCCGAGCAGCAACATGTTTCATACCCAAATGATTAGTTAAAATGGTACGGATCGACTCGTGAGATACAGAAAGTTCGGCGGCTATCTCTCTCAGAGTTGAATGGGGATTTTCAGTCACTATTTTCTTCACTTTTGCGATGTTAACTTCAGTTGCAGACGTTGACGCCTGACGGCCTACCAGAGCGAGGCAAATCTTCCATCACATCTCGACCGCTTTTGAACGCTTTGAACCACTCATAAGCACGAGTTTTTGATAAAGTCGATTCACCGTAAGCCTTCTGTAACATTTTCAGTGACTCCGAACACGAAATTCCATTGGCGATGCAAAATTTAAGACAAACTCTTTGTTCGATATTTTTGTCCATTATGAAATTCGCAATACACACTATATAATTGATATTACTAAAACCAGCACTGTATTTAATATAAATGACAGATGCAACTCAAACTCCGCGCCAAAATGGAAAACAGTTGTGCCAATCTAACAACTACAAAAAAACAAAAATTTGAATTTAGAACCATAAACAAATCATCCATTCCCGATACTTTTTTGACTGAATGTCTTAGATCAAATAATCGAAAAATATGTAGAATACCAGGAAAAACTCTATATAGCATATGTTGACTACGCGAAAGCGTTCGACTCTATCTCGCATAAGAGTATCTGGGACGCATTGGAGCACCAGAACTACACTCTACATACATCAATATTATCAAGGATATATATAGAAAAAGCACAAGTCGGGTTAAGCTGGACAGGCTAGGCCCAGTATTTAATATATGTAGAGGCGTGAAACAGGGAGACCCGCTATCACCAAAGATCTTCATTGCTGTCCTACAAAATATAATGAAAGACCTAGACTGGGATCAAAAATGAAAAAATAAATGTAGATGGGAATAACCTCAGTAACCTGAGATTCGCCGACGATATAGTACTTTTTGCTAAGTCATCAAAACAACTTCAGGAAATGCTGATAGAACTAAGCGCTGTTAGCGAAAATATTGGGCTACAACTTAACACCTCAAAGACAAAGATACCAACGACACTAAAGATACCATAATAATAAACCGAACAACAATGGAGTACGTAGAGAGCTATAATATACATTGGAAAACAAATTTCATTTCAAAACACAAGACACCTAGACGAAATAGAAAGGCGTATTAAGATCAGTCTGATCGGGTATTGAATGTGTGTCACATTAATGCTCAAAGTGTTCCTAGCCACTACAGTGAGCTATACGACGTTTTTAATAATAGCAACGTTCATGCCATCCTGATCTCCGAAACTTGGTTCAAACCGCATCTCTTGACCGCCACCTATCCTCTTACTGGTTTCGCTTTGATACGGAATGATCGGATTGGTAAAGGAGGGGGTGGTGTTGCCATATACCTTCGCAGTGACTTCCCTTATAAAATTCTCGCGACTTCCTCTTCACACTATTCTGCTACCGCTGAGTTTATTTTCCTTGAAGTCAGTGTCAAGGGAGCCAAAACCATCATTGGTGTTGTCTACTGTCCTCCTACTGTTGATTACTTCACTGAATTCGAATCAGTACTTGAATCTTTGGGTTCTGAGTATGCACATCACATAATAATGGGTGATTTCAACACAAACCTCCTTGCCCACAACTCCCCTCGATCCCGTAAGCTCCTCCATCTTATCGAGTCTGCTAGTCTGCATGTGCTGCCGCTCCAACCTACGCATCACAACACGGTCGGAGATGACACCTGGCTCGATCTGATCCTCACCTCGAATCCTTCCCTCGTTTCCTCTCATGGTCAACATGACGCTCCTGGCTTTTCTCATCACGACATGATTTTCCTCTCCTATATCCTGAAACCTCCCAAACCTAAACCCAAGGTTCTGTACAGGCGTTGTTTTTCGCGAATGAACGCTGGGAAACTCGAGCAGGATGCGTCTGTGGTGGACTGGGAGCAAATGTCAAAAGCTGTTTCGGTTGACGACAAGGTCGCAATCTTCAATGATATTGTGGTCAGCCTTTATGACATCCATGCTCCTGTCAAAAAAGTGAAGGTTAAACGCCCACCTGCACCATGGATGACAAGAGGGATACAGATGGCTATGCGACGTAGGGACCGCGCGTTTAGGAAATTTAAGAGGGATCGTACTGATGACAATTGGTCACTGTTCAAAGCTGCAAGGAATAGATGCAATCAGATGATACGCAACGCTAAACGCCGCCACATTCTTGATACTATTAATTCTTCTTCTTCTGCCGATATTTGGAAATTTCTTGGAACTCTTGGTATCGGCAAGCCGCGACATTTGGACCTTCCCAATTCAATTGACTTGGACGATCTCAACCGACATTTCTCCACTGTTCCAACCATGGATCGTCTAGCCAAGCAACAAACTTTGTCCCTAATTTCTGGTCTAACGCGTCCTCATATTAATTCTTTCAGTTTCATCCCGGTTGAAATCTAAAGCGGTGGGATGTGACAACATCACCCGTGGTATGATTATAACAATTCTGGATCACCTCCTACCCGCGATTACGCACATTGTAAATTTTTCCCTATACACCGGGGTATTCCCTTCCCTGTGGCGTAAAGCTTATGTTCGTCCACTACCTAAGGTGTCTAATCCCTCTCTTCCTTCCCACAAGTGCTTGAGGCCTGCGTCCATAAACAGTTCTCCAAATTTGTCATTTGCAATTCGCTCATCAGCCCTCTTCAGTCGGGGTTCAGGCCCGGGCACAGCACTACTTCCGCCCTCCTTAAAGTGACTGGCGATATAAGGGCAGGCCTGGAAGACACCAAAGTCACTGTACTAGTGTTGTCGATTTCTCGAATGCTTTTAACACCGTCAGTCACGACATCTTATTAGCCATTCTGTCCCATGTTATGGACTCTCCTGATGCACTCAAATGGTTCTCCTCTTACCTTCAGGAGCGTCAGCAGTCCGTTCATATTGGAGATTCTTCATCATGCTGGTGTGATTTGGAAACTGGCGTTCCTCAAGGCGGCATATTTTCTCCTCTTCTGTTTTCTATTTTTATTAATCTAATTACCACCGAACTTCAGTGTGCGTATCATCTGTATGCTGATGACTTGCAGTTGTACTGTCAGGGGAGAGTTGACGAAATAGCTGAAGCCATCGACCAATTAAACAGGGACTTGCTGGCTATTAAAACTTGGTCTGATGCATTTGGTGTAGCTGTGAACCCTAACAAGTGTCAGGCCATTATCATCGGTAGTTCTCGGAGTATGAGTAAGGTGGATGGTGCAACCTTGCCGCCGGTCCTCTTCAATGGTACAATCGTACCATTTAGTACTGACGTGAAGGACTTAGGCTTGCACATTGATAGCACCTTGAACTGGCGTACTCAAGTCGCTAGGGTCAGCCAGAAGGTAACTGGAACGCTGCGGGCTCTGTACAGACTCAAAAATTTATTACCATCGAGAACGAAGACAATGCTTGTGCAGACCTTAATTTTTCCAATCATCGATTATGCTGATGTGTGCTACTACGACCTGAATGCAGATCTTCTCGACAAACTTGACCGTCTTCTCAATTATTGCATTCGATTCGTTTTCAACCTGCGTAAATATGATCATGTCTCTGCGCATCGGTCGCTTCTGAAATGGTTACCCATACGTCAGCGCAGAGAGCAAAGGGCGCTGGCTACCTTGTTTTCCTTTCTTGATTCGCCCTCTTCCCCTAGCTACCTTGCCTCCCACTTTCAGTACATTTGTGCTAATCACAACAAAAATCTACGATCTTCAAATAATCGCCTTCTTCTTTGTCCCGCTCACCGCACTGACTTCATGCACTCTTCCTTCTTCATTCAGTCTATCTCTCTGTGGAATGCGCTCCCCCAGGAAATCAGGATGGCAACCAACCGTTTAGCTTTTAAATTAAAAGTTCGCGAGCATATCCGCAAGAAGCTGGCAGAATCATCACGCCGGTAATGTTCTCCTAATGCTCGTTTTCTTTATTATAGTAGGTATAGTATTAAATTTATTTATATAATATAATTAGATATGTATTTATTATTATATTTATAGTTTGTATATGTGTATCTGTATTTACAATTAAATAAAAGTGGCACTTTGCTTTCTAATGCACCTACCACTGTTTATCTCTGCATCACCCAAAGGTTGACTGGTAGAAAATGCCTATGGCATTAAGTCCGCCTCTGTACATTTCTGTGCTTAAAGTATTAAATAAATAAATAAATAAATAAATTAACATGACGTGGAAAAAATACTGGAGTAACAAGGAAATATTAAAATCAAAACTCCCAATAACACTAAAGAAGAAAGTGATGGATTCGAGCCTCCTGCCCTGCTTAACATACGGTGCCCAAACCTGGATCTATAACAAAAAAAATAAGTCAAAAATACGCGCGTGTCAACGGGCTATGGAGAGGAGCATCCTCGGTATAAAAATTGTAGATAAACAAAATAGGGTAAAAATAAGACAAAAGACCCAAGTGATAGACGCACTGAAACATGCACTACGTTTAAAATGGAAATGGGCAGGACACATTGCCCGCTCCTCTGCAGACAGATGGGCCAAGCGAGCAACCATCTGGAAGGGCCCTGGAGGTCCTGGAGCAAAAAGAAAAAAGGGCAGACCAACAGCTCACTGGGTCGACGACATACCAGAAGTAGCAGGAAGAGAGTGGGTGAAAACAGATACCGATAGGAAAAAATGGAGGCAACTGGAGGAGGCCTATACCCTAAAGAGGCCATGACATATTTAGCTTATGGTATTTATTGAGCTTAATGTACTTTTTTTCTAACGGTAACCGATGTCTTGGATTAATAATGGCTTTTTGCCGATAAGGTGGTTTTATGTGTGTGTGTGGTCAGAAGGTTTGGCAAATTAAAAGGCGTGTTCTCAGTTGAAGGTTTACTGAACGACTGACTGTAAAGACGATGGATTCGATAATATAATACAGTGGTTGAGAGCTTAGAGTTAACTTACGTGCTACGTCATACATGGCCAAAGACTAAAGATTAGGTACAAGTAATATGCCTATGCTACAATCCTCCCCCCTTAGATTAAACAATATTTTTTTATTTGTTAAAATGAAATGAAATTAAAATGAAATTATTTGAGAATACAAAATTATCGATGAACTACTTAAAACTAAAGACGTTAACAATAAACAATGAGTAGTGAACAATGGTTTGACTTATAGTTACACTATGCTACTTATACTAGAGAGTATATTTTTGTCACATGTTGTTTACGCTACACTATAACTTTGTTTGAGGTTTGCACTCCCGATATTTCCTTGTAGGTTGGGTATCCCTGGTGGTTCGCCGATAGCACGTTGTGTGATCGCGTGGTTGATTCTTGTCTCGACGGCGCGGCGGCTTCGATGCGGCGCTTGCAATAGCACCACCCCACGTAGAGTATATATAGGGTTACTGCTGTGCTGACTAGGATGACTGCGGCTAGCGACATCTTGTGGGTGACGGTAAGGGTTTCGTCTTGCAGCGAAGCCTTGTTGCCGGTGGCTGCGCTGTTCTGCGCCACGATAATCATTTTGCTAGCTGGCTGGCCCATGATGTCTGACTGCTGGCTGGTATGAGTGCGGCGATAGTGAGCGTTTGTTGTAGAGTGACGGTTATTAATACAGTTGATAAAGACGTTGACGGAGACGGCTCACATGTCGAATCTCACGGTCTTCTTAACGACCCGGCCCGATTTCGTTGTTATCGGCGGTGTCGTAGTACTCGAAGTGTCGTATGAAGTCGTAACGTTCGCCGGATGTGGGTCGGTGTCGGGTAACGTCGTTGTTTGGGTCTCCTGGCGTGGGACCGACACGTTATCAAAGTCTAATAGGTAAGCTGGTTTTAGACGATCAAGTGATATTGTGACTTGTTTACCGTTGCAATCCAAAGTATAAAATTTTGGATGACGTTTTATTACTTTATATGGACCTTCGTAAGGTGGTACCAAAGATCTACGTGCTTCATTTCTAACAAACACATGAGTGTTAATGGCTAAATCTTTATGAACGAATACAGTATGGTTTTTGCTATGTAGGCTTGAGTGTGAGAGATTGGGAACGGATGACAATGACTTGGTTAACAGTTTGATGTAGTCGCTGTCGTTAATATTGGTTGTAGGTTTTGAATGAAATAGGTCACCTGGCAGTCTGAGACTACTGCCGTATAAAAATTGTGATGGACTGTATCCCAGATCTAATTTAACTGCCGAGCGCAACCCTAGGAGTACTAGAGGTAATTCCCGTAACCATTGTGCGCTATTTGAACATTTTGCCATAATAGCAGCTTTTAAGGTACGGTGAAGTCTTTCGATCATGCCGTTCGCCTTTGGTTTGTATGCAGTTGTGCGGACTCGTTCGATGCCGAGTCTTTTTAATAACTGCCGAAATGAATCTGATTCGAATTGACGACCTTGATCTGAAGTTATACGTACTTATTGGACAACCGAAACGAGCAATCCAATGCTCTACGAACACCTTAGCAACCGTTTCAGCTGTTATATCTTTAACGGGTATAACTTCTGGCCATTTCGTTACCCTGTCGATGATGGTAACGCAATATTTGAAATCCTGTGCCGGTGGCAGTGGTCCTATTATATCGATGTGTACATTTTCGAAACGGTTTCCTGTGCTGTCAAATTCGCCTATCGGTGTTACTGTGTGGCGTTGAATTTTAGATTTTTGACAGGGAACACACGTTTTAACGAAATTTTTTATG
Source organism: Hyppa rectilinea (assembly GCA_951799385.1). NCBI lineage: Eukaryota > Metazoa > Arthropoda > Insecta > Lepidoptera > Noctuidae > Hyppa > Hyppa rectilinea. Next base: position 2,156,254 of record OX637307.1, on the reverse strand, counting down.
TCGGTATTCATGTTGCTCCAGAAATACCTTGACTTAACTAAGCGTTGAGTAGCTGTGACGCCGGGATGACTCACATTGTGTAAAGTTTTTATGGCGAGTTCCCGGAACTGTAAAGGTAGATAAGGACGTATGTCATTTGTTGATGTTTCGCAGGCTATTTTTATCTCCGCATCGGGCATTGTTATTAATTTAAATTGGAGTTTGTCATGTTTGCGAAGATTTTGTAATTCTGGATCGGTTTTTTGTAGTTCGGCTAATTTTCGATAATCTACTAGTGATGGCATGATAATCTCATCGATTCGGGATAATGCGTCGGCGACTGTATTTTTGTCACCTTCTATGTATATGATGTTATCGCAAAATTGGGAAATGAAGTCTAGTTGTCTTCTAGGTGAGTCTGAAGGCGATACCTTTTTAGATAGGGCGAAGGTCAATGGTTTGTGGTCTGTTAGTACTGTCAGCTGTCTGCCTTCTACCATATGGCGGAAGTGTTTAATTGCCATGTAAATTGCTAAAAGTTCCCTATCGTACGTACTGTATCTAGTTTGGGTATCGGTGAGTTTCTTTGAATAAAATCCTAGAGGTTCTAATTTATCACTAACTCTTTGATTTAAAGCGGCACCTAAGCAAGTACCGGAAGCGTCTGTCATCAACACTAATGGTACGGTTGCGTCGGGATGCGATAACGTAACTGTATTATTGATAGCTTGTTTACATCGACTGAATGCTTCTAATGCACTTTCGGTCCATGTAATTTCTGTTTTGTCGCGTTTTTTTGAATTGTGTAAATACGCATTTAGTGGTGTTTGAATTTCTGCAGCTTTTGGAATGTTGAGCCTATAGAAATTCATCATTCCGAGGAAACGTCGGAGTTCCTCTATTGTATTGGGTTGTGGATAATCATTAATAAGTTGCGTTTTGTTTGCGCTCGGTTTTATGCCTTTTGAGTTGATGTGGTAACCGAGGAAGTTTAACTCGGATTTACCGAATTCGCATTTATCTGTGTTGATTGTTAACCCGATATTATTTAATCGTTCTAAAACTAACTCTAAATGTTTTGCATGCATTTCTTTTGAATCTGAAGCTATAATTACATCATCAAGGTAAGGAAATGCAAAGTCAAGACTTTTTAAGGCGTTGTTGACTAACCTTTGAAAATCTTGCGCTGCGTTACGTAATCCAAAGTTCATTCTAGTAAATTCGAATAAACCGAATGGAGTTATGACTGCAGTCTTTGGAATGTCTTCGGGAGCCATTGGTATATTATGGTAAGCTTTCCGAACGTCAATTTTAGAAAATATCGTTTTCCCTTTGAGTAAATATGTGAAATCAAGTAGTCTTGGTAATGGATAACGGTCGGGAGTAGTTTGTGCGTTGAGTCTGCGATAGTCTCCGCACGGTCTTATTTCACCGTTTTTTTTACTAACGCAAACAAGTGGGTTAGCCCAAGGACTATTCGAAGGTCTACAAATACCTAATTGCATCATTCTTTCGAATTCTGCTTTGGCGACTTTGTATTTCTCCGGATTAAGCGGTCGTACTTTTTCATGGACCGGGGGTCCATTAGTGTAAATGTGGTGTTGAACGTCATGTTTAGGATGCGTTTTAAAATTTTTTAATTTGGTTATGTCGGGAAATTTTTGTAGTATGAGATGGTATTCGTCGTTTACATCGATTGATCGAATACTCGATTCAGGGCAATTTGTAATATTTGTAGCGCGCGATATTAAGGTGAGTTTGTCTACTAGTTTTCTACCGTGTAAATCTACTATTAGTTTGTTAGCAGCAAGGAAGTCGGCGCCTATTATTGAACGTTGTACATCGGCTACTATGAACTTCCATTGGAATGGGCGACGTAAACCTAAGTCGACTGTGATGGATTTTTCGCCGTATGTTTTGATTTTAGTGCCGTTGGCTGCATATAATATGTAGTCTGATGTGGATGCGTTTTGCCTTTTACCGGCTAAAACTGACACATCAGCACCAGTGTCGATAAGAAATCGTACACCAGTTTTAATATCCGTAACACATAAACGATAGGAACTGACACCGGCGACATCGTATATTTGACCCGGTGTCTGAATTAGTTTTCCGGGTTCCTTTTGTTGCAATTTATTGTGTCGCCGCATTTACGCGCATTCGTGCCATAAGTGAAGGTCACATCACCTGGTTTTTCTTTTTGTCTTAGGTAATTCTCCCTATTTTTATAAGTGATGTCGCGACTTTTAGAGCGTGTTCGGGAAGTTCCACGGCTGTAACGATCTCGGTTCCGCGACTCGCGGTTCTGACGGTTATTAGAATCGTTTATTTTATTGTGTAATTCCAAAATTTCTAGTTTTATTTGTTTCATCTCATTTACAATGGTTTCAGGAAGTGTTGGGTCTGCACTCGGAGTTGTTTTAGTAACTGGGGCTATCTCCGATGGTCTGGTATTTTCCATGATTTTATCTGCGATTTTAGCCAAACCATCGAGTTTAACCTCGTCAGTGTCGCATGCGGTTATGACGGCCCTAACTGAGTGTGGAAGACGACCTGTCCACAGTAATTTAAGAGTGTTGTCTGGGACTTTATTCTTCCCTAAATCTCTCATACGCCGTAATAATTGTGAAGGCTTTTGATCTCCGAGTTCGATTTCGTTTAAGAGTTGGTTCATTTGTTTGCTTTCCGACTCTTCGTAAACCGAAATCAACCTATTTCTCAGTGTTTCATATTTATTGTTCTCCGGCATGTTTTCAAGAATGTCACTAATATCAGGTAATTCGTCAGGTTTCAGCCTAGCTATTAAAAGTTGACTTTTGTGCAGGTCACTTGCCTTTAGAGGGTCCACGATGGCGTTGAATTGATGGAACCAGAGTCTTGGTCGATCTTGCCAGAAGTCCGGTATCCTCGGTGTCATCGAAACACCAGTCATCTCTTGCGGCTGGTCCTGGGTTGACATGGCTGCAGGTTGTTGGTGAGCTGCGGCCTGGTAGCGTGGGTCGTTCATTTTCACGCGCGATTGTACTTTTAAGTCTTTGTTATAAACTTGGAACTCGATACGCGCGCGATCACGTCGGGTTCACCACTTTGCCGATAAGGTGGTTTTATGTGTGTGTGTGGTCAGAAGGTTTGGCAAATTAAAAGGCGTGTTCTCAGTTGAAGGTTTACTGAACGACTGACTGTAAAGACGATGGATTCGATAATATAATACAGTGGTTGAGAGCTTAGAGTTAACTTACGTGCTACGTCATACATGGCCAAAGACTAAAGATTAGGTACAAGTAATATGCCTATGCTACAGCTTTTATTATTAATATTATTATTTTATCATACAGTTCCCGGATAAACGTAATTTATGCCGCTCAAAATGAGTCACCGAAAATACGTTGCATTATGTTTAGTAATATGTTTAAACTAGTAAATTTTAATCGTCTCAAAGTTTTGTTTGTGCCACCCTTAAGTAAATTCGTGACAAATTAAATTTAAATATAAAGATGTGACCTAAACACGTAACAGCGTCAGTCAAATGAATGACAGTTTAGGACCTTAACACGTTGAACGCCAACGCGGTCACCGTGTGTCCGACAAACAATAGTTTTTCTATTGTGTGTGCTGCGTGGCAGTCAATGACTTAATCGATATAAAATTAAACTAAGTGCTTTTAAAATCCACTTTTCCAGTAAAGCATTATTATTTCAATCACATTTTACGAAAAAAGAAAAATAAAGACGAGTCCATCAAGCGCAATAAATCTCAAATTCTTATTTAAAAAAAATACACGCGCATGAAATACTTTCACAAGTCAATAAAAGCTTGATATGGACAACGCGAGCTTGAGGCTAAATCCACCTTATTTATAGTTCCTTTGCCCACAATAATCCTCAATGCAATTAGCGACCAGAAAAGACTACAAACAATACAAAAGATACCTCTCTCACTTAATAATTCCTTTTCTTCCATTTGTAGTACGATGTGATTGAACTTTGTTGAAGCCTTGCAATAATGTAGGTTATTATTTTCTTTCACGAGTAATGGTCCTTGTAGCACATATCAGTGGTAACACTAGCACTATGAAAACCGACCTTACTGCTTTGAGATAAAAGCGATGACAATGTCTAATTGTTGCCACTGATATGCGGTTTTTGTAAAGCAAGAGATATTATTCAAGACAAGACAATTCGTGTCGATACGAGTTAAGAATTCCTATGCAATTCATGGTGGGCTCAGGTTAGCGCAACGCGTAATTTACGCCACTTAAGTGAGTCACGGGAATTACGTAGCATTTTTTTAAACCTGTAAATCGGCTCGCAAAATAAGTTATTAATTCGGTCGTTCAAAATGAGCTAAAATATTATCTTGACTCATTTTGAGCGACGCAAATTACGTTCATCAAGCTATTCTTCATTAAACAAACGATATTTAAACCATAAGCGTTTAGTCGCAAACACCATAATAACACCTTCAACAATATGGACCCAACTTTTGTAATATTGTTCCCACTTTTGCATCAAAATGCGAGGGAAATGTTGATTTTGGCTTATCGTCTCTTTACACGCGAATTCTAAATGACGTTATAATACGTTATTTGAATAAGATTAGACGTTAGAAATTAAAGTAATGCCTCGTTTAAAGCCGTTCTCGAGATTCGGCTTATCTTTGGGAAGTTTAATTATTTGATTTTAGTACCGCTGTTAATGACGTCACAGCTGTTTTGGAATCCCTGTTTTTGTATTGTATAATGTGAAATATATTAAATGTGAAAAGGAATGTAGCTAAAATCAATAAGACAAGTTTTTTTTTATGAAAGTGCTTAATGCAGTAAGAGGTCATTTTGTGTACTGTTTGTTTGTTCTGTTAGTGTAGAGAGGCCAGCACATCAAGTTACCACAATCTGTCAAATTTCTTTGATAGTATTTCAACTTTATTGCAAAGACATAAGGTTCATTTTTAATTGAGAAAATTTGACAGTTAGGGATAGCTTGATGTGCTGGCGTCTGTACAATATGCCAACGTTCTACCTGCCTTTATGTATACAGGGTGAAATTTAATCCATGGGCAATATTTTAAGGGGTTCTTGTACTCATCATTATGAACAACTTATACTAATAGTACAAATCTGAAATCACGAAAAAAAAATCTGCTGCACTATTAATTATTCTCGCATAACTCGTCAAAATGAAGGGATCAGCTGGTTTTTTTCGCATTTAATCTTGTATTGACCTACTTGACTCGACAGAAGTTTTGTTCAAGTTTCAGTAATTCATTCAAAATTCCCATTGAAAATGCACCTTCAATTTCCCGAATAAGTCCGTAGTAGAAATTCGTAATAGTCCGTAACAGGTTCTTTTAAACACTTTATAACAGAAATTTGCCAAATCGGATCAGTCATTTTAAGTATCTGATCGGTCATTTTAAGTATCTGATGCACTTACCAACAAAACAGCATTACATTATTATTTTTTAGATAATTGTAAAAAACCAAACCTCATATTCTGCCATTCTTATTAAGACTAATGATAATGATTAAAAATATTGAATGCTTCACATAAAGTATATTCTTCACATAGATACATAATAATTACAACACTTAAACATAATAATATTATCACCCACATTTCGCCTGTTATGTTTAAATCCCATGTAACACACACAACATACCATATAACACATACATAATAATATAACTTACTACAATATAAACCGAGCAATATTAAGGTAGATATTTGTAATCATTGGTCCCTTCTTTAGAAAGGCCGGCTATTTAACTTTAATTGAAACTGTACCCCAGAAAAAGAAATCTTATCAAAATCCTATCTCACTGATCGGTGCTTCATTAATTAAACAGCTTTTAAAAGAACTGCTCTTTTAATAAGACTACGCCAAAAAAATGGAATTTTATGCAGCTGATATGTAAATGCTAAGAGGAATGTGTAGTGTTACGTGAATGGATAGAATAAGGAATGAGTTATTTACCTATTTACTTGCTAATTTTCCTATTTATTAATTAAAATTGATAGTTTTTATTTTACAGTGTGTTAGGTTAAACGAGGGACATACTTTCAGGAGTCACTATACTCATGAAAATGAACAACTTTGACTATGGACTTAAACCTGAAATCACAAAAAAATCAACTGCTAAGTTCATTTATGTTCCCATAATTACTCAAAATGTATGGAATAGCTGTTTTTGTTTTGATATTTCAGAGTTTGTCCCATGGACAAAGTAGTTGATTTTTATCAGTATACTGACCCCTGAAAGCATGTCTCTCGTTGAACCTAACAAACTGTATATTGATAATTTCATTATCATTTCTAATATTGTTAATCACTACATAGTATAAAACAAAGTCGCTTTCTCTGTCCCTATATCCCTATGTATGCTTAAATCTTTAAAACTACGCAACGGATTTTGATGCGGTTTTTTTAATAGATAGAGTGATTAAAGAGGAAGGTTTATGTGTATAATTTGTCGACATATTATGCGGGCGAAGCCGCGGGCGGAAGCTAGTTTCATTATAATTAATAACAATTTCTTATTTTAATAAGTCAGGCTTTTGTTTAAATTTGTAATTTTTCGTTTGTCATTTTAACTTTTTACAGACCGATAACTTGTTTGTGTGATTTTAAACTGTAAAAGTAACTGTGTTTCTGAATACAAGGTTTTTTAGCTGATTTGCACGGATATAGTATGTGACTTTTTTTTTGTTTATTTTTGTAATTGTGCGTCCTGTTTGTGCTGAATAAATATTTTTTCTTTCTTTCTTTCTAAATGAAAGTTGGTTACAATAAATAAAATAAATGAATATTTATGTCCTTTCGGAACTCTGGTGACTGAAAACACGTGTGGGAATTGATTAACAGCTTCATTCCTCTGCATCACATGCCCATACCGTGATATGCAGGAATGAGGAAAATGTCGTGAGAATTTTTTTGAGTAGGTATGCATATGGATGGCTATAAGAGTATGGTAAGCCCAAGGAAAAGATGGATAGACTAAATTAAAGATGATATGACTCAAAAGGACCTAGTTGACCTAAGTTGATAGAGAAGTAAGGAAGAAAAACACATGTTGCGCCGACCCCAAATAAATTAGGATAGGGACAGGAGAATTAAATGATTTTGAAATAAACTAGCTTCTGTCCGTGGCTTTGCCCGCGTAGATGTCGGAATTTATACCTCAGGAACGTACTAACGGGATAAAAAGTATCTTATGTGCTATATGACATTATTGCTGAACTGGTCCCATTTGGTGCAGCCGTGAGGCACACTTCCTTGCGTACAGCACTGGCTCGTATATACGAGGTTATTTTTCAATGACCGGCCAAATTCTCATTGGGTGTTCTACCCATGAATGTGAACAACTTTCACTATGGGACCAACTCTGAAATCACGAAAAAAAATCAATACCTACTCGACTAAAATGTATGAAACAGATGATGATGATGATGTGTGTGTTGTATGTATGTAATGGTCACCCATCCAAGATCCAACCGCGGCAAGCATAGCTTAACTTGTGATTGACTCGTGTGGCTGTTACTACTTTACCACGAGCTGAGTTAGTAAATTATCGTTTGAAAGATATTTATAGGTAAGTATCGATGTTTAAAATAGACACTCACCTTGAAGAAAACAGAAAACTGTATAAATCCGATTCTTTTATAATGTTGAAAGGCAACAATATCGAGACGGGATTTATCCATATTCCCTCAGGAAAATAGAAAATGGGTCACTGAAATTTTGATGCAAATAGAAGTAGCTCAGCTTTTAGCTGCCGATGTTATTTTACCTGAAATTTTCTTCGTCGTAATCCGGACAATATCATAATTAATTTAAAGATACTACAACAAAACGTAGTTGTTCGGGGACCGTGAGGTATACAAAGGTGAAAATTAAAAAAAAAACTTTTGTACAAAAACAAACTGCTCGTTCCAATAAAATCCCCTAAATCAGTCCCCCAGGGAACTACGATCCCCAGTGCTGGGGATTCTTTAAGTACTAATATTCTTCTAGTTCTTTTATAGTCCCGTCTAAACAAAAAAGCCACTTACAAAATAACAAAATAATATTTAATACATTTATAATTAAAAATCTATCTACAGAGGGGATAACAATGACGTAAATTATTTTTTCTAAAATAAGTTAGATGTTGAAAAAAAAAAGAACTAAAAGCGTTGAAACTGGTTCGCAGGTCCGACCAGTGCAGCGTCGTTGGAATCGCGTTCTAGATAGCTAAACTGGCATTATCACCTGAATAAAAAAAATTAAAACAAATCGAACGCCCTAGGTGGGACTCGAACCCACTTCTTTAACTATCTCTGTTTTGTATGAATGAAAAGGTTTTTTCTTTCTTCCTTTCAACACCTACTTGATAGTTCCCTGTCTCTTCTGTCGATAATGTCACTATGCGACCGTTATACAGAATGTATTGTAGAAATTATGTGCCTCAGTATAAACCCTTTTTTTTTTTTTTTTTAAGGCTGGGAAATCATCCAATGACTGCTCCCGCTCTGGGTGGAGCGGAAGGGAGTGTCAGACTCTTACTGACTAAAACCCATCCATGTTCCTTCCGTAGCCCTTTATGTTCCGGGATAGCGGTAACCCTTTCGGACAATCCCGCTTACCCGGCAGGCATGGCCCTGGGGGGCCCCTTCATATGCTGACATCTCTTTGAGGCGCGCGTGGAACATATACGCGCCGTCCGGCACGGGTCTGGTGCTGATCGGAGGCCCGCGCCTACGGTGGCCGAGAGTCGTCACGTGGCTTCAGTGTACACCCTGTATTCAAAAAATTGAACGCCCTAGATGGGACTCGAACCCACTTCTTTAACTATCTCTATTTGCTGTGTGAATAAGAAGGTTTTTACATCCTTCCTTTCAACATCTATTTGACAGCCATTCCATGTCTCTTCTGTCGATACCGTTACTCTGTCTGCCACCATGCGATCGTTATACAGGGTGTATCGGAGAAATAATGTGCCTCGGTGTGCACCCTGTATACAAAAACACCATTAATGTCCTGACACCATCATGGCCTAATTTTATTCACCATTGTTGGACATAAAAAGTTCATAATCTTTTAAGTGAAGACTGATCGTTTTGCGTCCATTAGCAATGTAATAATAACCTTTGTAAAACATTTTTTTATTAGAATGCATTTAATGGAGTCAAAATCTCATGATGTGCTAATTTAATTTAATCATGGCTGAATTTGGGAGTATCGGAAGGACTGTAATTGATTGATGCTCGCGATAATATTCAAACTTGTTAATGTTTTTTTTAACTCATTTGTAGCGAGCATATCATCTTACGAAACGGTGAACTGTCGTCAATATGCCTATTTCTAATCTACTTATCTGAAACTGCGAAAAAAAAATCAGCTGTTCCCTACATTTTGACGAGTTATGTGAGCATAATGTATTGAACAGCTGTTTTTTTTTCACGATTTCAGATTTGGTCTAATAGTGAAAATGATCCTTAAAAAAATCAAATACAAAAAATCAAATCAATAAATAGGTATGGGTCATTTAATAAACACTCCTTTGTCTTAAGAGTTAGATAGTCCGCTGTGCAGAGACCACATACAGGGCAAAGTACTTCGGTAACCCAGGTAAACTACGTGAGATTCTCAGTAACACTAAGGCGTTGCTGGCCTTCCTTGTGGAGCTGAGGTGGCTCAAATGATCAATTTCCCCACCCGTACGAAAAATACGCGTATTGACGTGTAATTACGGACACTAACCCATACTACCTAATGTGTCAGCAATGGTTAAATCTCTGATAGAACATTTTTTTTTCTTAGATGTCCGTAGTTGCGTGTCATCTCAGCGGGCCCTATCAGAATACTAGCGCTGCGGTATTTATTTATTGTTAAATAACGCAGTATTATGCAGAGACAGGGGCCTTTTCGGCCTCGTACTGGTCTTTGTTTATTTTTATTTATGCTTTAATTTTTATTTGTTATTTTCTTTTCATATTCTGTTTTGTTTTTATTTTTGTGTATTTCCTGTGTGTGTGTAGAATAAATATTTTTTTCGTTCTTTGTTAATAATGTTTGTATTCAATAGTTCTACGATGTAGTTTCTTAGGTTAAGACTACTATATATTATCTGAAAAACGTATAATACTACGTTTTAGAATAATATCAAAATTGAATAAAACTCTCGACCAAGGACGAGTATTTTGATAATAAGTTTCTCAGTAAAGAATGTTCTAAATAACGTTCATTTATAATTAAATAAAGGAGTATCAGTAATTGCTGTGTTATCTAAAAATAATCGCCTCAGTAGTTTTTACTAACGTTACAATTGAACGGATAGCAGAATTAGATCTAGATTAATTTACAAAACAGAAGTAAGAGGAGAGTTAATTACTAAAACACGAAGCTTGGAAACTTCGTCCAACTAACGGCTGAGTAATTTAATATTTAAATAAAACCCAAATATCTTGATAGCAGAAATCATTTTGCTTTAGTAATTTTCAGGGTAATGTTGGTAAAGTTAACAACTATAAATTTTAGTTGTTTTTCATTTTGAGAAACTAAGTTGAAAAACAATTTGGCTAGTTAGTCACTAAACCTTTTCTGTTCTGAAATGGACATATTTTATAGTGGGTTACTAGAGTGAACTACGAGTTGGAAGATTCAACCTTGGTTTATAATTATGTATAGTTTGCTCGCTGGTAAAGACATACTACAGTTAGTCAACCCATCATTACTTTTCACTAACGAGGGAGCTTAAAATAAAAGTAATTTTTAAACATCTAGGAGTAAGCACTACTAAAAACATATTTTTATTTTACCTGCGCGATTTGCAAAACAGTAATCTTTCTCTTCTTTGTCGCGGGTTTGAACATAGCCAGGCGGTTTACTTTGTGTTAATATCACTACTGCTCTCAAAAATAGACATGTCCTAGAATCAAAAATTCGAAGACATGACAATGTGACATTCACCAACCTGCACTGGGCCTGCATGGTGGATTACGGCTCACTTCCTCTCGAAGACTGGTAGCCCGTATCTCAGCAATGGGAACATTATAGGCTGATTATAGGTATGCACGTGTTTCTGTGGCGGTAAAACAGTTTTTCTTCTTTTTATATTATCTTTCAATAGACATCCGATGCACTCTGGAGCTCGCAAAGCAGTGCTAATATCGTGCTGACTGTTTTTACCTCAGCATGAGCTATTATTAGAGATAATTCAAAATGTTATATCATGCATTGGGCATAGTACACAAATATTTTGCTAGTTATGTTGAAGTCCTATGTACTAAATAGGGAGCGATAAGATAAGATAAGATAAGATTCTATGAGAGATGAGATGAGAGAGATGTGATGAGATTCTATTGCCAGCAACCGGGCACAAACACAGATTCCGGGCAGCTACTGAGAAATTCCTGATGGAAAAATCTAATAAAACTTTCACGACCCAGGAATTGAACTCAAAACCTCACGACCAGAAGTAGCGTTAACACAAAAAAATACGACTAAAGAATCATCTAAAACAATTTTCATTTCGTCGAGATATCGCTCGATATACATACAAAAAAAACCTTCAGCCGAATCAAGGCCATATTAGGCTCATTTAGGATACATAACATAATCGGCCTATGATGTTCCCACTGCTGGGACACAGGCCTCCTCTCTAAGAGAGGGAGTGGGCCATAATCCACCATGCAGTCCCAGTTGGCAAATGTCACATGTCTTCGATATTTTAATTCTAGGAAATGCCGGTGCTCGCGCAAGTTTTTATTTATAAGTTTTTTCCGCTTACAATTTCAAAACGCAGAATTAAGCTAATCATTCCTTCTTCCTACCCATACATTCCTTATCAAACGGAACGAGATTGGAAGATCATCGCGCACGACCAATCAGAGGCGCGCTTTTTCCGCCGCTGCGAACCAATCGCAGCCCACTTCAGCTATGATTTAAAAATCCTCTAGACAACAGTTTAAGTTCAAAGTGCAGTGTGAATACTGAACCGCGCCGCTCCATAATCATACCGCTTACTCAACCCGCAACCGCATCAAAAACTGTATAACTATTAATAAATAAGTGTTGGCCGACACAAGTGTGACATTTAAACAAGTGAAAGTGCACCACATTGAAAAAGGAAGAAAACCAGATAGCACGTGTGACGTCTGCTAAGCTAGCTGTCCTTGAATCCACGTGTTTTGTCCAGAAGGTTCTCAAGTAAGTCCATTGTTCAATGTTACTTTGGACATTGACTCAGCATTCGGCCCGGCTGACGCACGGCCCAGTTAAGATATTGTTTGGTTGCATCTTACACGCATAGAACACAAATAAAATGTATATTAGTGTGTATCACGAAATAGTAGTATATAAGCTGTAACTTGTTGTAAATAAATCAGATTTGAATTTTATATTCTTATCTCATTTCCCTCACTGTGGCCAAGACACCCTTCGCCATCTCTGATCAGTCTCGAGAGTCTGCGTGACTGGCAGTGAGTAGACCCCTTCCGCACCTGGACATCCTTTCCACTATCCGTCTGTTACCTTAGGTCGCATGGTGCAGACATCCCGTACTTATCTATATATTTATTTATTACGTGCTAGGTATATGGTAGGTTAGGGCTGTAGGGCTGTAGGGCTTGTAGGGCTGGTAGGTCTTAGGAACTGTTAGGCTGTTAGGACAGAGTAGGCCCTTTAACTTATCATATATTCTCATGTACAACCACACCCTTAACATTACTGCGACCTCACGTGACGTGTGTTAGGGTGGGTGTACATCCATCAAGTTCCTATTTCTCATAACCTCATATCCCTCAAGCTCAATTCTGTGTGTCGTCCAACAATTCACCACGCTAAAATCTACATCCCCGCAAAAATTATTTACACGCATTTATGGTCCTTCAAAAGCCGCATAGACTTATTCACCAGCCGGTTTCCTCACGATGTTTTCCTTCACAATTTTAAAAACAGTGCTGATGACATTAAATACACAAATTAAAGTACCTGCTTGGGTTAGAACTCACGACCTACAAGTCGTAGTTCGAGACCGATACCACTGGGCCACCACTGGTCATTTAGGATATGTTTTCAAATCAATTAGGCATTTAAGTTAGATGTTTTTGAACAATGAAACTCTTCTCAATAATATTAGTCCATTAAACAGAAAAAACCTCTTTCTTCGATTTAAAATAAGAACCAGAACAATATAAACATAACTGGACTATAACAAACAAACAAAACAAAGACAAGCAAAACAAAAGTAAATCGAAATCAGTATTTAAAAAACACTTTCCCTATTTGTTTTTCCAATCAGTCCCATTCACAAGTTACCAAGTTCGTCTCCGCGGAAGATTTACACAGAATCCTTTCGAATCTTCTCGTAGATTTGGCGGGAACTCGTATTTTCTTCCCATCGATTGGTTGGGGCTTTATTACTTTGTTCGGAAGCCATTTTTCAGCCGCTTAGCGCAAACGCAACCCTCTCCAAAATATCTTAAACAAATTTATTCAAGCTTACGTGGGTTGTTTTGTTTACATGACAAAATAAGTGCTGTAGACAGTAGCTCTTTAAAGGTCGTAACTTGACGTACATTTTTGGTGTAATCAACCTCGTTATTGCTTTATCATCCTAAGATTGACATAAAATGATAAAGTCTACAGGTAATGGTAAGTCTACAGGGTAAAATTAGATTAATTAACAAAACTCCGTAAACTGGATGGGTATTGATTTCTAATCCTTTACGGCCTCGCACAGGTCTTTGTTTTTATTTTTTTAGTATTGCTTTAAATTTTATTTGTTATTTTCATATTCTGTTTTTGTTTTTATTTCTGTGCATTTTGTGTGCAGAATTACATATTTTTCTTTCTATCTTAATCATGATTTATAACCAAAAAAAATCGGTGGTGCTTTTATGCGGTTTTTGCCGTAGTTACTTGTATTAGTATGAGTCGAGAAATCGTTTTTTTTTACCACATGCTACTAAACTGATATTACTGACCGACTGTCATTGACTAGAACAGTATTCCATAAAACCGTTTTTTTTTGTTTCATCCACTTTAGTTACCGACACCCATCTCACCTATGGTTTAATATGACTCCGTTATGTGCCAATTAGTCAATTTCAACTTTAGTGAAGGTTTAATTAAGCGAGTATTATTGTTAAAAGTGATGAAGCAATTACAAGGTCGGATATACTTGTTAGACATTTTTGTTCTTTAACTTTAGTTTAAGGGAAAAAAAATGTAATATTAAGACATAGAATAAATAATACAAAAGCCTTTGCATAAAGTCTAAAAACCATATTTTTTTAAAGAAACGGCTGGTTAACACTTCCTTTGACCCAAGGGCTATTTTTCCTTGGCTAAGCATTGCCATACAAGACTTAGTATTGCCATACAATGTGGTAATGGCTCCAGTCGCTTGAGTACATTACCAGTCGACAGTGATGCGAATTTTTGACACCATATTTCAATTAGTTCCAATTTTTATACAGCTTTATACAGTACACTAGCACTTTGCCCGCGGCTTCGCTCCCGTGGTCTTTACCGTGGGGACCCGTTATTTTTCCCGGGATAAAAAGTAGCCTATGTTACTCCTAGAAAACTAAGCTTTCCAACGGTGAAAGAATTTTTTAAATCGGTCCAGAAGTTTCGGAGCCTATCTAATCTTTCCTCTTTATAATATTAGTATAGATAAAAATTATAAAAATTTTATTATAACATAAAATATAATGAAGAATATTATTATTAGTTGCAATATAAAGTTAGCGTAAGTTAAAGACGTCATTCGATGACAAGATATTAAGTAACCACCATACAGAACTTAACAGATTAAGTCCAATTTCACCAATGAAACTGAACGCGATCAATACGTCTAAACGGCGTTCAAGATCTCTCAGTTTCAATATTCCACAGAAAATAAAGACACTGCACAGCTCTTTAACCCTTCTAATGTCGTATGAACCCCATAGGTTCATAAGGAAAAATCTAACCGTATAAATCGTTGAGCTCTAATAAGCAAACGGCTTCTTATAAGCGAACATCTAATGGGTTAAACGGGGTTATATGCTGATCGCGTTCAGTTTCATTGGTGAAGTTCGCCCTAAGTCCATTTGGATTGTCCGAAAGGGTTACCGCTACCCCGGAACATAAAGGGCTACGGAAGGTTTTAGTCAGTAAGAGTCTGACACTCCCTTCCGCTCCACCCAGAGCGGGAGCAGTCACTGGATGATTTCCCAGCCTTAAAAAAAAAAAGAAAAAAAGTCCATCTGTAAATGTGTTCTTAAGAGACTGGAATATTCGGTGAAATATCCATCTTTCAAAAGTTGAGACTTTGTGAATGAAACTTAGGATCTCAACTTTTACTTATGTTTCAGGATATTGAAGAACTTCCCAACGCGACAGCTGAAAAGTCCTACTTCATTTACTTCTAAATAATGAATGCTTTCAACGTAATTTGCTTATTTTATCATTAAAACATAACACAATATCACGTCTGTATTTCCCGAAGGATTAAGCAGTGTTCATTTACTACTTCCACATACCACCAGTTTTGTATAGGTCCCATACAATAGAGTTGGAGCCTATTCTTTAAAATGATGCAATTGTGCGAGCTCGCCTTTTCACAACTCATAAAATGAGGTGAATCATTGTAAAGAGAAGCTCACGTCAATAAAATATGAAATTGTTTTGAATAAAGTGACTTATATTATACAGTCAAATAAAATAAAATAAGTAATTATGTGTGCTCATATTACTTGTCAGTAGGTAAGTTACTTTTGTGAAAAGAAAAACATTGTCTTGAGATGATCACAGCGACCAACTGTTCTTATCGTTTAAATAGTTGATGATGTAATGTCATGCCTTTGAACAAAGATTGAATTTTACATTACCCTTAAAAACAAAAGCATTAATTGTCAAATTTTGCAATAAATAGGGTAGCTAGTTGTAAAAGGTTATATAAAACCCAACAAATGAGTTTATAAACCGTAGGAAACCGGTGAAAGGATGCACGCAGTTGCAAAATCAAAAGTCATTTCTTCAAACTAGGGCTGAAAAGCAGCACTTTTGAACGTCAAAATTACATACGTTAGTGCTCCAAAATCGCCTTCAGCACTTCCAAGTGATTTAGTTGAAAATTACAATTGGCGCGACAAACTCCCCAGCAGCACAGCTGCTTTTAAGTAAGAAGAAATTCATTCTATACAGCACTTAGCATGGTATTGTAAATGTCATACCATCGTGAGAGTACCAGGATTTATTAGAGCTTTTTAGGGATATGAGGTCCGAGTGCCCACTTTGTTTTTCGAGACATCGCCAAGTGGTTGGTCGACTCTTCACGTGACCACAGGGCTGGCCTATTTTTTGGTCAAAGAATCAGCATTTGCCAGCCTTTTGGGAACTTTTCCTGTTGACAGTGATGTGGACGAATTTTGGATGCTTTTTGACTGTTATAGTTATTATTTTTATACATTCTGCTCTTAGAGCTGATATTCTCCGTTTTAGCACCCCCCCCTCCCCCCTCCCCTGTATAGCTCCTTGTTGGAGAACTAATTAAATATATTTTGAATATCAGCGGCTTTGCTCTACAGTAAATGATAATTATGATATATAATATTAGTAGGAAGGTACTAAAATAAAATCGAATAAAACAACCCGTCTGCGTCAAGAGATTTTCAAGTTCCACTTCCACTATAATTTTCTCTTTATACGATTTATACTAGAAAATAATCAATCAGTTTTGTAGTGAGTGCAATTGACCGTTCGGATATCGGCACGTGATGGATGGTGAAATGCGCTGTATATTTCGAATATTAAAACTTTTCAAACTCACCTGAGGTTTTATTAATAGTGTACAATGATTTTGTTCTAAGAGAAGAAAAAACTGAAGAAATATCTGTTTGTTCGTACCTATTGAGTGAGAGTATTACAATAAACATTAAGTCAAAGTCAAAGTTTTTATTAATGAGATTGTTGGCGATACAACAAGGTCTTCAAAATATTTTATAGTAACTCAAAAATCTACCCTAGTAGCCATTCATTATTGCTTGCAATAAAATAAATATTTATATTTTACTTCAATTCATTGTTTTTTCTAATCCTTATTAATCAAGCTCAAACCAATTATTGACCTTATCAATTAAGAAGGTTTACTTACATAATACCTATTAATTACTGTCGGAACTACACGTGTGTGCTGCTATAATAGAAAGTGTAAAACGCTGCAATAAATTGGCAAATAAAAAAAAATTACAATAAAAAAAAAATGTTGACATCAAATACGCTAAAGTTTTATTTTGAACTAGCTGCTGCCAGCGGCTTCGCTCACGTTAACATCGGGAATTATCCCAAGGGACCGTACTACCAGGATAAAAGATAAAAAGTATTCTATGTGTTAATCTAGGTCATAAACTACCTCTGTGCCAAGTTTCATCTAGATCCATCTAGCCCTTTGAGCGTGAACAAGCGACAAACATACAAACAAACACACACACTCACAAACTTTTGCCTTTATAATATTAGTGTGGTTACAAGAACAAGGCAGACACGAACAGGGAAGTATAGTCGCTATATATATAAATACGACAAATATAACCAAGCTTCAAGAACAAATCCATCATAATCATAACTTAAGTACTGACTTTGATAGATGCTCCCGATTTTCAGGCACCTACATATTAATACGCCTACGTAAATACTTACTAGCTAAATTACGAGAGACTTATAAAACCTTGCTAAGATTTTAATTAAATTGTCTTATCCACCTGTCACGCAAGTAACGACACGGTTGGCGCAGTGGTTGAGCGACTGACTGCTGCGCAGCATGTCGCGGGTTCCATTCCCGCACGAAAGAAATATGTGTATGACCTGCAAGTATTTGTTCCGGGTCTGGGTGTTTTTCTATATATAATATGTATTTATTTACAAAAAAAAAAGTATATAAGTAGTTTATCAGCCATCTCGTTACCATAACACAAGCATTAGGTTGCTTAGCTTGGGACTATATGGCGTTGTGTGAAATGTCCAGGGGTATTATTATTATTTATTATTAACTGCTTACTTCTATAATGATTTGTGGTTAATGTACAGACGCCAGCACATCAAGCTATCACAAACTGTCAAATATTCCCAATTGAATTTGAACCTTACTCTTATGTAATAAGGTTGAAAATCTATTAAAGAAATTTGACCCATTGGGGTAGCTTGATGTGTTTGGTCTCTGTACTTTTTTCTTTTTTTTGATGGTGGGAAATTATCAAATGACCTCTACCGCTCTGAGTGGAGCGAAAGGGAGTGTCAGACTAAAACCCATCCATGTTCCTTCCTTAGACCTTTATGTTCGGTGTTCGGTTACAGCAGTCCACTTCTGGACAAGCTGATGCGATTTCAATGTAACTAGCACTGGTTCAGTAGGTATCTGCCGTTATTAAAAGCTCCTATTAATCTTATTTGTTTTTTCCATATAAACTGAGAATATTCCTTAATGTAGACTACTGCTTACTCTCCAATTATTCAACCTCATCGTTCTGAAAACCCCTAACTAAAGCATGTATTTTCTTAATATATACTAGCTTCCTTCGCCCGCATAATATGTCGACAAATTATACACAAAAACCTTCCTCTTGAATCTTTCTATCTATTAAAAAAACTGCATCCAAATCCGTTGTGTAGTGTTCAAGATCTAAGCATACATACAGACATTAGGACGCGGGAAGCGACTTTGCTTTATACTATGTAGTGATTTCAAACTGTAACTAAAAGTATTTATTTCAATATTAAACTATTTACGTGCACTAATTGCCAATATGAAATTAAACTATTTCATATTGGCAAGGCGTAAGTCATTCAGAAAGATGAAGCTGGTTGTCTATGCTAAAACTTCATATAAATAGGTTCTTATCTAAATGATGGGCAAGAACTCCACTTATACCTCTTTATATTAAATCAAAATATTGTTACAAAATATGACGTAGTTGCGATGTTAGTAACAACCTTGAGAGTCATTGGGTAAACTCTGACTGTAGAACTATTTCTCTAAAAGCGAATTTCACCAATGAAACTAAATGCAACGTTTTTTTTATTCTGTGGGTGGAATCATCAAATGACTCCTCCCGCTCTGGGTGGAGGGGAAGGGAGTGTCAGAATCTTACTGATTAAAACCCATCCATGTTCCTTCCTTAGCCCTTTATGTTCCGGTTCCGATAGGTAAGTAACATTTTTTCTGTGAAATTATCACATTTCTTTTCTGTGGTCCTGAACGCGGTTAAAATTATGCTAATCGCATTCAGTTTCATTAGTGAAGTCTGCACTAAGAGTACAGAAATAAATACCCTCTTAAAAAACAGTGATAGCCTAGTGGTGTGACTGTCGGACTGTCAAGTCATAGGTCTCGAGTTCGAACCCAAGACACGCTCTTCTGATTTCTCAAAGTCATGTGCGTATTGCATAATTATCATTTGCTTAAAAATCTGTGACGGAAAACATCGTGAGGAAACCGGCATGCCGGAGAGTTATTTCTCAACAGCATGTGAAGCTAAGTCAGAGGCCCATGGGGAGCATAAAACTCTGACACCAGGTTAGTCATTAACCACACGAAGAAGAAGAAGAATACCCTTTTCATAAAACTGACAGATGCATCATCATCTGCCCCTTTTTCCAGCTATGTTAGGGTCGGCTTCCAGTCTAACCGTATGCAGCTGAATACCAGTATTTTACATGGAGCGACTGCCTATCTGACTTCCACAACCCAGTAACTGAGCAATACAATACTCCTTGGTAAGACTGGCTGTCAGATTTTCGGGCTTCTGACGACCCGTAACGACTGTCAAAGATGCACAAATGACAGCCGGAAACAACGGCTTAACGTGCTTTTCGAGGCACGGAGGAGTCTCGGTATGTAAAGATGGTCACCCATCCACGGCCCACCCCGGCAAGCGTAGCTTAACCTGGTGGATCGACCTGTGCGGTTATTAGTACTTAGCCACGAGCTCCTCTTATAATAAAACTGACAGATGGTTCTGTAATAAAGAGACAAGTGGGTACTTATTGCCGTCATATATCTACAAGTACCTATACTTAAATAAATAAATAAATATACTGCACCGGTCTCTCAAGTACTTCATTCATTGCAATACAGTTGACAAGCTCCAGTTTCATTCGGGTCAATACCCAACTTAATTAAAACTTTTGCAAACTATTAAATAGTAAATGAAACCTTAGCAAATATTAATATCGCACGTTGAAATATTATGTTCTTTCATAATATTCTGTAGAATGTTTGAATATAGGAAATTCAATGGTTTCGTTTGCATTTTGCTTGTAAGAGCAATAATTTGAGTGGGTGGGTGGGTTGATTCCTTGTTTTGTTTTTTAATATTTAATTAATATTTTTATTGTATGAGGCTGTTGAAAAGTATTTTTGAACTTTAAATTGCGTTGAACAAACTGTTTAGTTTAAAACTGATGTAAGTTGAATTGTTCATTGAGAGTTCAAATTTGAACAGTACAATCTCACTTTAGATAAAAATTTATTTAAGAAATTTGACTTTTCTATGCAAACAAACGCTTTAACTTCTCCCCTTTAAATCTAACTTTCCTATAAAACACCAACATTTTCTTTTAAAACTTTTAGTCCTAAAAAGGTTCTAGTTTGCTACCAATAACAAACCTAGCGGAATAACTTATTCAGCATTCCTAGAATCCCAAAAATACTATCCTACTACTATTATAAAGGCGAAAGTTTGTAAGTATGGATGTATGGATGTTTGTTACTCTTTCACGTAAAAACTACTGTATAGATTTGGATGAAATTTGACACAGAGATGGTTTATATCCTGGATTAACACATAGGATATTTTTTATCCCGGTAGAACATTCCTGTGGGATAATTTCCGACCTCCACGCGAGCGAAGCCGCGGGCAGAAGCTAGTACCCTTATAATTTCGTTACGGCGGTGCGCGGTTCCTCCATATAACGTGACATAGTTAGGCTTACCTATTTGACGAATAAAACCTATTTATCTGAGGACGACGGTAAATCTCAGAGAACAAATATGAGTATTATAGAAACTTATAACTAACTTAAAATATTGAATATTTTTTTAAGAAAGTGAATTTCTGTTCTCTTCTGTAATATACATAGTTTCTTATAGTGGTGTAGGTACAAATACAGGTTTAGGCAACATAAAATATTGTTCTTTTTTTTCAGAAATTTAACGGCACAGGATGGATAGCCTTTACCAGAAGTGATCATCATTATTTGATTCAACAAATTCAATCATTTATCATCAGGATTATGCCAGAATATAGAAATTTGTCGAGGACAGCGGCTCTATTGATGCGATGCTCTACTAGAATAACTGTCAGCGTTCAGTGTTACTATTATTCGATCTTTTTGGTGATTTCAGTAACTATGTAACAAAATGGGTCAGTGCCACTTTCTGCGCCACTTTTGTTCAGGGTCAAGGGACATTAACGCGAAGCCAGTTACAAAAAATAGTTTTCTGTTCCATACATTTTCACTGCATAGGCATTGCACTTGTCTATGAAACAGCTTATTTTTGTGTTTCATTTTCGTTCAGAATCATGCACTGTATCCATGGCAACCGACTTCGCGTGGATCTCCCCTCCACCCCGTACATGGCCAGGTTCCACTGCATAGAAACTGCAAAATGAATAATAATAATAAAATTAATTTTTTAGTCCGTCAGCTAGAAATATTGGACACGTATTTTTTTATTTTTTCACATAAACAAACGATTACCTCGATACATTGTGTTAAAATGTGGCATGACATCACTTCTTTTAAATAGATTTTATACTGAAAGTGTCTGATATTTTTATGATCTGACTGACTACAATTTTTTTTGTTAACACCTTTCTTGACGAAGATATTTCTGAACAAAAATACTCAAAACTCCAATTGAAGACTGCCTCATTTTAGAAGTCTGTGAAAAATCCTTTAATTTTATTGTAACTGGCAGTAAACAGTTGAAATTCAGTTCCAATTGCTTACTTCAAAGTTAATGTTATTTTGTATTTGGCTTGCACTGGATGCAGTTAGTTTATGTACAGTCTAAGGGCTCCTACGCACTATGCGGTTAGCCGGAATGCGATCAACCGTCCGGCTAACCGCAGGACGCGGTTGCGCTTGCGGTTAGCCGGGTGGCGGATAGCCGCAACCCCAACCGGAACGTGCGGTTAGAAACCGTCGTGGTTTTGCGGTTGGATGGAACGTAAGTTTTTATCTGAATACTCTGCGGATTTTGTATTCCAGATTGCTGGCCTATTTTGAACCTCAATTATAAATTTTTCTGTATCGAAATCCATATTTAATTGAAGAAAATGCGCTAGCGTCGGTGAACACGTTCACTGTCAATGGCGGGCAACCGCAAACTAGCACTATCCGCTTAGTGTATATAGCAACCGCCCGGCTGGCCGTCAGCCGGGCCGCAGCGCTCAGAACGACCGGAGCGGTTAGCCGGCAGCCGCATCGCAGTGTGAATAAAAACTCCTTTCTCGTACAAATTTCCTATTGCGGTCAGCCGCACGGTTGGCCGCATTCCGGCTAGCCGCATAATGCGTAGGTAGCCTAAGTTACACTAAAAATGCAAATGATATCCCCAAAAAGTCAGCTTACTAACAAGCCCCAAGATTGGCCCAAGTATTTTGCACCCAACCCGAAGAAAGTTTGTCTTTAACAAGCGACCAGTATTTGTGTTACTTAACCGTTTCAAGTTAAAGAAATAAATGGATTTAACTTCAGAGTTTCCGGTACTTAAGCTAACGAAAAGTTTCTTATTGAATGTCGTCGCTAACCAAATACTGCATGAATGCAAGGAGGACGACAACGCAAGGAGGCTCTCTACACTAAATACAGGGCGAGTTTTTTAGCAGGCAACTGTGCTGGTTGTTAGAGCTGTGAACGGATATGGCCCGGCGCCCACTGGCGGCAGGGCACGGCATGGCAAGGGATTATAGTAAACGCAAATGATTTTAGATCTTATTTAATTGGATATAGAGTTCACATTCCGGGATGCCACCGCATACCAGAACGTGCCGAAGGACGCCAAAGCAGGCTGTGACGTATCAATGAAATGTGAATCTTAACAGTGTTAAATAAGATTCGAAATCATCTGTGTTACAAAAATCCCTTACCGTGCCGTGCCGCCAGTGAGCGCCGGGCATACAAGACCTTTTTTTTAAATGATATCAGATACCTGGATTTCAAATGAGTATGTTAAATAATATATTTACATGGACGCATTTACCATTAAAAGAGAGCCCAGTTTGTTATGTAAACATTAGTTGCTATACATAATTTTATATTAGCCAGGTACAGGGCCATAGAGTAAAAATATATTTTCCTACCTAAAGCATATTCTCAATGTCAGGAAAAACAAATATTGAAGTAATTTACGGAAAACTTGAAGAAAACCTGTGGGACCTGTTAGAATGATTGATTGACTACTTAGCCTTAAATTTGTGATACAACATAAATAAATAAAAATGCTTCATACTGACGTTCCCTTGGTGCCAAATTGTATTTTTTTTTTGAAATATTTTGTCCTTTGGCCAACCTTTGGTGATAAAATAGCGAATTTATTAAATTCCAAACTTGCATACCTTTTTGATTGCAACATTTTTGGTTTCGGCTTCAAATAGATAGTCCAGAATATAAATAAAAAAAAAATGAAATTCAAAATATTAAATTAGCCTATCAGATGATTTTTTTTTTCAGGATTCTGATCTTTTTTAAACTTATTTAAAAACAAGAGAAATAGAAGAAATCTAAGGTTTAAAGGTGATGTTTGACTCGGTAACAACAAAGTTATGTCATGGAGTACCCACAAGATGGTAAGACCCATTAAGACAGGCCCAGTAGCGTTAAAAGTGGCACAATAGAAGAGAAGCCTTCTAAGGTCAGTTGTGGGTGAACTCATGCTTTGGACCTTTCCGTCTTCATGTGGTTAAGTGACTAACCTGGTGTCAGAGTTTTTATGCTACCCATGGTCCTCTGACTTAGCTCCACATGAGGCTTTGGAGAATAGCAATGAAAATCCGTTGAGAACCATAGGATTTAAAGCCTTCAGGTTAAACCAAACAGCTTCATAAATAATTTACAAAAATAAATTTTGAGTGCCATGCAAAAATGCTCGAACCAACCAATCCATAACATCTGACAGTGCGGTATGTTCACATCTCGTTGGAAGTCAGCGCTTGTAACGCTTTAATAAAGCGTAATGATGACGCGACGCACGTTCAAACGAACACGGCAGATTGGAAATATCCGACGTTCTGTGTGACAGAATGACTGATGCCATACGCACCCTATTATGCGTAGCTTTAATATACCTTTATTGCTTTCCTGCTAACCAAAACGCGTAGCTCTTGACGTAAAAATATTGTGTACAACGAGTGTACCAATATTTTATGTTTTATCTGCTCATTTTAAGGTAGACATTTAATTTGATTGATGCGGATTTTTGGTTTAAATTTCAGGTAATATTAAAATGGTAATTTTGAGTGAAAATGTTTTTCGTGCATCTTGAGTAGGGGATTAAAAGAAAGCTGATTTTACCTATGAAATTAAACGCGATCAGCACATAAACCTCGTTTAAGGGCTGTCAGTGTCTTTATTTTATATCAAAATATTGACATCGATAGGTCTTGAACGTGATCGAAATGGCACTAATTCTTCAAAGTCATATAATTTACTTCAAATAGGCACAATAAAGGCAATTTTAAACGGCAAAAGGAACAAGAAATATAATTGATTCTAGTCGCCCCTTCCAAAAGGTAGTTTCGTATGGAGAAGAATGGGCAAGAAACTCCACCGTTACTCTTTTAAAATGTTCTATGTTGTTCTTCCCACGCAAGTAGTCGTTTAAACAAAGAGAGCAATCGTTTGAACTAAAATGTCCGTCACTTTATGCCAAGATTTTTTTAAACTTTGAAAGCTTCCTTAGAAAGTCTATAAATAGTAAAAAGCAAAGTCCGTTTTCGTTAGTAATAATACTACTGTTACAGTTAATAAATTGAAATCTAACACGTGTCCATCAGTCCTTTATCCTTAGCCTTCCAAATCCTTTATTCGGGAAAGTTTAGAATAAAAATTTCAAATCCTTCATACCGGAAAAGTCTTAAAATAGGAAGAAAGGAAAATATTTTATTGAGTACACGCATAGGAAATCCAAACAGTTAAAATAAAAGGGGCAATTAAAATTAACAAAATGAACATTATATTCAAGTCTCAATGTTTTGTATATTCCTACTATTTAAAGCACCTGCCATCTAATCTCTTCACCACCCTTGGTTGACTGGTAGAGAATGCCTAAGGCATTAAGTCCGCCTTTGTACCTTTATTGTGTGCGAAAAGTTTAAATAAATAAATAAACATTATAAACTGTACGATTACGCTAGCATGAGCATTTTTACCTAATGTAAATCGTCATTCTCAGTAATAGTGTTGAATACACTTTCAACAGTACGTACACGTACGTGTTTTCAATAAGACGGTCGAAAAAAAAAAAAAAATTTCTTGTACAATAAATAAATATTTTATCAAGAAAGTCAGCAAGAAAAGTTTTTCTTCCATCTCAACTTATCACGTGTATTAGCAACCAAGTGCTCGTACAAAAACAATAACATCGAGAAAGAGTATCTCTATTAATCATTATTCTCATTAATCTTTTGCCTATACTAGTAGCATCAAGCCTTCACTAACCTAACCAATTTTTAACAAAGTACAACTCAAAAGAAAAATCTTATAAGAAAAGAATATCCTCTAATTTAATTTCGTTTCTAATTTCAACCTTAGTGATGGATTTGCAAGCGAAAGAAGAGAAATCTTATATCTTTTTTTTCTTAAAAAGTCATTTACGAAGAGTTTTTGAGGCAATAAAATTAATTCACTAAGAGCCCTCTTTGATTCTAAACTTTTGTAGGGAGAAGTACTGACAAAATTATTTTTCGAGAGAGGACCAAATCTTGGAAGTACTTTACGTTTGTTTAAGAAGAATATTGTTGTTGTTTTATTTAAAAATATATTAAATGTTTCTTTGATACATTAAGTCGGCAACCTTATTTAGCTAGCACTGCGGTTAGTAATATTATCAAGCATAAAAAACAAAAAAATGAAAAGAGAAAATTAAACTTTGAAGTATTGCAATGTTCCTTTTTAAATGAAATGATAAGATCACTTGTGAATCAAATTGTTTTCGTATTACTTTATGGAAATTTTTATATTTAATTTTATTGAATGGTTTTGAGAATATTGTCTTATTTGTCTAGACTCCACACGTGAACGTTGAACGTCTCGCTCAATTTATTTATCATCGATGACTGGATTTTATTCAATTATTGGTGTATTGGTAAAAGAATCAGTTCCATATCTTTTTTATGTATATTCAGTGAGCAGTGAGAGTAGTGGTGGTGCTTTACTTTGTGTTAATAATTTCCTCAACACTACTCTAAAAACGGTGAATTAAGTCATCGTGAGGCATCCGGCATGTACAGACGCCAGCACATCAAGCTATCCCTAACTGTAAATTTTTTCCAATTGAAAATGAACCTTATACTTTTGTAATAAAGTTGAAAATCTATCAACGAAATTTGACAGATTGTGGTAGCTTGATGTGCTGGCCTCTGTACTAGAACCAAAAGTTCGAAGACATGTGATATCTATCAATCCGCTCTTGGCGCGTGTGGTGGATTACGGCCCACTCCCCCTCACCAGCTGTGGAGGAGGAGGCCAGTGTCCCAGCAGTGGGAACATTATAGGCTGATTATGATAAGCTTGTGCTAATAACTATAAAAAAAAACCGGCCAAGTGCGAGTCGGACTCGCACACCGAGGGTTCCGTACAAACCTGTAGGTATATAAGTAAAAGTTCACCCATCACGAGAATCGAGTCATAGTTATGGTATTTTTTTTATTTTGAAAAAAAAACAATTTTTTTTTATTATATGATGTAACTAAAAATTTACGGTTTTCGCAATTTTTCCTTTATCTGCACTGTAAGACGTTACTTTGTACCAAATTTCAAGATTCTAAGTTCACGGGAAGTACCCTGTAGGTTTTGATTCCCGTGCGAGTTTCGAAAATTTGCGGCATAAACAGCTGTATCTTTTGATTGCTTTGGCTTAGAAGTTTGATTTTTTCACAGCTCCAAGGGACAGTAGACCTGAGTATTAGATATAAATTTCAGTTTGATACCTCCACGCGGTCTTGACAGACGGACGGACGGACAACAAAGTGATCCTATAAGGGTTCCGTTTTTTTCCTTTTGAGGTACGGAACCCTAAAAAAAAAATTACGCTTGAGTGCAGGCAGTTTTCAATGTTTTAATTGATATTTTGGCGTGTGCTAGCTGGCATGTGGCAAATGATTGATTGTAATCTGATGTGTTTCGAGATGTTAATTACTTCTCATACAATAAATGTGTAAAATCAAGTTCTTTCAAATTGAACAGACAGCTGTGCTGCTGGAGAGTTTGTTGCGCCACTTCTTCTTCCCAGCTGAAGCACTAGGAACTGGTGAAGGGTGGGCGTTTTTGGGTTACTGTCTTATGTAACTTTGACCTTCAAAAAGTGCTTTTGATTTTGAATATATTAAACTCTTTGTGTTCTAAGCGCGCTACATTGATATTGATAGTATCAATCCATCACAGTTGAAATAGTTAAAAGTTTATGCTAAAGAAGATGTAACGTCTGTTCAACAATTATTCATAACGAAAAACATTTTACTGTAGCTATTACGAGTATGCTAACTACTTTGCAATTTTGCTTTGATTTTATTTTCGACTTTGTTGTTAAAAGGGCAAGTGTACATTTTATCACATTGATGCTCATCATAGGAGATTATTTTAGTAACAATATTTTTTTTAGCTCCGTGGAACCGCCCTGGGGTCTTTTAAGTATGAGGAGGAGTTGAAGCTATACACTACATAGATGTCCATCTCCTTCTTACTGGAAGTAATATCAAAAATAATACTGCTATAAGAGGCACCCGACTAAATTCATCCCGATACAATTCAAGGTCAAAAAGAAAAATAAAACCCTCACGATAAAAAAATAAAAACAAAAGAGCACCATTTTTACTTTCACGAAAAAATCTGAAACATAATGCACCCTTTCACAGGACAAACATGTTGAATGTCTTCATTATTCCACGTCGTAGCTATGGTCACTGCCACGCCAGTTTTAATATTTAAGGATTTATGGTCCCACAGGCGACATTCATTTCACCATCTCTTTACACTTCAGGCCACATAAAGTAATGTTATGGAAATTTTTCGCGTAGAACGGTTTTTAATGTGTTAAAATGCTCTGTTTGTTGAATGAGTTTAGAATGTTTTAGAAGTCATTGTTTGGTTTAAAAGGTATATTAGTTTTTCTGTGCTAGTCGCTAGTGATAGCCTGATGGTGTGACCGTTGGACTGCCAAGTCATAGGTCTTGAGTTCTTCTTTTTTTATTCATGTGCGTATTGTAAACTTGTTTAAAAATCGGTGAGAGAAAAAACTGACATGTTTAAGAGATAGTTCTCAACAGCATGTGAGGCTAAGTAAGAGGCCAATGGGCAGCAAAAAATTTTTACTCTAGGTTAGTCACTAACCACACGAAAACAAGAAGAAGTTTTTCTTCATTGCAGATGAAAATCTTAACCTCGTCAAATTTCGATGTGATGTACCGATTTGAGAAGCTGCCTTGTTGGTCTAGTGGTCACAACCGCTACTGCTAAGATAAGGTTCTAGCGTGGATATCCAGGTCTGGAAAATTGTTAATGAATATAAACTGTTTTCATCAACCGGGCACATATCCAACTAATCTACGCTTCAAATGACACGGGCCTTAAATATATCTGTCCCAATAATATGTTGCACTATAGGTACACCTCTGATTGCCCTATAGGGATAACAGGTGTGATGTTATGATATTATTATGTAATGTTATTAGAAAAAAAAAATATACGAAATCAAAATATTTTTTTACTACTCTAATCATTCAATAAACCTGTAATCGCTGCAGGTGACAATATTTTGCAGAATTTCGCAGGCTGTAATTCGAACGCTTAGCATGGAAATTCGTATCATGAGAACGAATTATTATGTATGCGCACACCGCTAATTAGAATTCCAAGTGGAAACCAACACAAGAATTTAATGCAATAGCATAGTTCGTATCGCTAACATGGTGTACAATAATACCAACTAGTCTTGAATAAGAATTTTATCACTACCTGAAAATATGACACGATAAAGTTGACAGGTGTCAAGCCAAAACAATGTTCGGAAAACCCGGTTTTTCTTTACTCGGAATTAAGTTAATCAAACGTAGATGTGTAAGTCTTATTTTATATTATTTTTTTTAAATATGATTTGAATGATTCATGTTTATGTAATAACAAATTATATTACATTTTCTGCTTATATTATTTTGATACAAATCATCATCTGCCTAGCCTTTTCCCGGGGTCGGCTTCCAGTCTAACCGGATGCAGCTGAATGCCAGTATTTTACATGGAGCGACTGCCTATCTCACCTCCACAACCCAGTAATTGGGCCATACGACACAAATAATAACTAATATTCCGCTCTAGCCATAACTTTGGC
The DNA here is from genome assembly GCA_951799385.1 of Hyppa rectilinea. Classification (NCBI taxonomy): domain Eukaryota; kingdom Metazoa; phylum Arthropoda; class Insecta; order Lepidoptera; family Noctuidae; genus Hyppa; species Hyppa rectilinea. Next base: position 2,126,700 of record OX637307.1, on the reverse strand, counting down.
TTCCACTACACAAAAGTATATAGTGTAGTTACCTGCGGAGCTACCCAAGTAGCATCCCTTAGAGGGTAATACAACATTTTGGGGAGTATATTAAATGTGACCCTTACTGACCTCCGGCATTGTATGAGAAGATTCATCCCCTTAGAGCCATCCTCTTATTTACCCTTCTGTTTACTTTTCGTCACTATAATATGCTTCGAGGGATCACTTTGAAAAAGCCTTTGATTTTCTACATTTGCATTCATGAATAACTTAGATACTATTTTATGCATGTAGTTTTTCATTTATGTTGCTCGGAATTGTACCTTTTCTTTATTGTTTCATACATTTGTTTGATATCATAAGGGAATATACCGGTCAAATACATCAACCGTTTGCTTACTATCCCAGTGAAGATCTTGAACATAAAAACAAAAAAGCAATTGCAAGCACCTCTCAGCCACACCCTAAATCGAAATCCACCAATTTGAGCAACCGACTTCGAGGTAATTCTAACTCCAAACTGATTGAAAGACTCCACAGGGGACCTGAACATGTTTAGCAAAGAATTACATAAGACGCAAACAAAAGGATAGATTCAAAATGGGGTGTGCGGACACGGAATAGACGTTGATTGACAAGGGTAGTACTAGTTAGGTACTGTTGAGGGATGTAACATTAATTTAACAGGTTCTGATGATGAATAAAGAATGAGAGACGACCACGAGGTAGGAACTACATCTGAAATAGTCTGGGTATGGGATGTAGTGCGACCGTTTTGGGTTTAATTTTAATTAATTCTAAGGAGAATTACAAGTATGGGTCAAATATAGACATACAACAATCGGCTTACTTAGAGTAAATAACACATACCATAAACCCGTATGATATGTACCCGTATGAGAGTAAAAGAGCAAAGGTAAGGTTGGAAGAGAGTGTGGGTTCGAATCGGGGAAAGTATCAATGTGACTTTTTAAAATCAGAAGTACTTTCTAAGATTATCTTGGACATCGATGACATCGTGACGAAACTGTTCTCGTAATACCTAAGTCTAAAATCTGCAATCCACCACAAACGACTGATAGTCATAATGCCTGCTCTGTTTGGGAAAGGTTTTTTCTGCAGTCGGACAATAATAGGCTGATATATTGATATCTTTATTGCCTTGATATAGTTGTGATCATTTGAAGCCTGTCAAAAAAAAAATTGGCAAACTAGTTATATTTTTATTTACAAAATAAATAGGTTTACTAATCACAATGGCATAAAATAAATTCATTCTGGTTTCCTGTCAAAAAAAACCCGCCTAGCCTTTTCCCAACAATGTTGTTGTGGTCTTCAATGGTGAATTCTTAATAGGAATTCCTCTTTGATATAAGGCATATGATACCCCTTTCTGTTTCTGACGACCCACAACGACTGACGAAGATCCGCGAATGCACGTTCAAGGCACGATGGAGACTCGGTATAAAAAGATGGTCACCCATCCACAGATCAACCCCGGCAAGCTTAGCTTAACCTGATTGATCCGTGTGGCAGATATTACTTAGCCACGAGCTCCTCAGCCATTATGACAATAGAGATAAAAGTTAGTTGACGGTAATACTGGCAAAATGGCTTGTATATAATAATTATTTTACTCGACACAATAATAAACAACAAGCTTGCAATTCTACACCATTACGTCCTAGGTAGACAGATAGCACCTACACCAAATTTAATAGGCAGTGTTACAAGTTAGCTTGCAGCCTGCTAAAGCAATTACATTGCGATGTATAGGTACGCTGGGGTGAGCAGCATTCCAGGCGTTTCTGAGGCGAATGCAGTTTCAACCGTATAGGTATAGCAATATTGGTGGGACTAAATACTGTGCGATATTTGACGAATTGTTGTACTAACATTGGGTTTAGTGTTAATTAAGAGGTTGGGATTGGAATTCGGTTGGTTACTAATTAACCACTGTTAGTGACACCAGATATTGTAGTTTAATTACACTTGAAATTATAAGTGTTTCGTGATGCGTTTACAAAAATGCCTGTTACACACACAACAACTATTTTTGCAACTAAAATAACAAGGTAAAACAGACGATTAATAACAAAGACTAAAACTAGCTTCATCTTTCAGACTGACCGACCCCTTGACAATTCAAAGTGCCTGTAATTGGTTTATTTTTTATTTATTTTTTTGTTGAATGATGTGCCCTAATACAGAAACATCATAAAAAATACAATCTAGCTTAATACTAAAGCTAATGAGTAATTCAAATTTGACTTAATTTGCTAAGTAGAATAAGCCTAAGAATGTGTCCATTAACACTTTTCTTATTGTCTCTGTTAAGGGGAAGACACTTTGTTCTTGTATTCTTCATGGGTAGCACTCACTTCACTACATTAAACTAACACTTCACTAAATTAACTCAAAAGGTTTTGTCCTTTTTAGTCTTCTCACTATGTCCGTGTTGTCGAGGAGCTGGATAGCCTCGATGTTCACATGATGGTGAAGCCTTCGTTCATGAGCTTCGGCATTCTTTTTAATTATATCTGTGACGAGGGCTACTTTGAGGTCCCGATGAAGGTCGTCATTTCGAATGTACCAGGGCGCATTGACGATTCCTCTGAGTACTTTATTTTGGAAACGCTGTATTATTTTGATGTTGCTTTGTTTGGTACAGCCCCAAAGCTGAATACCATAAGTCCATACAGGCATGAGAACTTGTTTGTACAGGTCTTAATTGGTTTATTTGAAATAAATGCTTTGAGTTTGAGTTTGAAAGCGGCTGAATGTTGAAGCCAGACGTTGAAGAAGAAGAGTCAGTTTTAAGTATACAAAGTGAAATTGAATTCATGGGCAATATTTTAAGAGGTCATTGTACTCATCATTATGAACAACTATTACTACGGGAACACACCTGAAATAGTGAAAAAAAAAAACAGTTGTTCCCCTACATTTCAACAGGATATGCGAACATAATATAATTTGTCATCGGCTTATTTACCAGCATGTGGTTTCGGTCCATGTTTAATCGTGTAAAGTCGTGTAAACACGTGAATATATAAAACTGCAAAATAGAAAAGTCTGTCTCTCTCATCAATTAAAGTCCGTGACTGTACCAATGACATACGAACAAACCATTATTCGTCGTCACAATACGAAACACGAGGAAACAATAGAAAGACACACAAAAACAAACATTGACGGATTCCGAAACAGTTTTTACGTTTCGCTAACCCTGAAATGGGGGCTAGAAAAACGTTGTTTTATTCAAATGTGCGATACACCTGTGCGGATTTAGATTACAGGCAAACAATCCGTTTGCTGCCTATAGAGCATTTGGCACGTTTCATGTGACCCCTGTCGGCTCTTTTTATGGTTACAATGTTTACGAGTGTGGGAATTTTCGTTTGTTTCAACTATTGATTCGTGTTTATTAATATTTACTATTTTATGTAGTTTTGTGATTCGGATTGGGTTGCTGGTTTCAATTTCAAAGTCCTTTTTATTAAAATTATTCAGAAACAATGCCTTTAAATTCAATATGAACAAATTGAGTATATAGAGAAAGATTTTGTTAGTTTTTTGTACCCGGGCCTGCTTACAATTTTTTTGCCACCTATATTGTGAGAAAATGTTAAAAAAAACTTTGCAAATTAATGATATTACAAAGAAAAGCACGTCATTTATGGATATAAATGACGTGCTTTTGGCTAGACAGAAGCCCAAAAATCTGGCAGCAAGTCTTACTAAGGGGTATCGTATTACCCAGTTACTAGAGATAGGGCTGTGGAGGTCAGATAGGCAGTCTCTGCATGTAAAATACTGGTATTCAGCTGCATCCGGTTAGAATGGGAGCCCCAACATAGTTGAAAAAAGAATTAGCAGATAGATTGATAACCTTCTACCATGGAACCTGATGACAAATATCCTCTGAAATGGATGAATGAAATGAAAATGCTACTGAACTTCTACACATTATAACTAGGTCAAACATTTTCATGGAGGTTTAGGTATATGATCCCTTAATTAAGTACATGCATTACATCACGCTTGTTATTCCCGAAGGGAATGGCAGAGGTGTACCTATAGGACACCAAATTTTGGCCAGGTATGTTTGAGTCCCAAGTTATAGGGGGCGAGCCTATTGCCATCATACGGGCATACATCCATATTCCTGGCTGCTACTGAGACATCCTAGATGGAAGAACTCAAAAGCACTTTGTCCGACTCGGGAATCGAACCCAGAGCCACATGCTCAGCAGTAAACCAGCGAGGCAGTCAGATTCCAACTAAACACCAAACAAAATACCATAAATATATAACTAATACCTTACTAAAACAAGTACAGTCACGAGCACTAATTTGTATACACTTTAACACGTTTAAAAGGGATTTTCTCGTGGAATAACGATAACTTTGTTAGGCTTTATTAGCCTATATAATTTTAGTATGGGTTCCCAAATACTATTTCCGTAACTCAAATTCAAACTCAAAGCATTTATTTCAAATAAACCAATTACAGGCACTTTTGAATCGTCAAGGGGCCGGTCTGTCAGAAATATGAAGCTAGTTTTCCATTTCAAAGTAGTAGGTACCTGTGGAGAAGAACGAGCAAGAAACTCCATGGACACTTTTTTAAATCAGAAAATGGTAACAAGAAGTGGGTTACATCATTCATGTTGAAATTATACATGTGAGAACGATGCAGAACGTAAAACGCACCCGTAATAAAAGATTCAAAAAGGGTAACCAATAACAGTTCAAAAATTAAATACATTTTAAAAGGTCCGTCCCTACTGACGGCACTCGTTCACGACGCATAGATCACCATTCAGCTCACCATTTTGAAAGGAGCTTAATCATCCAACAGCGCACAAAACCTAAAATTCCACTAAATGCTGAAGGAGAAAATTTTAAAGTTGTTACACATGTTAAGTGCTCATGACTGTACATAGAATACCGATCGGCAGCTAAAGTTACTATTTTAATCCTGGACTACTTAGTAGAGTACTGAACAAAAGTTGAGCACACTCTCATAATAGTGAATAAAGTATGGAAAACACTTAAATGGAAATGGGCAGGACATATGCTGAGAGAGAGAAATGAGAAATGGACTAGACTAATATCAGAATGGTACCCCAGGGATGGTAAAAGAAGTAAAGGTAGACAAATGAAACGCTGGGAAGATGATCTCAAAAGAGTCGCTGGTCCAGAATGGACCAGAATTGCAAGAGACAGAGATAGGTGGAAGTCTTTGGAGGAGGCCTTTGTCGAAGGACAAGCTGTTGTTAATGTAATTATTGTAAAACAGTAATAAAGGCTTATTAAAAAAAAAAATTAATAGGTTTTTCCATCATTGCAGGAATTCGGCAGAATATCAGCGGCCAACCTGCGGATGGTGAGTAATGGGTAGCTCACCGTCCGATCAGGATTAGGCCCGTGCCCGACGGTGCGTACATGTTCCACGCTCGCCTCAAAGAGATGTCAGCATCAGTGAAAGGGAGGCAATGTTAGGGCCGATGCCTGCCGGGTCAGCAGGATTGTTCAAAAAAGTTACCGCTACCTCAAAGCATAAAGGGCTAAGGAAGGAACATGGATGGGTTTTAGTCAGTAAGAGGAATACTCCGTTCATAAAAGACTAAGGACCGAACACGGATGGGTTTCAGTTAGTAAGAGTCTGATACTCCCTTCTGCTCTACTCAGAGTGGGAAGGGTCATTGAATGATTTTCCACCTTTAGATTTAAAAAAGGTATATAATAATATTGTTTTCGACCCATTCTGACCTTTTTTTAAGAATGGAAAATATCGTAAGTTATGTTAGAAATATAAGTAACTACCACATTGGTCTAGTGTCCTTAAGGGCCACTGCATTGAAAATGTAGTCTTGGTTTCAATTTCCCACCAATAACCCGAATACCAAATTTGTGCCCGGTTTTTAGGAATAGGTTCACCTCCCAGTATATGATACTTAAACATAACTGCCTAATCTCACTACAAAAACGCAAACGATATTTCGTAGAACGATAAATAAGTTTGAAAAAATCTACGAAGAATTTAAAATCAGTAACTAATTCCGACAAAAACTTAAACCATGAATTCCTTTTAAATCTCACTGTACAGGTTACTGGCAGATACCTACACCATGTCAGCGTGGGAGTAAGCGTGGGTGAATCAATATTCCTAAATTGACTGCACCCACACACCCCATCATCTTCTATTGGTTTTATCGATCATATTAGTGTCAGGACGCCTTATAAATGTATAAACTAACTCAATTTTACGACTGCTCGTAAAATCACTTAAAACCTTCTTTCATTATCATCTGAAAATGCATTCTTCGCACCTTAACTTACTGTGACGAAAATCTTCTAAAATTATGATCTGATTATTATATGAGTTTCAGTCAAGTTTTTTTTGCCAGTTGTTGATTTCTTTTTATTTCGTAAATTAGACCTTAGCTTAAGCTACCTTAGGGTGCTTTTCGGGGAAATGAAATACCTACCAAAAAACGACCAATTGAGACTTCCCGTGACCCAACGACTGGCTTTTAACTTGGCCAGAGGCTAAGCATTGCCACACAACGTGGCAATGCCGCCAGTATTTTGAGTACCAGTTGATAGCGTTGCGGAGGAGTTTTAGCAATTATATTTTTTCCAATGTAAGTAGTTTTTATCTCTAAAAAGAAGTTTCAATGTGCATATTATATGAAATAAGTTAAGCTAAGATTTTATTTTTATTTTCTATTTATAAAACAGATTCGTTTAACTTTACTGGAACCCCAGCCAGCCAGCTACTACATCAAGCTTCAACATAAACCATCGTAACTTAACTAAGGTAGTGTACGTGCTGTGTAGTGACACAGAAAACCTAATTGAAGGCACCGAGAGGGGTCATGTCTCACTCTTAAGCCAGATTACATGCGGTAATCGGCTTATGCGCCAAACACCGACTTTTACGATCCCTGTTCGTTCTAATACCTAAAAATAGTGCGGGTCATAGTGTTGCCAACTTTGGATAGGGTTACAAAACTATATTTATTAATATATAAATTGGCTAACGTCGGTAAAGTTGTTAGGTACGTGAATGTTATGTATGGCGTATTCTTATGGAAGTTATTTGTTGTTTGATTAGAAATTGGGTTTCAGAGCAAAATTATATTTGGAATAATACACGGATTTGTCTCTAAGCCCATGGATTTGTCATGAGGATTTGACTAAAGAAAAATAAAGTTCAAACTGATTAAGTGTAATACATTTATTATTGGGTGTAAAAATGAGCCTATTTTTATTGGTCAATAATTAAATAGGGCTCGTATGCTGGGCGCCGTAAATTTCTGTAACGCATGTTATAGGACTTGCATGCAGGGAACCATTTTCATTAACTATTGCGGTATAAGGAGAACTTGCAACACACGTTTGGTTGGTGTTTTAACCCATTGAGCGCTTGGTTTTATATTAATTATTACCGTGCCACCAGCGCCCAGCTCATAAATCGACAAATAAATATCTACGACGAATAGCGTGGGGCAATGACATAAAAAACGAAAACTGAACTTAGATGCGTAGTCGTATAAAGACGACTACGCACGGTTTCTACGACTGAGGCGGCACGGGCACGAAAAAATTTGTCGTATTAACACGTTGTACGCCAACGCGGTTACCGTGTGTCCGACGAACAATATTTTTTCAATTGTGTCTGCTGCGTGGCAGTCATTGTGTCTACTAGTCAAGGTCAAGAGAGTAAAGGCTCAACTTCTTAGTCATTTTCATTGGGGGTCTTGGCACACTTTTTACCAACCGATGAATTTCACTGTCGTTACGCTCACTTGGGGGATTTGCCCCAGACAGTGTACCAACTGTGTTATCGGCTTAACATTTTTATCACCACCTTGGCGTTTCGACTAAAAAAAATAATCCAATAGAGGAACTGTGTGTATCGATGAACTATTGAACTGTCATTTGTCATAATAAATGCATACTATGTTTAATTTCCTGATGCAAATAACACTGCGCCCAAAAATTAAAAAAAAAACATTTTCAATAAACTCTGAAAACCCACAGAAAAACATCACAGCATTCAATTAAATCCTTCTTGCAACAGCTGCGTCATTTATTTTCTTGCCAAAATAAAGAGTAGCGAAAAAAAAATACACTTCAGGCCAGATTTAAGTACAAACGTTTTGCGGCTCAGTAGGAAATCTTATTCCAAGTACGCGACCATGTTCTATCGCGATTAGTCCCTGATAAAAGGGTGGAGGGATCTCATTTCCGTCGGCGTGGACTCGTGTCGGACCCGGCGGAGGAAATGACGTTACGTTCCCAGTTTATTCTCTTGAATTTATAAACGGTTTTACCAGCTGGAATTATAAAAATAAAAAGTTTGCCAGATGGAATATTATGAAAATGAAAAGTTCTTTTTTTTTCGTGGCTTGGAATTGGGCGGTGGGTCCGTTTTTGTGGCTTAGATTGTAGATGGTGTTTGGCCATGATGAGATGATAGTCTTAGTGGCTTTTAAATGAGCTATATAAACGAAAGCAATAGTAGCACGAATTTTTTGGTGACTAAAAACGTTTTGATAGGCAATAAGATTAAACTAAAATGAAATATAATGAACTCAGTTTAAGCAAACTTTCCAAATTATCAGAATTTGCCAGGAACCCTAAACAACAAAATAAAAATAACAAATCTATTACCTTACTGAAAAAAAATCCAACCTTTTCCAAACAATGAATTTTGGAGGCAAAAATCACAAATCTGAAATAACGAAGCCTAAACTAACAAAGGGTCTTTTCTCTCGGCTTACGATAACGATCAAAAGAATAATTGCTTTGCGTTGTGAAGCAAGTAGTGTGACCCTTGTAGGTTAGCTGACATATTATTTGAGGGTCATTTATCATATTATACCTACATCAGTATCCACTAACACGAGAATCTGGAGATGAACTTAGTGACGTCAGCTTAGAGGATTTTCGATGACATCCTCTATAATTCTCACTAACACATTCATATTCAGCCTATATGACAGCCGTGATAGCCTAGTCGGACTGCCAAGTCATAGGTCTCGAGTTCAAACCCAAGGCACGCACCTTTGATTTTACGGATTCATGTGCGTATTGTATAATTATTACTTGCTCAAAAATCGGTGAAGGAAAACTTCGTGAGGAGACCGGCTTGCCTGAGCGATTTTTCTCTACATAAAAACAGCCACCGGGTTAGTGAAATTCTCACCATCAAGTTTGTTATAAAATTAACCCCTTAAATGTTGTACGAACCCCATAGGTTAATATGAAAAACTCTCTCGAACAACAATAAATGTAACCGTATAAAATGTGAGCTGTTATAAGCAAGCGGCTTCTAATAGGCGAACATCTGATGGGTTAATAGAGCTTATTAAAGGCTACAAAAGTTGAGGAAGAACCAGGCAACTATGGATGTATGATAAAATAACAAAAAAAAGGTGGCCAACAACGTCTACCTGCTTAAAACACACTGCGCAAGAACCCATTCTTCTATTGAGAGGTCTGTTATAATCTCAACGACTGTGGTCATTTGTAAATCCCTTTTGGATGCAAAACAATGAGTTGGTCTGTGGTAGATCTCAGTCGAGAGAATCCAGGTTACAGAACAATTAAACAAAAATATTTGTTCTTTTTACATTTGGCTCAGGGTCGAGCCATCCGGACAGATAGCCGTTCGCAATTTCCTTTTTCAATGAAAGTCTCCAATCGAAACATTTAACAATTCATGAAAACAGCACTTAGTGAGTATTTGGAAAGTAAATTACTGAGGGCCAATCTGTAGTGATTACTTTGGGGAATAGACGAGAAAATTTGATTAATTGTATAACCTTGGAATTATATACCGTAAAAATTTCTCACTGAAAACCAAACTTAGACAATATTCTTTTTCTTCGAGATAACGAATTCAAAAAAAACTTTTAATAATAAAATTGAAAACCGAACTCATTGTCAAGTTTTTATTAAATTTAATAAACTCCACCTCTCCAACTTCGCTACAGCAATCGGGAGATAAAATTAAAAAATATCGGGTAAAAAAAAAATAAGAATGAAGGTAAAAACGCGTCACAGGTGCGTTACCCATTTATATTCTTTCTGAAGCTGAAATTGGGTATTATAATGTCTCGTTTCACAGTATGACAGAGAATTTGCACTTCATAAGCGTTAAATTGGTCATTAGGCCTCCCCATCGTCAAATAAGCGTAGCAATAAAGTGTGAAATATTTATTATAACGTCTTCGCACGAGTGTTGAGATGGGATGTGTTCAGTAAATTTTGTATTACCCACCGTGAATGCCGTGATATAACGTGTGAATTGTTCGTTGTCAGCTGAATATCATTATATGACGCCAGCGAGGCGGAATCTTAAGGAGTTATCAACGGAGATTCGGGCGGAATTAAATGAGTAGGTTAAGTTAATAACAGCTGCTTCAGCGCACTTGTGTTATGATGAATTTTGTTTTAATTATAATGTTTGATGTCTTGTAACGACGCGACGGGTGCATTTCGCTACATATATTTTTGATTTTTTTCTCATTACAAATCGAATAACTAGGCGCCATACGCATTTAATATAAGCATATTAAATCTTTATAACAATTAATGTCCCGTCGAGAACGTCGTAAAAAGCAGTCAATTACATATTTCGCTGTTTTAATTTATTTATTAATATTTCAATGTGAAATATTTGCCTTTAGTGCACTAAAATATCATGTATATGAATTGCATTAATAATTATTATGCAAATAACATTTGGAAATAATGTATTAATCACAATGAAAAATACGACGAATTATTTACTTTCCTTTCTCCATACTGACCTATCAAAACAAACACACAGCCAAGTAATCAGTAGCTCAATCTCGAATGAAGGTAATACCGTGCACCAAGTAATTTACGAAGTAAGCTCCTAATTAGCGCCAACCAAGATTTAGACAGTAATGAAACTCATAAAGAGTTCCATAAATTTAATCGGTGAAGCCATTTGTGTTACATACGTAATTATGAAGACGTGCAAAGTAGCCTTTAGTAACATTACATGCGTGTATCTACGCGTTTATTATTTAAAATGTTTTAAATAAGTAATTTAGGAAAAGAAAAAAAATGGACAAGCATTAGCATTTCAAAAAAAATTGAAAACACTAGTTTTACACAACAAAAATTTGTGTTGCCTTATCGAGTCGATAGAGAAATGAAGACCGACTCATAATCGATCTTCACCATTATTGCTCCATGATAACGCCAGACCTCATACAGCACGAGAAATCGTTTTAACTCTACAGGCTCTGCAATTAGAAACTATTCGTCACCGTCCGTATTCGCCAGACCTTGCTCCAACGGACTACCATTTTTTTCGTGATTTGGACAATTTTCTACGTGATAAAAAGTTTTCTTCTTAGGAGGCAGTACTTTCACACAGTTTGTCGAATCTAGATCACGAGAATTCTATCGCAAAGGCATAAATGACCTTCCCATTATCTAATGGGAAAGATAGGTATAGATAATAAATGTAATTAAAAAAAAAAACAAATTTAAATTTTTCAGTACAAATCACAATTTCATACTTTAACCCCTATGAAGCTAGCCATTGTATTTTTCAAGGCTTATGAGGTAATAATTTACCTTTTACGGAGATAACTATTTTCAGATGAAATCTACCATACCCAATCTGTCAAATGTCTTTGATAGATTTTCGACTTTGTAATAAAAACATTAGGTTCATATTCTAGTGGGATTATTAGATAGTTTGAGATAGCTTGATGTGCTGGCCTCTGCACTTTATAAAACTAATAAAAAGAAATGTTACTTACCACTCACAGTAGCATAGCCAGTCCAATCTGCTCCTGAAACAAAAAAAACGTATAAAAACCAACGAATTTTGTGAAATAAAAGAGTAGAATTTTCTTTGTCGGTTTTGGGTAACTCACAAAAAATTCCAAGAAGATGAAAGTACACTATTATGTCTTGATCTTATTTTTACTGACATGTTTGCCTTCTAATCCTGTAATACCTAACTGGTTCTTTGAAAAGAGCCTCCAGGCTTTTTTACCGGTAAACGTTTCTAAAGAATAAAGGGTTTTATTTGCTTAGCTACAGGTTTTGATAATGGTAAAGATATGTTGTCCTTAAGACCTGGAAATCGAGTAGGATACGGAATGTTGAATCTAAAGGGATTTTCAATTGTTTCTGTATTTACTAGCTATTCTTCTTCTTCGTGTCGTTTGATCGACTGTATTTCATTAATTGTTGACCCAAAACTTTGCGCTTCCACGGCAGAGATCACTTAGGCTGCATATTTTGGAACCCAGACGGATATGAGGTGGAGCATAGTTTGCGATCCGTACCATGCTTGAATAAATGTTTACTAAAATTTATCTCGAGAATCATTAATTTTAAAATATCGTACCATTTAGATTGCTATCGACATGCTAAGAACAGGGTGCCGATACAAGTGTCAATCGCTCCGTGTCGATTCGATTTCGAAAATTGTTGATCGGTTCGCTATCTCAGTGATTCGGATTGTCAAGAACGCTACGAGTCAACGCATTTGTATGGGAATATTGATCGAATTTCGTTACACAATTCAACATTGTCTACACTTAGTGATCGAAAACGATTGATCACGTGACATTTCGAAAACTTATGCCAATTCCATACATTTCGGATTTATCTAATTTCGTTATCGTTAATGAAAATGTGACTTTGTCTAGGCCCCCTGGACAATCACAATACAAAGCAAAATATTTAAGCAAATATCTGATCGTCTAGTTATCGCACAATAACCAACCGTCAACCAAACAAACGTTGCGTTTAACAACTTGTAAATATACGTATGGACAGAAGCTCAGTGCCCATTTTCGAGGGCTGATCCCAGCGCGTGCGTCTCCCAATGTCAACAATGTTTATTCGATCCCCTGAAATGAGTGGAGTGTGTACTTTGCGGATCTACGGTGTCGTGTCTCGTTAACAGATTCAATTGTATTTTATTATACTCACACGCTGTTCGGATATCGGAGCGGATTGAAAATAGGGGTGGGCTGAAAGTGGGGTGGAAAAAAAATAATGTTTGCGTTGCATGTACCAGGTTTTTTTTTTTTTTTTTAAGGCTGGGAAATCATCCAATGACTGCTCCCGCTCTGGGTGGAGCGGAAGGGAGTGTCAGACTCTTACTGACTAAAACCCATCCATGTTCCTTCCGTAGCCCTTTATGTTCCGGGGTAGCGGTAACCCTTTCGGACAATCCCGCTTACCCGGCAGGCTTGATGTACCAGGTTTAAGGTTATGATTTGCAAGGAAATAATTGGTTTGGTGACAGTTTCTAGGATTGTCGTTACTTAGGAATGTAGTAGGTAAACAATAAACGAAAAAAACTTAAGTATTAACTTAGTCAGCAATCTGGTAGAATGATTTGTATGTTTACAAACATGTCACGGCAACTTTTTTTACTTTTGTTTGGTTAATGGCTCCTTGTGAGTGTTTAACACTTTATTTGTTGGTTAAGAGCGTTTTCCCATTAGGATGTTAGCAGTGCAACAGTAGTGCGGCAGAAGCACATGTCTTCACCTCAGAGGCCTGATAGACGTTTTGAATGAAATTATTATTATTATTCTTAAGGATAAGTATTCTAAATTACTTGCTATTACTAATGTCATAATGTGAAAGTGGCCTTATGAAAAAACACTGACAGTAAGGCAGGAATTAAAGCAATCGTAAAATATTATTTTAAGTTAAAAGGGGGCAACTAAACATTGACGACACTATACTTTTCGTATCATTCGCATGACCGACTCTAAAATAGCTACAAACTTGTTGAAATCAGTATTCTAAAAAGACACTGAAAAATACTTTTGAATTTCTAGCACCGTGTTCAAATTGCGTGAAAATTTTACTGTACGCTTATCGCAGAAGTTTATACTGTGAAGCAATTGAGCTCGAAATCTTTTTTAAAATAAAAAATCTGACTAAATACCTCCATTTGTAGTAGTATTCATTTGTATAAAAGGATTAGCTTGCAAATATATTTAATAACGTACTATGTAGCACTTCTACTTCATGTGTAGGTATTCTGCCCATTCGTAACCATACGAAACTACCTTTTGGAAGGGGTGACTAGAATCAATTCTATTTCTTGTTCCTTTTGACATTCAGAAGTGCCTATATTGTGCCTATTTGAAATAAATGATTTGACTTGGACTTTGATTTTACTTACACCTTTTTGCCAGCGAGCTATGGAGTGCAGTATCCTAGCTATTCGACCAAAAACATACTTTCGCATTAAAACAAAGTTACACGTTACCCAGAAAGCAGCAAGCTGGGGCTGGTCTGAACATCTCTGTCGCTTGTAAGAAGACATCATTATGTTTAAAGAACCGCCAATAAGCTCCGACGCACGGTAATTTCGCGGCAGGATGAAACGAAGATGGTGGGAGGAGCTTGACACCTACCGAAAGGACTGGCCGAAACTAGCAAAATTATGAATGCAGAATTGTGTGGAAAAGGGAAAGCAAGGTTTTAGCTCTGCAGTGGGATAATACAGGCTAGTTAGATAGATACGTGAACCATTTTGATAAATATTTCTATTGCGGTTGAGAAGTTATTAAAAACAAATTAAAAAAAAAAAAGTTTTCAACCATAACGTTACTGTTCTACACCTTTTTTTTTTTTTTTTTAAGGCTGGGAAATCATCCAATGACTGCTCCCGCTCTGGGTGGAGCGGAAGGGAGTGTCAGACTCTTACTGACTAAAACCCATCCATGTTCCTTCCGTAGCCCTTTATGTTCCGGGGTAGCGGTAACCCTTTCGGACAATCCCGCTTACCCGGCAGGCTTGGCCCTGAGGGGCCCCTTCATATGCTGACATCTCTTTGAGGCGCGCGTGGAACATATACGCGCCGTACGGCACCGGTCTGTTGCTGATCGGACGGTGAGTCACCCATTACTCACCGTCCGCAGGCCCGCGCCTACGGTGGCCGGGAGTCGTCACGTGGCTCCCGACGCCCGGGGTCGCGGTCTCCTGCGGCGGCTGGGACGGGAGGACCTTTCTCTCTGCCATCCCGCCACCTCCTTCGCGAGCATAACTTTTTCGCAGAAGGAGGTGACTGCCTCCCACTCCCTCTCACCCCGGACCATGGCTTGCACCAGAGCCGGGCGCGAGAGGTCGCCGCCGCCGATCGCCTCTACGAGGACACGGCGGTGCTCTGCCCATGCGGGGCAGGTTTGCACCGTGTGCTCTACCGTGTCCTCTGGGCGATCCTCGCAGTGGTGACACCCGGGCGTTTCCTCCCGCCTGATGATGTGCAGGAACCTCCCGAAACATCCATGTCCGGTGAGGACCTGCGTCAGGCGGTAGGTGAGGGCGCCGTGACGCCTCTCTAGCCACTCCTCAAAGAGGGGCCTTACCGCCACTATCGTGGCGTGCCCTACTGTTCTACACCTAACGCATTAAAACGACAATACGTAAAGTATTGAAATGTAATTATTATAATTTGTATGTAAAATATTCTGCGCCAGAATTTTCCTGTATTTTGACCGGATCTTATTTCTTTCATCATTTTACGAACACATTTTGCACGCGTTCCCTAATTCAACAGCCTTTTAATTTAATAAAGTATCCACGCTATTCACATACCACTTCATATGTAATCAATTCAAATGAAAAGGCGTATTATAAATTCCAAGAACGGGCATCATTTGCTTCAGATAAACATACGTTTCACGGAAAAAAGTATAAATGAGGCTCTGTGAGGCCAATCAAAGGCACTCTTTGTTATTCAATCCCGTTGCTTTCACTAAAAAAAGAGGCTGAAGATCTCTCGAAAAGGCTTTTCATGAGCCAAGAACCGTTTCATATCAACTCGAAATAGAGTGTGCATAGTGCATTGCGTCGTTGTTCAAACATTCCAAGACGCACTCATTCAAATTGTACACTCCACTTAGACTTGGCCTTTCTTGCATCGTTCGCATAATCGCGGGCAATCTTGCTGCATGCGGTGTACGGGAAAACGCACAGCTCTACCGATTCTTGCAAACATTTAGCGTGCCTTAAGCAATATTTGAGTACTTCTCTCGATTACGTTTTTGAAGTAAACTGCACGTATGTTTATTGGACGTTGATTAAGTAAAATAGTACGACCTACAGTCTTTTACTTAGGTATAAGTAAAATAGGATCGTTACGTCAATTATGACATCGGGATTATACCGAACCGATTATGCCCCAGAACACAAGGAGCTAAGTGACGAACATGGATGGATTTTAATCAATCAATCATCGTAAGAGTCTAACACTTTTTTCCGCTCCATCCAGAGCCTGAGGAGTCATTTGACGATTATAGACAACAAAATTATAGAAGACTTATTGTATTATTATCCATTAAAATGGCTATTTATTTTGATTCAAGTTCATTATTATCAGTAGTGTGTAGTGATAAATAATTTGGCCTAATTATTTATGCTTTTAAAAATTGCCCACTGATCGTAAGACAAAAGTAATTATAAATTAGGTATTGGAAATTTTGAAGGGACATTCGGTTCCCAAAACGTGTTTAATTTTAACACTATTACCATTAATACACTATTCAATTAATTAATATTATTGAGTATTTCAAACTAAATTGAATTCAATGGCACAGTTTAAACAAATCTAATTAAATTAGAATGTTTTGAATCACGTAGGTATTTGACCAAAATTTGTTAAACGTTAATTAATGCGAGGTAATAATCACTTTTAATTAAATTATTCAAACTTACAAAATATTACTAAGTGTTTATTGTTACATACTCATGTTTATGTCGAAATAACACGTGGTAAATAAAGCAAAATTCAGGGAATTTAACTAGTAACAAAGTGCGAGGTGTTTATAAATAGATTACCATTTGACCGTTTAGTTATCATACAGTTTTCAAGCTGACTGTATTAATATTTCCTAGGCCTCGATTGATGCGACAAGTTGGCGCGTTATTCACCTGCGTCGGCGCCGATCACAGCACCTGAACAACCGCCCCTTAAAACAGTTATTACTTCAGTGTGAGAATAAGAGGGATCTTTTTCCCACTGTAAAGTAATATTAAAATAATACTGATTTGAGAGTAAGTGGTCGGATTTTGAAGTCGGTTGTTGTTTTTTTTCTAAAAAAGATTTTGTTTTTCACTTTTTAGCTGTCCTGGCATCTAACACAAATGTAATCAAACTCAAGAAGCTGCTAAGTTAACAGTAGTGACGTCATGTTATTTTAGCATCATCCACATAGAAAATCCAAAAATAAAAACATTCTTAATGTTAACACAAAAATTATCCAAGGAAAGTTAGTTAAATTTATATTGAACCTCTGCGCAAGCTTCTTCTACTAAATGATTTTTTTTTTTTAATCGATCCACAATTGATGAAAATGTTGATGAACATACCTACATCAAAAACATACAAACGTACGAATCTCCTCGTTTTTTGCATTCAGTTAAAAACTAAATAAACCAAATAAATTATGGTTGAAATAATAATTAAGTTCAAAAACCTCATCAAAAATGATACACATTCATTAACAACTTGACGGAAATACGTCCAAATTACGACTCGTAATTAAAACTAAAATTAATTTCTACCTGCCACTGTTTCTAGAGAAACTTTTGTGGAATCAGGAACAGTTATATTAATGTAAACAGAACTAGAAGTAGGAATGGTGGCAACTATGCATCTGACGCTATACAAGCCGGGGCCGTCATACATAGTATATGAAGTGGTTAAAATACCGCAACCAAGTCTCATCAAAAACCTGTAACAAAATGTGAAATTGGATGCTTGTTGGAACTATGTTAATATTAATTTGATGAATTTTGTGTTTTCACTCCTTAAACATAAGGTTATTTTTATTTTTCATTTTTAGCATATTGAAGCCATTTTACGCCATTCTTCAATATTTGACCAATCCTGTCATCTTATTAAAATTGAGATTTAATTTGTCTGAGAAATATTAACAACTTATAGTTAAGCTGGTCTTTCGCATCTTTGACGATGGAAATCTCATCTCATCTTCTTCTTTTTCGTGTAGTTAATCTGACTAACCTAGTGTCAGATTTTTTATTCTGCCCGTGGGCCTCTGACTAAGCTTCACATGCTGTTGAGAAAGAAATTTAATGAAATCTCATGACCATGAACAATAATGTCCATAGATAACATAACAAAATAAGCCTCCATCCACAAACACGAACCCCACATTTGCGTCTAATTTAAATCAGAACAGTTCCAATCATTTAACCGACATCACAAGTCAAACGCTATCAAAAAGCGCCTTTAATGGCACCCAGTTTACAGAGGAGTACGAATACGAATGCTCTTTTCGAAATGAAAAGAAAACAACTACGATGTTTCCCAGCATAAATTCTTAGCACTCGGCAAAATTGAAAAGTCCACTCAGTAGAAGCTTCCGTTTAGGTAGAAGGAACAATCTCAAATTGTTTACGCTCTCGTGCCCCTTAAGACAAGAATGGTGGCTGTTAGGCGAAGGAAATGAATAGGTATTAGAGTGTTTACGTGTTTGTGTGCACACTTCGTAAAATATGGATACGTGAAAGCTAAACGATAGATAAAAGTTTTTTATAATACAAATGGACGGACGCTTTTTAGGGATTTCTATTTATTTTTTTGATGTTATTGAATTTATGTATATCAAAAGTTTTTAAGCGTTGTCTAATTTATATGGATGGATAGAAGTGTGAATTTGTCAAATAAGATTTGAGGAAAGGGGGACCCTCTTTAATATGTCATTATGGCGTTCAAACACTTCATTCTCAGCCTAATTTGTATTGATGACTTATGATTTTGATTTTATCTGTATTGTATTACATTGAAAAATCCTTTGATAATACTATTAGTAGCTTCTACTAACATTTCACAAAGAACCGTTGGTTACCTACTCGTCCGAAATGGCGAGATTTCGGGAATTTTTTGTACCGTTAGATTTACTGTGTAACACTTTAGACAGGATCGAGCCGCGCGGTTGAAATACACGGCAGGAACGGGCGAATAGAAAAATCGCTCGAATATAGAAAATAGTGCTCGATTCTGGACGTCCACTGCTGCACCACTTGCGATGTTCTTTTTTTAAATCCACGTCACTCACGGAATGTTCTTTGAGAGTGAATTTATTCAAGGCTTAGAATTGAGATTTGGTATTTGAAATTATTAAGAAAATATTAAGAATTATTGCATTATAATTATTATCTACTTTGATAGGAGAAAAAATGTATCGTCTTATATTGTAAGGAGATATACGTCACGGTTGAGTGTATGATGAGGAAAATTTTGCGATATCTACCACCTACCTACATATTTAAATATCAAATATAGAAATTGAAATCACACATTGATTGATCATCATTATAAACTTTTAGATTGTTTGTAAATATGTGAGCATTCTGTATTTATGACATAATTAATTTTACCTGCCATTATTATTATATTTTGTTTTTGTTTTCATCTTTTGTGGTGTAGCTATTTTTAATCTGGGTGCATCTTCTTCACGCATAATTTTATATTTCAAGTATACAAAACATTATAAAAGAGTAACGGTGGAGTTTGCCATTTTCCCCATTCGAAACTACCTTTTGGAAGGGGCAACTAGAATCAATTCTATTTTTGTTAATTTTGGCGTCCAAAAGTGCCTTTCTTGTGCCTATTTGAAATAAATAAATTATCTATTTTAGACTTAGACGTTAATTGGCATAATTATTGTACCAACTGTTGAATATAATTTGAATTTCCCGCCTTTTAGGTTAACTCACTCTTCGCCATTTTGGCTATATGTCACCTTTCATTCTTTCTACTCGCTCTCTACTCCGTGACATCATTAGTGTTAAAACGTGTTAATTCTGTTTAAATAAAATTAAAGTAACTTACCGTTATTTCTCATTTAAAACCAACAGGTTATGGGCCCAGGAAAGCCTGAAAGTCAAATCCTTGTAAAATCAGTGCTATCACATTACCGCGTTGTGGACATAACCTCAAATAGTGAAGACATTTTTGTCATAGAACTTTTGTGACGTGTTTTCGTGTGGTGACTGAGAACAATTATCAAAAATGTCTGTAAATAATCAAATGGCATTCATTGAAAAGCTAACCGGTCGTGAAAATTACGCAACTTGGAAGTTTGCGGTGCAAACATCTCCAACACGAGGAGTTATGGGACTGTGTTAAACCGGCCTCAGGTATTCCAGTGGATACAAAACGAGACATCAAAGCAAAAACAAAGATAATTCTCTTAGTTGATCCAACAAACTACGTACATATTCAGGAGGCTAGCACTGCCAAGGAAGTATGGGACAAGTTGTCGATGACCTTCGATGACTCCGGGCTGACACGCAGAGTGGGTCTGCTGCGTGACCTTTGCAATACCACACTAACGGGATGTCAAAATGTAGAAGAGTATATCAGCAAAATAATGAGTACAGCTCATAAGCTCCGGAACATTGGTTTTGTAGTAGACGATGAGTGGCTCGGCACACTGCTGCTCTCCGGTTTGCCTGATTCTTATCAACCAATGATAATAGCTATAGAAAGCTCTGGCATGAGGATAACTTCAGACGCTGTGAAATCAAAATTACTGCAAGATGTTAGACAAACTGACAGTTCATCTACAGCATTTGTGGCCAATAAGAAAGCACAATATAATAAGAAGAAACAATATCAATCTAAAGGCCCTAGGTGCTACAGCTGTAACAAGTATGGTCATAAAAGTCCAGAATGCAAATCCAAAACCAAAGATACACAACATAACTCAGGCAGTTCATCTTATGCTGCTGTGTTTGTAGCAACCTCAACTCAAAGCGACGCATGGTATGTGGATTCAGGTGCATCCTCTCATATGACCAGACACAAGATTTTAATTCAAGAAGCAACGGCTCCGGCCATACAGAATATTAGAGTTGCAGATAACAAAGTTTTACCTGTGCAATGCTCGGGAAAAGTGAGCTTAGATGTTTATGATGACACCGGTGAAGAAAATAAGGTGCTATTTACCAATGTTTTATGTGTTCCTGAACTGGCTGCAAATCTGTTGTCGGTGAGTCAGATAATAAAAAGTGGAGGCCAAGTAAGATTTGATCAAACAGGCTGTGTTATTAGAAACAAAAATGGTCAGATAGTAGCAACAGCAAGTATAATCAACAACATGTATCGGTTGAACATGCCTGGAAGAGGTTATGCATGCATGTCTGATGTTGAAGAGCAAGATACTTACCTGTGGCACCAAAGAATGGGACACCTGAACTTCCACAGTCTCGGTAAAATGACTGAAAATACAGATCATGTAATTTTCTCAAACAAATTAGAAAATCTGACATGTCTCACATGTAAGGAAGGTAAACAGACACGGCTACCTTTTAAAAGTGAAAGCTCAAGAGCTAAAAATTTACTTGATTTGGTCCACTCCGACATATGCGGACCTATGGAAACAGAATCACTAGGATGTGCCAAATATTTTATAACGTTTCTCGATGACTATTCAAAGAAGGTGTATGTATATTTTCTCCGAAATAAGTCTGATGCCCTGGAAAAATTTAAGGAGTTTAGACAAGAAGTTGAGAATCAAAGAGATGTTCATATAAAGACTCTACGAACAGACAACGGATTAGAGTATCTCAACAAAAGTTTTTCTGATTATTTGAAAAATGCAGGCATCATACACCAAACAACTACACCTTACACACCAGAGCAGAATGGGACTGCAGAACGACTTAACAGGACACTAATTGAAAGAGCAAAGTGTATGCTCCTGAACGCCAATTTACCTAAACAATATTGGGCTGATGCAATACATACTGCTGCCTATGTCATTAATCGTTCGCCGACCAAGTCCTTGTCATTCAAAACACCTGAAGAAATGTGGACAGGAGAGAAACCCAATGTGAATCACATGCGCATATTTGGCTGTGAAGCAATGGTGCACCTACCTAAGGAGAAACGCAGGAAATGGGACCCAAAGGCACAGAAGATGACATTTATTGGATATTGTGATCACACAAAGGGCTACCGATTTATAATACCCGGCACACGAAGAGCCATAAAAAGCAGAGATGCTACCTTTCTGGAGTCTACCGTGAAGAGAGACTATGTTCCCGTAGATTTGTCAATAAATCCTGTAACAAATGAAGGAAATGAAGATTATAATGACTCTACTTCAGAGAGCTCATATGATACTGTGTGTGAAACTAAATCTACCGATAGTGACTACTTACCTGACACCAGTATTGAATCTCTTCCAGTCAGCACCATCACACTGAGACCTAGAAACAAAATAAAAAGGGACATTATAAATATAGACAGTTCAGATGAAAACTCTTACCTGTGTGAAGAAATTCTCGCAGATGTTTCAGCAACATACAGTGAAGCTATAAAGTCTAATAATAAAGATAAATGGGAAGAATCCATTAATGAAGAACTAGATTCTCATAGAAGAAACAATACCTGGACATTGGTAGAGAAACCCCCAAATAGTAAAATAATTGGATGTAAATGGGTGTTTCGAATAAAGAAGGAACCAACAGGTTCAAGATACAAGTCACGACTATGTGCCAAAGGATATTCACAAACTACAGGTATAGATTATCAAGAAACCTATGCACCGACAGTAAGGTACGATTCAATTCGATTATTACTATCCACAGCTGTACAACATAATTTCAAAATTATTCAACTTGATGTTAAGACAGCCTTCCTATACGGTGAACTTGAAGAAACCATATACATGTCTCCACCAGAAGGCCTGCTGTGTGAAGAAAACATGGTATGTAAACTAAACAAGTCTTTATATGGATTAAAACAAGCCCCACGCTGTTGGAATAGTAAATTTGATTCAGTACTTAAAAAGTTTGGCTTTGTTAATAGCAAAGCAGATCAGTGTGTTTATGTTGGTCAAGTCAATAGAAAGAAATGCTATTTATGCCTGTATGTTGATGACGGATTGTTATTCTCAACTGATGACTCAGCATTAAAAGAAATTACCAAGGAATTAAACACTATATTTGAAATAAAAGTATTAAATACACCCAGTCACTTTGTGGGAATGCAAATAGAAATATTTAGTAACTCTATATTTATACATCAGACTCAATACATAGAGCAAATGTTAAATAAGTTTAATATGAACGATGCCAACACCAATAGTGTTCCAGTTGATCCTCACATGAAGCTGCAGAAAGGAGAAGGAGAACCTGAGAAGGACATTCCATATAGAGAGGCTGTAGGCTCTCTCATGCACCTGGCCATTGTGAGTCGACCCGATATCATGTTTGCTGTTAGTCTGGTGAGTCGATTCCTTAACAGTTTTAACCAAATGCACTGGAATGCAGTTAAAAAGATATTTAAATATTTGAAATCTTCAAAAGATTATGGGTTGTGCTATACAAAGACTACAGAACCATCAGAAATTACTGGCTACAGTGACGCCGATTTTGCAAATGATTTAGACACTCGTAGATCTGTCACTGGCTATGTTTTTATAAAGAATGGAGCCGCTGTAACTTGGGCCAGCCAAAAGCAGCAAACTGTTGCATTATCTACAACAGAAGCAGAATTTATGGCAGCATGTGCTGCAACCAAAGAGGCCATATGGGTTAAATATCTGTTAAGTGATATTGGTGAATACAAACAAGGTGCATTGTGTCTTCATCTAGACAATCAAAGTGCTATCAGTGTCATAAAAAATGTTAACTTTCACAAACGATGTAAACACATAGACATTAAGTATCACTTTATTCAAGAAAAATATTATCAACGGGTAATTTCATTAAAGTTTGTTAGTAGCAAAGATCAATATGCAGATATACTCACTAAAGCCTTAACAAAAGATAAATTTGTATCTCTCAGATCTAAACTTGGTATGTGTTCTCATAGTTGTATAACTTAAGTTATTGTCTAGTTATGTGGCTATATTAAACAAGCTTTTGTTTACTTAATGTAAATTTTTTAGCATGTTAACCAGGCTTGAATTCTAGGGGAGTGTTGAATATAATTTGAATTTCCCGCCTTTTAGGTTAACTCACTCTTCGCCATTTTGGCTATATGTCACCTTTCATTCTTTCTACTCGCTCTCTACTCCGTGACATCATTAGTGTTAAAACGTGTTAATTCTGTTTAAATAAACTTAAAGTAACTTACCGTTATTTCTCATTTAAAACCAACACCAACTAACATTAATAGTGTTATTAAGCAGTGCGGTTAGAAATCAAATATTTCAGAACCTCTTTTGTCGCTAGAAAGTTAACCAAAGTTAACCAACTTGGTAGAAACATATTTTCAAGTAAGTCAACATGATTCCGTAAGTTATAACGAATACAGTTTCTTGCTTGTCATCTGCCAGGTTTTAGGCGCATTTTATTTGTCAATTTCCCGGTGGATTGTATCTCTTTGAGGAAAAACGGGTAAACAGGAAAAAGGTTAGCAACTTTGTGAGCAATCAAGAATAGAATCTTTTTTATTTACCTGAGTATAACACGTATTTAATAATTGCTGAAACGTTCGCGAGGGAACTCATGTCGCTTTTGTAAAGATGGCGTAATTGTTCGATTTTCCTTTGTTGCAAGCTTTTTAATAATCAATAATACGAGTATATTATTATACAATGTGTTTTTTTTTATACGACTCTTGGGTATGAATGAGACCATATCTAAGAATCAACGGGAATGTGAATTATTTTTCGATTATATATTTTTTTTAATAATCATAATTCTACAAAGTCACGATTACCACCCTTTTTTTTTTTTTTTAAGGCTGGGAAATCATCCAATGACTGCTCCCGCTCTGGGTGGAGCGGAAGGGAGTGTCAGACTCTTACTGACTAAAACCCATCCATGTTCCTTCCGTAGCCCTTTATGTTCCGGGGTAGCGGTAACCCTTTCGGACAATCCCGCTTACCCGGCAGGCTTGGCCCTGAGGGGCCCCTTCATATGCTGACATCTCTTTGAGGCGCGCGTGGAACATATACGCGCCGTACGGCACGGGTCTGGTGCTGATCGGACGGTGAGTCACCCATTACTCACCGTCCGCAGGCCCGCGCCTACGGTGGCCGGGAGTCGTCACGTGGCTCCCGACGCCCGGGGCGTCTCCTGCGGCGGCTGGGACGGGAGGACCTTTCTCTCTCCCATCCCGCCACCTCCTTCGCGAGCATGACTTTTTCGCAGAAGGAGGTGACTGCCTCCCACTCCCTCTCGCCCCGGACCATGGCTTGCACCAGGGCCGGGCGCGAGAGGTCGCCGCCGCCGATCGCCTCTACGAGGACACGGCGGTGCTCCGCCCATGCGGGGCAGGTTTGCACCGTGTGCTCTACCGTGTCCTCTGGGCGATCCTCGCAGTGCTGACACCCGGGCGTTTCCTCCCGCCTGATGATGTGCAGGAACCTCCCGAAACATCCATGTCCGGTGAGGACCTGCGTCAGGCGGTAGGTGAGGGCGCCGTGATGCCTCTCTAGCCACTCCTCAAAGAGGGGCCTTACCGCCACTATCGTGGCGTGCCCTGCGCTGGGTTGCGACAGTCGCTGCTTCCAGGCCGCCATGATATCGCGCCGGAGGTCCGTCCGCTCCGCCGCAATTTGCTGCGGAAACGGAGTTTCCCCTCGGCTAAGTACCTCCGCGCGCCACTCGAACAGGCGCGCGAGGACTATCGCCTCCAGATCCCACGGCGGCACGATTACCACCCTGACATGAAATATGACAATGTCACTTTTTCTTAGCTTAAACTATAAATAATTGGTCAATGAAACTACCTTACTTTACCTACCTACCTCCTTATAACGCATCGAATTAAATTAATTATAATTGATAATATTTCTAAACAAAGCATATTTTACATATACCTAGAGTTGTATAGAACATTATTTTGATGTGTTAGGCCTATAAACATAAAAATGCATAGTGAGTCGATCTAGGCGCCCGGTAGTATTATTATATAGCTCAGCGGTCTCTATGGTTTGCCAAAACGTCAAGGTAATCAGTAGAATGCATCCCGTGCAAAGCGACGGCGGTACGTTAATCTACGTTCACAGGAAATTGATAATAATCACTGACACGCACAAGCATCTAATACAATACGGTATTGCACCAGATATGATCGTCGATATCTCTTTGAGATTGGTGCACTGTATTGCACGTGAATGTAGTCGCCAAAGTGATTCAGGGAATTATAAAGTGGAGAATATTGTATTGAATTGCACTGCACTGTATCCGTGTTATGGCACGACTCTGATATTAGGGAATGTATTCATTAGGATTGGTTTCTAGCCCATTATTGTGGCACTAGTAGAAGTAATGTATTTAATTTTCACAGAATACGACAATCGACTATTGAATTTTATTCTTTTTAGACTGGAAGCCGACCCCAACATAGTTGTGAAAAGGCTAGGCAGATGGTCATAATATATTACTGCCTAGTATCCTAACTACCCAGATCCTCATCTAATATATAAAATTCTCGTGTCACAGTTTTCGTTGCCATACTCCTCCGAAACGGCTTGACCGATTTTGATGAAATTTTTTGTGCTTATCCGGTATCTATGAGAATCGGCCAACATCTATTTTTCATCCCCCTAAATGTTAGGGGTAGTCCACCCCTAAATTTTTTTTTGTAGGGTAGGTAGGGTAGGTAGGGTAGGTAGGGTAGGTAGGGTAGGTAGGGTAGGTAGGGTAGGTAGGGTAGGTAGGGTAGGTAGGGTAGGTAGGGTAGGTAGGGTAGGTAGGGTAGGTAGGGTAGGTAGGGTAGGTAGGGTAGGTAGGGTAGGTAGGGTAGGTAGGGTAGGTAGGGTAGGTAGGGTAGGTAGGGTAGGTAGGGTAGGTAGGGTAGGTAGGGTAGGTAGGAAAGGTAGGAGGATATCATAGTTAAGGCAGGATGACGTCCGCCGGGTCAGCTAGTTAATACTATAAATGCGAAAGAAAGTTTGTTTGTTACTTTTCAAACCACTGAATGCAGCATCCTGCGTATACGTTGTCAGATGTATAAACTCGGACATAGGGTACCATTCATCCCGATAAAAGGACTGTTCCGGAGGAAAATAACAGTAACGTTCTTTATGATAATAGATGGCGCCACGTGCCTTTCGAATCATGATTCGATTATACTATTAATAGACGATTACAACTCGAATAGATTGTTAAAATAAGACGGGCAAATTAAAGTATTGACCGCTTGGTTTTATATCAATTGCCGTGCCGCCAGCGCCCAACTCATGAAAAAAAAACTTTATTTCAGACGAATATGGTCTTGCAATTACGAAAACTGAACATAGATTCTCAGTCGTATAAACACGACTCAGGCGACACAGCCACGAAAATATTTGTCGTATTAATCCGACTAGGTCGTTAAAAGGTTAAAATAGTCATTAATAATGAACAAAACAGGACTACGTCGAACGAACGACGAATCGAAAATTCCGCCAGCAATCCTACCTCTTAAAAATCCCTCAAAGTTGTGTACATTTTAACAAAGCGAACATCCACAAAATACTAACATGTGACGTCACATCAAATGCCAGTAAGTCGACTCGAGACGACGAATTCCAATCTCTCCCCTCACACTCCATAAAATCAAAGAGTATTCTCATGTCGCGTTTCAACATATCCTAAACGATTGCCAAACTTCCTTTGTGTCCCTTACTATGAGTTCATAAAACGATTAAGTGGGAACAGAGGAGTTTATTATACACGGTTAAATTTTAGTCGTTTTAATTCCCTTAAGGGGTCATTGTACCTACTCTTTACTATGGGACCGAACCTGAAATCGCGATAGCAAAAAAAACAGCTGTTCAGTACATTTATGTTCGCCTAACTCGTCAATATGTACTGCACAGCTGATTTTTTTTTCGCGATTTCAGGTTTCAGATTCGGTCTCATAGTAAAAGTTGCTCGAGAGTACAATGACCCCTTAAGGGGATTAAAACGATTTAAATTAGACCTGGTCTTGGTCCCGATTTCACCTGGTCGAATGCGATAGATTAAGTCTACGATGAAACCAGCGTGGCCAGTAGATGCTGATCACTTTTGCTAAGAAGGCTGATGAGTTATACATGGGAGGAAACAAGGCAGCTGGCAGAGAGCTCAACACTTTGACTGACCTTTTGAGGGAAAAAGGTTAAGCAATGGTGTATTTTTTCCAACTTCCTCTATGTTAAACAATTACGGTTTAGAAACAGGTTTTTAACTACTGAATATAAGGTATTGAACACTTAACCGCAAAATAAAAATAGCATCTATTTGACATCATCTAGCTCTATTTTTGACTTTTAAAATGTTTATTTTTAGACAGAAAATATTTATTTAGGGTCCCAATGACAACCTCTACACAAAGGGTGATTACACTATTATTACGGCTCCTGCCCGTCCGTCCGTCTGTCTGTCACAGGACTACATCTTCTGAACTGTAATAGGTAAACACTTGAACATTTATAGTGTTTATTCCTATAGCCGCTTTGGTAAAAATATAAAAAAGTTAAAAATCAAACGAGGTCCTATACAAGAAACGTGTTTCTTACCTAAAGTATTTAAAAAATAAATATACTTAGTAATCAATATTAAACATTCGTACGGAAAATTCGTGTGCAAATCCGACTCACACTTGGCCGCTATTTCATTGTTATTCAAAAATATTTTTGCAATTTTGGCTAGTCACTTTTTTCTAAAAAGCGCAAACAAATGGTAATAGCAATATTTTAATGCGATTGTGTTGTCTCTGATATTGCAAGGGCTCTAACCATTCCTGTGCCTATTAGAAGCTCTTGAGGCTTTTATTTGAGTCTCAATGTTCCGCATTATTACTTGTATATCTTGGTGATTTGAATGCAACATGCTACTGTCGTATTCCTGCTACGGTATTGGTATGTCTTTATAAATTAATAAATTGTAGATTTTTTCATTCATTTTTAAATCAAGCTTTTAATTGACTAAAAAGTACTTTGACAGCTTAAAACTTTTAAGAAAATACATATAGTTATATTTAATATTTCCTCAAAAGCTATCTTATCTTTAAATGTAAGTTAAAGGTTAAGTTAAGTTCTTCGTTTAAAGTTTTATTTAGCACTTTTCATTCATAAAGAAGAACAGCTCCTCCAGAAAGTACATTTACAAGCAAGCAATGATTTTTATTCATTTGTTTACAATTAAAACTGAGTTTAAACTCAATGGTGAAAAGTTTGACCGAATGTTCGATAGATGGCGTTGTTAGATGACCCCCGTTTCTGAATCGCGCTATGGTTTCGTTACTGAGCCCTAATAATAGTCGGAGCGCGGAGTCGTTCCAACACAATATTATTATAACCTGGCCAACCCATCCCAGGATGAGAGAATCGCTCAGTATTCATCTTTTTGTAGAGGGTTGTGCAAACTTGTGTTGTGTACAACCCTTATTTTGTTAAATTAGGTCTATCTTTTATTGCATTAATAATAAAGGATAATAATATCATCAGAAAAAGAAAAATGTGAGATGCAGAAATTATCATAATATTCAAGAATTAATACTCAATACTTAAATCTTTATTGCATTCCAAATGTATTATTTTACCAACTGAGCCAAGACTATTCTACCAGTATCGAGTATGAATTAAATGCTGAATGTATAAGATGAGTTATTGATAATGACTACTTGTATACCGCTTTGCTCTCTGATAATTGTATTGTTCCTTCGACGTCACTAATTGGTACTGCTACATGTTTATGCTTTCCATAAATGATCATAATTACATAAAACATTTTCTGTCATCTTACCGATAAATGGATGATCATGGAATTAGATATCATTGTCCAACTTTGCACTTAATAAATAAATACGTATACGCTTAAATACCCCAAGTAGCAAAATTTGGTCATGTAAATATCTTAGGAGTATGTATTTTTTTGTCCTATTGGAATCCTAAAAACGTTTACAAAACCGCATTTGGGCGCAGTTTATAGGACCATTATGCCCTATAATAATTTTTTTACGGTCCGGTAAAGTGCAATTCGATTTTATAATTATCTTATTAGGTGTTTTTACAAGATATTATTGTTCTATAAAGATCCGGTAAACGCATTGAATAAGCGCGATTAGTCCTCTAACGATATGACGAGTGCTGCTACTGGTGTAATTCATCCAACAGTTGGCAGCGCGATGCCATTACTAGAGCATTCATTTGATCACTTTTTGTAACGGTGACGTGCTGCAGGTGTCTTAAGAAAAAATATAATATTTTCAAAGGGTAAGTATTTCACATTCTAATATCTATTTACAATAGATAAGAACTTTTGTCTTTTGATTGTTGTGTTTAGAATGACTCAACTTGCAAAATTAATTTTATTGATAAAGTGTTCGATGATAATAAACATAAATCTTCATGCCCCTTCAAAACTAAACGTATTTGTTATTAACTTTATTCGATGATAATTAACAAATACTCATTAAATTATAAGCCGCCATAGGATCTGGATCCCGTGTCATAATATTGCATTAACAAAACTGTTATAAACCAACTTAGTCAGAGTTAAGACTACTACAGGATATACCTACTTGGCCACCATATTTAAGTTTTAGGGTTCTTTTAGAAAATACAAAATAAAGAACCCCCACATGCCAGTATATGTATGGTAATGTTTTAAAAAGAACGAATATTTTCAGAATATTGTCAGAATTCAGGTTTGGTTCCATAGTAAAAGTTGTTTGTTATCATGAGCACAATCATGTGTTTAGGTATCGGTCACTAATTACCAGTCACCCTATATAGGCACTTACCTAAAAAAAATATTTCAGCGTGTCACATTTGAGCCTGGACTGGAAATGGTTGGTTGGTTATAATGCATGTCGATGATTTTTTGACCAAAAAGGACTTCCGTAAGCTCATGTATTCGAAATGGCCATGGAATATTACAAACTTTTTGTTAGCAGAAAAATGTTACGGTTGTGGTTATAATGTTTCAAATGACACAAGCACAACCAATAAGCCATTACATTTCACTGTGGCTCAAGGGGATATAATAAAATTATTAAACAATGGTTTTTTTTGGTGTAAAAACTGCAAACAATATGCGGTTGATGACCGTAATGGTCATAAACCGCATATTATTTGCAGTTTTTGTTGCACCTACCGACGAGTGTAAATTCTGCTGTTAATATACACACATCAAAAGTGTCTAGGGATCAAGCATTTTTATGCGGATTTCTTGAGATTGAGATGTGGCTTTGTAATAAATTTATGATTTTATAAATTTATATGGATCCTTTTTGGTGCATTTCATAATTTGAAACAGGAACTGTCAATCAAATTCGAGTAAAAGATGAAAATCAGCTGTCAATATTTTCCCTATAAAAACATACAACGCATTGAAGACATTATTAGTGCTACTGTTTCCCTACTACTGATTAAAACCAACGTTATTATGGAGCGGCGACGTCATTTAAGCAGGGAAGAAATGCTCAGAGCCGTGGGAATGATAGAAGCTGGTTCCCGGCAACGTACTGTGGCTTTAGCTCTGAATACAAGTCAGAGTGTTATCAGTCGACTTTGGACACGTTACCGAAGCACTGGTACCGTGGCTGAGCGCCATGAAGGACGGTATCGCTGCACCACACGGAGACAAGACCGATACATTCAAATCTTAACTCGAAGAGCTCCAACAATAACCGCCATGATGTTAGCCGTGAGGCTTCATCACTCTTCAGGGAACTTAATTAGCGACCAAACAGTCAGAAACCGCTTGCATGAAGTGAACCTTCATTCCCGAAGACCGCTACGGGTACCACCTATAGCAATGCACAATCGTAGGATTCGATATCAATGGGCTCTTGAACACAGAAATTGGGCAGAAGAACAATGGCGTTTCGTGTGCTTTTCTGATGAGTCTCGTTTTGGTATGAGACCGGATACAAGACGTATACGACACTGGAGAACCCCTGGACGCCAACAGCGATTAAAATCCTGCCAGGAAGTCCATCCTTATAGTGGTGGAACCATCATGGTATGGGCGGGTATTTGGATCGGCGGAAGAACTGAGTTGATTTGGATCAGAGGCAACCTCAACGCTCAAATTTATGCTGAGACGATTGTATCTGACGTCATCGTTCCTCTACAAGTGCAAATCGGTCCCTTATTTCAGTTAATGCATGATAATGCACGACCGCACACCGCAAGAGTTGTAAGACAGACTCTCGCCGCAGCTAACATCAATGTCCTGCCCTGGCCTGCTCAGTCGCCAGACTTGAACCCGATTGAGCATGCATGGGATATGCTACAGAGAAGAGCTCTGCCGAATATGGAGGGTATCCAGTTGCAAGAAGACCTTTTTTTGTTGTTGCAACGAACATGGGCGGCCATTCCACAGCGTGATTTGGATGAACTCATTTTGAGTATGCCAAACCGATGTTCTTGTGTTGTTAGTGTTCGCGGTAGAAACACGGATTATTAATTGTTTAAGTTACCCAATAAAATTTTAAAGAAAACTGTTATTTCAGTCTTTTTTTCGAACTTAAATGTTAGTGGTTCAAATGTCAAAAATCCCTTTATTAGGAAAATGGCAAATTTCTTTATTAATGCAAAGGTGACTTGGTTTATCGTTACTGTGACAAACGAAAACACTTTATTTGATGAATCCTTAAAGAAAATTTAAATTAATATCAATCAAGATAAAAGTTATTGCAAAAATATATGTTGATCCCTAGACACTTTTGATGTGTGTATTTTGAGGTACCTTTCATTCATTATCTTAATTGACGTAAAATAATGCATAATAGTATTGTAGGGATATTAAAAATAATATTGATGCCGTTGAAAGGTGATATTCTCTCAGTGAGAACTCTTATTTATAGTACCAACTACGAAATCCCGAAATAATCAACTGTTCCTTCGTAGGTACAGAGTAGATATTCAACCATTCGTTGTAAATCAGAATATTCACTCAATGAAATCTGAACTATATTTTCCTGTAGGACAGTTTAGCATTATGTTGAATGAAGGTGTGCACCTACTTAATTGCTTACCTTGTTTCTTAGATTCGCTGTAACCAGGAAATTATGCCATACAAAGTAGTACAAACTATAGAGCGAGGCAAATCTCTGCTGGTAGCTGTCCCACAGCAATGGGAACAAAATGGGATCTTATATTGGCCCAGAAAAAACCCCGACAAATTACAAAGGCATGAACATTGTGAACCAGAAGAAAACTGGTCAAAGAAAAACTGTATTTTAAAACGAAATAATATTATAAGTCTTCAAAAGGCAGAATCTTTAATTGATGCAATGTGTCAAAACTCGGACACTGAAACTGAGCCCGACATAAGCGTAAGTCGGGCTCAGTTTCAGAGTCCAAGTACAAGGCAATTTAAATGTAATGTAATGTTTTACTGTATTGTTGTCATCATTAAATTCACTATCATTGCTTCCGCTTTTATTTTCATCATCTTCTTGATTATAACAAATATCAGAAGAGTTATCTTCCCAGTCTTCTAGGTCTATATCGATTTTACTTTGTATGGAACCATCACAAATTTCACGAAACTCACGTTTATTCAATAAAAGTATCGACTGGTAATCTGACCCCGATTTCATTTCAAGGTACTTTTTCGAAACTCGTCTTCGATAACTTCCACTACGCTTAAATCTTTTCCATTTGTTTAAATCCATTTCTATTGTCTTTAACAAATCACAAAATGAAAGCAAAATGGATGATTACTCTAGTAATAGCAAATGTAGGACACGTTTAAGTAGAATCATACCTATAAATATCGGAGGGCATGCTAGTTTGGTGCTAACAATCCATTATAAGTCACGACTAAGACAAATTGATCCTATAATATCCTTGACCTATAGCAGCTATATCTAAGACGTCTATAGAAGTGCATGTCTTATAGAAGAATGAAACAAGACGTTAACAAGAGCAAACAATCATATTAAATGCGTTTATAGGACGAAAAGCGACACTTTCCTAATTAGTTTTATAACATGCGCTTATAAGACTGCAACTACTAGTAAGAATCTTATAAAGTAATCCTGTAAACGTTTATAAAATTAATTATGGGATCGTATGTACTTGTAGCACAAATCCTCTTTTAAATGCTGTTGTAAGATCACTGCCTTAGTCAAAACGTCTATTAGATTCCTAAATGACGTTTATTCTTATAAGTCGGTTACTATAGGAAAATTTTGCTACTTGGGACGTTATTTACGGCGTTTTTACCAAACAAAAAAAAACAAATCTCTTTTTTTGTCACCTTTAGATATCGGTACTGTCCTCGTAGAGGCGATTGGTGAAGGCAGCACCTCTCGCGCCCGGCCCTGGTACAAGCCTTGGTCCGGGATTGTACGAAGGGGTTACCGCTACCCCGGAATTTAAAGGGCTAAGGAAGGAACATGGATGGGTTTTAGTCAGTAAAAGTCTGACACTCCCTTCCGCTCCACCCAGTGACGGAGGAGTCATTTGATGATTTCCCACCCTCAAAAAAACTTTTTTACAAAAAATAAAACCGACTTCCAAAAAAAACACTACAAAGTGAAAAATAATTTTGATTTCGGAAGTCGGTGTCTTCAGTTTTGTACTTTGTGTCAAGTAGGATTTTTTTTAGATTATTGTTGATTTTCAAAAACCGCTTATCCGATTTCGATAAAATTTTTATGGGACCATTTGGAAAGTATACCCTTTCCAACAAAAAAGGAATTTTTCAAATCGGTTGGCAAGCAACGGAGTTATGCGCGAACAAACATAAAAAAAATATATATATACAGTCGAATTGAGAACCTCCTCCTTTTTTAGAAGTCAGTTAA
Organism: Hyppa rectilinea; assembly: GCA_951799385.1. Classification (NCBI taxonomy): domain Eukaryota; kingdom Metazoa; phylum Arthropoda; class Insecta; order Lepidoptera; family Noctuidae; genus Hyppa; species Hyppa rectilinea. The sequence continues at coordinate 2,091,953 of OX637307.1, read as the reverse complement.
AAAAAAGATATCGGTAACCATCGTAGAGAGTTTGCTAGATAATTCAATTTGACCCTTTATGTAGTAAAATAAAATATCACCCCCACATTTTGTAGTTTTGTACTTACCTAACATTTCTTACGGCAGTCAAGTCATGCTGAAGACAAACCCTCAGACTAACGCGCAGAGGCATCAGGTACAGAATGGCTATGAGGTACAAAAGGTCATTGATGTCATTGATCAAGCCTCATTAATGTCAACTAGTCAGCGGCATCTGATACAGTTATTGTCAAGAGGCTATTGGAAAACTATTTGACAATGTATACAGCGTTTGACAATGTATACAGCGTTTGACAGAGGCCACGAAATAAACGTTTAAAAGTCCTCTTAACTTTAATTTAAACAGCCTGCTCAAAGGAAATGTTTTACCGCCTTTAAACGTCTGTAGCAACGATCAACGAACAGCTGAACACCATCAGACGTTCCTACATGAAGATGACCTCACCTTGGCTATCAAAACAAATTAATTCAAGGATGCTAAAAAGATCCTAGAGCAGGCCGAGAGTTCCCGGAAAATACTACACTGAAAATGCTCTAAGACCGAAACCGAATGTGGGGTCTAATCATGCAGCCAAAGTGACCTCTGTGCTGCCACCTATAACGTAGTGGAAGTGGCAAAGTTTTAGGTCAACAAAATTTGACCAAATGTCGTCGCAGCGCTCGTGGCTTAGTAATAACAGCCGCACAGGTCGATCCATCAGGTTAAGCTACGCTTGCCGGGGTTGGCCGTGGTAGGGTGACCATCTTCACATACCGAGACTCCTCCGAGCCTCATAAAGCACGTTAAGCCGCCCAAAGATGCCCAAATGACAGCTGGGAGCTGTCATTTGGGCATCTTTGACAGTCGTTACGGGTCGTCAGAAGCCCGAAAATCTGACAGCCAGTCTTACCAAGGGGTATCGTATACCTAGTTACTGGGTTGTGGAGGTCAGATAGGCAGTCGCTTCATGCAAAGTACTGGTATTCAGCTGCATCCGGTTAGACTGAAAACCGACCCCAACAAAGTTGGGAAAAGGCTAGGCAGATTGATTCTGTCGTCGTAGCGACACGAAGAAGTGAAAAACTGCAGTATATGAATATTATGCGTCATCTATCAGCATACCAACGAACATTCTTTTTAGAATAAAGTATAAATACCTAACCTACTACAAATGATCTAAATGATTTTTTATAACAAGTCTTAAGTTTAGGTCGTTGTACGTAAAACAGTTACTGTGGAGCCTTGGTGAAACCTTATGTGGAACCTAGAGCTGGCCGGTTAGAAAATAACTGATAGCATTCGACCTTTCAAAATGAAAGAATATTTTGATTGGCTTTTATAAAATAATTGAATGATGGACTCTATCAGTAGACGTGCTATAGAACGCATGTATTCTTTCAACTTTAAAGTAATATAATTCAATAGGTTCTGCCCTGTGCGTTCCTATTTGTAGGATTGAAATCCTTACACTAATATACCAGCTCTACCACTAAGATCTCTCTAAGTGAAGGCCCTGGTCTTCACAGGACCGAGTATACTGCGCTTATGTTAAATGAATACACAAATGAATAGGAAAATCGGGTATTTGTTCTTATAGACAATTATGAATTTCATAATGATCAAGTACATTTTTACCAAATTGATACTTACTGCGTTTATTAATTGCACGGCACCGGCTTATCATACAATTAGCCAACATAAAAAAATAAATTGGTCTTTTAATACTGTAATTATGGTTTTTGATATGAAAATAAAATAATGTAAAGCATAAAAGGTAATTTGGCAAATATTGATAAAAATGTTGCCAACAGTAATAAAATTAAGTCATAATTTAATTACTGTTGGCAACATTGCTAATTGACCAATTAATTAAGTAATGCTAGTGACATATTAAATCTATACTAATATTATAAAGAGGTAAAATTTGTAAGTTTGTAAGTTTGTATGTAGGGGGTAATCTCCGGAACTAATGATCCGATTTCAAAATTGTTTTCACTGATAATAAGCTACATTATTCCTGAGTGCTATAGGCTATAAATTATATATATATCTATACATATAATAAAACAGTAAAAAAACTGTGTCTGTACATTGAATATATTAAAAAAATAATAATTGAGGGGGGTTTAGAAACAGTAATAGAGCATGAATCCAAAAAAAAAATTTTGTCTGTTTGTCTGTTTGTTTGTACACGCTAATCTTCGGAACTACTGGACGGATTGGAATGATTTTTTTTTGTTGTATAGGTATTAAGTCTGGGCAACATATAGGCTATAATTTATCTTGGAAACTTGAACACCTGATGCAGAACCGCAACAGACCAGCTAAACTATAAGAGATACAAAAATAATCCCTTAGCAAAAATTGTTCCACGTGATTAGCATTTTCTGCTGAGAGAATAAATTTGACGATCTGGAACACCTGATGTGGAACTCCAAGAGCCCAGCTACACTGTAACATATATAGGAATGACGTCTTAGCAAAAGTTGTTCGGTCTGATGGGCATTTCCTGTTGACTTATAAAAATCGAAGATCTGGAACACCTGTTGTGGAACTCCAAGAGCCTAGCTACACTATAACATTATATAGGAATGACGTCTTAGCAAAAGTTGTTCGGTCTGATGGGCATTTCCTGTTGACTTATAAAAATCGAAGATCTGGAACACCTGTTGTGGAACTCCAAGAGCCTAGCTACACCATAACACATATAAGAATGACGTCTTAGCGAAAGTTGTTCAGCCTGATGAGCACTCTCTGTTGATGTATAAAAATTGAAGATCTGGAACACCTGTTGTGGAACTCCAAGAGCCTAGCTACACCATAACACATATAGGAATAACGTCTTAGCACAAGTTGTTCAATCTGATGAGCACTCTCTGTTGACTTATAAAAATCGAAGATCTGGAACACCTGTTGTGGAACTCCAAGAGCCTAGCTACAACATAACACATATAGGAATGACGTCTTTGACGTCTTTGTTGTTCAATATGATGGGCATTTCCTGTTGTCATACATATTAGCCGAGCTATCGCAATTTTCGTCTAGCAAGTCAGAAAGAAATACCTCCGAAAACAGAATTATTTGCATGCGCTGCCTAATTAGTTATAGTATATCGCAATTTTCCGCGGACGAAGTCGCGAGCAGAAGCTAGTGTATCAATAACACGTGAACTGAACTATGAACATCATCAATAAACTAGCTTCATGTTATTATTTAGGTAAGTACCCAATAAATTGTGTTTATCAATCAAAAAGTTAATTTCAGTCAATCATTCATGAAATTGCATCAATAAAAGGAAAATAATATTATGTCAACTGGGTTATTTATAGCATCAAAAACTTCTGAAATGTTGTCTCCCTCTTTTTTTCCGACAGCATGCAGTAAAAATATGTGCAAAAACTATTGTTTTTTTTTTACTAATTTACAAATACTAGGAACACGAACATTTCTATTTTAAATTGGAAATTCCATTATAATTATTTTTTTGAAACATGTCAACAATCTCAAGTCAATCATTAAGTACGTAAATACAAATAAATAAGATTTAATTGACTATTTGTAACGACAAAAAAACAGCTTTTTGCAAAATGCTTACGAGAGTTTATTCGCTACTTATTACAAAAAATCGACTTTTTTGTTTGTTTATATGAGTGTCTAATCTCAGAAACGGCTGAGCCACTTTTCAGTGGCAGACAGCTGATTTAAGCATCAGCAAGATACTCCTAATGAACTTACTACTACTTTTATTTTATAAAAGAAATAGATTCCACGCTTATTCCATATTTAAATAAAATTTAGTCTTTATCAGTAATGTTTGCCATAAATAAAATTAATAAAGTAGACAAATGTTTCTTAAATAAAATGTGAAATAAACAAAACAATTTATCACCGTTGATATTCTAAATTTAAAAGTCCCAAACCAAAAAGTTGCAAAGTGAGATACCATCGATCATTCCATAAGTTTTATAATACCCGTGATAAATGATAGGAAAGGCGTCGACTGTAACTTATTTTAGTTTTCTTAACTTTCTGAATAATCTCATCGACAATTTTTTCATGGAAACTTGTGAATTTGTTTTTTGTGAAGTGACTTTTCTGTTCTGTATACATATTTTCTATTAACCCGCATTGGGCCCGCGTGTTGGACCCACTCCCTCTCAACCTGTGTCCCAGCAGTGAGAACATTATAGGCTGATTGACGAAATATTTTCTTTATTAATTACACTGAAAACGATGGTTTAATTGCTTTATTTTTTTTATTTTAGTGAAAATAAGGTGATAGTCCACCCGATGGAAAATGAGAACCGATATTAAGGAACGCCCTAATAGGCATCGCATGTGCTTTAATTTCCATTACAAAATGAAAAAAAAACCCACAACAAAATGACATTAAAATAGATGAACGGCAGGTAAAGAATAAGGTATGGCGTTAGTAATTCCCCAGATACTAAAATCATACTTTTTCCGACAGCAAATAAATAATAAAAATATAATAAAAGTCTGCATATTCCTATATCACAGAGTAAATAAAATCCCATACACTCATAGCAAAACCACAAGAAACGAACAGTTAGAAGCTCTTTTGCAGACAGAACTTTTTTTTGTTGATACAAAGTGGAATGTTGCAGACAGCTTCCCAGATTCTTTGTAGACAGGGAGGAGAGACTTTTTTGTGAGAATAAAGTGTGCAAGTTTGTTTTAGTTCGGTATTTAAAATACGGATTTGTATCAATCATTTTAAATAACAATTTTTAATCTGTTAAATTGTCAAAAGAAGTTAGTTTATTTTATCCAGATACTTTATAGGTGGCAGAAGGTATAACATGAATGTGATTCTAAGCCTAATTATAACACAAAGACAAAGTCATCATCACAGTTTGTCGAGCCTTTTCCCAACTATGATGAGGTCGTATTCCAGTCTTACCGGATGCAGCTGAATACCAGTATTTAACATGGAGCGATTCCGTATTTGATCTTCACCAGTGACAGAATACCCCTTGGACCGTTTAGACTTTCGAGCTTCTCACAACCCGTAAAAAACTACGAAAATTAATTAGACGCGTAATGTTTGTACCAAAATATATAAAAATATGCACACAACTCAATGTTACATAGCAATAACAATCAGATCTTTCAATCACGATGAGTATCGTGGTTGAAAGAGCTAATTGTTGATTTAAGTATTGGGTATGTCTTTCAAGTAAAAACCTATGAAAAATAATGTCATGATATCTTGTATAAATTATACAAATATAAATTTTCAGGCCACTACTCCCGCAAACCGCTTATAGTTAAAGCTGAAATTCAAAGCTATGACTCTAACCACGACATTTCTGAGTGACTACATCTTTAAGAATATTTTTTCTAAAAGTGGACAGAAGTGCACTTTTCTTAGAAAAAATATTGTCAGCAGTCAAATTAGCCACACACGCCCTAGACATTTCGTCAGTGAAGTGGGAATATTAATTATTAGTATGTCAATTACACTTTACTTATACTGGAGCTCCATCGTTTTTCCAATGTGAAGCAATATTAAAATGATCCTAATATAAGAGGTGGTGGTTGGCTGCCTTTTTTTTTTTTTTTTGATCCGGGGGTAAATCCTCATGGATGTCCCCCGCCCCGGGGAGGGCGGAGGGGTCTGTCAGACTCTTACTGACTAAAAACCACCCCGGGTGTTCCCTCTCACACCTGCGCCGGGGGTCGCGGGAACTGAAAATACTTCCGAAACCCCCGTGGTGCCGGCCCGCCACTGCGGGCCTCGTCTCGGTCGAGCGGGAGTGAGGTGTACGACACTTCCCTCGTACCGTCTTGAAGGGGCGCGCGTGGAACACTACGCGCCGCCGCCTCGGGTCCAGATGTTGTTGTGGGGGGCGACAGACGCGGGGCTAGTCCTGGACCCATTTAGGGGGGCTGGAAGAGGGCATTGTCTGCCCTCCTCCGACGCCCGGTGCGCCCGCTGCGGGCCGGGTTGAGGGAGGTGATCTCCCTCTCCCGCTCCGCAGCCTCCTTCTGCGAAATGACGTCCTCGCAGAAGGATACCACCGCGTCCCAGGCCTGTTCACTGCCGACCATGGCGTTAACAACGGCCGGCAGCGACAGGTTACTGCCTACTTCTGGGATGAGGGCACGGCGCGGCTCCAGCCATGCGGCACATTCTGCTAGCGTATGCCTGCCGTGTCCTCCCGACAGTCGACGCAGTGGTGACACCGAGCGTCTGGCTCCCTGGTTATGCGACACAGGAACTTCCCGAAGCAACCATGCCCCGAGAGAACCTGTGTCGCCCGAAAGGTCAGGGAGCCGTGCCTTCTACCGAGCCACTCGCTGAGCACTGGTCGGATCGCCTCGATGGTGTTGAGGCGGTAGGGCGTGAGAGCCTGTCCCGCCATACCATACACAAAAAAAAAAGCGAGCAGACCTTGTTTATTTTTGCCCTGGACCAGATCAATTTACTGTAGGATATTATTTTAATTTAACCTGCATTTGTCGGGCATCTGTCACGAATAAAACCAGCCATTACCAAACAGACAAGAACATTCGCACACATTAACATAATGAATTCAAAACACTAATTCGTTATCACAATTCAACTGCGCACTAATTTGCCTTATTAGCCCAAAAACTAGGTTCTAATTTAAATTGGGTATATTTTGTTTACACATTACATATAATACCGCTTGACCTACACTTTGGCCGGTTGAATCTAGGGTAAGAGCTAAAACTTTGTTAATTAAGCGACGGCTTAATTGCTCAACTATACCTATTTGTATGAAAATATGACCCTAAATTATTTTGGGTCATATTTTGGTAAATAATGTTCAAGAATCTCCACCACCCATTTTGGTTGCTTGCGTCAATACTTTTTGACAGTTATGTATATTTGTAAATTGTTACAAATGTAGTATGTTGTCTATAATATTGTTTTATCAATCCACCAAGAAAATCGTCTATGTTTGATGTTAGTGCCCATACACACGAGCGGCACGTGTCAAGTATAGATGCAACAGAATCGTCGATTGACTCCTTCGTTGACGCATGGCGCTTGCGTCTATTTTTCTTTTCTGTTACGTAATACTACGTTTTCTTAGAAGAATGGTTCCGTCACTTTAAGACTTCCGTCATAAAAAACATTTGTGATTTTCTCCAGCACCTATCTGGAAAGAGGCTCTGTATTTGGACACTCGTTATTGTGTGACTGACCATCGCTTTTTTAGGAGACTAAGGCCCGTATTACAATACCTCACTCAAGGCCCAAGCATTACTTAAAACTAGTTTTAACCAATCAAATGGCTTTAATCGAGACTCAAGCAATGCTGTAAGTATTTAGTGAGGTGCCAAAAACCAGAACGCGATCACCACATCCAAGCTGCGTTCTTGATCTGTCAGCGTCACATTTCTGCAGAAAATATTGATATTGACAACCCTTTAACGGTTTATGTGCTAATCGCGTTCAGATTACTCCATCGTTTGTGAAACTACGCGTTTGAAATTAAAGCAGTATTATTGAAATAAAATACGTTTATTTGAAGCAAACATGACGCGATACAAAACATCCAAACAACGCAAAAAACGCTGTGAAATATATGAGTCACACCCCAGCAAAACGGCCACCGCTCAGCATAATGCTACGACGCCGTGCGAGACGGGGCCACAGCGCTGATTTTCAGCGACAGCCGGCGTTGACGTGATGACGTCAAACTGGAGCGGCAAGAAATGAAATAAATATCCAAAACTTAACAGACTGTCTGACCCGAAATAGTATGTGCCGACTAGTCTGACCCGAACTAGTTTGACACGAACTAGTTTGTGACTACTAGTATGATTCGAACTAGTATTTACTGACTAGTCTGACCCGAACTAGTTTTTGCCGACTAGTCGGACCCGAACTAGTTCTTGCCGACTAGTCTGACCCAAACTAGTTTTTGCCGACTAGTCTGACCCGAACTAGTTATTGCCGACTAGTCTGACCCAAACTACTTTTGGTCGGTTCTTCTCCATAGGTACCAAATGCTTTGGAATGGGCAATTCAAAAGTGCCTGTAATTGGGTTATTTGAAATAAATACTTTGAGTTTGAGTTTCGGCAAAAACTAGTTCGGGGATACTAGTCGGGACATACTTGTTCGGGTCAGACTAGTCCGCAAATACTAGTTCAGCACAAACTAGTTTGGCAAAAACTAGTTGGGGTCAAGCTAGTCGGTCGGCAAATGCTAGTTCGGGTCAAGCTAGTCGGCAAAAACTAGTTCGGGTCAGACTAGTCGGCAAAAACTAGTTCGGGTCAGACTAGTCAGTAAATACTAGTTCAAATTATACTAGTAGTCACATTCTAGTTCGGGTCAGACTAGTCGGCAAAAACTAGTTCGGGTCAAGCTAGTCGGTCGGCAAATGCTAGTTCGGGTCAGACTAGTCGGCACAAACTAGTTCGGGTCAGACTAGTAGTCACATACTAGTTCGGGGCAGACTAGTCGGCCGGGGCAGACTTTTTGCCGAACCACTTTGTGCCGACTAGTCTGACCCGAACTAGTTTGTGCCGACTAGTCTGACCCGAACTAGTTTTTGCCGACAAGTATGACCCGAACTAGTTTGAGCCGACTTGTCTGATCCGAACTAGATTTTGCCGACTAGTCGGACCCGAACTAGTTTTTGCCGACTAGTCTGACAGGAACTAGTATGTAACTACTAGTATGATTCGAACTAGTATTTACTGACTAGTCTGAACCGAACAAGTATGTCCCGACTAGTATCCCCAAACTAGCATTTGCCGACCGACTAGCTTGACCCGAACGAGTTTTTGCCGAACTACTTTGTGCCGACTAGTCTGACCCGAACTAGTTGGTGCCGACTAGTATGACCCGAACTAGTTTTTGCCGACTAGTCTGACCCGAACTAGTATGCAACTACTAGTATGATTTGAACTAGTATTTACTAACTAGTCTGACCCGAACTAGTTTTTGCCGACTGGTCGGACCCGAACTAGTTTTTGCCGACTAGTCTGACCCGAACTAGTTTTTGCTGAGTAGTTGGACCCGAACTAGATTTTGCCGACTAGTATGACCCGAACTAGTTTTTGCCGACTAGTCTGACCCGAACTAGTTTTTGCCGACTAGTATGACCCGAACTAGTTTCTGCCGACTAGTCTGACCCGAACTAGTATTTGCCGACTAGTCGGACCCGAACTAGTTTTTGCTGAGTAGTTGGACCCGAACTAGTTTTTGCCGACTAGTCTGACCCGAACTAGTTTTTGCCGACTAGTCGGACCCGAACTAGTTTTTGCTGACTAGTCTGACCCAAAATAGTATGTGACAACTAGTATGATTTGAACTAGTATTTACTGACTAGTCTAACCCGAACTAGTTTTGGCCGACTAGTCGGACCCGAACTAGTTTTTGCCGACTAGTATGACCCGAACTAGTTCTTGCCGACTAGTCTAACCCGAACTAGTATGTGACTAATAGTATGATTCGAACTAGTATTTACTGACTAGTCTGACCCGAACTAGTTCTTGCGGACTAGTCTGACCCGAACTATTTTTTGCTGACTTGTATGACCCAAACTAGCATTTGCCGACTAGTCTGACCCGAACAAGTATGTCCCGACTAGTATCCCCGAAATAGTATGTGCCGACTAGCTTGACCTGAACTAGTTCTTGCCGAACTAGTTTTACTCCAACTAGTATTTTCCGAGTAGTCGGATTGAACTAGTTTGTGCCGACTAGTCTGTCTCGAACTATTATGTGCCGACTAGTATCCCCGACTAGTTTTGAACATGTTTGTAGAATTTTACAGAAACGGTATCACTAACGTCCATGTAAATTGTCAGCTTCTTGGGAATTTATGTAAGGGTTTCATAAATTTTCGGGCTACTTTGACCGGACTATTTAGAGAATTGCAACACTGTGAACAAGATCAATATACTGGGTGTAACCGAAAGGGTATATAAAAAAAATCAGCTGTTCTATACATTTTTGGTCATGTGACACGGGGAAATGTAAAGAACAGCTGATTTTTTTCACGGCTGCAGAGTTAGTCCCGTATTAAAATTTATCTGGTTGGTGGTATGTAGCATATGCTTTGGTAAGTATTCGCTTTCGGCTACACCTGTATGTACCTACTAGTGAGCAATCTCATTGAACCAGAATAATCATGAAAACGCTCTTATGCCAGCTATTTTACTACGATCAAAAATATTAAAATTACTTGTTACTTTTAGCAGAACGCACCTTTAAGGGCAGGATCGAAGCGGACCCTATTCTTTCTTTTGTTTTAAATATTCATCACCTGTTACTCTCCGACTTAATTTAGGGGACATCGTAATCTGGCGTTCGCAGTAAGCTTTAAATACCTTTTTAACTTACCTTTGTTTTTTTTACAATTTATTTCCACTAATGGATTGCTTTGAGATTGCTTGTAGTATTTATTAGAAATCTCGACTTTTGTGTTATGTTAAATAAAATGGGAAAGTGTAAAGTTAGTATTATTACGATAGCTTTGCGCATTCATGAAGAAAATTTTAAACTAGGTGGGCGCCGCGTCCGAGAGTGTTCATACGAAAATACTTGTTCTACAAATTTTCAATTAGTCTGCTCATAATGCCCCTACAAGACTAGTTTAATTAAATGTGTGGCGACATCTATCCAGCCATATAGAAGCTACACCGATAGCGAGCAAAGTGTCAAAAACATGACATGTGTCGACACTATACGTCACCCAAAATCTTACATCGCGCAAACACAATTTACAGCGCGATCTAACATATATTCTCAGCCCCGACTAAGAGTTGTCGGGCAGTAGCCCACCAGACGCAATACCTGTCTGATCGGAGGGTCCTTCCTTTTCAATTGAGAGACTTTCCACCCTGTTCCTCCATTTTCACTAGAAATTGGCAGGATCATTAAAAAACATACTAAATTCCATATCCACAGACCGTGTGGTATTAATAACCATCGGTAATGAAGTGTGATCTTTCTTCGGTAATTTAAACGAGGATTAACTGTTATTATAGTAACGTATTAGGTTTATTAAAGTAACGTTATAAAAAGTATTAGGTTTAACTATATCAGGTTGAACCTAATATTAATTACTACACCGTTCCGCTCGAAACCACAATTATTACTTGAGCTTAATCATCAACCCACTTATCTAGCAAAAACGGCCCTTATGCTAAACAAACTGAATTTTTAATATTATCTGAAGGAGCTCATAGAGCAAAAATATCAACGTAATACGTTTTATAAAAGGGACCTTCTTTCTAAAAGGGACGTTCCTTTATTTATTTAAGACAACAGCTTTACGCTTTCCCTCGCCAGTACTGACTGCCAGTACCGTACCTGACCCCTACCGGTCTATTAAATACTCTTTCGTATCTGCTAGTTGCTTTTACTTTTTACAAAAATATTTTTTAGTTTCAAAACAGTTTTTTAGAAACTTGTGCTAAGATTAAAGTAGTTAGTTAGTAGGAGTTTTAAGTAGTTTTGTTTGTAAACAAAAACTCTCTAGTTATAGTTCCATAGTAAACAAAAGCAGGCATTACAGTTTGTGTTCACAAAAAATAATTATTACTCAACAGTAATAATTACTATCTCATTTCAAGGTCTCTCTCATCTCGTGTCAAGAAAGTATGCATTGCACAATGCATACTTTCTGGTGGTCACATTTGTATGTTTTGTTCCTTGAATTGAGAATTGTGCCTTAACTTTTGCCTGCGCTTCGTTAATTTAGAATTTGACTTGGCCGTTGCATTCATGGGCTCAGAACGGATCGGACACGTGGCTCCATCTATTATCATAAGAACGTTATTGTTGTTTTCTTAGGGAAAAGGGTTTTTCTTCGGATGCAAGGTACCTACTCTATGTTCAGTGATTTAGGTGTGAAACGGTAATAAACAAACTGATAAACTTATTTTCGAATTTTAAACATGAATTTGATTTTATTTATTCGGAAAATAAACAGTTACAGGTACATTATAATAATATACTAAGTTATAGATATGCGAGAGTTAAAAATGCATAATCTACGACATTTTCCACAACATATAAAAAGTTATATATTAATAATAATAATATAATATATCCTTGGACATTTCACACAACGCCATAATATAGTTCCAAGCTAAGCAACCGGACGGTAACGAAATATATAGTAGTAGTAGACTACTACTACTATATATTTCGTTAACTAACAACACAACAATAATTAGTATACTAAGTATACTAATTATTGTTGTGTTGTTAGTTATAATTAGGAATTTAGGATTAGGATCATTTTTAACTTTACCTAAATAATCGTTATGGTAAATGTCTGATACTTCCTTGCGTGCTAACCATGCGTATTCGTGCTTAATGTAATCCTGGTATTACCAGAAACGGTTGTCATCGCATTTTCCATTTTTTTGGAAGCTGTAAAATATGAAATGCGATTGATTTACAGTAGGGAATTTAACTGCTTTATAATCGTTCGGATCGGATCAACTCGGATTATTGTTTTATATTTTTTTTGTTTCTCTTTTATATTATTATTTTCGATTTATATAAAAGGGCAATAATAGGCCCCCAAAACGGTCGCTAGCACATACAGTCTTAGCGACAAGGGAAAGGGCAACATGTCCTGACTCTGTATTCTGCGGCTTTCAGTACAATCGTGGATGTACTGTCAGGAATCCCTACCAGAATTTTACTGGAATACTTCCTTCTTCCGAGCAGGATTGCCCTTGCTATTTTCCAGTCAATACAGCCAATAAAGGCAAGAAAGAGGTGATATTATTATTTTGAGTTCAAATATTTTTGTCAATTCAAAAATTGTAACTATGATGAGAGGTAAGCAATTTAAAGAATGTATTATTTTCATGTGACATCCGACAACTTGCACTGGGCCCGCGTACTAGATTATGGCCCACTGCCTCTCTTAGAGAGGACGCCTGTGTCCCAGCATTGGGAATATTATAGGCTGATTATGTATGTATTGTTGTGACTTTTTCCACAATCATGTGGATTTTGAACACGCATAATTAACCAATGTAAATAAACTGAAAAAAAACCGTGCAGAATTAAGTATCAAACCTTTTTTACTTCCGCCAACATCTATGATCGCGTCGAAAAACTGATGCAGAAATTGTAGCAGACACCACCAAAGTTTTCAAATCCAGTTTTGCAAGTTTAAACCCACTTATGAATAGTGAAGACTCTGTAAATTTTCACAAATCCACTGCGTCGTTGGAAACTTAAACCTTGTTTGAACAGGTTTCAATTCAGCTATCGAGAAATGCAAGTTGGTGAGTTTCAATCTATCTGGAATCAGGACTGTGACAATTGTGTTGAAATGAATTAGTGGGTAGAATAAGTAATGGGTTCCTTGATACTCAGGATTATACGGATTAATTACTTCGGCGAAGAGAAGAGCGCAAATATTTATAACTAGCAGTTTGCCCGCGGCCTCGCTCCCGTGGTCTTTCCCGTGGGACCCGTTATTTTTCCCGGGATAAAAAGACTATGTTACTCCTAGAAAACTAAGCTTTCCAACGGTGAAAGAATTTTTAAATCGGTCCAGTAGTTTCGGAGCCTATTCATTTCAAACAAATAAACAAAAAATCAAATCTTTCCTCTTTATAATATTAGTATAGATTAGTAGGTTTCATTTCGTTTGAATTTTACATTGGTTATTTTAGGATAGATATTTAGAGTAAGTCTATTGAAATTATCTTAAAGAAATACATAGTCATACAAATAGAAAATCGGAAAACAAAAACCCATATTAACATATTCATCCGACTTCTAAACGACATCAAAGCTTAGACCTCACTTACACTCCCAGCGCTTAAAACAAGCCCAGCGGTTGGCAGCAATGGTTTATGATTAATTCAAGCCACGGTAAATACGTTTATTTCGTAGCCGTGGCGTTGACAAAGCGCACGCCAGTGTACGTGACGAAATTGGCCGCACGCTCGATATCCGTGGGGGCTGCTGCGAAATAAATCGCTCCCGTGAACATTTACCGGCTAAGCTGATAAAGTTAAACGGGGAGCGAGAAATGAGAGAGGTAAAGAGCGTTCGCAGACGGCATACAATTGGTGGCCGATTTTATGTAGGAGTTAAATGAAACAGTAGATGTCAAATGTCAAACGACACACACGTCCCATGAAACGTAGGTCATACAAATATAAGTATATCACAGCCGACCCGATTGCTGGAGTTCCCTCCAGCATAGCATAACAGTAGCCTTATATATACATTTCCAAACCTTCTTTTTCCATAGAAGGTTTTGAAATGTATTTAAGGTGACTGGTAATTAGTGACCGATATTTAAACACGTGATTGTACTCATGATTATAATCAAATTTCCCAAAGAAACTTTTTTTGTATACTCAATAGCTAACAGCTGATCGGCGCGAAGGTCATTTAACTTTGCGCGCGCCAGTTGTATTGTTATTGTGATAAAAATAAAACTATTGTGTATACAAAAAAAGTTTCTTTGGGAAAGTTGATTGTAATCATGAGTACAATCACGTGTTTAAATATCGGTCACTAATTACCAGTCATCCTAGATAAGCGCAGACTACTAACCGATTGTCCGCCGCGATGAAAAAGAATGACGTATTTGGTTCATGTGCGTTAATTTGAGTGGGTAGAAAATCGGTGAAAGAACTCGGCGAACCGACCGATTGTAACACCTACAAAAAATATGCCGTGTGCGATCGCTCTAGGGTTGAGAGCTGTATCCCCCGAAATGTGTTAGCTAGAGCTATCTGTGTGTCAAGAGCTGATCGATTCGGTAATTTAATGTGTGGTCGACAAAAGAGATAAGTGATGCAGTATCTACTGCTACTTTGGACCCAAATTTAAATGCTGAATGCCTTTACACCGTTTGAGTGTTTATTATTTAAGGTACAAAAATGTCGAATACACAGTTGTATTAATCGACATTCACGTTCCATGCATTTAAATGAAACGTCAAAATATGTAAGCATACCTGCCTATCAATAAATTCAAACCTTTTTCCCGTAGAAGAGGGCTGTAATTACAGAACGCTTTGTGTTACTTTCATACAAGCAAACACACATATGTACATCATCATCTGCCTAGCCTTTTCCCAACTATATTGGGGTGGGCTTCCAGTCTAACCGGATGCAGCTGAATACCAGTATTTTACATCGAGCGACTGCCTATCTGACCTCCACAACCCAATGACTGGGCAATACGATAGCTCTTAGTAAGACTGGCTGTCAGATTTTCGGGCTTCTGACGACCCGTAACGACACACATATTATGTATATACATAATAATAAATTAATATTCCCAATAAATATTATTGATGTAACTATCCTAGCCAAAAAACGAATATCCTGGCAAATAAACCAAATCCTATAAGATCTTATTTTCTCAGATCCAGTGCCAAATACGAAAAAAATCCGTAGGAAATTCAGTAGCCATATTAAAAACGTAAGCTACGAGACGCAGCCTACAAAAATCTGAGAGAAGTCTGGCTGCGAGTACTAGGAACATATACCTCAGAACTGGTAGTTTTTCTATTAGATCCCTGGAATGTTACTATGGACTTACACGAGATTTTTGCAAACCATTCGATGTACACTGAGTTTGCGGAAGCCTGATTTAGTCAGCCTGTGATTATGATACGCAATTCTATCTGCGGCGTATGTTTTTTGTTTGGGCGAATTAGGTTTACTGGGTAAGGAAAGCTTTGAATTAATTCTGATCTAGGTTAGTATCGTACGTGCAGTCACCAACACATCAAGTTACCACAAACTTCAGATTTTCTCAATTGATTTTGAACTTAACAAACAACGTTTTAAGGTTTAAAATTTTGTGGAGAAATTTGACAGTTTGGTATAGCTAAAAATATAGCTAAAAATATTTTTGGCAATAGGATTCGAATTATCAATATTATACGGACCTTTTTTTGAAGGACCTCATTTTTATGCGTTTGGGGACAATATTATGAAGTCTCATACTTGTAAACAAAACAGAAAGATATTTTATTCTGTACAAACAAAACACAATGATTCACAAATCCATTACTATTCATCAAAATAATTTTAATTAAAAATATTTTTATCCCTTTAAAAAAACAATATCTTCAAATAGCAGACTACACGTACGGTCAGTGCATCAGACCGTACGTGTAGTCTGTTTCGTGTCGTAAGTTTCGTACCATATTGATAATTCGAATCCTATTTCCAATTAATTATTGATATTCGGTGATAAATCAATGTGACAGTTATTGAAAGGAATGACAAATGAATTGAAACTAATCTCGGGACAGAAGGAACAAAATTATCAGCTGTTTTACTTCCCACGACAGTAAAAATCAATTACATATCGATTACTTTTACAACAGTACCTGACGTTTGATATTGTTCATTTTATTTTTTCAAAAATGTAGGATTATGCAATAATTGTTACGCATTCTATTTATGACTGTAAATACTATTTGTGGATCTTTGAAAGTCGTTACAGGTCGTTAGAAGCCCGAAAGCCTAACATCCAGTCTTACCAAGGGGTATCGTATTACCCAGTTACTGGCTGGTGGAGGTCAGATAGATACTCACTCCATGTACAATACTGGTATTTAGCTGCATGTGGTTAGACTGGAAGCCAAACCCAACATAGTTGGGAAAGGCTAAGCAGATTGTGATTGATAAAAAAAAACACAAATAACATAAAAACTCGACCCGGAAGCAAAAAAAGCAACACCAAAAAATACCTAACAAGGATGTTTACAAATTGACCAACGAAATGATCCGCTTTGCTTCATCAAAGATATTGAGAAGTTTCCAATTGAATATACGTAGAGCCTTCCAAACGGGGTCAAAGGGAACGGAACGGGCAACGGTCATCCGTAGTTACACCTTCATTATTACAGGGACCAAGTACGGATGGTTTGTTTATGTTTTGTATTTTACATGTTTTGTTAACTTTTTTTGGGTCTCTGACAATTACCGTGCCTGCTGCGTTGTCTGCGTAAAAGTAGACTGGAAATACAGTCGAGCGAATTTTAGTTATTTTTTTAACCTTTTTTTGTCACATGAATTTGTAAAATTTCCGCAGAATTTCTAGAATGAAAATACTACCTATTGTAGGTATTACTGTATGAAAGATCCTAATTGGTATCACAGCCTTTCTTGTTCAACGCATGCTCTGTTTCATATTTTCATTTGATTAGTCCATTCATAGTTTCATTTACAAACTCTTTATCTTTTTATTTCTTTTTGGTGTGACTAACCTGGGAGCAGAGTTTTATGCCTCTGACTCGTCTTATCATGCTGTTGGGAATTATCTCTCCTCCGCCTTTACTGTTTTTTTTAAGAAAGTGATAATTATACAATACGCACATGAATCCATGGAAAGTCAGATGTGCGTGCCTTGGGTTTGAACTTGTGACCTATGACTTTAGCTCAACAACATGCTATCATTGCTGTAAAAAAATCATTAGGTGACAACACCTCCACCGCATCACATGCCGATTTCCACTGGCATTAAATCCATCAGTTGTATAAATAAAACATATTCTTTAATCGGAAACATTACAGTGCACTTTCATAAATCTTCATAAATAATAATTATTGTGTATGCAAAGCTGCACTAGAAACTTAAAATAAAACCCCCGATTACCAAAAAATTCGAAGAATTCGGATCACGTAACAGCCATATATTCTCGGACGATTCATACGGAACTTCGGGAAAGAGAAGTATCTGAAATGTTTCAGGAAATTTAAAGGAGTGTAACATTAACCTGGATGCTTTTAAAAGAAAAGATTACCCCAAAACTCTTTTTTCTTTTTAACGGCAAAATATGACGTGAACATCTGCGATCCGAAATGGCTCACCGAACTCTTCAGACATAAATATGAGGCTGTAAGATAAAGATAAGATTTTAAAGTTATTCAAAATATGTGATTACCATTGATAATTGTCATCATTTAAATAAACCTAGTACAGGCATATCCTAGCCTAGCCTTGTATATCCTAGTGCAGGCATATTTTTAACATTATGTTACCTATTGTTTTTAGTTTTTATTTTTGTATTCTGCCACTTTACTTTTTTGAATAAATTATTATTATTATTATTGTTATTAAACATTTAATTGTAAAACACTAATAAAATTGAAAAAAAATACCAAAAAAATGCACAACAAAAAAAAATTCGTCGCCATTTATAAACGAAACAGAAAAAGGGAATTTAGAGGCGATTCACAACACACGGCAAAGGTATTAACAAAGTGTATTTACTATGTCGCTCCGCACGATTAAGGTTGGACACAGACACACGACAAATTGGTAGCTAACATAGAAACAATTTAGAAAATAATCTGGAAAATAGAGTGCTAAGTGAGAAAAAATAAGTATTTAAGAAGGCTAACTTATAATTGGAATCGTTTTTGGTAAGAATTTACTTTTGCCCGCCTTTATTTGATTGCCTAAACCATACTACTAAACATGAAGTTCCGGGTTCGATTCCCATTCGGTTGAACAAAATGAGTCTGGTTTTGTACCCGGCTGATAACAATAGGCTTGCCTCTAATAATTAAACGTACCTGTCGAAATGTGGGTATACTGTTAGGTACAGAGGCCAGCACACCAAGTCACCACAATCTGTCAAATTTCTTTGATAGTATTTCAACTTTATTGCAAAGAAATAAGGTTCATTTTTAAATGAGAAAATTTGACAGTTAGGGATAGCTTGATGTGCTGGCGTCTGTACAATTCTGCTTAACCCTTAAGCGTGAAATTATGACATTGTGTACTTTATTTGTAGCGAGTTATCGACGAGGTATAGGCGTTCCACAAAAAATTACAAACGTTTCAAAATTGCTGGACAAAGTGACGACATCCAGAAACATTCAATCTGTGCACTAGTTCGCTTTCTTGGTTAAAGAACAGAAAAAACTGTGTTACCGGCAGAAAGTTAGCAACATGTCGGTCGTCTGCAAGCCACCTTATAAAGGCGAACGTAAAAAGTCTTTTTGTCTTGTTTATCTTATTTTAAGTATCTTAGTTTTATTTTGCCTTCAACATAACGTTTATCTACCGTTAGCAGTATTTAAGCGTTAAATATCTTATAGAATGCGTGGACGCTGAATTCCCTTTATTTCATTATACCAATATTATTGGAAAATATAATTACTTCATTTATGACGCTTTTAAATATCCTTGGAAAATCTGCTATAGGTAGGTTTTACATATGATTTTCTTGATAAAAAAAGGATTGCATTTGAAGTATCCTGAGTAGAAAATACCAAGTATCACGTTGAGCAAACATTATAAAGTAGAAAAAGTTTTCAAGAATCACAAGAAATCGATTCGTCACGTTTGAAAAAGTACATTTTTGAAAAGCATGAAGTGCCCACAACACCATTTTAAATCTGATGTATTAAGACGTCAATCTGCGTATCCTTTTCCCAACTATGTTAGGGTAGGCTTCCAGTCTAACCAGATGCAGCTAAATACCAGTATTTTACATGGAGCGACTGCCTACCTGACCTCCACAACCCAGTAACTGGGTTGGTAATACTGGTTGTCAGATTTTCGAGCTTCTGACGACCCGTAACGACTGTCAAAGATGCACAAATGACGGCCAGGACCAACGGCTTAATGTGCTTTCCGTGGCACAGAGGAGTATTGATATGTAAAGATGGTCACCCATCCACGGCCAACCCCGGGAAGCATAGCTTAACCTGTTTGACCTGTGCGGCTGTTATTACTCAGCAACGAGCTCCGTTTAACTCTATTCAATCTAATTAAAAAAGAAATACATCAAAATAATAAAAGTAAGTTCATTAGTAATGTCAAGTTAATTGTTTTAGTTAAATCTTCACTCTTTCAGCGTTCCGTTCACACTACTGGTCATGAGTAAAACTAAATAGATTACACGGGTTAACTACGTTTAATAGTTGGATTTGAATTTACTAGACTTTAAATAACATTTCGACTTCTCCAAGCAAATGTCTATTCGTGGAAATTATTCGAAAGTTTATTAGCAGTTATTTGTAACTTACGACTTTGGAATTACTGGGTGTCTCGTTATTTTATGATAGAAATGGGCCAAATTATTATTATCTGTTGTGTTTGTCAGTTTCATAGTAACTATTAATTTTCATGTTTTTAGAGTACTGTACTCAAAGGGTAAAACGGGACCCTATTACTCGTACTAAGACTCCTCTCTCCGTCCGTTCCCCTGTCTGTCACCAGGCTGTATCTCATGAACCATTATAGTTAGACAGTTGAATTTTTTACAGATGATGTATTTCTGTTCCGTTAAAGCAACACATACTAAAAAAATAAATACTTAAGGGGCTCCCATACAAGAGACTTGATTTTTTGCCGTTTTATAGATAATGGTAACCCTTGATGCAGTTTTTTTACTAAACTGTAGGTATTGGCAGGATAAAAAAATATCTACATCATCCAGCTGAAGTCTTATTTCCAGCCCCACAAAACATAAAATAACCATCTGACGTTTGCCAACGAAAACTGAATTTTTTCTAAAAATTTTTTTTAAAAATTCTAAAGTGATCGCTTCATCGAACATTCACACCGCCGTGCCGCCTCCACATCTGCGCGACATTCCCTCTCGTACCTATATAAAACGCGAGACTTACTTCAATTACTCGTTCGTTGAGTGTCAAAGAGCTTTCAGTGTCGTATGTCGTTTAATCCTTAGCACAAAACGCTTCAGTCGAGCTAGCTTTTAAAATGTCTTATACTACACACTCTTTTCATATTCCCCTAATGTAAAATGTAAGGTGAGATTTTAAATTTCACGCCAACAAAATTGTGTACCTACTCATGGTGCAAAGTTTATTAAAATCTGCATCGTGATATATAAGAGTGCAGGTATTAGCTACGTTGGAGTTGTCATGAATAATGTAGGGTTATAAATTAAAGTGTTTACAATCTGCGCTGTTTACGACCGTAGCAAGAAATTATTCATAGATTCTTCCCCTTCGAGTGGTGTTGTGCTATTAAACGCTTCAAAGGATGTTTGAAGCCTATGACTGTACGATGTGGGTTTTTTTTTGAGGGTGAGTAATCATCAAATGACGCCTCCCGCTCTGGGTGGACCGGAAGGGAGTGTCAGACAGTACACTGACTAAAACCCATCCATGTTCCTTCTTTAGCCTTTTATGTTCCGGGGTTGTAGTAACCCTTTCGGACAATACCGCTTACCCGGCAGGCTTCGGCCCTGACGGGCCTTTCAGATGCTGACATATCTTTGAGGCACGCGTGGAACACGTACGCGTCGTCTGGCACAGGCCAGGTCCTGATCGGACCACTACCTATTCCTCACCGCGGATGTTACATTCATCAGCTATGTGCAATATCTTCGAATATGTTCCGGTCGGCTTCCAGTTTAACCAAATGGAGTTCAATATTAATATTTTACAAGGAGCGTTGCAGCCGAATTGCAACCCAGTTACTGGTTATACGTTATACATAATCTATGTAGTTTAAGGCCAAATAAAAATTGTAAATATTAAGGAAGACTAATCTAGAAACTGTATGACATGGTAAAGGGTGTATCACAGCGTAAGCTTTCTATACAGTCCCATAACATACGGACAAAGACCCTGCTTTATAGTGTCGTACCTACATTTTGTTTTTTGGTTCGGAACTTTAAAAACCGTGTGAAATCTGCTACGGTTATTTTTTTTTGCCATTGCTAAGTCAATATATTTTCAATTTTTATTTACCAACGGGTACAGTAAATATTTATATAAAAATTCTTGTTTTATGGAGTCGGAGCTCGGCGTGATTCATTCACTCCCACGCGAAACTATAGATGATTATTTTCGTGTCTTAAGGTGGTCTCTCACAGCGTATTCGCTTGTAATGTAACGTTACAGATCTGAGCATGACATCACTGAAGGAGAAGAACCGAGAATTAGTCAGCAGTAGTCAGGGGGGCAGCATTGTAACGTAACGCTCAAAATCAAATTATAAGTCGATGGAAATTTATGGATTTTCTTTTTCTAACCTAAAAACTTTAACCATGGATATCTCCATAACCATGGGATTCTTGAGGGTGGGGATGGTACAGGGAGTAGCACTCCTACCCCCTTCCTTTCCCCACCTCATAAATTGACGGTCACTAAAGGAAAGCTTAACCTACAGAGTATAGTGATTTACCAAAGAAATAATACACGAATCACTTTAAACCAATCACTATTATAAATGTGCACATATCGAATTGCAACACGTCACAGAATTTCGCGCCGACACACTGTCACTTTTAACACTCTCTGATCAGCTACTCCTATAATCACATTTGTTTTATTCTTTAATTTGTTAGTTCACTAGCTTACCTAAGCATAAATACACTTTAAAACGTTCAACAAGATAAAAATTATACCACTTCACATGACAAACGTAAACATCCGACCACGGTGGTCGTCATCGTTATTTAATATTTTTTAGAAATACCTCCAATAAATCAGGTTTGTGATGTCTTCATTTCCCATAAGTTTCAGTTACTGAGAAATATTAAAAACAATATTGAGTAAACGTACAACTTTGGCAAATTACCTCCATATTGTAATTAGTGATTATTCTTTTGAGAAATGAACTATAAACAATGAAATACCCGACATTTACGATTGCCGCCATTTTTGTTATCAACAATCGGCTTGTACTTTTAATTGTCATATCTTTTAGACGTGTAACTACTGGTATCCATGCATATGTATATTTTTATTGCTAGTTCTGTCTTTCACAAGCATTTTGAGTTATGAACGAAAGAGCTATGACGCGTAGTTTCATAGATAATCGCAAATGTTTGATACCGCCAAACGACGTGACATTTACTTGACAGTCAACAAATATTTTGAAATTTTTGACATTTACCGTTGTACGGGGCGCGTTAAGCGGGATTCTCTGAAAGGGTTACGCTACCCCGGAACGTAAAGGGCTATGGAAGTAACATGGATGGATTTTCCCACCCAGAGCGGGAGGGGTCATTTAATGATTTCCCAACCTCAAAAAAAAGGAAGTTACTTATGGAGAAGAATGGCTAAGAAGCTCATTAAAAGTTAAGAAAAGTTCACGCATGTTGTGAGCATAATTATTAACTATACAACAAAAACAAAATTAAACAAAATCCATTATGACCTAAACTTGTAGATTCGGTTTTATAAGCAGGGAACGCATACCTCCGTTTCTAACACGGGTCGAGAGACAGCTGACGCGACCACCGGCGTAACAACAGGTCCAGCTCTTGAGTTGGGACTTTTAATATCGTCCCTAGTGTTGTCAACACCCTCTTTTTGGAGGCTGCCCGTAATTTGACAGGACGTGGTTATGTGATGTGAATTCACTTAAACATGTCAGTTTATTGACGGTGATATCGATGGACATGATCTCGTGATTTGGACTCTTGGTTGTAGTTTCACTGACAAGCAATTTAGTTAAGATCCATTTTTTTTAAGTTCACTTATCTTTTTACAGGCACGAGTTTGTGTCACCAATTTTTTTGTTCTTCTGTTTTCTTTCATCCGCCATTTGTTATTTGAATTTTCATGAACTTAAATGACTACATATGTTCATAGTCAAACGGTCGTGGAATATCCAAAAAACAGTCAAACACGAACGTACAGAGGCCAGCACATCAGTTTACCACAATCTGTCAAATTTCTTTGATAGTATTTCAACTTTACTGCAAAGACATACGGTTCATTTTTAACTGAGAAAATTTGACAGGGATAGCTTGATGTGCTGGCGTCTGTACAAAATGTTACGAAACTCGTTTTGTGGGTGTTTATATACCAGTCAGCTTTCTAGATAAGTAGGTTATCTTGCCATACAAAAGAAAAGAAAGAAAATCAGATTATTCTGCACAAACAAAACGCACATTTCTAAAAAGAAACTAAATAGTCATTAAAAACACCAGTGCAAAACATAGACATATAATTTATTTATTTATTTAGACATATAAGTCGGTACAGAGGCCATTACATAAAGTTACCAATCCCAAAACCCCGAATCCCAATTTGTTCCCATTTCGTCAAATGTCTTTTAGTTGTCAACTTTATTACAAAAGCATTAGGTTCAATTCGGAAAATTTTACAGTTTGTGATAGCTTGATGTGCTGGCCTACGTACCTACTTATATGTCTACCTCTAACTTAGTTTAATACTAACTTTTTCTAATATTAATACCTTGTCTCTAAGAGCAAGCTCATATAAAGCGGGTCAGACACAAATATCCCGCCGGGACGCAGGTTGAATATTTGGGTACATCAGACCTTTTCCCCGAGCCTCACATTCCCGCACCCAAAATTTCATTACGATCCATCGCTTCGTCGAGGGATGTTTGAGTAACAAACAAATAAACAGACTTTCGGGTTTATATTAGTTAGGATTTGCAACGCTCCATCTAGGTTTTTCGCTTTTGTGATGAACTCATTTCATATCATAGAAGTAAGGCTTACATACTTCTTAATCCGGAGGTCTGGTCAGATTGAAGCAAATCCCGCGTGGGTCGTGCGGCGAAATTTGCCGATTTCGTAAATTTTACGGAGGTGTTCAAACGTTGCGTCACGTGACTTCCTGATCGTTAAACAATTGACGAAGGAGGTGACGTGACGCGTTTAACGCGGTATTTACCAGCCAGTGCTTGCGTGTGGTCAGTGCTTAAATAACTTTTTTTTTCAAAATTCAAAAAGTATTAAAACTCTCTGGCCAAAGTTCTGCTTTTACCATTGAATAGCAAATAGTATTGCAAAAGCTACATTCCTGAATGCATGGCTTTGTCTGTGGAAAAGTGCGCGCGAACTAATAGTCAAAAAGATACCTGTAATATTGCATGTCACAAGGCAAATTTTACAATTGACTCGTTCTTTGCTCAGTGCTGCCAGTCTTCTGAACACGTTTCAGAATGACAGCGACTACTTCGACGCCTAAGTGTCCTTTTTTGTATTTATTTGTATAGTTAGTGAGAAAGTCTTTTAATTATAGGTACCTAGTTTAAATAATTAAATTAATTTATAAATAAATAATTGTACAATTCATTAATTAAAACCATTTTTTCGGATATTAAGGACGAACATCTCCTAACTTCAGACAACTGCCATTATTCAAACACTTTATTTCAATAAAACAAAGCATCTATATTCAGGTTACCATCCATTAACATTTCAATTAACAAACTTAAAATGTCTATAAAAAATCCGGAATAAAAACCACTTTACTGCTAACCGAACGTGGAACATGATCATTAAAACAAAAACAAGTATATCTGTACGGAGCCCATTAGCGCACAATTTCAGTGGAAAATAATGAACAAAATATTTTAGAATTATACTGGAAAAATATTGCTTGCAACCTCTTACTTTTGATGTTCGATAAAAATTATAAAAGTCGAGTTATGTGTGATGTGTGCGTTTGAGTGAAGAGGAGCGAAGAGGAGCTGTGTCGAACAGAAACGTGAAAATCTGACGTCATTAAAATTAGTTTGATCTGAGAAAATATTTCTACCCTACATGGAAAAAATGCGTTTTTATTTAATTTAAAATTTCAAATAAAGAATCAATCTGCCTAGCCTTTTCCCAACTATTTTGGAGTCGGCTTCCAGTCTAACCAGATGCAGCTGAATATTTTACATGGAGCAACTGCTTACCTGACCTCCACAATCCAGTAACTGGGTAACGCGATACCTCTTGGTAAGACTGGCTGTCAGACTTTCGGGCTTCTGACTACCCGTAAAGATTGTCAAAGATCTACGAATGACAGCCGGGACCAACGGCTTAACGTGCTTTCCGAGGCACGGAGGAGTCTCGATATCTAATGGTCATCCATCCACAGACCAACCCCGGCAAGCGTAGCTTAACCTGAAGGGTCAATCCGTGCGGCTGTTATTACTTAGCCACGAGCTCCTCAAATAAAGAATAAAATATAAAAATAAGGTTTTAGCGATTTATGTATGAATTTGTATTCTTCGTATTAATGAAACTAAAGATAGTATCGTCCTTTCTTGCGGCATTAATGTCATAGGCAATTCAATATGGCGGACGCTAAATGTCAAGGTTCATATTGCTGCATCAAAGTAGCTGTGGAATTTCATTTGGACAGTTTCTATTTTAAAACTACCCTCAGTAGCATGGTTTTAATATCGCAAAAATAGGACGTAAAAAAGAACGAAAAAAATATCCAGCTATTCTATTTACATCTGTTAAGGCGGGTTCAGATTATGCTAGTCAAGTATTTTATTCAGTTTACGAGTATGTTTTAAAGGCTGGTACGCACTGAAGCCTTAAGCTTCCCTACGTTTTTAGTTTTCTCTAAAGATAAATAATTTAACACTAAATTGCATATTACTCGGTGTCCTATCTGTAATGGAATCCTTAAGGTAAATAATATTTAGTACCTGACGCCCCATAAGATGATTGAAAAAAAAATACAAAAATCACGTCAACTTTTCAACACACAGTATCCTCGTTTTGGACTTCGCCACGAAACCAGAAAAAGGCTTTTTTTGTAACAGTTTTTAAACACACACAAAATAATATTTATTTATCTTTCGGTCTCAAAACCTTACCTACGACACATCCTTCAAAGTCATTGTACCACGTTTGTCCAAAGCCCAGATAAGTTCTATTGAAGGGAGGACAACACACAGAGTGGGCCAACACACTAGCTGTATGCACACGAAGTGGCTTCTTTTCCGGACATTCTAAACAACCGGAGCGTGCGTCTTGACGGAGAAGTGGCTATGTTGCTCCGTAATAAGATATCACTATTTTTTGAGAGAGTGGTAGAAAGGTTTTTACAAGCGTTTTAATGGTATTATCTTTATAGATATAGTATTATATAATATAGTATTCCGGGATTTTTTATTTCCCAACTTTTAATCAAAGTGTCGTTATGAGTTACAGTCTATTAATATAATATTTTGGTTTCGAACAATGTTGGACGCATTATAAAACAGGTAGGTATGTATTACGTGAAGTTGAAAAAGAAGTGATTGAAAATTATCTGGTATAATTAGTGGCTTAAGAGGTACTGTGTGAAAAACCTGTTAGAATAAGTTCACTTGGCTAGTAAATCCAAATAAAAAATTTAATCATCACTTTTGTGCGTGTTTATATAGATAATTTAAACATTAAAGCTCTCATACATATTTAATAACATGAAAAAAATTAAAAGACACAAGAAATAAATTTGTAGCTTGGCGTGGAGAGCACGCGCGTTCGTTCTCGCTCTGGCGTTCAAAAAGTTAATACCTAAACAGCCTATAACACTCAGGGATCATATAGCTTCCCATTAGTGAAAGAATATACGGAGTCGGATCAAAACATCCAGAGATTACCTCCTAAAACCTCACAAACTTTATCCCTTTATAATATTAGTACAGAAAAGAAGTACCTACTAGGCTTATCTGAACGGGGCCTTAGTTCCAACATTTTTTGTAAATAAACTAGTGAGTGTACGCAACCGTGTTTTCGCTTCGTTACCGTCATTCCAGTCACGTTTGTCTCATACAAATGTTGCTCCCGTTCTTGTGAATATTTACTTTTTTATTCACCATAAATGCTGTAATAAATCGTGTTTATATTTTCAGCTACCAGTTCTGTAATGCAGGATTATTTTATGAAAACTACAGATACATTATTAAAAATGAATATGAGTTTGTTAATTTTTTGTGCATTTGGATAAGTACCTACAGGCTAATTAATATGGAATGACAATAATGATTAATAGAAATTCCTAATAATGTATTTTCAAATCAAATAAATCATTTATTTGTTTGTAAACACACACAACATACTGTGATTTTTAATCGACTGACTCATCGGTCTAGTGTTTGCAAGCGCTACTGCTGAGGTCTTGGGTTGGAATCTTAGGTCAGGCACAGTGTTATTTTGTTCTGAAAATTCTAAAGTCTGGATTTGTGCCTTTTTTTTTTTTTTTTTTTTTTTTAAGGCTGGGAAATCATCCAATGACTGCTCCCGCTCTGGGTGGAGCGGAAGGGAGTGTCAGACTCTTACTGACTAAAACCCATCCATGTTCCTTCCGTAGCCCTTTATGTTCCGGGGTAGCGGTAACCCTTTCGGACAATCCCGCTTACCCGGCAGGCTTGGCCCTGAGGGGCCCCTTCATATGCTGACATCTCTTTGAGGAGCGCGTGGAACATATACGCGCCGTACGGCACGGGTCTGGTGCTGATCGGACGGTGAGTCACCCATTACTCACCGTCCGCAGGCCCGCGCCTACGGTGGCCGGGAGTCGTCACGTGGCTCCCGACGCCCAGGGCGTCTCCTGCGGCGGCTGGGACGGGAGGACCTTTCTCTCTCCCATCCCGCCACCTCCTTCGCGAGCATAACTTTTTCGCAGAAGGAGGTGACTGCCTCCCACTCCCTCTCGCCCCGGACCATGGCTTGCACCAGGGCCGGGCGCGAGAGGTCGCCGCCGCCGATCGCCTCTACGAGGACACGGCGGTGCTCTGCCCATGCGGGGCAGGTTTGCACCGTGTGCTCTACCGTGTCCTCTGGGCGATCCTCGTAGTGGTGACACCCGGGCGTTTCCTCCCGCCTGATGATGTGCAGGAACCTCCCGAAACATCCATGTCCGGTGAGGACCTGCGTCAG
The DNA here is from genome assembly GCA_951799385.1 of Hyppa rectilinea. Taxonomy (NCBI): domain Eukaryota; kingdom Metazoa; phylum Arthropoda; class Insecta; order Lepidoptera; family Noctuidae; genus Hyppa; species Hyppa rectilinea. Next base: position 2,063,350 of record OX637307.1, on the reverse strand, counting down.
GCGGTAGGTGAGGGCGCCGTGACGCCTCTCTAGCCACTCCTCAAAGAGGGGCCCTACCGCCACTATCGTGGCGTGCCCTGCGCTGGGTTGCGACAGTCGCTGATTCCAGGCCGCCATGAGATCGCTCCGGAGGTCCGTCCGCTCCGCCGCAATTTGCTGCGGAAACGGAGTTTCCCCCCGGCTTAGTACCTCCGCGCGCCACTCGAACAGGTGCGCGAGGACTATCGCCTCCAGATCCCACGGCGGCAGTCCGGCAAGGAGGCTTGCCGCCTCGCCCGAGATCGAGCGGTACCCCCGGATAAGCCGTATTGCTACCACCTTTTGGGGCGCGTTCAGATAATGGGCGGCTCGCCGCCGCAGTGAACGCGCCCACACCGGGGCCCCGTAAAGGGCCATGGACCGCACGACTCCCGCGTAAAGCCTCCGGCAGGAGGCGTTTGGCCCCTCAAATTGGGCAAGAGCCGCTTGAGGGCGGCCCCAGTCCGTTCCAGCTTGGGGGCGGATTTGTGCCTGGTTAATGGAAAAACACTCGTAAGATATTACATTGGGCTTAAACTAAAGTAACTTGGGTAGACCGTGCACCTCTGCCTACCGTTTTGCGGAAAAAGGCTTTTATTAATTGCATTTTAATACATTCTAATATCATGCAATTATTTTCTAATAACTTTGCCAAATTATGATACTTTGTTAAAAAAAAAAAAAAACAACAACGCTGGTGTCTTAAAACTCCACAAACCACGGTCTATTTGTATATCAGTTTTTAACTCATAAAAATCCCTTTCTACACTCAAAGTGGACGCTCAATGTTATATAGTTGAACCTCGAACTGTATGTCGGATATCGGATCAAATCAGCAGAACAGATCAAAACGGTCGTACTTTAGAACATCGCCTCTACCCAGTGATTGATGGATGCTAATCGCTCCGGATCAAATAGTGACATTCAATGCCAATAGGACAATAGAACATAACCTCACGCCTGTATTCTTCGCATGGAGGGCAGAGGAGGTAGATGTTGAATCCCATTTAAATTAAGGCGCGAGCATATTGCCGCTTCTTCTTTTTGTGTGGTTAGTGACTAACCTAGTGTCAGAATTTGTACGCTGCCCATGGGCCCCTGACTTAGCTTTACATACTATTGAGAAATATGTCTCAGACATGCTGGATTCCTCACGATCTTTTCTTTCCCAGATTTTTTTACACAAGTGATAATTATACAATACGCACATGAATCCGTAAAATCAGAGGTGCGTGCCTTTGGTTCTAACCCGAGACCTTGGCAGTCCGACGGTCTCAACACTAGGCTATCACTGCTACATATTACCAATTACTAGTCTAGTCTCTTGTCTTATTATTAGTCTAGATTCAGGGCTGCAACTAACAATGTCAAAAAACTCAATAGGTACTAGATTGCCTATCTCGGGATTGAACCCCAGACCCACGCCTAACTTTAAAACCCAAAACATTCAACAAGACATATTCAATTTAGAAACCAAGGCACTGCATCTACGTTTTTCATAAAATACCTTCAGCTTTTGCGCGTGACTTCGCGAGCTTGGAGGTCAAAATTTATCAGGATAAAAAGTAGGTTGTAGTCTAGCTTCGTGCCTTTATTTCATCGAAATCTGTACAGCCATTAAGGCGTAAAAGTAAACAAACAGACAGTGTTATTAGTATAATAGTACACACACCGGAAGCAAACGATCTCCCGTATGTTAATAGCATTTACTACGCCAGTTCCGGCCTCAGTGGTCCACAACACTTCCAGCCGCTCCGGGTGTATAATGCGATTATGTTGTCTTGGATATTACTTGTCAAAGGTTTACCGGAGCCGCCTCTGTTGTGGGGCTGTGATTTTGTTTAGGGCTATAAAAGTAGCGTTTGAAAGCGATACGGTACAGCGGTTGGGATGATTTTAAATATGTATGGCTGTACGTACAGTTTTGTAATTTGGTAAAACATGGTGATGTTCAGATGATTATAACTTTCGTCTATAATCTCTAAAGGGTAATCGATAATGGTGAAAGACGCTAATGTTCTGTATTTATAAAAAACTAGCACTTTGCCCGCGGCTTCGCTCCCGTGGTCTTTCCCGTGGGACCCGTTATTTTTCCCGGGATAAAAAGTAGCCTATGTTACTCCTAGAAAACTAAGCTTTCCAATGGTGAAAGAATTTTTAAAATCCGTCCAGTAGTTTTTGAGCCTATTCATTACAACCAAACAAACAAACAAACAAAGTTTTCCTCTTTATAATATTAGTATAGATATGCATTCTGCTATCTACCTATGTAAATTGTGTTTGCTGCAAATGCATATTATAAATGTTTTTAAAGTATGGCCACAAATAAACACCTCACATAAATATAATTATCATTGATGTCTTAAATATTTGGAATAATCCGCGTTATACAGGATAAATTAAATGTTTTAGAATAAATAAAAGGAATGTGGTTTCAGGAAATATAAAAATTTACGCGTGCAATTTTGTGTGAAATACAATAAGCCTTCCAGTTTCAACATGCAATAAATGGAATTAATTCCAAAATAATGACATTATTTTACATTCATTAACTATGCAATAAAAATGCATAATTGTAGGAAAATGGGTATTTTATAGTTTCTCCCATAAAAGTTAAACACGAAGGTATATAGTAAAACTCCACAATGCATAATTAATTACACTGTGGGAGTATAGTGATTTGCATATTTTGTGAGTTGCGCTCAAATCATAGGAGGTGAGCTTTTTGGCAACAAGGCAACTGAAAAAGCATCCAGCTATCAGAGTACTTCGGAGTATGAAGAATTGGGAACGCTATGATTTTGGAGTGCCTTTCATGACAGTGACGACTTAAATCAGCGATAGCTTTTTTTATTTGCAGTTTATTTGTCTTTTATTCTGCGATAAATAAATGTTTTCCTGACTTTCATATACAGCCTATAACGTCCTCTCCTCTTTGCTGATACCCTCGCCTCCTCTGTGCGAGAGAGAGAGCCGTAATTCACAAGGGTTAGGATGCATAAATTGCATGGATTGGAGTAATTAACTTCCTTAATAATAAAACTTTCATTGGCTTTAACAATTTTTCTGACGTTCTAATATAAATCTCAAAAAAAAAACATCTAAATGTCCAACAGATGTTTCGTGGCCCTCACTGCAGGGAGACCACCGTATTTCTTACGTTCCAGCTAAAATATGACGGTTGTCTCGACTAGTGTGCTCAAAGAATTTGTTTAGGGTAAGCTGACATAGGGGTTAACGTCAACTTAAAATGCTGGCGACTTCATTATAGTCGCATGTTCTTTTTGTTTATGTTGGAGATTTGTGAGGTTCCTACTTTCTTGAAAGAAAGATGCAGATATATTATTTTTTATTATACTGACACTTAACATAGTAAAATCCTAAATTCATAATCTACTCATACCATCAACAATTTCATCTCTGTGATTCTCAATAGTAATTTCAGTGTTTATCACTCTGTCAAGCATAATTACTACTGTCAAGAAAAAAGACCGCTCGTCTTAAAAACTTCCATCACCGTAAAGAAATTAAATATTATGCGTTTGTTGTGTGTTGTGTTATGCCATTTGATTCTAAAAATCTGTGAAGTCACATTGCTAAATTTCATATAAATCACGTACAAATTCCGCGTTTTGTCAATTCATAAAAAGTTACCTTATTGACTTCTCTTTCAAATACCCAATTAACTTAAGAATCACTTACAGTGTTTGTACTTTGGATGAACAACACTCACGGCACCTGACAAATCTGCATCCAAACAAATTCATCTCCGTGTAGCTAGAATATTATTACGGTTACAAATATCCTTATAACAGTTTTTTTTTAATCTACTAAAGAACCTAATAGCTATATCGAAACCTCTAACAAAATATTTCGGGAACAGCATAACTGATCAAAAAAAAACCTATCGACCAGAAACATCAAAACAAGTCACAACATACCGAATGCAATAAACTCCAAGCGTCACACAATCTCGACTACTTTTAAATATATCGACGGATATATATTTCGTATATCCGTCCCTCTGATACATATTGGTGATCAAAAATATCGCTCTGTATATTCAGAAAAATAGCTTTCCGTATAACTTCAGCATGAATATTCGCTTGACCAATAAGCGGGGCGTCGCAACATGGCGGAAATTTGATTTCTTCGACCTTCTTACGAATTTCTTTTGAATGTTTGATTGATTAGCTGCAGTATGAATATGTTATGTTGCCAGAAAGAAAAAGGAAATGATGTTGATTTGTTTATGAATTGCTTATTCCGGAAGCAAGGATATTTTAAGTTGGCTAATAAATAAGCCGCCTACTAAATTTATCCATTTCATTGAATGTTTGTTGTTTGTTCTCTAGGCTCCCAAACAACAAACAATCTGCCTAGCCTTTTCCCAACTATGTTGGCATCAGCTTCCAGTCGTACCGGATACAGCTGAATACCAGCATTTTACATGGAACGACTGCCAGTAACTGGGTAATACGATACCCTTTGGTAAGACTAGCTGTTTGGTTTGCGGGATTCTGACGACCCGTAACGACTGTCAAAGATGCACAAATGACAAAACGTGATTATGTTGGCGTTTTTTTAGATAATGATACGGAACCCTTCGTCCGCGAGTCCGACTCACATTTGCCGGTTTTAATTTTTACTTAACTATGCGGATCTTCGTTTGGTTGTATGTATAGTGTAAATAAAACTTTAAACCTTTATTACGGTAACGGTACGGTACCTACTTATCGATTTTCACAAAACGCTCAAACGCTCACGAGACCAATATACTACAACAATCCTCCACAAAATTTCAATAGGTACACGCGCGACAAAACTCAATGTAGAAAACTCCATAAAAAATGTCAGAGTGCCTTCTTAGAACAACCTTAAGACGACGCAACGTTAAGGAAAGAGATATCGCCTCGTTCCTTTTTACGAACAAGAGATCGTGGCGCGTAATGTTTCGGATAATCGTGATAAACAAGCGTGGGATGTGGGGGTACGTCACTAGTGACGTCACTGGCGTGCTGCATATAATAAGAATCGGGTAGATGTGAGATTCGCCACAAAGAAACAAACATTCTTGTCTGGGGTTCCCAAACTTATTTTGTCTACTGCCCACTTTGAGAATGAATAATTTTTTAGCGCTCCCATTTTTTTTTAACCTACTTAAAAACCACTATCTAGAAGAAATTACAAATCAGCCCATTTTTTTCTGGGTCTTTTACTGCCCCCTTTTAGGCCTGCAGCGCCCAAAAAAAGGCGTTATCACTTTGGGAAGGCTGCTGTAAAGGCTGATAGACACATTACCCTCCTGTAAATTTGATCCTTAAAAACGATTACCATAGTTCTTTAGATTTTTTTTTCCAAGTTGCTTTATCTGTTGCAGCGCACGTTATTGCCTTAATATGACTAATAAGAGGGCAGTACCCAGCAGGATGGTAAAAAGCGGTAAATACTTTGGCAGTCCCGGCACAGGCACAAACGGCAAAGTTTCGCTTCTGCCTAATTTTTTATTTGAATCTTTGAATCTTCTAAGAGATTCACACGATACGATGGTTGAGCTAAATGTCTAGTTGAGTGTAAACAAAGAACCCAATATAAGCACACTTTTGAAGGTACTTTTTTGTACGTGGGTGCAAAAAGTTCAAGGTTTTTATTAAGTGACTAGCTTCCGCCCGCGGCTTCGCCCGCAAAATATGTCGACAAATTATACATATAAACCTTCCTCTTGAATCACTCTATCTATTAAAAAAAACCGCATCAAAATCCGTTGCGTAGTTTTAAAGATTTAAGCATACAGACAAACAAACAGACAAAAATAGCGACTTTGTTTTATACTATGTAGTGATAATACGTTTCGGAAAATGTGCAGCATATTTTTGAATGCATTTTAAACATAAGCCCATGATACCATGAGCTCAAAACACGCTGCGATTTGCCCGCAAAATTAAACAAAAACAGTGGAAGCAGTTTTTTCACATTGACAATAAAATAACAGGTAACAGGCCTGATAAAATAGGAAATGAAAAAATATTTAGAATTTTCATGCAAGGAAAGCTTTTGGACGTAGCTTAACTCACCTGGAATTGGGAATGTTCTTCTTGAAACAAAATAAAATGTTTTATCATGGGTATTCTAGAACCGATTTGAAGAGAAACAAATAATGAAAACATTGGTGCCCGGCGAAGCAGTTGCTACGACGTAGCAGAGAATATGACGTCACAGCTACGCTTGTAGCACATCACCGAATGTAGTTTGATTCAGTTTACTTTATTATTCTGTAGATTTATTGTATAGGCATCAGGTGTATAATATTTGTGGCTCAGTTTTTTTCCCGAAGAAAGGTTTCAATGAAATAAAACTTGAAACGTATCCCTCATAATTTTAACATTGAACATAAAAGTACGTGCAAGCTGTTGTAATAAGCAAGGCAAAAAGTCTTTCTTTTAATATTTTCACAGAAATTTTCATGCCACTCTTGACCCTGAGTGTATCGAAGATTCACACAATCCGAGTGAGCCAAATGTTCAGTTAAGCGTGTATAAAGAATGCCGAATACAGTGTTTGAAAATGTACGGTGGAATATTTTACGTAGAATTTCTTATGGTAGCTTGCGCCTTGTCAGCGTGGAATTGACTATTTGAATCGGTCAAAAATAATGAAATCACATGGAAAAACAACCACTCGTCTTAAAAACTTCCATCACCGTACAGAAATTAAATATAATGCGAAAATATAATTGTTAAATTGCATTTAATGCTTATAAGTATAATTCCATTTGATTCTAAAAATCTGTGACGTCACATTGTTATATTTCATACAAATCACGTACAAATGCCGCGTTTTGACAGTTCATAGACTACCCTTTCAAATACCCCAGTGTGTTTGAAAATAAAAGTAGATTTAAAAAAATATTGTTAATTATGTAGTTTAAAAAAAATCGTACGAAACTAAAACTCCTTTCTAAACTAAATAAATTTATTATATCTGAGTATCAAGCTAAAAATTTTGCTACTCTCAAGTCGCCCCAGCAGATGCTCGACTCCCTGTTCACATACAACCAGCAGGCGGGTACGCACAGGAGTATTGGTGGACGTACTTAGGAGTTTATTCCTTACCAACCCGCAGAGCGGCACGTCCCACTGTGTCTGGGAAGACGAGTTCTCGGGCTGAACCGTATTCTACCAAGCTACATTATAGGCTCCATCAGTAATCTGCCTGCTCACTGCCACTTAAGATTGGCAATTCTAATATCTACCATTATTTTTATTATTAAATTATTAGTATTAATAGAAAGCTTTTAACTACCACTTGACTGAAATTACTTCCCCGTTCGGTTACCATGGCAACAGTTGACGGAAACTTCGTGACTTGGAGGTATCTTCTTGACTTGCAAGTCACGTATATACCGAATACTTTGTACTAGTGTAATTATATTGTTTTACGTTTTTGCTAGCTCATCTGTTGTGAACAATCTTTTGAATTATCACTTGAAACAATAAGTTTTAGTAGTCCTAGAGGTTTTCTGTATTTCCGTTATATTTTTTATAATATATTGGTATGGACTGAAGAGCACGTGGCTAAAAGAACAGTCACACGGATCGATCTATCAGGTTAAGCTATGCTTGCCGGGGTTGCTGAGAGCCGTGAGACTGCTTCGCAAAGAACGTAATGGTCCTGGATCCTCTCATTCGTGGATCTTTGACAACGTTACGGGTCGTCAGAAGTCCAACAGTCTGACAGCCAGTCTAAATAAGGGGTCGATACCCCTTAACTGTATAACCCAGCAACTGGGTTGAAGCGGTCAGAAACGCAGTCGCTTCATGAAATATATTGATATTCAGCTGCATCTGGTTAGACTGAAATTCGACCCCAACATAGTTGGGAAAAGAATAGGCAAATTGATTGAATTTGTTCTGGGTGGTGTCTAGTGCTGCGTCTGCAGATGGATCCCAGAATAAGGCTCAAATATTCTATATCTTGTTCCGAATTGAATGGTTCATTCAAGGCTTTTTTTGTTACCATGTACTTTGCGAAGCGTACATTCACGCTTGTCTACCCCATACAAAGCAAAAATATACTACTAAGTGCACTGGCCATCACGCTTGCCTACTTCCCATGTTGGCGATTTAAGCCTTATATTCTTGTAAGTAGAACATTTTCGAAGCGATGGAACGTTTGTCCAGCAGCGTCCAGTCCTCAAACATCGTTACGACATAGATCCGACCACATAAACTATTCAACTCCACTTAACAAAGTATAATGCAGGTAAAAACTATCTTATCCAGTTTGCTAGCTCCCCACTATAGAAGCAGCGTAGGTACTTAACCGTCGCAGACACAATACTTTTAGCTGCAGGGAATGCAGACGGATGAATTGAAAACAGAAGAAGTTAGACTGGATGTGGGAGACCCTGAATTCGATGACCCTGAATCACATATTATAATATTATAATACATGTATACAAAACATTGTGAAACATTTTAAAAGAGTAACGGTGGAGTTTCTTGCCCATTCTTCTCCACACGAAACTACCTTTTGGAAGGGGCGACTAGAATCAATTCTATTTCTTGTTAATTTTTGACGTTCAAAAGTGCCTTTCTTGGGCCTATTTGAAATAAATGTTTTGACTTTTGACTTTTTTTTGATGATGCGAAACCTACTTTAAAGTTTTTCCTAAAGTGGTAAACTGGTGATTGACGATGTTTCCGGTACACCGTGTGCAGTAAAAACCTTGTGTTAAATTTGATTGAATGTCCTAATTTTCCTAGATGGGGCAGTGTGCTTCGAAAGAAATCCTCCATCGCGATCGATCTTGAGCAAAAAAAAACCTGTTCCATACATTATGCTCGCATAACTCGTCGAAACGTTGAAACATAATGATGAGTACAATGACTCCTTTGAATATTACCCATGAATTTAAGTTCTCTTTATCGTCTGGAAAACAAAATGGTGTATTTTCTAAGTGGAATAGAATCCATTTACAAGAATATTTGCCTCGAACTATTGAGATTGATGGGTTTAATTTCTAATAATTTTAGCTAAATAATTTTAAATTAATATAACTTTCTTGTTGTAATCTACTGAGTAAAAGTTCTTGCGTTTAATTATTAGGTCGGGTAAAGTCTTGTGGGGTTTTCTTTCTGGAATTTCTAAGATGCAGCCTGGAGATTGTATTTTTGCCCGGTTGATGGCTATAGACTCACTTCTTTTTAATGTAACGTTCTAGTGAAATGTGAAAAAACAGACGCGATCGTTCAGGGAGCTTAGACAAGTGTCAATCGCTCCGTGTCGATTCGATTTCGAAAATTGTTGATCGAACAATTCGTTATCTCAGCGAATCGGATTGTCAAGAACGCCACTTATCAACGCATTTGTATGGGAAAATTGATAGAGTTTCGTTACACAATTTGACATTGTCCAGCACGAGTCTATTATTTACAAAAACCGCAATGTCCGTTTTAACACATTGCGCGTAATTTGTGATTTTCGTATTACGCATTATTGGCCCTGTGAGTTTAAGTGGAACTATAGTAGTTTGATAAAAAATAATGTAGTTAATCAAATACTAAACTTAATCACGCAAAATATTTACGAACTAGAACAATAACCAGAAAAACATTATGGACTTTGCTGACTTTGTAACACTCGGATGGACTTTGCGGTTTTTGTTGCAAAAACAACATGGACTTTGTTGGCTTTGAAACATACCTATCCTTGCCTAGAATGATGGAGCCATATTGATACTTTTTACTTGAAATAAAACTATGATTGATTTATGAGAACTTTATTAGTTAAACAAAACCGATATTAAATTATAAGTAATGGTGACTCTTCTTGTTCTTCACATACCGAGTCTTCAAGGAAATCGATATCGTCAACCATATTTTCGTCCGTTATTTCCTGTATTGATGGTACTACCTTGTTATAGTACTCTAGAACCTCTAAATCGCGCCATTTGTCTCCGAAATGAGTACATAACAATTTATTAACGTCCCTAAATTTTAACGGTTTTACTTGTGCGCCCTGTGGAATAGCGGTTGGAGAAATCATAGCCGTGTTTTTACCTTTTTTGCACACGCTTTTGTATTGACCTGATTCAAATCTGTAGTGGAGTTCTCCTCTTACTCCAACCATGTCATTGCTTTTACTGGATCGTTTCAAATAAAACCTTTTGCATTTTGAAAAAGGTATATGCCATTTTGTAGTTATCAAAAATAAATCTTTAACGACGGTTTTCCAGTTGCATACTTGAACCGTAGTAGCAACGTTTATGGCGGTAGAATGTTTTTCCACTACATCAAAGTATTCTTTCGGTTTGATTATATTTTCAAGTTTCCGTAACTCCTTTTCAATACGAGCAAATACTCTGTCCGGCGGAAGAAATGAGTGTCCCACAACTGGGAAAACTACTTCAACCAGATGTATTTGAGTTGGTGCATCTTTGGTTAGCCAACGTGAGAGCATTGCTATAAGCATAGAATTTTTATTTTGACCGGTGCACCCGTCGGCCATAAGTCGAACTTGATTACATTCTGGTGGAAAATCTGTATTGCAAAGCCGATGGTAAACTGAAGACACTATGAGATTTGCATCTTTTGCAAATTCATCTTCTGTCCAGCAATAACTGAACACATTTTCTTTTGTTAATGCTGATTTGGAGTTACCTTCCACAATTGTGAAATTGTAAAAGTACAGTTGACGGGAATAGTAGGTACTCTGGTCTGGTATTTTGGGCAGCGGCATGTTTTTCTGGCAGTCAAAACTAAGGATCTTTATTTTACGGTTATCTTCTTTTAACATTTTGAAAAATTCATTAGCTCGACGTTTGTGTACTGTTTTCTCAGCCATCAGCGTAGCTTTGTCACTATCATTTTGCACAATTTTTATTTTTTCATTAAGCTGAAGACAAGTTGAGCACACGTCGACCCGAGGACTCCCAAAGCCCAAATTAAAACTAGTATTGAAAATGGCTCTAAAATACAACTTTTTCACTTTGAGGTGTTCTTGTGCTTGATTGTTATACATTTGGGCCATTTTATTAATACTTAGCTCTGAAGGCAAGTACATACGTCTCGAATTGCCACGACAATAATGAGCTTCTGAACACTTAAATGTCTTTATAAATTTGATAACATTTTCTTTTTTGTCCTTGAATTTGTGGGACATACGGTCACCTCCGCGTTTTTCAATAGGAAAATTTCCATGTAGGTGATAATTCTTTATAACATTTTCTACGCGGTATCTCTTAATTTGCAAAACCTGAAGGAATGCTTTTTGGCAAACTTGCATCATTTTAAGTTGTGATCTACAATATATCATATATTTCAGCTGCAAGCCTCTAGGTTTGTAATTTCGAGATTCAGATCTTGGACGACGACGTTTTGTTTTTATACCTTTCACATGTTTCAATATAAATGAGTCTTGTTTTAATTTGTCTTTCAATTGGTAAAAAGACTCATGAAATTTGCGTACATCTTGCAGTGGAATTTTAGAGCATTGTAACTTTTTGCATTTATGTTCACAAGTCGGCTTAACAGGCAAATGTTTAGCTGCATACCTGAAAAAAAAACCTTGTCATTTGGGTTTTTAGTTATTCACAGTGGTCGAACATTCCGGTAGTTCCGCTATACTAATATAACTGCTATGTAGGATGAAAACAGAAATAAAGTGATATACTAAGAAATGTGAAAGTGAGATTGAGTAATTGCTTTTATAAATTGTTAAATTTTTAATAAAAAGTATGAAAATAAAAAGATTTCAATCATCATCTCGTACATAACATTTTTGGGCATTAGGCATACAATATTTATGTTAGTTAGAGTTTATCCTATAGGTACTTGCAGTATCCGGGCGACATAATTATATACAAAATTTCATCAGAATCGTTAGAACCGTTTCCGAAATACCCGAAATAAATAAATAAATATACAAGAATTGCTCGTTTAAACACATAAGATTACTTATATAATGTTCCAAAGTTCTAAAAATATAATAATATGAGGTAGCCCCAAGGGCTTACATTCTTCCTAAAAAGTGAACAGGTTGAAAGTATCAAGACATAATCAGCATAGTATACTCACCGTTGTTCTTTAGCACGATTCTTTGTACAATTTGCAGCATTAACTCGTCGTTTTCGTGCCTGTTTATTGTCCACAACTTCAGGGTAACACTCCATGTCACATATTTTAATAAACTTATTCCGAATTAATAACTTTTAGCGCGAGAAAACTAAAATAAACCGGGAGCAAACTCACGACTGTACACAATAAACCGCCATATTGAAAAACGTGACGTGATTGGTGGATAGGGATTATGCGTAATTTGATACAAACAGGAACGGACAATGCTGTTTTTGTAGCAAACTAAAAAGTTTCACAGCCGTTTTCTATTGGACTAAGTGAGTTTAGGTTCATATGACTAATATAAAAATGATATATTTTTAACCGACTTCAAAAAGGAGGAGGTTCTCAATTCGGATGTTTGTATTTTTTTTTTTTTATGTTTGTTCGCGCATAACTCCGTTGCTTGCCAACCGATTTGAAAAATTCTTTTTTTGTTGGAAAGGGTATACTTCCCAAATGGTCCCATAAAAATTTTATCGAAATCGGATAAGCGGTTTTTGAAAAATCAACAAAAATCTAAAAAAAATCCTACTTAATATATGTGGACGATGTTCTAATAACTTCCTGTCACTGTAATTTATATACCAGGTAGTGGTATTAAAATTGGGGGGGGGGGATTGTGTAGGTACCACAACTAAAAAGTGAAAAATAAAAACTTTTTTACAAAAAATAAAACCGACTTCCAAAACAAACACTACAAAGTGAAAAATAATTTTGATTTCGGAAGTCGGTGGCAAAAAATGAAAATACAAAACCGAAGACACCGACTTCCGAAATCAAAATTATTTTTCACTTTGTAGTGTTTGTTTTGGAAGTCGGTTTTTGTCTATGGAGTTTTGTATACTAGCTAAGTCATTTTTACTTTTCTAAGGACATTGCGGTTTTTGCTACTAATAGACTCTTAACGATCGAAAACGATTGATCACGTGATATTTCGAAAGCTTATGCGAATTAAAATCAATTCAGAGTTATCTTATTTCGTTATCGTTAATGACAATGTGACTTTGTCTAGACCCTCAGGGAATCAGCATGGACCTGTATGGTTAAGTGATCGCCCGATGTTTAATCGCCAAATGCTTTTATTTATCATTATTTTTCTTTATTATAGAACCATACTGATTCTCTGACCGATCAAATTATCGGTCAACAATAAGCTGCTAGTGCGCGTTGGCTCTTAGAGTTGCCAAGTAGTTTCGATTTAAATGTCGCTGGTTTGCCATAACAAAAAAGTAGCCAGTGTACTCCCAACGTAAGAACGCTAAAACACTGCGATGCTTTCAACTTATAACGTTTCATGGTCTCTTTGGGAGATCTCCGAAGTACAGTGTACTGTTTTATTAAAACTTTTATACTGAGTTTTCTTTTATATTCCAGAACGAATTGTGGATTTAGACGTCCTGTTTATTATCATGTATGAAATAGAGATCGTTTATACACCTTATTAACTTTTCACTACTTTGGTTACATTCTCCTTGGATTAAAGTCGCTACACACGTAGCTTACAGCTTTATGAAATACAGAATGATGGAGACTGTACAGACGCCAGCACATCAAGCTATCCCTAACTGTCAAATTTTCTCAATTAAAAACGAACCTTATGTCTTTGCAATAAAGTTGAAATACTATCAAAGAAATTTGACAGATTGTGGTAACTTGATGTGCTGGCTTCTGTACATTTTTCAAATATTCACCCATTAAATATTATTAACAAAAATATCTAGTTAGATTTACCAAGGGGTACCGTATTACCCAGTTACTGGGTTGTGGAGGTCAGATAGGCAGTCGCTCCATGTAAAATATTGGTATTCAGCCGCATCTGGTTAGACTGGAAGTCGACCCCAAAATAGTTGGGAAAAGGCTCTGTAGATATGTATGTATATACAGGATGTGACCGAAAGGGTATGTACATACAAAAGCATATGCTACAGACGACCAAACTGGACAACTTTTACTATGGGACCAACTCCGAAATCGCTGTTACACCCAGTAAATATCAAGTAAGATTTAATAAAATAAGGTCTTCATTTCACGCCTATATTATTTTCAAAGGCATAAGCAGAGTTGTGCCTATATCACACCCACACTTCGCCAGTCAAGTGTAAGTCCCATGATGTCGGGGACGAGCCTATTGCTATCAACCGGGCACAAACCAGATCCCGAGCTGCTACTGGAAAATTCCAGATGGCAAACGCAATACCTCTTAGCCCGACCCGGGAATCAAACCCAGGACTTTTGACATAAAAAGATTTTGAATAAAAAAAAACCTAAAATCAAAAACATAACATCAAAATAAAATAATTAAATAATTAATGGAACAAAAACAATATTAATATAAGTAAGTAAGTGCAATATCACACGAACCCTAGAAATGATTAATTAAGATACATAACTACCGTGACCAGTACATAGTTGTTCAACATGAAATTAGTAAACTTCCTTGATATTCTATTGCCCGCCTCCATGACGGCGGTACTATAGCGAAACTTTTCACATTACGCCACGCGAGGTATTCTGGTGTAAGTACTAAACATATTTTACGAGTATATATTGCGGTTACACGACTTCTTTAATAATAATTTATTGATATTCCTTTGTATTTGTGTACTTAGATAAACTTTTTAATTTAATTATTGAATAGTTTTTACACATTTTATATCTGATGCTTTTAACGTTATGCATCATTCTCACATGTATAATACTAATATGAACTATGTAACCAATTTTTTGTAACCCTATTTTGTTTAAAAGAGTGTCCATGGAGTTTCTTGCCCGTTCTTCTCCATAGGTACCTACTGCTTTGGAATGGGCAACTAGCTTCATCTCTGTGACTGACCGACACCTTGACAATTCAAAAGTGCCTGTAATTGCTTTATTTGAAATAAATACTTTGAGTTTGAGTTTGAAACAAACACAAATATGAAATAAATCTGAGCTGAAGATTTATAGATAATAGGTTTTTAAATCAGTATGCTGCTCCTGCGTGGTTTATAGATAATAGGTTTTTAAATCAGTATGCTGCTCCTGCGTGGTTTCACCCACTGCTTGGCTTCTATCGGTCGCACCGTGATGTTACATAGCCTTCCTCGATAAATGGACTATCCAACACAAAAATATTTTTTCATATCGTAATTTTAGTTCCAGAGATTAACGCGTTTAAACAAACAAACTCTTCAGCTTTATAATACTAGTAAAGATAAAAGGTGAAATACATTGACAAACGTAATTTAGCTATTTTTAAATAGCCCGTAAGTTTCAGGCTTTTTTTTTTTGAGGGTAGGATATCATCGAATGGCTCGCCCGTATCTGCATTTAAATCTAAAATACTCTTATGTACAGTTAGGGAAATTGATTAGGGCACACCACGATAGTGGCGGTAAGACCCCAGTTTGAGGAGTGGGGCGTAAATTAAATTACTATCTTACGAACTATATAAATCACCACAAAAATAAAAGGACTTTAAGGTGTCGAAGTACCAACTCGTCCGCATCGCTGTCAACAAAGTGCCCAGAAGACTGGCAGCATTGCCACGTTGAATGGCAATGCTAATTCTTTTGCCGCACACTCGGGCCCCATGACTATATGGTAATTAACTCTTTATTCGGACTTTACGATAAAAAGTTGGGTCGGTGTAGAATTTTGGGGTGGAACTGGTAACGCCTGAATGATTAACACTTCAATTAATGGTAATATCCGATTAGCAAATCAAGCGTAATTATGTTAATTAGGTACTTACAGCAGTTACCGCGCAATCATGCAATTTGTGGGCCAACATTCAAAATATACGAACTGCTGTTAACAGCACAAGCTGCTGCTGCAAGCTGCTGTTATAGTACAAGATATGTATCTATGTACATATATGTACTATAGTCTATGTATATGTACATGATACAAGAAGTTGGGACTAAGTATAGAAGACCTCATTTATGTAACTACTTTGGCGACAATTACCATTAAGGTTTCATTAAGGTTTAACTTATATCTAAATGGCACATAGACAAATAGACCAGTCGTTTTATATCGTGCAAGCGAAATTCAACCTTATGGTCGTAAACAAATGGGGTTCACTGTTCTACCAGTTAAGATAATTTTGTGTGGTTAAGCTGCAGGAATAGACAAGTTTTCTCAACTCACCTATTTTAAACATTTTGCCGACTTTTCAAACTGCCTAGCCTTTTCCCAACTATATTGGGGTCGGCTTCCAGTCTAACCGTTTGCAGCTGAATACCAGTATTTTACATGGAGCGACTGCCTATCTGACCTTCAGAACCCAGTAACTGGGTAATACGATACCCCTTAGTAAGACTTGGTAAGACTGGATGTCAGACTTTCGGGCTTCTGACGACCCGTGACGACTGTCAAAGATCCACAAATAACAGCCGTTACCAACGGCTTTTCCGAGGCACGGACAACAATTAAACAAAGATTTTGCCGAGTATTTTTTGCTATTTCAGTGTTGGTACCGGAGCAAAAATTGTTCATGCTGATACGTCCTAAAACCCCTTTTCAGGTTGTAATTGTTTATACCTCGTTTTATATGCGGTTTAGTTTAGATATTTAGCCATGCAAATACTAGCTTGTCGTTACCGATGGTAAGGTATTTGGAGCTTCAGCCAATAATATTCTTGGAAACTGCAGTCGCAATGCTGTTACGTAAATAATTCTATTAAGGTCAGTATACATTTGGATTATTATTACTTAAGGGGAAGATTTATAAAAGCATGGTTAGACCTGCCGTCCTGTATGGATCAGAGTTGCGCCACAAAAGGAATGAATGAAAGACAATTGCATGCAGCTGAGATGAGAATGCTAAGAGGGATGTGTGGTGTTACCCGAATGGATAGAATACGTAATGAGTATATAAGAGGAAGTCTGAAAGTGGCACCGATGACTGAAAAGTTGTGTGGAAATCGGTTGTCATGGTATGGGCATGTTTTATTTTATTTTATTTATTAAGGGATAATAAACAACTACAACATAATTAAATAATACATAATGTTAACTGAACTTGTGTTATGTGGTGTGGTACCATGTTATGCGGTGGAATGAGGAAAATGTTGTCAGGAAAGTTTTGAATATGAATGTGGATGGATATACAAGTAGAGGGAGACCAAAGAAACGATGGATGGATTGTGTGAAAGATGATATGGCTAGAACGGGAGTGACTACCGAGATGATGACTAATAGAGAAGTATGATGAAGAAAAAGACATATTGCGCCGACCGCAAATGTCAGCATAAATTTGGATATGACAGAGCACATTTGAATCGTTCTGAAGCCTTCCATACATAGCGAACGAACAATCGTGCATTTTGCATTTACTGATGGACACGGATGGCGCATGCACCACATTCCTCGGAAGCCGATTTCCAGAGTGTTCTACGTGCAGTTACTGCTGAGTAAAATTCTCTTTCAAATTATACCTTACACCTACACAAAATTCAAATGCGATTTTCTTGTGAAATAACAGTTGCAACAGCTTTAAGAACAGACAAATCCAAGTGTGAAGCATTTATGCTCCAAGTGTAATGAATACTACTGAAAGGTGACCATATCGTTCATAACAGTCTGTACTTATTTTCTTAACATACATTTTTTTGATAGTACATTGTCAATAATGTATTGGAATAAAGACGATATTATTATTATCACCTAAAGATAAACTAAAATGAATACATTATTATAACAGATGCAAGGAATGATGCTTTGGAGTTACAAAGTTTTAAAAGCGGCCCGCCCGATCTGGGTTAAGTTAAACCTGTGTTTTTGGCCATCACTTTAAAATCCAATAACATTTTTTTTTTACTTAGCCTACACTGTCCCACTCCTGAGCAAAGGCCTCCCCAAAATCCTTCCAGAGATCTTTCTCTTGAGCCACCTCGATCCATCCTTTGCGTTAAGCGTCTAGGTCGTCTCGCCACCTCTTCCTGGGCCGTCCATCCTCAGGCACCCACCTTGTAGCGACTATTGCCCAGCGGTCACTATGCATGTGGCTAACGTGAGCCGCCCAATTAAAATTTAAGGTTATTAAACTATATCTATATATAATAACCTATTAACAACTACGAGAAAAAGCTTCATGGTAAAAATGAATACCTAAAACTAAGCCTATGTAAATATACAAAAGCCATAGTGAATATGCCATGACTTCTTCTTCTTAGACTTCAAAATTTGATCAACTCCCAACTTCACCCCCTTAGGCTTTTAAAGCTTAGCTTTCAAAAGTGACAGCTTTCACCTGTCAGTGTAGTTTGCGCCTGTGTTTTTGCCGAATAAAAAACGAAACACGAAAAACTAAACAAAACTTGCTCTCAAAAATATAACCTTTATTTACAATACATTTAGCCAATAACAAAACATGTATGTATTGCTACATAATAATATTTTTTTATTAATACAACCCTCCTCAGCCTGCGCTCAAAGGCTTGGCGCAGGTAAATTTAACCAAAAAACGAAAATAGTTCGTACCTTGTTTCGCGGCAAACTGTTTGTTAATTAAAAGTAAACAGAGGCAACGGTTTCGTTACCACATCAGTACTTTTTCACTTTTGTTTACACTGGTCCCAACTCTTTGTTAATTGTTAAAACTAGATTCTCTATTTGATGGGCAATAAAATAAAAACGTACTAAGTACACTTTGGAATATACCTAGTAGCTATAATAATACTTCGGAACATTGAAAATGATAAAAAAGCTTTCTAAAGGTGGTCTAGAACGCAATAAAATGTATTGAACGAGTTTGATCAACAAAATAATCAACAGTCTTACCAAGGGGTATCGTATTGCCCAGTTACGGGGTTGTGGAGGTCAGATAGGCAGTCGATCCATGTAAAATACTGGTATTCAGCTGCATCCGGTTAGACTGGAAGCTGACCCCTACATAGTTGGGAAAATGCTAGGCAGATGATGATCAACAAAATAGTGGGAATTAGATAAATTAATGAGCAGTCACACATGCTGAAAGCGCCGGGTAACGAACTGTGTATGTGTTTGTGTAAGGTTTCCAAACCTACAACCAACACGGGGGCTAATCAATTTATTACTTTAAAAATTAAGCTTTTGTTTAAATTTTTTAGAATACATCCTTTCAGTAGCACGCCTACTGGCAGTCTACATTTGAAAGCTTTTCTAAAAACCTTTTTCAATTAATCTATGAATTTGAATGCTCGAATGCTGCCAGTTATTTTCTAACCAGCCAGCTATGTTCAACATAAGGTTCCACCTCTCTATTATGGACATCCACGTCTATTTGCCGTGTTACATGCGTTGCATAAAATAAGTAGACGTTTAAAAAATTATAGTTGCGATTCGTACTGATCAGCGCTCATATAATTATCACTCGATCTGCTGATAATCAGCGCTGTTGGCGGTAGGTTCATCCCAAAACACAGCATTTTGCTAAGTAACGACCTGTTTTTGCTCAGATGCGACGCAGAGACTAATTCTCATTGTTGTTTGTTTAGAACAAGTAGTTATTTTACCACTCTGCAATCGGTATTTATAAGCAATATAATTTGTCACTCTTACATGTCAATTCATTTTAGGAGAACTATTTTTTTTGCGTCAAGAGTAACACAAACCGTTTTTATATTTTTTACAATCACTTTCGTTTGTAGCCATCCACCGGGATTTATTAATCATGTGGGATAAGCTATATATTTTTACAATAAAACCTCATCTCTCTGTTTAATTTTCGTATTTTATTTCCGTCTTTGCAATGTAACGTCTTTCATCATAATTCTCTTGTCTTCTACTTATTCTACATTTTTAAATCATTCATTCACTATCTCTTTCACTCCTTGACTATTCGTACATTCGTCCCTGTCACTCTTTCAGGCCCACAGATGTCATTCATAATTTCACTATCCTAGCATAACGCGTTCCAGTCCTACATATTATACTTAAGCGGGATTGTCCAAAAGGGTTACCGCTACCCCGGAACATAAAAGGCTAAAGAAGAAACATGGATGGGTTTTAGTCAGTAAGAGTCTGACACTCTCTTCCGCTCCACCCAGAGAGGGAGGAGTCATTTAATGATTTCACACCCTCAAAAAAAAAGTCCTACATAATACTGTGTTTAATATTTATATGTACAAAAGTTTACCTGTCGACTCTCTAGATGGCGTTGGCGTCGAAATAGATCGCGCTATGGTTTCGTTACCGCGCAAACTATATATAGCTTTAGATTTTATTTTGTGGGTGCGATTCCTAGTGAATAAATTGACCTGTGTGGAACAAGCTGGTGTGTTTCATTGGGTGTTCTCGCCTACGGACCTTGAAATCCTATTCATACTGCAATACACAATTCGTACTTTAACCGTTCAGATGCTGTTGTATTAATCTTTCTTCGACAGCAATTCACCATCGAAATATCGTCACGCAACATTAAAGCCATACCTTTTGAAGTCGAACATCCAATATAGTTCTGAGCGAAATACGATAAAAGGGGAATGCCTACCTTACTATGTAAAGAGCAGCCGCATAGTGATCTATCATTTTTATGAGCTCCCCATAAAGACCCTAAGCTAGAAAGCCGAGTGTATGTAACAGCCTATATAAAACCATTGTAGCGGGAAATTCACCAAAGGCTTCCGCAGACAGGCGCGACTCGACAGGAGTGGAATTTTTCCATGAAGTTTTCATAGAAATTGTTCTGATCGAGACGTGTTGCACTGTCATGTCGCGCCTGTCAGCGGGCGCCATCAAGTTTACGTTGTAATATCCACTGTATTTCTGACGTATGTTTTGTCGAATAGCCGTTTGGTAAGGTGTCATTTAAATGTTTTCTAATATTTTTTGTGTGTGACAGCTGCTAGCAATGTTGTTTTTTTTTTTGGGTTTTAATGGGTTTTGTAGTTGAGTTTATATTTTAAAACAATCAACAATTTCTTCGAACGATAAAAGTTTAAAAAGTCAGGTAAACACATTCTCTTACACTTTTTAGGGTGGATTCACCAATGAAACTGAACGCGATCTAACTAAACCGCGCTAGACAGCTGTAACTGCCATAATTCTTAGGGAATATTGACACTGATATCAGTTGTTTGTGGTTTAGATTTGCTCTTAGCGTTCAATTTCATTGGTGTTATTGGCTTTAAGGGATGAGCTGAAATAAGCTATTGTCGGTGGTTATTGATGATATCCAGGGATGGTCAAACTCAAACTCAAACTCAAAGTATTTATTTCAAATAAACCAATTACAGGCACTTTTGAATTGTCAAGGTGTCGGTCAGTCCGAGAAATGAAGCTAGTTGCCCATTCCAAAGGAGTAGGTACCTATGGAGAAGAACGGGCAAGAAACTCCATGGACACTCTTTTATTTCTTATATATCTTTGGTGTCTATTCTTTCATGTTAATTTAATTGTATAACAAAAAAAATATTTTTTTAGTTCGCTTTTTTTGTTTCTGAAAAAAATTGTTACAAAAATTTTATATTACTGAGCCCATTGTAACTTGATTATTACAATCACGTCAAAAAGTAATATTCAACACTTTTTTATTTGGGTGGGGAATCATCAAATAACTACTCCCGCTCTGGACGGGGCAGGAGGGCGTGTCAGCCTTTTACTGACTAAAACTCACCCGTGGAAACTGAAGGATCAGTTGCCTGTACCTAGGGCCACGGCAACTCTTTCGAACAGGCCCGCAACCCCGGGAGATCCTATTCAATCCTTTTTTGAGGGTGGTAAATCATTAAATGACTCCTCCAGCTATGGGTGGAGCGCATGGGAGTGTCAGACTCTTACTGACTTAAACCCATCCATGTTCCTTCCTAAGCTCTTTATGTTCCGGGGTAGCGGTAACCCTTTCGGACAATCCCGCTGAGTTACTTTCACCTACCTAAATCCCAAATTCCTGTACGACTCCCACACTACACGCTCCAATGAGTACAAAGTATGATAAACATAGCTTCTAAACATCTCAGTTTTACGCGCCACACACAGCCTCCGGCCCCAACTACCAGTACGGAATCTATTCAGTGAGCACATTTAACTCACTTGACCGACTTTTTTCATATATATATGTCGCGGGGTTATAAGGAAAATCAAATCTTTGCGAAAATTCTAGGACTTTTACAAAAGCCCGAATTATTGAATAATAAAATCTTTACGTAATAATATGATCTAAGTATTCTTCTTCGATTAATTACCAATATTATTCATATTACCGTATTGTATAATTATTGCTTGCTTAAAAATCGGTGAAGGAAAGCATCGTGAGAAAACCAGCATGTAGTAGAGATATTTCTCAACAGCATGTGAAGCTGAGTCAGAGGCCCATGGGCAGCATAAAAACTCTGACAACAGGTTAGTCATTAACCACACGAAAAAAAAACCAGTAATCCAGCCTTTTGCAAAAATCCTAGGATGTTTGCAAAAGACTGAATCATTGGAAACTTATAAAAACTTTACGTAATAATATGATCAAAGTATTCTTCTTTGATTAATTACCAATATTATTCATAATTATTACCGTAAAGTATCACTTGCTTAAAAATCGGTGAAGCAAAACATCTTGAGAAAACAAGCATGTCGGATTTCTCAACAGCATGTGAAGCTAAGTCAGAGGCCCATGGGCAGCATAGAAACTCTGACACCAGATTAGTCATTAACCAAACGAAAAAAAACCAGCAATCCAGCCTTTTGCAAAAATCCTAGTATTTTCTAAAAAGTTCAATATTTTTTTTTTAGTAATCCTGCGACATATACTTGTACCACTTTGCCTCTTCGTCCCTTAGATCTTCACCCCAACCCTTGAAAGGGGCGAAAACTGTAACATAAGATCGTAACGACATATAAAATGGAGGGTATTTTTACATAAAGATTTATTATCTAACGGTTGTGTATGTAAAGAACTTGGAGTAATTGTTGGGATATTTTATTGCCACTTTCTTTCTTTGAGCTACTGAAAAATGTATTTTCAATGACCTAATAACTGATCGCTTTTCGTTGAACCAAAAGAATGATAGAAAAGTCTACAAGACACCTCCTGGGCGCGACTTGCCTTCGCCAACCTGGAAGTCTTTAAACAGACTCTGGAACCAGGTTGGAAGAAGCAAGGAAAGGTGCTCAGGTGATGAATACCCCATAGACCACTCCGCCTTGGAATGTAAATGTGGTGCTGTTCCACAATCGATGAGACACTTAGATTGCCATCGACACGCTAAGAAGAAGAATGTTAATATAGATTACACTTATCGTTAGGAGATCAATTAACTGAAAATTTCATGAAGGTTTCAAAAGACGAAAAGGATCGTAACAGTTTGTTTAAAATGGTAACTTGTAATAAAATCAATAATGTTATGGTATGTAGTTTATTGTAATTCATTTAATTTTATAATTTATTGTTATTTTTCTATTTTTGTTTTCAAAATACATAATTATGTTCAATTTCAATCATACAAACCAACAATTAAATTAATATCAATAGAATTATATTTCTACATAAAAACAACTTATACATACTTGCTCGCGCAAGTTTTTATTTATAAGTTTTTTCCGCTTACAACACAGAATTGAGCTAATCATTCCTTTCTCCTTACCCATACATTCCTTATCGTTCGGAACGAGATTGGAAGCTCATTTGCGCGCGACCAAAAAGTGTCAGTGCGTTTTTCGCATTCAAACCGCTCACCGCTCATAACCTTTAATTATAGTGAGCTAGTCTCGTCTAGCTTACTTAAAAAGTGTGATCATCGCATTCAACCGCTACATAACCTCAAACCGCTCTTCGCTAATACCGCTTACTCAACCCGCATCCGCATCAAAAACTGTATAACTAATAAAATAAGTGTTGGCCGCCACAAGTGGGACATTTAAACAAGTGAATAGTGCATCAAGGAGAAGCAGGAAGAAATCAGGGAACACGTGAGACGTCTGCAAAGGGCTGTCCTTGCCACGTGTTTCGTCCAGAAAGTCTCAAGTAAGTCCATCCATCCATATTCCTGAAAACCATCATATCCCGAAAGCTCAATTCTGTGTCGTCCAACAGTTCACCACGCTAAAATCTACACCCCAATAAAATTAATTCACCGCATACCAAGGTCCTTCGAAGTCGTTTTTAAAACTTAACCACCATAAGTTATTTGGTCCTTCGAGCCGGATTCAAAGAATCAACGATCATAATATAGGTCATACCTAGGATTTAGGTTAAAATACCTAAAATACAACGTTCGTAAAGCCGCCATATTGAACGAACGAACCTACTTGCGTTCGTACATTCCCCGCTAGGTACATTATTCATTGAGAATTACTGTATCAACTTAATATTTCGCCTGCTGCATTGAAATAGCATAGGTAAATATTCAATCCGCTAATTATCGTGAGTTAGTCTTGTCTAACTTACTTACAACGTATATTCATCCGCATTCCTTTTGTATACCCGCTTAGAATAAAATAATTATTCTAAGTCTACCCGCTATTACCTATTATCGTGAGTTGGTCTCGTATAACTAACTTATTCAACTTTATTTCTTTGTATACCCGCTTAGAATAAAACAATTATTCTAAGCTACCCGCTATACCTATTATTTTGTACGCTATATTTTCTAGAACTACTCCAACATGGAAGATCTTAAAATGAAAGTTAAATTACTTCAAGCGAAAAATAATTCAATCCTCAAATATTTAACATCGCTATACGAGGCTTCTAAGAAAATAAATACGACTAGTATTGAGCTTCGTTCGGTGGAATCATTTATGGCAGACTCTGAGGCTCTCTCAGTAACTCGTCAAGAATTTAGTAACAATTTAGATAAAATAAATACATACTCCTTGCAATTAAATCCTAATCATAATATTGATTATAGCAGTCAGGAATCTTACTACGAAGTTTATTCTCGTATAGAGAGAGTGCGTTCGTTAATCACCGCGAACCGTACAAGGTCATTAGAACATTCATGCGATTCTAATGATAACGCTAAACAATATAAAGGCACGGTCAAACTGCCACCGATTCAAATTCCTTTCTTTGATGGTAGGATTGTCAACTGGCCTGTTTTCTATGAATCATTTAAATCAAATATCCATAGTAACTTGAACCTTACAGATTCTCAACGTGTGCAGTATTTGATGGGTAATTTAAAGGGAAACGCATTGCAAATTACCGCCGGAATTATTCCCTCAGGAGATAACTATGCCGCTATTTGGAACAGTTTAGTTCAAAAGTACCAAGATAAACGAGCACTAGGCTCACATTACATAGCTAACATACTAAATATTAAACCCGCAATTAATAACTCCGCATCTTTAAATGTTTTCATTGAAAGTTTTCACGCGTCTGTTTCTGCTTTAGAACAATTACAAATTAAAGATTTAAAGGATTTCATTTTGCTTAATTTAGCTTTGAAAAAATTAGACCCCGCAATCGTAAATTTATTCGAAACGCATATGAGAGATGAGGAAATTCCTACTTATACGGATTTCGTACAATTTATAAAATCGCAAGTTAAAATATTGGATCGCACTATTTCATCTCGAACCGCGTTAATGAGTAACAACCCTAATAAAAATAATCCTTCTCGTAATCAGTCACGTAATAGTACAGTACATACTTTTGTTGCTTGCGATAATAATCAAAGTTGTTTGTATTGCAGTAAAGTTGATCATTATAAACTTTACACTTGTCCAGCCTTTCAATCCCTCTCAGCCAATTCGCGTTTGGATTTTATTAAAAACAAACGTGGATGTGTAAACTGTCTTAGTGTATCGCACACTGCTTCACAGTGTAAATCAATACATAACTGTAGGGCGTGTAACAAAAGACATCATTCGCTTTTACATTTAGAGAACAGCTCGTCGCATCCGGTTTCGACTGACGCTGACGTCACTAGCTCCCCTAATTCGCAGCAGGTGGCGCTGTGTGCGTCCGCTCGTCTTAATAATGTAAACAAACCGCTTAATACGATACTTCTTTCTACTGCCCGAGTCTATGTTGATAACAAATACAGCAAACACGTTTCTGTGAGATGTTTAATAGATAACGCTTCGCAAAATAATATAATTACTTCCGCTTGTTGTAAAAAACTTCAATTAAACATTATACCGCTTTCAAACTCCGTTATAAAAGGGGTCGGATCATCTTCGCGGCCGGTTATAGGTTACGTTGAGATAAAGGTTACTGCTAAAATTAAAAATAATTCTTTTAATATTACCGCTCTAGTTATCGATAGTATTACAGATAACTTACCATCTCACTTTGTTGACACTACTGCAGTGCAACATTTGTTTGATTTACCGCTCGCTGACCCACTGTGGCACGTACCTGGTGAGGTTGAATTGCTTCTAGGGGCAAAACTGTTCCCGTATTTATTACTTCACAATAAAATTATCTCACCTACCGCTCCATCCGCTATTGAAACCGTGTTCGGTTACATTCTTATGGGTGAGGTACCCGCTAGTTTATCTAATAACAATTATAGTCCCGCTGAATTAAATACCGCTTCATATATTTCTACCGCGCTAAATATAGATAATTTTCATTGTTTTCTGTCTTTAGACGAATCCTTACATAAATTTTGGAACATTGAAGAAATACCTTCAAACCATTTTATGAGCCCTGCTGAACTGGAGTGTGAACAGCTGTACGCTTCTACTGTGTCACGTGACTCCAGTGGTAGGTATTGTACCGCGTTACCATTCTATAAAAATCCAGATTCACTTGGAAATTCTTATGCTGTCGCTTATCGACGTTTAATTAACTTAGAAAAAACTAAGCTTCGCGACCCTGTTTTGCGCGCTAGTTATAATGAAATAATCCAAGAGTATATCGATCAAAATTATTTAACTGAAACTACACCTAGTTCTGTTAATCAGACTGTAGGTTATTACATACCGCATCACCCTGTTGTTAGGAATGATAAACAAACCACTAAGGTTCGCATCGTTCTTGATGCAAGCGCTAAGTCTCATAATGGCGTGTCATTGAATGACTTGTTACACACAGGGCCGAATTTACAGGCTGACATATTTTTATTACTTTCAAAATTCCGCTTGTTCCCTATTGCAGTTACAGCTGACATACAACAGATGTATCTTCGAATTGCTGTTATTGATGAGCATCGAAAATACCAAAAAATATTGTTTCGTTTTAATACCGCTGAACCTATTCGCGAATTTCAATTTAATCGAGTTGCATTTGGTTTCAAACCTGGTCCCTTTCTAGCCATGCGCACTGTGCGCCAGCTATCAGAGGATGAAATTCCTCCCGATTCTATTATACTGCTCTTTCAAAAATTTAAAGAGCAATTACCTGTACTCTCGTCTTTAAAATTACCTCGTCATGTAGCCGTTACTATGGGTTGCGTGACAAATATAGTAGGTTTTGCTGATGCCAGCTTGAATGCATATAGCTGCGTCATATACTTACATGTCACTGATGCAAATGGTGACACACACGTAAATTTGGTGTGTGCTAAATCCAAAGTTGCACCTGTTAAGGTCATATCTCTGGCTCGTTTGGAGCTCTGTGCTGCTATTCTTTTGTCTAAATTAATTAAATTAGTTTATGACACTTACCGCTCTCGTACCGCTATTAATAATATAATATTTAATTTTGCCTTTTCCGACAACGGAACAAATTTCGTTGGAGCCAAGACTCAACAACAAGAACTACTTGTTAACCGCTACCGCATAGAGTGGAAAATGATTCCACCCCGCGCACCCCATTTTGGAGGGTTGTGGGAATCTCATATTAAGTCTATTAAAACGCATTTATACCGTGTTATCGGTTCTCAGCTTCTTACCTACGAGGAGCTTTCGACTGTTCTCACTGAAATTGAGGCAGTTCTAATTTCCAGACCGCTCTGTGTCCTGAATGAGGATCCGTACCCAGAACCGCTTACTCCCGCTCATTTTATAATGGCTTCTCCGTTAACTTCGTTGCCTGTCGTGAATGTTCCCGAAACGACGAAGTCTCTGACTTGCCGCAAGAAATTGCTAGACCAGTTGGTTTGTAGTTTCTGGAAGAGGTGGCGTATAGAATATTTACACAATCTTCAAGTTAGACAAAAATGGTTGAATGCCGCAGACGATGTTAAGATTGGTACAGTGGTTCTCATACATCAGGATGATGTCCCTCCTTTACGTTGGCCATTAGGTATAATCACCGAAGGTTTTCCCGGCAAGGATGGGACAACCCGCGTTGCTATGGTGAGGACATGCAGTGGCTCTTGTAAGAGACCCGTTGTCAAACTATGTCCTTTACCTTCTCAATAACATCACCGCGTTATTAAACCATAATTTATCTTTAGTTAATATGCTTAGAATATCTTTTTTTATAAGTCCGCTTTACTATAACTTCTTTCCTTTTGAGAATATTACATATCCTCAAAGCCGGGCAGGATGCTCGCGCAAGTTTTTATTTATAAGTTTTTTCCGCTTACAACACAGAATTGAGCTAATCATTCCTTTCTCCTTACCCATACATTCCTTATCGTTCGGAACGAGATTGGAAGCTCATTTGCGCGCGACCAAAAAGTGTCAGTGCGTTTTTCGCATTCAAACCGCTCACCGCTCATAACCTTTAATTATAGTGAGCTAGTCTCGTCTAGCTTACTTAAAAAGTGTGATCATCGCATTCAACCGCTACATAACCTCAAACCGCTCTTCGCTAATACCGCTTACTCAACCCGCATCCGCATCAAAAACTGTATAACTAATAAAATAAGTGTTGGCCGACACAAGTGGGACATTTAAACAAGTGAATAGTGCATCAAGGAGAAGCAGGAAGAAATCAGGGAACACGTGAGACGTCTGCAAAGGGCTGTCCTTGCCACGTGTTTCGTCCAGAAAGTCTCAAGTAAGTCCATCCATCCATATTCCTGAAAACCATCATATCCCGAAAGCTCAATTCTGTGTCGTCCAACAGTTCACCACGCTAAAATCTACACCCCAATAAAATTAATTCACCGCATACCAAGGTCCTTCGAAGTCGTTTTTAAAACTTAACCACCAATACTCTCTTTAAATTATTAATGTTACTTAAAGTTTATTGTATTTTTTATTAATTTAGTGTTAAATTTCGATACAATGTAAAAATTGTTACTGAAATAAATGGAATGAGTTGGCGTACTGTAATTTCTGCCTACTCCAAGAGAATAAGACGCGAATTGTATGTAGGTACATATGTTTGTAATTAAAAAAAATCTTAAAATGTAAATTCGATTTAGAAAAAATGTATCTCACTTCTTTTATTGAATTTCACAGCTCGTAAATTATACGAAGCTTTATAATCAAAATTGTGCACAAGCAAAGCCCCGCGATGCTACAAACTGCAGGATAATCCATTTTTCTCAGCTTACTAATTGGACGGGCACAGTAGCCGCAAACTTTCTGCACAGCGACATTTATTCTCCTCTCCCATTGATCATTGTTAAAACAGCTATCTACTATATCTGAATAAAGAACATTACCCTTCTTCTTTTACAAAAAAAAACAACCGACTTCCAAAAAGTCACTACAAAGTGAAAAATAATTTTAATTTCGGAATTCGGTGGCAAAAAACTAAAATAAAAAAATAACTACATTTTTTTGACTTGGTAAGTTTTTTGTCAGAAGTCGGTTGTTTTTTTTTTGGAAAAAAGTTTTTTATTCTATACTTTTGATTTATGGTACATACCTACACCACATTCCCCACACCAATTCGTATCCACTATTAAACTTGCTATTTAAACAACAGTGACTACTGGTCACTGTTGTTTAAATAGCAAGTTTAGCAGAGGCCAGTACATTAAATTACCCCAATCTGTCGAATTTGTTGGATAGATTTCCAACTTTATAATAAAATCATAAGGTTCATTTTCAATGGGGAAAATTGGCATCTGTAATAAAACATCATCAAGATAAAAAGAGTGGTTTAAATACGTATTATCGAAGCTAACTCAAAAACTATTCAAGCGAAGTTAATAAACTTTATATGGGACTATTCGATGTGTTTATTAACTACTACTACTTCTGCTATATTTAATCAGTGGACATACATAATACAATACATACAATACAAACAGTCGAATTGAGAACCTCCTCCTTATTTGAAGTCGGTTAAAATTAGGTCGTTACTAGAACTTTGGCTAATAAATACCAATAAGCTGTTAATTCTCTAACCCAATAAAGTATACTTTCATAATAAAATCCCGAAGAACATTCACGAGAACATAAAACTAGAAATTCCACTGTATTGAAGTTTCGGAGATTTATCGGTACTTAGAAGAAAGATATGCGTACAGCGATTCGGACTTTAATCCTCAAAGAATAATGTCGATATTGTAGTATCAGATTTATCTGATGTTAACAGCTTTAGGCTAAAATGGCGCATTGGTGTTGGAAAAGGTTGTGTTAGCATATTGAAGATATTCACATAATTCGCGTCAGTCTCGTCAATTCATATTAAATGAGAATTTATTTATTTAGTATTATACTCGTATTATGTTTGTTCAGGTGGGAACTCGAAACAATAATGCATTCCCTTTTTTATAATTAAAAAAACAGCTGATTTTATTCGTGATTTCAGATTTGTTCCCATAGTAAAAGGTTTTCATAATGATAAGTACAATGACTCTTTAAAATACTGCCCATGAATTCAATTTCACCCTGTATAACACACACTGCCCTCAAAACGGTGAATCAAAAATTTGATGACCGAGGCTTGCGTCACAGTAATGGGAGCATTATAAGCTAATGAAACCCTCATTTAATCAGTTATCAAAACCTACAGCATTTTAGTGGCCCAACTTAAAAGAAATAATATAATTTTGGAACTTCATCGATGTAGTTCAACAATAATCGACAATAAAGTGATTCTTTCATAAGTAATATTGCCTAACGTAATTGGATTATAACCGTCTGAAAGTTCGCCAAGCACGTTTTATTCTTTATTACATGAATTCAACAATACCCTAATAGTTCGGTTCGATAGAGCTGGAGCTTGTTTAAAAACTTTTAATATTTTCAAACGAAAACTTGTGAAAAATATTCATCGAGTATCGTTCTTTGTTAGCACTTTTGAGGGTAGTTTTTTAACAAGTAGCGATGATACTTTGGTGTCAGACTCAATTGCTTTTTATATTGTTTAATGTTTTAATTGAAATTGTTAAAAATAGTAATGATGTTTGCTGTTATGACCGACTGAAATAAAATGGAATTTGATTTCATTGAGTCAAAACAGTCCCATAACGGAAAATCTCAAAAAAATCTGAGATCAAAAAGAAAAAAACACTTCAAAGGAGTCTGCCTTATTGGTCTAGTTTTTTTTCTGCTGAGCATGAGATCGATTCGATTCCTGGGTCGGGCAAAGCCTTATTGGGTGTTTTCATTAATAATATCTCAGAGTCTGGATTGGTGCCCGGTTGACATCATTAGTCTAACTCTTTGAAGAAACAAGGCGTGATGTCTAATGTTAAGTTTCAATTTTTGTGCAACTCTTTTTCAATCAACCACATGATTAAATTTTCTAATAATTTTCAAAACCACGCTTTTCCCGCGATCACAACTTTCTGTACCAACTTAAAACCTTTAAGCCCTCACAAATTCCCAAAGCAATGCGGAAGAGGCCACAACAACATACTTAAAAACTCAGATTCGCAATAAAGATGCGCGAACAAAATTAACCTACGCTTATAAACGTTACGCTGACGTCCCTTCATATCAGTTAAAAGGAAACGCCGACCAACCAAACACAACCCAAATACGACTGTTTTATCTTTTTGTTTACGAGCTCTGAACGTTATATGTGGCAGTTTGGCAAAATTTAACTCTCGTTTATGCTTACTTTACATTTTGTCGGCAAAGTTGCCAAGATGGGGAACATGGCGAGTCTTAAAACTTAGAATTACGTTGGAATATTGTGTGTTGTTTTCTATCTGGTATGTTTTATGTGAGAATTACGTACGGTACGCATATCGCTTTCACTGTTGGCGTTTTATCGTGGGATGCAAAGCTCCCATGGTTTATAACTTTATGGCTTCTGCACACAATGGCCCAAGCTGGCACGTTTTAAAGCCTTTCGATAGAATAGTCTTTGATGGGTTAAGTTTAGGGTGCAGATATGGGCCATTGATCGTGACCATTCGAACCATAGAAGATTAAGAAAAAAGACAAAAGCCAAGTTACTTAAAAAAAAAATCCGCGACATAAAACTTTGGGTTGATTTTCGCAACAGAAAATAATAAAACCACACTTAACGACTGCAAAAAAAACGAGTCAAGCCGAAAACAAAGTCTATATAACATTCTATATGCCTTCTCATGAATGCATTACAGAATTATAGCGTGACTTAAACTACGATATTTTATTCATAGTTCTCAAATGACAGCACATATCGAAAAATTTGCAAGTATATTGTACTGGCGATGTTCAGAATAAATAAAGTCTTGGGATGCTTCCAATATGAAGTTGTAAGTCTTAGATGCAATTTCTAAGATGCCTTTCTGATAATGCAACTTTTATTTAGAGTTTAGTGACCTTGTGATTTGTATTAAGGTTTAATTTAGAGCGTACAAGACCTTTTTGCCGGACTATTTGTTTTTAAGTGAGACATTCTTTTAATAATTTAATTGGCCCGACAACAGTAAAGAAAAAAGCGGCCAAATGAGATTCAGACTTGCACACGTTGGGTTCCGTATCATCTTACAATATTTTACATTATTTTTTTATTGCTTGGGTAAAAATCACATTCCTTGTATGATTTTTTTTTTAATACCCTGTGAAAATTTCAAGTGTTTACAATAAAAAAATACACGTAGTGACAGATGGACGGACCGACAGCCAGCGGAGCCTTAGTATACCTAGACATACATATGTATAACTACACACATCAAAAGTGTCTAGGGATCAACATATATTTTTGCAATAACTTTTCTCTTGATTGATATTAATTTAAATTTTCTTTAAGGATTCATCAAATAAAGTGTTTTCGTTTGTCACAGTAACGATAAACCAAGTCACCTTTGCATTAATAAAGAAATTTGCCATTTTCCTAATAAAGGGATTTTTGACATTTGAACCACTAACATTAAAGTTCGAAAAAAAGACTGAAATAACAGTTTTCTTTAAAATTTTATTGGGTAACTTAAACAATTAATAATCCGTGTTTCTACCGCGAACACTAACAACACAAGAACATCGGTTTGGCATACTCAAAATGAGTTCATCCAAATCACGCTGTGGAATGGCCGCCCATGTTCGTTGCAACAACAAAAAAAGGTGTTATCAGTCGACTTTGGACACGTTACCGAAGCACTGGTACCGTGGCTGAGCGCCATGAAGGACGGTATCGCTGCACCACACGGAGACAAGACCGATACATTCAAATCTTAACTCGAAGAGCTCCAACAATAACCGCCATGATGTTAGCCGTGAGGCTTCATCACTCTTCAGGGAACTTAATTAGCGACCAAACAGTCAGAAACCGCTTGCATGAAGTGAACCTTCATTCCCGAAGACCGCTACGGGTACCACCTATAGCAATGCACAATCGTAGGATTCGATATCAATGGGCTCTTGAACACAGAAATTGGGCAGAAGAACAATGGCGTTTCGTGTGCTTTTCTGATGAGTCTCGTTTTGGTATGAGACCGGATACAAGACGTATACGACACTGGAGAACCCCTGGACGCCAACAGCGATTAAAATCCTGCCAGGAAGTCCATCCTTATAGTGGTGGAACCATCATGGTATGGGCGGGTATTTGGATCGGCGGAAGAACTGAGTTGATTTGGATCAGAGGCAACCTCAACGCTCAAATTTATGCTGAGACGATTGTATCTGACGTCATCGTTCCTCTACAAGTGCAAATCGGTCCCTTATTTCAGTTAATGCATGATAATGCACGACCGCACACCGCAAGAGTTGTAAGACAGACTCTCGCCGCAGCTAACATCAATGTCCTGCCCTGGCCTGCTCAGTCGCCAGACTTGAACCCGATTGAGCATGCATGGGATATGCTACAGAGAAGAGCTCTGCCGAATATGGAGGGTATCCAGTTGCAAGAAGACCTTTTTTTGTTGTTGCAACGAACATGGGCGGCCATTCCACAGCGTGATTTGGATGAACTCATTTTGAGTATGCCAAACTGATGTTCTTGTGTTGTTATTGTTAGTGTTCGCGGTAGAAACACGGATTATTAATTGTTTAAGTTACCCAATAAAATTTTAAAGAAAACTGTTATTTCAGTCTTTTTTTCGAACTTTAATGTTAGTGGTTCAAATGTCAAAAATCCCTTTATTAGGAAAATGGCAAATTTCTTTATTAATGCAAAGGTGACTTGGTTTATCGTTACTGTGACAAACGAAAACACTTTATTTGATGAATCCTTAAAGAAAATTTAAATTAATATCAATCAAGAGAAAAGTTATTGCAAAAATATATGTTGATCCCTAGACACTTTTGATGTGTGTAGTTTGATTCACCCGGCGCCTTCACCGTGTGTGTCAGCGTACGGAGTTTACGGTACTGTATAAAACAAATTAGTCCTAGTAACCAGTAGATTATTCTTAAAATTGGTTCTAAGTTTCCATTCATAATATTTTTTTCTATCAAATGCTTGTTGTCAGCTGTTTTTTTTATCAATTCTTTTCTAAATCTAAATCGATGTTCTTCTCTTATCTGCCATTTTTACTTAGAACAAAGACGTGGAGGCTTTTTTTAAAACACATAATAATTTATATTTGGTTAAAGTTCTACAGCTAGAAGATGAAATCTGTAAACACTTGTTACATAGAATTGCAGATAGTGTGTATTGGAGATTCAGTATTATATGGTATTTCATGTAGGGAGAGCTTGAAAGTTCGAATGTTATGAATAAAAATCTTGTTCGGTAATAGGACTGCGTCGATCCTTTTATTCATGGATGGGCGTAGTTCGTGAGTTTTGAAGCAAAAGGCGCCTTAACCGCAGCAGGCAGGTAGGAAAATAATCCTGGCTGCATGTGATCTCAGAAGCGATTTTGGAATTCGTTTTAAATAAGATTTGATATTTCCTTGATAGTTAATTATGATAGACAGTCACTTCAAAGATACACTGTTCTGTATCTATAGGATCAATTGATGAATCTAATATATTACAATTATAGCATATTTTTCTCTATGCCCTATCTATATACCTAACACTCTTCAAATGCTGTAAGGATGGATGCAAAAATTGAACAATATACTCGGTGATTATTAATTTATTTACTTTAACCTTTCAGGGTTTGAAAGTACTCATGATTATGAACAACTTTCAGTATGAGACAAACTCTAAAATATCGAAAAAATCCGGCGTTTTCATATGAAATAATTCATCGATGAAAATATATGAAACAGATGTACATTTTTTGTTTATAATCATGAATACTCTCATCTCCTTAAAGGTTAACAGTGAATTAAAAATCACCGTGTATATTTGATAGTCCCGTTGGCACCCTTTGGTTACGGAACTCAAAAAAAACTCGAAACGATAGGAAAATATGGATTATAATTTAAAAATCTTAACAGTTTTCACGTTTTAATCTTAATAACACAAGTAAAATGTCAGGAAAATCGCTAACGGATGACCGAGATCTTTCAGAAAGTAACACAATAATAGAAAGAACATAAAAGTTGAGATAGCAGACTTTTATTTCATTCTAGAGAAAGAAATCTTTACGGGTGAGAATATCGCATGTTTATTGTTAAAATTTTATTTTCTTCCTAAGTGTTCGTGGTCACGGATTCGCTACAATTTCCCACAGAGCTAGCAATAAAATTTATAAACGCTACAAGCTTTTATAACAATTTATAGAAAGCATTAACAGCGATCATTTAAAAACAATGTTTAATTCAAATAAAATGAGTATTAAATTAAATATTATACTAAATTCCATAATATATTTACATTTAAAACCTAAATATTCACAATAATATGTGATGGTGTGTGTTTGTGTGTATGTGATGTGTGTGTGTGTGTATGTGTCTGGTTTCCGTTATCAGGATGAAGGTATAAACGTAAACCTTTGATCATTATAAAACAGGACTGAAATAATGTCCATGAATCCTGAAAGAATTCTCCAAAGTTTGCAGACGTGTAGTTTCCTGAACGTCAAAGGCTCGCCTCTATTATGAATGGAAAAACATATGTGTGAATATAAACCTTTTATCAATGCACTTATGGAGTATCATGAAAACTCAAGACATGTTATGAACAACATATTGCACTCATGAAGGAATCTTATGCGACACTCGATACCGTAGACTACAGGTTTTCTCGTTTTTATTTCCGTATCGATATTTTATTCATAATTGCTGGCGTGTTGTAAGGAAGTCTTTATTTCTGCTCGAGACGTGAATATTGAGAGATATTGCGTCTTTTAAAAAGGAATGTTGGTAATGGAAAGAAATAAAGACAGAAAATACGTTTATTTTCACAAACCTGACGCAAAGATAGAGCACAAACAGAAAAGAAAAAGTTGGAGCAATATGCACTACATCCACGCAAAACTGCCATCGCTCAGCATAATGCTGCGACGCATGAGACAGAGCCTTTTTTTTTGAGGCGGCTAAATCATCAAATGACCCCTCCCGCTCTGGGTGAAACGGAAGGGAGTGTCAAATTCTTAATGACTAAAACCCATCCATGTTCTTTCCATAGCCCTTTGTGTTCCAGGGCGGTAACTCTTTCGGACAATCCAAGACAGAGCCCTAGCGCTGGCTATCAGTGACAGCCGGGGCGACGTGATGACGTCAACTGTAATACGTTTAGTTTTTAATTTCATGAGTAATAACTGCAGCATTGGCTGGCAAACGGTATAATGATTCACACATTAAATTTGTTCGATAGGTTGAAAGTAAGAGAAGTAAAATTTACAAAAAGATTCTTTATGAATCAAAAACCAGTTCTATAAAATACAATAAACGCAATTATTCCACTGCAAATATGCTGTAAAGTAACATACCAAAATTCTACCTAAAATAATTAGATATCTAGTCCCTTCTTACAACTATGAAGTAACTCATAATGTACTCACACACACACACTCACACTCTCAGACACACACACCCGGCGCACAAAAACACACACACGCGCGCGCACTCACCCATTCTTGTATTGGACTTTTATTAAATTGGTCCTTAATTTGTTAATAATTATGTAACAGTCTAAGCAATATAATTATTAATTGTCCTATTTTCGGGAAATGAGGGCTGATTGCCCCTATTACACGCTACTAAGTAATCTAGCTAGGACATCAGATCCTACTCATCTCAGATGTCTATTTCTAAGTTTGTCATCCTCCTTTGTAACAGACTCAAAGTTAAAGTCAAAGTCAAATTATTTATTTCAAATAGGCACAAAAGCGGCACTTTTTAACGTCAAAACTTTACACATGCTTATTTTTACTTTATTATGAAAAACATTATTATGAGTAAAGGAATGAAAGATGAAATATTCCTATGGGGGTAGGCAGCGACTATAGTAGGAACACCACCTGATATGATCTTTAAATAAAAAGGAGTATGTATTGCTTCGTTTACGTTCATAAATACTGGAACATAATATATTTTCACACTCATTTATTTTTATTAAGTTTGGTGAGTACTGTGACTACGCGATGTGACTCGATGACCGAACCTTTTTTACGTTCGCTCGTAATATAGGCGGATTTATAACAAATCGCACTCAGTACATAAATTTCATTTGCATTTTAGTTATTATAATTCTATAAAAGTAAAATTACACTAGAACGTATGTATTTCTAGCAAGCAAACATTTGATTTGAAAAAATATTTATAAAGTTAAAAATATATTTAGGCACTTAATATTTACAAACCTAAAAAGACTTAAAATATTAAAAATAACTTTGTACAAAAATATAAAACGGGAGGGCAAAAATCAAAGGTCAATAAAAAATCGTTCACATCGCGATCGCTGTCAACAGGAAAAGTTCGCAATAGGTTGACAGCATTGCAATGCTGATTCTTTGACCAAAAAAGAGGCCACACTCTGGTCATGTGAAGAGTCGACCAACCGCTTGGCGATGTCTTAAAAAAAGCAAAGTGGGCACTCGGACCCCATGGCCCTAGTGTTTCAACCCCAAATGGCTGCAACAGTAAGTCCCAATCATATAGGAATAACATGTTAAAATTAAATTTGTTCAATGTTTTTTTGAAAATAGTTTTTAATAAGTATTAAATATTGCGTCTGGATCTAATCATTACTGTACATCGTTACAGTAAATTATTTTATTAACGTCAATAGAGTGATACCTTTCATTCGTAACAACTAAGGACTTTTATAAATAAGCTGCGCAATTTATGTATACGTAAATCTTTGCTAAAATTATAAGTGCGAAAATGAGTTTGTTTGTTACGCTATCACGCTAAAACGGCTGAACCGAATTGGTTGAAATTTGATAAATAGGCCTGGGACCTGGAGTAGATTGTAGAAGAAGTCGTGTGCATCAGCTAGTCTTCTTAATACACAATACACCTCTGCCTAACCCGTGGGGGAAACAAGGCGTGATGTTATGTATTCTTCTATAATAACAGTAGCTCAGAGCGTCAGGACGGCGGCTCGTTCCATATTCTCGTCTTAATTTGTGGAGTGCTCTTCGAAAATTAGATCTATTATAATCGTTGAAGGAGACAACGACTTCAGCCTCGGGCGATCTGCGGAAAGTTTTCATTTCTATCTTAAGCCCGGTTCACATTGGACGTAGTAATGACATTGTCAGTTTTATTCGCATTTTGATTTTCTTGATCCTCTATAAAGAAAACTTAAAAAGAGCAGCTATGTAAAATGCCGTTTTATTTATATTTTTGGAAAATAATAAAGAGGCATTTAATGCAGTTTAAGTAGTCACTTTTACTAATTTGTAATCATGATAATCGTAACTACCTTCCACTCCCTCTCGCCTCGGACGTTGTATGTATCACGGACTCATTTGACCCCTGCGGAAAAACTCACTGCACAATGTATAATAGGCAGCATCAAAACACTTCTCTATAGTTGCACAACTACAACCGTAATACGCTAATTGAATGTTCAAAAATAAATACTGAAAATTTTGATGTGCCATCCTGTCTGGCAGAAAAAAAGACTATGTAGATTAGATAGGGTTATAAGATCCCATACTATAACACAACACAAACAAAGTCGCCATTAAAAACGCACAAAACGGTCCGACCATTTCATACAATATTTTACTATCATACCATTACCTTTATTTTTTATGAAACCTTCGGTATTTTAGTACGTGGACAGAATTTAATAAAGGGGGGAAACGTCACAAAATTTCCGCGAACTACGTGACGTCGTGTTGGCTTTTATATTAGCGCCATGAAATGTTTAGATTTATTTATGTTAGTATAGGAAAAGTTTAAAAAAAACTTGTATTTTTTGTGTAAGCCCAGATACATTTCCTTTGTATTCTATCCACGAGAGTTAGTATTTAGGTTTGTCTCTATAAATCTTAACCTAATTAGCCTGTACTATCCTACTGCAGAGCAAATGCCTCTCTCTCCAAATCTTTCCTTAGCCCAGTCCCATTCAAGCTTGTTGGCTTTTTGGTCCATCTTATCGTGATTTTGGCACGCAGTGCAGTGTCCCTTACACGGTCCGGAATTAAAATCCCCAGGACACCCTCGAACTTTGTTGAAGTGTCAAGGAATAGACTTGAGCACCCTTTGTTAGAATGGGAGAATGCTCATGTCGACAATAATCTCCGTTCGTAAAATAGTAATAGATCTCCTTTTAGAAGAACTTTCATGGACCAATAGCTCCTCCAGGCGCTTCCACTCAACAAAATAATATCTATCTGTACTATCATAGAAAATTGCCTATCGACTTAAAAATTATTGGCGAAAAACTTAATCTTGAAATACTTTTAGATACGTTTTCTGAGAATCAAGATATATGAATTCAGTCATGTCTACTGTATTAGAAGCAATCCGTCATACTTATTCTGAAATATATCACCTGTCTTCTGAGAATGTTGGCTACATTTTGTTGATTTTCAATAAATAAGATAGATTTCTCACAGAAACTGTAGCTATGTGAAAATAGAATAAAATAACTAAAAAACTATGGAAATCTCATTGGTCTTCAATGCTTCATTAGTAGAGAGTGATTGTAAGCGCTACTGCCGAACATAATATCCTAGGTTCGATTCCCAGGTAAGTCAAAGTATCATTGGGGTTTTTATCAGGGATTTTTTTGTAACAGCGCGTAATCTGGACTTGTGTCCGGTTGATACTTTGATAGTAATAGTCTCGCCCCCTATTTCAAGGAAGTGGCGAAATGACTACAGGTATACCTCTGCCTTACTCTTTGACCAATACAGGAGTTATGTGATCGAAAGGGTTACCGCTACCCTGGAACATAAAGGGCTACGGAAGGAACATGGATGGATTTTAGTCAGTAAGAGTCTGACACTCCCTTCCGCTCCACCCAGAGCGGGAGCAGTCATTGGATGATTTCCCAGCCTTAAA
The DNA here is from genome assembly GCA_951799385.1 of Hyppa rectilinea. Lineage (NCBI taxonomy): Eukaryota > Metazoa > Arthropoda > Insecta > Lepidoptera > Noctuidae > Hyppa > Hyppa rectilinea. The sequence goes on along the minus strand of OX637307.1, from coordinate 2,022,780 downwards.
AGAAAAAAAAAAAAAAGGAGTTATGTGATTCTCGTAGCATTTTGCTACGCGATCGTAGCGTATCTGCTACGCGGTTGTATCATATTATCTGCTACGGCTGCAGCCGCTTCTACGCTAGGCTACGCGTCGCTTGATAAATAAAATAAAAAACAGTGCAATCATAAAAACGCCATTGAAAATTCAGACTGGTGACTCAATACAAATTCTGGATTTGTTGGATTGACATAAGCTACCGAAAATTAAGCTTTTCGGTGTGGTAAGTTGTGTTTGTTATAGGAATTACAGCTATTTAATTCCTAGCTATACAATACCTGCTGTTCTTCAAAAAGGTCAGGTGCATAGTTCTCGCAACAGGCGTGCGTTTATAACGAGATGTGTAACGTACATACGATCGTAGTAGGAGACGTTCTGTAGTTTCTACTTTCCCCCGTGGAAAGTAGGCGTGAGTTTATATATAAATGTTATATGTATCTGCTCAAATAAAAGAACTTGAATAAAAATCAGTAAATAAATAAATAACGTTTTTTTTTTCAAATAATCTTGTTTATGGTGTAACGAAAATACATCGTACAATGACAATAAAACACAAAGTATCTCTTTGCAGCTCAATTGCAGAAGCTAAACTGTAATATGTATGGGTCATAAAATAGTGACGTTATTGCTTCCATAACTGGTTCCGATAAATTGCTACTTTACGACGTCATCCAGTGTCACTTTTGAACACTCCTCCTTTCTCTGTGACTGCAAAAATGGACGTTCGCAATTCAATTGCTTTTATACCATTTGCATTGCAACCTAATTTCTTTGGCTTCTTTACTACGATTTAAAGGTAGACTACTTAAGCCTGATTAACACGGTATGATTTAATTGCCTGTGATATACCAAAGTTGAATAAAATTCAAGCACCAATAAAAGTTGCATCGTCTAAACAGTGTTTGAACAAAGGTTATTTGTTGCGCAATTTTATGTTCTTCCGCAGGCATCGCGTAAATGGGGTTTTAGGTTGACTATAATATGCATGGAACCCTAATATCGATGACATTCGAATCGTTATTATTACTACTATCATCTGTTTGTCATTAATTAAATTGTCTATCTCATAATTGCGGATTCACCCTAAGTTTGATTATCACTCACTTCAATGAATCAACTCAATATATTATTATCACAGTTTACTGCTAGACATATTATGCTTCTCCCAGGCTGCGCTTCAGCACCCTGTCCTTCCCTTTCCGCGTCTAGTCTGTCGCGACCACCTGCTTAAAGTCGTCGGCAGGGCATTCACTTGTACGCATTAAAAACATCAAGGTCTTTTTGCTATAAAAACAAAAGACAGTTAAATAATTTTAGCCTTAGAATAAAAGGGTTATTACTAAGACTTTTTTTCATGTGTAGCAATCACGAGGTTTGCTACATTGTTTCAACGCAAATTAAAAGAAAAAACTTAAGAACACCGTACAATTTCCAACATGATATCGATAAGTTGGCATGACTTGAGCAGACATTTTAATTTTATCTTTGCTTTATAAGCGAATCCGTCAAATCTGCCTAAGCCGATAGAACGACGTCGCCCTAGGCCTCGGAAAAGGTAAAACTATTAAGTCAAAAAAGCCTGAAAAAAACCTGTACTGTGTAGGAAAGAATAAGATATTCTTGGATATATTTTTCTTTGTGATTACACGCTACATTTCTTCGGATTGGAAGAATAGTCTAGAAAGTGAAATCTTTTTCAGGTTTGCATGATTCTTTTTACTTGAAATTTCTCGTTTTAAGAACTTTCTTAGACTAGTCCTCGATTTTATTTGAATTGTGGAAATAAAAGTTTATTATCCTATTGTTAGCTGCATATACACATTTGATCATGCATCACGTGTACAATAACGAGCATAAATGGACATCTCGGCAATAATATCTGATTTCATGATACATCAATTAATATCTGTCGTCAAGATGACAACAAACATTAGTTGACACCGAAGGAACACCAAAACTATCTGACGCAATAAGAAGTGATAGCCTAGTGGCGTGACCGTCGGACTGCCAAGTCATAGGTCTCGAGTTCGAACCCAATTCCTACTACACCTTTGATTTTACGGGTTCCTGTGCGTATTTTATAATTATCACTTGCCTAAAAATCGTTGAATGAAAACATCGTGAGGAAAGCGGCATGTCTGAGAGATATTTCTCAACAGCATGTGAAGCTAAGTCAGAGGCCCATGGGCAGCATAAAAACTCTGAACACCAGGTTAGTCACCAACCACACGAAAAGAAGAAGAAGTGAGACTGAAAATATGTCTTGCATTATAAATACTACCTACTCAGTGAAATTCAGAAGAATGTGAAAACAATATCTTGGCAGCATAAAATTCTAACAGTATAATGATTCGAGTTTTGTTCTTTATCGGCAATCAGCGTCGTTTATATTGAAAAAATACGTGACATGACAGTGATAAATCAAGTTATGTTAAAGATTCTGTCTAGACGTAATTAATAGAAAATCTGTAATTTTGTGGATTTGCAAAATCATTTATAATTTTATTACATTTTTGACTTTTCTTGGGAGCTTTGGGATCCTGTCACCTTTGGAAGGTGGACGAGGGGTCTTCACAAATTATGCCTTATGCTCGAGACTGTACTACATATATGTGGGATTGTGAGGCAAAATAAACGGGTCAAGGACTATAAACTGTTTTATTTCCGCACAAAAAAATGGTTAGCGTGACACCGTAAGTTTAGTCGTGAATCTCGTTATCCATTCCTCTTCTTTTTCCCTCGCACACATACTTCCCTTTCTTTCGTCCGCTGCGTTCCGTTTTAACAATTATTAAGTTGCGTTCATACTACATATAAGATTATAAGATAAATTCGATCCCACATATATATTAAGTAACATGATTTCTTTCATAAATATTTTTAAAATATAGTATAAATTACTCTCATGTCAGTTTTATTTTAAGTCATTTTATTTAAGAAAATAGAATTCAAAAGTCATTCGTATTCAAACTAAGCAAAAGTCCGAATTTTTAAAACGTAAAAAAAAACAAACATTACGCTATGTGCTAAGTGAGGTATCATAGAAATATAGCGTTATTCCTAATTAAATTGAATTAGGTGTGAGCTTGCCCGTATTAAGATCTCGAATAGGGATTGATGCGTTATATCCCTTCCAGGTTCTATGTATTCCACCTTGTATAGCACCGGGTCAAGCCATAAATAGGAGTATCACAAAATTGCTCTGTAGAGTTACTCAAATATTCAATGCGCTCTGGATTATGACTATTGCTGGTACTAACTTGCGATTTAACACATATTTGTACATTGTAGCTGTTATTCCCGTTACTGTCTGGATTTAGATACTCGTAAAGTCAATTTATATAGATAATTTTTAGCAACGTTTGTTGGATATGTCAGTTGGATATTTCATATTTATTTTTATTGAATCAATCTGCAAAAAAAGTTTTGGCGACCGTAAACGATTATTGTTGTAGTTACAACGATAAAGAAAACGATCGACTTACTTTTCTAGATAGTATTTTAATTCTAGAAAAAGTAACATGACAGGTCTTAAGTAACACACTGACATTTGGAGTTGGAGAATTGACCGTGGAGTAATATCGATGTATGGCAAAACGTATTTTCAACTACAATGTTAAGTTTTCACTTGAAATAAATTAATTCCAACGACGTAAAATTACCGGTGTTAGCTAACCGGCGTTCCTGTCCTCAGTCCACAGCACTGAAAAGTTGACCAGGAAAATTTTAGACCCATTCCTGGCTTATTCTGAAGTGCCGTGCTGTTGAAACTTGATGACAGCGATGTGGATGATTCTTTTGATGCTCTTTGCTTGTTATACATAATATTATTTATTTAATATGAATATTTCACTTTCAAATGTATGTGATTAGATGAACATTATATTAATTCCTTTTTTAAATAAATGAAACTCATTGTGCGTCCGACACGCTCTTGGTCAGTTTTTGCTTATGACTATGCCCAAATTATATCACATAAACGCTTCTTAGTATTGAAGTGTAATAGAATCGTCTGTCCCTATCAAGCCACAAATAGCCTGGAGTAGTGGTTACTGTCCATCAGCCGTCTAATTTTGCTTTGTCTCCATGGAAATCCTACCAATTTCGATCCAAATGCGCAAGTCCATTTTCAGTCATGCAACAATGATACGATAATAAGACCGATTGTGTCACCGCTTGTAAAATGTTCTATATCACATGTCTAATTTTTATGATATTCATGATAAAGAGTATTCTATCCATACATAAGAGCATAAAGCTGCCCCGACTTCTGAGTTGTAGGTCGTGGGTTCGAACCAAGGCAAGCGCTTCACTTTTTGGAAATAATTTCATCACCACTGCTCTCAAAACGGTGAAGGATAGAATCCTGAGGAATTCGACATATCCTAGAACCAAAAATTCTAAGACATGTGACATACACCCACACTGGGCCCGCGTGGTGGATTACAGCCACAGCCACAGCACTCCCTCTCGAATAGAGGAGGCCTATGTCCCAGCGAAGACATAATAGGCTGATTATGTATGTAATCGTTTCGAGAGGCGTTGTAGGTGGAGCAGGCCAGTTCTGGAGTGGAGACCACGTATTCGCAAGCGTAGTGTGGGACTCCAGCTAGATGGACCGATGACCTTGAGAAGGTGGCTGGAACAGACTGGATGCAGAAGGCTATGGACGTGGATGGCGACAAATTTTGTAAATTTTATTTATAGACATATGTTTTTGTATGTTCGCAAATGTAAGCAAGTAAAAATATGTCTTTATCTATACTATACTATATAATATTATAAAGAGGAAAACTTTGTTTGTTTGTTTGGTTGTAATGAATAGGCTCAAAAACTACTGGACCGATTTTAAAAATTCTTTCACCGTTGGAAAGCTTAGTTTTCTAGGAGTAACATAGGCTACTTTTTATCCCGGGATAAATAACGGGTCCCACGGGAAAGACCACGGGAGCGAAGCCGCGGGCAAAGTGCTATTGAGAATAAAGTTTCTTGGAACCCAAACTTAAATAGCATTATTCACATGCTAAAAATTCTAACAATACTGACCGCAATAAAACGAAGTAGTCAATTCTAGCCCATAAAAGTTTCAAACGACTGAAACCAGTCAACAGTATTAAGTTCCTGTTTACATTTGACCATTCAAATTCCCTTTGTGTCAATGCACGGTGTCCTAGATCCAATAGGTACAACAAACTACTAACACACTCGCGTCGATAAAAATATTGGAGGTTGAAATTCAGGGTAAAAATCGTGATGAAAGCTTGTCGGCACACATTTTAAACTTTTAATTATTGCGTGGAAAATGAATTAATAAAAGCTTCATCATTTTTTAATTACTTTAGTTTTTATGCCAAGCAGATGGAGTCATATTTATGCTTAACAGCAGGGATACACATGATACAGAATTGAAGGATACAGGTGCATATGAAGTTTAATAATCATTCAGATGTCACGCGTTTAAGCGGGATTGTCCAAAAGGGTTACCGCTACCCCGGAACATAAAAGGCTACAGAAGGAACATGGATGGGTTTTAGTCAGTAAGAGTCTGATACTAACTGCTGCTCTACCCAGAGTGGGAGAAGCCCTTGGATGATTTCCCAGCCTTAAAAAAAAAAGATATATTTATTTTAGGTAATATATCTAAACCTTTCCATAATAATTAAGTCAATTTCTTAGAAGCCTTTCTTTGCATGTAGACCGAGAGATAGGAACAGAAAAAGAAACTACGTTTATTCGCGGCATACATGATGCAAAAAAATGCTGTAATAATAATATGTATATACTAGTTTCTAGTTTTTCTTTTATATTTGTATGCCGATTATTGGCCGAACATACAGATCAGCTAAAATGTATAAATAACACCTTTTTGTACTTATGTTCACAAATAAAGATTGATTTAATTTGATTTCTTTGGTTATTTTAGGTTAGTATTTAAAGTAACTGCAATCTAGATAGAAGCTTTTCGTAACGACAAGTGACAACCATTCTGTGACACGCTCGTTTAACTAAAACTGGTAAGTAGTACGGTAGTACGGTTGACACTTCTCGTGACCCAAGGGCTAGCCTTTACCTCGACCAGAGGCTAAGCATTGCAATAAGACGGGGCAATGCCACTAGTTCCTTAGGAACGTTGCTAGTCGACAGCGAAACATTAATTTATTAAAATGGCTTTTGACTTAAACTGCAACTAAATAATTAATGTTCATTCGGAGAAGAAGTTTGGCATAGACGAGTAAAAATCAACCTCGAACACGAACAATTTCGAGCTCAAACTCATACAATATTTACATAAGTACAGTCAAAAAAGTTATTTGGTGTGCTAGCAAAATTATTCAACTTTCCACTACACTGCCAAATTTGTTTGTAAAAGAGAAAGAAAAAATGTTTTGTTCTTCTACTTTTCGTGTGCTTAGTAACTAACCTGGTGTCAGAGTTTTTATGTTGCCAATTGGCCTCTGACTTAGCTTCACTAAGATACTGGTTTCCTCACGATATTTTCCTGCACCGATTTTTAACACGTTGAGCGCCAACGCGGTCACCGGTGACCGCGAACAATAGTTTTTCTATTGTGTCTGCTGCGTGGCAGTCAATGCCTTAAGCAAATTATAACTATACAATATACACATGAATCCGTAAAATCAGAGGTGCGTGCCGTGGGTTCAAACTTTAGACCCATGACTTGATAGTCTGACGGTCTCACCAATAGGCTATCACTGTTATGAGATTTTCTGTTATAAAGTCAAAGTAAAGTCATAACTGTCATTCTTTAGTATTGTATGAAATAGCTATACCACTGCTGACTGACATAGTGTGCAAGTTGTTTAACAATTATTTTCCCTGAATATATGAGAGTGATGTTTTAAGAGGAAAAGAAAGGAAAGACCAAAGAAAAACGATGTATGCACTGCGCCAAAAATGATAGGTATCGAAAAGGGTGACTATCGAGATGTTTAAAGTATTTAATAGCAGAAAAGTACTTTTGAAAGGAAAAGACCATTGCGCCAAACCCAAATAAATGGAGACAAGAGCAAGAGAATAATAACGATGATAAAGTACACTCACATCAACCTGCCTAGCCTTTTCCCAACTATGTTGGGGTTGGATTCTAGTCTAACTGAATGCAGTTGAATACCAGTATTTTACATGGAGCGACTGCCTACCTGACCTCCACAACCCAGTCAGTAACTGGTCGATACCCCTTGGTAAGACTGGTTGTCAGACTTTCAGGATTCTAACTTCCCGTAACGACTGTCAAAGATCCAGGACGTATGACAGCCCAGACCAACGGCTTAACGTGCTTTCCGAGGCACCGAAGAGTCTTGATATGTAAAGATGGTCACCCATCCACGGACCAACCCCGGCAAGCGTAGCTTAATCTGAGTAAATGATCCGTGCGGCTGTTATTACTATGCCACGAGCTCGTACTCAGTACACTCACATTATTGTTAAAAATTTGCTGCCTGTATGTCTAATAATATGTTTGACTGTACATGTATGTATGTCTGAGTATGTATCTCTACTTTTGGGTTGGGCAAACTTTGTTAATCAAGTATTAATCAACGGTGAAGTTTTGTGTGCAGCTGAACTGTTTATAGCAAATAAATTAATTCACAATGTAATCAGTGAATTAATTATTTAATGCTAACGATCTATTTGATTTCAATTGAAAGTAAATACGATGGATTGATTGATTAGATGTTGTGATTATTTTCGAATTACTAGTTAGTAAATAGTAGGTAGTTTTTGTTATATTGATAAAATAGTATATAATAGAGCACAAACGCACGTGCGTGCCCTCCACGCCAAGTTACAAATTTATTTCTTCTTGTTATCCTGAATTTCCCAATATCCATGGGGTCTTTAAATTTGTTTCATGTCATTAAATACGTACGAGGTTCAATCTTTAAGATATTATCTATATAAACACTCACAAAAGTAATTATTTAATTGTTTATTTCGTGTTATAGTGTTGTTGCTACTGTCACATATTTGTGTCGTTGGCGTATAGGGCATGTGCTTGCTTGTCACGTATATGTTACAATAGCGTTTAAAAGTTTAACCAGAATGAATAATAATAATAATGATGATTTACAAATTTTATAGGATGATCTTATGAGGCAAATACTATTTGGAGATATTGCTAGTAGTATTTTTGTATGACAAGATACTTCTTTGTATGAAAGCCAAAACATGTTTATGACTATATATTATAATAATTTTCTATACCGTAAAACAAAATAAATTCAAACTTTGAACCAAAACATACCAAATAGCAAAATAAATTAAGGAAACTTTAATTACCTATTCACCGTTCCGTCACCAACATTTACCTTATCAAATTAAAACAATTCATGTGTGTAACCAACTATTTTATTACAAAACCGCTTTAGATAAATTTACACGTGACCACTTGACAATTAAAACTTGTATGGTGAACGCGATTAGCAAAAACTACCGTCATAGAGTAAAAAAATTCTTTACAGAAGCGACAATCCCGTTCTATCCATATGTATTCGAAATGCTACCATTTTGGGTTAAACGTTAAATTAGAAACCGTACAGAAAAGTTAAAGTCAAAATGGTTCAGTGCGAGAGAGAAATGGAATTATGCGACTCGTATAGTGCCATCTCATTTTCGCTTTGGAATTCAAGAACTTATGAAGCTTGTTTTGTTAATATAATAATATCCTTGGACATTTCACACAACGCCATATCGTCCCAAGCTAAGCAACCTAATGCTTGTGTTATGGTAACGAGATGGCTGATAGACTACTTATATACATTTTTTTTTGTAAATACATACATATTATAGATAGAAAAACACCCAGACTCGTAACAAATACTTGCAGGTCGTACAAATATTTGTTCCGTGCGGGAATCGAACCCGCGACATGCTACGCAGCAGTCAATCGCTCAACCGCTACGCCAACCGTGTCGTCAAAAGATCGTCGTTAAGGGTTTCTGTTCCACTGCTGGGGCATACCTTTCTGTGAGAGGGAGTGGGCTATATTACACCACATGGAACCAGTGCAGGTTGATGGATGTCACAAGTCTTAAAATTTTTGGTTTTAGGCATTTCGGCGTCTTCGAAAAAAAAAATTCAAAATTGAAGATTACCATTTGGCCAGACAAGGAGTGATGGGTTATTATTTTGGCATCATTAAACTTCGGTATGTCATTGACAATGTTTTGTAATGGCTACCATGTTACGGGTAGCTCAGTAAACGAGTGTTACACATGCTGAACCAGCCCAGTCTACGTGCAGCCCTCAACGTAGGAAGCGTAGCTAGTGCCTACAGTCCGTGGAAAAGACTAATTATTATATCAACGGGTGCAAAAGTCTTAACTAGTATGTAATTCATAAAACTTCCGTATGCTTTAGTTACTGACACATTTTTTTTTTATTTTATTTATTTATTATAACCAACTTGCATTAACAGTATAAAACCACACAAACAAGTTATTGGTCTGTAAAAAATGACAAAACAAAAATTATAAATATAAACAAACAAAAAACAAATTAAAAAGCGCGTAGATGCGCGTTCCAGCAGTCTTGGCAATCAATTTTGGCAGCTAAGCATGTAAATTAAAATGAAATTATGAAATGAGCTAAATACGATTTAAAACGTGGTGCGTTATGTAGGTATTTTTATAAAATGTACTTGCCTATAATAAATGAATATTGAACTAATCTGAATGATTTCCCTCAGGTACCTGAGGTTCGCATCTGCGCGGTATTCTTACTCTATACTACAGTATAGCATACGCATGACGTCGACACCAGATAAATGGGGAAAACTTTTAATTGCTCTCCGACATCACTAGTGCTAGTGATGTTTTTCTTGTTTGTGCACTTTTTACTTAATTCACTGGTACATTAGTTTTAAAACATATTTGACTCTTGGCTTTGATGATGTATTTTATATAGGCGACCAAGACCTTAGGATAGGTCGTTAGTGTAGGTAGATAGATCAACCGGGAGTTGTGGAAGGATCGAAAGCTTCAAGTATCTAACAGACGCTCCGGGCATCGGGAGCCGCGAAACGACTCCCGGCCACCGTAGGCGTGGGCTTGCGTTCTGTGAGTAATGGTTAGCTCACTGTCCGATCAGGACCAGGCTCGTGTCAGACGGCGCATACGTGTTCCACGCACGCCTCCAAGAGATGTCAGCACTAAAGATGCGGTCCGTTAGGGCCGTAGCCTGCCGGGTTAACGGGAATGTCCGGAATAGTTACCCCGGAACATAAAGGGCTAAGAAAGGAACATGGACGGGTTTTAATGAATCTGACACTCCTTTTCGGTCCCCCCAGAACGGGAGGAGTCATGAGGTTTTTTACCCCGGATCAGAAAGAAGGTAGGTAAATGCGTCGTAGGTAAATATTTTATAATATAGTAATATTTATTGTGCTACCCATGCGAAAGCCTGGGTAAAGCTAGCCCGTATAAAAATTAGTTGATAATAAGTTAGAATAAAAGTTTAGATATTTTAGGTGCCTAGGAATGATAGATGTACGTTGGAAAATTATAAATATTATAAAATCATAAAGAAGAAGAAGTGACTACGATAAATGGTTATTTAATGTAAAGAGAATACGATATTGTCAGTTTTCATAAAATTCTTCAATCTTATTATACCTACAAAATAATATTTATTCCAGGTGTTTAAAATTACGGTGCTGAAAAATTAATTTATGGTTAAAATTCAGTGCAAGGACAAAATCGTTACGACATAATTTATTTTACATCAGGTTTTTTTAAAAACTTAACGGAATTCTCTTTTTATGGAAATATTTTTTTTAAACTATGAGCTTTATTATTTTGACAGTATTTAATACACTATGCCTCATACCAATACATTTTTCAGTCAAACTCCAAGATCTTCTACACCTACGAACAAGAATTTAATCAACCAAATTCTATCCCCTCATTTATTAAAACGTCTTATGTACCCACCCAGCTCTTTAGCAGATGCACTGACAGCTTCACTTCTCCCAACCTAGACAAATGCGAATAAATCTTGCTCTTGTCAAATAAAAGCATTCATTGCTTGCACGGCAAATTGTGAATAATTTCTTCGCCATTTCGCTTCTCTCGGGACGGTTGATTCAGCTGTGACGTCCATTTGTTCCGTTTTATATTTATTTTATATTTTACGAAATGATAATTGAGTTTTCGATTACATTTTATTTATTGTGAAAGTTATACATATTTATGCTTTGTTGGCCGAGAAAAAAATTGTTATTTGTTTGTTCACTAATATAATTTTTAATATATCTTAGTTTAAATTTATTGTTAGATAGCTCTAGTTAATACTTGTGTAAACAAAAAAGACATGACTTATTAAATAAAACAAAAATAATATATTTATGAGTTTAATTAAAAAAAATAGATATACATACTAAAACACATTAGTAGGTCAGATAGGCAGTCGCTCCATGTAAAATACTGCCAGTATTCAGCTGCATCTGGTTAGACTGGAAGCCGACCCCAAGATAGTTCGAAACAGACTAGGCAGATTGATTGACATTATGTCGGATATGTTGTGCAATTCAACCTTAACCTTAATAACCAAGACGATACAGTGCAGTATCATCCACCTGTTATGTAAAGAGTTCATTTGTGTGGAGACGACTCTGACTGCAGTATAAGGTCATCTCCACCAAATGTTTTCTATTGAAATAGAACGAGTAGACAAAGTTTAAACTTAGTAGAAGAGTATATTGTCCATTTAGACGAAGCAAGTCTCTTGTCTATAAAATACAATACATTTGATGCAAGAAAATGACTTTCATGGTTTAGATACTGTTCATAGATCGCAACTCTTATTGTTGTTCAACTTGTGGTATACTACAGACAATTAAATCGCACTGTATAAATTCGAATTAAGTATTTTTTGATGAAATATTATCAAATGACTGCTCTCGCTCTGGGTGGAGATGACAGAAGTGTCAGACTCTAACTGACTAAAACCCATCCACGTTCGTTCCGTAGCCCTTCCTTTGTGTTCCAGGGCAGCGGTAACCCATTCGGAGAATCCCGCTGATTGTCAAGTCTGACCAGACGATATGGATCGTTTCAAGACATAATTCCTCATCAACAAAAGTGCTAGGTACACATAAATCAAATAATCTTTTAAAAATACAAACACAACAACTTCAACAACACATCGCCAATCTTTCCACAAAATCACTTTTGCTAACGATTGTACCATCGCTCACCATTTGTGCTTTGAAGCACTTTGTCTTGCAAGTGAAAGACTGAAACAAAAGACAATCCCGATCTCCCACTGCTAATGGATCGTGCTAGTCCGTTCAATACTTTTTAGTTTAATTACTGTGGTGTTTCTGATTTCTAGTTTGCTACTTACAAGGGAATTACTGTGGGTTATTTTCTTTGTTTGGATGATTAAAGACAGTTTTCTTTAAGGGAGTTTAGTTTCTGTTTAAAATTGCTAGTGTGCTTTGAAAGATATTATATTGTGTGCTATCAGTAAGTAATTGAGTATTTAAAACTGTTCAAAATAAAATATGATATCACATAGATAAAATCTCGCTCGTCTTAAAAACTTCCATCACCGTACAGAAATTAAATACTTTACGAAGATATTATTGTAAATTTACATTTAAAGCTAATAAGTATTCCATTTGATTCTAAAAATCTGTGACGTCACATTTTAATCACGTACAAATGCCGCGTTTTGACAATTCATAAAAAGCAACGTTATTGACTACCCTTTCAAATACCCTATTCTTGGACGAAATTTATTTCATATGATAATAATCAACCAAACATCTACCACGGTTTACTTTTAATCCATTTCGAGTTAAATTATCTAGTATTTGATGCGAGTCTTTTTATATGTACCTTAGCCGTCAACAACGTGCCGCTCGTGTATTAGAATATCGCATTCAAATAAACAAGAGCAGCATGTTTATAACTGCTGAGTCATCCGATCCAGCCTGTCACTTGCTGTCCTCCCACAGCAACGCCTTAAGCCGAGGTCAATACCCCTTGGCGTATAGTCGCTTAGTATTTAAGTTTTTTAAGATTTGGTCGTAGCCTTAATTTTATTGAGGCATCCAAGAGCAAGCCTGGTTAAGTAGTATACAACTAGGTTGAACTGTGAGATGCCATTCACAAAAAACAAAAATGTCGACGACTGCAGATGGCTCTGTCGTTAACGCGTACCGCTCGTGTGGTTTAGCACTAACACGGCCAAGCTAACAGTAAGAGATAACGGATTTTAAATGAAGACTGAGTATCCGTCGCTACTTTGTCTTTATCCTCTTCTACTCTTCTTTATGTGTGGTTAGTGACTAACCTGGTGTCAGAGTTTTCATGCTGCCCATGGGCCTCTGACTTAGCTTCACGTGCTGTTGAGAAACATGAGTATCTCTCAGACATGCCGGTTTCCTCACGATGTATTCCTTGTTTGTCTTGATTAATTACCCATACCTACATTATAATTATGACGTAATTTTCATCACCGCATCAATAATTTAATCATAACTTTTATATGAAGGAACAACACACAAGGCAACAACTCAGATAACAATACATAATAAACAACCATAAACACAACAAGTACATCCCATACTTACAGATTGCTTATTTAAAATTCTCCAAAGTTTCAATATACGTATAATATGTACGTCGGAACGCAAAAGTTAAACAACTACATTTAAGATTTTAAAGTACATCCCGTACTACAAGTTATCTATCGGGCTTCAAAGCGAGAGTTAGGTAATTAACTCCACTGTTCGTGGGGAAGCCAACAGGTCTAAGGGTATGGCTGTTAAAACGACTAGGATCATGAATGTATGAATATTTTACCTTTTTATACTGTAACTAGCTCACTACACTCATGGAGCTCGTGGCTAAGTACTAACAGCCGCACAGTTCAATCGACCAGGTTAAGCTACGCTTGCCGGGGTCGGCCATGGATGGGTGATCATCTTTACGTACCGAGACTCCTTCGTGCCTCGGAAAGCACGTTAAACCGTTGGTCCCGGTTGTCATTTGTGCATCTTTGACAGTCGTTACGGGTCGTCAGATGCCCGAAAATCTGACAGTCAGTTTTACCACGGGGTATCGTATTGCCACGTTACTGGGTTGTGGAGATCAGATAGGTAGTCACTCTATGTCACTTCATGTAAAATACTGGTATTCAGCTGTATCCGGTTAGACTGAAAGCCTACCCCAACACAGTTGGGAAAAGTCTAGGCAGATGATAATGAATTGGCACACTAGCAACACATAGCAACGTCGTTAGTAAATTTTCGCTCATAGAGGCAGTAACCATAAAGTAACATGCTACAATTCTGATGAAAAGACCTGAGAAATACCAAGCTATGCCAAACTGTCAAATATTCCGAATTAAATATTAACCTTATTTCTTTGTAATAAAGTTGAAAATCTATCGAAGGAATTTGACAGATTTGGGTAGCTTGATGTGCTGGCCTCTGTAGTTACTCTTTTTGTATCATCTTTACTTACGGCATAAATTTGTACATAGGCCCGCAGATTATGCATACTAACTGTTGGGCCCACTACCAATACCAATGTAAGTCCTTCTATGTCATTCGCTATAAGTGTTTCCCCTTTAAAACATCATGATGAGATGGTGAGATGATGGATGAAAGATAATTAAAAGATGTACTTACTTGTCTTTAAATTATTTCCATTGTGTCAATTTCGCATGCTCTATTTTGTATTACCGTTTGTTAGATTTAACTGAACAACGCAATATATTATTTAAATCTGTTATAATAATAAAATAATAATTTTATTCATGGACATTTCACACAACGCCATATAGTCCCAAGCTAAGCAACCTAATGCTTGTGTTATGGTAACGAGATAGCTAATAAACTACTTATATACATTTTTTTTTGTAAATACATACTTATTATACCTAGATAGAAAAACACCCAGACCTGTAACAAATTCGTACAAATATTTGTTCCGTGCGGAAATCCAACCCACGACATACTGCGCAGTAGTTAACTGCTCAACCACTGCGCCAACCGTGTCGTCCGCCGTTTGTTGTATAGGTATGTATATTAAATAAATAAATAAATCATGTTTATCATGATCTTGTCAATATTTAAGCAGTCATTAGTCCTATTATCAGCACAACATCATTGAAATTCTTCTGTGTTCTAAG
This sequence comes from Hyppa rectilinea, assembly GCA_951799385.1. NCBI lineage: Eukaryota > Metazoa > Arthropoda > Insecta > Lepidoptera > Noctuidae > Hyppa > Hyppa rectilinea. Next base: position 2,007,582 of record OX637307.1, on the reverse strand, counting down.
TCATAATAAAATTTGAATACATAAACAGATTTTCTTCGAAATTGACAACTCCTACCTTCGTTTGCGTAGGTGTGACCTTCTCTATTCAAATAAAATTCAATCTGAAACAACTGAGCCCGCCTATTTCACAGCCCAACTCAACGAGTTGGTTGCAAAAGTTTAAAATTCAATCAATTTTGCGCTCCGTAGCCTCTATTCACAGTTCGGGTGTTTTGTTCCTGTAATTTTCCTTGTTCAGTATTATGTTGCCCAATTCACTCCTATGCCTTTGCGGTCATCGTGAAAACGGTTGAAAGTAGCGGCACTTTCATATAATCAGTTGATTGGGTTTATTTAAATGGATTAATTTTACTTGCGATTTCTTTTTTGTTTTCGGGTTTCATAAAGAGGGGGTTAAATGGCGAAGAAAAGCAAAAATTTATATCCTTTGTTTATAATGGTGATCGTAGACATTGGGGGCTTGTGGCTAAGTAATAACAGACGCACGGGTCGATCGATCACGTAAGGTTACGCTTGCCGTGGTTAATACAAGGATGGGTGACATAATTTACATACCAAACTACATCCGTTCAGATAGGCAGTCGCTCCATGTGAAGGACTAGTATATCCAACTGCATCCAGTTAAATTGGAAGCCAGCCCCAGCATAGTTGGGAGAAAGGCTAGGCAGATTGATTGGTGATCATAGACACTACTGAATATAAATTTGTTTAGGAGAACTTCTTAAAAAAACTTAATTAAATTTATTTGATTTATCTTTAATATTATTACACTTTTATTTGTATTTAGTATTTAACTCATTTTAAATAATTTATATTAATTATGAATGGCAATGGGTGTTATTTTCGTACAGTAAATTATTTATGATTACTATAATATTGTTCTGGCCACAACCACAAAGCAAAGAGAACAATAAAGAAAACAACACATTCTAAATAAAAAAAAAACCTTTACCTTTATTGGGTCAGTAACAAGCCAGTATTATCTAATATTAAAATCATCATAATATTACCCAAAAATAAACAAAAGCCAGCAAACAAAAACAAAAATAGTCGCCCTCTAAACGGCATTTAGGGTGAATTGGAAACATTTCGGTACAGCGTGATAATCGCGACAACGTGACGCTCTTTACCGGCACGTAGAATATGGACGACGTTTGGAAATTCCGCTAATGGGCTCAGCTCTTGATGTATCGTATCGTAAAGTTGCGTCGCTGCATACAGTTGAAATTGTTTAAAGCGTTTTTCCATGAGCCTTAGAAGGAAGGGTGTAGAGACAAAGTGGCATAGACAAAAAATGCATTTTTTTTCAGTCTATTTACCATAAGCGAATATAATAGCTGTGATCAAGGAACCATCATGATTATTTAGGAGATGGTAAAATCCTTCGTGGATTGTTTATGTAGAAGAGCATCAAGTTTGTCCTTGTAAACATTTAATTTTCATCATTTGCCTAGCCTTTTCCCAACTATGTTGGGGTCGGCTTCCAGTCTAACCTGATGCAGCTGCATACCAGTATTTAAAATGGAGCGATTGCCTATCTGACCTCCACAACCTAGTAACGTGGCAACTCAGGAACAGGGCAATACGATACCCCTTGGTAAGACTGGCTGTTAGATTTTCGGGCTTCTGACGACTCGTAACGACTGTCAAAGATGCACAAATGACAGCCGGGACCAGCGGTTTAGCGTGCTTTCCGAGGCATGGAAGAGATTTGGCATGAAAAGATGGTCACCCATCCATAGACCAACCCCGGCAAGCGTAACTTAACCCGAATTGACCCACGAATTGACCCGTGCAGCTGATATAACTAACCAATGCAAAGACCATCATAATTATTTAGCAGATAGTAAAATATTTCATGGATTGTTTATGTAGAAGAGCACCAATTTTATCCTTGTAAACAATAAAGTAAATTCATTTATAAAGTCTGTAATCAACATTACCAAACCCCACTTGAGTAGTAATTAATTTAGGCCTTAGTGCACTTGTTATTAAGCACCTTTTCAAAGTTTAAGCCAGATAATTTATTTCAAATACGCACACAAGAGGCACTAATGAACGCCAAAATTTTCAAAAAACAATTGAAATTGATTTTAATTGCCCCTTCTAAAATGGTTTTAACATATAAATTATGGAGTGTGCTCATGAAACTCCACAATCACTCGTTTGAAATGTTAACAGTATTTTGAAACCGTAAATTAAAAATCATAATTTTTAAACAATTGATTTCAAAATAAATTCTGTAATAGTGAACACGGTTTTGACAGCGTCTTGACCCCAGAAGAACGCAACGATTACAATGTACTCTGTGACGCAACGATGCATGGAGGTGCCACATTCATTGAATCATTGTAAAATAGTGGTCCAATTCTACAGAGTATTCAAATTTTTGAAAATTAAATCTCAATTTTTTACTAAATTACTAGACCGATTTCGTTATTTTTTTTTGTTTATTGTCAGAAAAGGCGATGACAAGTATGTGGTTTCATTATATGCATATAATTATGTGGTTTTTATATTGTATAAAGACGATGTACCCAGAATAAATTTACCGTAGGTAATATAACAGGTTTAAATAATTAAAAAATCAAACCAAAAAGTTCATATGATTATCGGTCAATGTATCGAATATAATAATATGTAGGTCGATTGTTGACTGTGTTATTTCATAATTATCTTTTTTTATAAAGAATGGTGAAGTTGGCAAAGATGTTTAACTAGACAGGTTATTTAGTACCTAATAATTGAAATCGCAGGTATAAAAACAATTAAGAATTAACGAAACATATTACACTACCTTTTGGAAGGGGCAACTAGAATCAATTCTATTTGTTGTTCCAAAATGCCTTTCCTGTGCCTATTTAAAACAAATTATTGACTTTGACATAGAAACTTCTGTTTTGAAGTCGGTTAAAAATATGATAAATTATAAGTGAATGCTCATTTGCTTTACATTTTTATTTACACATTATGTATAAATACATTAGCAATAAGGTTCAAATAAAGTATATCTAAATGAAACGTCTTTTTTGGTTACCAGTGTAAATCATTCTGTATCACGTACTCAAAACACACACTTAACATAAAATAAATCAATAACAATTAAAAAAAAATAACCAAGAACATTTAAATATCATCGCACCCGCATAAAACGCACAAGGAGATTCACAGACAAAAAAGCAGCCAACTCGTACAATATAAACATAAAAATACATAAAGCTTATTTTTGCTGTGGCAACTTTATTTCGCGGGTGCACCGTGATTCAGAACGTGGCCGCTAACGAACCAAGAGCTGCGGAACGACAGTATTTGAACAACATTGTCTGCTGGCTCTACGGTTAAAAACTAAAGAGTACTTCTCACTATTTTAACGTTTGAGTAACGTTGGAACTGTTCTGTTGACGCTGATTGGTTGTTTATGCAGAAAGTTGTAATTGAGATAAAGATCCCAAAAGTAAAAAACAAAATATGAACTTGATCATTTTGTCACGCACTTGCGTCATATATATTGTATCCATCTTTCCTCTCTATCAATACTGAGGGCTTTAGATACAATTTCCTACCGTTTCGATTCGTGGTCTGCGGTTTTCTTGAGGAGATAACAGACCACTATGTTGATTATCGATAACTTCGAAGGTACAGAAAACAGAAATCCATATTATATCGCTAAGCAGAGCAGAGTTTAAATTTTTTGATTAGTTAACTGCAAATGACTGAATATGTCCCGATTCTGTTGGTAGGTATATGTAACGCGGCCTGATCTGCAATCATAGCATGATCTGCCTATAGTATTCCTACTGCTTGAACACCGGCCTATTCTCTATAAAAGGGAGTGGGTTGTAATCTATAACGCGGGCCCAATGCGGGTTGATGAATATAAAATAATAGATCTAGAACCATAAGCTTTAAGAGACACTACGTAGTTTCCCAAAAGCTCAGCTAAAAATATCTTCCTTTATTCTCGCAGTGGTTGTGCCCAAGTTAAACATATCCGTGAACAACTTCGAGATTCCGGTAAGAGCTGAGCAAGTTTTATTAAACGAGGTGTATGCAGACCTCTTTCTAGTCTTCTTAGGTCCCCAACAAACTTCAATAAGAAAGCCTTCAATATAAGAAACTAATATCATAAACGAAGCCAGAACTATCTCGTCTAGTGAGAACAGTCCCGGATAGAAACTTTTTGTTTAGAACAAACGGGTGCTGCCAAAAAATGCTCATATAACTCGTTGTATAAATCTGATTGCAGCTTGGCAAAATTCATTCTTGAAACGCAATTTTAACCCTCCACAATACATTTTTAGAACACAATTTGTTTTATTTTTTGGAGTCATAAATATTAGTGGCAAAGTATTAGTGGACAGATACACAATATACTCTAAAAAATAAAATCACGAAACTATCTACAAAGCCAATCTGTGTTCAACGTAAAGAGCCGAAACTAAACCGACACACGATATAACAAAAGCCAATTAAAAAGTTGCGAGACTGTTACAAGAAATCCAAACAAAGTTACTAAAGTTTGTGTGTTGTCCCAACATATTTGTTGCGCGTGATGTCAACTTAGACGCTCTTGGACGATGCTGAGAAACTAAAAGATATTTGGTGCAAGTCACAGGCTGGTTTACGTTTAATCCTGGACGAATATGGTAAAGCCAGATTTGGTTAACACTTATACACTGCTGAGCCAAAAAAGATGAAGATCAAACTTACTCTAGCATCAGGCCCATGTGGGTGACGTGGTTTGAAAGCACGTCACACCAAGAAGTGTTTCCGAAATAAGTGAATCATAAAAAGTTTCGAAAACCATTCTTTAAACGTGGTATATATATAGATAGGATATAGAATGACTAATGTGAATAGTGAAGTGATGAGTAACAGAACGATTTGGGCTGCAGTTGATGCGACGTCCGATTGAGTGTGCGTAGTGAGAGTGTGGTAAGCACCGCCTCTTTCCGCCGAGTATTTAATTTATTCATACGAAATAAAAGAAGGTAGCTACGGAAAGAAGGCTAACCGTTTTCACATTAAAGGCCTATTATCGACGTGATCAAATCATGCATTTATAAATGACGACCGCAAACGAACTGAGAATAAAACGAGATAATAGACTTAAGCCGAAAAATGCCGAACCGAAGTGGCTGTGGGCAGGGCACACTGCTCGCAGTACAGATGTGCGGGAAAGGGACGAATGGTTTTGGAGTGGCGAATAGCATTGGGAGGCTTTTCCAAGGTAGACCGATGACCTTGAAAAAACCGCAGGAATCTGCTGGATGCGGTAAGCAAAGAACCGGTCGAAGTAGCGATGCTTTGGGGAGGCCTATGTCCAGCAATCAGCTGAAATGATGATTGCGCTGATTATAGTGCAAGGAGGCTAATGGTTAGATAAAAAGAAGTCACAAGTAGGTAAATTATATCGCAAAGAAGCTTCTAACTTGCATCAATTCAAGAGTTCCCACTTCTAGTGTCAGTGACAATCAATATAGTTTCTAGGAAAGTTTTTATTTGTAGCCTGGCAGAGATTTGCCGGGCACCTTTCTCTCTTTTCAAAATCAATATGATAGCCTTTTTTCAGGATACCTTTCTTTCTTCTCAAAATCAATAAGATTACCTTTTATCTACAGCAATGATTTGGCTACTAAAACGAGAATAGGTGATGTTTGTTTTAGTTAGCTTAGTTTACCACAAAATTGCACGACTAACCGATCAAATATTGACTCGTTCGGTTTACTTTTAAAATAAAGCAATAATTGTCAGTGAGACTAAAAAGCGACGTCGTTGCCAGTTTGAAATATGATGTTCATGATGCGTTTGGAAAGCTTCCAAGGCATTGTTGCCATACCCGATCACGATAACGAGCTAAACATTGGAGGACGAGCGATATTATTTATTGGCTGAGATTAATTTTATTTGTGCTGGAAAAAAACTACTTTTAGTTAGAGGTAAACCTATTTTTTGAGGGTGGGAAATCATCCAATGACTTCTCCCGCTCTGGGTGTAGCGGAAGGGAGTGTCAAGCTTTTACTGACTAAAACCCATCTATATTGCTTCCTTAGCCCTTTATGTTCCGGGATAGCGGTAACCCTTTCGGGCAATCCCGCTTTGGAGGTAAACCCTTGGGTTGGGAATAGATTTTCTGCTTCATGGCACTCTTCAAATTTAGCGTAGGCGTTTATAAATACTACCCAAACAAATCAATCAAACTGCCAAGCTTTTTCTCAACCAAGTTGGGGTCTATTTCCAGTCTAAACATATGGAACTGAAACCTATGACGTAACTAAATAAATCTTTAATACGTTTTTTTTTAATTTTTTAATATACGAAAATAAAAAAAATAAAAAATTAAAACTGTTTTTTCTCACGTATCAGTATGTTTAATAATTATGTATATAGCTAATATTTTTTACACCTTTAAAATACTTAAATAATTATAAAATTATTTAAAGAAAATAGATTTACACTTCCTCTCCGAAACTGCACTATATTAACTGTTTTCCGTCAATATATTATTTGCAAATTTATTTGTAAAAACAAATGTACATTAACGCAAGGTACCGATTCGTCCGAGTCCTAGATTTCGTCCGTGTTCTAGTTTTATAAAAGAAAAATAACTCATAAAACTAAAATAGAATCCTGTAGTTGGATGATTAATCCCAAAAATCTCGAGAAATCTGAATACAAAGAAAACCCTCTTGTTTTTGAAGGCGGCTAAAAAGGAAACGAACCAGCACTTTCTTTTACCTGTTGTTTATATTAAATTTTCCAAGAATTCTAAGTACGGAAGAATGATTTTTCCTCAAGAATAATCTTTATAAAAACTAGGATCAGTTCTAAAAAATTGTACACTTTTTTATCAGTCCCCATGTAATAGTTGATGGAGAATAAAATTTATTCAGTCGGAACAACAACTGCGAGTTTGAATAAAGTTGTCTCGAACTGTCGAACATTGAAATTTTGTTATTTTATTAATATTAAAGGGGTATGCGCTGAAAGAGCCCGTGAAAATCAGTTTTTGTTTTGCAATGGGATATTTGAAAGGGTAGTCAATAACGTTACTTTTTATAAACTGTCAAAACGCGGCATTTGTACGTGATTTGTATGAAATATAACATTTTGACGTCACAGATTTTTACAATCAAATGGAATACTTATTAGCAATAAATGCAATTTAGCAATTGTATCTTCGCATTATGTTTAATTTCTGTACGGTGATGGAAGTTTTTATGACGAGCGGTCTTTTTTCCATGTGATTTCATATTTTATTTTTGACCGATTCAAATAGTCAATTTGCAGGTCGGTGTCAGGTTGTATGTTGATCAAAATGTGATTCTTAGTCGTACCAAGAAAATATTCACAGAATAATATTCGTTAAAATTATCAATACAACGAACTCTCTTAGTCACATATTTATATAGGTGCAGTGTGTTAGGTTAAACGAGACACATACTTTTAGGGGAGTAATCCCTATACATACTCATGAAAATGAGCAACTTTGACTATGGAACTATACCTGAAATCACGAAAAAAAACAGCTGTTCAGTACATTTATGTTCGCATAATTCGACAAAATGTATGGAACAGCTGATATTTTTTTTCATATTTGAGAGTTGGTCCCATGGAATAAGTTGTTGATTTTCATGAGTACTGTACAACCTGAAAGTATGTCCCTCGTTTAACCTAACACACTGTATAACGCCATATTTTAGTTAGTTATTAATTTTAAATATTGTACATTTAAATACATATTCTTTTTAGTTTTAGTGTAAGATTATAAATTGTATATACCATTTTAATTAATTCATTGTAATATTTGAAATAAATTGAATCAAACAAAAAACGATTTTAGTATTGCTGTCCAAAGTTATTATATCATGAAATATAATATATTATGAATAATAAAATCACCAATGCAATCCTCTGATTGCATTGGTGATTTTAATGATTACAGTTCTATATAAAGGTACTGGCTTCGGCTGTGAACCTTATTTTGATCAACATAAAACTTAATACTGTCTAGCAAATTGCAAAAAACGTAAGAACATTTGAAATTCGCGTGCTACCGTGGCGCATTCACCATATGGAGTTCAACTTTATTGCGAAGTCTTTTACTATTGCAAGCTAAAAGGTCAAATCGTTTGATTTGTATGTTTTTGTAAAACTAGCTTTTAATAGCAATCGTATCTAATTTACAAGTTTTTTTTTAATCGAATGAATTCATAGTTTTATACGCATCGTTCAGTTGTTTTAATTGTGTTTCACTAATCGTAATTTAGTTCCATAATATTATTTCATTGAATAAGTAACTTTATTTTATTTTGAAAGCTGAATTTTGAATTCAGAACCGGAGTTCCATTAAAATTTGACATTTTGATATGTCAAATGGAACTCAGGTTCTAAATTCAAAATTCAGCTTTTTGCACAACCCTGACAAAAACTGCTCAATCAAAAAAAAAAGAAGAAACAAAAGCGTTATTGAAACTCCTGGGTTCCTTCATTGAGACAGAAAATGCCGTGATCCGAGTATCAACTCCCTAAAACATACATGATTCCCTGTTCGCACTGAAAAGATAAAATATTCTATGAATAATTCACACGTCATACATCCGACGGGGCTGAATAAGATCGTCTATTCGTCTCGTCAACACAACGGAGAAAAACCTTGAGCGAATACCTTTTCGGGCCCTCAAATGCGTTTTGGTGATGTTTGTTTAGATATAGGGCTGAAGTATGTAAAATAATAAGTGATTTATACTATATTCCGCTATGTGTCTCTCTTTTTTTTTGTTGAGGATGGGAAATCATCAAATGACTCCTCCCACTTTGGGTGGAGCGGAAGGGAGTGTCCGATTCTTACTCAATAAAACCCATCCATGTTGCTGCCTTACTCCTTTATGTTTCGGGGTAGTGGTACCCCTTTCGTACATTCCCGCTTAATGTTTCTCTCTTAAGTTTTACTTATTATTAGTATCATCACGGATATATTTCTAAACAGAATCTGACGCTAAGTCAGCGGCCCATGGGCAGCATAGGAACTCTGACAAAAGGTTAGTCACTTTTTTTTTTAAGGCTGGGAAATCATCCAATGACTTCTCCCGCTCTGGGTGGAGCGGAGGGGAGTGTCAGACTCTTACTGACTAAAACCCATCCATGTTCCTTCCTTAGCCCTTTATGTTCCGGGGCAGCGGTAACCCTTTCGGACAATCCCGCTTACCCGTCAGGCTTGGCCCTAAGGGGCCCCTTCATATGCTGACAAACAGGTTAGTCACTAACCACACGAAAAAGAAAGAAGAGATCACATCAACCTGTAATTTGCGCTAGTGCGGGACAGTCTCCTTCTCTTAGAGCAGAAACGTGCATTGCATCTATTATTTCGTTCTACCTGATTGTCGAGTGGTCGCAAGTGCTACTGCTGAGTATGAGGTCTTGAGTTTGATGCCTGGGTCGGGTAAAATGTTATGGGGTTTTTCAGTCTGGAATTTCACAATACCAGGCTTATTTTTTTTTTTTTTTAAGGCTGGGAAATCATCCAATGACTGCTCCCGCTCTGGGTGGAGCGGAAGGGAGTGTCAGACTCTTACTGACTAAAACCCATCCATGTTCCTTCCGTAGCCCTTTATGTTCCGGGGTAGCGGTAACCCTTTCGGACAATCCCGCTTACCCGGCAGGCTTGGCCCTGAGGGGCCCCTTCATATGCTAACATCTCTTTGAGGCGCGCGTGGAACATATACGCGCCGTACGGCACGGGTCTGGTGCTGATCGGACGGTGAGTCACCCATTACTCACCGTCCGCAGGCCCGCGCCTACGGTGGCCGGGAGTCGTCACGTGGCTCCCGACGCCTGGGGCGTCTCCTGCGGCGGCTGGGACGGGAGGACCTTTCTCTCTCCCATCCCGCCACCTCCTTCGCGGCATTACTTTTTCGCAGAAGGAGGTGACTGCCTCCCACTCCCTCTCGCCCCGCACCAGGGCCGGGCGCGAGAGGGCCGCCGATCGCCTCTACGAGGACACGGCGGTGCTCCGCCCAAGCGGGGCAGGTTTGCACCGTGTGCTCTACCGTGTCCTCTGGGCGATCCCCGCGGTGGTGACACCCGGGCGTTTCCTCCCGCCTGATGATGTGCAGGAACCTCCCGAAACATCCATGTCCGGTGAGGACCTGCGTCAGGCGGTAGGTGAGGGCGCCGTGACGCCTCTCTAGCCACTCCTCAAAGAGGGGCCTTACCGCCACTATCGTGGCGTGCCCTGCGCTGGGTTGCGACAGTCGCTGATTCCAGGCCGCCATGAGATCGCGCCGGAGGTCCGTCCGCTCCGCCGCAATTTGCTGCGGAAACGGAGTTTCCCCCCGGCTTAGTACCTCCACGCGCCACTCGAACAGGCGCGCGAGGACTATCGCCTCCAGATCCCACGGCGGCAGTCCGGCAAGGAGGCTTGCCGCCTCGCCCGAGATCGTGCGGTACCCCCGGATTAACCGAATGGCTACCACCTTTTGGGGCGCGTTCAGATAGTGAGCGGCTCGTCGCCGCAATGAACGCGCCCACACCGGGGCCCCGTATAGGGCCATGGACCGCACGACTCTAACGCGCATGATGGCGTCCACCGTCGAGCGCCCCTTGCGGAAGCCAAACTGGCAGTCTGCAAGGTCCAGCCCCGTCCTTCCAAGGTGCCCGACGAGGCGGCCCGCAATGATTCTCTCGAAGAGTTTGCCGACCTCGTCGAGCAGCACTATGGGCCGGAATGCGGACGGAGAGTCCGCAGGGCGCCCTGGCTTCTGTATGAGGACCAGCTTCCCCGTCTTCCAACGGAGCGGAAACTGGCCTCTCTCCATGCATGCTCTTAAGAGCGCCTCCAGTCGGGGCCCGAGAGCCCCTGAGGCCAGGACCCAGGCTTTACCAGGCAAGCCGTCGGGTCCTGGGGCGGTATTCTTGGCCTTGAGCCTTCCTACCGCCGCTCTCAGATCTACCTCGGTCACTTCGGGGATGTCGTCGTCGTCCTCGTGGTCCGCTTCGGGCGGAGCCATAGGCGGGGGAGTGTGCTCCCCGCGTGAAGGGAACAGAGCGCTCACCACCTCCTCCACCAGCTGAGGGCGGAGACTCTGCGTCAGTGGGGGAGCCCAGGTGCGGAGCTTGTTCCGCACCATTTTATATGGGCGCCCCCATGGATCTCTGTCCAGAGTCCTCACCATCTCCTCGCGGGCCGAGTCCTTGGCCCGCTGGACAGCCTCTTGGAGGGCGGTCTTCGCCGCTCTGTACCCCTCGTACAGCTCCGCCTCCGTGGCTGCCGCATCCGGAGGGCGGATGCGGAGCCTGCGGTGCCTGGTGTACAGGTGGTGCACCTCCACGCACGCCTTTGGGTCTGGATTTGTGCACTATTGATAGCAATAAACTCGCCCTCTATTGCATGAGACGTAAACACGACTGGCGAAATGTAGGTTTGGGTACCATAAGTGCGTCTATATAACACTTTGGAGTATACAAGCATGAAGTTTTATTATGTTAATCAATTCCTATGACAGACGGTTGTCTGTGAAATATTCACAACAACAAGGCTGAGAAAAAAAAACATAATTAGATAAAAAAAGAATTTGCCTGAATCTAAACGGTGCAAACTAAGCTTAAAACCGACATAAAACCTCGAAATACTCCATTAACTCATGCGCGTTTTAAAAACGACTTGAAATTTTATTTGATGAAGATTACAATAAAAAAGCAGTAACGCTCCCCGATGCCGGAGCGAGCGTTTGATGAAAATACAGTGTTCAACAATCCAGTCACGATTCTGTTAAATTTCCCTAAAGATAATAAACATTTCCGAGGTAAATTAAACAGTTGTTCTGTACCACGGTACACTGTATTTTTTCGTCGGCCTCCCGCACAAGTTAACGTGTTATTTTAAAAACACCCTTCGTAATTCCATGGACCTTAATAAAGTATGGAAATTAATGTAATTATACTGTACTAACGTTAATTATCGTCGTAATTAAGTCTTTAGGTCAAAGGTTGATTTGAGTGATATGTATGTACGTATATATAATAATTGGGAGGAAAGGACAGGAAGAAATAATGGAACGTATACGTTCGAAGGATCAAATTTGGTCTTTGAAGTCGGGCTGCGAAAATAAAGGGAATTAATGTGACAAGGAAAGTTTTTTGTCTGTTATTTCAGGCAGAACGAATAGCTGTATATGTACATTTTTAGGTTCACCAACAATTGATTACATTTAACAATCGCAACATACATTTTTAAAGTAAAAAACTTGTGCGTAAATTACTAATAGGTAGACACCTATGCATGAAACAATAAATTAGAAATACATATAAGATAACTTACTTAGCAATAACTGTAAGTTATAGGACAAGTAGATGCGAGATTTTACACCGTTTACTAATTCGTTTTAACTAAGTATATTTTTGATTTTATTGTATTTAATTTCATTGGTATTAGTTAATTTAATGTTTCTACTAAAATTAACTTTATGCTATTTATTTTATTTTTATCAATTTATTTTGGGAATGGTATTTGTTACCAGAAAAAATGAATTTATTTTCTTTTATTTTTATTGCATTTAATGGGTTCCTATATTTCTTGAAGCGCTTTTTTAATCTTCTTCTTTTCGTTTAATATTTTTATCAAGGTAGAACAATGCCGGTAATTTTTGGTTTTTAGGTTTACGTAATGGCAAAAATGTTTGCCCATTAACATACATGTCGCCAAGACGACGCGCGACGGCAAATTTAACATGCGATGATCATTCAATTTTGTGGAAGGCATATACAAGTGGTAGCACAAATACTTAAAGCAGGATTAACCGCAAGGGTTACCGCTACCCTGGAACATGGATAGGTTTTAGTCAGTAAGAGTCTGACACTCCATATTATTCGATCTAGAGTGGGAGGGTTCAGTAGATGACTTCCCACACTAAAAAAAAAATTATGTGATATCAAAGGAACACCAACTATCTACTATCTGATGAGACAGTAATACTACGCCAAAAAAAAACGCATTCCGCATCGACTTTAAAAACAAAATGTGTCACAGCTTAAAATGCAATAATATCGGACATGTGCGTTATAATTATCTGCCTACTCTGTTAAAATCAGAAGAACGTGAATATCTCGTTGTGAACAAAAATATCCGCGATTTCTACATTATATTTTTTTAACTGTACTCGTTACTGAACATGTTAGCCAAAACGAAAATTCTTCTCCAATTTAAGTAAACATACTCATTTACTACATAATTCTGAGAAAAAATTACAGTAGTCGTCTCAGAGTTCTATTATACAGAGTGTTCCAAATAATTACTTCATGGAAACCAATTTACTTGTAAATAGGCTTCTAATAACATAAGCATTATTAACATTACAATCATAATTATTAATATATGTACGCCAAAATATGTGGCGAACATGTCTGAAATATTTAACTTTTAAATTTATCCTGCTTGCATGATTTTATTCCTATACCTATGTGTACTCGTGTTGGAGCAAATAAATATACAGTGTGTTAGGTTAAATGAAAGACATACTTTCAGAATGTATAGTACTCATAAAAATCAACAACTTTGCCCATGGGACTAACTCTGAAATTCGAAAAAAACGTTAGCTGTTCCATACATTTTGTTGAATTATGCAAACATAAATGTACTGAACAGCTGATTTTTTTTCGTGATTTCAGGTATAGTTCCATAGTCAAAGTTGTTCATTTTCATGAGTATAGTAACCCCTGAAAACATGTCCCTCGTTTAACCTAACGCCCTGTATATGTTATCTTATCTTAGCCTAGAATGTTCTCACTGCTAGGATACAGGCCTCGTCTCTGTCGCCCCGGGCATCGGGAGCCACGTGACGACTCCCGGCCACCGTAGGCGCAGGCCTGTGGGCAGTGAGTAATGGGTAGCTCACCGTCCGATCAGGACCAGGACCGTGCCGGACGGCGCGTACATGTTCCACGCGCATTTGAAGGGGCCCGCTAGGGCCGAGCCTGCCGGGTAAGCGGGATTGTCCGAAAGGGTTACCGCTACTCCGGAACATAAAGGGCAAAGGAACATGGATGGGTTTTAGTCAGTAAGAGTCTGACACTCCCTTCCACTCCATCCAGAGCCGAAGATGTCATTGGATGAGTCCTCAAAAAAATAGAGGCCTCGTCTCTATGGGAAGAATTGAGCAGTATTCCACCACGCAGGCCCACTGCGGGTTGGTACATGTCACACGTCATCGAATTTTTGTTTCCAGAACACCGTTTTGAGAGCAGTTGTGATAATATTATTTACACATAGTAAAGAGTTTGCCTCGGGTCGAACCTAAGACTTACTTCGCCGCAACTTAAGTGGCGGCCGTTACCACTAGGCCACTGCTCAAATTGGCTACCGATTAGGTATAATTATTTTGATCATCTAATACACTTTGATATCAGCTTCTTAATTAACTAGTTCTTAATTACATAAGATATTATGTATGTTTATTAGACGAGTCTGTTTGAAGCTCCATGAACAGGTAATGAAGCATTTCAGATTTCGGTGTTTGTATAAAATTCAACTAGCGTGTTAGTTAATATTTTAGGTTCTGGGAATACAGCAATGTGTGTCTTGATAACATAGATTAGTTTTAGGTATTTGAGTAAACATTTCACAAGCCACCTATGCGAACTACTACTGCGAAAGCTGAATGTTTGATAATAATAATATGAAAATAACAGATATGTACTATGAAATAAATACATTAGCAATATTTCACAGTAAATAAATGAAAAGAAAAATACGCAATTAAATAAATAATCGACGTTTAAGAGTAACTAACTGAAAAAGAAACATACTATAGAAGAAGTGTCATGACTGTCTAAATGTTTTTCGATCTAGCTCAGATTTGCCGAGTGTGCTGACTGTCGATTTTGTAAAAATCTGACCGCGAAAACTCAGGTGAAGTGTGCGTAGAGTGAGCTATCGCTCACTAGGGATTGACAGTATTGACATATCACTTCACCTACGTTTTCAAAGTGAGATTTTACAGAATAGCACTACGATCTTGACATAAGACACTTCGTTCCAAAAAGACGATTCAAACTGACGCTCAGAAAAAAAACGTATCAAGAGACATTTCCATATTCCAGTACTAAAACCATGTTTTTTCAAGAAAATGTGACCATTCAACTTTGGTCCCAAGGTCGAGAATAAATATTCTTTACCTCAACAAAACTGTTCACTTAAAACTAAACGATTGGTAGATAAAACTTGAACGTATTGTGACTTTATTTATCACCCAATACTTGAGTTGCAACGCCATAACTGAACTGAGTAAAATACGGCCGCCGGCTACAAGTCTGTTGACTAAGATATAGAGAAGCTGGATAGAAGATGTAAATATAAAATAGTTTCTAATTTTCAATTAAAATTTCAATTTATATTTTTTTCGAGATGTAGCCAAGCGGTTGATCGACTCTTCACGTGACCAGAGGGCAAGCCTATTTTTTGGTCAAAGAATCAGCATTGCCATACAACGCGGTAATGCTGCCAGCCTTTTAGGAACTTTTCCTGTTGACAGCGATGTGGACTAATTTTTGGATGCTCTTTGATTATTACACGGATTATTTCTGGTACATATTATTATAAATATTTAGCTTTGAATGTAAATATGATTAAATGTTTATAGGTATAAAAATACGTTACCTGGGGATCTAGACAAGAGTCAATTGCTCCGTGTCGATTCGATTCCGAAAATTGTTGATCAAACAATTCGTTATCTCAACGATTCGGATTGTCAAGTACGCTTACTTGTCAACGCATTTGTATGGGAATATTGATCGAGTCTCACACACGACATTGTCAAACACTTAGCGATCGAAAACGATTGATCACGTGACATTTCGAAAGCTCATGCCGATTCCATACATTTCGGATTTATCAAATTTCGCTATCGTTAACGTAAGTGTGACTTTTTCTAGGCCCCCTGTTTCTTTTTAATATAATATATTCTCTTCAGCCTACTTCGTGAATTTAACGTATAAAGACCATTATCTACAAGTAGTTATTGATATAGTTTTATTTAGTTAACAAATCAGAGTAAACTGACATTTAGTCTTATGTTTAGTATAAAGCTTTAGAGTGTTAAGTAATTTATTGGATAGGCTCAACAAGAATGGCCTTTATCTTATGTTATACGAATATAAAACTAACCCAAATTTACTCGCGCCTTGAAGCCGCTCTAAGGATAATTATGTTTTCTGAATGTACAGAGGCCAGCAGCCCCAGTAACCCCAATCTGTCAAATTTCTTTGATAGTATTTTAACTTTATTACAAAGACGTGAGATTCTTTTCAGTCGGAAAAATTTGACAGTTACGGATAGCTTGATGTAATGGCGTCTGTACTTACGAGAAATAAAATTAAGTAGTTCCATATCCCATCCAGCAGCTCTATGTCCTCACACCAATGCATTTTGTATACTACCCACGTAGATGCACTAGCAACGGTTGAAGGCAAATAAATTCCGCGATTTGTGGTTGGAAAGCTTCCAGGGCGCTGTTGTTGGTCGACTTGGGATGTTAGGTGCCCAAACAAGGCTGGTAAGCTCTCGTAGAGATAGTCTGTGATATATATTTTGTTGCTAATTTATTTTGGCAATGTTGCTGGCCTGAGATGATTAAGGGATTTTTTGGTTGGTTTTATTTGATTGATTATATTATGTTGAGTTTGTGTTGTGGGCTGTAAATTGAGTGCTTTCCCTTTTAGCTTAGGCATTCTGTCTGTTAAATGTTAGTCGAGGTAAAAATAGAAATAAGAAAGAAAAAATAGAAAAAATGTTTATTCTGCACAAACAAAACGCACATTTCTAAAAAAGAAACTTTAAGTCAAATAAATATACCCGTGAAAAGCTGCTACAAACCTCGAATGACCGCTGAGTGACAGTTCTTTACGTACAGGTTGCTCTAAGATGCAATTTTCTAAAATTTTCAATAAAGCCGTAAATAATAACGTTTCATGGAAATATAATACGACGACACGGTTGGCGCAGTGGTTGAGCGATTGACTGCTGCGCACTATGTCGCGGGTTCGATTCCCGCACGGAACAAATATTTGTACGACCTGCAAGTATTTGTTACGAGTCTGGGTGTTTTTCTATCTATAATATGTAAGTATTTACAAAAAAAATGTATATAAGTAGTATATCAGCCATCTCGTTACCATAACACAAGCATTAATTAGGTTGCTTAGCTTGGGACGATATGGCGCTGTGTGAAATGTCCAAGGATATTATATTATTATTATATGTATAATGTCTTCATGAAACAAAAAAGTGAAAACGTCTAAGTGTGTTAAATTAATGTCATTGTTGTAGCGCCACGTTGTAGATAAATAATCATCTACTACATACTGAACTAACCACCACAATAGTACTACTCTGTCAAGAAAGTACCGGGAAAAGATCAATAATACACAAAATGTCTGTTATTCATCCAAATTTATTGTATCACCTTCAAAGTATGCTCCTTTAGAAACGATACACTTGCGCCAACGAATAATCCATTCATCAAAACATTTTTTAAACGCTGCTTCCGGAATTGAGTTCAGTTCTCGCCGCGAATTCTCCTTTATGTCTTCTATCGATTGAAAACGGGTGCCACGAAGTGGTAATTTGAGTTTAGGAAAAAGAAAAAAGTCAGGAGGAGCCATATCTGGTGAATATGGTGGTTGCTGGATGGTATTTGTTGAGTGTTTGGTCAAAAATTCGTTCACAATGATAGCCTTGTGCGAAGGCGCATTGTCGTGGTGCAAAATCCAAGAATTTTCTTTCCACAAATCTGGCCTTTTTCGTCGAATTTGCTCTCTTAAACGCCGCATAACGCTCAAATAATATTCTTTATTTACCGTTAGACCTTCCGGTAAGAATTCAGAGTGCACAACACCGCGATAGTCAAAGAAAACAGTCAACATGACTTTGACTTTTGATCGACTTTGGCGTGGTTTTTTCGGTTTCGGTTCAGTTGGAAGGCGCCACTCCGAAGCTTGTTGACTAGTTTGCATGTCAAACTCGTAAACCCACGTCTCGTCACCAGTAACAATGCGTTTCATGAATGTTGGGTCCGAACTGACTCGTTCTAGCATGTCCTCAGCGACTTTCATGCGATTGAGTTTTTGGAGAAAATTCAGATCTTTTGGGACTAGCCGAGCAGCAACATGTTTCATACCCAAATGATTAGTTAAAATGGTACGGATCGACTCGTGAGACACAGAAAGTTCGGCGGCTATCTCTCTCAGAGTTGAATGGGGATTTTCAGTCACAATTTTCTTCACTTTTGCGATGTTAACTTCAGTTGCAGACGTTGACGGCCTACCAGAGCGAGGCAAATCTTCCATCACATCTCGACCGCTTTTGGACCCTTTGAACCACTCATAAGCACGAGTTTTTGATAAAGTCGATTCACCGTAAGCCTTCTGTAACATTTTCAGTGACTCCGAACACGAAATTCCATTGGCGATGCAAAATTTAAGACAAACTCTTTGTTCGATATTTTTGTCCATTATGAAATTCGCAATACACACTATACAACATGTCCCAAAATTCAACGATAAGCCGGCACCAGAGGATGGACCTACTAATGACTACTCGAGAAAAAAAAAGAAAAAAAAAATACCTCTACTTTTTTTTAAATTACTTAAAAAAAATGGAAATTCTTCGAAAATGTATACCCCTTATGACACTTTTAACTACCATGACCACAATTTTTCAAATTTTTCAGTTTTTTTGTTTGTATCGGCAACCTAAGTAGTACTACTATTCACCATAATCTTTGAAAATTACAGAATTTTCGTAGTTTTATACAAAAAAACAACCAAAAAAAATTATTTCCCTAAAATTTTGAAAGATTTTAACGTTCAGTACACTTTAAGTCATCGTAGTGTAAAAAAAAAATATGGGCACTACTATGGCAAGTTTTTTAAAAAATTAGCGCAACTAACCTAGATTTTAAAATGGTATAATACTTTAGGAAAACTAGCCACAAAAAAAAATAATGACACTTTTTCTAATCAAAAACCAAATTTCATAAGTTGTTGTTAATAGTAATCACTTCTACTATGTGCCCAAAATAGATTTTTGTTGTTGGAAAATGTTGAATGAATGAAACAAATGGTGTCAATAAATGTAAATTTATTGCATTATTAATAATATTATAATAAATGTTCGAACTGTTTACCACCGGCATTAATACAAGCATGACATCGCCTTAAAAAAGATCGTTTTATTCGTCGTGCATATCTTCTACTATTGATATGATCCGCAGCCTGAGTGATTTTTTGGCGAAGGTCGTTCAGTGTTGCAATGGGTTTCGAGTAGACTCTGTCTTTGAGACAACCCCAATAGAAGAAGTCCAGGGGGTTTAGATCGGGTGAACGGGGTGGCCATAAAATAGGACCAAGTCGCCCTATCCAACGCCCTGGATACTCTTGGTTTAAGTATTCTCGCACAGGACGGGCATAGTGAGCTGGGCAGCCATCATTTTGGAACCATATGTTTTGTGGATCACTAATGGGCATGTCTTCTAATAATACTGGCAAGTCATTTTGTAAAAAGTTCAAGTAACTATTGCCATCCAAGTTTCCTTGTAATTCAAAAGGCCCAATCACTTTTCCGTTTAATATGCCCGTCCATAGGTTAACCTTGAATTGATATTGGGATTTGTCTTGTCTCATCAGGTGCGGATTTTCATTGCTCCAGCTATGTAGGTTGTGAAGATTTAAATAGCCATCTCTCTTGCAGGTTGATTCATCCGACCATAGAATATTATCCAAGAATTGGGGATCTTCTCTGTGCTTTTGCAGCATCACACGGCAAAATGCGACTCGTAGTGGATAGTCCCGCGGTAATAACGTCTGCGCACGCCTGTAGTGATATGGGTGAAGTCTGTGACGTTTTAGGATTCGATGTGCAGTACTTTTTGGGATTCCCGTAGCTATTTCTATGGCACGTACCGAGGTAGTTGAATCATTTTCAATTTCATTGAGAACGTCTTCGTCGCGTTCCGATCTAGGTCTTCCAGCATTTCTCCTGTCAGATGGTAAACGGCCCTCCGAAAACGCTTGATGCACGTTAATAAATACTCGATAATTCGGGTATCTTTGAGCATTTGGGTACCTTTCTCGATATAATCTGCTAGCAGCACTACCATTGCATCGGCACTCTCCATAAATGAGGTGCATATTAGCGTATTCCAACGGTGTGTATGGTAGCGGCATGATAAACGCTAAACAGTCCAAAATACGCCAAAAGTCCAATTCACAAAACACAGTCCAGTTCAAAATAATGCCAGGTTAGTACAGTTTGCAGATCACTTAATCCAGTCCAAAAAGCCAAGCCAAAAGTCGTTAGTACGAGAGTCACATCAATTGAATACGAAACGGTGCACAGTAAACAAAGAAGCAGAGCGTACTGACTTTGTACTTTGTAGAGAACAGCAACATTCCTACCTGCCCTATTGTTATTTAACAACAAACATCTATCTATCTCTCTCTAACGTATAATCGCTCTCTATCTATCTCTCTCTAACGTATACTATCTATCTCTTTCTGACTTCTGAACTTCACTGACTACGCACATGTCCCTTCCAAATTCTAAGAATTTGCGAAAGAAATCTATTTTGGGCACATAGTAGAAGTAATTACTATTAACAACAACTTATAAAATTTGGTTCTTGATTAGAAAAAGTATCATTATTTATTTTTTGTGGCTAGTTTTAATAAAGTATTATACCATTTTAAAATCTAGGTTAGTTGCGCTAATTTTTTAAAAAACTTGCCATAGTGGTGTCCATATTTTTTTTTACACTACGATGACTTAAAGTGTACTGAACGTTAAAATCTTTCAAAATTATAGGGAAATAATTTTTTTTGGTTGTTTTTTTTGTATAAAACTACGAAAATTCTGTAATTTTCAAAGATTATGGTGAATAGTAGTACTACTTAGGTTGCCGATACAAACAAAAAAACTGAAATATTTGAAAAATTGTGGTCATGGTAGTTAAAAGTGTCATAAGGGGTATACATTTTCGAAGAATTTCCATTTTTTTTAAGTAATTTAAAAAAAAGTAGAGGTATTTTTTTTTTCTTTTTTTTTCTCGAGTAGTCATTAGTAGGTCCATCCTCTGGTGCCGGCTTATCGTTGAATTTTGGGACATGTTGTATATGATATTACTAAAACCAGCACTGTATTTAATATAAATAACAGATGCAACTCAAACTCCGCGCCAAAATGGAAAACAGTTGTGCCAATCTAACAACTACAAAAAAACAAAAATTTGAATTTGGAACCATAAACAAATCATCCATTCCCGATACTTTTTTGACCATACTCCAACCACAAGATCACGCCCCTCCATTTAATTTAGCCACAACCTTCTTCTAGTCGACTCTTGGATCTAGGTGTACAATTTCACTTAATTGTAAGTACGTGACTCGTTTCAAATTTTTATTGCTAAGAGCTATACTTAATACTCGTATAATACACAGTACAGTTGTAACAGTATTGTTATCTTTATCTTTGTTTTTGGGAATTATTTTGGTCTGATTTTCTTTCTGTTGGTTTTTGATTTCTTTTTGTTACACTCAAAGAAATCACAATACCTAACCGATGTGACATTTTTCTATCGACCTAGGGACAAAGTAAAAATTTGTTTAGTTTTTTCTTTATGTTTCGTTTGTCAAATAACGAAGCATTTAGCTTGCTGTGGTATATTGTTAAATATGTACCAAAATAATATTTTTGTCTTATGTAAAACTACGTTTTCTGTTCCATGGACAAATAGAAAAATAAATTAGTTTTCTGTGGCGAGCATTTTTGGTTTCAATATATAAGTTTCTCTTTATTTTAGACCTTATTCCTGGTAAAGAAAGACACTGATTAACTTATTTCCAGCTCGTTCTTATAAAAACAAACGAACACCACAAAAGAACCAAAGGAAATACGTAGAGACAGTTTTATTGAAATTTTTACAACAAAACACTATCATAATATTTATTCTGTGTTGGCACTGGGACACATAAAATTACGACTTCCCATACAAATGTGGAACTTCCGCGCAGTTGGCTTGCCATCATATATCATGCGCTGAATGCCATGTTGGGTGGCCGGCGACCGAACGTTCTGTCCAATAAACTAGTAGCTTTCTTAAAATATGGCGGATTCTATTAATCTTTTATAGGACTATGCGGGGATATACTAAAAAATCTGTATAATTGATGGCTCAAAGCATAAACTTATTCATCATCATCATCATTGGCAACCTTGTTCCATCCACTGCTGAGTACAGGCCTCTACTTTTTGTGCTATGCTTTCCTGGTCTATGCTAATCAGATCCAAACAGAATTATGGCTCGTAAAAGTACCCAATTGCGCTATTATTTTAACGATTCACAACACGTTATTAATTTCAGAATTACCTACTAATTAACTCAAAATCAAAAAAAATCAAATCAAAAGTCATTTATTCAAATTAGGCTGAAGATCAGCACTTTTTGAAGGTCAAAGTTACATAAGACAGTCCCCCAAAAACGCCCACCCTTCACCACTTCCTAGTGCTTTAGCTGGGAAGAAGAAGTGGCGCAACAAACTCCCCAGCAGCACAGCTGTCTGATTAGTTGGAAGAACTTGACTCTACACACTTATCGTATGAGAAGTAATTAACATTACGAAACACATCACATTAAAATCAATAATTTGCCACATGTCAGCTAGCACACGTCAATATACCAATTAAAACATTAAAACTGACTGTACTCAAGCGTAAATAAAAAAATGAAAAACTTTTTCGGGTAGTTACTTTCTGCCGATGCTGCGTCAATAATATGCTTCTATAAATCGTGCAGAAGCCGTAGCCACACATGGCCAACTTTATAACACCTGGCTTTTTGGCTGAACGGCAAAATTACTTTGCCCACATTTTTGCATTCGATTTTTAACAGCTAACTTTGTAATTTCCAATTCTAATCACGTACGAATTCGAGGTTATTTTTTAAATTATTAAAATGAATGATTATTAATGTCACATTTATACATTTTAATTAAGCAAAAACGTATTCAACCTTGACCTTCATTCACGTTATTTAAACAGCTGTTACACGTGTCTCCATTTTCAAAACAAAACCAACCAGAACACGTAAATGTGTAATAAAAAGTTGTAGGATTACTGTAGCATTGAAATAAAAGAGCTTTAATTTTATGAAGCGTTCATACTGACGATGTTTCGGACAAGTTAAGCACGCTTTATTACAGGTAAATACGTTTTTAACAATTAATGCCATTGTATAAAATGAAACACTATTTTGAAATGGCATTTAACATTTCCCGAGGATCCTTTCGTTACTTGATGTCGATGTGAATAAAGTTATTATCGTGCTTCAATTGTTTTGTGTTTCAAGTTAAATAATTTTATGATGCTGTTTCAATCAATCTGCCTAGACTTTTTCCGACGAAGTTATATGTCAGCTTCCAGTCTAACCGGATGCAGCTGAATACCAGTATTTTATATGGAGCGACTGCCTATCTGACCTCCACAACCCAGTAACTGAGTAATACGATATCCCTTGGTAAGACTGGCTGTCAGACTTTAGGGCTTTTGACAACTCGTAACGACTGCCAATGATCCACGAATGACAGCCGGGACCAACGGCTTAACGTGTTTTCCGAGGGCTACGTTTGCCGGGGTTGGTCCGTGGATGGGTCCACGGACCAACCCCGGCAAACGTAGCTTAACCTGTTGGATCGATTCGTGCGGCTGTTATTACTTAGCCACGAGTTCCTCAATGCTGTTTCAATATAATAATTTGTTGAAGTTATCACGTTATTGGTAATTAATTACTGTCTGAACCGACAGGCATTGTCCTGTCAAAGGGATGAACCACGATCCCGTACATGCTAGGCCCAAGTAAGAACACAAACTAACAAAACTAACATAACAGTATCTCATAGCTCTGTATATTTTTCTTCGTCGTAAAACTTCGAGAAGAGACATAAGACCCTTCCCAAATCTGATGACTACAAAAAATAAATTCAAACCTGTCCATTGCGGAGTAGTCCCCTGTCTTCCAACAGATTGAATATCGCTCAAACCGGCTGTATCCCAAATGATTCATTTTGGATAAGTCCAGAGGAGATGGCCCTACTTTGATGAAGTATTGTTGGAAAATTAAGGTTATTTAAACAGCCGTTTTGATTTTAATCAAAACTTTGGTTATAATTTTTTATCATAACCTTCATCTGCCTAGCCTTTTTCCAACTATGTTGGGGTCGGCTTCCAGTCTAACCGAATGCAGCTGAATACCAGTATTTGACATGGAGCAACTGCTTATCTGACCTTCACAACCTAGTAACTGGGCAATACCATACCCCTTGGTGAGACTGGCTGTCAGATTTTCGGGCTACTGACGACCCGTAACGACTGTCAAAGATGCACAAATAACAGTCGGGACCAACGGCTTAACGTGCTTTCCGAGGCACGGAGGAGTCTCGGTATGTAAAGATGGTCACCCGTCCACGGCCAACCCCGACAAGCGTAGCTTAACCTGATGGATCGACCTGTGCGGCTTTTAGTACTTAGTCACGAGCTCATCTTTTATCATAACCTTATCATTGCGAATAAAAAAAAAACACGATTGGCCATCTCGCCGCGAATGTCCGGCTCTGGGAGAGATGCCCTTCCTTGTGCCTTTACAGTCTTTCAGCTCCTTATTTTTCTTTTTGCCGCAGTCTGAACACATATCTTCGTACTCTGTGCCATTCTCATGAATCAACAGCATACATAATTTACATTGCACCCAGTCTTCTAAAAGTTATCTCATAATAGTTTTCAACGCAACCTCTGCAGTTATCTTCTTCCTTGTCTTCATTTCCACTGTCTGAAGAATCGCAGACAGTTGGAATGTTTCACCGCTTTCCGCATGTAGTAGTTACTAGTTAGGTATCTGTAGAAAACATATTAGTCATAAAACTTTCTTGAAATAACACCTAAGATTTAAAAAAATAAACCTAGAACGTAATAACCTAGAACAGAAAAAAAATGAGAGCTACATACATAGTTAAGACCTATATAATATCTCGTAGCGATGCATTGTTTAACTATAGTTAGGTTTGTAATGTTTTATTGTTAGTCTTATCGTCGTGTTTCCCGCTCTGTTTTAAGACTAAACTTTTTCCGTTCTGGCCGTCTGGACACACGGTACCAAAACCTGGACACTGACTATCAGGCTGGTTCACAAATTTAAGGTGACCTCAGCGCGCTGTGGAGCGGGCTGTGCACGGCGTCTCTTCGTAAAATGAAGTTGTCAGGTTACCCCAGAACCAAACTTGCAACCTCGTGTTTTAGAGATATGTTTAACCATCAAGCCATCACGATGACCCTACCCACACAAAAAAGCCTTATGCGAAGAAAAATATCCTACCCCATTATGTCCACTCAACTCTCTCATAACTCAGTTTTAAATAACACTCCCGTGCAAATTATTCAACAAATGTAATCCTAGCGCTCTCTTAGTCTAGAGCTCCAGGCAATAAATTTACACCAACTCCGTGTGAAGTGGTGACCCAGCACTTAAGTCCGACACTGCTTATGTACCGCTGGCGCTGTATCTTTACACCTCGCTTTTAGCGGGAGAATGTAAACTTACATTACAAAAGAAACATTCTGGTAGGAGTGTAGGTACATTTATGAGCACTAGTTTAAAGGCTAAGTATAAGTCCTGTCTTCGCAATTAGTGTTCTGTTCTCTGTTAGTAAGCCAAGATTAAGTTTGTCATTTAGCTTTCAATGTATAAAATACGAATAAAATTTTCGCGCCATCTAATCAACGAAGAGTGCGCTAAGCTAGCCGCTAAGCTTAATTTCAAAGTCATGTCGTACATGACTTTGAAATTTATTTAAATAATAATTTAATACTAAATTCATCAAACATTCCTTAAAATGGTATATACAATATAATAATCTAACACTAACATAATCATATTGACATTTAAAAGCTAAATATTCATAATAATATGTACATAAATAATATGTTTATAATCAAAGAGCATCAAAAAAATCGTCCACATCGCTGTCAACAGGAAAAGTTCCCAAAAGGCTGGTATGGCAATGCTGATTCTTTGACCAAAAAATAG
The DNA here is from genome assembly GCA_951799385.1 of Hyppa rectilinea. Taxonomy (NCBI): domain Eukaryota; kingdom Metazoa; phylum Arthropoda; class Insecta; order Lepidoptera; family Noctuidae; genus Hyppa; species Hyppa rectilinea. The sequence goes on along the minus strand of OX637307.1, from coordinate 1,981,459 downwards.
GCCAGCCCTCAGGTCACGGGAAGAATCGATCAACCGCTTGGTGATGTCTCGAAAAACATGATTTAATTCACCTAATCACCATAAACAAGTTTATTATTATTTTACAACGTTTATTCTGCAATTTAACGGTGCCGTTTTAATAACAAGCAAATACTGGTAAGTATCTTAAAAAAATAAATAATCTGTACAGAAAATAAACATAATTTATCATTAGCACCGAAACTAATTCAACATGTCCACCGTCGCACGCTTTATCTCATGAAAACTATTCAACAAAACAAAATCTAGTCATGTGCCTCGAGCATTAAATCCAGCGCTATTGTAGTGTAAAGTGACCTACCCACTTAAGTCTAGCGAGTAAAATGTAAAATATAAGTGTGAATGCGTCATCAGCATCCATTCAGTAATGTCTGTTAAGAGCTTTGACCTTTTCAATGGAAGGACACATAAAGGCTAGTGCATACTAACGGGACGGTACTGCATAGTTTCAATGGAATGGAATGAAAGGAATGCTTGGGGTTGACAAATCTTGAAGCATACCGAAAGATGTTTCGGGATACTTGTCGATGACATGAGCGTAGCGTTACCCTACTAATACTGATGCCTCCCAAAGTTTCCCGCTGTATGTTAAAGGCTTCTTCTGACGAAAAGAGATTGTGGCTATTACATTTTAAGATTGAAAAAACCCTGAGCCGTTAGTGAGCGCTCGCCTTTAATATCGGTACAACGTGCAGTAGCCAATACACTTAGCAAGATTATTGGATGTCGATAGTTGATGGTATTAGCGTCCATAATAGCCGGAATTATGTTATGTAGGAGCACAGTTATATCTGACATAACAGATAGCCTTTTAAGTTTCCAATAATGGCGATATCGAATTATCAGTAATAACCGTCTATGTTATTGGTAACCGTGACAAATGTAGAATGAAAATCCTTGAGATTTTGGTCATGACATAAAAAGTTGTTTATTCAAACTGTGTTGAAAATCAGCACTTATTCAAGGTCAAAGTTACATAAGACAGTTCCCCAAAAAGCCCACCCTTTTTTTTTTTTTTTTTTTTTTTTTTTTTTTTTTTTTTTAAGGCTGGGAAATCATCCAATGACTGCTCCCGCTCTGGGTGGAGCGGAAGGGAGTGTCAGACTCTTACTGACTAAAACCCATCCATGTTCCTTCCGTAGCCCTTTATGTTCCGGGGTAGCGGTAACCCTTTCGGACAATCCCGCTTACCCGGCAGGCTTGGCCCTGAGGGGCCCCTTCATATGCTGACATCTCTTTGAGGCGCGCATGGAACATATACGCGCCGTACGGCACGGGTCTGGTGCTGATCGGACGGTGAGTCACCCATTACTCACCGTCCGCAGGCCCGCGCCTACGGTGGCCGGGAGTCGTCACGTGGCTCCCGACGCCCGGAGCGTCTCCCGCGGCGGCTGGGACGGGAGGACCTTTCTCTCTCCCATCCCGCCACCTCCTTCGCGAGCATAACTTTTTCGCAGAAGGAGGTGACTGCCTCCCACTCCCTCTCGCCCCGGACCATGGCTTGCACCAGGGCCGGGCGCGAGAGGTCGCCGCCGCCGATCGCCTCTACGAGGACACGGCGGTGCTCCGCCCAAGCGGGGCAGGTTTGCACCGTGTGCTCTACCGTGTCCTCTGGGCGATCCTCGCAGTGGTGACACCCGGGCGTTTCCTCCCGCCTGATGATGTGCAGGAACCTCCCGAAACATCCATGTCCGGTGAGGACCTGCGTCAGGCGGAAGGTGAGGGCGCCGTGACGCCTCTCTAGCCACTCCTCAAAGAGGGGCCTTACCGCCACTATCGTGGCGTGCCCTGCGCTGGGTTGCGACAGTCGCTGATTCCAGGCCGCCATGAGATCGCGCCGGAGGTCCGTCCGCTCCGCCGCAATTTGCTGCGGAAACGGAGTTTCCCCCCGGCTTAGTACCTCCGCGCGCCACTCGTACAGGCGCGCGAGGACTATCGCCTCCAGATCCCACGGTGGCAGTCCGGCAAGGAGGCTTGCCGCCTCGCCCGAGATCGTGCGGTACCCCCGGATTAGCCGAATGGCTACCACCTTTTAGGGCGCGTTCAGATAGTGGGCGGCTCGCCGCCGCAATGAACGCGCCCACACCGGGGCCCCGTAAAGGGCCATGGACCGCACGACTCCCGCGTAAAGCCTCCGGCAGGAGGCGTTTGGCCCCCTCAAATTGGGCAAGAGCCGCTTTAAGGCGGCCCCAGTCCGTTCCAGCTTGGGGGCCAAACGTCGGAAATGCTCCACGAAATTCCATCGGCTGTCGAGGACCAGACCCAGGTATTTCATCGTGGTCTCGACGCCGATGTGAACCCCTCCTACCGTAAGTTGGGATCCCGATGGTGGCCTATTCCGAGGCCCATGAAAGGACATGGCCTCGGATTTGTGCAATGCCACCTCGAGACCCAACTGCCGGATCCTCTCAACGACTATCGCAACACCGCGTGTCATCGCGTCGGCCGCCGCCTGATGCGACCTTCCCTGCGCCAAGACCAGCGTGTCGTCAGCGTAACAAATTACGCTGACGCCGTCAGGGAGGTCGGCCCGCAGCACCCAGTCGTAGCCGATGTCCCACAGGTGCGGCCCCAGAACCGATCCCTGTGGGACACCGCACGACATCTCTCGCCGGTTCCATTCCCCATCGCGACCGGGGTAGATGACGGCTCTGTCCGTCAGGTACGCCCCGACTATTCGACGGAGGTAGGTCGGCACCCGGTGATACCGGAGTGCTTCCCCAATGCAACTCCAGGGCAGGGTGTTGAAAGCGTTGGCGATGTCGAGTGACACCGCCACGACGACCCTACCCTGGGACACCGCGTCCCCCGTCGTGAGGGCTCTAACGCGCATGATGGCGTCCACCGTCGAGCGCCCCTTGCGGAAGCCAAACTGGCAGTCCGCAAGGTCCGGCCCCGTCCTTCCAAGGTGCCCGACGAGGCGGCCCGCAATAATTCTCTCGAAGAGTTTGCCGACCTCGTCGAGCAGAAGCCCACCCTGCTCCATTTCCTAGTGCTTTAGCTGGGAAGAAGAAGTGGTGCAACAAACTCCCCAGCAGCACAGCTGTCTGTTTAGTTGGAAGAACTTCATTCTACACATTTATCGTATGAGAAGTAATTTACAATTTTAAAAATATATTTTCAATTATCTACCCTACAGTTTTGGTTCAATGAGATTATGAATATTGTCATCATATAAGAATAGGATTGGGCTGTAGAAATTAGATTGTAGATGATAGATAGGTGAGAAAAGGCTAGTATGATTAAAATTAAAATTACCGTTTCATAAGAAGTCAGCTGTTACCAAACAATGTCACGCCGAAGAATACAGCTAATGTGTTTAAATACTTTTTGGTTCAACTTACTTGACACTCGCATAGATATCACAATCAAGATAGTTAAGCAACTATGACAATACAAATAAACATACAATCCTGAATAGTTATGTTGAAAATTTTATCATTGAACTTATCTGGTGATGATGATGGAGCCGGAAGACAGGCACCGGAACTCCGTAATTAATCAATGTATTCTAGCCGTGTTTGGGCTTATTAGAATTGTCATGAAATGCACTTTGGCTATAAGGTACTATCGAACTGATCTAATGATGGAGCCGGAAGGTGCAAGGTTGGCATGAGAACTTCAAAATAAAACAATGTATCCTAGCAGTATTTGGGTTTATTAGAACTGTCATAAGATACATTCTGAATGAAAGGTGCCATTGAAAATGTAGTTCTGATGTTATCATCAATGTGTCCACAAAACAACTTCTGAAATATTAAAGGCATTTTTACATACCAGGTAGTGGTATTAAAATTTTGGGGGGAGGGGGGGGGGTGCATAGGTACCACAACTAAAAAGTGAAAAATAAAACCGACTTCCAAAAAAAACACTACAAAGTGAAAAATAATTTTGATTTCGGAAGTCGGTGGCAAAAAATGAAAATACAAAACCGAAGACACCGACTTCCGAAATCAAAATTATTTTTCACTTTGTAGTGTTTTTTTTGGAAGTCGGTTTTATTTTTTGTAAAAAAGTTTTTTATACTATGTAGTGAAGATTATGCCGTATAAATATGCAGATGTTTGATAATTGGGAAAGGCTAGGCAGATTGAACTTAATATCACCTCCTTTTCATGTCAGCTGTTACCTAAGAATGTCAAGCTGAAGAACTGCTGATGAATATTCTACGATTAGCCTAAATAACGTGCAACTGTACCTACCTACTTTTGTTGCAGTGACGAAGGGCCTACGTTTTATTTGTATGCGCAATTAAAACGCCATTCCCCGTACATTACCACGAAATCTAGGCGTTCTTTTGTCCACGCTGGAGGCGATAAATTCCCGGTACTGTCGTGAAGTGACCGGCTACTTAGCTACCCACCTGCCTGTGTCACACTGTTCGTAGTGTGAGCTTGGGAACAGGCGCCGTTTTGACGTTAAAATTTAAATTATAGTATTTTGTTTTGTCTGTTATTTAATAAACACAGTTGCGAAAGCTTGGCAGATGTCATTTCAAGGTGTTATTTTTCACAGTGATGTCAAGCTTAACTGGTAGAAGTCTGGCTTCGTCTGTTCGAGAAAAAGGTGGCGTTTGGAGCAATAGAGCAGATAGAAGTAGACTGAGAACCGTGTGTTATAATAATAATGATCAACTAGTAATAGTCGCAACAAGATAGGTGCCTCAGGATGGAAGGAGTCGTCGAGGTTGAGGTGGCGAGACGACCTCGACGACTCTCAAGAGAAGGATGTCTGGAAGGATTTGGGGGAGGCCTTAGCTCAGCAGTGGGACAATGTAGGCTAAGTAAAAAAAAAAATCTGCTGGTACTGTTCTCATAGCTGGGAAACAGGCCTTATCTCTTCGAGAGGGAGATATAATGTTATGATGTCACTTAAAAGGTCCAAACTATGTTATTATTTTCATAAATACCACAGAAGTCGTTTATGATAGATATTGTTGTGAGTAGTGAGATAGTTATGATAGTCAAATGGCTTCCAATCGAGTAAAAAAACTGTGGCACAAAACGTTGAAAATACTGCAACGAATACCCAAATAAAGTCATTAATGTTCACTTTTCATCCCCATCTAAGTGCTAAATTACTTGTTAAGGAAAAAACAGCGAAAAACAGTGTACAGGACTGTTTCCTTATTTTTCAAGTTGTATGCATTAGCGGTCCCTCTTGAAGCGTTGGTAAAATGTTTAGCGTAGCAATTAAAGGACAATTTATTTCGTCTGCTTTGTCACTAAAATAATGCCGGTGACGAATATTTAGTGATTTTCAGCGTTGAGAATATGGTGAGGTAATAGGGTGAATTGAGAATTATGTTTTAATTTTCTGTGATTTGGGCAACTGTTTAGAATATAAAATGATTTAAATTCAGTGATATTTTCTTTCAGCAGATTGACTACAACTGAAATTGTCCCTAGAATTCAAAACACAACTGTCATTCTTTGACAGTTGTCTGAAGTGGCTACAACGCGGCCAATTGTCAATTTCATAAACCATTAATGCCTTTGACTGTTATATCTTGGATCATTGCTATATCTTGGATTTTTTAGAAAATAGCGAAGATACTACTTGGAATGCTGGCATGAAGATCAAATGTTTAAATATTTTAATGATTCGATGTTTTAGATCTATGACAAACATGCGTAAAAAATATCGGATTAAATGACAGAAATTACTGAAAAGAGAGGTTTAAAAGGAGAACAAACACGTCATCAGCTAGGCTAAAATGTCTATACAAAACCCAACCAGAATTCCTGCAGCACTTAACAGTTTGACCACACATCTTGAGGTAAACCACAACGCTATTGGGTATGAGCGCTAACTAATGCTTGCAGTGGCAGCTCATTTATTGGTGCATTCAGTAAGCGCACTCTCGCCAGAACTTTGAGCAAAATATACATTAATTCCTTTGAATAATCTGATAAGGTTTGTATTTGTTGCGTCTTTTATGTTTATAAATATCCTATTCGGAAAAAAATCGGTGAAGGAAATCATCGTGAGGAAACCAGCATGTCTGAGAGATATTTCTCAACAGCATGTGAAGCTCAGTCAGAGGCCCATGGGCAAATACAAAAACAGTAATACGAAAACTCTGACACCAGGTAAGTTACTAACCACACGAAAAGAAGGAGAATATCCTATTTGTGTAATAGGATAGTCTTTTTCTCTTGAACTTTTTTATCTATAATTCATGATGATATTTTTTCCTATAATAATGTTACTCTCAATCAAAGCATGTGTTATCTAATATACCACTCTTCGTTTACTGGAATACAATGCCTAAGGCGTTACCTTTTTCGAGTGCGTAAAGTTTAAATAAATAAATATGGCGTAAATTAAGGTAGTTAAAAGTGTTAAAATTAATAATATTTTAAGGCTGTTGGCTATTAAATTATTTAAATATTAAATGCATAAGTATTTCTACAGTTAATTACGGGAAAAGAAATATTTAATTTGAGGAAGTTAATATGTACCTACAATAAAATACACATGGAAATAAAAGAAGTGGAAAGATTGTCTTGTTTTAAAAACCTACTCAAATCATATATAATATGTCAGTAACAATAATAATGGTCAGAAAAGTCAAGTCAAGTCAAAAAAATAAAAAATATCTTTAGTAAGCTGCCATGCATGCGACATCTAGTAAAACATCATCATCTTTTACTTTCGATCTGTGTTTACTCGGTTGGTGAATAGTTGATATTTACTTATTTTATTACTACCTCCCTATTCAATTATAATTTTACTCTTAAAGTCGTTTTGTACGCTCATAAACATTTTATGTAAACTTAGTTTCTCAGTAAGTGAATTATTGTTAATTCTGAATGAGGAATAATGAAGTTCTTAAACCAAAAGTATTTATTAATAATAATAATCATTTAATTTTCAAGCAACAAGACTCATAGTGTTAGTAACAATATACTTACAAACTATGTTAGTAATACAATTCCAAAAAAAAAAAAAAAAAGAAAACAGATTGTGACATCACTGCTGCACGGTGACAGGCCCAGCCGACACCCTGCAGCAGTGGTTCACAAACACACAATCAAGCCTGCTCGCTATCATAGACAGGATGCTGTTGGCGCTGCCCCGCACCCTACGGACCAAGTATGCGCACCGCTTCCGCATCACGGTGTAAAAACAGTCCACGCGAGCTTCAGCGAACATCCCTGATGCGCTGCAGTATCGGGGCAACCCCATCAACACCCTGAACGCATTATTGTATTGGATGCGAAGAGCGCCGTATGATTTTTGAGTATAATGAACCCACAGACTGCAAGTATAAAAAGATGTACAGTAAGCACTAAATATAGTGCGCTTGACTTCTTTAGAGGCACGCCTGAATCTGCGGGCAATCATGTTAGCACTCACACACAGCGCCTCTATTTAAAAAAAAATGACTTTGATGTTGTTTTATAATGACATCGAGACAAAAGCGAGCAAAATTGAACAGTAATACATTCTATTGGGCAGTATTTACGTGAAGCTGGAACATACTTTCAGATAAACAAACAGAGATTAATTCCTAAAACTATATTGTCGGCATTAGAATCATTCCCAGACCTCGTAGCAATTACTTGTTTCCGAAAATGTTCAATGTACAGTTTTGCCTTCGCTAGGATTCTATTAAATATATACAACCAACAAACTTAGTCCCTATTCAGCCAACAGTACAGCGCCAACAATTCGAAAATACCAGATACCATAGATCTAAAATTAACCAATCGTATGTTACGTCAGAATGCCTAACCATTATTGAAATAGTTAGAAGTTATTGAAATAGATGGTTAGAAGCGTTTTACTGTTCAAAGTTGTTCATGCCATACTTACGGTTGCTCCCAAGAAAATTAACTTTGTATTCAGCACAATGACGGGACTCACTAAATTAATTTGACTAAAGTTAGTTTGTCAGAGAAATTCTGTAAGGGACCAATTTGCCAAGGCTTGGTTCAGAATGTCGTCAAGACGTTTTTGGTTTAATTTAAAAGTATCCTGATGAGTTACTGGTTTCCCTACGGCCAATGTCACTTCCCAGTGAACCACTTACGAAGTTTGAATATTTAAGCCTCGCTCCGTACAAATAGCTTTTGGGGTGAATTGCGATGTTCTTGGACTTTGTTTACTTAAACTGGGGCTTGCATTTTTGAAAGGCGGGTGTTGGCATGGATAGATTTATTTTGGTGACTTCGTTATTACTTAGCAATAATACATAAAAAAATTAAACGGCATCTGTTAATGATTTGAAAATCGTCAGAAAATTTAGAATTTAGAACTAACTAGCGTCTCGTCCCTGTTGAAAAGAAAACCAAGATTTCTTGATTATAATGCAAATTTACTATCATTGTAATGCTTAAAACATTGATAGTAAAATGATACCAAAATCCGCATTCAAATCTGTTTTGAAGAATAACGCAGTCTGACAGACAGACTCGAAAAACGATTATAATACACGTTTGATTTCACAAAGTTAGTACTGCACTATCAAAAGAATAAACTCAAGAAAACTTAACGGAAATAAGAAACGAAAAAGAACAATAAACTTAAAATCAAATTAAGCATAGAATTCAAAATGCTTCCGCAAATTGGCGATCAAATACCGCAACTATCGATAAAGCTAACAGTGACAGAAATAGATCCTCCAAACAACCTCTATTTGCAACTATTTCAGAAATAGATTCCATCTACTACCTACTTGAGCTTATGAAATGGTCTCAAATATTATCACGAAATCATTTCATAGCTTTGTTCAATGTCCAATCTATCTATATTTATCGTAGGATAAATATAGAAATATATTTTATATACAGAAAATATATAAGTTGACTGATAATTAGTGACCGATATTTAAAGACGTGATTGTACTCATTATTACAATCAACTTTCCCAAATAAACTTTTTTGTATACTCGAGCTAACTTAGAAGCCGAGCAAAACGTGTCATATCAGATCGCGGGCCGGCGATGAGCCGGGACTCACTGCGTCCTATCCGTGTGAAATATTGGCCCCCGGGCTAAAATTCACATATTTTATGTCGTTGGAACGCCATAATTAAATAAATAAATAAGTCGAAAGTTAAGACCAGTCCAGTTACAAATTTAATCTACCATATTGCTCAAAATGATTTAATAGACCTTTCATATATTCTAGACTATTCCTTCCATAAACACATAGGATATTAGAACTCAAATAGTAAGGAAAAATTTAAATTCTTTTTAATAAGTCAGTGTTTGACTTAAGTCTCCTCACGTAAAGGAATATTTAAAAAAAAATACGGTATTAAAACTGCACAGTTTACTACTCCCTGAAAGTGTCACGGGACAAGATATTAACTTAAGTTCCATTACGTTGGAACTAAACACCTTCCCAAACACTGTCTTTTAGGGTACACCTATCATGTAGCTGTTAATCACTGAATTGGGCCCAAGAGGTTCCAATTTTGTTATCAGAGCCCAGCTAAGGACGTAATCTGTAGACCAAGAACCCATCTAACGTATTACCACCAGTTTTGTAAGACCCACCTCGTCTCCCGCCTTTGCGATCGTTGTCTTATACAGAATCACACATGTGTTATCATAAGGGGCTCTATTAAAATTGGTAGGTTCGTTAGCAAACTTAATAATTCAATTTAAATTAATGTTAGCACGGTTATTGCTAGAACTATCGGCATGACCTGTCGTACGTAATGGACACATAAATAATTTCATACAACTGCGTATTATTCGGTGAAACAATAGCTTCGCTACATTTAGAGAATTCCACTTTTTGTTCGAGAGATGTGAATTCCGTGTGAACATGTTGCGACTTTTTATTTGTGATGTTAATTTTGTCAGTTTACTGCTGTGAGCGCGAATATTTCACTTATCCTACTTTGCATTTATTTTTTTGTTACTTGCCATAATATAAATTGTTTGAGTAAATAAAATGAGTGTATTCAGCCAATTCTTTATAAGGGTGTTCTCCTTGTTTGAGTTAATTACAAACTCATTGGGTCTCATACCTCTAGGCCTTTTTTTTTCTTTAAGTGTGGGAAATCATCAAATGACCCCTGCCACTCTGGGTAGAGCGGAATCAGACTCTTACTGACTAAAAACCCACCCATGTTCCTTCCTTAGCCCTTTATGTTCCGGGGTAACGGTAACCCTTTCAGGCAATCCCACTTAAAGTACCTCTAGGCTGAGACCAGCTTTGTTAAGGGCCATAGCCATCGCAAAATATGTCTGTTCGTCACAATTGGTTTCTGCTTATTACTGAAGATCTTCAGTCGATATACCGACTAGTAGTAATATTTGTGGTTTAACTTTAATTTTTATCTTCGGAGTGAAGTTTTGACTAGTAATTTTGCGCAGTTCTGTCTTTTCCTTACGCTGACTTCATAACGTTCGATGAAGTTTAAGCCTTTATTGGTAAATTTTATAGTAATAGTAGTGGAGGAGCTCGTGGCTAAGTAATAACAGCCGCACAGGTCAATCCATCAGGTTAAGCTACGCTTTCCGGGGTTGGCCGTGGATGGGTGACCATCTTTACATACCGAGACTCCTCCGTGCCTCGGAAAGCATATTAAGCGTTGGTCCTGGCTGTCATTTGTGCATTTTTGACAGTCGTAACGGGTAGTCAGAATCTCGAAAGTCTGACAGCTAGTCTTACCAACGGGTATGGTATTGCCCAGTTGCAGGGTTGTGGAAGTAACATAGGTAGTCGCTCCATGTAAAATTCTGGTAATCAGCTGCATCCGGTTAGACTGGAAGCCGACCCCAACATAGTTGGAAAAAGGCTAGGCAGATGATGATAATGTATGGTAATAATGGTTATGAGTAGGTAGTGACTAATGATACCTGAAGGCGAGCAGGCTCACGTTTTGGTGAGCAAGCAAATGTGCATTTTCGCTGAGTGTCCCAAACAAATATATTAACATTTTTAGTATGTAGTAGTACGCGCATAAGTAATTATTCCACCAACACTAGACTATGTTAACTTGAAATTAGAGCTAATAATAAAGAGCTCTTTGTGATGCCCCTAGTCCGAGTAATTACTTGCAGTAAGTATTCCTAATTCTGTCCTTCGTAAAACCTCGTCGGTCTGGGTTGGTTGCTAGTGATTACAGGCACATGAAAGATTTTACTACGGCTTATTTTTTAATTTTATTTATTATGGATGCTTTTAACGTTCTGCATCGTTCTTATTCATGTAAGACAGTAACTTTCAGCATGATGTAACAATATTTTAATTTAGAAGAGTTTCTTTGAAGTATCTTGCCCTCTGTCCTCCATAGGCACTACTACGCTTTGAAATAATCTGGGGGCCTAGACTAGACAAGTCAATCGCTCCGTGTCGATTCGATTTCGAAAATTGTTGATCGAACAATTCGTTTTCTCGGCGATAAGGATTTTCAAGAACGCCACTTGTCAACGCATTTGTGTGCGAATATTGATCGAGTTTTGTTACACAATTTCTCATTGTCTAGCACTTAGCGATCGAAAACAATTGATCAAGTGACAATATGGAAGCTTATGCAAATTCCATACATTTTGGATTTATCTAATTTCGTTATCGTTAGTGAAAATGTGATGATCGGACCATGACGTAAATAACTGCCTTACCGTTCAAGAAAAACAGCCGTGATGTTATTTATTTATACTAACTTTGTTCAACGAATTCCACCAGCATGACAATACTCCACAATAATTGTAAATACGAGAAACTATTGCCACAAACTGGAATTAGCAACTCCATATTGATGTTTAGAGAATAACAAGGAGTTGGAGAAACATAAACAGAATAACAATGTCAATACAAGGCCCACAGTAGTTTGATTTGTTGTTAGATCATAACCACTGTTAGCTTAAGGAGGAAATTACTGAGAAGATGGAATTAAACGAAAATATTGTCTTTATACTTAACAAGCGTATTCTAGTCCTACATTTTCTAAGTTATGCTTCTTAGAATTTTCTAAAGGAATAACACTTGTCCGTTTTCACTAAGCTAAATCTAAATTCATGCCTTAATAAAACGGCTGTGTTGGATTATCAACTTTCCGTAATGAGCCCGAGCGTTGAAAATCAAACAGCGCGATTTTATTTAGGTAGAATTTCAGTGACCCGAAGATAATCCACACTAATCAGTCACCATTTTAGGGGAATACGGAGCATGTTTTCTAGTAACAAACAGCGTCATTGAGAGGCTTGAACCCTAGCAGTCATAACCTTGGAAATTAATAATAACGTTGAATTGACTTTCGACGTCATCTTTCCGTGTTTCGAATTTCCTATCTCATCGACATCTGCCTAGCCTTTTCCCAACTATGTTTGGGTCGGCTTCCAGTCTAAGCGGATGCAGCTGAATACACATAGAATAATAATTAATTATAATAATATTACATAGAGCGACTGCCTATCTGACCTCCACAACCCAGTAACTAAGCAATACGATACCCCTTGGTAAGACTGGCTGTCATTTCCTATCTCATACAACTGTCAAATTATGTCAATTTTTAATATAATAAAGTGAGCCTGTAAGGCATTCCTTTTCTTTTTCCACTCATCTCTATTCTGAGTCAATATGGACCAATCACTCCTGTGAGCGTCAAGTTCGTTCTACTATCTACACCTATAGTGTATTTCTTTTACAGTGTCCAATTTGGTAAACAAACACGGGACGAACATTCTGATTTTTCGTATCAATCAAACACTTTGAGTTAAGCATAAACGTCTTGAACTTTAAATAATACACTTAAGGCATGAATTATTTTAAAAAAATGCTTCAGACACATACATTACATAGAAATCTTAATATTAGTCGCGACATTTGTTTACCAAATAAGACAACTAAAGAAAAATACACTATAGGTCTTCCACGATGCTGTTGGACGTTTTCGGTAAACCAATGGTGTGGTGGCCTTAGTCCATCATGTATCCAACATGCGGCAAACGGCAGTTTTGAATATACTGACAGTAAAATTTAAGTTGGTAGTCACCTTCTTTTACATTGACTTTTTGAGAAGGTCAAAAATAAAATCACATGGATAAAACACTGCTCGCCTTAAAAACTTCCGCCACCGCTGCACCGTACAGAAATTAAATATTATTCAAAATCAAACTCAAAGCATTTATTTCAAATAAACCAATTACGGGCACTTTTGAATTGTCAAGAAAGTCTTTCACTCAGAAAAGTGAAGCTAGTTGCCCATTCCAAAGCAGTAGGTAGGTACATGTGGAGAAGAACGGGCAAGCAACTCAAATCAATCAAGGAGCAAAAGTCATTTATTCAAATTAGGCCGAAAATCAGCACTTTTTGAAGGTCAAAGTTACATAAGACAGTCCCCCAAAAACGCCCACCCTTCACCACTTCCTAGTGCTTTAGCTGGGAAGAAGAAGTGGCGCAACAAATTTCCCAGCAGAACAGCTGTCTGTTTAGTTGGAAGAACTTGTCTTTACACATTTATCGTACTACTCTACGGACACTCTTTTAAATCTAAATATGGTTACAAAATATGGGTTACATCATTCATGTTGAAATTATACATGTGAGAAAGATGCAGAACATAAGACGCGGCCGTAATAAAAGATTTAAAAGTTTTCAAAAACAATTCAAATTTAATTTAATTTAAAGGGATCCGTGGCAGCTAATAGATGTCCTTACTGAACACCTGTTCACGAACATGAGGCGTGTATCAGCACCATTTAGCTCAATGGCTCGATCAATGCGAAGTTATAATTGTAAAATTGCATGATAATAAGTATTCCATTTGATTCTAAAAATCTGCAACGTCACATTGTTATATTTCATACAAATCACGTACAAATGCCGCGTTTTGACAATTCATAAAAATTAACGTTATTGACTACCCTTACAAATACCCAAATAATTATCTAGACTCTACATTGTCGAGTAACAAATTTCAAGAAGCCAAAAACAATAATATTATTTGCGAAATTCTGCTAGACCAAACGTTTATATAGACATCAACAGAATTTCATGAAAGCTATTATAATGTAAATATCCCTAACTCGTAGAATTGATAGTGCCCCAAATAATTTTGGTAATATCAGGTTAATTAAATCAAAAAGCATACATCAATAGTGTCGGATATGCAAATACGTCAACTGATAACGAAAAAGGCGCCACAATTCACGCCTATCTATTAATTAAACTTATTAAAATGGACAAATTCAATTGGATTTTCATGAAAGCCTGAATTACGTTGATTTGCATCTGATACAGTAAGTTCGGCGTGTTTAAATCAGCGAGCTTTGTTTGAGTATTCAGTTTCTCTGTTTGATCGAGATATTATTTATTGTTCACGCGTGATCATGCAAGGACAAGGGATAAATGAAAAGTTTAATCTGTACATTCTAGATGTTAATAGTATCTCGTACCCAAGTAAGCTGCAGTAAGGACAACGTCCATAAGTGACGGCCCATGGATGGCTCAATACTTCAATGTGTATGCGGCGTTTCTCCACAGACAATGAGCTTTATGTATTTGGTAGAAGTAGGGTCAGGAGAACATCGTAGTGTTGGAAGGCCTTGCCACGAGGTGAAAAGATCTTACGAAGGTCGCAGGAATCCGCTGGGAGCCAGTGAAAGTGGCGGTGATTTTTTTTTTTTGAGGGTGCGAAATCATAAAAAATGACTCCTACCGCTCTGGGTGGAGCGAAAGGGAGTGCCAGACTCTTACTGACTAAAAGCCGTCCATGTTCCTTCCTTAGCCCTTTATGTTCCGGAGTAGCGGTAACCCTTTCGGACAATCCCGCTTACCAAGTAGCGGTGCTTGGGAGAGTCTTATGTCTAACAGTGGAAATAAGTTTAGTGGACATCTGTCGGCTGAAATGATTATGATGCTGATGATAGGGAAACAGAATGATAATTATATGCATTTCTCTTAAAATAGCAAATTAAATAACATGCACAATTGTCTCTTTCAAAATCTCGCTAAAAATCGCACACTTGCAGCAAAATGAAAAGAGCAGATAAATGTAATTCAAAAAAAATTGAGCATAAATTTTACAACAATGAAAACGGCAAAGCCATCGAATGCCTAAATAGCTTCCCAGTGGATTTTTAATATCTACCTTCAATCTCTGGAACGATTACCTGCCAATAGAATTATTCTTTCTCGCACAAAATAAAAGTGACTTCCTTCATTTCCATGGAAAACGATCCGAGTCGGTTCCGTTTATTGAATTCAAATCACATCGGCTGGGACAAAGAACTTCACAAAATTTCAGCGTTTTAATAAAAAAAATAGTTTTTGTAAACCAGCGATGCGTTCAATGGTTTGATTGCTTCTTTGTTAGTGTTTTTATTTAGAGAATTGAGAATTAGAGTAGCTTTAAAAAAATCTTTGATGAATTGTTTCAATTGTTTTGCAGATGTTTTGAGTTTCTTTTATAATGAAGTAGTCATCATCTTCCTAGCCTTTTCCCAACTTTACTGGGGTCGGCTTCCAGTGTAACCAGATGCAACTGAATAAAATAAATGAAGTAGTATAAAACTTAAAAAGTACTTAGATGATTATTTTATTTGAACAGGAATGATTACTAGATTTTTTAAGTTTTTCTGCTAGATTATTAAAAAATATTGGACACGTATTTTTTCGCATTTTACGATATCCAAAGATAACGTCGATACATTGTGTTAAAATCTGGCATGACATCACTCCTATGTATGAATGAATGAATGAATGAATGATATATTTATTTGCAAGAATATAGGTAGCTACATCAGTTCTTAATATCTATCGGTTTCACTATATTCGGCATTACAGCCGTGCAAATATTTAGATTTTACATTTAATTTTTAAATATATAGCATGCAGTACATATTTAGTAGTTAGGATAATATTATATTAAATAGGTTTATAATTAAAGTTTTGATTACAATGCAATTAATACAATTAAAATAGCAATCAATAATAATGATGTCATGCCAATAAAAAATAGTCAGAATAATAAAAATATTTCAAAATTATTCAAGTAATGTCAATATGTAGATGTCATAATAATTATAATATTAAATAAATGAAATAATAATCAATTTTACATTTTATAATCAAAATATTCATTGATGGAATAAAAACATCTCTCACACAACCAGTTAAATAGTTTTCTATTAAATTCTATACCTGAAGCACTGTAGATTTTCACTCCTCAACTTAAATGCGTTTTATGTAAGACATTTTTTATTAATATTATGATAGAGCAAAAAAATACGTGTCTAATGTTTTTTATTATCTAACTGACGTACTGAATATAATTTAATTTTTTACCCTATCATCTTCCCTATTGTCTTTTTCAAAATAACATTTTTTTTTTACGTATACAGCAAAGAAATGGCCATGGAATTTGCTATTTATTTGTATTGATATCTCATTAAGGACAAGTCAGGGTGACAGGCGTGGGAACCGTCGCATCCGATAAGGCGTGGGGCGGCCTATTGTCGGGACCGAGCATTTCGACGACAGGTCACCACACACACGGGCTGTGACAGGCCTAGAATAGCGTAGCAACGCCTGGCGAGGCCCGTCAAGTAACGGGCCGTAGGACCCCGGCTGATAGGCTTACAAAGATAATTTCCTAAAGAGTTATAGTAAGAACAGTACAGTATTTAACTTGATTAGTTGTCACTTAAAACAGACCAGGCCTAGTTGATCGAATAATTCGTTATCTCAGCGATTCGGATTGTCAAGAACGGTACTTGTCAACGTATGGGAATATTGGTCGAGTTTCGGTACACAATTTGACATTGTCTAGCACTTAGCGATCGAGAACGATTGATTACGTGACATTTGGAAAGCTTACGCCAAATCCCATTTATTTCGGATTTATCTAATTTCGTCATCGTTACTAAAAATGTGACTATGTCTAGGCCCCCAGTAGGTACCTGCAATAGTTAGGTAACTTTTCTAGTACCTAATTGCGATAATTCGTTCAAAATGATTTTATTTTTTTATTTAAGTCTTGCGTTGATCACGATTTCACTTTGATATGTATGTATTTACAAAAAAAATTATATAAGTAGTTTATCAGCCATCTCGTTACCATAACACAAGCAATAGGTTGTTTAGCTTGAGACTATCAAGGACGGTGTCTTACATATTGCAAAACGTAATACCGAATACAATGTAGAAACTTGTCGTGGACTTGGAGAAAACGGCCAAACAGAGTTCAATCCACTTATGCTCTTCGAACACGACTAGAACGTTATCGAATAAACTTGTTGACCCATCCAATTACTGCACGGTCTACGGTACTTTAACTTGGATAGACAGCTAGACGTTTAGTTCAGACAATTATTATTTTATCAAAAAGTAGGTGAATCTCCGATAATAACCTATAACTGATAGGTTATTCCGCTAAGGCCCCGAAATTCGAAACGTTTGAAAGTATTTGTAAAAGTTATTACAAAGCGCCACTAATACTTACAACGCATGTTGCTGCCGGCCTGCTACTAAAAACGAATACGTAAACGTACAACTACATAAAAACGTTTTCATAAGGATGTGGTCTACAAACATTGAATCAGTGAAAAATCAAAAATCATTTATTAAAACCAGGCGGAAAATCAGCACTTTTTGAAGGTCAAAGTTACATAAGACAGTCCCCTAAAAACCATTCACCACTTCCTAGTGCTTAAGAAGAAGTGGCGCAACAAATTCCCCAGCAGCAGTCTGGTTAGTGGTACAGTAATTTGAAAGTTTACAGTAATTGGAAGGGGCGTGCCATGTTATTGTAGTTCTTTTCTACATTCCTGCTTTACATGGCCAAACAGCTTGCTTTAGCATATCCTTAAACTTAAATTGATAACACATTACGCTACTTCCACCTACCCACTAGACCCACGCGGTGGACGGCCTACTACCTAACAAGGCTTAGCAACCGAGGAAATATTATAGGCTGATGATTTAAGCTCCTGAAACACCAACAAACTTCAATAACGGGGCAAATTCCAAGAAAGACCTAACCAATTAAACATTAATAAGCCCAGAACCCAACAAGGTCACTATAACAAATCTGTAACTTTGTATTGACACAGAGGGGGACACAGTATTTGCATAGAACAACAAACAGGGTTATCCAGTCGTAATTACGTGTCAAACTGCGAAGGGAGGACTAAAACAATTACTGTGCGTCTCTGTGTAAGTCAGGAATTATGAGGAGTTCGGCCGTTCACACAGTGGCTATTGTTGGTTATGCATGGTTTGAAGTGGTGTGTCTTCGTGTACTTCGTTCTATGAAACGGAATTCTTTAGACTCGGTTTTCGACTTTATCGTTCTTTAATAAGTTGAAAATCTGACTGCGGCCTCTGTACTGGTACGGTACATTTCAATTGGGAATATTTGAACGGCTTGATATGCTGGTGTCTGTACAATAGAACAGAATTAATTTTTCTTTAAATAATAACCCCTTTTTTGTGTTTATTATTATTGCATAGGTATGCAATAATGATAAACGAATGTTGATAGCTCGCATTTTAATTTTATCTAATTTATCGCTAAAACAGTGGTGCAACTGCCAATCGATATCCGTGTTTTTCGTTATCTTAGGCAACGTAATCGATTTTACCTATAATTTAGGGTTACGGACCCGATGAGTGCCAAACCCATACCTAATATTATATTACTGCACATACATACTTTTACATTGTCCGAAGCTAGGCGCACTGTTCCAATTTAACGTTTTCTATTGAGAAGAGCTAGCACGATACTCCAAGGTAACAACTCAAATATAATCAGTCAGATTTTGATGACTACATTAAAGGTATTAAAAATAAAAATGTACCTGCATACTTTTTAATTAATATCGTTACATACACAACGTCCATCAAAAACCAAGATATTATGCTTTAAAATCAAATTCTTAACGAAACCAAAAATTGACGAACACAAAATTAAAACGTCCGTTAATCCGTCAAGTCACCAGCAAATCCTTAACAGCTAATTCTCTGGCGACTGTTAAAGCTAGTTTCGTTGAAACAATTACCTTAAGACCACGGAACAGATATACACAGAAAACCAGCTCCATATAACAAAAGAAAACAGGCGCACGCACACAGACGCGTACGTACTGTGATCTAAAACAAATGCCAATAATGCGCAATTCGCTTGCACTTGCTGTACGTCTTCTTCTTTGTGTGGTTAGTCACTAACCAGTTGTCAGAATTTTTATGCTACCCATGGGCCTCTGACTGAGCTTCACTTGCTGTTGAGAAATATCTCTCAGGCATGCCGGTGCCGTTGCCGGAATATGATTAATAAGTAAGGAACCTGAACCAATCTGTTCTGAACCGGAGAAAAAGGCATGCCAATCACGATGTTTTCCTTCACCGATTTTTAAGTAAGTAATAATTTCACAATACGCACATGAATCCGAAAAATCAGAGGTTCAACCGGAGGCGTGGCTTGGGTTCGAACGCGAGACCTATGACTTGGCAGTCCGACGGTCACACCACTAGGCTATCATTGCTTTTAATTGCTGTTATACGTGTGGGTGCCTTTACCTGCGTGAGTTTTCACGCGTTGTATCAAGCTGACCTACTGTACCTATCTATACTGTGCCGGAACGTTGTCGGGACAAGTTGGAGCTTTGATTAAACCGAGACCAGAGCTCGCACCTCGTCAGTACTTTGTAACTGACAGCCCGGAACATGGCTTGGGGTTGTTATGAAAAATTGTTTTATAAAATTCTTATGCGTTTGGAGTTGATTAGATTTTTTGTACTTGGAAGGATGCTTGTTGTTACTATGTGAAATAGCGCCATTTATTCTTATTGTTGTACAGAGGCCAGCACATCAAGTTACCACAATCTGTCTTAAATTGTTGTTGTCTTAAATCTTTGATAGTATTTCAACTTTATTGCAAAGACATAAGGTTCATTTTTAATTGAGAAAATTTGACAGTTAGGGATAGCTTGATGTGCTGGCCCTGGTCTGTACAGAGGCAAATATAAAACAGTTTTACCATTTTGGTAACGATGAATGAAGTCCGATATACTTAAGCAAAATTTATTACCCGTACAGACGCCACGCCGGAACAAACTATCCCTATCCGTCTAGTTTTCCCAACAGAAAATGAGCCTTATGCTTTTGAAATAAAGTTGAAAAACTATCAAAGAAATTTGATATTTCTCCTATATTTGATTTTGCCTTAAAATACTTTGAATAGAATATAATACAATAATGTTTATTCCATCCAGGATAGCTTGTAGTAGAGGTGTATATAAACGACGATAATACCGAAGGCAAAAGGTTTAAGCGTCAGCTAATGCTTAGCTAAGCACTGGTTTTCAGGTTAAACGTTTGACTCCTAAAGAAGAGATAAATTAAGCGACACTGGATCATTAAATTAAATGATAATTGGGTGATCATACATTTATATCTTTTAATCACTTGTGTGTCAAAGAATGTTAAAAGTTGAAAGTATTTAAAACTGATTTCAATTACATACACATTAATGGGAATTTCTTAAACATAAATAGCGAGAAAAAACTGATTTAAACTAATAACTCCAAAGTTTAATTCCCATAACGGTCAAGCGTTCACATAAAACCGAATTTCCAACAATTATAAAATGTGAAACTACCCTGCCCTAAATAATCTGTGAATTTCGACAGCCACTCTAAATCCGTACCAAGGCACAGCTCAAATTCAAGGTCCCTTAATTAAAGGTCTGACCCTCACTCCGTTCAGCTTTAATCTTCATACTAGTGCTAATAAACGGACATAGTTTCAGCCGTTATGGAAAGCTTCAGTAAAATTGTAGACTGACCCCTTCAGTTATGGCCAATAAAAATTCTACAGCCCGGACTGGTAATAGTAATGTGAGTTATTGGAGTTTCTAAAGTTCTTTGGATTGATGAAATGCTAGATCATTGAAATGCTAATTCTTTATGGCGACTAGCTCTAGAACTGTCGGCGTATTACGAATTTCCTTGCCCGAAATATGCGAATCTACATTTTTAAATCTTGCGCGAAGTTAATTTATTGGTGGGCGAATCGTCAACTCTAGCCTATACACAGTCTCCAACTACACTCCAACTAAGTTAA
Organism: Hyppa rectilinea; assembly: GCA_951799385.1. NCBI lineage: Eukaryota > Metazoa > Arthropoda > Insecta > Lepidoptera > Noctuidae > Hyppa > Hyppa rectilinea. Next base: position 1,960,391 of record OX637307.1, on the reverse strand, counting down.
GCTTTGTAATACAAATAAGTTCAAATCGATAGTGCAAAGAGGTTTGAACTCCTGACCTATTACTCAACAGTCTGACCTCTTTGACGTTGGGCTATTACAGTTAATTTTATCCACTCATTAATTTTCAGATAGGTTCCTAGCTAAAGATACATTCAAGTAAGAAGGTTTGACAGGCTATCTGCGTTTGGAGGAAAACCACACATTGTAGGTTTGGATTTTTTTTCGAAAAAGGAACGAATAAGATTAACATTTAATTTTGAAGATATGTCACAGCGTGATTTTTATTCTCACGATTTATTTTCAGTGTACGAAATTGCAGTGAACACAAATTGCGAATAAAATTAATTAATAGTCAGGATAGAACTGACAAAAATCGCAAGGGATTTTCGCAGATCTCATGTCTACGAAAACAGCAGAACTAATAAAATAAGTTGCTTTATTTATAAATTTCCACCCACAATCTTACCTTAATAAAATTCACACCGCATCATAATTCCAACCAGTGCGGGACGGCGCCGGCTGGATGTAACATGCTGCTACGTCCTGCAGTGCCGACGACGCAGCTGTTCGTGTCCCGTTTGCACCACTCTACGCAAGCTGAGGACGTCGTAGAGTACATACGGGTGAAGACCAACTGGACCTTGAGGGTGGAGAAGTTGGAGGCGCGCCATAACACTAATTTCAAGTCGTTTCGTGGTGCGCGTTCCAAGTCACCATTTGGTGACCTTCCTCACGGAAGAGTTTTGGCCGAAAGATGAGTAGTAGACAACGAATGCAGTAGTTTTGAAGTTTATTTTAAAAATTATGAATTAGTTTATAGTTATTATTTTTATACATGTACTCTATTTTATGGGCCTTCGTTGCCTGAATTAAAGGATAAATAAGTAAAAAATAAAAATAAATAAATAATTCGGTTCGAGTCACATCTTTTTCAGCGCAATTTTTAAATCACCGGTGACAAAACGCCGCGCCGGCCCGACAATAATTTCGAGCGATTTTTTATCGCAGTGCGGGCCAATCTTACTAAAACTCGCATCGCATAGTCTGTATCGCGTGGGGACGAAGCATTATGCTGAGCGATGGCCGTTTTGCGCGGAGGTGACGCATATTTTATACTTTTTTTTTGTTGTTTGTTTTTTTTCCTGCTTCATGTTTGCCGCATTTAAACGTACTTTCTTTTTCTTTCAAAACTGCAATAAAATATCCATATTTTCCATGATTAAAATTGATTTGGTAAATATCAACCATTTCACACAAAACCATCACTCAGTTAGGTACTAACTGCATATCAACGTCTAAGACAAGCGCAGTAAATCTTTCAGTTTAAACCACAAAAAATTTGCCGTCAAACATTACGAGCGGAACGCTTCCATTCCGATGTTTAGTTTTCTTTAGCTTCCGTTCTTAGCAAACTCGTTTCAAAAGTTCTTCAGGAATCCTACTGTTGGCAATTTTACACATTTCACCGGGGCTCAATACGGTCCAATAAAGGCAGGGAAGGGAACAGCCGCTAGATTCAGGTGAGGTTTCATCGGGGACTATTTTTAAAACGTCCATTTGATTTTCCTATCTATTTCTCTCTCAGTTTGATTCTGGACTTTCGACGGTCCGTGAAAAGTTTCTGACACTATATTATACAATTGAACTTACTCATATATACAGGGTGAAATTGAATTCGTGGACATTATTGTAAGTGGTCATTATTATGACCAACTTTCACTATAGGAACAAATCTGAAATCGCGAAAAAAGATCAGGTGTTCCGTATATTTTCACGAGTATGCAAGCATAATGTATGGAACAGCTGATTTTTTTAAACATTTAAACACAGTCTATTGGTGCGCTTGAAAACTGCTTTCCAATTCATAAAAGTGACTTTTTGTTTTTAACCGACGAAAAATGGAGAAGGTTCTCAAAACGACGCGTATATTTTTTTAAATTCATTTAAAGAGTGTTTCATTTAATTTATGTTGTCATTTTAAAAACTTCTCCTAAAACCGTACTGATGGCAATTTTACACATTTCACTGAAGATCAATACTGTCCAATACCGGCGGATAAGAGAACAACCGTCATTTGTTCGTCGCGTTCAGTTTCATTGGTGAAATTGCCACTTATTTACATATTCAATAATCCACCATTTCTAGGCTTATCGAATAACGAGTTTCAGGAATTGGAACGGATCTTCGATGACCAAGTTTTAAGAAACATTCAAAATGCAACAGAATTATTTTCCCATTGCTCTGCTCTTCTGTGAAATCTCTAGACAGGGTCAAATTAAATCAGCTAGCAATACTTGAAGGACGTGATGTTTTTCGATATCTAAACGTAATCGTATCTAACGCAGCACGGAATTAATACCCATCTTGACATATTTAATTAACCTCTCATTTTCGACAGGTACATTTCCTAATGCCCTAAAATTAGCTGTCGTGAAGCCACTGTACAAAAAGCACGGTAAAAAGGACGTCAAAAACTATCGCCCGATTACTCTGATTCCTATTTTGTCAAAGGTTTTCGAGAAATGTATGCTTAAGAGACTTGTAGACTTCTGTAGCAAATTTAATATTATAGCAAAGGAACAGTTTGGATTCCAAAAGCAAAAGTCAACAACACAAGCAATATTTACTCTGGTGGGCAATATCCTGAGTAACTTAAACAATAATAAATTAACAACAGGTCTTTTTTTCGACTTGTCACAAGCTTTTGACTTCGTAGCACATGACGTATTATTGAAAAAGTTGGAAATATGTACTGGGAATAAGAGGAGTTGCACTGCAGTGGATTTCGTCTTATTTAAGTGATCGAAAACAATATGTTGTTATAGACAAAGTAAATGAAAACGTACTCACTTCCTACTGTTCTGTATCTAGGGTAAATAAATGTGGCGTCCCTCAAGGAAGTGTATTAGGTCCTATATTATTCTTGCTATACATAAATGACATACCACTGGTGACTCATCATAAAATTATATTATTCGCAGATGACAATTTAATTATCGTATCATCTGACAAAAAATCACCTTCTGATCATGAAATAGACATTAATAATACTATTGACAAAATTTTACAATGGCTACAGACTAATAAATTAAAAATAACTTAGAGAAATCGAATCTTATTCAATTTAATAAGTCGAAACATGCCAAATACAATTTTAAACTTAATATTGTCAGACTAAAAGAAGTAACGCAAACCAAATTCCTAGGTGTGCTCATAGACCAATACTTAAATTGGAAAGGACATTTAGATGATTTATGCAATAGGATTAATAAATTTACTTACGCCCTCAGACAGGTAAAGAACGTAACAACCGTTAAAACGGCAATTACCACATACCATGCATATATCGAATCTATTTTAAGTTACGGGCTTATCTTATGGGGGAACAGTACCGATAAAGACAGAGCATTCATTGCACAAAAAAGGTGCATCAGGGCCATTTGCGGACTTCGTTCTGATGAATCTTGTAAGCCATTTTTTAAAAAACTTGGTCTGTTACCACTTCCTGCACTTTATATATACGCAATCTGTAACTTTGTCTACAGTAATAAGGGATTGTTCAGAAAAGCTTATGAAATAATCTCTCGTCCAACAAAAGATCCACACAGACTTGTAACGAAGGAGAATCCTAAATCAGCCAAGTATGCTAAAAGTTGCCTTGTGATGTGTGTACGAATTTTCAACAAAATTCCGAAAGAACTCAAATGTATAAATAATTATAATTCATTTAAAAATAAACTGTATAAGTGGCTGATTGGACATAATTTCTATGACATTAAAGATTTCTTTGACATTTTATAACTGCTCGCGCAAGTTTTTATTTATAAGTTTTTTCCGCTTACAACACAGAATTGAGCTAATCATTCCTTTCTCCTTACCCATACATTCCTTATCGTTCGGAACGAGATTGGAAGATCATTTGCGCGCGACCAAAGAAACGTCAGTGCGTTTTTCGCATTCAAACCGCTCACCGCTCATAACCTCTAATTATAGTGAGTTAGTCTCGTCTAGCTTACTTAAAAAGTGTAATTTTTGCATTCGCACGCGCCGCTTTATAAACAGTCTAGGTCAAGACTCCAGTGTGATCATCGCATTCAACCGCTACATAACCTCAAACCGCTCTTCGCTAATACCGCTTACTCAACCCGCATCCGCATCAAAAACTGTATAACTAATAAAATAAGTGTTGGCCGACACAAGTGGGACATTTAAACAAGTGAATAGTGCATCAAGGAGAAGCAGGAAGAAATCAGGGAACACGTGAGACGTCTGCAAAGGGCTGTCCTTGCCACGTGTTTCGTCCAGAAAGTCTCAAGTAAGTCCATCCATCCATATTCCTGAAAACCATCATATCCCGAAAGCTCAATTCTGTGTCGTCCAACAGTTCACCACGCTAAAATCTACACCCCAATAAAATTAATTCACCGCATACCAAGGTCCTTCGAAGTCGTTTTTAAAACTTAACCACCATAAGTTATTTGGTCCAATCGAGTCGGATTCAAAGAATCAACGATCCTAATATAGGTCTTATACCTAGGATTTAGGTTAAAATACCTAAAATACAACGTTCGTAAAATCGCCATATTGAACGAACCTACTTGCGTTCGTACATTCCCCGCTAGGTACATTATTCATTGAGAATTACTGTATCAACTTAATATTTCGCCTGCTGCATTGAAATAGCATAGGTAAATATTCAATCCGCTAATTATCGTGAGTTAGTCTTGTCTAACTTACTTACAACGTATATTCATCCGCATTCCTTTTGTATACCCACTTAGAATAAAATAATTATTCTAAGTCTACCCGCTATACCTATTATCGTGAGTTGGTCTCGTATAACTAACTTATTCAACTTTATTTCTTTGTATACCCGCTTAGAATAAAACAATTATTCTAAGTCTACCCGCTATACCTATTATTTTGTACGCTATATTTTCTAGAACTACTCCAACATGGAAGATCTTAAAATGAAGGTTAAATTACTTCAAGCTAAAAATAATTCAATCCTCAAATATTTAACATCGCTATACGAAACTTCTAAGAAAATAAATACAACTAATATTGAGCTTCGTTCGGTGGAATCATTTATGGCAGACTCTGAGGCTCTCTCAGTAACTCGTCAAGAATTTAGTAACAATTTAGATAAAATAAATACATATTCCTTGAAATTAAATCCTAATCATAATATTGATTATAGCAGTCAGGAATCTTACTACGAAGTTTATTCTCGTATAGAGAGAGTGCGTTCGTTAATCACCGCGAACCGTTCAAGGTCATTAGAACATACATGCGATTCTAATGATAACGCTTAACAATATAAAGGCACGGTCAAACTGCCACCGATTCAAATTCCTTTCTTTGATGGTAGGATTGACAACTGGCCTGTTTTCTATGAATCATTTAAATCAAATATCCATAGTAACTTAAACCTTACAGATTCTCAACGTGTGCAGTATTTGATGGGTAATTTAAAGGGAAACGCATTGCAAATTACCGCCGGAATTATTCCCTCAGGAGATAACTATGCCGCTATTTGGAACAGTTTAGTTCAAAAGTACCAAGATAAACGAGCACTAGGCTCACATTACATGTCTAACATACTAAATATTAAACCCGCAATTAATAACTCCGCATCTTTAAATGTTTTTATTGAAAGTTTTCACGCGTCCGTTTCTGCTTTAGAACAATTACAAATTAAAGATTTAAAGGATTTCATTTTGCTTAATTTAGCTTTGAAAAAATTAGACCACGCAATCGTAAATTTATTCGAAACGCATATGAGAGATGAGGAAATTCCTACTTATACGGATTTCGTACAATTTATAAAATCGCAAGTTAAAATATTGGATCGCACTATGTCATCTCGAACCGCGTTAATGAGTAACAACCCTAATAAAAATAATCCTTCTCGTAATCAGTCACGTAATAGTACAGTACATACTTTTGTTGCTTGCGATAATAATCAAAGTTGTTTGTATTGCAGTAAAGTTGATCATTATAAACTTTACACTTGTCCAGCCTTTCAATCCCTCTCAGCCAATTCGCGTTTGGATTTTATTAAAAACAAACGTGGATGTGTAAACTGTCTTAGTGTATCGCACACTGCTTCACAGTGTAAATCTATACATAACTGTAGGGCGTGTAACAAAAGACATCATTCGCTTTTACATTTAGAGAACAGCTCGTCGCAACCGGTTTCGACTGACGCTGACGTCACTAGCTCCGCTGTCACTAATTCGCAGCAGGTGGCGCTGTGTGCGTCCGCTCGTATCAATAATGTAAACAAACCACTTACATCGATACTGCTTTCTACTGCCCAAGTCTATGTTGATAACAAATATAGCAAACACGTTTCTGTGAGATGTTTAATAGATAACGCTTCGCAAAATAATATAATTACTTCCGCTTGTTGTAAAAAACTTCAATTAAACATTATACCGCTTTCAAACTCCGTTATAAAAGGGGTCGGATCATCTTCGCGGCCTGTTATAGGTTACGTTGAGATAAAAGTTACTGCTAAAATTAAAAATAATTCTTTTAATATTACCGCTCTAGTTATCGATAGTATTACAGATAACTTACCATCTCACTTTGTTGACACTACTGCAGTGCAACATTTGTTTGATTTACCGCTCGCTGACCCACTGTGGCACGTACCTGGTGAGGTTGAATTGCTTCTAGGGGCAAAACTGTTCCCGTATTTATTACTTCACAATAAAATTATCTCACCTACCGCTCCATCCGCTATTGAAACCGTGTTCGGTTACATTCTTATGGGTGAGGTACCCGCTAGTTTATCTAATAACAATTATAGCCCCGCTGAATTAAATACCGTTTCATATTTTTCTACCGCGCTAAATATAGATAATTTTCATTGTTTTCTGTCGTTAGACGAATCCTTACATAAATTTTGGAACATTGAAGAAATACCTTCAAAACATTTTATGAGCCCTGCTGAACTGGAGTGTGAACAGCTGTACGCTTCTACTGTGTCACGTGACTCCAGTGGTAGGTATTGTACCGCGTTACCATTCTGTAAAAATCCAGATTCACTTGGAAATTCTTATGCTGTCGCTTATCGACGTTTAATTAACTTAGAAAAAACTAAGCTTCGCGACCCTGTTTTGCGCGCTAGTTATAATGAAATAATCCAAGAGTATATCGATCTAAATTATTTAACTGAAACTACACCTAGTTCTGTTAATCAGACTGTAGGTTATTACATACCGCATCACCCTGTTATTAGGAATGATAAACAAACCACTAAAGTTCGCATCGTTCTTGATGCAAGCGCTAAGTCTCATAATGGCGTGTCATTGAATGACTTGTTACACACAGGGCCGAATTTACAGGCTGACATATTTTTATTACTTTTAAAATTCCGCTTGTTCCCTATTGCAGTTACAGCTGACATGGAACAGATGTATCTTCGAATTGCTGTTATTGATGAGTCGTTAGTCTCGTCTTTAAAATTACCTCGTCATGTAGCCGTTACTATGGGTTGCGTGACAAATATAGTAGGTTTTGCTGATGCCAGCTTGAATGCATATGGCTGCGTCATATACTTACATGTCACTGATACAATTGGTAACACACACGTAAATTTGGTGTGTGCTAAATCCAAAGTTGCACCTGTTAAGGTCATATCTCTAGCTCGTTTAGAGCTCTGTGCTGCAGTTCTTTTGTCTAAATTAATTAAATTAGTTTATGACACTTACCGCTCTCGTACCGCTATTAATAATATAATATTTAATTTTGCCTTTTCCGACAACGGAACAAATTTCGTTGGAGCCAAGGCTCAACAACAAGAACTACTTGTTAACCGCTACCGCATAGAGTGGAAAATGATTCCACCCCGCGCACCCCATTTTGGAGGGTTGTGGGAATCGCATATTAAATCTATTAAAACGCATTTATACCGTGTTATCGGTTCTCAGCTTCTTACCTACGAGGAGCTTTCGACTGTTCTCACTGAAATTGAGGCAGTTCTAAATTCCAGACCACTCTGTGTCCTGAATGAGGATCCGTACCCAGAACCGCTTACTCCCGCTCACTTTATAATGGCTTCTCCGTTAACTTCGTTGCCTGTCGTGAATGTTCCCGAAACGACGAAGTCTCTGACTTGCCGCAAGAAATTGCTAGACCAGATGGTTTGTAGTTTCTGGAAGAGATGGCGTATAGAATATTTACATAATCTTCAAGTTAGACAAAAATGGTTGAATGCCGCAGACGATATTAAGATTGGTACAGTGGTTCTCATACATCAGGATGATGTCCCTCCTTTACGTTGGCCATTAGGTATAATCACCGAAGGTTTTCCCGGCAAGGATGGGACAACCCGCGTTGCTATGTTGAGGACATGCAGTGGCTCTTTCAAGAGACCCGTTGTCAAACTATGTCCTTTACCTTCTCAATAACATCACCGCGTTATTAAAACCATAATTTATCTTTAGTTAATATGTTTAGAATATCGTTTATTATAAGTCCGCTTTAATATAACTTCTTTCCTTTTGAGAATATTACATATCCTCAAAGCCGGGCAGGATGCTCGCGCAAATTTTTTATTTATAAGTTTTTTCCGCTTACAACACAGAATTGAGCTAATCATTCCTTTCTCCTTACCCATACATTCCTTATCGTTCGGAACGAGATTGGAAGATCATTTGCGCGCGACCAAAGAAACGTCAGTGCGTTTTTCGCATTCAAACCGCTCACCGCTCATAACCTCTAATTATAGTGAGTTAGTCTCGTCTAGCTTACTTAAAAAGTGTAATTTTTGCATTCGCACGCGCCGCTTTATAAACAGTCTAGGTCAAGACTCCAGTGTGATCATCGCATTCAACCGCTACATAACCTCAAACCGCTCTTCGCTAATACCGCTTACTCAACCCGCATCCGCATCAAAAACTGTATAACTAATAAAATAAGTGTTGGCCGACACAAGTGGGACATTTAAACAAGTGAATAGTGCATCAAGGAGAAGCAGGAAGAAATCAGGGAACACGTGAGACGTCTGCAAAGGGCTGTCCTTGCCACGTGTTTCGTCCAGAAAGTCTCAAGTAAGTCCATCCATCCATATTCCTGAAAACCATCATATCCCGAAAGCTCAATTCTGTGTCGTCCAACAGTTCACCACGCTAAAATCTACACCCCAATAAAATTAATTCACCGCATACCAAGGTCCTTCGAAGTCGTTTTTAAAACTTAACCACCAATAACGTTATATTCATCTAATAATTTGAATGATTTAATTGATATTTACTGTTGTTTTGACATGATTATTATTTTGCATGCAATTGATATTCTGTATAGCTAAACATGTGGACATTGTTTAAAACTGTAACACCATTATACCATGTTTAAAGCAAATAAAGACTTATCTTATCTTATCTTATCTAATAAAACTAAACAAGATTTATGATTTTTTTGGGGGTACAACGAGTGTTGGCTGTAAGTTGCTTGAAGTATGAGTTCACAAAATCTTTTTTTTTTGTTTAATATTATTCTATACAAGTAGAGGAAGACCAAAGAAACGATGGATGTGATGGGTTGACGATGGTGACGATGGTGTGTGATGGATTATGTGAAATATGATATTGCTGGAAAGTATATTTAAAGAAAAAATTAGAAACTATATTTGCATTGTATAAATTCAATTTCTTAATATTGTATAATTGCTTAGCACATAATAAGTGAGTACTATGTACGTAATATAAAGCAACCATTTACTGAGTACGTCTTTCATTGACTTGAATGTGCTTTGGCGGCTGAGAGTATGCCATGCTCACTTTTATGTCTCGATGATGGTGGCGTGTGTCTTGAATCATTTAGCTCTCTTCAAAATGGTTGAGGTGAATGGTGCTAATATATGCGTCATGTTCTTGAACGGGCGCTGTCAGTAGACACTGGTCATCTCTTAGCGGCCATGGCTTGTTTTAATTTAATTTTTGAACTTTTTTTTACCTATTTTAAATCGGATGCTTTTACAGTTCTGCATCGCTCTCACATGTATAATAATAATATGAATTATCTAACCAATATTTTGTAACCACATTTTATTTAAAAGAGTGTCCATGGAGTTTCTTGCCCGTTCTTCTCGGTACCAACTGCTTTGGAATGGGCCACTAGCTTCATCTTTCTGACTGACCGACCCCTTGACAATTCAAAAGTGCCTGTAATTGGTTTATTTGAAATAAATACTTTGAGTTTGAGTTTTTGAAGTGACTACCTAGGTGACGACTAATAGAGAAGTAGTAAATAAATTGGGATAAGGTCGGGCGAATGATGATGATGTAATATTAAAATAATACTATTACTCAAGATGCTGGTCGGCCCCCTGGTTCACAATACCTCTAGACGGTGTACCATTTCCCATAGTTCGGCTTTATTATCCGATTTAGGAGCAAGAGGGAGAGTTTATGTATTATCAACACTTTGAAGGTGGAATAGTATTAGTTTAACCTCAAGCATATTGCACGGGTGTGTAATCTAACATGAGTAGGTACTTCATGTTAAGTGTTGTTGAATTAATTTGGGCTGAATGTTACTGTGATAATACAACACTTACATTGCTCCTATCAATTTAAGCACTTTCATCTAATCTGTTCACCACCTTTGGTTGACCGGTAGCGAATGGCTAAGGCATTAAGTCCGCCTTTGTACCTTTGTACTTTAGTGCTTGAAAAGTTTAAATAAATCATACTACACACATTACACATACAAAATTACAAGACATACACATACACACAACACACACATACACATTTATACTAATCAATTTTCAATAAACAAAACAAAAACTCTAGGGTCATGGGGCCCGAGTGCGCAACTCCTTTTTAAGGAAATTTCTCGCCGATTGGTCGACACTTCGCGTGACCAGAGGGCTGGATTGTTCTTTGGCCGAAGAATTAGCATTGCCATTCAACGTGGCAATGCTGCCAGTCTTCTGGGCACGTTTCCTGACGACAGCGATGCGGATGAGAGTACTTCGACGCCTAAGTGTCCTTTTTGTCTTTTTTGGATTTATTTGTATGTATAGTTAGTTAGATAGTCTTTTAATTTAAGTATGTATAAGTTGTTATTGTATTAGATTCTAGAAATAAATAAAAAAAGCGGGATTTTCAATAAACCATTTCATTTTATTTCATTATAAAATTATGCGATTCGTTGGATGGGTGTTTGTTACTCAAGAACGGCTGAACTGATCGGGATAAAATTTGGCACAAAGATGTATTGTCGTCTGGTATGGCATTTAGTTATGATATGTTTTATCCCGGTGCAGCGGTGGTACAGAGGCCAGCACATCAAGTTACCACAATCTGTCAAATTTCTTTGATAGTATTTCAACTTTATTGCAAAGACATAAGGTTCATTTTTAATTGAAAAAAATTGACAGTTAGGGATAGCTTGATGCGCTGGCGTCTGTACGTTCCCGAGTGATAATTTTCAACGTCAACGGGCGCGAAGCTGCTGGCAGATGAATAACAATAATTGTTAATAATTAAATCTATATACATATAATAAAACAGTAAAAAAACTGTGTCTGTACATTGAATATATTAAAAAAATAATAATTGAGGGGGGTTTAGAAACAGTAATAGAGCATGAATCCAAAAAAAAAAAATTGTCTGTATGTCTGTTTGTCTGTTTGTCTGTTTGTTTGTACACGCTAATCTTCGGAACTACTGGACGGATTGGAATGATTTTTGTTTTGTTGTATAGGTATTAAGTCTGGGCAACATATAGGCTATAATTTATCTTGGAAACTTGAACACCTGATGCAGAACCGCAACAGACCAGCTAAACTATAAGAGATACAAAAATGATACCTTAGCAAAAATTGTTCCACGTGATTAGCATTTTCTGCTGAGAGAATAAATTTGAAGATCTGGACCACCTGATGTGGAACTCCAAGAGCCCAGCTACACTGTAACATATATAGGAATGACGTCTTAGCAAAAGTTGTTCGGTCTGATGGGCATTTCCTGTTGACTTATAAAAATCGAAGATCTGGAACACCTGTTGTGGAACTCCAAGAGCCTAGCTACAACATAACACATATAAGAATGACGTCTTTGACGTCTTTGTTGTTCAACATGATGGGCATTTCCTGTTGACTTATAAAAATCGAAGATCAGAAACATCTGATGTGGAAATCAAAGCTATCACTAATTTTACTGTGTAATTATAAAATAACATAAACTGGGAGTACCTGCACGCGGTGAAGGCGGTAACAGATTAGGACTGATTTTCGATGACGATGGTATATCATTGAAAATTTGACTCTACTGGCCAAAACTCCTATTTATTTTTTTATTTTATCGTATGAATATGCCTTCGGGCTTATGTTGTTTGAGTGTTTAATTTCCTTTTCCATTTATCTTCGTGACACTGTAGCCTACCCGGTAACGCAGGGGAGCAGTCATTTTAATTTAGATTTTTATTGATCAGGTATCTTCACAATAAAACTATGACCATGCCTAGAAAGAGGTCAAATCTTTCCCAATGTTCCAAGAGAGCTAAAAGATTGAGGATCATAAGATCCCAAGAATCTACCGAAGAGCGTCAGGAGAGACTTGATGTTGTTCGAGAACATTAGGCTGCAACTCGCTCCGTGGAAACCTCTTCGGGTCGCGAAGCACGCCTGCGTTCTCAGCGTATTCATTAGGTCTCTAGAGACCAGTGAAGAATATGATGCGCGACTGACCGCTGATCGTGAACGTCGTGTATTGTCTCGCGAGTCAGAGACGTTCACGGAAAGAGAATTACGCTTGAGTTCCAAGCGTATCTACGCATCGACTTCTAGGTCTCTAGAGGAGGAATATAATAATGCGGTTACCAAAATGAAAACGATGACAAATGGACTGTATGTTTTGGTGGTTGTTGGAATGAAATAAAACTAAAGCTCAGTGTGATAAAAGATTTAAATGGGAAAAATGATAAAAAGTAACATAAATGGCGACCCCGTTGTCGCTGGCATAAGCAACAGGGTCCGCGTACGAAGTCGCGGGCAGAAGCTAGTATATTCATATTTGAAGACATAATAAATGTAGATTTAATATAAGTTGCTTCAAACATTTCCAAGGGCAGAGAGCCTTATTAAATAAAAATATAAACGAACACATCTTCCTAGGAAATCGTTACAAAAATGTAGTAACAAAAACCATTCTTCGACATTGTACACAAAGTCAAACACTTTAAAACTCATTATTTCAAACAAGTTACTGTAAATAGTAAGTGGTACAATAATTTGCATATTTTTGTAGGTGCAGTTTATAATTGACTGAATTCTCTCTACCATAAACGTTTCTCAAATCGTCCTAAAATCTAGTCAACATCGCTGCTAGGGATGACGACTAGATTATTTGTTTAGTCCGTAATCTAGATTTACAAAAAATATTGGACATGTATGTTTTCTTTTTTTATACGTAATCCAAAGATTCCGCTGATACATTGAGTTGAAATGTGGAATGACGTCACGAGTATGTAGTTTTTAGTTACTTGTGACGTAGCGATCCCCCACTCCCCCCCAACTTTAATGCGTTTTATCTCAGTATTTTTTTTAATATTATGATAAAGCAAAAAATACGTGAATAATATTTTTTTATTATCTGATTGACGGACTAAATATTTTTTTTTTTTACCCAGGCATCATCCCCATTGCCCGATCATTGGATCCGCTAACTTACCCGCGCGGGATGGAAAATTGGGAAGGTTCAGCTATTGGAACACCGAAACTTTACGCTTAAGGTGACACATGCACCTTAACAGCACTAGAAATAGGGATTGTGGTTCCATTTACTGATTGAAAACGTTTGCACTGACTCGCTGCTTTATTATGAATTCTTGATGTGCTTTGGAAGTAATTTTGGGTTGGAAGTGAATGAAATATTGTTCGTCTTCTTCGGAAAAATTACGGTTTTCAATTTTGTCAAGAACATGGTTGGTTTTATTAGCATTATGCTGAGTGATAGCTGTTTTGCGCGGATGTGACGCATATTTTGCCCCAATTTCCTTTTTTTTGGTTGTTTGTTCTTTTTTATTGCGTCATGTTTGCAGCAAATAAACGTTTTTTATTCTTTCTTCGTTGAATTATTGATGCATGTGTCATTTCTTGTTTATTATAAAATGCAATGCGTTTCTTTAACAGAACCACCATTTTCATGATGTTTTTTTTTACAGATGCTATAATTAACATTTATGAAAATTCGAAAAGGTTGAATGTTAGAATCATGCATGTTAAGAACCTATGTTTGTAATTAGCTCGACTAACAATGCCCACGCATTGTTAGTCGAGCTAATTCACGTGCAGAAATGAATCGTTGAGAAAATTGACTAACATCTTAAATTGTCTGTGTATTCCAATCAGACTTTGAGACCGAGGGAAGGGGAAGTGCAACTGTGATTGCGCACACACTTGTGCTGTATCTCCTGTGTAGAATTCCGTGACTGTCATTATAGGCCAGCCCTCTGGTCACAAACTTCTAGGCTAACAATCTATAAATTCTTAAACTATTTTCATTTTCTTTCACAATCACTGCATTGGCTTGAACTTCTAACAATGTCCTCTGCTTATATCCGCCCGTTTTGTGGAGTCGTGCCGTTTGTTCTTTACTTTAGTCCTTTGTTTTAACAAGTTCCATTGTATTTGTTTTCCTGGTTTCCATTAGTATTGAGAAAGATTTTGTTGATAAAGCTGGCTTGGTAGTTAGTAAGTCATGTTTGTATGTTGGCAGTTTCTTTTCACGCAAGGTTTGGCCGTGACTTTGTTCTATTCCTAATAGGAACGTAGTTGACTTTGGGAAAATTCTTTCTTTGTCTCAGGAGAATACACAACGTATACGTTACGTAATTTCAAGCGCTTTTTGAGTCACATTTAGATATAAGCACAGCACACATTAGATATACACACCTATAGATATAAGCAAAGTCTTAAAACTTGATAAATCACACCAATATTATAAAGGCGAGAGTTTGTGAGTGTGTTTGTGTGTGAGTTTTTATGTTTGTCCGTCCTTCACGCTCAAACGGCTGAACGGATCTGGATGAAATTTGGCACAGAGGTAGTTTATGGCCTGGATTAACACATAAGATTTAAGAACTTTTTATCCCGATATGACGTTTCCTTGGGATAACCGACATCCACGCGAGCAAAGCCGCTGGCAGCAGCTAGTATAAATAGATTTTTACTGAAAAAAATAGTCAAAAAAAACAGTGGGTCGCGTCATCGGAAATAACACTCACAAAAAATTCGTTAACACTTTTAATTACTTGCTAACTCGCACTGAATACAAAATAATCAAGGATGGCTCGATTAAGAACTAAGGAACGCGGGAAGTTTAGCGCGGCGTAACGAATGTCCACTCAGATTGACGGACCGATTCAAAGTGTCTTCACTCAACTGTCACCGCACACTTGTGCCTCCCCACTTACAGGTTAGATAAACTACCTGTCAACGTCAGTACTTGTCAATGTCAAATAACCGATTACACTTCCGGATCGACATTTGACTCGATTATTCGCTCGGTATCGCCATTACTCTACGCTAACCATCCCCAAGTTATTACTTGACGTTCCGAAACGTAAGCTGTCAAATCTAACTACATAGTTTCTCCAGTGAGAGATAGATGGCGTTGATCCAGATCGATTGATATGCGTCGACGCTTCGACATATAAATAGTCTATTCTCTGAAGACATGTTACATCTACCAACCCGCGTCGCAACGCTGAGTCTATGTGGTGGATTACAGCACCCTACTTTTTGATGAGAGTAGGCCGTGTCCCAGCAATGGGGACAGTATAGGCTGTTTAAGCTATACCGGGTTATTTTTCAATGACCGGCCAAATTTTCACTGGGTGTTCTACCCATGAATGTGAACAACTTTCACTATGGGACCAACTCTGAAATCACGAAAAAAAAATCAGCTGTTTCCTACAAAATATCAATACCTACTCGACTAAAATGTATGAAACAGCTGATTTTTTTTTCGTGAGTTGGTCCCATAGTGAAAGTTGTTCATATTTAAGGGTACCGGAGTCGTCACGCGGCTCCCGACGCCCGGGGCGTCTCCCGCGGCGGCTGGGACGGGAGGACCTTTCTCTCTCCCATCCCGCAACCTTCTTCGCGGACCTGCAAGCATACCTCAAAATATTTAAGTATAGTGAACAGACTATGTGAGCACAATATAAAACCCTCAAATTAATAAACATTAAAACAGGTTTAAACTATATACATCCGCCATCTTTATCTTACCTTGCAAATTACTGAAACAAAATAGAAACGGACAAAAGCCCTTAATTTATTAGCGGCATTATTTATCCTAGTAGTGGAGACGGAAGGAAATTATTTTATTACAGCATACTACGAGGTAGAATAATATCAGTTGTTTCCTTGAGAATGGATTAAGGATTTGCAGAAGCTAAACGAAGCGAGACCTTGCGTTTCTGAAGTTGCATAATGGCAAAAGAAAAGAGTGAACTTACCTACTTTTTTTTAAGCATTCCATTAATACGTTTATTGTCCTTGTCTTTTTTTTATCATACTGCCCTTTCCTGACGCACTGGTCCCGTAGGCATGCCTGCAGGCCCGGTGCAGAGGGAAAGTTTATGATTTTTTATTTTTTTATTTTAATTTAACTTATTTTACTTTAGGTTACTAACATAGTTGTAAGTTTTTTCTGTTACTAACACTTTATGGATTTTTTACGCATATCCGAAATAAATTATGGTTATTATTATTATATTTCTACCTACATATGTGTTACTGGAATTTGGATAAGTCAAAGTCAAATCATTTATTTCAAATGGCCACAAGAAAGGCACTTTTGAACTTCGGTCCTTGTGTTACAGACGCCAGCACATCAAGTTATTGCACACTATCAAATTCTCCCAATTGAAAATGAACCTTATGCTTTTGTATCTATATAATTATGCTTATATATCTCACTAACAGGTATCTATATTGAGGAAATATGTAAATTTACCAAATCTCATCCTGAAATGTTTGAAAAACTAGGAGATAAATGCAAATTCAAAACTAGATATTATCCTGATAGATTAATTATTCATGGAATTAAAACTTAACTGTACAGGCGAAGCTGCTATCCTATGTGTATTCAAATATACAACAAAATTCCTAACCAAATTAAAGAACTTCCAATGGTCCGTTTCAAAAGGGCTTTACACAGATGGTTAATTGAGATTCCTTTCTATAATATACAAGAATTCCTGCAGTTTAAATTTAAATAATCTATTTGTACCAAAAATTTGCATGTCATTATCTTATGATTAAATATGTTAAGCTACTATTATCCTACCATTGTAAGAACTTTTGTAACCATATTTATCGGCAAATAAAACTTTGGACTTTGACTTTGACTTTGACTTTGTACTAAAGTTGAAAAACTATCAAAGAAATTTGACGGATTGGGGTAGCTTGATGTCTGTACATACCTAAACTATGGCTACATAGTAATATTCCGATCCCTGTTTTTCTGTCGTTAAAGGCAAGCAAAAGAAAGCAATAAGATGGGATGAAATGGAAATTGCTATCACTAATCTGCATGCTATTGCAGACTGTGGTAGGTACTTGTGACAATTTACTTTTCATCTAGTTTTTATTAAGGATAAGAAAAAAAAGTATATAATGGGGCTCGCATGGGAAGATAACAAATTAAATTAAACATAGAAACTTATATAAAAAAACAAAAGTAAATTGACAATACCGCAAAGGATAAAGAGGTGGCTCAAGAGAAAGATCTGGAAGGATTTGGCGGATGTATTTGCGCAGCAGTGGGACAGTGTAGGTCAGTGATGGCGAACCAATGGCACGCGAGCCATTGATGGCACGTAACAACATAATTTGGGCACGGCATCATTTTAAGAATTGAAATACCTGAGTCATCTAGTGTGCAATAATTTGTTGTTTCACATAAATAAACATAGAAGTGTTAATGTTGATATTACTATTACTTAGAAAAGGTATTATTGTGTTTATTACCAGTACTTACTAATACAAGATTGTTTGTTGGCACGTTATGGTCACATTCGATATTTATTGCGAAAAAATGGCACGTATACGTGTAAACGTTCGCTTCCTCTGGTGTAGGTAAACTAAAAAATAATTGAGCATAAATCAAAGTCCATTACAAGGTCAAAAGGCACCTATTTCAGCATACACAGCAATTCGTTTATTAGTGCTTGGGTAACCATAAAATAAAACTTGACATTTCAAAACAGTGGCAGTGCAATAAAACCGCAAGATTTCGAAATTTTCTTTAAAGTTATTCTCCCCGAGCTTTGAATCCCGGTAATCTAGTCGTAAGTCGTCTGTTGAAGTGTTAAAGTGTGCAATAACATAGCAAGGCGACCAAACCCCACTATGCAAGACTCTTATTTCTCTGTGTGAAATATACCAGAAACCACAAACTGGAATTTCATGTAATACGGACTGAAAATTATGCAACCGGCGGCGTCGCGTTGGTAATGTTGGTATGAACAAAATTTCTTGCGATATACATACATTACGTAAATACCCACCTTTACAAAAAAGAAACGAACATACAAGCCGTATCCATCTGCCTAGCCTTTTTCCAACTATGTTGAGGTCGGCCTCCATTCTAACCGAATGCAGCTAAATACCAGTGTTTTACATGGAGCGACTGCCTATCTGACCTCCACAATCCAGTAACTGGGCAATACGATACCCCTTGGTAAGACCGGCTGTCAGATTTTCGGGCTTCTATCTTCGGCGTAACGACTGTCAATGATGCACAAATGACAGCCGGGACCATCGGCTTAGCGTGCTTTCCGAGGCACGGAGGAGTCTTGGTATGTAAAGATGGTCACCCGTCCACGGCCAACCCCGGCAAGCGTAGCATAACCTGATGGATCGACCAGTGTGGCTGTTAGTACTTAGCCACGAGCTCCACGAACAAACAAGCCGTATACAATCTAAAAATATAACAATAAGTTACCTAACTTGTTACTTAGACAACTTTAAGGTAATTTCCTCGTCATTATCATGGCAAAACAAGTTGACCAATTTATTTTACAAAACACTTCATTACAAACTCCCTTATTGTACACTTTTTTTTACAAATAAATTATCTTTAACTTTTAGATGAAAACAACGACCGATGGTTTAAACGGACGACAAAATTATGGGGAATAAGAAAAGTATGACTGACCTTATAATCTGCATCTTTCTACCCATGGGATAAAAAGAAGATATCGGTAGCAGCGTCAACCATCTGCCAAAAATAACAACCATGCATTAATAATCATCATCAGATTTTCAGCCCGCAAATTTGGGTTTGATATCCAAACTCATTCTACCCCCAGATTTTGCAGACATTCTAAAGTCTTATTATAACTAACAGAATGTTCAGAATAAAACAAGAAGATGCATATTCCGAGCTGAAAACTATAAAAACTGGGGTACCGCAAGGAAGTGTGTTATGCCCAATCCTGTACTTTGCTCTACACGTCATATCCCAGTTTTGTGTCACTTCAGACAGAGTAGCGGTGGCAGTAGTTAGCAATTTTACTACTGGCAAACTGACCACCACGACCGACGCTTCTGTTTTTTAAAAAAAAAGAGAACAAGGGTGGGTATGAAAGAGTTTCTTTTTGAGGGTAGAAAATCATCAGGAGCAAAAAAGAGTGTCAGACTCTTACTGACTAAAACCCATCCATGTTCTTTCCTTAGCCTTTTATGTTCCAGGGTAGCGGTAACCCTTTCGGACAATCCCTATATGCTTCTTTCTACCACTCTTACATACTCCTTTTGATTTTCTTTCTTGTCTAGCAAAAGTATTATGTTACACTTTTAGTTGGCATCTAGCTCATTCATATTATCAGATATTTTTACGTCTCAATTGAACTTCAGACACTCCTAAACAGGTCACAAATTGCCAGAAAATTTCCCACCACCTGGCAGCACATTGAAGAACCCAATCACCTCCAATTGCAATCAATCTATGTGATAAGTGTTCGACCAAAACGATCTCACGTTTGGGCTCCATTTTCGGAAAGCTTTTAAGGGTTTCATCACAACTAGTCACTTCCTATGTATTCATGAGGGGTAGGCTTTATGTATGAAGGCGGATTACGTGCGCTGGCCTGAATAATTAGGTAGATATTAATGTTGCTAGAATTATGTTGAACATTTTTTTTTAATTTTTGTTAAGGTTACCTGTTACAACCAATTTTGTTTGGATTAGGTAGTGGTTTTTGGCCAGTACTCGTATTGGGACGTGTTGTTTAATCATTTGAGAAAATGCCAGTGCTAAGATTTTTTATTTATTTGATCGTTAATTAAAGAGTTACCCTTATCTGTCTAAAACGGTTGATTGGAGTTACCCTTCTACAGTATTGTTTGAATGAAGCTCAGAATGTTGCAAGCATGCTATCCAATGCTGGGACTCAGGCCAGTTGACACAAAATGTGTTTTGAATATTTGGTTCTTAGACATACCACCGGTTTTGTCACATGCCACGATGTTTTCTTTTACCGTTTTGAGAGCAGTGGTGATTAAATGATATGCACAAAAAAAATGGCTGCTTGGAAAAGAACCCACGACCTAACAACTGGTAAATCGCGGCCGTTACCACTTGGCCAAAATGTTATCTTGATTGATAATATTATTTTATTAGCGAATACTAAGAAAATGTTGAAATTTATCCATTTGATTTGTACCTATAATGTTCGCTTAGAAGCGTTCATCAAAATGTTTTATTAATTTGATTAAGACGAGATATATGACTATAAAGTATGAAGGATTGGTTTAACTCCTAAGTCAAGTAAGGTTTGACTTCTTCATAGTCTGTTAATATGTAGTAATAGTTTGTATTAGGAATATTAAAAATCTAAGAAAGATAGTTATATCATATATTACTTACCCATGGAAACAACTTATAAGCAATGCCTCGCTGTAGTGAGCTGAATCGATATCTGTTTCGCTCGGCAGCAAACATATATTAAAGCGATCTGTGTTATTTATTATAGATATTTTTCGGTAGTTAATAACCATCACTATTGCACCTTGAAAATTAGGTGCGCTTTGAGGAATAAAAATATAATATTATTAAATTGAATTTCTGATCGCAACTAATGGTTGCGCTTTGAGGAATAATTTAGTTGCGCTTAAAAATAGGTGCGCTTTGAGGAATACCCCAAATAATCAGCCTATAATGTGCCCACTACTGGGATACAGGTGAGAGGGCATACGCCGTATTATGGGTTGGTTGATGTCACAATATATCTTCGAGTTTTTAATCCTAGGATATGTTGGTTTCCTTACGGTTTCTTTCGAAACTTGGAAAGCAAGAAACATGTACACAGGATATCAACATTGTAATTATCAAAGTATTAATAAAAACCCCACGTACTACACTTATTCCGTTAAACTTTTTTTTATTACTAGAGTAGGTACAGCCAGCACATCAAGTTACGACGAACTCAAATTCAATTCAATGTCAATCGATTTTAAACTTAACTTACAACGTTTTAAGGTTTAAAATTATTTTAAGAAATTTGTCAGTTTGGTAGAACTTGGTGCCGTGGAAACTGTACCAAAACTATATAGTAACTTCTTACTTTGAAGGACATATTGATCAATCTTCTTCCTTAGTACCAAGATCGTGTTACAGTGTGCAGATTCTCAAAAACTATCCCAACGAACAAGTTCCTGAAAGTTTGGAACTCATCATCGATGGTCCCAAGTTTTACCAGCTAAAGTAAACTGCTATAAAGGATATTGGGATCACAATGTATACTTTAATATTTTGAGTTTAGGATAAATACATTTTAAAATTCACATCAGCAAAGATCGTAATCAGATTTCACGCCTCTTTCACAGCTATTTAATTAACGACGAATAATCTAATCGAGAGAGATATCGTCTCTTTAATAAAGATGATCGAACCTAAATGATAACCCAAAATCAAAAATGTTTCTCGTTTAATCGCCTCGAAGCGTTCATATCATCAAAACTGAAGGCTTTGGAAGTCAACAAAAGGTCGTTGGACGTGTTTAGTAATGTCTGCCTCACGAAAATGGAGATACGCATCAGTCATTAACACTTGAGCCTGTCATTTCGCTTGGTCCTTTGAGGCGCCGACAGATTCTACGGTGGGTGTAGCAATTTTGATGAAAGAACATGGTTATTTTGGTAATAACCGCCGGGAATTGAACTATTCAGACGTTAGGTCCGATTTTGAGACCTGCCCGTTTTTGAAGCCAACGAATTTTGGAGATGTTTCTCCTACATGTGACCTGGATTGTGTGAATTGCGGTAAGGTAAGGTATAAAGTTTTAAGTGTTTGTCTTATTCTAGTTTTGCAGTAAAAATGAAGAAGTTAAGAACGTACTGTCTGCCTTAGCGAAATTCATTTCTAAAAGTTTTGCCTCAGTTGTTGAGTTAAAATTCCTGACATGATTGCCTATATTATTGTGGTGTGACAGACAAAGAATTCACACTCTACATCTGCCTGTACATTGCCTACCTAAATATGATAAAAAATCAAAGAAATAGGATTTTAACACTCTCCCTGCCGACAATATATAAAGCTTTTGAAGTTCAGGAGGCCATGGAGGTCGCCGGCGGGTCCCAAATTTGTTGATTGTGAACGCCGTGAGTCAAAAGTTAAAATTATTACAAGAGGCCGTGGGAGCCGCCGGCGGGTCAAAAAAAAAATCTTTTAAGACGCCGTGGGATCCGCCCTGACCTCCAGAATTCAAATAATTTTTACAACTATTGGCGTGCTGTTATGGAAAATGTGAAACTTCTCGTGCGTGTACACGAAACTTAGCTAAAAAATAAAAAAAGAAGCAAGTCAATAGGACCAATAATTGAGTTGCTATGAGACTTGAAAGTGAGGTAAAAAAAATAATCATAATATGAATATTTACGTATTTATTTAAAGTTTTTATGACAAATATCCTCATATCATATCCTGTTCATCACAATCTTTCCATTCTTTTAGTCTACAGGAACGTCGCATAGTTGTCATTAGTGTAGTTTTATTTGCATAACAGTTGGTCATATTTACCATTAGGTTCATAATTTCTTCGTCAATAAACATTAAATAATAATCCAACTCACTGTGGCACGATTCGGGAATATTTTTCAAACCAGCAGTGGCAGTAAACGGGTATTGCTTCTGATGGGTGCCGGTAGGTAGGTACCAATTGTTCGCGCCTCTTGACTGCGCAGGACGGTTTGGTCGCTGACGCGAGCGCGGTGGCGGTAAAACATCGGTGTCAGAGCTTGAATCACTACCAGCCGACGATTCGTTGCTATCAGTACTCAGGTGACTACCGTCTGACTCGGGTATGAAGTTAGGATCTAAGTCAGAGTCGTCCGACATATTGAAAAAGCGATTTAGATTTGTTATCGATGAAAAAGCGGGGGAAAAATGACAATCGCCTGGCCGTGGGGGTCGCCGGCGTCTAACTGCTTATTATTATGATTGGCGTGGAGAATAAAACTATAGGTACATAGATGCAGCGTACCGAACAAAAAAAAAGTGGGGGCTACCGGCGGACCCTATGGCCTGCAAATAAAAGTATTAAAAAATGTGCTTTGGCCTGCTGGACAAAATTTTTTGGGGGTCGCCGGCGGTTCCCATGGCAGGGAGAGTGTTAATAACATAATCTACATAGCATACTTATTTAAAAAGATACATCCGCACTTTTTGAAGTCAGACAACTTTACACCCAATTTTGACAAATGTCCTGTGATAAAATTGTTAGTACTAATATAACTAATCCTAGCTTAACTTCGAATAAGTTCCCACTATCCAATTTCGATCAAAAATTCTAGCTTAATATGACCATAACTAAACTCCATGCAGCTCAATAGCTCTTTTCACGTGCTAAACCTACATTTCCCAAATAAAGCTGCCCCGATCTAGTTCAAATAGTATCTTTACACATGAATGAAACTGAAACGTGGTTTACAGGATGCCTGAATGAAGCAATTTTTGGACATTCGCCAGCGGGTAGCTTCCTTCATATTGTTATGCAATAGAATTTGAATTTTATTCAAATAGGATTGCATTCTGATCGATAGTTTGCTTTGTATGATACAAAGACTATCGGGTCACTTAGGGATTATATCAATACTTAAGGAGACTAAAAACACATCTTCTCCTTCTTCGTGTGGTTAGTGACTAACCTGGTGTCAGAGTTTTTAAGCTGCTTTATGGGCCTCTGACTTAGCTTGACATGCTGTTGAAAAATATCTCTCAGACATGCTGGTTTCCTTACGATGGTTTTCTTCACCGATTTTAAAGCAAGTGATAATTATACAATACGTACATGAATCCGTAAAATCAAAGGTGCGTGACTTGGGTTCGAACTCATAAAAAAACATATGAAAGACTAGGACGGGCATAAACCCAATTCGTCACCCAGCGCCATCTGTCGAACTACACAAATTTTAACTTAATACAAGATCATAATCGCCTTTTCGTAACTATGTTTTGGTTGGCTTTCAGTCTTACCGGATGCTAGTAAATGTTAGTAGTTAGCTATATTATTATCTTTTCATTCTCTGTCAGACTGAGAATAATTGCAATTACTATGAAACAGTATTCGACGACATGGTTGGCGGAGTGGTTGAGCGATTGACTGCTGCGCCGCATGTCGCGGGTTCGATTCCCGCACGGAACAAATATTTGTATGACCTGCAAGTATTTGTTCCGGGTCTGGGTGTTTTTCTATCTATAATATGTAGGTATGTACAGTCAACAGCAAAAGTAGATGATCAAAATCAGAAATTCAATACTAATGAACGGTGTTCCCGAATATATGGCAGCTGTACTAGTAGTATATGTTTGGTATAATTTTCAATCACTAACTGTTGAATCACTCTGACACCACACAGGTCTGCCGCGAACTCCGTTCTTTAGTATTGAATTTCTGATTTTGATCATCTACTTTTGCTGTTGACTGTACTTAGAAAAAAAAAATTATATAAGTAGTTTATCAGCCATCTCGTTACCATAACACAAGCATTAGGTTGCTTAGCTTGGGACTATATGGCGTTGTGTGAAATGTCCATGGATATTATTATAGGTATTACATTTTTAGTATTCTCTACGTTATTCTGCAATCCTATTTTATATGACGCTGCAGCGTTGCGTGAATGGCAGCGAGTTCATTTCTGCGGACACTTACACTCTTGATCAATCTAACCGCGATCAGCTCATCTAAACTGCGTTTAAGAACTGTCTGTGTTCATATTTCATAACAATTAAAAAAAAAACATTTTTCAAATCGGTTGGCAAGCGACGGAGTTATGCCCGAACAAACATAAAAAAAAATACAAACATCCGAATTGAGAACCTCCTCCTTTTTGAAGTCGGTTAAAAACTGACAGCTCTTGAACTCAATTTTAGATGTGCTAAACACGTTTAGTTTAATTGGTGAAATTCGCCCTAAATAGTTAAAACAAAGATCAAGGAAAAATAGTAACAAAAGGAAATGAATCCAATTGACTCGTTTACGTTGTTTCTTCCAAAAATAAGCTATAATATAAAGAAACAATCCTTTTGAGGATTTGATCATAATATCAAGCGACATGATAGTATATATTTATACAAAGGAATGTATGAAATAGTATTAGATAAAGGCAATATTAGGGTACCGTACTCAAATGTCTTTTCTTTAGTTTAACTAATCGATGAGCTCCGTAAGTTTTCAGTAGATTCTTTGCACGATTATTGACAAATGTGTGTGGTTCTTTTCTCAAAACACCTTTTCAGACACTAATTTACAGGGTCTTTTCCCGGTCTGACAAAATTATGTCATGATTTTAAAAGAGAGAGTGAATTTCATAGTGGTCAGATAGGAACCGATCACATCAAGTTTCTATAACATCATGCCTGTAAAACCGCAAGGGTTATGGCAGAGGTGTACATTTTGCCAGTAATTTTTAAATCCTATCTAATAGGAGGTGACCCTATTGCCACCATTCCAGATAGAAAAACCTAATACTTTGTCCGATCTGGGAATCGAACCCAGGAACTTCTACTCAGTAGCGCTTGCGACCACACGAACAACGCGAATCAGTCTAGTTAAAAACATGATTAACGTGTAAAAGTATAATAATATGTACAATGTTACTGATAGAAATATAAAATCATTTAATTAATCAGTCACAAGTTGCCAGTCTAAACCTGTCACCAAGGCGCCACCGTCCGTCCGTCCGTCACAGAGCTGTATCTTTTGAACTGTAATAGGTACAGAGGCCAGCACATCAAGTTACCACAATATTCTGTCAAATATCTTTGATAGTATTTCAACTTTATTGCAAAGACATAAGGTTCATTTTTAATTGAGAAAATTTGACAGTTAGGGATAGCTTGATGTGCTGGCGTGTGTACTTAAAATATTCACAGAATGTAGAATTTTTTTTTAATTACAAAAAATTAGACTAAATATCGTGCGGTGTTACAGAACCCTTCGTATGGTTGATTTTTCCTTTACATCATCTATGTATCTCACATAATTGAAACCACACATGTGTGTCCAAAGCTTTATTCAATACTTTTGTATTAAACCTTAAACAAAAATGAAGGTATACATAATCTTATAAACCTGCCATTGTATACTACAAAAATCACTTAAATGAAATAAATGGGACTTTAAAACAGGGTCGAGAAAAGAATTTACTTGTAGAACAAGTAAATCAAAAACTATGAGAAAAGGACTGGGTCGTATATTACACCGTTGTAGTAGCAAGACTAAGTGTTTCTTTATTTTTATTCGAAAAAATGTGAAATCATTTGTCCATAATTATTAACGGTGGAGTTGCTTGCCCTTTCTTCTCCATATGAAACTTCCTTTTGGAAAGGGCAACTAGAATTGATTCTATTTTTTGTTTATTTTGCCGTTCAAAAGTGCCATTCATGTGCCTATTTGAAATAAATAATTTGTCTCTGACTTTGGTTTTATACTGCTGAGCAATGTCTTAATTCCCAAGGTGTCTTTTAAAAAGAAAATGTATAAAATGCAGATCGATAACTTATTTTTAAATAAGTTTATGAATCAAAAATTAAAACTAATTTATAAATGCAAAAATATAATAACCTAATCTAACTAAGCCAAACTAAAATATGACGTCTCAAAATTCCTCCGAATCGCTGTCGACTGGTAATGTACAGAGGCCAGCACATCAACTTACCACAATCTGTCAAGTTTCTTTGATAGTATTTCAACTTTATAGCAAAGACATAAGGTTCATTTTTAATTGAGAAAATTTGACAGTTAGGGATAGCTTGATGTGCTGGCGTCTGTACCAAGTAGCTGGCGGCATTGCCATGTCGTATGGCAATTCTTAAAAAAAAACACTTTGAATCTTCTGTGTGTATAGCCAAAGTAGTAAATCCTAAAAAATCAAAATCAAAATTAAAAGTCATTTATTCAAACTAGGCTGAAAATCAGCACTTTTTAAGGTCAAAGTTACACAAGACAGTCCCCAAAAAACACCCACCCTTCACCACTATCTAGTGCTTTAAGTAAAATTGCCATAAAATCTAAGGAACAACCAAGCTTCCTATAATGTCGTCACTATAGGAAGTTGAAGAATGTTGATGGAAATGTGAAAAACAAATCAAAAAACCTTAAACTCAAACTCAAAGTATTTATTTCAAATAAACCAATTACAGGCACTTTTAAATTGTCAAGGTGTCGGTCAGTCAGAGATGAAGCTATTTGCCCATTCCAAAGTAGTAGGGTACCTATGGAGAAGAACGGGCAGTAAACATCATGGACACTCTTTTAAACAAAATATGGTTACAAAATGTTGGTTATATAGTTCATATTAATATTATACATGTGAGAACGATGCAGAACGTTAAAAGCATCCGATATAAAATATGTAAAACAATTCAAAAATTAAATAAAACCGTCACCAAATCACTTCAAAAATAATTGCCCACAATTCACTTAATCCTTCCTCCAAGCCATGCGAACATTACACTCCGGTGTGACATAAGACCACACTAACACCGGCATGGCTTGTACCCTGTCAGAAGCACACTGTCGCTGACAAAATAGCTTGTGCTTGGCTTTAAACCCACAAATGGAGACCCGGCTTAACCCTCTGACGTAGATTGAATAAAACACTGTTGATAATACTAAGTTATTTTAAGAAAAGGATTTGTCGAAATCATTTTATATGCAGTTGGGAATTGTATGCCATTTGCGTTCGTTGATATTTGTTTTTTGCAGACTAATTGAACTAATCTGGCGTTTTAATTATTTCTGTTTCTGTTTCTAAAGAAGGAATGAGCTGAATGGTGCTAACCCATACGTCATGTTCGTGAACGGGCGCTGTCAGTAGAGACTGGTCATCTCTTAGTGGCTATGGCTTGTTTTAATTTAATTTTTGAACTGTTTATACATATTTTTTATCGAATGCTTTGAACGTTCTGCATCGTTCACACGTGTATAATAATAATAGGTATGAGTTATGTAACCAATATTTTGTTACCATGTTTTTTTTTTATAGTGTCCGTGTAGTTTCTTGCTCGTTCTTCTCCATAGGTACCTACTGCTTTGGAATGGGCAACTAGCTTTATCTTTCTGATTGACCAAGCCCTTAACAATCAAAAAGTTGGTTTATCTATATATATAAAAGAAAGTCGGGTTTGTTCCCTCCATTATAACTCGAGATCTGCTGGACCAATTTTCATGGTTTTTGTTTCGTTGGATTTGTCTCCGCCCTGAATAGCAGAATACATTTTTAATTTTTTTTTTTCGATCAGCTGCTGATTTTCCTCCTATAGGGTAGGTAGGTAGGGTAGGGTAGGTAGGTAGGTAGGTAGGGTAGGTAGGTAGGGTAGGTAGGTAGGGTAGGTAGGTAGGGTAGGTAGGTAGGGTAGGTAGGTAGGGTAGGTAGGTAGGGTAGGTAAGTAGGTAGGTAGGTAGGGTAGGTAGGTAGGTAGGGTAGGTAGGTAGGTAGGGTAGGTAGGTAGGTAGGGTAGGTAGGTAGGTAGGTAGGGTAGGTAGGTAGGGTAGGTAGGGTGGGTAGGTAGGGTAGGTAGGTAGGTAGGGAAGGTAGGGTGGGTAGGTAGGGTAGGTAAGTAGGGTGGGTAGGTAGGGTAGGTAAGTAGGGTAGGTAGGTAGGGTAGGTAGGTAGGTAGGGTAGGTAGGTAGGGTAGGTAGGGTGGGTAGGTAGGGTAGGTAGGGTAGCTAGGGTAGGTAGGGTAGGTAGGGTAGGCAGGGTAGGTAGGGTAGGTAGGGTAAGTAGGCAGGTAGGTAGGTAGGTAGGGTGGGTATCACAGTTAAGACAGGACAACGTCTGTCGGGTCAGCTAGTTTGAAATAAATACTTTGAATTTGAGTTTAAGTTTGGAATAACTCCTTTTTTTTAAATTAAATTTGACACATAGGTAGGCCATGATGTGGAGAAGGATATAGACTTTTCATCCTAGGTCGCAGACAAAATTGAAGTAAACAGTTAGTACTTAAAAAGACTTTTATTTCTTTCTACCTATCTCTTAAGCTAAACAATACCAAAAAAAAACAACCTTGTAATAAGAATTTAAATAAACATAACGATCGTGTATATCCTTGTTAAGTAGACAACATAAACCTCACTCGATGATATAAAGTAACATCATGAAGGGAAATTGCTCTCGCATTTTTGCCTCAACTTCTGAAGGCAGAAACGTCATATTTTATTCACGACGTTACCATTATTTGCTGCCAAATGCTGTTACAAGTAGGTACCTGGAATTTGATGTAGGTAAGTACTTAAATTATCCTTCTTTCTTCGTGTGGTTAGTGACTAACCTGGTGTCAGAGATTTTATGTTGCCCATGGGCCTCTGACTTAGGTTCAAATGCTGAAATTATAATACAGCATGGAATAATTGGTTTCTGTTTTAGTATAGCGGTATTTTTTTTGAATAAATATGTTTAAGAGATTTTTCAATAATTTTAATTTTCAGAATTTTTAATTTCAGAATTGCATGTTGCTTTTCTACATATATCTACAAGTACATAATATAATGAAATAATAACGAAAACAAAACAGTACATTGAATATTAAAAAAAATAAAAGAAATCACTCCGAGGTTATGCCCAAAATATATTTTAGATTTTTTGTCCAGTTTTCTGTTTGTCCGCGAATATGTTTGGGATTGGCGTAAAAACGGCTTAATACATTTGGATGAAATTGGGCATGTATAATGCTGTTTATAACCTTGATTAACACAGCGTACTTTTAATCCAGGTGGTACGTTCTTGTGCGACATTACACGCGGGCAACATCAAGTGAAAAAATAATATAACTTTGACAAAATCCAATGATAAATACACCTTTAAAAAGGTATTCTTTCTTTTAAAATAACAAGAAACAGTCATTACATACTATCTCAATAAAACCAAAAAAAAATGATTTGCAATTGATTAAAAAGCATCATGCTGAGCAACTGTAATTCAATTTCCCACCCGCACATTAGTGACTGAACGAATTAAAATTTGAATAATTACTCCAACACATAACTATAATTCCCTACAAATG
The DNA here is from genome assembly GCA_951799385.1 of Hyppa rectilinea. Lineage (NCBI taxonomy): Eukaryota > Metazoa > Arthropoda > Insecta > Lepidoptera > Noctuidae > Hyppa > Hyppa rectilinea. The sequence continues at coordinate 1,929,852 of OX637307.1, read as the reverse complement.
AAACACAACACATCAATTACACTAGCTCGACTAAGACACTGTATACACTAGCATACAGAACAATAAAGCCAGTACACACCGCTGGCCGGAAGGTTCCGACAGTGTATACACTGCTCGTTGAGACCGCCCCTTTCGTGTTACTGGGTACGTTAACTACCAGGCTATAGATGTAAGTATGAACCTGCCTTAATATCTGGAATACTCAAGCAGGTTGTATAGAGGTAGAAGTAAGTTACTGCTGGCTCATTTCGCTACTTTAATTACCTTTTATTATGGCTTGCAGTAGTGTTTAATTTCGAGATATTGTTGAAGTTTGCATTTTAATATCACACTTACTATTTTGAAGACGAAAGTTTGTTAGTGTGTATGTTTTTCTACACTCATTCGTTTCTACACTCAAACGGATGAACAGATCTGGTTGAAATTTGGAACAGAGATTGTATATGACCTGGATTAACAAATAGGTTCCCGGTACTACGTTTTCTTGGGGTAATTTCCACCATCCACGCAAGTGACGCCGCTGGCAGAAGCTAGTCGTACATATATATTTTTTTTTAAATTGCTCAAACATTTTTCACTTTTGTTAGCGAGACTGACAGCCCATTGCCTGAAGGTTGCGCCAGACGTACCTACCCGAAACCTACTGTACAGACGCCACCAGCACATCAAGTTTTTCCTATCCCAATCTGTCAAGTTTTTTTGATAGATTTTCAACTCTATTACAAAAGCATAAGGTTCATTTTGAATTAGGAAAATTAGACAGTTTAGGATAGCTTGATATGCTGATGTTTGTAATAGAAATTTCAAACTTAATAGGCAGACCTTCCACCAGATTAAGCGGAATCAAGTTGGCAGGTGGAGTCTACGTCGTAGTTTCTTTAGCACCTTAAAGTTGAATGCCACTCGCACATCACAAAACAATAAAGTTTATTTGATCTTTTGATAGTTACTTAGTTTCAACCTTAGTAACGTTCCAATTTCCTTTGTAACACTTCAAGTTAATAGGGGGCTGGGCACGCCGCGATAGTGGTGGTAGGGCCCCTCTTTGAGGAGTGGCTAGAGAGGCGTCACGGCGCCCTCACCTACCGCCTGACGCAGGTCTTCATCGGACATGGATGTTTCAGGAGGTTCCTGCACATCATTATGCGGGAGGAAACGCCCGGGTGTCACCACTGCGAGGATCGCCCAGAGGACACGGTAGAGCACACGGTAGAGCACACGGTGCAAACCTGCCCCGCTTGGGCGGAGCACCGCCGCGTGTCCTCGTAGAGGCGATCGGCGGCGGCGACCTCTCGCGCCCGGCCCTGGTGCAAGCCATGGTCCGGGGCTAGAGGGAGTGGGAGGCAGTCACCTCCTTCTGCGAAACAGTCATGCTCGCGAAGGAGGTAGCATGTTTCCGTATGACTGTGATGTCGACGACTATTATAGCATAGCATAGTTCCTACTGCTGGGATTCAGGCCTCCTCTGGGTGAGACGGAGTGCGCCGTAGTCCACCACGCGGGCCCAGTGCGGATTTACGACGATTGTTATAGAGAATGGGGACGATGACTATTTTTTTATAATTAATCCGTAAGCTAGATTATCAAAAAATATTGGACACGTATTTTTTATTTTTTTACGTAATCCAAAGATTACGTCTATACATTGAATTAAAATGTGGCATGACGTCACAAGCATGTAGTTTTTATACTTACTTGTGACGTAGCGAGCCCCACTCTCAACTTCAATTTGTTTTATCTAAGTAATTTTCGAGGCCGGCCCAGTAAGAGGTGGCGAGACGACCTAGACGCATACCACAAGGGATGGATCGAGGTGGCTCAAGTGAAAGATGTCTGGAAGGATTTGGGGGAGGCCTTTGCTCAGCAGTGGGACAGTGTAGGCTAAATAAAAAAAAAAAAAAAGTAATTTTCTATAAATATGATAAAGCAAAAATACGTGACAAATATTTTTTTATTAGCTGATTGACGGACTAAATTTATAACTTCTTATTTTTTTCGTAGGCAACTTTTAGGGAAGACCCTATTCATTTCATATCCCAATACACTTGCACATAGTTATTATTAATAATTTAAGTTATGTAAATAATATTATGTGTATTAAAATAGAGTTACATTGAGGAGATAATAAAATAGATATTTAGATTCCAATTGATTCAAATATAATGCCGTTAAACTTATCTGTACAATATACTCACATGGTTACTTCGTCCAATATCCACCCTTATCATACCTAATTCTGTCCTATCACACAATCAACCAGCCGACCTCCCGATACAAAATTATCTGGCTTCCGTCCCTTCCTTGATCTCAGCAACTAATCTATTTCCTCTACTGAGATTAGCATTACATCTGTCCCTTCCTTATGTAATGATAATATTATGTGAGCTTCCCAGTATATTATTTGATAAAATAAATATATGTATTTATTTTTGTGTGTTTTACTATGTTATAAATAAACTAACTTTTGCCAACGGCTTCGCCCGCGTGTATGTAGAAAAGTATCCCACAGGAACCGTACATTTTTCCGGGAGAAAAAGTAGCTTATATGCTATTCCAGACTATAATCTATATTTGTGCCAAGTTTTACCCAGATCCGTTAAGTTGTTTTTCTGTTTATTCGTTACAAACATACTTACAAATCTTTCCTCTTATAATATTAGTATAGATATACAACGTGGCGCTACTATGGTGTGGTGACACTAATTTAACACACGGGTAGGGCTAGTGCACAAAATCATATAAATGTTGATAGCGTAAAATAAATCGCAAATTGAAAAATCTTTTTTTTTTTCAAACAAAATATTAATAAAATCGATACGCCTAATTTTTGCCGTTGTTTCATCCGAATAGTATTGCTAAGTCGTTTTTATTTCTTTGATGAATGTTATGATCCGTCACCCCGGCAAATGACCGCTGCGCGACAGTTATTTAAGTGCAGGTTTATTTATTTAAGTTATTTAAGGCAGTCAGTAAGAGTCTGACACTCCCTTCCGCTCCACCCAGAGCGGGAGCAGTCATTGGATGATTTCCCAGCCTTAAAAAAAAAAAGGTTGCTGTAAGATGCTCTTTCTAACATTTAAAATATATCCGAAAATAATAACGTTTAATGGAAATAGACTGTCTTTATGAAACGAAAATTGTAAAAACGTTAAATTAATGTCACCATTGTAGCGCAAAGTTGAAAAACGAATGTGTGTTAAATTAAAGTCACCATTGTAGCGCAACTTTCTAAGCAGTTGTGTAATGAAAAGCAAAAACGAACACTATATTTCATGCCAAAAAGATGTTTACAGTTAAAACAGAAAAAGTTACATCCGAATAAATAAATTCAATTATCAGTCTGTTCGCCTCATAACTATTCAGTAAATCCCCACTAATCTCATTCGCGCTTAACCAAAACAATTGTCTCCATTCATAAATCAATGACATCATTAAAATAGGTTAACAATCAAAAACAGTTTATATTAGCCCCATGTTAACCGATATTGTCGTTTCAATTATGCGCGGATTGTGGACAAGAATTAATATGTATTTGTTACAATGCCGGTGTCGGTGGCACCCGCCTGAATCCGGTTAAAACTGGTGTAATCCGCCCAGAAGCGGCCGAAAGCGGATTTGTCCGATCATGATTGGCTGAATTTTAGCGTCGTGTTGCAAAATAATTAAAGATGAATGTTACCGTGTTTTTGGGGTGAGTATGTAGAAATAAACGTCCTATGAGAGATTTACTGGATAAATTGCAGTTTACAATCATAAGCAACCTACTTACACTACATAACGTAGTGTTTATATTATGAAGACAATTTAGTTTTTTTAAATAAACTGTGTTTTTAGTACTTACATAATTAATTTTAAAATTTGCAGAAAAAAATTCAGTTTTGTCGAGGCTGACAGCCCGTAGCCCGAAGGTTGCGCCTGACGTACCTACCCGAAGCCTACTGTTCGTAGAAAGGTCGAACTCAAAAGCAGACCTGCCACCAGGTTAGGCGGAACCAAGTTCTGGCCCGCACTGGGCCCGCGTGGTATTATGGCCCACTCTCTTAGAGAGGAGGCCTGTGTCCCATCAGTGGGCACATTATAGGCTGAGCATAATGATGTATGTGTTTTAGTATTATAGTTCATTAAATATAAGCTTCAAGACTGCAATTCATATTTTTAAGCGCGTAAGCTTGACAAAAATACGTCGATCTTGTAACACACTATCAAAAATCACGAGCGCACAGAACGCCGCAATATTCACTTCCTATTGAAATCCCTTTATTTATTCCACACTCACCCTTCCACTTTTATTAAAAAAAAGATATAGTAGAAGAGTTCTCGTATCAAATTCTGTCCGATCCCCGTAGGAGATTGAGCAGTAAAACGACATTAACCGACCCAAAACATCACCGGATGAGAATTCGCGTCACGTCTGAATCAAGTCCCATAAGGATTGAGTTTGTGGGCCAAGTTTCAATGTCGACTGCTAAAGGTTTTTTTTCAGGGGATATGTACTTAGATGCTCAAACAAAACACAAAGCCATATCACGATCCCTTTCGCTATTTAATTTCAAACGTGGAACGCTTATGGATGTGCGTGACAGCAATGTTTGAGACTATTCTTATAAACTATCATTTTATCTCATCCTTAGGTCATTGTCATCACAATATTTTCACTTAAAATTCGTGACCAGAAGATCAATTCTCATATTTTCTGATAATAAATGTCACCAATGTAACTGAATGCGATCAGCACATTTAAAACGCTTTTAAGAGCTGTCAGTATCATTATTTGTTGATTGCGTTCAGTTTATTTTCATCGGTGAAATCTGCCCTTAGTGTCAATAAAAGAAATAAAAAAGTGTCAATGTCACATAATTATGTGAAAAATTAAAAGCCTTGTTTTGTAAACTATTTGTATGCAGAATAGCCGAAAACTTGAACTAGAATGTACGTAAATCAATAATTTTTCCTTCGGTTTTAGCTACTATTTATTTTTTTAATCACTTCTTCAACAACACTCAAAATCATTATGTTGTACCTTTAAAACAAGACATAATAATATCAAATGTTAGTTAAAATATGCAAAACGCATTACAATAATGCTCCCATACTCACACAATATACTCCAGACATAATTATCGGCCAGAGCATTTTCCATTTCTAAACACATAACTGTCAGGTTCAGCGTCCACAGCTATTGAATGCAGAGAGTGCAAGCAAGAGTACTGAATGAAAACAGAAAGAAATAAGCACATAACATCACGACTGTGATCCTTGAAGTGTTAGGCAGAGGTGTACACACGGCTACACATCAAGCTATACATTTCCAGTTTAAGCTGATCTCGCATTGTATAGGATTTCCGTACGATGCGAGACCAGCGTAAACTGGTTTTGTATAGCTTGATGTGCAGCCGTGTGTACCAATACACCCACATTTCGCCAGTTCTGTTTAAGTCCCATGTAATGAGGTGTGAGCCTATTGCCATCAACCGAGCACTTGTCATTGGATGATTTCCAAGCCTTAAAAAAAAAAGGACTCGAAACTAGGACCTCATACTCAGCAGTAGTGAATGCGAGCACTAGACCAACGAGGCAGTCTAGAAAGAATTTAATAAAAAATCATAAGTATTTTATCAAAAGTTTAGTCATTCATTTAACGTTAAATACATATTTGAATATTCTGTTTTTAGAATCCTTTTATGGACTTGTATGGGTATGCGCTCACTACTTCAACTCCGTGGTGTCATCTCGCCTGTATGCCTCGATTGTAAGCCCTCCACGCGCAGACGGTGGGTGACAACTCGCTGCTCGCATACTTGCCATAAGTTCACTCCAATGCGAGTTGCAAGGTCGACAGGTTGACCAAGCATCGTTTATTGGTGATGCACGCGGCGGCCACCCATGGACCATTTATCGACAATGAGGGACGCCGTGTGACGAGGCGCTGCGGGGTGGGTGCCGTGTGACTTTAATGACCTTTAAACCATTTCGAATTGTATTGAAAAAGTTCCGAACTGACCCCAAATAATTTGGGGACGGGACGATAATGGAGAATAATAAACAGTAGCCATCTTGATCAGAAACCGACTGCTATTTACTTGGGATCCAAAATAAACACGAGAAGCTAACATATTCCCAAAGCCATTGGCTTAGAACATTCTTTGGTAAATATAGAATTAGGTATTGCATGGGTAATTAACGTCAATACAGTTTTGTCAAGTCAATTCTTCCAATTGCGAATCAAGCGGGACGATAGAGGATGTTCATAATATTTTTATGGAGTATACAGTCTATCAAGCTATTCTCAATATATGCAACTTTGCCGGCGACTTCATCCGCGTGGATTTTTTTAAATAAGCCTATGATACTCAGAGATAATGTAGTTTCCCATTAGTGTAAGAATGTTCGGTATCGATTCCGTTGTTCCGTAGATGATCCCTACGTTCAAAGTTACAAATCTAATAATATTTGTAAAGATTAATTTTTATTCTTCTTTTTCTTTTCGTGTGTTAGTGACTACCAAGGGTTATCGTATTACCTAGTTACTGGGTTGCGGAGGTCAGATAGGTAGTCGCTCCGTGTAAAATACTGGTATTTTGCTGCATCCGGTTAGACTGGAAGCCGACCACAACATAGTTAGGAAAAAGGCACGGCATATTATCAGCAGTTGAACTTATCTGAAAGTCATGAAACGTGCACTTATTTTCATAAACTAATCTTATCTTTGGTTTTCATAACTGCCAAAATGTGGGTGCAACTCTATCTAACCTTCCAGGGAAAACAACACGTGAAGTAATGATGCTTTTAAGTTATTTTTGAAGCTTTAGAAAAGACACTTCTACTCATCAATACGTTTTTACAAACTCTCCAAAGTGCATAATTAACTCCATTTACACTGTCTAACCGCCAAAATATCACCCTTAACGTGTCGTGCACCTCAAGAAAATGTGTCTAAAGTTGATTAAGCAGTTTGGATGCCAAGTCCGCATTCCAGGGATCTTGAGTTCATACACCTTTGTATGAACAAGACTGGCCGAACAAGGTAAACGGCCATATTGATCCCACGTTATACTACGGTTTCTTTGAAATCCCTCGTTTAATAACTTCATATATAAAATTTTATGAGCTCGTGGAGTTTTATTAGTGGTATTTTTGTTTGATTTGCTGATTCCGAATTCAATTTGGAACTGCGATGTTCTTTTTTTTCCTCTGGTTAGTGACTAACCTGGTGTCAGAGTTTTTATGCTGCCCATGGACCTCTGACTTACGAGTAGCTTTACATGTTGTTGAGAAATATCTCTCAGACCTGCTGGTTTCCTCACGATGTTTACCTTCATCGATTTATAAGCTAGTGATAATTATACAATACGCACATGACACCCAAAAATCAGAGGTGCGTGCCCTGGACTCGAACCCGACACCATAACTTGGCAGTCCGATGGTCACACCACTGGGCTATCACAGCTATTACTACTACTACTATCTATCTACTCCTGCGATGTTGAAGTACATCATCATACATCTCAGTTTGAACAGGGAATCTCAGTAACACCATTGTTAGTTTCATGTTTTATGCAAAGCGGTTCTTGTCTGACTTACATCGCTTTGAGAGAACTCAGATTGAATAGAACTGTGGTATCAAAATACTACCTACCTTTTATGTTCACATTTGAATCAAAAGCAAAATAAAAACGAGCTATTATAATACTAAAAATTCCCCTACACAGAATTAACATAATATCCACACTCCGTTTTATACGAAAGCAACAAAAACAAAAATATACAGAGAGCGGCGTCACCTCCAAAGGAAAAACTGAAACGCTACAATCCATATAAACTTCAGCGGCACTTTTATGATAATTTACCAGTCGGGAGACAGCTATTACTTAACATATAAAATGCAGAAAAAAATACCAACACAAATTATCTTCAGAATGTTCTCCGAAGGGCCATAAAATGCAGCCTTGCTTATCGACCGAACAGACAGTTAAATAACTCCGCTTCTTCGCTCAAAGATCGTGAAAAGGACTGAAATATTTCTAAAGATAAATTCCTGACTGCTATCGTTATGTAGGTACTCGTTGGCATGAAGTTAATATAATGGAAATTAAAAATCTACTAGAGTTACTACTTACTAGGGATACTGTCTTAGTTTATAATGAAAACGAAGATCCTGGAACGCCTGTTTTAAACAAATCTTCAAGAAAAATTGTAAATTGAAGTGCCTTGAGTGAATAATAAGCTAATACAGGGTGAAATTGAATTCATGGACAATATTTCAAGGGGTCATTGTACTCGTAATTTTGAACAACTAATAACTCATCATCATCATCATTCTCCTGCCCTTATCCCAATTTATTTGTAGTCGGCGCAACATTTGTCTTCTTCTTCCATACTTCTCTATTAGTCGTCATCTCGATAGTCACTCCCTTTCTAGCCATATCATCTTTCACACAATCCATCCATCGTTTCTTTGGTCTCCCTCTACTTGTATAGCCATCCACATTCATACGCACAACTCTCTTGACAACATTTTCCTCATTCCTCCGCATAACATGCCCCTACCATGACAACCGATTTCCACACAACTTTTCGGTCACCGGTGTCACTTTCAGACTTCCTCTTATATACTATGGGAAAAAGTTTGAAATCGCGACAAAAAATCAGCTATATCATCATCTGCCTAGCCTTTCCTAGCTATGTTGGGGTCGGCTTCCATTTTAACCGGATGCAGCTGAATACCAGTATTTTACATGGAGCGACTGCCTGTCTGACCTCCGCACCAACTGGGCAATACGGTACACTTTGTTAAGACTGGCTGTCAGATTTTCGGGCACCACTGTCACGACTGTCAAAGATACACATATGACAGCCGGGAGCAACGGCTTAACGTGCTTTCCGAGGTACGGAGGAGTCTCGGTATGTAAAGATGGTCACCTATCCACGGCCAACCCCGGCAAGCGTAGCTTAACCTGAAGGATCGACCTGTGTGGCTGTTAGTACGTAGCTCAAAATATATCTGGCAACTTATTGTACAGTACCGTATAATAAGAACCGAATATTAAAACCACAAACAGAAAAAGCATAATTAAATACTCCAATACTACACTATCGATAAAACAAAACGCGATCAATTTTATCTCAACAATCTTACTACAATACAATTAAACGAGAACCAAATCAAGTCTGCAGACGCTGATTCACTACAGTTTAAGACAATGCAGTCTCCATTAGCAAGTAGCGAACACGACCAACAATGGACCCGCGAACAATGAGACATTTTCATCCACAATAGCTTTTCCTGAATATTGCATTTGACTATACTGCGTCACAGAATCTTAATAGCGAACGCTCTTTACTCCTACCTCGTATACTTAAGCTCACAACTTCCAAGTGATACTTTAAGTTTCTACTTCGGTTCTCATACAAAACTTTTGACGTATTCTCATACATATTTAACAGCGGTGGAAAATGAATGGTGTAATTCAAAGGTATACGAATATGAATACGGCCCCTTTCGGAGAATTTCAAATTAACTAATCCTTTTTATGTTTAATTTTAACAATGTACATAGTTGTTTGCGTAACGTATACAATATACATACATTTATTATGATACGCTACTTCACTGGTTTACGACTTCAACTTTATCTTCTTTACGGATTAGGTAACGGAGTAGATTTTCAAGTCGCAAGAAGCTTTTTCTAAGCCTGCCTTGTTTTTTAGTGTTATACCCAAGGGGTAAAACGGGACCCTATTACTAAGACTCCGCTGTCCTTTCGTCTGTTCCGTCTATCACCAGGCTGTATCTCATGATCCGTGATAGTTCGAAAGTTAAAAAGTTTCTCAGATGATATATTTTTTTATTTAAGGGCTCCCACACAACAAACGTGATTTTTATGTCGTTTTTATAGATAACGGTACGGAACGACTCGCACTTGGCCGGCTTTTTTTATTTTTCATATTATTTAAAAGTGCTTTATTAAATCTTGCAAAAAAAAAAACATTGTTCATTTTGTATTTATAGTTAGTTGCAAATTTATTATATCTTCCTCTCAGTTGCATACATATTATTATTATTTTATTGATACTGCCTCTGCTATTAAATACATCATGCATAATTAATTATCTCAGTGGTATACTCTCAGTGGCAGCGGTAATTTCTGACTGGGTTGTGGAGGTCAGATAGGCAGTCGCTCCATGTAAAATACTGGTACCTATTCATCTGCATCCGGTTAGAATGGAAGCCGACACAAATATAGTTGTGAAAAGGCTAGGCAGACTGATTGAGTGGTATGCCGCCTCAAGAACACAGAGGATCGGGACTTAAATAAACTCATAGAATAACAAAATTCACAGAAAGCCGAGAGATTGGAAATAGGAATGTCAAGTAACAGTAGAAGCGGACAACTGACATTAATTTCGAAATAGACTTGCCAATAGCTTTACTATAATGGTCGCAATGTTACCCTTATCTTTCTATACATCGATACCTTCAGGCTCAAAGGGCGTATCCACCAAAACACAACTTTAGAGTAGAGCCAAAAACCAAAAAAAACATAACAGTTATCCGAAATAACTCTTTTGTGTTACTTATTGCTAAAAAAAAATGCGAAAGACAACCATAGTAAGAATTATGAGATAAAGAACATGGTAGAATATTATCTGACTAATCCCGCTGTCCCGTCAGGCTTCGGCCATAACGGGCTCCTTTAAATGTTTTAATACACCCTAAAAAATAAAATAAAGCAGTCGGTTATGCCAAAAAAGGGGTTATTGTAAACTCGCCATAATGAAAATTTGCCACAAGTAAAAATTATAGTAAACTTGCCACAGTGACAAAATAATTCACAACATACATAACACAACACATAGTAAACTCGTCACAGGTAAGTCAAACTTGTTTTGGATGTACCGACAGTAAAACAATATTCATTCAACATTATAATTGTTTAGTAAAAGTAATGTAGTTTCCGAATAAAGAAAAAGAAGAAAACTGTATAAAAAAATATGATCCATGGGCAATGTGGCCATGGCCATTAAACACTACTACTTCGTTTGCTATATAGGTACTTTTAAAGCTGTGGCAAGTTTTCGTGAGACAGATAAGACTGTGGCGAGTTTACTATAATTTTTACTTGTGGCAAATTTTCATTATGGCGAGTTGACAATAACCCCAAAAAAGAAGCTAACCGTTAAGGGTGTAAATAGCAATTCATACAAAACCAATTAACAATTTCATGACGTAAATTACAATCTCTTTGAATTATAGAAACAAAATAATGATGTTCTGATGCTACAAACCTTTTGCTAATAAATGGGTTGTGTGAAGCAATTGAAGTTTCTATAAGTGGCTGTTTAATACTTTTGATAAATATTTTGGTACAAACATCGACTACAAAACTAGTTTTTGAAATGAGACATCACAGAAAAGGGTTGTTGTACATTCGTCACTAAGTAAATTCGTCATATTTTGAAAAATCCATACATTGAAAGTAAATTCGTCACACGTATTTAGTACAAAACCCTCTTTTCAAAAAAATTATTCTTAAAGTAGCGAGTGCAACCAAAATTTTTATTTAAACCATTAACTTGAAAACTGTGATTTCTGTGTAGATGTAAGGTAAATTAGTAAACGTGCTGTGATTATGAAAAATAAACAACATTCTCATTCTACTTCTTGTTTATTTATTTTTTGCTATCGGTACGGATTATAACGATGTGACGAATTTACAATAAACAAAATTAATATATTGGGAATTGTGACGAATTTACTTTGTGACGAATGTACAACAACCCACAGAAAATCTGAATGTCATTTGTGAAGAATAATCTGCATCATTATTTTGTACCCACGTCTATATAATATTGACACCTACAATTATTTTATTATGATGTTCTTTAGAATGTTGAGGTATTGTGTGACACGAGGGAAAATATTATTTTTACGCAGTGTTTTTCCATTCCAATAGAGGTTTTATATTAAACTAGATATCCACGCGACTTGGTCGCCGTGTATTTCAACATATTTTAATACAAAATATCTAGAACCAAAGGTATCTTAGGATCTTTTCCAGGTCCTCCTTTTTGCTGGTTAATAACGACTAGCTGATGGCCTCAGTTTTACCTGTATGAACTCTATTTGTTTTTCTAAAATAAGGAGCCTATAGTTACTCCTCATAACATCAGCTTTCTGACAGTGAAAGTCTCGGCAAAATTGATCCAGCCAAGAGAAACAGACATGATCATTATCATCTAAAGCCTGACTTCACCCACTGCTTAGCATAGGCTTCTCATCTCTTTTACCAATCTCACGTGAAACAAAAGAAAACAATCAGACAGACACAAATTAACTTAGTACCGGTTTTACTAGCATTTAGTAAAAAGTTGTTATTTTATCCTTACGAGCAATACATATTTTTTATTATATTTATGTATTGGTTTTGGTGAAAGGTTACAGACAAATATAGGCACCTACTTTTGCATTTTAATTAAGTTTAGATCAAACTACTCCAAATTGTGTCAACGTTCAAGTACCGACGTCATATCCACTCAAAAAACGTAGTACCATTTTCTCACTGAACCCAACGCTTTCACACCAAGAGCTATGAAATTGAATTTTCCCATCAACGTTACTAGAGGATATTCTTTATATCTGATATAGAAACATAATACAATATCAGCAGAGTTTCCCTCTCACGTACTAGACGCGTGACGATCGGTCACGGATGGTTGCAGCAACTTAGCTACTGGTACAAGTTGTGCTGAAATAGCGAATAGCTTTGTTGCGTTGGTTGTTGCATTAACATAAGTTGCAGTGTCAGTAAGACGTGATGGGGAGCTTTCTTTGTTGGAGGACCAGCGGCTCTTTGAAAAGTCAATTCTATCTCTCTCCAACATAGTACAGACTATATGTTTTTTTTTTCAATTTTTTTGCAATTATTCTTCTTGAATTTTATTGCATCAGCCGAGACTTTTCCCAACTATGTTGGGGTCGGTTTCCAGTCTAAGCGGAATCCATAAGATAAATAAAATATTGGTAATATCAATATTTTACATGGAGCGACTGCCTATCTGACCTCCACAACCCAGTAACTGGGTAATACGATACCCCTTGGTAAGACTGGCTGTGAGATTATCGGACTTCTGACGACCCGTAACGACTGTCAAAGATGTACAATTGATGATATTATTGCATAATATATGTATTTGTATAGATGAGTGTTTTAAGTTTTATGTATGTATTTATTGTGTATTGTATGTAAATGGTACTGTAGAGGATGGAAGATCCTCTACTGAGGGGGCTCAGTGGTAGAGCGTGTAATGTGGGTATAGGGCTTCTATACTATGAAGAGAAACACGGATGGACACACATGTATTATATTTTCACTTTGTTATAACGAATACATCTGTTCAGCTTCGCTGCGGGACGTCAAGTCTAGAATGTATAAAATCCTAATCTATTCTTAAAACATTTGAAAGGTTCGAATGCCGTCAGATAATTTCCAGCCTTGTACAACATAAGGTTTTACTCTAAGGCTCTACAGTACACTATTGGACTACCTCCAGTATCTTTTCTTTCTCCCGTAATCCATCCAAAGGTTGTTTTTACAAGTTATAAATGTATAGATACTCGTATCTGTAATTTTACATAATAAAGAATATTCTATTCTATTCTTAAAGTAAAAACTGTCAACCGGCAAAGAAAGAAAGCATAATTGACCAGATGGCTTTATCTAACTCGTGGATTTTGTTTGACTACAGTTGTATTAGGATAGAAAATATCCTCCTAACCAACCCTCCTAACCTATTCTATCTATCCTAATACCTCTTAGACATTTTCACAAGTCTATTAATAATAACCAAGGTGGCGCTGTCGTTTTTAAGACATTTTAGAAGAAATGCCGAAGAAAATTTAAATAATCTGACTTTCTGTCAAAGTTCAGAAATTCTCTTAAATTAGACGAAAGTGGTACTAGAAACAGTTCAGCAAGTTCTATCTATAATAATTCTAATTAACACTAAAATATCGTTGTCCAAGGGATAGAACACAGCCGACACCGGTGACCGCAAACAGGGATCCCTGACCACAAACTGTAGCGTTGACATCGTGCCAACGTAAGGATTACCGGCACCCGAGCTCTTAGGGCAAACTTTGAGAGAAGTGTTTTAAATTGTCTCATTGGAAATAATAACGACATTCTGTTGCAGTGAATAGTTGTTTATGAAATAGTTAAAGACTCAGATTGAAAAGTTTACACGTAAATGTCGCATTGCAGGTCAAGTTTTTTTGGTCAGCAAGAACTAATGTATGTACTTCTTCAGCCATCAACGTTGGGCTAAAACTCACCCAAACACTTAATTTTTGGCATAGTATCTAGTCCATTTAATGACAGATTATCCAATATAACAACGCAATCCAACCAATTATTAATTCACAAATTAATGTACGCTACATAAATCGGCTGCTAAACGGGTGTTAGTGAGGGAAGGCTTAAGGCTTGTTAGTGAGGGAAGAATTCCATGATTTATTGAGGTTATTATATGATCTCTGTTTTCCTTTAATAAAAGTCAAGATCCCTATACACAAACGACCACAATGGATATCAAAAGGTATCAGAGTTTGCTCTAAGCGTAAACGTCACTTACTTTGGCAATACAGAAAATCACCCAACAAAGAATTTAAAGATTCATACAAGGTGTATAATAGAAGATTAAAAGCAATAATTAAGTTAACGCAAAAGTCTCATAACGATTACTATATTAAAACCTCGATAAATAAAGCGAAAGCTACATGGAAGGTGATCAATAAATATAAAACTAGTGTAAATCAGCAGTTTCGAAAAGTTGACAAAATAAATATAAACGGTAGAACAATCACAGATCCAATCGATATAGCTAATGAATTCAACAAATTTTTTACAACTCAAATACCAAATAAACACTTTGTTAACAAAAGCCCACACTCTGGAGTTACATGTAAAAATTCAAACTCAATCTTCATGAGCCCATGTACCCCTGAGGACATCGTTCAAATTATAAAATCCCTAAAAAATACAAATAGTGCGGGGTATGACGGAATATGTACTAGAGTGATTAAGGTAGTGGCGGAAATAATAGCGCCAATATTGTGTCATATCTTTAATAAATGTATTGAAGGTGGGGTCTTTCCAAATAGATTGAAATTATCCGTTGTCATTCCAGTATTTAAAAAACAAGATAGAGAAGATGTGAATTGTTATAGACCAATATCTCTAATACCTATATTATCAAAAATTTTCGAAAAAGTCATCTATAATAATCTGTATAGTTATTTGGAAAAAAATAATATTCTTACGGAGGAACAAATGGGGTTCAGGAAAAATAAAACTATGAATAACGCATTTTACTCTTTCTTCAATACGGTACTAAAAGGCATGGATAGTAAAAAACATGTCTCAGCGCTTTACATGGATATGACAAAGGCCTTCGACTGCGTTGATCATGAAGTCTTATTAAATAAATTAGAAGCTTATGGGGTACGTGGAAACGCTAGAGATCTCATTAAATCATATTTAAGTAACAGAGAACAGCAAACTGAAATATCTAGCATTTCACATACCACAAAAGTAGAAAAGAAGCACTTATCGACACCAATAATAGTATGTAAAGGTGTACCACAAGGGAGTATTTTAGGCCCTCTGCTCTTTATTATATATATTAACGACCTCCCCAAATGCATCAAATCGTCCATGGTTTTGTATGCTGACGATAGTACTGTGATAGTTGTATCTGAAGACCCAATTACACATGAACATCAAATAAACGATACACTACTATCTATAGTTAATTGGCTAAATTTAAACGAACTTAAAATAAACCTAAATAAAACATTTGTAATGACTTTCAAAAATAAAAATTCTAAATTAAATACATTCAATATACGTTATGAAGACCTAGATATAGAAAAAATTAATACTACAAAATTTCTTGGACTACACATAGACTCAGATATGTCATGGAAGACTCATGTTGAACAAGTATGTTTAAAACTAAGTAGGTATTCATATGGTATCTATATGCTTCGTAAAGTTGTTAATCAAAATGCACTATTATCTGCTTACCACGCTTACGTTGGTTCAACACTGAGGTATGGAATAATGTTTTGGGGGAATGCCACTGATAGAGAATCAGTATTTAAAGCCCAAAAGAAGTGTATCCGGGCAATCTGTGGACTAAAACCTACTGATACTTGTAAACCACATTTTATAAATTTGAAAATATTGACATTCGCATCATTGTATATTTATGAACTAGCTTTAGACATTAGAAATAATATAAATAAATATGAAACATTAAAAAGTACCAGACTTGCCAGTATACTTCGAGCAATACCCCATAGAACGGCTATGTTTGATAAAAGTGTATTCTGTATGGGCCCTAAAATATATAATAAATTACCTAGTCATATTAAGGAAGCAACGAATCTTAGGGCATTTAAAAATAGGTTAAAGCTTTATTTGATCAATAAAGCCTATTACAAAGTGAATGACTATTTGAATGATAAATGTAATTAATTTTCAATAAATGTTTAATAATGTGTATGTATAATAAAATATAATTAATAATAGTAATAATGTATCAAAATGTAATAGGTAATGTATGAAATGTAATATGTATGTAGTAATTGTATCAAATGCTCGAAATAATGTGTATATTTTAGTATAATGGATATTTGCACACCTATTAAGGTAGGATATGGTCAGAACTTTTAATGTATGTACCACCTCATGTAACTACCCATATTCAAGCAAATAAATGATTTGAATTTGAATTTGAATTTGAAGGCAACTTCAGATCGTTATAAATCCATGTTTCCCACTATGTTTTTCTTCACTATCCAGTGTTGTTTCAGATTACCTACTTACCAGTTAAGAACACACAATCTGTTAGCTTGAGAATCCCTTAATCTCCGGACCACCACTACAGACTATCCACTGGAATACTTCTCATTATTAAACGTCAGATGGCCAGCAAAGTTGGCACGCTATCAATGCCAGGAGTGGTAACAGCACAGTGGCGAGCTTGTGGTTACCTGCCGTCATTCTACGTCGTGTGAAGTCAGCGAATACAATTCATTATTGCACCGTTTACGCGTTCGCTTTATAACGAGGTTTAAGCTAGGCCGGTTGTTGAATACCGCCTTGTGTGCCCATCAGGATATTGTATTTTCAGTCGTGTCAGTGTATTTATAGGATAAAATATTTCGCATCATGTGGAAAGACAGCTTACTTCAAGCTTACGTCACTCACTTTTTCTCGGTGAGATCTTTACAGAGTAGACCGGCTGTTGTCATGTCGCCATTGATCTGTTAATCTTTGTATCGGTATTGTATAAGAAACTATTTTATTTCCATTTGAAATAAGCCATTTGAAGCACTGATACTTCTCGTTTTTTAATTTTAATTTTTTTGTACAGGATTCGTATTATACAAAATGGCAATACTTATCACTGATTTGGATTGGATTGTATAAAGTTGTGCAACTTACCAAAATTCTCTTCTACAGTTTTACCTTTCGGCCGAAAGTGCAAATGGGTTCTTCAATTTATCCTGGCTTCTGAAATTAAACTCACTCTATGTAATCAAACAGTGTTCCCATTTTAATGACAAATTGGTTATGATGGCGGATATTCTCGTAATATGTCAAAAAAAAACTTTAAACTTAACCCATTTCGGCCGCATGACATTTTGACCTTGAACTGGCTTAACGTAGTCAATGGAAAATTAGGTCAGCTCATACTATTTTTTTTAACACTTGATGTGAGATTTATCTTACCCAGCATCTTGCTCATCTATTTGATAAACAAACAAAGGCTTTGCTCAACACGTATCAATTCAGCTCAATCAATCTGCATAGCCTTTACCCAACTCAGTTGGAGTCGGCTGCCGGTCTAACTCACTGCAGCTAAATACCAGTATTTTACATGATCGACTGCCTATCTGACGTCCAGTAACAGGGTAAAACGATACCCCTTTGTAAGACTGGAAGTCGGCTTGTGACGACGCGTAACGACTGTCAAAAATCCACAAATGACAGAACAATTTATCTCCCAATAGAAAAAAAAGAGCAGGACTGAAGATGGTACATAATAAAAATAACATAAAACATTACATCGCGCCTTGTTTCCCCGAAGGGTAAGATAGAGATGTACTGCGTGTATGTGTGTGTGCTTATAAATAATTATATTACATTTAAAGTTATACATCCTTAGGGAAAGGAGTTACCAGCTCAGATATCACGTGAGAAGAGCGTGGTAATCCAGTACGTGGTTCAACAAAGTTATTTAACTGTGATGTAACAAAAGCCTTGTCAGAAGCCCGGCTTGCAGTTTTCGGAATGGAATGAAATATCAAACCATCTGGAGTAATGCTTTTGGGAAATTATGTAGAGCTGCGAGGATGTTTTTCAACAAAATGCATGTAAAACAAGAACGTTTTCCTTGCTATTTTCGTTTTATTTAAGTAACACGATTGTGTATTGTGTGTTCATATTTTAAAAGTAAAAGTGATTTAGTAAATAATAGATTTGAAGTCGGTCTTTGCATACCTTTGTGAACCCATGGCTTTCAAATTGAAACTAAATTTGTTTTTATCAGAAACAGTTCGTTTTGAGGCCTAAGCCACATTGCTTTAGATAAAAATTACGTTCTTGAATATTTTAGTCTGCTTTTTAACAACGTAATTTAAACACAATTTATTGCACGATACCTTTTACCTCTCTCTTCTTCTTTTCGTTTGGTTAGTGACTAACCTGGAGTCAGAGTTTCTATGTTGCCCATGGGCCTCTGACATAATTTCACATGCTGTTGAGAAAAATCTCTCAGACATGCCAACCTTATGACCATTCTCTATGTCACTTCAATTACGCTGTTACACATAATTAACCCATTGCAGATTTTCTTCGTAGAGCAAATCCAATGTATTCCAACTAGGTTAATGAGATATACCTAACACGCAAACAGAGAAATAGAACCTCCATTGAAACTCAAAACTGAAACTTACGTGGAAGTGTGAACACTAGGATGTCTCAATAATACACTGAAATACTTGACTAGCTTACATCTTCCATTTTCTCGTTAGACGATTATAATATCAAAACATACGTTGTGACATACTCTTTTGAAATGTGGATGAACAATGTTGAATGTTGAGTTTTTGCCTTGATCAGAACATTGTCATTTATTTTATTATAGAAAATGATTGTTTTACATTTCTTTAACGGTGTCTGATGGTAAGTGATTGATTTACAATAATATTACTATTGTGATCACAGAACAGTTAAAGAGGTTAGAAGGGCCTTGTGGGCGGGACAGGCGCGCCACACATTTGCGCGGGCGCTCCAAACCCAACCGAAATTAGAATCATCGGTCTACAGTCACGCTCTTATTGTGAAAGCGTTCAATTCTCCGCGGAAAAAAAGAATTATGCCGTCTTGCCCAATTATAACGTGTCGGAAAAGAAGTCAGGAGTGTAATGTGGCCCGAGGAGGGATTTCTTTTCACCGGTAACTCCAAAAACCTTAAAATACGAGTGATATTTGTAATTATTACAAAAGTATTTTGTAGTTTGTAGACAAAAACGATAAAATCGCATTCAGATGCAAAATTATACATTGCTTGCATTACATTGGTACGATCTTGCACGACGTGAGCGGTCGCGCAATGTATTGCGTTCCCTGCGAACGTCGCGTGCGTCGATCCAAAGCTTCAATTCTGGGAAATCTATGCGCGTCGATAGTGTTGTACCAAATTGTAAACAATGTCGATATTAAGATGTGTATACGAATGATTATTGTCAGTAATATAACAATGAAAATAACTTTGTTTATATTAACACCAATTATTGTATAATGTGGATTATTAATTTAGTTTCTTAGTTGGTTTTTCGTCTAAAATCTAATCTACGATGCAAACACTTTTTTTTAAATTGTCCATAAGATCCTGTTACAAGAAAACTGTGGTTTGAAGCAACTGGTAGAATTGAATGGATAGGTACTAAATGTAGCACAATTTATGATCGCAACATTTTGCAGAAAATGATTATGTAACGCGGGTGAAACCGGCGGGCACAGATATTATTCATAAATTAACATGATAAAATTAATAAATACTTTTTCACGGAGTAGTTCACAGTAAATTAATTAGATTATATTATGTTAATTCGACTTAGCATTCGATATGGACGTGAAATTTGAAAATTTCTTTATAGTTTTTTTGCATATTGTAGCATTGTTTTACGTTTTATGTTATTAAAAATGCTATTTTTCTTTCTTTCTATTATTATGCCGTAAAACAGAGCTGCAACTAGCATAAAACTAAAGAAAATTTAAATTTCCCGGCAGTATCGGATGTTCCCCCTTAATTTGTCTTTGATTTAAGTTTATTTATATGTAATTAGGAAGTTATTCGTACCGTATCCGCAACTTGAAAAAATTCAAAACTTTAATTAACTAAACTACAGTAATTTTATCGATATGATTAATCGACCTTTTGGTGGCCGTAACATATATGAGAAATAAATAGCTTTTACACGTGTGTGAGTGTAAGTCCAGAGCAGTATTTGCGTTAGTGTGACAACCAATAGTAAACACGCGATGTAAGTGCGTGCGGTTTATTTGTGTGCGTAATGCGCGTACGTATTATCTCTTGCTAGTAGTGGAGAGACAAGAGTGGGAGACATGCGGCGACACGCGTTCTAATACAAATCAGGAACTACTTCCATTCTAACCTCTTTATCTGTTCTGTGATTGTGATGGTCACTCACTGCTGAAAGAACAGTAGTTCGGCCATTATTACTAAAACTGATTTGAAATGCTTCTAAGTACACGAAGTTTATGCACACTAATTGATGAAATGCTTAATAAATTAATATTGATTGATGTTTGACTGTGTTTTGATTAATTAATTCATTAGTAGGTCACTGCGTCTATTTACGGCGTCAATAATTTCCAATCTCCTAACTGTATAATAAATGCGAAAGTGAATTTGTTTGTTAGCTACGCTTTCACAGCTGAAAGAATTTGGATGAAATTTAGCACATTGTCTACCCATGACCTAGGTGACTGACACATTTAATTACCGGCTTTTTTTTAAGACTGGGAAATCATCCAAAACCCATCCATGTTCCTTCCATAGCCCTTTATGTTCCGGGGTAGCGGTAACCCTTTCGGAAAATCCCGCTTACCCGGCAGGCTTGGCGCTGAGGGGCCCCTTCATATGCTGACATCTCTTTGAGGCGCGCGTGGAACATATACGCAAACCGGCTAACAACAGAATTTTACCATGAGATTTATTGATTTAAAAAAAAAATAGTTTTCGCTTTTTTAAGATGAAAACTTCTACAAAATGTACCATTTTATATGTTTTGCATAAAACACCAATCAACCTGTTATCAATGTACAGTCAGCATCAAAAGTCGATGACCACATTTAGATTTTCAAAATCACTGTACATTATATCACCCATAAATCGCTCAACAAGAAGGGCGCCAGTAGTGAATGAACATCATTGAAGTTCAAAATTAACTGAACACCATTTTGTCATAAATTGCTGATCGTTATAAAATCCGAAAACATCATAACATTCAGTTTTACAAAAGTCACTGAACAATATAAAATGCTTGTTTTGGTTATCTAGTGTAATCTTGGCAACGTCCAAAAATAACTTAACATCATAAATAACAAAAGTTACTGAACATTATTTTGTTTCGGATTCGTAGAGTGTAAACTTATACTATCAAAAGTAGCTGAACTCATCATCTGCCTAGCCTTTTCCCAACTATGTTGGGGTCTGCTTCCAGTCTACCTGGATGCAGCTGAATACCAGTATTTTACATGGAGCGCCCATCTGACCTCCACAACCGTAACTGGGCAATACGATACCCCTTGGTAAGACTGGCTGTCAGATTTTCGGGCTTTTGACGACCCGTAAGGACTGTCAAAGATGCACAAATGACAGCCGGGACCAACGGCTTAACGTGCTTTCCGAGCCACGGAGGAGTCTAGGTATGTAAAGATGGTCACCCATCCACGGCCAATCCCGGCAAGCGTAGCTTAACCTGGTGGATCGACCTGTGCGGCTGTTAGTACCACGAGCTCCTCTATATCAAAAGTAGCTGAACTGCGAATTAAAAAATTGCTCGTTACTATCTTCAGAGTTATAAATCCAATCTTGTCCTATCCAAATGTTAAAAAAAAAAAAAAAAACTAATGGATGTTAATTTCGAATTTAACTTTCCAAAATATTTTTTTTTTTCATTGTGTCAATGAGAAATATTAGAAGTGGGTGTTCAAGAGGCAAGCACATTTTTAAGCCTATTTTTCAAAATAAGCTCGCAAGTACTTTTATAAAGATACGGAATAATTTTTAAGCGGAAGCTTAAAAAATATTCCGTCGACGTCATCTAAGTTTTCTGTATTACGATTGAATAGTAACCTTATTTGTATAGCTATAAGACTCACTTTCAAAAATCACGCAGATTCTGTTTGAATTTATACCATCGACGTAATTAATGATTTACATGTGCATGTGTCTACTTTCATGTTTACAGAACGCAGCAAATTGTCCCTCCGGTGCAAACTGCGTCTCTATAAGGCTGTAATCCGTCCCATCATGACCTACGCTTGTGTCGTCTTCGCGCACGCCAAACCCAAGTATCTGCATCGAATGCAGACACTCCAAAACCGGTTCCTTCGTAGGGTCTCAGGAGCTCCCTTTTACGTCCGTAACATGGACCTTCATGTAGATTTTAAACTCCCCACAGTCCAGCAGTTCATGAAACGCCTCTCGAAGCGTTTCTTTGACACTGCCATAAAGCACCGCAATCCCCTGATTGCGGCCGCCTCCCGATACACCCCGTCCCGCATCAGTAAGGTTCGCCGTCCACGGCATACCCTCATTGCCCCCGACGATGCCACCACTCTCCTCCAGGAGAGCAGCCCGGCTACTAGCACTGTTAGATTAGCACACAGACACAAATTTCCGTCGTTCCGTCCTCGCCGTCGAGGCCCGTCGCGACGACCCTGTCCACTCTCATCCCCCCGACCCTTGCTCGAGCCAGCCCGCGTTGCCGCTGAGCCAGTAGTTTTAAAAACCCCCGATCCAGCTGTCCCTTGCTGTCCCCCCCGAGACGCCCTAAGCCGAGGTCCGAACCCCGCAGGGGGTGCCCTTAGCGTGTAGTCGCTTAGTTTTGTCAGTTAGGTTTAGTTTTTATTAAGCCCTGGCTGGAGGCTACAATTCTTTTGTGGCAGGCACAGGCAAACCCGGTGAAGCAGTAGACAACCCTTTGGTTGAACTGCGAGATGCCATTCACAAAAAAAAAAAAACATGTGTCTACTTAATTTATATACCTACTGAAAAAAATACACATAAAACCCAAAAAAAATCATTTTGTTCAGGGACTTCAGAGATAAACGATGCTAAGCTATTTTTGTCCAAAATTTGTTCAGAGACTTTAGAGACGAAGAATGTTATGCTTTTTTTAATATAACTTTGTTTAGCGATTTTTGAAAAGTGATGTTTACCTACTTATGCCCTTTTATAATATTCATTCATTTCTGGCGCTTGTCATGTTGAGCAATTTAGGTATAATACGGTGTACAGCGATTTTGAAAATCTAAATGTGGTCATCAACTTTTGATGCTGACTGTACCTAAAAAAATTAAAGAAAAAAAAAAATTCTCAAGCATTTGTAACACGCATCGAAATAACAATGCGGAAACATCATATTTTTTACAACTTTAAGGAATTTTTATGGTAAGGTACTGAGCAAGCAGCTACTAAACTAATTGTTTTGACAAAATAATCTGACGAGATTGTCTCAGTCAGGGGCTCATTGCGTGATTTTCGAATTTCTATTGTTCTAAGAAAGAAAGAAAGAAAAATGCTTATTCTGCACAAACGAAACGCACATTTCTAAAAAGAAACTAAAAATTAATTAAATATAATGCAAACCCGTGCAAAGCAGCTAAAAAAACCTCGTATACAGAAAGAAAAGAAAAAACTTCTCAGAGATTAAAGGATATATATTTTAATTATATTCAGTGATTTTAATTATAGGCTACCCTGTAATGTCCAGTATTAATTAATTGATTAAAGATTGAAAAGAATCATAAGGCATCTCTTAAATAATTCAAGTTTAGAATGCTTTTTAACCGACTTCAAAACGCAGGAGGTTCTTAATTCAAACGTCAGTACCTTTTTGCTTCGAAAATTATTTTGACTACCTGCCCTATGTAGAATAAATAAACGACTACATGAAGCTAGATTGAAACTATAGAACCTGCGTCTGACATCTCATAAAAGGCTGGCACATAAAATAAAATATTTCATTTTTAGTTTCAGAAGAAATTAATTTCACTTCTTGAGTTTGTGTTTGGAAAACCTATACACAAATGAATTTCTTTGAGAACATTCTGACACTTTAATATACCTAAACTTCTATGTAACGAAGAGTATAGAGAAACACAGGTTTAAACAATTTAAGGTATTACAGCAATATTATAGACTAGCTTTTGATCGCGGTTTTGCTCACGTCGATAATATCAGAAATATTTCAAAAAAACTTACTAACATATCCCCGTGGGAGGGATAAAAAGTATTTTTTGTGTTAATACAGTTTCAAAGCTATCGTTTGCCAAACATCCAAATTTGTTCAGCCGTTTTTCCTTGTTTGACTAACAAGCATCCAAACGTAGTATACATTTTTAATATAAGTAGGTTTTTGGAGTCTTATCTTGCCATCGGAATATTATGAATTTATTTTGTCCCTCGTTTCGCTAAATCATGGTGAAATAAGTTATCCACCTGGTACAGGTGGCGGCCTCTATTGTCAGTCGAAAGCTTTTGTCTCGGCACAAAAGGTCAGCCGTCAAATAAAGTCTAAAAATCAGTTCAGTTTAATTATTACAAACCCTTCTGTAGAGCTTTGTTTTGTATATTTTAATGTATATTGAGTTTTTGGACCCCCTTCTCTTTTAACCAAATCTGTTCGAATTTTAAATCTGATTACGTTTTGCAATTGTGTTTTAATTGTGTGAGTTAACATTTTATTTAATCACACTATCAGTCAGATCAAAAAACAAATTCTAGCTTTAATAGAACCAAAAAAACAAAGCGTTTTCATTTCATGGCTATATTTTTAACTATCGAATCGATCCACTCAGCAATTCCCGAATTAATTCGGAAACGCCAAAGCCACTACACAGCGATCATAAGGAGCACTCCACACAAGTGGTGGGCACTTGATCCATCCGTACTCAAACCTGTTTTACGTCCCAGTCGAACTTATTGTCAGAATTCTAAGTTTTGGCTTCGAGATTATTGTGAATGTCATCTCAAGGTTTTTTTTGTGGAAATCTGTTCAATAGTCATCAATAAACAGTCCTGATGATTAAGCTTATAATTTTGTAAATGTACTTATTGCATCCCGCTTGTCACTATCATAACATTCTGCAGTTCCATTTTTTGTATTTTCTCTCAAGGACGACTAGTGGCAATCGCTTTCAAAGCGTTTCGTAGTAACATAACGACTTTCAACAGGATCGTCGATTGATATAAACTTTACAATACATTTTTGTCTTTTCTATCATTGTTATCGTATAGAATGTCACTTTATCTTGACCCTTAGGGCTACCTACTATGGAATAACATAGTTTGACCGATGCCGCTATACCACGCATAAGTAATACACGGCAAAGTGGGAGGAGAGGGTCTGTACTGTCCTCCCGTCTCGCCGCGTACATACCTAATTCGCGGTTACCTCGGTTTTGATCAAATATTGAAGTCCTGCAGGCATTAGTCAATTTCTGATAGCTCCTCATTCTCGTGCTATTTCGTTGTATTGAAGATAAAACGGACTGGAAATGGTATACTCACACCTCAAAGAATAAATGATTATTTGTTCTCACTACAACTGAATAATGCTTTCATGCAAAAAAAACTCATATTATTTTCGAAGTTGCATTTTGTGGGCAGCAGTATCATACACTTGGGTGAAACCCGTAAAATTCTGAATGCTTTTCTGAGTAATAATTCTGTACATTTTTCTGCATTACTTCTGATATCTAACATTACCCGCAGTGCCCAAAAGCGACTGGGCTTTACGGTATCGGTAATTTAAATGGCGCATAATTAACAGGACTTCTAACGCAGGGCGATAAAAGAAAATGTACGAATATTAACGTCGAATTATTTACGAAAAGCTTTGCTATACTTTTGTGGAACACACGAGTAAAGGGTCTGTAAATATAATATGCTATACAATTTCTGATTAGTAGCAGAATCGTAAAAAATATCACAAAATTTTATTATTGCTAACTTATTTTTCATTTGACTAAAACGTCACAATGATGCAATGCTTAAAAAAAAAACACTAACATTAACATGATATACCTACTTGATAATTATAAAGATCCGATAATCAGCAGTGCAACATTGCAAAAGTAAATAAATTCTTCAGCAGAACTGAACAGGCATCAAAACCAACTAGAAACACCATTATTCACAAACAGCATCCACAAATACTAACGTAACTGAAAGTCCAAATGTTTTCATTCAATTAGGGTGTTGCCAGAACTTTCGAATCGTCAGAAGTTACAGCGGATCTGATGTTGATTCTACTGTTAACTAAGAAGTAACTCCCAAGTCTTTTGTGGCATTCGATGTAACGGAAAATATGAGAGCTTGCACCACACAAAGTTTGTGAGATCTTTGCTCTTCCGTTTTTCTGGTATTTTCAGGGTAACTTTATAGAGATATCCAAATTGTGTCTACAAGAAGTTGTAGATAGGTAACAGACATTTTGGTGGTGAGCAGATGGGTACCTAATTGTTAGGTGGGTTGTAGGTCTAGCATCTTATAATAATTTTGTTGCGCTATTTTAACCAACATTGGTATCGTAGATAGAGCTCGTGGCTAAGTAAAATCAGTTGCACTGATCGATCCATCAGGTTAAGCTACGCTTGTCGGGGTTGGTCCGTGGATGGGTGACTTGTGTGATCTTTACATATTGAGACTCATCCGTGCCTCAGAAACCACGTTGTTTGTGGATCTTTGACAGTCGTTACTGGTTGTCAGAAGCCCGAAATTGTGACAGCCAATCTTATCAAGGGCTATCGTATCGTTGTGGAGGTCAGATGGGCAGTCGCTCCAAGTAAAATACATAGTATTCAGCTGCATCCGGTTAGACTGGAAGCCGAACCCAACATAGTTGCGAAAAGGCAGATTGTTTTTTTTTGGTTTCGCAGACAAAAGTTTTCGAGTTAGTACTTTGTGACCGCGTAAATGAAGGCCCAGTGTAGGGCCCTTTATGACTTAAAAAAATAATGTCGCGGGCATTTGCTGTGATCCAAAAGCACAAGATCCGTAGGGATACATTGCAGGAGGCCTTCCAACAGTTAATGATAATAGGAAGTACAGTGCAATGATACGAGTATAATATTTTATTGTTACATCTTGTTTCAACTGAATTGAGATTATCTCACAAAACACATCGCCGCCTTACAACGAAAACCAATTAAATCGAAATTTTGTCGAAAATGACTTATGAATGCCAAAGTACTTAAAATTTTGTATTCTTTCGTCTGCGAAAACCCATTAATCGCTAAGTCTTATAGCTAATATGATATCCAATTATTTCAAGCATTTCCAACGTTTGTTTTCAAATTCAACACATTAAGCAGATTTAACTTGACTGCCGACATATTTGTCTCCAATGATTATCATTTAATCTGATAAAATTTGTTTTTCTTCAGAGAGAGCTCATGAAATACTCAATTTTTCCCTCAGTAACAACCATTTACTAAGATTTAAATCTCACTACTAGATTAAAATGGTCAAATAAAAGATATTAAAACAGTTTAATTGATTTTACCTGACGAATTCCATTTTAACAATACAATCTAATCGTCTAAGAAAATATTGTTTATCCAGATAATTGTTTATCTCTAACGATATTTATTCACGGATGCAACATAATTACTACAGCGAAAAACGTTTAAACTCGTTTAGTTCCGTGTCACTGGCGTTAGTGTCGGACTTTCGGCCCAATAGTTTATCTAACCTAACCTAGGTATTTTATTTTTACTGTCTTAATTATCTAAATTTTGATTATAATTGTAATGACATATTCTCAGTTTTACTTGATTAGGTAGAAGACGAAAATGCTTAGTCATAAACAAATGAGATAATTATGTTTAGAATTTAAGTTTATCAAAGTAAAAAAAATCTTGTTTGATTTTATAATTTTATTATGGTTATTATTTCAATTACTCATTTGGGGTCGGCGCAACATGTCTCTTTAGTTCGTCATCTCGGTAGTTACTCCCTTCCTAGCCATATCATCTTTCACACAATCCATCCATCGTTTCTTTGGTCTCCCTCTACTTGTATAGCCATCCACATTCATGCTCACAACTTTCCTGACAACATTTTCCTCATTCCTCCGCATCACATGCCCATACCATGACAGCCGATTTCCACACAACTTTTCGGTCACCGGTGTCACTTTCAGACTTCCTCTTATATACTCATTCCGTATTCTATCCATTCGGGTAACACCACACATCCCTCTTAGCATTCTCATCTCAGCTGCATGCAATTGTCTTTCATTCATTCCTTTTGTGGCCCAACACTCTGATTCATACAAGACGGCTGGTCTAACCATGCTTTTATAAATCTTCCCCTTGAGTTTAAGGGGAATGCGGGAGTCACAAATTGTTCCCGTGACCTGCCGCCATTTCATCCACCCAGTGTTAATTCTATGCTTAACAGTCCGATCTATTTCGCCATCGCTTTGCACAAGTGAACCGAGATACCAGAAGTCGGAGCAAACTGGGAGAAGCGCGCCATCAAGCGCTATGACCCCAGAACTGGAGAGACCGCCGAAATCGCAGAACATGTACTCCGTTTTGGTTCTACTGATTTTCAGGCCAACAGTCTCCAGTTTCCGTTGCCATTTCTCCAGTCTGCTCTGGATCTCAGGTCCATCTTCACCGACAAGAACTATGTCGTCGGCAAATAGCATGCACCATGGTGCCTCTTCCTGTATGTCCGCCGTAAGGGCATCCATAATCCAAAGGAAGAGGTAAGGGCTTAAAGCCGACCCCTGGTGCAAGCCTACCGCCACATTGAACTTGTCGGTGTTGCCAGCAGCCGACCATACATAGCACGAATTAACTCCACATACTTCCCGGGCACACCTTTCTCTTTCACGGCCCACGACATCCCGAGGTACCCTATCATACGCTTTCTCTAGATCAATGAACACCATGTGCAAGTTTTTGTGTGCACGTCTGTACTTCTCGCACAATTGGCGGAGTGCAAAGGTGGCGTCCATTGTTCCTCGACCTGGCATAAACCCAAACTGGTTTGGGGTAATCTCGCTCTCCTCTCGCAGTCTTTTCTCTATTATTTTCTCCCATACCTTCATACTATGGGACATGAGCTTTATCCCTCGATAGTTGTTAAAGTCCTGTATGTACATCACCTTTATTTTTGAAGATGGGCACTAACGAACTATTGCACCATTCTTGTGGGATCACTCCGTCTTGCAACAACTTATTGAAGAATAAAGTCAGCCACATACATCCATCTTCTTTTAAACACTTCCATACTTCTACTTCCATCTTCTTTTAAACACTTCCATACTTCTACTGGTATAATATCATCTGGGCCCATGGCCTTTCCATTCTTCATAGTTTGAACTGCCTTTCTTACTTCATCCATGAAACATTGAAGATAATATTTTATTAAGAATTTCAAGGCGCTTGCGACTTTGCATATTTTAATTTTTCCCAAAAATTATTTTCCCATGGGAATTTCGGGGTTTTTTTTCCAAGCAGGATTATCAAAGGTCTCAAAGGTACATGTACATTTATGTAAAATTTTAGACGTCTAGCTCAATAATATTGGCTTTGCTTTGGTATGTCAGTCAGTCGGTCGGTCACTCAATAATAAGTCAGTTTTTCCTTTATTTACATTTTTTTTTGGCAGATGTTACTGGCATTTAAAGCGCTATTTTATTGTTATTTGAAGTAATCAAGCTAATTTGTATTTAATTAATTATATCGAGTTATACATTTGATAACAAATGAACGCATTGAAACTCTAATAAATTACTTGCTTAACTTTTTAGATTCTTAAATTTTCTGCAGGGAAAACCAATTATCTTGACACATTTTCACTTGTAACTTCACAAGGGACATCTGTATCGGTATTTTTTTATCATGGTTACTCTTAACTAATTAAAAGTAAAAAGTAATTTCTCGGGATTTGCTGTATTCCTATTACCTTAATATATATAGACTTTTATCAGTTCTCAGGGAAAACCAATTAAATGGGTAACCTTGTGACAATTATTGAAAATTTCATTACGAAGCAAAAACTTTTTTAAACCTCAACAGACATGTTTAAATAGAGGATTTATCAATGTACTGATGCTATGAAGTAATAATAACAATATAATACTATAAAGGGTATTTTCAACCCCATAAACTTTGTAATCGCGATATCTGCGTTTGCACTTTTTATGATTTAATTGGTTTTCGTTGTAGGGCGACGACATAGTAAGTAAGTAAGTAAGTAAATCATTTATTTGCGTCAAACATGGTATACATTGATGTTAATATTATTAGAGTAGCTCAACATGTTTCGCTAAGATTAACATAGCATGCAAAAAAAAAAGAATTCAATTTTGACAAAAGGAATTAACATCTCACATCCATGAAATCTTTTAAACTGTAAAAATTACATTCAATAAGCCACTTGTGTAATTCTGTCTTAAATTTCCTCGAGTTCAATATTTTAAAGCGACTTGGTATTTTGTTATAAATACGTATGCACATTGCTAGGCAGTTTTTGTTGTATTTGGCAAGTCTCGGCAAATCACTTAATACCAGTTTATGAGGATCTCGTCTGTTTCTAGCATTTACATCATTTGCTGATTTAAATAAATGTTTGTTGTTAACTACAAATACACATACTTCATATATATACAGACACGGTAGAGGTAGCAGACCAAACCTCTTGAACATTGGTCTACATGAGTCATCAGGTTGAAGACCACTTATTGCTCTGATGCACTTTTTTTGTGCGATAAATGCTCTATCTATATTGGTACTGTTACCCCACATTACGAGACCATATCGCAGTATCGACTCAACATAGGCGTAATATGACATGATTGCAGTTTTTACGTTAGTTATGTTTTTAACTTGCTTCAGTGCGTATACAAATTTATTGATTCGAGTGCTTACGTTATCTACATGTTCTTTCCAGTTAATATCTTTATCTATTATTACGCCTAAAAACCTTGTATGGGTTACCTCTTCGATTTTATTTATATTAAGTTTTATATTGTTTTTATTGTTATTTGATTGATTGAATTGAATGTAAACAGATTTATCTAAATTTATTTTTAAATTATTAATGTCAAGCCAAAGCAGTAATTTGTCTATTGTATTATTTATGTCAAACTCATGGTCATTCTTGTTTTTCTTTTTATCTGATGTCACTATGATTGATATATCGTCGGCAAATAATATGCATTTATAATTGGTTATTTTTATGATATCATTAATATATAAAAGAAACAATATTGGACCAAGCACGCTTCCTTGCGGAACGCCATATTTATTTTGCTTATATTCTGATGAGTATGGTATCATATCTTTATTACTGTTCATTTTACTAATGATGACACGTTGCTGTCTATTGCCTAAATAGGATGATATCCATTCGAGTGCAGGTCCTCTAATCCCAATAGTCTCTAATTTATCCAACAATATGCTGTGCGACACAAAATCGAAGGCTTTTGATAAATCAAAAAAAAGTCCAGTAGTAAGATGATTATTATTAATATTTGAAAGTACTGCCTTCATAAGAGAGTAAATGGCTAATGATGTGGATTTCTTTTTTTGAAATCCAAACTGTTCAGTACTTATTATTTGGAATTTGTTGCAAAAATCAATTAGCCTTTTATACATACATTTCTCATAAATTTTTGAAAAAATAGGTATCAATGTAATTGGACGGTAATTACTAATATCGCTTTTATCTCCTTTTTTGAATAACGGCTTAATAATTGATAATTTTAATCTATCGGGAAATGTTCCTGCTTCAAAAGACATGTTTATTAGATGGGTTAAAATACCAGTCAATTCATTACAGCAAGATTTTATGATTTTAGTACTAATTTCGTCATAGCCCTCTGATCTAGTGTTGGACAGGGACATTATTTCATAGCGCACTTCGTTTTCTGACATTGGTTTAAGAAAAATTGAGTTGACATATCTATTTTGCCTATAATTTTGAACAGCTGGATTTTGCGGTGTCGTATGAGTTGAACTCACGTAATAATTATTGAATGTAGAAGCTATTTCTACAGGGTCTGTAACTACAATACCATTTAATTTTATTGCATCTATGTTGTCTTTCGGGGTGGTGTTTTTATTTATTTCATTTTTGATGACAGTCCAAGTGGCTTTACATTTATTATCTTGTGTTTCAAT
Organism: Hyppa rectilinea; assembly: GCA_951799385.1. Classification (NCBI taxonomy): domain Eukaryota; kingdom Metazoa; phylum Arthropoda; class Insecta; order Lepidoptera; family Noctuidae; genus Hyppa; species Hyppa rectilinea. Next base: position 1,897,325 of record OX637307.1, on the reverse strand, counting down.
ATATTTTATGTTCGCATTCTTTTTTGAGCTGTAAATACATTTTTTAAGCATATAGGAATATTTTTTATATTTTAATTTATTAGAATTATTTTTGTTTTTATAATATTCATAACGTAATTTTCGCTTAGTTTTGCAACTTTGTCTAAGACCTTTACTTACCCACTTTTGCGCGTTTTTAGCGGTACTGTTGACCCTGACTCTTACCTTGGGAAAACAGAGATTGTAAAAAAGGCACCATAGATCATGAAAATCATTAAAGGCAGAATTTGAATCTGTGTTTATATATATATCAGACCAGTAAAGACTTTGTAAGCATTCCCGGAATTTCCGGATATTATCTAGGTTGTAATCTCTTTTATAAACGTAGTGTATTGATGCTTTTTGTGGTACATTTTGAGAAGGAAAGCTAAGCATTTGTGCTGTATCATGATCTGAGAGATGTAAAGGTAGTACGGTTGCAGTAGCATTGGAAATGTTGCTCAAAATATGATCAATACAAGCCAATTTACGTGTGGGAACATTTATGTGGATTTTCAAATTATAATTATTTGATAAGTCTTGTAACTGTTTTGTGATATTACCTTTTTTTAGTGTATTTATATTCAAATCACCAGCTATAACTATATTAACTTTAGACTTGTATTTATTTATTAAATCGTGCAAAAGTTTGTGTAATTTTAATAAAAACTGTGTTGGATCAGATTGAGGAGTGCGATAAACACATATAATAACCAATTTACCACACATTAATTCTATTCCACAGGCTTCAAACGTATTTTGAGTTGCGTAGTTTTTAACTAATGACAATTCTTTATAATTTAGTTCTTTTTTTACTAATATACAAGTGCCACCCCTTTGTTGTTCTCTACAGAAGTTAGTAGCCATTACATAGTTATATATTTTTACATAATTGTCAAAACCTTTTTTTATAAAAGTTTCAGATAGGCATATTACATCTGGGTCATTATTATCGTACTTTAGCTCTTGAATGGTTAGTTCTAATAGTTCTTGTTTGGATAGAACACTGGCAATATTTTGATGAAATATTTTAAAATGGTGCGTTTTGTTGGCTTTCGTTACGAAAAAATGAGTCGCTCTTATTTAAAACAGGAAAATAGTACGGTATAGTTCCTTTCCTAACCTTCGTATTGGGTTCCGTAAAGTTATTGCTTTTAGGATGCTTAACCGTTTCAATGCGACTTTGTTTTTTAAAGTAGTAGGGAATTGTCCCTTTTTTTGATTCATGTATACCAATGCTCAATTTGAGACTTGATTTGCCACTTGCTATTCTCTTTCGAATTTCACTAGGGTTCAAAAATTTTTCATTATAGTCATTACAATCTATAACAAAATTAATTGACTTACAAATATCAGACAATTCGGTGCTTATTTGTTTTACAAAGTGACATTTTTTATACTTACTACATACATTTTTTATAGAATTGTTTAATTTATTGACATTCAGGAATACGTTATTTACGACATTTAATACAATTATAGTGTTACTATTAAATATATCCAATATATTTTTCAATTGAGACAAGATAATATTTATGCTATGGTCATTTTCACCTATACATATTACAACTTTATCGTCTGTTGTTAATTTTACATTTCTACAGTTGGATGTTACTTCGCTACAAGGTGCATTTGGTTTAGTTTGAGCAACAAGTTGATATTTTTCATACTGTGTATTTGCTCTTGAGTGTGATATGGCGGCTGCTAACCCAACGCAACGTTGAGTACCGAAAATATGTATTTTCTTCCCAGAAATCAGATTTTGTTCTTGCTTGGCAGTGCAAGTTTTAACACTAGCCGTATTCTGTTGCGGTTCTTGAATGGAGAGTTCGCAGGTATTCTGACTCTGTATCAATATTGTAATACGTTCTGTAAGAGTTAGAATTTCCTTTTCTGCAGTCCTTAATTGCTGTTGCAGGGTTAGGATTTCCTGTTGCAGGCGTAATATAGTATTTACGTGATCAGTAACTTCGACGTTCAATGTGGATGACGATGGAGAGGATGGCGTAGAATGCACGTAGAGTTGTTGTGACAGGACTTGCTTCTTTTTCTTAGAGCTTGTACCCGGATATCCGAATATAGAGGAAGAATGACACAAGGATTTCAAAGTATTATTTTCTGTACACAACTTTTTTATTTGTTTATGTAGTTCGGTATTTTCTAGTAATATGTTTCCCAGTTCATTTTCTGTACTTTCTAACTGAAGTGTTAGTTGAGCTATTGTTTCCTTCATTTCTGAGACTGACACCATGTCAGTTACAGTTCTGTCTACACTTCTTGATAGTTTATTGGGAGTAGTATATGACTCATCAGGTGATTCGCAGTCGGTAAGTATGTGAGAGTCAAATAATTCTGTACTACTTTGAATTGAAGACAGACATTTCGACGTATCAGCGACTAGACCTTTCTTTGTCTTCGATGTTTGTTTTATTGGCGACGGGGTTTTAATATAATTCTGCTTCTTTCGTACGGTAATATTGGATGCCCCGTCTGTATTAGGAAATTTTTTATTTCTGATACACACCTTGCATCTCCATTTTTTTTTCGCTTCTGCATCTTTGAGTCGATATGTAGATTCTGGATAACCATCGCAATCAAACTCATATCTGTTATCGCAGGCGGAGCACAAAGCAGTACTTTTTATGTTCACATCTTTTTTACATTTATGACATCTTACTAGTGATGCCATCTTGCGGACGCTTTTGCTATTATTGCAAACTTACTAATAGACAGCCAACGTCGTCGGTGGAAGAATAAATTTAATTCCAACTAATTAATATTCGAGACTCCCGAAAAGTGTATGTTAGCACTGAGGTTTGAACTCGCGACCACTTGATCGGTGCTTGAACGGCAAAAGTAGATAGCGCCTTAAACCTCTGCGCCACTTGAACAGTTAATAAGTGAGTTGAATTTATTAACTAGTTGCGGGAAATTAAAGATCACTGGATAGAACAACAATGACTGTTCAAAATTACTATGTGACCGTTGAGAATTTAAATCACTGTATGAATCACTTTTTCACTTTGTTTTAATTGTTATTGTTTATTTAACTTATTTGAGATGTTTGGGTAAGATAACGTTGTGGCGGGTTTTATTTTACTTGTTTATTGTGAGTTAAGTCACTTCGTGTTATTGTTTTGGAACACTTGAAGAATTTTAAGTTTTTTTAGTCTTATTTTCACAGCTTTTATGTTAAACTTTAGATAACATTGTCACTTAGTTATTAGTCAATATTTTATAAGATCGCAAGGTTTTTACTCACTTTTACACACTATTAGTATTTTTAAGAATATTTTGAACGGAGCACAGAACGTACCAGTGGCGCCGCCGCCGCCGCCCGTATATGTATTCCACACGACTACGCGCTTTGCATCAAAACAATCCGATAATAGGGAAATAATGCGCCACGTCACCGCAATAATACCCATATTAACTAACAATGTGATCATCAAGCATTCATTCAACCCATGTATTAATTAATATACGGTTAATAGATTATGGATGTTCATTCGACATGAGCTGTGTTAATTATGTGCGATTAAACGATACTATTAGTTCATTCATTCTGTTGGATCATTCAATGGGATACCGTGGCTATTCTAAGAAGGTGTTAGTTTTGTTGGATGTGAACTCAAAGTGATGAAGGAAATAAAAAAAGGTGAAAGTAGCAGCCCGCCTATAGATGTGAGCAACGGAATAAAAAAAGTGAAAGTAGCAGCTCGCCTATAGATGTGAGCAACGGAATAAAAAAAGTGAAAGTAGCAGCTGCTCGCCTATAAATATGAGCAACTAAGAACTAATTTTTGTGCAAATCTGCAAGGGAGACGTTTTTCCAAATGAAGACATCGGACACCACAGGACTGATGATGATGAACATGATGAAATTTCAAAATAATATATAAAGTACGGTATGTTTTTACGTGGAGCGGCGACACGCGTTTGAGGGTCACAACTTCTGAAGCATGTAAAAATGTGAGTGGCGTCCGTAAATCTTCATGACCACATCGGTCATGAAGATTTATGTACACTGAATAGCAGCATAATACTGTTAGATGTAAATTATTATAGGTTTATATGAGAACCATTTTGATCACTATGACATGATATGACATGTCTGAAATTAATCCTGATTGTGTGTTTTGCAGATCTGCAGAAACCCATTTTCACCAAGAGAAGCAGATACATTAACTAAATTTTATAAGCCAAGATTAAACGGAAATACATGTCACACAGTATCCTAGCATCCAAACAAGTTTAGAATAAGTATTCGATATAATAAAATAATGCCATACGAAATCTACTCGTAAATTTGCAGCCGAGTCACAAGAAACCAATTTATTACGAGTTTAGTGGTGTCATCCCCCAAACGGTACATGGCGATACCTCTATCTGTACAACGGGATAACTACTTGCGTATTGTATAGACGAAGCCTGAATATTTACTCAGCCGCCAGCCTTGCTAGTTCGGGCAACTGTGGATAGGTGGCGTTGTACACAATTTTGTTGATGCTGAGCTGAAATAAATTAAGGAAATATCTGGATGATTTTACAAAATAGATTTATAGCTAAATGTCGTTATATTAATTTAATATTACAACATTAGATGGCGCTTGTGATTATTGTTTCACTGTGTGTTAATGTACGTATTGTATTGAATAATAACTTGTTGTTGATAAGAAGGTAATTAAACAATCTATATTGAATTGTAATTTATATTAACGCTACGCCTGTATTACCCGAAGGGTTAGGCAGAGGGGTGCCTGTAGAAGGTACATCTAAATGTCACCAGTTACGTTCAATGTAATGGAAAGCGAGCCTCTCTATTAATATAATGTAGATACATAAATTATAGTAATTTATTTTTATTGTGTTCTGATTTTGTTCCAGATATTATTATTTATTTTAAATACGACATAAGCCGAAGAAGATCACAATTAAAAAATATAAACAAAATCAACAATAGAATTATTAAGTATGTTAATAAAATGATGTTATTTAAGTGTTATTTTCTTTTTTTTTTGTACAGACGCCAGCACATCAAGCTATCCCTAACTGTCAAATTTTCTCAATTAAAAATGTACCTTATGTATTTGCAATAAAGTTGAAATACTATCAAAGAAATTTGACAGATTGTGGTAACTTGATGTGCTGGCCTCTGTACATCAAATTTGCATAATTATGAAATTATAAAAGTCTATTTCTTTTTTCTGTAGTTTGGCCGCCTATTACATGGGACTTAAATAACTGACAATATTGGGTTGCAAATACTACGTGCATGTTTCTGAGTAACACTTCGCGGCAACAAGGCCTACTATGTAGTTTGCACATAAGGCTTTTATAATACCTACATTAACCATCATAGCATAATAGCTTCACCACGATTTTACATCTAACGTTAACCAGATAATTATAATTGAAACGGCTTTTAATTTTACGCTTCAATAGCCACAAGCCAAAATTACGAGTTCAATGCAAATAATTTATTACGACCATTTTCGATTAGCATTTAACAAAGTGCCTGAAACAAAGCAGTGTGTTATATAGGAATTGCTAAAATTAATTCCCAATAGTTGGCGTTATTTCATTCCTCTTTATTAACGGCTAATTATGGAGAGATTAGCAATGATCCTATGTGGCTGGAGCCCATTATACTTTACTATGATTTATCCATTAATTTTCAGTGGGAATGGGAAGTTAATTGCAAACCGTGTTTTCTAAAATTGGGGTCGTTTTGGTTCGTTGCTGTTTCATTATGCAGTTGCTGTATTTATTTTTAATGCTTTTTTAAATAATGAGTTTTGACATTATTCATTGGTTCGTTTCAATACTCTATTCTCAAAACTTTATTGCATTCCACAATGTAGCTTGTTCTGTTTTTAAAGTCTTCTGTTGCTAGTACGATATCTGATACTTTTTAGGGTTCTGTGCACTTGGATACGAACGGAACCATGGCTCCACTGTCCGTCGGTCAATATGACAAGTTTTTAGTTTAATATTGTACGACAGTACGGTATGTGAGGTCGTGGGTTCAATTTCCAGGTGGGACAAAGTGTTATTGTGATCTGCCATCAGTAATTTCTCAGGAGTCACGCCCGGGTCATGGCCATATGCTCCCCCGTATGGAACTTACTGATTCTATAGGTACACTTCTGCCTAACCTGTTGTGTACAATAGGCGTGATATTATGTGTTAAAACAAAGGTATATCCTATCTTACCCTACCTACCCATTTAATAGTTCTAGGAAATATTCAACGATCAACTAGATACTAGAGCCACTTGTTTGTGGCTATATATCAATCACTAAGTAAAGGCAGGTACGATAAATTTAAACGTAAGTACTTACTTTACTTGGGTGCTTCGTTTTTCAAGAGGAATCCGTTGGTTCAGATCTATTTGGTTTGCTTTAAAGAATAATAGAGGTATCCTTTTTAGGTTTGTACATCGATGCCTATTTTAACAATTATTTTTTATGTTTCTAAATAATCCGAAGGACACTGTGAATATTTAGTAACCACCATTACATTAGGGTACATAGTGCCATAAATTTCTTCGCGCACTGAAGGTTCCGTACCATCCGCTGATGACCTCTGAAAGTGTGCTATTTAGTGACATAGTTTTATTTTTTACATAAACTTTTGTTACACAGAATAATTTCAGGTTTTTCTCTGTGCTAACTTCGGATATAAGGGGAACGGATTGTTTTTTAATTTTTCATCAAAAGTCAAAAATTATGCGAATGGGAATATTAAAAACGAAAAAAATACATTGAGAATGGGCAAATAGTGCTCTCTCATACGATACCCACATGCCTTAGTACCCCCACTTTGAAATTTAATCCTGTCAGACTATATTGCAAAAAAAAAACTTTCTTATTTGCAAAATAATGTAGTTGGACAAACGTCGGGACATGGCCAGTTTTGTGAGGACGTCGGCATAGTTATAGAATTTAGTGTACACCAATGATTTTTAGTGTTTTATATTCGTGAATATTTGCTCATTAAATTGTTATAAATAGAAAACTCAGAGAACTTGTCATTACAACAGACTAGACAAAAATTGTTTCATTAAACCGCTCATCAAATCAGATCACTAGCAATAAGGTGTATAGATTATAATTTAGCTATTAAAAACTTAAAGGCGCTTTAAAATGGTGAACAGTATAGCGAATTATATTATCTATACTAATAAATAAAACTGAAGAGTTTATTGTTTGCTTGAACGCGTTAATCTCGGGAACAACTGGTCCGATTTGAAAAATGGAAAAAGGAGCGGAGCAGTAATGAAAATTGTGACGCAGACAAAGTTGCGCCGGTCAACTACGTAGTTACGTATAACTGATATGGTTTTAGTATTATGAAGCATTTAAACAAAGTGCCACCTAAATGAACGATTTTAAACTGCATATTTATTAACATTTTTATGACACTGGATAGTCTGTCTAGAAAAATGTGATAATAATAACTAACAGAACATCGCGCCTGCATATTTCCCGAAGAGTTGGTCAGAGGTATACCTATGGTACAAGCACATTTCACAGCAGTTAAATTGAGTCCCATGTAATAGGCGGCGAGCTAAATGCCATCAACCGCGCACAAATCCAGATTCCGGGTTGCTACTGAGAAACTCCTGATGAATAAACCCCATATCACGTTGCTCGATCTGGGAATCGAACTCAGGACCTCATGCTCAGCAGTAGCGCTTGCGACCACTAGACCAAGGACAGTTTGGTATATTCGAAACTAATGGTTTTCTTTACAGTACATTTTTACAGGTTACCCCTATTTTTTTAATAGTTCAATTAACTATAAACAAGAGACGCACAAGATAAATCAAAAGAGTAAAAATAATTATTTGTTTATTAGAGTAAATAAATAAAAATATTTTGCTACATAAATAACATAAATTGCCACCACCAACGCAAACCATGTTATGCCCCAGTAGTCTCTCGTGTTCACCAGCTTCGGTATTTAATAATAATAAGCATGGATGATGGATAAATATATCCATAGGCAACTGAAAATAAGATGCACTGTAAGTTAATTTGGAAAGCGAGGCTATGAGATGCCTCTGCAACCTTTGCATGGCTATTCCGCAGTTGCTGCACCTCATATTGATCCACAAAACAACCAGTGTTAATAGCAAGGTAATTGAGTGGTAGAAGGTATCAGTCCGTAGAAATAGCAGGGGTCAAAATAGGAAATAATGGCAGAAACGCAAACACAGAAGGTACACAATGAAGAATTTCATTACACATTGGCATTCGACATAAACAATGCATATTGTCAAACAAGTAAACGCGTTCCGTTCTGTTTTTTTTCGTGTGAAATATAAAAAAAAACTATCTTACGCATCAACATTATGAAAAGGTAATTTTATTAAATGCAACCGATACCAATGAAGACAGTTTCGTAAGAATAAAATGTTCCTAATATGTGTATTTTGTCGTCCACATCACATGTCTACAAGTAGTATGCATGGTATGGAACGCACATTAGTATATTTATCTTTCTTTGTGGTCCATTATGGCGGACGTTGACAAACGGTACTTTGAATTCATCTTTCATTACTAAATATTTTGAAATAAAAACTGACGAGTTCAGAGAGGTTGAAAACTACGTATTAATTCATTTTTCTATTTTTAATATACAATATTATTACCTATGTATGTGTATATGGAATGTACTTTTTTGCCCATGTCTTTTGGGTGGTATTGGATAAACATAGTTTTAATTTATTCACGTATTTTCGTCTCCATCGTGTATAATAAATTATAGTCAGAGTTACTTTCGTAATTTATTTGGTTGACCCTGACATCGGGCAAAAGACATTTTTATTGTATTGGCATTAAGCACATTCTTCTTCTTTTTGTGTGGTTATTGACTAACCTGGTGTCAGTTTTAATGCTGCCCATGGGCCTCTGACTTAGCATCACATACTGTTGAGAAATATGTCTCAGGCATGCCGCCGGTTTCCTCACGATGTTTTCCTTCACCGATTTTTAAGCAAGTGATAATCGTCGTAGTGACGCAGATTACAAAATAGACATAAAATACAAAAACTTTAAGTCTTGTTTGTGCAGTATAAATATTTTTATAGATCAGAATAAGTAAGTATCGAAGTAAGGATAAAAAAAAAGGAATCCACCCTAACAAAAACCACAATAATAAACATTCTATCAAGAAAATCAACATTAAAATAACCTCTAACGCCACTACTAGTAACACTATTAAAAGGGATAGTGATTTACGTTAGGTGTCACCGATTAGCATCGAAGTGGCTACCCGGCGGCCTCGCGTATTTCAATTACGGTCCTCCGGGGCGTCTCACTGAATTATGCATAACCTCTTTGATTGAAATGTTCGATCCTCTGTTAGTCTTAATTCTTTGATGTTAACTCCTGTACAGGTTTCAGGATTCTTTTAGTTATGGGTCTTAAATAGTGGGCAATGGTGCCAGTCTTTTGGGAACTTTTCCGGTTGACAGCGAAGTGAACGAAATTTTGATGCTCTTTGATTGTTATACATATTATTTTTGTACATAATATTATTATGAATATTTAGTTTGTTAATGTAAATATGGTTAAATCAACATCATGTTAATTTAGTTTTTTTTTTTTTTTTTAATCTTTATTTATTTACAGGGTTTTTTCTGTAAAGAATATGTCACCCCGATGATTGAATACATGTTATTAAATCTAAGAATTAATCTACCCGCAACCTTATACCTACAATAATGATACGATAAAGTGTTCTAGCCTCATCTGTCAATGGTGCGGCTAGAACGCTATTATAGAAGCCTACATTAAAGCTATTGACAAAAGCTTGGCGTCTAAGGTCTCCAATACGAACACACTCCGACAGGATATGATGCACGTCTTCTATAACTCCACAGACAACGCAATTGGGAGAATCAACTTTGCGCATCATGAATCCGAAGCTATTAAGCGGTATGTGACCGGATCGGAGCCTTAAAGCCGTCACCACTTCCTGTCTAGTCATCCCTCCCTCGCTGAACCAAAGAGTCCGTGGAAGAGATGGCTGAATCGTTTTGTACCATATACCTTTCATTAACGACCTCTTATCAAAATATTCTGACCAAGATTGAACACATTTGTCTCTAAGTAGGGGTAAGAGCTCGGTATGCCAAGGAGAACATGGATACATTTGTCCATCGGACGCGGCTTCGTTTGCTAAACGATCAACCACTTCATTACCCTCTATTCCAACGTGGGAAGGGATCCATTGCAATACAATTTTTTTATTTTTGGCAACAAATTCAGTAATCTCACTTAAAATAGTAAATGCTAGTGGAAGCCCTGTAACTGATGGGGAACTTGTGCATCTCATCAGATGAAGAAGAGCACTTTTCGAGTCAGTGAAAATGACAAACTGATCACCGTCCAAAGACTCGATATATGCCAAAGCTTCAGCAATAGCGATAAGCTCCAAGTGCATTATTGACACTTTTGTTAATATTTTAAATTTAAAAAAAACATCTATTTGTGAATCGTAAAAGGCTGCGCCACAAAAATTCTTCCCTTTAGAACCGTCCGTATACACACAGTAAAAGCCAGAATAAAGTGCATTTAGAGATTTACAACATATTGATTTTAAATTACATACATTATAACAGTGTTTAGGTTTATCTACTAAATCTAAATTTGGTTTTACAATAGCTGATAAGTCCATATTGTTGACCCACGTAGTCATGGAGAACGCGCCTATTTTATTGCTACAATGCATATGTTCTTGCTTAAGAACATCATGAGACCAGACTAAAAGAGGTTTTTTCTTTTTTCTCCAAAAAGCATTACTGTCGCAGAGATGGTGTAGCTTATCCAGTATGTCTATCACAGGAAATTCAAAGCACTTAGATTTTAAATAGAATTTACCAGCTAAGTATCGGCGGCGAATATAAAGGGGAGGTAACATTAATTCCGATTCCATTACGTGAATCGGCGTGCTTTTGATAAAACCACCTATTAATCGCATACAAACGTTTTGTAACCTGTCCAGTTTTGTCAAATGTGAGTCTGCGCTATTGTCCAGTAGAAAGCTACCAAAGTCTATACGACTACGAATAAGTGCAATGTACAGACGTCTTAAATGGTTGGGGTGTATTCCCCATCCGGGCCCCACCAAAACCTTGAAAATATTGATCAGTTTTAGTACTCGTTCACGGACCTCATTAATATGTTTCTTCCATCGAAGACCCTTGTCCAGCCACACTCCTAAGTACTTCACATGGTCTACTAATTCTAACAAGGTCCCATTTAAACGCACTTCTATAGTAGGTCTACGATAACCTCTACTAAACCAACAGATCTTACTTTTCTCGGGCGAAATGTCTAAACCCACACTCTTTAACAAGTCATTGATCACATCAAGACTAGATTGGATTTTAGATTGCCCGTCTCTAATAGAAGAACACTGTGCATAAATAGCGAAATCATCCGCGTACTGGGATATACAAATGTTATTCTGCAATTCTTTACAAATATTAAGCGTTATTATATTAAATAAAAGGGGAGACAGCGGATCACCCTGAGCCAAACCACATCCTGAATGTCTACTAATACAATTGTTTCCAGATCTTATTTTGAGTACTCGTCTGTGAAGAAAATTCCATAAATATTTACAGATGCGTGATCCTACTTTAAGGTTATCCAAAACATTGATTAAAACACTATTATTTACGTTGTTATAAGCATTATTTATGTCTAAAAAGCAAGCTATAGTAGAACTACCCTCAGAAAAGCCAGTTTGTATGGTGGAGATTAGGCAACTGAGGCCGTCTAGGCACGACCTACCTCTACGGAAGCCAACTGTGTTCACCGAAAATGTATTGCTTTTCTCCAAAAACCATTCCAATCTTCTATATAAAACATAGTGAAAAACTTTGCATATACACGACAGCAAGGATATGGGTCGGAGTGAAGAAACGTTACTAGGGTCGCGACCAGGTTTTGGAATAGGTATGATACAAATGTCGCGCCACTGGGAGGGGACAAAACTGTGTTCAAAAAAGTTATTAAATAAAGTAAGTAATAAAGATTTTCCTACATCAGGCAAATTTTTAATCATAGAATAGGATATATCATCTAATCCAGGAGATGTATCCTTAGATTTGATACATTTATCTAGCTCCTGTATGGAGATCTCACTATCTAAGACAGGGTTATTATGCTGGAACGTAGGAGTCGAAGGGGTCACATAATCTGGGGTAAGGGAATTTAAAAGATTTGTAGTACTATGGGCGTCTACAAAATGTCTAGGCGAACGGTAACCTTTCAGCCATCTCATTTTGCGCCACATATCACTAGTCGTTGTAGTGTGGTCAACGGAGGAACAGAAAGTTTGCCAGTTGTCTCCCGTGGCCTGACGGATAAGTCTTTGCGCTATACTTATGCGACTTTTAAGAGTATCAAGGTTCTGGGGAGAGGGATTACGCCTAAATATGGATAATGCAAGCCTACGTTGAGCCACAGCGTGTGACAGTTTTGCTGACCAATAGGGTTTCGGAATAAAATTTGAAGTGGGGTTTTGGTTAAATTTAAAAAATGGGATGAATTTGTCTGCAGCTTCACTCAGAATATTTAAAAACAAATCATAAGCTTTCTGAAGGTCATTCGGCAAATATAGATTACAAAATTTTTGTTCTAGATGCTTATTAAATGAAGTCCAGTCTGCTTTGCTAAAGTTTCTTTTAGTAATTGAAGGTAGAAGTGACGTACATAATGTTGATATTTTAATTAAAAGGTGGTCGCTGCCTAAATTTTCATTTAAAACGGTCCAATTGAGGTTCACCGCAACATCTGTGGACACCAAAGATATGTCAGGGGAAGACTGTTGTAAATGACTATCAACTAGACGAACACGCGTATGTGTACCATCGTTTAAAGGAATAAAATTGCTATCTACAAGCGAGTCGTGCATAAGACTGCCTCTGTGGTCAGTTTTATAAGACCAACTGACGTGATGAGCATTAAAATCACCTAGGATTAAAGTCTTGGAAGGCCATAACGATAACAGACTATCCCAATCCTGCTGAGTGATAACGATTCTCGATGGACAATAGACAGACACAATATTTTCAAACGGATCACAATTAAATAACTGCACGCAAACAACCTCAATACCGGTATTGTTTACCTGAACGCGTCGCAGCTGCGACTTAATCGTTTTGTGTACGATGATAGCTACACCGCCGTATGAGTCATCCCGGTCTGTGCGATAAACAACATAATCATTAACTTTAAAATGACTTTCGGGTTCGAGCCATGTCTCACTAAGGGCTACAATATGGACCTTTTCCTGGCATAAAAGTTGATGGAACGATGCTAACTTAGGTCTGATACTTTGGGCATTCCACTGCAGGATGTTTAATTTAATATATTTGTTAGCCATCACAACTTAAAAAATAGTTAAAAATTGCTTTTAAACAAGGCCACTCTGAAATAAAACTCGCAGACACTACAGTTAACCATTTTAGGCACAGTTGGTAGATACACCTTATCTTGAAAATTATGCTAGTCTTTTTGAGATAAATGACTTCCTTTATTCTCGACCACAACTCACTAAAAGATGGACATTCATCTTTACCCTCTCCATCATCGGATACTTGATCAGTTGCAGTCGTATCTTGATTCCAGAACATCCAATCATCTATGGGTGGGTTGTCCTTGGCTTTTGGTGACTTTACTGGTTTGGGTTTTGGAAGGTGGTTTTCCTTTCTACCAGTTACAGGAGTCTGCTCCTTGTGAACTATGGCCTTAGTGCGGACTATTTCAGCATAAGTGGAACGAATAGAAGCTTCCGGATTCACTTTCCTGGCTTGTGAAGGCATTTCTGTGACTACTGTGGCTTGAGGGAAAACGTCAGTTTCGGGAGGTAAAGGATTTTCGGGAGAGACATAACTTTCTAAGGCTTTCCTGTATGTGCATCCAAACTCAGCCATAATCTCCCTGAGCCTCCTCTCCTTCTTATATATTGGACAAGTCTTGCTGAGTGAAATGTGGTTGCCCTTACAGTTGACACATGAAAACAATAAAGTGTCGCAATTTTCGTGATGATGGACGGGCACATTTTCTTACTGTGGCCTAACCTCCAACATTGGGAACATTGTGAAACCTGGTGAATGTATGGCAAAACTTTTATGTTGATGTCACATACACGAACAAACGCAGGCAAATGATAGCCATCAAAGCAAAGTCGAAGGGTTTCACTGGGGCACCAACCACCGTCACTCCTGTTCCGGCGGTCTAGCCTCTTGAATGATAGAAGCTTAGCGGGGGTTGGACATGAAATATTGCTGAGGATCTCGTCATCTGTAAAGTCTAGGTCTACATCCTTAATTAGGCCATAACACACAGACAGTTGCATAGCCTTCTGGAACCTCCATCCCTTCTCCAAAAGTTTCTCGCACATTAAAAGATTCTGGGCAGCTGATTCACATTCAAATTCGAGTCGTATTTTAAAAGGACTTAAATACTTAATGCTGCGAATCTTTTCTATTTTATTCTCTTTTAAAATACGTGCCATTGCAAACTGCTTCGGAAGACGTTCCTTAGAAGAAGCATAAACTTCGTACTTTTCATCTTGTACCGAGTTTCTACTTCCATGACAAACCTTCTTTTTACTCCCCTTAATTTCTGTCCAACCCTCTTCTTCTTCAGTACTATCCTCTCTTACCCTTTTTGCCGCTCTTAATAGCTCCTCTTTATTTCTACCATCATCATCTGTACCATCCATTTCCGAAGAATCATTTAATAAGCTCTGTATATCATTATTAAATGCGGGCGTAGCACATCGCGGTGAAGGGCTCACGTTATCAGTCATAGCTCGATCGCGTAAAGGCAAGCGCACCTGGGTGGTCCGGCGCACGCCGATGACACGTGATAGTGCGTAAACAACACTTTGCGCAGTGGGGATATTAATTAAAATCGCGACGGTAAACACAACCAGCCCGTACGAATGCCGGTTCTGATGTTAATTTAGTTGCAATATAAATATCTCTTTTATTGTTTTTTTCCTAGCTATAGTGTTTGTATATTTTAATCTATACGAATAAATAAAATTATACTGTCTGCTCTTGTAATCACAATATAACAGCTAAATGTTTGTTTATTCAGGCTAATCTCCGAAACGGTAAGACCGATTTCGATGGGACATTCAGCTACTAGCTGATAGTAATGTATTAAGAAGTTTTTTTTTGCTGGAGTGACAGCTATTTTAGAACTTATGGCAATTCTTCTCAAGGAAAATCAGAAAAAACGTTTGCGCCATCTAGATTATCGCATAAAAAAAAAACACCAGAAACCCCTCATTATTTTAGCTCATAATTACAAACATTAACTTATCATCATACGGAAGTATTTTTCTCATTATGCGTGGGTTGTGTATGAAGGAAACCTAACTCAATCCTAATTAATTGCGGCAATTAAAATGTTCCAGATGCAGAAGTTTGGCAACATCGTACGAGTTCAAGTGAAGTGGTATATGTTCCACATCGCAGTTATAATGTGCTAGTTAATTACTATTAGTTGAGTTGCATAGACTTTGATTTATTTTATTTTGAAATAGCTTTTGCCAGCAGCTTCGCCCGAGTGTATGTACGAAATTATCCCACGGGAACCGTACATTTTTCCGGGCTAAAAAGCTTATATGCTTTGCCAGACTATAATCTATATTTGTGCCAAGTTTCATCCAGATCCGTTAGGCAGTTTTTGAGTTTATTCGTTACAAACATACTTACCTACAAATCTTTCCTCTTTATAATATTAGTATAGGTACCTACTATAGATAGGAAATAACTCAACTTGTAGTACTAGCTTGTTAAGTTTAGTTGGAGAGACTAACAAGAATATCTCTGGAGCCAGGGTCTAAAACTTTTTTGTATCCTTTTCATAGCAATAAGGAATTTATTTATTTATTTATGTGCAAACCAGAGATGTTGCTGATATCCGTATAGACATCCGTATCCGAAGTTGCGGAACTTTCGCTTTTATTTCGACTGCAGCATCCATTTTAATAACGTTGACCTCATGCAGATACAGATGTGAATGGAAAACGGTGAATATTATATTAATAATATAAATACAATTATATTAAAAAAAATAGTAATGGATTTTTATCCAGATAAGCTAAAGCTAAGCATACGAAATAGCTCAGAAATTCGAATTTAAAATTCCATCTAACCACTTTGAAGGATTAAAACTTATGATAAGCATCTGCTACTGCGGATGTAAAAAAATTGCATCCGCAACATCCTTGCAGCCAACCATACTTTTTGAGTAAATCCTTTTGAGATATAACTCCTTTTGATTACCTAAGTGTATAATAAATGTAATAAATTATATGACCTATAAACTGGGTGTAACCGAAAGGGTATATATGAAAAAAAAACTACTGTCCCCCACATTTCGACTAGTCACGTGACCAAAAATGTATAGAACAGCATTTTTTTTTTTGCGATTTCGGAATTTGTCTCATAGTAAAAGTTGTTCAGTTTGGTGGTACGTAGCATATGCTTTTGTACATACAAAAAATATACTGGGTGTAACCGTAAGGGTGTATACATAAATATACCCTTACGGTTACACCCTGTATAATTTTACAACAACATAAACTAAAGATAGTCGTATTCGACGATAATACGACTATCTGGCTTATTGTTTGATTGTATTTCTTTATCATGATAAAGAAATACAATCAAACAATAAGCGCCAGACCAAACAATAAAGAAAGCCTTTTAAAACAGAATCATTACTGAGTAAATCAGTAAAATTAAAAACCATTACAATAGAAGCTCACATTTCACTCCCAAACAATCAAAATTATCAACAAAATCTTCACGGGCTGGTCTTAAAATTGAATCTGTTAGACAGAATAATGAGCATCTCGTAAATCTCCATTAGGAATGGGATATCTGAATAACAAATGTTCAAACTAGGAAAGTTTCGCCACAGATAGTCCAATTTATGCGTAAGTCGCTTAGATTAATGGGTAAAGGCTTATTTTGTTGTTGTCTACCGCTTTATTTGACCACAAGTTGTTGTTATTCATGTTTTGGTTGTTGTAAAAGTGTTAGGCACGAGTAAATTGTAGACAACTGTACGCTTTACATTGCTTACCTTGCCGGGAGGTTATTCAAATCATGTAGTTTCATTGTCTTGTTTTTTTTTTATTTAACCTACGCTGTCCCACTGCTGAGCAAAGGCCTTTCCTTGTTAAACATCTTTTTCTATGGCCACCTCAATCTATCCCTTGCGCTGGGTGGGCCTTATTGTTGGTTGTAATACCGTAAAAGCCATTCAGGCTAAATCATCTATTACTAATAGAGGACCCAGTTTTAATTTTTTTTAACATTCTGCCGTAGACCTTAACCTACCTACTTTGACCTAGACTAACATGTACAGTTTAAGGTCAAATAATTAGAACGAGGTATTTGAGCATTGATCTTAAATAAGTAGGTATGATTTCACGTACCATTTTTTCAGTTATATTTTTCCAGTTTTTATTGAGCATTTCTTATAATTCGGTAACGTAATTACCTACTAATAAAGTATAGTTGTTCAACCAATAATTTCATAATAAAGCACAATTATTACGTTTAAATTACTACCTTAAGACAGTATTAATTTATAAATAACACCAAAACACTGCACAACTTCGTCACACCAAATCAGTTCGTTTGGAACTAACGCCATCTAGCGGACAGTTATCAAACTATTTCTAATTAAAGGATTCCATGCCGTTTGATAGAACATAAAGCAACGTTCGAATACCCCAGATGGGCGTAAATTGTAAAACGTGGATCGTTCAAATATTTACCGGATCCTTACCGGACGCGCCGTTTCGCGAAAATAGTTCGATAAAGGGATATACGGGGTTTGTTTTTGACCGCGCCCACAGACTTTTGTTTGGAATACATATTGAATAAATATCTTTCATGGATGATGGAGGATTGCGTCTGTACCAATCCTTATTTTTTGTTTGCGTCAAAAGTTTGAAAATTGAATCATAATTATTTTTATGTTACAAATTATCGAAACCATAACTTAATAGTTATTATTTGCTACGATACGTTTGTGTTATTATTTATTTTCTTCAATTTAATCCAACCTACATAATAATGACGTAGTATCTTGCTAAATGAAAGATAATTAAAAAAAAAATCTGCCACCATTTCTGATATTGTTGACATTATCGTTTCATTTTAATTAGTATAGCAATAAATCACACTCAAAGTTCGTCACGTGTAAATAGATACTCAATGACAAGCTCCATGTATTTTTAAAAACAACAGCAGTTGCAAAAACAAAACTTTCACGTATTTTTCAAACGTTTAGAGTATGAACCGAATCCAAACTGTTGGAATTATTTACAACACTCGTTTTCGAGACGACTGGCTGTTTGCTTTTGGTAGAATGTTTTGTCAGTTCACATGGAATAGCTCAACGTGTGAACGGCGTGCAGCAGTTATACGTCAAACTATTCGACGGAACGATTTTTTTTTATTGATTATTGGTTGTAAGAATTTTTATTGCAAATGGTGGAGGCACCCGTGTTCGAAATTCAAAATACTTGGGTATTTTTGTATTGGAACGGGTTTTAGATAGTACAGACGCCAGCACATCAAGCTATCCCTAACTGTCAAATTTTCTCAATTAATAATGAACTTTATATCTTCGCAATAAAGTTGAAATACTATCAAAGAAATTTGACTTGATTTGATTGTGGTAACTTGATGTGCTGGCCTCTGTACATTATTATCTTTGTTTACTTCTTCTCGTTTCGATGACTCATATTTTGTAGCGTCCTGGACTGCTTTATCGTTTGACACAAATGGTATTGTAAAAGACGGCCGCAAGATAAAATTTCGCATATCCTGTGGGGGCTCCATACTCACTCTGTGTCTGGAATGGGTCGATGACACCCCATTCGGTCAGATTGGATCTTACACGCGCAATCGGTTTTTATATTTGTCATTGCAGTTCGTGGCCAGGGCGCAGTTGTTCTGATGAAGTAACGATTTAAGAAGGTTATAGTGTCTCCTCAGTTCGCATCTTTCCTCTACTGTATTATGATAAACGAAAATAAAACAAACCAACTTGTTTTTATCAGTTACGATTTTTTTAAAATAATATTGACTATGAAAAGTAAGAGGGCCTTTTAACAGTTATTCAACAAATACAAATACAAAATACAAAAAGTTTATTGCAGTAACTTGTACAACTTTTACAGTAAATCTTACATAGGGACCTCCTTTTAAGTAAAGATATACCTGTGCTAGGAGGCCCCGCTTTTCAATAACAAATTATAAAATGGTAAAAGTGGTGTAGGTACCAAAACATAATAAAATTTAACAAAAAGAAAAATAAACAATTAAAGAAAAAATAAACAAAAATAAAGTAATAACTAAAATAGCATGTGTGAGTGTGTGTGTGTGTAGGTGGGGGTGTGTGTGTGGGTGTATGTGGGTGTGGGTGTGTGTGTGTGTGTGTGAGTGAGGCTGCATGCGTGCGTGTATCTTTTCAACTCATATTGACGATGCTTGCAGCAACAACTCAATATCATCATAGGTCTTTAGTTTTAGCCATTGTACTAATGCCTTTTTGCAGTCTTTAGTAGACATGGGATAGATGTTGATTATTTTATTTATTTTATTATATAGGGAAGCGGAATTTTTATTAAATTGCCTTTTAGCGTACTTAGTTTTTACGAATTCTACTGGTGCAGCATGGTATTTTCGTCTTCTTTCCTGAGAGTGTGGATCATAGGGCAGGACTTTGTGTAATTTTAAGACAGCATGAAGTATGTATAATTTTCTGACTGTGAGAATGCCGCTAAGAGAGTATAATTCATTGGTTGGGAATCTGTACGGTTTGGTATACATGACCTTGATAAGAGATCTCTGTGCTCGCTCTAGCTCAAGAAACTTCGTTTTTGTCGCACCACCCCACACGGGTATGCAGTAAATAAGAATTGACTGAGCCAGAGCGACATAGATTTCCGTTAACATTTTTTTAGTTGTCACATGTCTTAGGTTCTTAAATATCCAGATAAGTTTTCTCGTACGGGCCATGACCATATCTGTATGAGTATGCCAAGATAACCGCTGATCAACAATTATACCTAAGTATTTTATGTGTGTCACTTTTTCTATAGTTTTACAAGGACAATTTGTGCTAGATATATTATGACAAGTGTGGATTTTGAGAGTTACGTTGGATCCGGGTTGAGTGTTGTTATAGTTTGTGAATGCAATGTATTTTGTTTTCGAAATATTTAGTGTTAGAAGATGAAAGTTCAGCCAGTTAGCAATTTCAAAAAGACCCCTTTCAGCAGAATGATATACGGATTCCCATGTATCGCCAGAGAAAACGATAGCTGTGTCATCTGCATATGAAAAAACGCGACCATTATCTGTCATCATTTTGCAGAGATGGTTTATATAAATTAAAAATAGAGGCGGGCCCAGTACGCTACCCTGCGGAACGCCGTAGGTCACGTAAGACTCCTTACTAATATACTCCCCTATCTTAACCTTTTGCCTGCGATCCCGTAGATAATCTATTAGTAATGCCAACGGGGCTCCTCTTACTCCTATACCTTCTAGACTACGCACAAGAATGGGGACAGAAACGGTGTCGAAAGCTTTTTTCAAATCAAGAAATACAGTTAGACATCTTTTTCCTGTATCTACTAGTTTAACGACATGAGTGGTTAATGCTATCACTGCGTCTTCCGTAGATAATTTTTGCCTAAAACCATATTGAGCTTGAGAAATAATGTTAAATTTATTAGTGTAGCTGGTTAATCTTTTGTTAATTAGCTTTTCGATTATTTTAGAAATTGCAGGCAAGACAGAGATAGGTCTGTAGTTGTTAACGTCATCTCTGTCTCCACCCTTGTGTACAGGAGTAATTATCGCTTGCTTCAGAGCTGGTGGAAATTTCCCTTGGCTAAAGCATTAGTTAGCGAGATGCGAAATTATGGGTACTACCAATTCATGAGCAGTTTTTAAAAATTTTGTTGTAATATTATCCCATCCTGGAGCGCTTTCAGATTTAAGACTCATCAGCACGTTATAGACTTCTATAGGATCCGTTTCGTGAAGCACGAAGGAGGAAGACTGTGAGTTTTTTATATGATCAGAATCATGTTGAACTTGTGATCGGTTTGCGGAGGATATTTCTTCAGCCAGCGTTTTCCCAATGTTAGAAAAGTAATCATTTATGTGGTCTACTGAGGCATGAGGGGTGGTCTTTATCTGTAATAGTTCTGAGTTAAGATTTTTCCTTGGTTTGCGATGAGTTATATTGTTTATTGTGTTCCATATCTGTTTAGTATTTTTATTTGCCTTTAATAGTTGTTCCTTGTCATATTTTCTTCTAAGCTTTTTAACTAAACTATTACAATAGTTGCGATATCTTCTGTAAGTAATTTGCAATATATGGTTTTGTGGATCAGATCGTAGCTGCCTTTGCATATTATTTCTGTTTTGAATACAGCGTAAGATTCCTAAAGTTATCCAAGGTTTGATAATGCGATTATTTCTCGGAATTAATGTGGTAATAGTGCTTTGCTGAAGGCAATTTTGGAGTTTGTCTATTAATTGTACAGATAAAGTGACTGGATCATTGATTAAATTAAGTTCAGAAAAATTACTTAGTTTTAGGGCTGTAATAGATTTATCAAAGTCCACATTTTTTTTAGTTTTCATGCAATTATATGAATTTACTAAGTTAGATAATTTAAGGAGAATCATGAAGTGATCCGTGATAGTGGTATTTAGTACAGCAACAGAAGCAGCGTTTTTAATCTTGTCTAGTTTCAAAATAAAGTGGTCCAAACAGTTTTCGCCTCTAGTTGGTAAGGAATGTCCCGGTAACAAGCCATGCATTGCAAGCATATTTAGGTAGTTTAATCTATTTGAGCGCTCATTCGTGTGTTCAGTAGGTTTATAAATTATGTTAATATTTATATCGCCGGTTACAACAATATTTTTATATGATTTCAGTGTGTCTAGGTGATTATTTAGCGATTCTATAAAACTGTCAGCATTATTATTTGAGGGGGATCGATAAATAGCAAGGACAACAAGGTTTGGCATTATTATTTGTAAGCATGATGCGTGAATTAATATTATTTCCTTAACACTAACGTTGTGATCAGACTTGATATATACTGCTACGCCGTCGCACTGGTTTAAATGGTTACTCGTGGTAAAAGTATAATAGTTTTTAATTTCAGGGGTAGGTTTATTTACGTCTAGCCTACATTCATTTAAGATCAATAAGTCTACATTAAATTTAAATTGTGTTAAAGTGATAAGTAAATCATCTAAATTACTGTATATACTTCTAATATTTTGTGATATTATTGTAAAATCCGATTTTTGTACAGAAAATTGTTTTGAAAAATCGTCAATTTGAAATTCCTTTGATTGCGCTATAACTATGTCGTCTATTTCTTGCATTATTGTAAGTGTACTATCCATGATACAAGTAAATTAACAGTCTGAGTTTAAATTCCATATTGTTTCCATTAACATAATTATTTTGCTTGATTCTCAACAAAAAGTATTATGATAGAGTAAACATAATTATCACAGTTGATGAGAGTTCTAACGTTGTATAATATATTTATATTAAAAGCATAGCTTAGAGAAGACGATATGTGTGTGTAATATGAGTTATGTCCGCGTTTGTATTCGCGAGTTTTTAGTGTAGCAACATTTATTTTGTTTTTGTATAGACAGCGTTTACTGTGTAGAGGCAAATGTGTGTGTAGTTTATGTAAACTTAAAGGTATGCATTTTGTTTGTGTGAAAGAGTATGTAAGGTTATGTGTGAATGTGTAATTATTATGTAAAAAGTATTGTACAAGTATATGTGTGTATAATTCGAGTATATTATGTAAATTGAGAGAAATTGTAGTACAAACATTTTTTAAGTTCAATAAACAAAGTAAACTAATCAGAAAAAAATAAGTAAACATGCAGTATAGACAACATAACAGTAGTCACGCTTCTTGCATTAAGCTTTGTATTTGGGACTCCCTACTAATTATGTATGTAGGTGATTCGTCATGTCTCTTAACATAAACTTTACCATAAGCGGTCCAGCAGTACTTGTATCCCTTTGACTTAGCGAGGTCGCGTGCGAGGAAGTGTAGTCTTGAGCCTTTTGCCGTGAGCTGTTCGGATACGAATACAGGAGTTTCTTCGCTACTTTTGAAGCCTAGATGTTTAGCGCAGAGCTTCACTTTATGCTTGGTGTTGAAAGACTTACACATCTTAAGTAACTCAGTCTTTAGTATTGTTGAGGATAGTTCTACTATTATAGGGGTGTTAGTCATACCCTGCTTTTTCCCCTTAATTCTGTAAATATCACGTATGTCCGAGTTCGTGACAGCACTGTTTACGGTCTCAGCTAAACATTTTACCATGTCAATAAGGTCTTCTTTAGTTTCTTTCATTTGCTTGGGAACGATTTTAATTTCAATGTTAGATTTTCGACTACCTCGCTGAAGATCCTCAACTTTTTCTTCCAAAATGGTTATATATTCTTTATCCTTCTTAGCTTGTAACTCCATCTGTTCTATTTTTCTTTGAAACTCTTCATTCTGCTGAGCCATAGCGGCCACTGAGTTTTCTATGTTCAACGTCATCAGCAACTTGTTTTTTTTTTTGTTATGATAATAATGCCGTCAGCAATATTTATTTATGCTTTCATAAATCAAAAGGTCCCTTTATTTATCGCTGAAGGCTTCACTGACCTAAGGTTATTTGAATTACATACCCCTGAATGCTCAAGCCGTCCCTTAGACTTCCTGACACCAAAACCGACCAGCAAACAAAATTATGACGCCCTCGAACACACCTGTACTTTACACAATGTCCTGTATTTCAATATCCCTGAGTCAGCACGCCACGCGATATTGCCCCTATCGCACCCATAAAACGTGCGAATTGAATGTTCATATTCGCGTGTAGCCCTGCCAGAGGTCGTGAACATAAGTTTCAAGTAATATTTTTCTTACAATACCGATACATATTTTTATGAGGGATCAGACATGTCATGATAAAGCCAATAAACTTGCTTCCCCAAATAAGTTTTCGCCATTTTATTTTACGATGTTTGTCCAGTCGCTCGTATATTCTGTTGAGTTCGTTTTTTTAAGGTATCTATTTCTGGAGAATTAAATCTTGATCCTAATTTATTATCCTGGGAGTCTTATGTTTTCTCAAATAATCCGGGATTAAGTAACTATACCGGAATTAAATATGAATTTTAGTGACGTATTTTAAATTAACTTCATTACAGCAATCGTTGAGTAGCCTTTCTTGGAGTCCGGGTTGAAAACACCCGTTTTTACACTTTTTATGGCATTTTTGCCATTTTTCGTAATAAATTACAGATTCTGTTGCTAGTGGATTCTGAGCTTGAGTGGATGAAAATCTTAAAAAAAAAACTCCCAAAATAAGGACTAATATGGCCGCTTTAACAACAAATAATAAATATAAAATAAAGTTCTAGGACCCTTTTTTTGACACGAATTTATAGCATCATTTCTTTTTTTTTCGTTAAGAATTAAATTAGTCGCGATACAGTTTCATTTTTAGGAAATTGCGTAATACCTAAAGCAATATGTATAAAACGTTTTTGTTCCAAACGATGTTTATGAGATAATATGAATAATAAATTTATTTCTTTGTCAAATAATACGTTAGTAAAAAAAGGTTAGCAGACAATTACTATCATAAAAGACTTATGTAGCAAACTTGTTATTGTACATATATTATAACTAGCTTCTGCCCGCGACTTCGTACGCGTATCCTGTTGCTTATGCCAGCGACAACGGGGTCGTCAAAATTGAAGATCTGAATCACGATCAGCGGTCAGTCACGCATCACGTTCCCCACTTGTCTCTAGAGACCTAGAACTCGATGCGTAGATACGCTTGGAACTCAAGCGTAATTCTCTATCCATGAACGTCTCCGATTCGCGAGACAATGCATGACTTGCACGATCTGCGGTCAGTCGCGCATCATACTCTTCACTGGTCTCTAGAGACCTGGATGTAGATGCGTAAATACGCTTAGAACGCAGGCGTGCTTCGCGATCCGAAGAGGTTTCCACGGAGCGAGTTGCAGCCGGATGTTTTCAAACAGTATCAAGTCTCTCGTGACGCTCTTTGGTAGATTCTTGGGATCTTATGATCTTCAATCTTTTAGCTCTTTTGGAACATTGGGAAAGATTTGACCTCTTTCTAGGCATGGTTATAGTTTTATTGTGAATATAAGTGATCAATTAAAATCTAAGGGACTGCTCCCAGGCGTTATCGGGTAGGCTACTGTGTCACGAAGATAAATAGAAAAGGAAATTAAGCACTCAAATAACATAAGTCCAAAGGCATATTTATTTGGTAAAATAAAAAAATAAATGGGAGTTTTGGCCAGCAGAGTCGAATTTTCAATGATATAAGTACAGAGGCCAGCACATCAAGTTACCTCAATCTGTCAAATTTCTTTGATAGTATTTCAACTTTATTGCAAAGACATAAGGTTCATTTTTAATTAAGAAAATTTGACAGTTAGGGATAGCTTGATGTGCTGGCGTCTGTACAGAGGCCAGCACATCAAGTTACCACAATCTGTCAAATTTCTTTGATAGTATTTCAACTTTATTGCAAAGACATAAGGTTCATTTTTAATTGAGAAAATTTGACAGTTAGGGATAGCTTGATGTGCTGGCGTCTGTACCATCGTCAGCGAAAATCAGTCCTAAACTGTTACCGCCTTCACTGCGTGGAAGTACTCCCAGCTTATGTTATTTTATAATTATACAGTGAAATTAGTGATATCTTTGATTTCCACATCAGATGTTTCTGATCTTCGATTTTCATAAGTCAATAGGAAGTGACCATCAGACCGAACAACTTTTGCTAAGACGTCATTCCTATATGTGTTATAGTGTAGCTGGGCTCTTGGAGTTCTACAACAGGTGTTCCAGATCTTCGATTTTTATAAGTCAACAGAAAGTGCTCATCAGATTCGACAACTTTTGCTAAGACGTCATTCCAATATCTGTTAAAGTGTAGCTGGGCTCTTGGAGTTCCACATTAGGTGTTCCAGATCTTCAAATTTATTCTCTCAGCAGAAAATGCTCATCACGCGGAACAATTTTTGCTACGGTACTATTTTTGTATCTCTTATAGTTTAGCGGGTCACTTGCGGTTCTGCATCAGGTGTTCAAGGTTCCAATATAAATTATAGTCTATTTGTTGCCCAGACTTAATACCTACACAACAAAAAAAAAACATTCAAATCCGTCTAGTAGTTCCAAAGATTAGCGTGTACAAACAAACAGACATACAGACAAACAGACCGAATTCTTTTTTGGATTCGTGCTCTATTACTGTTTCTAAACCATTCAATCATTATTTTTTTAATAATATATTCAATGTACAGACAAAGTTTTTTTACTGTTTTATTATATTATAGATAGATTTCAAGGAAAATTTAGAAAAAGAACCTAACCTACAAACCCTAAAATATAAATAAATGAAATATGCAAACACAGTATTCAAGTGAATCGCAATAATCGAATGCAACTATTCGCCAATACGCTCCAGGATACGTGCGTTCGCTACGAATAACTGAATCCTTATGGCAGCGGCGTGTTTTTTTTTTGTTAATGGCATCTTGCAGCTCATCCATAGGGTTGTATACTGCATAACCGGACTTGCCTGTGGATACCACAAAAGAATTGTAGCCTCCAGCCAGGGCTTATAAAAACTTACAAACTAAGCGACTACACGCTAAGGGCACCCCCTGTGGGGTACGGACCTCGGCTTAGGGCGTCGCTGAGGGAGGACAGCAAGGAACAGCTGGATCGGGGGTAACAGCGGCGCGGCTCTGAGCGCGCTTTATATAGCCACAGACGCGCAGGCGCGATGCGTATACGTACTCTGATAGAATACCTTAACAAATGTTTGCCGTGATTCTTTAAATTGACATAACTTTTTTATTTATGAACCGATTGACTTGAAATAAACACTAAATGTTAAGTGAAGCTTACTACAATATATTAGTGAAAACCGTATCTGAATCGAATAAGCCGTTTCTGATATTAGCGTGCACAAACACACAGACAAACAGACAAAAAAAAATAATTACAATTTCGGGTTCGGCATCGATATAATAACAACCCCTGCTACTTTTTTTTTATATATTTCTATTGTACAGACACCACTTTTCTACAAATTTATTATATGTATAGAAGATAGATGATGACAATTCAAAAGTGCCTGTAATTGGTTTATTTGAAATAAATGCTTTGAGTTTGAGTTTGAGATGAAATGACAAATCATGTTTTTACCAATCGTTACTATGTCAAGTGGGTGAATTAATTATCGGTGAATTGACAGAACAACGTTCGTAGTGAATCTATTAAATTATCCCCATAATTATTATTATGAAGAGATCGTTTTTTCCTGATTTATTAATAATAATAACTGCATATATCTAGTATAGTTTAAGAAAATAAGATAATTTAGAAGCTTCGAGCCCTTATCGTATAAAACAATTCAAACTTGAAAAAAATCTATACCTAAATACAAAACGATTCAATTTTTCTCCGTTGGAGCTCTTGACTGGAGTGTCATTGTATGTGGGCGTAAGGGCTCTCCGATCTCAATGGCTAGAGCCTACCTATAATGATATCGTGTTCTCGAGATCTCTTGAGCTAAAATTATTAAATTGTTTCTCGGAACAATCGATAGGTCACCGGATTTTTTTTGAGGATAGATATAATAAATGAGATTTAGAAATTCCATTCTTTCCAGTACTTTATCTTAGAAATACTAAGAAGGAAATTTATTTTTTGAGATACCTGCTGTCTATCAAAAGAATTTGCCAGAACTTGTTTTATTTTTATTATTTGTTGTTAAAGCGGGCATAGTAGTCCATTTTATCGGAAAATTTCAAATGAGCTACGATTCATAAAATATAGCCCTGTGACAGCCGGACGAATGGTCGCAAGAATGCATTTAAAATACGATACGGGACTATACAAAGTAGTTAAAAATATATTGAGATTAAAACGAGTACAATTTCAAAAGCATTAATTTTAAAATTAAAGCAAACTAATTTAATAATCTTAATGTTCATATAACTCTCAAAACATTTAATATTCATCAGATACTAAGAAGCTTATAATACTACCAGTAGTTACGACGCTACATGATTTTTTTTTAAATTTTTGAGCATACAGCATTCTGTTTTAAAAAAAGATTGTTTTTAAGATTTGCATCCACTCAATTCTTCTTTTCCGTTTGGTTGTGACTAACCACACAAAGATTTTTAAAGATACCTGCTATCTCAAAAAATAAATTTAGTTCCAAGACACAATAAAAGATTTATAAAACATATGAAATCTTAACTAATACTAAAGTAAAAATCATTGATAAACAAAATGTAAATCTGCAATGTCGCGTCAAATTTTTCGCCCTTACACTATCCCAAAACAATTAAGGCAGGAACTCAATTTCACAACTTAGAATCATACCAAGTAGTCTGAAGACATACAGGCAGGTAATCTCCTAACCTATTTGAACGATCTAACACAGTCGGCGTGAACAAACTGTATGCACAAGACCGACTAGGCACATAGGAGGCACTAGGGTTGGACGGGACATGTCCTCTGCATCTACAAATGCGGAACACATTTGCGTCCATCTCCTCGTTCCTCCTTATTATAAACAGAATCGCAAGGGAGATCTAATAAAAATAATTGGCTTTAAATAACCGAAGACCCTTTTGTGGAGATGTAAGTCCTAAGTTTCAAGGTTTTTCTCCCATGTCAGCGCTCTCACTAAGTTCAGTTGGGTCAAGTAAGCTACTATTTAATGGACTCGGCACGTTGAACGCCAACGCGGTCACCGTGTGTCCGACAAACAATAGTTTTTCTATTGTGTCTGCTGCGTGGCAGTCAATGACTTAATTTGTGACCCACTAAGAAATCGCCTCAAAAGTGACAAACTCGCAAAACAGTTTTTTTGCGAAATATACATTGCCTGTTCTAAATTTTGATTACGAATTAGTCGATAATTTATTTAATAAATGTGATTGATATTTATTTTTATCCTAGGTCACATCCCTAGTAGGTACATAGTAGGCGTACGAATCTTCTTAAAATTTACAAAGAAGCTGAGTCAGTGTTTGCTCAAAGACCGAGCATCTTAGCAGTTCCGTCTAACTTCCAGTCCCGTTCTATATGGTACAAATGTTGAGAAACTTGGCGTAAAGTTTCTTTATTTTGAGTTTATTTTATTTGTTCTAAGTACGTTGTGTTTAGTTGTGGGCTTAAGGCTTAGTGATGATTTGTAATAAACAGTAATAGGTTAGAAAATAAGTTTTCTGATAATTAAGTTATACGATTCAACGATGACGACGAACTAACGAGGTCAATTATCAATTCAATTAGGTTCAATTACAGCAGTAAAAAAAAAGCAAGATTTTTATTTCAATTTGAACAATCATTAAAATCCATAAGAATTTGAAAAGAAAAATTTCATGAGAAATCCTAACGTATACTATAATTTCGAAAGTGAGTTTGTTTGTTTGTTACGCTTTCGTGTATCTGTGGGCTAAAGTCCCTTCAGTCGCTGTAGTGTTACAGCGACTGAAGGGACTTTAGCACACAGATAGACTGTGACATGGACAAGGATAATATAGGCTGCTTTTTATCCTGGATTGCAGACGAAATCGCGGGCAATAGCTGGTTAAATATAATCAGGTTTTTCACCAACATACCAGCTGCAAAGTTATTTTAGTTTTATCATCTAATTAGGTACGCATATTTCATTATCTACATGTGATCGCCTACGGCGTAGCATGTAGTCTACGGCGTAGCACATCGTAGTAAATCCCGTAGCGAAGTAATAAAGTCAGGTTCACCCGCACGATTCTAATTCGTCAAACAAGTTAACTTGATAGTTACACCGGTTTTGGCGTCAGTATTTGGCAATATGCGTATGCGTTGCTCCTGAAATGTAACTGATAAACACGAAACACCTAAGTCAAAGTACAAACCATTTATTTGCTCTACATTTGGAGGGTCCAACAGGTCAAAATGCAAAAAAAAAAACATAATGATATTAAACTTAGCTTAAAGGGTATTTTTTACGTTTTTCTGTGGCAATCTTGTTACAAGCTTGACGCCTATTCCCCGACGGCATTGGTTCATATTGGCGTTGAGCGGTAAAAGGTCTTTCTCTTGCAATGCAGGGTGACAAAACAGGCTGAATTATTATAATTTTAAACTTAGTCTAAATGAAAAAAAATCCTGTATGTACTTCTGTCAAAAGAATAAATAAATAAAATTGTTTATTAATAAATCCATACTCCCATAATCTGTACATAAAAAGAAACTGTGACTGACTGACTGACCTAACAACATAATATTACTCAAATCACTAAACTCGTGGGCAGAAATTTTGCTTACAGATAATTGGAATGCCGTATACATCCGCTATTCTACACAAACAAAGTCGTAGGCAGAACATAAAAAAAGCAGCAAAAAAAGAGATTAAATAAAAAATCATCAACAAAAGAAGAAGAAAATATAAAAGTACCTCGGTCTGTCTGTATGTTTGACTGGGACCTGAAAAAGTACATAGGCATTATCACATCCTTGATATTTGTATGAAAAAAATACTCAGAGAAAGTCGTGAGCATCAACTACTCTAACATGCTATGTCGCTTACCCCAATAACTCTAGATAAACAACACGGTTCGAGAAAGAAGCCCAATTAAAAGTTCCAATACTTCCGACCGAAATGAATCGCTTCTATACAGCGCAGGTAAAGCCACACACACGCCAAACTACGCCATCGTTTCCGAACGTAAAACCTTCAATTTCGATTAAGGTGTGTGTACACGAACTACTTTTACAGAAGTCCGTCGGATTGAAAATTAATCTTGTAGGTACTTATTTTTTTATAACATTTATTTACTTCTTTCTTTCTTTTTCGTGAGATTAGTGACTTACCGGGCGTCAAAGATTTTATGCTGCCCATGGGCATCTGACTTAGCTGAATATTTACGGTATTCGGAGGAAATAACTTGACTGCTTACCAAGGTCGGATGCTCTCTCTGTTTCAGCTACTACAGTCATGCCGGCGCAATGACTGTCGGATCACGTGCTTATCTTCCAGCGTAGCCATATGCTGGATTACGTCGTACTTGATCAACTACACCTTGAATCACGGAATAGCCATGTTATGGCTGATGCGCCACTGTTCGCGGTGCAAGTGCAAAATATACACAGTTGTTCACCGCCACCCGACCGTGTTGGTGAAGTGGATAATGACGGAGCTATATCCGTGAATTCTCAATGCCATGTACGCTTCCATTTTTGTTATTTATATACATACATAACATCACGCCTTGTTTCCCCAAAATCTCATCTCTGAACCACCTATGTATAAGTTCTATGTCATAGGAGGCAAGCCTATTGCCATAATCCGGTTACAAATTCAGTCTATTTTGAAATTTGTTTAGTAATACTTAGTCTATTAAAACAGTACTACATCGAATTTCGAGTTATTACCAACGAGAGCGCATAATCTTTAATGTAATAACACTATTATAAATACATAGAATATAGAAATAGTGGCCCCTTTTTATTTTTTATCACGATCTAATTTTAAGAAGCAATTTGCGTGCTACTATTGCGTGTATTTTAGCATAGTCTGTTAAATTATCCTGAAGTTGTTTGTTATTTCAGTTTAATAACTACCCATTGCACAACATTAGGTCAGAAATAAAAAATAAAATAATTGGCTTTTTACGATCAATACAAAACAGAATTCCTTATTAGCCAACTCCCCTAAAAATATGCATCCAAATATCTGATCTCTAATCATAATCCATGATGATGATTACTCTAAAGAAAGATAAAAGTAAATCAAATCAATACACATTCAAGCCAAAATATGTTATTTACACACGAGTAGTTCGCAGTGAATTATTTTGAAACTCACCGTATGAACTGGGACTAAAAATGGCCGCGCTTTAACGAGAACTAAGCTCAATATTCTATGTTCCGGAAGAGAAGCGTTATTCTATTAAATAGTAAACCAATGCAGGATTGTAGGAACGGAACGTTCTAAAAATACTAAAACTGTTTGTGATGACACTGGTATTTTTTAACTTAAATTGAACCTTATTGCTTGAAAAATTTTGACCTTTTTAGACGCGCTATTTCTATAGAAGTAATTACTTTTTCGTGTAATTGAAGTATGACGGTAATAGATACAAAAATTGGAATTTAATTTTATCTAAGTGCCAACTTAGATTTGAGATGTTGATAATAAGTAAGAGCTCCCTGGCTTCTAAAATGGGGACTAATAAAGCCTGATTAGTAAATGTTTTTTTTCTTCTAGGAGTACAAAAAAATAATGAAATGTTCAATCAAATGTTTGGCTTGGCATGATCCAATACAGCCGATAATATCAAATATAATTATGTAGAAAATAATATGTTCAGTAAAAATGTGAGTTTTCTTTGTTTGTCTTTGCTTTTTGCTTATTACTATGTTACAATATGAGACGGCTGTATTTCACTTTGCGTTTTACAACTAATTATTGAACTGCTCTACTTTAAGCTTGCTCACCAATCTGCCTAGCCTTTTCCAGACTATGTGGGGGTCGGCTTCCAGTCTAACCGGATGCAGCCGAATACCAGTCTTTTACATGGGATGGCTGCTTATCTGACCTCCACAATCCAATAATAACTGGGTAATACGATACCCCTTGGTAAGACTGGATTTCGGGGTTCTGAGGACCCGTAACGACTGTCAAAGATATCCACATGATTTGCCAAACAGCCGAGACCAACGACGACGAGGATTAACGTGCTTTCCGAGACACGGAGGAGTCTCGGAATGTAATGATGGTCACCCATCTACTGACCAACCCCGGCAAGCGTAGCACAACTTGATGGGTCGATCCGTGCGGCTGTTATTGTTTAGCCACG
This sequence comes from Hyppa rectilinea, assembly GCA_951799385.1. Taxonomy (NCBI): domain Eukaryota; kingdom Metazoa; phylum Arthropoda; class Insecta; order Lepidoptera; family Noctuidae; genus Hyppa; species Hyppa rectilinea. The sequence continues at coordinate 1,864,258 of OX637307.1, read as the reverse complement.
AGCTTCTCTCTTATTCACCAAGTAGGCAATAATACGAAAATACTGTATTACACTTTTACTGTTCGTTACATTTCGTTCATTATTTTCTGTTGCTTCCTGTTTCTATAATGTAAGTCTAAATAAATAAAAAAGTCGCTCGGCTTAGCTCAAGTTGTATTTAGCTAACCTGAATATCGACAAGAGCCAAGTGTGAGAACTAATTGCTTTTAATCGGCTTGTGGGTGTACTTACTATGGGTACACCTCTGTCTAACCCTTCGGTTAAAAAAGGCGTGATGTTATCAATTCAATTCAATTCTATTTATTTTTAACTAGCTTCCGCCCGCGGCTTCGCCCGCATAATATGTCGACAAATTATACACATAAACCTCCCTCTTAGATCACTCTATCTATTAAAAAAAAATCCGTTGGGTAGTTTGAAAGATTCAAGGATACATAGGGATATAGGGACAGAGAAAGCGACTTTGTTTTATACTATGTAGTGAAGTAACCATGACTCAATTGTTAGTTAAAAACTTATCCTATGTTAGTAATTATAATAATAAATATTAACAATGTATATAAAAACACAGCGGCAGTACTGTCTCTCGCTTCACCACGGCTGCACCATTCCATGGGAAATTGCGCAACAGCGATTCACGTACGGACAGTCCAGCCTGCTAGAAATATGAGACAGGATACTGTTGTTGCCACCCCACACCCCACGCACAAGAGACGCACAGCGCTTATTCATAGTGGCAAAGAAACAATAATATTATAAGTTATGCAATGTTAAAAATAAATTGCCTTTTCTTTTGAGCTACTAACATATAACTAGATATTACCACACAGTGCAAAGTTCGACGGCTCATCTTGCTGCGTTGTCGGCACCACATGATGCTGGCAGAATATTATAGTCATCATGGGCTCAGTGGTTACAGACGTATGGCGACATCTATCCAGCCACATAGGACCTACAATGGTAGCGAGTGAAGTGTCAAAAGCTGACATGTAACGACACTAACTCACACAGATCCTACATCGCGCAAGCAGAGTTCACCGCGCAATCGGACATATACACTCAGCCCCGACTAAGAATTGGGCTGATCCGATCACCATGTACGGCAAGCCGATCCCTTGGGCGAAGCATGTCAAGTACCTGGGTGTCACTCTCGACCAACCTCTCAGTTTCGCAGAGCACATAAAGCAGGTCCGTTCGCGGGCCGCTTTCGCTCTCAGTAGGCTCCAATTCATGCTTACAGAACGCAGCAAATTGTCACTCCCGTGCAAACTGCGTCTCTATAAGGCTGTAATCCGTCCCATCATGACCTACGCTTGTGTCGTCTTCGCGCACGCCAAACCCAAGTATCTGCATCGAATGCACACACTCCAAAACCGAATCCTCCGTAGGGTCTCAGGAGCTCCCTTTTACGTCCGTAACATGGACCTTCATGTAGATTTTAAACTCCCCACAGTTCAGTAGTTCATGAAACGCCTCTCGAAGCGTTTCTTTGACACTGCCATAAAGCACCGCAATCCCCTGATTGCGGCCGCCTCCCGATACACCCCGTCCCGCATCAGTAAGGTTCGCCGTCCACGGCTTACCCTCATTGCCCCCGACGATGCCACCACTCTCCTCCAGGAGAGCAGCCCGGCTACTAGCACTGTTAGATTAGCACACAGACACAAATTTCCGTCGTTCCGTCCTCGCCGTCGAGGCCCGTCACGACGACCCTGTCCACTCTCATCCCCCCGACCCTGGCTCGAGCCAGCCCGCGTTGCCGTTGAGCCAGTAGTTTTAAAAACCCCCGATCCAGCTGTCCCTTGCTGTCCCCCCCCCAGCGACGCCCTAAGCCGAGGTCCGAACCCCGCAGGGGGTGCCCTTAGCGTGTAGTCGCTTAGTTTTGTAAGTTAGGTTTAGTTTTTATTAAGCCCTGGCTGGAGGCTACAATTCTTTTGTGGCAGCCACAGGCAAGCCCGGTTAAGCAGTAGACAACCCTTTGGTTGAACTGCGAGATGCCATTCTCAAAAAAAAAAAGAACTAAGAATTGGAGGGCAGTATCCCGCCAGGCGCAACACCTGTCTGGTTGGAGGATCCTCCCTTTTCAATGAAGGGACTTTACACCCTGTTCCTTCCATTTTCCACCAAAGACGAAAAAAAAAAAGTTTTTAAAATGTGATTCACAGTTTACAAATAATAAATTTAAAAGCTTTGAAGATAAAAAACAAATATTTCTACCCTTTAAACCATCCACGCAAACCATATTTCTCCAGCTTTGTTAATAAAAGTAAAGATAAAATAATATTTCACAAAAGAATGATCCCTATATTGAAGACAGGAAATGAAGGAGTCGCAAGTCGCTACGGTGACGGTCAAGTAGCCACTAAAACGGGCAAAGTAATTTCCTCTCAGATCATTCTTGAAAAAATAATGTTTAAATGTTTCAAGATCCCTTCAGTCACGTTGATGCCATGGCGGAATAAATTGTCGGTTAAATAATCCTAGTGAGACATTTATTTTTTGTTGTATTCCTTTGTTTGTGCGTAATGTATGTTAGTTGTGTGTTGATGTTTATTCTTGGAACGCTTAGATGCAAAGAGACAAAAAACAAATTGACCGTAAAGTTGTGTCATTAATTTGCACCGATACCTACCACTTTGTTTTCATATTTTAAGAAGTTAAAGCGCGACCAGATTTTTTTTCGGACAAGCTTAGGTAATGTAAGACCTGTCGTTGAATATAAATTGTGAAACATTGTATTTCTGCCAAGTTCTGGCCTACATTGTCTTCCCACCTGTACGCACACTGTTATTTGAAAAAATATTGTAACTGGCAATTTTTTTTTAAAGAGCTACTGTGGATTTTCTAACCGATTCTTCGACCTATTGGTACCGTGCACCTTTTTTTTGTTTTCTTTTACTGTCGGGGGGCAACCTTTGAAAGGCGCATAGACTTTCAGGGAAAATACCAGGAAGTTTGGGATTCTTACCTCACTAAAACTGGCCCGGTGATCACTCTGGGACCCCTTCTCTGCAACGCCTGATAGGGCACATCCCTGAGGAGACTGTTGAAGAGTCTCCCCTGAGCCTTACTGTGCACGGCAGTTCGTGACCACAGTGCGTACACACAACAGTCGTATTCCCTGGAAGCTCTCTGTGGGCAATCAGAGTCCCCGATCAGAGCGCTCGAGATTCCAAAGTCCCGCCTGCATTAAATTATGCAGGTAGGATTTCGGCGTGTTAAGGGTCGAGGCGGTTACCTCTTCGACACCATCTTCTCCGAGCGGGCACCTAGCTTCTGATGTTTCGTAAGTGCCCATATAAGTGTATGTGAAAAAAATATTTTGTTGTTATTCATGAAAAAACAAAAAATAAATAGACACTCATAACGTTTTCTTTCTAAACTAACATCTAAACACCGTTCCTCTATAAAAGCTAACTGGCATAGAATTCTAAATACAATACAGTGTTGCGAGCTAAAACAGTTTCATTTGATATAAACGCGCACGCCAATAAGGTTGCAAGTCAAAAGGTACAAAATACGCGGATGGGTGCGCTCATACAATACTCGGTTCTGCTGAACAATTGCCACTACCACGGGAACGAGTCAAAGAAAATGTATTTGTGTAGTTTTCAGTGGAAATTCTCTGAATGAATTATGATTTGAATAAGTGGAAATAAAGTAAAAGTAAGGACGATGTTTTGAAATTGACTTAAACATAACTGGCGAAATGGAGGCGTACTATAGGTCCCTTTGCCATATCATTAGGAGAAACAAGGCGTGATGTTATAATTACCTTCCCCCCTAGACAAAATCCTTTTTCTGTAAGCGTTAACGCCGAAGGAAAGATCAAATAGTAACGAGTTGACATTCGTATCACATGACATCTCTACAGCAAATGTGAAATCCACACAATTTGATCTTTCCGCTGGCGTTAACGCTTACAAAAAAGAGATTTTGTCTAGTCTAGGCATGTTGAGACGCCCTTCTCTACATTGCCGCGCCTGGCAGTGAACGAGAGGTACGGGAGGTCAGCCGGCCCCACGGTCGAGCGCGAGGGCGACTCTCCCATACACATCAGTCAGCTGTTGCACGCTCTTACGCACGGATGCGCTTGCGCGTTTTACTTAACGTTATATATTTCTTGTTTGCTTATTAAATCGAACCGTTTGTTATCATCATGATCATCCTTCTTATTCTTTTATACAGTCTACTCATCTATATCACGGCCTTTTTTTTTTTTTTTTTTAAGGCTGGGAAATCGTCCAATGACTGCTCCCGCTCTGGGTGGAGCGGAAGGGAGTGTCAGACTCTTACTGACTAAAACCCATCCATGTTCCTTCCGTAGCCCTTTATGTTCCGGGGTAGCGGTAACCCTTTCGGACAATCACGGCCTATCGTCGAGATCAAGGCCCCCTTATATTTTGAATTTAGAAGTCGTTCTTGGTTTGATGTTCTTTTGTTTTAAATGTCAATCACCAGTAAAAGTGATAAAGTTGTTTCATTAACTTCGTTCTACAGGGTATTTTATCTTTCGAGGTGAAATACAAAACCACTGCTTGATGGAAGAAGTAAATAAAATAATTTTGAAAAGCTTTCCGGGACGAAATCTTTCACCAAAAATTTTGCTAACTATTGCTATGAAAACCTAAACTTGGCATAAAATTACGATGTTACAAAGTTTATTTTATTAAAAAATTGGTACTAAAATATGGATTCCGTCGTTACACATTAAAATGTATGAATGCACTTTCCTTGTAAAATAACGTAGTTTTAGAAGTAAGTCATTACTAAAATGCTTCGTTTGCAAAGCACTTATAGTAGCGTACAACTGCAGTTCACACATGTTTCCAGCGTTCGTTTCTCAGCAAATCCGTAGAAATTAAGCGCCCAGTATTTGCCGTGAGCGCGACTATGTTTAAGCGCCCTACATACGTCACAACCGGTTGGAAAAAACGGGATGGTTACTACCAAATCTCCAATTAGAGTCTCGTGGCTAAGTATTAACAGCCGCACGGATCGATGCATCAGGTTAAGCTACGCTTGCCGGGGTTGGTACCTAGATGGGTGACCATCTTTACGTATCTAGACTCCTCCGTGCCCCGGAAAAGACGTTAAGCCGTTGGTCCCGGCTGTCATTCGTTGATCTTTGACGGTCGTTACTGGTAGTCAGAAGCCCGTAAGTTTGACAGCCAGTCTTACCAAGGGGTATCGATCGAGTTACTGACTGGGTTGTGGACGTCAGATAGGCAGTCGTTCCATGTAAAATACGGGTATTCAACTGCATCCGCTTAGACTGGAAGCCGACCAAAGTCGAAGTCAAATCATATATTTCAAATAGGCACAAGAAAGGCACATTTGAACGTCAAAATTAACAAGAAAGTGTGTAGTGTCGTTTGAAGAAGAATGGGCAAGAAACTCCACTGTTACTCTTTTGACCTCAACATAGTTGGAAAAAGGCTAGGCAGATTGATTGACATGAACGTGTTTCTGTGACCATAAACACAAGGCAATTCATCGGAATGATCTGTTGGTTGGCCAACAATTTGTACCGTCTGCAGGGTGCTTTAGCGTCACTGTGCGATTTAATAAACCTTGATGGCAGTGCGGTATGCGCTCAATGTGTGCAGCCTGATGCCTTTGAGGTTTACTTGCATTTCAGTGCAAGTGTACGGGTATTGTTTAATCTTATGTACGGAACGTAAGTGTGCACTATCTTCTATCTACACTTAATCTGCCATGAAGGTTTTGTTACAGAATGGTTCTGTAGGTTCCATGCACCATTTAATAAACACATTGACGCTGCTGCGTATTTTATACAAAATGTTATTAATCAAATTTTTCACGACCCAAGACGACCCACTGAATGGCTTGGCTATGCATTTTTGGGAACAACATCGTTGGTCTTTGTTCCTTTGAAAGATCCATAATCCATACGGCCCACTAAAATAATAATAGCGTTACTGAAGATAATAAAAAAAACACTGTCAGGATGTACTAAGTATTTACTACTTTGACCAAAAAAACATGGTAGCTGTTTGCCAGCGCCATGCTTAAACATATTATACCCAGCGTATACCCTAACTACCCTACCTACCCTACCTACCCTACCTACCCTACCTACCCTACCTACCCTACCTACCTTACCTACCCTACCTACCCTACCTACCCTACCTACCCTACCCTACCTACCCTACCTACCCTACCTACCCTACCTACCCTACCTACCCTACCTACCCTACCTACCCTACCTACCCTACCTACCCTACCTACCCTACCTACCCTACCTACCCTACCTACCCTACCTACCCTACCTACCCTACCTACCCTACCTACCCTACCTACCCTACCTACCCTACCTACCCTACCTACCCTACCTACCCTACCTACCCTACCTACCCTACCTACCCTACCTACCCTACCTACCCTACCTACCCTACCTACCCTACCTACCCTACCTACCCTACCTACCCTACCTACCCTACCTACCCTACCTACCCTACCTACCCTACCTACCCTACCTACCCTATCTACCCTACCTACCCTACCTACCCTACCTACCCTACCTACCCTACCTACCCTACCTACCCTACCTATCCTACCTACCCTACCTACCCTACCTACCCTACCTACCCTACCTACCCTACCTACCCTACCTACCCTACCTACCCTACCTACCCTACCTACCCTACCTACCCTACCTACCCTACCTACCCTACCTACCCTACCTACCCTACCTACCCTACCTACCCTACCTACCCTACCTACCCTACCTACCCTACCTACCCTACCTACCCTACCTACCCTACCTACCCTATCTACCCTATCTACCCTACCTACCCTACCTACCCTACCTACCCTACCTATCCTACCTACCCTACCTACCCTACCTACCCTACCTACCCTACCTACCCTACCTACCCTACCTACCCTACCTACCCTACCTACCCTACCTACCCTACCTACCCTACCTACCCTACCTACCCTACCTACCCTACCTACCCTACCTACCCTACCTACCCTACCTACCCTACCTACCCTACCTACCCTACCTACCCTACCTACCCTACCTACCCTACCTACCCTACCTACCCTACCTACCCTACCTACCCTACCTACCCTACCTACCCTACCTACCCTACCTACCCTACCTACCCTACCTACCCTACCTACCCTACCTACCCTACCTACCCTACCTACCCTACCTACCCTACCTACCCTACCTACCCTACCTACCCTACCTACCCTACCTACCCTACCTACCCTACCTACCCTACCTACCCTACCTACCCTACCTACCCTACCTACCCTACCTACCCTACCTACCCTACCTACCCTACCTACCTATTTATTTATTTAGCTTTTATTTCAGGCAACAAAGCTATCCTACCTACCCTTCCTACCCTGCCTACCTATCCTAATTAATCTCCACCAACCCACCTTTTCGTAGTTTCAACAATATTACACAATAATTGTCATTATTTAAACGTCATTCGTCTAATGCTATAATAAATGGAGTATAGTTAGTAGTAGCCACAGGCAGCATTTAACTATGAAGTTAGTTAAAAACTTTTTAATTATTTTGCTTTTCATTTAAACTGCGTAGTATCCAGTTGGCAACAACAACACTTCACTTTGTTTCCATCAAATTAATCAAAATTATTATTCATCTATAACAGTTACTGTTTAATTTATTGTTTAGAGCCAACTTGTTAGAAAGTTTACTATCTCTACAACTTGATACAAGCCTGTAGGTGTTTCGAGTTGAACAGGAACATCTGTTATCTTAACCTTTCACTGCGAATATGGGTCGAAAAGGCCCGCCCTGATTTCATTGTTTTTGTTATTATTTAATTTAATTTATTTTTAACTTGTAGTTTCGTTACTCTATTCTTTTCGTGTGGTTAGTGACTAAACTGGTGTCAGAGTTACTGGAAGCCGACTAAAAAACGTATTATATGGAGTCTGCCTTCAGTAACTAGAATGACTTACAAAACATCATCTCATAACATAATACAGTCTCGAGCAAAAATATGTGTGCAGCTAATTACAAAAGTGGTTTTCTCCTTAATTATTAAATGAAATTGTATGTTTATAGACTTATTGCATTTTCAAATCCATAGGTTTACCGAACATGTCGTATCTCTAAGTCGAAATAGTTATTTTACGTTTCTTTTATTTTGCCAGGTGCTCGTGACTGTACATCATACATACACAAAAACATCACATAACTATTCCGTAGGTACGTTTAGTCATCTATATCTCTACTAAAAAATAACAGCTTTTTACTGAAAGCACATGAAAGTATATAACGTACTTAAAACAAAAAAAAAACATTTTTTAATTGGTCTACCTGCTTGTTCCAGCTTCCGATACGCAATTACCACTTCCGAACCTTTCGGCCCCATAGGCCAAATATGGCCTGTCCACTGCCACTTAAGTTAAAGCAAGCTATTTAAGTACAGAGGCCAGCACATCAAGTTACCACAATCTGTCAAATTTCTTTGATAGTAGTTCAACTTTATTGCTATGACATACGGTTCATTTTTAATTGAAAAAATTTGACAGTTAGGGATAGCTTGATGTGCTGGCGTCTGTACATACATATTTTAAATTAACTTTCGTTTGTGTCCAACATGCCTTTGATCAATTTATTTGGAATCTTTGTTTTAGTGTACAATCGTTTCAACAATCCGATCCTCAGTACAAAATAATTTCCAATTCTTGCTTGAATAATTTTTACTATAAAACTTTCAAAAAGGGTTGCTAAAGTTAATTGTTCAATGAATATTTGAAAACAAAGTTGTATATAAAAAGAGTAATTAGATTTGTACGAAATAATTTCACTTAATAGATCTAAGGGAATTATTTACAGTTTTATCTTTAAATGCCTGGATCTGAAAATATAATTAAACTGCTTAGTAGGCTTAAAGAGGCGTGAGCTATTTTTGGTAATTGATTAAAATGTCTTCTACTCACTTGAACATTAAGGGAAGCGATAATCAATGACGCGTACGGTTAGGCGTAGGAGTAAAATAATTAATCAGCTGTATCTCTTACCTGAGGCGAAGACTGTCAAATATTATCTTACTAGTTTCTGCCCACGATTTCGTATGCGAAATGTCAGCCCAATCCATTCAGTAATTTTAGCTATATATTTACTTATATAAGAAACGTATACCAGATAACAGAATTAAATATATCTTAAAAATATAACACGAGATATTGACAAAATTCGCACAATAATAATAATAATATAATATCCTTGGACATTTCACACAACGCCATATCGTCCCAAGCTAAGCAACCTAATGCTTGTGTTATGGTAACGAGATGGCTGATAAACTACTTATGTACATTTTTTTTTTGTAAATACATACATTTTATAGATAGAAAAACACCCAGACTCGTAACAAATACTTGCAGGTCGTACAAATATTTGTTCCGTGCGGGAATCGAACCCGCGACATAGTGCGCAGCAGTCAATCGCTCAACCACTGCGCCAACCGTGTCGTCGCACAATAATAACAATGTAAACATACCCAATCAATCCATAAAAATGTAAAATATCATATATCTTTCCTCCATCTGTCAATCATCTATTCAGCGTGTTCAAGTGTTTATAGATCAGTTACGGAAACGTGAGTCGGTCAGTCACGGTTCCCTTTTATAGGGTTAATTGTAATTCGACGTATATCCGTCAGGATAGGGGCGTAAAAATTCATCATAATGAATCCCCCATAATGTATGGCCGAAATTAAATACTTTTAGAGATATGAAATTTTTAATGGTTATTCGATATTCACTCAAAACTTAACATTTAATTCCAAATCATTAAAAAAAATACTACACATAAAATGGGTACTAAAATTTTATAGTAGCTTAGCACAATCAAGCTATGAACATAATTAATATTGCTTAATGCAACGACATAATTAAGGAAAGATTTAAGATTAATATCTTACAAAATATATTTTAAATATGAGCTTCAAAAGTTGTTGTCGCGTTAGAAAAAATGTTATGACATTTATCGTACAAAAAACTAAAACATTCTGTAAGGTTTCCAAAAAGCTATAAATGTTTATTTTAAGTAGCAGTTATTCGTGGCATGGCATGGGTTTGAATCATCTCATAATTATATTTATAAAGTATTTCTTTTATTTGGAATTAAATGTAAAATTTTGGAAAAAAAACAAAATCCCTTAAAATTCAAATATCTCAAAAACTATTTTACCTTAATAAAGTAACTATGGTAGTTCAATTTGTTACATTTTGACCCCCCAATCAGCTACGACGCTTTGACGGATATACGCCGAATTACAAGTAATCCTGTATGCAGAAGACTAATCTTCTACGTCTGCTTCAGTTTAGTGACCTTGTTTGAGCTGACATTGATTGGAACCAATTAAACTCAATAATCTTTTATGGGGTTTTGTGTTAAATGTTACAACAAAATACCTTGTGACATACTGCAATTAAATGAAAGAAAATTTAAAACTCATATTAAAAGTACACTTTGTAAACAAGCTTATTACAAATTAGAGGATTATATCAAAGATAAGGATGCTTGGAAACATGCTGGTCCTGCTCCACAGTACAATCTAGTGTCTAGACAAAATCAAACTGGTTGCTAAGTAAATTAGGTAATAATTTATAATTTGTACCATATTATTTTATTATATTCGAATTGATTAATTTATTATTGTTAACTTTTAGAATGTTTGTAAATATGTGAGCACCATGTACTTATGACATAATTAAGTTTATTTGCCACTGCTACATGCGTTTTTCTGTTCACCTTTTTGGTGTACTTATTGTTTTTACTCTGGGTGCATCGTCTTCACATTATAATGTTATAATACATGTATACAAAACATTGTGCAACATTATAAAAGAGTAACGGTGGAGTTTCTTGCCCATTCTTCTCCTTTTGGAAGGGGCGACTTTGACTTTGAATATTCAAAGTTAAATCATTTATTTCAAATAGGCACAAGAAAGGCACTTTTGAACGTCAAAATGAACAAAAAATATAATTGGTTCTAGTCGCCCCTTGCAAAAGGTAGTTTCGTATGGAGAAGGCAGGAAACACCACCATTACGTTACTCTTTTAAAATGTTTTCCAATGTTTTGTATACATGAACTATTAAAATTCTCAAAATTTAATTTCCAGTAGGTACCTGGGGCTCAACATTTATTTACCAAGCAAGACGGTAAGTATGATAGTTTGAGTAAAAACAACTATAAAGAAGTGTAACTCGAGTTTTCATTTAATTTTATCGACCAAATTTTATGAAAATGTTTCTGTGAATTATTGATCATTTGATTATTCTTCATTGTTTATTTCCTGATTATTGTATTATTAATGATTTGACATGATTAATGGTGATATTGACATTATTGTTTATGATTTTGACATTATTAAGTAATTAACAAAAATGTTCCAAATATAATTATGTACTAACACTAGTATTTAAGATGTGTATGTTTTAATAACAAATTGGATTGTATGATCTGTTAAATAAACGATTTGATTGATTGATTGATCATACTACAGCATCGTATGACACTTCTTCTTCTCAAAATGTAACAGTTACAATCTGAAATCAGCCATGAGAAGCCATAATATCATCACAGCACTAATACTTAGTTTATAGGCGGTCCGCACAAGACCTAACAAATCACAAACTAATTATTATCATGTCAGTAAGTCGTGTTTGGGCAAAGCTCTAGTTTGAAAGTTAGTTTGATAAATTTTCTATCAATTTTGATTTTGATATTATTTAACAGAGAGGTATCTGTAGTGGTAGAAATAATCCACTTTATCTCCTAAAAACTTAACACTTATCTAGGTGAGGTACATTCACATCCTCACATCCAATACGTTCGTCACGTTACGGGCGGTTTTTGTCTGATCATTGCACGATAATAATTATCTGCTTAACCGACTCAGCATTATATTTTGCATCCTAATGTAAATACCGCAGAATTGATTGAGCTATTTTCTTCACATAACATGAGAGCGACTTAAAAATTATACTGATTTTAAAAATATATATGTAAAGAAATAACATTGCTGCATTTCTTTATTTTAATTTACCGCGCATAGCGTTACTCGTTTGATATGTACATAGTCTGTGGTTTTGTTTAAGTAGCTGTTGAATGATGACGGTTATAAATGAAGTTTTATTTTGAGGTTATGTAAAATAGAAAAAGTAGTGATAAATGTATTAATAGAAATAAGGAATTGTGAAGGAGGGAATTATAAACTTTAAATGTCGTTTCTTTGATTTCAGAGCAACACAAGTTTATTTCATTTAAGTACCTACTTCATAGTTCAAGATCAAACCTTATAAAACGACATTTTTGTTTATAAGAAGCCTAACAAAGCATTAAAGATGGAAAAACTTAGATTCGTATTCTCTGTACTTCCGGGGAGTGACGGAAAATCAAACATATATGGTGTAACCTCTATATCTACAAGTGAGGATAAAATGTACGCTATACCAGAAGAGCGTCAAGGTATTTCTCATCACAAAGAATTAATGAAAACAGCAGCTTTCAATAAGGTAAAAAAACAGCCTAAAGAAAAGATATCAGACACGAAAAGTTTGGATAACAATGACAGAAGAACTTAGGCCAATATACTTAGATGAAGATGATAATCTACAATTTGAAGATCAGTACTTAGAGGAAATAGAACAAGAACAAACTGCGACTGCACAAAACAGAGAAACAGGAGTATTAGAAAAAATATTTGAAAAACTAATGCAAAATACACAAGATTCTAAACAGCAAAACTTGAAACACATTGCAGAAAAGTTTGTAATTGAAAAATTTACCAGCAAAAATATGAATGCAAACCAATGGATTGACACTTTTGAAAAAGAATGCCTACGTTTTGATGTGATAGATGAGGAAAAAAAAATTGAAATACTCAGACTATTCATGGATAAGAGTTGTATAGACTGGTACAATTCCATGATGATAAAATTGACCATGGACTCGGAATGGAAAATATGGAAAAAAAAATTTAGTGAATCATTTGCAAACAAAGGATGGAATCAAATTACCTACGCTTTATCATTCAAATACAAAGAAGGAATGTTGGTGGATTACGCCATAAGGAAAGAAAAGATGCTATTGGATATGAGAAACTCAATTGATTCAGGTACCCTAATAGACCTTATTGCAGCTGGTTTGCCAGAACATGTACTTAACAGGATTGATAGGGAAACATTGAAAGATACAGTAGATCTTTTCAATGAACTGAGAAAGTTTGAACATTTGGTAAATAAAAAGAATTATTCTAACTATAAAAACTATGGAAACTTAAAAGGCAACTATAAAAACGAAGATAAAACCCCATGTAAAATTTGCGAAATGTTAAAAAGAGGAATTCGCTACCACCCCGAATCTGCCTGTTGGTTTAAAACAAGAGAAGATGATAAAACAAAAGAGAAATACATAAAACATGTAAACAACTCAGTGATAGAAGCCGAGTTACATGAAACAGAACAAAAAAACTAATAGTGACACCGTTAATAAATGTCAAACTGTTAATAAATGATACATTAGCAATTGATGGAATATATGATTCGGGTTCAAATGTTTCTCTTATTAATTCAAAATTATTAAAACTAAAAGGCAAAGGAAACAGTTTGAATGAAGCAAATTTAGTAACAATTAATGGTGTCAAAAAGGCAAGTGGTTTGACAAACTTAAAAATTAAAATATTTAAAATAGAAGAAAATGTCAAAGTATACATTATAGATGAACAAAACTTCAAATATGATTTTTTGATTGGATTAGACATGATAAAGAAGTTCAAGTTAATACAAAATGAGGACTTAAAAATTACCCAGAAAGTAAACATGAATGAAGAAAAAGTAGAAGATATCGATACAAATATTCAAATAAATACTAAGAGAAAAATAAAAAAGGAAGTGGAAGAAGCTTCTAATGAAATAACAGAAGTAAATAAATTGATTAATAAATATGACACAGTTTTTGCAAAGAATAAATATGATGTTGGAACTGTTAACGGCTATGAAGCCAGAATAGATTTGTTAGTAGACACATATTGCAATAAAAGGCCCTACAGATGCACTGTGGAAGATAAAAAAGAAATAGAGGAGCAAATAGGGAAATTATTGGATAATACACTCATAGAAGAATCCTACAGTCCATTTGCTGCACCTGTCACATTGGCATTTAAAAAAGAAGAAAATAAAAGATCAAGGCTATGCATAGACTTCAGAGATTTAAACAAGATTGTAGTACCGGAAGCTCAACCATTTCCATTAATAGAAGATTTAATAACTAAGACAAGAAATTGCAATTTATATTCAACACTTGACATAAACTCTGCATTCTGGTCTATCCCTTTGAGAATAGAAGACAGGAAGAAGACAGGATTTGTAACACAAGAAGGGCACTTCCAATGGACTTGTCTCCCGTTTGGTCTAAAAACTGCACCAGCAATTTTCCAGAGGATATTAAGTAACATACTAAGAAAATACAGGCTCACAGATTTTGCTGTAAATTACATAGATGACATTTTGATATTTTCAAAATCTTTTGAGGAACATATCCATCACCTAACACAGCTGTTCGAAGCCATAAAAACAGAAGGATTCAGATTAAAATTTAAAAAGTGCACATTTGCATCAAACTCTGTAAAATACTTAGGTCATATAATTCAAAATAATTCTATTAAACCAGTGAAAGATAATCTGATTTCGATAAGGAATTTCCCTACTCCTAAAACTCAGAAAAATGTAAGACAGTTCCTAGGAAAAATCAATTTTTATAATGAATATATACCAGGAAGTGCGATAATATTAGATCCGTTACATAATTTACTTAGAAAAAATCAACCATTTATTTGGTCTGATGAATGTCAGAAAGCATTTGAGAAAATAAAAAGTCTCCTATGCTCTCAACCAGTGCTAGAAATTTTTGATAAAGATTTACCGATTAATATTTACACAGATGCTTCTATACAGGGTGTTGGAGCTATTTTGAAACAGACGCAGTTAGATGGAAAAGAAAAACCAGTAGCTTATTTTTCTAAGAAACTTAATGGAGCTCAAAAGAAAAAAAAAGCGATATATTTGGAGTGCTTGGCTATCAAAGAAGCAGTGCGATACTGGCAGTACTGGCTGATTGGAAAATCATTTACAGTTTATTCAGACCATAAACCACTAGAACATATGAATTTGAAATCGAGAACAGATGAAGAATTAGGCGACTTAACATACTACCTATCACAGTATGATTTTAATATAAAATATACTCCAGGAAAGGATAATTTAGAAGCAGACTGCCTCAGTAGGAATCCTGTGTTGGAGGCAAATGAAAACACAGATGAACAATTAAAAATTGTGAACTTGGTTAACCTAGAAGAGATTTTAATAGATCAGACAGAAAATGAAGAAATCCAAAAGAATAAAAAAAATATGATAAATAAAGAAAACGTATACTATAAAAAAATTAGAAACAGAGAAAAAATAATTTTAACTGAAGAATTTAGTATTAAACTTTTAAAAAATATACATGAGAATCTTTGTCACATTGGAATAAAACAAATGCAAAAGACAATTAGTCCGCTATACATAGCAAGAAATTTAACGAAAAATATTATAAAAGCATGCAGAGAGTGTGAAATTTGTATAAGAAATAAATCAAGAGGACAGTACAAATTTGGATTTATGTCTCATTTGGGTCCAGCCACTAAGCCATTTGAAATAATGTCTATAGACACAATAGGAGGTTTTGGAGGGTCAAGATCTACAAAAAAGTATTTACACTTATTGGTGGATCATTTCACTAGATACGCATTTATCTTAACTTCAAAAACTCAAAGTGCAAATGATTTTATCAAACTAGTCTCAAATGTATCAGAAACAGAAGACATTGGTATGCTGCTCACCGATCAATATCCAGGTATTAATTCAAAAGAATTTAAGGAATTCCTGAAGGAGAAAGACATAACTTTAGTATTTACTGCAGTAAACACACCATTCTCAAATGGTTTAAATGAGAGGCTGAATCAAACGTTGGTAAACAAAATTAGATGCAAAATTAATGAAAATGGAAATAAGATGGCATGGACAACAATAGCACATGAATGTGTGACAAAATATAATGAAACTATTCACTCAGTAACTTGCTTTGCACCAAGTTATCTTTTGTATGGTACAGATATCACAATTTTACCCAAGGAATTGAAACGAGAAAAAACACATAATGACTGGGTCAGAAACAGGACCACAGCACTTCAGAATACAATAAAATCACATAACTACAACAAAACACAATTCGACAAAAATAAAAAATTCCATGAATTTAATGTCGGAGATATGGTATATGTGGAAAACGGCAACAGGTTAAATAGAAAAAAACTTGAAGAACTGAGAATTGGACCCCTTCAGATTATAGAAAAAGTATCAAAATCAATATATAGAATTGACACAGGACACAAGAAAACAGAGTCAAATCTTTTTCATGTCACAAAACTTGTTCCAATACTCATCACACAGGAAGAAAAAGCAAGAGATGAAAGATTAGAAGAGGCTGACGAAAATTTACTCCTGTAAATTTTCTTCCCCAAGGGGGGAGATGTAAAGAAATAACATTGCTGCATTTCTTTATTTTAATTTACCGCGCATAGCGTTACTCGTTTGATATGTACATAGTCTGTGGTTTTGTTTAAGTAGCTGTTGAATGATGACGGTTATAAATGAAGTTTTATTTTGAGGTTATGTAAAATAGAAAAAGTAGTGATAAATGTATTAATAGAAATAAGGAATTGTGAAGGAGGGAATTATAAACTTTAAATGTCGTTTCTTTGATTTCAGAGCAACACAAGTTTATTTCATTTAAGTACCTACTTCATAGTTCAAGATCAAACCTTATATATATATCTGAACATTTCATAAAATCGTAGCGAACTCAAAGCTAGACACTGAGTATTATATTTGAAGTAATTTTTAGCGAGGTCTGGAAGTGTTTGTAGTGCCGATTTTTTGTTTTTTAATTTTTGTCTGTTTTTTCTGAATGAATGTTTCAGCATCGCGAAAATACTAGTGAATAGATTCTGTTAAAATTGTGCATAGTTATTTCCTATAAGTCTCGTCAGTCTGGAGGGTATAAATTATCTCGCTATTTACCATGGGCGCTAACCCATAATGCAGTTTGTTTTAATTAATCCATGGTTTACCACAAATTATAAAAAGTCGACCCACCCGCTAGAATATTGTAGGTTAACCAGGGCAGTTTAGTCCTTTTATTATCTTGCTATATTTTTATTATGGTATAATTTACTGCTCATCTAAGCAGAAAATCACGTAGGGGTTATAAATTCACTAAAAAATTAAAAACGAAAAACTTCGCTAGCATTGTGAAATTGCTACTGAATGCCGCGGGTATCGACATCAGGACAAGTTGGTACTCAAATGGACAATTTTACAGAGGCCAGCACAAGGTATCCAAATCTGTCAAATTTATTGGATAGATCTTCAACTTTATCATTAAAGAATGAGGCTCATGTTCAATTGGCAATATTTGACAGTTTGGGATAGCTTGATGTGCTGGCGTCTGTACGACCCTTGCTCCCGTGTCACCAGTCTGACTCCTTTTTATATCTTGGCTGTTGTGATCTAAACTACAACGCAGTATACAGGGAAAGCTCACCGTCCGATCAGGACCAGGCCCATACCAGACGGCGCGTACGTGTCCCACGCGCGCCTCTAAGAGATGTCAGCAAAAAGATTAGGACCGAAGTCTGCGGGGTAAGCGCGATTGTCCGAAAGGGTTACCGCTTCCCCGGAAAATAAAGGCCTAAGGAAGAAACATGGATAGATTTTAGTCAGTAAGAGTCTGGCACTACCTTCCGCTCCAGCCAGAGCGGGTGGAGTCATTTGATGATTTAGCCAGCCCAGCCCAGCCTAAAAAAATAAAAAAAGTATACAGCGAATTTTTATAAAAATGTGTATGATTCAGGTGCTTTATGACCACTTTTTTATACCTTTAATTTTGATATCAACTCGACATAGGTTAACCGTGAATTCTACTTTGGTCTTTAATATTAAGTAATTACGTATCAAAATTTTCGATGCAATAATATTCTGCTTAGTGCCGCAACTTGAAAACATATTAAGCCTCCTAACTTGATATAAAACTTAAGAAGGTATAAAACACATAACTGTTATACTTTGACGGTGATAAACAAAGTAAATGTAACACGTTGATGAAATTCTCGTTCAAATAAGGCAATAATTCCATAATTACACTCTCTGAGAACTGTATTGTGGCACGAAATTAATTACTGCAAATGCATTCTACATTGTTCCAACCAAGAATTCCATTAACAGAGAAAGCATAATATTGAATCAGAACCATACAGTCAGCAACATAATGATGTTACATTGTAAAATATCAAATGCACGTATATAACAGCTACTACATAATAATAAATAAATAAATTATAATTAGTAAATTAATATTATTTCGTTAAGCCGTTGACTGACTAAAACCCATCCATGTTCCTTCCTTAGCCTTCTAACTCGAAACATAAAGGGCTAAGGAAAGAACATGGATGGGTTTTAGTCAGTGAGAGTCTAACACTCCCTTTCGCTTCACCCTCAAAAAAAAAGCCCTCGTTGTCGCCGAAGCCCGGCTGCTCTTCTCGTGCAGGTGAAGTGACAGGAACACTATCTCTCTCTCTCGCTTTTCGCCGCCTTCTTTACATGCACCAACTATTCGCCTAAAAGAGGTGACTATATCCCCACGCGCTTTGCCTCCGAACATGGACTGCACCACGGCCGGACCTTAACTCCTAAACAATCTGTAATTACTTATATCATAATTGCGTTACTAATATTGTCTATTTATTACATTTCGCGCCTAAGCCACTGAACTGATCTCTGTGAAATTTAACAAATAAATACCCTGAGACCTGGGGAAGAACGTAAATTATTTTTCATCCTGGAAAATATGTGGCAATATTATATTATACAGGCTGAAATTGAATTTATGGGCATTATTTTAAGGGGTAATTGAACTCACCATTATGAACAACTTTCACTATGGGATCAAATGTGAAATCGCAAAAAAAAAACAGCTGTTCCCTACATTTTGACGAGTTACAAACCCGCACTGGGCCCGGTTGGTGGATTAAGGCCCACTCCCTCTCGACAAGGGAAGGCCTGTGTCCCAGCAGTGGGAACAATATAGGCTGATTATGCTTATGCAAACAAATACAGGCAGACGAAGTCGCGGGCAACAGCTAGAAGAACATAAAGTTACATTTTGTGCTCATTCAAATCCAAAGAACTGCTCTTTAAACCGGAATGGTGCGCCTTCATGTCGTAATTATCTTATAATGGCATTGCAGGTGTCAACATTACTTTCTCATAGTCCAAGAGACGTGGAAATAAATGCACATTAAAGAGAATTGTTACCTGTGCCATGTAGAGTGAGCGAAAGGGATGATGGAGTTGGTGGTTGGGTGGTATGCAGGCGAGATGGAAATATTTTAGTAGACCGCAGATCTTTGTGGCCCACCGTGTCGCATCGCCTGTACGCTCTATCACTTTGTTTTTGCTTCTGACAATTTTTTCTTTTTGCTCGGCTTCAAGGGGTTTTAGCGTGATGTTAAAAAGGCTTTTTTTTTTTTTTTTTAGGGCTGGGAAATCATCCAATGACTGCTCCCGCTCTAGGTGGAGCGGAAGGGAGTGTCAGACTCTTACTGACTTAAACCGTGTTCCGGGGTAGCGGTAACCCTTTCGGACAATCCCGCTTAATGTTAAATAGCCTATAACTGTCATCAAAAATTGGGCTACCAAATGCAAAAAACGATTCTCAAATCCAACTGCTATATTCAAACAAACGAACAAACTCTTCACCTATATTAAATTTGTATAGATTATGATTAAACCGAACCTTAAATAAATACCATTCTGTTTGTCAAGCAAAATGTCAAGCTAAGTAAGTAGTTGACTGCCTACAATACTGTTTTTGTGGTATTATGACAGTCAATCTCGTAATTCCTTAATGACCATAAGGTTCAAATTCACTATTCTTCTTTTCGTGTGGTTAGTGACTAACCTGGTGTCAGGGTTTTTATGCTGCCCAGTGGACTCTGACTTAGCTTCATATGCCGTTGAGAAATATCTCTCCGACATGCTGGTTTCTTCACGTTTCTTCACTATGTTTTGCTTCACCCATTTTAAGCAAGTGACAATTATACAATACGCACATGAATCCGCAAAATCAGAGGTGCGTGCCTTGGGTTCGAACTCGAGACCTATGACTTGGCAGTCCGACGGTCACACTACTAAACTGCTACAGTCACTTGCACCTCATAAAATGCCAATACCTATTCGTCTAAGGGCGGTCTGAGCCACTTTCATCAGCTGTCAGTGTCCATATTGCCTAAAAATTATTACAGAGGCAGCTCTTGAACGCGATTTAGATATGCTGATCGCGTTTGGTTTTTTTGATGAATTTAGCCCTTATTGATGTTTTAACCTTATTGAATTTGTAATTTACTGGGATTTTTTGTCAATAGATGTAAAAGAATTAATCTGTCGACTGTACACTGATTATTCAAAGATTTTTTTATACTTTTGATCTCTGCAAAATAATGGAGCAATAGCAATGATAATTGCTCCATTATTTTACTAGAAACAAATATACAATGAATTCTGTATTATTACTATGAATATTTGGCTTTTAAATGTAAATACAAAGAGTTGTATTATTAATTATAACAATGAATTTGTCTGTTTCATTATGATGACATTTTTTGCCTATGTAAAAATATGATTAATCCTGGAAATTGTGTAATATTCCAATGTCACAACGATAGAGTTCATTTAAATTTAACTATTTGTAGTTTAGGAAAATAACTAAAATCTAGGGCTGTGACGTAAAATTACTTATGCTATGGCTACATTTTCGCGATAAATTTAACTACTCATGCTCTCTGTTTAGATGAGACGTCGAGTGGTGTACAAGAAAACGTGCGAAGTGAAATTTGCATTATTGCGACAATGTAGCCGTAGCAGTTTTAACGTTTGCTGTATCGCGCATACTCTCTGGCGCTACTGACACAGCGATCATCATAACGATATTTTACTGTATAGTTTTGGGATCCCGTCACCCATGACAGTTTCGTTCTGCTTTTGTTTTTAAACTATACGAATCTCGACGTGTGACCCCAACAACAACAATAAAATATCGTAATGATCATCAATATGTGAACGGGTATCTGTAATTAGCATAGTTTTCTATGAAAATAAATGAATGATAAAGATTTTTTTTTTGAGGGTGGGAAATCATCAAATAACTTCTCCCGCTCGGAGGAGCGGAAGGAAGTGTCAGACGGTTACTGATTAAAACCCATCCACGTTCCTTCCTTAGCACTTTATGTTCCGAGGTAGCGGTAACCCTTTCAGACAATCCCGCTGATGAATGATATAGCTTTCGAAATATGTGCAGTCGTTATGTGTGTATTATTATGTCCAAAACGTGCATCACAAGCGACTTTATAAAAATAATTCAGACTTATACCCACCAAAGATTATTAAGCATAGAGAAAATGAAAGTTAATATAAAGGAAATTAATGTATAACTTATTATTCCATTTTTCATAAGAAAAGGAAGGACCGTCAAAGAAAAGATAATAGATTTGAATTTTAAATTATTTTTAGGAAGGTAAAGCTTTGCCCACCTCTTTGTGGATTGTGTATTAAAGGTCAGATCCATGGCTGACGTAAAGGTACCGTAAATTCGAAGATATTTGAATCAAAAATACACATATTAATTAGCATTTTGATTGAAAATTTAGAGACAAGCACAATTAGTTACACCTACAGGTATGAACAAAGTCTAAAAAATGTGTGAAAAAATTATGTGTGAAACGAGTACCTATTTTGAATTTTAAAATTGTTCTACTTACGATCAATCCGCGCGTTCGTGCTAGGCCCACATAGAGCACGTCAAAATATAAGGTTAGGCTTTTTTTTCTAAGGCTGGGAAATCATCCAATGACTTATCCCGCTCTGGGTGGAGCAGAAGGGAGTGTCAGACTCTTACTGACTAAAACCCATCCATGTTCCTTCCTTAGCCCTTTATGTTCCGGGGTAGCGGTAACCCTTTCGGACAATCCCGATAAAGTTAGGCTAAAAGAGCATAAAACTAGTTTAACCCAGAATTATTTCGCCATTCAAAGTGAGTTACGTAGTAGTATGTACGGATGAAACGTAATTTTAGTATGCTTCTTCTTTTCGTATGGTAAATGACTAACCTGGTGTCAGAGTTTTTATGCTGCCCATGGGCCCCGACTTAGCTTCACATGTTGTTGAAAAAAATCTCTCAGACATGCTGGTTTCCTCACGATTTTTCCTTCACAAATTTTTAAGCAAGCGATAATTATACAATACGCACATGAATCCGTGAATTCAGAGGTGCGTGTCTTAGGTTTGAACTCGAGACCTATGACTTGGCAGTCCAACGGTCACACCACTATCACTGTTTAAATTACGCTAATAATTATTATTGCTAACATTACGTTCCATCCGGTTGCATACAAAATAATAATAATAATATCCTTGGACATTTCACACACCATGTAGTCCCAAGCTAAGTAACCTAATGCTTGTGGTATCGAGATGGCTAACAAACTACTTATATACATTTTTTTTTGTCAATACATAAATATTATAGATAGAAATACACCCAGACCCGAAACAAATACTTGTAGGTCGTACAAATATTTGTTCCGAGCGGGAATCGAACCCGCGACATGCTACGCAGCAGTCAATCGCTCAACCACTGCGCCAACCGTGTAGTCAATTCTTGAGAATGTCAACACAAAGCAGACTGATTTTCAGAGTAACGCTAATAACGCTGGCGACACGGCTGGCGCAGTGGTTGAGCGATTGACTGCTGCGCACTATGTCGCGGGTTCGATTCCCGCACGGAACAAATATTTGTACGTCCTGCAAGTATTTGTTACGAGTCTGGGTGTTTTTCTATCTATAATATGTATGTATTTACAAAAAAAAAATGTATATAAGTAGTATATCAGCCATCTCGTTACCATAACACAAGCATTAGGTTGCTTAGCTTGGGACGATATGACGTTGTGTGAAATGTCCAAGGATATTATTATTATTATTATTAATTATTCTTATTATTAATTATTCAATACAACCAATGTCAACCCTTACAGCGGAAATGGTAAAATATCGCGATTCTTTTATCCAACCCTTTATTATCCTTTTCAGCACGTGTAACTGAGTGGGTTAAACGTACTTTTTTTTTTTTTTTTTTAAGGCTGGGAAATCATCCAATGACTGCTCCCGCTCTGGGTGGAGCGGAAGGGAGTGTCAGACTCTTACTGACTAAAACCCATCCATGTTCCTTCCGTAGCCCTTTATGTTCCGGGGTAGCGGTAACCCTTTCGGACAATCCCGCTTACCCGGCAGGCTTGGCCCTGAGGGGCCCCTTCATATGCTGACATCTCTTTGAGGCGCGCGTGGAACATATACGCGCCGTACGGCACGGGTCTGGTGCTGATCGGACGGTGAGTCACCCATTACTCACCGTCCGCAGGCCCGCGCCTACGGTGGCCGGGAGTCGTCACGTGGCTCCCGACGCCCGGGGCGTCTCCTGCGGCGGCTGGGACGGGAGGACCTTTCTCTCTCCCATCCCGCCACCTCCTTCGCGAGCATGACTTTTTCGCAGAAGGAGGTGACTGCCTCCCACTCCCTCTCGCCCCGGACCATGGCTTGCACCAGGGCCGGGCGCGAGAGGTCGCCGCCGCCGATCGCCTCTACGAGGACACGGCGGTGCTCCGCCCAAGCGGGGCAGGTTTGCACCGTGTGCTCTACCGTGTCCTCTGGGCGATCCTCGCAGTGGTGACACCCGGGCGTTTCCTCCCGCCTGATGATATGCAGGAACCTCCCGAAACATCCATGTCCGGTGAGGACCTGCGTCAGGCGGTAGGTGAGGGCGCCGTGACGCCTCTCTAGCCACTCCTCAAAGAGGGGCCTTACCGCCACTATCGTGGCGTGCCCTGCGCTGGGTTGCGACAGTCGCTGATTCCAGGCCGCCATGAGATCGCGCCGGAGGTCCGTCCGCTCCGCCGCAATTTGCTGCGGAAACGGAGCTTCCCCCCGGCTTAGTACCTCCGCGCGCCACTCGTACAGGCGCGCGAGGACCATTGCCTCCAGATCCCACGGCGGCAGTCCGGCAAGGAGGCTTGCCGCCTCGCCCGAGATCGTGCGGTACCCCCGGATTAGCCGAATGGCTACCACCTTTTGGGGCGCGTTCAGGTAGTGGGCGGCTCGCCGCCGCAATGAACGCGCCCACACCGGGGCCCCGTAAAGGGCCATGAACGCGTCGGTTTTATTTCAGTCTCGGGTTAAACGTACTTGAGACTGAAATAAAACCGACGCGTTCCTTGTACAAAACCTCAAAGAGCTAAATATACCTTTCAAAAGTTAAATCAGTACATCGCATATTATGAATAATTGGTGTTTCATAGTAGCACAATTAACAATTTAAATTCACCTTAAAATAGTCAAGACACACATAACAAAGAGTTTTCGATTCTATTCAAGATTTTTGATTATTTGCATTACAACTTTTTGTATGCCGTGAGGTCATTCAGATTAGTCCATTCAAGATAATAAAAACTGGTCAAGTGCGAGTCGGACTCGCATAAGACACGATTAAAAAGCCATTGTTTCTTGCACTGATCTGCGTTCCGGCAGTCAATGGGTGAATGATATGAAAAATAAAACATGACTGTGTAGAAAAGCAATAACACTAAAAATCCGTCCAAAAAGAACATTAGGTCAAAATCTGATTTGTTCCGCATTCACATAAAAAAGTTCGCCTCACATTTTATATTCCAATTCGTTCCCACATTATGTCCTTTATTCGACTCATTTCTCACTAATTCGCATTTTTCTAGACCAACCGGTTTCAACAAAAATCCCATCTCACACTTTAACCCGCTAACCACAGGTTCAGCAATCCTGTCAGAAGCATTATTTTAGGCACGTGCAATAGGTAAATAAACGTTAGTCTCGGCTGTCATTTGTACATCTGTGACAGTCCTTACGGGTCGTCAGAAGCCCGAAGATCTGACAGCCAGTCTTACCAAGGGTTATCGTGTTGCACAGTTACTGGGTTGTAGAGGTCAGATAGGCAGTCGCTCCATGTAAAATACGGGTACTAAGCTGCATCCGGAAGCCGACCCAACATAGTTGAGAATAGGCTAGGCAGATTATGAATAGGTACATAAACACAATCACTTTTTGTTGTATCTGTGCACGGCAGGAACAGTTTAACCGTACGTGCGAAACACAAATACGATGACATTGCCCGTATCGTGTTTTTATTTAATGTAACCATTTAAACGTGGCCTACTTTACGTGAGCAGCTCATTTTCATACACTCAGGGACAAGCGAATAAAATTAATGACACGTATTTAAGAGCATGGTGTTACGTTTTTTTTTTCGTCAAAACAATATTTGTAATATTTATTTTTGTGGAGTACTTATGGATGGCACAAAATTGCACAATTCTCGGAAATTGTGATCAATAACCGCTTAACGGTTGAAATCTGTACTTAATATTAATATTTTAAAGAGGAGAGATTTGTATGTATATTTGTAACGAATAAACTCAAAAACTACTAAACGGATCTGGATGAAACTTGGCACAAAGATAGATTATAGTCTGGAATAGCATAAAAGCTACTTTTATCCCGGAAAAAATTCGGCTCCCGTGGGATTATTTCCTACAAACACGTGGGCGAAGCCGCTGCCAAAAGCTAGTATCAAATATGATTCAAAACAATAGAAAAAGTAATTGTGTCCATTAGTCAGTTGAGTTCATATGCCGTTTTGGTAATATCAAATCAATTGACAGTTTTTTTAAGATCATACCCATATTAATTAGCAAACATTGCTCGTATTAGCAAAACATTAGGCTATGAAGCTTATAATACAGTGTGGTGTAACGCAGTCTACGTGCCCTTTATTCTTGTGCTGAATTTACATACTCAAAGGCGACAAAGAATAAAAATACGTTGCCATACCTCGCACGAAAATAAAACAAATGAAACCACGTGCCGCGTCGCGCCGCACCGCACCTTACCGCACCGCGCCCCATGGATTGAGCTCCTTAGAACTAAGTAAACGTTCGGATGACGGCTTATAAAGATGGATGAAATAAGGAGTATTGCGCCGACCCCAAATAAATTGGGATCACGGAAGGGGATGAGGTTGATGGTTTTCAATAACAGGTGAGCAGTTATTCAAGGAAAAAGTCGTGGCAAGATGTATTTTTTTCAGAAATCTACGAACTGAAACTCCGTAGGAGGCCATTGTAGACCTTATTATTGATGTTCTACCGAAAGGTCAGGTGCATAATACTCGCAACGGCATGCGTGTATAACAAGATATATGAACGTAGACAAATCAAAAGGAGTATGTAAGGATCGTAGCCCCTTCTACAGTTTCTGCCAATGTATGATTATGTATGCCCCTTCTACGCTACATATGTTATGTTCTTCACTACATAGTATAAAGCAAAGTCGCATCCCGCGTCTATCCCAATGTCTGTATGTATGTATGCTTAGATCTTTAAAACTACACAACGGATTTTTTAATAGATAGAGTGATTCAAGAGGAAGATTTATCAGTATAATAATATGCTTAATATATTAGAGAAGAACCACTGATTATTTCAAGATTTCTAATGCGAAGTCGTAAATAAACCCATTTTTTTGCGCTTTACGGAAGGGGAATTGTTTTATTACGAATTTAACGAACGTGAATGATAAGACAAACTTATCTACTGTAGTAATATTACACCTACAAAGTATAATAAGAAATTAATTCTATTTATACCTTACAACATTATAAGTCATACCCAACGTTTGTGGAGTAACTAAACGTGTGGGTGTAGCTTAGAAAGATCAAATAAAGTCTAAGTCTTTAAAAGTGTAGACAACATTTCCACGAAAGAACAAGATAGCCAGTTTAATAGGAACTAGGTCAATCTATTTAGAAGTAAACAAATGACAACCGACCAAGTCTAACCCAAAAGTCTGCGAGACTTAGAGAATACTTCACAGGCGTTACAAATCAAGTAATGTAACTTTTATGTCATTGGCTTAAAGTTCAAATTGCAGCAGTGGACGTGAGCTCGTGAAATGCAAGCACAATACCTTGGCTGAAGTCTTCGTTCGGCCATGACAGCATGCCAGAGCAAACAGAATCCACAGTAACACAGCTAAAAGATTCGTGGAAGCCCTGAACGTTTTGGGAATACACAGCACGAATATAGGCAAGACTCCGTGAATACGGAAATAGAAGACTTACCCCGCCTTTAGGTAAATATTTTACTAAAAGCACAGGTTTCCAATTACACAATAAGTACGAGGAACGCAATAAGTAGTTGTAACGCAATACGTTTTATTTTTGAGGGTGGGAAATCATCAAATGACTCCTCCCGCTCTGGGTGGAGCGGAAGAGAGTGTCAGACTCTTACTGACTTTAAACCCATCCATGTTCCTTCCTTAGCCCTTTATGTTCCGGGGTAGCGGTAACCTTTTCGGACAATCCCGCTTAGAGGTAAAAAGACATAACGTAATAATTAGTAGTAAATTTTTCAAGATTTTATATTTCTGATAGTATTAGTCTGAGGAACTTATTAGTGCAGAATGTTGAACAAGTTTTATCCTAATACTCAAAGTAAAGGAAGGCAGTCATTTCTAATGTTTGAATTTCTTAAATAACATCATCCTCAACGTTTAAAGTTTTTGTATAAAATTCTGGCTTTGGCCCGCGACTTTGCTCGCGTTAGTTAAGAATTTGATAATAAATTCAGGTTATACTGTTCTTGCTGTTTGGCGGTTGCAATCATGGGCTCAGATCGGAACGTACATGTGGCGCCATCTACCATCATAAGAACGATATTGTTGTTTTCCTCGGAAACAGTACTTTTTTTCAAGATATGCCAAATTTCAGGATGTTCGATTCAGTGGCTAGGGCGTGAAAAGGTAACAAAAAAGCTGACAAACTTACTATAATATAACATAGGTACTAGCTGCTGCCGTGCGGTTTCACCAACTGCTCGGCTCCTATTAGTCATAGCGTGATGTTACATAGCCTATAGCCTTCCTCAATAAATGGACTATCCAACCAAAAATTTTTCATTTCGGACCAGTAGTTCCAGAGATTAGCGCGTTCAAACAAACAAACTCTCCAGCTTTATAATATTAAGTATAGATTACTTACGATAAAAGTGCACATGTATTGTTCAATGAAATCCAACAAAACATTAAAGTCAAACTCAAAAATACACACAAGCAATTTTGAATTAAGTTTGCGATACATAGCCGGACTCGTCGATTGCAGAATCAATAAAAGAATTCGCTCAATCAAAAACCAAGTCTCATTTAAAGTTATACAACCGCTTAATTCATGCATTAACAACCAAGCGTATCTTGTTACTAATTCGCATCAACGTCGGTGATAATCAGTGCGATGGGATTACACTGTCACTGTCCAGTCATCCAATTTAGGTTAACAGACAGACAGCAACATATAATTAACATGCAGTTGGTGTAATGTAAGGTGGCATGTAACGATGGAATTGTTGATGGTGATATGAATTTTAATGATTTTTAGACTTCCGTCCCCAAAGGGTATAACGGGACCCTATTACTAAGACTCCGTCCGTCCGTCTGTCAGTCACCAGGCTGTATCCCATGAACCGTGATATTTAGGCAGTTGAAATTTTAATTATGTATTTCTGTTGCCGCTTAGTATTTGTTGTTATACCACAAATACTAAAAAACAGAATAAAATAAATATTGAAGGCACCTCCCATACAATAGATAACATTTTTTTGCCGTTTTTGTAGGTATAATAAAAAAAAATAGTACGAAACCCTTCGTGCGCGAGTCCAACTCGCACTTTACCGGTTTTTTTTCGTATCGTTTTCTGCGGAAATTTTTGCAATACTTTTCAGATGTTGAAATGTAATTTAATATTTTGCGCTATAGTTCAAATTTTATCCGGCGTTCACTTAGTAAATTAATAGTATCTGAAAAATAACGTTAAAACAACATTTTAAACTTCATAATTTCAAATAAGCAGCACGTTAGTGGTAACAAAATCAGTATAAACTGATGTCTTCTTCTATTGAAACTTTAGACTACACTATACTCCATTTGTTATAACTATAGGCAAAAAACGGTTTCACCCTATTGTTATTTTGATATATAAACGTATGATAAAATCTATTATTTCAAAAGAAGAACAAGGCAATGTAATCGATTTAACATTTACATTAAAAAAGTAACTCTAAAAAGCAGTAATTTCTACAATATTTCACAATAACTGTCGTTATTTTGCTGTCATTTGTATGATGCTAAAATAAATGAAGTATAAGATAGCTGAAGGTGCCATAGACTTGCGGTCGATTGTAAGTTTAGACATAATGTTAGAACAAAGCCGAAAGTCACTGGATATTGGACATAGGCCTTCACCAGGCATCCTTACTTCAACCAGTTCTGACATTCTCGCATTCAGCGGATTCTTTGAGTCTTCACTGGGTCTGTCTTGTGGTAGGCCTTCCAAAGCCAAGGGCAGATTTCACCATTGAAACTGTACGCGATCAGCAAAGTAAACACCGTTTAACACGTTAGACGCCAACGCGGTCACCGTTTGACCGCGAACAATAGTTTTTCTATTGTGTCTGCTGCGTGGCAATCAAAGACTTAAGGGCTTTCAGTGTCATTATTTTCTATGGAAAATTCTTACCGGCAGGTCTTGAATGTGGTTTAGATGTGCTTGACCGCCTTCAGTTTCTTTGGAGAAATTGGCACTAAGACGTCTACTTGGTCCAATGACAGAACATGTCACTTTAAACCACTCTAAAACTTAAGTTGTAAAAACGAGGGAGACAGATTTAAGCGTTCACTAGTCTTTTTGGCAATGTCAGTTAAAAAAAAACATAGTAAACCATAATTTTATTAAAGTTAGAAACCAAAAAGAATCAACTTTCAAACACGCCAACTTATATTTACAAAAACTTTTATCCCCATTAAAAACAGAGTCTCATTCAGAACAATCTTAACAAAATCTCGAAGCTAGAACAAACAAAATAATCACACAGAGCCATCCAACTTCCTTGTACCAATTAAAAACTTCATCAGGCTTAAACTGCGAACGGTATTTTCCAATAGAAATGTACACAGTAAATGTTACTTCAATTGAAATCCTATCATGAGTGTGTTTATTGAAGCTGTGGAACCTCTAATCCACATTGCAGTGTTTACGCCATACGGAGCAATGAGAGAGATTAGGCAAAACAGATTAAGATAGCTCTGGTCCACTAAGCAATAAAAGTTGCTGCGCTGTGTCGGTTTAACGTGTGAGTTGAGAGTTTGTTCAATTATTTGGTAAGTAAAACGTTGAAATTAAATTACGTCATCATCTGCCTAGCCTTTTTCCCATAAGCGGGATTGTCCGAAAGGGTTACCGCTACCCCGGAACATAAAGGGCTAAGGAAAGAACATGGATGGGTTTTAGTGAGTAAGAGTCTGACACTCCCTTCCGCTCCACCCCAAGCGGGAGAAATCATTGGGAGATTTCCCAGCCTTAAAAAAAAGCGTTTTTACCCAACTATGTTCGGGTCGGCTTCCAGTCTAACCGGATGCAGCTGAATACCAGTATTTTACATGGAGCGACTGCCTATATGACCAACACAACCCAGTATCCGGGCAATACGAGACCCCTTGGTAAGACTGGCTGTCAGATTGTCGGGCTTCTGACGACCCGTAACGACTTTCAAAGATGCACAAATGACAGCCGGAACCAACGGCTTAACGTGCTTTCCGAGGCACAGAGGAGTCTTGGTATGTAAAGATGGTCACCCATCCACGGCCAACCCCGGCAAGCGTAGCTTAAGCTGATGGCTTGACCTGTGCGGCTGTTATATCTTAGCCACGAGCTTCTCTGGATTAAATTACGTATGGGTTTAAAATGATAGTGAGCTGAATTAATTGAATTCATTCTCACATACAAGCCATCAAATATCACACTAATGGGTACACGTTTACCTTTAATTATGTATGCCTTTTGATTCTAATTTTAGCTTATTTAATTTAAAATCGGTCCCAAACTGAGTATATTAATTAATGCATTAGTATTTCTTGCCACATCAATGGATTTCAATTGATTTGGTAAGGTAATTCCATTCAAAATGTTGTACTAAATTCAACATCAATTATTTTTAAAGTAGTGATAGCAGTTTCAGTTCAAAATTCGAAAATATATGAAATCTTTGGTAGATTTCACATGATTTCGTATGTTTTGGTCTAGGACATGCTGTTTTCTTCACGATATTTTCTTTATCGTTTTGAGTAGTAGTAATGAAACAATTTACATAAAGTAAAGGACCTGCCTAGATTCGAACCTACGACCAATAAATCGTAAGTTATGACCGTTACCACTAGGCCACTGCCACTACCACTGATATGACTATTTTTACCCACACTGGGCTTCTCTCCGAGAGGAGGCCTATGTCCCAGCAGTGGGAACATTATAGGCTGATTATGATGAAAAACCTATAAACTGTTCCCAAAATTTCTAGTTAATGCATATAAAGTACTTTTTAATAAAAACAATAATAATATCGTCAGTTCCAACGACACATCTTAATAGCAAAAACGCAATTAAAAATATTCTCAAAAAAATAAAATATGAGTTTTTGATTAAAAACTCCGGAGTGCTGAATATAAGGTGTTGAAGAAACAAAGGGTGAATGCCGACGTTTTTCTGCGCTTTCATAATTTCCTTATTTGCAGATGTCGACTGATTTTTTTTCTATTTTTAATACTACCACAAAGCGGAGGCTTGCAGCTATAGTCCACGTTATTTACATTAAAATTGACGATTTTACTTTCGCTCCGATGTTTGAATATTCATTTGTTTTCTAAAATGAGGTTTTAATTATTTTTAGGTTGGTTTTAAACGTTTGTCATGTGTCAGCACTGTGTTATGTTAAGTCTTCTTACCTTTAAACGGGATTGTCCGAAAGGGTTACCGCTACCTCGGAACATAAAGGGCTATGGAAGGAACATGGATGGGTTTTAGTCAGTAAGAGTCTGACACTCCCTTCCGCTCCACCCAGAGCGGGAGAAGTCATTGGATGTTTACAATTGAGGACCTGTGTCTTGTAAACAGAGCACAGTATAGTGTAGGCAGGTTATTGTGACGGCAGTACTAATAAAATTGGTGACTTAGAAAGAGTGCGTTGAATGCAAAATTTCGGTCAACGAAAACTACAATAAAAGCTAGGTTATTAACCTTCAAGAGAGCTATGGTAGCCCAGTGTCAATGACCGCGACTTACGAGTTGTAAGTCGTAGATTCGAATCCAGGCAGGTGGTTTACTTTGTGTGAATAGTTCCATGATCACTGCTCTCAATACTTATGGGAAACGTCGTGAGGAAACCGAATCGCATAGTAACTGTAGTCTAAAGAGGGAACTCTATTCGGCCTTTCTCAATACAAACGCCTTCCGCTGTTTTCTTCGTGGATAATGCTTGTTTTTTTTTTCCAAAAAATCTAGTCCTGATTGTGTCATTTCCTTTTTTCAAAAACACTTAAAGAATTATGACAATTCAAAATCCCGAAAAATAGCCTGTTCAGACGACTATCAGACATGTTTTTAACATAAAAAAACAATATAATCATAGATATACCTCTCGTCAAATTTTTTTTTTTTTTTTTTTTTTTTAATTTAGCCTATACTGTCCCACTGCTGAGCAAAGGCCTTCCCCAAATCCTTCCAGACATCTTTCTCTTGAGCCACCTCGATCCATCCCTTGTGGTATGCGTCTAGGTCATCTCGCCACCTCTTCCTGGGCCGGCCTCGACGGCGCCGTCCATCCTCAGGCACCCACCTTGTAGCGACTATTGCCCAGCGGTCACTATGCATGCGGCTAACGTGACCCGCCCAATCCCATTTTAGCTTGGCAGCCTTTTTGCTAACGTCAACGATCCCAGTTTTGGAGCGTAGCGTGGCATTTCGTATTCGGTCAGTTCGTTTAATGCCCAAAACGCTGCGTTCCATAGCTCTTTGGCAAACCCCAAGGCGGAACTTTTGCGATTCGGTGAGCGACCAGGTCTGAGCACCGTAAGTTAGGACGGGCAGGATACACATATCGATAAGTTTTCGCTTCAGGGAAATCGGTAGATCACCCTTCATTAGCGTCTTCATGGACCAGTAACTTTTCCAGGCATTTTCGATGCGGCGATCGATTTCTTTCTCTTGCCTGTTTTCGAAAGAAACTAACTGGCCCAAGTAAATGTACTCATCGACATAAAGTATTTCCTGCCCATCCAGCTCGATCCTATGCTTAGCATTGTTGGTCATGGCTTTAGTTTTGGACCGATTCATCACGAGTCCAACCTTGAGGCTTGCCGTGCTTAGGTCTTGAAGCATAGTCTCTAGTTGCAGAGCTGTGGGGGCAAAAAGGACTATGTCGTCGGCAAATCGGAGGTTTGTCAGTCTCCTGCTGCCGACTTCAATGCCCTTGGTCATACATGAGGCTGCCAGTGTTCTAAATACCTCTTCGAGAGTAGCTGTGAATAGTTTCGGAGAGAGTGGGTCACCCTGCTTAACACCTTTGTGTATTCTAAACGATGGTCCTGTAGTATTCAGTCTGATGTTTGCAGTGCTGTTGTGGTATCGTCAAATTTTAAAATAAGAAATTTTTAGATTAGTCCAGTTTTGAAGAAGAAAGCAGCGGAATACAAAACTCCTTTTGGTGAAGGTTTTTGCAGGTAAAATCAACCTGAGCTGCAGTTGTCCCTTTCGCACTTACGAGGGGAGGTGCATCGCAGCGCGACGGTAATAGTTCCTTCAATTAACAATTTTTTAAATTCGTCGAGACTAGATTCCCCTCTTAAAGGCTTAGTTTCTATGCAAAATTTGTGTTGTACCCGTGTTTAAACGGTGACATAATTGGATTACATATAAAGTAAATGTCCTTAAAAAATGGCCGCCGAAGTGTCTTTGTACTCTATGATTTCGTAACGTTGATCAAATGTCATTATGTCTGTCAAGTTTTAGTGTTTATTATGAAGGATCAATGTCTCATATGACAGAATGTTGGTAGTGACGTTATTTATGCAATACCTGGGAGGTTAACCCGAGCGTTAATGTTCCTAGTGTAATGACTTCAGAAGTCAGGTTTGTCCATTGTAGAATGGCTATTCTAAACTAGACAGAATACAGCAGCGAAGTTTTGAATTTTTGTCCTTTTTAGGGTTCCGTGCCCAAAGGGTAAAAGTGGACCCTATTAAAACTCCGTTGTTTGTCCGATCGGCCGTATGTCCGTCTGTCACCAGGCTGTATCTCATGTACCATGATAGTTAGACACTTGAAATTTTCACAGATAATGACGACATGGTTGGCGCAGGGTTAAGCGATTGACTGCTGCGCAACATGTCGCGGGTTCGATTCCCGCACGGAACAAATATTTGTACGACCTACAAGTATTTGTTACGGGTCTGGGTGTTTCTTTATCTATAATATGTATGTATTTACAAAAAAAATATGTATATAAGTAGTTTATCAGCCATCTCGTTACCATAACACAAGCATTAGGTTGCTGAGCTTGCGACTATATTATGGCGTTGTGTGAAATGTCCAAGGATATATTATTATTATTATATATTTCTGTTGCCGCTAACCTACCGCCGCCGAACCTACTGAAGTTTTCAAACCAAAATATTCCTCCTGTATAAAGAAATAGACTAGGAGGAGGATATTCTGTTTTCAAAACTTCAATAGGACCAACTGCAATAACATACCCTCGTGGTCCTACTGGTAGGACAAAATAGTAGGACCACGAGAAAACACCAATTTTTTCGCCGTTTTTATAGATACGGAACCGTGCGCGAGTCCGACTCACATTTGGACAATTTTTTTATTATATGGGGCTGTTAATCCGTAAATAGAATGATTACAGTGGAAATCGTAATTTTGAAGTTTTCAAAATGTTTTTTATATTCGTAAGTAAACCAACGCGTGAGAGGAAAACACACTACGTATAATATTCCGAGAAAGCTTTAGGGTAATGCCTGCTATACTTAGACGTTTACCTTAGGCTTTAGTCCTACATTTTATGTTGGCATTATAGTCGCCTAATAAGTTTTACTAGACAAAGTGCTCATCCATGTAAAGGACACTTTATTTGAAAACTAGATTTTGCCCGTGGCTTCGCACGTTTTTTAATTCGTAGTAAAACAATTCCCCTTTCCCTGTATTGTGAAGATTTCCTGCTATCTTTGGAGTATCTTAACTCATATACTACATTTTTACTTTCCCACAATAAACCTTTTTAAGGTATACAATAGGTACGTATTTTGATTTATCTCGTAAAGTTCAGCCAGCGTTTTTTGGAATATAAGCGCAAAAATATGTGTTTATTTACTTCGCATTAGAAATCTTGAAATTATCAGTGGTTCTCTAATATAGATAGTTAGACTAGAATGTGGACATTCAATAATAATAATTATACTAACATAGTTATAAGTATGATTTACTTTAATATAAATAAATAAATAATAATAATAATAATAACAATGTATGGAATATTTTTGATTCTGAAATAAAATGAATAATAATATTAATATATTAAGCATATTATTATACATATAAACCCTGCTCTTGAATCACTCTATCTATTAAAAAAAATCAGTTGTGTAGTTTTAAAGATCTAAGCATACATACATACAGACATTAGGACAGACGCGGGAAGCGACTTTGCTTTATACTATGTAGTGATACGCAGCCTACATTATACATAGATTACCTAGAGTGCTCCCTAAGCTACTATCTCTTGAAATAAAACGTGTGACTTAAAAACCATTGCGAGAAATCTCTTTGTGTCGCAGAATAAATCTACTTCCCTCCTATCAGTCTTGAGTATCTGGCAATACCAAAATGGACTGGGCAAATACAACAACGAACAAAATTGAATTTGTTCTGTGGCGGTTGCAGTTGCGATGGCGCCCGACCTCCCTCGGGATTCTTCGGGCGTTCCCGCCGAGAATCCGATTCGTGTATCGTTGACCGAATATGGTAGTGGCTTTTCTTAATTCGAAAATTCAAATGTAGTTTCTAATCAATTGTTTTTTTTCTATCTTATGCGATTTTTTTTAGCTTTAGTTGTGTATTACCTTATATTTTTTAACTATGTATATAGTGATTAGCTTCCCAGTTGGTGAATTATGTTGAAATATTACGATAATTCTCCACACTGAAGTCATTCCATCAATTGTGACAATACATAATTGATATTTGAATATTCATTATACATAAACAAATAAAAAAAAATATTTCAACTCTCATTTATTTTAACTCATATTATTATAAAATGTTGAATATTAAATTTATACCAGATTTAAAATGTTCCATTATTTATAAATTCTGGAAAATTTCAGCGTATAATTAATGTTCTCAGCAATATTTTTTTTACTGTACGATTAACGAAATATACCCCCTTTTACATTTTTACTACAAAAAAAGTTTTATATACATGATTATGTATCCTTGCATATAATCCTTAATGTACAAGCAGCTTTTATACATACAGAAACAGCAATCCCACAGTTTATAATATTTACTCTAACGCTAGAAGGAAAACAGTTCACCGCATTGCTCGTAAGTGGACTAGGAAGCCATTTCATCTTAATGTAAGTACTTATGCAGCTACCAAGTACGTCCGCTTTCGCCTACAGGTGTACAATGGAACGAGAAATGTGTACTTATTGTATGTAGGTATGTTTGAGCTTAATATCCCTGTTTCAGGCTTCTTAGTTTGTTTTTCAACAAATAAAATTTAAATGTCTGTTTTTAATGACGATGATGATAGTGTTTTTAATGGCTTATAAAACGGTGAAGGAAAACCTCAGAAAATGGGATTATTGAGGGATTATTCGTGTGGTTA
Organism: Hyppa rectilinea; assembly: GCA_951799385.1. Lineage (NCBI taxonomy): Eukaryota > Metazoa > Arthropoda > Insecta > Lepidoptera > Noctuidae > Hyppa > Hyppa rectilinea. The sequence continues at coordinate 1,827,219 of OX637307.1, read as the reverse complement.
ATGACTAGCCTGGTGTCAGAGGTTCTATGCTGCCCATGGGCCTCTGACTTAGCTTCACATGCTGTTGCGAAATATCTTTCAGACATGTTTTCCTTCGCCGTTTTATAAGCAAGTGATTATAATACAATACGCACATGAATCCGAACAGTCTAAGGTGCGTGCCTGGGGTTGAACTCGAGACTAAGACTTGGCAGTCTGACGGTCACACCACTAGACTATCACTGCTATGAATAATATGAAATTTTATAATATGGAAGTAGTAGGTAGTCTGTTTGTTCTCGTTAGACTCTGAAACAGCTGGGCTGAGTTTTACAGGACTTTCACTGGCAGATACCTGATTTTTAACATCAGGTATAGCTAAAGGAAAAACTTTTATTTAAGATTAAGAGTTCGGGTCTATGCGGCCGTAGCCGCGGGCAACAGCGAGTAAAGAATAACAATGTAGATTGTTATGAGAACCTACTTTACAAAAGGCCTTGGTACTTGGAGTTTGATTTGTTTCCAAGGATTTACCTTTTATCATACCCCAACGATCTCGTGGCTAAGGGATAACAGTCGCACGATCAAAGGTTAAGCTACGCTAGCCGCGGTCGAATCATGGATGGGTGACCCATTACATAACGAGATCCCAGTGTCATTCGTAGATCTTTTACAGTCTTCATGGCTAGTCAGAAGCCCTAGTCTTACAGACAACCAGTCTTACTAAAGTCAGATAAGCAGTCGCTCCATGTAAAATACTGATTTCTGCTGCAACCTGTTAGACTGGAAGCCAACTTTAACAAAGTAAAGCATAAAGCCTTAAAGGCAGATTTTTTTATTGGATCAGCACAATAATAAGAGCACTAATTTTCACATTCTATCAGATCTAGAAATAATGCTCAATGAGCAATTTTATTTCACAAAGCTATTTCAATCAATTTTCCGAGCCTTTTCCCAACTATATTGGGGTCGGCTTCCAGTCTAACCGGATGCTGCTGAATACCAGTATTTTACATGGAGCGACTGCCTGACCTCCACAACCCAGTCACTAACTGGGTAGTACGATACCCCTTGGTATGACTGGATGTCAGACTTTCAGGCTTGTGACTACCCGTAACGACAATCAAAGATCCACGAATGACAGCCGGAACCAACGGCTTAACGTACTTTCCGACGCATGGACGAATCTCAAAATCCGAAGATCACCCATCCACAGACCAACCCCGGCAAGCGTAGCTTATCCTGATGGATCGATCCGTGCGGCTGTTATTACTTATTACCTCGCCTTTTCCCAACTATGTTGGGGTCGGCTTCCAGTCTAACCGGATGCAGCTGAATACCAGTATTTTACATGGAGTGACTGCCTATCTGACTTCCACAACCCAGTAACTAGGCAATACGATACCCTTTGGTAAGACTGGCTGTCATATTTTCGGACATCTGACTACTGCTACTATTTCTATCCACATATTATGAAAAATTCCAAAACATATGAAATCGTATTCACAAAACAAAAACTTACGTCGCACTCAATAAAAATGGTGTTTCATATTCAGAAGCACGTGGACACTGAAAAACACATGTTATTATTGTTGCCGAACCACTCTCCACACGAAATCCAATCGGTTTTAAAATTCAAATATTGCCTCGTAATGTTTTCTAAATTCTGTTATTTTAATAGTTTCCATGTGCAGAAATCCATATGATCCGCGTTTGATGGCTCGGTAGTTTTTTTCGTTTGCAGGTTTCTATTTAATTTTATAATTCATGTATACAAAACAACGGTGTAACGGTGGAGTTTCTTGCCCATTTCTATACAAAACTACATTTTGGAAGGGGCGACAAGAATAAATTCTATTTCTTGTTCATTTTGACGTTCAAAAGTGCCTTTCTTGTGCCTATTTGAAATAAATGAATTGACTTTGACTTTGACTCTAAAGCAATATAGTGATAGTTCAATACAGCAGGCCGCATGCCAGTGTTAAAGCTTTGACCTTTAGCTGTCTCAACTGCTAGGAAACAAGCCTTCTCTCTACGAGAGGGACTGGGCTGTAATCCACCACGCATTGCAGGTCCCGTGTGGTTAGGTAATGTCACATGCCGATTTCCTCACAATGTTTTCCTTCACCCTTTTGTGAGTGGTGATGATATTATTTACACAAAGTAAGCGCCTGCCTGGATTCGAACCTACGAACTACAACTCATAATTCGGGGCCGTCTAGAGAAGAACCCACTACCACCACTGACGTTCCGTTTAGCGTAAAATGAAAACCTACTGCAATCAATAATTATAAGTAAGAAGAAACATAGTATCTAATCCCATTAGTGCGTTCAGCTTTTTAGTATACAGAAATAATTATTTCATAATGGAGTCTACATTCTCTAAGAAAAAGTTTCCTATTTCATTCACCAATGATTTTCAGCCAGTTACACAAAGAACTGTTTTAACATACAAAAGATTGATTAAAAACAATTGACTACACAATAATATCCATTTAAGGGTGTGACATACCTTTTCACGTCTATTGTCAAAGTAATCGGAATTCCCCTCACGCTCGAACAATGACGTAACGAGTGACGCTACATTCTATATTGTATCATTAAATGGAAGTCGAAGTCGCACCGACTTCCTACCGAGACATATTGGGCATTACCGAAGACGTATAGGCCTGTGATACAAAGATTGGAGGTGAACAATCTTATTGGTTCCATTTATTTGACGCGTGCTTTCTGTGCAAGTATTAGGTGACTATTGACGTACTGTTTACTTTTACTCTTACGAAAGAATATTGGTTTTGGTTCCGAAAAAGTTTAAAAAGAACCGGCCAAGTGCGAATCGGTCTTGAAAGGTTCTGTTCAATTTTTAATCACACTAATCATATTATAAAGGCGTGTGTGCGTGTGTTTGTTTGTATGTTTTTTACTTCTTCACGCTGAAACGGCTGAATGGATCTGTATGAAATTTGCCACACACCTGGATTACCACATGGGATACGCTGGCAGTAGTATGTCCAGCGGCCAGCACATCAAGTTACCACAATCTGTCAAATTTATTTGATAGTATTTCAACTTTATTGCAAAGACATAAGGTTCATTTTTAATTGAGAACATTTGACAGTTAGGGATAGCTTGATGTGCTGGCGTCTGTTCTACTTATAAAAAAAACGTTTCTTGTAATCTTTTCATTATTTGTTGATATAGTGGTAATATTTTATGGATAGATAAGTGGTAGGTACCTACTAATACGAAACTCTAATACTGTATATGAATATCACAAGAATATTTATACCATTTCTAGTACCTATGCAATCTGATTAACTTCTACGAATATAAGCCGTTTGGGGTCGAAACACTCGGGCCACAATATAAATATGAACAGTACGGAAACTACGAACTAACGTTCGAAACGGCACACTCACACAAACACGCGAATCTACGAGACTCCTAAGGGGTTGTCGCGGTGCTGTCAGTCGCGAGTGCCGCGTCAAGACGAGTGATTGTGTAAAAAGTTTATCTCCACAAAATGCCACGAGCATATTGCGTAGTATACGGCTGTTTGAACTCGGCTTCATCAAAACCGGAGCTTTCGTTTTTTAAACTCCCTGCTGATTTTGAAAGGTAAGACTGATTTATCTATATCGAATTATAAGTCCGCGTGATTGATCAATAAATTCGTAAATTAATTTGTAAAACGAACATGGTGGCTGCTGCATATTTCTTATAATGGGTGTCTTTTCATGGTTTTCTCATAGTACCGTCGAAATGTAAAACCAAGATGGCGGCTGCAAAAATTATCGATGTTTTCGTCATGGGTGTCGTTTTCATGGTTTTTGCGGGTGTTGAAGCCTATATTGCTGTCAAAATAGAAATCTAAGATGGCGGTTGCAATATTTATATTTTTTTGGTGATGGGTGTTGTTTTAAAGGTTTTCGAGGATGTCGAAGCCAATAGTGCTGTCAAAATGTAAATCCAAGATGGCGGCTGCAAAAAATAATGTTTTACGTCATGGGTGTCGTTTTCATGGTATTCGAGGGTGTTGAAGCCGATAGTGCTGTCAAAATGTAAATCCAAGATGGCGGCTGCAAAAGTTATCGAGGTTTTCGTCATAGGTGTCGTTTTCATGGTTTTTGAGGGTGTTGAAGCTGATATTGCTGTCAAAATAGAAATCCAAGATGGCGGCTGCAAAAAATAATGTTTTACGTCATGGGTGTCGTTTTCATGGTATTCGAGGGTGTTGAAGCCGATAGTGCTGTCAAAATGTAAATCCAAGATGGCGGCTGCAAAAGTTATCGAGGTTTTCATCATAGGTGTCGTTTTCACGGTTTTTGAGGGTGTTGAAGCTGATATTGCTGTCAAAATAGAAATCCAAGATGGCGGCTGCAAAAAATAATGTTTTACGTCATGGGTGTCGTTTTCATGGTATTCGAGGGTGTTGAAGCCGATAGTGCTGTCAAAATGTAAATCCAAGATGGCGGCTGCAAAAGTTATCGAGGTTTTCGTCATGGGTGTCGTTTTAATGGTTTTCGAGGGTGTTGAAGCCGATAGTGCTGTCAAAATGTGAAAATAGGACAGAATTTTTTACGAAAGTTATTGTTTAGCTTACTCCTGAGTTGTAAATAGTGGCTACAATGTTAAACTTTTTTGTTATAGACCCGAAAGCTATCTTTTTTTTAACTTTCATGGTTCATACATTTTAACATATCTTATTAAAATGACTATTTTATTTTGTTATCTTTTTCAGACGTTCCCAATGGCTTCGCTTAATATCTCTTAATAACAAAGCATTCCGAACGTGTCGTAGCAGACGAAAGTATTTTTCAGTAAATAATTTGTAACTATGGAGAATAAAGATATTTTTTTTAATGTAACGGTTTTTTAATTACTGTCACACGCTTTTTCGGGTTAAAACGCGGTACTAGGTATGCGTTTCAACTAAGAATAGGATGACCTTGGCCCTATATTAGATAAGTAAACAATAATCATATGAAAATAAAATGAACAAAATAAGTAATTTGCATAAAGTATTTTTTTATTAAACTTAATTGTTGTCAAAATATGGTGCCAAGGTCATCCTATCCTTAGTTGAAACGCATAGTACGGTGCGCGACCGCCGGGTTAATCAGGCATCGGCGCCACCTATGCGCCATGCCGCGCGCCGCTTGGCGGCGTCCTCCGCGCGCCCTTCCGACAAGGACCGCACAAAACATTTTCGTCTTTCCGCGGCTCACGCCAAAACTTGTAAAAGGTTACGCCATACTAATAAAGCTCACAAGTTGTTGTGTATTCATATCAAACTGTTCCGTGTTATAAACAATCTTCTTTTACCGGTCTTAACCGAAGCCATGAGATTACCTATTTACATTTTATTAGTAAACAAACGAAAAAACAATCGAGTTGAAATAACTAATTTCAACTCGATTGTTTGAGAACACAAATATTTTAATAAATATAGTTCAGTTTCAAAAACATTAAGAGTGACAACCCTAGTGCTGCAGTGGAGCGTAGGTAATTATTTCAACAAATAGGCTTAGTTTCCATACTGTTCATATTTATATTGTGCTCGGGCCATAAGGCTCATATGCGTGACAGCTATTTGAGGAAATTCCGAATGACAGCGATGCGGATGAGTGTATTTCGACACCTTAGAATCCTTTTGATTTTCTATTTATTTATATAGTTAGTTGGTTATTCAATGTAGTACCTAGTGTAGATAACAATTTACATTATAAAAAATATTTTGAGTCGAATTTCTAAAAAAATCAACTTAATAACCTCATGCCACTGAGGTTACAGGTAGCATTTAAAAATGGAACATTGGAATCACGGTTCTCATTAGAGTACAGTAATTTTACGACCATCCATCCATATTCCTTCGTTCGGATACTATAATAATAAAACAGGGATGTTATTTATAACAATACAAAAAATAACGATGCAATCATATTCCAATAACTTCGCTTCGGTTGCAAGACAGCATATTCCGAAATCGACAGTTCGGCGCCGTAAAAATATTTGAGATTTCAAACAAATAAAAACAATGCAACTAATATAATATTTGAAATACGACAGCTGGCCTCTATAGTTTACAATATAAAGTAAACATCGCCAGGATTGCGTGCAAACAAAAGTTAGATTTTGGCTTGCACATGAAGCACAAAGTTTTACGGCCAAACTCAACGGACATTGCAGTGTGAAAATCATTTGGCGTCGCAACTGCTGTTGGATTCACTGCTATTAAAAACAACAAGTAAAAACTTTTGATTATACTGGTGTTGTTAAAAATTGGTAGACAGTATTTCATATCAACAACTGGATAGTATATTGGATCCAGAGACGTTTGACCACAACATATATTTTTTGTAAATTTATTTCCATAGTGGCATACAACGCGGCAAGGCTGCCAGACTTTGGGAACTTTTCCTGTTGTCAGCGATGTGGATGAATTTTTTGATGCCCTTTGATTTATTTTTTACCTCTCGTTTTATATACTTGTACCGACGCCAGCACATCAAGCTATCCCTAACTGTCAAATTTTCTCAATTAAAAATGTACCTTATGTCTTTGCAATAAAGTTGAAATACTATCAAAGAAATTTGACAGATTGTGGTAACTTGATGTGCTGGCCTCTGTACATAGATATCACTAATATTTTAAGTCTTTTTAGGTATGAAAATATTATGTGCTGATTCTCGAACAATGATCTATCTTTATTAGATTTTTGAAGATCGATTGGTTTTAGCCAATTTTAGTGTGTTCAAGTGATTTTAGTATGATCGGCACATAACCAGAGAAATCGCCGCCCGCCTTATCTGTTCACAATTTCATGGGTTATTTTAGTCATAAATGCCGGCAGTATATAACGTATAATGTAGATTTTCTTTCTTCTTTTTCGTGTGGTTAGTGACTTAGCTGGTGTCAGAGTTTTTAAGCTGCCCATGGGCCTCTGACTTAGCTTCACTTGCTGTTGAGAAATATCTCTCAGATATGCTGGCTTCCTCACGATGTTTTCCATAATAATTTATAATTTGGAATAACATCAATTATAGAGGATGGTCATGTAAACAGTGATCAAGAGGCCGCAAAAAAATTAATGTCAGCTCCTTCTTAACAAGGCTGCTTTTGAAAACAATGGTATATTCCTGTTAGCCCGGAGAGCAATAAATAGTAGACTATATTTTTGGCAAAGGTAATTTGCCGTTCTTGTTACAAATATATAAGGCGTTAAAAAAATAACTCTTAGATTTTTGTGGGAGCATTGTACTCATCGTTACGAATAATTTTTACTATGGGATGAACACTGAAATCCCGGAAAAAATTAGGGTCGTTCCATACATTTTATTGAGTTACATGTGCATAAATGTATGGAACAGCTCACTTTTTTTTGCGATTTCAGGGTTCACCCCACTCCCACGAAATTCTTAGAGTTAATTTTTTAACACGTTATATAACTTCCCGGAGAAACAATTGAACGTTGATGAGAGATGAGGTTCGTCGGTCGTGGTGGAATCCTTGAAGGCAAGTGGTCATTGGGCTGAGACGTGTTGACCGCGCCACACTTCTGCTTGTCGATGACGTGCTGAAAATGCTGCTTGCACGTGCAGACCGCGCGAAAGATGCTGTGTTCTGTTCGACTCCCAACATTCCACTCCAAATTTTTATTAGCAAACGAATAGTACGGTAGTAGCTATGATGGTTTTATAGCACCGAATGAAAAATTCGGTGAAAATAACTATCACCAAAATAAAAAATGTTTCCTTATTTTAGCTTCCAAGCCAACAACAACTCCTCGCAAAACGCATGGAAATTCCAATTTATTTTCGCAACTTTTATCCTCAACATCCGACTATATTCGTAATTTCGTGCTTACTTTTTTTTGTGTGCTGTAGTTTTGTTTGCTGTCGAATTGTGGTATGAAAATAAAGTAAAAGGGAGTCGGTCAATCAATCAGCGCGATACGAACAAATGGCTCGCCTATGTTTTTGTACAGACATCAAACGTATCGACTCGTTCTGAAAAGCGATTACTACCTCTTGTTGGGGAATATTTTCGATAGTGCTGGCTATGGCTTTTAATAAGCCTTTGGTTGCTCATTCTGCCTACTGGTTTCTATAGCTTTAGTGTTAAATGAAAGCGCTTTACGCATGTATTCCTCGCGCGGTCTTTTATTATTTTTATTTGTACAATGTACAATCATTTGCAGACTAAGCGAAATCTTAGGAGAACATAACTCTGATAGAGCGCAGAAATTAAACTAGGTAAAGTACTAACTTAAAATTAACATGATGTTGCACACTATTTATAAAATATAAGTCACATTCATTATTGCAACAATAATTATACTCTTTTTAGCATTCATTTCATGTATAATAATAAAGTTGTTTGAAATAATAATGCAAAGATGTATTGTTACTATAATATTTGTGCTCTATGAAAACTTCATTCTGCCTTATAAACTCATTAATTCTATAATAACCCTTTTCTTAAAGTCATGACTAAGTCTATATTTAAATATACACAGTGTTTTTTGGATTTTCATATTGACATACCTGAAAGCTTATGCCAACTCAACTAATCTTATCAATCATCATTGTATTCATAAGAAATTGCCTAAACTAAAATTGCATATACATTATAAGTATGTTTACAAACCCAACTTTCTTACCATAATTATTATTAAAAACTATAACTTAATACATATAATATCTAGAAAGCAAAAGTGTTTATTAATCAGATAACACAGTTAATTTTCCATCACACGTGTGCAGGAAAAACACCTCTCTATTTGGAACTTCACCGCACCAGCCATTCTTTTCAATATTGTTGGACTAACGCTTTCGGCTAGTCAGATTTACGGCACCCCGTTGCTACTCTTTTATCTTGTGACATATGTTTTGTAGCTATATGGCCTATGGTTCTATTTACATTTAAGCTTAGCTAGTTAGCTACCCAGAGCGATCAGGTAACATCCCAACCTCAAAAAAAAATACTAGTTACCTACTCTATGCTTAACTGTCTGCATACTTCGCAATGAGCGTCTGTCCTACATTGTTGTGAGTAAGGTTTGATTTCTTAAGTCTTAAATTAATTTTTTTACTCATACATAATACTTGAAAGGTTGTTGTTATTTTTATCTTATTAGGTTTCAATTCATTAACGCATTTTGGGTTTTTTAAGAGCAACATTAAAGCAATGTATTTTAAACTTACTGCAAAATAATTTTTATTGTTTGCAATACGTGTGGGAAGAGTGGGAAATCATCAAGTGACTTCTCCCGCTCTGGGTGGAGCGGAAAGGAGTGTCAGACTCTTACTGACTAAAACCTATCCATGTCCTTCCCTACCCATCCTTCCTTAGCCCTTTATGTTCCGGGGTACCGGTAATCCTTTTAGATAATCCCGGTTAGATTACCTAAGCTTGATGTTTCCTATCAGTAAAGTTAGCTGTTATATTGTATGGTCTTTCCGAAAGATAGATTCGTGTGAAGAAGAATGTTCAAGAAATTCCACCGTTACTCTAGTTAAAACCAAGGCTGTATTCAGCTGTGATACACAACTAAATCCCCTTTCATATGAAACTAGTAAAATAATACAAGCATACCTCGGTGTGTACAGGGAAGTCTTACAATCTCACATCTGACCGGCTTATCGGCTTCTAACAGATTTACTGAGATTATCCTAGAGACTCCATTGGTAACTAAACATCAAGTCTATATTGGATTTAAACAAATATTCTGCTACGTTTGATACGTATGACTGTCGGGTAAGGGAGGGCTCAACTTCTATGTTCGGGGGTGAGTAAGTTGGACTGTAACTGAACCAATATCGGTAAAGCTTTACCAACACTCTTCGGTTATTATGAAAAAAACTCTGCGTTACTCTGATGAAACCGATCAAAGGATATTATTGAAAAACATTGTTTAAAAAGACTTTTATCAATAGAGATTTTTATCTATTTAGCGCAGCCAGGCACACAATACTGTTTTAGGTTGTTTCTGTTTTTTTTTTTTTGTCTAAATTTTAATAATTAAATAATAATAATATCCTTGGACATTTCACACGATGCCATAATATAGTCCCAAGCTAAACAACCTAATGCTTGTAAAGAATGTGAGATGGCTGATAAACTACTTATATATATATTTTTTTGTAAATAGTTACATAGTGGAAAAACACCCGGAACAAATACTTGCAGGTCGTACAAATATTTGTTCCGTGTGGGAATCGAACCCGCGACATGCTGCGCAGCAATCAATTGCTCAACCGCTGCGCTAACCGTGTCGTGTCGCATATAATATTGTGTGCCTTAAGACTTTGGTTTTTTTCTTTAAGTATCTGAATTTATTTCTGATATTGTCCAAGGTCCCAAATAATTGAAAAATAAAATGAATGTGTTATAGTTCTGGGTCGCCAAACGTCCGCTACGAAAAAGAAACGGTTCTATACGTATCGTTCTATCTCTATTTCACACAGGAAGAATAATGGTACGAAAAATTCATCATAATAATAATTTGGGCTCTGTTGATTTGCTTACGTCAGGACAAATTTTGCGCCGCAAACCGAACCGAATGCAACACAATTTCGGCGACTTACTTTGAGCTAATTACGTTTCTCTGGCAGTAAATTCAGCAAAAGTTTTCAAAGTGTTAAAGTTCAGGGTTCAAAGACCCTTAATTTGATTATGTTCACTGTGATAAACATGAATAAAAAAGAAATATTGAGAGACTATTATCTACTATTTTTCGGTTTTTATTTTGGTTATAGCAAGTTTAAAGTATATTTATCGGTATAAAAAATAATTGTAATATTGGCAATATGTTCACCTGTCATTATCGAGACAAGATGTCAACGAGGCGCGGGCACTCGATCCTTCGAAAGGTAAATGATTTTATTTTACATGTTTTACATTACTAAACTAACTTTTAATGGTTTTTATTTACTAAACAATGTTTATGCCTTGGTTTGGAATGGGTTTTACGTGATATTTTGTGTCTTTTGTAAAAAAAATTTGGAGGCAAACCTTCTTGTTCATCACAGTGAACACTGCCAAATACTTAAACAAATATAGTCAATTTGATACGTTCATTGTGATGAACATTGCCAAATTAGGTATAACTTTTATTTACAAATAATATGCTATGTGATTGGCTGTTCCGCGCTTATTTGTTTCTTTTTCTGCTTGGTAACGGAATAAAATACAACACCGCACGCATAGAATACTATCACTTGTACTGTGGAGCATGCACCATCCGATGCTAGTGATAAATCCGAATTGCTGCCACCTTCTCCAAGCCTTGTTTTATCTTCTACGCCGTCCATTAATCCTTCTTTAGAACGCTTAGCCATCAATAGTAGCCCCGAACCTGAACATGCTCAAAATGACGATGAACAGCCGTTAGAACCATCTGATTTACACCACTCCGAAGCTCTCCAATTAACTCCAGTTTTTCAGGAAATTTACCCTAACACACCATCCAGAGAACCAAACTACGATAATGTTCCATCATTATCTTCAATAATATCTCTTCCATCTGAAATACAATCACCAACACCTGATACCTGGTATTTTACTAAAAAAAACAGATAGCTCCAGCTGCCAAGGAATCGAAGAAAATTCCAAAATGTTCTCTTTCTTACAAATGGAAGAAAGGTATTTTTGTCACCGTGCCGTAATCGAAGAGAGAGCCAAAGCTATTGTCGATTTTCCAAATGATGAAAGGGGGTCATATTATTATTTGTTTTTATTTTTTTCTGAAGATATATTTACTGATTTAGTAGACCAAACCAATCTTTACTCCGTTCAACAAAACGGAAGATCCATATAAGTTGATACTTGTATGGATCTTCCGGTTTGTCGAAATCTCTGATGAATGCTTATAAAATCCATTCATCAGAGAATGAGATGTGGGATTTTCATATTCTGATGGGCATTGTTGAAATGCCATGCTATCTGGACTATTGGAGCAATAGGCTTCGATACGGCCAGATAGCAGACATAATGACGTTGAAACGTTACCAACAAATCCGCAGATTTTTACACTTCACGGACAATAACCTACAGTACTCAGACCGATATTATAAAGTAAGACCCATAGCCGAAAAAATCAGAAGAAATTGTCTAAAGCAAGAAAACGAGAATTTTAGCATAGAAGAAATGATGATACCCATACAAAGGCAGGAAAGCAGGAAACAGAAAAAAATATATGAAAGACAAACCAAATAAATGGAGTTTTAAAAAATATGTACGTGCTGGTGTAAGTGGCATGAATTTCCATAATAAATAATTTGATTTATTGATATACATACTGTTTTTATTTTACCTATCTAAATTACACTAATTTGACAATGTTTACCACAGTGAACATTACAAATTACTTGTTCTTCTCAACGTATTTCGCAGTGTTCACTGTGATGAACATTGATTTCCTGAAAACCTGTAAATAAAATATTTTTTTGTCTATTTTTCCTAAGTTGTATTTAGCCCTAGGACTTCAGAAATACATCTTATTTCATAAAACAAAACAACTCGGATCTCTGCCAAATTAAGGGTTAATTACATGCCTTTGTCCTCAAAAACTGTCTCATTTTAAGTTATAAAAGCTAGACCGTTGGCAATCTCGTTATAGTATCAAAACACTAGGGTCGTTTTCCATCTAATATAATAATAGTTTAGAAATAACTACGACGGGCTATGTCGACTATTTTCTTAGGATAGTTCCAGAAATTACTGAGCGGCCATTGTTTCTAGAACTTCGGTTTCTAAGAAGAGCGTTAATTTCGTAATAGAACGGCCGTCATGAAAATCTGTAATTTTCTCCTGTATTTGACATCAAGGTATCCAAAACACTCTGTATTTGGACCGCTAATCGCTTTCTGTGTCTATTTAGATCGATGTAGTTTTTTGGTCAGTGATTAAAGTAGTCATTTTGAAGTAAATAAAAAATAAAAAAATTGTATATTTAACAACGTGGTGTTTCAATTGTGACATTAATTTAACACACATAGGTATGTATACGTTTTTACATTTCCGTTATGAGTACGAGTTAGAGACATTATACCTATTTCCATTAAACGTTATTAATAACGGATTTATTTAAAACTAGCTTCTGCCCGCGACTTCGTACGCGTATCCTGTTGCTTATGCCAGCGACAACGGGGTCGTCAAAATCGAAGATCTGAATCACGATCAGCGGTCAGTCACGCATCACGTTCCCCACTTGTCTCTAGAGACCTAGAAGTCGATTTGTAGATACGCTTGGAACTCAAGCGTAATTCTCTATCCGTGAACGTCTCCGATTCGCGAGACAATGCATTACTTGCACGATCAGGGGTCAGTCGCGTATTACGTTCCCCACTTGTCTCTAGAGACCTAGAAGACGATGCGTAGATACGCTTGGAACTCAAGCGTTATTCTCTATCCGTGAACGTCTCTGATTCGCGAGACAATGCATGACTTGCACGATCAGCGGTCAGCCACGCATCACGTTCCCCACTTGTCTCTAGAGACCTAGAACTCGATGCGTAGATATGCTTGGAACTCAAGCGTAATTCTCTATCTATGAACGTCTCCGATTCGCGAGACAATGCATGACTTGCACGATCTGCGGTCAGTCGCGCATCATATTATTCACTGGTCTCTAGAGACCTGGATGTAGATGCGTAAATACGCTGAGAACGCAGGCGTGCTACGCGATCCGAAGAGTTTTCCACGGAGCGAGTTGCAGCCGGATGTTTTCAAACAGGATCAAGTCTCTCGTGACGCTCTTTGGTAGATTCTTGGGATCTTATGATCTTCAATCTTTTAGCTCTTTTGGAACATTGGGAATGATTTGACCTCTTTCTAGGCATGGTTATAGTTTTATTGTGAATATAAGTGATCAATTAAAATCTAAGGGACTGCTCCCAGGCGTTATCGGGTAGGCTACTGTGTCACGAAGATAAATAGAAAAGGAAATTAAACACACAAATAACATAAGTCCGAAGGCATATTTATTTGGTAAAATAAAAAATAAATGGGAGTTTTGGCCAGCAGAGTCAAATTTTCAATGATATAAGTACAGAGGCCAGCATATCAAGTTACCACAATCTGTTAAATTTCTTTGATAGTATTTCAACTTTATATCAAAGACCTTATGTCTTTGCAATAAAGTTGAAATTAGTTCATTTTTAATTGAGAAAATTTGACAGTTAGGGATAGCTTGATGTGCTGGCGTCTGTACCATCGTCAGCTAAAATCAGTCCTTAAACTGTTACCGCCTTCACCGCGTGGAAGTACTCCCAGCTTATGTAATTTTATAATTACAGTGAAATTAGTGATAGCTTTGATTTCCACATCAGATGTTTCTGATCTTCGATTTTTATAAGTCAATAGGAAATCATCAGACCGAACAACTTTTGCTAAGACGTCATTCCTATATGTGTTATAGTGTAGCTGGGTTCTTGGAGTTCTGCAACAGGTGTTCCAGATCTTCGATTTTTATAAGTCAACAGAAAGTGCTCATCAGATTGGACAACTTTTGCTAAGACGTCATTCCTATACAGAGTTGATATGACAGAGGGGCATTAAATTACACTACGTATACTATACGTGTTTTGTATTAACTCGGTACGGTATAAAAATAAAATAAAATAAAAATGAGGTTCTTATTTTTCAAACAAACTAAATAGCTTGCAAATCAGAGTAAAACGTAACCACCCTTTGTAAATAAAAACTGACCTTGTAACGCAACGGCACCGACGCGTGCACGCCGTTAGGAAAGATACATCGTGTTCAAACGGGGCAAAAACTTAAAAAAAACATTTGCGACTAAACTACTGCTCCTATTTAATTGATTTTTGGTACAGAGCTTGAAAATGGTCCCTAGTATAATGTAAGCTGTTTAAAGGAAAGCCCCTCTGTCGTATCAACTCTGTATATGTTATAGTGTAGCTGGGCTCTTGGAATTCCACAACAGGTGTTCCAGATCTTAAATTTTTATGCGTCAATAGAGAGTGCTCATCAGGCTGAACAACTCTCGCTAAGACGTCATTCCAATATCTGTTACAGTGTAGCTGGGCTCTTGGAGTTCCACATCAGGTGTTCCAGATCTCCAAATTTATTCTCTCAGCTATATGCAACTATTCGCCTATACTCTCCAGGATACGTGCGTTCGCTACGAATAACTGAATCCTTATGGCAGCGGCGTGATTTTTTTTGATAATGGCATCTCGCAGCTCAACCATAGGGTTGTATACTGCTTAACCCAACGACCATGTATGGTCGTTGGCTTAACCGGACTCGCCTGTGGATACCACAAAAGAATTGTAGCCTCCAGCCAGGGCTTATAAAAACTTACAAACTAAGCGACTACACGCTAAGGGCACCCCCTGTGGGGTACGGACCTCGGCTTAGGGCGTCGCTGGGGGAGGACAGCAAGGGACAGCTGGATCGGGGGTAACAGCGGCGCGGCTCTTAGCGCGCTTTATATAGCCACGGACGCGCAGGCGCGATGCGTATACGTACTCTGATAGAATACCTTAACAAATGTTTGCCGTGATTCTTTAAATTGACATAACTTTTTTATTTATGTACCGATTGACATGAAATACACTAAATGTTAAGTGAAGCTTACTACAATATATTAGTGAAAACCGTATCTAAATCGAATAAGCCGTTTCTGATATTAGCGTGCACAAACACACAGACAAACAGACAAAAAAAAATAATTACAATTTCGGGTTCGGCATCGATACAATAACAACCCCTGCTACTTTTTTTTTATATATTTCTATTGTACAGACTCCACTTTTCTACAAATTTATTATATGTATAGAATAGATGTTAGAAAATAGCATCTTAGAATAACCTGTATTTAAAGAACTATCGCGCAGCGGTCATTTGCCGGGGTCACGGATCATAACATTTGCATCAATGAAG
The DNA here is from genome assembly GCA_951799385.1 of Hyppa rectilinea. Taxonomy (NCBI): domain Eukaryota; kingdom Metazoa; phylum Arthropoda; class Insecta; order Lepidoptera; family Noctuidae; genus Hyppa; species Hyppa rectilinea. The sequence goes on along the minus strand of OX637307.1, from coordinate 1,811,328 downwards.
TTAAAACGAAAAAGCATTACTATAAGGATGAAACAATGTTTGATTTTTTTTTTCTGTTTGCGATTTATTTTGACTTATCAACATTTATATGATTAATTAATATTAAATTAATGTCACCATTGTAGCGCCACGTTGTATAAGTATTAATTTAAAGAAATAAAGAAATAGTTCTAAAGTTTTTAGCGTATTTACGTAATCATCAACTGCTTAGCTTTTCTTTTCCAGATATGCTAGGGTGGGTCAGCTTCCAGTCTAACTAGGTGCAGCTAAATATCAGTATTTTACTTGGAGCGACAGCTTATCTGACCTCCACAATCCAGTAACTGGGCAATTCGATACCCCATGAAATACTGGCTGTCAGATTTTCGGGCTTCTGACAACCCGTAACGACTGTCAAAGCTCCACGAATGACAGCCGGGACCAACGGCTTAACGTGCTTTCCGAGGCACGGTGGAATCTCGGTATGTAAAGATGGTCACCCATCCACGGACCAACCCTGGCAAGCGTAGCTTAACCTGATGGATCGACCTGTGCGGCTGTTAGTACTTATAATGGCTATCGACCATTTTAAATAATTAATCGCCATTTTTTAATTATGATAACTAAAACGCAATTAATGAAATTAAAATCTCTCGTATCAAACAATTTCTAACAACGAAAACATTTCCAGGTAATCGTGAACTTAACCCATCATCTACAGAGTTCAGAATTGAATAATACTGATACCTACTCCGTTTCATTTAAACCCATTTCATTTCGCCTTCATGAGAAAATCGTAGTGAACTCCAAACATTCGAAGTTCGGTTCGGAGAACCTTTACTTAGTACAGCTCCAACTTTGACTGCTGAAGCTCATTAAACGGGTTTCGAGGAGAAAATTAATCATAGTTCTTGAAGAATAGTTGAAAAGATTTTTTTTAAGCATTGGCTTTGGTACAGATATCTATGGATTTATTTGATATAGAGCTCCAACAGAAGACAATATGTTTTTTTATGTTGTGGTCTCACCGGATAAATGCGGTGCGTATTATATAATTCTCACTTGCTTAAAAATTGGTGAAGGTTTAAGGATATTTTTCAACAGCATGAGAAGCTAAGCCAGCGGCCCATGGGCAACATAAAAACTTTGACTCCGGTTAGTCACTACCCACAAGAAAAGAAGAAGAGCTGATAAAAACCTATTTATAACTATTTGTCTAGTGTGCTCCTTTAACTACAAGAGCCCACAGCATGCTTTTGACTATCGACTAAACTGGCTCCCGCAGATAGTCGCGACGCGGTACTTACTGGTAGAAGATTGCAATAAAATTTGTTCTATTAGAGTTGCAACGCAGTGTCGCATCGCGCCTGTTTGCGGGAGCCTAAACTTAACTTGATTTGTCATACCTAAGTAAAGGTTTTTATGACCACACATAAACATACACTTTTTTATTGTGGTGGCAGGCATAACCAACAAAATGTCACGTGCTATCTTAACTGAAGTTGGTGACCTTTTGCTACGCCTGCATACGATAATTACGAATACTTCGCGCCAGGATTTATTAAAGAAGTCTCTCATATCTTTAAACATTTAATATTTTATAAGAAATGTTATCAAAAACTCTAGTACCGTAACGACGTAGTTTTAGACCAGTAGAACTTGTAACGACCATACCTACTATGTTTGAATTTATTTTGTGACGGCAGAAAAAAACATGGTAAATACAAGTTTTAGCGTAGCCTAATAGAGTTTATCCGTCTTCGATTATTTTTTTAGTTAGACTTTTTTGTTTGTTGCCCACTAAGTAAAACTTGAAGACGTAGGTACACACATACATACATAACCATACATACGTTGCGGATCCCTTAAAACTGTCGCGCGACTAACATTACAAAGACTTTCTAGTCCAGACTGGGGACAGTGTCAATATAATGAAATTAATGTTCTCCGATTGTGCGCAACGCTGATAAAACCATTGTCGCTGATCCAGATTGACAACATAAAAAATGGTTGTGATCCCCTAATTAATAGGCAATTAGCACGTACGACTGGCTTAGCTAAGGGCTATCGTAGAAAGACTGATTAAGGAGCGTCAATGACCGTAAAACCTGCTACCTATTACGTTTTAACAAAGGCCTTTATGGATGTACTTACAAGAGGTTTTTTTCCATTTATTTTTCCTGTCCAATTTAACTAAAGAATAAAACATAAGATTAAAAAAGAACGGTTATTTTATAACTAAATATATTTGGCCGGGCTCAAAAACAATTGCAGAGATTTTTCTACTAAAAATAGGCAGTGCAACTTTGATCTCTATGCTCTGTGAAAATGTAGTTCTTCTGGTAGGCTAAGAGCACGCGGTGGTGCGTCCTCGCGGTTCTTGTTGTATTGAGTGTGCTGAAAAATGGTTCCATTTATGGGGATACCATCAAGCGTGCCGCAAGCTTTCTTGCCACTCGGCTAAATGAAAAAACTCAGGCTATCAGTAAATTTTATCCGAAAGGGCTACCGCAACCCCGGAACATTAAGGGCTTTTTTTTTGGGGGGTTGGGAAATCATCCGCTCTGGGTGAAGCGGAAGGGAAGGTAAGCGGGATTGTCCGAAAGGGTTACCGCTACCCCGGAACATAAAGGGCAAAGGAAGATACATGGATGGGCTTCAGTCAGCAAGAGACTGACACTCCCATCCCCCCAAAAAAAAAATGCCGTCAGTAAAAGGTCGGCCAACCATGGTGATTAAAGCGAAATCAGTGTTAACCATTTATTGTGGCTGTTATAAAGCCCCATATTCAGCAATGAGCCTTACTACTGATACGGTACCCGATATGCTGTACTAAGGGTTATTGGCGGCCACATGAATCATTGGCTATGGCCGTACGTAGCTAATTAGTGACCAGTGTACTGCCGCCCGCCGTATTACAGTTGACATTATGATTTATTAACCATTTTCAGTTTGTTTACCGGTATTATATTGTAATTTTATAATTTCAAAATTCTAAACAAATATGTTCCTAACGTGTTTTGTTTTCAGAAACAATTATTTCTTCGCCATTTTGTGTCCACCAAGTAACTTGTCATGAGAACGACAGTGTAAAGTAGGTCCAGTCCAAAGAAATTGTGTCTGAAAATTAGTTTTCATGCAGGATGTAACATAAAAAAGAAAATCTGTTTGTTATGCACAAACAAGACGCAAATTACAAATACTATTATAAAAAAATTAAAAAGCATGTAATGGACAGAAATTATAGAATTTGGGTTCTATAATTTCTGTCCATTACTTAATGTCAAAACAGGCAGCAATTTAATGGTCTACACAAAGACCAAAATTTGGTCTTTGTGTAGACCATTAAATTGCTGCCTGTTTTGACATAATACAGTATACATTGCCAATGATCTTGTGACTTTGGCAAATCACAACAAACGAACAAAAAGTAAGGTGTTACTTTCTGCTAAACAAAATCTATGGTTTATACTAATCGATGATCAAACGACCATCGATAAAACCATTTTTCCCGTCTCACTCAGCAGGGGACTCGTATAATAACAGTCGACTCCTATCCAGTATCCATACACCACAATAGATTGATCTGAATGGTTGATATCATCGGTCGGAAAGCCACCAACCGGAATCTAATTGCACCTTTTAGGGTCTGCCAATCAAGTGACAACTTTCCATCACACGTTGATCCATGGGAAAGACAACTTTATCTTCTAAATAGTAGATCCTTCGGCGAAGTGCACGGTGAATATCTTCAGAGTCAATCAACAGACCATGTATAGGATTGAATTGTGTCAATTATTTTTCCGAAGCATTCGAGCTTGGATATTGCGGTTCTGAACACAACACCGGATCAATGCCGATAGACGATGTACTACGTATCAGCCAAGACAGCTGTTAATAGAGTTTAGTGAACATATCGACTGATTTAGAACTTGAGTAAGTTTATTTTTGAAAACTGCTGCAACTAACACAATAATTTAGTTAAAGTTAAAGTATTTTTTGTGGGTGGTAAATCATCAAGTGAATCCTCCCGCTCTGGGTGGAGCGGAAGGGAGTGGCAGACTCTTACTGACTAAAACCCCTCCATGTTTCTTCCTTAGCCCTTTATATTCCGGGGTAGCGGTAAACCTTTCAGACAATCCCGATGACTAACCAAAGCACAGGAACGCGATCAAAGCAGGTAGGGCATTGTGAGGACTGTCTTCTTAGATTTGAATACACGTGTTAAGATTTCGTCTTGAATAAGTAATTCAGATACTAGCACTGATTATTGTACAGGAAAATGTCGTAGCAAATCCTTGAAGTCAAAATACAAGCATGGTGGCCTAGATAGTATATAAGAACATAGACATAAATCTCTTAAGACTGATCATGTTCTTAAACAGCTCGTAACACTGACAAAACATGTATTGACCAAATAACCAACTGACGACCAAATATGACTGGATGGCCAAATAATTGCTGCGGTTACATCTTCAATTCCAAAGATAACTTGACTTAGGTACCTGGAACTATGGTAGCTCTGACCTATTTATTTTACCTGAGTTCAACTAGGACACCTGAAACTTAGACTAGTTTTCTCTTCCCAGGCAAACATGGAGCTATTTATATACTATACATGTATGTACGTATCTGATATGTTTAAGTTTGAATAAAGAAACGAAGAAAATACGTTGTACGTTTTTTTTTAAGACTGGTATGTATACCGGAAGCTGAACGTATTGTCGATGTCGACGATGTTTCCGGTTACGAACAATATCACATCCATTTTCCTAAAGAATATTATTATAATAATATGTAATACTATGTTTTCTAAATGAAAATTGTTCTGTAGAGCGTATAAATGTATTTATGTAATAGGTAAAGCCTTTTTTCTTATGTAGCAAAAAACAATGTAATAATTATTTTTTGCATGATACTATGTTACGGTATTAAGGTTGTACGCTGAATGTAACAGAACAGTCTTCTGTCTGATAAAATAATTATTTTAGACGATAGAGGTACCTGATTGTTGATAGACAAAATATCCCCTCAAATATCGTATGAGCCCCCATAGGTTCTTAAGAAAATTCTCTCGAAACGACAATAAACATAACCGTATAAATCGTTGAGCTCTAATAAGCAAACGGCTTCTAATAGGCGAACATCTAATAGGACATACACATTCAAGGTCAACACTGAAAAAAATGACAAATAAAAAAATAACCAATAGTGGCCAAAGTCAAAGTCAAAGTCAAAACATTTATTTCAAATAGGCACAAGAATGGCACTTTTGAACGTCAAAATGAACAAGAAATAGAACTGATTCTAGTCGACCCTTCCAAAAAGTAGTTTCGTGTGGAGAAGAATGGGCAAGAAACTCCACCGTTACTCTTTTAAAATGTTTCACAATCCAGTCCAAGGCCCAGTGGTATAAGCCGCAACTTACGAGGTCGTAGGTTCGAACCCAGACAGACTTACTTTGTGTAAATTGTATAATTACCACCAATCTCAAAACGGTAAAGGAAAAACTTACTTTGTGTAAATTGTATAATTACCACCAATCTCAAAACGGTAAAGGAAAACATCGTGAGGAAAACGGCATGTCCTAGAACCAAAAATTTGGATTTTCCATGTTTGCACTGGGCCTGCGTGGTGGATAACAGCCCAATTCTTTGCACCCAGAGGAGGCCCGTGTCCCAGCTGTAGGATTATTACAGGCCAACGCCTGACCAATACATGTGAGACGCTGACGACTGTGACACAGTTTATATTAGTAGGTATAGTCGTCAACGTAATCTCTTAAATAAACATGTATTCATTGCCATGATTTTGTACATAGACTAAGAGAAATTTGTAATTTCAGGAGTGATAAAAATAAACTATTATTATTATTATATCTAAACGAAGGGCACTCCTAAGCGTTTCTGTCTTCGTTAAAAAACTGCTTTACTTTTTACGACTTAAAACGTAGGCGTGTCTTAACCACTTCCTATTCAGCCAATCGTCCTAACAAAAAAAAAACAAACCCAAAAAAATTACTAAGAAAAGCTTAGTTTTATCACAACACTAGTAAAATAAAAACATCCTCTCCTCAAACGTAATCTTCATAATCTGTCACAGAGTATGAAAGAAGCGAAAAGTGGAAATATTGTGAACGTTTCACGTGAAAATTTTAACTTAATTTTGAAATTGTTTCACTGTGTTTGTCCTGCGACGAACTGAGTTCGCTGTAATTAAATTTTTAAAAACACCCTTGCGTGTCTAACTGGACTAACGAAATGAATTATTTTAATGAAGGGTCTCTAAGTCGCCTTTATTTTTGAACAAAAAATATTCAAGGCTTTCCGGTGTGTAGATGTGTGTGCTGTTAAGGCCAGAGTGGTCGTAATTTTTTTATTAATTGCTATCGCCAGTTTGTTACAGAATTAGGCAAAATGTAAGCAAAGCTTTGGGTCGCGATTTTTATTTGGGTCGTAATTCTTGCAAATAAATGTATAGGGTTTTGAGAATGCGGGACGAGTGAACTAAGGAGAGGCCATGTGTCAGGAATCAACTTCTGAGAGTCGGGCAGTGGCATGCTAATCACTTGTTATCAGAACTGCCTGTTGCCCGCAACTTCACCAACGTGAAATTTATATTTTAACATAAAATATATCCTTATCCCTGAATAAATCAGCATTACTGTAGCTTTCCATTAATTAAGATTTCTTGAGATCCGATCAGAAGTTCCATAGATTAATGAACTCACTTCCCACTGCATAATTTTAATAATTATTATAAAGAAATCGTTTTTTTTAATAAAACTTTAGATTAATGATCTAGTTATTTTTTTTACTGTTAAAATTGAAATAAAGCAAATTTTGACTCATAGCTCGATAGATGGCGTTACTAGTTGATCGCGATTTGGTTTCTTTCCCAGCTCTGTGTACATTACAACGAACAAGTATTTTTTTTAAGGATGAGAAATCATCTAGTGATGATCCCGCTCTGAGTGGAACGGAAGGGAGTATCAGACTCTTACTGACTAAAATCATGTTCCTTCCTTGTAATCCTTTCGGATAATCCCGCTAAATCGATCGTATAACAAGATATAAAAAAGTAATCACAAAATATATCAACAATTGAGGACCGAGCCGAAAAAGTCCTCAAATGGCCAAGCGCATTCAATTTTTTAAAGCTAAAAAAATAGCCGTTCTTATGAATAACTCATAATTGACTCCTAAGCTCTACAAAGTTATATCATGAAAATTAATACGATAAAAAAGGTTAAATCTGTATTTAAAAGGTTTAATCTATTTATATACAATTTCTGGTAAACTATAGAAAAAAACAAACATTATTGCTCACCCTAAAGAGAAAATAGCTTGATAATTTATAGCCTATAGACTGACCAAAGAAAGAAACGAATAAGGAACATCTATAAAAACTTTGATCAGAATCTATTCGTTAAAACATAGATTCATACAAGGCAACTATACTAAACTATTTTATCGGCATTCAAGTCGTTATTACCTCAGACTTGTCTCTCAATTGTCTTGTTACTTCAACAACTGCCAATTTTCCAACAACTTTCAAAACGAAGCACATACAAAATGCGCATCCATGTGTGAAAATAAACAAAATACTGTGTAAGTGAAACACGGATTTTCGCTTAAATCCATCTTGTATTCCCAGGTTTAAACAAACACCTATGAGAAAACAAATACAAACACTGGTTTCTCGAAAGGGTTTATAAGCAAGTTTTGACAGAGTATATCTGTTAGGATTTATGGATTTTATGAATATCTAAAAGAGACAGACACTTTTCTTAAATATTCAAGCTATGGGTGTTTCGTAAGGTTTTATTTAATGAGGTGCTGTTCCACAGACGATGGGACACTTAATATCATGTCCAGTTATGTTACAAGAACTAATGGAAGCTAGTGATGACGCCAAGCACGTAGCCGAATTCTGAGCTGAGTACATTTAGATTGCCATCGACACGCTAATAAGATCTTTTATTTCAATTTAAGTTATTGTTTACAAAACTGCATATCATCATTCGCCCTTATCCCAATTTATTTGGGGTGGGCGCAACATGTCTTTTCCTTCCATACCTACTTTTCTATTAGTCGTCATCTCGGTAGTCACTCCCTTTCTAGCCATATCATCATTTATACAATCCATCCATCGTTTCTTTGGTGTCCCTCTACTTGTATAGCCATCTACATTCATACTCACTTCAAAAAAAAAAAACTTAATAGTTTTACAAAATTGCATATAATTTACAAAAGTTCCAACTTATAATGTTGGTTTAAATTCATGTAAAACCAGATAATAAGTGCAGTTCAAAATTCATGACGGCGAATAAGGTTTTTGTTCAAAAATACTTAACACAAAATAATTTAGACCACACGTTAAAATTTAATTCCAATTTTAAAAGTAAAATTACGCAGTTATAAGGTAAAATAATTTAAACAGAATTTTAGTTTAAAAACACCCAGTTTCTACCAAAATGAGACTTAACGAGTTATGTATCCAAAATAAATTATAAATTTTGACTATAATGGAGTTATTAGATTATTTTAAGTTAAAACTCATAAAATAAATAATAATCATGTTAATGTTTTATGTGTTTTAAGTATAAGCGTCCTCATCTCTAGATATCTGTCTTTTGCTGTGCCCGACAAATGCCTTTTTTTTTGAGTGTGGGAAATCATCAAATGACTTCTCCCGCTCTGGGTGGAGCGGAAGGGAGTGTCAGACTCTTACTGACTAAAACTAAATGTTCCTTCCGTAGCCCTTTGTGTTCCAGGGTAGCGGTAAACCTTTCGGACAATTCCGCTTACCCCGCAGCAACCACTTTCCACGTAAACCTATACTCGTACTGTGGAAAGTATTCAAGAATTGAGTATTGAGGATTCCAAAACATATTTTGCCTAGAATGATTGGATTTTTAGCGACTATTTTTATCAAAAATTAAAAACGACGGCGAATTAATGACGGCTTCATCAAGGTGGAGAGAAAGAAGAGGAAGGAAGCCCACTTATCGCAACCAGTGCGGGACGGCGCCGGCTGGATGTAACATACTGCTACGTCCTGCAGTGCCGACGACGCAGCTGTACGTGTCCCGTTTACACCACTCTACGCAAGCTGAGGACGTCGTAGAGTACATACGGGCGAAGACCAACTGGACCTTGAGGGTGGAGAAGTTGGAGGCGCGCCATAACACTAATTTCAAATCTTTCGTGGAGCGCATTCCAACTCACCATTTGGTGACCTTTCTCAAGGAAGAGTTTTGGCCGAAAGGTGTGCTGTATCGGCGTTTCCGCGGCCGGCTACGCGACACCTCGCAGCGTAACTTGACGCCGTCACAACGAGTTATTATGGTATTTTTAAAATTATGTATTAGTTTATAGTTATCATTTTTTTTTTATACATGTACTCTATTTTATGGGCCTTCGTTGCCTGAAATAAAGGATAAATAAATAAATAAATAAAACACTAATTATTTCTAATTACATAGTAAGTACCATGAAATAAGTAATCCAGTTCCTATTTCCATCATATCAAGTCGCTATCTACAACTACTAAAAGTTTTCTAGTGCTTGGGACGATAAAAAACCGGTTATTAGGACGTTTCAAGGTCAAGGTCAGATTCTTATCGGTCGAGCCACTGGTGAACACGCACTCTGAAATTTCCTACATTTACGTTGTGTAGCTAAGGGAAATGTTAGTACATAACCTTCTTGTGTATGGGTGGTTCTCGTAAATTCTTATCACAATGCGTGGCGCTTTTGAATGTTGCTTTTAAAATTATATGCAGAATTTAGATTCTAATTTGCAGATTAGGGATAATGCTGCTCGTATCTACTTTTGTATTATTATCTTTACAAGAATACTGCTATCTTGACTTGCAACTGAAAATAAAGATACGGAAATAAGTAAATGTAAACTTGACAAACTAATTTAAAAAAAAAAAAACTCAAAAAATCATTAGTGCTTTTTTAATAAGTCATTTGTTTATATTATTCGTATTATACAGTATTTTTCAAGCTAATTTACAAGGAACCAATTAAAAAAAACTCACAAAACGATAAGTTCTTTTTAATTTTTTTTTGTTTGTATTATTCTTAATATATATTAACTTTTAGAATGTTTGTAAATATGTGAGCACCATGTACTTTTGACATACTTAAGTTACCTACCATTACTATATGTGTTTTTCTTTTCACCTTTTGTGGTGTAGTGTTTTTATTTTGGGTGCATCGTCTTCACATATAATGTTATAATTCATGTATACAAAACATTGTAAAACATTTTAAAAGAGTAACGGTGGAGTTTCTTGCCCATTCTTCTCCACACGAAACTACCTTTTGGAAGGGGCGACTAGAATCAATTCTATTTCTTATTCATTTTGACGTTCAAAAGTGCCTTACTTGTGCCTATTTGAAATAAATGATTTGACTTTGACTTTGACTTTATAAACGAATTTCAGCTGTCATCTTTAAAAACTAGTCACAATAACTTAATCCCTAAAAAGACTGAAAAAATTGTTATTATTACTATGAAAATAAAGGAAACATTCTAAAAATTAAAATAACAGTTATTAAAAAATAATAGTTTTGTTTTTATTGCAAGGCGCTAGCTCTTTTTTATTTTCTAAAAGTATTATATAATAAAAAAAAAACGTTCCTAATCATTTTTACAAATCAGGGACTCAAACATTTAAGCAACCTATTATTCATTTGCAAAAAAAGGTAGGAATAACCATTACCAGAACTGTACTTTTAACACAGTGAATAAAAAATAATGTGAGTAGACGATTATCTCGTCCAATATAACAAGGGCACTCGTTTAAAAAAAATTAAGGTTAACAATATTGGAAAAGGGTGGCTCCCGGCTAGGGTCGGCTCTCGGCAGAAAATGTTAATGGGGATTCGACAACTGCGCCGGTGTAAAAACAATGGGATACCGTTTTTGCTCTACTAATCTCCCGGTTAATAAAAAGAGAAAACAAAATAATCCATTATCATTATTTACAGTTGCTTTAGGTGGGGATAAGCTGTGACAGATCGATCGCTCTGTCTTGCAGTCCATAATGTGGGTGATTTAGGATTAATGTACGCTCTTACGCTCAGTTGAACTCTGAGCGATGACTGAGGAGCGATATTTCTGCGTCAGTATTAAAGAAAATACAGATGTAGCGGTAATGAAGAAAATTGTCCGTTATGGATGTTTTTATGACTCAATAATATGGAGGATTCATAAGTGAATTGAGACGGGAGTAATGGAAATTGCGATACAATTTTTTTTTATGTACACATTTCTTTTTTATCTTCAGGGAATGACGGTAGAATCTCTAGAACTATTGCGTTAAGAAATGAAAGTTTTTAATTAAGAATGGTTACTTATAAAAATAATGTTGAATTTCAACTATCTCGTTTTATGGAGATTTTAGGAAAAAACGTTTCGAATAATATTATAACTTTAACAAGAAAATAAAATCGAGACGTAGGCGATAAAACTGACAACCAAAATTGTCCAACCTATTAGTATTCTTTTGTTAGCTTCAGAGCATAATTTATTCTGGAGAGGTACCTGCTTTTTACTGATCATCCACGTAAAAGTTTACGACAAAGAAGTTTACCTTTCCTTTTCACGAAACTAATCTTAATCATAATACTTCTGAGAATAATTCAAACTCAAACTCAAAGTATTTATTTCAAATAAACCAATTACAGGCACTTTTGAATTGTCAAGGTGTCGGTCAGTCAGAGAGATGAAGCTAGTTGCCCATTCCAAAGCAGTAGGTACCTATGGAGAAGAACGGGCAAGAAACTCCATGGACACTCTTTTAAACAAAATATGGTTACAAAATATTGGTTACCTACATAGTTCATATTAGTATTATACATGTGAGAACGATGCATAACGTTAAAAGCATCAGATATAAAATAATACTGATGATACCTTTTTCGGAAATCTAAGTAGGTATTACCTATTACAGAATTAATTAATTACCTTGCCAGCATCTACTTACCAAAGACAAAATAGAGAGCAAGTACACAGTTGGTATGGACTTTACTTTTCATTAATTTTGAACTAAACATGCGGGTAGAGTGATGGTTCCATCATAATCTAAATGTAGTCGCGGCATATTGTAGTCGTAGCTGTTTGTACAGTCGCCAGCATATAAAGTTACTACAAACTGTCAAATTTCTTCAAATGATTTTAAACCTTAAACCGTTCCGGTTAAGTTCAAAATCGATTGAGAAAAAATTGTCTATTATATGTTACTTGATGTGCTAGCTGTACATATCTTCTATCACTCTTATATTAATTGGCATTAGGTCTATATTTGTGCAATTTTCTTGTGAGACGTCACCGTGTTTTACCCGACTTCCTTATAAAAAGAGTCTTGTTTTTTGAGAGTGTGTATGTATGTATATTTTTGGCAAGCTCTGTGGTCTAAACGGCTTCATGAATTTTAACATTGTTTCGGGAGGTTCCTGCACAGCATCAGGCGGGAGGAAACGCCCGGGTGTCACCACTGCGAGGATCGCCCAGAGGACACGGTAGAGCACACGGTGCAAACCTGCCCCGCTTGGGCGGAGCACCGCCGTGTCCTCGTAGAGGCGATCGGCGGCGGCAACCTCACGCGCCCGGCCCTGGTGCAAGCCATGGTCCGGGGCGAGAGGGAGTGGGAGGCAGTCACCTCCTTCTGCGAAAAAGTTATGCTCGCGAAGGAGGTGGCGGGATGGGAGAGAGAAAGGTCCTCCCGTCCCAGCCGCCGCAGGAGACGCCCCGGGCGTCGGGAGCCACGTGACGACTCCCGGCCACCGTAGGCGCGGGCCTGCGGACGGTGAGTAATGGGTGACTCACCGTCCGATCAGCACCAGACCCGTGCCGTACGGCGCGTATATGTTCCACGCGCGCCTCAAAGAGATGTCAGCATATGAAGGGGCCCCTCAGGGCCAAGCCTGCCGGGTAAGCGGGATTGTCCGAAAGGGTTACCGCTACCCCGGAACATAAAGGGCTACGGAAGGAACATGGATAGGTTTTGGTAAGTAAGAGTCTGACACTCCCTTCCGCTCCACCCAGAGCGGGAGCAGTCATTGGATGATTTACCAGCCTTAAAAAAAAAGGTGTCGTTAGATTCATCTTCAATGTGGAAATGACATAGGTTATATAATATTTACTTAATTATTACTTCAAGCTCATTTAACCTCTTTTAATTTTAAACAGAATACCCGGTGTACCTATTCCGGTACCTACCAGAAAAGTTTCAATTATTAAAATAAACGCTAAGTATCAAGCGTTCAAAGTCCTCTTAATCAATCAACGGGAAGCAAAGAAGCAGTTTGCAAAGAGGTCCTATTGGCCATCAGGCTATCGGTCTATCAGGCTATCGGTCCATCGAGTGATTAATAGCCGCCACACCCTCAGGTACGTCTGCGACGAGTACAGTTGCTAATTAATGTTTGTTGGTTTTTATCAGCTATGTTACACTACGCACTATAGTTGTCTTTTGGGAAAAAATACTTTTTTGGACAATTACACTGCAAGAGGTTTGAAAGCACGCGTCATATAATCTCTTCGCCATCCTTGTTGATTTGAAGAGGATGCTTTAGGCATTAGGGCAGATTTCACCAATGAAACTGAACGCGATTAGCGCATAAACCACGTTCAAGAGCTGTCAATGTCATTATTTTCTATAGAAAATATTGACATTGGCTCTTAAACGTGTTTAAGATGTGCTTGTCGCGTTCAGTTTCATTGGTGTGATTGGCACTAAGTCGCCCTTTGTTTATTTATTTTGGGCGAGAAGTTAATAAAGGTGAGATTATTGCATAATTATTATTTTCAAACAAAACTATATCATATTTACTAGTGAATTAGTATCAAAATGTAAAACTATATATAAAATTCCCTTTACCTTATACTTCTCGGATGTTTTCACCCACGTCCAAATAATGTTCAATTTTGTAGTGAGAAATGATATAAATGAATGTCAAAAATTAATAATAAAATATGAAAATTCATAATTAAGAAATCATGACAATAAAATATCCCCCTCTATATTTAACCGGGACTTGTACGACATAATGTATCACTCGAGTTCGTATTTGTACCGATATAACAAGCACTTCAAATAGAAACGGATGTCTTCACGACTTGTATAGTGTAAACTGGGTGTAAAGATCGTGACAAAACACACTGTATAGTAAAGTCTAGACAAAAACGTTAGAGGTTCTGCGTCATGGAACAGCACTACCGATTATGCAAAGTGAATTGGTTGTTTTAAAGTAGGTATGTGAGTGGATAACAAAGTTAGAAGGAGACAAAATAAATCATGCTCTATTTTTGCAATAAAAAAATACATCTTTATCAGTTTGAATCACGAAACTAATATACAACGTTTTTTTTATACGTCATAAGTGTCATTACTCTACCGAGTTAAATTCTAAAAGTCAATATGATACAAAAATTCCCAGCATATGTGGTTCAAAAATGCCTAGTTTTGAAGATATCAGCAATCATAATTAATTTATCTCGATATGTAGGTATCTAAGATTCATTGTTAAATACGAGTAGTTCATTTTAATTCATTTCAATCATTTATAATTAAAGCTAAGAAAAAGCGACGTTGTCATATTTCACGTAAGGATATTTTACATTTATTATTGTGACTTTGTCAAATTATTTTGTATGAAAAATTAAAATAGAAAAATATATAATTGAAAAATAATTCATAACATGCCAGTTGACTCTTCGATAAAAGTATGGTCTCATTCATACACTAGAATAATGTAATAAAAAAAACACCTTGTACCTTTGTCTTCATTTCTATTTCTACATGCACAGTTTATAGGCACATAAAACCTATAAATTAGAAAGAAAAAATGTTTATTCTGCACAAAGAAAACGCACATTTAAAAAAAAAATTACTTAGTGACTAAATACACCCGTGCTAACCTAACCTAACCATTTCTTTTGTTTTTTCCATCGATAAATCTGAAAAAGGCGCTTGATACTTAAATTCGGTGTAGCAAAACATTTTCCGATCCAAAATTCCCTACTACATTATTAAAATTCACATAAAAGTTCCTATTCAAAGTTGGCCCTCATTGTTATAACTAAATACTTGGCACTTTCCTCTTAAGACTTGAATTTCCTAACAATAAACTTCGTTCAAAATGATTAAACATTAAGTTACGTGAATTTTCTATAACTAAACTACATTAAAGTCTTGATTGTGAACTTACGTAGGTACTTAATTACGCTTGTTGCTCGATATCTCTTTTGGTATTACCAAAAAGTACAGTTTTTGGAGGAAAAGAACAAAAAGATTGTAGACATGACTTACGATAATTTATACCTACATGAATACGTGTCTAGGGAATTGATAAGGTTGAAAACCTTTTGTTTCTCAGTAAGTAAATTTTCTTCCGAACTTTGTTTAATTTAGTACCTACCTGTGTACAGACAACAAAAGATTTTGGTATACAGGAAGTATAATAAATACTTTGCAATATTTATGCTTAAAAGTTGCTTCTACCAATCGAAAACTGCTGTACAGTCAGAGAATGAAGGTTCTACACACATTAAATAAGGTGTAAGTATAATCTACATTTTTAATAGATTCCGATGAAGTAAGATGCTATGTAGTTCAAATATTTTTTTTAACTTACATTTTCGCTCTCTGTCCGTATAGCTCATTGAGTTTTCATGATCTGTCTGCAGTCTAGGCAAAAATGTTTTACTCAATACAAATCTTACAATGCATCCACTAACACACAACGCACACCCTAACTCACTCTAGAAGCTTAATTGCGCAAGAGTTCCTTAAGACAAAAGTGTATCACTAAGAAGCATTTCTTAAAATTCACCCCCTAAAGGGGTTAAAACAGGAAATGAAATTTGGTATAGATATTTATCATTTTTGCCGGGTGAATCCCATCGAGCATACAGCTGGTAATTATATATTATAATCATTGGCTAAATCAGACCTAAATACTACATAGCTGCATTTCATTATATATTAAATTCAACGATGTAGATGTTGTCAAGCATTGGAGCGAACGTTTCTCACCCAAGGGATTGCAATCTGAGTCATGTTCAGAGCATTTGGCTTCCGACGCCTGCAGAGTCCATCAAAGGACCTAAATTGCTGGCTTTTATAAACTACAAAATATGTTGGAATTGAATGTCAATTGAATTTTGGAGTTGAATTTCCTATTATATTTCAGTTGATGTTTAGGAAAGTGATATTAGAACGCCACGTATGGCATTGATAAAGGAAATGGTATTAAATACCATCTACTAGTGGTAGTACTTAAAAGTATCTCTGACGTACCCTGGATTGTCAGTCTCGTTACCACCTTCCTGATTGGCTAATATTCTACAACGTGGCGCTACAATGGTGACATTAATTTAACACACGTATAAGTTTTCACATTTTCGTTTCATGAAGACATTATATTCCATTAAACGTGATTATTTACAGATTTGTTAAATACGAAAATGTTAGAAAATAGCATCTTAGAGTAACCTTTACTTAAAAAACAGCGGGCATTTGCCGGGGTCACGGATCATAACATTCGCTTCGCATCAATGAAATTAAAACGAAAGCTAGCTATAACAATGAAACCAATGCAAAAAGTAGGCGCACAGATTTTACTATTTAGTTTGTTTGAAAAATGTTTTATGCACCATTATAGCGCCACGTTGTATAAGAATGAAAAAGTTCTCTGTGTTAAAAACCATGAAGAAAGAAAAAGAGAAGGACGATAAGTATCATCAGACACCACACCGCCAAATAGCTAACAACAATCAAAGATATTTCCTCAAAAAACCTCAAACCCACAAACCAACAGATATGAACCTCAATAAATCCTTTCTCGAGAAAAAACCACACCGCACTAAACTGGCGGGCGTCTTACAAGACAGTACTTGTAAACATCTGTCGCATCTACAGTGTGGACAGAAACAGTGGCAATTACAGAGAGCGGGGACATCTGCGTCGGTTGGCTTATATGCAATAAAGTAGTAAGCGGACGGGACTTACGAATCGTGGAGGTGGTAACTTGGGCAATGTTTCATGCATGGTATAGCGCTGTTTATAATGTACATCGAGATATACCAAAGATTATAGTGAGGAAACCGGCATTCCTGAGAGATATTTCTCAATAGCATGTGAACCTGAAGCTAAGTCAGAGGCCCATGGGCAGCATAAAAACTCTGACTCCAGTTAGTCACTAACAGGAACTGAAGGACGCTAGTGATGCCTCCAAACACGTAGCCGAATTTTGGGCCGAGTACATTTAGATTGCCATCGACTTGCTAAGAAGAAGTCACTAACAAAAGAGAGACAGACCAAATATTCTGGTTTGTAGAGCGTCGTCTTTGACCACATCTATTTCAAAAAACATTTGTTCGAATTAGGCTGATAAACAGCACTTTTTAAACGTCAAAATTATTTTTGACAGTCTCCAGAACGTCTGCACTTCACCGCCTGTTATTTGAGTCGGGAAGGAGAAGTGGCAGACTACCCATCAACACGATGGTACAATGATAGTCTCTTTAGAACACTGTATGTATCATGTTAATACCAGGGCATTTAGAAGTAAGCGGGATTGTCCGAAAGGGTTATCGCTAGCCCGGAATATGAAGGGCTAAGGAAGGAACATGGATGAGTTTTAGTCAGTAAGAGTCTGACACTGCTTT
This sequence comes from Hyppa rectilinea, assembly GCA_951799385.1. Taxonomy (NCBI): domain Eukaryota; kingdom Metazoa; phylum Arthropoda; class Insecta; order Lepidoptera; family Noctuidae; genus Hyppa; species Hyppa rectilinea. The sequence goes on along the minus strand of OX637307.1, from coordinate 1,793,658 downwards.
GCTCTCCATCCAGAGCGGGAGGAGTTATTTGATGATTTTCCAACCTCAAAAAAAAGGGTATTTATTTAGGAAGGGAGTGACTGTAATGGTAGGGTGGTATTCTAGTGAAGAAACGAGCAATAGCTTAATTCTACATCACTATGAAGACCAGGTGGACTAACATTATGTTTAATATTCCGTCGTGTCGAAAAGAACTATTTATTAAACAAGTATAATTATTGCGTACCGTGGTAAAAATAGCCAGCCTACAAAGGCCGTTTGCCTGAAAAGCTTCATCGAAAAAAAAATGTTTTATATCTAGACTTTTTTACTTTACATAATATTCGATGAAATTATAATAAAAAAGCGAAGGCCGTCATTCTGTTTTGGTCACGACTTTAATGATATTTTCCAGGGAGTTACTGTTCATACCGGAAAATTAAAAAAAAAAACTTCAGGTGAGGGTTAAGCCGGAGGGCACATCTAGTGATTTATGAAAATCTGCGCGCAGGACATAAAATTAACTCCATTATTTAACTTTGTATAAAACCTTGTATTTAGGTACTCCACCCACACAATTTTACGCTAAAGGATTGAAAACGTAAATGATCCTTTGTTATCTCAACAATTTTCGGTGTATTTTGTTCAATACACAGCAATTCGGGTTGGTGAAATTACGAACATACAATACACGAAATGGGAATCATTTTCATCGCTCTGTAGAGCCACAAGGCTGGGTACCCTACCGAGGCGCCGTAATGGCAATAATAACCATCCCTTTAGTCAGACAGAAATGAAATAAACTAGTGTGAACGTGCTTTATCGGCTGGTAAGGTCCAATGATATTTGAAACGGTTCGTATTAACGCACTGTTCGTAGGTATATGAGTGTCTATATACAAAAAAAAACATTTTAATTTTTACATTTTAATGTTCTACATTTATATAAGTAATTTTATGGTAAACTTATTGAAGAGTATTCTATCTTGATATTAAAAACTGATTTTTTATTAATAGTTAAAATATTTTTATTAAACTGTGAGGCAACAAATGAAATAATTTAAGGCATAAATACAATACTTGACAGTATCTTGAAAATATTATTTCGAAGACGGAAAGTGATTTGTTACTTTTCTGAGAAACAATATTATTTGTATCTAGTTAGTGTACGAGTATGTATTACGACTTTCTCAGACATGTCTAAGAGGAATTTTACTCGAAAGAATATGTGAGTAGAATAATATATCTTACGCCATAATATACCTTCGCAACCAAAGTATCGGCGGATACTATTATCCGGATTTTCGGATCTTGGTTTCAGCTTTCAGCTAAAATGTCGGATAACCGAGACTGACGATTGTAAAGAACATAATTAGCATGCTTGGAAGTTTGAGGTCCGTTTTACGACTATGAAAATAGAAAGTATTTTAGATTCTTAGTTACATCATATCATAATCATAATAGCCTACGATGTTCCCACTGCTGGGAATCAGGCTTCCTCTCTGTGAGAGAGAGTGGGTCATATTCCACCACGCGGGTAGTTAGATTTCACATAATTATCTTCTATTTTTTCCCTCACGATTTTTTATTTACCGTTTTGAGAGCAGTAGTGATGCCTGCCGGGTGAGCGGGATTGTCCGAAAGGGTTACCGCTACCCCGGAACATAAAGGGCTACAAAAGGAACATGGATGGGTTTTAGTCTGACACTCCCTTCCGCTCCACCCAAAGCGGGAGCTGTTCGAACCTACGACCTACATCTCGTTTGTAAGTGGCGGCCGTTACCACTGTGCTACCAGTCTCTCAAATTATTCGTATTGATAATTGTAATACCTATAAAGAATCATAATTATTAGTTACGTGCTTTTCATTTTTCGATAAAAATATATAATTAATGAGATGACGTAGCCACAATGACCACAAAACGTGATTGTACACAACAGTTTTAACTACAATTATATTCCTCGATAAAGCATCGGCCCTTACGTGCAGAGGCCAGCATATCAAGCTACCCCAATCTGTCAAAGCTCTTTGATAGATTTTCAACTTTATTACAAAAGTATAAGGTTCATCTTCAATTGGGAATATTTGACAGTTTGAGGTAGCTAGATGTACTGTATACATTCTTTAGGAACATACCGAGACAAGTTGACTGACACAACGCGAAATCTGCTTTTCTTACACTCAACAAAAAAGACATTAGAATTCCCTCGCCGGGCTCCGTCGTATATTAGAACTTTCAATGACTATTTCATTCGTCTAAGACGTAATCTGATTTATATTACCTTTAATACAGTATTATAATATTATTTATATGAGTTTTTTAGATAAAGGTGGGTACTTTTATGTTATAGGTATGCAATACTTTTGCTATATACAATTTTTGTTATAACATTTGAATTTACGGGCCGTGTCAAAAATATGATTATGTTGAAAGATTTGTTTATATTAGCAATATACGGTTGTGCCCACCTATTTGAGTGTGTGTCTTTTTACTCGTAGTTTACCTGTAAAGACGCATAAAGAATAATAGGCAACCAAATTCGTGATCTGCCTTACAAATTCCCAAGTTTGTCCTAAAAATTCTGTTAAATCACAATTATTATTTAAAAATACAGCAACAACTACATAAAACTATCTTCTACCCGCTTTTTTCCGTGCTCCGTGAAATTTTGGACTTGACCCACCGCGTTGTATCTCAACGCCCGCCTGCGCTATTACTTCGTTCTCGCTTAGGGTTTTTCTATCTTATTTTTTTTATTTTTGCTCGTTACCTAAGGGTCGCAGTATGATATTATACACCCCGTAACTGTTTTCAAGAGTTGGGTTATCAACAGCAAGAATAATTTTTTAAATCCATCTGGTAGTTCCAGACATTTGTGCGTTCAAACAAACAAACAAACAGTTCAACTTTATTATTAGTATATTTATAGATATAGATGAAAACCCAATTTCCAGTCAAAAGTCCAGTTGATTATCAAACCAACACAATTCCAGCCATATTATAAATAAGATTGTACACCACGCAATGGCAATATTTGCAGTAAAGATCAAATCTATTATTAGTTTCCAAATGTTTTAATATATTTAGCTGTCAACAGAATTGTGAAACTGTCCGTTCGTTCGTTATTGCGACCACATCCACTATTGCTGAACCAATTATCTTTGCAAACACAAATACCACCTAAAATTCTATATAAATCGGCATTCGATATTGCATTAATACTAATTTTGTTGTCTAAATTATAATGTCATTCGGAGTTTTGGTTTACTGTTCAATGTTGATACCGATTGATAACACGTAAATGTTTTGTTTATTTTGATTTTATAAAATAATTTGATTTAACCTTAAAAGGCCTTGGCCATGGGACGATTCACTTGCATTAATAATTTCGAGTTTGAAGTTGTGTTAAAATATTAATTTGCCCTATCTTAACTTACGATTTTGACCTCATAATCGTTATCAGTGGCCTTGCAAACCATGAAAACGTCACCCATGTCAAAAATAAATATAAAATAAAAAAAGAACAAAAAGTTTTGGTTTTTTTTAAACAATAACTTAGTATTGACACTTTAAACTGACTTGGGTATAACGCTTTTTCGTTACGTCAAATTTACTGCTAATTTACTTCTACCGCAAGTCGCGTCAAAGACCCTCGTTCTAAAAGGGCAAAATGTGAGTGAATCCTAAAGAAATTAAAATGTTTATTCTGCACAACAAAACGCACATTACAAAAAAAAAACAAAATACACCCTTAGTCAAATGCCTTTTATTCAACTAATATGGAACCCACTAACTAACAACCTACGTACCCTACCAACCTTCTTACTTTACAATACACTTCTGCTTATGCCTGAACAAGCATGTAGTAAATTAATATAATGTTAATTTAATCATATTTACAATGAAAAGTTTAATATTCATAATAATATGTACAAAAATATATAAATCAAAGGGCTTGAAAATTCGTCCACATCGCTGTCAACAGGAAAAGTTCCAAAAAGGCTGGCAGCATTGCCGCGTTGTATGGCAATGCTGATTCTGTGACCAAAAAATAGGCCAGCCCTCTGGTCACTTGAAAAGTCAACCAACGGCTTGGCGATGTCTCGAAAAACAAAGCGGGCACTCCGACCCCATGGCCCTAGTAGTTAAGTTACGACGTAATAAAATATTTAGCCAGTAACTCAAATTCGTTTATAATCTTTAGTTTTATAATTATGTATTTCAATACTTCTTTCACCGCCTCCATTTGTTCCTTGTTCCGCCACAGTCTTAATTAATAATTAAAGGCATGAAAGAAAAAAATATAAAGCCGACGGATCGCAGTTTCTTTATTAAAGTGAAACTATTAAAATTTCCCTTTTTGTTGCTTTATTAAAAAGTTTAAAACATGTCGGGGCGCGTTTACGAGGCTCGCTTGAGGTTACCAAGTTAAAAGTTTTAAAGGATGGCTCGCGGATAAAAGATGCGGATGTTAAGCTGTTGAGCTGTTGCTTGCTTCGTGACGATCCTCACAAGTTTTAAAAGGATACATAGAATGTGGACTTGTATTTTTGCAGGATGGTAGAGTAAAAAAACATTTTGCCCATAAATGTTATACAAATAATTTAGCCATTTCAGTAAGTAACATACGTCAGCATCGGTATCTATGAAGGCTCTCCCCACAAGTGCGTTATAACCGGTCGATAAAAATGCAAGCGATGTTTCTTACTTGATTGGTGAAAATTATGATAGTAAACAATATTGTATGACAGTAGTCGGTATAGGTACTAGCTGAGCAAGTACAGCGCACATTTAAAAGTAGGAACACATCTACACAAAAAAAAATAAACTTGGTCTACTTAATACTATTGCGGCAATAGAGAATACATAATTATGCAGTTTTAAATTCGTATGAAAAAGCCGATTTTTTTTAAATATTCCAGAATTGGACTCATGATTTTTTTTTAAATATTTCCGAATTGGTCCCATAGAGAAAGTTGTTCATAATTATGGGTACTTTCACGTCCTGAAAATTTAACAATGAATTAAAAATCACTGTGTATTTACTGATCTACGAACCGAGCTGATGTCATTTTCAAGAGCTCCAGACTAACAAAAATATAAATCCAAGTAGTATCAAAACATAGATCATCTTGCCTTTTTCTTATTCGACATATTAAATTTTGTTGCAATTTACAACGGCGTATCAATCATTACAATTTACACCCTATAACAATGGTACAAAAGTCCAACATGACAACCTATGACTCCCGCCGCTCAAGTAATTTGTACATCGACTTCAATTTGAGTAGGTACATATTAGGATCCAATGTCTTATAACTTCTAGTAATTACAAACGTCTTACCGCTCGTGTATTCGTGTGTATTCGTACCTATTACTCGTGATTGTCTGTGAGAAATCGATTCTTACAGACAATCTAGATTCTTGATACTAATATTAACGAACTTGTGAAAGTTATGAGAAAACACAATAATATTATACAGTGTGTATCAGAAAGGTGTGGTCATAGTACAGACCGTCAAACTAAACAATTTTCTCTATCGGACCAACATCCCAAAAAAATAATCATCCGTCCCATACATTTGGGTTCAGTAGGTATTGAAGTTTTGTATGAGATGGCTGAATCAATCTACCTAGCCTTTACCCAACTATGTTGGGGTCGGCTTCCAGTCTAACTGAATAACCTTCACAACCTAGTAACTGTTGAATACGATACCCCTTGGTAAGATTGGTTATTAGATTTTCGGGCTTCTGACGACCCGTAACGACTGTCAAAGATGCATAAAGGACAGCCGAGACCAACGGCTTAACGTGCTTTCCGAGGCACGGTATGTAAAGATGGTTACCCATCCACGGCCAACTCCGGCAAGCGTAACTTAACCTGATGGATCGACCTGTGCGGCTGTTATTAGCTCCTCGAGGTGGCTGAATGTTTTACGCAATTACAGCATTGGTCCCATGGAGATTTCTTTTTAGTTTGATGGTCTGTACCATAGCTATAATTTACGACCTCACGTTATACGCTGTACTCGTATAATGCCTCTCCACATCGAGGTATAATATATAGTATCGTAGCTTGTGCAACAATCGATAACAAACACGTTTAAGTAAGCTCCAACGTAACATAATACATAGCTAATTTTGTAAGTCGAATAAACTTTGAGACTTTTAACTTTTCGCCAAGTCCGTGTTCTCGAATTCACAAAGATACTCTATGTATCAAAGAAGGTAACCACCACAATCGAAAATGAACTTACTTTCTCAGCAGATAAGGTTATTTTTTGCTTTAGTAGATGGTTTCCTGACTCATTGAGTGTAGGTAAGTTCGGAACAAATGTGTAACTAAAGAAAACGCTGAAAGTTAAAAAAAGGAACACCCGTTCTTGTGTTTAAAGGAACTGATAAATTTCACATTGGAACTGTTCCGAAATGGCTGGTTTTCGTATTAGTGCTAATGCACACGATTGGCTCGCGTCAACGACAGAGTCAACGATTGTCCGAAAGGGTTACCACTACCCCGGAACATAAAGGGCTACGGAAGGAACATGGATGGGTTTTAGTCAGTAAGAGTCTGACACTCCCTTCCGCTTCACCCAGACCGGGAGCAGTCATTGGATGATTTCCCAGCCTTAAAAAAATAAAGCCGTCGACCAGCAGCTACCGTTGACATTTTTTTTGTTCTTTTTGTGTATGGCATCTCGCAGTTTGACCTAGGATATTGTCTACTGCTTAGCCGGGCTTGCCTATGGATACCTCAATAAAATTAAGGCTTCCAAGCATGGTTTTAAAGTCTTACAAACTAAGTGACTAAAAGCTATGAGCACCCCCGTAGCTTAGGGCGTCGCTGAAGAAGGACGACAAGGGACAGGCTGGAGCGAATTTAAAGCTACAAGCTCAGCGGCGTGGGCTGGCTCGGGCAAGGATCAGGGTGACCGCCGACAACGTACCACTCATTTATGTAAGTAAGAAGCACGGTGCACGTCGTACGGAGTTTCTTGTCCGTTCTTCCCCATAGGTACCTACTGATTTGGAATGGGCAACTAGCTTCATCTTTCTGACTGACCGACCCCTTGATAATTCAAAAGTGCCTGTAAACGTTATTGACGGCTGCAGTTGGTTCTGTCGTTGACGCGTGCGGTTCGTGTGTATGAGCACCTACTACGATCCAGATACTAAGTAGTAACCCAACGCTTTTGAACGCCATTCATAATGTATTTTCGTCAAACTTTTGAACTTCAATAGGGAGGCGGTAAATACAAACTTGACTGCTGGTATCAAAGTTAGTTATTCAATAGAATATTTGGCAAGTGGTATGTACGTAAACATACATACTTCGACAACTGAAATAATTTATCACAATGATGCTAAAATATTACTTAACCAAAACTAAGGTAAGTACTATTTTAGCATCAAGTAACAACTTGATACTAGTTTTGGAATAATAGGACCACACAAATTACATGAATACCTGCACATTTTTCTCATAGTTACAAAAAATTTATACAGTGTTTTAGGTTAAAGAGGGACATACTTTCAGGTTGAATAGTACTCATGGAAATCAACAACTTTGTCCATTGGGACCAACTCTGAAATATGAAAAAAAAATAACATCTGTGCCATACATTTTGACGAAATTATGCGAACATAAATGTACTGAACAGCTGTTTTTTTCATGATTTCAGGTATAGTTCTATAGCCAAAGTTGTTCATTTTCATGAGTATTGTGCCCCCTGAAAGTGTGTCCCACGTTTAACTAATAATAATAATATAATAATAATAATATAATAATAATAATATAATAATAATAATATAATATCCTTGGACATTTCACACAACGCCATATAGTCCCAAGCTAAGCAACCTAATGCTTGTGTTATGGTAACGAGATGGCTGATAAACTACTTATATATATATTTTTTTTGTAAATACATACATATTATACATAGAAAAACACCCAGACCCGGAACAAATACTTGCAGGTCGTACAAATATTTGTTCCGTGCGGGAATCGAACCCGCGACATGCTTCGCAGCAGTCAATCGCTCAACCACTGCGCCAACCGTGTCGTCAATGACTAACTAACACACTAACTAACACACTGTATAATATTATTATAATGTCAGCCTATCATTGTCCCACTGCAAGGCTGCCTCTTTTTATACAGAGAAGCCATGAGTATTTATCACCACGCTTGCTCAAGATGGATTCGCGATTTCAGGCTAATATTTACCGAAAGTACAGAAGCCAGCACATCAAGTTACCACAATCTGTCAAATTTCTTTGATAGTATTTCAACTTTATTGCAAAGACATAAGTTTCATTTTTAATTGAGAAAATTTGACAGTTAGGGATAGCTTGATGTGCTGGCATCTGTACAATCAATTAGTGGTACCTCAATGGATGACACAACGTAACTTTATTGACATCCCTCATTTTATTTTCTAGCGGTTATATAATATAGAATACATCATAGTCTATTTCCTCCCATTATTGATAAAGATTTCCATGTTATTTGCTTGATGAAAAGTTACGAAAGAGTCCATTAGACAAATTAATTATACCATTAAAGACATTTAATGTGATAAAGTTGTATTATGAGTGAAATGTATTGAGTAGAAGGAATGTTTTGATATTTCGCAGAAAATTATGTCATTGCTTAGAACTTTATTCGATTTATTGCTATAGTTTGAATGATATCTTTGTACCGCATCTTAGGAATGCGCAGGAGGCAGGGCGTGGCATACTTTGAGTGTTGACGAATGAGCGCCCTGCACTATCCCCTTGTCTCGTAGCGTGCATTCCCAAGGCACGGTACAGCGTTACCGTTTAAACCATAGTAAACATTTTGCTTTAAAAAATCTTATATTAAGTTCTAAAATTCTAAATTTGTATCTGTAATCTTTTTGGTATTCAAAATATAAATAGTATCATTGTGCTGTATCTTTTTTCAAATTTATCGAATAGCCCATTACGTGTAAATTTACCGAAACATGCAAGCTGATTATTGTTGTGTTCCATTTTCAAAATAACGTTTCCTGCTTCTCTGAATCACTCACCGACAAAACTCTTAGAAAAGCTTCCAAGTTTTCTTGCCAGCACTTTCCGGACTGCATCGATGGCAACTTCATTCCTCTGAGACATGAAGTAGCATCCCAACATCATGAGGATCAAATATTCGTAGTAGGTTTCAAATATTCAACAATGGTTGCTACAACGTAGCTTCACGCTACGGCGTAGCACTGTGCCGTAGCAACTGAAGATTGGTAGACACCCGTTAGAAGAATTATTGGTATTATCTAGTAATTGGGTTATGTACTTCAGTGGTAGTGACAACTTAAATAGCTTTAATAACGCAATAAGTAACACAAAAAGTCGCATAAAATACAGATCTATTATGTAATACTTTTACATATAGAGTTAAGTTATAAAGAAGCGTAAGAACTTATCTATTAAATGAAACCTGATTAATTAACACAGATATAATTAAAATACGTTACGTACGTTTCATTGTGCAAAAGTATTTAAATTGAATTGAATAGAGAACGATCTTTCACAAAATTAACTTTCGCAAAGAGCTTCCTTCGGCTTTGCCTTATAAGTTTCATATTTATAATTCAGTAATAATTTAAAGTATAAACGACGATTTATTGTTTCTAATTTTCTTTTTGATATTGAAGGCGTAAGTAAAGTGACTTTTTGATCTAACTTTTATTTTAATAATAGGTAAGTTATTTACAAAGTAATTTAACTTTTCTATTTTTATATTTTAACTTGCGTGCGACACTTAATATTTAGGCTACGTTCACACCGAATGTATCGTCTGACGGAACTTCGATTAGGCAGTATTTGTTGAATAATAAAGCCAACCCGAAGCACGGCTTTCATTCGTATGATTCCAATCGGCGGACTTTGTTCGGCATCTACCTTCGATGTATTATATTATGTTCAGGTTGGCACGGGACATTTTGAGCTAAACAGAACGGCTTTTCCCGAATATACATAATTATACTATACTACCCTACATATTATACAATGTGTTAGATCAACCGAGGGACATACTTTAAGGTTGTAAAGCACTCATGGAAGTCAACAACTTTGTCCATGGGAACTCCTAAATATGAAAAAAAAATATCTGCTGTTCGATACATTTTGATGAATTATGCGAACATAAATATACTCAAAAACTGTTTTTTTTCATGATTTCAGGTATAGTTCCATAGTTTTTAATTTTCATGAGTATAGTACGCCCTGAAACTACACACATCAAAAGTGTCTAGGGATCAACATATATTTTTGCAATAACTTTTCTCTTGATTGATATTAATTTAAATTTTCTTTAAGGATTCATCAAATAAAGTGTTTTCGTTTGTCACAGTAACGATAAACCAAGTCACCTTTGCATTAATAAAGAAATTTGCCATTTTCCTAATAAAGGGATTTTTGACATTTGAACCACTAACATTAAAGTTCGAAAAAAAGACTGAAATAACAGTTTTCTTTAAAATTTTATTGGGTAACTTAAACAATTAATAATCCGTGTTTCTACCGCGAACACTAACAACACAAGAACATCGGTTTGGCATACTCAAAATGAGTTCATCCAAATCACGCTGTGGAATGGCCGCCCATGTTCGTTGCAACAACAAAAAAAGGTCTTCTTGCAACTGGATACCCTCCATATTCGGCAGAGCTCTTCTCTGTAGCATATCCCATGCATGCTCAATCGGGTTCAAGTCTGGCGACTGAGCAGGCCAGGGCAGGACATTGATGTTAGCTGCGGCGAGAGTCTGTCTTACAACTCTTGCGGTGTGCGGTCGTGCATTATCATGCATTAACTGAAATAAGGGACCGATTTGCACTTGTAGAGGAACCGAACAAATACCCGCCCATACCATGATGGTTCCACCACTATAAGGATGGACTTCCTGGCAGGATTTTAATCGCTGTTGGCGTCCAGGGGTTCTTCAGTGTCGTATACGTCTTGTATCCGGTCTCATACCAAAACGAGACTCATCAGAAAAGCACACGAAACGCCATTGTTCTTCTGCCCAATTTCTGTGTTCAAGAGCCCATTGATATCGAATCCTACGATTGTGCATTGCTATAGGTGGTACCCGTAGCGGTCTTCGGGAATGAAGGTTCACTTCATGCAAGCGGTTTCTGACTGTTTGGTCGCTAATTAAGTTCCCTGAAGAGTGATGAAGCCTCACGGCTAACATCATGGCGGTTATTGTTGGAGCTCTTCGAGTTAAGATTTGAATGTATCGGTCTTGTCTCCGTGTGGTGCAGCGATACCGTCCTTCATGGCGCTCAGCCACGGTACCAGTGCTTCGGTAACGTGTCCAAAGTCGACTGATAACACTCTGACTTGTATTCAGAGCTAAAGCCACAGTACGTTGCCGGGAACCAGCTTCTATCATTCCCACGGCTCTGAGCATTTCTTCCCTGCTTAAATGACGTCGCCGCTCCATAATAACGTTGGTTTTAATCAGTAGTAGGGAAACAGTAGCACTAATAATGTCTTCAATGCGTTGTATGTTTTTATAGGGAAAATATTGACAGCTGATTTTCATCTTTTACTCGAATTTGATTGACAGTTCCTGTTTCAAATTATGAAATGCACCAAAAAGGATCCATATAAATTTATAAAATCATAAATTTATTACAAAGCCACATCTCAATCTCAAGAAATCCGCATAAAAATGCTTGATCCCTAGACACTTTTGATGTGTGTATGTCCCTCGTATAACCTAACGCTGTATATTCCATTTTGCCATCCGGCTGTGCCAAATCACGCTAGGCCGAACAAGAATGCAGCCCTGATAATCAAATGTATGAAATACTACGGGCATACAGTTGGTGGCTAATGTTGTTTTTTCTTACAATTTGAACTTGCTCACAGTCTGCAGCCGATACGCTTGGTGTGAACAACGCTTTACAGCTTATCCTTATATTAGTGTTTTTTTTTTATTAAATCGACTAGTTGACTTGTAGTAGACTTGGAAAGAGGCTTTGTCAATACTGTATTGTTTAGTTTTTTTCTTTTAAAACTAACACATTTATTTTCATCTTGAAGTTCTTCTTTCGTTTTGGAACAAAACTTCTAGCATCGAAATCTTTATATTACGGTTTTTGTTTACATAACACAGATATATACTGTACTACATACATATCTAAGACGTATCAATCAAAGCATCACATACCATCACATGCCGAAACGGGTTAAACCTAAAATTATATGATAATATTACATCAAAGCTGTGGGTTCCGCAGCAGGCGATGGTAATCCAATTGCAGTGCACAGAGGGTCTCTAAATCCAATTTTCCGTATCGCGCCTCGGTCGGTACTTTAGGCGGTAGGGGTAGCATCAGCCTAAAATAATATATCGTTCCGAACTCAACACTTTGTTAAACGGAAAGATCTCTTGTTCAAGTGTTTGCATATTTTATAGGTTTATTTTAAGTTTAGGTAGCAGCCCTAGTTTGGAGATGTCGCATGTTGCTATTGCTGTTTAAAAATGTGTTTGCTTGGATTGTGGAATTCGGTTCAAACTTAAGGCCTATTTTTGTAGAAAATTTACATATTTATTCAATTCAATTATTTTATTTCGGAATTAATACATCCATATATTGTAAGTAGTAGTTTATCTTAGCCTAATGTTAGTATTAAATTAAATTTACAATAATAAACAACTAGTGTAACACACAACGTACACCAGATTATTTGGATAAGTGTGTCTGAACACTTACCCACCTTCGTTTTTTTTATAATTGCCTAAGGTTAACTTGTTACTGACCGCGAGTTTTCCCGCGTGAAATTTCTTGTTAATTTGTTTTTGCGCAAATATACTAGTAAATCTGTGACGTGTTACTTTTGTTTTTATTGATAATAGGCTTGCGCTTGACCACGATGACGGTGAAGCACGGTTGCCCAGAAGAAGCCTATTCAGTCTTGACTCAAAGCCCCTGGATTTTAGCTATCCAGAAACACACACTTCGTTCTACTTTAAGCGTTTTTAATTTAAACTTTCATCTTTTCGGCTTCTTAGTGTAATAGCGTGAAACCAATGCGTGGCGTGATTACCTATTAATACTGTTTTGCTCAAGAAACGGGCTATCAAATAACAAAAAAAAACAAATCCGATTGATAGTTCCACGAGATTAGACAGAGCGCGTTAAAAGAAACAGAGTATTCAACTTTATTATAACCTAGCTTCTGCCCGCGGCTTCGCCCGCGTGGATGACGGAAGTTGCATGTTATTATACATATAAACTATACCCTTGAATCACTCTATCTATTAAAAACTGCATCAAAATCCGTTGTGTATTTTTAAAGATCTAAGCATACATACAGACATTAGGACAGACGCAGGAAGCGACTTTGCTTTATATATAGTGATACGAATAATAATAAATCAAATCTATACATATAATAAAACAGTAAAAAAACTGTGTCTGTACATTGAATTTATTAAAAAAATAATAATTGAGGGGGGTTTAGAAACAGTAATAGAGCACGAATCCAAAAAAAAAAAAATTGTCTGTTTGTCTGTTTGTCTGTATGTCTGTTTGTCTGTTTGTCTGTTTGTTTGTACACGCTAATCTTCGGAACTACTGGACGGATTGGAATGTTTTTTTTTTTGTTGTATAGGTATTAAGTCTGGGCAACATATAGGCTATAATTTATCTTGGAAACTTGAACACCTGATGCAGAACCGCAACAGACCAGCTAAACTATAAGAGATACAAAAATGATACCTTAGCAAAAATTGTTCCACGTGATGAGCATTTTTTGCTGAGAGAATAAATTTGAAGATCTGGAACACCTGATGTGGAACTCCAAGAGCCCGGCTACACTATAACATATATAGGAATGACGTCTTAGAGAAAGTTGTGCGGTCTGATGGGTATTTCCTGTTGACTTATAAAAATCGAAGATCTGGAACACCTGTTGTGGAACTCCAAGAGCCTAGCTACACCATAACACATATACGAATGACGTCTTAGCAAAAGATGTGCGGTCTGATGGGTATTTCCTGTTGACTTATAAAAATCAAAGATCTGGAACACCTGTTGTGGAACTCCAAGAGCCTAGCTACACCATAACACATATAGGAATGACGTCTTAGCAAAAGTTGTTCGGTCTGATGGGCATTTCCTGTTGACTAGTAAAAATCGAAGATCTGGAACACCTGTTGTGGAACTCCAAGAGCCTAGCTACAAGATAACACATATAGGAATGACGTCTTTGTTGTTCAATATGATGGGCATTTCCTGTTGACTTATAAAAATCGAAGATCAGAAACATCTGATGTGGAAATCAAAGCTATCACTAATTTTACTGTGTAATTATAAAATAACATAAACTGGGAGTACCTGCACGCGGTGAAGGCGGTAACAGTTTAGGACTGATTTTCGATGACGATGGTATATCATTGAAAATTTGACTCTACTGGCCAAAACTCCTATTTATTTTTTTATTTTATCGTATGAATATGCCTTCGGGCTTATGTTGTTTGAGTGTTTAATTTCCTTTTCCATTTATCTTCGTGACACTGTAGCCTACCGGTAACGCAGGGGAGCAGTCATTTTAATTTAGATTTTTATTGATCAGGTATCTTCACAATAAAACTATGACCATGCCTAGAAAGAGGTCAAATATTTCCCAATGTTCCAAGAGAGCTAAAAGATTGAGGATCATAAGATCCCAAGAATCTACCGAAGAGCGTCAGGAGAGACTTGATGTTGTTCGAGAACATTAGGCTGCAACTCGCTCCGTGGAAACTCCTTTGGGTCGCGAAGCACGCCTGCGTTCTCAGCGTATTCATTAGGTCTCTAGAGACCAGTGAAGAATATGATGCGCGACTGACCGCTGATCGTGAACGTCATGTATTGTCTCGCGAGTCAGAGACGTTCACGGAAAGAGAATTACGCTTGAGTTCCAAGCCTATCTACGCATCGACTTCTAGGTCTCTAGAGGAGGAATATAATAATGCGGTTACCAAAATGAAAACGATGACAAATGGACTGTATGTTTTGGTGGTTGTTGGAATGAAATAAAACTAAAGCTCAGTGTGATAAAAGATTTAAATGGGAAAAATGATAAAAAATAACATAAATGGCGACCCCGTTGTCGCTGGCATAAGCAACAGGGTCCGCGTACGAAGTCGCGGGCAGAAGCTAGTTATAAATATAATAAGTTAAATAATGATAATAAATATAATTATGAACAGACACCCACACGTCGATAGTCACAGTCTGGTCTTGAATACGTCATTCCAAAGTAGTATAATTACTTAAACCGACTTGTTTGATTTTACGTCACGACCAGAAATAAAATAATTAGAACCAAATTAACGAAACGTATTTGTTTTTTTAATGTATACGTAAGCACGAAGATTGTCACGTGTTTCTGTGACAGTAAAACAAATTTTGATTCTTTCTTTTCCTTTTTACAAAAATTTTATTGTATTAACCTAGTGGTGTGACCGTGGGACTGCCATAGGTCTCGAGTTCGAACCCAAGACACGCACCTCTGACATTACGAATTCATATGCGAGTTTCATATCACTTGCTTAAAAATCGGTGAAGGAACATCATGAGGAAACTACCATGTCTGAGTGAAATTTCTCAACAGCATGTAAAGCTAAGTCAGAGGTCCATGGGCAGCATAAAAACTCTGACACCAGGTTAGTCACTAACCACATGAAAAGAAGAAGATTGTCAAAACAAAACAGTACATATCCGTATCATGTAACCACTTCTTATATAAACAGAATCTTCAGTGCCACGTGGATACGAACAACCGTACGAGTACAGATAACAATACTTATTCGTGTAATTGGAGTAACGAAATACAATATTTTTCCTCAATTAGAAATTATGTCAGAGTTAATACAGGATGAACAAGAAACAATCTCGTCGTTAAAAGTTCAAAACACGACAAATTACAAACTTCTAAAAAAAGATTTACTTGCGTTTCTCGCGCGCGGAGTTCAGAAATTTTCCCAAGATTTAAAATCAAACAAATTTTCATATACCTAGCTGACATCCACTCATGACTTTGAGCAAACCTCTTCGTACAGACGCCAGCACATGAAGCTATCCCAAACTGTCAAATATCCCCAATTGAACATGAACCTTAATCTTTTGTAATAAAGTTGAAAATCCATCAAAGGTATATGACAGACACGGATAGCTTGAGTTGCTGGTTTTTGTACCTCTGCCTGTATTAAACGCTAGTCCGTTCCCAGCTAGAATAGGTCGTATCCATCTGACTTGAATTCTGACCCGAACTGCTGTTAATATATTGACAGGATAGAAATATCTACTGTTTTCTGTGTGTAATATACAGAGAGAGACACAGCAAGCTACCCCAAACCGTCAAATATCTGTGATGGGTTTTCAACTTTATTTCAAAAGTATAAGGTTCATTTTCAATGCGCATAATTTGACAGTTGTAGACGCCAGCACATCAAGCTATTCCAGCTTGATGTGCTGGCGTCTTTACCATTATGCAGCTAATAGTGGTCACTATCAATAATAATAAAATGAGAATTAGAATAAAAATTAAAACGTTTACATGGACAAAATGTTTATCTTCATGCTTAGCAGCGCTTGCGACCAACGACACATGCAGTCATATTATTTTTATAATTACATATTCACGTCGTCCTTAAATCAATCAACTTGCCTAGCGTTTTTTTCCCAACTATGTTGGGGTCGGCTTCCAGTCTAACCGGTTGCAGCTGAATACCAGTATTTTACATAGAGCGACTGCTTAATCATCTTCATATCTTTTTAATACCGATTAATGTAAGACTACAAAGCAACTTGGATAAACATCTTCAACAAAAAAGAAAAGGTAACCAGCTGGTTATGGTAGCAGGAAATAGGATAAGGAAGGAATTAACTCTTAGTATAATACGGACGAGGTAGGAGAAAATAAAACATACAAAAATATTAAATGGATAAAACAAACTCCACACAAAACCAACACTTTTCCTTGTACATTATTAAAATATAAAACGAACCAACACTGATGGATTTAAAAAATATGGTTCCTCGTCTTTATAACGGCGGTTCTTTTAACAGTACACAAATTACTTTGCTAACCGCGGGTTATATAGGTGATAGTATTGTCTATACTAATATTATAAAGCTGAAGAGTTTGTTTGTTTGAACGCGCTAATCTCTGGAAGTACTAATTCGAATTGAAAAAAAAATTTTTTTGAATAGTCCATTTATCAAGAAAGGCTATAGGCTATGTAAAATTACGCTACGACTAATAGGAGAGACGCAGGTGAAACCGCGCGGGAGCAACTACTTTGAAATATAGCATAAGATAAGAAAACATTAAAATTAAATAAAGAATAAATCGCACAATCAACAATAAACATTGATCATCACTTCTGTTTTTTAAAACCTAATTATTGAGCAAAACACTTATTTAAAAGCGGAACAGAAGTAACATTTTAAAAGCAAAAAAGCAGTGATAGTTGTAACCGTCGGACTGACAAGTCATAGATCTCGAGTTTGAACCCGAAGCACGCACCTCTGATTTTTCGGATTCATTGCGAATTGTATAATTATCACTTGTACAAGTACATTAACAACATGTTCAAAATTTCCATTCACCACGCTGGAATGTCATACACATCATACCAGAACGCTGATATGACATCATTGACGCCACGTGTACAAATATTATTTTGACCGGGTTGTACATAATCCGGGTAAGCGGGATTGTCCGAAAACGTTACCGCTACCCCAGAACATAATGGGCTAAGGAAGGAACATTATGGGTTTTAGACAGTAAGAGTCTGACACTCCCGTCCGCTCCACACAGAACGGGGGAAGTAGTTTGATGATTTCCCACCCTCAAAAAAAAAGGTTGTACATAGTATGTGAAAGTTGCAATGATAAGCGATATTTTTGCTGACCGACATATCATCACTTTGTAAAAAAAAAAACAAAATATTAATAGGGATATACAGTGTTGTCTTCGATCAATCAATCGATCAATCTGCTGCCTTTTCTCAACTGTATTGGGGTCGGCAGACTAACCGAATGCAGCAGCAGAATATCAGTATTTTTCATGGCGCGACTGCCTATTTGACCTCCACAACCACTAACTGGGTAATACGATATCCCTTGGTAAGACTGGCTGTCACAATTTCGGGCTTCTGACTACCCGTAAAGAATGTCAAAGATCCACGAATGACAGCTGGGACCAACGGCTTAACGTGCTTTCCGAGGCACAGAACCATCAAACTCAAACTCAAAGTATTTATTTCAAATAAACCAATTACAGGCACTTTTGAATTGTCAAGGTGTCGGTCAGTCAGAGAAATGAAGCTAGTTGCCCATTCCAAAGCAGTAGGTACCTATGGAGAAGAACGGGCAAGAAACTCCATGGACACTCTTTTAAACAAAATATGGTTACAAAATATTGGTTAAGTACATAAAGTCAAAGTCAAAGTCAAAGTCAAAACATTTATTTCAAATAGGCCCAAGAAAGGCACTTTTGAACGTCAAAAATTAACAAGAAATAGAATTGATTCTAGTCGCCCCTTCCAAAAGGTAGTTTCGTGTGGAGAAGAATGGGCAAGAAACTCCACCGTTACTCTTTTAAAATGTTTCACAATGTTTTGTATACATGTATTATAATATTATAATATGTGAAGACGATGCACCCAGAATAAAAACAATACACCAAAATGGTGAAAAGAAGAACGCATGTAGCAGTGAAAAATAAACTTAATTAGGTATGTCATAAGTACATGGTGCTCACATATTTACAAACATTCTAAAAGTTAACAATAATAAATTAATCAATGTGTGAGATGTTATTCCAATATAATAAAATAATATGGTACAAATTATAAATTATTACCTAATTTACTTAGCAACCAGTTTGATTTTGTCTAGACACTAGATTGTCCTGTGGAGCAGGACCAGCATGTTTCCATAGTTCATAATATATTAATATTATACATGTGAGAACGATGCAGAACGTTAACAGCATCAGATATAAAATATGTAAAAACTATTCAATAATTAAATTAAAACAAGCCTTAGTCGCTAAGAGATGACCAGTCCCTACTGACAGCGCCCGTTCACGAACATGACGCATATATTAGCACCATTCAGCTCAACCATTTTGAACATCAATAATTTTGAATATTGAATCATCAACAGACTAACCCCGGCAAGCGTTGCTTAACCTGATGGATCGATCCATGCGGCTGTTATTACTAAGCCAAAAGCGTCTTATGTGTTGTGTAAATAGAAACATACCAGCAAAACCTTACATTTTATCCTTATTCTGTTTATCAAGCCACGCTTGAAAGTCTTGCTTCCATAAAATTAGGTCTCTATGAGACTACGGCACATACAAGCTTGTACTTACACACGATTAGAGCGAGTACAGAAAGTACCTCTTATACTTTAACTTATTAATGAGAGTTACTTTTAGCTTCTACATACAAAGGTATATAACTTCACGCCTATAATTCCAGAAGGGCTAGGCAGAGGTGTACCTTTAGTACACCTTCGCCAATAATGAGTCCTATGTTATAGGGGGCGAGCCCACAAATCCAGACTTCGGTCTGCTACTAAGAAATTGCACATAGAAAAACCCAATAATACTTAGCTCGACTCAGGAATCGAAGCCATGACCTCGTGCTCAACAACGGTTGTCACCACTATACCAACGAGGCAGTCATTTAGCTTCTATTACTTTAATAGCAAGGTTAAGTGTACAACAACATTTAAGAAGAGCTGCAAAACACTAATGACAACGGAATTGGGAGAATTTATTTTTAAATCTCCTAATTCTTGTTAGATAACGTTTTTTTTCTACCAATCATACATACGTAAACTCACGCCTACTTCCCTTTAGGATCGATAGAAATTACAGATCTCATTTTGCTTTGTTCACGTACATACATGTTTTGGTCTTACATGAGTTGCGAGTACTATGGACTTTCTGAAAAAAAATCACCAAAAAGGATACTGTATTTTTACCGAGGGTCCGTATATTGGCGAGGAGTAAATGAAATAACACTATACGCGGCGTACATAGCGTAGCGTATATTCCAATACTTGAACTTTAAATCAAAGACTCACAAAAACTTATTTTTTTTTTACAATTGCCTCTCGCATTTCAACCATAGGGTTGTTTAATGCTTAGCCAGACTTGCCTGTGGATGGCTCAAAAGTATTGCAGGCTCCAGCCAGGGCTTAATAAAAACTTACAAACTAAGCGACTACACGCTAAGGGCACACGGGGTGCCCTTAGCGTGTAGTCGCTTAGTTTGTAATAATAAGCCGAGGCTTAGGGCGTCGCTGGGAGAGTCAGCAAGCTGGCTCTCCCAGGCTGGATTGGCCGTAACACAAACACAAAAAAAATCCTACTAAGTTAAATGCCGGTAATGAAACCATAGCGAGATCTAACTCGACGCCAACGCCATCTATCGAGCCAAGGGTCAAACCTTGCACATTATTTAATCTAATATTGATCTCGCCAAGATTTCGCTGTACATGTATGTCCGAACGTAAGGTTTATGTCCGAACAGTAACTATACTCGTACGTATTTCTAGGACGTACTTAATCAGTATCAAAACATACTGTAACAAGTAGTTACAATACAACGGAGGACCTATGTAAAATCGATGAATGATAACAACATAAATAGTAGCTAGGTAGTTAGGTAAGTCGTATACAGTTTGTTTGTCTAAGTCCTTTAAATTATTTTGTATTAGCTCTGTCAGTTCAGTAAAAACGGTAATTGCCTCGTTGTTAGAGAATACCTAGTTTATCGTGGTGATTAATTTCATTTATTGTAGTAAGTATTTTTACATTCTGTCAAAATTTTACACAAAATTATAAGTAACATTAAAAATTAAATATTTACACACACCAATAAAAATACACTCCGGCAAAAATTCAAACTTTCATTTCATTATTTAATACATTTTCAAATTTAAATTTTCCACTTTATTAAAACAAAATATCCAATTCCAGAACAAAATATTTTTTGTTTCGGTTTTGCCCGCCTCGAACCTTTGGGTTATATCATTGACATTATATATTACGGTAATGTATGTATACCTTTTCATCAAATTAAATATGTATTATGTAAATGGAAGCGACACAGGGAAAAACCCTTGGAATATATAATCGATCAATCAAGCCATTGTTTTGTGAGTTTATTGTGTGTATAATAATATGAAGAAAACAGATGTTGGTTTGTGAAGCAATCAATTAAGTACAGGGAATAACGTCGATTAGCATGTTATCCCGCTAAAAGGCTATTACTAACCGCGTGTCACTAAAGAAAATAAATTAAAGAGAGCACTACCTGCTCTTTTAACTTCAATCATAATGTATTTCCAATATAACACGACGGGAAAAATATTTTTATTTCGTTCCTTCTTTCTTGCTATGTCAAAATTATTAATTTTCCTTTTAGCGAAATCCTCAGGGGTCCAAGTTTAGGAGTTGACATTTTCCGAGATAATATGAATGGAGGTTTTTTACTCAGTATTTTATTTATGTCACAAAAATTAACAGATGTTCGAGTGACACCGAAATGGGATTAAGCAACTTGTGGGATGCAAATATATAAATATTGAAAACCTACTTATATTTCCTTTATTGTGGATACTGAGGTATTGTTTGATCATTATCTTTACTAATATTATAAAGAGGTAGTTTGTGAATTTGTAAGGTTGTAGGGGTAATCTTTGGATCTACTGAACCGATTTTGAAAATTCTTTTACTAATGGGAAGCTACATTATTCCTTGGTGTTATGAGCAATATTTAAATCAAAATCGATTGTAAATCCACGCGGGCGAAGTCACAGGTCAAGGGCTAGAATTTAATACAGTTTTTGCATCGAACTGTCCTATGAACTTTGATTTTTACATTTTGGTTTTTAGCTTTGTACAGAGGCCAGCATATCAACCTATCTCAATCTGTCAAATTATTTTATCGATTTTCAACTTTACTTTACTAACAAAGAACATAAAGTTCATGTTCAATTGGGAATATTTGACAGTTAGGGAAATCTTTTTTTTTAAGGCTGGGAAATCATCCAATGACTTCTCCCGCTCTGGGTAGAGCGGAAGGGAGTGTCAGACTCTTACTGACTAAAACCCATCCATGTTCCTTCCTTAGCCCTTTGTGTTCCGGGGTAGCGGTAACCCTTTCGGACAATCCCGCTTAAGTTAGGGATAGCTTGATGTGCGCATCACATTGAGTAAAATACATAAGGGGTCAGACTTGGGGCTAGGCTACTAGCTCATGTTTAGATTCTATTATTATGGTGGTAATATTTATAAGGGACATCCTAACCACTCACAACAAGTAACCAGTTCTCCGTAAGTTACGCTCGTTAACTCTTTGACGTTCGGTAGACAAGCAACGCGTTTTTATTTTTTACCGAGCCCCTGACAACCAGATAGCGCCATTTTGAATTATGAAGACAGCTTGACAATCATTTATTTTAACAGACTTCAAAAAAGAGGAGGTTCTGTGTTCGCATGAAGGTATTTAAAAAAAAATATTATGCTGATCGATGTATTCGCCAATATTGTGGAATGATTTTAAAAATTATATTTTATTTTGGGCGAAGAAGACGGCACGTTGTGTGTGTGTGTGGGTGAGACATGTGGTGAGAAAAAATCGTGGGCAGAAGGTTTTCCGTACGACTTTGCCCGAATACGAAAGTAACTCTGTCTATCTGTTACCTTTCATGCCTGAATGGCTTATCGTATTTGAATGAACAAAAACACGGATAGAGCATGACCTGAGTTAGGACATAGGATGCCTTCTATGCCAGTAGACAGTCAAGTACGTTCGTGAAGTTCCCATAATTTCCAACAGGCTGGAGGTGAAGCTCCAGACGATTATAAATATAAAGAGGAAACGATAATGTCAAATATATCAACGCAATCAATCTATTAAGAGTATCGTAGTCCACTGGGCTTCTCCAAAATTGTGCTGCGCAACATCCGCTGCTACGCCTTCCGTATCTACGGAAAATAAAAAGGAAACAAAATGACGACTGGGAGCGTCAAATGATTATTCTTTTGATTTAACTGAAATTTTACCCAATTGCGGCAAAGCCTAAGGATAATTTTGTGCGTCTTATTTCTTAACCTTTCGTATGTCATAAATTAAAGACACAATTATTAAAAAGCCATTGTGTATTGCGTAGATCTGCGTTATTCAATGACGTGTGACTAGTTGTAAGAAAACCAATGTTAGTTTGTTACGGCATGCAATGTCTTGTTTAGGCACTTATACTTTTTTTAGTTGAAACGTTTGCCTCGGGTTTTAGTTTTTAACTTTATTTTATAACGTTATATTCTCTGCCCGCGATTTCTTTCGCGTGGAATAATAACAGTCTGTGTGCCAAATCTCAGCCCGATCCGAATTAGTTGATAGATTAGTCAGTCAGTCACGGTTTCCTTTAACGTACTGGTAAATAATTCGTCGTTTGCTTAAAAAAAATGTTCTATACATTTTGACTGTATAGGTATTGCACTTTTCCATGAAACACCATTTTTTTTAAATAACCGATGAAAATTTTCTACGCCGGCAGGCACAGCATCATGTACTAAATCCATGATAACCGGCTTGGCGTCCATGTCCCCCTTCCACCCTGTATACTGATAAAAGACTCGTTTATTTTATTACCCACATTATCTTCTTCAAAGACCACTAAACACTTCCGACACCATGAAATAAATAAATAAAAAGATATTCTATCCGTAAAAGTTGTAAGAATGAGGTAAGTAAAATGGATGACTATCATATAGCGCTCGCTCCGGACGGCCTGCAATTTTTCACGTTTAGGCTGTTGCAATATTTAAACTTAGTAGTTTATTGCTACCTTAAATGGTTTTATTTAGGGTGTGATGTATTATCTTGAACCTATTAGGAAAGTATTGTGGCGAACAGGAATTGCGTGTACGTGTACAATATCTTATGACGCGTGGCCATAATAGGAAGTAGCGTCGCCATTTTGTTTTTTTAAATCAAATTTCTGTGAAAATTTCATAATTTTTTACCAACAACACCCCCTGTAAATCTTTCGGATGTCAAAAATCCTTGTAGCACTTTAACTTTGCTTGCTTGCGGTAAGTATTTTTTCCATTCCATTTTTATATCTTAAAACCGTGTAGGTATACAGGCTGATTACAAATCCTATTAAAAATATTCATTCTTAATTTTTTTTAAATATTTTAAATATGGAATGACGCATCAAGCTCAGTTAATTATTTATCCACTAGTATCGAAACACTTCACCTTCAAATCCCGATTACTTGATTGTAAAACGTAAGTTCTATATAATTTGCATGTTGTCGCCTACATTGATATCGCTGTGAGAACATCAGATTGGGCTCGGTAGAGTAACCGAATGAACTAATTGTGCGTAAAATAGTAATTAAGTACACCGAAATGATTTTTTTTTAACAAAAATTCATTGCTTGCTACATAGATAGTAACTTTTTTCTCATTTCGTAACTCTGTATACCGTAAATATACGGGGCGGTTTTAAATCCTACGAAAAGTATTTATGCTTTAACATTGTGATTTAAGAAAATTTTAAATAACGATTGACAAATCAAACTTAATTAATTATTAATACACTACAGCCGAAGTACTTGAACCTTGATTGTAAAACAAAAGTTCCGTATAATTTGCATGTTGTCGCCTAACACTGTTATCGCTGTGAGAACAACAGATTGGGCTTATAAAATCCAGCCTCCTTGTTATTTTCACGGCAGAGTAACCGGTTGAATTCCATTTATGTCTACTAACGACCGGACGCACTTCAGATTGGGGTTTAAAAGGGTTGAGTGGTTTTCTACAATCGCTCTGCTAAAAGGGGATGGATGTTAAGCTTTTAGCGATTTGAAGATGTCCCATTGGGTGTATTAATACCGATTTGCTGAAGTCAATGAATTAGGTAGTCTTGATGGTGTTCTTTGTTAAGTGTGGCGCTTTTCAAAATAAGGTCTGGGTATTTTATATTTTATTAAATAAAACCTATTAAACTTACTGTTACACGATGTATCACTGCTGGGCAAAGGCCCTATGACGCCCTGTATATGTGTATGTATAAGGCCCTATGACTTCTATTGCTTACGATACAAGGCTAATGTGAATCACTCGCCGTTTATTTTGTTCAAATCGTCCTGCCATCTTCTAAGGTCGGTTCTAAGGTCGGTCGGAACGATGCTTTCTAGCTGTGTCAGGACTCCACTATCTCATCAAGTTTATTCTCTGATATTATTAAATACACACGCATTTTCCATCAGAGACTTTTATGTGCGAACAATCCTATTTTCTTTAAAACGCCTTAGCAATTCTCGTTTAACTCTATAAAAGTAAGAAAGTGTTTACCTACAAAAATTGCTTTAGAAGCGTTTTTCTAATACCTTCAGAATCCCTATTCTTTATCAACGTAAACAAAATTTCGTTGAAATTATATGAAGGCATAAATACAAATAGGCCCCAATTGGGCTCATTCTCTTTCGGTTTATCGTTTGTTTTGATTTCGCAAACCCGACGGCCCGTTCGGATCCCGCGAGAAACATTCTAAACAAAACTAAAAACTAACTTATGAATATTCTCTCCTGTAGTATTAGTGTATAAGCTCGGCGGCGGGTGTCAATCGGCGCGGAGCATGCGCAGTGACGCGTTTAGCGCGGGCTTGCGTGCGATCCTCAGTAATTGGCCGCACGCCGTCCAGTTCGAACTGGTTCGTACTGGTTTTTGCTGCCTTTTTTGGCATTTCGCGCGCGCGTGACGAACTGTCAACGATACGTTAAAAAGTGTAATATATAAATGATTATTAATTACGGAATAAAACATTAATTTAAGTGAGTGTCTAATAAACTTTGAAGTTTGTTTCTTGTTAGTTTAACTTAATGATTGTTGTATGTAGTAGTTGCTTAAAAACTTTGTAAATATTAAAGTGAGTAAGTGATTTATTTATTAATGGATTTAAAAAGTAAAGGTGAGTGCTTATTATCTTGTTTACTAATTTCTTATCTTGATTTTATATTTAAAAAAAATAGAAGTGTGGTAAATTCATAAATAAAAGTCTACTTTTTTAATTTAATTAATATTTTATACATAATTTACATATTTCAAAATAGTTGCTAAGATTATTTACTACAAGTTAACAGTTAGGAATACTCGAAATATTCAAGTGTAGGTCTGTGTGTGATTTATCCTAGTACCCGTAAAATTATTTAGGAAAAACTCAATTAACTGAGATACGACGTTTTATTAAACCAAACAAAATTATTTATAAACAAATCTCCTCATTACATACGTGTCCATGTTTGATGTTACAAAACATGTAGACCCTGTATTTCGGACTTTAATTCTCCTGACCAATATTTGACATTCGAGGGTGAAAAGCTCCCATATTTGTAAAGGATCCTGCTGACGCTTGAAGAATTATATTATTTGCATGATGTAACATCAAGGACAATACGGAGTGGGTAAATAAAATATTTTGTGGAACTGTTCGGTTGGTAAGTAGGTAAAAATGAATTACGAAAATTATTTTGTTGACTAAAAAACTTTTTTTAATCTAAATATCACTGACTTTTTTATGATGGAAGCTTAACAATTATACACAGATATGGACTATGTGGCATATAAAATACAAAATGAAAGTGGCAAGGAGGGAAACCTCCTTTATCTTAGAACCAAAAATTCAAAGATGTGACTTCTACCAACCTGCACTGGGCCCGCGTCAGTGGATTACGGCCTGCACCCTCAAAAGTACACTGAGTTTGTTTTAAATAATATGAAAGATATGTAGGTTTATTTGGATATTTATTTTATTATGATAATTACCTATTATGAGGTGTTAAATGGGGTTTTAGTACCACGAAAGATTAGAAAATCTTTGATAAAAAAAACATTAGCTATATTGTACCTATATTACATACAGTACTTCAAACCGAATTTCGGGCATGGCGACCAATCAAAATGAAAAGTTATTTGTTCAAACTAGGCTGAAAATCAACACTTTTTGAAGGTCAAAGTAACATAAGACAGTCCCCCAAAAAAAGCCTACACTTCACCACTCTCACACCACCAATCTCAGCAAAGACCAGCCTTCGACGTGAAAGACATGTGCTGGTGCACAATCGTATGTACGCAGACCCAGGTACACTCTCTCTTCCCTAACTCTCATGGTCCGATGTGTCCGCAATCCGATATGACCGGAGTGAGGTTAGGCTTAAGGCCAACAGCTTAACGCTATTGCGCGGCTATTGTATATATTACTATATAATTATATTCAATTGCAGTAACTTATAAAATTGTGTGCTATTCAGGTATCTTTAAAGTCAAAGTCAAATCATTTGTTTTAAATAGGCACAAGAAAGGCACTTTTGAACGTCAAAATGAACAAGAAATAGAGTCGATTCTTGTTGCCCCTTCTAAAAGGTAAACAATATATGTATATTTAATAATGAACTTTTTTTTTTTTTTTTTAGTTTTGACATCCAAACAGATAGATGACAGTAATTTAATCTACGATACAACTAATTATAATTTTACATGCAAAATTAATTACTATATACAACCTAAAACTAAAAAATATATACATTATGTACAAGTGGAACTAATGAACATAATGAACTTATCTAAAATGTTTGCTATCTTCTTCTTCTTCGTGTGGTTAGTGGTGACTAACCTGAGTTTTAATGATGCTGCTGTTGTTTTGCTGCTGATGTTTTTTGCTATAAAAAATACAAATAAATTATGAAGGATAATGACGATTTATAAGATGATCCTAACTTGAGTGTCTTTGTATCAGAATCTTTGGATTTGTTCTAGGTAAATAAGGAACAGAAAGGCCCGTCTCAGTAGTTTTTCTTTTCGGTACAGTAAAAATTCTTAGAAATGAGAAACGAATGGAAAGATATGCAATTCAATCATTAAAACCAGCTTAGTGCTATATAAACCATAATGCTAGCATTTAGATAATAACGTAATAGAAATTGTATTCCATTAGAAAATTCTTATTATCAGCACGGAGTCTGTATTTGTTCCTGTTTAATGGTAATGAAGTCACCGGGAGTTTTTTATTTTGAACGGACTTGGTGAAAAAGCTAGTACTTTATACCTTGGGCTTTTTTTTAAGGCTAGGAAATCATCCAATGACTTCTCCCGCTCTGGGTGGAGCGGAAGGGAGTGTCAGACTCTTATTGACTAAAACCCATCCATGTTCCTTCATTAGCCCTTTATGTTCCGGGCTAGCGGTAACCCTTTCGGACAATCCCGCTTACCCGGACATTAGGCTACTCCTATAAAAAAAATCGCAAGGTTATGCAGAAGAGCTGCTAACACTAACTCTAGCTACGTCACTCGAATGCACCCGGAGAGATGGGTTTAAATCGTCACTCGCTGGATGCCTAAGGTAGGACACCACTGCCGACATAGACCACGCAGAAGGTGGTGTGACTACCTGATCATGTTTGTGATGCCAACATGGCTAGTCTTCTTCTTCCTTTTTTTCTGTGGTTAATGGCTAACCTGGTGTCAGAGTTTTTATGCTGCTGAGAATTATCTCTTAGATATATATGCTGGTTTCCTCACGATGTATTAGTTCACCGATTTTTAAGCAAGTGATAATTATACAATAGGTACGCACTTTGCCTTGCCATGCCTTGGGTTCGAACTTGAGACCTGTGACTTGGTAGTCCAATGGTCACACAACTAGGCTATCACTGCTATGTCTAGTGATCACACAAAACAGAAAGATTTAAAACGAATAAGGGAACTCCTCTGCTCAGTGCAGCAAAACAATGTTTTAAACTTGAAAAATACGTCGTAAACTTACCAGGTAGAAAAAATTGTTTATACACTCCCTCTGCTAGTTGTTAGTAAGTTAAAATTAGAACATCGATCGTCGCCGTGCTTGGCGTCTGCACTTATGTATTTTATTCACTATGCATTGTATAGTAAGTAGGTCATTTAGTGGCCTTTCAGAAAACAATTTTTTTATACACCATTGTTAGTTTTAGATAAAATAAGGTACCCACTAAACATTTGAAAATCTGTCAACCTACTAAGGGTTTTTGCGGAGGTCAGCCACTCAACGGTCCATGAATACAATAGTATCAAAAAAAAAAATCGCGTTGTACGCCATGGACACTAAACCACACGAAGCGACGAGTCGTCATTAGTTCCATCTACTTTAAAATTTGGTACTATCCGGCGAGTTTGACAGATTATATGGATAGCTGATGAAATATTCCAACTAAAAAACACGAAATGGCAGTACAAGATGTTTTGGGAAAATGCCAGGCAGATAAAATACCGTCTATTAGCATTCCAATTGGCCTGTAACCTTCGCACCGCAAGGTGCAAACCACATCTTTATCAGACAAGGGTTAAACATTGATAACCACATACAAATACAATGTACACAACTGCGTTTCCATTTTATTATGGTTTTAATTTATGTATTATTTTATCTTTAAGTACACTGTTGAATTAGATTTTGAAAGATTATTTATTTTATGTCACATAGGAGGACTTTACTATGTTAGTCGAGAGGTAGTTACTGAAAATCAGCATTTTTGAGGATAGCTTCGTCCGAAGTCACAGCATTTGGCTGAGCAGCGACCTATTCTTGCACAGATGCGACCCACGAATTACTTGTAATTGTTGTTTGTTACAAAAATGGCATTAGATTGGCATTTTGTTTTGTTTGTCATCATCTGTCAGTGCAATAGTGCTTGGTGTAGATTAAATTGAGACCTGCCGTAACATCAAGCAATGGGCAAAATTGTTAAACTTGTAAGGTTTTGATTATGTGACTTTTTGCTACTTTGTATTAGTCATGTTGACAATTTTTTTGTAAACTGTGTCTTATTAGTGCGGATTACAATTCTTTTTTTTGATCCGGTATGGAAAATCCTCATGGATGACCTCCACGCTGGGGGGTGAGGTGAAAGGGTCTGTCAGACACTCACAGACTAAAAACCTTGTGTTCCTTCTCACACCTGCGCCAGCACTCACGGGGACACGTCATGATACTTCCGCAACAAGCTTGCTTAACCAACAAAGGGGACCCTAGGTTACACGATGGTTTCCTTAACAGTTAGACCCATCATCCACGAAGCAACTTGTGACAAACTAGTTAATAACGCATTGAAATTACAGACCGCCATTGCTAATGCTGTTACATTCAGGCTTCTTCATTTTGAGTTTGTATCACGTTATCTAACATCACGCTACGACGCTTAGGAACCCTGCTAATAAAAAAAAAGTCAGAAAGAACGCATGAGTGGGCGATGCAATGCGACGTGGAGGATCAGGAACCGTTTCACGCGGACGAAATTGTGGGCAGAAGCTAGTAGTATAGATATAATTTCATTTTATATTTTTACTTTTATTAAAATACTTCACAGTTCCGTTGGCAATCGATTCGATTCATAATAATAATAATGGTTTTAAATAAATAACTCTCGTGTATTACAAGGAAAATATTACCTTGATTCTGGGAAAAACGGTAGAGAGCGAGCAGTAATATTATTTCAGTTGTGATATAACTGTATGATATTTGAAATTATGTAATACTAGCTGTAGCTAGCGACTTCCACAATTTCGTTTGTGTGTTTTGTACCTATTTCATTACTTTTAGATTGAAATATCCAGGATTAAAGGCTTTCTGTAGTATAGGTTCTAGGCTACCTATCTCGGTCCAGTAGTTTTAGCGTGCAAAGTTAAGGAAGGAATAAGTCCTATCTTTTCACGCTTAAACTGCTGCAAATATAGTGATTGACATGAAAGTATATTATGCAGATTAAAAAATGTATAGTATTTGTATTTTGTTGTAATATTTTCATTTGCTGATTCATTTAGTTTATGCATGTACAGAGGCCAGCACATGAAAAATTATCAAGGAAACTCGACAGATTGGGGTAACCCAATCTGTCGAGTTTCCTTGATAATTTTTCAACTTTAATACAAAAGAATAAAGTTCATTTTCAATTGGGAAAATTTGACAGTTAGGGATAGCTTGATGTGCTAGCGTCTGTACCTATGTACCTAACTTAGAAGGTACTTAAGTTGGTAAATAATCTCCAGGTCACCTCAAAGTAGCAATTAATCTAATTACTTTCTTAAAAGTAATGAGAGTTTTTATAAATTTAATTTGCAAGTTGATTGGAAAAAGCGTAAAAGAAAATCTTATTTTCTTTGGGCGAGCGCTGAACGGAGAGCACCGGCTCATATTACTGAGGATCATCCATCCTATCTTTTCTATCTATCTTTTTACTATCCTGAGCACTATTATTTTAAATCGAAGTAGTGTTTGGATAAGCAAACTAATTGGTTTGAAAGTTAATATCGAGAGGTGTTAAAAGGTTGAAAAGGAAGATATTTATTGAAAATAAAGATAATGACGAAATGGTTGGCGCAGTGAATGAGCGATTGAGTGCTGCGCAGCATGTCGCGGGTTCGTTTCCCCCACGGAACAAATATTTGTACGACCTGCAAGTAATTTGTTCCGGGTCTGGGTGTTTTTCTATCTATAATATTATGTATGTATTTACAAAAAAAAAGTATATAAGTAAGTTTATAAGCCATCTCGTTACCATAACACAAGCATTAAGTTGCTTAGCTTGGAACTATATAGGGTTGTGTGAAATGTCCAAGGATAATATTATTATAATTATTATTATTATTTACCTAGAAGTGGACCTGCAGGTACTTTAAGGTTAAATAAAAATATAGGTATACAACCATTATATAATGTTTCACTGTAAGTAGATAGACGACACGTATCACACTTCTATCATAAAGGTGAAAGTTTGTGAGTATGTATGTGTGTGTCTGTTAGTATATTTGTTACTTCTTCACGCAAAAACTACAAAACGCCATATAGTCCCAAGCTAAGCAACCTAATGCTTGTGTCATGGTAACGAGATGGCTGATAAACTACGTATATACATTTTTTTAATGTAAATATATACATATTATAGATAGAAAAACACCCAAACCCGGATCAAATACAAATGTAGCACACAGATAGATTATAACCTGAATTGATACATAGGAAACGTTTTATCTCCATAATACGTTCCCGGACGGGATAATTTCCGTCATCCGCGCGGTCCAAGCCGCGGGCAGAAGCTAGTAGATATATAAATTGAAATGTTTTAGCCTTAAATTTACCTACAAACTACACGTTGCGTGATAAAATTCTCCAACACCATTTCCTAAATTACATAGATAGTTTACACCACCTGCGGCGGATACTTTTAAGGAGACGGAAAGCCACTAGTATTTTAGTAACGGCTTCTTTGTTCCTACTGATACGAAACCTCACACATACCTGAATTTCGTTAAAGTTAACTTCGTCTTGTTGTGTAGTTAGTGACTTGCCGTAAATGTGTCATAGATTTTATGCTGCCCATGGGCCTCTGACTTAGCTTCACATGCTGGTGAGATATATCTCACAGAAATGGTGGTTTCCTCACGATGTTTTCCTTCACCAATTTTAAGCAAATGATAAAGTTTACTGATTTGTCCTCATAAACTTAGTTAACTTTATCATGTTCATGGGTAGTAAGGTAATCTGCGCTCGATGTGGTTAGTTTGCAGATGGGTGTTTGTGGTATACGTTTGTCATACGGAATGTCACCCACTGCAGGTTATTCCCTAGCCTCCCCTATCTTCTGCCATACTTTCGAGTTCCGTGCGTACTAATTCAGGTACTTCCCGCAACTTGGCCGATATTATCAACTCAACGCGCTTTAAGACGGCCTAATTTCTAAGGCTGTACATTCGTTCAAAGTTAGTCCCATATTGGCACGAACTAAAATATAACAAGTAATTATCGAACCTCCAAATTTAGTCCTGTCATTATATCCCAAAGAAAATTACACATAAACAAAGAGAATATTAATTTAAAATTTATGATTAAATGAGCCCGTAGCAACATAAATAAAATTATAGATCCGAAGTTCCGAAACAATACCGAACATTAATCCATATTAAATTATAATGAGAACTATTTAAATACTAGGTAGGTACAGTTTCTTAGTTCAACTAGTAATTGGAACATTTAAGTAAAGCTGAAAATCCAATTACGCTGGTCTTCTAACTAGAAAAAACAATAGTGAAAATACTATCTAAGGGAATAATCGTAGAATTTTCTCCTTTGTGGTGGGTATTAAATATCTTTAGATACTTTATGTAAGTGGTTTGCTATTTTGAATAATGTTTGTTAAATATTATATATTTGTAAGATTGAAGTGTGTTTTAAATTAAGAGGATTTATCTCAGTATTATAATATTTTGAAAATTTTGGCTAAGCAGCTATGATTTTCTTCAAATGTAGTTGGCTCATCACATAGCTACGTTACGAGCTCTTGAAAATTAACTCTCTTTATGTCCAAAGTTAGTCCTCACACGGACTAACTTTGGATGGAAATCATAAAAAAAAAGACTTACAAAAATAAGAAGTAAATACTACAACTTATTTCCTTACAATAAGAGATTAAAGGTAAAAAAGTTTAGCTAATAAAGGTTGACACAGAAACTCAAACAAGGAACTCCCTTTTAATATAAAACTAATTTTCATTTCATTAATAAAGCATAGCGCTCATGAAAGGAGATTGTTCTAGACCGCCCTATAACCAACAAACATTTGACGTGTACGTTAATTTTAATTATATTTTAATATGCTTTTTAAAAATAATAAATTCAAGCGGACACTGTTTAATTCTTAATAGGTTTTTAAAAGTGACCTCATTGATTTTATTACCAACTGAACTCGCCATCTTTCAAGGAATTGTCAATGTGAATGTCACAAAAGATTTGACAGTGTCGCTCTCGCTCATATTACATAAATATCGATATCGACGACGATGTCCATAATATCTAGTGATAAATAATGGATGTTCGATATTTATCACTTCCAAAACATTGAAAATGTGCAACATAAAAGTTTTTCATGCATATTTTTTTCATGGAATTACACACATCAAAAGTGTCTAGGGATCAACATATATTTTTGCAATAACTTTTCTCTTGATTGATATTAATTTAAATTTTCTTTAAGGATTCATCAAATAAAGTGTTTTCGTTTGTCACAGTAACGATAAACCAAGTCACCTTTGCATTAATAAAGAAATTTGCCATTTTCCTAATAAAGGGATTTTTGACATTTGAACCACTAACATTAAAGTTCGAAAAAAAGACTGAAATAACAGTTTTCTTTAAAATTTTATTGGGTAACTTAAACAATTAATAATCCGTGTTTCTACCGCGAACACTAACAACACAAGAACATCGGTTTGGCATACTCAAAATGAGTTCATCCAAATCACGCTGTGGAATGGCCGCCCATGTTCGTTGCAACAA
Source organism: Hyppa rectilinea (assembly GCA_951799385.1). Lineage (NCBI taxonomy): Eukaryota > Metazoa > Arthropoda > Insecta > Lepidoptera > Noctuidae > Hyppa > Hyppa rectilinea. The sequence continues at coordinate 1,759,254 of OX637307.1, read as the reverse complement.
CAAAAAAAGGTCTTCTTGCAACTGGATACCCTCCATATTCGGCAGAGCTCTTCTCTGTAGCATATCCCATGCATGCTCAATCGGGTTCAAGTCTGGCGACTGAGCAGGCCAGGGCAGGACATTGATGTTAGCTGCGGCGAGAGTCTGTCTTACAACTCTTGCGGTGTGCGGTCGTGCATTATCATGCATTAACTGAAATAAGGGACCGATTTGCACTTGTAGAGGAACGATGACGTCAGATACAATCGTCTCAGCATAAATTTGAGCGTTGAGGTTGCCTCTGATCCAAATCAACTCAGTTCTTCCGCCGATCCAAATACCCGCCCATACCATGATGGTTCCACCACTATAAGGATGGACTTCCTGGCAGGATTTTAATCGCTGTTGGCGTCCAGGGGTTCTCCAGTGTCGTATACGTCTTGTATCCGGTCTCATACCAAAACGAGACTCATCAGAAAAGCACACGAAACGCCATTGTTCTTCTGCCCAATTTCTGTGTTCAAGAGCCCATTGATATCGAATCCTACGATTGTGCATTGCTATAGGTGGTACCCGTAGCGGTCTTCGGGAATGAAGGTTCACTTCATGCAAGCGGTTTCTGACTGTTTGGTCGCTAATTAAGTTCCCTGAAGAGTGATGAAGCCGGCTAACATCATGGCGGTTATTGTTGGAGCTCTTCGAGTTAAGATTTGAATGTATCGGTCTTGTCTCCGTGTCGCCAGACTTGAACCCGATTGAGCATGCATGGGATATGCTACAGAGAAGAGCTCTGCCGAATATGGAGGGTATCCAGTTGCAAGAAGACCTTTTTTTGTTGTTGCAACGAACATGGGCGGCCATTCCACAGCGTGATTTGGATGAACTCATTTTGAGTATGCCAAACCGATGTTCTTGTGTTGTTAGTGTTCGCGGTAGAAACACGGATTATTAATTGTTTAAGTTACCCAATAAAATTTTAAAGAAAACTGTTATTTCAGTCTTTTTTTCGAACTTTAATGTTAGTGGTTCAAATGTCAAAAATCCCTTTATTAGGAAAATGGCAAATTTCTTTATTAATGCAAAGGTGACTTGGTTTATCGTTACTGTGACAAACGAAAACACTTTATTTGATGAATCCTTAAAGAAAATTTAAATTAATATCAATCAAGAGAAAAGTTATTGCAAAAATATATGTTGATCCCTAGACACTTTTGATGTGTGTAGTTCCGTGAACATTTTAATGGAACTTATGATGAATATGGCTAGCTAGCTATATATAAACCTAGCACGATTATGCTGAAAATATAATGAACAAAACAAACTCACAAAATCTTCTTACTAGTCGAATGAGGGATTTTCTCACAAGTGAGAAAATATTAGTTCAAAAGAGGCGTTGGTAAAAAATACGTCACTGTCTCAGGTTTTTGACATCAAATAAGCTTTCTTATTTACGGATCTTGTTTTTGTTATCAGTAGCCAGTAAAACAAAGACGTATTTTTTACCCACCCCATCTATTGAACTATGTTTTTTCACTTGTCAGAAAATCTCTCATTTAACGATTGAAATGTCATTTACGACGCAACTCTAGTGAATTAATCTCATAACCATTTCACGACTTCAATAGCCATATTTTTACTTTTTAAGTACTTAAACTCTATTTTTAAATGTCGCAAACTAAAACGTTACACATTGTTCGTTGGGAACAAAATATTTTATTTTAGCATTAATTTAATCGAAGTAGAATCGTAGCAACAACGTGTTTATGTTTGAAACGGAACAAATTAATTTACTTTTGTCATATTGATCTGTCATTTTGGTCTACTAAATTAAAACCACAGATTAAATAGGTGGTCATTGATAATCGATATACAATGATTGATCTTCGAGAGAGCATCTCTACGTCACTACGTCAGTCGGAGCGTCTCACCGAGACGAACCTGTGGCTGTGTTGTGTTGTTGTGACTACGTATTTTATTTGGCGATTTCTTTTGGCGTTTTTGATTTTGTTTCTGTTTAACGGACTACAATTTGGATTGCTTTCAACGTGACCTGGCTTCGAATAACTGATTCTGTGATCTGTTTAAACGACACCTTAGCATTTTGACAACGGATAACGGACTTCGCTTAAAGTAAACTTCAACCAATAAATAATAACTGTACCTAAAAGGCATAATACAACTGTATGTCGTGTACGGTAATATTTTACTGTATTTGAAGTTTAATGCTTTGTAGAAACCAGAAATAGCGATTTTAGAAGGAATTACTTAAGTTTTCTTTTATTAAAAATAACCTCAAAATCGGTCCCTTTTCTTTAAATAAATCTTTTCTCTAAAGTGTCCGTCAAGAAACTTTGTTCTTATGGGCTAATAAGGGCAGTTTACAAATAGAAAATGATTTTTTCTATGCCGTTGGCTCCAGGGCGAACAATGTATGGGCGTAGAACAATCTCCTTTATTGGAATTCAATTTCGATCGAGATCCCAGCCCAACTTGGAACTAATAAAGCAGTATAAATGTTGGCTGATTGGTACCAACTTAATACGATTAATGGTCTACCGTCGAAACTGCTAAGCTATTGAGTAATTAGTTTGATCACTTAGTAATATACGGAAGTTAATAATGTTTCCTCTTTATAGACTGATTTTGGTAGGATCTATAAGCTAAACGGTAATAATCACCACACTTGGCCAAGAAATTGGTGATTGCTGTTTGCTTTGCACTCGTACCTACTTAAAATGTTACAGCAGTGAAATTAGAATTTTTTAAATAGTTTATTGAAAATTGACTAGTATGAATGTTTGCAATTAGTGCCTTAAACTAGAGGTAGATAATAATTGGGTTCTACTTGAACTAGGAATAAACCTGTATCTCAGACATTACACTTAAATGAAAAAAAAACTTCTTCTTCTTTTCGTGTGGTTAGTGACTAATCTAGTAACAGAGTTTTTATGCTGCCCATGGCCTCTGACTTAGCTTCACAAACTGATGAGAAATATTTCTCAGACATGCTGGTTTTCTCACGATGTTTTCCTTCACCGATTTTAAGCAAGTGATAATTATACAATACGCACATAAATCCGTAAAATCAGAGGTGCGTGCCTTGGGTTCGAACTCATATGCTTATTTATATATAATTATTATCTAAGTTAGCTTAAACAAATAGTAAATAACTGATGTACCTACTACAAATCGTTTTATACAATTTTATAAATGTGATTAGCTAGTTTTGGATCATCGTAAGATATTATTGCTACCATGTTCTATTTAGATGTTTGCAGTGTTATATTTTTAACAAGTGATAGCCAAGTGGTGTGACCATCGGACTGGCAAGTCTTAAATCTTGAGTTTGAACCCAAGTCATGAGCGTTTTGTATAGTTATCACTCGCTTAAAAAACGGGGAGTAAAAACATCGTTAGGAAACATGTCTGAGAGATATTTCTGAACTGCGTGTGAAACTAAGTCAGAGACCCATGGGCAGCAAAGAAACGCTGACACCAGGTTGGTCACTAACCACACGAAAAAGAAAAGGATAAAATTTAATATTTATTTATTTTTAAACTACTTTCGTAACGTAATTTTCTAAAAAACAGCTTGAACATACTTAAGCTTTAATGCTATTTCTAGCTTACTTTGAGAACTGCTAAGGAAAACATATTTTTACCTTTTAGCTAGAGCTACATGAAATAGCTCTTTTGTACCTAGTTGATGCTGTCAGAAACAACAGCTAACAAACAATGGTTTTATTTTAGAACTAGCTGCACTACGCCCATGAATTCATTTGCGTGGATTTCTTTTTTAAATATAGTATATGACACTCAGGGTTAATGTAGCTTCCAATTCATGAAGGAGTTTTCAGAATCAGTTCTAAATATTACCCCCTACATACAAACTTGCAAACAAATATCGCTTTATAATAGTAGTATCTAATAGATAAATACAAATGAAATTAACCGGTTAAAATGGCGGACTTCTTTCGGCTGACATGATGATGACTGTTCAATGATGATGATGATTAAGAATTACAGTGCACATTAAATTTTATCTTTTAATTAAAAACAGCCTCAGTAAATCACACTAATATTGTAGAGGTGAAAGTTTATGAGTGTGTGTCAGTTTTTATGTTTGTCCGTCCTTCACGCTCAAACCGCTGAACGGATTTGGATGAAATAAGAGGTAGTATATGACCTGGATCAACTAATAGGATATATACGTTTTATTTATTTATTTAATACTTCAAGCACAGAAATGTACAGAGGTGGACTTAATTCCTTAGGCATTTTCTACCAGTCAACCTGTAGTAGTTTTATCCTGGTAGTATAAACATAAAAGGAGAAATAGTCCTTGAGAAATCAAGTGCTCTATGTAAGCATTTTGTGAAAGTTGGTATAGGAAAATTTAACTTTCTTTATTTCCGAAGAATTGACGAGGACAAAGTCACAGGAAAAGCTAGTATAGTTTAATTTGATTTGTGGGCTAACAATATCCATTACGGGTAATCTCGGATCGAGTCGTGACCACATTAAATAATTTAGTTCCAATTGCGTCAATCTACCTCTTAATGTTTTATTTCTAGTCTTGTGATTTGTTCACCACAAAGAAAAGTTCGCTAGTACATTGTGTGTTGCAGATATATTCCTAGAACGACTAGTTTTATACGAATGTAGTGTTTATTGTGATTAGCTCAAAGTGGTTAGTCGCTAAGGCCGAGAGCAATGTACAGAGGCCAGCACATCAATTTACCCCAATCTATCAAATGTCTTTGATAGTTTTTCAACTACATTACGACAACATAAGGTTCATTTTTAATTGTAAAAAATTGACAGGGATAGCTTGATGTGCTAGTGCTTGTCTGTACTGTTACTTAGCGCGTATTTTGCTTCATGCTATTCCTGTCACTGATACGGAAGTATCAAACTATTAAAGTAAAATACAGATGGGCCTAATTAAAGCATACCAGTACATCTGTAATCCCTTAAGGATAGGCAGAGGTACCTATAGACACCCACATTTTGCCAGTCTCAGTAGCGGCCTGGATTTGTACCCGGTTGATGGCAATAGGCTCGCATCCTATTACATAGGAATCAAGTAAATAAATAATCGGCTTATATTTACTTTTACTAACAATCATAAGCACTATTTCAGCATGTTTATTCGTAGATTATCTTCAAGTGAAGCAAAAACCCGTGTTATTTCTGCGATACTAAGGAAATATACAGGTTCGAATATTTAATTAACAAAGTGTGCAATTGTGTAAGGTACAATATTTGCTCAGCTCAGCACTTTTGCCTCCATGCATTTCCATAAATGCATGTATCGCAACTATTACTAAATTAGTGCGTGTTCGGACACACAAACATACAAAGGAGATTGTTCTACGCCCATACATTGTTCGCCCTGGAGCCAACAGCATAGAAAAAATAATTTTCTATTTGTAAACTGCCCTTAGTAGCCCATAAGAACAAAGTTTCTTGACGGACACTTTAGAGAAAAGATTTATTTAAAGAAAAGGAACAGATTTTGAGGTTATTTTTAATAAAAGAAAACTTAAGTAATTCCTTCTAAAATCGCTATTTCTGTTTTCTACAAAGCATTAAACTTCAAATACAGTAAAATATTACCGTAAATATAGTTGTATTATGCCTTTTAGGTACCTACAGTTATTATTTATTGGTTGAAGTTTACTTTAAGCGAAGCCCGTTATCCGTTGTCAAAATGCTAAGGTGTCGTTTAGCAGATCACTGAATCAGTTATTCGAAGCCAGGTCACGTTGAAAGCAATCCAAATTGTAGTCCGTTAAACAGAAACAAAATCAAAAACGCCAAAATAAATCGCCAAATAGGTACCTAGTTATTCACAACAACACAACACAGCCACAGGCACCGACTGACGTAGTAACGTAGAGATGCTCTCTTGAAGATTAATCATTGTTATCGATTATCAATGACCACCTATTTATACTGTGGTTTTAATTTAGTAGACCAAAATGACAGATCAATATGTCAAATGTAAATTAATTTGTTCCGTTTCAAACATAAACACGTTGTTGCTATGATTCTAATCCAATTAAATTAATGCTAAAATAAAATATTTTGTTCCCAACGAACAATGTGTAACGTTTTAGTTTGCGACATTTAAAAATAGAGTTTAAGTACTTAAAAAGTAAAAATATGGCTATTGAAGTCGTGAAATGGTTATGAGAACAATTCACTAGAGTTGCGTCGTAAATGACATTTCAATCGTTACATGAGAGATTTTCTGACAAGTGAAAAAACATAGTTCAATAGATGGCGTGGGTAAAAAATACGTTTTCGTTTAACTGGCTACTGATAACAAAAATGAGATCCGTAACGTAAAAAAGAAAGCTTATTTGATGTCAAAAACCTGAGATAGTGACGTATTCTTTACAAACGCCTCTTTTGAACTAATATTTTCTCACTTGTGAGAAAATCCCTCATTCGACTAGTAAGTACATTTTGTGAGTTTGTTTTGTTCATTATATTTTCATCATAATCGTGCTAGGCCATATTCATCATAAGTTCCATTAAAATGTTCACGGAACTAATTCCATGAAAAAAATATGCATGAAAAACTTTTATGTTGCACATTTTCAATGTTTTGGAAGTGATAAATATCGAACATCCATTATTTATCATTAGATAATATGGACATCGTCGTCGATATCGATATTTATATAATATGAGCGAGAGCGACACTGTCAAATCTTTTGTGACATTCACATTGACAATTCCTTGAAAGATGGCGAGTTCAGTTGGTAATAAAATCAATGAGGTCACCATAAAAAACCTATTAAGAATTAAACAGTGTCCGCTTGAATTTATTATTTTTAAAAAGCATATTAAAATATAATTAAAATTAACGTACACGTCAAATGTTTGTTGGTTATAGGGCGGTATAGAACAATCTCCTTTAGCTTAGATTTACTATTTTATCCATAGTACCAATATAGCCTGTAAACCGTATAGTTTCGTGTAATTTAACCAGTGGTCATAAACCAACAACCAAACCGTCACCATTCAACCAAATATCAACCAAAAAAAGGAATTAGAGCTTCAAACAAAAAAGAACGAAATTCTATAATTAGCACTTACGATTAACGACAGATCTTTTGGACTAAATCGTGTACTAATTCTTTACAAACAGCTCTTCGGAACAGACTAGTTCACGATCAAACACAGCACCATTTTATCCATAGAGTACTAACGTATCGCGTGCTACAGATCACGCGAGGGGCATCACTTTACATAGCTAAACACTTGCAATTTCATACTGTCATGCAACGCAACTTTGATGACATTATCGTACAATCTATGTGCTTAGGTCGGGCATATTATTATGAGGTCAGTTCATATTAAGCAAATTGTAGGATTTTTTTTTTTGAATAGTCTGTTGATCTAAATCAGTTTAAATACATTTATCTAAATCTTTTTAATCAAAGTCAAAATTAATTAATTTCAATTATACACAAAAAAGTCATATTAGAACGTTAAAAAAATCTTGTATAATTATTTAAAAAAAAAATATTCTAGTTGCCCCTTCGGAATGTAGGCACGAAACTCCATATGTGGGTCAGTACCTACATAATGGAGTATCGTACATTCCTTTAGAAAATATTATAAAACATTTTTTAAATTAATATAATTTTACTTAAATACCTACAACTTTTATGATCAATTTAATATTTAACTCTACATCAGCATTTAGGACCTTCAAAACGACCTACTTTAAAAAATCACTTGAAACTCAAGGAATTATTTACTCAAAACATACTCTGAAGTAAAATTAAATCTTGACCTGTGAAATGTTGATTTGTTCAAGGAACGGACAAATAATAATTTTTAAGTACTATAGTTCAGTATTCTGGGAAATATAAGCTAGACAGCGACGTTGGAAGCGAAATTGACTACCGTGGGCGTGCAAAACGAACGTAAGTACTTGGCAACACCGCTCTTGAAGCACTTTTAATACGACAGCTGCTATCTTGGGGAATTATTTCAATGAAACAACTACTAACACATTTTGCAGTAAAATATTTATCTTCTAAAATTAATTTAAAATTATATAGCTTCTTTATGGCATGTAAACTTTCTATACAACGCAGTCATTTTAAAGTTACGATTATGATAATTCTATAAGTAAAATAAAGAAGAACGCAAGAAGAAATTAACTGTTTTTTTTTATACTAGCGCTTCCCCTGCGAATTTTTTCAATATAGCCTATAACAGTCAGGAAGAGTTTAGCTTGCTATTGGTGAAAGAATTTCTGCAATCGGTTCAGTCGATCCCGATTACCGCCTACAACCTCACAATCTTTACCTCTTCATAATATTACTATAGATGACAGGGTGACATAACTATAATATAAACTATACCTTTTTTTTGAGGGTAGGAAATCATTAAATTACCCCTCTCATTCTGGGCGGTGCGGAAGGGAGCGTCAGACTCTTACTGACTAAAACCCATCCATGATCCTTCCTTAGCCTTTTATGTTCCGGGGTAGCGGTAACCCTTTCGGACAAACCCGCTGATCCGGCAGGCGTCGGCCCTAACGGGCCCTTTCCCTATTGCTGACATCTCTTTGAGACGCGCGAGGAACACGTATGCGGCGTCCGACACGGGCCTGGTCATTAATACAAATAAAAATTATGAATCGTACAATATTTCGTCTAAACTTCTACCTAACGACAAAAAACATGTTTTCATGCCGATGAATATTCAAAAGGAAACGTGTACGTAACAGGTTTTACCGGTAAAAACTTAGTATAGAACTGGAACAGGTGTTTAGTCATTTCACACACGTACCGTACAGAATTTTTTGCCATGTATTATTAAAAATGCATTTCCATACAATCTGCTGCACAGTATCGCACACTAAACTTGATTTAAATATTCACCAATAGCTTCAACCAGTGGCTTCGCTCACGTAGATGTCAGACATCCCACGGTAACGTAACACCGGGGTAAATGTTTCAGTTAAAAATTATATGTGTTAATTCAGGTTATAAACTGTTAGTGTGCCAAGTTTCATCCAGATCCGTTCAGAGCCACGTGACGACTCCCGGCCACCGTAGGCGCGGGCCTGCGGGCGGTGAGTAATGGGTGACTCACCGTCCGATCAGCACCAGACCCGTGCCGTACGGCGCGTATATGTTCCACGCGCGCCTCAAAGAGATGTCAGCATATGAAGGGGCCCCTCAGGGCCAAGCCTGCCGGGTAAGCGGGATCGTCCGAAAGGGTTACCGCTACCCCGGAACATAAAGGGCTACGAAAGGAACATGGATGGGTTTTAGTCAGTAAGAGTCTGACACTCCCTTCCGCTCCACCCAGAGCGGGAGCAGTCATTGGATGATTTCCCAGCCTTAAAAAAAAAAAAAAAAAGATCCGTTCAGTCGTTTTAGCGTGATTAAGTGACAAATTATTGTCTATCCAATCCATCCAAACTTTCGTATTTATAAAATTAAATTAAGTTTAGTAAGGTGTACCTTCACCTTAGATCTACAGGCATTGTTGTTTAGTCTTTTTGGATGGATTCTAGATTCATGAGCTAGATGATTTTACTGGATTCAATTAATTAGTTAAATTCAATTAATCCTACTGTTAGTAAAGCTGACAAAATTCTCCACCTGCACCTAACTATATTAAAAGGAGAGATGTATAAAGAAAAAACAAGTGAAATTAAAAACAATCAAACTCTTTGCTGTTAAAAACAATTCGATTTTCAAAATGAACGCACTATTCGATCGCAATGGACTCAAAATTTATAAAAAAAACATTTAAATACTACGTATACATTTAAATAATACTACGTATTTATAGACTACGTAGATCATAAAATACTATTTAATAAATTAGAAAAATATGGTATAAGAGGCAACGTTTTGCATCTTATTCAATCTTATTTATATAACAGAAAACAGATTTTAGAAATAACACGGATATGTCCACGCACTGGTTACGAAAGAAGATACAGATCTAGTAGTAGGATTATTAAATACGGAGTCCCACAGGGCAGTGTGTTAGGACCTCCACTTTTTTTAACCTATATAAATGATCTGCCTAAAGAAATAAAACATCCGATGGTATTATTTGCTGATGACAGCACGGTAGTAGTAAAATGTGACGATCCTAGTACATACGAAGCAGAGATAAATTTGACATTGAATAAAATAATTACTTGGTTAAATAATAATAATCTTGTCATAAACCTAGAAAAGACTAAAATAATGCACTTTCATCAAAGGATGCCTAACATAAACCTTGACATTAACTACTTGGGGACTAAAATAGAGTCGGCAACTAATACTAAGTTTCTTGGTGTGATTATAGATAATAACTTGTCCTGGAAACCTCAAACTGAAGATATTTGTAAAAAAGTCCATAAATTTGCATATGCCCTCTGTAAACTGGCTAAAATTGTTAGTTTAGAATCTCTCTTAATGGCTTACCATGGCTACGTTGCATCCACACTAAGATATGGCATAATCTATTGGGGCAATTCAGTACATAAAGATAATGTTTTCAAAGCCCAAAAACGATGCATCAGAGCTATGTGTGGTTTACGAAGTACCGAGAGCTATCAATCTCTTTTTAAAAGCCTCAAAATCTTAACTTTCCCTTCGCTTTATATTTATGAGGTAAATATGTTTGTTAAAACAAACATGTACCTATATGAAGTAGCTTTCAAAAGTCGTTATAGGAAATTACGTGATGGAAATAATTTAGAACTTAAAGTGCCATATGCAGGTACGGCTCTAATGAGGAAGAGCTTTTTTTGTATGGCCCAAAGAATATTTAATAAGTTACCTTGCTCAATAAAAAATCTAAATTTAGTCAATTTCAAGCATAAATTACGTACTATATTAATACAGAAATGTTACTATTGTCTCAGCGACTACTTTGATGACAGTTCTTTTACATAATTATATTTGTAACACGAATAATTAACTATTTATGCATGACGACTCTTACAATTCTGTGGACAATATCAGTTTTAAATATTTTTTATCATAACTTATGACATCATGACTATTTATTATTGACATTATCGTATTATATTAAATATTGACATTACCTTTTTTTTTGACATTACCTAATACATTTTATTAAAATACAAAAAAATTATGTTGATATTAGTACCGATAGATTAACTTACTTAATTGGCAAAAGCCTCCTGAAATGTATATTTGTTCGCCAAATGGCAAAACATAGAGAAACTGTAATATTTATAAAATCATTGTAACATCTTTCACACTGATGTAACCTACCTATATTTACAAATAAAGACTTGATTGATTGATTGATTAAAATTCCTTCTGATTCTTAAAAAAGGTTTGAAACAATTGAATATTAAACATGACAAAAGTTTTCTAATAAACTACCTTCAACTTATAATAAAACATAAATATTTTACATGTGACCTCCACGCCGCGCGCCGCGCCGTAAGCTGAAGAAAATAGGTTAGTATGACGGTCGGAACCATTGGACCAGTAACCTATCAGAACTTGCAGTCACAAACTTTAAATCCTATACATTATGCAACAAGTTAGCTCCAAGCAGCGTAGGTCCATTGTACAGTGCTGTGAATGTGTGGTGGCTAACCTAACCTAACATGATGTACTTATAACACTGCATAGCTGTAAGTGGAGCCTTCAGTTATATTACGAATGAATTTGCTTATTTTTTGCTTTAAAAGGAGTATTTAAATAATAAACTTTTGATATTAAATTTGGGATCTGAATTCTGCGTAATTATGTAGTAGTTTTGTTCGTTACGTAGTTTCGTAATAAATTATTATAAATATTAAATTGGATGTTTCAATGACTGAAATAAATTCATATATTTTTTTTTTAAATGCTACGTTTAACAAAGTTTAACTATATACATACATATATAGGTACAAAACGTGTTATTATTATGTGACGTTATATTTTTTTATTTTACAAAGACAATTTATTACTGATTCGAAATTTAGGGAATTACAAACAAACACACAAATAAAGTAAACTTAACTAGTTTATCATAAAATTAGGTTGGTATGTCTGCGTATCATACAATTGGATATACCTACTTACCCATGATTAGTTTTAATTAATTTTGTAACTGAACTAAAAGGCAGTCGTGTCATAAAAGCCACCCCTAGCCCTCACTTGTGTCGTTAAAGGGGACTAACGGATTATGTTGTCGGGAGGACTGGCTGCACCGACCTCCTGCTAATAACAACAATCTGCGATTAGCATTCTATCTGACAAACACGGTGACTGTAGAGATTCCCTCTTGGGTTTATCTCTGATGTGGATTATGTGTTGTGTATGATCTAAGGAATTATTATAAGGTACTGAAACTTGTATTTTATAATATATCATTTATTTCAGGTAGCAAAGACCCATTACATATACCTTACAGACTATCATACATATTTATAAAAACCACAAAAAAAAACTATTGTACACGAAGTGACAGCGTCGTGTTGCGCTGCGAGGTGTCGCGTAGCCCTCCGCGAAATCGCCGATACACGAGCTTTTGCCATATTTGCATTTATCGTTAAATTGATTATACAGTGAGATTTTTGCTTTTTTATTAATATTTATTTTGTTTTTTTTTTTTATAAAAACAGTCGAACGTGTTAAAAGCATTTCTGTTTTATCCCCAAAGTCCCTTACGCATGGAAAAACCTTGGTCAAAAAAATTGTATGACGTACTTAATCAGAATATGCTTACTTTTATATTATTTAATTATTTATAGTTTATAGTTTTGCGACCACAAACTCGTATATGCATTTAAGCCTAGTATTTAATCACCATACCAGCACAAAATTAGTTTTAATCCTAGTCCCAGCGGATGGTATCATTAAATATTTATGCCAATATTTAAATTTCATAACAACGAATAGTTAATGGTTAGTTATCTAGTTAGTTAGTTATCTTTAAATAATCCCTTTTAACAAGCTACATCCGATGAAAACAATTATTTGAATGCGGGTTAAGTCCTGCCAAAACGGCAACGCCGCTTACAGCCAGTGATGCGCATTTAATTAGCTACATTAACATTTTTTCAATAGCCTAATGCAATGCGGCGTTGCCATCCCTCTATCTTTCTCTTATTAGTTAGTATGCAATTGGGGATTTAAATGTGTTTTTTATTCACTTAATTCAAATCAAGGAACTTCATTAAGTATCCTCAGCTTCATGTGGATATACAAAGGTCGTTCCTAAAAAAAGGTATAGAGCCAATTCAAGGGCTTTTGAATTTCACACCTGGGCCTAGGCAAAGTCAAATTTTCATAAATGATAACGAAATTGGATAAAATATCTGAAATGTATGGAAATGTCATAAGCTTTCGAAATGTCACGTGATCAATCGTTTTCGATCGCTAAGTGCTAGACAATGTCAAATTGTGTAACGAAACTCGATCAAAATTTCCATACAAATGCGTTGACAGGTGGCGTTCTTGACAATCCGAATCGCTGAGATAACGAATTGTTCGATCAACAATTTTCAAAATCGAATCGACACGGAACGATTGACACTTGGCTAGGCCCCCTGTTGTCTGTTCTATCCTAAGTTAGTTGAACAACATGTACCTACTTTAAGAAATAAAACATTCGCCCAGTTTGTCAAATAATGCTACGGGAGTTCTATTGTTAATCTCTGCCTAACCCTTTGAAGAAATTAGTTATGAAAGAAAAATTGTTAAAATCCGTTCACAATTTAATTGAAAAAAATATCGATAAACATACATTAAAAAAAACTTTCCTGGACAATCAAAAATTAATAATTAAATGAGAAAGAAGTATCGTCCGTCTCGGTGAAGCGGGAAGTCAGCGGGCCGAGCCAGTTCAATTCCGTAGGCACATCTAATAACTTTACAATTAAAACATACCGATTCCCCCATATTAACCTACAATATGCATAATATCATACCTTATCAATTATTCTCAAAGAGGAACAATATTAACAGTATTGATTTATAACATTAATTATACAACATTCAATCATGAACACGGGCCGAAATAGAAAATTATTAATCGATCTAAAATTTCCGCATGAAAGCGTTGAATTTCAACGACAGGTTTATAATATTTTGTTCCGCTTGGTAATTATTAGTGTACGCTGAGTAATTATTATTAATCATTCAAAATTTCGTTTCCAATAAATTATCGTGGTAAGTGATCCGAACGTATGTAAAATTTTGTTCTCTTAAAATTTATTTAAGACTAGATGTTGCCTACGGCTTCTCCCACGTGAAAGTTAATTATTTTTCTAAAATATAAGTAGCTTTACTTACTCCTTATGGCATCAGCTATCGGGAAGAAAGCCCCGTCAAAAACACACAATTCACAATGTTTTGTATACATGTATTATAACATTAACATTATATGTGAAGACGATGCACCGAGAATAAAAACAATACACCACAAAAGGTGAAAAGAAAAACACATGTAGCAGTGGCAAGTAAACTTAATTATATCATAAGTACATGGTGCTCACATATTTACAAACTTACATAAAAAAAAACATATTTACATAGTTATAATTACCCTATATAATATTTGAGTCGGTCAGTGGTCTATGCTTGTTGAAGGTGCGATTTTTACAGAGTATAAAGGTTAAGTTAGCTTGAAGTGTGCTGTCAATAGTATCAATCCCGCGACAGCCTACAGATTCTGTAAAACTTAGGTAAAGAGAGCTGTCATTTCACCTAACGCTAGGGATTGACACCATTGAGGGCTCACTTCATCTAAGTTATCACGGTGAATTTTTTACAGAATAGCACTACAGCTCACTTCAAGCTCACTTAACCTCTGTTTCCAGTATAAGATTTTTACAGAATATACCGCTATAGACTTCTAACAAACATAGACGATGGACCGACTCAATCAACTAGAACTTTTCTAGTTTTCACAATTCTATCGTTTTATTAGACGTAGACAACACAAATCCCATTGGAGCAACACAACTTAAGTTTTAAACATCTAGTGCTCAAGAAGGCTTTCAGGGTACAGGTGTTAGTGCCAATCTCAATGATACGAGCCCTTAGAGAGCATTCCATTTAGGTGACAGGTGGAGCTTGTTGCCAAGTGACAACCACGTCAGATTTTTGTAAGTAATATTTTTTTCAGTTTCGCGATGTGTGTGAGCGTAGCGCAGTTTAGTGTTGTGTAGTTCCCTTTTTTTTTTTAAGTCTGGGAAATCATCCAATGACTGCTCCTCCCGCTCTGGGTGGAGCGGAAGGGAGTGTCAGACTCTTACTGACTAAAACCCATCCATGTTCCTTCCGTAGCCCTTTATGTTCCGGGGTAGCGGTAACCCTTTCGGACAATCCCGCTTACCCGGCAGGCTTGGCCCTGAGGCGCCCCTTCATATGCTGACATCACTTTGAGGCGCGCGTGGAACATATACGCACCGTCCGGCACGGGTCTGGTGCTGATCGGACGGTGAGTCATCCATTACTCACCGTCCGCAGGCCCGCGCCTACGGTGGCCGGGAGTCGTCACGTGGCTCCCGACGCTCGGGGCGTCTCCCGCGGCGGCTGGGACGGGAGGACCTTTCTCTCTCCCATCCCGCCATCTCCTTCGCGAGCATGACTTTTTCGCAGAAGGAGGTGACTGCCTCCCACTCCCTCTCGCCCCGGACCATGGCTTGCACCAGAGCCGGGCGCGAGAGGTCGCCGCCGCCGGTCGCCTCTACGAGGACACGCGGTGCTCCGCCCAAGCGGGGCAGGTTTGCACCGTGTGCTCTACCGTGTCCTCTGGGCGATCCTCGCAGTGGTGACACCCGGGCGTTTCCTCCCGCCTGATGATGTGCAGGAACCTCCCGAAACATCCATGTCCGGTGAGGACCTGCGTCAGGCGGTAGGTGAGGGCACCATGACGCCTCTCTAGCCACTCCTCAAAGAGGGGCCTTACCGCCACTATCGTGGCGTGCCCTACTGACCGACCCCTTGACAATTCAAAAGTGCCTGTAATTGTTTTATTTATTAAATGATTGAAGTAAATGATTTGAGTTTGAGTTTGGTACGGCAGAGGTAATTAAATCGAACCGTGTAAAAATAGACTTCAGAACCTAATTGTCAAGCTTGTCTCAAACTGAATATTAAAAAATTCTTCGAAGTATTAATTAAAGTAGCATTTTATCTTCGTTGAGACTCGGCGGTCTTTGCTAATTCAATTAAGACATTAAATATGTAACCAGTTATTTAATTTAAATAAAATGCATGCAATCCCACATAAAAATTGCTGTAAGTGCCACTTTGTCTGCTTAGAATTATAGTGGAATTAAATGAATTATGTACGAACTAGAATAAAATCCAGTTACAACTCTCTTTGTTATAAAGGTTTCTGGCCTTTCACAGTATTTTAAATCTTTGTTTCTAGTTTTTTGCCTGCTCTGTAACTGGTTGTCTGCGTAATGGTTTTGTTGTGGGCTTTATTTGTGTAAAAAGGGTTATAAGGGACGGGGGTGGTTGTTTGGGATAGCACTGGTTTAGCATTAGTGTTTCAAGGATATACCTAACAATATAAATGGCGTGACGGGCTTTTAACTAATTGGCAATTTGGTTGTAATGATAGAAATCCTATTTACAGGGTGTAACTGAAAGGGTATATACATACAAAAGCATTATGCTACAGACTACCAAACTGAACAACTTTTATTATGGATCCAACATCGAAATCGCAAAAAAAAAAACACTATTTCATGCATTTTTGGTCACGTGGCTCGTCGAAATGTAAGAATCTGCTGTTATTTTTTTTCACGAATTCTGAGTTGGTCTTATAGTAAAAGCTGTTCAATTTGGTGGTCTGTAGCATATCCTTTTGTATATACCCTTTCGATTACACCAAGTATATAATACTTGGATTTTAAAAGAGAGTTTTTCGGCATATCTTCTCTAGATCAGTCACCTAGGAAATGCCGGCGCCATATTATTATCTATGTATGGTGATAAACATGTTATTACATTTGAGATTATTAAGTACAAATGAATTCTGAAATGAAGCCCTTGTAACAAATTCACTACTAACTAACGTAATCCTTTCTTCATTCATATTCTAAAAAATAATTTACGACACATTATCACATGAATAACGCACTGATTTGCCAGTTTCCGGCCCTTTTAGACACAATAATATATTATTATTTCCCCCATGCCCTTGAAACCGTACTGTTGGTCAACCCCGCCCTATATTTTGTTGGGTTCGTGCGTGTTCATACAAAATATTAGCTGGTAAACTGGTGACACGCGAGCTGACCGGCTTCTGGGGCATTGTCGAAGATTAAGTACGCACTTGGCTGCGACAACACTGGTTCTCACGATACTGAATTATTTTACTTTTGTATGCTTGTCGTTTAGTTTTTATTTTTGGCCTTACAAATGGTAACATAGGCGTGCCACTTCAGAGCAAAAGCCGCACTTGTTTACTGTTTTTTGAAGTCATATCTTTATATGGGAGTCCTCTTTTAGCACATATTGAATTTTGTCTTTGAGTCCACCGGGTTCTTACGATTCAGAATTCAATCATTCTGCCTAGTCTTTTTCCAACTATGTTGGGGTCGGCTTTCAGTCTAACCGGATGCAGCTGAATACTAGTATTTTTCATGGAGCGACTGCCTATCTGACCTCCACAACCCAGTAACTGGGTAACACGATACCCCTTGGTAAGACTGGATGTCAGACGACTGTCAAAGATCTACGTATGACAGCCGGGACCAACGGCTTAACGTGCTTACCGAGGCACGGAGGAGTCTCGATATCTTAAGATGGTCACCCATCCACAGACCAACCCCGGCAAGCGTAGCTTAACCTGCAGGATCAATCCGTGCGGCTGTTATTACCTAGCCACGAGCTCTTCCACGAGCTCCTCATGATTCAGAATTAACAAAAGTATTAATATAACAAATAGCTCGTGGCTAAGTACCAACAGCCGCACAGGTCGATCCATCAAGTTAAGCTACGCTTTCCGGGGTTGACCGTGGATGGGTGACCATTTTTACATACGGAGTCTCCTCCGTGCCTCGGAAAGCACGTTAAGCCGTTGGTCTTGGCTGTCATTTGTGCATCTTTGATAGTCGTTACGGGTCGTCAGAAGCGCGATCACATCAAATCGTATTGCCCTGTTACTGGCTTGTAGAGGTCAGATAGGCAGTCGCTCCATGTAAAATACTGGTATTCAGCTGTATTCGGTTAGACTGGAAGCCGACCCCAACATAGTTGGGAAAAGCCTAGGCAGAGGATGTTACAAATAGATTGTACTAAACAAAAAGCCCCACGTTTTTCCCAAAAAAGGGTTAAAATGTTGCGCTGCCAATAATTCCAACTTAAGTTCTTCAATTTTTTGTCGCAACTCTTGCACTATATCATTGTCTTCGTAGTCTGATATTTCTGGTAGGCTATTAGTAGTGCCATCAAGTGTCGAATTATTAGAGTTAATCTCGTCAATAGTATTTTCTGTCAATGACCGTGTTCGTGTTCTCCTCAGGAAGAAATTCATCGTTTTGTTGGAGATCACACTATACAAATATTTTAATAGTCTTTTAAAAAAAGAATTTGTTGACGGCGGGCTCGACTCTTGCGAATTAATTAGCTAACCTAGTCTCAAAAGTGATTACCATTACAATACAAATATGCACGGCTTAAAAAAACAAACAAATGTGAAAATAAATCATGACAATAATGTTGTCAATCATTTCTTTTTCTAAAATAATGATATATTCTGATGAGGGTTTGACAACTCGTTTTTCAGAGTTTTATCCGAACGAAAAATCTAAATAAAATATGTGCAAAATATATTTATATGATAGTATTATGTAAAGCATTTGATTTTATAATATCAGTAACTTTGTTGTCAACTTCAAAATGAAATTGATTGAAGGAGGATTGTTGTTTAGTTATCTAACGATGAAAAATAAGTAAGAATTGATATCTGAAAACAAATGAATTAGGTCTTGTTAAACAAAAGAAGCAACAATAATTTCTTACATAACCTTATGTAAGAAATTATTCTTGTACAATATTATCAGGTTAGAACACAATTTAACATATTCTTATTATAGAAGCAACACTTAGTTTTTAAGTCATTGTCTAAAGCAAGTCCAAGAATTTGATGAAAACAAACTTTGCATGTCAAAATACCTTCAAATTTCCTTTTTTGGATAAATAAGCCTATTTTGATAAAATTTAACTTAACATTTTAGCAGCAGTAACAAAATTAGTTAGTTGATTTCCTTCAATTATTTACTGACTGCTTTGTTTTGGGGGTAATATCAAAACTTGTCCAAAACAGCTAAAGAGTAAAATATTATGAACGCGACAGAGGCAGAGAAAACCAACAAGTTAACTCTTAACGGTTTAACAGACCCACTTCCGTACTTAATTACTAACTTCACAACTGTTTTTAGACGTTTTTGCTTTCTGTAACGAACTTCAGGGGAGTTGACCTAAATTTTATAATTATAATTCTATTTAAAATTCAGAAAACTTTGCGAACGCGGCTATTTCGTGATTGTGTTGTTTACCATCGCATGATATTAACCAGCAAGAAATGTTTTAGGAGTATATTGTTGGTACTTATCCGGATTAACTGTCTCATATAAGACTATTACAGTGTTTAAAATGAGAGTGAAAGGACCATATCTGTAGAGTTTGCTGTTTGGGATGTTAAATGATAGACTGAAATGCTCACAGAAAACTGTGTATTGTTCGGAATGTTACAGATATTTGTTAATAGAGCGAGGGAGCACGCGCGACGGCACTTGTTGCGATCTGATCACGTACTAAGTAATATGTAATTTTGGTCGTTTGGCTTTAACGCATAAACTGATGATTTGACTATTCATAATAAAATGATGATGTGCGGTTCGCCGTACAATATCTTTTTCTTTGTCATAATTGCTTAGGTATTTATTATTTTAAACTAGCTTCTTCCAGTGGCTTCCCGCGTGGATTTTAGAAATTATCATTAATTATTATTATCGGAAACGTACTACTGGGATAAAAAGTGTTATAATTATGTGTTAATCCAGGTTATAAACTATCTGTGTGCCAAATTTCATCGAAATTCGTTTAGTTGTTTTTGTGTTAAAGAGTAACAATAATCCACAAACATTTACGTTTATGTTATAAGTAGGTTAACCGCTGCCACTGCACCCATCAGAACTGGTAGTTTATAAGGCCTATAAAAAACCTTGGCAAAATGTGGGTGTCCATACACATACACCTTACTCTTCAAGGAAAACAGGCATGAAGCTACGTTATAAACTTTCTTTGAAATAAACTCGAGTTTTTTTTTAAAGAAGCAGAGAAAACGCTACCAAGAAAAGAAGATTAATAGCATAGTCATTTTCTCTGTTCGCACCCGTGATTTACGCGGCGTGAATATAAATAAAGTTCATTTTTATTTTTAGTACACTTTCTTACTGACTGGCACTAAAATGTTTATTTATATTTTAGCTTTATGGCGCATATCTTTCGGGCTTATGAAGTAATACCTATTTTTACGAACTTATATTTTTAGTTAATAATTCTGAACTTCTTTTTGGATTTGAAGATTAGAATCAAAATAATGCTTTATTTGTAAACATAGGTCAAATTACAATAGTGTGCGAGATGTTTCAGATAGGTGGTGCCTCCATGTTTTGGCCTGAGGCGTACAAAAACATTTAAATAACATAGTCGACTTTTTACCTTTTAACACAAGTTTAACTTTTAGAAAACATCACGTGGTAGAATAGTGTAAACATTCACATTGGTAATAAAATCAACATTAATGTGTACATGCATAATTATCGATAGTTTAAAAATACAGTCAATTTAAATAAGTGTCAAATAGATTAGGATATACCTATGTCACATTAATGCTAATTGCAAACAAAATTCAAAATCATCGAAATAGGTGAAATGATGAACAAATTTCTAAAGCAGTAATTATAGAATTATCATCCAAATATTCCTGTAGTGAGTAGAGTAGCATTTATTTAACAAAATTCTTAATAGTTCTGTTTTGAAACTGTCCAGATTTAATATTTTTATTGAGCATCATAAATTTCGATTAGGCAAAACATGTGACACGGATCTTAAATTATGGTTATCAAACAGAATCAGTCATGTTTAAGTATCCTACAGTATAAGATATGCTTACTTAACACGGCACCTGTTAAGACCAGAACAAAAAATATGATTTTATTCGTTTGTATCGCAGCCTAATGAGCCAGTCAACTCGGCCACTGCTCCATGCAACTTTCTGTTGAAGTCTTATTACAAATAAGCAACATTTTTCCTATAAATTTCTTCAATGTTCAAAGAAATAATGTATACTTTTGCAAGTACTAAGAGATAATAACTCAAACGACATTTCAAAAACCGATCCCTGAGAGACTTATGTAACTTTCAGTATAATATTTTTCAGTAGTTTTAATAAGCCTTCCGTTGAGAGCTAACAAGTGCCATACTAGTATTGTATTTAAAATGTTGTTATAGTCCCACTTAATAACGAAGGCTTATTTATTTATACTTTTTGCAAACAATAAAGGTACAAAGTTAGACTTAATGCCTTAGGCATTCTCTACCAGTCAACCTAGTCAACCTAGGGGTAGTGAAAAGATTAGATGGCAGGTGCTTAAAAAAGCAGGCACATACAAAACATTGCAGGCTTTTTATGTCTTTAAATGAACCTTCCTCTAGGTGGCAAGTACCTTTTTAACACTAGAAAGCAAGGACTTATCACTGGGAGGCAAGGACTTGCCACTAGGAGACATGCATTAACTGCTAGGAGGCAAGCACTTACCACTAGGAGGCCAGCGCTTACCACTAGGAAGCAAGGACTTACCACTAGGAGGCAACTATGTACTTACCTAGAGGGCAAGTAGACCATCACTAGAGCAGTAGATGGCAAGTACCTACCACTAAATCACCACTCTTCTGAAACCAATTTGGCCATTCCCATAAAGTGCTAGTTAACAATATGGAATTTCTGTAATCCAGTTGAAAGATTGAAGTCCTCGAACGAAATAATAATGATTCTGCTGAAAGCCAACGAATGCCAACGAACTTAAAAACATTGCGTGAAATATTGCGAATCAATTAATTATAAAGATTATCTTTAAAGTGCATTGTATTGGAGTGCACTGAGAAACTGATTAATATATATGTAATGACGCATTCGTAAAGTATGAACAGTTTACTGTCGTCGCACTTCAAGAATGAAAATTGGCCAATGGCACCTGACGACTTTTATGTTTAGAAATTAGTACTAATCAATTTAAATGCTTTATGAAACGTTGTCTACCTCGTTCGTTTAGCGGGTCCAACCGCTACTGCTCATCATCAGTTCCTGGGTTCGATTCCCTGTTCGAGCAAAATGTTATTGGGATTTTCCCACTAGAATTTCTCAGCAGGAGTCAGGATTTGTGCCCGGGTGCGCCCCCTATAGCATGGGACTAAAACATAACTGCCAAAATGTGGATTTACTATAGATTGACCTCTGCTAAACCTTTACTACAGGCGTGATTCTTATGTTATGTAAGAAACATGGTGGAGTCATCATCGACGTAAATAGGTGTTTTAAAGCACCTTTTAAACTGAAAACAGTCTCTCCACAGATGTGGGCGGCCTACATAATGAAATACCGCAATATAAAAAAAAACATGTCATGATTTGTTAGACAGGTATGTATATTTACATACCTAATGTTCAATAGATTTATCTAATAAATTTGTTTACAAACGGCGCTTTTCGTGACTCTGTGTGATTGCTTAGATCTTCTCATCTTCATGCATTAAATAAATAAAATAATCTTTATTTCGGATGAGCTACATCCATAGTGGGTTAGTAAGCAATCAATCTTATATTAAATTTATGTTAATAAACCTAAATATTTAGTTACAAAATGATGCATCTGCATTTACGAACAATATTAAACATCGGAGAGTCGTATGGTCTTCAGGATGGAGCATTGTGATGCCTGTATTCACCTTCATTTAAAGCACTTATTCTTTGTTATCAGTTTATGTGTATGATAAATTCTTAATATACTAATCATAGAAATATAAATCTTTGGTTATGTCACCACATCTGTAGGTTGCATCCGTGCGAAACAAAGTCTGGTCAACTGTTTTATTATTAAAAAACGCCTTTCAACAGTAGTACCAACCTACCCTAACACTAACTAACTAACTATGGACATGATGTGTCCATATTGCTGGCGCTGCGCTATTCATTTCCCGAACCAACACGTTGTATTTTATTTTACTGAAAATATTGAACATTGTTGGTATGCCGTGTAGAATATATTTTTAGACTAACCGATCAAAAACCAATAGGTAAGCTATATTTTTGTTACGTTTTTTTGAACGCGTGTTGCATTTTCAACGCAGGTTCCAAGCTATTTCAAACAAAAAGTAATGGTTATATTTAAAAATTTATTTTGTGTAGATAGTTTACAAACTATATTTTTTTAAATTAAAATAGGTAAATTTAAATAGTTTTCACCTGATACGCTTCTCTTCTTCTTCTTCGTGTGGTTAGTGACTAACCTGGTGTCAGAGTTTTTATGCTGCCCATGGGCCTCTGACTTAGCTTCACTTTCTGTTGAGAAATATCTCTCAGGCATTTTCTCACGATGTTTTCCTTCACCGAATTTTAAGCAAGTGATAATTATACAATGCGCTCAATAATCCGACAAGTCAGAGGTGCGGGCCTTGGGTTCGAACTCGAGACCTATGACTTGGCAGTCCGACGGTCACACCGCTAGGCTATCACTGTATCGTATAATGATACTAAAGTACTGGTAGTAATGGTACTTACATCAAGAGTACCCGATCAAATTCATGTTTAACACGCTACAAGGTAATCCTATATATTTCCATCCAATACGAAAGAATTTTGCGAAAGTCATACTATCATTTCCACGATCTAAGGTACGAACACACAGTAACACGTTAACATAAGCCCAGCGATACATCATACAAATGTAGGCAAAACGTATTTTTTATTCGTAAATTACACTCGTGTGTAACCTCCTTGTTCAGTATAACATGATATTTATGTAGCGAGACAGAACAAACATTATTTTCTACTAATAAAGCGTTGAAAAAACTCCTTTGTTCCTTTTCTTGTGAATAAAGATGTTCTTTATTTTATATTATCTTAGTAAGATTTCGTTCATTTGAGAATGTTATTGGGCTTGTGTAAACAAGGTAAGTATTCATACATTATTATACATGATTATTTTTATGTTAATATATTAATTTAAGGCACTGTTATACTTATAGGAGCAGTAGTTTAGTCGCCAATGGTTTTTGCCCCATTTGAACAAGATGTATCTTTCTTTAGTGTGCGTAGTGTAATTTAATGCCCTCCGTCATATCAACTCTGTATACGACTTTTTACAAAGAACTACGACAAACATTCTGATAACCATCATAAGTATCTTAATAAAAATGCTTTTATTACATATTTTTGAGGCATATAAATCCGTCACATTTTAGTTCACTACGATTGACTTGACGCGTAGCAGCTTCGGTTATCGGATTGGACAGCGTAGCCCGCGTAGCGAACACTACCGCTACGGCGTAGGTGCTACGAATGACCGTTTAATTTTATACAAAAAAAATGTGACAATGGACACTTTTTCTTAAATCTATCAATTTCTACGCCACTATCATTATATTATTGTTAGAACCTAATTCGGTAATACACACAGTACAGCTATCTATAAAATAGGTAATTTATTCATATCAATCCAAAAAAAAAAATACGAAAAAAATTCAAAAATTTTGAAATAATTCGAGAGAATTCAATTGTTTTTTTTTTATCATACATGTACATGAATTATGAAGAACAGTTCTTAAGGCTACATTATTTTTTAAACTTATACTTAAATTTACTGAAAATGTCTTTTATGTTTTAGTAAAAACTAATTTGTATAGTGTATATTAAAACAAAAAATAACATTGTACTTGAGTCAGTTTATTAAATAATATATATATCTGAAACGCATTTAATACATTCTAGTTCAAAAAACCAACGAAGTTAATGTTATATTCTAAATATGAAAACCTGATATTAACATATTGCGACTATCATTCAACGCTTTACGAGAAGTTTTAACGAAAAAAAAGAAAACAAATTGCACTATTTTCCTTAGTAGGCTATTGGGAGCCGTGCCCCGGTACTTCCGGCTCATATTAAAACAGTTATCGTACAATCTTAACTGCCCTATACTCGAAACTATAGCGTCCGCTGAAAATGATATACTTACGTTCGATCTCCACACAAAACCAACCCTAAAAGTTAATAGATAAGGTCCAAATTTCAATGCAAACACGACAGCACAGAAAGACCCTATTATTTCTCATTATTAATTTGATAAGAAAAATTACCCGCATGTGAATGGAATTTTCAACTTTATACTTAGCAGAATTGGGGGTAATTTTGTTTGAATGTTTAAACCGAAGTGTTTCGTAATCGCCCGATACAGTACTATATTTAAACGGTCGTTGTAAATACAGATAGGGTTTTCATAGGTATCCCTTTGTCGTTTGGAACAATGAAAAACAGTGGCCTCTTTTGGTTAAGCCAGCTGTTAAAAACGTGGCCTAATGACAGGTTGAACCGACCCCAATATGGGACACTTCATTATCCGATGGGTTTTTGTTTTGTCACAAAGACAGGAGATATACAATACATAGAGTACGGATTTTTGCCGAATGACACACGTATGTAACAAAATGTCGTTTTCCGAAGGTTAGGCACATAAATGTATGATAAATGATATGATTGATGCGTTAATAATATATGATATATAAGTGGGGCGTAGAATCAATAACATTCTAGAAGGAATGATGTAGACTGTACTTATAATTATGTACTCAATAAACTGAGTGCTTATAGAAACAAAATGTATGTTGTCATCTGACGTAACTACTTTATGTGATCATAAACATATTAATGTCAGATTCGTTTAGAATGTTTTATAATTCTCGTTGACGTTTAGTTCCATTGTTAAATACGTTGTTTAGTTCATAAACAGAAAACTACGTTTATCACATTACAAGGTTTTTTTTTCATTTTGTTTTGTTTTTAATTTAGTTTCACTTATTAAGAAAAACAAAAATGAAAACACATTATAAAAATCCGCCTTTTCCTTTTCCTCAAGGAAAAGCCTGAAACATCCGCAATGTAAACCACTTCTACTGTTATCCAATTAGCTGAAAATTATAATATTTTAACATGATCTGAAATCATAAACAAAAATTTAACCTTATGTGTGTGTAACCCAAGGCACGCACCTTTAATTTTACGGATTCATGTGCGTATTGTATAATTATCACTTGCTTAAAAATTGGTGAAGGAATACATAGTGAGGAAACCAGCATGTCTAAGAGATATTTCTCAACAGCATGTGAAGCTAAGTCAGAGGCCCATGGGCAGCATAAAAACTCTGACACCAGGTGAGTCACTAACCACAGAAAAAATGAGAAAAAGACTTTATGTGTGATGAAATAGATATTAATGGGAATACACAAAAGACAACTAACGGCACAAAGTAACCTTTTATCGGCCCACACGAATTTTATGCAAACCCTTTTACTTTTACGGCGTGATAAGCCACCGCGAGCCTGTATTTGTATTCACTCCAAAATCTTGCAAACAAAAATAAAACGTTAACGGGTCAGCATAAAAAAAGAACGCGCTAATTCCCTCCCTACATTAGGACAAACACAACCATCGTGCGTACGTCACAGGGTACGTACCATCACGTACGAAAAAGGTATTCCACTCCAAAAAGGTAAACATTAAAGTTTTGGTTGAGTTCCATCTCTGTCATTTTAACTGTTCTGTGGTTTCGTATACAATGTCGCCGTACCTTTGTTGGGGACAGTTCGTAATTTGAAATTTGCGTGTGGACTCGTAAAGGGAATGGTTTTTTTTTAGTTTCATGATGCGAGCACTTAGAACTCTTTGTTTTTAAACACGAGTGCCTTTTTTGTTTTTCTAAGTACATACCTACTGTGGTGTTATTATTTGTGGTTATATTATTTTTAATTAAATATGAACGTTAATTTTATGTTTTTGTTTGTTTTATGTGGGGTCTAAAAGAGCTTGTTTGTTTTGCTTAATTATGTTAGCTGGTTTTAAACTAAAAATTGTAGGTAGATAAGTCAAATCTAAATTGGGTTCAGATTTTTTTTTAAAAGAATTGTTTTTTGAACCTGAGTTTGTAATACATAAGCAAATGTGTTGCCGCGTCATAATTCTGAATAACAAAACCTCTTTTAACCTCGCAGCTCTTTATTATTTTATCCAACGTAAACGTTTTATATCGTTTATCTTCACAACACAACCCTTGACATTCATAAACCGAAAATTATACGAAACATACAAACAATCAATATGTTCCCGCATGTCGGGCCATTAAAATTCAGTTACCGTTCCACAGCCGGATATTGTGGAAGAACTTGTTTGTCACGGACAGTCACTTGAGTTCGTCACGTCAGCCGCGTGTAGCGAGCGTCGAAATTGGTTTTAATGGCCCCATCCAGTGTCGTCTTGGGAAATTAACTGGTATTTAAATGTGAACGATTTTCTTTTGTTTGAATTTTTAAGACGTTGAGGTTAAACGTCTACAATTAACGAATGAACGTGTTATTATATAAACACCTGTGTATTTTATAATAATGCCTTCGACGCCTGTGTGCTGTCGTTTTGTTATTATATTTAAAGGCTTTAACTATAGCTTTTTTGTTAATTGTTAGTTATTTAAATATATTTTTGTTCGATTTATGTGTGATAACGAAAACGGAACGCGCGGCGTGGGCGCTCGTCTTTTATAGATGCCGGCGATGACGAAACGGGGAGCACGGCTACGTTCCGTTCTCCGCACCCTCCGTTGGTAACACTTGCGCGTGTACAATTTATATTTAACAATGAAAAAACGAGAGGGTACTCGAGGTTACACAGTAACAGGCTAACAGCGGCCCGGATCGATCGACGCTTGAGCTCCGCTTGCCACTGTCCGTTCGTGGATGGGTGACCATCCATTACGTATCGAGAGTCCTCAGTGCCTCGGAAAGTACTTTAAGCCGATGGTCTCGCCTGACAATCGGAGATCCATGACAGTAATTACGGGTACTTAGAAGCCCAAAAATGAGACAACCAGTATTTATAAGGGGAATCGTGTTACTCAGTAACTGGGTTGTGGAGGTCATGTAGGCAGTTGCTCCATGTAAAATAGAGGAATTCAGCTGCATCCGGTTAGACCGGAGGCCGCGCCCAACATACGGTTAGGAAAAGGCTAGGCAGATTCTTAGTAAAGAAGTGAAAATAAATGATGCTTCCATACAATTATAGACAAGGTTACGTTAGCTTAGCTTACTTAGTGCCTTGTACAGAGGCCAGCACACCAAGTTACTCCAATCGTTCAAATTTCTTTGATCTTTTTTCAACTTTATTACAAACTTACTACTACTACCTACTAACTTACTACTTTACTTTTCTTTGATCTTTTTTTTTTTCATTTTCAATTGGGAGCCGGTTGGGATAGCTCTATGTGCTGGTGTCTGTACTATAAATATTAGGTTGTTAGTTTACCTATCAGTTCAGTCAACTAGCTACAGCTCTCTGACTTACCGAAACCTTGACAATTCAAAAGTGCCTGTAATTGGTTTATTTGAAATAAATACTTTGAGTTTGAGTTAATCAGGGAATTACAAAACTGTTTTTTGGAGTAAAAGAATAACTTATTATACAGGGTGAATTTTGGAGTAGCGTAAAATATCTGAATCTATTTGGAATAGCGTAAAGTACTTATAAAAGTCGTGGGCTCGATTTTGATAAAAACTAAAACTGCATCATTGGATTAAAAACATATCCATATTTGTAACAAGAAACCGAACCCGAAAGAAAAACACCCCACATTATTATACCATTTGATAGGGTCGCTAATAAGGATCGAATTCTGGGAAGTAAATAAATACAAAAATAATATATTATTAAAAAGAAGGAACAAAATAAACCGTTCCCCACAAGTCAAGGCAAGCTAAACCACCACTGCACTTAATTGGATTTCTCTTGTAGAAAATAAAACGAGATTGCAATTCCTCTTGTACCAACCGCGAAAGGCATATAATTATATTGTTTTCTCATTAAAATAATAAAGAGTTCTTGTAAAGGTCTATTCTATCTTAGATATTAATTTAAAAGATGGCTACAAATTTACCCACATGACTTTTAATTATATATTAATATTGATAGCTAAGTATTCTATTTTATTTTATTCAATTTTACCTACCTTTATTTTACTTTGTCAATTGCCTAAATTGTGGGTAGATCAACATGGTCCTCACCTAATATAATAGATAAAATTTAAACTTTACCTTTCGGCCGTTCACTGTCTCTTAAGATACAGGTATACCCTAGTTTAAGAGACAGGGCAACGTTACTTGTAAACAGATGTACTATGTCTAACATCAACATGTTCAACCTTTTATATTATCTTGCTTGGAACTGTTATCTGAAACAAAATGTAGTTTATAATATTGAAGATTTTAATAAAAAAAATCACTTCTGCTCTAATTAATGTTTTGTAATTCTTGTTAATTAAGAGGAGGATTATAGGAGCAATGGTGACCTAGTGGTAATAGCACCGACTTATGCGTTGTAGGTCGTAGGTTCGAAGGTAGGTAGCCGCTTTTCTTTGTGTATTTCATTACCACTGCTCTTAAAACGGTGAAGGAGGAAATCTCGTGAGGAAACCGGCATGACTGACTTAGAACTAATAACTTGAAAACATGTGGGCGCCTTAATTTGTGGAAATAATTTAATTACCGCCTGTGTCCCAGCAATGGGAACATTATAGGCTGATTATAATAATTCTTTAAATAATGTAGTGTTTTCGACACATTGGGGGCTATTTCGTTTACCTATTGGAGTATTAAAGTATTTTTTTATATTTTTCTGCTAAGCTAAGCGGCTAATCAACTCGGTGGACTTAAACCTATAAAAGCTACCAAAAATCTATCACAAGGAGTAATAGTTTGCTAAAAATCAATAATTGCTACTTACTTAAAATTATTCGCTGCACAAACTTCATGAACATGCTTGTCACATCAATAACTGTCAACCCAGCGAATGCCACTCTAATCTCCGGGATTAAAAAATGGCGTCTACACAGATACATGCAAATGTTCACTCGACATCACAAGCTCTTAAGCATACATACGAACAGGATTAAGGAAGGGTTAGTTCTGCACAAGTAACCCTCCTACCGCCGACAACTTGTTCAGACGGGCTCATATCAACTGCGATGATATCAAAGGACGATGATCGCGGTCTTTGAGAAGTGTTTCTAACATCTTAACCTGTTATGGCGCATGTCAGACGCACTACTCTAGTTTTGACAAGTGAGGCATACTTTGTGCTGAGATGTGTTTGTGGATTAGGTACTTTGGTGTTCAGATCTATAGAGGAGGGTTAAAATTGTTGACAAATTTGTTTAATGACATAATTTTCCTTAAATCTGCTTAAAATGTGTTTGTTTTTACACCTTTTAGAAAACTAAGCATTTGTATTTTTTCATACTTTGGTTTTTATTAGTCTACATCGAAATTTTATATATTACTTACACACTCCAGGACTAAAGTAAAAGGGTTATAAGTAAATAGGCAAACCAAGAAATATAAATATATTGAAAATTACACAACCTGTATAAAGTAACAAATACAGGGTATATGTTACTTTATACAGGTAGTATAATTTTCAAAGTTTTTTAACAAATTTTGTAACAAAACTCAAGGCCGACTAAAAAACGGGTTGTTTAGTGTCGTAAACAAACACCATAATCTTGAGTTCAACTTAAAAAAATTGACACCCCATACAAAATTTTGTGACGTGATAGAACGTTTTCAAACTCAAACTCAAATTTTAAATTTTAACCTACCACTGTGCTATAACGACACTAAACCTACCGTGCTTTTGGGTTGTACACTAGTTTTGTTACCATACCCACATACTAGCAATAATATACTCGTATATTATGTAAACCATATACTAGCAATTACTTAGGTTCCGAGAAGTCAGTTTTAATTAGTTGAAGCCAAAGCAAATACTTGCATCTCCTTTTAGTAAATAAAAAATCAGTTTCCTTTGATAAGGTAAGGTCAGGATGCGTTCTGCAATAGAAACTACGTACAATCAACTACGTATAATCGCAAGACTTGAAAGAGATTTTCTCGTAAATAAAAATGTAACTTCATATATAAGAAAATACCTTTTTTTTATATTAGAGTTTAATATTTTAATATTTTGGAAGTTATATGTACGAGCCGTTTGGGGTTGAAACACTAGGGCCGTGGGGTCCGAGTGCTCATCGAGTGTTTCGGGATATCGCCCAGCGGTTGGTCGACTCTACACGTGACCAGAGGGCTGGTCAATTTTTAGGCCAAAGAATCGGCGTTGCCATTCAACGTGGCAACGCTGCCAGCCTTTTGGGCACATGTCCCACTGACAGCGATGGGGATGAATTTTTTGACGCCCTATGAGGTTTTCCCCCTTTTTACCACTTGTACATAATGTATATATTTTTTGGTTTTAGATTGTATTATAGTAATGTCTTGTATTGTGTAATAATTTTTCATGTAACTTAGATAAATAAAATAAACTCTAATATCAAGAAAATACCTATTTAATATTAACGTGGTTTCGAGAATATCGTATTTATTATACCACAAAATATCTATTAATACTTAGAAGAAAATCGCTTTTGTATCTTTATGCTTGCGATTGTATTTAGTTATTATTTCAAAACATATTCTGACTTTATTTTGTCTAGCAAAGGTTAAATGGCTTTTATCGTAAATAGTTTTAGTTTTATGAAGTGCATTTTTGATTCTGAATAAATAATTAATTTAAAAAAAACTTTAAATAAAAAAAGAAATGATAAGAGCAACTAGTATTTGCTTTAGCTAACACTAATTAAAAATATCTTTTCGAAACTAGGGGGCCGACTACCAACATTTTTTTTTTTTGAGGGTGGGAAATCATCAAATGATCCTTCCCGCTCTGTGTGGAGCGAAAGGGAGACTCTTACTAACTAAAACCCATCCATGTTCCTTCCTTACGGGGTAGCGGTAACCCTTTCGGACCATCCCGCTAAGACCACCACCCTTTATAGCGGTATTGTTTTATGTTTCTTCAAAGTGGGTAACAGATGGCGCTATAAGTCCTGTTTAACTCATTCTTATCCTCATACTGAAGTAACTTTAAAATAATACTGCTATAAGAAGTGATAGTTCTCCCAAACAATTGCTAGTATGTCCAAATAAAGTAACTTTATCTAGAACCTCATTTAGCAAAGGACATATTATTATTGTACGAGACATACAGCAAATGCTTTTTGCCGCTTTACTCGATTTTTTTGTAATACTGACTTATTTTGCTCTCAAAAAGTCTTTTAAATCATAAATAAATAAAATTTATTTTCATAAGTTTTATGTCCATCATCGTGATGGCCTGAAAAGTCAGATATTGTGAGATTAGTTTTATATTTTGGAAAAAGTTATTTAACGTGGCTTTTTGGCGTTCTACGTGACTTTGACCAGGTTACGGTACCTGGTCAAAGTCATCATGTAATAAGATTAAAGTGTTATGCCCAAAGTAGTTTCTCTCTCTCGGTTACAGAAAATGTGAATTAAATACCCGTTTTATTATAGCCATCTAGTATAAGTTTTTAGTTTTTCAGATTTTAAAAACTTATACTAGATGGCGCTGTATTAAAAACGTCTGTGGGTGGGTAAAACAGTCTCTGTAAGGTAAAAAACTTCGAAAAATAAAGTGAGTTATCTCAAGTATTAAGTATCAAAAGGAGTTTTTGTGTTAAGTCATAATTGAGAAGGAACTTAATTTTTAATCTATACTTAATATTATAAAGAGGAAAACTTTGTTTGTTTGTTTGGTTGTAATGAATAGGCTCAAAAACTACTGGACCGATTTTAAAAATTCTTTCACCGTTGGAAAGCTTAGTTTTCTAGGAGTAACATAAGCTACTTTTTATCCCGGGAAAAATAACGGGTCCCACGGGAAATACCACGGGAGCGAAGCCGCGGGCAAAGTGCTAGTACTTTTATAATTTCACTTTGAACATAACTATCCGACGGTGGAAGACGCCATCTTTAGAAAACTTTGATTTTAGATAATAATCAAATCTTTCCCTGATCTATGTATGAGTAAACACATTAAAATACCTGGTATTACTATAATTATCAGTATTTTAGTATTCACCAAACAATATTAAATTATTTTCCTAAAACACACACTAGAAATAAACCACATTGTATACTGGTGCCACATTCGCACAAAGTGACAGAGCCAATATTAATGTGGCGGTTATTTTAATTATTGACAGCCCGATCTGGAAATAGTTGGAATTTTCAGGTATTTCTGAATTGAAATGGAACCGTCGAAATGCAAATTTGTGTTTCGACTAAAATCATCCATAGATAAGGCTGTAAAAAGAAGTTAAATATAGAGCTCAATATAAATATTTAGTTGGTTTTAATGTAATTGTATATTCATTTATTAATTGAATGGAAAAATGTACGGGTTCTGTGGGATCATTTCCGATATCCACGTGGTAGAAGCGAGTATGTTATATAAGGAAATCTTTATGGAAGGGAACAAAACAGGTTTTATTGGCATGATTATGAAGATTTCATGTGAAGTACGTAAGTATGTGAGTACTATGTACCTACTATAAAGCAACCATTTACTGGGTACGTCTTTCATTGACTTGAATGTGCCCTGGCGGCTGAGCGGGCTGAGCTGGCGGTATGCCATGCTCACTTTAATGTCTCGCTGATGGCGGCGTGTGTGTTGGATCATTTAGCTCCCTTCAAAATGTTTGAGCTGAATGGTGCTAATATATGCGTCATGTTCGTGAACGGGCGCTGTCAGTAGGGACTGGTCATCTCTTAGCGGCTAGGGCTTGTTTTAATTTGTTTTAATTTTATTTTTGAATAGTTTTTACATATTTTATATCGGATGCTTTTAACGTTCTGCATCGTTCTCACATGTATAATATTAATATGAACTATGTAACCAATATTTTGTAACCATATTTTGTTTAAAAGAGTGTCCATGGAGTTTCTTGCCCGTTCTTCTCCATAGGTACCTACTGCTTTGGAATGGGCAACTAGCTTCATCTCTCTGACTGACCTTGACAATTCAAAAGTGCCTGTAATTGGTTTATTTGAAATAAATACTTTGAGTTTGAGTTTCACAATATAATCGTAATCATCCGGCCATCACTATGCAACGCACGCTCACTTAAGAAATGACAGCATAAAATACACATTTAAATATTTAAAACACAACCCATCCTTAAAATCCTCCACAACTTAGAGGAAAAGGGGAACTTCTAACAGCACGTGTTGTTGGCAACTTAACTAAAACGTTGGCAAAATACGAGATTGTTGAATAAGAAAACGCGTCGAGGACTGCCCATTACATGTAAAGGTCACGCACAAGGGCTGAGCTCCCACAAAATTGGGCCACAGTCCCACAGGTCGGCTGGCCGCAAATTCTATAACTAACCATAAGGAAATGGTCGGAGGGGAACGAATTACTGACTAGCGACACTTGTTCAAGTTTATCAAGAAAGTTAGGGATCGTAAAATAAAAAGGACTTTTGGTCGGAAGCTTCGTTAAGGCGCTGACGACCTGACCTCACCTCGGTGGTAAGCTCTGGTTATGAAAAATGTGACGGTTGAGGTCACCGGTTAAGTGACGTCGTATTATTAACATATAGGATTTCCTGTTATTGTGTTGCTTTAGTTATCATTATTACCTTTTATTTCTGATGATACTTATAAATATGGATACAAATTTAACCTTCATATCGCTTGGTTTTGTATCAATAAGCGTGCCCCCAGCGCCACTACAAGCTTATACAAAAAAACTTTATTTCAGACGAATAACCGTTAGAAACGAAAATCAAACCTAGATTCTCAGTCGTATAAACACGAATGAGGCGGCACGGGCACGATAACATTTGTCGTATTAATCCAACTGGGGCGGTTAAAAGGTTAAACGTACTAACTATTATTTAATTTAGACTTAATTTAAATTGTCCGTATATTGATATTACGACAGTTTTCTTTTATCAGTCGTAAACATATTATAGTTATTTCAATAAGCTCAACAGTACATCATGCTGATTGTTTGATATACCTTGTAATAGAAATAAAAATCTGACGTAAAATGTAACGAATCTTTCTCTGTTGTTTAATAGAAATTGGCTAGCACTACCTAGCCAATTTCTGCAATATGGAAGGCCACTATTTGCTATTTCAATGCAGTATAATTAAGCCATATTTTAATACATGGTAAAAGTCAATTTATTCGGCTAACCGTAGCTATTCATGCGAATAAATTAATCAATAGGTACCATAATAATTACCGCAACCAGTTTTAACAATACGCATTGCACATTGTTGAAACTTAAGAGCCATTATTATGTAAATGTATGCGGCAATTTTGTAGTAATTAGTATTAATTTAGGTTTGATTTCCGGGTAGAACAGGGAAAAGGACCATGTAAAAAATTGCTATATTATGAATACTCGATTATATATTAATTTTATATTAATTATTATTCCAACGACCGGATCGTTAGAAGAATAATTATTGACCATTGATAAACATCACACGCTATTTCAGATCATTATTAGGTCTAGGTTTTCTTCAAATATTCTATTTTCTTTCACTTAAAACACATTATTGAATTCTAAGACTACAGATTGAAAAACAAATTGCTATTAACTTGGGTTGTATCTGTAACCTCGTATTTAAGCAACGAATTACTTATTCCTTGAGCCGTCACGACACATTGTTTCCAATATTGACAAAATAATTAATTTCCAGTGGATTAACATCATGTCTCCAGTTGCTAGCTTACGCTGTCAATTCTGGCGAGCTCACAATTTCAATTTATATTGTTAGGTATAATATTTCTTTTTTGGGTAACGTTAACGAGTCAGTTCTTTTTTTATTATGCTCTATGAATGGAAATGTTAACATAGAAGTCTATATGATCCAAAATACTCTATGACGATCCAAAATGCTCTATGACGATCCAAAATACTGTGACAACTCAAAATATTATAAATGATGATAATATTTTGAGAAGACTGTAATAAGTTGTATTTATTGATCTACTTCTAATTAATTACTTAGTAAAATATTTACGTTTGATTGTTTTGAACAAAGCCACCTAAAGAGTTGAAAAACACAGAAATTAAACATTATTGCTAAAACAATTTGTCGTAATTTATTTAATTCTTCATTTTCGAACGACTGATGACAAACACCCTTATATCAAAAATTAAATTTATAACAAGCAGACACACACACACACTACACACACACTACACTACACACACACACACACACACACACACACACACACTACACTACACTTATGTTAATAAAGTGATGTCGCTCCATCGAAACCCGGTCGCGAGTCGTGTGAGTGACATATAGTAATGACATCTCGCGTCAAGATCTCACTCCAAGGCAAGTCGGGTTCGAGTGTTCTCCAGTTTACACGTCGCCTCCCCACTCGACTCGGAGAAATTTAATCTGAGTAGGGACAAGAGGAAAGTAATCGTATTATATCGTATTTTTGTGACTTACAAGGTCCTCGACAAGTTTTTGCGAGACCCACCTTTAGTTAAGATGTCGCGATGAAAATGGAACGATAAAAACACTGGTCGCTGTATTTTTAAAATGGGTTGTTCCATTCTTCGTCTTTCAATTGTTTTGTGAAGAGTTATTAGGGCTTATTAGTTAAGGTTTTTGGACGAAACTGGATGGGATGTAAGCAATTGTATCTACACTACTTCGATCATGATTCTCAGTGACTTCCATCACATATTCTGATAATTTATTTATTAATATATCTCTACGTTGTTGTTGAAATTATGCAAAATAGTGATTAGTAAAAGTGCGGGTTGGTAAATGTCACATGTCTTCAAATTTTTGGTTCAAGGACAAACCAGTTATCTAACGATGTTTTCTCTCGTCGTTTTGAGAGCAGTGGTAATGAATCAATCTCCAAAAAGTAAAATGCCTAACTGGGTTTAAACCTACCCCTTATACTTATAAGTCGACCACTGATCTGCACTCGCTACAAGTAAACCAAAAAAGTTGGAAGGCGTAGAAGGTTAGATCTTTTTGTCGCACTTAGATGATCAAAAAATCTAAAGAACTCATCAAATAAATTAGGGATGACTGACATCTAGGTATTGCCGTGAAACTCTGAAAGCAATGGAAGACAACTCTAGAAATCTTCAGGTTTTTATTGCGACAGAGTTTACCAAAGTTTGCGATGGTGAGGACCGTCTTTCATTCTTTCACCCATTCAAAGAAGAATGCCAATGCACACACTTTAGAGGAGTAGTTGAAAAATCAAATGTTGCCATCATTTTATCATTAATTAGCTGCACTACATTTAATCCGGAAAAACTTTCTTTTTTTTTCGTGTGATTAGTGACTAACCTGATGTCAGAGTTTTTATGCTGCCCATGGGCCTCTGACTTAGTTTCACATGTTGTTCAGAAATATCTCTCAGGCATGCTGGTTTCCTCACGATGTTTTCCTTCACCAATTTTTTAGGCAAGTGATAATTCCACAATATGCACATGAATCCAAAAAGTCAGAGGTACGTGTCTTTGGTACGAACTCGAGACCTATGGCTTTGCAATCCGATGGTCACACCACCAGGTCATCACTGCTAAGCAGCGGAAACACTAATTCTGCTAGGCAGCTGAAATTGATATGACTGTAATACTTCCGCGTCCATTTCATCTACACAATAATTAAAATATAAGTTGTTTTTTGTGTCGTTGAGAGAAAAACTGTTAATTATTAATTTCATTCCATTGGACCTTTGTTTCCGGTTATTCAATTAATCGTAAGATTTATTATCAAAATTCTTCGTCTTCTAAACCTTAGGAGGCAGCGAACCTTATAATGAACAGTATACTCATGCATACATAATGTCCGTGTATAATTTATTTTCTCCGTTGCTGTTTATACTCTCCGTGTTTTTGACGAAATCTTTTCAGTGTTTACCTTTATTTAGACTTATCAGTGACTAGCTTCCATTTTCTATTTTATAAGCACCTGGTATTTGTTGAAAGGCCTTTACTGTCCTCACTTATTTATTAACACTGTTATTTTTGAAAATACTGTAAACGCCAATTATTAAAAAAAAAGTAGCTGTGGAGTTTTTTACTGACTCCTCTTTATTGTCCTCCTCTTGTAACGTTTTATAAGTACCCACGTAGGTGTATGTGATATAAAGAAACATAGATAGAAAACGTACTGTCTTTTTTTTTACATTTTGATTTTTATGCCGTGATAAAAATATAAGCTAAGCGGCGCCACTCCTTGCGATGTTTTAGACTCATCGAATTTAACAAAAATCATAAAAACCTGTTTTTTGAAAAATGGCCTGAAAAATGGCACGTTATAATAAGTAATAATCAGTGAGGAAATGTTCTTCTCCTTGACAGCCGATAGTTTCGAATACCAGTAGACAATTACATTTTATTCTATTTATATTTTTAATTTCAAATAAATTTTATTTTTATTTATACTTTAAAAAAGGAATAAGATAAAAGATATTATGAAGTAATTATTTTAAATAAGAACTTGAATAATGCCGACGCTAAAATTATTTATTTAGCAAAAACTTTCCTAAGAATTCTCTTCGAACTTATGAAAAGCGGAACATTAATAAACCGGAGGATTTCCGTAGGTATAATATTTTCGGTGAAGCGGTGTCAGACTGGATGATTAGACCGTACCTCCAAAATTCCCAAGACCGTTTGTACGTCTTAATATTATCATAAAATATGCTAAATCCATTTAAGCGCAGTTTTTCTTTCCAGCTTACTGGCCTGAAATATTGTTATGGCCTTTGTCGGCTATGGGAATTTTAATAATGGTGGTTTTTAACCTCACATTGCTACGTGATATACCTAATAATGTCTGCGTTTTTGCGAAGGTTTTAAAAAACCTTTTAGGGGTTAACAAGTTGTTTTATAATATGTGAGTCGCAAGTTTATTGGGGAGTAAATTTATATTAACATTTTTGGGTAAAATGTTATTTATTATTTGAAGTAAGGCACTTTTGAACGCCAAAATGAACAAGAAATAGAATTGTTTCTAGTCGCCCCTTCCAAAAGGTAGTTTCACAAGGTGGTTTATTACGCAATGAATATTCCTTAACTGTCAAAATTAAATCTGTTGCTATTGTTACTGTTTTCCGCAATAAGGGTGCTGATCAGACCGGGAACTATAAGATAAGAAATCCTAAGAAAAACCTATTGTAGGTTTTCGAAAGTACTTTTGTAAAACAAAAAAAATTTACGTGAAAAATATTACGTTCGAAATGTCGATTCCGTTGAGATGAACGAGAAAGAAATACAATTCGCTAAAATAACAAGTCGTGAAAAATGCATCCAGTATTTTTGCAGCAGAAATTGAGAATTTATATTCACCGTAGTGATTGTTTTGAAACTCGACCGTGAGCAAAAAGAAAAAGTTATGTTCAAGGAGTGCACTTTGAATCTCAAAAACGGCTTCAGACGAAAGCCGACGCTTTTTAAGGGGGGACCGTGTGTCTAGTCTGTCGGGGCACTACAGTAACACAAATTTGACAAAAGCCCTACTACTATATGACTTGAGATTTTTCAGAGATGTTGTAATTATTAATCCTAATAATGTATCATTAAACCTGAAAGTTTCTCCCGTTTTTCCGATGAATCAGAATTTAAAACCTTATAAAAACCATAGAGTCGAAAAAAAATCTGGTATGTAACATAATTTTAATATCTACCTATTTATTTTGTTATCTACTGATATAGGCAACAGAAAGGCAGTTCCCATATTTATAAAACATTCGCATTTTTATGTCAAAAATCCGATACATTTTTGACAAATTATGATTGATTGACGCTGTGATGAGATTTGGAATAGATTTTGAATGTTTATTTTTACCGGAATCGCCCTTCAGGACTCCAGCAGTAGGTAACTAAGTTATAACATCGCCAGCATAATCGTAATCTGCGTTTACTTGCAATATTTCTCCCTCGGGCTCCAAATATTGAGCGCAAAGTTTAACCAGCCCGCCACGCTTGGCTCATCAATTTCTCTTACTTTTTTATTACAGCCTCGCGGAGGTGTGGATGTTCCAGGCATTTCTTCGCCTTCAGTTACTTATTCTTTTATTAATAAAAGTTTATACGCCCCTTGTTCACCCCTCCTCCTTCTGCGATCTTTTATTCGGTTAGAAGTATATGATAGGCTTGATCGCTACATAAACGTGTCATTATGTAATTTTTCCAAGTTGTTTCCTTTGTGAAAGTAGTCACCAGCGAAATAACTGCCACCCTATAAAATGACTAGCAATATGATTAAAAACAAAAATATGATCTAATCGACGGTTTACCACCTGCGGGTGCCAGCGGCCCGTTGGCTGGCGCAAGCCCCGCGTGCGGGGTGTGCGCAAGCGACTGTAGTTGAAATCAATGGACTGCCCGGGTTGGAGGTTCTTTGCGTTTTTCTTGTCTTTATATACTTGTACCAACGACATAATTATCTAGATTGTTGAACTGAATTATGTTCTTTAACAGGAAAAAATATGTTAAAAAACAATGGTTGTTTTTATTTAATGATATCACAAAAAATATTATCGATTCTAAACCGTCTCTAAACACTTTTCCTTTCAAGCAGCACCGCTGTGCTACAATTGAACGGAAAAGGACCTTAAGTACCTTGAGGTAATTTTACCTTGTTATTTTTAGATTTTCCATTGTCAACATATTTATTCAAAAATTAAAGATCGATAAGGTGACATGAGGAAATTTGTTCGAAAATTGCTTAATAGCACCTGGACGGTACGTACCAGTTTACAGGCACATTAGAAATTGTTTTTTGCCTTTGGCATGGCAACACCAGAATTGTAGATTTTCACAGGCGTCAATCACTGCTCTCATTAAGATGGGCTGTCAGCATGTTTGATAACTAATAAAATAACCTACTTTTCAACAAAGTAACAGAGCTTCCTCACGAACCCTTTTTTCGGCTCTAGACAAAGAGGACTTCCTTCATTTTCATATTACCCCATAAACCACGCTTCGAACTTCGTTTTATTAACTACATCATGACATCGGCAAAATTTTACAATGACGTGGTAACAAAGGGTTAATTAATTCTTAGTAGCTCTACATCTGCTAGTCATCGCGTGATTTGGTCAGGTCAGGTCAAGGTTCTCGAGACCCATTTGAATAGCAAGAAAGTATGCGGTGTATTAGCTGTTGTTGAACATCGGATTGGCAGCACAATGGATTTCGATCTGACACTAAATTGGCTGACACTACTTTCAGGATTTTCTTCTTTGAAGTTAATAAACACTATCTGAGCAGTGGAAGCAGTGGTATTGGCCCCGACTTACGTGTCTTTCTTTCTTTTACGTATGGTTAGTGACTAAACTGGTGGCGACAGTTTTCATGCTGCCCATGGGCCTCTGACTTAGCTTCACATGCTGTTGAGAAGTATCTCTCAGGCATGCCGGTTTCCTCACGATGTTTTCTCCTGCGATTTATAAGGAAGTGATTTATACAAAACGCACATGAATGTGAAAAATCAGAGGTGCGTGCCTGGGTGTCGAACTCGAGACCTATGACCTTGCAGTCCGACGGTCACACCATCAGGCTATCACCGCTGCTGCTGTTGCGACTTACGTGTTGTGGATCGTGAGTTCGAACCCAGACAAGCACTGCTCTTTGTGTATTTCGTTTCATCACCACTGCTCTCAAACGATGAAGGAAAACATTGTGAGGACACCGGCTGTCCTGGAAACAAAAATTTGAAGACTTATTGTGACATCCACTAACGTGTGTGGTGGTGGATTACGGCCTACTCCCTCTTATAGAGTGGAAGCCTGTGTCCCAGCAGTGGGAACATTATACACTGATTATGCAAACTCTACCTTAATGGTAAAAATTTAATGAAAAAGGTCTAGGAAGGGTTACAGTGAAGTTTCAGTGACTCTCATCTCATACTGTTATCAAATCACAAGATAACGGTGAGTTGAAGACAGAACATTTTCTTCAAGATCCTTAACATTATAACCAATATTTTCCAGATAATATTTAGAATCTGCCGAAACGTGAACGATATAATAAAGATGGTATCCGACGATACAGTATATACATAGTCAAATTTTGTAAGCAATACATACATATAATATCGTAAACTATCTTCATGCCGATTTGGGAAGGAAGCCAAATTCTTTGATGTTTATCTACCCGCATAAGTTATGAAGGGAAAGGGTTTCTGTGTTCATAGGAAGATAGGCATCCAGATATCGCGAAGACACGTTTGGAACCCGTCGGTACAATCTTTACGGACACATTTTCAAGGTTTCTAAGGTTTTGCTTATCTTTAGTTTTGACCGCGGCTTCGGCTCTGATTTTTGCATTTTATCATTCGAAGGGATTTTTTTGGAAGTGCCGGGATCAAGAAGTTTCGTTAGGCTATGGAATTGACTACCATGGGTTTCCTTATTTTTATGGATATTGTTCAGATCAAAGACGGAAAATAGCTGGGACTGAATCGAAACCCTATTTAATATAGTGACAAAGCGACATACCCATTTGGTAAAAAAATGGCTGACCCTATTGCCATATTTTCACACAGTGGAAAAGAGATGTATACGTCCTATATAGGTCCGTCTCATTCTCACACTCTAAAATATTACTGCTATAAAAGGTGACAGTCAGCCGGTTGGTGATAAAATTCTACATAATCGAGACATAATACAGTAATTTCAAATCTCGCTTTTCGCCACAGAGTCCAAAATCCCGAGTAGTCATCAGTTTGTGCTGTGTCACCTCTGCTAATGACTCATCTTTCGAGTTTTCCATCTAGAAAACTCACATCGAGGATTGAAATCCCTGACGATACGTTTCACGAAGATCAG
This sequence comes from Hyppa rectilinea, assembly GCA_951799385.1. Classification (NCBI taxonomy): domain Eukaryota; kingdom Metazoa; phylum Arthropoda; class Insecta; order Lepidoptera; family Noctuidae; genus Hyppa; species Hyppa rectilinea. The sequence continues at coordinate 1,716,217 of OX637307.1, read as the reverse complement.
TTTTTACAGAATATTCAAACTTTGTGGTCCATAATTCTTGTGGTCTAAATTTTAGTTCGATTACAAAGTGAGAGCAAACTAAAAATAGCCTGACCTACTTTTTTTTTTTAAGGCTGGTTAATCATCCAATGACTTCTCCCGCTCTAGGTGGAGCGGAAGGGAGTGTCAGACTCTTACTGACGAAAACCCATCCATGTTTCTGGTGATGAAAATTTTAAGAGTGCCTTTTCTCAGAGACTCATAAAAAATAAACATACATCGTAATATAAAAATCTTCAACACAAGCCAGACAATTTCACTCACAATTCCTCATAAACGTTATTGAGTAAACCAAATTATTTACCTCAATTTTTTCCTACTAACTGTTGTATTTACGTTATCACGAAATAAGGGCCAAAGAACACGGCGGGGGAACCCGGGACGTCATTCCTGGTTTTATATTTATTATATCCGCCTCCCCTGTACGCTAATAAACCACTTTTTCAACGACCAATGCCAGGGGTTTTTATAGAGCCGTCTTTCTTTGTAAAAATATATTTTTATTTATTTTGTTTTAGTGCTGCGCTAAATTTTTGTGGTTCTTATTTGTGGGGGCTATAGATTTTTTTTTTGTGAGATGAATTGAATTTATTTTTAAGATGTGTACATTTGGGTATCTTGCTTTTTTTCTATGAGGCTTTTTCGAGACCAGACTAAGACGTTCTTCAATTCGATCATAAAAATAAGAACTGATTTTACCAATGAAATTAAACACGATCAACTCATCTAAACCGCGTTCAAGAGCTGACAGTGACAGCTCTTGAACGAGGTTTAGATATGTTGATCGTATTCAGTATCATCGGTGAAATTCGCACTTAGTTATCTATCTGTATGACCAGATTAGGTAACTGAATTGTCGATTTTGTTCGATTGATGTAACTTTAATATGCTATTATTATGGCTAGCACACGCCAATATTTCTTAGGATGTACCTAAAGCCGATAATTTCACATTCCAGTGAAATTCTAAAACAAAATATTACTGTATTAAATACATTTTCAATGGTAAGATATTTTCATTGTCTGACTTTCGCGTGTTTTTGACTCAATGAATAATTTGACAGCATTTTGTAAAATAATAAATGAAAAATACTTGTTCTGAAAACAAATGAACGCTAAACAAAGAACTTTGCTTCCAAAAAAGGAACATTTTTAATTTTACTTGTTACAAAACTTATAATTTTTCATTTTAATTACTGCTTAATTACCTAAAAGGAATCAAAGCACGGAATTACGCACTTCCCGGTAGCAAGGTTGATAGCTATATCTACGAACAGTTTAATTAGATCATGTAAGTTAATATTTCATAATTGTTTGCGCTTGAATAATGAATACTTATTAATTATTTCATCTATCATCCAATTACCTACCAATATGCTAAGGTAAATTTGTATGCATACATATTAATCTTAAGTATCCCACTATTCGTAACGACATTTTAAATAGTAATGATGCCTATAACTTGTAAAATGGTATTGAAATGAAATGGAACGTTTCTTTCTGTAAGTGGATCTTTTAAGACTTTTTTACAAGTTAATATTTTAAATCTAGATGGCGCTGGCATTTCCTAGCTGGCTGTTACCTTGTCATGGTTTCTTTTTACATTTTACATTTATGCGTCTATCATCGAGTAGCTCAAAACTTATTTGATGAGCTCAACGACTCGTGACGACGCTACCAGATCTGTAGGACTGACGGTGCTTCATGCTTTCCATGATACCTTTATAAAGAGAAGTAAAAAAAACTGAACACAGCAAATGCAGCTTGATAAATTGACGCAGTTGATATTTAGTCACGTCGTCGTCAAATAAGAACCCCGTACCCAATCCAAATAACAGAAAATTTTAATTAAATTTTTGCATCAAATAATTCATGGCCATTTCATGAAATTTAATCTCATAATAAATATATAATGCCTATCGTAACGAGTGAAATCGCCTAATTTCGCTATATTATTTAAATTTTCAAACGGAAATTTTAATTAGCAATCGCGTATTCAATTTCGTTTCGTTGAAATATCGTTAATTTTAACGATAGCTGGCTGATGCTGTCGCGATAAGACTTGTACATTTAGGTATGTAGCCAACAGGCCAAAAATAGCTATATGGCTAATTGGCTTCTTGCGTTTCCGCACATGTAATATTCACGACTTTTCCTTATGAAGTCCGGGGGTTATACCGTCATGTATGACTGTATATTTATCTTGCTTTTGGGAGCAACTGTACATTTGTACAAGGGTTTATCCGGAGTGACCCACAGATTAAGCTTGCCTATCTCTTAGTCATCACGCTTAAGCGCAACATACACCTTTTAATTAACACCTGAAATTTTGGCACGTGTATACACATGACATTTTGGTTAAACTAATTGTGTTTTATTTCGTATTGTACGAGTATATTAGTTTGTTTATGTTGTTTAAATATAGTTTATAAAGTGTGTACCATTGTCGATCGAGTTTTTGATTACTCTGACGTAAGGTTATTATTATAAGCTTTTTATTAAATACCTACACTACATAAAAGAAAAAGGCTTAATTTTACGAGGTCTACCTCATAAAATTAAGCCTTTTTCTTTAAGCTCAAATGATTTTGCCGAAAAGCGTAATATACTTTTGTTTTCAAGTACATTGGTAAGTAATTAATAAAATGTAAAAAAAAAAGATTTTTATTCGTGAAGTGGATTTTCCAGACAACAACGGTCCCAGCCCACAACCTTACCAAACCTTATATTTACCTGCCAGTAGGCTGTACTGTCCCGATGTTATTTTTTTTAATTATTTTTTACCACCCATCAACATCATTGTTCCACTTAACGGCTTAATTTGAAAAAAAGCAAAAAGTTTTTAATTAACGTAACTGTTTAGGTCCGTCGATGTATCCAACGTATTTGCTGTACTGTTAACCCAGTTTTTTTTTTGTATTAAGTGAAGTAGGCAAGTAGTTTACGAGGTTTTCAGGCATAGTTTACACTGATGGATTGCCAATCGTTGAATATTTTTGATTTAAAAGATTTATACCAATAATGTTACTTAAATAAAATCACATTCATGTAGGTTAAATTGTATCATGACGAGAATCGATACGTGTCAGTAAAAATAAAAAAGTAATTATAGTAAACTCGCATCTGCCCGCGACTTCTTCCGCGTGAATTATCTTGTTCTACCGACCCACCACGTCGTACAGCATCGCCCGGCCGCGCTCTTTCTTAGTTTTCGTTTAACATTCTTTTTGTTTTGTTTTTGATTTTGCTCGGCTCCTGAAGGTCCCTGCGTGATGTGAAATAACCTATAACCGTCCTCGGCAAATGGACTATCCAACACAAAAACAATTTTGCAATTGCAACCAGTAGTTTCTGAGATTAGCGCATTCAAACAAACAAACTCTTCAGCTTCATAATATTAAGTATAGATTAAAAAGTAGTTACAAACCTCTACGAATAAAAACAACAAAATAAAAAGTGGTCGACTTATCCAATTGTTGGTTAACAACTGACACCAACAACCTCCATCTACCTCCTCCATTCTACAGCCATAACTCGTTGACTAATCGCCACAACTTTACACCTGAAATACTAAATTTCTAAATGCCAACCACTAACTGCAATTTCGCCGTGCCAATTCCGCAATCACAAAAGCTCGATCCAATCTAAGTAGCGTAGGTACTACAGCTGTACCGCTGAAGAGACAGGTGGATACAGAAGGCTGGGTTTATACACGGAGATTTTTAATTCACTGCTAACCTTTCAGGAGATGAGAGTACTCATTTTTATAAACAACTTTTCCTAAGGGACCAACTACGAATTAACAAAAAGATATATACATCGTTTCATATATTTTCATTGACTAAATATTGCATTCTTGTATGAAAATGTCTTTTTCGGTATTTCAGTGTTGCTATCATCGTGAACGTTACTCATAATCGTGGGTACTTTCTCGCCCTGAAAGGTTATCAGTGAATTCAAAATCACCGTACGAACCGGCGGCGCACCCACAGGTATACGAACGATCTCAAAAAATGCCGGTCGCAACTGCGCTTGCGCACTCAGTAGTGCTGTAAGATTATTTTGGCACGTGATCAAAATTTTAACTAAAGAAATGAAATGAAAATTAAATGTTTATTTGTGTAAGTAGATCAAGTCACTTTTGCACATCCGTAATTTTAATATAATTTTTTAAGCTAGATGGTGCCTACATGATGGTGCATATATAGGTATCATTTGTATGCCCAAGTGACTGATCATGGAATGATCATAATTAATTATAATAATATAATATAATATCCTTGGACATTTCACACAACGCCATATCGTCCCAAGCTAAGCAACCTAATGCTTGTGTTATGGTAACGAGATGGCTGATAAACTACTATATACATTTTTTTCGTAAAAACATACATATTATAGATAGAAAAACACCCAGACTCGTAACAAATATTTGCAGGTCGTACAAATATTTGTTCCGTGCGGGAATCGAACCCGCGACATAGTGCGCAGCAGTCAATCGCTCAACCACTGCGCCAACCGTGTCGTCAACTATGTATTATTATATTATTATGTAATTCACACCTGTATGTTACTTATGTAATATCACAAATAAACGATTTGAATCGAAGATTTTATGAGAATCTAACAATGCAGGCCTATGTCTGAAAGAGACTTTTGACGTTAGAGCAATTACAGTTTCAAGTTAACCTGTGGAAGCTCAACTCAACAAGCACTTGCCGCCACCATCTTTTATTTTCCCCAAACATTTCACAAAACAATTGCACAAATGTTTCTGTCATATTCTATTCTATTCTATTCTATTCTATCAACGTCATTTGAACTCCAAAAAACCCATGAAGCAGTGTACGTAAAAGAGTCTATGTGTGCTTGCGTTATCGCTCGTTCTATGAAGCCGGCCTTCTGTAGCTATCTATCCAGTGATAGATGCACCCATAGGTACAGCCGTCGGTCGGCTATGGTCGGGTAAAGTCGTGCACACTCGCCAGTGTACATGAGGTTTAATTTCGACCGCGGGTGGAAATCTGGAGTGCCGTTAAGAAAATAACCCTGTTGAATATTCAGAAGCTAAACAACGCTCTATCGCATGGCTTGTTTTCATTAGCATGATTGGACTGACCCCATTAAATATCCACCATAACCTCATGTACAGTGTAGCGTTATTTGAATTTCTAAATGGATAAAAAAATATTTGAAATGCTGAACTTTCGCTTGTGTTGTTTATTGAAAGGAATTGTGAGCGATTTTTAACTATGTGAGGTCTAAAAATCTGCGTTAATTTGGCACGTCCTGTTCAAGTAAGTCTATTTGAAGTGTTCTGATTTTGATTTGAAATGTGAACTTGATGCTCTCAAAGTTAAAGCAAAAGAGTTCACTCTATATTATAATAAGTTTAGGTATCCATATAACAAAATCGCATTTATTGGCCATTAATTCATATTTAATGTTCTAAAAACAATAGAGCCTCGGTTCGTTTTATTTGTTTTTCAGGGAATACTACAGACCTGACTTAGACATGTGCTTTACAGCGATACATGCACTCAAACTCAAAGTATTTATTTCAAATAAACCAATTACAGGCACTTTTGAATTGTCAAGGTGTCGGTCAGTCAGAGAGATGAAGCTAGTTGCCCATTCCAAAGCAGTAGGTACCTATGGAGAAGAACGGGCAAGAAACTCCATGGACACTCTTTTAAACAAAATATGGTTACAAAATATTGGTTACATAGTTCATATTAAACGATGCAGAATCTTAAAAGCATCAGATATAAAATATGTAAAAACTATTCAAAAATTTAATTAAAACATGAACAAAGGAATGTCCATATTGATTTATAACTTTGTTATACCATCTATTTTAAGCGGGATTGTGCGAAAGGGTTAATTAAGGAAGGAACATGGATGGGTTTTAGTCAGTAAAAGTCTGACACTCCGTTCCGCTCTACCCAGAGCGGGAGGAGTTATTTGATGATTTCCCACCTTCAAAAAAAACCATCTATTTAATACAATAGGTACGTATGGAATGCAATAAAGAATAGACTATTGAGTATACGCATGTATGCGTAACTGAGGTACGATTCAAAAATACAACATTTAATATGCTTTGTCACAATTATCAACCGCAATCATACGATATCTGCCAAGCTTTTTCCCAACTATGTTTGGGTCGGCTTTTAGTCTAACTGAATGCAGGTGAATAACAGTAACAGTGAATTTCACATGGAGCGACTGTCTTCTACTTTGCATGTGGTTAGTGACTAATCTGGTATCAGAGTTTTTTATGCTGCCCATGGGTCTTGGCCTTCAACTGCTGTTGAGAAATATCTCTCAGACATGCTGGTTTCTTCACGATGTTTTCTTTCACCGATTTTCACCCCTTGGTAGGACTGACTGTCAGATTTTCGGTTTTCTGAGGACCCGTAACGACTGTCAAAGATGCACAAATGACAGCCGGGACCAACGGCTTAACGTGCTTTCCGAAGCACGTAGGAGTCCCGATATGTAGAGACTCGACTGTACGTAGCATTCTCGTATTCACATTAATTTGAGGAAGTCCCGTTTGAACCCGTGAGTACTACTTGGAACCAATTTGGCATTTGGTTTGTTAATTGACGGAGCCGCAGCTCGTAATGGCAGCTAAGTTGGCACTTTGTTACCTTATCGTGTCTTTAAATAAGGCTGTGCGCAGAGTTGTGGCAATAAGATTGTCTTTAATAGACAAAAACAATATTCTAATTTCAAAGTTGTCAAAACGTCCTTAACCCTGTTTTTAGACCGGACATGATTATCCTGCAATAATCTTGGGACGTGTCAATGGGCATATGCCCGGTGCGTCTGGTGAGTGCAGTAGATATTATATGAATTAAATCTTGTATTTCGTTTGTTACTAACATAGCTTATTTTTTTAAGGCTGGGAAATCATCTAATGACTTCTCCCGCTCTGCGTGGAGCGGAAGGGAGTGTCAGACTCTTACTGACTGAAACCCATCCATGTTCCTTCGTTAGCCCTTCATGTTCCGGGGTAGCGGTAACCCTTTCGGAAAATCCCGCTTAAACATAGCTTATTTAAGTAGTGTGTGGATCCAGGTCTGAAATAAAATAATTTCATTTTATTTTATTTAATAATAATGTGTGGATGGTAATGGATATAAAACACACGCGCCACAACTTGTGGACGAAAATCAGGATATGCAAAATATATCTTATTTTTAACTTTGGGTGAATTTTGACCAGCAGAGAAAATATATTTTTCAGCTCAAAAACAAAAGAATACCGCGGATATCGCAAGTCTTGATTAATATTTAATCAACACGAAAATTAGATTCTCGGTTTGTTTAATACTTTTTTATGGCAACATTACAGAACTGACTCAGAAGTGTACTTTACAAAGTTTACATCAAATAAAATTACACTAACTCGTTGGTCTTGTGGTCGCAAGCACTATTGCTGAGTATTAAGTTCTAGGTTTGACTCCCGGGTCGCGCAAAGTGTTTATCGCAAAGTATTACTAGGTTTATCCATTTGTAATGTTTAAGTAGCAGCTCGAAGTCCAGATTTTTGCCTGGTAGAAGTCTTGGTTTAACATAAAATATATCCTAAGACACTCGGCAATACTGCATATTTCCATTAGTAAAAGAATTTCCAGGATCGAATTAAGACTTGCGAAGATTATAACTTACATAAAACTCGCAAATTTTACCTCGCATTGGTAGGTATATATTATTAACTTTGTTGAACAATGAGTAGTCGAGCAAATATATTTTTCAGCTCACAGATTCAAAATAAACCCAACGTGTTTCATGTATTATTGTTCTGTTAAAATTTCACGAGCCGAAAGCCTCATAGCTTATGCCCAATCGTCATTGACATAATGTTACTCCCTTTACGAATCCCATGCGCTACAGTTATGAGCGCACAATGTCACAAATTGACTACCATCACAAATTCGCATAATTTTCACCCGAAATACCATTTACCATAAAATTATGTTCACGGCAAGTCGAACTCGAACCAAAGTCACTGCGAACGAACATCTGATTCGCGGGGAACAGATTCAGAAATTACGCTGAAACTAATTTCTAATAAATCAAACGGTTTTCCTTGCGTATGGATTTTCGCGTTGCTCGACGTGATTTAGTATGGACCTAAAGCGCCATCTATCGTGTTCCAATAAAGACAGTAGTAGAGTTTTTTAATTTATTCTCTTTTCGCTCGCACGGAATATCGAACTGAATTATTTTGGAGGTAGTTTTGATATATGAGTTTTTAGTGGAACGAATGATAGTTTTGTGTTTTCGTTCTTTTAATGCGAGCATTCATACTATTCTGTTTTTTAGAAGCAGCTTACTTGGGTAATGGTTGAATATAAGTAAGTACGTCTTAAATAGGCAAGGCCCATTTCCCTATGTGAAAGTGATTATCAGAAGCAGTGTTAGCCTAGTGGTGTGACCGTCGGACTGCCAAGACATAGGTCCCGAGTTCGAACCCAAGACACGCACCTCTAATTTTATAATTTCATGTGCGTATTGTACCACTTGCTTAATAATTGGTGATAGAAAACATCATGAGGAAACCAGCATGCCTGTGAGATATTTCTCAACAGCAAACGAAGCTAAGTCAGAGGCAGGGCAGCATAAAAACTCTGACACCAGGTTAGTCACTAACCAAACGAAAAGAAGAAGAAGTGATTATCTATTTACTGGGAATTGCTCTTAAACGATTAAGTGAAGCGATTACGAGATCAAGGGAAGAGCGGAAAGTGTTTTATAGTATTAAATTATTTTTAATTAAAGATAAAACATGTGTTTGTTCGCCGGCAGGCAGTTAAAAATAACATAGACGTGAATAATGACGTATTCACCATGTATTTATATCGTTTTCCCTTAGGAGTCAAGGTGTGTTTGTGGATAATAAGGCGGGAATTAGAAACACGCGTACAGTTGTCCCTTTTATCTTAATTAAAGCAACACAATTATTTTAACGATTGTTATTGATTCACTTTTTTTTTTGTTCATGATGTGTATGTTAGGTATTTTTGTTTCAGCGGGATTGTCCGAAAGGGTTACCGTTACCCCAGAATATAAAACGCTAAGGAAGGACCGTGGATGGGTTTTAGTCAGCAAGAGTCTGACTCTCCCTTCCGCTCCACCCAGAGCCGGGGAGTCACTTGATGATTTCCAACCCTCAAAAAAAGAGGCATTTTTGTTTGACAACTGTATTTTAAAGTCATTTAAAAGTCAAAAACAATATCGTTATCAACTAGTCAACACATTATTTTACAAAGTAAACTCTAGTCAATTCTAAGATTTTATTCTTATTTGTACATAATAATAACAACATTTTCCACAAAAGCGCTTTAAGAAAAACGTGAAGACATCTGATAAGTAGTTTATATTTAGACCCACTTATTTTAACTCAGAAAAATCTACTTCGATAGAAAATAATCTACAAAAGCTGTGAAAAGTCAGATGAGTAAAAATGATTAACATATTAAAGTGTACCAGAATAAACAATTTCATTTAATTCCAGTCATCGCAGCCACGAACTAACTTACCTTTTTGTTAGAACTCAAATAGTTTCTATTTGAACATAAATCGTAGAAACTAAACAGAAAACGGCAGAGCCTAGAGGTATTATTAAACGACGAATAAAAATAGAACTTAACCGTATGAAAATAAAGTTGAAATTTCAATGTTAAAGTTCGGCACCCATTGGCGGCACGACATGGCAAGGTATTTTTAGGCGGCGAATAAAAATATGACTTCACTGTATGGAAATAAAGTTGAAATTTGAATGTTCAGGCCCAGCGCCCATAGGCGGAATGGCAGGGCAAGACATGTTTAAGCGACGAATAAAAATATAACTTAAAAGTATGTAAATATAGTTGAAATTTCAATGTTCACCTAAAAATACCTTGCCATGCCTTGCCGCCAATGTGTGCTATGCCTAAATCGCAGAAACTAAACAGAACACAGCAGTAGTGCCCTACACATCTAAGGGTCAGTCAATATTTGTTAGGCAAATTGCTCAGCCACAGTGCCAATCAAGTGCTCCACATAATCGTTCAATGCTGACCCTTGCAACCATGGTACCATGGACGACAACAACGTGACTAGTAATTTGTGACAGTGCATAAACCACGTTAAGATGCCAGTGACATTATTTTCTATGAAATATTGACACCAATTACAGCTCTTGAACGCGTTTTAGATGACGTTAGATGTACCGCGTTCGAGTTCGTTGTTGAATTAGGCACTTACTCCATATAGTAGTTCGCGGGTTCGAACTTGTGAAGGCGCTTTATTTTGTGTAAATAATTTCATCACGATTGCTCACAAAACGGTAAACGGAAACATCGTGAGGAAAGTGACATGTCCTAGATAACTTGCGCACTGTGCGCGCGTGGTGGATTACGGCCCGATATACGGAGAACATTGCTGGCTGATAATGTAATTTTATAACGGTCTTCAAAAATGGGAAAAAACAAAATATCAAAAAATGAAACAAACAAAAGACCTGTGCGAGGACATACACACTCAATAAATATCGCAGCGCTGGTATTCTAATAGGGCCGCTGTGATGCCACCCACGGCCGATCTACAGACATCTAAAAATCACAAATAAAAGAAAAAAATAAAGTCATCATCATCTGCTTAGCCTTTTCCCAACTATGTTGAGGTCGGCTTTCAGTTTAACTGGATGCAGCTGAATACCAGTATCTTACATGGAGCGACTGCCTATCTGACCTCTACAACCCAGTAACTGGGCAAAACGATACCCCTTGGTAAGACTTGGTGTCAGATAAAACTAAAACTGAAACTTAGTTACTTACGGGGTGTAAAATTTCACTATCTTTTTTTTTCAGGGGGCAATTTTGTAAGTATATGGTCTACTATAATGCGCCGGTGGACTCACTGCTTTCTTTTGGTAGCAGGATACTTTGCTCGAACCCATTTGCGCGTAATTCAGTGAGTGGACTTTCGCGTGAATGAACAACTGCGTGAAAGATTTTAGTGCGAAGGACATTTGCGCGAAAAAGTCGGATAAATCAGATTTCTTCATAACATTACGCTTGTCTTTCAAAGGGGTTCGGCAAGGGTGTATAGTATACAAACAATATGGCAGTTATGTTAAATTAACAACCTACTGCATTGCTTTGCAGAGGTAAGAAATTTCTTGTTTAAAAGAATATATTTCTGAGAATAAACACATTTTCATTTCATTTCACTTTTTCGTTTACATTTAAAGCTATTTCTGAGTACCTACTAATACCCAATAATTTTTATTGGTAAGTTGGTAATATAAGTTAGAAGCCATACATTAGATATAAGTTTATATTCCGTTAAGAACATTTCGATACTAATGTACCGATAACATCATTATCAGCGACTATTACCTTAATAACATGAAACTACAAAAAAATCAATAAATCATGTCGATTGTAGCCGTCAGACAAACGCTGGTATATATAATGTTGACATAATAATGATGGCTTCTGTTATTTATATCTAAACTATTGAACGACTCCCGCTGCGCACGCTTTTCATGACCTGACAAAATGTCGAGTTTTTTTTATTTTTTAAATGGTCTCTAAAATTTCGTGGGAGCATTATATATAATCTTCATATAAAATATGAGCTGTTCTATACATTTTATTCAGTTACGCGTAACTCAATAAAAAAATTTCACAGCTTAGTATTTTTTTGCGATTTCGGTGTTGATCCTATTGTAAAAATTGTTCATTATGATGATTTTTAACACCTTATATAATGTTAACGACTGCTGGCAACATCAAATAAACATCCACCGGGTATGACGTAGAATGCAGTGAAATTAAATGAAATGTTTATTTCTGTATATTGATCTTTTCTTGAGACACTTTTAAACGTCCATATTTCGATGGCGCTGGTATTAACTAGCTGACTGATCTCTGAGAAGATTTTACCCTTCTATGCCGGGCTCATAATCATCTTAAGCTTTGTCCAAACTGATACGAAACCCACGCTATATGCCGGAGAAAGTTTATTTTATTTATAATCAATACGCTTGCGCTTGACTTACCTGATTCGCTAGTAGTATCGATTACCTGGGTCTCGTCCTCGATAGCCGGTGGAATTTCGTGGAGCACTTCCAGTGTTTGACCCCCAAATTGGAACTGACCGGAGCCCTTCAAGCGGCTCTTGCCCAGCCTTTTTTTTTTTTTTTTTAAGGCTGGGAAGAGCCGAGGTGGCCATTCGCCTCCTGCCGGAGGCTATACCACGTCAAGTCGCCAATTCAACAAAATTATTAAATTGTATAAAAAGTGCTTTTTGCAAAAGTTCTCAAATATATTGTATCGTTACTTTTTACAATCTACAAGTCGCTACAAATTATTGCCTTAGAGTTTTACCACAAAACACTTTGAAATTGTTCGTGGTAGTTGCTTCATTTTGAGCAGGGGTTTTTTGCTATACGAAAGTATTTTTGCATAATAGAGAAAAAGCAAGCGTTAATCATCACATCTTTAATCAATTCTGTGATCACCACGTTAAACTAGTGCTTGTAGAAGATAACCACTCTGTTTACCCGTCATTCTAAAATGGCCGGCTAATTAATCTTTTAACTATCGCTTATCATATTATTATAGCTTGTGGCAACACGCATTGCTTTATTATTCGTTATTATAAATAGGGTACCTAATAAGTACGTAGTGAACAACGGTGTGAAAGCGCCAACCCCAGTCCATTCGTGCTAAGCATTATTTAGTACTGCACGCACTGTAATTAGATTAACTATTAGTGTAATTTGCACTGTAACTCTGGGGATTAAAGTTCATTCTAGCTGTGCATCATTAGGCGGTGAATAAAGTTCTAAGTAGTGTTAGTATAGACATACTCATGAGTAGTTTAATGTCCTTTGTCCACTACTAAATATTTGCGTTCGTTCATGAAGTTCGCGTTCCCACTACATAATTATAATCTAACCAAGTAATAGTTAATTTTATAAGAAACATGGATTTTTGAAAATATTTTCTATTAAGCGGCTTGCGGTAGGAGCCTTTTTTCTTTAGGGTGGGAAATTATCAAATGACCCCTCCCGCTCTTGAGCGGAAGGCAGTGTCATACTCTTACTGACTAAAACCCATTCATGTTCCTTCCTTAACCCTTTATGTTCCGGGGTAGCGGTAACCCTTTCGTAAAATCCCGCTGCCCCGGCAGGCTTCGGCCCTTCCTTTATGCTGACATCTCTTTGAGGCGTGCGTGGAACATGTATGTGGCGTCCGGCACGGGCCTGGTCCTGATCAGACAGTGAGCTGCGGCAGGAGCATAGTTGACTGGTATAAAGCGTCACGCAAGCGACGGTTCAGTCTATCTCTATTTCTTTTTGTTATACACGAGTGTGTGTTTGCGTGCGAGTATTTATTGTACTTCTTTTTGTATTTATTTTTTTATTTTTTATGCTTGACATGAGTGTCATTTTTATAGTATTTGAAGGCACTGACATCGGTGGGCTAATCGAAAATAAAATTCAAGATGCGCCTACGATTCACATCGGCGTCGAGACCACGATGAAATACCTGGGTCTGGTCCTCGACAGCCGATGGAATTTCGTGGAGCACTTCCGACGTTTGGCCCCCAAGCTGGAACGGACTGGGGCCGCCTTAAAGCGGCTCTTGCCCAATTTGAGGGGGCCAAACGCCTCCTGCCGGAGGCTTTACGCGGGAGTCGTGCGGTCCATGGCCCTATACGGGGCCCCGGTGTGGGCGCGTTCATTGCGGCGACGAGCCGCTCACTATCTGAACGCGCCCCAAAAGGTGGTAGCCATTCGACTAATCCGGGGGTACCGCACGATCTCGGGCGAGGCGGCAAGCCTCCTTGCCGGACTGCCGCCGTGGGATCTGGAGGCGATAGTCCTCGCGCGCCTGTTCGAGTGGCGCGCGGAGGCACTAAGCCGGGGGGAAACTCCGTTTCCGCAGCAAATTGCGGCGGAGCGGACGGACCTCCGGTGCGATCTCATGGCGGCCTGGAATCAGCGACTGTCGCAACCCAGCTAAGGGCACGCCACGATAGTGGCGGTAAGGCCCCTCTTTGAGGAGTGGCTAGAGAGGCGTCACGGCGCCCTCACCTTCCGCCTGACGCAGGTCCTCACCGGACATGGATGTTTCGGGAGGTTCCTGCACATCATCAGGCGGGAGGAAACGCCCGGGTGTCACCACTGCGCGGATCGCCCAGAGGACACGGTAGAGCACACGGTGCAAACCTGCCCCGCTTGGGCGGAGCACCACCGTGTTCTCGTAGAGGCGATCGGCGGCGGCGACCTCTCGCGCCCGGCCCTGGTGCAAGCCATGATCCGGGGCGAGAGGGAGTGGGAGGCAGTCACCTCCTTCTGCGAAAAAGTTATGCTCGCGAAGGAGGTGGCGGGATGGGAGAGAGTAAGGTCCTCCCGTCCCAGCCGCCGCAGGAGACGCCCCGGGCGTCGGGAGCCACGTGACGACTCCCGGCCACCGTAGGCGCGGGCCTGCGGGCGGTGAGTAATGGGTGACTCACCGTCCGATCAGCACCAGACCCGTGCCGTACGGCGCGTATATGTTCCACGCGCGCCTCAAAGAGATGTCAGCATATGAAGGGGCCCCTTAGGGCCAAGCCTGCCGGGTAAGCGGGATTGTCCGAAAGGGTTACCGCTACCCCGGAACATAAAGGGCTACGGAAGGAACATGGATGGGTTTTAGTCAGTAAGAGTCTGACACTCCCTTCCGCTCCACCCAGAGCGGGAGCAGTCATTGGATGATTTCCCAGCCTTAAAAAAAAAAAAGATGCGCCTACGAAAAGGATATAGTTTTAGAAATTTTAATACGACTTGCGGTAGAATGTTTAAAGTTAGAAACATTTAAGAAAATGCATTATGCCCCCTCCATGTGACTCTTTTTCTCTCTCAATTATAGAATTCGAGTGTGTGAGTGCGAGAATCGAGATTCAATACTGAACTAAACTTAGTTCCTAACGTAGACTTCCGACCGCACACGTTTGTTTCTTAATTGAATCGATCACTTTGCCACAAAGTAAATAAGTGACGAACAACAAAAACAGTCTAAAAATAACATAATTATTATTTGTATCATGCAACGGACATCACCTGTACCATGTGAAGCTAAGTCAGAGGCCCATGGGCAACATAAAAACTCTGACTCCAAGTTAGTCACTAACCATTCGAAGAAAGAAAAACCCTCAGCCAAAACCAGGAATACCGATATAATATAAAAATAAATTAACTCGTGAACCATTGTTTTCATGTACAAAAAATTTAAAACATCGCCTCTTTTCTTAAAGAAAATGTTAGCCTTTTTTTTTTAAGGCTGGGAAATCATCCAATGACTGCTCCCGCTCTGGGTGGAGCGGGAGGGAGTGTCAGACTCTTACTGACTAAAACCCATCCATGTTCCTTCCGTAGCTCTTTATGTTCCGGGGTAGCGGTAACCCTTTCGGACAATCCCGCTTACCCGGCAAAAATGTTAGCCTGTAGGTATTATATTTCATCAAACGTGTTTCATTATCGTAATATTTAGATAAGAGTCGAAAAATAAAAAGTAGGAATACACTTACATAGCTGCAATACCTATTTAGCAGTCTTTTTAGGGTCCCGTGCCTAGACGGTGCCAACGGGTCTCTATTACGAAGGCTCTACTGTCCGGCTGTCTGTTCATACGTCCGTCTGTCACAGGGATGTATCTTTTGAACCGTGATGATAATATCACAGAGGGTATAACAATATGTGGGGTAATGTGGCTTTGATATACGCAGAGGGCATACAACGCTCTCAGAGTTAAATACCACAACACTTTCAGGATGTTGTTAGGACTCCCACGTTACTGTAGGGCATCGGGAAGCACCAGCTTTCAAATAAAGAAAGAATCATCAAAATCGGTTCAACCAGTCGAGAGTTCTGAGGTAAAAAACATGCAAAAAAAACTGTTGAATTGAGAACCTCCTCTTTTTTTTGAAGTCGGTTGAATAAATAATAAACCCGGACAAGAAACAAGTAACAGTGTTTTTTTAATAAAGTATTATTTTTTAATATGTAGTGTTTAAGTGTACACTGCCAACCCCTTGTCATTGTGTACAAAGACGACTAATCAAAGACAGTAGCCATAGTTCTGTCCGCGTATAAAATTTTAACCCGTATCGATTCGTCATGACCCGCTTCTACAGCTCGCATAAAAAGTCAAAGCTATACTGTTGTAACACTAACAAGCGTAAATAAAATCCTTTGGCACTATTGGTACCACTCCAATTCGTAAAAGCCGCGCGCTGTATTTAAAACGTCATAGCTATTGGTTAATCGGATCTTTTGAATATTAATAGAACAATAGCTGGCTAGGTAGACTATGGCCAATTAAAAAAAACATACAAAAGTACTTTAGAAAATGCTCATACAGTTATCCCGATTTTTTAAATTTTCTACCGGTAAGAACATTTTAAAACAAAAATTTCCAATTCGGTTCAGCCGTTCTGAAGTGGTTCGCATACCAACGAACAGTATTTCATTTTTATTTTGTCGACTATCATCAAATTTTGGTTGGACTTCCAGTCCAACGAGATGCACCTGAATAGAGTAGTATCTTACATGGAGCGACTGCCTTTCTGACCTTCACAACCCAATCAGTAACTTGGAAAGACTGGCTGTCAGACTTTCGGGCTTCTGACTACCCGTAACGACTTTTAAAGATCCACAGAAACTAAACACGCTTAATCTCAGCAATCTAAATATAAAAGCGGCAACAGTTTCTCGGGAGGATTTGTTAGAAAATCAAAGCAATTTACGCTCGTCAAGGGGAGACTGCGGCTGACACGCCCATTTGTCTCGAGAAGTGGGACTGCCAACCGAACGTTCGACGGTATTTTGCGAAATGAGAAAGCTTTGAGACAGGATAACACCGGTTTAAGTGGAGGTTACCTAATGGCTGCGAAATATGTCGCAGCTTTTAGAATAAATCGATAAATCGCTCGAGCGGAGCAGCGTAACTTTTTGTGAGGAATGCGTGAGATTGAGTGGATTAAGATATCGGCTTATTAGGGGAATGGATTGAGCGCCTAACAACAAATATCATTTTGCTTTTTTTGTTTTGTTTGGAGTAAAGAATGGAATCTGTGATTGGAGTGCGAGCATTGAATAGAGTGACGTACGCAAATGTGAGAATTTGCAGCTAATCTGGCTAGGCTAATCAAACCTAAAATAATTGAGAAGTAGGTTTTCCCTTTCATATTAAAATTGCCTCAAATTAATAAAAAATCGTTGCCACTGATTTGTTTTGGAGGAGCTCAGGGCTAAGTAATAACAGCCACACGGGCCGATCCATAAGTTAAGCTACGCTTGAGGGGGTTAGTCCGTGGATGGATGGCCTACTTTATGTATCGACACTCCTCCTTGCCTCGAAAAGCACGTTAGGCCGTTGGTCCCGGCTGTCAATCGTGGATCTTTGACCGTTACTGGTCGTCAGAAGCCCAAAAGTCTGACAACCAGTCTCACCAAGGGTATCGTATTGCACAGTTATTGGGTTGTGGAGGTCAGATAATGAGTTATAAGTATTGAATTTCTAAATTTGATCATCTATTTTTGCTTTTGACTGTATCATGTAAAATACTGGTATTCAGCTGCATCCGGATAGACTTGAAGCCAACCCCTGCATAGTAGGGAAATGGCTAGGTAAATTGATTTCGTTGACACTGCTTTAACACAACATAGCAGCTTTGAAATTTCAGGTAGGTATCTGATATCCGATACTTGTGTACGAAACCTGTTGTAATTGATACAAAATTACAAGCTATACGATTACGAGATGACGAAGTGCGATTGAGGGTAGGAAATCAGAGGCTACTCCGCTTGTACCTACTCATAGTTTTGTCACTACTTAAAAAACTCACGTCTTTCTCCGATGGTGATGGGCAGGAACTACAAAATGCCAATAGTTATAAACACTAATAATATTGCAATGGCGAAAGTTTAGGAGAGTGTGTATGTGTTTGTTAATTCTTCACGCAAAAACTACAAAATCGATCTGGATTGAATTTGGCACATAGATAGATTATGACGTGTATTAACACATTACTTATACATACTTTCTCTCCCGTTAATACGTTCCCGTGAGATAGTTTTCGACATCCATATGGGCGAAGCCGCAGTAGAAGAAACTAGTGGTTTATGCAATTGGTCATACACTCGTATAAAAAAATAATGTTAGTCTTTTTTTTTGAAGGTTGGGTAATCATCCAATGACTTCTCCCGCTCTGGGTGGAGCGGAAGAGAGTGTCAGACTCTTACTGACTAAAACCCATCCAAGTTCCTTCTTTAACCCTTTATGTTCCGGGGTAATGGTAACCCTTTTTTTTTAAGGCTGGGAAGTCATCAAATGACTGCTCCCGAACATAATGTTAGTCTAAGTATTCTTTTCAAAATCTTACATTTTTATTTTTCTCATTTAAAAATTTATAGCGCTCCCGGCTATGTCTCGTACAATTCATGACTAGTTACTAAATTGCGTGCTAGGCTTGAAAATCGGGCAAGAAATCGATATTCACATAAATCAAGCGCCCAATTGAGATACGGTACTCAATATATCAAATCTAAGACATTCCAACTTACAATATTTGAAATGTCGTTGTAATTCACGAGCCATTTAAAACTGACACCTTGATATCTTAAGTAACCAGTACTATCCCATTAAAATAGTACTACGAGTGTATAATATATATACTTATATTATTAATATTATAAAGCTGAAGAGTTTGTTTGTTTGAACACGCTAATCTAACGGTTGCAATTGAATAAAATCTTTTTGTGTAGGATAGTCCATTTATCGGGAAAGTTTATAGGGTATACAGGGTGTAACCGAAAGGGCATATACGTACAATAGGATATTGTACGTATTGTTATTCTCCTTTTTGTTATGATTTTGTTAGCTATAAGTCCTCCATGTACTAAATAAATAAATATGCTACAGACCACCAAACTGAACAACTTTTACTTTAGAACCAACTCCGAAATCGTGAAAAAAAAATCAGCTGTATATAACATAACATCACGCTACGCGCTACCAATAGGTGCGGAACACAAATTTAAAATGTTGCTAAAACAGGAATAATTATTCATTTTTTAGAACTTCTGTTGCGTGCGCTGTGTAAACGGTTCAAGTTACGCAAATATCACGTATGATGAAATTGTTCCTCTTTAAAAGTTCAGAATAAAAAAGTCCGCAACAGCTTATGTATAGACTTTTAAGACAGACTCACTATAACTATCTTTGTGGTAATTATTTTTTTTCAAAATTAATGCATTTTTTGCGAAGGAGTTTTATGACCATAATATTAATCATTATCCAAATAAATAGTCATCACAAGTATTTAAATATAAACCAAATTTTATTGTCCTTGACTTCACTTGATTTCAATCAACATCTTATGAGATATCTAAATCATTCTCTCTCTTGAGGTGACGCAGATGAAGTTGCGCGGGTCAGCTAATTATATTACAAACGTGAAAGTTTGTGAGGATGTATGAATGTTTGTTAGTCTTTCGCGCAAAAACTACTCAACGGATCTGGGTAAAATTTGGTACTTTTTATCCCGGTAGTAGAAGCTGGCATATACCCGTATGGTAAGCGATACGGGCGAAGCCGCTGACAGAAGCAAGTATGACCATCTATGCTAATAAACACAATCATAAAAATCGAAATGCCAAGTCATTTTTTATCGACAGATTCTATCAATATACTTAATTAAGGCTACTTCCCGGAAACCTACTTCGAACATTACATAAATTATTCACGGCCTATTGGACCACTTAACCCACAATTTGAACTAAAATCCTTTTGAAGAAACATTAGCGTTTACTAATTCATTTTTGTTATGAATAATTGAAGTTGTATTCACTTTATTACCAAGCTGGGGTTTTATTAGGTAGGGAATAACGACAAACGATCTCAACTTATCGAATCAGGGCAGTACACAAATAATGTCCAATTGACAGAGTGCAAACCACGAGTTTTATGTAAAGGGGTTGAAAGACACACTTCACTGCACACTGGAGTCAATGGTCACAGAGACATCAAGTTAGGGACATTGTTATTACAGATAATCATCAAATCGAAACATATCAACGTTCCTCAGAAAAAATAATACTAATGGTAGCAGTACTTTCAACGACGAGTCGAAAATTACTTCTATGTATACGTATATGACGGCACAGGATCAGACATATTGTAAAATAGATAGAAGACGTTAGGTTAACAGTAAGAAATAGAATTATTTGATCAATGAATTTTACAGCTACTCACTTAATCAGTTTTCAGGGAATAATTAATTCAACACCTTATAATAATAGCCACGACACCTCAGTAATACAGTAACAGCTTAGTTCACACAAAATAGCAAGAATGTACAGAGAGGCAGAGTAACAATAATTAAGAGCAATACAACCTGTGCACCGGGCAACGCCTGTAGTCAGAATGCCGTTTTACCGCCGTGCGGCCCCTTTTATACGCAGTGCTACGACGTAGCGCATACTAACTCCGCCCCGTAGCAAGGAGGCGGGAGAATGACGCAGCGCGCTACGGTGCTACGGCGCCACCGCGTGTTGTTTATAATGCGACGCCGACACGGCCATGCTGACGTGCGGACGTCCTCGTACGCTTAGCTTATAATGTCATATCTAGAACAGAAAACTGATTAGGCACCGTTTGGTCATCCTGCTATATTTTTTTTTTTTTTTTTTTTTTTGCCCGGTCTTCTTAGACCCTTCAAAGTAATCCCTTCAGAGTAATAATCTGGTCCGGTCTATCGACCCTTCAGAATTATTACTGCTTGGTCATACATGACCCTTCAAGGCTTGTTTCTTGGTCCGGTCAACTTTTGACCCTACAAGATGAGCTCCTTTTTTTCCTTTTTTTTTTTTTCTTTTTTTTTTGAACTGGTAGATATAGTGTCACTTTTAGCAGACATGGTATCACTATTGACAGAGATAGTATCACTATTATCAGACTGAATATCATCATTGCTAATCTGGTGCCTAGTCTCATGAACCTCTGTGTTATTATTCGCCGACACGTCATCCTCATCATAATTTTCCGAAAAGAATGACTGACCACGTGGTACTTCTCGCAAGTTTTCGTGAGAGTATTTGTAGACTATTGTTTCCATTAATGTGTTTTAATTCGTACCTATCATTTTCCAAAATAGCGGTTATTTTAAAGGGGCCTTTGTATTTACGGTCTAATTTCGTTTGGTGTCTTTCCTCGCATTTAACAAAGACAAACAACCAAAGACAAAGTCACCTACTGAAAAAGGTTTTACTATAGCTTTACCCCTGTTAAATCGACTTATGTCATATTGGGCCAGCCTTTTTATACTAGCAGAAGCATCGGATCGAATGGTTTCGAGGTTTAACCTGTCTTCATCAGGATGATGGGTAGATACTCTTGATATCCCTAATGAACTACTCTTAATACCAAACATTAATTCCAAGGGCGTGAACCCTGTAACTCTACAACGAGTACTATTGAGAGCCAATTGGATATCGCCTACATGATGTTGCCATAAGCTATCGGTATCTGTGTCAGCATACTTTTCAAGGTCCTCATGACACGCTTGACCTGGCCATTGGCCCTACTGGAACCAGTGGCTATTAAATGTAAATCAATACGATTATCTTTGCAAAATTCTTAAATTCAGTATTGTCGTATGACCTACCACGATCTGCAACTATTCTTTTAGGAGCGCCAAA
The DNA here is from genome assembly GCA_951799385.1 of Hyppa rectilinea. Classification (NCBI taxonomy): domain Eukaryota; kingdom Metazoa; phylum Arthropoda; class Insecta; order Lepidoptera; family Noctuidae; genus Hyppa; species Hyppa rectilinea. The sequence goes on along the minus strand of OX637307.1, from coordinate 1,694,429 downwards.
CAAGTTCAATGCATTTTTAAGTGATTTAATAGCATCTGATGCATTTAGGGTTAAGGTATGTTCTAACAAGACGAATTTTGTAAAACCGTCAATAATCACGGAACAATACTCCTTACGCTCGCTTTTTCCGCTGAGTTTGCCAGTTAAATCTAAATGAATTGTATGCCATGGAACGGCCAATTTAGGGTTTGGATGTAGACGGACCTTTGGAAGTTTTACAAACGACGCATGAATCTACAAATAGATCGTATAATTTATCTAGTGTTTTTTTCATAACCAAGGTGTTTAATTTAGCTGTGTACGTGATTAATCATTGACTAGGTTAAAGAGTGTGGCAATATTGGTAACCATTTAGTGGTTTTATTACGTTCGATTTTACTATAAAGTACGCCCTGTTTAATATCGCATGTGTGTGACATTTCAGATGGCAAGTCATTTGAACGGAATTTAGAAATAATGTCTGATATTTCAGAATCACGTTGTTGTTCCTCAGATAACCAACTTCTCTCCAGTTCAGATAAATTTACAATTTTAGCTGGCTTATGAGTAAAAGATGGGTCAGCATGATTACGTGAAAGGAAATCTGCATGTGCCATATTTTTCCCCTCCTTATAGATGATATCAAAGATCTGTGTCAATCGAATTAATGTCAACAGGCATTTCTAATTTAGAGCTAGGACATGACATTTTGTTTTTTTTTGGAAAAAGTTAAGGCATCGTTACTAACCACAACGGATATTCCTTGCCTCAAAATATCGCGACCTAATAATATGTTTTCATTGAGACATTCATCAGGCAATATGCAATGATATGTAACATCGAGAAGACAGTTTTGTACCAAGGTTGGACTTTTTATTTGGAGGGAGCAATTAACGTTATTAGAACCAACTCCCTTTAAACTTGTTAATGAAATTTTTCACCAGTAATAAGATCACAGTTACTTTCTTTCATAAGGCTACACTCGGATATGAAAGGAAATTGCATACTGGGTGTCATGTGGCGAGGTGTCATATTATCTGATATTTTTTTTTTTTTTTATAGATTCCATACTAGCCGAAAAAAAAACGACATTTGTTCCTGCAATAAATTGCCGGCAGTCCCAGATATAGGTGGGAGTGGGTCTGATCCCACTTCTGATGACGGCACAGGATCAGACATATTGTAAAATAGATAGAAGACGTTAGGTTAACAGTAAGAAATAGAATTATTTGATCAATGAATTTTACAGCTACTCACTTAATCAGTTTTCAGGGAATAATTAATTCAACACCTTATAATAATAGCCACGACACCTCAGTAATACAGTAACAGCTTAGTTCACACAAAATAGCAAGAATGTACAGAGAGGCAGAGTAACAATAATTAAGAGCAATACAACCTGTGCACCGGGCAACGCCTGTAGTCAGAATGCCGTTTTACCGCCGTGCGGCCCCTTTTATACGCAGTGCTACGACGTAGCGCATACTAACTCCGCCCCGTAGCAAGGAGGCGGGAGAATGACGCAGCGCGCTACGGTGCTACGGCGCCACCGCGTGTTGTTTATAATGCGACGCCGACATATATATACAGAGTTGATACGACAGAGGGGCTTTCCTTTAAACAGCTTATACTAGGGCCCATTTTCAAGCTCTGTACCAAAAATTAAATAGGAACAGTAGTTTACTCGCAAATGTTTTTTTAAGTTTTTGCCCCGTTTGAACACGATGTATCTTTTCTAACAGCGCTCCGGCGTGCGCGCGTCGGTGCCGCTGCGTTACAAGGTCAGTTTTTATTTACAAAGGGTGGTTGCGTTTTACTCTGATTTGTAAGCTATTTAGTTTGTTTGAAAAAATAAAAACCTCATTTTTGGTGCTTTTTATTTTTATACCGTACCGAGTTAATACTAAACACGTAATAAACCACTTTATTGAATAATTACATATTTACATTTTAAATCTAAATATTCACTATAATATGTACAGAAATAATATGTAAAATAATCAAAGAGCATCAAAAAATTCGTCCACATCGCTGTCAACACGAAAAGTTCCCAAAAGGCTGGCAGCATTGCCGCGTTGTATGGCAATGCTGATTCTTTGACCAAAATATAGGCCAGCCCTCTGGTCACGTGAAGAGTCGATCAACCGCTTGGCGATATCTCGAAAAACGTAGTGGGCACTCGGACCCCATGGCCCTAGTGTTTCAACCGCAAACGGCTCGAACATGTAAGTCCCAACAAGGTTGGAGTATTTGCGCCGTTTGAGGTTTTCTGCACCAGCAGCGGCTGCTCCAGCACAGCCCGCCGTACTAGGAAGATGGGATGGCGCAAGGGTGTCGACACACGTTGCATCCCACATCAAAGGCCTACCTACCTTCCAAGGCATCAGTGTCACTCCGTCTGGTCTCTTCCCATCGTCGCGTGCCAAGCGCTTGGGTTCTAAAACAGCTGGCACTTCGGCGGTGACCAAGAGCACGACGGATGATGTCATTGATGCTGGCGTGCCGTGCCAACCGGCCAGCACTCTTACTGCAGGATAAGCCATGGTGTCCGAGGCAGTCGACATCTTCACCGCATTGGCAGCGATGCGGAGCCACGCAAGGAGCGCCCAGACGCAGACAGGTAGCGACCCGGAAGGTGGTGTCACACAGCATGGTACCTATGTTGGGTGACGGTAGCGCCTGAAGCCAGAGGCCCGACTCCCACTCACCCACAGCCAGCAGGCGGGCACGCTCAGCAGTATTGGTGGACGTATTAATAAGATTATTCCGTACCAACCTGCAGAGCGGCTCATCCCACTGCCTCTGGGAAGATGGATTCACGGGCCGATCTGTGTTTGGGCAAGCCATTTTCCAAGCGTTCACTGCGTCGGTCAAGCACGGCACTTCAGAATCAACCAGGGAAGGTGCTAAAACTTTCCCGATCAACTTTTCAGTGCTGTGGACAGAGGACAGGAATGCCGGTAAGCTAATGCTGTTAATTTTGCGGACACCGAGGCCGCCAAAACGAATGGGCAGTGTGGCTTGCAGCCACGCTCGGTCGTCCAAGGCCACATTTAAAATAGATGTTAATGTGCTGCGAATAATTTGGTCAATTTTGTCCAAGAGATGAGGTTGCTTCCATAAAGGGGAAGCACGTAGAAAGTATAAAAATTTGGGCCAAAACAACAGTATCTGATCAGGGTGAATGCGGAATGGAAATTAATTTTGGAAAGTCTGTCTGAAATGTCGTTGAAGTTTTTGATTTTTTCTTCGATGAAAGGAGAAAAGCTGTCTTCCAAAACTGGGGAACCTAGGAGGTGAAGTGAACTTTTTTCTAAAATTTTGATTTGTGGAGCTATTGCATTAAATTTTTCTAGGGTCAACTAAGGAAGCTACATGGGTTTTAGTCAGTAATAGTCTAACACTCCCTTCCGCTCCATTCAAAGAGCGGGAGGGGGTCATTTGATGATTACCTACTCTCAACAAAAAAAAAGGACCTCAAGCGCAGTTGTACCGCTGCCGAACACTGTACCAACGAAGAACCTCTAGGTACTTTTACTATAATCTAGTTACCCTATAGACGTTTAATTTAGTTCATCAACTACTGAAAAATATCGCAAGTTTTATCGGTCACAATTCGGCAATTCCACTAATTTGTAGCACCATCCAGCGTATCGTAAAGTACATAGGCAGGTACCATATATCCGGGGCGAGCCAATGTGCGGGTTTCGTCACGGTGCTCTGACTTCCCGAATGAGGCGATTCGCCCAGCATAATGATGATTATTATTGTTCAGAATGTTTCTGACTGGTCACTTGGTATTAATGTTATGTGTAAAGTTAAAGACCGTATCTTAGAATAAATAAATATTTGTACGCCATATTATGATGGCAGGATATGCTGGAACCAGTATTTGTAACATCTTTTGTACTATATTCTGACAAATAAACATATTTGATCTGATTTGAGAAAGAAAGCGCTTCTATCTATCAAACTAATAAGTTTCGCGAGTAAAATTGGAAGAATAAAAATAATATGTACGTTGTTAAATAAAATTATTTTTAAATAAAAAACAAAAACCGACTTCAAAACCTTAATAAACACTAAAAACTTAAAAATAATATTAAATTGAATAAGTACAATCAAGAATTATTAACCTAAATAACCTTACCTAAATTTTATCTACACTATATTTTACAATTTAAAAATTTTTGGAGTCGGTGCCAAGCCATGTGCATCTAATATGACCATAAAATATTTTCCCTTAATTTTTATTACAATAGCTTACGAGAGTAAATTAATTTCATATGATTAGGTACAGATTTTTTTACAAAGCTGTTAAAAATTTTAGTCAGTGCTCGATAGATGGCATTGTACCGTTTTCAAAACAACTCTGTCTTCTTCAGTTGATATTCTGTTTTGTGTTGTAATTTTTTTTTTCAGTTTGTTTTGTTTTTTTGCTGCTATTGTTCTTTTTTTTTAGGTTAATATTTTGTGAGTGCAGGCTTGGCACCGACTCCAAAAATTTTTAAATTGTAAAATAAAGTGTAGATAAAATTTAGGTAAGGTTATTTAGGTTAATAATTCTTGATTGTACTTATTCAATTTAATATTATTTTTAAGTTTTTAGTGTTTATTAAGGTTTTGAAGTCGGTTTTTGTTTTTTATTTAAAAATAATTTTATTTTCTAGTTTTTAGTTTAAGTTTGTACATAGTTCATAGTTTTGGAGTTTCTTTTTCAATTTTTTAAACTAGAAAGAAAATTCATTTTGTTTAATATGGGTAGGCCTACTAAACGCGCTGCTCAAATGAGACAACGCCGTTTGGAAGAAAGTAACGACGAAAGGAAAGAACGTTTAAAGAAAAGAAGGGAAAGAAATACTAGAAACATTTCAAATGAAAGTGATGAGCAGCGAGCGTATAGACTTTCTCAGAAGAGAGCAAACACGAAATTATCAAGGTTTAATGAAAGTCCAGAAAGTCGTGCTCAGCGGCTCAGTTTGATTCGTGAAAGATTATCAAACGAGACTCAAGAGCAACATTCTCATCGTCTTGATTTAATTCATGAACGTTTGTCTCACGAGACCGAGGGAGGAGCAACGTGCTCATCGTGTCGGTTTAATTCATGAACGCTTGTCTCACGAGACCGAGGAGCAACGTTCTTATCGTCTCGGTTTGATTCAGGAGCGCTTATCACACGAAACCGAGGAGTAAAGTTACCGTCGTCTACACGTGCAATACGAGCGTCTATCCAATGAATCTGCCGAATCCAGAGCGACTCGATTAGATATTATGCGACACGCTAGTCGTAATCGTAGGGAGGTATCATCAGTAAATGATTTTAAACAGGCTATTAACATTTTCGCTGACATGCCATGCTATTTGTTATAAAGCTTACAGTACGTTAATACCCGAAAAATTGGTGCGTCTGGGTAAAATCGTAACATGCTCTCGCTGTCAAAACAATATAAGGAAACGAAAAATTTCACCAGCAGCTTTCTGGAATAAAATGACAGTCGCGACTGTACCTCAGGAGCTAACTAATTTTCCAAAATTGGAAGAACAATTTTTTTGCCGTGTTGTGCCGTTTCTTAAAATAATGAAGCTACAAAACCGTTTCTCTCAAGATTGGTTCAAGGGACAAGTTACACATACACAACATATCTACAACTGTAAAAAAAATAAGATGTAACAATGATAAATTACACCTTTACTGTATTATTGTTACAATTTTAAAGCGCCCTTAAAAGTGAACTGGCGTAATATTATGTTATGGTATGTCGTAAACTATGCATACACAAGCAATCGCAGCAATCGCGAGGCATGTGCTGTCGTTTTTTGAAGATTTCTATCGTCTATGGTTAGTCCATCACCTCCTGACATCACGAGATCAAAATGACAAACGCCCTTTCAAACATCATAATAATAAGTTACTAAATCAGACGATGCCTTCTCCTTACTGTTAAGGCGTTGTACCTTCCCTAATCAGCTCAGCTACATGAGGTGATAATTAACATACGCAAGTACTTAAATTACTTCATAAAATTGGCGAAAAACGGTGTGTAAGCCCATAAAATTTGAGGGTTGCCCTCAATTTCTCCAGGATCCAATCATCAGATCTTAACTTGGTGACTATGGAACCACTTCAGAAGTATCTCCTTTCGAACAAAAAAAGAATTTTGAAAATCGGTCCACAATTGGCGGAGTAATCGCGTAACAAACAAACAAAAAAAAAAAAAAACATACCGTCGAATTGATAACCTCCTCCTTTTTTGAAGTCGGTTAAAAAAAAAGAAATAGGTACTCTATTGAAAATATGTTTTTAATCAAATCAATACGAAAAAGAATTATGTAAGTCATTTTTGCTAAATTAATATTAAATTATAATATTGGCTATGTATCTCGCGTAGAAAGTGACGACTAATAGAGAAGTATGGAAGAAAAAGACATGTTGTGCCGACCCCAAATAAATTGGGATTAGGGCAGGAGAATGATGATGATCTCACGTAGAAGGTAAATTACTTCCTACAATTTTATTAAAGTATTATTTTTGTACGAATTATAAGTCTACTCCCCTATTAAATTAAAGAGGCAAAATTAGAGACGTGTTAACTTCCTGAAAACCGTATACCTACCTGCATTATCCGTAATAAAGAATCTCTCAATCGCCTTCACCAAGGAACCACAAGACCCTCACCCCATTACCCTCAATTTCAGTAACAGATGTAGTGCGTAGACACGCGGAACCAATTTACGCAGAGTTTACGCAGAGTCTGCGCGGAGTCGGGTAGTATCGTTTGATATCTGTGTACACAGGCTGAAGCTTTCAACGCCGGCAAACAAATGAGGCTGTCAACCACAGGTGCGTCTTTGCCGTCGCGTGCGTTCACGTAACGAATTTTCGCGTAATTCCTAAGGACTGCGACACACTGGCGTGACGATGAAAAAAGTTTAGAACATTTTTTTTAGAGCCAAGTGCTCTGTACTTTATTTGGAAAGTTTTATGTATGTAGGTTTGATTTTGACGGTTTGATACTGTCAAATTAATGCTAGAGAGAACACAGTAATTACAAGATAAGAATATAAAAAGTTATTAATCACTAGCTTTTGCCAGCGGCTTCGCCCGCGTGTATGTAGGAAATTATCCCATGAGAACCTTACATTTTTCCGGGATAAAAAGTAGCTTACAGGCTAATTCAGACTACAATCTATCTTTGTGCTAAGTTTCATCCAGATCCGTTAGGTAGTTTTTAAGTTTATTCGTTAAAAACATACATACATTAATATTACAATAAGCATTTTTTTACCGCCTGCGACACAGGTATATCCTAGTGCAGGCATATTTTTAACATTATACCAATTGGTATTTTATAAGTTTTTATTTTTGTATTCTGCCACTTTACTTTTTTGAATAAATTATTATTATACAAATCTTTCCTATTTACAATATTAGTATAGATTCTTGTAGACAAAAGCTTGTTCTCATGTAACGGAAGTATTACAGTACTATTTTGTAAACATCTCACCGCTAAACATGAGCTATCAGTAGTGTCAATTTCTAGCACCACGGGGAATGATATCTCACTTCACTTAAGGTATTCTCAGTGTCGTTCTTACAGAATAGACCCGGTACTTGAACTATGTACAAAATAAATGATAAAATTATCGTATAGTCCGAAGGTTGACGATTCACTTCGAAAGCCCAAGTATCAAGTCATCAAGTATCAAGTACCCCAATGATTTTGCAATTTCATATTGCTTCTTCATATTGTTTAGAGACTAGATTTTGACAACGGTTTCCCCTTGTGGTGCGAAAAAAAATTAATAATATAATAGCCTTTTATTCAGATCAATTATATGAAAAAAAAACACAATACATAAAAACTCAAATCTTAAACTAATAATTTCAATCAATTATTTGAAAGTGAACCTTGTGCTTTTGTTATAAAGTTAAAAATTATTGAAGAAATTTGACAGATTAGGGTAACTTGATGTGCTGGCTTCTGTACAATGTCATGTTAAAATTACTGTTGTAAAACCATGATAGTACACATTTTTATAAACAAAACAACTAATGATAATTATCATATATCAACAATAAACACATAAATATCTTGGTGATTACATACTAAGATAATTAATGGGTACATAACGAGATAGTATCGAAACAATCATAATTATTACTTTCATACATGTCTTTGAAGTTTTAACTGTTAATGTATAACATTTTCGGTCATTACGTTCCTTCTAAATTCGTCGGTTAGACATTGTATTGTATTACGGGTTTAAGTTTTTAATAATATTGAAAGTACTGTCTGATGAACTAAAATACTTGCCTTAAAATAAAATTAGATTACAAGACAATAGTTCGAAGTTGAGAACTTGACAAACTTTAGCAGTCAGTCAGGTATTATATGAACAGAGGCCAGCACATTATGTTACCCCAATCTGTAAAATTTCTTTGATAGTTTTTCAACTATATTTCAAAGGCATAAGGTTCATTTTCAATTGAAAAAATATGACAGTTCGGGATAGGATGATGTGCTGGCGTCTGTAAATACTAATTCCATGACATTAGCATTAGGTTATTTTTTTTACGTTTTATGCAAAGACGTTTTGATTTAACTGCCTCGTTCGTCTAGTGGTCGCTAGCACTGCTGCTAAGCATGACGTCTTGAGTTGAATTCCCAGGTTGGCTAGAGTGTTATTGGAATTTTCTTTTAGGAAATTCTCAGTAGTATACTCCGGGTATGGACTTGTGCCCGGTTGATGTCAATAGGATCGCCCTATTGGGACATGGGAGTTAAACATAACTGGTGTTATGTCATTAGGGCAATATTCAATTGGTACACTTTGCCTAACCCTTCTGGGAAACCAAGGGTGTTGTTGCATTATGTAATTTTGATTTTTGTTTCCTTTGATAAGTACCAAAAGCTAGTAAGTATAGTTTAACAAGTTCTAAACTTCAAATTTTAAATTTAGAAACCGAAGGTGGGTCCCACGTTCCTCTTAATTAAAATTAAACTTTTGTCAAGGCACTTGAAATAGCTATGATCCCTGAAAGTCATAGGCAACTAACCTACATAACGTAGGTATACAAATACTGAGTTCTACTTTCGATTCAGAGATTTGAGTTTCCGAGAAACTGGAAACAGAATGAAGAACCTTTGGTTCAGCCGAACAATGAGATCATAACTTCTTTTTGATAAAATAACGTTACGTTTTCTATGATAAAACCTCAAGAATATACTATCTTTTCTCGTGAAGAGAATATGAAAAAAAACATCTAAGCCTCTCGACTATAAACCATGTACCTGTACATCTTAATTCATGGTAACGAAAGCCACGAAATATGAAGGCACAAAATCATAGTTTTCAGATATCTTTATATACATATTTTTTCTTAAAAAAAATATGAATCCCATTCTCTAAAATATTCTTGAATCAATTCCCAGAGATAGAACTGATTCAAGAATGTTTCGTATTGGAAAATTAACTGTAGGCATTATAAAAATCTGTTCCAAAGAATCAAAATAACTTAGCCACTGCTTCAACAATACTGTACTTAACCCTATCCCCCACCCCCCATGGGCAGCATAAAATCTCTGACACCAGGTTAGTCACTAACCACACGAAAAGAAGAATAACAGTCACCGTCAAAATAAACACTACAAGTTAGTAGTATTTATAAAGCGTATTCAAAATATTTGGAGTCTGTGGCGACATCTACCCAGCCACATAGGAGCTACAGTGATAGCGAGCGAAGTGTCAAAAAGCTGACATGTGATGACACATAAAATCCTACATGGCGCAAGCAGAGTTTACTACGCGATCTAACACATACTTAGCCCCGACTAAGAGATTTCGGGGCAGTAGCCAGCCAGACGCAACACCTGTCTGGTTGGAGGATCCTCCCTTTTCAATGGAGGGACTTTCCACCCTGTTCCTCCATCGCCACAAATTTTTGGCTTAATACGAAGTAACTCCATGACTCCCCATCTCTGACTTTCTCCCACAAAGCCTGCAGTGTGTCCCCACCCCAACCTAACTTAATTGACACTGTCTCGTAGCCGTCATGTTGGTACATAAGTAATTAATTACTTCAATAGTAATGCTGCGTTTATTTCTCAGGTTATATACGAACGTATTAAGCTTGAGTGTTTCGCCTTAAATTAATTCGTAACCTGAACAATTTCTGCGTATATCAGTGTCGACTTCGTCGTGGTTTGTATTGTAGAGGAAAGCTCAATTTCAGTTGATAAAATATTCTATAAATGATATAGTATAAATCAAATTAAAACTTAATATAATATTATGGCGCTTCGATCGAGGTGGCTCTAGAGAAAGATGTCTAGAAGGATTTGGGGGAGGGTTTTGTTCAGCAGTGGGACAGTCTTCTTCTTCGTCTGTTCGTGTGGTTAGTAACTAACCTGGTGTCAGAGTTTTAATGCTGCCCATGGGCCTCTGACTTAGCATCACATGCTGTTGAGAAAATATCTTTCAGGCATGCCGGTTTCCTCACGATGTTTTCCTTCACCGATTTTAAGCAAGTGATAATAATAATTATACAATACGCACATGAATCCGAAAAATCAGGACAGTGTTGGGCTAAGTAAAAAAAAAGGTGCTTGGGAGGTTGCAACTGGATAAGATTTACCGAGAATCGAGCTACTGGAAATGCCTATGTCCAGCAATGGACTGCTATAGGCTGATATGATGATTATGATGGAAGGTTTTAGTCCCATTTACCAATACTTATAAGCGCACAAATATCTGTTGCGAGCATGTTGCGACAAACATAATAATATAAGACAAGAAAACCAACATTGTTAGTTGTTTAATCGTGTTCACTGTCTGTTCCCTTTTTATTCCCAAAAAAAACATTAAACTGAAGTACGAAAGTAACAACTAACCCCGCTATCATGATGACTCATTGAGTTCACGGCTCTACGGGGAAAAACTAATTTCCATCAAAATAATAAAAAAAAGAAAAAACTTGACAAAAATTCCAATTACGCCTCCCTCCATTGAATTTAATGAAATCTCCACAATTGTCTCAACACTGCACAGGTGTATTTTTGTTTAATAAACCTTAGAAAAAGGTCACCCTGTTATCGGGGGTCGCGGACAAAGGACGGTGACCCATTCCACTTGCCTTAAGATAAAAAGAGAAAGTGGATTAAACGCATAGATAGCCGCCACCCATAAAGAGATTCCACTCAGTGATAACACTGAGAAGACGCGGGCGAGCACTGTGTTTGCTATCTAAAAAAGGTTTTGCTCCAATGTATTTTTATGCAGGTGCCTATTAAGATAAATTTTACGGTAGCCCATCTTATTTTTGAGGCTCTAAAGTGTAGACTTCTTGAATAATATTATGCTGAGAGAAAGGTTTAAACAAAGATACTGTATAACACAGTTTTTAGGTTAAACAGCTAAAAAGTAAAGGTCACGCTATGTTTATCTGCTATATTTAATCAAAGGTTATTTTTTTTGTCGTCAAACATTTTTGAGACAATGTAACCTTGTCAATAGTGTGTCGGTACTGTGTAAGTAGTACTTACACAGTACCGACACACTATTGACAAGTTGGTTATTTTACAGAATTGGGCCCCAAAGGTTACATCAATAGATTAATCATTGACTTACCACTGTAGTACCATTGAGATGTCATGGTAAGACTTTTGTAATAATTGGTAGTCTGCTCCACGATAAAGTGTCAATGTCATCGTGATGGCCAAAGTTAAGGTAGTCCGTAAATAATTATATTATCATCACCTCTCTAGCCTTTTACCAACTACGTTGAGGTCGGCTTCCGGTCTAACCGGACGCAGCTGAAAAAAACAGTATTTTAAATGGACTGCATATCTGACCTCCACAACCCAGTAACTGGGCAATACGATACCCCTTGGTAAGACTGGCTGTCAGATTTTCGGGCTTCTGACGACCCGAAACGACGACGAACAATTCGAACACATGGCAACTGTAATAAATGTAGTCTACTGTTACTCAAATAAAAATATAGCGCAAAAGTAACTAGACAGTTAAAGTGTTACAGAAAAAATACGTATTCCGAACCCAAGCGAACATACATTCGAGAACATTTTTCAAATCGAAACGAAAACGAAACAAATCGTTTTTTTTACATAATTTCATCTATCTTTAACCAAAATTAAATGCTCTTTTGCTGCGTAGACGCATGACTTCAGGATGGCTAGACTGTTTTGCCTATTTTATGTTTTAAAATTTGCCACTTTCGTTCGGAAAAAATAAACGTCTTGTTATGTATGAATTATTAAAATTTAAACAAGACAGCGTCTGTTGGGTAAACTGGTTACAAATAAAAGTCAAAGATATGCTCCATTAAAGATTCGGAGATCCCAACACTAAGAAACATATTCTAAATCTATACTAATATTATGAAGCTTGTTTGTTTGAACGTGGTAATCTCTGGAACTAGTAGTCCGAATTGAAAGATTCTTTCTGTGTTGGATAGTCCATTTATCGAGTAATAGGCTATAAAACATCACGCTACGACTAATAGGAGCCGAGCAGCGTGTGAAACCTTGCGGGAGCAGTAATTTATAAGAAGTCGTACATACAATCACGTTTTCCAAATACAAATCAATCACAGAGGAGTATAAAGAAACTGGATTATTTAAAATTCACATAGATATTGAAGCTTTCATTCCATTGTTAGTGAATTCCAGACTCCAATATTTTTGCTGAGTGCGCATTAAATTTCGTATTCTCTCTTGAGGCCGCGACGCAATTATTCGCCTTCAAAATGCAGCTCCCTGCATAGAACTTGCAATGCATTTCAGCATTTCCCCGATTCAATAATGCAGACAAAAGATATCTGCTTGCATTAATTGAACTTTTTATTCAGAGTATTCTTTTTTTGTTTTTGCATGTTTCCGTGGAATATATCACTCATTCCCTTTTGTTGATACGAATTTCAGTATTCATAACATAAATTAAATACAGTGTTCAAATATTGCGGATTTTGGATTTTAATTGGTAAATTTGGGTTTATAACACGTTGGTGTTTATGAATTCGCAATGGTTCATGGAAATCAATCATATTTTTATTAAAAATATGGTGCTGAAATTTTTAATTTTTATTAAAAACAGAAAACTCGTTACATCATTGTGGAAATCTCTTTTAGTTGGAATCACGTTAATAAAATAAAGTATATCTTCGAAAAAAAATTGGTCGTCTTTTACCATCGCCCTCCCGACCCCTCCCGCTCTGAGTGGAGCGTAAAGCAGTGTCAGACTCTTACTGAGTAAAACCTATCCATGTTCCTTCCTTAGCCCCTTATGTTTCGGGGTAGCGGTAACCCTTTCAGACAATCCTGCCGACCAGTTGTATTAACACTGATCTATTATTGTTAGTTCTTAAACTACGCAATTCGGCAATTTCCACCGATGATAAGCAAACAATGGTAAAACAGGAATTCATTTTAACTAAAACGTACCCAATAAATCAACTTTAAAGCATTCATAAGCAAAAGTACCGAACAATGTTCTGTAAAACAGCATTATGTTTGTTTAAAAGCCCTCAAAAAGATTCTAAGCGTTGCTGAGCATATCTGTCATAATATAATTTCCCAGGTCCATTTTCACGTAAGAAATCATTACAACCAACAACGGGCCATTATCTTACTTACAAAGTACATCATCTTTACAATATGTACATCTATAGCACCGCAGTATTGTATGGGGCAAGTTATAAAGTTATAGCGGGAAGAAAGAAAAAGGATTTTCGAAACTGTATTTCTTAAAATTTAATATAATGGACGGTATCTGTTGGTACATGTCATGCCACTGAGGTTGGACACTCTTTTATAACTAATAGTCACACGCAGAGCAGCACGGCATGAAAATTATGTGTTGATTATTTAAAAAAAATCTAATGGAAAACTAACTTTGCGAAAGTTAACAAGAAAAAATGTAATACCTAAAGCAGTGCATACAATTCTGCTTTTATTTCCCAAGTAAAAATAATTAACGTTTCCGTTAATGAATGTTACAACAGCAATTTTCAATTAAAAGCCCCATCAAAAACTTAACGCATTAACTACCTCACAGACAAACTCGTAAACAGCATCTTAAAAACCACCTGGCACTGCAGTTTGCACTTAAGACACCAGTAAATATAGTGCATTATTAAATGGCACCATCGCTTATGAATAGTACCAAAGCGCTAAAACGCTGTTAAAAATTCAAGAAAAAGCGGCGCTACCAACTGTGGCCCGGGGGTACTCTTAACGCGACGCCACTGAAGTTGTGATGAAAATACTTAATGAACTAAAGGAAACAACGGCCAATGACGTTTGAGAAATTGCCCGGTTTTGTGAGCATTATGTGAATGTGAATCTTTAGCTTAAAGCTTTACTGCGTTGAGCCAGGTTACGTTTACGAGAAAAAATGGATATTGGAGAGGCAACGATCGTATTTCTGATCTTAGTATCAATTTATTAAAAAAAAACCTAAATTATGAGATTAAATTGTCACTGAGGTGAGATTCGGACTTGTGGCATGACGTCACCGCCTATGTAGATGTTTTATTTATTTAAAACATGGAATTACAGCTTAAAAACTTAACAGTAAGTAACACATAGTCAACAGGAAGCCAATTACAAGTCTACAGCCAGCCAGGCAGTCTGCCAGTCGTCATTCTGTTTACACTTACTCGTGACGTAGCCAACATATTGTAGTCATTTTTTGTTAATGTTATAAAGCAAAAAAGACGTGTCTTTATTTTTTTTACTATTCGACAGATGGACTAAATATAATTTCTTTTTCTGACCCAGGCAAAAGGCTTTGGCCTTGCATTGGCATCTGGCTTAGTGCTGCCTGGTTTTGTAAACCACGCAGCAAACCTGCTGACTGAAAACAAGTTGTAAAAGTTAGAAGGTTAGTTGGTTGTATTATAAAGGTTGAAAAAGAGATCAACCCATTTCAACGTTCTTATAAGTATACGTATCATCAACCAAAATCGAATTTAACCGTAATATTATCAGTATTTGATATGTATTTTTCTATTGCAAGGCAAAGGCCTTTGTAGACATAGCAAGCAAACAAGCATTAATCTTTACGTAGTTGATAATAATATCACATCATCAATTAAGTCCAGTTTTTATATGATCTTTTCTTTTAACAAGATTGCTTACAGAATCAATGTCAATTAAAATTTATTCATCGGTTGGTTTTCAAGAGAATGGTTTAATAAAGCTTTCTCAGTTTCTGAATAAAATTCAAATCACAACATTTCTACATTTTTATCAAAACATTGTTAAAGAATGAAACATTTTCCGAGTTGAAGAGAAGAAGTTTCCATTGTAATAACATTTAAAACGTTAATTAATTCAATTAAAAACTATTGCGTGTCTCTGCATATTTTTACAAATTAACTGTTTCTTGTTATACTTTTTGGTTTCGTTAGATTCGGTTAGTGTCTGACAATGGTTTTACAGATTTGGTTAGAATAGTTTGAAAGGGGCTGCGACTTGCTGTGAAAAGTCGTTGCGTTCGAAACCTGTCGGGCGTTTGGCTTTGTGTAAATTATTTCATCACCACTACTCTTAAAACAGCGAAGGAAAACATCGTGAGGAAACCGGCATGTCCTAGAACCAAATATTCAAAAACATGCAAAGTCAAAGTCAAATTATTTCAAATAGGCAAAAGTAAGGCACTTTTGAACGTCAAAATGAACAAGAAATAGAATTGATTCTAGTCGCCCCTTCTAAAAGGTAGTTTCGTATGGAGAAGAATGGGCAAGAAACTCCACCGTTACTCTTTTAAAATGACAGGCGTTTGGCTTTGTGTAAATTATTTCATCACTACTGCTCTCAAAACAGCCGAGGAAAACATTGTAAGAAAACCGGCATTCCCTAGAACACACAACTAACAACACACTAGACTTCAACATTCGGACTGGGCCCGCATGGTTGTTTACTTCTTCTCACATAAAAGAGGCCTCTGTCCCAGCAGTGGGATCTTTTTTTTTAATATCGCAGCTTCACGCTGACATGGGAGCATTTTTGGCCTCATACAGGTCTTTTTTTAAATTTTGTTAGTCTCTTTCTTAATAGTAATACATGTAGCTCATTTTATACGAATAACGCTTTAAACTAGACTAGAAGCACGAGCAAAGTTATTTCTGTTCAGTTCCAAAGAGGACAACACGACCTTCGTAGAACTTTGTGGTTTCTTCCTGTCTCCCTAAAACTTAGTGAGCGTGTTTATTTACACATTATGTTTTTTTAATCATTTACATATTGTCCTACATTAGAGAAGCTCGTGGCTAAGTACTAACAGCCGCACAGGTCGATCCATCCGGTTAAGCCACGCTTGCCGGGGTTGACCGTGGATGGGTGACCATCTTTACATAACGTGACTCCTCCATGTCTCGGAAAGCACGTTAAGCCGTTGGTCCCGGCTGTCATTTGTGCATCTTTGACAGTCGTTACGGGTCATCAGAAGCCCGAAAGTCTGACAGCCAGTCTTAGCAAGGGGTATCGTATTGCCCAGTTACTAGTTTGTGGAGGTCAGATAGCAGTCGCTCCATGTAAAATACTGGTATTCAGCTGCATCCGGTTAGACTGGAAGCTGACCCCAACACAGTTGGGAAAAGGCTAGACAGATGATGATATTGTCCTACATTAAGCGATAAAAGACTTATATGGAGTGTGGTATTGTGTTACATAGTAATTGGGTTGTTGAGATCCTGCAGAGCTACATCCGGTCAGACTGGAAGCCAACTCAATGACTTTTGTGAAAAAACTAGGCAGATAAAGATTAAAAGAGACAAGAGAAAATTATAGGAAAATTGAAAACAGTCTTTTGTCATGTACATAATAGAAAGTTATTATCTATTATTATGTACAAGCTATCCCTAACCGTCAGATTTTCGTAATTGAAAATGAACCTTATGCTATTGTAATAAAGTTGAAAAACTATCAAAGAGATTTCACAGATTGGGGTAACTTGATGTGCCGCCGTCTAAACATCACAGCAGACCATTTAATTATAATGAAAATAAAGCTATGTAAGTAAAGTATGTACAATAGTGTACGCGTGTAGCGGCATTAATTTTATAATAATTCTGTGCTTAAATGGGCCTTGAAATGGAAGTTAAACACGTTTATTCAAATGACCTAAAGCCGTATGCACACGTTTTTCTTGCCGGGAAAAAACTACGATTTATTTACCGTGTGTAGGCACGGTCGTCAGTGTTGTATAGAACCTTGAATACACTTACACACACATTTTACTACGACGTGGTTGATACCTACGCCGTACCACAAACAAAACCGTGCTGTGTACAGACGCCAGCACATCAAGCTAACCTTAACTGTCAAATTTTCTCAATTAAAATCAACCTTATGTCTTTGCAATAAAGTTGAAATACTATCAAAGAAATTTGACAGATTGTGGTAACTTGATGTGCTGGCCTCTGTACATAGCTTTTTAGCTATAGGCTGTATTGAACTCTCAGTTCATTTATATTTTAATAATATGATAATGACAAAGACAGACATTGCTGATAAATTATTATTTATTATTATTTATTTAAATTCAGACATAGTCCATAATATTGACAACAATTCATTCAATAATAAAAATTAAAAATTAAAGTTGTATCTCAGCCTAATTTAAATAATAATGTTTTTTGATATTACGTACAAAGAATTAAAATTCTATTATACCAAGGAAAGTGGTTCAATCGTAGGGAATTACATGGTAGATATGCTTATGTGGTAAAATTCGAAGACAGTGACATCCACCAAGCCACAGTCCCCGTGTGGTGGATTATGGCCCACTCCCTCTCACAGAGAGGCGACCTGTTTCCCAGATGTGGGGTCGAAATAGGCTGATTAAGTTTATTCTTATCTAGTGTAGGCACTGTATATACATTTCATAATTATAAAGTCAAAGTCAAAACATTTATTTCAAATAGGCACAAGAAAGGCACTTTTGAACGTCAAAATGAACAATAAATAGAATTGATTCTCGTCGCCCCTTCCTAAACGTAGTTTTGTATGGAGAAGAATGAACAAGAAACTCCACAGTTACTCTTATAAAATGTTTCACAATGTTTTGTTTACATGAA
Source organism: Hyppa rectilinea (assembly GCA_951799385.1). Classification (NCBI taxonomy): domain Eukaryota; kingdom Metazoa; phylum Arthropoda; class Insecta; order Lepidoptera; family Noctuidae; genus Hyppa; species Hyppa rectilinea. Next base: position 1,676,350 of record OX637307.1, on the reverse strand, counting down.
TTATACAATTATGTGAGAAGACGACAAACAACTTCGATCAAAAACATCGACACACATATATATCCACATTATTTTTACCTATATGTTATTGTCAGCCAAATTACCTATCCTATAGAAACCAAAAGTTCCACAGAAATCGGTACACGGCCAGCAATTTAGTAAGACGAATGGTTATTGTCAGGCAGTGTTCAGGAAATATGAAGATGGATGGTTGGGAGCATGCCCTATCTATTGATCCCGGGAGCAAAGATGCTGCTTAAACCGGTATAATGAAAATTTTATGCATATTGTCCTCTTCGTCAGCAAGACTGAGTAGAGGCAGCGTTTATACTAAATTATAATCTTGAGTAGTGACGCGGCTTTGTTCGTGTATTAATATTTTAATTTTACTTAATAAAAGATCAGCCTAGCCTTTTCCCAACTATGTAAGTTGTGGTCGGCTTCCAGTCTATTACAGTATTTTACATGGAGCGACTGCCTATTTGACCTCCACAACCCAATAACTGGGTAATACGATATCCCCTGGTAATTGGCTTCAATTTTACTTAATAGATCTCCCTAATTATGTTCCTAGTTACGATTTTTAGTTGCTTACCATACAGTTTTAATTTTACTTAGGTATTTGTTACGAGAATTTCCAAAGGGAATCTATTGGAGTCTGAAACTATTTTGTCTACTCCAAAAAAGAGATGTAAATATTTAAAAAAAAACGTGTGTGGTAGGCGAACCCCGTTCAGGGTCAAAGTTCAGTTAAGTATTAAGGTTATACAACCGCCAGCGCACAAACACATACATACTCTTGAAATAAAAAGAGATTGAGAGAGAGAGAAAGAGAAAATAGCACGGAGGGGACATAACGATTTTCCCTTACGTGACGATTTCTAACATTCAACTCATACTGCAAGCTGCGTTAAGGAATTACGTTGAAAAAAAGTGTAGAGAAGCGAAAAGATACACACACAAAGAATAGAACACAAAAACTAGGTCAATTTATCAAAAATACTCTATAAAAAATTACATCTCAATTTTGTTCTCAGTCCATAGTCGATTCAGTCTCACAGTTAATTATCGAGCTTTTTAATTTACGAGAACGGCTCCCAAGGATCTTTGAGTCATTAATGAAAATAGGATTATAACTGGAATAATGAATTTAAAGTGAAAAGGCCGAGCCGTTGGCCTTGCTTTCATTTAATTCTTCTAGTAATTTCAAACTTGCGTTGCATAAGCCTATTTATTATTTTTAGTTAGAATGTAGTTTAATAGAATAATGTACTTTAATATAAGCACTTTGTTTACTAAAATCTAGCGAAAAGATGGACTACACTAAGAGAAAGAAAGAAATATATATATTCTTTCTATCTTTTTTTTGTCTAATAGTCCCGTACTATTCCCTCTCCAAACTGTAATATTAGCCCAGAAAATATACTGAGCAGGATGTTCCAAAAGGGTTACCGCTACCCCGGAACAAAAAGGCCAAGGAAGGAACATGGGTGGGTTTTGGTCAGTAAGAGTCTGACACTCCCTTCCGCCGTAGTCATTTGATGATATCCCATCCTTAAATTAAAGAAACTCTGGTACTCCCCTCTCTGTGACTGTAGTTTACCTCATTACCTAAGCTTGTAACAGAGTTAAATTCAGGTCGATAGTGTTACAGGCGCGGTTCAAAGTTACGAGTTTAGCTCGCTATTCCGTCGCCCTTGCCGTTTGAAAAACAATCTAAAATTAACTTTCAGTGTTAGCTTTCAGTGTGTTGCAGCAAATTGAAATTAATTTACGTTTATTTTTAAATTGTTACGAGTTTATGCTTTATTAAAAAGAAAACATGAATGGTTACACGTAGTGCATAGTTTAAAATTTTGTTCTTACATTGCTTTACATTCCTACATGAATTTAATAATCTTTCAATTCGACAATTCAACAGTATTTATTGATTGATAAATTGTATTAACAGAATCCGTGACAGTCCTCTGAATATTCTTAACTGAGATAGGAAATAATAGGATGCAAGTCCAGCGCCCGATTTCTGGGTGGAAATTTATCGACGCCTCAAACTTAAACACAATTCCAGTGATCCGATTGGCTGTTGATAATTCAATTAACCAATCACAACAGATTAGGCGCGGGATGATTTGTTAATTGCAAAGTAATTTTTATGTTAATTTTCGTCCCAGACATCGGGCGTAAAAAAGCAAATTTGTAGGTATAACCTTCCAACGCGGCACTTACTTCAAATCATTAATATAATGTAAAATTTCACTTGACAATGCAACATTTCCTAACATTGAATTTTATTTTGTTACAGAACAAGAAAACGTGATGGTATGAACGAAAATTTTCATTCTAAATGTAATCCTGAAGATTTTGTGAGGTGTTGGGATATTCGTGCAGTGCCTCGGAAAATGTAAAATGGAGAGTTTATTCCACGCGAGCCCCACTCGCGTGCTGTCCCTGTGGACATTGCTTCTCGGATGCTGTAATATTTCAGGTTAGTAAATGTTATGTATTAAGTCCAACGGGAGAAGAGCGTAATATGTACTGTTATATTTATTTATATAAACTTTTTGCACACTTTGACATTAGAGTTCAGAATTTTACGTACTAAACGTAGCGATATACAGTGTTCCTACGTTGTTATTTTTATCCACTGCTAAAGGTGAAATTGCCAACAGTTTCTATACAAAGTCACGTTTGCTTTCACTACATCACAAGTGACGTACATAGAACCTAACTCGGCTTTGAAAGCAATGCTTGACAAAAGTTGTGCGCGCGCACTTTTAGCGCTAAAAATTTTAATAATTTGTCCGTCTCTAAACGTAACAAAACGCGGGCATGGCGAACCCGTGCTAAACAGAGCACTGGTTCACCATGCCTGACTGTTTGTATGTATCTTAATATTATTTTGTTTAAGGTGTTAATGCCACGATAGCGTCCAATATTTAAATGTTCTTAGGTTTTTTTGCAATTTGCATGTCTGTATTAAGTTTATATGCTGATCAAAATATGATTAATGGCTGTAGCAAGTACAGTCAACAGCAAAAGTAGATGATCAAAATCAGAAGTTCAATACTAATGAACGGAGTTCACGAATATACGGCAGCTGACTAGTAGTAAATGTTTGGTATAATTTTCAATCAAAAACTTTTGAATCACTCTGACTCGCCACACAGGTCTGACGCGAACTCCGTTCTTTAGTATTGAATTTCTGATTTTGATCATCTACTTTTGCTGTTGACTGTACGTATTATAGAACTGAACTGTATAAATGAACCCATTAGATGTTTGCCTTTTAGAAGCCGTTTGCTTATAGAAACTCAACGATTTACACGATTATGTTTATTGTCGATTCGAGAGAATTTTTGTTATGAACCTGTAGAACCCTACAGGTCCATAACAAAAATTCTCATACGACATTTGAGGGGTTAAAATTAGCGGTACAACACTCGAGTTCGTCTTAACCTACTGAATGACTGTATCTTGAAATCATGACATTTAAGGGCAATTCTTAGGTACTTAGAGAGTTTTATTGATGATTCTTGTAATTTTGATTCTTTAAACACGAAACACAAAGCCTCGAGGCATATTTTGATCAACATGCAACCTGCCACTGACCTTGAAATTGCAAAAAACGTATAAAAATTTGCAAAAAATATATTTTCTTTCGCTTTCTCCTTAAATGCGAATCTCGAAGCAACATAAATACACAAGTTCTGTTGGACCGTTTATAGTCTGCACTTATGGTATATACCTATATAGGCAGGTCTAGGTTTATTATTTTGCTTTATTTGACTGTAATAACCCAGTTTCCCACCGGAGCAGAATTTGGATTTTATCTCGACAACACGTTGGTGCTTGGCACAAGGCTTAAATGACAGCGATAGTTGAAAATAGAACGAAAAACAAACTACCTACTGAATGTTGTACAGGAAAATACATTTTTCCCAATTTCATACATGGACAGTCTATTAGCGCCTCTTTTGAAGTAGGCACTTACCATGGAGCAATCTAAAGCCTCTCATACATGTTGAAAACAAGTTGCTACAGACAAACATTTTTTCTCTGCCAGCAGCGTAACAAAGCACTTAAAAAATATTTCAGAAAAAAGGTTGTAAAACTTTTATTTACTATGAATTAAGACGCACTTGCGCCATCGATCACTAAACACATCCAGCATTAGTGTTTAAAACATGTTTTTTCTCTGTCATCTTCAATACATTAGCAGAAACAGAAAGATAGTGAAATTCATTAAGCGTTAAATGTATTGGTGCAAGCGGGCCTAAGTCCTACCCAAACAGCAAAATTGATAAACGCAATTTATGGAAACCACCACTTCGATTCAGACTTTTCGGATAAGTGACCGCTTGGAATGATTGACGTTTGTATCTTGGTTACATCCATTTTCTGATCAAATAATTCTGTAGCACTATTATTGATCTAATCGTTAGCTTCTAATATCTTACACCTAACATCAAAGGACATTCCGGTATGAGGAAAGCCCTTTAAACAATATATTTCCGTGAACGTATGGAGATGCATACTAGCACTTATTACGCTTAATTATATTACCCGTTCGTTATCGAAAGAGAATGTAATAATTTAGTTATGTATGACGCTGTTAATGCGTTTTATTATGTTAGTTAATAATGTGCTCGAGGTGAAATATGGGTGCGTGAGATAAAGGCCTGAGTTGGAGTAGAATGTGTGTAGTTATATGGTGTAAAAGGTACTCTATTTTTGTGTTACATAAAGGGGAAATTACATTAAAAGGGTGTTGTATGACAGGACGGTTAACTGGAAGTAAATGTAGTAATGACATATCAAAGCTATCGAAAGAGTATTACACTGATATGAATGACAGAGACAAAGTAATAATATCAGGACCATACCCGTTCCGGACGGCGCGTACGTGTTCCAGGCGCACCCCAAATGCCGGGTAAGCGGGATTGTCCGAAAGGGTTACCACTACCCCAGGACATAAAGGGCTAAGGAGGAAACATGGATGGGTTTTTGTCAGTAAAAGTCTGACACTGACCTTCGCTCCACCCAAAGCGGAAGGAGACATGATTTGATGATTTCCCACCCTTGAAAAAAAAGGCTGATATTTTAATAAAACACGTTCGCTGTTACTTGTACGTTCGATGCATCCTAGGTAGTCTGCCTTGCTACCTCGGCATAACCCAATTTTGCGCCCACACTTTTAATAAAAAAAGCAAGTTCAATTTTAGGCATTACCAACTTTTGCTGAGTAAGCTCTTTTACCAGACCACATGATACTCGTATGTGAAAATTTTGTTTTCTTTTTCCCTGTTTCATTTAATGTTTTTGATTGCCTCGTTGGTCTAGTCATTGCGTGAGCTGCTGCAGAGCATGAGGTCTTGAGTATGATTTTCATATCAGATAAAGTGGCTGTCCGAAGTCTGGATTTGTTTCCACCTGATGGCAATAGGCACCCAGTACAATCTGCCTAGCCAACTATGTTGGGGTCGGCTTCCAGTTTAACCGGATGCAGCTAAATACCAGTACTTTACATGGAGCGACTGCCTATCTGACCTCCACAACCTGTAACTGGATAATACAGTCAACAGTCCCTTTTGGTAGACTGGCTGTCAGATTTTCGAGCATCTGACGACCCGTAACGGCTGTCAAAGATGCACAAATGACAGCCGGGACCAACGGCTTAATGTGCTTTCCGAGTCACGGAGGAGACTCGGAATGTAAAGATGGTCACCCATCTACGGCCAACCCCGGCAAGCGTAGCTTAACCTGATGGATCGAGCTGTGCAACTGTAATTTCGTAATAGGCCCCCATTACATGGGACTTGGAACTGAAGAAATGCGGATATTTTAATACAGGCGTAATGTTATATTGTCTTGTGTAATGTTTGCTAATCCTCCTAAATTGGTTATTGATTTATTAGTAAGTAAATCAAAGGTAAGTGATGGGTGCCGGAATCAAAGAATCAAAAACAGGAATCAAAGAGTTAAAGCCCTTTGATCGTTCCGTCTTCACACTCAAGGATTACTCCTGACTGGTTCTACCTGTTACGTCTTACGGTTTCACGGTTCCGTACCCAAAGGGTCGGGATTATTGTTGTGGCAGAAATCCATCTGTTAAACGAATTTAGCCCTAAAACGAATTTGCGACACCCGTAAGCTTTGGTAAGATGGTAATTATGAAACTAAGTTATTTCAATTAGAATAAAGTTAGAATTTTGGTCAAGTAATTAAAGAATATTGAAATTGCTTCAGCCAGCTTTAAACACATATTTACAACGTACACATATAAACCTAAATTGTAGTTTCACACTAATGTATGTAGCATTATAGATCTCTAGTTCATAGAATTAAGGTCTATATATTTATACATCTTTTAGTGACCGACCTTAATATTAATTAATGTTTGTGTAATTCTAACTGTGATATATTTATTTATCATTTTATTTATGGCTACATTTTTAATAAATTTTGCGTGCCTATTTCTAGGCAGAATGTGCAGACGCCAGCACATCAAGCTATCCCTAACTGTCAAATTTTCTCAATTAAAAATGAACCTTATGACTTTGCAATAAAGTTGAAATACTATCAAAGAAATTTGACAGATTGTGGTAACTTGATGTGCTTGCCTCGGTACATGGCTCACTCCTGTCTACCCCACCTTTATCCAACGTAACCAACATTCGTTGCAAATGAATGATTTAATTAATTTATTGATTGACAGTATTCTCTAATTAAATTTTAAATAGGCTTGCTTATGCAGTAAACAAAGAAATCAAAATATGTTTAAAATATTTTATTTAAAATAAAATGTTTTCAATTCAATTCAACATTTCAATGACCAAAAAGGAAACCGATAATCCACTTTCATACCATATTTTATCTACACAAAATTAGGTCTACCACAGCCTACCATGCAATATCTTTTAACAGAGGTCACAGTCATTCAACAAAGATTTATAGCATCTATTATTCCATTATAATAACTCAGTGTCGATGTTAATAACACTGCCCTTAGTTAGGCTGTGACCTCAGAATGTTTGATAATGTGAAAGGTCATTGAGGTCACACGTGATATGAGGTCAAGCTACAATTACTAATATAAATTATTCAGCACAATACTTAATTAAGAGACGGATTAATTAAATATTTGTCTCTTTGTGTCCAAATAATGTTTTCATTATATTTACTCGTTTAATTACAATTTGGATAGAATAAGCAAAATTGACGTTTCTTTAGGGTTGTTTTAATAATTGATGACTTTGTTAAGTTGACATTTTTAATTTCATGCCCAGCTTGGTTTTTTAATGTGTCCATCATCGACCCAGATTTTTTCAATGTTGGACCAATTTTGTTCCTTGCATATTCAGGAATTAAAATGCTACATGGGACTTATCTAGATAAGTCCCTAGGTGTGCCTAGTATACCAAGATAAGTGGGGAGGCTTTCTACGCAGTGAAGCAGTACTCGGAGTGGATCTGCCTTAAGTCCATTCACATTCAACACAACCTAGCTGGGGGTTTGTGTACACATCTAGATAAGTTACTGCGACAACTGCGAGAGACGACATGAGCCACTTTTTAACTTCCTCCCTCTCACTCATCACTAGAAGACAAACATGTTTTTAGAGGTTCATTAATTTAAACAACCGTAGGTTTAGGTAGGTATTAGAACAAAAGTTTTAGAGGATCATCTTTATATCCCTATTTATAATCATTTTTAATACGCTTAAAATAATTTTATAATACATTTTCTGAATACACTCTTGTCATACGGAGTGTAACCGTGCATGCTCACAATACCAAGAAGAATACCGAAAAAAAACATTAAGACAGCCACAAGATAATAAAACCCAGCCTACTTAAGGCTTCGTTTAGGATAGAACTTTTCCTTAAGTTCGAAGTTCGCGAAATTTGTTAGTCTCCTGACACCTGTGGCAATAATTTGTGAGCCGCAAAACATTAAAGAACTTTCACTCCAGTTATTAGTGTAATGGGAAAGTTAATTTTATTGTTACGTCTCCCTTCAATTTTTCGAATCGTTTTCATTATGAGGGTGATACGCTTGTGTTTATTTGTGGGTGAAATTATGGTTGATTTAAATTCATGTTGACATAATAATGTGTTTATTGTGAATATTTTGTTGTATTCAAGTTCCTCAAAATGGTTATTTACAAAATTTTAGAGCACACTTCCTATGAAAAAGCTCTTTCAAAAAATGTTTTAACTTTTAAACAAACAACAATTGCCAACTGACAGTTTCAAGCTGAATTAAGTTTAAGTTTAAAAGTTTAGTTTTTTTAGCACAAATTGTAATATTTTGAACCCACTTTATAAAAACAGCTTTTAACACTACCTACAAGTTGCGTTATTTCATGTTTTTTTAATATCGAAACTCATGTGGTACAAATGACGTAGCACGCTACGCCGTAACCGCTTACGTCGTAGCGGACTATGCTAAATACCTAGCTGTCTACGAAACGATTAAGTGCCGAAAAAACTTTACGTTTACATGGTATATTTAATGCAAACGCCGCAAAAAGTCATAAAATTATATTTTCTTTTCAAGTAGGACCTAAATCTCGTTACAAAAATAATAATAATAATAATATCCTTGGACATTTCACACACAGCGCCGTATCGTCCCAAGCTAAGCAACCTAATGCTTGTGTTATGGTAACGAGATGGCTGATATACTACTTATATACATTTTTTTTTGTAAATACATACATATTATAGATAGAAAAACACCCAGACTCGTAACAAATACTTGCAGGTCGTACAAATATTTGTTCCGTGCGGGAATCGAACCCGCGACATAGTGCGCAGCAGTCAATCGCTCAACCACTACGCCAACCGTGTCGTCAAAATACGAACCGAATAACAATTTTACTTTAACAGCCAACATAGATTGACAACGTTATTGGATTAATATTACAACCATATTAATACATAGTGATACAATATTAAGGCTTTGTAGGATCCTTGTAATCTCGGGTCGAACCACGGGCGACCACCATTCGGGTTCGACTATTATTATGCAAGGTTATTCGTATTCATTCGCGACCAACAAATGGATTCTGGGTTTGCCCTGTCATTGTTAAATTTATGAGAATATGAAGCTTGTTCCTCTATTGAGAAACTATAAGCTTCTTAAGACCGCGGTACATTCAGACCGACTGAGGCATTACTGGTATTCAAATGGAATTTAATTAACTATATCTAATTACGGTTGGAAATAGGTGTTATTTTATTTGAAACCATGAATAGCAGCGATAATAAGAGCAGTTGTGGCCCATTGAGCAGCGGTGGCTCCGTCAAAGCGGCCGCGACTAACAAGTAGTAAGCCGTGGGTTCCAATTCAGACAGCTGCTTCACTTTGTGAGCATTGTAGTCAGTCTACTCAAGCCTGGGTGCAAGCCAGTTATCACCAATTAGATTTAACCTTTTGTATGCTTTAATTACAGATACAATTAAAAAGCATTGTATCTAGCATAGATCTGCGTTTCAGCAATCATTGGGTTAGTGAGGGTTTAGTTTTTTAAAATAAGTATGACTGTCGCGGTACGTTTGGCAGACGATAGCATCCAAGATTTAACAAATCAACTATTAAGGAAAACATCGTGAGGAAACTGGCATGTAGAGCCAAACATTTCTACAATATAGAACATCTACCAAGTCGTTCTGGGCCCGCGTGATAGATTACGGCCCATTTCCTTTCACATAGAGAGTATGCCTCACACCCAGCACTGGGAATATTATAGGCTGATTATACTTTTGTTTATGCATGATAATAGTTATTTTAATCGTATAATAGTTATTTCTTTTAGTGTGGTTAGTGACTAACCTAGTGTCAGAGTTTTGAAGCTGCCCATGGGCCTCTGACCTAGCATCACATGCTGTTGAGAAATATATCTCAAGCATGCCAGTTTCATCACGATGTTTCACTATAATAATACAATACGCACATGAATCCGAAAAATTAGAGTTGCTTTTTTTTTTGGGTTCGAACTCGAGACCTATGACTTGGCAGTCCAACGGTCACTCAACTAGGCTATCAATCGTAATAAATGTAATGTAATATTTCCAACAAATGATTGAAGATCATTTTAGTACAAATGTCAAATTATTCCACGCTGACAAAAAAAAACATGCAGCGTTGTCAGTCTGTTAGAAGCCCTTTTTTTCCTTTTAAGAATATTAATATACCAAGATTTTTGGGGTTTGATGCTTTCAAAGAACAAAAGTTCTTTAGTAAATTTTATAGAGTCTAGTAAGTAAATTATAATATATCTAAGTATAGTTCCTTGTAATTGCAAAATACTCTACAAAATGTACACTACATCTATTTACATAATACTTTTACTTGTAATTTTTTGTTGTTTGTTTTTATGACTGCGTCGTATTTTCTTTCTTCCTCTTACATTATATATTACATATCTATATTATTATGTCCATTACAGTCTAAACGGACAATCACTGTCTAACAAATTTTCTACATGAGCTTTATTTCATGTATAGCTGAAACCGACACAATAGTACTTTTAAATAGTAGTAGGTTTATTAACTGTGGTAATAATATTCTCCATAAAAAAAATATCATAAAAGAAATTAAATAAACACTTTTCTGTAAATAAACAATAATAATAAAATGCAAAAGTAAAAAGAATATACAAAAGGGGTATGGAAGCGTCCTGGCAGGAGGAGTTCTGTTTCCCATGGGAAGAACGCCGAGTTCATGTATGTTTGTGTAATAATAATACGATAAAATATTAATAAAAGCTCTTTTCACATTTTATTATAAAAATATCAGAAACATACGCTACCCGTATCAATATTTTATTAAGTTCCTAAAAATAATATTACGAACCTTCGTTTATAATTAGAGAGAGCGGTAGGGAATACAAAAAACAAAGTAAGTAGCTTTACCTCTTGTGCGACGAATCTATTCAAGAATGAAACTTTATAAAATAAATATTCGTTATTACCATAATTAGAATGATACTTGAATTATTTTTATCCTTTTTATTAGGTGTGTACTAATAGTTTTACTACCGATATAGATTTTTCAACCTAAATAAAGCTAAAGAATTATATTCTGCTTGTTTGTTTGTTTGCACGTGCTAATTCCTAGAAGTACCGGTTGGAGTTGAAAAAGGCTATTTAATATCACGCTAGGACTCTTAGAAGCTGAACAAAAATAGTCAGAAAAAACGCTTAGCTAAAACGAAGTAATAGCACGGGTAGGCATACGAATCGGCGGGGTGGGTCGGGGAGCTAGAAATTTCTCGCGGATGAAGGCAGTATGACAGCTTTTGTATACAACATTCTATAATTATGTCAAATTGTCTTACATTTCTTCAGATTAAAGATATGTTTTATGAAAACCAGCCTTTCTCAAACTGAGTGATAACGCCCCTTGTGGGGGCTGCAGGCCAAAAGACAGCAAGAGACCAAGACAAAACATGGAGGAGTTGTGTAGAGGCTTAGGAAGCGATTTGTAATTACTTCTAGATAGTTGTTTTATAAGTAGGTGAAAAAATGGGGGCGCTAGAAATAATTTATTCTTAAAGTGACTTAGACAAAATAAGTTTGGGAACCACTTTTTTTTTTTTTTTAAGCCTGGGAAATCATCCAATGACTGCTCCCGCTCTGGGTGGAGCGGAAGGGAGTGTCAGACTCTTACTGACTAAAACCCATCCATGTTCCTTCCGTAGCCCTTTATGTTCAGGGGTAGCGGTAACCCTTTCGGACAATCCCGCTTACCCGGCAGGCTTGTCCCTGAGGGGCCCCTTCATATGCTGACATCTCTTTGAGGCGCGCGTGAAATAAGTTTGGGAACCCCTGAACTAAACTGATGTTTTCTTAAAAATAAAATAACTTTACGCCGAAGTTGACACTTATTTTTCGCTGTCTCACCTCTTCTTTTGACTAAAGCGACTGAGAGTATAACAGATGAAATAGCATAAGCAACCATTATCTAAGATAAATAAAACTTGAAATATAAAGTGACTTCCCACATGAAAATAGCGTCGGAAAGCTCTCAGGAATAAAATCACAATCACTCGGAAAATAAAAGCGTAGCTACACAGAAGTAAAATATTGGAAAACTTCACAAGACCATTTTAAAATAAAATAAATTTCTAATTTCGCGCTAAACAACAAAATCGACTATTTATATAGAAACAATCGGTCCTTATGTACACATCAATACATTGTAAAATACAACGAGGTCAATTATTTTTCAAACAAATTAACAATTGGTTATTAACAATTTGTCTTGTAGTAACCATTTTTTGAGGGTTTCGTAACTTGAATATACTCATAATTTAAATTAAATTAATTTGCCTGACTCTAGAATATATATGTAGAAACTTATCTGAAACTTCTATGTGAGATGTATTCAAAAACAAATCAAAAAAGCTGTAATGAGTAAAAGTAAGTAGCAGAATGTCTGTAAAACTTGACAATACCAATTCTCGAAGCCCTTGAACAGGCCGTTTGTACAACGCCATTACAAATGCGTACTTAGAAAGGTAACTACGATCAAGATATCTCAATCTGCCTAGCCTTTTCCCAACTATGGTGGGGTCGGCTACCAGTCTAACCGGATGCAGCCGAATACCAGTGTTTTACATGGAGCGACTACCTATCTCACCTCCCCGTAACACGATACCCCTTGGTAAGACTACCTATGTTCTACATTCAATTCCCAGCTAAAAGCCTGTTAATCCACTAACTGCGATTATTATACTTTCACATAATTATTTAATTTCTTTATAAGGACCATGAAACGCAAACAGCAGGGAAGTTGAAGCTAATACAAAGGTACGCTCAAAAGTAATAAATCATACCGCAAAAATGTTTATCACTTATTTATGCAAAGAAAACTCCATAGGTATTTAATTACTGCGTAGAAAACAGGCTGCTCACTGATTATACGTCAAGGTTGAGCTTTATTAAATTTAACTTACCTATATGAAAAATATTAATTCAAGCAAGGTTATAAGGCCTTCTTCATATTATTCTATAATTAAGTAAAGAGGGCTTTATTGAGGTGACATCAATATTAGATAGGGAAACACCATCTTAATTAAACAGGGTGTTTGGTATTTTAAGCGAGAAAACATGTATATTTTAAGCTACTTTAAAAGACTGGTAATTATTTAGCCAAATGAAACTCCTTTAGGCGTCGTAGTTTATAAATAAAACGTATTAATAATTATAGTAGCATGTGTTTTTGAGTCAATATATTGACTAGCCTATAATGTTCCCACTGCTGGGACGCAGGCCTCCTTTCCAAGAGAGTGAGTGGGCCATAATCCACCACACGGCCCCAGTGCGGGTTGGTGCATGTCACAAGTCTTCGAATTTTTGGTTCCTTCACCGTTTTGAGAGCAGCGGTGATGAAATTAAATACAAAAAGTAAAGCGCCTACTTGGGTTCGAACTCACGACTCGTGAGTCAGGGCCTGTTTATCAATCACATTTAATTTCATCTGAAGTCTAAGAAAATACTAATTTCGTATACTAGCATCGACTCTATTACGTTTCATATCTAAGATAAATCGTCTCAATTCAACGTTAACTTTTTCAACCTTAAAATTTATTTAAATACGCACCTACGGAGCTACATAAAATAATAAATCAGTTTTAACTCAACTAAAACACGTGTTCAAAAGAAGATTGAAGTTGCTTCAAAGCCCATTAATTCAAAGACGGAGTTCAAACAAGATGGAGACGATGTAAAGTCGGATAACTTTTCGAAGATACTCGTATGTCTTTAGCCAAATGAAGGGCTTCTTGTCTTGTGAATATGTTAAAAGTCGACAAATTATTATAAGCGGAGTATATTCGTGTAACTTTCTACCTCTGCGACCTTAGAGTTCAGGTGTTCTATGAAGGTAATATACAGGGTGGAATTTTGTAATGCCACCTGGAGGGAAAGTACTCTTAATACTGTAGATAGAACATTTTACTCAAAGAAAACATTCCTTTATTTTTGAATAGAAAGAAAACTGCATTCAAAGATTTTCCAAAATTCGCTTGCCACACCCGAGAATCGAACTTGCTAAAATCTGCAAAAAATACACCCCGTACTTTTATTTCATCAATCGTTAGGATCAATTATAAGGATGAAATGTCTCTAACAAACTTGATAAATTAAATGAGTGGAAAATCATGAAATCTTAAATTATTTTAATTATTTACAAAAAATAGTAAACTAACTAATTAGTTGCTCGAAATGGGCTCCATTTTCTTGGATACACAAATGTATTCTTCTAACGAATTCATTTCTACCTTTAATAACGTGTTGTGGTGAATATTATGAATTATTATTATTTTATTATTATTACGTATTTTGAACTTCAACTCGTTTACTTTTGCATAAGATTTAATAAAAATTTGATTTTTCGCCCACAAAAAAATCTAAAGGGGAGAGATCTGGTAATCTCGTAGGCCTTCTGATTTTACCGTTTGTAACAATCTGCAATCGTCTTATCTAAATAGTAACTCGTCATTTTGAATGGATAAATGACGTCAATGATATATTAATTACTAACATAAGTAAACAGATGGATCTTTGAGTTAAAGAGCTTTTAACTTGACTCATTGAATTTATATGTAAGTACAGATTTCATGGTTTTCCTTTCATTTAATTGATCAAGTTTCTTGGAAAGAATTCATCCTTATAATTGGTCCTAACGATCGATGCAATAAAAGTACAGGGTGTCATTTAATAGATTTTAGTCGGTTCGAATCCCGGGTGTGGCAAGCGAATTTTTGAAAATCTTTGAATGCAGTTTTCTTTCTATTCAAAAATAAAGGAATGTTTCCTTTGAGTAAAATGTTCTATTTACAGTATTAAGAGTACTTTCCCTCCAGGTGGCATTACAGAATTCCACCCTGTATATTATACATTCTTTTTTAAGTAATATTTTATAAAAATGTATTCTACAGGGTTAATAACTATCCTGCCGAGTCAGCGGGATTGTCCGAAAGGGTTCCCGCTACCCCAGAACTTAAAGGGCTAAGGAAGGAACATGGATGGGTTTTGGTCAGTAAGAGTCTGACACTCCCTTCCGGTCCATTTTCTTTTTTTTTTCATTCTAGCAGTGTGTGGGACATATTGGTATCTCAGAGTAGCGTAGTGTCACCACAGTCTTCTATGGTTTTATCGTAGCCACTCCTTGGTCATGTTGTGAGAGGAAAAATCTTATAAAATAGAACTTGGAAGAGTTGTTTAACATTGTCAGATACAAATTAAATATACCTTCAACTAGAAATCTAAAACCTCGGTTTCTTGATCGAAAAAAATAAATAGTGCCAAGGTAGAACGGTAGGTACAGTCTACAAGAAAAGTCAAATAACTTTTCAGTATTGTTGATCCTAAGCATCGTATTTTATCAGTACCGAATTTGGACGACAAAAATAAATGAAGGTACTACTCACTGGTATTTGATTGAGCGCTCAGTCTTGAATCAATCTTCAAATGTTTACTTTTAATGCTTACTATGTTTACTATATAAATATAAACCTTAGAAGTTACCTTGGCCTTTACAACGAAAATTAACTTTATACATTCTAATAAAAGAAAACCAAACATATTTTTGGCGGTACACAGTTTCAGGCTGCTTAATATTTTATTCAATTTGCTTTATTTGTGGTTTCTATTTATAACCGGTTTGTATTTTTGCTGTACAGAGGTCAGCACGTCAAGCTACCTCAATCTGTCAGATTTCATCGACAGATTTTCAAATTTAGTTCTTCAAAATAAGGTTCATTTTCAGTTGGGTATATTGATAGTCTGGGGTAGCTTGATATGTATCTGTAAGTAACAAAAGTGTCACGACGGTCAGAATGTTATATTTTTTCGGTTTACTTTACAAATGTGCAAAGCAAAAGGGAATCTCGACTGTTTTTAAGAAACAATAATAATTTCACCCTCCGTGGCTCGGAAAGCACGTTAAGCCGTTGGTCTTGGTTACCATTCGTGGATTTTTGACAGTCGTTACGGGTAGTGAGAAGCCCGAAATTCTGACCAGTTTCTTCTTTTTATATTTATTGATATCGATATTACAATACGTAGGTGTAACTTAATTCTTAACTCGCCAAACTTTCACGTTTGATGGCGAGAGGCGCTCTTTTACATGACAAAAAATGTACCGCCTTACATAAATATTATATTACTATATATGCTCTGCTACTTATTATGATTATTATACTAAAATAGTTTAATCTTATACAATGTATTTATTTATTACTGTTTGTTATCATGATGTTTCTTAGTTATGTTTTAAGTAATCCTTTACGAATTTATACTTTTTCTCTTAATAAACGTACTTTGTTAAAGTGTTCTCGAAGTGGTTTCGAATATTACCAAACTGGGTGAGTAGAGATCAGATGGATAGTCGCACCGTGTAAAATACTGTTAGCAGCATCAGGTCAGACAGGAAGCCGACCCCAACATAGTTGGGAAAAGGCTAGGCAAATGAGGCAAATGACGTGAAAATTCCAGTAAAATGTAACTAAAGTTATTGGCTCACAGTCCATGTTATATCCAGTACTCAGAACTGGAACCTCACGTTATTCATGCGTATAATAACGGGAATGCCTCTGTATACCTTATTTTAGGAGCTCTTTACTCATTTCGTTTGAAACTGTATGGCTTTGAATACAGTTAAACTATACACAGGTACTCATTATGACTATCGACGTACCTACACGTACAGTCACGAGCACAAATATGTATGCACCTAGCAATGTACAAAAGCAATTTTAACGTAAAGTAACTATTTCAAGTTTGTGATACGACATGTTCGGTAAAATTATGGATGTGAAATTGTAATGTATATGAAAACATACAATTTCATTCAATAATGAAGCACAACACCAAAATTATTGGTATTATTTTTTGTGGAGGTCAGATAGGCAGTCGCTCCATGTAATATACTGGTACTCAGCTACATTAAGTGAAGACTGGAAGCCGATTCTGACATAGTTGGGAAAAGGCTCGGCAGATTAAACGAAACACAAAACCGTTTAAGAAATCAACTAACTGTATGCAAAGATTTGCTCGTGTCTGTACATGCTCATATTCATTCAATATTAACTGTCAAAGGTAAGGCATAGAGCCTTGTGTAAAAGCTCTTCCTGACACACTGTACTTGGTTAGCTGTAAAGGTGTATTACGATTTAAAGGCTATGGCAATCGAGTACTTTATCATCATGAAATCATTTCTCATCTTTTATCGGATAGCTCCTAGACTTGTGAAAGTGCAACCGTATAAAAATGCTTAAAATATGATTTATTTATTTTTTATACAGAACGGAATCTGCCTAGCCTTTTCCCAACTATGTTGGGGTCGGCTCCACTCCAACCGGATACTGCTGAAAACCAGTATTATACAGAAAAGATGTGAAAAAAAGTGAAGTACCAAAATAACGGCCTTCCATGGTTTTGAATAACTGGGTAAATTCTCGCTTGTCCTAATTATAAGCCGAAGATTTAAAAAATCGAATGGTAAAATGTGGGTGGCTTTACACCTCTGCTCAACCATTTGGGATAAACAGGCGTAATGTCATGATGATTTTTATTAAATTATTACGATACCTCAATAACTATGTAAGGAAAACCAAAATGAACTAAATCACCGCTTCAAAAACGAATTAAAATAATAGGTACCTTCGTTATGATAATTATAAAATAGTTGTAATCCACACTGACAATTGCGGCGTACCTATAAATAATTAATAATTGAAACCTCATGCTAGTCTGATTCAAATTTAATTGTAGGCGCTATTATACGAATTGTATTGTTGAAATCAATACACTCTACTCGATTATAATCACATTATCTATTGTTACGATAATATGTGTCTAGTGTACAGTCTCGAGCAATACTATGTATACACTTATTTAATTTCATAAGCGGTTTTCTGCTTATTTATTGAATGAATTTGTATCTTGTCACACACATTGCATTTTCGAATCTATAGGTTTACCGTACATGTCGTATCTCAAACTTGAAATAGTTATTTTACGAGGAAATCGGTTCTGAAAATTACAAGGTGTATACAAATTGGTGCTCTTGACTGTACCCAGTGAGTGTGCCTGCCTGTTTCCTTCCCACGAATAGAAATTTACAAGTAATAATTATTCTATAGACGCCAGCACATCATGGTATCCCAAATTATCTAATATTTCTCATTGAACATGAACCTTATTCTTTTGTAATAACGTTGAAAATCTATCAAAGAAACTTGATAGATAGGAGTAGCTTGATGTGCTGGCCACTGTATCTTAACAGTAGTATACCCATTGAAGGACACTGAACGAGACACAATAGAAGTTTTATTTTATTTTACTATTACGTTAATAGGCGTTCAGGCTGGGAAATCATCCAATGACTGCTCCCGCTCTGGGTGTAGCGGAAGGGAGTGTCAGACTCTTACTGACTAAAACCCATCCATGTTCCTTCCTTAGCCCTTTATGTTCCGAGGTAGCGGTAGCCCTTTCGGACAAACCCGCTTACCCGGCAGGCTTGGCCCTGAGGGGCCCCTTCGTATGCTGACATCTCTTATAGGCGCGCGTGGAACATATACGCGCCGTACGGCACGGGTCTGGTGCTGATCGGACGGTGAGTCACCCATTACTCACCGTCCGCAGGCCCGCGCCTACGGTGGCCGGGAGTCGTCACGTGGCTCCCGACGCCCGGGGCGTCTCCTGCGGCGGCTGGGACGGGAGGACCTTACTCTCTCCCATCCCGCCACCTCCTTCGCGAGCATAACTTTTTCGCAGAAGGAGGTGACTGCCTCCCACTCCCTCTCGCCCCGGATCATGGCTTGCACCAGGGCCGGGCGCGAGAGGTCGCCGCCGCCGATCGCCTCTACGAGAACACGGTGGTGCTCCGCCCAAGCGGGGCAGGTTTGCACCGTGTGCTCTACCGTGTCCTCTGGGCGATCCGCGCAGTGGTGACACCCGGGCGTTTCCTCCCGCCTGATGATGTGCAGGAACCTCCCGAAACATCCATGTCCGGTGAGGACCTGCGTCAGGCGGTGGGCGAGGGCGCCGTGACGCCTCTCTAGCCACTCCTCAAAGAGGGGCCTTACCGCCACTATCGTGGCGTGCCCTGCGCTGGGTTGCGACAGTCGCTGCTTCCAGGCCGCCATGAGATCGCGCCGGAGGTCCGTCCGCTCCGCCGCAATTTGCTGCGGAAACGGAGTTTCCCCCCGGCTTAGTACCTCCGCGCGCCACTCGTACAGGCGCGCGAGGACTATCGCCTCCAGATCCCACGGCGACAGTCCGGCAAGGAGGCTTGCCGCCTCGCCCGAGATCGTGCGGTACCCCCGGATTAGCCGAATGGCTACCACCTTTTGGGGCGCGTTCAGGTAGTGGGCGGCTCGCCGCCGCAATGAACGCGCCCACACCGGGGCCCCGTATAGGGCCATGGACCGCACGACTCCCGCGTAAAGCCTCCGGCAGGAGGCGTTTGGCCCCCTCAAATTGGGCAAGAGCCGCTTGAAAGCGGCCCCAGTCCGTTCCAGCTTGGGGGCCAAACGTCGGAAGTGCTCCACGAAATTCCATCGGCTGTCGAGGACCAGACCTAGGTATTATTATATATTTCATCGTGGTCTCGACGCCGATGTGAACCCCTCCTACCGTAAGTTGGGATCCCGATGGTAAGTGCCCACACCTAACTGCTTAAATCATCATCATCATCTGCCTAGCCTTTTCCCAACTATATTGGGGTCGGCTGCCAGTCTAACCGGATGCAGCTGAATATCAGTATTTTACATGGAGCGACTGCCTATCTGACCTCCACAACCCAGTACCTGACTGCTTAAATATTATGACTAAAAGAAAACGGGTTCAATCAACACACGAGTACCTTTTTTATTTTATTTTATAATTATTATGCAATAATAATTATATTGTTTTTTGTGGATTTTATAATCGTTACGTAGAGCAAAGAAATAACCTAGTAACAAAATCACCAAGTCAAGACAAACCGAAAAAGTTAAATAAAGTCATGGCTTCGAATTTTGAATTCTAAACAATGGAAACACGGTCCTGAACTCACTTGGGGGGTAATTGAAAAATTACCATTTCGCTTTCCCAACGGCAGGCGGGTTTATTAAACTTTTGTTCGGAATCGCGTGTTACAAAAATGTGTGACGAATGCGCTTACGGCAGCAAAGTTAAAGATGGGTACCAGCGCGCAATATGCACCGAACTAGTAACTTTTCTCTACTTTTCTGTAACTTTTCTTAGATGAAAAGTTGCAGCAAGAACTTATCTGTAACATTTGCAATATTTACTTCGTGGTGTCGACTACGAATTTGGAGGAGTGAGGTACGAGGTACGAGGAGCTCGTGGCTTAGTAATAATAGCCGCACAGGTCGATCCATCAGGTTAAGCTTCGCTTGCCGGGGTTGGCCGTGGTTGGGTGACCATCTTTACATGAAGGAAGGGAGTGTCCAACTCTTACTGACTAAAACCCGTCCATGTTCCTTCCTCAGCCCTTTATGTTCCGGGGTAGCGTTAACCCTTTCGATCAATCCCGCTTACCCGGCAGTCGCTGTAACCTGCGTTATATACATATTTAAACGATTACACATTTCTCGTTACATTCAATTTGATTAAAATAAATAAAACGACACGGCTCTCCGTTGTTAAAACTTCAGTGAAAAATACTACAACTTGCTATGCATAATGATTATATCAATATGTACAGCTGTTAACGAAATGATCGCTATGAATATTTTCGCTGCACGGAGCTTTTCAGTATGGTAATACGTGTATGCATTCACTCACAGTTTGTAAGGCGGGCAAAGCTACTAAGGCTTTTGACTGTGTTACCTTTATTAATTAAGCAGTATAGTGTCTGACTGTTTGATTGAATGTCTGACAAATAGCATAGTATTGCGATTTTTGAGGAATAGATGCTAGCACATGAAGCAACCCTAGTCTGTCAAATTTCTTCGATAGATTTTCTACTTTATTACCTTAGCATAAAGCTCATATTCAATTGGGAATATTTGACAGTTTGGTGTAGCTTGATGTGCTGGCGTTAAATACAATTATTATATAAGATTTAAAATGTTTCGCTGATATTTATGAGGCAATATACAGGTGTTTATATCAGTACATTTGCAATATGCAATATCTAACAACTGTAAAATGATAACAAAATACACGTATATAAAAATATACTGATAGTCCAGGAACTCTCAGATTTATTACCTATACTTTCTTACGCCATATACACGATGATTTGGAATTCACTGTTAATCTTTAAGGAGATGATTATAAACAACTTTCACCCAGGGGCCAACTACGAAGTAACAAAAAATATACATCTGTTTTATACATTTTCATCGATGAAATAGTGCATTTTTGTATGAAAAAACCGTTATTCTTCGATATTTCAGAGTCGGCCTCTTAGTAAAAGTTGCATAATCATGGGTACTTTCACGCCCTGAAAGGTTAACAATGAATTAAAAATCACCGTGTATAACCATTATTAGGAAGCATCGTGTCTGTCAAAACGCAAAATTTAATGACAACAATTTCGCCCTCATTGTACAATGCGCGGACGGTTCGTTAAACGTGGGACCTGTGTGTACCGGCTGTTACAATTTCCACTGAATATTTACTATAAAGCAGACCGTGGCTTGTTTTCATTATCTTGATTGCATGAGACCAGTTTTGCTATGAATGGAAGTAGGTGCTTACTTCAGCAGCTAACTTAAATGAATATTTGTTTTTTGCGGAAATCTTAGCAGCACCTTAAATAATTGTAGCTTATTTTAAGTTTTTGCATGTAGTTTTAGTTGGTTGTGGAATTTTCGAGTGAAAGGCGCTGACGGGTGAATGGAGGGAGTGTGCACTCAGCTTTTTGTTAGTAGGTATTTTTGTTTAACCTTGTCTTTGTATGAAAGTTATTAAATTAGTTCCAGTACTTAGTAGAATTGGATATAATTTATGAAAAGGATTGTTTTTTGTTTTACTTTTACTTAGTAGAACGTGGTCAGCAGTGGTGAGGCAGCTTAAAAACTTAGTTTTATTTTTTGAACATATTAAGATTCTCTTTGCAAAAATTCACAACTAGAAAACTCACATTCATACAGGGTGGAATGACATCAAGACGTGATGTCATTTCGCATGATTCTACAATTCCATGCGTTCAAATTATTCGTCGGTTATAAAAAAAAATCAGCTGTATCATAAAAAAAGTTTGTTTTGTAAATTTATGGAATTGCATCTTTTTTTCAATTATCAGCTGATTCATAACAAAAGTGCAACCTGAAAACTATGAAACAGCTGATTATTTAAAAAAACAAGTTGCTATTCCATACATTATCATTGCGTAGGTAGCAATACCTACTCAACAAAAATGTATGGAATAGCAACGTTTTTTTTCACCCTGTTTATGAGACACACTTTCCAGCTGATAAGATACCCAGGTAAACAAGAGTTGACTAAAAACATAGTGGAAAAATATAATTATGTTAAAAGTTTTCCATTGACATATTTTTTTGATACGTATCGAATTGGTCGTAGCGATTCTATGCTTATAAAAATACACCTTACTGTGTTAGGTACACAGTAAGGTGTATTTTTATTTTTTGTAAAGTAACGTTTTAGTAATTACCCATTAGATATACCTAACTAACTTCAAACCGACTTCATTAACAAAGGGTCAATAATAATGGTTAGCCACTAACGATATACAGTCTAGACATTTTAATATTTCATCAAATTGAACAAATGACGCACAAGGCCTATGATATTGAATAAATGATGCCCAAAACTAGGCACTTAAGGCGTAGAAGGCACTTCATAGTTATCATTTAAAGTACGAATACCTTTGTCAGAAGTTATAATTTAATAAGTAAGTACTCAATTATTCTGTCTAAAGATTACACTTAAATTATTGGAAATTTTCATTACTAAAATTATATTATTATTCTTTATGTGTGTTACGGTGGTGACTTACAAGCTCTATGGTCTTGGGTTCGAATCCGAGCAGCATCTAAGCGGGATTGTCTGAAAGGGTTACCGCTATTCCGGAACAAAAAGGGTGAGGAAAGAACATGGATGGGTTTTAGTCAGTAAAAGTCTCTCTTTGTGTAAATTATTTCATCGCCACTACTCTCAAAGCGGTGAAGAAAAACATCGTGAAGAAACCAGCATGTACTTTTTTTTTTAAGGCTGGGAAATCATCCAATGACATCTCCCGCTCTGGGTGGAGCGGAAGGGAGTGTCAGACTCTTACTGACTAAAACCCATCCATGTTCCTTCCTTAGCCCTTTATGTTCCGGGGTAGCGGTAACCCTTTCGGACAATCCCGCTTACCCGGCAGGCTTGGCCCTGAGGGGCGCCTTCATATGCTGACATCTCTTTGAGGCGCGCGTGGAACATATACGCGCCGTCCGGCACGGGCCTGATGCTGATCGGACGGTGAGTCACCCATTACTCACCGTCCGCAGGCAACCAGCATGTACTAGAACGAAAATTCGAAGATAATACATATGTGACATACACCCGCACTGGGCCCACGTGGTAGTTTACGGACCACTCCCTCTCACAGAGAGGAGGATTGTGTCCCAGCAGTGGGAACATTGAACATACAATAGGTTGATTGTGATATGTTAGTTTTTGCTATTTTCAGAAATAGAAAATAGGTATTAATCAATTGAGTCTCATACTTTTGAATGATTGAGAACAATATTTGGACATGAAATCATAATTACATTCTTATAGAAATACATAATACATACATTCTTATAGAAATTCATTTCCAAAAAACATTTTATATCTCAACAATTAAAATAAACAGAAAGCAATTATTAGAAATAGTCTTTGGACGCAATTGACAAATTCTTCGAAATATCTCATTTTTTTTAACTCGTCATTTCTATTTTTGTTGTCAAATGTTTTAGCAGTTTTTTTTTAATAATAATAAGAATATTGGAGGTGACTGCTAAAAGGTAATGAGATTGTTATGTTCCGACGTTTTTTCTTAATTTTATTCTTCTTTTTTAATTTTATACTTTTACAGAAGTCCTTTACCACTCGCCCTATTTACACGATGCGAGTTACTTGCCTGTGGTATACGAAAAATTGAAGTAACTAAAAACATACAACGTTTAAACACCATTTAGACGTTGAATTTTTTATTGTTGCTGAAAGTGATGTTGTGCCATGGGCAATTTAATGGCAGTTTCAGGGTTAGAAAATTCCTACTAGATTTTCTGATTAGATGAAAGAGTTACTTACCTTACCTTATAAGTAAAAACATTATTAGTTTATTCTCTACTCTTACTTTGGATGGAAATTAAAATGTAAGTAGATGTCAGCTTTGAACTCTACGTAATTTGTTCAAGTCAAATTGAAGGAGAGTATTTATTTATGACAGCTAATACTTCATACTAACTTACTAAGTATGAAATAGGAACTTAGTAATCAAATATCAGAATTGGAAACTTAATACTTATTAAATCTATGTACTTTAGCAGATTAAGTAGATATGTATGTCGCTGCCTTAATAAATGAAGTTCTAAGTCTGAGTCATCATTCGGTCGGCTTCCAGTCTTACCAGATGCAGCCGAATACCTGTATTTTACATTGCACGTCAAAACTCAGTTACTGAGCAACACGATATAGGGCCTTTTTGCAATATGATTTTTGGAGCTGTGTCGCTATTATGATATGAACACAACCGAACTTAGCCTCATTGGCTTTGTTGCTAACAAAAATACTAGCGTAACCTCTTTTTTTTCGAGTGTGGGATATCATAAAACGGCCCCTCTCGCTCTGGCTGGAGCGGAAGGGAGTGTCAGACTCATAATGACTAAATACCATCCATGTTCCTTACTTAGCCCTTTATGTTGCGGGCTAGCGATAACTCTTTCGGACAATCCGAATATTCTGAACAGGAGATCGCCACTTGGCTCAGCCCTGATGATTACGTAAGTAAATCTGAAAATATTTATAACTTCGCTCCAACTGATACAATAACTTTAAAACTCTTCAAAAATAATAATAACATGCCTCTGGTATTAAATTTTGTTATAACAAAGTTTATAATCATGAGAGCGTATGAACTGGATGGAAAATATTTCTAGAATTTTGATTAGGCAACGTGCCAAGAGGCATGCCTGAAAATGTTTTCAGCATTAGAGTATTATTTTCTTGCTGTTTTAGTACGTGAAGAAACACTTTTTCCAGTTAATATTTAAACTACATCACTTGTTTATCATCCAATCATGTTTCTGTTTACCTGCTTCGTAGTTTGTGTAGTATATGCAGCCTATCCTTTCTTTCGTTGAATCGTATCGTCAAATAGCGTGCGTACCTATATGTATATATATATTCTCCATGTATGTAAAATTATCCAACTTTTTTGTAGACACATTCATATTGTGTTGTAGTCGATATTTTCTGCTTAAAATTCGCTTATTTTATGCTAATAAATAGCGTGTTTCCTTCACAAACTTAGTTGTGTAAAATATAAAGGTAACACTGAAGTAAAAAAATAACTAAAAGAATATTTTGTATTTTATCAGAGTATGTTTTGGTTTTTCATAATGTTTGTTTGGATGCGCGATTCCAGAAACCATTGCATTCTACAAACCAGAATTCTTTTTACCACCCCGTGCAGAAAATCACAATTTAAACTAAGCTAAACTAGTCAATAATACAGCGCTAGCGCATGCAAGTTTCTAAATTCTAACTTTATTTTTGCTCCGTTTCCCAGCGTAGATACCGCGCATATTTTCCCAACGGCTCCCCGTGAGAAAACGTAAAATCTGAAACTTTTGAAGCGATAGCCTGCCAGACTTGTAGTTAAGTTTCGTATAACTAACTTAATAAAAGAACCGAGATAGGTTCTATTTAGTCCCATATAATATTTAATGAAATCGCTGAACCATGCCGTTAAAGCTGGCTTTGGAATATAAAATCCGATATTGTTGGGTTGACTTTGAAGATAATTTGGGGATTATTGAAAGAAGTATTTGATCTTCAAGCTTGGTGCAGGTGGATGTTTGATTTTTTTAATATTGTGGTTTGTGCTTATAGCTACAACGTAAGGCAAAATCTTGTGTCTTCAATAATATTCGCAAATTATTTATGTTTTTTTAATATTCACCGTATATCCGATATCAACCAAACATGTTTTTTCTTCCGTAACTAATTAGGTAGATTAAGAAAAGATCATCACAGGATTTTTGTTTCATTTGAATATCAGTTATCAGTTAATTGTACCTAATTATTAAAAATAGTAGTAAATTATTAAAATATTAGACTGCTTCGTTGGTCTAGTGGGTCGATTCGCAGGCTGGTCAACGGATTATTGAATTTTTTTATCTGCAATCTATCTTTGGTGACGTATACGTAGTCATGTATGAAATTATTAATAGTCCTTGCTTTGCAAAAAAAACGAAATATTCTTATCGGTCGCAGATTCAGAATTTTTAAGTTCAGAAGCTGTACCAAACAGTTTATTTGACAAGCAGACCATTCCTTCGAAGAACAAAATTCTCTCAGTACCCAAAAAACCTCACGACAAATACCTCATACAGCCAACAAACTCCATCATAAACGGTATAATCAAACTAAGTTACGACTGTACCTCGCCGCGTTTAGAAAAAATGTGACACATAAACACATTAGTAGGCCTACGGATCCGCAATGCAGTAAATAGCACGGTAGGTAGAGTAGCTCGTCAATTATGTAGTACATTGTTGACAATATGCTGTTTTAGTTCATAAGCGTGTTGTATATTTAGTGGGGCTATCAAAAATGTTGATGGGATGTTTAGGTGTGTCGCAAATGTGTGATGAACTCGGACCTACTTAACTATTGTTAAACATCCTATTTTCCGTCCTGTTTACCAAATACTTGGTAAAATATGGGATTACAGATCCGCCAGACACTCAATGTGGGTTTTAGAATGTTCGTAAATATGTCAGCACCATATATGACATAATTAAGTTTACCTGCCATTGCTTTATGTGTTTTTCTTTTCACTTTTTGTGGTGTAGTGTTTTTACTCTGAGTGCGTCTTCACATATAATGTTATAATTAATGTATACAAAACATTTTAAAAGAGTAATGTTGGAGTTTCTTGTCCATTCTTCTCCACACGAAACTACCTTTTGGAAGGGGCGACTAGAATAAATGCTATTTCTTGTTCATTTTGGCGTTCAAAAGTGCCTTTCTTGTGCCTATTTGAAATAAATTATTAGACTTTGACTTTTGACTTTGGGTGCTGTGCTGTCCAGAACTGTGCTATATGCTGTTCACAAACAAGCACTTTTGCGGATCCAATGAAAGCCATCCATTAACGCTGCTATTCACATGCCTATATCACTGACTGGAGAATATTTTCTTAATTTCGACAGATTAGGGATGATGACAGGGTAAAAAAAATGAAACGATATTTAGTCCGTCTGTCAAATGATAAAAAAAATTAGTTACGTATTTTTTCCTTTTTCGTATTAATAAAAAAATGAATAGATAAAACGCATTAATGTTGGGGAGTGGCGCTACGTCACAACTCAGTCGTCATGCCACATTTAACCACAATGTGTCGACGTAATCTCTTGATTATGTAAAAAAAGAAATAACACGTGTCCAATATTTTTTAATAATCTAACTGACGGACTAAAAATAAACTTTAGTCATCATCCTTTCTGTATAGTGACAAGGTTGACGCAGTGGTTCAGGATCAGCTTCTATGCGAGAGGCCACGTGTTCAATTCTCGCAGGGAACAATAATTTTGTTTTTTTTTTTACATTGGGCCAACATAACTAAACAGCGGTGGATTTACCCTAGGGGCAGTCGGGGCGAATGCCCAGGGCGGCAAATTTTTTAGGGCGGCAAAATTTCGAAAGTGAAAAAAATTGTTTTAGTCTTATCAAGATACCTCAATATAAATTAAAAAATTCTATTCATTAATAATTTTTTGACATTATTTTGATTTTTGTTACAGTTGTCATATGTCGAGTTTTATTAAACGCGTTTTTACATGACAAATATGTCAAGATTGCAATAACCCGTGTTATGTCACCGAAAGTTAATATTACTTATATTAACTTTCGGTTACATAACAGGCCTTATCAAGATTGCTCAATATAAATTAAATAATAACATTGATAAATAATTATCTGTTTAATTAATAATTCAAGAAATTCAATTCATCCATTATTTGTGAATTATAATTTTGGCACTTTTAGTTAAAATTAATAGTCTGACAAATGAAAGTAGGACACTCGAATTATTTAAAAACTCCTCTTATTGTATTTGTTTACGGATATCTCCGCAACCAATTATCGCACAGAAAGTTAAAGGTGGGTGTCAAGACTTTTTTTTTGAAAATTGTAGCACTATCTGAGTCCCTGCAACAAAAATGTGGAAAAAGCTCTGATTTTTTTTCTCATTTAAAAAAATTATGAGCTTGTCAGAGCAATAAACGTGATCCTTTAATTTTTTCAAAAATTCGATCGAGTGAAACAAAAAAACGGCTGGCTAATTTGGCTCTTTCCAGGGTTTTTGTGGACATATTGATCTGTAAAAGGCACACTTAACATTATTGGCTTTCTTAATATTTTCGATCCAGCAAGGTTAGACCCCATTAGGATGATCCGGGGGTACCGCACGATCTCGGTCGAGGCGGCGCGCCTCCTTGCCGGACTGCCGCCGTGGGAGCTGGAGGCGATAGTCCTCGCGCGCCTGTACGCGATCTCATGGCCTGGAAACAGCGACTGTCGCAACCCAGCGCAGGGCACGCCACGATAGTGGCAGTAAGGCCCCTCTTTGAGGAGTGGCTAGAGAGGCGTCACGGCGCCCTCACCAGCCGCTTGACGCAGGTCCTCACCGGTCATGAGGTTCCTCGGTTCTAATCAGGCGGGAGGAAACGCCCGGGTGTCACCACTGCGAGGATCGCGTAGAGGATACGGTGGACACATCTGCCCCGCGCCTGGGCGGAGCACCGCCGTGTCCTCGTATTTTGGCGGCGACCTCTCGCACCCGGCCCGTGTGCAAGCCATGGTCCGAAGCGAGAGGGAGTGTGAGGCAGTCACCACCTTCTGCGAAGCAGTCATGCTCGCGAAGGAGGCGGCGGGATGGGAGAGAGAAAGGTCCTCCCGTCCCAGCCGCCGCGGGAGACGCCTCGGGCGTTGGGAGCCACGTGATGACTCCCGGCCACTGTAGGCGCGGGCCTGCGGGCGGTGAGTAATGGGTGGTTCACCGTCCGATCAGGACCAGGCCCATGCCGGACGGCGCGTATATGTTCCACGCGCGCCTCAAAGAGATGTCAGCCCCCTCAGGGCCAAGCCTGCCGGGTAAGCGGGATTGTCCGAAAGGGTAACCGCTACCCCGGCACATAAAGGGCTAAGGAAGGAACATGGATGGGTTTTAGTCAGTAAGAGTCTGACACTCGCTTCCGCTCCCCCCAGAGCGGGAGAAGTCATTGGATGATTTCCCAGCCTCAAAAAAAACCAAAGCAAGTCGTTAAAGGGAATTCATTCAAGTTCTTGAAACCCACCTTTAACTTTCGGTGTGAACTCGCTGGGGTCGGAAATGACAATGGGCGTTCCTCAAGGTTCGATATTGGGTCCATTCCTATTTTTAGTTTACATTAACGATTAACCCCAATTACTTCAAAATCAACCGAAGATGGTGTTATTTGCAGATGACACGTCATTAATTTTTAAAATTGATCGACGCTCACAAAATCTTGACGACGTGAATAACTCTATTCTTCAGGTCCAAGATTGGTTTACGGTAAATAATTTGGTACTAAATGAAAAAAAACCAAATGCATTAAATTTAAATTACCTAATGTTAAAAGTAGCGATTGTGACATCATATTGAACGGAGAAAAGCTAGAATTTACTAAGCAGACGGTTTTCCTGGGAATCACGCTAGACGACAAGTTACAATGGGGTCCCCACATAACAACTCTTGCGGGACGGCTAAGCTCGGCCGCTTATGCTGTTAGAAAGATAAGGCAGTTGACAGACATAGAAACCGCGCGCTTGGTCTACTTTAGTTACTTCCACAGCATTATGTCGTATGGCATCTTACTGTGGGGTCGGGCTGCTGACATTGAATCCATTTTTATTCTGCAAAAGCGAGCTATCAGAGCTATTTACAATCTACGTCGCCGCGAATCGCTTAGGGAACTATTTAAAAGTATTAATATTATGACGGTACCATGCCAATTCATTTACGAAAACATTATGTATGTAAGAAAAAATCGACATCTTTTTAACAAAATAAGTGATAGGCATAACTTTAATACTAGAAATAAAGATAAAATAGATCAACCCTTTTTTAGGTTATCAAAAGTACATACATCTTTTATGGGGTTCTGTGTTAAATGTTACAACAAAATACCTTGTGACATTCTGCAATTAAATGAAAGAAAATTTAAAACTCACATTAAAAATACACTTTGTAAACAAGCATATTACAAATTAGAGGATTATATAAAGGATAAGGATGCTTGGAAACATGCTGGTCCTGCTCCACAGGGCAATCTAGTGTCTAGACAAAATCAAACTGGTTGCTAAGTAAATTTGGTAATAATTTATTGTTTATAAAATACTATTTTAACATGTTGAAATAACTTCTCACACATTGATTTATTTATTATTATTAACTTTTAGAATGTTTGTAAATATGTGAGCACCATGTACTTTGACATACTTAATTTTACCTACCATTACTATAACTATGTGTTTTTCTTTTCACTTTTTGTGGTGTAGTGTTTTTATTCTGGGTGCATCGTCTTCATGTTATAATTCATGTATACAAAACATTGTAAAACATTTTAAAAGAGTAACGGTGGAGTTTCTTGCCCATTCTTCTCCACACGAAACTACCTTTTGGAAGGGGCGACTAGAATCAATTCTATTTCTTGTTCATTTTGACGTTCAAAAGTGCCTTACTTGTGCCTATTTGAAATAAATGATTTGACTTTGACTTTGACTTTGACTTCTGTGCGATCACTGGTTGCTGAGATATCGATATTCAAAGACAAAAGGATCCTTATCCATTTGAAGACCGACTCGGCGAGAAGTAGACGTATCAAGGTGTATAAAAAAAAAGATTAAAGCTAAATGAACAAAGTATCCGATCCTTAAAGTGGTTAAGCAAAAAAAATTTTTCCACGCCCGTAGACCAAAAAAGAAACATTGAACATTTTTTTGTCGCTGGTTTTTATAAGATTGCTCAAAAACCGCTCACGCTACAAAATTTTGAAGTTCTAATCCAAAAACCTTAATTTCCTATGCGACCATCTCGAAGTTACGGCCTGTTGAAAATTGCCCAAAAATTTTAAATTGTTTAAATCCCTTAATTTCTTCTCGTAGTGTATATGTAAGTTTAAGTAAAATTCCAGTAAGTATTGGGGCGGACTTTTTCCGGTGCCCAGGGGCGGCATTACGTTTAAATCCGGCCCTGTAACTAAATATATACAAATTAAAGGTGTGTACTATAAATCGACACATCTCCGGTGAAAGCTTCCGGGAAATTTATTACAAAGATAGATTAAATACAAGAATCATTTATATCAGAATTCTCAAACGTTAAATTCAAATTCAATTAAAAGATACTGAGTGACTAAATCAATCAGTCCCATGAATATCAGGTAGGTAAGTGTGTTACGTCGCGTTCCTTCGCATCGGGACGGGTAGTAATTAATTAAGATGCCCACTATATGTTGATTGCTTGACATTCGGTGGAATGTTCCTGGTATAATTTCAAGATCTGCAAGGCCATCGACCTGAAATGTTCGACGTAATTAGATGAATAAATGAGGATCCTTGGATGGCCGTAATACTTACTAATATTGACATCTTTTTGAGCTTTAGAACAAATGGACCAGGGCGTAAATTTTTTAAACCAAAAAAAAAATAGATCATTTTACTACCTACAACTTTGCTATTATTATTTTTTTCCATAGGACTTGTAGTTTTGCTGGAAATCGAGATAGACCGTTTTTTACCCTTAAAAACGCACCCCCATCCACTTGCCGACCTCAGATCGCCCGTAAATTATTTTTCCTTTAATTTTTGTTTAAATATATTCTCTTCCTTTTCCGATGGGTTTCATCCTACTATAATTCTTTTTCACTTCTTTTTAACCATTTTCAAAAGCTTCGGCACTGGTTGAAAAATCAAAATGAAAGGGAATAAGTTTCGATTTATGGAATTGCTTTAGTCGTAATTATGTCTGTACCTAATCTTTTTTCGTGTCGACTAGACCTAATAATTATCTAGAACGATTTTATGCTCCAAAACCTGCCTTGCCTACGGGATAAAATTAAATACTATCTGAATTCCAGAATTTCTTAGTAACAAAATTAGGTTCTCCAAATAACATTCTCATTAGTGGAGGTGGATTCCTAGGAACGATATTAATTAATTATTGTTAACTAATATCTTTCCTAGAACCATCTCGGTATACAGTTTTCTTCCACGCAATACTAATAGGTACAAGTAGGTATAATCCCCTCATAGCCAACAGTTGGAATCTGACACGACACGTCCCCATAAACTTAAGTTCTCAGGAATTAATTCTACATACGTATGATATATTCAAAATTACATGTGGGTGGAACTTCGTCTTATCGTGTTACCAAAATTCCAATCATATTCGACAGAAGGATCTCTTCCCTCTCATTCTGATACTATGTTAAAGAGTGAGATAGGAGATGAAGTTGAAATTATCCTTAACAAATACAAGGGGCACGTATGTATTAGCCACCGTTTTGTTTTAACTTTCGACAGAATGTTCAACCTCTCTTTTACTCAATATGGGGTAAAGTGTGACAGAAACATTTCGAGTTCAAATTGTTTGTTACGAACACTGGGGTAATAGCGACTGAGCTTCATAGTTGGCTCCGAAAAGTCTTTGGCGACATATTTGGTTCTGGATAAAGTTTTCGTGTTACCTGAATGCAAATAGAATTTCGTTGCTGATATGAATTTGATAGAACTTGTTGAAGATAGATAGTTACCTACGTGTAGAATGGCTCCCACAGATATTTTATACAATATATAATTTTACATTTAATTTCTTTTCAGTAGGTCTCTACTCTCTCTGTATTATTATTCACTGTATTGAAATGATTAATAATCAATTTCTACTTGTTAATCGTTCAGTTAAACAAATTTTAAAAAAATAGTCCAGGAGCTAACCACCCAAGTCACTGTAACAACCAAAAAAGAAACTTATATCAAATATGTTCACTATTCAGCTTAATACTCCCAAAACCACTGAAATTCAACACACTCAATATAGCAGCCAATTTAAAACACTCGGTCTCCAATACCGAGCACAGCCGACGTTACCCGAATTGGTCCAAGTTTAACCGATCTTCATTGGTATCACGTAATAACAAGATATGTTCGGGCAGCCCTGACATAACTACGTCGCCAGGTGATCACACTACTTTATGAGTACGAAAACTTTCCTCGGCTTTCAATTTCCATTTTTTGATTATTTTCTCTGCATTCTGTATTCTGTGCATGTTTTTCTTTGTGTTCTAATTTTGTTAGGAACACGATTTCGTTACGATTGGATTCGGATAAGGGGTGACTGTATTGTTTTGTATTGCTTGTTTTGTGTTAGGAAATGTTTTGCAGCAGTAGTAGCCCAGTGGCAGGGGGTGTTTTAGGTCGTAACTTCGAACCACACACACAGGGCATTACTTTATGAAAATTATATCGCGAAATTGTTTTCATTTTCCTTCACTGCTCTCAAAACAGTGAAGGAAAACGTTGTGAGGAAGACATGTGATAGCTATCAACCTGCACAGGGAGGGGTGGATTACAGCTCACTCCCTCTCACCTAGAGGCGGCCGGTGTGAGGTATGCGTTGGGAAAATTATAGCCTGATTGTGATAAGTTTTGTATTGTATGAATGACGTTACTGAATAAATAGCGAGTTCATCCAATCAATTTACTGCGCGATTTATTAATTGTATTTTAGCGAAATTGGGTTTAACGGCGTTCTCGTACGAAACTCAATAAACTCTAGAATATAATACAAACGAACTATCGACCGGTAGATAAGCTGGACAGTTATATCAATAAATTGAATTTAAATAATAAGTTTAAAAACTATTTATTCAATTGAAAAATGAGTTATTCTGTGAAGCAAAACCAATGTAATTTGATAAAATAACACAGTTAAGAACACTACTCATATTTTAATCTCCATATTATCATAATTCCTTCATTATCCGTTATGGGTTTCATAACGTAACAAAACACGCATGATCAAACATGAATATACCTAAAACAACGCTGCGAAGGTATAGTTTAAGAGACGTTATGTTTGTGAGAACATTATCTGTAGCGTGTATGACCATAGAGTAGATAACCAAACAGAGATAACATTTTGAATAACAGTAATATTAATTTTACTCAGGTCGTATCGTAATAACTACAAGCTATGAGTGGAAAAAGAAAGTTTATGGGACGCGGTCAGAGGACAAGCTCGGTATAGACAAGCATCGCTCTATGAATTTATCAAGATGGAAGTATTCACAAAAAAAACTGGGGTATGAACCCTTTTAGTAAAGAAAAAACCTAAAATAGCAAATAAGATATTTCAGATTTCTTTTTTTTTAATAATAATATTTGTATTATATAATTTTGTATTTGTTTTTTTAATAAATTATATAGAAAAAACGATTCTTTAAATTGTGTAATCCTTTTATGGCAACGCTACTAAAATACGATCTAATATTCATGTAAAGCTTTGCCTCTGTCTGGATATCTTCTGATGTGTTTGCGTATAAAATATTTTCTGTAGTTAGTTAGGAAGCTACATAAACTAAACGAGTGGCTTTGGTAACTAGATGCGGGAAATTTAACAGAATAATTAAAGTTTCTTGAAGACTTAGATAGATATAACAACATTAGCATTTCTGCGTACACACTATAATTACGACCTTAACTTTTTCCAAGGACAGATAAATAGTACTGAGTTTTGTGATTTTAAAATGTTAAAGAAAAATGCACAATATTTTAGGGGAGTAGGGGTTACGTTTTCGAACAATCCCGCTGAATATAATATATAGCCTCTGCAATCAGCTTGGTTGGCCAATTAATTTTTAATACCTTTATTTTAGACCTGTATATCAGTCCATAAGTTGTTAGTGGTTAGTAACAGACTGTGCTTCTATGTTATATTATTGTTATTAGTACTAAGTTCAATTGTAAAGAGCGACCATCCGTTTTTAAATTAAACGTAGTTTTATTTTTTAATTAGCTGTCTCCTGGTCTACAAGATTAATTTACTGAAGTTTATCACTTTCGTGTTCATAAAGCTTACTCGTGCGTACGTTAACACGCAATGTCATGTCCTAACGCTTACGTTTATCAATTTAAACAAAACTTAATATAAATGTAGTAAACACTGGCATTTTTGTTTTGTAAAGATTGGTTATGGTTTTGACACTGACATATTCATGTTTAATTGTTGGAATAAAAACTGACACTCGTTGTTTATACATAACATTATCCTAAAAGCTGAAAAAAGGACATTATTTTTTAGCTTCATAGAAGCTTTCATTTTCCATTGGATAAGCATAAGCGATAAAATGTGAAAAAGTATGTCATTAATATTAAAAAAAAATTGAGATGGACGAAAGATAAATTGAAAGCAGGAATCATTTAATTTTTGTTAACTTGTTTGAGTGCATATTTTTTGTTTTATTTTGTTTAAAAGTAAGTATTGTTTTCTATTAAATTTGCTGTTTTTATTTTAATATTTTTCTATGTACCTACCTACCCATATTTTGTTGTATTTTACACTTTTTATGGTGTTTAAGTCACATTTATGATTATTGATAATCAGTTTCTAGTTTCTAAATTACACCGTACAATGACTTGGATTTTAATCTATAACGTTGTGCATGAATACTTAAACGAATACTTATAAAATACACACAATAATATTCTTGACATTCCGCAGCTTGGTATTGAGACTGACTGTCTAGAGTATTCTTTCTAACAATCACGTCTTGCGCACCTCATTACAAACCTAAAGAAAGAGTTTCATTTATTAAGAAAATAAAGCCAGAAAGAAAAACACGCCACCTGACACGCTTTTTACATACCTTTTACTTCGTAAACGACACCTATTACATACTACATGCGAGCTCTACGCTTCTGACATCCCTGAAGAACATCACTAATAATGTCAGTACATGTTCTTCTAGGGCGTCCTCCCGGTACTAACAGTTTTATCAAATGACCCCTCCCGCTCTGGGTGGAGAAGAAGGAAGTGTGAGACTGTTACTGACTAAAACCCATCCATGTTCATTTCTTAGCCCTTTCTGTTCCGGGGTAGCGGTAACCCTTTCGGACAATCCCGATTACCTGGTGTTAACACTGACATCTCAGCCTTATAGATACCGATGTTGGTCGTTATTCATTCCTCTTATCTTTTCTTTTAGATTTTTCAAACTTACTTAAGTTCTTTGAAGTTAGTTATAAGTTATGAATTTGTACAGTACGAGAGGATGGTTATCGATTTTGTACATAACAATAAACGCTTTAACGTTCAAGTTATACCAAACTGTCAACTTAACATTGTAGAAATTTGACAGTTTGGTATAACTTGAAGCGCTGGCGACCTTACACACCCGTTTTTCTTGCCGTGAAAAACTAGGATTTATTCACCGTTTGTAGACACGGTTGTGAGTCTTGTAAGCATCACTATGGAAGTTTGTTGACAGACATGTTTTTTCTACGGCACGGTTTATACGCCATAACGTGAACAAAGCAACCGTGTATAAAGGGCCTCAGAATAAGCAGTTATTTTTATATTTTGCACTTTTTTGCGTTAAACCCACTTCCACATACGGCAAGGAATAGGATACCAAATTCCGGGTTTCAGAACCGAGGTATAAACAGACCTACTTTACAGTATCCAATATCATGAAACCGGAGTAAGTACCCATTCCTACTACATCTTACTTAGCGAATAGCACTCGCAGTTAGAGTTAATAATAATATGATATAACTTACTATGAGTACCGTTTGTAAAGTGCTGCTAATTGTTTCAATGTACAGACACGTCAAGTTACCCAAATCTGTCAAATTTATTTGATAGTTTTTTAAACTTTATTACAAAAGGATAAAGTTCATTTTCATTTGGAAAAAATTGACAGTTGTGTATTGATGTGCTGGTGTTCTGTATTGGGTTCCAAGTGTATGTAAACATTTTGGAACAAGAGTTTTATCAATTAATCTACTTGGTAGTGGGAACTGTAATTAAAAAACCGTTTTTTTTACTCTCCTTTTATCTACGATAGGTTTTCTACGTTTCATCAGGTGGAGTTGATGAATCTTGCCGATTTTTTAAATATTGTAAGCTAATTCAAGGGTAGGTGTCAGTGCGTGTACTGTAAGGTGTGATGATTACTAACCGATTATAAGAGTATTATTAACACATTCATAATCCGTGTGATTTCGACATAAAAATATTACCGATAGTTAAAATATAAGTACAGTACTTAGTTATAATATATAGTTATGTAGTAACGAGGGGCTAGTGGTAACTAGGGTTTAGTATAATTAGCGGGCTTGTGTTGTGTGTTGTAGGAATTTTCTTTGCTATATAATACAAACACACGGACAACGAATAATTAATTATATTGCTTTTTACCGAATACATCTGTCAAGCCACACGGCTAGTGACAGACTCCCTTTTCTTATATAAAAACCTATCAAACTATTCTATTAATATTTCAAAGGTCGAATGCTGTCAGATATTTACCTACCATGTTCAACATAAGGTTTCACTTAGGCTTTACAGTACCAACTTATATAGTACACATTTTTTTTTAAATATTGCCTCTTGAAAGAGTTAGGGTAGCGAACGTATTTCAAGTACCATATTCCTTAATACTCAATACTCTATACTCAAATCTTTATTGCATTCCATATGTATTTCATAGATAGTGTAATCAAAATAATAATAAAAAAACAATATGGACCCTGTCGGGCACAGCAACATTAGGAGAGAGGAAGAGGGCTAAGTAGCAATTTAATAATATTATTATATGTTATTGGATGTGTATGATATGTATAATTATGTGTATATATTTTTAAAATCTTAGGCCTGTGTATTAGGTTTAATAAATAAATATCTTAGTAATTTTAATTATGCATTGTATTATAATAATCTAGATAATTTTTATGCAATTATTAGAACTATGTTTCATTATTATTAAATTATATTATTGTTTATATATTTATATTTTTATATTTGGTTTCCTTCATTTAATATTATAATCGTGAGCGAATTATTTTATTTTGCAATCGATTTGTCATCTATAAACTCCTTAACTGAGTAGTATGCCTTGGATTCCAGAAATTGTTTCAATTTATTAATAAATACATTTGTTTTTTCTACTTCTCAAATGTCATTTGGCAATGTATTATACATTTTTGTGGACATAACTAAAGGGCCGGTTGAGTGCATTTTAAGTCGGGATTGTGGTATGATAATTTTATTTTTGTTGTGTCGAAAGGTGTACCTAGTTTGTGTTTCATCACAAGTAGTGTAAAAATCTGGGTATTTTCTGACAAATTTACATAATTCAAAAATATATAAACACGGAAGTGTGAGAATTTTGTGTTTTTGGAAGTGTGGTTTGCAGCTATCTGTCTGTTCAATGTTTGTTATTATTCTAATTAACTTCTTTTGTAGAATAAATAGGGTTTGCGAATCTGTACTGTTTCCCCACAGCATGACCCCATAGCTGAGCCATGCTTGAGCGTACGCATAGAACGTGACAAGTGCCGTTTGAAAGTCTGTAGTTTTTTTAATTTCGCGTAGGGCGTATGAAAATTGTGATAATTTTGCTCTTATTTTCTGGATATGGGATTTCCAATTTATATGGGTATCTATTGACATACCGAGGAGAGTAAATTCATGTACTTGCTCCAATTTTGCATTATTAAATGTGAAATTTAGTTTTAAAGGGGATTTTTGATGTGGGTGGAAAGCAATTAATTTGGTTTTTGTGAAGTTAATTTCTAGGTTATGGTTATCCATCCAGTTTACAGCTGTAGAAAGAAGGGAGTTTAATTTGGCGTTAATATTGTCATGGTTCTGGCAAGAGGTTAGCAGAGAGATATCATCAGCAAATAAAACACATGGTCCGTTTATAATTTTAGGGAGGTCGTTTATATAGATAAGAAATAACAGGCAACCTATTACACTCCCTTGGGGAATTGATGTACACAGCTACACTCGAAAATTGTACCTGAACTAAAACTAAGAAGGTACTACACCAATATTTTCAAACGCCTAAAGCCACATAATGTCACTTCATAGAACGTCAGGTTCTAAACAACAGAACATACAAATGTCTTATTCATTGCTCCCCTATACAGCGGCAGTATGTTTCTTGAAACTCATCCCTTGAGGGTTGAGCTTATTTATGTTAATTTAGTGTCTGCCAACCGCCTTATACGATATTGTACTTCCTGCATTATGTAGAGTGAATTACTCCTTCTAAGAAAATGAGCAAGTGTACCGAATATTTAGACAAAATTAAGCTACTCCCATCCCCTTTTCTCACGAGAATATTAGCTTATGCCATGATAAAAATACTAGCCAGTGAGTAGTTGGTAGCTCCGCTGCCTAGAAGACTGTTTCATTTTATTGTTTTATATATCTTAACGATACAAAAGTCAAAGTCAAATCATTAAGTTCAAATAGGCACAAGAAATGCACTTTTGAACGTCAAAATGAACAGAAATAGAATTGATTCTTATTGACCCTTCGAAAAGGTAGATATACTATATCTAATATCTACATATTATACTTATATAATAAGATCTATTTTCTGCACTAACCTGGGGTTGTCCTTGGGCGAACTTGCATAATGCATACAGGGATAGTCAACGGTTGGTGCCTCATTCAAAATTGTCTAAAAGGCATTCACGAGTTGGCTTAGGCCCCTCGTATGCTTTCCTAAGGTTCAGGACCCCAGGTTGCCGAGATTTGTAAAAGCTTTGAGACTACACGTCTGATTTGAAACATAACATTTTTCCATTCGATAGCCTAATTTTTGAGGGAACATAAAGGCTATTTTACATTACTCTGGGAGCCGAGGGAAAGGAAAACAAGTCAGAATGCAGGCCAAGCGAAACTACACGCCAATAGAATGCCACGCGGTGGGTGGGGAGGAAACGAGTGTAATTAACGGAAGTTTTTTAAATAATCACTTTAAATTTTTTCCATTATTCATTAAGTCATTGAAGCACGTCTGACAGCCAGTATTACCAAAGGTTATCGTATTATCCAGTTACTGACTGGGTTCTGGAGGTCAGATAAGCAGTCGCTCCGTGTAAAATACTGGTATTCAGCTGCATCCGGTTAGACTGGAAGCCGACCCTAATATATTTTGTGAAAAGACTAGGCAGATTGTAGCACGTCTGGCCTTTAAAATGATTTGGGAACCGTATTCCGAAATCGTTATTCTGGTTGCGTGATTTCTTACAATATGAGAATCTTAGTTACAAAACATAAGAAACTCTAGCCATAACAGTCCTTATTCGCTTGGCCGTTACCCATGCTTACCATAAACTACTACAGTTTAACAGTAAAAACATGTGGTTTCCTTCAGTTAACGATGTTTCTTGCTCGAGTAAGTATTTTCCTAACTGCGGTAGTGGCAAATTATTTTGAACGACGGGAACTTAGCTTTTGGAACTGACGCTTATTTGTACCTTGTTGGTGTAGTGGTCGCAAATGATACTACTGAACATGAGGTCCTGAGTTCGATTCATATCATATCATATCATTTATTGCAATCCATAATTGCATATTATTTAGTTTATTTTATTATAGCATTTATTAGTTCAATCTATTTATAATTTGTATTAATTACACACATCAACACTGTCTAGGGATATTTTGGATTTACTCAATTTACTCAAAATGTATTAAAAATAACATACAACATGCATATATTTTTATAAAGCCCATTTATCAGACTACACTCCAGAATAAAAGAAAAATATTTTTTTTGCGTAAATAAATTTTTATTCAAAAAAAGAAAAAACGTGAAATAATGGCAAAACTAACAATGAATGTGTTTCTCAGGAAAATGTGAAAAATAAGGAAAAATTTATCTGTTTTTAACAGTTATGTGAAAAATCAGTAGTCAGTAAAACCCACAACGTTAATAACGGTCCTGCAACGGTTTTTCATGCTTTGGATTAAGTTATCCAAGTCTTGTTGCGGTATATTGTCCCAGATCCGGCTAAGATGCAAAAATAGATGCTCTTCCGTCGCAATGTTTGCAGGGAAATTCCTCAAAGCCCTTCTTTGGAGCATATTCCACGCGTGTTCTATGGGGTTTAGGTCAGGCGATTGAGCGGGCCAGCCTAAGAACGATACGTCGTGCTCCTGCAACCAGCTCGTCACCACTCTCGCTGTGTGCGGACGGGCGTTATCGTGCATGAGCGTGAATTCTTGGCTCATTTGTAGTCGATGGGGGTAAATTATTGGTACTAGCACCTCGTTACGGTATTTTTCGGCCGTCATGGTGTTTCTGATCCAAACGAGGTCTGTTCTTCCACCAACACGAATTCCCGCCTAAACCATAATTGTCCCGCCGTGGTATGAATGGACTTCCTGAGGATAATGCAGACGGCTCTCACGACCAGGAAGTCACCAAACACGTACTCTACGTGTATCGGGATGGAAACCGAACCGGAACTCATCGGTAAACAGCACTACAGACCACTGGTTAACTTCCCAGAGCAAATGTTCACGAGCCCACTCTAGTCGTCGTCCACGATTTCCTCAGCGTAGTGCTGGGGTACGAAGTGGTCTGCGAGCATGAAGGTTAGCTTCATGCAGCCTTCTCCTCACAGTTTGGTCACTCAGAAGCAATTGGTGCTCTGACGGGAGCCTCTGAACCAACTGCATGACCGTAACATTTGGTTGTCTTCTCGCGACAACTTGCAAAAATCGGTCTTGTCGTTGAGTAGTTATGCGCTTCCCGCCTGAGTGTCTTTCAGCCACTTCACCAGTAGCACGATTACGTGACCATATCCTTGATATCACGTTTTGTCTTGTTCCAATCTCCTCAGTAATACTCCGTTGAGTAGCCCTAGCTTGGAGCATGCCTACTGCCCTTAACATTTCATCTCTCGTTAAATGGCGCCGCAGCATGATGCACACAATAACATTAATTCGAAATTAACTGATAACTTGTTATAAAACTTAAATTTGGCATAAAAAATTGCCAAAAACTACTGTAGGTAAATGAAACCTTCAGACTTCACTACCATTATGCCGCGTAAATCTTTTGTTTTTAATTTATTTTTTCAAATTCAAATTTAGAATCGTTCAAAAAGGTTTACAAAATAAGCTTTCTACAAAAGAATT
Organism: Hyppa rectilinea; assembly: GCA_951799385.1. Taxonomy (NCBI): domain Eukaryota; kingdom Metazoa; phylum Arthropoda; class Insecta; order Lepidoptera; family Noctuidae; genus Hyppa; species Hyppa rectilinea. The sequence goes on along the minus strand of OX637307.1, from coordinate 1,633,912 downwards.
TAAAACTGGCCAGTATTTTTTGAGTTTAAGAACTTTATACAAAATATCCCTAGACGGTGTTGATGTGTGTATTTATTATTATATTTTATGGACACGCTATCTTAAAATACATTTTCATCTATTCTTCAATCATCAAATTATGTCTCACTTATATAATATTTATTTTAGTTTTTTTTGTTTCTGGTTTATTAATCACTACATAGTATAAAACAAAGTCGCTATTTTTGTCTGTTTGTTTGTCTGTATGCTTAAATATTTAAAATTACGCAACGGATTTTGATGCGGTTTTTTGTAATAGGTAGAGTGATTCAAGAGGAAGGTTTATGTGTATAATTTGTCGACATATTTTGCGGGCGAAGCCGCGGGTGGAAGCTAGTTATACAATAATTGTGTAAAGGCAATAACAGTACCAGATTGGCATTTCTCCAGTCAAATCAGTCATTTAAGTTTTTATCATTTAAATATTCGTCTAATGTGTAATAGCTTTTATTAATTAAAAATTGTTTTACTTTGCTTAAAAATAAATTTGTTTTTTCTACTTGTTTTAGATATTCTGGTAATTTATTGTATATTTTAATTGACATAGAATAAGGACTAGAAGAGTGCATCTTAAGGTGGGAACGAGGCAAATTTAATCTGTTCTTAATTCGCAACGAATGGCTTGTTTTTACATCTCCTCGTGTTTTGTATGTATCAGGATATTTACGCACTAATTTACACAGTTCCAAAATATAGATACTAATTAAGGTGAGGATTTTGAGTTTCTTAAAATAAGGTTTGCAACTGTCCGTTGGTTCTATGTTCGTTAATATTCTTATTAGTCGTTTTTGTAGGATGAATACGGAGGAAGATTCTGTACTATTTCCCCATAGAATGATGCCATAGGTGAACCAAGCATGGGCATACGCATAATATGTGACTATTGTGGTTTTCATGTTGGTAGTCTTTTTAATTTCCCGGAGGGCATATGAAAACTTAGAGGTTTTAGATGTGAGTTTCAATATGTGGGATTTCCAATTAATATTAATGTCTATTATGGTCGGGCAAAGTATTATTGGGTTTTTTCACTAAGAATCTCTCAGTTTTGTGCCCGGTTGATAGCAAAGGCTCGCCCCCTATTAACCGGGAAACATAACTGGTGGAATATGGGTGTAATGTAGAGCCTAGGTTGGAACCTTCTGTTGAACCTGGCTGGTCGGATAGAAAATAACTGACAGCATTCGACATTTGAAAATAATAGAATAGTTTGATTGGTTTTTATAAAAGAAATGTATGCCCGTCGCCGTGCTGCTTGACGCATGTATTCGTTAAAAGCAATATAATTCAATAACTGCTGCCTTGTGTGTTTGTATTTTGTAGGATAGAAATCCTTACTACACACTACACAAGTTGAGCCATCTGAGTGCTCCCTAAGTGAAGGTCCCACTCAGATCTTTACACTACTATGGGTACACCTCTGCCTAAACCTTATTCTATTACCAGAAGTAACATAAAAAATCATATTTTCCATTATTGTTGGTTGTGTGTTAATATTGAGTCTTAAACGGCAGGATATTATAGGTATGGAAGCAGTAAGTACGTTCCTATGCCCTGCACCACCCTTTCACTTCCACAAATAATAAAAAAGTTACACAATTCTATATACACATTGAGTACTTCAACAAATTAACATAAATCAGTTGAAGAAACACGTTCACAGAATTGCATTTATACTCAAGAGTTTCCATTATATTAATTGCCAGATAAGGCTTCCTTGGCGTTTGAACTCATTAGCCGGGAAAGCCCTTAGAAATGAAGGCTGTGTAGCGATTAACAACATTATTATTTACACGCGATACCACACTGCCTTAGCGGTACTGCTTGATATTAAGTTTGTAAAGCTGAGTGCAAAGTGACGATTGACTACTGTTTAGAACAAAAATATTATAAATTATTACTGTTGGCAACATTGTAGTACAATATTGTATAAAAAATTGGCAACACCACTGTCCACTTCCCTTCCTAAAAATTCACAAAAAAAAACCGCATGAATTGCTTTAATGTGAAAAATATCTCTCGTTTTACTTTAACAAATACTATGTTATAATACCAGTCTATTATTTTCCCACTGCTGGGCAAAGGGAACAATTCAAACAGGGAAGCCTTATTCACTCTATTCAAGGAGTGATAGCCTAGTAATTATCACTTGCTTAAAAATCGGTGAAGGAAAACATCGTGAGGAAACCAGCATGTCTGAGAGATATTTCTCAAAAGCATGTGAAGCTAAGTCAGAGGCCCCATGGGCACCATAAAACTCGGACACCAGGTTAGTCACTAACCATACGAAAAGAAGAAGACGACGTCTTGTATCAACTGTACTAGTAAGTCCAAGTTTTTTTATCGATGTCAGTAATGTAAAATAAGTTCAAAAAATATAATAATATAATTATGAATTGATAAAGTGACATTGGTTCATGCTGGGATAGAATTTGCATTCGATCGTTTGGTCCAAACCAATCTCTGTACAAAAAACAAAACCCAGTTTGCCAATCTAAATCTATGAGTTTATATATTTCTTAGCAGATATCACGAAAAACCCGAATTGATCGAATAATATACAATATTATTAAAAATAAGTTCGCTGAAAAACACCCAAATATTTCTTCAACACGAGCTATAAGCCAAGAACCATAGCAACAAAACTTGGCTCGGTCACCGCAAAAGTCGAGTTGTCAAAACTTTTCGTCGTAACATTCCCGTGTTTGTTTCTTCGCTACTCTTAACTTGCGAGTGGTTCCTAGCTAGAAATAGATCGAAAGAAAGTTTGGATACAAGACATTGTTCAGGCGGATAGCTAGTATGTCACATATTTTTTGACTTGAGTAGTGCTATTCTGTAAAGTTCATTTTGAACCTCAAGCAAGTACACATTTGAAAGCGTATTCATTTGTTTTTTCACGCACAGAGGCCAGCACATCAAGATACCCCAATCTGTCAAATTTCTTCGATAGTTTTTCAACTTTATAATAAAAGCATAAGGTGCATTTTCAATTGGGAAAACTTGACAGTTTGGGATAGCTTGATGTCCTGGTGTCTTTATTTAGTCATCAGTAATTCTGAGGTTTACATTGTTCGAATTTCAAAGTGATGTTTAAAGAATAACGCTACAGGTACCTTTTCAGAAAATCCAGATTTAAATAGTTGAAAGGATTCCAAAAAGTCACGTATAGCGAAGGATTGGGTTTTTATTAGAATAATCGTGATTGCGTCCGTGTACCTTATGACTGCTCCCGCTCTGGGTGGAGCGGAAGGGAGTGTCAGACTCTTACTGACTAAAACCCATCCATGTTCCTTCCGTAGCCCTTTATGTTCCGGGGTGGCGGTAACCCTTTCGGACAATCCCGCTTACCCGGCAGGCTTGGCCCTGAGGGGCCCCTTCATCCTGAGGAGCCCCGTCCGTGTACCTGCATCAGTGTTTCGGCAAATTTCATAAAAAAGGTTTATGTTACACGGAGGGATGTTTTCGTTTAATACAACACGCGTATATATTTTTCGACATATATTTACGTACGATTTTGGAGGAGCTCGTGGCTAAGTACTAACAGCTGCACAGGTTGATCTATCAGGTTAAGCTACGCTTGCCAGGGTTGGCTGTGGATGAGTGACCATATATACACACCGAGACTCCTCCGCGCCTCGGGAAGCAGGTTAAGCCGTTGGTCCCGGTTGTCATTTGTGTATCTTTGACAGTCGTAACAGGTCGTCAGAAGCCCGAAAATCTGACAGCCAGTCTTACCAAGGGGTATCGTATTGCCTAGTTACTGGGTTGTGGAGGTCAGATAGGCAGTCGCTCTATGTAAAATACTGATATTTAGCTGCATCCGGTTAGACTAGAAGCCGACCTCTACATAGCTAGGAAAAGGCTAGGCAGATGGTGATGATGAATTTAGATTTTGCTTTGTGATTCAATGACTCGTTATCGATAAATGCGGGCAACCTTGAAAACGAAATTGAAATTATCACGTCATCATCATCCACAGTTCGTCTTTCCCACTGCTAAGCATCGGCATCTTTTCTCTTGTGCCAATCCCCTCGATTCTGTAACAGCTTCATACAAAATCTGAGCACGAGAAACCCGCGACGGTAACAATTACAACGATGACCGCCACTTCGTATTCCAGTCAAAGTCTAAAGTATATTATATTATTTTACTCTAAATAGTGGAATCCGCGAACATACCATCGCGTTTTGGTAGCAAAAAAAAGTTATTAAGGTAACTGATTCCTATAAGACCCCAAACGCCGCTAAACCTAGAAACCTCCTTAGTCAACAATAAATGTAAAACCATGCATAAAGATCTAATTGTTTGCTTGTTATTCAGAGGCAGCTACAAAACTTTCCAAGTCAAAGTTTGCGTCGTAAAAGAGGCATAAACTATTTTCTTCGCGAGTATTTGGTTAGACTTTTGACATACAAAATATTTCGCCTTGCATTTCCTTGCGGGATTCTTCGAGAAACATTTTCTGTTATAAAAGTCCGTTTTTACTCCAAGTTATTTTAGATAACAATGATTCAGTCATTTTACAAAATAATTATAAATTGATAACATAATTAAGGTATCTCATTATTAAAGATACCTGCTTGATTTGCCGGAGTTTCTTACTTGTCTGTTTAACTGTAGATTTTTATTTAGAGAATTTCGAGAAGTTGCGGGTGGGAAAAATTGCTTTTGAGACAAATAAACTTTATATTAAAGATTGTAAAAGTCAAAGTCAAATCATTTCGAATAGGCACAAGAAAGGCACTTTTGAACGTCAAAATAAACAAGACATAGAGTTGATTCTAGTTGCCCCTTCCAAAAGGTAGTTTCGTATGGAGAAAAATGGGCAAGAAACTCCACCGCTACTCTTTTAAAATGTTTTGTATGCATGCATTATAAAATAACCAGTCACAATAAAATACTACACTACAAGACGTGAAAAGAAAAACAAATAAAACTATGGCAGGTAAAATTAATTATGAGCACCATGTATTTATTACATGGTGCTCACATTTATTCACATATTTATTTTGTATATTGTCGTGACGTACTGTTGTGTATTGTTGTTGTTGTATTGTAAGATTGTGTTTTATATTGTGTTGTATATTGATTGCCTCTACACAACTCTGTCTAACAACCTATGCCTATAAGCGGTTATACTATCGATACGCAAAAAAAAACACAATCATTCTCGAACCATTTGATTAAATACAGTCACAGACAAATAAATGAAGCTCACCACACGATCGCATGTGTGTGTTCCCTACTTCACGGCCGTGCCTTAACGTTACGCGTCGATTGCACGCAATCAACATTTAGACCCTGGTTCCCGCTTAATTGGCACTTACACCACGAAAGCTTATGATATTTCATTATTACGCTTGCTTTTCTAGAGTTTTTATGAATTGGATTTCATATTTTTGTTGTTATTTTGTAAACATTGTTTTTTTTATTCTGAAAGCAAGGGTGTTTAAGCAGCCTGAAAGGTTATTCTATTTTACTAAAAATCGAGAATTGATCAAATTACATTACAGTCGCATACAAGGTTTGGATAAATCAAGGACAAGTCACTATGTCATAATTATGAGACGAATCTGTAAACCTAACGACGTATGTAGGTATGTCATCAAACGAGGCAAAGAATTTTGATAGCAATATCTTATACAGATTGAAATTGAATTCATGGGAAATATTTTAAGGGGTCATTGTACAGAGGCCAGCACATCAAGTTACCACAATCTGTCAAATTTCTTCATAGTATTTCAACTTTATTGCAAAGTCATAAGGTTCATTTTTAATTGAGAAAATTTGACAGTTAGGGATAGCTTGATGTGCTGGCGTCTGTACTCATCATTATGAGCAACGTTTACTATGGTACCACATATAAAACCGCGAAAAAAAAAATAGCTGTTCCATACACTTTGACGAGTTGTGCGAGCATATAATGTATGGAACATCAGAATTTTAATTCACTCTCTATAAATAACCGCCACTTTCCTACCTACATTAGCTTCGCTCGTTGCCGATATGAACACACGCCTTGCGAAGGACAGTTCCAATCTGTCTAGATCCCGTGGGATATATCTACTACATGTGGAACTACAGTCCTGCAATCATGCTGGATCCCATGAGCGTGAGCCTTTTGGGAATTTCCAGACAGAGAAACTCAATTACACATTGCACAACTCCAAATTCAAACGTATGGTCGCCAGCGCCATCAACTTATACCAAACTGTCAAATTTCTCCAAATAATTTTGAACCTTTTATCGTTGACGGTTAACTTCGAAATCGATTGAGAAAATTTGACGGTTTGTGATAACTTAATGGGGCGACTGTACCTCAGACATTGCTAGCCGTTCTAAGCCCTAGTTTTTGTTATATAAGTAGGCTAGGTCACGCGGTGTACTACTGGTGATGCGAAAATTATCGAAAAGAATGAGCTGGGGACGTCAGTGCCCAGTCACGAAATAAGGGTTCATGACTTCAAGGGCGAATTTCACCGATAAAACAGAACGCGATCAGTTTATAAATGCCGTTTTAGGGCACAGGTCTTGAACATAGTTTAAATGTGTCGATCCCATTCAATTTCATTGGTAAACGCGGCACTTAGTCACATAATTTATTTAGACTACCTTTCTAGCTTTCTCCCAAAATACAAAAAATACCCGTATAGAGAGTGCTTGCCTTAATGTGGCTAAATATAGAACCTTAAATGAAATTGCCATGCCTGAGTTCTGACATGAGTGAAAAACAAGTGAATGCTATTTAGGTTAGGTACCTAAATAGTTCTTCCATTTAATGTAAAAATTGTACTTTGAAAACTTAAGCGAAGTGATGCTTAGAATTGGCACTATTTCGTCATGTCACTTCAAGCTCATTTCAATTAAGTTTACACGGTGAGATTTTTCTGAAAAAATCGGCAGATACTGTTGTCCATTACTTCATTGTTACTAATTTAGTTTATTAAGATTTTGGTACAATTGAACATACTTTTTCGGGTTTCCTTCGTAATTTTTATTCCTATTTCAGGACATAAGGAAAACATAATACATCACGGCTTATCTTACCACACAAGGGTGCGATTACGGAGACGTGTGTTGTATTGTTTTTATAATGGTTCTAAAAAAAGGCTAGAAACGGTAATAGCTTTTCCTTAAAGTGTGACAAAGGACATAAGAATACCACGACTCAGTACATACCCTTATTAGAGACATTGGGTGACAATCAAGCAGGCGGTTTACCATGGTAAATGCTGTGCTGCCTATGCTCATCTGAAGTTCCAGAAGTATCGTAGGAGGTTGGGAAATCATCAAATGACCCCTACTGCTCTGGGTGGAGCGGAAGGGATTGTCAGGATCTTACTGACTAAAACCCAACCATATTCCTTCCTTAGGCCTTTGTGTTCCGAGGTAGTGGTAACCCTTTCGGACGATCCCACTGATCCAGCAGGCTTCGGCCCTAACGGGCCCCTTCTCTAATGCTGACATGTCTTTGAGGCACGCGTGGAACACGTACGCGCCGTCCGGCACGGGCCTGGTCCTGATCGGACGGTGAGCTACCCATTACTCACCGTCGGCAAACACGTGCAAACTAAATGTGCCATGTTCCTGTGTTTATGGCCGATGTGCCTGTAATTAGACGGATTACCATGACCCATAGTGTTGCACCCTGCTTGGTGACAAGAGTACATGACGTTCAAAAGTGCCTTACTTGTGCCTATTTGAAATAAATGATTTGACTTTGACTTTAAATAGGGTAAAATAGGTGGGAGTCTTTCAAGCGATGATCACCACTAAAAGCTTCTTTCGGTTTACCTATAAGTGGTATTTCAGTAAATTTTGTAAAATAGCACACAATATAATAAGTAAGCTAGCTTTTGCCCGCGACTTCATCCGCGTGGAGTTAGTATAATTATAGTAGATATTTTTGAGACGAAAAGTAGCCAATGTCCTTACCCGATAAGTAACCTATCTCTCTGCCAAATTTTATCGACAGTGGTTTCGGCGTGAAAGGTGTCAGACAGATAGACAGAGTTACATTCGAATTTATAATATTAGTAAGGATTCTTTGGAGATAATGGTATTGTAGTGCAAATATGTGATTTCTGCGTGAAAGATGTCAGACAGATAGACAGAGTTACATTCGAATTTATAATATTAGTAAGGATTCTTTGGAGATAATGGTATTGTTGTGCAAATATGTGATTTCGGCGTGAAAGGTGTCAGACAGATAGACAGAGTTACATTCGAATTTATAATATTAGTAAGGATTCTTTGGAGATAATGGTATTGTAGTGCAAATATGTGATTTTCTCCCTTGATCTACTTTGACCATTGAACTTTGTAACGTATCTTTGACTTTCAAACAATAATTAAGATGTTTCAGAATCATATTCAGCCCGTAAATTTTTCGAATTGATTCTTTACAATAAATCCAAAACTGTGATATTATTGCCTCATTAAAAGTTTTCTGAGGCAATTTTGTTTACTGTTTATCTTTAAGGTATTAGTGTATTTATAGGATACCGAACAATTAGAGATAAACAACAAAAACATGGCCCGCTCTTCCAAAATTCAAACCAAAAGTATAATTGTGAATGTAATTAAAAAGCGCCACCAAGACTCACAACGAATCTTGTTGTCGGCCTGCTGCTGAAGACGAATACTTACAACTACGTACAAACTCAATCGTAAGGATGTGACTACAGACATTGAAACAGTAATTTTGAGGGGCGCGCCATGTTATTGTAGTTTATCACTACACTTGAAGTTAACTGTAATAACTGCCACACCTATCTAAGAGGTTCCATTCTTCGTAGCCTTACGCCTGTGACCAAATAACAAAGTAAAAAGACCTCATGTTTTTTTCCATGAGCACCTGCTTTTATTTTATTTTTTTGCTTTTATTTGAACCAGCTTGAAGAGGTGGTTGTGCCTACATTTTAATATTTAATGCCGTAAGGCGTACGAAGCTCATTACGTCATAAAAATGTAAACACCCTTTTATGGGCACCATGCTTTTTACATTTTATGATTTAACCACTTCCATACTCCCACCGTGCACGATGTAGCCTGATTTCCTGTTTTTCGTTTTCTTAGTCGGTCCTTAAAGTAAGTCACAATTTTTATTTATTTTATGATAACGTTACGACAGTGTCCTGACTGGTTTTCTATTTGTTTATTATCAGGAGATCCTCTGCCCAATTGGGCCAATAGCCCTATTTTATAGCGAGGCTCTATTTTTTTGTCAAAATTTATTTATTTTCACGACAGGTTCTGTTTATCAAAGCCAAAAACTATTAAAGAAATTTGAAAAAACAAAAACGAATTTTCACCTGCCGATTTTATTAAATACATCTCTGGACTTACTAGTATGAGTAACAAACACTATTTCGCCTTTTTTAAATAAAGATCCGATACCGACCTAAAGATAAAAATAAAATGCTGTGCCTTTGTAAGCACAATTTGGCTGCTCCAATTTGGTTGGTTATTATTTTAAATCATTATTAATAATCCGAATTAGCTTTTTACAAACAGAAAATGTTGGAAAAAAAAATCAGAAAATCTTAAAATCCTTAAAATCGGAAGATTTTCCCAGATTTTTTTCCAAAATTTTCTGTCTGTAAAAAGATGGTTCTCAAGAGGTACGTTCGTTACGTTCTTTTTTGTATGAATTAATGAAATTAGGATGAGACAACGTCTGTTGGGTTAGGTAATATAACAATTATGAACCTATAACCCATTAAGGAATTGAAGACAGTGTGTCATGTCACATTGTCAGGTCAGATTCGTCACAGGTATAGGTGTTGTATGGGTGCACAAAGTCACGGGAAACAGCAAGTCGTGAATAAAAAAGACCATGAATATATTGGCATCAATTGGATTGTGTGAGCCATCTGCGCTGGGCACTGACCAGTGAAACAGTTCAACCATCTGTGAATAACCCGAAAACCTGCTAAAAAATATAGTGTTTGTTTAGTTCGGTATTTTTAGGAAAACAAATTCAATTTTTTTCATTCGTTATATTGTGCGAACAATAAATAATTGAATTTTCAGAGATACACGTTTCCATACTTAATATTTTTTCATTTTAACGATTACTTACTGATCCGACAAACTCAGTTATCCTGTTTTTTCAATAAATGTTTTATGCGTGAGACTTCTGGCCTTCTGACTTTCTGACCCGAAACGACCGTCAAAGATCTACGAATGACAGCCGGGACCAACGGCTTAACGTGCTTTTCGCGGCACGGAGGGGTCTCGATGTAATACATGAACCGACCGCGGCAAGCGTAGCTTAACCATCAATCGACCAATGCGGCTGTTATCATTGAGCCACAAGCCAATTATTGTCACCATCAGATTTTTTTTTAAATGGCATTTTGTAGTTTAAACATAGGGCTGTCTACTGCTTACCCGGACTTGCCTGTGGATGCCACAAAAGAATTGCAGCCTCCAGCCAGGGCTACCATCAGCATTAATCACCTCAGCCTATTTCAGTCAGTCACTGCTGGAAATAGGCCTCCCCCACGGAGTGCCACAGCGCATCCAGTTATTACTTCTTCAGGTCGTCGGTTCATGTAGACGGGGTCGTCCTACACTACGTTTACCAACTTTTTTGAGGGTGGGATATCATCAAATTTTAATGACTCCTCCCGCTCTGATTGGAGCGGAAGGGAGGGTCAGACTCTTACTGACTAAAACTCATCCATGTTCCTTCCTTAGCCCTTTATGTTCTAGGGTAGCGGTAATCCTTTCGGACAATCCCGTTTAACGTTTACCAATGCGAAGTCTCCATTCGAGAACCTTCCTGCTCCATCTTTCGTCAGTTCTGCAACAGACTTGAATATCCCTGCCACTTCAGCTTACTACACTTTTAGAGATTATCTGTCACTTTGGCCAATTATTGTAACATAACTGAATTAAATCAACTTTAATTCCGCAGAACCAGAACACGTACTCCACAAATGGAGGCACATGAGCAGTTACCAATAATAACATCGGTCGTACAATGCAAGTAGCCAGTCATCTGGATACTACCTGTCGGCCATAAATTACAATTTCGCAAAATCTTACTCAGTTTACTGTGACCGTTGTCATCGGCTCTGATATGATTTTAAGTCTGTTTGTTTAATACAATCATGATTGGTACTTTGTTCTTGGAAATATTATAGTAGTTGAGTTATCAGATATTATGAGAAAGTTGTGGCTTAGTAATAATAGCCGTACCAGTCGATCCATCAGGTTAAGCTACGCTTGCCGGGGTTTACCATCTTTGCATACCAAGTATTACCCAGTTATATTATCCAGTTACGGGGTTGTGGAGCTCAGATAGGCAGTTGCTCCAAGTAATAATACTGGTATTCAGCTGCATCTAGTTAGACTGGAACCCGACGCCTACATAGTTGGGAAAAGGCTAGCTAGATTTATTGAGTTGTCAGGATATGTAACTGCCCTAATTCAAGGTGGAAGAAGAAGGAAAAATAAAAGATCATTGTGACAATCCTAAAGACATGCAAAATTTATACGCATTAATTTCTAGCCAAAGAGTCTTAATGAGAGCGAGAGATACAATAAGCCATTATAGTAGGTACTTATGAATATGAATAACTTCAACTATAAAAGAAATTCCATGTTTTCCTCTTTCTACAAACATAATACGTGTGCTGTTTTATATCACATTTTATGTCTTTCCTATTTAATTAGTACTGCATAGTGTATATTACGTTGATTTAATATTTATTAACAACATATATAGCTCACAGAAGACAGATATATGCTAACTAAGTGTAACCTGGGTATGTTATGTTTAATCTTAAATGATTCCGCCTACTTATGTTGTATGCGAGAAGTTTAAATAAATAAACCAGAGATAGCCACATAGCTTGAAGAGTAAGCAAACTGTAGTGGCAGTGTGGTGGCTGTGCTTGTCGAAGAACCGATAGCCGGTGTAGCAGACGAGTCCTGAATCCTTTTTAAGGGTGGGAAATCATCAAATAACGCCTCCCACTCTGGGTGGAGCGGAAGAGAGTGTCAGACACTTACTGACTAAACCCTATCCATGTTCCTCCTTTAGCCCTTTATGTTCCGGGGTAGCGGTAACCCTTTTGGACAATCCCGCTTACCACAACACGCGGTCTACTGGGATAAGAGGAGAGGGGGAGACTGGAAGAGGCTTATGTCCAGCAGTGGACTGCGAAAGGCAGAATTAATGACAGCTTCACAAAATCAACCCAAATTGCCTATCATAAAGCGATCAAGCAAATTCCAACCATAAGCCAATTTCAACATAACATATTTTAGTTTTTAGACACACGTTAGACGCCATGCCTGTCACCGGTGACCGCGAACAATACATTTTCTATTGTGTCTGCTGCGTGGCAGTCAATGACTTAAAAATATAAGAGGGATTGTTCGAAAAGGTTATCGCTACCCCGGAACATAAAGGGCTAAGGAAGGAACATGGATGGGTTTTAGTCAGTAAAAGTCTGACACTCCTTACCGTTCCACCCAAAGCGGGGGGAGTCATTTGATGATTTCCCAGCCTCAAAAAAAAAAAGACTTAAAAATACAGACCAGAAAAATATGGAAAAACAGAAATGACATCGAACAATAAATATCAGAGCCGAGCCAGGCCGCTCTTATTACACAAAGGTCACGCGATAGGCGTTCGCACGTTCCCCACTTTTTATTGTATCGCATTGTTCCTTTTGAAAATAAATCGACACCAAAGAATATGAAGACACAGAAGGCAGAAAGAGAAGGTCCATTTTGCATGTGTTATGAAAATGCCACTGAAAAGGTTGTACCTACAACCTTTTCACCTGAAAATCTCGCTGTTAGGAACTCCGTGTTTTCTTCAGTGACTAAAAAAGCGCGTGGTTATGTTCTTGCGTACAAAGTCAATAAACAAAACTCACCTTGGTCCATAACTCCAGTTGAAAATGTATTACTTTTCAATGAAAACTTTTTATAGTACAGCTCATACCTATTTGATAGAAATGCCTATACAAGGTATTAAAAAATTTACTCTAAGAATTTAGTGGGAGCATTGTACCCATAGTAAAATTTGTCCGTAACGATGAGTACAATGCTCCCACGAAATTCTTAGAGTTAATTTTTAACACCTTATAGATACGGTTTTCTAGAAGAACGTTAACAAAACGAAACGTTATAAGTTTGTGTGTTCCTAGATAGCGTTTTTTGACACCGTAATGTGCCTTGCCATCATTTTCATGACAGTTGTCGGTACAGCCCTTGTGTGGTGACCACCAATATTCTGAAAAACAATAGTTTATGCATTAATGTCAATTTTAAAACCATTTTTGAGTAGAAATCAGCGAGAAATCTGATAGGTTTTTGATTTAATTTTATTTATAAGGTTCTCCTTTACGATTTTTTAAATTAATTTGTCATTATTTATTAAAATCTTGTTATCTATTATTATGTGGAACTTCTGCAACTTACTATTCCGTGTCGCCGCTCCGGGCCGTTGCGTGCGTTCTATATGTATTTTGCATGAGAAAGAGCTACTTCTGACGGCAAAAAGGTGCGTGATCTTTGTAAGATTCGCGACCAAATTTATAGCCAGTGTACACTGAGTTTTATTCGATAAGTCCTGTTAGATTGAGAGGTTTGATACGGAGAAGTTTCATGGAATCGTGTGATTTATTAAGTAGGTTTTTGAGGTTATATCGACGGCTGTATACCTAAATTATCTACGTATAAGCCAGATTTTCCATTTTCATGTATTGCCCGCAATCAAAACCTATCCACAAGATTTCATTATTATTTGATCAAACTGTAATCAAAATTGACCGTGCATAGAAACTGGAACCAATTTAGAGACCCACTATTGATAGTAAAAGTTGGCTATAAAATGATGGTAACAGAGTTTATTTATTTAGTTGATGACAGATATAGATGTATAGAAGATATTCTTCTTCCACCATGCTGCGCCACCCTGAATTCGTATAGCAGCCTAATGAGAAGGCTGGCAGGGTTAAGGAAGGAACATGGATGGGTTTTAGTTGGTAAGAATCTGATACTCCCTTCCACTCCACCAAGAGCGGGAGGGGTCATTAAAATTTGATGATTTCGCACCCTCATAACAAAAAAAGGCTAATGATGTAATTCATCATTTTGTGAACCTGCGCCAGTCAATGAGACAAACCAATTTACTTACTTGCGTACATACAGTCATAACATTAACTAGTAATAATATTTCATGTAATCTGAATAGGTATTGGAATATTGGCAGCTCAAGATAATATTGACATTCGCTGACCAATGATAACTAAACCAAAATAGTCCTGTGAGATTCCTACGTATGTTTTGATATAGTTAAATTCAAATAATATAGATTGGCTCTAAAGTAATCAGTTCTGAGGTTTACTAAAATAAGCAAACTGATTGGGATAGTGATTGCAAGCGCTACTGCTGAGCGTGAGTGCTGGGTTCGACTCTCAAGTCGGGCAAAGTGTTATTGAGTTTTTAACCGACTTCAAAAAGGAGGAGGTTCTCAATTCGGATGTTTGTATTTTTTTTTTTTTATGTTTGTTCGCGCATAACTCCGTTGCTTGCTAACCGATTTGAAAAATTCTTTTTTTGTTGGAAAGGGTATACTTTCCAAATGGTCCCATAAAAATTTTATCGAAATCGGATAAGCGGTTTTTGAAAAATCAACAAAAATCTAAAAAAAATCCTACTTAATATATGTGAACGATGTTCTAATAAGTTCCTGTCACTGTAATTTACATACCAGGTTGTGGAATTAAAATTTTTTGTGTAGGTACCACAACTAAAAAGTGTAAAATAAAAACTTTTTTACAAAAAATAAAACCGACTTCCAAAAAAACACTACAAAGTGAAAAATAATTTTGATTTCGGAAGTCGGTGGCAAAAAATGAAAATACAAAACCGAAGACACCGACTTCCGAAATCAAAATTATTTTTCACTTTGTAGTGTTTTTTTGGAAGTCGGTTTTATTTTTTATACTCGTATTTAGAATTTTACAGTATCAGCTGGGAGTCTGGATTTGCGATTTGTGCCCGGTTGATGGCAATAGGCTCGCCCTTTATTACATGGGACTTAAGCATAACTAGTGAAAATGTGGGTGAACTATTGGTACGCACAACCCTTTCGGGAATTAAGGCGTAATGTTATAATTAACTAGCTTCTGCCCGCGACTTTGTCCGCGGAAAATTGCGATATACTGTAACTGTTTAGGCAGCGCATGCAAATAATTCTGTTTTCGGAGGTATTTCTTTCCGACTTGGTAGACGAAAATTGCGATAGCTCGGCTAATATGTATGATATAAATATAATTTATAGCCTATAGCACTCAGGAATAATGTGGCTTTCTATCAGTGAAAAATTTTTTGAAATTCGTTCATTAGTTCCGGAGATTACCCCCTACATACAAACTTACAAATTTTACCTCTTTATAATATTAGTATAGATATAAAATTAGCTTGTTTTCTTGTGCCAGAATGTAATTATAGTCTAATCCGTTTATTATTCAGATAATATTATTTTACATAATTCAAAAGCTAACAGTCATAAACTATTAATAATAATATATATGGTGTGATAGGCCTATTGTTTTTATTCGCCGATGTAGCGATTATAATTCGCTACATCTGCGAATAAAAACAATAAAAACAAGAAAGAAACCGGCCAAGTGCGAGTCGGACTCGCGCGCGAAGGGTTCCGTACTATTACCTATAAAACCGGAAAAATCACGTTTGTTTTATGGGAGTCTCTTAAATATTTATTGTTTTCTTTAAATTTAGCGGCAACAGAAATAAATCATTTGTGAAAACTGCAACTGTCTATCACGGGTCATGATATACAGCTTGGTGACCGACAGATAGACGGACTGACCCGTTTTACCCTATGGGTACGGACCCTAATAAATTGTTCTAATTTAATAATAACAAAACGTTTTCAAAATTATATAAATAGTGATCAAAGCCTAAAATTCTTATTACAGTTTCCCAGAAATGTTTTAAGTGAATATCTAACAACACATTCTTACCTGAAATCTTTGTTATGTGTTTGAATTGTAATGATAAACTATTCATTCCTATTAATAAATCTTAATATAGAAACTTCATAATTCTATACCTAACGAAAGCAAGCACATTATTATATATTAAATAACACCCTGTATCAACTCCATCCAATCAATTTCTAAACAGAACATTAGCCTACACATGTACACAAATTAATTGCACTGTTAAATTACTGGCACATAGCGACCGCATTCCAGTGTTCGCATCGCAGAATAATGCGGTATTCGCACAGAAAATCATTGGAACCTGCATCGTCGAATAAACGCGAGTGTATCTATGCCCTAATGATGCTCAGGTTAATTGGAAGAGCAGCGGTATGTTCTGTGTGATATTATCACTTGGAAATTGAGTGGAAATGTGGTGTGACATAAAATGTAATATTGGCAACTTACATGGGCCTTTTATGGGGTGATTTTCCGCGGGATTGTCCGAAAGGGTTACCGCTACCCCGGAACATAAAGGGCTAAGGAAGGAACATGGGTGGGTTTTAGTCAGTAAGAGTCTGACACTCTCTTCAGCTCCACCCAGAGTGGGAGGAGTTATGTGATGACCACCCACACTCAAAAAAAATTTGGGTGTTTTTTTATGAAACTACTAGTAGTTGCCAGCGGCTTCGCTCGCGTGAATGTCAGAAATTATCCCACCGGAACGTACTACATGGATAAAAAGTATTGTACGTGTTAATTCTGGTCATAAACCACCTCTGTGCAAGATTTTATCCAGATCCGTTCAGCCGTTTGAGCGTGAAGGTCGGGCAAACATACAAATTCACTTACAAACTTTCGCCTTAATAATATTAGTGTGATAAACTACGAATTAGGGTAATTCACAGTCTGATCCTATTATTAAGGATGTTGACTTATGTTAAGGCGTTTCAGGTGTTGTTCAGTAGGTAGGCTAGATTAATTTGTAGTCTTCTCCTTTTTCGGGTGTTACTGAACCTGGTGTCATAGTTTTTATGTTGCCCATGGGTCTCTGACTTAGCTTCACATTTTCACAAATTTCTGTAAGGCATGCCTGTTTCCTTAAGATGTATTTCTTCACCGTTTTTTAAGCAAGTGATAATTATACAATACGGGCATGAATCCAAAAAGTCAGAGGTTTCGAACTCGAGACCTAAGACTATTCTTAAAATAATAATTATGTACATGTATATAAAACGGGATAGGAAATAATCATAGGACGTGAAACATCAGTGTCTACTGGAAAAGTTCCCAAACAGCTGGCCACATTGCCACGTTATATGGCAATGCTGATTCTATGGCAAAAAATAGGCCAGCCCTCTCACGTATTTTATAATTTTACATTTCATTTGTATAACTATCACTTGCTTAAAAATCGGTGAAGGAAAACATTGTGAGAAAACCAGTATGTCTGAGAGATATTTCTCAACAATATGTGAAGCTACGCTAGAGGCCCATGGGCAGCAAAAAACTCTGACACCGGTTAGTCACTAATCACACGAAAAGATGAAGATGAGATTTTATTTGTTTCTAAACTATCATGTAGAAGAATGTTTCGGCCACTCTTGCTGTGACGGACCAATATTTGCACAATATAACCACGTAGCTACCTACAGTCATGGAAAATAAGATTACTCAACAAAATTATTCATTCTAACCTTTACTTCTAATTTTCGTCGACGTGTATTCAAGCGAGGAAAGCTCGTCTTGGATAACAGTTAAGGATAAAGCGAAAAGGCGACGTAAACCTAATTTCTGTTTAACATTTCTTTAATTTAAAATGAAGATCCAGCTAAATCCTCCAAGGAGAAGTAATAACAATTGTTGAATAAGCAATTTTATACACTCGACGAGACATCCTACTCAATGTAAAGACGTACTAATTAACATTCTCGTAATATTAGATTAATATATAACAATAATATCATCCGCACATTTTCCTTTTAGGAAGCAACGGGAATGGTAAAGTTCATTGCAGAGTACTTCCGACTTTACCACGTAGAAAATAGAGGAAAAAATCCGTTGTTGCTTATCCCGGGCTTTGAAAGCTGCTTCTGCTGATAGCACAACGTCACTAATCCTAATATATCTAAGGAGGCTACGACTTAAATTTATAGTCGTGTGAGACCGCAGCTTAAGCGCGGTGACAATTTGTTAGCAACATAATATAAATTTTAAAGTGAATGGATTTTGCACCGGAGACGTATTTTGTAAGAAACTCTATACAATATCGTCCTTATCTGTGTTAAAAAGTGTAAACTGAGTTTCTTTGTCGGTGACTTGAGTAAATAAATTGATTGATGACTGCTGAGAAGGCTCATCAGTTTTTAGGAGTTGGTTCGGAAAACACGTTTGTTGTCGCAAAACTCCAATCAATTTCACAATCTCAGTTGTCAATCACGGAGCCAAGCTTCGCTGTGTCAACCATCAGATCCATTATTCAAAAGCAACATTCGACAAACGTTTAGGTTGCGGCTCCTATAGAAGAGATAGCGGTGCGATGAGAAGCCATTAATTAATCGGACTTGTTATTGTGTTAAAGATTGTCACTTTGTTTACTTAATTAGGGAGTTTTATTATTATCGCTTGTAAATTGATTTCGGTGAAACAAAAAGAGCGCGAAAGACATTCAAAAGCTTGTTCTTATTTGAGGGTCAATGCGTTGAAACTATAGCTTAGCTGCAGTTTATTGATGCACAATGCTTTGCCGTGATTAGTGTCATTATTAACCCTACGCTTGCGAATTTAATGGTGCTGATTTTCAAGGTTTCAACCTTTATTCTATAATCTGTATCCTTTAAGTAACATAGGCACAATCAATCTGCCTAGCCTTTGCCTAACTATGTAAGGGTCGGCTTCCAATCTAGCCGGATGCAGCTCATCATTTGCATCATCTGCCTAGCTTTGTCCCAACTGTGTTGGGGTCGGCTTCCAGTCTAACCGGATGCAGCTGAATACCAGTATTTTACATAGAGCGATTGCCTATCTGACCTCCGTGGTGGACGTCAGACAGGCAGTCGGTAACTGGGTAATACGATACTCCTTGGTAAGATTGGCTGTCAGACTTTCGGGCTTCTGACTACCCGTAACGACTGTTAAAGATCCACGAATGACAGCCGGGACTAACGGCTTAATGTTAACATAGGCACAATACATTGTAAAAAAAAAAATCCAATCACAAAATACAAACATCACGTGCAGTACCCATACGTCCGTATATACTCGGTACGCCTTCTCCCAAACCGAGGCACATCCCTAATGTCGAAATAAACAAAAGGCCCCAATTATAACGTTGGGTGGTACCGGTATTGATGCTAATGTCCTGGTCCCGAATAAATTAAACAATCCTGTAACAGGTACTCATTGGGAACGGGTATCGATCTTTATTAGGTGAATAGAATGCTGCCCTTCACTATACAATTAATTAAATATTGACGTAACGCGTCGTCAGTATGTATGATTTTAGTTTTAAATTAAATATTTTGAATGGTTTTTGTTGGGAGCGTCATGTTGTATTGTGGGTATTGAAATAGTATTGTGGGGTAAAGTAAATTAGTTTGGCAACATGTTTTTTAAATTAGTGTTATCAAATTGCATATCGGACATGTTATTTACTATAGATTGTGTTATAAATGATGTAGGTTACAAAGAAGTATACATTATAATAATAATATCGCTGGACATTTCACACAACGCCATATCGTCCCAAGCTAAGCAACCTAATGCTTGTGTTATGGTAACGAGATGGCTGATACTCTACTTATATACATTTTTTTTTGTAAATACATACATATTATAGATAGAAAAACACCCAGACTCGTAACAAATACTTGCAGGTCGTACAAATATTTGTTCCGTGCGGGAATCGAACCCGCGACATAGTGCGCAGCAGTCAATCGCTCAACCACTGCGCCAACCGTGTCGTCTCATTGAGAGAAATAATTGCTACCCATCTATGGAAATAAGAGAGGTGTTTCGCCAACCCGAAATTAATTGGGATAAGGGAAGGAGACCAATGATAAAAGTGCATACAAATTCTATAGTTTCCTAAAAACTTATATAACTTATTGGACATACGTAGCTTTTTTGAAGTGCACAACTTATCTACAACTATCCTATTAATAATTTATTATAGCATTAGCATAATAAGCCTACAATTATTTTTTTATTTTTATAAAGGATGAGATATCATCGACTCACTCCTCCCGCTCTGGGTGGAGCGGAAGGGAGTGTCAGCCTCTTACTGACTAAAACCCATCCATTTGAATTCCTTAAGTCACAGGGTAGCGGTAACCCTTTCGGACAATCCCGCTGAGGACACACGTAGCCAAGGAATTCAAGTAACAAGAAACACAAATGTAGCAGTAGAAAGCAGTGATAGCCTGGTGGTGTGACCGTTGGACTGCCAACTCGAAGCCTACCCTCGAGTTCGAACCCAAGACACACACTTCTGACTTTTCGCATATACAGAGTTGATACGACAGAGGGACTTTCCTTTAAACAGCTTATACTAGGGACCATTTTCAAGCTCTGTTCCAAAAATCAATTAAATAGGAGCAGTAGTTTAGTCGCAAAACACGATGTATCTTTCCTAACAGCGCTCCGGCGTGCACGCGGTTGTGCCGCTGCGTTACAAGGTCAGTTTTTATTTACAAATTGTGGTTGCGTTTTACTCTGATTCAAATCCTTCCAGACCTCCTTTTCGCATTTATGTGCGTATTGTATGATTATCACTTACTTTAAAACGGCAAAGGAAACATTGTGAGAAAAGCATCATTGCTGAGATATAATTTATCAACAGCGTGTGAAGCTAAGAGACCAATAGGCACAATTTAAACTCTAGCACCAGGTTAGTCACAAACCATACGAAAGAGAATGCAAGATCATGAGACAAAAGCAGGAAGATAAGTACCTAAGAAATTGCTTTACATACAACACATATCAAGATACTTATGTTTCTTGCAACACAACTATACAACCTCGAGTTACAACTTGTTAAGATTGTTCAAGAGAAATTATACTCGCTTGAACATTGTGGTTTACTTTTAATTAGCTGTAGGAGATGCTAGCAGCTTTAGTGAAAAAGTTTGTCCGGGAAGTATTATCTGCATTACAGTACCGTATTCCGGTTTAGTTTGAGTGGCGGAAAATGTTGGATTATGAGATGGTTCCGCTTTTTATCGTGAAGATTGTTAATACGCCAGCATATCAAGCTATCCCAAACTGTCAAAATTTCCCAGTTGAAAATCAACCTTATGGTTTTGAAATAAAGTTGAAAAACTTAATTTAACAGTTTGGGGTAACCAGATGTGCTGGTCTCTGTACATCATCTTCCTGCCTCGGTCCCACTTTTTTTTTTTTGAGGGCGGGAAATCAGCCAATGACTTCTCCCGCTCTGGGTGGAGCGGAAAGAAGACTCTTACTGACTAAAACCCTTCCATGTTCCTTCCTTAGCCCTTTATGTTCTGGGGCAGCGATAACCCATTCGGACGATCCCGCTAACCCGGCAGACTCGGCCCTAATGGGCCCCTTCATATGCTGACATCTCCTTGAGGCGCGCGTAGAACATTTAGCGCCGTCCGGCACAGGCTTGGTCCTGATCGGGCGGTGAGCTACCCATTAATCACCGTCCGCAGGCCCGCGCCTACGGTGGCTGGGAGTCGTCACGTGGCTCCCGACGCCCGGGGCGTCTCCCACGGCGGCTGGGACGGGAGGACCTTTCTCTCTCCCATCCGAGCCCTTGCCCCCCTTGTTGTGTATTTTTGTTCTTGGGTCAGCGCAACACGTTTTCTTTTCTATTCTCCTCTCTCAACGGTCACGCTATCATTCGCTCCCTTCTCGTTCATTATCATTCCTTACACAATCCAATCATATTTTCTTTCACTTTCCTCTCTCCCTCTCCACCCATCAACATTTATATTTATCACCCTTTTAGTCACAATGTATTGATTATTGAATGCTTTTGCCTCACGTACAGCAGTCTTTAGGCAACGAGACTAACTAACTAATATTAAATTTAAACAAATTCGTTCCAATTTCTACTAGGTACAAACATTTTTACCAAAACTATGTTAAGGTCGGCTTCCAGTCTAACTGGATGCGGCTGAAATACCAGTGAAGTGACTTACTACCACAACCCAGTTTCTGGAGACCATGATAACCTTTGGTAAGATTGTCAGACTTTTGCCGCTGCCCATAACGTGTCGAAGATCTACGATCAGACAGCAGAGACCAATGGCTTAGCATGTATTCCGAGGCACGGAGGGCTCCGATATGACCGATAAACCATCACCACCAATCGCGGCAAGCGTACTCAACCATCGATCGACCCAGGCTGTTATAATTTAGCCACGAGGCCCTCCATTTTCGCCCTCAGCTAAATTTCAAAAATAACAAGACGGCCAAATACTTGTAAAATACTCAAATACCCTCAAAACATATAACTGGTGAAGTTAGAATAACTAAAAAAATAATGAAGGTTTGGGTCAAGCCCACTTGAATCGCTCAAGGGATTCCGTTTTTAAAATAAATTCACGAATATAAATAGGATGTTAGATTATATTGGATTTCCAGTAAAACTTTTTTTAAGGCTTTTTAATAACTGTGTCTACTCGATAATATTGAAATTGTAAAAAAACAAATGAAAGTCCGTCTTTGTAGGATAATAGATATTATTATATAGCTGTTTAAGGCTTTGATGAGATAGTTCTTATAAGACATGACTTACAAAAACACTTTTACTTTCATTTTACATGACGGAAATAACACAAACATAAAACAAAAAAGTTGAGAAAAACGTGAAACATCCACGCAAAATAGACATCGCTCAGCATAATACTGCGACGATATTGACAGACAGTGACATTTTCAAAGTTTTTCATTACGTTTTATATAAAGCAGTAGGTAGGTACCTACTTTCAGACAACTGTCACTATAAAGCATAATCACACTAATATTATAAAGGTGAAAGATTGTGAGCGTGTGTATGTGTGTTTTTGTATGTGTATCACTTCTTCACGCTCAAATAGCTGCACGGATCTGGATAAAATTTGGCACGGAGGTAGTTTATGACGTGGATTAACACATAGGATTTTAGTACGATCCCTTGGGATCATTTCTGACGTGGGCACAGCCGCTGGCAGCTACCAGTAGCTATATAAACAGCTCTGTAAACCACATAACAAATTTTATTGAAACTCACGGTACAAAAAGAACCACGGTATAAAGTAACAATACCACAACATAAGTTAAAATAAAATGTATTCCTCCCAAGCACAGTTACAGAAAACATCGTTTATATTTATTTTATTGTATAACTGCATTGCCAGCACGTTTAGTTTATATCAAGAAATACTACTCCTAAGGCGAAGACACATCAGCGGGATGCGGTCATGCAACTATTAAAGTCTACAATATAAACTACAATGGTATTGCACAATGAAAATGTAGAATGAGATAAAGGTTCATGTTTTGATACTTCTGTAGCAGGATTTAAAATATTTACTATTCCTGTTTTCGTCGAATGGTTAGATTATGATATACTCGTACCTATCGTATACACCCACATTTCGCCAGTTATAGGAGGCGAGCCTTTTGCTATCAAGATCCAGATTCCATGCCGCAACTAAGAAATTGCTGAAAGAAAAACCTTATCTATACTAATATTATAAAGACAAATCATTTATTTTTGCTCTATATTTACTCTATATATTTATATATTCCTCATATTATTTATATTATATTTTGATTATTTATCACCATCATTCCGTCATCTATCAAAAATTTATTTATTTTTGCTCTATTATTTACTCTATATATTTATTTATTTTTATTAAGTAATTTATTTTTAAATAAATTCTCTTAAAAATCATAACTCGATGTTGTTTGTATTTCGAATCGAAGTTCCAAACAAATGCGCATCTATATAATTGTGTTTTCTCTCAAAAACTTCGTCTCATCCCTTAGTTACTGAATAGAGATCTCTTGCCGCGTAAATTGGGCTCAGTTTATCTGATACGTGCACAATGCTCTACGCTGTAGGGAACAACAAATTGCCGGTGAAATGAGCGAATCATCGCGTTTATCCCCGAGCACGTGAGGCACGCGAATGCCGTGCATTATCACGAAGTGAATTAAGTTTCTGTTTTTAATGTCCTTAATTTTTATTGCCTGGTATGTTTTAATTATACAGCGGTCTGAGAATTTTAAAAATGTAGGCAGGTAGCTTATTTATTTTGTTTTTTATGTGTGGTGGTATTTTAACATTAAACGCTCATTGTTACTTTTACGGCAAGATTTATAGATGGAACTAACGTTATTTGCTTAGTAAAGTTACAGCCTCATCTTAATTGAATACGAGTTTTATTAAAAAATAAATGTTAACATTCGTTTATAACGCAAACGAATATGAACATAATGTACGTAAGCATAACGTTTAAATTAAGATGAATAGATATGAATTACTTACTTTACTTAACATGTGCGGTATGTGAAACCTTAGGCTGTACACAAACTGAGAAACTACAGTCAATCGGGGTGAATAGAGATGCAGGGGTGAATCGGGACGTAACTATAAAACAGATTTTAACATTGAAATAATATAGTTTGCGGCCAAGAAAGACCAGTAATATTATTACAATGCCTGCCGGGTAAGCAGGATTGTCAGGGTTACCACTATCCCGGAACATAAAGGGCTAAGGAAGGAACATGGATAGGTTTCAGTCAGTAAGAGTCTGACAGTCCCTTCCGGTCCAGAGCGTGAGAAGTCATTGGATGATATCCCAGCCTTAAAAAAAAGTATTAACTATATTTATAATTAACAATTAAGTGCCCTTGTAGGCAACAAACTATGTTATTTGAAAGTTAAAATCCCTTTTAAAGTTTCGTCCCGATTCACCCCTGTAGGCGCCCGGTATACAGGGTTATTTGTAAAACACCAGAAACCTCTTAAGAGGTCATTGTACTCATCATTATGAACAACTTTTAGGATGGGAGCAAACCTGAAATCGCGAAAAAAAATTCAGTTGTTCCCTACATTTATGTTCGTATAACACGTCAAAATACTACCTCTTAAGAGGTCTCTGGTGTTTTACAAATAACCCTGTATAATTTAGTTAGGCACACTTACCTACTTTATGCAAAACAAAATGGCGAACAGCATTTAAAAATACTCAAAATGTACAGAAAAACCACTTTGACATAAACAAAACTATTCCGTCTAAGTTGCGGGAAACAGCTAGTTGTTCAATAAAGCATTTCTCATCATTGATTTCAACTAAGCCGGAAACCACAACACTGATCACGTGGTATTAATTACTTACTCTAATTGTTTAATTGTAAGTAATCTACACGTGTCTTTAGAAGATATTTGCGCTCATCTTTAGAAGATAAATTGTTCCACACTTGTTGTTTTTATCACTTCAAATCACTTTATTCTTAAAGAAGATAATTATCCAGTGTTTTTAAAAGCCTAATTTCCAATATCTCATCTTAAGTTGTCAGCATCTTTAAGACGCCCGCAGACCAGCGCGACGCGACTCTAGTATAACAATTTCTATAAAAACTGTACGTGAATTATTCTACCAGTACCGCATCATACAGTCACGACGAGCCTGTCTGTAAAAGCCTTTAATATTCTCTTGAAGACATAATCATAAAACCATTAGGTACATAAATAACTCACAGTCGCTTACAAATCCTACAAACGTAAATATGGAACTCTAAGATTGTTTGTACAGCTTTTACGTATTAACAAATAGGTACATACCTACTTGTTAATACGTAAAAGCTCTTCATAATATTATCTAAACTAATATTAAATTATTTAAAGCTGTTCATATTATCTAAATTAATATTAAAAAGCTTAAGAATTTGTTTGTTTGAACGCGCTAATCTCTGGTACTGCTGATCCGAATTGAAAAAATATTTTTTGTGTTGGATAGTCCATTTATCGAGGAAGGCTATAGGCTATGTAAAATCTACGACTAATAGGAGCCGAGAAGTGGATGAAATCGCGTGGGAGCAGCAAGTGTATTATAAGTCTAATATATAAGTGAAAACATTGTTGAATTATATGGTACAGTAAATTATGGATATAATCTTCAATATATAAAAAGCCAATGATCATTCATTCATACATTCACTCACTAACTGATTAAACACAAAATCTCAAAAACTAATACACTGACGACACGGTTGGCGCAGTGGTTAAGCGATTGACTGCTACGCACTATGTCGCGGGTTCGATTCCCGCACGGAACAAATATTTGTACGACCTGCAAGTATTTGTTACGAGTCTGGGTGTTTTTCTATCTATAATATGTATGTATTTACAAAAAAAAAATGTATATAAGTAGTATATCAGCCATCTCGTTACCATAACACAAGCATTAGGTTGCTTAGCTTGGGACGATATGACGTTGTGTGAAATGTCCAAGGATATTAATTGACAAATTTGGCACAGATGTAGATTATGAGCAGAAGAAGTCAGTTCAGAAAGGATTTTAGGAAACTCCTTCCGTAAACGTGTGAAATAGGGGGTGGAAGTTTGTGTGAAAAATTTCAACATTGTCGCGGGTGGAACCGCGGGCAGCGGCTAGTTATGTTTTTTTTGTTTTCTGTCACTTGTAATTAATGGACATTAAGCAAATGTGATGTAGTCAAGTTGGTTATATGGCTCATTCAATAATTATTATACCTAGTGACTGACCATTTACACCAGGTACTAAATTAAAGGACTAAATAACGAGATATACGAATCACTATAACACAAAAGGGCACTTTGAAGTACTCTGCCGGGGCAGCGGGATTGTCCGAAAGTGTTACCGCTACCCCGGAACATAAAGAGCTAAGGAAGGAACATGGATGGGTTTTAGTCAGTAAGAGTCTGACACTCCTTTCTGCTCCACTTAGAACGGGCGGAATCATTTGATGATTTCCCACCATAAAAAAACGCCGTAGTACTCGTCTGCATCGCTGTCATCCGGAAACGTGCCCAGAAGACTGGCAGCATTGCCACGATGAATGGCAATGCTAATTCTTTGGCCAAAGAACGAACCAGCCCCCTAAGTCGTAGTATATTATAGTTATACTTTGTATCGAGCAGCCGGTGTACGGTGTGTGAAGTGTCGTATTAATGTTATTGTGCTTTACTTAGGTGTTATCTTAAGTTAAAGGCTGTAAGCGGAAAATTAACAAGTTAATCCGATTAAACCTGTCCATTGCCCCCAACAACGCCGTCAGTGAAGGTCCGTCCGTGGATTCGCTTAGTTTATAAGTTTATACTCCAGCTGGAGGCCCTAATTTAATGATGCGCCCACAGGAAAATTCGTTTAGGAAGCCGACAACCGCCTAGGTTGACCTGCGAGATTCTATTAAAAAAAAAAGAAGTGAACGTACGAAGAAAGTAATAGTTATTGTAATAAATTAATGTCCATCAGGCCATTAATTTATCATCAGACCAGTCATCAGATCGGTCATCAGACCGCTTTCAAAATATGTGGATGAGCCGATGATATTTCTTAAACATAAACTTCCTAGGCTGTTATTGTCTATACTATGCAATATTCAATATTTAATTGAATGGTATAAAACACTCAACGAGGAAATTAGCACTTTGAGTCATTGACCTTATTAATTAAATCAGGCCTCCATGAATTAGCTCTAATTAACTTACTAAATGAATTAACTACTGCTATAGATAATTTAAAAATAAAAAAAAATACTCTACATTACAAATTAATTTAAATTCGGTGCCCGCTTATTATTATATATTGTACCACAAGCACTAATACGTATAAATCTAACAATCTTCAGAAGCGATTTTCTCGTAAAATAACTATTTCAACTTTGAGATACATGTTCGGTAAACCTATGTACCTATTCGAAAATGCAATGTGTGCGTGAACATACAATTTCATTCAATAATTAAGGAGAAAACTGCTTTTGAAATTAGCAAACTGTACAACTTGTACAACATACTATTGCTCGTGACAGTACATAAACGTTTAAACCGACCCAGTTACATGCCGCAACGCTTATTCTGAACTCTTCCATGAATATTTATATCAGTGTCGCATCAATGTACTGTTACATTTAACGGGGAACCTTTATTTTTAATTGCGAATCTTATCTTGTTTACTTTTATACGCCTTTTGAGCACTTACATGTTATCTTGAAACAGGAACGGAATACTAAATAATGCGTGAGGAAATCTCTTGTCATTATGGAAGTGAGATTGTGTCGAGAAAATATATTTTAATGTGTAGCTGAGAATAAAAATGTTGCTCATTTTGGATGTCTAAATATATACGACGTGGCGCTACAATGGTGACATTAATTTAACACACTTATACGTTTTCAAACTTTCGTTTCATGAAGACATTACGTTTCCATTATTTACGAATTTATTTAAAATGTTAAAAAATAGCATCTTAGAGCAACCTGTACTTAAAGAAGTGTCGCGCAGCGGTCATTTGCCGGGGTCACGGATACTTTAGCATCAAAAAAATTAAAACGAATAAGCAATACTATTGGATGGAGGATGAAACAACTGCAAAAAGTAGGCGAATTGATTTTATTATTTACTTTGTGTGAACATTTTTTTTAAATTTGAGTTTTTTTTTAACCTATCAACATTTATATGATTAACTGGCACTAGCCCTACCCGTGGGTTGAATTAATGTTACCATTGTAGCGCCACGTTGTATTCTCAATTATTGAAGATCATATAATAATTATGATGTGATATGAATATAAATCAACTGGGGTTAAAATATTACTTATTACAAAAATAGATTGGAGAAATTTTCGAATAATATTGTTGTACAGCGACCAATACCATTCTACCAAATTACGCTTTGTAAAAAAAAAACCTTGTTCGATTGGATAAATATCCATCGACGTGTAAAAAGTAGAAACATTTTACCGAGAGCAGTTTAGTATCCGTCTAAAAATACCGCATCAAATAAATCCGCAATCAATTCTGGAGCGATCCGAACTAAACCTCAGTTACTGAAATCGCAACAGAATAAAATCTGAGCCTCCCCATTGGGAGACGCAACCGTTACCGTGTTGCACTGTGTCACTTCGTACGGGACTTTTAAAATGAAAACCGACACAGCTGCGAACAGTTGGAAATTGCCTAGATAGGATGACGGAGCAAAAAATCCGCAAGCAATTCCCGTCCCTAAGGAGTAGAGAGAAGTTAATAGATTTCATTAATTAACCCGTTCAGTGGACCGAGTGATTGCAGTACCTACTCTCCCAAGATAAAAAGTGTCAATTCGTTGCCGCACGGATTTTGGGCACCTTTTTACGTGTGTGGATCAGTTAAACCGGTTTAACGTTTAGAAATAAAGAAAATTGAAATTTGTTTAAGTACTACTGAAGTAGTCGAAATGTTGGAACTCCTTTGGGTGAGCTTCTGTGCATTCGTTTATCTTGTTGTATTCAACAAAATGCATTCGGTAATTCAGTACCGTAGAGTACAAGAGCCATAATTTTACTGAAAATATTTAATTCAAATTCTATTCTATTCGACTTGAATAGAGTCGAATTCGGTTCAATCTGCATAGCCTTTTCCCAAACATGATGGGGTCGGATTCCAATCTAACTGGATACAGTTATTTTACATGGAGCGACTGCTTATCTGACCTTCTCAACCCAGTACTGGGTAATATGTTACCCCATGGTAAGACTGTCAAACCTTCGGGTTTCTTACGACCCGTTACGACAGTCAAAGATCCACGAATGACAAGGCAAGGCACTGAGAAGTTTGTGTGTAAAGATTATCACCCATCCAGGGACCAACACTGGAAAGTGTAGCTTAACCTGATAAATCGCCCTGTGCTCTTACTTAACCACGAGCTCCTTAGTTAAATTAACGACGATGGCAGAAAGTTATTATATTTAACTTCATCCATGTAGACTAAGTAGGGAAATATTCATATTTATTATTGACGCTAACTCAAAAACTCCTGAAAGAAAATAAATTAATCATATTTATATGGGACAACCGCGCAAACTCTCTCTATCAAATTGATCAGCACTTGACATATCGACGAACATCCATACATATAAAACAAAAAAAAAAAACAAAACAAACATAGAACCTCCTCCTTCTCTGAAATCGGTTAATAAATTGAATAAATAGTATGGCGTACAATATCAATATTATACATTTGGGTCCTTGTTAGCTCATTAAATTTCTCAAAGGTCAATAATTGACAAACTGAAAGAAAAAAAAAATCTGGAACTTCATACAACTAATTTCATCTCTACTCCTGCAGCATCACATATTAAGCTAGGATAAACCTAGGACACTATCACATAACACCGTTCCACGAAGTTTTATCCACGAACAGCCGTGTCAGGGATCTATTGAACGGGTTAAAATATACGCGGCCACTATACAGGGGAAGTAAAACGTTCCAGTGGATTTTTCTCTTTTGCACACCGGCTTAGGTCGATGGTTGAATGGTTTACGTTAAATATTGCCTTTTACCTTTCCAAAGGGGGAATTCACTTCACTTTGAAATGTAATTGAACAGGTAACTTGGTGTATGGGGATGTCTGGTGCCTTGAGGTAAGGCTTTTCAGTGTTATTAAGGGAATAACCTTCACTGGACCCTAGTGGTAGATTACAGCCCTCTCCCTCTCAAAGAGAGGAGCCCTGTCTGTCCCAGCAGTGGGAACATGGTCAGCGGGATTGTCCGAAAGGGTTACCGCTGCCCCGGAACACAAAGGGCTAAGGAAGGAGCATGGATGGGTTTTAGTCAGTAAGAGTCCCTTCCGCTCCACCCAGACCGGGAGGACTGCCAGATTTCCCATCCTTGATAAAAATTTAAAATAATAATAATAACGTTTATTGTGTCAAAAGTTATACAAAAACAATTTTGGGTTTGGAGTCTTCGTTTAAGCAAATAATGCCTGTATTTAAAGACTTCGCTCCTTCACAACAGTAGATACTTACTTAAAGACAATAAAAACAGTACATGAGTGAAGTAAACAAAATATAATTATGTGAACGTGTGTGTGCGTGTGCATGAGTGTATATGTATTGTTGAGTGTACCTACATGAGTGTTGTGGATGTGTGGTTGTGTGTGTATGGGTGTGTGAATGTACGTGTCGGTATGGGAGTCTCTGTATGTGTGTGAATGTGTCGTCTACTTGTATTTAAGTTACGTTTTGTAGAAGAGCTTCAGTATTTTCATATGTCAGTGGTTTTATCCAGTCAATCAACATTTTTTTACTTATATGGTAAGATTTTGCATAAATGAATATTTCTTTTGTTATATAATTGAGCTGATCGTTTATTAAAATGCATAGATCCGAATTCGGTCTTGGTTTTAGGTATTTGAACTATACTGTGTTTTCTTCTCCTAGAATGTATATCCGCATTATAAGGTAAGGTTTTGTGCTTTTTTAAAATTATTTGAGTAATGTAAAGTTTCCTAACTGACAATACATCACTAAGTTTGTAGAGATTCTCAGTAGGATATTTCCTTTTTTTAAAATGCATAATTTTGAAAAATAATAATAGGCTCATTCTGCTAATGCTTTTATTAATATTCATAGGATAGTTATAGACAAACTAAGCACTACTCTACTTACGGCTGCTGATGGGTAGAACGCTTTTAACAAATGCGTTGGTTGACCAGACCACCAAGGTTGGTTATAGGAATCGTTTCCTTACTTATTCAGGGCAGATTTCACCAAGAAATGTAAACGCAATCAGTAATTTTAACCCATTAGATGTTCGCCTATTAAAAGCCGTTTGCTTATAAAAACTCAACGATTTATACGGTTATATTTATTGGCGTTTTGAGAAATTTTTTCTTTTGATCCTATGTCATACGACATTTGAGGGGTAAATCGCGTTCAAGAGTTGTCAACAATCAACAACAATCATGACACTGATAGCTCTTGAATGGGATTAAGATGTGTTGATCGCGTTCAGTGTCATAAGTGAAATTGGCATTCAGTCAGTCCGTAGCATTCTTACAAGCATATCTCATTTGTGATCCATACGAGCAGAAGTTTTAATAAACTGTGTGGTGAACATGATTTGGATATATTCAATACCAGAGTTTCTTCGCATAAGCAATAGTCAGTCGACGTGTGAACACAAACCTAGCCAGGTTGTATTGAATGTGAATGATAGCAGATCAACCCCGAGTACTTTTTTTTTCGTGTGGTTAGTGACTGGTCACTAACCTGGTGTCAGAGTTTTTAGGCTGCCCGGGCCTCTGACTTAGCTTCACATGCTGTTGAGAAAATATTTCTCTGTCATTCCCGGTTTTCACACGATATTTTCCTTCACCAATTTTTCAGCAAGTGATAATTATACAATACGCACATGAATCCGAGAGATCAGAGGTGTGTGCCTTGGGTTTGAACTCGAGACCTATGACTTCTTTCTATGACTTTGGCATTCCGACGGTCACACCACTAGGCCATCATTGCTTTTTTGTGCCTCGAGTACTGCTCTGAGAAACGGACTCTTAGCAATTGTTAGTGAAAAGCGTCTTAACGGTAAAAGTAATTGTTTGTGTAATTTATGTTTTAGTTATTTTGTAGGTACCGACTATTTTTTTTCGTTGTAAGGACGCTGTTTAACCCCTCAAATGCAAACGGCTTCCAATAGGCGAACATCTAATGGGTTCAATTAACTTACGGGTTCCCGAATAGAATAAATTATTTTCTAAAAAGTATTCTTGCAAGATTTCAACGAAGACAATTTTATCTAAGTATCCTTATTTCGGAGATAGTAGTGAGAGTAGACCGACATTTACGATATTCATGAAAAAATATATATAATAACATATTTACCGCACAAAAATACGCATAGCTTACGCGATTTATAATTAATCTGTTACATTTTAACCATAGATTATAGGAACGCGACAAAAACAATGAGTAGGAAGTGTTGTTCAACGTGCAGCACGTTTCTAAGATTCATTGTGTAATAAAAAATGTAGTGAACCAACTCTTTGTCTGCAGTCTGCGCTTTACGTTCCCCTTGCGTCCAATTCCTCCACGCTTGAATGACTTACCCAGGTCCTATCCCGTCATTTTTAATGAGAACTCCTTGTACTTTTTTCTAAGTATCAGGACATGGTTTTGCAACATGGTTTTTATGGGAAAATAAATGTAACCCTATGGGGTTTTTTGTTTGGTAGGTACAAGAAAGGATATCTTCTATTTCCTTTAAAGATATTTTCTTTTGTTTCGGATTGCGGCGTAATCAAAGTCAAAGTCAAATCATTTATTTCAAATAGGCACAAGTGAGGCACTTTTGAACGTCAAAATGAACAAGAAATAGAATTGATTCTAGTCGCCTCTTCCAAAAGGTAGTTTCGTGTGGAGAAGAATGGGCAAGAAACTCCACCGTTACCGTTATCTTTTAAGGGTTTCGTACCCAAAGGCTAAAACCCTATTACTAAGACTCCGCTGTCCATCCGTTTGTCTGTCCGTCTGTCATCAGGCTGTATCTCATAAACCATGATAATTAGACAGTGGCTATTTTCACAGATGATGTACCTATTTCGCATTATCGCAATAACAATAAACAGAATAAAATCAATTTTTAAGGGGACAACCATACAACAATCGTGATTTTTTTCCATTTTGAATAGATAATGGTATAGAACCCTTCGTGTGTGAGTCCGACTGGCCGGTTTTTGTGTTTGCCTGACGATGATACTACGTTTAATCAAATCAAATGTTTGTTTTCTAAATATTATACATATTTCTCCTATTACATAAATACATTGTATCCGATTTGACTGTAAGCTATAGTTTCCGGTTGTCAAAGCATATCACGTATCGGATTGACAGTTCAATAGGTTGTCAGTGTCCGCATAGTATTATCTGGTTATAGATAGGTATTAGTAAATGTAGATAATTAGCTAAAACACATAGTTTGCTATTATTGTGATTATAGAACAATGATATGCCTTTTTAGTGATATATTATTTTTAAACATTTTAAAGGAATGCCATTAACAATAATATAATAATATCCTTGGACATTTCACAAAACGCCATATTATATCCCAAGCTAAGCAACCTAATGCTTGTGTTATGGTAACGAGATGGCTGATAAACTACTTTTATATAGGTATTTTTTTGTAAAAACATAATTATTATAGATAGACAAACACCCAGACCCGGAACACTTGCAGGTCGTACAAATATTTGTTTCGTGCGGGAATCGAACCCGCGACATGCTGGGCAGCAGTCGATCGTTAAACCACTGCGCCAACCGTGTCGTCGTGTATATAATTATATTCCGGCAAGTTTGTTATGATAAAATTCACTTACCTGCCTCAAATTCTTTAAGCTGTATGCTGCCATCACAGTTGCCTGTAACAACAAAAATATAACAGATTTTTCTTCTGATCTTGTGACATATTATAGAGAGACCTTTTATAAAAGAAAATTCTAAGCCAACAGAAACTAGGTCCCGACGAGTGGGACATGTTGTAAATAAAAATATTTTATTACTTTCAGAGAGGAATACGATACTCGTACTGCTATTGACTTAGTTACTTGACATTAATTCCAACAAAAGACTCAAGTATTTTCTATGAAAAACTTGACAGTGAGTAGAGTGGAACAAGACATGAGTTTTTAGGTTTCTCAAAATAAATTAAGTCAAAGAAAAGTTAGGTACAGTTATGCTTCTATTCAGTGTCAAATTGAATTGTGTGCAATATTTTAAGGGGCTATCACATCACGTTATTCACATCAAATAACAGCTGTTCCCTACATTTTGACCTGACGAGTTCACCATCATCTGCGTAGCCTTTTCCCAACTATGTTGGGGTCGGCTTCCAGTCTAATCGGATGCAGCTGAATACCAGTATTTTACATGGAGCGTCTGCCTATCTGACCTCCACAACCCAGTAACTAGGCAATACGATACCCCTTGGTAAGACTGGCTGTCAGATTTTCGGGCTTCTGACGACCCGTAAAGACTGTCAAAGATGCACAAATGACTGCCGGGACCAACGGCTTAACGTGCTTTCCGAGGCACGGAGGAGTCTCGGTATGTAAAGATGGTCACCCATCCACGGCCAACCCCGGCAAGCGTAGCTTAACCTGGTGGATCGACCTGTGCGGCTGTTGGTACTTAGCCACGAGCTCCTCTGACCTGACGAGTTATGCGAGCATAATGTATGGAACAGCAGATTTTTTTTTCGCGGTTTCAGGTTTGTTCCCATTGTGAAAGATGTTCATAATGATGATGATGATGATGAATGATGATGAGTACAATGACCCCTTAAAGCATCGCCTGTAGATCTGCGCATCCCTGGGAAAGGTAGGTAGCTAGGCAGGTACAGAGATTCTAATAAAAATCAGCGCACTCCTAGAGCAGTAGGTAGGTTCAGTGAACTTAGTAAAGATTCGCGCACACGGAATTCAAGGATCGCTCTCGAAGTCGAGAGCCATCGATTTCTCCCAGACAACCAACACTTGAAACTTCGTTCCACATTACGAACGTCAAAGTCACAATTCAGACATTACGTGTTCTTGGCAAATTTTCCCCTCCAATTTGGCCCCGTCACGTATCACGATACATAGATACTTGTGAGAAAAAGCTGGCGAATTCCACACGCGAACTTGTAAGGCCTCCACACTGGTGGAATCGAATTTGTATAAAATAAAACTGGTTATGCTAATCAGTTTTTAGATACTGGAGTTTTTGTGTGGGTAGTATGGAAGTCTCATTAATGTCTTTCGAGAACTGTCAAAATATTTTAGAAATTGTTGTGAGCCAAGCTCACAACAAACGCGGAAAAATCGATCGGGTGTGGAGTAAAAGGCATTCGGCTTGTTTAGAATTGTCTGAACGATGTCTTACAGAATCAACAGCGTAGTCCATATAAGAAGTAAAGATTCATGAAGAATTTCGATGATACTTTTTCAACTCTATAAAGAAAGCATAAGGTTCTATATCAATTGGGAATATTTGACAGTTAAGGATAGCTTCATGTCCTGGCGTTTGTACATTGAAGAGGCATCTTATTTCATACAATAATAATGATTATATTAGTTACGGCTATATACCGGCCATTTTAAAGACTACATAAAATTTCTGTTTAACATATTTTTATAACATAATCTAGCAGGTATTTACTAAGTCCTTTGTAGCTTTTTCACAATTTACTTCAAGCGTACACAAAGTTCATGAATATAAATAATATTCTTGACTTTACTGTAGACACATGCAAATAAAACTTAATGCTTTTTATTATTGCATTTGTCATCGTCAAAGGATTTTAGTTGCAGAAATTATACAGAAATAAACGAGTTACCTTTCATGAAGTTCTCTTTAATGTAATCCAGTTATATTTTTCTGTGTGAAAAAGGTAGAAATAAATACGAGATCGGGAAAAGTAGATATCCGATGTTTTATTTTATAATTTTTCTGCAAATTTATATGGAAACTGAAGGTTTACTTATTACGCTTAAGTCTATTCTCTATCTAAGAATGGCATTTTCCTTTAGGAAATTTAGGCGTATACTTCAGCAGAGTTTTCAGAAACCCATGAAGTCACAGCCCCATGGGCAGTATAAAAACTCTGACACCAGATTAGTCATCACTAACCACACGAAGATGAAGAAGCTGAGCTTTGTAAAACAAAATGAATCGGCGTAGTCTTTTCCCAAATATGTTGGGATCGGCTTCCAGTATAACTGGATGCAGCTGAATACCAGAATTTTACATGGAGTGACTGCCTATCTGACCTCCACAACCCAGTCAGTAACTTGCTAATAGGATACCCCTTGGTAAAACTGGCTGTCAGACTTTCGGGCTTCTGACTACCCGTAACGACTGCCAAAGATCCACCAATAACAGCCGGTACCAACAGCTTAACGTGCTTTCCAAGGCACGGAGAAGTCTCGATATGTGAAAATGGTCACCCATCCACGGACCAACCCCGGCAAGCGTAGCTTAACTTGATGGATCGATCCGTGCGACTGTTGTTACGTAGCCACGAGCACCTCACGAGCTTTGCAAAACAAACGGGCAATAATTTAAGACACTTCGTCGATCCATTGGCTAACGGGAGTCCATTTTATTTTGAATCATAAATAACTAGCATGATCGCTTTTAAGTGAGAGAATGTTATGAACCCACTCCCAATGATAACTCGCCAAGTTGAAATACATTACTGCTTTATGAATAAATATGGCGGCTAGCTTTTAACGGCCATAAAATTCAAATTTAGAAGTTCATTCACTATATCGTCCATTTTGTAGGCAACCGTAGACTGCGTTAATGGAAAAACTAATATTTTTAAAGCTTTTTGATATTATCTGAATATGATACCAGTATTTCATGAATAGAAAGTGTATGCTATACAAATAAGATTGAAAAGTGAAAAGGAAGTGAAATAAGGACACGAGTTATTTGATGAGTCGAACGGAATAGAAACCAATGTTATTTGTTATTGTGTTTGATTTAAGTTGGTATTCTGTAACAATTTGCAAAAGCTACATTATATACCTACAGGATGAAATTGAAATCACGGGCATTATTTTAAGGGGTCGTTGTACTCATCATTATGAACAACTTTCACTATGGGAATACGTCTGAAATTGCGAAAAAATCGCATTAATGCAAGCATAATGTATGGAACAACTGATTTTTTTCGCGATTTCAGATTTGTTCCCATAGTGAAGTGAGAGTGTTAAAGTATGTAATTTTATAGGGTTTAGCATGTAAAGCCACGCTATCACATTGGATCGCAAATCTGTAACGGTAGTTGTACCTACGTTAGATTTAAGTAAATAAAATTTATAAAACTTCACAGACAAAAGACAGTCATCATTCTAAATGCGTATCGCTGGTCTACTTAAAAGATTATTATTTAAATAAAATATTTTAACGTTTTCGTTGTCGTTGTATGAAAACGTAAATATATTTAGCTAGTTTTTTAACTAAATCTTAGCTTGATTTTATTTTATTACGACCAACAAAAATCAGCTACAATCTGGATACAATAGTAACAAATACTATAAATACTATAGGTACGGCACATACGGCCACGGTACGGTAGGTAAGCTAAGAGTTCAAGCATTACGCCAATGCAATGCCCATTACGGGATTTCTGTCAAGCCTCCAACGGTAGGTTCATTTCTGAGGCCGCATTTTATAAAATACCAAATAAAAATCTAAAATCGAAACTCACATTTTTATAACCCCACATATATAATGTCAAACCAAAACACACTCCGAACAATCTGTCAATAACAGCCGAAAACTGTCGAAGCGGTCCGAAATAAAATATGAACATTGACATAAATAATATGTGGGAACGGACGATGGTGTATAGACTAGGTATTACATAAAAGCATGTATTCCGGTATTATTTCACCGGAGATAATCCGTGCGGCGTTGTGACTAACGAGGCGATTAGCGCCGGAATTCAGTACGCACCGAATATCGGATCCGGATTTCACTTTGTGCTTACGTAGGTTCATAACTTCGACACGTTTTTCCAATAACATTTTTATGATAGAAATAAATGTGACAGAATAAATTTTGTGACGTACCTGGGGAGGTGCTTCGACGTTTTTTAGAACGGGCACAGGCTTGGACAGTTTGAAGAACATCTTAGTGCGTAGTTTTGTTTTAAGGGTTCGATAGCAGAGTTGATTTATTAATTTTTTTTTCGTTATTGAAGATTTCTTGCTCTTCTAGAGAAGCTTATTGAAAATTGATGGTGTGTTTTCCAAATGTTAATCTAAAAATTTCTACTCTTGTGTTAATAGATACCTACAAACCGTGCCGAAACAATATATTGTGCGCTTTTAAAATTACTAACGTGGCAATATTATCGTGGACGACGACGAAAAACGGCGAACATTTTTATATAGGGATGTTGCATAAAATTTTATTTTCTAGTCAGTCAGCTAGATTGTCAAAAAATATTTGACACGTATTTTTCCTTTTTTCACATAAACAAAAGATTACGTCAATACACTGTGTTATAATGTGGCATGACGTTACTTCTTTATAGATTTTGTACTGAATTGTGACGTAGCGTCCCTACAACCCTTTAATGCGTTTTATCAAACTCATTTTCTATTTATATGATAAAGCAAAAAATACATATCTGATATTTTTTTATCATCTGACGGACGGACTAAATATAATTACTTTTTTTTTTAAACACCCCTATTATGAAGATGTTTTAAGGCTGGGAAATCATCCATTGACTGCTCCCGCTCTGGGTGGAGCGGAAGGGAGTGTCAGACTCTTACTGACTAAAACCCATCCATGTTCCTTCCGTAGCCCTTTATGTTCCGGGGTAGCGGTAACCCTTTCGGACAATCCCGCTTAATAACGTGCACCCTGCACGTGTTCCCATGCATTTTATGACGTGGACGTCTAATACAATATCGTCACGATCGGTAAAAAATATTAAAGCAAACAAGAGGTACATAAGTAGGCTATACGTTAGTCAATACTCGAAAAAGAAAACAAACAATATAATCCCGTCAAAAACAGAACACAATTGACAAATGTACCAAGAAATCGTGCCGCCCCAAAACGGTAGAGATTCAGTATAAATTCAAACAAGTGAGTACATATTAGTACGTTTTGTACAACAATTGGTAGAGTTAACGTCAGTTCATGACGTATGATTCTCGCCATGACATGTACTGGAAATAAGGTCGGCTCTCACGGGACTCTTGTGCTCAATGAATTCGTTCGTTTTAAATGGAACATGCTATAGCGCTTACTTGATGACTTGCTTCTATATGTATTATGTCGGTGTTTAGCGTTTAAATAATTGAATAAAAGTGACCGTGGTTTTGCCTTTTCGTGTTTTGCCATCTACTTTCGAAATTAAAATTATTTTTTACTATGTTCACTATTTTTTACTAACTGTTTGTTGGAAGTCGGTTGTTTTTTTTTTTTGTAAAAAAAAGGTTTTTTATTTTTACGTTTTAGTTATAATAATAATAAAAAAATATTCATTTATTTCAGATTCACATTCTTTATTGTTAGTTCAAAGCGAGCTTACAAACTAGTGTTAGTAAAGTAGTGGTTGCTATGTAAAGAATAGTGACTGGAAATGTTAAAAAATCATTACCAAATCAATTATATCTGTATACACAACTTGCTTTAATTACATTTTTAAATTTGAAGTTCGAGCAACCATAATGAAAAATCCTGTAGTGTAAACCGGATTTTCCTGTTCAAAGTATAACCTATAACAATACCTTTGCTATAGAGCACTAAATAACAACATCAACTAAATAAAACTCGCAGTCTAACTTATTTACGGGACATGAAAAAATGTTTGGCAGAACATTCATCAAAACCCACGTAGACTAAATATAAATGTAGGCCGGTACGATCTGGGTTACGTCTTTATCGGTACATAATAATCTGCTTTGAAAGCTTAAAGGTAATGGCTAAACTAAATTTAGTTTCTTGATTAACTTTGTTGTAATTTCGACTATCGTTGTCTAGCAAACACTACAAGATGTTCTTGTTGGATAAACAATAAGTCGAAATATTGTGTTTTAGTACAACAATTATTAATTACTAGCTGCTCCCGCGTGGCCAATAGGAGCCGAACAGCGGGTGAAAACCCGCTGTTCGGCTCCTATTGGTCGTAGCGTGATGTTACATAGCCTTTCTCGATAAATGTACTATCCAACACAACAAAAAAAATGTAATTCGGACCAGAGATTAGCGCGTTCAGACAACAAACTCTCAGCTTTATAATATTAGTATAGATCAAATAGTTAACTGTGACAAGTAGAATATGCTAACAAAGGAGTTCGCTCAAAATAAGTCTGCGCGCGGCCGAAATCGGAAATAATCGTTTGCCGCCATCTTGGAGTTAAGAGAGTGTGCTGTACTCCGTTTATTCCAAAGTAAATAATCGCCATCATTATGCGAAAATTATTAAAAATGAAGTGCTGGCGGGTAGTCTTAAAGGTCAAATACGCGCGCAGACTTGTCTTGCGTGCATATTTTCATGTAACAGCATCCTTATAGCAATGACAATAAAG
Source organism: Hyppa rectilinea (assembly GCA_951799385.1). Lineage (NCBI taxonomy): Eukaryota > Metazoa > Arthropoda > Insecta > Lepidoptera > Noctuidae > Hyppa > Hyppa rectilinea. Next base: position 1,592,810 of record OX637307.1, on the reverse strand, counting down.
ATGACTGTGATGCAAAATAAAATTAACAGTAAAAGGACTTCAAATGATAAAAGAATACGTGTTTTACGTTTACTAATCATGTCCAACTGACAGGTGTCAGCGCATTCTCTCTCTGGGCGGAATATAAATGCGTTGAAAACACAGAAATATTAAAAACAGGTTGAAAATATAAAAAAGCGGGCAAAGAATAATGAGGAAAATGAGAGTAGAACCTAAAACTAAGGTCATGTGTATTGTTACATTATGTACCAATTTCAGCAATTACACTGATCGCGATCAGCACGCCTACACCGCGTTCAAGACCTGTCAGTGTCAATATTCCACAGAAAATAAAGCAGGCACAGGTTATTAAATTCTACCACGTCTCTACCAGCAAGTCTGACCGATGCCCGTTGCAAACTGTGGCAGGATACCCTCCCCCCTCCTACTTACAATCTTCCACCAAAGGAGCAGGTTATAACCTTCCGTGGCCTATTTCGAAATCCCTGAACCGTCTCCGGGCACAAGCTCCTAAGTTGTAACTCCAACCTGGTAAAGGATGTGTAGCTATATTGCAATCTATGCTTTACCTTCTATCCTGCTCTCTATGTCCTCTGCAGCTTAACAGCGACTGACAACGCTGTGAAAGTGGCGAAGTTTTGGTCTAACAAAAATTAAATTTGAAATACAGTCGTGCCTGCGCCACGAAGAAGAAGGCAGAAAATAATGACACTGACAGCCCTAAAACAGCGTATGTGTTGATCGCAATCGGTTGCATTGGTGAAATTCACCCTTAGAAATATTGATACGAACATAAGTCGCGTCCAAAGCACAGGTAATGTAACACAGCGGAAGCACGCAACCGAGACTCATACAAACGTAGAGCTGGCAGTAATCCACAAAGTTCCCACACTAAATTGATACAGCCACTTATTTTATATATATACATACCAACCTCTGTTTTACAAGGCAGATATATATCACCAGTTTATCGAGGAGAACAGACTTTTATAGACAGAAACTCCATTAAGACTATTAATAGGTTGTCGGCTTTTATGTATGTACGTATGGATCCCGTATTTTCCTTTGGAGGTGGCGTTTCGGGTGGAAACTACAGCGTTTTGACGGCAGCGAAGCCGCTAATGTAATTGGTGTTATTTATTACCATGTTTCGTTCATCAAATTGGAACTGCTTAGTTTAATGGAATGTTTTGGAGGAGATGACGCATAAAACTGGCGTGGTTTTTGAAATATATTTTTTAACGTAGTGTTTTAATGAATTATTGGCACTTGTAGTGTGAAGGTGGCAACGAAAATCATGATTAAGCTATCTCACGTTTAATCCTTAACGATTCATGATTGATTCTACTTTCATCGATTTTTGTGACGCCATTCACAAACAAATCTCAGTTGGTTTTTCTTTCTGTCTTTTTCGTGTGTTTAGTAACTGACCTGGTGTTAGAGTTTATGCTGCCCAGTAACTCAGAGTAAGATTTGCTAAGAACATACATAGTGACGTAGTGAACAAGTTACATGTCAATCAACAGAAACTTTCTAAACCATACGACTCAACCCAAACAAACTCTGTTTCCACATCTCCACGTCAGCAAGATCTTCCCGACATTCGGTTATGATCACATTAATATTTAACAAGCAAATAACTTGAGGGACTCGTCAGCGTTAAGAAAAATCCTTTGATATATTGCATCGTTAGTCGCACCATCTCTTCTTCGGGCCAGGATTGTTAATCGGGCCATTTGTCACGATCGCGCTTGGTATTCACTGGGAACGAACAATTCGAATTTCGCGACCGATTTCTAAAGGAAATCGAGTCGCGAAATTCTTACTGGCTGATCATGATTCTCGTTTGTTAAGTCAGGAAGCTATATTTACATTTTTTTTCGCGAAAGTTTTTTTGGACCAATATGTCTTGTGTGTCGTTATATTGAATCTCAATTTTTTTTGCATACTTTGTTACATAATAATCATCATCATCATCACCATTCTCCTTTTTTTTGGCGGTGGGAAATCGTCAAATCATTCCTCCCGCTCTGAGTGGAGCGGTAGGGAGTGTCAGACTTTTACTGACTAAAACCCATCCATGTTCTTTCGTTAGCCCTCTATGTTCCGGGGTAGCGGTAACTCTTTCGTACAATCCCGCTTAGTGACCATTCTCCTGTCCTTCTCCCAATTTATGTGGTGTCGGCGCAACATGTCTTTTTTTTTCATACTTCACTCTATTAGTCGTCATCTCGGTAGTCACTCCCTTTTTAACCTACCTCGTTACATAGAATATGATACTTAACTAAAATAAAGATTATTATTTACAAGTATATGAAGGAACTTTTAAAAGTCAACGGTTCCAAAAGGTCGGTCATATGACAAATAGCCTAAAAACATAGTCTAAAAAAAATAAAGATTGCTAGATTCTACCAGTGGGAATGTGGGAAATTATCCAGGTTAATACAGTATGTGTGCCATTTTTCATCCATATCTGTTCAGCCGTTCTGGTGTGATTGAGTAACAAACAGTCAACCTTCTTCACACACTTTCACACTTATAATAATTATTTTTAAGATTGTTCTGTTTGGATACAAATATCATATCATTTATATTTTCCTAGTTATTTGAATGGTACGTCCTCCTATATATAATTGAACGAACCCAATCAATCGTCATCAACACAAAATAACTACAATTACATAACGACTGACAACATACAAGTTATTATCCGAACAATATTTATTTACTACCGGCAAATTACAACCAGAATAACAACGTAATTTTTTTCTTAGATTGAATAAAAGTTAATCAGTGTTCCGTAAAGGTTTTAGTTTCATTTCTTTTTCGACAGAAAAATAATGGAGTTATTAACTGGGGTGACGTAAACCTGTGGTGTGCTGTGCCAAGTTTCGATCCGGCACGGTATGGAGGTATTAGTATTCGGTCTACGTTTCTGCCGGTACAGTTTATGTCTTAATACTGCATTGTCTTGTTGACGTTTCATATTTTGTGACTTTACTGTTTGGCAATGTTTTCTTTACCGGTTCTTCTTCTTAGCGTGACGATTGCAATCTAAATAGAGACGGCTCAGAACTCGGCTACGGGTTTAGCGCCCTCACTAGCGTCCATCAGTTCCTGTGGACAGGACACGTAGGAACCGATATTGCTATGTATATCCCATCGTTTTTGATGGTCATGTGTTGTTACCACATTTAAACTCCAAGACAAATTCGTCTATGAATCTCCTTTATTATCTTTGCTGCTCATAAAATAAATATATTGTTATGCCTATTAGACATATATCGCGAAAAAATATTGTAATTAATTCTACCTATATTAAGGTAATTTTGTATGTATTTTAGTTCCATATCCTTATTAGTGATCCTCAGAATACTAATATAAACTCTCGAACTGATTTATGCAGTTTTATTTGGATTAATCTTTTTTATCGGTTTTAATTACTTTCTGCGCTGTCCTTGTGTGTTCTGTTTCAAAGTATTTCCACGGTTTCCACGTTGTAAGCAGTTTAAACTGGTATCATTATGACCATAACCCACTTTCATAGACACTAATTCATAAACGTACCTTTGATAGACAATATAACCTCAACCAACTCTAATTGTCAACAGGTCTCCGGCCGACGCCGAGTGTCATAGCGGAGTCTCTAGACATAGTGAAAGTGTCAGCGGTGTCAGGCGGCGACGCGACACTGCCGTGTGACACTCGCTCTACACAGGCCTCAGATGTGCTGTTGCTCGTCGTTTGGTACAAGAACGATGTACCGTTGTATAGGTGAGTTGTTTTTAGTTATTTGTATGAATAGTATGTAGGCGTTGGCGTGGAGTTGAAAAGATGTACAGTCAAATGGGGTGAATACGGATGCAGTGGTGGTGGGATGTGGGTAAGCGGGATTGTCCGAAAGGGTAAGCGGTATTGTCCGAAAGGGTTACCGCTACCCCGGGACATATAGGGCTACGGAAAGAACATGGATGGGATTTAGTCAATGAGAGTCTGACACTCCCTTCCGCTCCACCCAGAGCGGGAGAAATCATTGGATGATTACCCAGCCTCAAAAAAAAAAAGAGTTGAATCTGACCAACAAGGACCCTTTATTGTTAATTATAATACAGGGTCCTTGTTGCCCACAAACTATATTATTTCAATGTTAAAATTCCTTTTAATGTTTCGTCCCGATTTACCCCTTTTTTTTTTTTTTTTTTCTTTTTTTTTAAGGCTGGGAAATCATCCAATGACTGCTCCCGCTCTGGGTGGAGCGGAAGGGAGTGTCAGACTCTTACTGACTAAAACCCATCCATGCTCCTTCCGTAGCCCTTTATGTTCCGGGGTAGCGGTAACCCTTTCGGACAATCCCGCTTCCCGATTCACCCCTGCGTTCCTATGCTTTCCTATTTACCCCGTTTGACTGTATTCATTTGAACTAATATTATGAAGAGATAAAAGTTATATGTTCGTATGTAGGGGTAATCTTCAGAACTATACTGATACGATTCCGATAATTTTATCACTAATCGAAAGATGCATTGTTCTCAAGTGTCTTAGGATATTATTTTAAGCTATAACAAAAATCACGTGTTTGCTGTCGTGGCCAAGAGTTAGTTATTTTATAATGAGATTGGCATCCACGGCATTATTCTTCTTCTTTTCGTGTGGTTAGTGACTAACCTGGTGTCAGAGTTTTTATGCTGCCCATGGGCCTCTGACTTAGCTTCACATGCTGTTGAGAAATATCTCTCAGACATGCTGGTAGCCTCACGATATTTTCCTTCACCGATTTTTAAGCAAGTGATAATAATACTATACGCACAGGAGTCCGTAAAATCAGAGGTGCGTGCCTTGGGTCCGAAGTCGAGACCTATGACTTGGCAGTCCGACAGTCACATCACTAGGCTATCACTGCTGTCATTCAACGTTATTATAAAACCATGTAGGTACTTAACTGTTTTCAAGCCATAGACCTAAAACAACCTTCATGCGTGCGTCAGTTTGTTTTGCCATGTTTTAAAATGATGTTATTCTTGACAAACATTATTTGTTTAGCTATTTCAACGTATGATCATTTTGAAAGCTTGTAACAGGTAACTAATAACTAAACATGAACAAAAACACCACTTGCGATAAAGTGTTCCCCACATTGGTTTAAAGAAAGGGCAATAAAACTTACAACTTACTCATGTACAAACAGATCCATGCACCAACCAGGTATAAGGAAAATAAATAAGCTCGAAATTGGATCGGGAATAATTCTGCGAATATCGACAAAATGAATACATGTGCTACAGAAAGGATAATACTTTTGATAACTTATATGGGGAGCTTACAGAGAAATCGCTCTAGTTTATCATTTGATATTCTTCTTATATATCCTTGTACGTTTTTGAGGGGCTCATGGCTACTTTGTAGATAGTTTTATGATAAAACTGGCCTAAAAGATGTGCATTTTACTTGCGCTTTTTAGAATTTTCAGGTTAGTATCAGGTTGTACGTTTATCAAAAGTGACTTCTTCCACCTAGCCTTTTCCCAACTATGTTGGGGTCGGCTTCCAGTATAACCGTATGCAGCTGAATACCAGTATTTTACATGGAGCGACTGCCTATCTGATCTCCACAACCCAGTAACTGGGCAATAGGATACCCCTTGGTAGACTAACTGTCAGATTTTCGGAATTTTGACCACCCTTAACAACTGTCAAAGATGCACAAATGACAGCCGGGACCAACGGCTTAACGTGCTTTCCGAGGCATGGAGAAATCTCGGTATGTAATGATGGTCAACCATCCACGGCCAACCCGGCAACGTGGGTTAACCTGATGGATCGACCTATGCGGCTGTTAGTACTTTAGCCATGGCTCGAGTTGATTTAATGTGACTGGCTGCCGATATAAATATGTATACACCGAAATATAACAATCATCAATATAACTCTATAAGTACAGATTCAATTTTGAATTACTTTTTCATGAAATTTTGAAATTTGAGCTCAAATCAATCGCACATTAAGATTGATACAACTTACTATTACATAAAGACAGAAGTCTAAGTAACTACCTCCAAGTTTGGTGTCTAACTTCAACACTGACGAACTTCCATTCAAACTTTCATCCCCTGAACCCCCATATTGAACTCTCTTCAGGGATATATTCCAAAAACAATTAAAATCAACGTTAAGAAAATGCGCAAGCGCAGCCGTGCGAGTGCATGCAACAGCTGGCTAGAGTCGCGCGGCGGCCCACACTCGCCCCAACGGCCGTTTGACTCCCCACACTCCTTATTCACTGCCGTCAGCTCGCGACGACATTCATGAGAGGCGGTCTCAGCAATTCTTTACCAAAACATAATTATTTACTCTGTCTACATTTCCGAACAAGCTCGAATATTTAATTAGAATATTGAAGACAAACAGTAAAATGAAACGTTTTGGTACTTTTTAACTGACTTCAAAAAAGGCGGAGGTTCTATGTCCGTCTGTGTGTGTCTGTTCATCGATATTTTCGTCAAACGTAGATCGATTGTTTAAATTCTTAGAAGCTGTGGCTGTACGGTGTAAGTTCTATTCACTTTGCTTGGGTAGTTTTTAAGTAAGCTTCACGTTGAACGCCAACGCGGTCACCGAGTGTCCGCGAACAATAGTTTTGTTATTGTGTATACTGCGTGGCAGTTAATGACTTAATATGTATTATTATCACTTAGGCTAAGTCGTATAAATACGTAGGCATTATGTGGATCACTACGTAATAACTTTCTGTCACAGTTATTTACATAGGTGGTAGTGATATTCGAATTTGTGTGGGGTTGATATCAGTAAAAAGTGAAAAAAAAAGAACTAACTTCAAAGAAAAACACTACAAAGTGAAAAACCACTTAGATTTCGGAAGACAGTACCAAAAACCCGACTGTACAAAAAAATCGGTTGTTTTTTTGCGTGTAAAAGTTTTTTTAATGATCCAGCAATCGAAATTATACAACGCAACAACTTCGCTGTAATTAATTACCGGGACGGCTTACTATAATTACGAAAATTAAGTAATGAAAATTACTCCGCAGTTATTATACTCAAATAGTGAAACATTATTCCTAGAAAACGATTTGTATTATTATTTTAATTCAAACCTTGTAGAAATGAGAATAGAAATAATTCCACCTGCTACTTTAATTCTATTTCATTTTGACAAAAAGTCCAAACTCGATCGTAAGTTCTGAAACCATGAACTCTAACGACCAAGTAATAGAGTTGATATTAGACAGAGAATTAACGCATTTAGGATTAAGGGGCTATTATCCAGCTAAGTAGAACAATCGTATTTGAAACGATCTTTAAGTTTTCAGTCAGTTCTTATTAAAACCTCAGTATTACGTTTGTTTTGTGGAGTTTTTGTTGGAAAAATGTAAATTGCCTTCTGTATTGGGGCACGTAGGAGCTAGCTAGTAGTTGGCATTTGTTTTTCTTTTTTCTCTGTAATAAGGGGTCGCGTGAGGCGCCAGAACAACGACCCGGCTGCCGCTACTATGTGTTCATTATCTGTTGAGTGACAGTAAGTAAAGTGAACTTTTCACCCGACAACGTCTCGAGGGAGAGATTTGGTGAGAAGTCACTGTGACGAGGCCTAGTGTTATGTACTGAAAGTGTATATTACAAGTCGGTGTGAAAAAGATCAAATTTGTATTCAGCAGTTTTATTTTATTTTATTTAATAGGTGGCAAAGAGTTTCGTGCTCTTTTATTAAAAAAAAACAACGCATCTCTATGATATAAAAAAACAATAAAATGTAACATATTTTTAGTAAAAACTAGCTTTGCGCACTAGCTTTAAAATAATCGTTAAAATAAGCACAAGAGAAATAAATGAGTCTATCAATTCCATAAAATTTAATTACAATCTACTTCTTTTTGCAACACAAACTAAATAATAAGTTATACTAGCTTCCGCCCGCGGCTTCGCCCGCAAAATATGTCGACAAATTATACACATAAACCTTCCTCTTAAATCACTCTACCTATTACAAAAAACTGCATCAAAATCCGTTGCGTAATTTTAAAGATTTAAGCATACAGACAAACAAACAGACAAAAATAGCGACTTTGTTTTATACTATGTAGTGATATCCTATGTTTGCTTTGTCCTTTCATTTAGTATTTTAATTAGGGTTCAAAATTTAATTTAAAGATAAAATTATTTGAACAGTAGCATCGTTTATAATAGGTATCATAATTAAAAACGATCTAATGTAAGGATTAAATTGTTCTTTATGATTATACTAGACTTGGTTTTCGCTTCGCTTTACCTGCAATAGTGGGCAGATTATCATTTTTAATTATAAATCTTTATCATTAATTTAGTCCGAACTAATTAACACGGAGAATAATGACAGTAATATCACTTTACTAATTTAAAATTCATACCCGGCTTTATGACTTGAACGCCATTTTCTATTTAATTATTTTAGGTTTGGGTAAACTATTAATCTGAATTATTGTCATGAAACAATCTAAATTTAGAGAGTTTTGGCATATTATTATTATAAATCGGAAATTCAATTATTGTTACTTTTAAAGGGAAGATCAGTTTTTGGCTTCTGTCCAATCTGACTATCAAGACGTACGTCAATGGTAACAAAACCAATATAAACGGTCTTCTAAGAGCCAATTTCACCAATCAAACTGAGCGCGATAAAAACGACTTAACCGCGTTCATGAGCTGTCACAGTCATACTTCAGATGGAATTTTGACACTGACAGTTGTTGAACTCGGCTATCACATGCTAGTCGTGTGCAATTCCATTGATGAAATAGACCCTTATTCTATAGAAAATGTGCAATACGCGAGGCCAGCTCAAGGTTGCACGTCTGTAAACGCAGTTGACTGTTAGTACGTAAAAGCGTCACATAAATATTCTGAATGACAACAATCATTACTCGCCAAAAACTCAATTCAAATCTATGACAAGTGATAAAGTCGTGAGAACCAGGCGTACCGCATCCATCACCCCACTGAATCACCTAAGATTCATGACTAAATCGCAATCTGACAATGTGTACATATTTTATAAATCGCTCAAACCAAGCATTTGTTATGCATACTCGTGTCAGTGAGAATGTGAAAGGCAAATTAGTTTGCACGCGAGGTTAGGGACGCCCAAATGTGATCAGATTAACCCGGTTTTGGGTAGCCCTGACAAATTTTATCTGGTTACGCCATTAATATAGCACTCTGCTGGTAATTTGACACTGATAATCTATTTTAGGCAGTGTAATTTTAGCACAAAAGCACCATATTAAAATTGTTATATAATTACCAAACAAAGGGAATAGCTTTGTGTGGATAACAGTCCAGTGTGGTGATTAATGCTTGATCGTTCTCTATTCATATAGGAAGAACCTTTTCTCTATACTTAATAATATATTATAAAAGGAAAGATTTGTATGTATGTTTGTAACGAATAAACTCAAAAACTACTTAACGGATCTGGATGAAACTTGGCACAAAGATAGATTATAGTCTGGAATAGCATATAAGCTTATTATCCCGGATAAACGTACGGTTCCCGTGGGATAATTTCCTACATACACGCGGGCGAAGCCGCTGGTTTTTACCAGTTTTGAGTAGCTTTTGCTAGTCTTGAATAAGGACATTAAAGACTTTATAGAACTTAGTGTCACGCGCATTCATTGATACCATCCAATGACTTTTGGCCGACAAAAAAGCCATCGGAATCTGCTAGATATGAAAAGCACGAGGCCTGTCGATCCGTGCCGGACGGCGCGTATATGTTCCACGCGCGCCTCACAAAGATGTCCGCATATGAAGAGGCCCCTTAGGGCCAAGCCTGCCGGGTAAGCGGGATTTTCCGAAAGGGTTACCACTACCCCGGAACATAAAGGAAGGAACATGTATAGGTTTTAGTCCGTAAGAATCTGACGCTCCCTTCCGCTCCACCCAGAGCGGGAGAAGTCATTGGATGATTTCCCAGCCTTAAAAAATGGGCCTGTCGATATGGCGACGCCTGGAGGATGGGTTATGTCCAGCAGAAGACGTCTTTAGGATGAAATAATGATGATGATGAACATTCCCGTGATCACAATGCTTTATAGTTGTTGGTTATAGCACAGTGTTCTGAATAAGCTACTGCCCTCTGGTGTTACGACACAAATAACAAGCGTCACCGAAATGTGATCTGATTATACAGAATGGGTAGTTACTTTTATCTGATGTTGTTCATAATACGGGCGGCATATATACGTGCATGCATAAGACCTATAGTGTTTTTGTCGAGGCTTATAAGGTTTTTGTTAAGCGCCCTGTGTTTGTTTTGGCTTTTCTTCACAGAGTAGTCAGATAAGAAAAGCTGACCTCATCTAGTTAAAAAAAACCGAAAGAACAGAAGTAAAATCATTTATCATTTATTAATGCCCACTAAACTCCGACTTGCCGTAAGTAGTTTAGTTCGAAGATTTTAGAAAAGTTCACTAATGAAAGATTGTATGGACAATACTTATGAAAAGCAAATGGAAGTCTTACATATATGTCTGTCATTTAACAGTCTTAAAGCTAAGTCGAGCTTAATGTTTAACGATGTTCAAATAACATTTGACTTAAATGATAGGAGATAAAGGAGCTTGATTACCTTTCAATTTCAATAACTCTTTAAATTTCTCAAAATCAAACATGCGAAAGACAATTCTGAGTCTTTCACACACTTGATGGCAATAGAATCGCCTCCTATTATGCGGTCGCACTATAGGTATACCTCTGCCTAACCGTTCGAGGAATACTATCGTTATGCTACGAAAATTAATCATATCTTTATTATAATATCTTTATTAGGTACATAATATGTATATCTTTGATATTTATTTCCTCAAAACCCAGAAAAATAACCACAAATCAAAACTTTACCGACCATAGATACAGATTTTAAACGCGAATTGCACCTATTATTTTCAACTACCATAGACAAGGCAGAAGCGATGGTATCGACATAAATTCAAGTCTTTGCACTATCAATCATGCATTCAAAGCGAATAGCTACTGGTGTGCGAATAAAGCCGAAACAAAGTGCTACTGTGTAGTTTAGTTCTGAAAAATGATTTCCGGATACTAACTTTTTAACTATTCGAAAGAGTGTGCCAATCGGTGTGATTGTATGTGGAAAGCAGCATATCTGAAGTTCTTGCCATTGCTTAATCTTTTAATTATGTCTTACTTACCTTATACGTATATGTATAATATCAACAGAAGTAAGTAAGTTTTTATTCGATAGATGAGTTTTTTCAAAGGTGTCCCTGTAAATTTTATACTCTAAAGCACAGACATGTTTGACTGTATCATAAGTGTTTAAACTTGTATACATACATGCATGCTATATATTGGCCAAATGTGTGTTACCAAATATTTTATGTAATAAGAACTTCATGTTCCTACCATATTTGATGCAATAAATGAATTGAATTGAATTGAATTTAAGTAAATACATACTTACATCATCATCATGGGGTCGGCTGCCAGTCTAACTGGATGCAGCTGAATACCAGTATTTTATATGGAGCGACTGCCTATCTAACCTCCACAACCTAGTAACAGGATAATACGAAACCCCATTGTCAAGACTGAATGTCACGCCTCTATTTTGCCACTTATGTTTCATGTAATAGGGGTGTTTTTGTTTCCATTAACTTGGCACAAATCGTAACCATGGCAAGCTCTTGGTATAACTGGTAGCTTTCATCTGCTTTTACAAAAGTCGATGACAAAATTTTATATGGAGCGACTGCCTATCTAACCTCCACAACCTAGTAACAGGATAATACGAAACCCCATTGTCAAGACTGAATGTCACGCCTCTATTTTGCCACTTATGTTTCATGTAATAGGGGTGTTTTTGTTACCATTAACTTGGCACAAATCTTAACCATGGCAAGCTCTTGGTATAACTGGTAGCTTTCATCTGCTTTTACAAAAGCCGATGACAAAATAAGAAAATACAAAACCAAAGACACAGACTTCTGCAATCAAAGTAACTATCACATTGTACCTAGTGTTTTTTGTATAAACGTAGTTTTTTTTCTGAAGTTATTTTTTAAATATTATAGGCATGACGTGACATAGAAATATTTGTTAAGGCATACATAAACAAATATGTGTACCTTAACTTTCGTTTCGAAATTTTATTAGTTTTGTTTAATTAACAAAAGTAGCAAGTAATTTTACCGAATACCTACGCTACATGGGCACGTGTCATGTCTACCAAACAAACCTTAAAGTGCTATTCTCTCCGACACGTGTAAAGTACAGAATACATACAATAACAGAGCTAGATATAACATCGAGAACACGATACAAATGCTATCTGAAGATTGATCTGAACCGCGAACTAGCCCCAAGAAAATTCTCTTTCGGATACATTTCTCACGTCAATTTGACGGATTATGATGTATTTATATGTATTTTCTACTGATATCCGAATATTGTATAGATGTTGATTTGGGTTTCTTTGATGCAATATTTTTAATTGAATGAGGAACAAAAAAAAAAACAATCTATACCTACTAATCACTACATAGTATAAAACAAAGTCGCTTTTTCTGTCCCTAAATCCCTAGGTATGCTTAAATCTATAAAGCTACGCAACGGATTTTGATGCGGTTTTTTTTAATAGATAAAGTGATTCAAGAGGAAGGTTTGTGGGTATAATTTGTCGACATATTTTGCGGGCGAAGCCGCGGGCGGAAGCTAGTAAATTATAAAGCTGAAAAGTTTGTTTGTTTGAACGCGCTAATCTCTGGAACTACTGGTCCGAATTGAAAAAATATTTTTGTGTTGGATGGTTCATTTATCGAGGAAGGCTTTAGGCTATGTAACATCACGCTACGATCAATAGGAGCCGAGCAGCAGGCGAAACCGCGTGGGAGCATCTAGTATCTTATAACTAGCACGGCGAGGAGTAGGAAATAAAAAGACATGTTACAAATTGGGAAGAGAATGATGAATGTGCGTAATCTGAAATGATATTACTTTTGTTTGATCGGATTTGAGTATGAACGAAAATTTTATACCCCTAATCTAAGTCTAGAGTTAAAGTTTAACTAGTTAAACTCTACTCTGTAATCTACATAATATCATTCATTCACGTCATTAAAACGATTACTGTGACACAATTAAAATAAATTGTAAAACAAAACAATCGTGCAGTTTCATTCGAATTTATGTGACCAGTTAAACCAGTTTGTCAGTTTTAAATGTCAAATTAATCCGATTAATTTGTTTAACTGATAAAGTGGCGATTTTATTGTTTTCATTGTTTATTGTGTGTCGGTGTCAATTATTGCACTGTGATGTGCTAAAATAATAAAGTCGTTTTTGATATTGAAATGCTATTACAGTTTTGAAACGTCTGTACTGTGTTTTACTGACCAAAGTATGAAATATTCAACTAACACACCCTTTACCACTGGGTCTAGAATCATGAAATTTAGCGCAACAGTCCCTTCTGCAACCAAGGGGAACACAAAGCAAAGATTTAGAATAAATCACTCCCTTTAGGGGGTTTTCATAGACAGCGAAATCCCTTGTATGAAAGTTCGTTGATGGCACGTGGCTTTTGACTCATAAAATCATAGTTACATTACAGTGTTAAATCTTCAACTGTGACACAATTACTTTTTCTATTATTTAGAATCTCTGGGAGATATAATAAAGGCTGAAAGGTGATGCCTGTGCAGAAATTAAAATATATTTCTTCATTTCGTGGTTTCAACGACATTATTTTTATGGTACTGTGAAGGTCAGAAGGACTTTACTTAGGGAGCTCAGAGATAGAGCCTGTGTAGTGTGTTGTAGGGATTTCTATCCTACAAAATAATAACACACAGGGCAGCAGCTATAGAATTATATTGCTTTTAACGAATAATAATAGTAATAATTTATTCAAAAAAGTAAAGTGGCAGAATACAAAAATAAAAACTTAGGAAAAACAATTGGTAACATAATGTTAAAAATATGCCTGCACTAGGATATACCTGTGTCGCAGGCGGTAAAAAAAATGCTTATTGTAATATTATTCCTCGAAGGAAAATTGGATTCTTAGCAATATTTAATAAGTATAACAAGTAAAATAAATAGTGACAAAAATTGAAAAATTAATTATCTAAATTAAAATGATCTACACAAACTTAAACTAGGTTAGAGTGTATGTTGCACAAAATATACACGCGCGTTGTTTATAAAACCAGACGACTGTAATTTTTGCTTCGACAGCGATAGTCCGAGTGTTAGTAGGACAGTGCAGCGTAACACGGAAGTCCAACCTTGAGCTTGAAGTGACTCAGGCACTAGGTGCCCTCAAAATCAATCGAATTAATGTAACGATTTTCTGCTAATTTTCTAGCAGGATCTGAATACAAGCTTCAAGCAGCACGGCTTCTGACAAAGTCCGCTTTTCTTTTATAAAAACCAAACTATTCTATTATTTTTAAAAGACGAATGCTGTCAGTTATATTCTAACCAACCAGGCACTTAATTTCCACGAGGTTTCACTTAAGCTCTACAGTACTTAAAACAAACCATTTTCAGAAATAGTGCACAAACATATAAATCAATGAACAATGAAAGAGAAAACAACAACACTTTATTTTATCAAATGGCCACGTTCGCAGCTGTCAGGTCAATAACAACAGACGCAGACGGTTAGTCAGATATGTTATACATGCCATTTAGTAGTTAGCAGACACGATGACGGTATCAAGTCCCAAGAGACGAGGCGAACCTAGCCATATTGTCATCGAACATAGTTCTATGTAGTAAAATCTTATACATATTATGTAGATCACATTAATATTATAATGGCGAATGTTTGTGAGTGAGTGTGTGTGTGTGTGTGTGTGCGTGTGAGTTTGTATGTTTGCCCGTCCTTCATGCTCAAAAGGCTGAACGGATCTGAATGAAACTTGGCACAGAGGTAGTTTATGACCTGGAATAATACATAGGATTTTTTATCCCGGTAGTACAGACGTCCGCACATCAAGCTATCCCTAACTGTCAAATTTTCCCAATCGAAAATGAACCTTATGCATTTGTGAAATTTGACAGATTGGGGTAACTTGATGTGCTGGCATCTGTACAGACGCCAGCACATCAAGCTATCCCTAACTTTCAAATTTTCTCAATTAAAAATGAACCTTATGTCTTGTCCAATAAAGTTGAAATACTATCAAAGAAATTTGGCAGATTGTGGTAACTTGATGTGCTGACAGGCCTCTGTACGTTCCCTTGGGATAATTTCCGACATCCACCCAGGCGACGTGGCTGGTAGCAACTAGTGTAAAATAAAAGGCTATAAAATTTTAGGCAGTAAGCTTTATATAAATTTCACAATTTATAAACAAGTTATTATTAGGTATTATTTATTTGTGATTGCAAGAAGAAAATATTACATTTTAGAACTGTGTTTTGGCAAGGAAAATCTAATTAATTTTCGTTATTTTCCAACCAAACTTCTACATTCCAAGGATCCCTTCCTTCCTTCCTTAACACTCCATCTTTAAACTTTCCTTTCAATTTTTCAGGCTTTTGGTACTCCCGACTTCGCTAAAAACGGGAGGTATAAAAATTTGTCGCGAGATTTTTCTACGTAGAGAACTGCATAATTATGCAATTTATAAAAATCGGTCCTCTTACACTTTGATCCTCCATTTTGATTTATGTTAGTGACTGTATAAAAGAATAGGGTGGGGCTGAACTGGCCTTAAGCTGGCCGTGCTTATGAAATATTAATGAGTAAAAACGTTTTCATTTCGGAGCACGTTGGAAACGCATTGAATTTTTGAGAGTTCAAAGTTTGAGGTTATGGTATGAAATATGAATTCTCTACTTAAGAATTATGGAATCGTTTTTATAATTTCTTTAAAATATGTCGGCAAATTATACACATAAACCTTCCTCTTGAATCACTCTATCTATTTAAAAAAACCGGATCAAAATCCGTTGCGTAGTTTTAAAGATTTAAGCATACATAAGGATATAGGGACAGAGAAAGCGACTTTGTTTTATACTTTGTAGTGATTAAAACGTTTTTCCGAAAAACACAACACTACAAAGTGAAAAATAACTTTTATTTTGGAAGTCTTTGGTTTTGCAATGAAAATAGAAAACCAAGACACCGACTTTATTGCCACCGACTGAAAATTTTTTAGATCAAGATTCTAGGTAGGTACCTATGGTAAAAGTTCTCATTCCTTTTCTCTTATGTCGGCGGTACTTTGGCTGATAATTGAGATATTATTTAAGCCCAGTAGGTGGTCACGGTGATTAAAAGGTTTTCATTTACCGACTTTACTCAACAACAATATCTATTGGGCAGTAGCTGCTGTCCGCGGCTTGGCCCGCGTAGACCCAAATTCTTTTTCTATCATAAAAGTAGCTTAACCTCTCAAATGTCGTGTGAACCCTAAAGGTACGTAGGAAAAAATCTCTCAATACGACAATAAATATAACCATGTATATCGTTGCGTTCTTTTAGCGCTTCTAATAGGCGAACATCTAATGGGTTAAGTAACTCCATAAAATTTCAGATATCTGCCAGTGAAAGTTCCGTCAAAATCGTTTTGGAGATTAGCCGAAACAAACACAACAAGACAAAAAATTCGAATTGTTTATTTTTATAAGTACGTTACATTTAGTCAAAAGCTGTTATTTTTCACTTTAACTTTAACTTTTTTATTTATCTGTATAGATGTAAAGATATATTCCAAAAGGTTTATCGACCTACACAGTTCATCAGGTTCTTTTTTACGTTTGTCCACAGTTACGACAGTCGCATAAAGGGCCCGACTGCGCACTGGGCGGACGACGTGCTGGGCGGGCGGGCGCGGTGGCACGCCGCCTCGCCATCTTCCCTGAGGATACGTGACGTTGTCCCTAAAGACCGCGCCATGTACCGCTGCAGGGTAGACTTCAAAATATCGCCCACGAGGAACCATAAAATCTTGTTGGATGTTATTGGTGAGAAGAAATTGTATTTATTCATTATATTATTAGACAAACTGTATTTTGGCTTATTACATTTTAATATATCAAAACTGACCCTGTCACATTTTGAAATCAGCCTCTGAACCTCCAGAAGTCAGGCTCTATGGTGGATTAATTTTCTACAGATATTATGTCAAAATCTTAGTTAAATGAATTCCTTGGTTTTTAACTTGTTTCTACTATTACATACCTACAATATTAAATAGCGCCGCATTATGCTGAGAAATAAGCGTTGGCGGCCTCGCACAAATTTTTTTTTGTATTTTTTATTTCATAATATTGTTTTTGTTACTTTTAGTTGATCTTTTTATTCATTTTTACTGTTTTTATTTCCAATGCGAGTCCTTAATGAAATATTTTTCTTTCTTTCGTTATGCTATAAAATTATTCAGTCAATAGCGCAGTTTCACGCTCATTGATAGTTGTTCACACTAATACGTGATCAAACACGCGTCATGCTGAATTTAACCTAATAGACATTCGCGATGTCCTCGCGTAACTAAACATTTGATGATCAACGTCCCATAATCCTATTTATTAAAACTGAGTTTATGTTTATCAAACTACGTAGTTGTCCGTTAATTCATTCGCAAACAAACTACAAAGCGTTTTACCCGCATTGATTTTTGAACTAGGTAAATTTAACTAGTTTCTGCCAGCGGCTTCACCAGCGTGGATGTCGGAAATTATCTCACGGAAACGTACCACCGGGATAAGAAGTATTTTATGAGTTAATCCGGGTTATAAACTATATGTGTGTCAAATTTCACCCAGATTCATTCAGCCGTTCAGGCGCGATTGAGTAACGAACATCTGAACATCTTCACAACCTTTCACATTTACAAAATTAATAGTATTAGTACAAGATCATTATAAAACAAACAATAATAAATCAAAAAGTTTTATTTAATGATGCCCAAGATACTGCCTGTGCCTAGTTCAGGACTAATCCAATCTTGATATTGTAATTTTAATTACTTTTAAATCATCTTCCGGATTTCATAGCTTGTCTTAAGGTTGTGTGTAGCTATTGCTTGGTAGCTAAATTATTCTTGTCTCAGGTTGGCATAAACTACCATGGAACGGTGGTTCCCTAGAGGTAACGGCCATGAAGTTAATGCAAATAATTTCATGACCACTGCTCTCAAAACGGTGAAGGAAAACATCGCGAGGGAACTAGCGTGTCTTAGAACAAAAAATTCGAAGACATGTTACATTTACCAACCCGCGTGGTAGTACACGGCCTACTCTTTCAAGGAGAGGAAGCCTATGCTTGTACCGTGATAAAATTATAAACTAGTTAGAAAGGTTTCAGCTGAACTGACTGCCCAAACTGCACACGTAGCTACATTTAAATAACACCGCTCTTGGATGCTATTTTAATACACATCTGACAGACAGTAACAAATGGCCCATAATAACAAAAGGTGCAGCACTCTAACTTGGCTAGATCTCTCTCAAATATACCAAGACCGTTTTACACAACACTGCGTTGCTA
Source organism: Hyppa rectilinea (assembly GCA_951799385.1). Lineage (NCBI taxonomy): Eukaryota > Metazoa > Arthropoda > Insecta > Lepidoptera > Noctuidae > Hyppa > Hyppa rectilinea. The sequence continues at coordinate 1,574,291 of OX637307.1, read as the reverse complement.
AGTGCTGGTTACACTTCGTGACACTTTTAGGTAGACAGTTATTGTACAATATTCATAGCCCGACTGGCTATCACTACGCTCCGGCACTGTCTAGGATCGTTCATTTAACATTTATAGTGACTATTTCAAATTCGCATTCGAATGCAAACTTCCACTGCGCTCGTCTGAACACGCCTTTAATATTCTACAGCCAATTTGTGGTTATTGGAGTTGCATTAAAGCTTTTGTGTGTTTAAGTCACTGATTGTCAAGCGTTCGCCAAGTCAATGAATTAATAGATATTATTTTGACGCGAATAAAGCTTCACTCAATTAATAGATAATATTATTTTGACGCGGACAAAAGCTGACATTTGAACACAATTTAACGATCTCTACCTAATAATTTAATCATAACTTATATAAGACTTTATAGAAATACAAAAACAACAGAAAGTAATCATGATGTTTGCGTATACCAAATGAAGTAAAAGAAAAGTTCAAACAATGAATTTTTCAATCCAACCAGTGAGTGCAAATGTGAAGCCATTTTGCGAAACAAGTTTGTAACTTTTGAGAACTTTTTATTCGGCTGACTGTTCATGAGGAACAAAAAGAAAATATTGAATTTCGGTGTCTCTAAGGATGTAATTAGAATATAGCTACATATTTACTTTATATTAAAAGAGGATTTTAGGTAAGTTTATGTACAGAATCGAGTTCAAATCTTCAGCAGCATGTGATTAGCTACTGCGTATGACGAACGGACATGTTGTTAGTCATACGCACTTTAGTAATTAATAAATACTAAAGGAACTAAATGCCGAAATAAAATGGAAAAAAGCTGGACAGAAGTAAAGCAAAAGAAAGTCCGGAAATCTGCTTCATTATGTGGCATCGCTGGGCCCAACATTACTAGCTTAAGAGCTGTAGAACCACGCAAACATATACACCTGTGGAATATGGAGTCCAGCGCTGATGAAATACGTGACTATCTGCGTCATCTGTGTCCCACCGGCACGTGCACGGTCGAAGAGTTGCGGGCTAGGGGAAATTATAAGTCATACAAGATTGGTATTCCCGTTATGTATTACGATACATGCTATTCTACAGATGTTTGGCCGATGAACGCAAGAGTGAACATTTGGACTAACCCGAGCCATGCCAGAAGCTATAAGGTGCCTGATAAGGCCCAACAGACATTTCGTGCCTAAGCTGCCTCATAACAAAATTAAGCGCATTAGCCTATTGTATCAGAATGTCCGCGGTCTCAAAACCAAACTTTCGACGTGGAGAACGACGAGAACTTGATACAGCTGGAGCATAATTTGATCGCTGTAACAGAGAGTTTTCTCGATGGATCTATTGAAGACGGAGAACTTGTAACTGAGGGTTGGAATGTGATGCGACGTGACAGGGGCACACCGTGCGGCGGAGTAATGCTCGCTGCGCGCGCACCTATTGTGCTACGTCGCCGCCGCGATCTTGAAACGGATGTTGGTGAGGACTTATGGGCTGATTTCACGTGGTGTGGCCGAACTGTTCACGTATGTGTTGTGTATATTAAACCTAGTGCAGGTGATGATGAGTACATGAGATGGTTTTGCAAAGTGGAAGAATATATAAATAATTTGAAAGGCCTTGTGTTAATATTAGGTGATATAAATTTAAATAGTGTCTCGGTAAATATTAAGAATTATTATTGTTATTTTGTTTCATATTGTTGCCTGAATGAGATGAATGATGTGAGAAATTCGTATGGAGGTATGTTAGATGTTGTTTTAGTCCAAGAGAACATTAGTGTAAGAGAAACATGTGTGACCTCTACTGAGGGAATAGTACCACTGGATGCGTATCACCCGGCGCTACACATTGAAGTAGGAGTCGACATAGGCCAATACTCAGATTCAATTGAGCCCAGCAATATAGACAATACGAAAGATTGGAACTTTAGCAAATGCGATTACGAACAGCTGTATTTATTACTCTCTAACGAGAATATTTGGGTGGAGGTACTGGAATCCAAAGATGTGCATATAGCTACTCAAAAGTTTTACAAAATTGTTTATAATTTCTTTGATTCTTGTATGCCTAAAAAACGCAGACGGAAATGTACAGATAAACGATATCCTGTATGGTTCACTAATGATATTATCCAAGATTTAAGGCGCAAGCTTAAGCTCCATAAAAACTGGAAACGTACTAACTGCGATAGTGCGTATTTGTTATTTTCTGATCTTAGAGCCAGTTTGAAGATCCATATCGCTGATGCATATTCCTCGTACATGACACAAATTGAGAATCAAATCAAAATTACCCCCCGCCAATTCTGGTCACACATTTCCAGCCTAAGATCGAAGGGTGGTTTTGAACCGAACATTACGTATAGGGGCATAACCTTTACAGGAACTAAAGCAGCAGGAGCTTTCGCTGAGTTTTTCTCATCTGTATTTCTGCCTGAGATCCCTCAGTTAAATGCTGATCATGTTAGTGCGGCGGGCTTTACCTGCGACAGCAATTTCATAAATGTACCTCCCTTGTGCCCGGCGGACATAATAAAAGGCATAAACAAACTAAAGCCAAACAGTTCCATTGGCCCTGATAACATTCCCCCCTTTGTAATCAAATGTTTAAAACATATTTTCTGTGATCCACTTTGCCACATATTCAATTTAGCTTTACAGGCAGGTTCATATCCCTCTCCGTGGAAAGTCTCTAGAGTAACACCTATTCCTAAATCCCAAAGCAAAAGTTCCGTTGAAGATTACCGCCCTATCGCAATTTTATCTTCCCCAGCGAAGGTCTTCGAGAACATTCTTCACAATATCCTATACGAGCAAGTTAACAAATATTTATGTAATGAGCAGCACGGTTTCAGAAGTAAGAGGTCAGTTGATACGAATCTCCTGACACTAGTAGATTACATCTCCTCTAGCTTGGACCGTGGGCGTCAGGTAGACGTACTTTATTTCGACTTTCGGAAGGCGTTCGATAGAGTTAACAATGATACGCTACTGATGAAGCTTAGCAGTATAGGTTTCACACCAGCTCTACTACGTTTCTTCGCAGACTATCTACGAGAGCGCCAGCAGTTTGTTAGGCTCGGTATTTACGATTCAGGAACCTACCACACGCGTTCCGGAGTTAGTCAGGGCTCAATTTTGGGGCCTTTACTATTTTTAATCATGGTTAACGATCTTCCCCAAGTTCTCAGACATGCAAAATGCCTCTTATATGCTGATGACTTGAAGTTGTACCTTGAAATAAACTCCGAGCGTGACTGTTCGGCACTACAGGAAGACATAGATGCTATCTACAAGTGGAGCCTGAACAATAAGATGGATTTTAACCCCTCTAAATGCTTTGCTATGACATTCGGTCGTATGCGGTACCCAATTAACTTTGAATACAATTTAAATAACAATGTCATCATGAAAACAGCGGCCATGAAAGATCTTGGAGTCACATTCGACCGAAAGCTCACCTTCCACGATCATATTGCCACGGTAGCTAAAGAATCATACCAGAGGTTGGGCTTTGTTCTTCGTAACTGCCGCGATTTTCGCTCCACACATGCCATCAAAATAATTTTTAATGCCCTTGTACGTAGCAAACTAGAATCAAGCTGCTGTGTGTGGAATCCACACGAACGTGCCTACGCGCTTTTATTGGAAAAGGTGCAAAAAGCGTTCCTTAGGTTTTTATATAAGCATAAATTCCAGTATTATCCGTTCCTATATCCTACCAAATTTCTATTGGGCTGCCTCGGATATAACTCTCTAGAGGTAAGGCGAGCACGAGGTCAGCTCACCATAGCCTGCAAAACGCTCTGTGGCTCTATTGACGCCCCTGATCTTCATGCTGTGCTGGCTCGCTTCTTTGTCCCAGACAGTTACTGCCGCGGCAGGAAGCACAGGTTGTTTGCTGTACCCCCATGTCGTACTGTTGCGCGAGCTAAGTCTCCAGTACCACGCACTCTGACCGCACTTAATGATCTCTTAGATTCTAATCCAACAATTGATCTGTTTGCGGATGAATGGATGAAGATTTTAATGGCATGTCAGAAGTTCTGTGAGAGGGATTCATGAAAGCATTGCAAATTTTTATTTTATTTTTGTGTTTTATTGAATTTTTATATTTTCTTTTCTTTTGTACCTTTAATTATTGTAAGTGGTTAACCGTTATAATTAAAGTTAAATAAATAAATAAATAAATAATGTTATCAACTTATCACACATAAATAAAGGATTTTTTGTACACGAAGTAACAGTAGAATACTGACTCCTAAGTCACAGGGTCCCCCCTAGTTTAGGAGGCAGGGTTCTAACTATTTATGCAACCTTTGTTTCCAGAATTTATGTTCATACCTGTATTGTATGCGCTTTGTATATTAAGGCTTTTGTGTTAGTAAACTTATTTTTATATTATTTACTAGCTTCTGCCCGCGACTTCGTACGCGGACCCTGTTGCTTATGCCAGCGACAACGGGGTCGCCATTTATGTTATTTTTTATCATTTTTCCCATTTAAATCTTTTATCACACTGAGCTTTAGTTTTATTTCATTCCAACCACCACCAAAACATACAGTCCATTTGTCATCCTGATCAATAAAAATCAAAATTAAAATTACTGCTCCCCTGCGTTACCGGGTAGGCTACCGTGTCACGAAGATAAATGGAAAAGGAAATTAAACACTCAAACAACATAAGCCCGAAGGCATATTCATACGATAAAATAAAAAAATAAATAGGAGTTTTGGCCAGTAGGGTCAAATTTTCAATGATATACCATCGTCATCGAAAATCAGTCCTAAACTGTAACCGCCTTCACCGCGTGCAGGTACTCCCAGTTTATGTTATTTTATAATTACACAGTAAAATTAGTGATAGCTTTGATTTCCACATCAGATGTTTCTGATCTTCGATTTTTATACGTCAACAGGAAATGCCCATCATATTGAACAACAAAGACGTCAAAGACGTCATTCCTATATGTGTTATGTTGTAGCTAGGCTCTTGGAGTTCCACAACAGGTGTTCCAGATCTTCGATTTTTATAAGTCAACAGAGAGTGCTCATCAGGCTGAACAACTTTCACTAAGACGTCATTATTATATGTGTTATGGTGTAGCTAGGCTCTTGGAGTTCCACAACAGGTGTTCCAGATCTTCGATTTTTATACGTCAACAGAAAATGCCCATCAGACCGAACAACTTTTGCTAAGACGACATTCCTATATGTATATGTTATAGTGTAGCTAGGCTCTTGGAGTTCCACAACAGGTGTTCCAGATCTTCGATTTTTATAAGTCAACAGAGAGTGCTCATCAGATTGAACAACTTGTGCTAAGACGTTATTCCTATATGTGGTATGGTGTAGGTAGGCTCTTGGAGTTCCACAACAGGTGTTCCAGATCTTCGATTTTTATAAGTCAACAGAGAGTGCTCATCAGGCTGAACAACTTTCGCTAAGACGTCATTATTATATGTGTTATGGTGTAGCTAGGCTCTTGGAGTTCCACAACAGGTGTTCCAGATCTTCGATTTTTATACGTCAACAGGAAATGCCCATCAGACCGAACAACTTTTGCTAAGACGACATTCCTATATATGTTATAGTGTAGCTGGGCTCTTGGAGTTCCACATCAGGTGTTCCAGATCTTCGATTTTTATAAGTCAATAGAGAGTGCTCATCAGATTGAACAACTTGTGCTAAGACGTTATTCCTATATGTGTTATGGTGTAGCTAGGCTCTTGGAGTTCCACAACAGGTGTTCCAGATCTTCGATTTTTATACGTCAACAGGAAATGCTCATCAGGCTGAACAACTTTCGCTAAGACGTCATTCTTCATATGTTACAGTGTAGCTGGGCTCTTGGAGTTCCACATCAGGTGTTCCAGATCTTCGATTTTTATAAGTCAACAGAGAGTGCTCATCAGATTGAACAACTTGTGCTAAGACGTTATTCCTATATTTTATGTGTTATGGTGTAGCTAGGCTCTTGGAGTTCCACAACAGGTGTTCCAGATCTTCATTTTTTATACGTCAACAGAGAGTGCTCGTCAGGCTGAACAACTTTCGCTAAGATGTCATTCTTATATGTGTTATGGTGTAGCTAGTCTCTTGGAGTTCCACAACAGGTGTTCCAGATCTTCGATTTTTATAAGTCAACAGAGAGTGCTCATCAGATTGAACAACTTGTGCTAAGACGTTATTCCTTTATGTGTTATGGTGTAGCTAGGGTCTTGGAGTTCCACAACAGGTGTTCCAGATCTTCGATTTTTATAAGTCAACAGAGAGTGCTCATCAGATTGAACAACTTGTGCTAAGACGTTATTCCTATATGTGTTATGGTGTAGCTAGGCTCTTGGAGTTCCACAACAGGTGTTCCAGATCTTCAATTTTTATACGTCAACAGAGAGTGCTCATCAGGCTGAACAACTTTCGCTAAGACGTCATTCTTAATATGTTACAGTGTAGCTGGGCTCTTGGAGTTCCACATCAGGTGTTCCAGATCTTCAAATTTATTCTCTCAGCAGAAAATGCTAATCACGTGGAACAATTTTTGCTAAGGTATCATTTTTGTATCTCTTATAGTTTAGCTGGTCTGTTGCGGTTCTGCATCAGGTGTTCAAGTTTCCAAGATAAATTATAGCCTATATGTTGCCCAGACTTAATACCTATACAACAAAAAAAAAAACATTCCAATCCGTCCAGTAGTTCCGAAGATTAGCGTGTACAAACAAACAGACAAACAGACAAACAGTCAAACAGACAAACAGACATACAGACAAACAGACAAAAATTTTTTTTTGTATTCGTGCTCTATTACTGTTTCTAAACCCCCCTCAATTATTATTTTTTTAATATATTCAATGTACAGACACAGTTTTTTTACTGTTTTATTATATGTATAGATGGTGTAGCTAGGCTCTTGGAGTTCCACAACAGGTGTTCCAGATCTTCAATTTTTATACGTCAACAGAGAGTGCTCATCAGGCTGAACAACTTTCGCTAAGACGTCATTCTTAATATGTTACAGTGTAGCTGGGCTCTTGGAGTTCCACATCAGGTGTTCCAGATCTTCAAATTTATTCTCTCAGCAGAAAATGCTAATCACGTGGAACAATTTTTGCTAAGGTATCATTTTTGTATCTCTTATAGTTTAGCTGGTCTGTTGCGGTTCTGCATCAGGTGTTCAAGTTTCCAAGATAAATTATAGCCTATATGTTGCCCAGACTTAATACCTATACAACAAAAAAAAAAACATTCCAATCCGTCCAGTAGTTCCGAAGATTAGCGTGTACAAACAAACAGACAAACAGACAAACAGTCAAACAGACAAACAGACATACAGACAAACAGACAAAAATTTTTTTTTGTATTCGTGCTCTATTACTGTTTCTAAACCCCCCTCAATTATTATTTTTTTAATATATTCAATGTACAGACACAGTTTTTTTACTGTTTTATTATATGTATAGATGTATGTATAGATTTATATCCAAATGATGGAAACAGCTAACAAAATTATTCAGCGTCCAGTTCCCATAATATTCCCTGTATATACCGTTCTTGGCCTATCAATAAGGCTTTATTTACCACAAAATGTTGGTGTATCAATATTTTATGACTGTTCAAGTCACCTGGTTCCCATGTCCGTTGTAAATTTATGTGTGGTATCGGAACGCAGCCAAATAGTATCGGTTTATTGGCAGACATCTTGGTTCCAATGATGAAGTTGCGTTTTAGGAGTTATGAAGTATTATATTGGTTGGAAATTGTTGTTTAGGATGCGGTATTGCTGCTCAAAATATAATGTAGTATTCATAAACTATTTTTAATATTAGTTTTGCGATAAGACTGTTAAAATCAATTATTTTTTGTAACAAAAAATGTTTATCGAGGAAGGAGGAATAAACAAAAAGGCGCAAATTTTACCATAGATACCTATTTTAACAAATATAATTTAAAAGAGTGACAATGGAACATCTTGCCCATTCTTCTCAAATAGGAAACTACTACGTTTTGGAATTAGTAACAAACTTCATCTTTGATCAAAAGCGCCTGTAAATGATTTATTTGAAATTTGAGATTGATTCAAAACCTGAATTGTTTTGGTTTCTGACAATTACACGTTTCAAATCGGATCAGAGCAATGCCGCTTGGTAACATTAATTTATTATGATTGTTGTGTAATATGTGTTGTTAAGGTTTCATGCGAAAAGCAACCTTATGTCGCCGCAGGCTGTTAGAAAATAACTCTAAGTGCATTCGATATATCAAGCGCATTTGGAATTGTAAAAAAAGAACTACTAGGTACTTTTTTGTAGAAGAAAGCGCATAGATTTGAGCAAGTTTCTCTGAGATAAAGTGATAAAACTAATGCTGATTTATTGTCTTTTCTTGAAGCAACATTATGTAGCTAGCGTTCTCAAGCGCTACAGCACCTACTTCCTTAACCGGGCAAAATTATTTTAAATTTTATTTACATTTTAGTTTATCTTGTCTATGCCCCATACAACATAAAGCGTGAAATCAAAGTATGATATCCAGAGACGCAGCTAAAAAGTGTGGCTCAATAAAGTAGCCATTTTACTCGGCCGTCTGTGGCTGCATATTGCATGCTGGCTCTGTGCCAATCTTAGTAAAATTGGCTAATAATTCTTTTAGTTTTATTACTGTGTCGAATTATGTAATCGCTGTATACGTCAGAATTAATGCGCTTTAAGGGTGAAGCGCCTAAGTGAGACTGTCTGAAAGGGTTACCGCTACCCCGGAACATAAAGGGCTAGGGGAGGAACATGGGTGGGTTTTAGCCAGTAAAAGTCTGATACTCCCTTCCGCTCCACCCAGAGCGGGAGGAGTTTTGAGGTTACCCGCTTACCAGCGTTCTACCGCCAGGTTAGTACGTTCACCTTAAATATGATCAGATTTATTGTGATTTGTTTATAAAAACTGACTTCTAGATATGACTTTGCGATTCGTGTTTTGGTCTGTGATATCAAATTCCTTTTAACTAACTGTAATTGGTTATTGCCACGAACAGTTTCAAGTAACGTGTCGTAGTTATTAACTTGCAGTTAAAAACCTTCGTGACTTTAATGACTTATCTTTGGATTGGATTTAGATGTCAACCACGAATTGATTTTGGCAATTACACGGTCTGTTAATTACTAAAAATATCTATGTTTTGTTTGCTTTCTTTGAACTGTTAAAGTGTTTGTTAAAACCAATGTAAGGAATAAATATAATTTGTCACTTAGATGCCTATGTGTAATTTTATAACCAGACTTATATACTGGTTTACGACTTTCGGTTTCCTAGAAATGCGGGGGCCGCCCACGTAGTGTTCGTAGTTTATCAGCGAATGACGTCACTGAATCGTTACTTATGAAATATAAGGATATTGCCCAAAGGCCCATGGGCAGCATAAAAACCCTGACACCAGGTTTTTCACTAACCACACAAAATGATGAAGATCACCCTGCGGTTGGTCGATTTTGCACGTGACCTGAGAGCTGGCCAAGTTTAAGGTTAAAGAATTATCCTATGTAGTAACACTTCCAGCCTTTTGGGAACATTTACCGCTGACAGCAAAGCGGACGAATAGGTTAATGCCCAATGAGTTCTTCCCTTTTTTCTCTTTATACAATGTATTAGGTTAAACGAGAGACATACTTTCAGGGGGTATAGTTCTCATGAAAATTAATAACTTTGACTATGTGACCAACTCTAAACAATAAAAAAAAAATTAACTGTTCCATACATTTTGACGCGAATATGTACTGAACAGTTGTTTTTTTCTTTCGTGTTTTCAGGTTTGGTCCTATAGTCAAAGTAGATTGGTACCAACTCATTATCACCATTTATTGTATAAAACATTTTTTTAAATACTAATTCTGAAATTGAAACTAAGGGCGAAATTCACCAATATGAGACTGTACTTTCCTGTGGAATAATGACACTGACAGTTCTTGAACGTGGTTTAGAAGTGCTGATCGCGATTTGTTTCACTGGTGAAATGGGCACTAAACGATTATTAATTCAAAGAGGCAAAAGACCAAGCGCGTAGTAATAAATTATTAGTACACATCTGCTACGAGAGCGTAGCACGCGTAGCCGTTGGCTACGGCGTAGTAGACTTAACAATTTCAAAAGCTAAAACTATAATGTAACATCTATTTTGGTTTAATTTTTTAATTAAAGTTAATTCAGAATATAGAACACAAATAGATTTTCCTAATAAAATATCCTATTACAAATGTTTTTACGTAGATACAGTACAATATTTCGAAAAATAAGAAAGCAAAAACCTTCAATATATTACGTCACCATTCGCGTTCCATTGTATTGTTATTAGATTTTATACATCATAATCGCGCCGCGCAAGTATTCTTTTCTGAAAAATCGCAAACGATGAAAAGATTGCTCTGGGCAGTTTGGGCCAAAGTAATTTGCATCAACGATGTCTTCCGAGCCTTTTATTTTAGCAATATACGGTCCGAGGGTAAGTTTAATGTAGGGTAACTCAATTATAGGAGGTACTTGGGAGTGCGTGTCTTTTTTCGTCACACGGCCCCATCTGGCCCTTCGATGTAACATTTTCAATCTGTAAAAGTAAATGGGAATAAGGTCAGCTGCTGGTTTTCTCACGCGAGGACTTGAAATGAGGGTAGACGGTTATTATGGGTTGGGGTATATTGCTGTTTATTAACACGTTACTTTCGTGTGGTTTTCTTTCGAAGAATTGGCTGCCCTTCTCTCCCGAAGCTTCTCAATTCAAAACCTTTCGATTACAAATCGAATCGATTGTGATTAATCTTCTAGTATCAACACTCTCAACACCGAATTTTTCGATCAATAGACTTGTAATTCTTGACTTCAATTTCGATTTAATACAATTTCTTTTAGTAAAAACAAACAAAGAACTGTAAGCGAATTAAATGTGAAAAAGGTGGGTATATTTACCTTGTGACCTTTAAACCTTTTTAATTTAGATCGTACAAATACTTTTTAAATATCCGTTTGAAAACTCTAAATGGATGGAAAGATAGATTATTTTATTTTGTCAGCCTATAATGTGCCCACTACTAAGACACAAACCTCGTCTGGGTGAGATTTAGTGCAGGTTGGTTATTATGGCACATGTATTCGCAATTTTTTGGTCCTACGACATGCTTATTTTTTCACCACATATTCCTTCACCGTTTTGAGATCAGTGGTGATGAAATTATTAAGCGCCTGTCAAGGTTCGAACCGTAAGTCTGGATCGTTACCACGGGGCCACCACGATCTTATTAATTGTGCACCGAAATTGGCATGGATTTCTGCCAGAAAGTCTTACTACGTAAAAGTGTCAATCGCTCCGTGTCCATTCGATTTCGAAAAATGTTGATCGAACAATTCTCAGTGATTCGGATTGTCAAGAACGCCACTTGTCAACGCATTTGTATGGGAATATTGATCGAGTTTCATTTGACATTGTTAAGCACTTATCGATCAACAACGGTTGATCACGTGACATTTAGAAAGCTTAAGACAATTCCATTTTCGGTTTTATCTTATTTCGTTATATACCTTAACTTATCTATACTATAATAATATTATAAAGCTGAAGAGTTTATTTGTTTGTTTGAACGCGCTAATCTCAAGAACTACTGGTTCGAATTGAAAAAATCTTTTTGTGTTGAATAGACCATTTATCGAGGAAGGCTATAGGCTAGCAGCGGGTGAAACCGCGCGGGAACAGCTATCTTCTATATAAATAAAAATCAATTTCTGTTCGTTAGTGTCGCTAAAACTCGAGAACGGCTGGGCCGATTTAGCTGATTTTGGTGTTGAAATGTTTGTCGTAGTCCAGGGTTAAAAGGTGAGAAAAGTTAGGTGGGTAGGTAGGGTAGGTAGGTAAGTAGGTGTGTGACTTTGTCTAGGGCCCCTCGCCAGGTAGCGCAGCGTGGCGAGCGGCGTGGTGTCCATACCACCGCTCGTGTTGCCAATGTGAGCGTCATGAATATTTGTTTTCACCACACGCCGCGCCACGGTCGTGGCCAGGCTCTTAGCATGTCTGATATATGTATAGGATTAATAAACTTACTTACCTGTTCACAATGCCTAAATACAAGCAAACAACGTTCCAACTTCTCAGTTAACATGAAATTTTCGTAGAAACATGTAATACAAGTTACCATAAACATTAATTACTTACGTTATATGAGATACAAATATTCACAGCGCGAAGGAGATAGGCACAGATTAATTATTGAAACCCAAGTTTCAGTTTAGTATTCTGAGCTTAGAAAGATTTTTAATATTATACTGCGGTAGCTTTAGCGTGTTGCTTTTATGTAAGCCAATATCCGCTTAAGGCCTAGTATAGGGTGCAGTAAGTGGTAGCGGGGAGTGGAAGTAGCGATTACGAGAAATTAATAATTATGGTCCCGGAATTTGTTAATTCAGAGTCGATTGATGGCGTGGAATTCACATATATCGATCGACCATAGATTTTTTTTAAGGCTGGGAAATCATCCAATGTCTTCTCCCCCTCTGGGTGGAGCGGAAGGGAATGTCAGACTCTTACTGACTAAAATCCATCCATGTTCCTTCCTTAGCCCTTTATTTTCCGGGGTAGTGGTAACCCGTTCGGACAATCCCGCTTAAGGGGGCTAGCCTATGGCCATCAACCAGACTCTGGGCTGCTACTTAGAAAATATTTATGAAAAAAATCCAAAAGCACTTTGCCTGACCTAGGAATCGAACCCAAGACCTAATGCTTAGTAGTAGCGCATGCAACTACTACAACAAGGAGGCATTTATTTTATAAAGAGGCATATATTCTTGAGATTTTTAAGGTAGGTACCACCCCGCACATCATCTCAAATCTTAATAAAATATTATCATGTATCAAATCTGAGTCGAAACCGCTGCTGGCTATAACATAGCTCCTACTTATCGTAAACTATGTTAGGTACCTACTACGTTGCTATCAAAAGCCTTGAAGCTAACTAAATTATAAATATTATATCTAAATAGTATATGTATCGCATCACAGATCAAAGCGAAATTGTGTGGTGTATACCTTATATAAAACGTAGGTAAAAATGTATATAATTTGTCTTTGTCAGATATAATATTTATGTTATAATGAAAGAAGAAAGGTATCCCGTAAAATATAATTTAAAATTTTTGTATTATTATTTTTACCGGTGACGTGGTAGGCACAGAAAGAGATGGTGTGGCGAATTGGAAGCCTATCTTAAGCATTGACCGGATGAAAAAAGAGACAGAAACAAAATGGAAAGACGGAAGGAAAGCCCTTTACCCTTTTTTTTTAAAAGGTAGGTAATCGTCAAATGATTTCTCCCGCTCTGGGTGGAGCGGAAGGGAGTGTCAGACTCTTACTGACTAAAACTCATACATGTTCCTTCCTTAGCCCTTTGTGTTCCGGGGTAGCGGTAACCCTTTCGGACAATCCCGCTTACCCTGCAGGCTTCGGCCCTAACGGGCCCCTTCAAATGCTGACATCTCTTTGAGGTGCGCGTGGAACACGTACGCAGCGCCTTTGCCCTGCGGTGGGACATTGGCTCATACTAATATATTTTTTTCTGTTCGTATTTAGGTAATTATTGAAACGTGATAAAAACATTACCGCAATAAAAATCTAATGAAAAATTCATTCACTAAAATTTGGTACAAGGAGTGGTTCGATCACTTACGAAAAGTTCAATTCGATGATACTTAGCCGATTCCAAAGCTACCAAGCCACTTTTGTAGATATTCCTTTTACCTTTGTAAGGAAGGATGAGAGTTTTGTGTTTCAGACATCAGTTTCAGTCGTTTTCTGTTTGATGTCTAGATGTAAAGGGAAAAGTATTTTGAGTCAAGTACTAACTTTGAAACGTACTTCTTCAACTTGTTTTAAAAGAGCAGCCCCCATTTCGTCTTTTAAGCTACCTTGTGATTACAAGGAGATAACACCGAAGTGGATTTTATTTTTAACAAGCACGCTGGTTTCTGATAATCCTTCGATTTTTAAACGTCATGGCGTTGAGAGTGATAGCAAGATTAATAAAACTATGTAAATAAAAATGAATGTTGCTAAGCGCTAAACTTGAGAACGGCTGGACCATTTTTTTTTTCATATGTTCCTTAAGGCTCACAGAAGGTTTTTATGGGGTAGGTTTATTTTGTTGGGAGGGTAGGTAATGTAGGTAGATAGGTTAGGTAGGTAGGTAGGCCTCTGGACCTTCTCCCCAGTCCCCACACCAATTCTTATACCAGTACTTGCTATGTAAACAACAGTGATGCACAGATACACAAAGTGGATAAAATAATATAGTAAAAGTCAAGTAAAGTTAATAAATGCATACGGAACTACAGTCCAATCATTTTAACCTTTTCACCGCCCGACTAAATATCAGTTGTCGTGCCCTCAGCGCCCAACTCATAAAAAAACCTTTATTTCAGACATTAATATGGTTTTGCTATTACATAAACAACGGAACCCAAACATAGATTCTCAGTCGTATAAACACGACTCAGGCGGCACGGACACAAAAACATTTGTAGTATTAATCCAACTGGGGCGGTAAAGAGGTTAAAATCGGTTCACAATTGACGAAAATATCGAAGAGCATATCATACGCATAGCGTAATCAGCCTATAATGTTCCCACTGCTGGGACACAGGCCTCCTCTCTGTGAGAGGGAGTGGGCCATAATCCACCACGCAGGCCCAGTGCGAACTGGTGGATGTCACATGTCTAAGTCCTAGGATATGCCGGTATCCTCACAATGTTGTCTTCACCGATTTGAGAGCAGTGGTGATGAAATTAAATACACAAAGTGGGCCTGCCAGGGTTCGAACTCCCGACCTGTAACTCGTTAGTTGGGGCCGATACCAATGAACCACCTCTGCTACTGAACATATGTACATGGGGAAAAAAACATACCTACCGACGAACACACGTATACGTTTGCACATTTTCGTTTCATGAAGACTTTATATTTCCATTAAACTTTTACGGACTTATTGAAAATGTTATAAAATACTATCTTAAAGCAACCTGTACTTAAAAAACTATCGCGCAGCGGTTATTGGCCAAGGTCGCGGATCGTAACATTGGCATCAATTAAATTAAAACGAATAGCAATACTATTAGAATGAAAAAACTCTAAAAAGTAGGCGATTTTTTTTTTCAATTTGCAATTTATTATAACCTATCAACATTTATATGACTAATGGGCACTAGTCCTGCCCGTGTGTTAATTTATTGTTACTATGTAGTGCCACGTTGAAGAACCGCCTCCTTTCTGGGAAAATCTTAAAAATCTGTTTTAATATTATAGGTATAGAGTATAAACTTCTAAGCCAATCTCATGTGAGCAGTAATAATGTAATATTCATGTCGTATGTTCCAAACTTTGTTTCGACATCCGAAACTTCTGTTGATTAATTCTTAGCTAGGTTCATTATTTAATTATTAATTTTCCATCGCCTTAAGCGACTTGATAACACAGATATTAATTCACAAATGATGGAAACATGTTTTATTTAGATATTGTTTTTCAAAGAGATGAATAATGATGAATTGGATCTTCATTTAACTTTGGAATGAAGTTTTTGTGGGAGGCGTGAACTAACAGAAAATGTCGTGTAACAAAAAAGCGTTATGCCGCAGTTTCAAGTGTCAAAGGTTTGGTTTTTGTTTTCTAATACAGAGCCATCTAGTATACTTTTTAGCTTATAATTGACTAGCTTCTGCCCGCGGCTTCACCCGTGTGGATGTCGGAATTTTAGTATGGATCCCTAATTTTTTTGAAAATATAATATAACCTATGTCGCTCGGGGATAGTGTAGCTTCCCAACAGTGAAAGACTTTTTCATAACCGCTCAGTAGTTTCGGAGCTTATTTAATGCAAACAAACGAACAACCAAATCTTTTCTCTTTATAATATTAGTATAAAAAAGGGACAGAGAAAATGTGAATATGGTCACAATTTTTTTTTTAGTTATACATCATGTATGTCGTTTACATGATTTTTCAAGAATGAAAATTCAAGATGGCGCAATACAATCTTGATTGCCAAACCAGTTCTATAACCTTAATAATAATAATAATAATAATAATCATTTATTTCAGGTCCGAGACCCATATAAAATAACGACAGATAAATACACAAACACAGAAATTATTGCTAAAACTCAATTCCATATAAAAATAAAACATATTTAAATAATTTTAAATTTTTATGATTTTACAAATCATAAAAATTTAAAATTATAAAAATATTAGTACGGCTTAAAAACTATGTTAGTACCTTACAAACTACTTATTAATTAATTTATTTATGTATCTATAATTTAATTGAATTTTAATTGAATTAATTTACTTGATATTAAATAAGACAGCACCAGAACTATGCACCTTATTCCAGTGCCTCACAATCGGACAGTCCACCTTCTCTATTATGGTGTTTAGAAGGCCATTGGGGCTGCCCCGCACACGACACATCAGGGAGGCCACTCTCTTGTGCACAATAGCCCTGCAGCAGTCAGTGTTGGCCTCCGCAAACATCCCCGACGCACTACAGTATCGCGGCAACCCCATCAGCATTCTAAACCCATTATTGTAGAGGACCCGCAGGGCATTGAAAGCCTTCTGCGTATAGCGGACCCACAGGCTGCAGGTGTACATTGTCTGGCAGTACGCCTTAAACAAAGTAATTTTAACATCATTTGTACACCTCGCAAACCTGCGCGCCAGCATATTACATCTCACTGCCAATGCCCTGCGTTCCCTCTCAATATCCAAGTCATCCGAGAGGTCCTCAGTGACCCAATGCCCCAGGTATTTAAATTTGGTGACCCTACTTACCGGAATTCCTTCCAGTCTAACCGGTGGAATGGTCGTGGGAGTTTTATTACCCGCCTTGAACACAAGTAGTTCACTTTTTTTGGTGTTGTACCTGAGGCCATTTGACACTGCGTACCTCTCGCATATGCCTATGAGCATGTTGAGGGCTTTAACAGATGGGCTCAGCAGCGCCATATCGTCGGCGTAGCTAATGTTGTTCATACAATTGCCATCAATTGAACAGCCGACACCAGCCCTGCTGAGCTCATATATCAGGCCATTAACATACAAGTTGAAGAGCCGAGGTGACGTCAGGCCTCCCTGCCTCACTCCACACTCCAACCTGTACTCTGTGGAACATGAGCCCGCCCACTTAACATTATTTGATTGATTTCCGTACCAATATCCTGAGATATTAACATACTGATATGTTGATCATGTCCCTGGGAGTGCTGGTTTCTTCCCGGAGCTTATCCCACAGCACATCATAAGCTACAAGGTCAAATGCTTTCGACAGGTCCAAAAAACAGCCAAAAACAGGCGTTTTTCTTGTCACGTAGTACTGGATAGTATGCTTTAGTCTCAGTATTGCAGCCTCTGTCGAAAGCCCAGCTCTAAATCCGAACAGGGCATCATGCAGGTGAATATGCTTACTAAGGTGACAATCAAGCAAACCATCCAGCACCTTTGCGATCACTGTAGCCAATGAGATGGGTCTGTAGTTGTTCCCGTCGGAGGCATCGCCTGTCTTATTTTTGATAATAGGAATCACTGTAGTCTTCATAAGCTCCTGGTGTAAATACGAATGTCCTACACACAAATTGTAGAACATGACCAACACCCTGGGCAAGTGAGTACCGTGTAGTAGTGCTGAGGTCATCGTGCCCTGGAGACTTACCTCGTGTCATACTCTTAATAACCTGAGCTACTTCTTTTACCGTAAACCTAAATCGCACTCCATCCTCAACCTCAGCATCAAGCCCCTGACGCACGCCTGGTAAGGGAGATTCAACCTTAAAACGTTCCCTAAACAACTCGGCAATTTGCTGGGGCTCGTTTCTACCCTCAACACACGCAGGCACACACAGTTGAACACACACAGTTAATGACGAACTGAAAACCCTTTCTGCAGGCGACTAGAGACACCCACAGAGGTCCATCCAAAACCAATATCTATGATTGTTATTTTCGGCTCGACGGTATTTTGTTTTAATGTTATTAAATCGAATGCGCCCAGTAGGTTGCCACATTGATCGCGGCATCAGTGGCATGATTATGACTATCTATGGTTATTTCATATTCATTTCTATATTCAGTCCAGGCTATACGTTTAATAAGTCAATCAGTCAGTTCGTCAGTAGGACTGTTCTATGATAAATACTGTGCAAAGTTTGTTTGATTTGTAGCTTAACCAGAACAATTAATGTTGTTTCAAACTACGCTGATCTGGTTTTCCTCTCTACAAAGAAAGTTTACAATTTATTTGAAGCTTATCATAAACTAGCTTCTGTTTGCGTTAAATTATTGCCATCTCGCGCTATTACTTCGTTTTTGATCTAGATTTCTTTGTAATTATTTTTTAATTTTACCGTGCTGAGGGTTGTAGCGTGATGTTAAACTGCCTATTTTATTTCCAAAGATAGGTACGGTCTTTTAAATGCAAAAAGTTTTTTTGTTTCAAATTGTACTAGTATGGTTCCGAAAATAAGAGCGTTCAACCAAAAAACCGCATAACAAATTTTTCAGCTTCTATATTAAATAAATTTTAATAATAAATGTTTCTAGTAAAAACTAACCGTACAATTGCAAAAATTAATGAAGAATACCCGTATTAATATTGATGGCAGGTACACTGTTTACTGCATAGAGCAGCTTTATTGTGCTAAAACATGTGTATACCTAAAAGAACGACATCAGGATCAGAGAGCGGTAAAAAACTCAGTAGACTTCTGTTTTTGTATTGCACGTGGTTATCGGAAATTATCCCAAGGGAACGTATTACCGAGATAAAAAAATATCTCATCCAGGTTATAAACTACCTCTGTGCTTAGTTTCATCCAGATCCGTTCAGCTGTTAGAGCGTGAAGGGCGGACAAACATACAAACTCACGCACATATAAACACTCACTTACTAACTTTCGCAAAAAGCAGCGATAGCCTAGTGGTGTGGCCGGCGGACTGCCAAGTCATAGGTCTCGAGTTCGAACCCAAGGCACGCACCTCTGAATTTTCGGATTCATGTGCGTATTGTATAATTATCACTTGCTTAAAATCGGTGAAGGAAAACATCGTGAGGAAACCGGCATGCCTGAGAGATATTTCTCAACAGCATGTGATGCTAAGTCAGAGGCCCATGGGCAGCATTAAAACTCTGACACCAGGGCCCTGTTTAATAAACGTTACAAATTGTAAATTGTAATTGTATTTTACAAGTTACATATCTACAAATTTACCATGGTGAAAAACTGACAGAATTGTAAAATTGTACTTACAATTTTACAAATTTCTGTTTAATAAACATTTTCTCCTTACAGGTGAAAAGTTACATATTTGTTAGGAAAACTGTTTAATTGAACGAATTAACGCATAATTATAATTAAAAATATACATATTTTGTATATTGTAGAAATATTCCGGGCCGTGTTTAATAAATGTGATAATATGTTTATTGTATCTATAAGTTTCTGTTTAATAAAGAATTCAACTTATAAATTTACCATGACGGAAAACTGACAAAATTGTAAAATTGTACATACAATTTTACATATTTCTGTTTAATAAAGATTTTCTCTTTACAAGTGACAATTTACATATTTGTAAGGTAAACTGTTTTATTGAACGCACAATTGTAATAAAAAAAATACATATTATGTAAATTGTAGAAAAATTCTGACAGGTGGACTCGTCTTGTGTCAGGATTTGACAATTTTGTTACAATTCTAGTAATATTGTGTTTTGCTCAATATAATAAGTAAAATTTAATTGTATTGGGTTAAAAAATGGTTCTAACAACTACTAGTGAAAGTAGTGACAGTAGTGATGATGAATTTATGAGTGTACGGCAACGGCGTGTTTTCCGCAAGAGGATAAATTTTACTTTTGATGTGTCGGATTTTACGTTCAACGAAAAGTTTCGGCTCAGCAAAACTACCGTTGAATATTTGATCTCGAAAATCGGACATAATCTTAAATACGATTCTAAGAGAAATGCAGCCCTTACTCCCACTCAGCACATTTTGTGTGCATTGCATTGGATCGGCTGTGGCTCACAATACCATGTTTTAGCAGACGTACATGGTGTAACTAAAGGGACGATACATAACTGCATAAAAATGTGTCTAGATTTGTGGTTTGTAAATTATTTGGAGAAGAAGTCCGCTGGCCAACTAATTGTCTCGATATTCCTAGATTGTTCATGAAACATAATATACCTAAAATAGCAGGCATTGTAGATGGTTCGCTAATTAAGATGGATACTCCTCGCCAGAATGAAGCTGCATATGTAGACAGAAACGGAGATCATTCCATTAATATTATGATAGTATGTGGACCAAATTTGGAAATATTTTACGCAAGTGCAAGATGGCCAGGGCCTGTCCATGATGCTAGGGTACTTAGGTGCTCTTCGCTAGCACGAGTATGGGGAAATGGATGGAGAACATTTCCAAATGCCATAATACTGGGAGACAGTGGCTATGGCCTAACAAAGTGGCTAATGACACCTAAAATTCCGGTACAAATACCGAGAACGTTAGCACTGGAAAGATATTTACGTGATTTTAAATCAACACGAAGAATGGTCGAAAATGCACTGGGTATAATAAAAGAAAAATTTCCATGTCTCAACCATTTAAGAGTACAGCCAATTATTGCAAGCAGAATTATATTATCAAGCATAGTTTTGCACAATATTGAAAAACGTTTAGGATCGCAGCATTATACTCAGGACAAAATAGTGAACGTGATGACGAAGTTGCCAGTAGTGACGGGGAGGACGTATTTGAACAGGAAGGGGTTGGAGTACTGCAGTCATTAGTACAATTGTTTGAATGTTTTTTTTTATTAATAATTATTAAACTCAAACTCAAACTCAAAGCATTTTTTTCAAATAAACCAACTTTTGGCACTGTCAGTCAGAAAGATGAAGCTAGTTGCCCATTCCAAAGCAGTAGGTACCTATCGAGAAGAACGGGCAACGAACTCCATGGACACTCTTTTAAATCAAAATATGTTTACAAAAACTGGGTTAAATCATTAATGTTGAAATATACACGTGAGAACGATGTAGAACATAAAAAAGCGTCCATATTAAAAGATTTAAAAAAACAATTCAAAATTAAATTAAATTTTAAAAGAGCCGTGGCAGCTAAGGTATGGCCTGTCCCTACTGACGGCGCCCGTTCACGAACATGACGCATAGATTAGCACCATTCAGCTCAACCAATGTTTGAAGGGAGCTAGATGATTCAACACACGCCACAGGGTACTCAAAAACGTTCCTTTTTTTGAATAATCGGAATTTGTGCATACTTACGAGATATGTATGAAATATAAAAATGTGACGTAACAGATTATTGTAATCAAGTGCCGTGCTGCACTAGCATGGCACTAGTTTAGAACATTAAAACTTGCGGGAATAGACTTGAAAAAAAAAAATATACACACGGGCAATTCTATGTGGCTTACTTATTGTGTAAGCCCGCCCAGTAGTTTGGTGATTTTGCCACACACTAATAGATTAGTATAGTAGACTTCTTCATTTCGCAGCATCGGGCAATAGCTAGTTAGAACTAGCTATTGCCCGATGCTGCGAAATATGTAATATGAAGTTTAAAGTTTCTAAGATTTCTTAAATCTCCCCTTGATTCTAGAATCTTCAACAAAAAACTTACATTTTATGTAATTTGTAACTTACTATTGCAAATCTAAAGATCATGCAATATTGTCATCGAAATCTACAGGCGTTTTCTACATAATTATATAAACTTTTATTAAACAGCAATTGTAATGTTAAAATATGTAAGGTTTTAATTGTAAAATTCTTACATAATTGTAAGTTTTATTAAACAGCACTTGTCATAAAACTTCACAAATATGTCACTTATTTACAAAATTGTAGAATTGTAATGTTTATTAAACAGGGCCCAGATTAGTCACTAACCACACGAAAAGAAGAAGACTATATAACTTTCGCCTTTACAATATTAGTGTGGCAGTAAAATTACCTATATGTTAGTGAAAGTCCCGTCAAAATCAGTCCAGCCTTTTCAGAGGCGGACAGAAAAAAGAAAATCCGTATTTTCTTTCAAATGTATTTAGTAAAACGCTGTCGTTGCAAAACACTTCAATACTAATTTGCATACATTTATAGAAACACCGTATTAATGTGATTTCTAGAAGTGAAGGATATTAATGTGTGAATAACAGATCATCTACGCAGTTACCACGACAACCTATCCTTAAGCGGAAATTGTCCGAAAGGCTTATCGCTACCCCGGCACATAAAGGGCTAAGGAAGGACCATCGATGGGTTACAGTCAGTAAGAGTCTGACACTCCCTTCCGCTCCACCCAGAGCGGGATTTCATGATTTCCCACCCTCAAATAAAAAAAGCCTATCCTATATATTCTTATATAAAACGCTCTAATTAAAATAACATACCATAACATCACGCATAAAGTTCTATGGGTTAGGCAGAGGTGTATCTACAGCACACACATTTCAGTTATATTTAGTTCTAAAACCAGACACAAATCTATACTCCCGGCCACTACTGTTAATAATTTTAGTAATACGTCTTTGTTACAGAACTACCAGAGAAGCCGAAGATTTTCGATGAGTTCGATAAGGATGTGGTGGGTGTGGCCGGCCCTTACAAAGAAGACACCAGCTTGAAGCTTACCTGCGTTGTAAGTGGAGGTAAATTTTGAGGACACATTTGATTTTCTGTTACACTGTAAGTAGGTACTGGTTAATCTTTTAAGACCAGGGGGCCTAGACAAGTGTCAATCGCTCCGTGTCGATTCGATTTCGAACAATTCGTTTTCTCAGCGATTCGGGTTGTCAAGAACGCCACTTGTCAACGCATTTGTATGGGAATATCAATCGAGCTTTGTTACACAATTTGACATTGTCACGATTGATCACGTGACATTTCGAAAGCTCCTGCCAATTCCATAAATTTCGATTCGTTTTATCTAATTTTTTTATCGTTAATGAAAGTGCGACATTGTCTAGGCCTCCAGATATCTCTCAAAAAAGTCACGAATAATGGACAATATATTGCGTTAGTGAGTCTGAAAAGGTTAATTTAGGATCCTTTGCGCTGATAAAATTGTAGTATTTATAAGTATGATAACAGCAATTCACCCCGGTTTAGCAGTAGTGTGACGTAGAATAAACTATCGCACGGGCAAAACTGTGGGCGAAAGCTTATAAACCTTTCTCTTTAACCACTCTATCTATTGATAAAAACTACATCAAAATGCGTTGCGTAGTTTAAAAGAAAGAGGGACAGACGGCGGTGAGCTACTTTATTTTATACTATGTAGAGATTAAAAGGTCCATTCGATGAGCAAACCTACGGTGAAACTTATAGACGTCAATAATAATTGAACATTGAATTAAACTAATTGCTCATATTTTTGGTCTCCTTCTCATGGCTGAGATGGCAAAGACAAAGCGACATAAGACAAAGCGACATTCTGTCAGCGATAACGATGAAAAAGTCAAAACGTATTGGACTGAGAAATGGTCCGTGAAAGCAAGTCAATCCTGTTAAAATTTGGTTGTATTCGAAATGCGCCGCAGAAGTGTTAGAGCAATATTTTTTCCCCAAAAACAGCTATCGACAAAACCTACTACACATTTACACCTACCATTTAACGCCGTATCACAAATATAGAGTGTTAAAACCCGTTAACTTTCCACAAACACAATAAAATAAAAAAGTTAAACATTGACATTTTAAGGGAGAAGTGACGGCGCCCAGTAAAGTTCAAATTAAACTAGTTACCTTTGTAACATCGTAACTAAAGTTTTGCAGTCGACGGACGAAGGCTAACTCGATGAAATAAGGTACACTGGAGAAAGAATAAAATGCACCTTTGAGCTACGGAACCCGAGTCCATGTACCATGAACGTAAAAGAACGGACTGTAATTTGGTAGGAAGGCAGGTGAATTATCTTGTTTTGAACTGTGAGGAAAATGAATCTTTGTTGTAGTTCTTGGTTGCTGTTAGGTATAATTTGAAGTGTACGTCTGTATGCTTACTATCTCTCTGCCCTAAATGTGTGCTTTCCGTGTCATATAACAAATAGAACCTTAAATATACATGGCGCGTTTATTGAATCATTTAGCTCCCTTCAAAAGTTAGAGCTGAATGGTGCTAATACATGCGTCATGTTCGTGAACGGGTGCCGTCAGTAGGGACTGGTCATCTCTTAGCTAGTTAGTTTTTTATTGTTTTTTTTTATATTTTATTACGGACGTTTTTTTACGTTCTGCATCGTTCTCACGTGTATTTTTCAACATGAATGATGTCGCCCGTACTTTGTAACCACATTCTGAGTGGAGTTCCCTGGAGTTTCTTGCCCGTTCTTCTCCACAGGTACCTACTGCTTTGGAATGGGCAACTACATAGCTTCAGCTTTCTGACTGACCGACCCTTTTATTTGAAATGATTGCTTTGAGTTTGAGTTTGAAAAAAACATAAACTCACGCCTTCTTCCATGGGAGTAGGCTGAAACTATAGTACGTACGTAGTATCTACATTCTCCATTTGCTTCGGTTTCGTACATTTATTTATTTATTTAACTTTAATTAAAACGATAAACCAATAACAATAATTAAAGGCACATACGAAAAAAAAAATTAAATTCAATAAAGCAAAAAAATAAAACAAAATTTGCAATGCTTTCAT
Source organism: Hyppa rectilinea (assembly GCA_951799385.1). Classification (NCBI taxonomy): domain Eukaryota; kingdom Metazoa; phylum Arthropoda; class Insecta; order Lepidoptera; family Noctuidae; genus Hyppa; species Hyppa rectilinea. The sequence continues at coordinate 1,549,537 of OX637307.1, read as the reverse complement.
GAATCCCTCTCACATGCCAATCAAATCTTCATCCATTCATCCGCAAACAGATCAATTGTTGGATTCATATATCTCATCAAATACGCTGCTTACGAGCACTACAAATCACGCTAAGTAGAGTACATACGAGACAATTTTATTGTCATTATGAAACTAAAAAAAGTTAAAACCTACTACATAAAGTTATAACTCTCATTGCCAACAAGACGGGTTTAAATAAAATATTACCGCTGTATTAAAATTCCCCCTTCCACCTTGTAAAGTAGTCTGATAAATTATTTAACTGGAAGATCTGCCTCATCTTATAATTGAAACAAATTCGATTAAAAATTACTGAAGGGAGTTCAAACAACCTTAAGATTTGCTAATCAGCAATTTCTCCAATTTGCCTTTATTAATATTTGATTAGGTAATACTTTGATTTTTGAGCTGATTAGGAGATAAGTGTGATATTTTTGCCTTTCTACGGAAATACTCAAATCTACATTCTTGTTTTATGGTTAAAAATAGCGAGGCATATACAGTGTGTTAGGTAAAATGAAGAACATACTTTCTGGTTGTAAAGTATTCATGGAAATCAACAACTTTGTTCATGGGACCAACTCTGAAATAATTATGAAAATAAGAAACAGCTGTTCCATATAATTTCGTATGTTTTTTTCTTGATTTAAGGTATAGTTCCATGGTCAAAGTTGACCATTTTCATGAGTATAGCAACCCCTGAAAGTATGTCCCTCGTTCAACCTAACACACTGACTGCATACGTGCAATTTGCTCGATTCCTGAAAATTGACACGCGTTATCGAACAAAATTGAGCGAATGACAAACGTAAACAACAAGGTAAATCATTTTTCTCGGAATAGTACACATTCTGTTACAACATGGCTTTAATGGAAATAGCAAATGGCACCCATCGTTAAACCGAAAAAATGGGATCTGAAGCTGGGATCCAACGGAAATAAATCCAACTGATGAACAATGTATTGTAAGTTCTTCCTACATCTTGTTCGTCGATCGATAAATCAATGAATTATGTCTACGTCTGTCTCAATTTTATCCTTAATATTCATCGATTGTTAATTATCAGGCGACAAGAATATTGGTTGAATTGGAAAATCAAAACCACCTTTGAATTGGTCCAAAGGTTGTCTTGTGAAGACGGCCCAATCAAAGGTTCTCTTATACCAAGTTTTTTTTTAGACTTTCAACGTTCTTCCCAGGTAAACCGATGCCTCGTATTCGCTGGTGGCGCGACGACAAGGTGGTAGCCACCCTTGCTCCGGTGGACGATGAGTCGAGACTCAGTCTGCTGGAGTTGAGGATACCCAAGCTGACCAGAGACTACTTCGAGGCAGTGTATACCTGCACTGCTGATAACACGGTGCTGGTGCCGCCCTTGAGAGTCAATGTGCAGATACAGATATATCGTAAGTATTTTTTATTCAAGTTATATAAGTACTCGATGTTTTATTTGGAAACTCAAGGTTTAGATTTTTACTGTACCTATTATATCAAACTAATATTATAAAGGCGAAAGTTTGTGTGTGAGTTTGGATGTTGGTCCGTCCTTCACGCTCAAACGGCTAAACGAATCTGGATGAAACTTGGCACAGAGGTAGTTTATGACCCGGATAAACACATAAGACTTTTTATTCCGGTAGTACGTTCCCTTGGATAATTTCCGAAATCCACGCGGCTGAAGCCGCTGGCAGTAGCTAGTTTAATTATATTAGTATGATCACTTTAACGCAGACATTATTTAATATATCAATGAAACTATTCCCATGTTTATTTTAATTTTCATGGCCTTCTGAAATATAATTTTGCAGAAAAAAAATGTAGTATAGCAACAAAAACTAAGCTCCGCTTAGGAACTTTATAGTTCTTAATAAAACAATTATGCAAATGCCTAAGTTTTAGTCAAGCATCCACAATTTCACAGGCTACCTTGGCGAATTTATACAACACAACTTAGCACACAAAAACATAACTTGGAAAGGTCATGCAAAGTTATAGTCGTAACTTCGTTTTCAGTATGAAACTACCTGTTGCCCCAGTTTCACTTGCATTCTAGGGGAACTTCTACACGTAGGAGATAAAAATATCCAATAGTAATATTATTCCTAGTCAAAGTCTACCCATGTGTCAAACATCCAAACCCGTTCAGCAGATAAAGAGTAATTGACTAACAAACTCGCCAAGTCACTAACATTCGAATTCATAATCAAAAACATTACAACGTTCACATTTATAACATTAGAAGGACAGGTCTAAACACAGTATTGGAATTCATCAGTCAATATAATATGCAGCCTAATATTTAGTCATTTGTCTACCCGCGTTGGGACATTACGGATGTTGACAGAGCAGTACGTCATCGTACGTGATAGTAATATATGAGGATAAACACATAAACATGGTGGATTCAACAAAAAAGTAAGACAAACGTGACTTAAGATTCGCGGAAGCTGTAAGGGTTAGTATTATATTATCTGTGCTGTATATCCTTTTTGGCTAGGGTTGGAGTAAATACTAAGGGCTAAAATTATGTCTGTGGGCGGGGTGAAGTTATTTGCTCGCAGCTCAATTACGACATTAGTATTTGACTTGTCATTAATCTTATCATTTAATTTCCGTTCATTCGCACAAAACCGAATTCAAATGAAAAAGTACGATTTTTCTCCACAGTTAAATCCAAAAATACAGCGTAATACGCTTTTTATGTCACCATAAAAATCGTTATTATAAACGCAAAACAAAAGCACAAACCAAAATCCGGCAATCCGATTAAATGAAAAAGATGAAATATAATTGTTGAATTTAAATCTCTACCAGGGATTGATCCATCTAGGCGTACTCTGGCGACAAAAAAAAATGCACATTTAGATACTTCAAATGACGCTTGTATTATTTTTATTGCCTTTCCAACAAAAGAATATTGTCTTGTTTTATCAAAAGCTTACTTTTACCGCAAAAATATTTTACTTTATCTCAAAGAAAAATAAACGCCACCATAAAAAGATCTAAGGACACTTTATTTAATCAAATCTAGTGCTACCCTTTTCCCAGTTGTTACCCAATCTGCCTCGAGCAACAGTTTCTAGGAAAAATAACACTGGTTGCCGCAAAATAGTTGGAAAGTTTCATAACATCCGCATTACGCGGAACAAACGTTCATTTTCTGTTATTGCAAGACTGAATCCACGTAAATCCGTGCGATTAACCTATATCAACCGCGCTAGTCTCCCGGATTATCTCGGAATATGACGGTTCGTCGCCGACAGGATTCTTTTGTCACCGCTCACCCCTAAGGGGCCATTAGTTTTTATTTGTGTAGCATTGTCCTGTCGTGACGCCATTGCCACGTCGGCGAACAGGAAATTATTCTCCATTATAATAACCCATGATGTCATTCGTTCAGTAATGCACGTTAAGCTCACCTTTTTCCAACAAAGCTTTTAGTGGACGATCTTATTTTTGTTTTTAACACTTTTTCAACTATCCATACCGTTAATGGATGCCATTAGTCTTTCAGTTTCCTATTGTTCGAACTGCTTCAATTTAATTCCTGCCAAAGGTTTATGGATGACTAATTCTATCGCCCATATACTTTAGTATATTTCATGTATTAAAATACAAAAACAATTACCAAATGTAGATATGACGGATCATCACTCGAGGATGGTTTGATCTATTTTGCTGAATTTTTGTTGCAAGCGTAATAAATAAAAATAAAATAAAAATAAAATTCATTTATTTCGGACTAGCTTCTGCCCGCGGCTTCGCTCGCGTGGAGGTCGGAAATTATCCCACAGGAATGTTCTACCGGGATAAAAAATATCCTATGTGTTAATCCAGGATATAAACCATCTCTGTGTCAAATTTCATCCAAATCTATACAGTAGTTTTTACGTGAAAGAGTAACAAACATCCATACATCCATACTTACAAACTTTCGCCTTTATAATAGTAGTAGGATAACTAATTGATCCATAATTAATAAACATATAACATAAGTAATAATATGGAAATATTTTTACGATTTTTTTGTTTTGGATAATGCAACGGTAAAGTCAGATATTTGGATGCATTTTTGTATGTAAATATCAATAAAAAAATGCAGACAGACACGTCATGAAATTCTACGGGGCTACGGCGACGCGGGCACGCACAGCTAGTAATGAAATATGAAACAGTGTATGTTTGGATGTTTGTTACACAATCACGCAGAAACGGCTGAACGGATTTGGATGAAAGTTGGCACACAGGTATATAGCCTAAATTGAGCATACCACAGTTTTTGGTCCCTGAAGTTCCGTGGGATATTTTCCGACATCATAGTAGGTAGGGTTATAATTTGATCATCATAATAACGTTTGGTTATTTTTACGTTGGTAGGTTAAAGGGCCACATTTGTATAAGTGAGTGTTTTCCGTTGATTGACTACCATTTAACGGTAGGTACAATTTCTCTAACTGTTCCGGGGTAGGCGTACAGCAACAATTTCCCAATAAAAATATCCGCAGCTTAAAACATTTCAAACAATGAATTACAGATTAACTAGTCCATTAGCGTGCGTGTGCGTATTTTGTTTTGTTTTGCAGAAATTAGAATTAAATGTGTACAGTCATGTCATATTTCGATTCTTTATTTATGAAATAAATATGTTTTCGAAAATTTGTAATAACTGACTTTATCTAAACTTAGTAATACAGCTGTCATTCATTTAGTAGCCATTTCACAGAACCAAACTGACCGCATGAAGTATTGACACTGATAGCTTTTGAAAGCGATTTAAATGTGCTGATCGATTTCAGTTTCATTGGTGAAAATGGTCCTTAATAGTGCTTAAAAAAATCGAAAGTGAAATTAATTTTACATTCGACTTTTTTCTCATTTCATGTTCAAACATATAACCTGCTGTCGTCCAGAAACGTGCCCAAAAGACTGGCAGCATTGCCACGTTGAATGGCAATGCCAATTCTTTGGCCAAAGTTTACTTTGGCCAAAGAATCAAGTCCTCTGGCCACGTGAAATGTCGACTAATCGGCGAAAATATAAAATAAGGAGTAGAATATATTATAATGTTTTGAGAGGAAGTTGAAGGCTTTTTTTCGTAACTCAACATCCGCTTGCAGGTAAACAGGTATTATTCAGACGACGCCACTAACCTATTCAATAATATCTACATAACTTATAGATATGGCAACATTTAACCCAAAATATCAGCTTCCTACCAAAATATGATAAACCAACATAATTGACATCCTACCGAGTGGTGAAGACTTACTAAATAGACTCCCGCTTTGTGGACTGAAGTTTAATAATAGTAATGGTTGGGAACTGGTTAGCCAGGCTGTCATAATAACAAAATTTGCCGTCCTAACGGTACCGTAATGATGATAAGGGTACTGCGTTTGTCACTTTTTGTGAATAAAGTACTTTTAACGCCATTTTGATTTTGTATACCATCTCGTTTTGCTTAAAGCAAATTTTTTAGGAACGACAGTGTTCCATTTACGTTAATGTCGTTAGGTATATTAATAGCGCTGAGTCAACGTGGAATAATTGAGGTGACAGATCTATTCTCAGCAATGTATTACAAGATAGAATATGATTATAAATACACATTCATTATTGGATGGTAAACACAGATATAATAATTTTGGTGTTTTTAAGCTTGGTAAGTAATAACAGCAGCACAGTCAAACGATCAGATTAACCCATTTGATGTTCGCCTATTCTTCTTCTTCTTGAGGCTTTGGTTTCCGCACTCAGTCCTTGGCGGACCATTGTGCGTGGGCCATGGCGGCCTGTGGCGGTTATTCCAGCCAGCCCACCTCCTTCCAGAAGTTGATGACGTCTCCTGGTCTGTGTAATATTTCTGTAAAAGATTTAGGTGTTCCAATGGTTTGTGTCCTAATCTGTGTGACTCCTGTGCACTCAAAGAGTACGTGCGCAACGGTTTCTTCAGCCTCCATGCAGGCCCTGCACAGAGGACTGTCCGTTATGTCTATTGTGTGGAAGTGTTTGTTTAGTGAGCAGTGTCCCGTGATGGTCCCCGTCATCAGGCGCAGGCCGGTTCTGTTCAGGCGGAGCAGCCGTCTGGTTAACCTTTTATCCAGGGATGGCATGGCCTCCCTGGATTGCCTGCAGCCCGGTGACGAGGTCCACCATCTCTCCGCTTGTGTGTGTGTGATTTCTTGTAGCCATCTGCGTAGCTGGTTGAAGGGAATGGGTATGATGGGTTCCGGTCCGCAGGCTGGCGTACTGGAGGCTCTCCTCGCTAGCTCGTCAGCTGCGTCGTTACCTAGTGATCCGCTATGTCCCTTTATCCATTGTAGTGTCACTTTGTTGCGGTAGAGTACTGATATACGTTCTAGTGCGTTGTGACATTCTAGTGTTAGTTTTGAGGTGTGGTGTTGCTTCTTTAGGGATTGCAGGACCGAGGCGCTGTCGGAAACTATGCGTATTTGCGCATCGGTGACTTTCCTGGCTTCTATAGCGTGTGCCGCCTGTATGAGGCCCACACACTCCGCCTGGAAGACGGTGTTGCCTTGCCCAGTGGGCTGGATATGTGTATGTTAAGGTCTCGTGAGAACACCCCGACTCCGCTTCCGGAGTCGGTCTTGGACCCGTCGGTGTATACTCTTAGTTCTTCTGGACCAGAGTAGTCACACTGTTCTTCGATAAGTGATATTTCATAGTGTTTTTGAAATTGGTGTAGTTTTGGGGCTCTATCGCAGGGTGACGCTAGCATTGGTTGATGTCTGATTGCGTCATCCCTTACCCGTGTGTGCTTTACTCTGGAATCTTTACTTAGGGTTCCTGCTATGTTTAGCCGAAAGGCGGCCATGGTTGCCTCCTCTCGCACAATGAGGTGTAGAGGCGGCAGTCCTAGCATCGCCTGTAGGGCAGCTGTAGGCGTTGTTCTCATGCAGCTAGTAATAGCTACGCAAGCAAGTCGCTGCAGTTTCTCAAGTTCTTTTTGGGTTGTGCTTAAGTTTGTTCTGGGCCACCATACTAGTGAGCCATATGTGATGGTTGGTCGGATGACCGTGGCGTATAGCCAGTGTGTGATTTTGGGTTTAACACCCCAGTTCCTGCCCAGCAGTTGTTTGCATTGCCACAGTGATATGGTGGCTTTTGTGATCATATGTTTAGTATGCCTTGCCCAGTTCAGCTGACTATCCAGAAAGATTCCCAGATATTTGGTCTCAGTTGATAGGCTTAGGGTTGTTCCGAAGAATCGGGGTAGTTGTAGTGTGGCCATTTTCCTTTTTTTGGTGAAGAGGATCAGCTCGGTCTTCGTTGGGTTCACTGATAGTTGGTGTCTGTGGCACCAGTCCTCTACTATTTTCAAGGCTTGGCGCATGAGGTTGCATAGTGTGTTTTCATGTGTGCCGTTTATTATAATGGTTATGTCGTCGGCGTAGCCTACTGTGTAGTAGCCTTTTTCGTTGAGTGTTTTTATGAGGCTGTCAACGACCAGGTTCCATAGTAGCGGTGAGAGGACGCCCCCTTGCGGGCATCCTTTCGCTACGATGGCCCTTGTGGTGTCGTTTACTGTAAGTTGTACAGCTCTCATTTTGAGCATATTGGTGATCCAGCCGTTCAAGGTTGGGTCTATCTTGTGGTTGTTGAGGGCCATGTTGATGCTTTTGAAAGTGGTTTTATCAAAGGCGCCCTCTATGTCGATGAAGGCAGCCAGGGACGAGCATTTGTGGTCCACTGCGCATTCGATCTTGGAAACCACGCTGTGTAGCGCGGTTTCCGTTGATCTGCCTGCGGAGTATGCATGTTGTTGTTTGTGTAGTGGTTTTACTCTGAGAGGTCCGTCTCGGATGTACCTATCACAGAGTCTCTCGAGGGTTTTCAGTAGGAATGATGTGAGGCTTATTGGTCTGTAAGCTTTGGGTTGTGTGTAGTCGGTCTTACCCGGTTTGGGTATGAAGATGACTTTCACTTCTCGCCATGCGAGAGGTACATATTTGAGTGCTATGCTGGCTTGGTATATCTCTACCAGCCATGGTGTCACTTGGTCTAGTCCCCACTGCAGAAGGGCTGGAAAGATGCCGTCCAGCCCTGCAGACTTATATGGTTTAAAGGTGTCGATTGCCCACCTTATCCGCTCTGCTGTGACTATTTTGTGGGCTCTGGACCAGTCTAGGTCTGTTGGGGTCCATTCTGGTTCTGCTTCCCATTCCTTGTCCTCTAGGAGTCTGCAGTCCGGGAAGTGGGTCTCGAGGAGGACCCTACATGTTTCTTGGTCTGTTAATGTGTATGATTTGTCCGGTTTTATCAACACACCCAGGGTTTGGTTCTGATCTGTTGATAAGATTTTCCTTACCCTGGCGGCTTCGTTGTTTGTTTCAATGGATTCACAGAAATTCCGCCATGCTGTTCTCCTGGCAGTTCTGATTTGTTTTTTGTACGTGTATTGGGTTTCTTTGTATAGTTCCCAGTCTTCCGGTAGTCTGGTGTTTTTGGCTCTGTTGAATTGTTTGCGTAGTGTGTCTCTGAGTTTGCTGAGTTCGGCGTTCCACCAAGGCGTCCTCTGACTGCTTGTTTGTGGCGCCCTTAGCTTACAGCATGCGTGGTAGGCTTCGGTGAGGTATCTAGATAGTGTTGAAACAGTGTATTCTAAGTGTGCTTGGTCCCTTATGGGTGTTTGCGCTACATGTCTGGCTAGCATGGAAGCTAGGAGACGTTTGTATCCTGGGACATCGGTGCGTCGCGGGTTTCGCTTGGGTTCAGGTTTTGGTGTGTTTGTGGCTAGTGTGAAGCGGATTCTCCTGTGATCAGAACAGGATGGTTCGTTCGACACATGCCAGCCTGTGATGAGTTTTGTAGCAGATTCTGTGGCTAGTGTCAAATCTATTATTGTTTGACCTCGAGCCGTGACCCAGGTGGGTTCCGAGCCACGGTTTATAATATTAAGGTTAGTGGAGAATAAATATGTGGATAATACCTCTCCCCTGGTGTTTGATGCGTCACTACCCCAGAGCGGGTGGTGAGCGTTCGAATCGGTGCAGATGATGAGGTCCATCTTGGTGAGCTCGCAGTGTTGCACCAAGTCGGCCATTTCCTTTGGTGGGCATGTTGTGTCTTCGCCAGGCATGTATACTGAAGCCAGTACAACGTCTGGGACGTTGTTGTCCGTTTGGAGCCTGACGGCTGTCAGGTCTCTGGAACAGAATTGGGTGAGTGGTGTGATAGGAACCTGTTTGGGTGTGTAGATACAGGTTCTGGGTTTGTCAGGGTTGTGTGTGTTGAGGGTTATCTTACCTCCGATGTTACCGAGGCCGCATATCTTGTTGTTCCTGATCCACGGCTCCTGGATCAGTGCGATTGTTTGGGGGTTTTCCTCCAGTGCCCTGCGTAAGCTGGCCGTGGCAGTTTGGCTATGCTGGAGGTTGGTCTGGATGATGTTTAGGGGCGACGGTGGTGGTGGGGTGGGGTTAGTCGGAGATGGATCCATCCGTGGATTTCTCCGCGTCCTCCTCCCTGTAGGCGTCCGCGTGTTGGTCGCCTGGCGACGAGGCTAGCAGCCGTTCGTTCCAGCCAGGTGATTCGGGTGGGATGGCGTCCTCTTCGTCAGCCATGGCCGCACGGGCCATGACCTCCTCTAACTTCACCATGTCCGTGTCGTCCGTCTTTATGGTAGTCAGTGTTGTCGGCGTCGGGTTTTCGTCGTCGGGTTGGGAGTCTGAGGGTAGGGCCCTGGGCCAGAAGCGCACGTATATCGACCCGAGTAGGTACGATACCCGGCGCTCCCGGGCCAGGACTCTTTCAGCTTCCTTCGGTGGCAATCCAAGGGTCAGGTACGTCCCATAGTGGTCGCCACCGACGGTAGTTGCCCTGTACAGTGACCACCTGGCGATGTCGTACCAAGTATTCTGGCGTATCAGAATACTCTGCAGACGCGCTATGTCACCCTTGTATCTAGGGACAAAAAGCGAGGCGCGGACACGGGTGGGCACGTCAGACTGCTTCACAACTGAGAGGGGAAGGTCGATGTCAGGGAGCGTTATTTTTGGTACGTTCTGGCTAAGCCAGGTCAGGGCATTCTCGTCTTCGCACCACAGCTGCACGGTGCCTTCCGCCACACGCGGGTAGCCGCGGAAGGCGGGAAGTGGTGTGGTTGAGTCGGTGTCCATCATCAGATGTTCCAGTTGCGTCTTTATGTATTCGGCTTCCGTTCTGGTCAAGTCTCTGGAGGGGGGAGGGAAGCAGATCGCTACGGCCAGCCGCGCCGGAATGTCCTTCGTGGCTCGCGCGTAGGTTCTCTGCTCCCCTTGAGCGGAGTGGACTCTCACTCGCTTGGCGTCCCCCTGTAGCGTTGACGGTGAAGCTGTGTCGTCAGGGCGCAACCTCTTCGCCGGTACTGTACCACTTGGTCCAGGTTGCGGATTAGAGGTGCCAGCCGCGGTGGTAGTGGCCGGCAGCGTCCTCGCGACTGCGGTTCCAGCCCGCCTACCCCTTGGCCTCCTTGGTCTGTCTGGTATCTTGTCCGTGTTTTTGGGGCGAGTAACGGCTCCGGTGTGCTCTGGTGCTTGCTGGGGCTTTTCGCGCTGGGTTTCCCCTTCGCGGATTAGCGTTCGGTCGCGTTTGGTTGTGTCCAGTCGCTTTTCGCGCTGAGTTTCCCCTTCGCGGATTAGCGGCTGGTCACGTGTTTCCGCGTCCGGCCGTTTTTCGCGCTGGGTTGCCCCTTCGCGTACTTCCTCTGCGGCGGCCGATCGCGCTTCGCGCTGACCGAAGCCTTCGCGGGTCTTGCGCTTTCGGTCGCCTGGTTTCCTGCCAGAGAAGCCGGGTCCGTCCTTACTCCCCGTCTGTCTGTTCTGGTCTTGGTCTGGGTTTTTTATACTGTTCCTCACGATGCTCTGTTGCCAGAGGCCAGCGTGGGGTGTACAGCTCGTTGCTGGTGTTGGCGCGTTGGTCACTGCCGGGGATGAGGATATTGGCGCGTTGGTCGCTGCCGAGGGAAGGGTTTGTGGCGCGTTAGTCGCTGCCGAGGTGGATGGTAATGGCGCGTTGGTCGCTGCCTGGGTGTTATTATTTGGCGCGTTGGTCGCTGCCTGCGTGCTGGGCGCTAAAGTAGCAGCCAGCCGCGCTAAAGAGCGCGGCTCCAAATCACAAGAAGATGCCCCCCCCAGAATACGATGGGGGCTGACCGCCGGAGCGGTGTGGGATTCCCCGGCTTGGCCGGGACCCACCTGGGTACGTTTGCTTTTGTCCGCTTGCATTTTGTTTTTTTAGGGGGTGGGCTTTTTTGGAATCGAGGTTGCCCTTCCTCTGGGACCGACAGGATGCAGGAGTGGGAGGGATGGTGTTTGGGTGTGGGTTTGGGTTGTTTGGGGTCACCGTATGCCCGGGATCTGGCATGCGGGTTTATGGATAGATGGGAAGTATGGATTGTGGGTAGGATGGTTCAGTTGAGGGAAGGAGCATGGGATGAGGGTGCTTAGGTTACCTTAGGGTCTGGGATTTGGCTCTAAGGAACTTCTCTTGTCCGGGATCTCAAAACCGAGATGCTCCGGATGCGGGGCCGGCTGCTTGCGCATCAGCCCCACAACCGGAGTTGGGCTATCCGCAACCTGCCCACCCGCTCGGTTGCAGGAGAAGAAGTGCCTGGCAGCCAGGGTCTCCCCACCACGGATGTACTTATACAGTCAGTGTTGGAGCGACCCAGCCAGCCCCGAGTGTTCGCCTATTAGAAGCCGTTTGCTTATAAGAGCTCAATGATTTATACGGTTATATTTATTTTTGTTATGAGTGAATTTTTCCTATGAACCTATGGGGTTCATACGACATTTTAGGGGTTCAGCTACGCTTACCAAGGTTGGTCCGTGAATGACCATGTTTACATACCAAGAACCGCATCATCAGAAGCCAGAAAGTCTGATAACCAGTTTTTTCAAGGGGTATCGTGACACCCAGTAACTGGGTTGTGGAGGTCTGATAGGCAGTCGCTCCATACAAAATACTGGCTTTAATCTGCATCTGGTTAGACTGGAAGCCGACTCCAATATAGTTGGGAAAAGGCTAGTCATATGATAATGATGATGATAAATTATTATAAACATTGGTTGGTAATTATATTCTAGCCTGTAACTACCGTTCCTCATAAATTTCAACCAAGAACGCAGCTACGCTACCTAGCGACAACGGGGTGAAAAAGTAAAGGTTTCGAACTCCATATATGTTCCAAATTCAAATTCAATTTTTCTGTGCTCTTGGTTTTTATCAACCAGTCAAAAAAAATCTTATTGTTATCTGTTAACAAGACTTTCTGTGACATGCTATCGCAGAGTCTAAACAATTTACACACACCAAGTTTTAAAGTAAATCATTATTTTGTGTTTATTACACACCAATTTACTGTACTCAGATTAAACGCGTTATTTTAAAAAATGTTCCATCTCATTTAACGGATGAAAATTGTAAAAATATTCAAATTAGGAACTCTCTAACACCACTGAATAGGCCAAATTGCCCGCTAATAATATTGTTTTGCTTTAAGAATTAAGGATTAACTCTTTTGTTTTAGGTCACCGGAAGGCAGAAAGAAAATTGGTAATGGTTCGATTTTGATGAGAAGTGTATTTAACCAAGACTTTTCTTTCAGTGCGACCACTGTTTGTGGAGATCCTAGCCCGGGAGCAGCCACTCTCAGTGGGTCAGCCAGCCGAGCTGGCTTGCAAAGCTGTGGGCGCCAGGCCACCAGCTGTCATCACGTGGTGGATGGATGACCGTCAGATGGCTGTGGCGGCGATACAGAAGGTAATTAAAATAAAAACAAAAGTCACGTATTCAAATTAGACTAATAATCTTCTTGAAATATTTTTGAATGTCAAAATTGCGTATGACAGCGTCAAACGTTCCTATACTTGCCACTGCTTTCGCTGGGAAGAAGTGACACTACGAACTCCCCAGCAACACAGCATGATTACATTATATAATATCAATGCAGTAATAGGTAAAACAAAAGAACTATAATTTCTTTACCTACCTACCTTGTGAACAGATTTTATTCGTAGAAACGGCCTCTATACTATAAAAAAATCAGCTGTAAAAATGTAGGGAACATTTCGACGAGTCACTTGAACAAAAATGTATAGAACAGCTGAATTTATTTCACAATTTCTGAGTTGGTCCCATTGTAAAAATTGTTTAGTTTGGTGGTCTGTAGCATATGCTTTTGTATGTACATATCTTTTCGTTTACACCCTGTACTAACCATTCGTTATTTCAATATAGCTACTGTATATCAGTGGCGTAGTTAATAATGCAAAGCTATTATGCAAGATATTGACTAGTGAATCAATAATATTGTTTAATAAATGATTGCAATGAACAATATGAGCATACCTTGGTTGATATTGATTACAATAATTGATTATTAATACTCTAACTATTTGATCTTAGAAACATTACAAGGAATTTAAAGAAAGTGCGGCTTTCACAAATGAAACTGAACGCGATCAGCACATCTAAACTGTGTTCAAGACCTGCAAGTGTCGATATTCCATAGAAGATAATGACACCGATATCTCTTAGGGCCTATGCACACCACGTTTTTTAAAAGCGCCGTCGACGCGCGTTTTGGGAACGCGCGTCGCCGGCGCGTTTTTATCCTGCAGAGCAGTTTGTTGTCGTTTGTATCGATACAAACGCGCGGCACCGGCGCGTCTGTATCGATTCAAACGCGCGACACCGATACGAGCGCTAGCAACGAGGGAAAGGGAAGTGTGAATCTACGCTAGTAGCGTTTGAATCGCGTCTGCATCGCTACACACGCGCGTTTGCATCTCGTCTGTATCGCTACACACGCGCGTCTGTATCGCTACACACGCGCGTCTGTATCGCTACACACGCGCGTTTGCATCGCGACACAAACGCGTCAGGTGTGCAAAGGTCTACAGGCTGCGTCTGACTTGCGTGCGTATCGCGTCTGTATCGCTACAAACGCGCGTCGACGGCGCGTTTAAGAAACGTGGTGTGCATAGGCCCTTACACGCTGTTTAAACGCACTTCCAAACCGCGCTGAAGAGTTTTCAATGTCAGTACTCTATACAAAATTTGAAACTGACAGCTCTTAAACTCGATAAAGATGGTCTGAACGCTTTCAATGTCAATTGGTGTCATTTACCCTAAGTATGATTTTGTCGCATTGATCATACATGAATCCTATGTCTAGCGTAAGCATTCTCGTCGCGTTGTCGCCGCGTAGACGCCACGTAGACGCTGCTTACATGCATAGACTTTGTGTCGAATTGACTCAGAAACTTCGTTAGCAAAAACCGAACGAATTGAAAGTAATCGTTACGCACAAAACATCTATAGTTTTTTTTTTAATCATCTAAATACCGGTGCTTATTTTTGTATATGTTGCATAAATTTCAACCAAAATGCTATGCGATGGTTGTATTTTCAATAAAAAAAAACAATCGAGTTTACATTACGTTATAAAATGGTAATTACCAAAAGAAAATTTAATAACTATGACTTTTAGAAGTAACCATACATTTATTTTATACAGAACTCGGAAGACAAAAACGAGACCATATCGTTTCTCCGCTGGACGCCGCGCATGGATCAAGATGGCCGCACGCTCACTTGCCGAGCGGCCCACGTCCAACTCGAGCACACCACTATAGAAACCAGTGTCACGCTCAATTTGCACTGTAAGTCACTTTTCTTCTCTTTATGAATAGGTAAGGCAATTTTTTTTTTGAGGATCTATAGCGGGTAAGACTCTAGCCCATACACTGCCATGGAAGGCACTGAGCTTAGAATAGCACAAAAAAATTGTGGCACTGTTTGTGCTAGAGATGTTTGTCTCCTGTTTCACCAATGAAACTAAACGCGATCAGTATAACTATAACGCGATCAAGAGCTGTCAGTACCAATACTCCATAGAAAATAATGACACTGACAGCCCTTAAACGTAGTTTATGCGTTGATCGCGTTCAGTTTGATTGGTGAAATTCGCCCTTAGTTATCTATTTGATTTTATATTACAAACATACGAGCCTCTACAATACGGGGTACATAAGAATGCAAACGCTGTTAAGAAATTAGTAAAGTTTATGTTTTTACCATCATTTGTTTAAATTATGGTGATTAACATATAAATAATAAAAAACGTATAAATCTGTGAAGGATTAATCCGTGTGTAAGTTATAATTCGTTTCTATTGAAAATGACTGAATCGATTTTGATGGAAATTCCCAGAAAGGTTTGTGGTATTTAGAGACTCACTCGCGAGATACTTAGAATCTATAAGAATTATAGCTGCGCCATGTCGATTTTTTTTAGTAAATTATTTCATTATTAATTGGTCCCCCAAAAATATCCAATATCAAATATGATTTGTTTCCGTTTGTTTTGTTCCGACTAAGGAAAATTTTAATTCTATTTCAAATGCAGAGTAACTTTTATTTTGGTAAAAATTTGTTTGCGAATATCAATTTGCAGCCGAAACTCGCTGACTAGGTTACCTGACAAAGACTAATGAACTACGTAGCTGACATTTTCATTTTGAAATCAGTACGGAACTCAATTTTTAAATCGAAAGCCTAATGGATTGGATATTTTTAAATTAGAAACACTTGTTTCTATTCAAGCCATGCGCCATCTTTGTTCTATTAGGAATGTCATACATTAACGGAGATAAAAAATTAAACAAGCGATTTTATATTTATTTATTTACAATAAGTACACTAACAGCATAATTATATATAGTGCGTTAAATAGAAATATTTACAAGTATGGGTACATATACCAATTACAAGTGTATACGACATTCTTACGGAACAAACATATTAATGTCATTGTAGAAAAACAATATGTTCTAAGATTGCATACCTCCCGACCCATTTTTTTAATGGAAAGATTTTTAATGAACGATTACCTGAATGAAAACAAAAAACATTTGGGAAAGGAATTTTTAGTATAATTGTAACAATGGAATTTTCCCTCACAGACATGCCAATAGTGACGCTGCAACTTGGCTCCAAGATGAATCCCAATGACATTGAAGAAGGCGATGACGTATACTTCGAGTGCATGGTGCGGTCGAACCCTCCAGCTTATAAAGTAGTTTGGGAGCATAATGTAAGTACCTATCTCATATATTCATTACCCTTACTAATCCATACTCCCATACTAATATTATAAATTCGAAAGTAACTCTGCCTGTCTGTCTGTATGTTACCTTATCACACCTATAAAATTTACGCAGAGAGATAGATTGTATCCCTGAGAAGTACAGGCTACTTTTTGTCTCAAAAATATATCCCGATATTGCGATATAACCGAACTCCATGCGGACGAAGTTGCGGGCAAAGGCTAGTAAATTATAAACGCGAATGTGAGTTTGTTTGTTACGCTTTCACACGAAAACTGAGGAATGGATTTGGATTAAATTTGGCACATGGGTAAACAAGAAGCTGGGTCATCACATAAATGGTTTTTATCTGGACATACCGACGGGGTCCAGACTAAGGGTGCCTCTCCACCACAGATATGCTGTGCTACGTTGCTATGGATGCGTTTTATATCAACCAATCATATTCATTGGTCCATATAGCATAGCTCTGGTGGAAACGGGTTCTCCGCATGGTTTTTTATATGGATGGATGCATGATTTGGATGCATGCTCTAGATCCGTGCGATGGATCGTCGCGAGAGGTGTCGCTTTGTGCAGAGCAGAGTACCTATTATACAATGAGCGCGCGTTTGTTATCGCGGGTGGCGCATCTTCATAGCGCATCTTACTAGCCCGCTACATAGCTTGGCATTAGTGGAAACGGTCACATTGTTTCGTAGCTATGCTTTCACATCCTCGCAGCATAGCTGCATAGCATATCTCTGGAAGAAAGACCCTTATGCGGGGGAAACCGCAAAGAACAGCAGCTAGTCGTGCAACAAACATAGGCTTGACTATTTGGACTTGTTCCTTACCGGTTGGCCATAGAAGGAAAAAGATAAAAAAAAAACAAAAGTATGCTGTCTATGTGGTTGTTTGTAACCTCTTTACGACTAAATAACAACATGAGCCGTACGAAATTGGAAAAAAGTAAATTTAGGATGGAATGACATGCTACTTTTCTGAATATTTATGATCAAATACAGAATCCGTGTACAGATGGATTCGTTGTTTAATCATGAATATAAATAAAACGATTTGTGACTGTCTGACTGATCACCAAGCGTCTACGCACATCCTAAAATAGATTGGACGATGGTTTCCTTATTGGGTGTAGAGAATTTCATTTGATCAATCAAATTCTGTCACCTCTCTAACGTGATTTTCAGAATGTGATGGTAGTTTCACACCCGATATTGGATTTTAATATTTGGCGTAGTCTTTTTTTTAGTTGCCCAACAATTTCCTGTATTTCCAAGGTCTAGTTCTTATAATTGTTTCAGCCAACTAAGGCTCATAAAAATGCAATATATTTTCCCGAGATAATTTACTTTGTATGAATTGTCAAAATTTGTATGAAATATAAGAATGTGACGTCACAGATTTTTAGAATCAAATGGAATACTTAGAATGGCATAATATTTTATTTCTGTACGGTGATGGAAGTTTTTAACACAAGCAGTTTTTTTTCTATGTGATTTCATATTTTATTTTTGACCGTTTCAAATAGTGTCTCTCCAATCCTTTTATTTTTATGACAAAATTTTCACATGGCAAGAAAATTCCTCGTGAGATCCGTTAACGTGCCACACTTTTGTATTTAGAAGTTCTTTATTCAGAAGGTATACCACTACTTCTTCCTTTTCATGTTTTATAAAACAAACTTCAACAACGTCACATCGTTTTCCTATTAAAAAGTTTACAAAGACACGTGTAGCTGGAAGTTTTGATTTTTAATGACTCCTTGAAAACTCTACAAACACGTTAATGTAATTACTCATGTATGTGTATCAGTGCAAGCATAAATTTATATTTTTCTATCTTTTTTTTATCTTTAATGAAACTACAGTTAACGTTGAAGTCTTGACTACTATTGAAAATTCTTTTTTTTTTAAGTCAAAGTCAAATCATTTATTTCAAATAGGCACCAGAAAAACACTTTGGAACGTCAAATTGAAAGAAACAGAATTGATTCTAGTCGCCCCTTCCAAAAGATAGCTTCGTATGGAGAAGAATGGGCAAGAAACTCCACCTTTACTCTTTTAAAATGTTTTTCAAAGTTTTTTATACATGTGACGACGATGCACCCAGAATAAAAATACTACACCACAAAAAATTACATGGGTGATTAAAATCCGTTCAAAATAACAAACCATACCACATGCCATTTATTATGCGGGATGGGAGAGAGAAAGGTCCTCCCGTCCCAGCCGCCGCAGGAGACGCCCCGGGCGTCGGGAGCCACGTGACGACTCCCGGCCACCGTAGGCGCGGGCCTGCGGACGGTGAGTAATGGGTGACTCACCGTCCGATCAGCAACAGACCCGTGCCGTACGGCGCGTATATGTTCCACGCGCGCCTCAAAGAGATGTCAGCATATGAAGGGGCCCCTCAGGGCCAAGCCTGCCGGGTAAGCGGGATTGTCCGAAAGGGTTACCGCTACCCCGGAACATAAAGGGCTACGGAAGGAACATGGATGGGTTTTAGTCAGTATGAGTCTGACACTCCCTTCCGCTCCACCCAGAGCGGGAGCAGTCATTGGATGATTTCCCAGCCTTAAAAAAAAAAAAAAAAATGCCATTTATTATATAATTACCCACATGATATCCCCACTGTCTTTATATATTAATCAGGTTGAACAATTGCAGGGTCAAATAATGACGCACAATCAACGAGCTGGAGTCATAGCCGGTTCAGCCAATCTAG
This sequence comes from Hyppa rectilinea, assembly GCA_951799385.1. Lineage (NCBI taxonomy): Eukaryota > Metazoa > Arthropoda > Insecta > Lepidoptera > Noctuidae > Hyppa > Hyppa rectilinea. The sequence goes on along the minus strand of OX637307.1, from coordinate 1,530,677 downwards.
CTCTGCAAGGCGTTAACAGAAGCCAAGCGGGGAAGTACGCGTGTACAGCATCCAATGTGGAAGGCGATGGGAAATCCCTTCCAGTCAATCTGCAAGTTATTTGTAAGTATTACGTACTTAAGAAAATTTTAGTTCAAATATTGCACGATGAAAATATTCGTGGATCTTTGACAATTGTAACAGGTCGTCAGAAGCCTGGAAGAATCACAGCCAGTCTTACCATGGAACCGAGTTTCTGGTTGGTGCAGATCAGATAATCAGTTGCTCTATGTCAAATTCTTGAATTCAGCTCCATCCGCTTAGACTAGAAGTCGACGACCCCGATATAGTTGGGTAAATGATTGATGGGCCTAATATAGTTCCTTGCGAAAACCTTATTCTGAATAACTTGAGCCCAGTTACTGTGGTATTCTTAGCAAGTGTTTATCCGCTAAAAATAGTATAGTCCAATATCTTGATGCATTTGTTTCTGACCATTTAGTCACTAAGTGATATTCTGAATATTAATTTGTCAAATGGATACGTTCGGAAACCAGTTATAATTATAAACATTCAGTCATCTCCATGCTTGTTTTACCATTCAACCTCGTTGAGGCAATTTGATATGACGAGTACTTTAATCTAGCTTAAATATATAGAAGCGATTGTAATGATTCCTGTTTAGTAATCAAAACCTGAACCTCTTATAGCACAGCGAGATTGTCCCAAAGGGTAACCGCTACCCCGGAACATAAAGGGCTAAGGAAATGGACATGGATGGGTTTTTGTTCAGTAAGAGTCTGACACCCCGTTCCACTCCACCTAGAGCGGGAGGACCATTTGATGATTTCTTCAACCTTCAAATAAAAGACCTCTTATATATCTTATAGCAGTATTATTTCAATATTAATTCAGTGTGAGACTGAGATAGAGCTATATAGGACGTATAGCTTTATAGCCACTGGAAGCAATATTACAATAATACTGCTAAATGATGTGATGGTCGACCCTCAGCCATCATCGCATCCCTATATCTTGACATACATATTCCACTGTGTTTCATTCTAGCGTCATCTTCGTCAGTATTAACTATTTAGACTATTAAATAATAATATATTATTGGAAAACTATAACGTACCCACAGACATATCAACGACCAATTCACTTTGTTAATAAATAGTTTAAACCCACATAGGGGTTTAAACCACACGCCGCAATTACAGGACCGAGTCACACCCATTGATTAAAATTTTTCAAATACCACTGTTATTTTGCAGTGAAAATGGTTAATTGTGAAACTTTGAGCCAAGTGATTTTATGTTTTGTTTGTTATCTAGTAGGGTTGTAGTTACAATGACATCATTTTGATTTATTTTTCAGTTGCTAATGATACCATATCACTATGAAATCGGTTGTTGTTATACTTTTACTCTTCGTGTTTTCATTTAAAAATATCAGAAAATACTATAATCTAGTAATAACGTAAAATTCTTATCTACTGTTATATAAATACGACGGATGGATGTTGGAGGCTCAATCACGCCAGAACGGCTGAACGAATCTGTATGAAATTTGGCACAGAGACAGAATATTGTCTGAAATAGCACATAGGCATTTTATTCCGGAAAAATGTACGGTCAACCGTGGGGTAATTGCCGAGATCCAAGGCGAAGCCGCTGGCAGTGGCTAGTACCTTTATAAAATCTTTTTTTAAGCGTTTATGCCTGCTCCATATTGTATTGTACTTTTCGTTAACCGACGACACGTGTAGACTTTTACCCTTTGTTGCCTCGAATTTCGCAATTCATTGCCCCTAGAAAAGGTTAGTCCCAAAAAAAATGGGCGCCACTATTCATACTCACCTGTTGCGATGTTTACCCACCATCATTGCCAAAGCGTCAATGGATAGACCCTAGTGTCAATGGGTCCCAAGCCTTAAGAAATGCGTACCTGTAGATGTGACAGCAATGCGACAGCCTATAAAAAATATGACCCTCTTCAAACTAGATTGAGCGTAAATATTGAAATATCGTGTGAAATATTGAAATATAATGTGGGGTGGAAATAGCGCCATTTACTAGGCAAGCAAGAAAATGTAGAGTAGATGTGTTAAGGACTTTTTGATGAGTCATTGTGTTAAGACTGGTTAAATACCACCATCATTCCTCTTTGTTTTTATTTAATATTGATTGTTAGTTATAACTACATTTCCCTTATTATACCATAAGCCAAATAACGGCTAAGTTACTGCAGTTGTTGTATAATATTGATGAAATGACTGTAGTTTAGTATTTTTTTAAATGTAAATGGTTAATGAAATACATAGCTAAGTATTTATCGTAAAAAAATGATGTTTATTACAAAATGATTAAAAGCACTATTTGTCTAAAGTTATAATAAATGAAATTTAGTTATTAAATAAGATATTGTATCCATCATATTGGTTACATCATTCATATTATTACTATACATGTGAGCGATGCAGAATGTTAAAAGCATCTGTTCAACAGCAGCATCAAAAATAAAAATAAAACAAGCCATAGCCGCTAAGAGATGACGAGTCCCTACTGCCAGCGCCCGTTCACGAACATGACGCATGGATTAGCACCATTTAGCTCAAACAATTTGAAGGGAGCCAAATGATCTAACACACACGCCACCATCAGGGAGACATTAAACTTATTTGCCCAATCAAACTGCCAGCCAACTAGACGGTATCTACTATAATAATATCAGTTATTAAATTATCCATACGTTAACGCCATGTCCAAGCTCTGACGTGAAAGTTTACGTGTTGATTCAATAGCTGCCCGAGCGCTCTTCATTTGGTATGTTAACTTGGAGTTAGTGTTCTCTGAATATTATGGGGCTTTATGCGGGTTGATTTTCGCCTTGCGGCTAGTTGTCTTCCGAGTCCTTTTACATGCTATCATACACTCAAATAACTGCAGTCTACAGAAATTCATTTCAAATTCACTTTTTTTAATTCTTTATCCGATAGTCAATCAGTCTGCCTAGCCTTTTCCCAACTATATTGGGGTCGGCTTCCAGTCTTACCGGATGCAGCTGAATACTAGTATTTTACATGGAGCGCCTGCCTATGTGACCTCCACAACCCAGTCACTAATTATTGTGTAATACGATACCCCTTGGTAACTTACTGTCAGACTTTCCGGCTTTTGACTACCCGTAACGACTGTCAAAGATCCACCGAATGACAGCCGGGACCAACGGATTAACGTGCGTTTCCGTGGCACCGAGGAGTCTCGATATCTGAAGATGGTCACCCATTCACAGACCAACCCCGGCCAGCGAAGCTTAACCCGATAATATTTACACAAGTTAAAAGCTTAAACAGTTTTAAAAAAATATAAAAAAGGAGAGTTAATCATGGGGCGTCAAAAAATTCGTCCACATCGCTGCCAGCCAGTTCACTGGTTACATTTTTATTGGACAGCTAAAATCGATCTGTCTACGTGGCACAGCCAACATAACAGAGGCGTTTCTCGTCACGCCATCACAAAATTAATATTATTACAATCTTTCTAATTTTAAAAACATGAACAGGCATGTTCATAGCCGAATGCTTCCTGTTCAATCGAATTGGGTTCACAATAATAATTATTAGGTACACGATATTCCTTATACTCATATATATGGAGCTAGGTACGATAAACGGTCGGGTTTCCAGCACTCGTAATCATATTATTTGCCTTTACTTATTAAATTATGTACTACCGCACAATAGAGTATCCGAGGCTCATATTTTGTTGAGGATAAAATATTACATTTTTTTCTATTTTTCGTGGAAAAATTCCAGCCATATTATGTACACTTAATAAATCTTCACATCACATTATTATTAGATGAATACTTCTCTTCAAAAATAAGCATTATGATCTGTATTTTTACGAAAAATTATTTTCGTAGACATTTTTATAGAATGTCACTGGCGTTGTATGACAGTCTTGTCAATGTCATTTTTATTAGGTAAGTATTTTATTATGTAGTCTTATTAGATTCTGCCATGAGATCAATATGAATTCAAGGGGAATACTTTTCTCTTTAATTCTTTATGTTTATTTAAAGAAAGAAAAATATTTATTTGGGACACGCATAATTATGTCTTGTCATACGCATATGCATGAAATACAAGCAGAACAAAAATAAGGAACAAAACAAAGTATTAAAAAAAAAAAACGAACGCTGTAAGGCCAAATAGGTTCCTAACTCAACATAATGCTATTAGAGATTAATTAATAGAGATATTAAAAGCGCTAGTATTCTGATTTATTTAATAGCTTTTAAAATACAATAAAAACCAAAAGAAGACCCTTACAATACGCACAAAAGTTATCGATCATTTTAATACGATTTTTTTTATTCACAACAATAAAAATATGTATAACGCATTCTGGCATTCAATGATACGCAGTTTATTGGCAACACAGGCCAATATATCACGGGAAGACCCATTCCATTTACGTTTCAGATATTGACAGTCATGAATTAAGCGTTGATTTTTATTCGCGTGTTTAAAAGCAATTTTACAACATTTTTGAACTGATAAACGTTTTAATTGTTTTTTTCTGCTGCTACTTGAAATGAATTTTGTATTTGAGCAGCAAACTGTTGCAATAGATTAATAAAGTTTCAGTTAATACTTTAATTTAACCAATGTTTTCAACCATATTTTATTTAAAAGAGTGTCCGTGAAGTTTCTTGCCCGTTCTTTTCCATAGGTACTGCTTTAGAATGGGCACATAGCTTCATCTTTCTAACTGACCGACCCTATGACAATTCAAAAGTGCCTGTAATTAGTTCATTTGAAATAATATGCTTTGGGTTTGAGTTTGAGTTATTTTATTATTAAAAAATCGTATATAAACTGGATTAATGACAATAGGCCAAAAACAACACCATACAAATACAGATATAAATTTAGATCATTTTTCAAGGGGTGACACAATGAGCCGTCTTATCGCATAAAGCGATCTTTTAAAGACAACCATTGGATGGAGTAGAAAAAAGATTCGGTGCATAGGAAAAAACGTAACATAATATAGTAGCAAAATGTGGATAGGTACAGAGGCCAGCACATCAAGTTACCACAATCTGTCAAATTTCTTTGACACAACTATTTGAAAATATTGATAACAGACAACAAACAGACGCGGTATACACTGATTTTCAAAAGGCATTTGATAAAGTGGATCATAGATTGCTGCTCAATAAAATCGCGTACAATGGTATCAGAGGGGATCTCCTGCGTTGGTTTGTCTCCTATATAACCAAAAGAACCCAGAAGGTTGTGATCAATGGCGTCGAGTCCAGCTCTATTCAAGTAACATCTGGCGTCCCTCAAAGCTCGATTTTAGGACCTTTATTATTCATACTGTTCATTAATGACGTAAAACATTGCTTTCAAAATTCAAAATTTCTCTTATACGCTGATGATTTAAAAGTTTTTAAACAAATTTCAAATGAACAAGATTGTGTTGAATTCCAACGTGATCTTGATCGTTTCTCGGACTATTGCACTTATAATAAATTGTACCTTAGCTTGCCTAAGTGTCATAGTATAACTTTCACTAAAAAGAAAAATATCATAAATTTCAATTATCGACTTGCTAATAGTGTTATTAAGAAAGTTAGCAATCTTCGTGATCTTGGTTTGCAGCTGGACTCGAAACTCCATCTCGACATTCATGTGGAAAACATTGTCAATAAGGCATATCAGATGTTTGGCTTTGTGATGAGAGCATCTAGAGATTTCCATCGTCCCTCCACCTTCTTGCACCTGTATAAGTCCATAATTAGGCCGCAATTAGAATACGCAGTACCGATCTGGAATCCTTACTATGCGAGATATAACGAAATGATAGAATTAATCCAACGTAAGTATCTTCGTGCTATGCAATTTAGATGTTTTCGGAAGAAAACCTCATACCAATCGCTTCTTAAAGAATACGACCTGCTTACGCTACAGTCAAGGCGCGTCCTTCTTGAAACAATGACGCTATTCAGTGTATGCCGAAACAAGTTTGATTGCCCTGACTTAGTGGGTGGTTTGTGTTACCTGGTTCCTCGTACGGTACATGGACGGGAGGTACGCACTAGGCGACTGTTCGCTACCAGCTTTTGTAGATCCAATGCTGGGGTGCGCTCACCGCTATACCGCTTAGTCGACACATACAATACGCGTTTTGGTACAATAGATATATTATTCCTAAGCAGACATAAATTAAAAATGATATAATTAAAATTCTTAAGGATCGGCAGTAGGCTCCGTAGGTTTTACACAATGTAAGTATCATTATTAATAGGCTGGGGACCTGTTTGATAAATCACGCATTATTATTATTTTTTATTTTTTTTGTTTGTTACATCTTTTATAGAATATTGTCTATGTATAACCTTTTTTTTAATTTTAATTTCTTTTTCGTCAAGCTAGCCCCGCTACATAACAGTTAACGTTTGCTAACAGTTTGTTTTTATTATTTATCATAGTAATCTGTGGAAAATGTTGTGGGTAGTATATTTGTTAAGTTTAATTTTAAGACAACACTGTTTATGCATAATATACTACTGTTTGTTTTCCCAAATTGAATAAATAAATAAATAAATAAATAGATAGTATTTCAACTTTATTGCAAAGACATAAGGTTCATTTTTAATTGAGAAAATTTGACAGTTAGCGATAGCTTGATTTGCTGGCGTCTGTGTAACATACATAATCAACCTAGAATGTTCCCACTGCTGGGACACAAGACTCCTCTCTAAGAGAGGGAGTGGGCCATAAACCACCACGCGGGTTGGCCGATGTGACATGTCTTCGAATTTTTGGTTCAAGGACATGCCGGTTTCCTTACGATGTTTTCCTTCAGCGTTTAGAGAGCAGTGGTGATGAAATTAAACACACCAAGTAAAGCGCCTTAAGTTCGAACTTACGACCATAAGAGACCATCGTAAGTCGAGGCCAATATCACTGGGCAACCACTGCTCATATTAATTCTGCTCTGAAGATAGGTAGCTAGCAGAAAATACAACACCTCTTTGTTAAGCATGGCTAAGTAATAAGAGCCGCACGGATCTATCTACCAGGTTGACCATCTGTACATATCGAGACTCCTCCGTACCTCGGAAAGCACGTTAAGCCGTTGGTCCCGGCTGTCATATGTGAATCTTTGTCAGTCGTTACGGGTAGACAGAAGCCTGAAAGTCTGACAGACAGTCTTACCAAGGAGTATCATATTACCCAATTACTGATTGTGGAGGTCAGATAGGCAGTCGCTCCATGTAAAATACTGGTATTCAGCTGCATCCGGTTAGACTGGAAGCCGACCCCAACATAGTTGGGAAAAGGCTAGGCAGATTGAGTGTTAAGAAATGCTGCCTTCTAACAAAACGCATTATATATGTACCCGTTGCTATGTGTTAATTTGACAAACTTCTATCACATTAACAAACCTAACTCACCCACATTTGCATCCGAATGTGTAATATATCAATTCAACCATGTCGCATAAACCATAGGCAGTGCAAATTGAATTTGCACCTAGCGTGTAACGCATAACTTGCAAATTCATTGAATAACAACGGATTGATTTGATTTTATATGCAAAGCTTTGTAGGCCAGTGTTTATGATTCAAAGCTGGATGTTAAACTGAGTGCGATTCGGTTGATAGTAGAAATGTTTCATCGGTTAGTTTGAAATTATGGATGATGTGGTTACACCTAGAAGTTTAAATAAGCATCCTTAAGCTGCCCACTGGCTTCTGTCTTAGTTCACATGCTGTTGAGAAATAACTATCTCAGGCTCTCTCTCTTTTTTTTAAGTCTGTTTAATCATCCAATGACTCCTCCCGCTCTGGGTGGAGCGGAAGGGAGTGTCAGACTCTTACTGACGTGAGCTACCCATTACTCACCACCCGCAAGCCCGCGCTTACGGTGGCCGGGAGACGTCACGTGGCTCCCGACGCCCGGGGCGTCTCCCGCGGCGGCTAGGACAGGAGGACCTTTCTCGCTCCCAACCCGCCATCTCCTTCGCGAGCATGACTGTTTCGCAGAACGAGGTGACTGCCTCCCACTCCCTCTCGCTTCGGACCATGACTTGCACCAGGGCCGGGCGCAAGAGGTCGCCGCCGCCGATGGCCATGCCCACATCCCTGAAGTTGTAAACAGAATTGTAAAAACAATTAACTATTATCAAGAAAGGCTTTTTTCTCAAAAAAATTTTTTATCGTAGAAACTTTCACGGCCTTCAATTCTTGACAATTTTTGTAAGTGACTGAAAACGAAATGAAATACCTAGACAATATTAAAGTTCAACTTTCCAACTTAATGATATGAAGTAATTAATTTGTTATTTTTAAAGTATAGAGGTACACCGCCACTATAATTATCACGATTAATGTCAATTTATTTTCGTTTTTTGTTGCTTTGTAGTAGAAGTAACTTTCTGTTTTAGGTTGATATATGTTTCATTATCCATCCTAAAATAACTAAAGCCTGTTTAATTGTGAAAATATAGCATATCGGTAAAGACGATTACATTTTACAAATTCAAACATTCCTATCCTAAAACATTAACGCCTACTGCACCACAAATCACTAAATACGTTTACCGCTAAGTGTTGCCAGCGGCTTTTAATATATGTATATTATTTAGTAAGCAGACTGTCAAAATCAAAACAAAATAATATTTAATCAAAAACTACTCGCGATTTAAAAAAACACAACATATTGAAAAGTTTGTACCAAAAATAGAAAAGTTGATTCCATAACGACTTTATTCAAAACAAAAATAAAATCCTAACCAGCTTTGGTATGTAGTTTGGAAGTCAAACTCGGACGGGCACGTTTCTGCTTGAAAATAAATACGAAACATCTTTTTTGTTTGTTTTTCGCGGGAGTAACTGGATGAAACCGGTTCGGTTAGTTAAATTTAGAAAATTTTGTAAGCTCGATACTGAGTTTGTTGCGGATTAAATAAATGACTGGCGCTTGTGTAAGTTTCCCGCAGTCCTAAAAAATCCTATAGATATATCTACGATACCTATAGGATTTTTATACGCAGTTTTCATATGAACATGTGAACATGTTCGGACGGCAAGAATAGACTAGTGGTGTGACCGTCGAACTGCCAAGTCATAGGTCTCGAGTTCAAAACCGAGACACCTCTGAATTTACGGATTCATGTTTCGTATTGCATAATTATCATTTGCTTAAAAATCGGTGAAAGAAAACATCTTGAGGAAACCAGCATGTCAGATATTTCTCAACAGCATGTGAAGCTAAGAGACCCATTGGCAGCATTAAAACTCTGAAACCAGTTTAGTCACTAACCACACGAAGAGAGAAATATGAACATGTAATTTGCTCAAGAAAAAAAACTTACTATATTGGTACGACATAATATCATGTCTGTAATTCCCAAAGGGTTCGCCAGAAGTTTACCTGTAGTACTTCCACATTTCACCTGCTATGTTCAAGTCCTATGTAATAGGGAGACAGCCTATTGCCATCAACCGGACGGCACGATAATCCAGACTCCAGGCTACTACTGATTAAGCGGGATTGTCCGAAAGGGTTACCGCTACCTCGGAACATAAAAGGCTACGGAAGGAATATGGATGGGTTTTAGTCAGTAAAAGTCTGACACTCCCTTCCGCTCCACCCAGAGCGGGAGGAGTCATTTGACGATTTGCCAGCCTTAAACAAAAAATCCAGATGAAAACTTAACAACACTTTGCCCGACACGTTAATTGAACTCAGAACCTCATGCCCAGCAGTAGCGCTTACGACCACTAGACTAACGAGGTGGACAAAGGTTATTTTTTCTTTTGGCCACTTAACTATCTTGTTTTGTGTTAACAACTACCTCCTACCTCTCTCAAGTAAAAACACAAAATGACCTTTTAAACAAAACTCATATTACGTAAAATTCCACCACCGTTCTAGACCATAAACAAACGCCATTTTTATAAACCAATCATCCGTGCTACAAAATTTGCACCCTACGACAAAGTCAATTAAACTTTTCACATTTTTGGCCATCAATCAAACCGGTGTTAGTTGACCAAAAATCAACCGGGAGCTCTAAACGTGAGTAATGACTCCAATGAATGATATGGAGGCGACGATAGGCCGTGATCGGTTAGATTAGTCCGACTTCTAAATGTGATGGAGTGCACAAATTAGTCATCCATGCAACTGGCTACCAAATCGAATGATTGAGCATATAGGAGGTCCATGTATTGATGGATAGCGCTGGCTAGTTCATTTTAATTAGTGTTTGTTAATATCTGTTGAAGTCTGTTGGTAAAAAAAAGTTGCAATAATTCTTTAATACATTTGATTTAAAGGAGTGTGTATGGAGTTTCTTGCCCGTTCTGCAACTAGCTTCATCTTTCTGACTGACCGACCCCTTGACAGTTCAAAAGTGCCTGTTATTGGTTTATTTGAAATAAATGTTTTGAGATCACTTAAAACGCTACTAATCGTAAAGGCACACGTAAACTTATTATTACTAAACGGGTCACTTCTCAAGAATTGACAAAGAGAAATTGACATTTTCTTTGAGATTGAGTTTGACAAATGCGACGATTTATCGGGTGCTGTTAACTATAGCACTAAATTTAATTCTAAGAAGTTATATCTACTAACTCGCTTCTGCCCGCGTGGATGACGCAAATTGCATGTTATTGTACATATAAACCTTCCTCTTGAATCACTCCATCTATTAACACGTTAAGTGCGAAACGAGGCCTAAATCACCCCTCATGCAACTTCCTTGTGGTGCGGCAAGGAAAAACGTGAACATCTCTGTCGTGCGAAGGGCATAGCTTTGGTTTGGTCCAGTATAGAAAAGAGACAAATGTATATTTGAGACGCGCTAATGGTCCCGGACTCGGTGGTATACCTACCTTGGTACCGGATGTCTTAGGCCTCGTACCGCACTGAATTAATATAATTTTAATGCAGTGCGGAACGAGGCTAAAACGTCCCATATCCTCCCGGACCTCGTACCGCACCCAACGCGAGCTTCCCGCGACTAGTGTTGTGCATCACGTCGATTGGAGAGCACGTCCTTTTACATCGCCGAACATATCTGAACGATTGCGATTTTTTATAAAAAAGTATATTGTTATTGATTTTTTTATGTTAATTCAAGTTCTAATAAGTGTATTTTTAAAACCCGAGGCAGAATACAATATAGGATAGTTTCTTTTCTACTTCTGGTTTTCTTTTTTGTCTATTCTGTGAACCGCATTAAGATTTTCACACAAAAATAGATAAACGTCGTTGCGTCGATATTATTTTTCCCATCACTAATCTAAGCGAAAATTTACCCTATTTCAGTGCGTTACGAGGTGTATAAGATCCCATATTTTGTTTTGCCAATAATTCCTAAACTAGTTATCAGATTCCGGGGCGACGGTAGATTAGGGTTCATCAATTCACTGTCTATATCGATAAGGACCAAATTTTTCATTTATCTTTGATTTCGCGCCAGAAAATGGATTTTAGTCTGTTAAAGGAGGTGGGGTCTAATAGACCGCGTGTCGCCCTAACGTCTGGTCACGGTGCGGGCCGATAATACCTCGTGCCGCAGGAACGGAAAGTTTGCAAAAATTGGTGCCGCAGCTAACGTGTTAAAAAAACCGCATCAAAATCCGTTTCGTAGTTTTAAAGATTAAAGCATACATAGGGATTTAGAGACGGAGAAAGCGACTTTGTTTTATACTATGTAGTGATTATAATTTTACACACATTTGTATGGTGCTCCGGTCGACATCATCACTTCAACGCCGGCCGGCGATGGCCGTTTTGCGCGGATGAGATGTATATTTTCCCCAATTTTTTATGTTAGTGTTTCTTTATCGTATACGTTTTTATCTGTATACTGCCATTTGACGGTTTTATCAAATAATGCCTTGATTAACTTCTAGGTAAAGCTAGCGACGAAATGCTTTCGCAGAATATTCCCCAAAACTTGATTTAAACCCCACACAAATTTTATTTAAGGAGTATAATATTATACTATTTAAATTACATTACGAAATTAATGACAAAGTTATTGTGTGACTTTGTCTCATAAGTGTGCGGGTGGACCGCCAGGCGGGTCGTCCGCCCACGTATTCCTTGAGACTGCCACCAGCAAAAAAGTTGCTCTAGATTATATTACACTAATTTCGTTACGTAATTTTGACGAGAAGACTAACGTGAATTTTATCAAAGATAGCTGATTAGTTCCGACAGAAGTAGTTATTCGAACCGCAACTTAGCCGCGTAGGGACCAACTCATGATTATAGTCTTCGATTGAGTAAAAATCTAGTTATGAAACCTTGATAAATCCCCATGAGATATACAGTCTATCTATCTGTCTATAGTCGTAGATAAAATGTCACTCACGAAGGCAGATTTATTATGCGATTGAAGGGTCGGAGGACAGTCGGATAAAAATATTTCTATTCAATTTCAGTCATTGAGTACCTAACTAATAGAATTGAATAGAATAGAATATTTTTATTTGCAACTTATTATGCATATTATTTTTATTTTAAACATGGTACAGAGGCCAGCACATCAAGTTACCACAATCTGTAAAATTTCTTTGATAGTGTTTCAACTTTATTGCTAAGACAAGGTTCATTTTTAATTGAGAAAATTTGACAGTTAGGGATAGCTTGATGTGCTGGCCTCTGTACAATAATAGTGTTAATGATTATGTTTTTAATAATGACGGGCATACAAATATTTTAAAGAAAATAATTTAATAATTATGTAGCATTAATTATAACAGTGTTGTCAGACTAATATTACCATCAACACAACTCTTACAATTTTTTTTTTTACAATTTCCGTAAGCCTAAGGTTTAATTCAGTAAATTCTTTACAGATAAGCCAATATGTCTGGCAAATGCAGTGGCAATAGTAGGCGCTGCTATCAATGAACCAACCAAGGTAACATGCGAGGTGGATGCCTTCCCTCCACCCAAGAATTTCCAATGGACGCTCAATAATTCCATGGGAACTTCTGAAATTGAGCCGGTGAGTAACACAAAGTTTGTTATGGAAGTAAATGTGCTTTGTACAGTAGGCCCCAAGTCAATGTTAATAAAACTAGCATAACCTGGCCTCTTGTTCTATTGAAAATGCTAACTACGTCATGCCAGCCAAGGTCGAAGTGGTACCGCACCGACATGGGGTCGACTGTACGCTAAACGGAATAATTGATGTTTCAATACTCGAAATTATGTAAACGTTTTATAGTTTGGGAAGTTAAGTTTTCAAACGGAATAGTAATGTGAGTATGAATTAACTTGTGCAAGGAAATAGGTTTTGCAAGTTATAAACATAGGTATTCAATTAGTTTCACTCTGGTGGTACCTACCAAGCATTATGCGATCTTTATCTGCTGCCCGCGGCTGCACCCACGTGGTCTCTATACATTTTTCTAAAATAAAAGTATTCTTAGTTACTGCTTATAATATCAGCTATTAGTCAGTGAAAGTTCTGTTAAAATCGATCCAGCCGTTTGGAAGATTAGCCGAAACAAACATACGATATATATTATATATATGTATTTTTTTGTTATGGGTACCCTATTTTCAAAAAGCTATTATTTGGTCATTACAAACAAGCAATTCAATTAGCGTGGTTGGTTATAAAAATGATCTGATATCATCCTTTAATTTCATAAATTACCCTATGAAATGAATATAATATCATGAAATCAGAGAGTTGTAGGTATTGATAATTATTTTAATGATCATAATTCAGTAAATATATACAACAAGTACATATTTACTGTGGCGAATCATATACATATTTTGATTAACATGCAACCTGACACTGACGCACATCATCACAAATTATAAACAACGTATGAAAATTTGAATTTCGCAGGCTATCTTCCATCGCAATCTATGTACTTGACCCTGCAGACTTAATGATATTAAAATATTAATTTAGATATCCTTGACTCTGTAGTAAAATGTTTAGGACAGAAAAGGCCAACTATGGATTTGATGTCACCATTTTAGTTTCTTTTTAGTTCTAATACAATCATATTTACATTTAAAAGCTAAATATTCATAGTAATATATACAGAAATAATAAGTATATAATCAAAGAGCATCAAAAAATTCGTCCACATCGCTGTCAACAGGAAAAGTGTGTGTTTTTTAGTTAAATTTCTAGAAAGCAGTCAAAAAATAATAATTAATAATCATTGTGCTGATAGTCGTGACGGCCAATGGCAAATTAGCCAAGATCCTCGACCAACACCTGAGGAGGTTCTTAATAGGCAGCTAGACTTCTGGTCATGACGCATATACAGTGTGTTAGGTTAAACGAGGGACATACCTTCAGGCGGTATAGTACTCATGAAAATGAACAACTATGACTATGGCACCAACTCTGAAATATGAAAAATCAGCTGATCCATACATTTTAACGAAATATGCGAACAGCTGTTTTTATGTCCCTCATTTAACCTAACACACTGTATAGTAACAGAGACTCTTCTCTCAGGAGCACTCATCACCGGTAGCTTGGACCATGAATCCGATGGCAGTGGGCTCCTAGTTTCTATAATTATGAATGTTTTTATAAATAAGTAAATGAATGCAGGAAATAATAGTATGTATAAGTATACAAATTCGTTTTACAATTACAGTTAATCCACACGATTCTATTTTGTTTTGTTCTGTCGTTACAAACATCCCCTTTTTTATATACACGAACTGTCCTTGTCATTCTCTTTTATGGACACGCGAACAACGCTCGTCATGAATAATCCTTTGCTTTATGGAAATATACTTTTTTTTTTCAAACATTTTCCACGAGTTTTGCCTTTTCTGCTGGATTACAGAATGGGACATAAGTGTTCCTATGGGAGTTGAACAAATTCATGTGTTGGCAACTTATAATTTCGATTTGAATGGCAGTTTATTACATTAGCATTTTTATTTGTATCGGTATTACTTTTATCTCAATGAGGATAATTTTGTGAGCAAAGTTTTGAGTATTAATATGAATGCATTAAGAGGAGGGGGAGATCAAAGAAACGATGGATGGACTCTGTGAATGATGATATGGCTAGAAATGGGGTGACTATTAAAATAAATAATAATAATATCCTTGGACATTTCACACAACGCCATATAGTCCCAAGCTAAGCAACCTAATGCTTATGTTATGGTAACGAGATGACTGATAAGATGTTTAGTAATAGAGAAGTATGAAGAAGAAGATGGTCCTGGGTTCGTTTCCCGGCTTGGACAAAGTCTTATATGGCTTTTCCATCAGGAGTTCTCAGTAGCAGCATAGACTCTAGACTAGATAGGATTCGTGCCCTGTTATTGGCAATAGGATCACCCCCCTATTACATGGGACTTAAACATAATTGGGAAATATGGGTGTGCCTCTCTTCCGGGTAAGTTTATTGGGATAAGGGCAAGAGAATAATAACGGTTATCTTTGTCCAACAGGAGAAATTCATTTTGAATGGAGTTGGAAAATCGGTATTGTTTTACACTCCAGCATCAGAGAAAGATTATGGGTCTTTAGCGTGCAGAGCTACGAACCTCGCTGGTCAGCAGGTGGAACCCTGTCGGTACTCCTTGCTACCAGCTGTGAGGCCAGATCCATTGGCCAACTGTTCAGCTGTAAATCTTACTGATGATTCTGTAGCAATAAGATGTGATTCTGGTAAGTACCTTTAAAATTAAAAATAAATACGTGTACTCATTTATTTTATCACTTGCACTTCGCCCGGGATATCGTCCGCGTGTTTTTTTTAAATATAGCCTATGACACTCAGGGATATTGTAGCTTCCCATTAGTGAAAGAATTTCCGGATTCGGTATAGTAGTTCCGAAGATTTCCACCTACATACAAACTTACAAACACCTCTATATAAGATTAAATGCTGGCTAAATAGAGTTATTGTGTAATTATGTTGAAATTCTTGCACTTCAGATTATTTTTCAATGTAAATGGTAAACAGATTACGTTTATTGCATTGTAATTATCGTAAAAAACGGAGTTTAATATACGTTTATATCGAAATAACTATAGGGTGAAAACCATTATTTGTCTAATGTTATAAATGGAGTATAGTAGTAATTTATAAACTGGAGTAGTCTATGATCAATAGTGCTATTCTGTAAAAAAGGTCATCGTCAAATCGTAGTTGAAGTGAGTTTCAACTGAGTTGTCAATAGTGTTAATCCTTAGCATTAAGTGGAACGGTAGCTCACTTCACACTCACTCCACTTAGTTTTCATGGTGAGATTTTTCCTGAATCGACCACTGTGAACATTTCAAAAGAGCAGAAAAACTGAACAATTTCAGGGATCAATCAGGAGATTATAAAACCAAGGCGGTTGTTTCAATCTTCCAGTAAACTTAGCTTTGTAGCGTTTTTACGAAGTGCCGTAAGATTTAATGGAACAGGAAATCAAGTTATTCGAATCACCTGAGCTACAAACTGACGAGAAAATAAAAAGTCTGTGTTGTCTGTTTCATTTCCAGTTTTATTGTGACTTCGTTATGATGTTCTTTACAATGTAGTAATAGAATAACCACCATCTTGTGTTCGTTATTTTCTTCTTTAAAGACACAAAAAATAAGTGAGATTTACACAACTCGGGTTGAATTTTTAAATGAAACTGGACGATTAACACACCTAGAATCGTATTCGAAAGCTAACAGTATCATGCCTGCAACAATTATATTATATAACGCCATTTAGATTTCTAATTCGCATTCTGTTTCATTGGTGAACTTTCCCCTCAGTGTGACTAAAACAGGACAACTTTTAGTGAAGCCTTCAAGCCAAAAACAAGCACAAAGCATAGCAATATTCATACCAAAAATAAAGGTCTCAAAAACTGACCGTTATTTCGGAACCTTTGGGTTTAAACTGAACGTAAGCTGTCAGTCAGCTTACAACAAGTGAACGTGGAAAATTCTCGCAGTGAGCATTCAGCACCATTCGTTCGGTCCCTATGAAAAAACCTCGGGTTGTTATAACGACGGATTTTATTTTTGCGAAAATTCTTTGTAATATTAAGGCTTGAATTTTTCGTGGATAGTTCTACTTAGATTTTTGTTTTAATAATTTTTTTTACTACATAGTGATCCATCATTGTTCCGATGCTAAAAAAAGGATGGTGTTATTCATAGGTACTATTACATACTATACTAGTAAGGATTACGATGTAAAATTCTTTATCCTCCATAATAAAAACTGACCAGGCGGGAGTTGTCTCGTGAGCTACTGCCCTATGATTGCTGTCGGGTTGTTGTAAAAAATATAGTCGCCCGGTAAACTTTACTTGCGCGATGCAGGATTTTGAGTAAAGTTTGTGCAATGTGTAGTTCACATGTAGCGTTATAGATGCCGCCACAGCCGTGCAAACTAAAACATACCTTTTTTTTAGGTTACGACGGTGGTCTTCAAACATCATACTTCGTGGAAGTGTGGGAATCTAAAAATTTAGTAGCAAATGTGTCCACTGCGTTACCGGCATGGATACTTCGCGGACTTGGGTCGGGCAAGAGCCTAAAGCTGGTGTTCTTCGCAGCTAATGCTAGAGGAAGGTCGGAGACTGTTGTGTTGAGGATCAATACCTTGACAAGACTTGCTTTACACACAGGTATGTACTGCGTTACTTGGTTTTATATTGTTAAGAGGCTTAAATCAAAAAGTATGCAGTTTCATACAAAGATCTGCCTTTTCCTTAGCTTTCTTATTCAGTAACGTGACAAAATGAATGTATAAATGAAATCGCGCTATTGAATTTTCAGCTTTCAACTCTTAACCGAGCGTTTCAATTCGAACAGCTCTTTTATTTAGACATTCATTTAGATGTCGCCTGGTGTGTGTTGTATGTTAGTCAAAATAGGCAATGGACTATCAGTGTAACTATGTAAATCCATTATTTTAAAATGAGATAGCTAATTATTACGTTTTTTAAATAAAATTATTAACAAACTGGTTAAAATACGAACATGCTATCAACCGCAAAGTAAAATCCATAATTTTACACTCTATCGTGCAATGTTTTGAACTTCCTTGAAACAAACGAAAAGCGTTAATTAAGTTGTTAGGAGTTACATCCTCAATTATTCATTTCTGAATACAAAATACTGTTTTCGTTTTGTTTCCTTTTGAGTTTCAGTAATAATTAGAAAACCGAATAGTCGCAACTGTGAAAAGAATCCTACGCGAATGTTCGTGTTGAATTCTAAATTCGATTAAGACCTAGCTTTTTTTCTAAATTCTATCTGCCGTCAAATTGGATTTACAACTATAAAAATTACATCTAACAATTACTCCTGTAATTGTTAGATGTAATTTTTAACTTTGATGCTTTGAAACTTTAACTCAGTTTTCGTGTTAATTGAATTTGTTAATCCTGCAATTCTACCTAGTTTAGGTACGTTGAAAAAATATTCTGTAGGTAATACCTACACTTAACGACAGGCGATCAAAGAATTTGCTGTAGCCCTATGTTCTTAATTAGTACATTTCCAACAACACTTTCAGGGACGGAAATAGGCACGATATACGTATATTGCCTCAATCAATAAATTTAGGCCAATGTCAACTTTTCACATTATTTTCTATCATAAAATGGTCATCATCATTATCATATTCTATCATCCTTTTTTTCTATTTTCTACTTATGTTTTCACACATTTGTACAACAGTATACATGTATATTTTGGCGCCTGACCCGAATCGGAACTAACGCTACCATTTTGTTTTTAAATACAATGTTTGTGACCATTTAACAAATGTTTACCAACAAATCCACGCCAATATCATCTAGCGCTAAAAGATCCTATACTCCATTTATTTTTAGCCAAATAACGGTTTTCATCTTTTCTTTATTTCGATATAAAATACATGAAGAAATTAATTACTTACTATATATAACCTAAAACTAAAAAATATATCCATTATGTACCTACAAGTGGTAAAAAAGGGGAAGAGCTCAGGCGTCAAAAAATTCATCCCCATCGCTGACAGTGGGAAATGTGCCCAAAAGGCTGGCAGCGTTGCCACGTTGAATGGCAATGCTGATTCTTTGACTTAAAATTTGACCAACCCTCTGGTCGCGATATCCCGATTTTGTTAATCGAATGTATACTTCGTTATTTCAAAAAAAAAATACAAAGTAGTGTAATTAATTTACCACTACTACTACATTAAAAAAATTCTTGTTATTTAGCCGTTATTTGTCTTAAATGTTATAATAAATGGAGTAATAGAAGCACTCTCACTAATTCTGACACACTTATTATTTATCTAATCTTATTTTATTTATAACTGTATTTTTTATGGTGTATAATATATTATAGATTATTCTATACTATTCTGACAATTATTATTTACCCACAGAAGCTAAGTCAGGTAAAGCAGTGGGCGTAGACGCCAGCTGGGCCTTAGGAGTGATAGCTGGTATTGCCGGGACCCTGGTGGCAATTGTGGTCATTGCTCTTCTGGCTAGAAGAAGACAGCACCCTCCTATGCAGTATGAAGGTAAGAAACCAGCAGCATTTCTGGTTGTAGAAGAGACAGTTTTTTTCAGGCATAGTTGACGTTAATTGCTATTCAACTATCTATAGACGATAATTCACAGTAAATTGATAGCTCTTTAGAGTTGAAACTATCTAACTGCGACAGAGACCTGGGGGCCTATACAAAGTCACATTTTCATTAACGATAACGA
This sequence comes from Hyppa rectilinea, assembly GCA_951799385.1. Classification (NCBI taxonomy): domain Eukaryota; kingdom Metazoa; phylum Arthropoda; class Insecta; order Lepidoptera; family Noctuidae; genus Hyppa; species Hyppa rectilinea. The sequence continues at coordinate 1,510,942 of OX637307.1, read as the reverse complement.
TATTGTTAGATAAATCCAAAATGTATGGAATTGGCATAAGCTTTCGAAATGTCACGTGATCAATCGTTTTTGATCGCTAGACAATGGCAAATTGTGTAACGAAACTCGATCAATATTCCCATACAAATGCGTGGACTAGTGGCGTTCTCGACAATCCGAATCGTTGAGATAACGAATTGTTCGATCAATCATTTTCGAAATTGAATCGACACAGAGCGATTGACACTTGTCTAGGACCTCGCCAGTCGATTCTGTAAAACCGAGAAAATTAAGGTGAAGTGACCGTGAAGTGAACTGCCGTTCCACCTAATGCTAGGGATTGATACTATTGGTAAGATTTGTACAGAATAGCACTAGGTACTGGTCGTTTTATGAAATAATGACGTGCAAGTGTCATTCAGCCTTAGGATGGTAAACCCATTATGACGTAGTCCTTAATGTTTGTTGGGATCAATTGAAGATTTCTAAACAGTAATTTGATGGTTTAGGTAAATTTTCTCTTAATTGCGTGAATAAATGAAACTCCTGCGATCACTCTAGTTGAAACTTTGCAAACGAAATAAATAAATAAAAACAAAATGGCCGAAACCACAAACACTTAATTTACGAAATTCTTGTTTTCGAATTTTTGCGCTCAGTGAACTTTCACAAGAGAAAATCTCATTATTCTAGCATTTTTTGTGAGTAGTAGTAGCCTGCTTTTTACCAGGTAGCAAAAAACGTAACTAACGAAATATCTCTGAAAGAGATGAGAGGAAATTTAAAGCTTATGCGCTGAAACTCAAACAGTGAAAATTGGAATGCAGCGATGCATAAAAAATATTTGACATAAAGTATGATTGCTCAAATTGACAGAGTTCGATGAATCATTTATGTGTACATGATCGTGGCGTGTCCAATTTTGATAGATGCTATGAATCTACCAAATAACAGTTTTTAACCGAGCCATGGCGTGTGCAACGCCTATAACTTAATATAAACGACACAAGTTTGAATTTTACGGTGAAATTGTCGCCAGATAGTGCCAAAGTAATTTTCTTTAGCCATTCTCACGTAATGTGACTATAATTTTATACGTAACACCTTAAAATAACACGTTGTGAAACCTAACAATTATAACTGGAAAGTTCGAAACAATTTATTATTTTTAAGTTGGTAATTCTGAATTAAGTTATAGTGACGTGCCTAATGCCTTATTATTATCGATGTCTCGGATAGGTAATTATTTTGAGGGTAATATAAAAGCAATATAGAGGTTCGTACCTTCGACCACAAATAAATCGAAATTGCTTCGCTGGGCAGGTTTACTGGCGAATAGCGGTGGATTCTGTCGCGTGACTGGAATTTTTGAACGCCTCGGACGGCCCGGCTGTGGGCTTCACTGCATTTGAAATGTGATTTATGTCCTTTTGCATTTGGAATGAAATTGCAGATGTTCCGTCTGCCGATGGACGGCGGCGGGCGGCGACGTCTTTATTAAGTTTCCATATTATTAAATAAATTGTCTTTTAGACGTTTGGCTGTTTGCGCCACGTAATGATACTTTTACGTGATATTTGCAAAATGGCTGTTTTGAATTTAGAATGACAAAGTCAAAGTCAAAGTCAAAACATTTATTTCAAATAGGCACAAGAATGGCACTTTTGAACGTCAAAATGAACAAGAAATAGAACTGATTCTAGTCGCCCCTTCCAAAAAGTAGTTTCGTGTGGAGAAGAATGGGCAAGAAACTCCACCGTTACTCTTTTAAAATGTTTCACAATGTTTTGTATACATGTATTATAACATTATATGTGAAGACGATGTACCCAGAATAAAAACAATACATCACAAAAGGTGAAAAGAAAAACACATGTAGCAGTGGCAAGTAAACTTAATTATGTCATAAGTGCATGGTGCTCACATATTTACAAACATTCTAAAAGTTAATAATACTAAATTAATCAATGTGTGAGAAGATATTCCAATATAATAAAATAATATGGTACAAATTACCTAATTTACTTAGCAACCAGTTTGATTTTGTCTAGACACTAAATTGTCCTGTGGAGCAGGACCAGCATGTTTCCAAGCATCCTTATCTTTGATATAATCTTCTAATTTGTAATAAGCTTGTTTACAAAGTGTACTTTTAATATGAGTTTTAAATTTTCTTTCATTTAATTGCAGTATGTCACAAGGTATTTTGTTGTAACATTTAACACGGAACCCCATAAAAGATGTATGTACTTTTGACAATCGAAAAAATGGTTGAATTATTTTATCTTTATTTCTAGTATTAAAATTATGCCTATCACTTATTTTGTTAAAAAGATGTCTATTTTTTCTTACATACATAATATTTTCATAAATGAATTGGCAAGGTACTGTCATAATATTAATCCTTTTAAATAGTTCCCTAAGCGATTCGCGACGACGAAGATTGTAAATAGCCCTGATCGCTCGCTTTTGCAAAATAAAAATGGATTCAATGTCAGCAGCCCGACCCCACAGTAAAATGCCATACGACATAATACTATGGAAGTAACTAAAATAGACCAAACGCGCGGTTTCTACGTCTGTTAACTGCCTTATCTTTCACACAATAATGGGTTTTTTTATTCTGTTTGGTTTTTATAAAATGTAAAGCATTTTTGGCTATCTATGGTTGATAGACTGTTGTTAACTGATATTAATTATGATAATTATAATACTATGTGAGCCACATAGGTACGAATAAATTATAGATGTGCTTCGGAGAGCATGTCTAACTAGTGCCGTGAAAATTGTCGTGAACAAAATATTATTAGTCCTAATGCTCGATAGTCCATTTAACTAATCTTCTTCTTTTTTCTTAAATAAACGTATTTTCTTTCTTTAACTCAAAGATATTGGTAATACTTCAAAAATTGACCTCAGTTAACGGTCACTCCTCAGAAAATTCCAATAATCAGCCGGAATTGATAAAACTTGAAGTTTTTTCTTGAAGCTACCAAGTTAAGAAAAAGGCTTAAATCCTCTTAATAAATCAGATTAACTTTCGAAGTTTGTTAAAGGTTATAGAAAAACCTTTATCGGGATAAAAAGCGGATAAGCTGCAGATAAAAATAGCTATAACATACTGACAATAATCCGTGTGTTACCTTATGTAATACAAAACACACTACCCGATATTGTAATAGAATATCCTATCACACGAAAATTGAAACGCTGACAACTGTTACTACTCCGGAGTATAAACTCAGCATATCCCCTTTACAAACACGCGCAGAATGGCAACCTTGACTATGGCAACACAGAGCGGCAACGTGTTATGTGAACAAATATTCTAACCGCTCCGTCAACAGACGAACAGACTGCTCCAAGATGGCTAGAATGTCATGCAACCACTTCGTTCGTCCCGTTAGTAATATTATTAATGGAGACAAACACGAGACAAGGAAGGTTTGACGGTAAATAGCATTGACGTGACGCGTAATGTAATTTTCATAACGTGAATCTTAGTGACGTGTTTGGTTTTGAATGTTTCTGTTCGGATAACGAGAATAAGATGGCGGAGGAGTATGGGTAGCAATTACTAGCTATAGTAACAGTTTTTTTTTTTTTTTATGTTGCTCAGTTAAGTTTAATCAACCAATATACAACATGTCCCAAAATTCAACGATAAGCCGGCACCAGAGGATGGACCTACTAATGACTACTCGAGAAAAAAAAAGAAAAAAAAAATACCTCTACTTTTTTTTAAATTACTTAAAAAAAATGGAAATTCTTCGAAAATGTATACCCCTTATGACACTTTTAACTACCATGACCACAATTTTTCAAATATTTCAGTTTTTTTGTTTGTATCGGCAACCTAAGTAGTACTACTATTCACCATAATCTTTGAAAATTACAGAATTTTCGTAGTTTTATACAAAAAAAACAACCAAAAAAAATTATTTCCCTATAATTTTGAAAGATTTTAACGTTCAGTACACTTTAAGTCATCGTAGTGTAAAAAAAAATATGGACACCACTATGGCAAGTTTTTTAAAAAATTAGCGCAACTAACCTAGATTTTAAAATGGTATAATACTTTATTAAAACTAGCCACAAAAAATAAATAATGATACTTTTTCTAATCAAGAACCAAATTTTATAAGTTGTTGTTAATAGTAATTACTTCTACTATGTGCCCAAAATAGATTTCTTTCGCAAATTCTTAGAATTTGGAAGGGACATGTGCGTAGTCAGTGAAGTTCAGAAGTCAGAAAGAGATAGATAGTATACGTTAGAGAGAGATAGATAGAGAGCGATTATACGTTAGAGAGAGATAGATAGATGTTTGTTGTTAAATAACAATAGGGCAGGTAGGAATGTTGCTGTTCTCTACAAAGTACAAAGTCAGTACGCTCTGCTTCTTTGTTTACTGTGCACCGTTTCGTATTCAATTGATGTGACTCTCGTACTAACGACTTTTGGCTTGGCTTTTTGGACTGGATTAAGTGATCTGCAAACTGTACTAACCTGGCATTATTTTGAACTGGACTGTGTTTTGTGAATTGGACTTTTGGCGTATTTTGGACTGTTTAGCGTTTATCATGCCGCTACCATACACACCGTTGGAATACGCTAATATGCACCTCATTTATGGAGAGTGCCGATGCAATGGTAGTGCTGCTAGCAGATTATATCGAGAAAGGTACCCAAATGCTCAAAGATACCCGAATTATCGAGTATTTATTAACGTGCATCAAGCGTTTTCGGAGGGCCGTTTACCATCTGACAGGAGAAATGCTGGAAGACCTAGATCGGAACGCGACGAAGACGTTCTCAATGAAATTGAAAATGATTCAACTACCTCGGTACGTGCCATAGAAATAGCTACGGGAATCCCAAAAAGTACTGCACATCGAATCCTAAAACGTCACAGACTTCACCCATATCACTACAGGCGTGTGCAGACGTTATTACCGCGGGACTATCCACTACGAGTCGCATTTTGCCGTGTGATGCTGCAAAAGCACAGAGAAGATCCCCAATTCTTGGATAATATTCTATGGTCGGATGAATCAACCTGCAAGAGAGATGGCTATTTAAATCTTCACAACCTACATAGCTGGAGCAATGAAAATCCGCACCTGATGAGACAAGACAAATCCCAATATCAATTCAAGGTTAACCTATGGACGGGCATATTAAACGGAAAAGTGATTGGGCCTTTTGAATTACAAGGAAACTTGGATGGCAATAGTTACTTGAACTTTTTACAAAATGACTTGCCAGTATTATTAGAAGACATGCCCATTAGTGATCCACAAAACATATGGTTCCAAAATGATGGCTGCCCAGCTCACTATGCCCGTCCTGTGCGAGAATACTTAAACCAAGAGTATCCAGGGCGTTGGATAGGGCGACTTGGTCCTATTTTATGGCCACCCCGTTCACCCGATCTAAACCCCCTGGACTTCTTCTATTGGGGTTGTCTCAAAGACAGAGTCTACTCGAAACCCATTGCAACACTGAACGACCTTCGCCAAAAAATCACTCAGGCTGCGGATCATATCAATAGTAGAAGATATGCACGACGAATAAAACGATCTTTTTTAAGGCGATGTCATGCTTGTATTAATGCCGGTGGTAAACAGTTCGAACATTTATTATAATATTATTAATAATGCAATAAATTTACATTTATTGACACCATTTGTTTCATTCATTCAACATTTTCCAACAACAAAAATCTATTTTGGGCACATAGTAGAAGTGATTACTATTAACAACAACTTATGGAATTTGGTTCTTGATTAGAAAAAGTGTCATTATTTTTTTTTTGTGGCTAGTTTTCCTAAAGTATTATACCATTTTAAAATCTAGGTTAGTTGCGCTAATTTTTAAAAAAACTTGCCATAGTAGTGCCCATATTTTTTTTTTACACTACGATGACTTAAAGTGTACTGAACGTTAAAATCTTTCAAAATGTTAGGGAAATAATTTTTTTTGGTTGTTTTTTTGTATAAAACTACGAAAATTCTGTAATTTTCAAAGATTATGGTGAATAGTAGTACTACTTAGGTTGCCGATACAAACAAAAAAACTGAAAAATTTGAAAAATTGTGGTCATGGTAGTTAAAAGTGTCATAAGGGGTATACATTTTCGAAGAATTTCCATTTTTTTTAAGTAATTTAAAAAAAAGTAGAGGTATTTTTTTTTTCTTTTTTTTTCTCGAGTAGTCATTAGTAGGTCCATCCTCTGGTGCCGGCTTATCGTTGAATTTTGGGACATGTTGTATATCTGGCTAGCCTTTTTCCAACTATGTTGGAGTCGACTTCCAGTCGAACCGGATGCAGCTGAATACCAATATTTTACATGGAGCGACTGCTTACCTGAGCTCCATAACCCAGTCAGTAACTGGGTAATACGATGCTCCTTGGTAAGGCTGGCTGACAGACCTTCAGGCTGCTGACTACCCGTTACGACTGTCAAATATCCACGAATGACAGCTGGGACGACCACCTCAACGTGCTTTCCGAGGCACGGAGGAGTCTTGATATGTAGTCTGTGGATGGGCACCCATCCACAGACCAACCCTGGCTAACGTTGCTTGACATGACGGATCGATCCGTGTTTAGTTCATTTTTATTTTTAATAAAAAACTTTAAACTAATATGTATTAACAACTTGTAATAATTATCAGACTGGTTGTTCCAGAGATTACCACATCCAAACAAACAAACTGTTCAGATTTATTACATTGGTATAGATAAAACTAAAATGACATCTGTAATTTCAATTAGTTAAAACTCATTTGGATTCATTATTTATAAAATAGTTGTCCTGACTAAACATAAGGTAAAGGAGTAAACTCGGCCGCGCATTGTAGGCTTTACTACTCTGTGATAAGGCTTAAATTTTCCTAAATTAAAGATTTGACCAACTTGTTAGGTGATGGTATATTGGTGGAATATTTTTGGTTTACTCCGTATAATATCAGCTATTATTTACCAGTAAAAGTTTCATTAAAATCAAACCAGCCGTTTCACACGTTACGCGAAACAAACAGACAGACAAAAATATAGAGTTGATTTTTTGTGCCGTACAAATATTAGTAGGTACCTACCGCATATACTACTCTGTCAAGAAAGTACCGGGAAAAGATCAATAATACACAAAATGTGTGTCAAATTCATTCAAATTTATTTTATCACCTTCAAAGTATGCTCCTTTAGAAACGATACACTTGCGCCAACGAATAATCCATTCATCAAAACATTTTTTAAACGCTGCTTCCGGAATTGAGTTCAGTTCTCGCCGCGAATTCTCCTTTATGTCTTCTATCGATTGAAAACGGGTGCCACGAAGTAGTAATTTGAGTTTAGGAAAAAGAAAAAAGTCAGCAGGAGCCATATCTGGTGACTATGGTGGTTGCTGGATAGTATTTGTTGAGTGTTTGGTCAAAAATTCGTTCACAATGATAGCCTTGTGCGAAGGCGCATTGTCGTGGTGCAAAATCCAAGAATTTTCTTTCCACAAATCTGGCCTTTTTCGTCGAACTTGCTCTCTTAAACGCCGCATAACGCTCAAATAATATTCTTTATTTACCGTTAGACCTTCCGGTAAGAATACAGAGTGCACAACACCGCGATAGTCAAAGAAAACAGTCAACATGACTTTGACTTTTGATCGACTTTGGCGTGGTTTTTTCGGTTTCGGTTCAGTTGGAAGGCGCCACTCCGAAGCTTGTTGACTAGTATGCATGTCAAACTCGTAAACCCACGTCTCGTCACCAGTAACAATGCGTTTCATGAATGTTGGGTCCGAACTGACTCGTTCTAGCATGTCCTCAGCGACTTCCATGCGATTGAGTTTTTGGAGAAAATTCAGATCTTTTGGGACTAGCCGAGCAGCAACATGTTTCATACCCAAATGATTAGTTAAAATGGTACGGATCGACTCGTGAGATACAGAAAGTTCGGCGGCTATCTCTCTCAGAGTTGAATGGGGATTTTCAGTCACTATTTTCTTCACTTTTGCGATGTTAACTTCAGTTGCAGACGTTGACGGCGTACCAGAGCGAGGCAAATCTTCCATCACATCTCGACCGCTTTTGAACGCTTTGAACCACTCATAAGCACGAGTTTTTGATAAAGTCGATTCACCGTAAGCCTTCTGTAACATTTTCAGTGACTCCGAACACGAAATTCCATTGGCGATGCAAAATTTAAGACAAACTCTTTATTCGATATTTTTGTCCATTATGAAATTCGCAATACACACTATATATGATATTACTAAAACCAGCACTGTATTTAATATAAATAACAGATGCAACTCAAACTCCGCCCCAAAATGGAAAACAGTTTTGCCAATCTAACAACTACAAAAAAACAAAAATTCGAATTTGGAACCATAAACAAATCATCCATTCCCGATACTTTTTTGACTGAATGTACTTTCAATTCATTTAGACAAAAGCTGTTATTTTGTCATTACACAGAAACACTTCAATTTGATATGTATAGATAATACACTAGACGAGCACAAAGGACTTTAAGAGGATAATATAGAGCAACTGCTGTACCATTATTTAATTATTCTCAGTAGTTAGAGCTACTGACGACATTCTCAAACTACTTGTTCCACATTTAGAGCACACGCCTCTACTCTCCGAAGGGTAAGGCTGAGGGATACCTATAGTGTATTTCTTTTACAGTGTCCAATTTGGTAAACAAACACGGGACGAAAATTCTGATTTTTCGTATCAATCAAACACTTTGAGTTAAGCATAAACGTCTAGAACTTTGAATAATACATATAAGACATGAATTATTTAAAAAAAATGCTTCACAGACACATACATTACCTAGAAATCTTAATATTAGTCGCGACATTTGTTTACCAAATGAGACAACTAAAGAAAAATACACTATATAGTACAACACCAATAATACCCACACTTTGCCAGTGATGTTTTAGACACATCTAATAGGCGACGAGCCTATTGCCACCAACCGGGCACGAATCTTAACTCCAAGCTGTTACTGAGATATTCCAGATAAAAAAATCTAAGAACACATTACCCGACCTGCAAATCGAACCCAGGACTTCTAGGCCAATGAGGCAGTCATGATAAATTCAAATTGAAATTGAAAATATTTTACTTTATAGTACCTAAGCAGGTTTACAGGCTCAGGCAGTCAATAATTGAGATGACATGAGTAGCTTCGTCGTCGTCTTCGTGTGGTTAGTGACTAACCTGGTGTCAGACTTTTTATGCTGCCCACGGGCCTCTGACTTAACTTCACATGCTGTTGAGAAATATCTCTCAGGCTCAAATATTTCCCCACAATGTTTTCCTTCACCGATTATTAAGCACGTGATACAATACGGAAATGAATCCGAAAAATCAGTGGTGTAAAACTTGGGTTCGAACTCGAGACCTATGACTTGGCAGTCTGACGGTCCACCACTAGCTATCACTGCTTTTTTGATGAGTATCTTAAAATATGTATTTCCTACAGATATATTACAAAGTATTAATTACCAGTGATCCCCAAAGACGTAGCGTTGTAGCATCCTCATAAATCGATACAAACGCAATAGGCACCCACTTATTACCTTTCGATTTCCGCAACCTACTTTTGCAATAATCAGAATGATTTATTCCTTTCCTTGCCTTTAGCCATTAAGATTTAGTACAAAAAGCTGCTATTGTTAGAATTCGCGAGCATGAAAAGTTACGTCCCAAAAACTTTGTAAGCAACAAACGTTTTCACAGAAATAATAGCCCTTTAGAAATATGGTGCAATAAAAACATTTACCTATATCGAGAAAAACATTCGTTGTGCCAGCCCAGTGCCAGGTGGATTTAGGACCTGTGTTGTAAATGTCGTGTCAGACAACCGTATCGTTATATCGACACTGAAATCATCGATATCGATTAAACTTTTGTTGTTCACTACACTACATTAAGAATGAACGAAAATGTTCCTAATTTAGGGAGAATACCTAACTTAAAACTTACTAAATGATGGCAAGGTCATTCACCAGTGAAGGTATCAAATAATATCATAGTGCAACTGCCTCGATGGTCGCAAACGTCACTGAACAGTAAGAGATCCTGGGTTTGATTCCCGGGTCGGGCAAAGTATTGTTGAGTTTTTCCATCTGAAAGTTTTCCGAAGCAGCTTGGAGTCTGGATTTGTGTTCGGTTGATGGCAATAGGCTCGCCCTCTATTACATGGAACTTAAACATAACAGGTCAATTTTACACCGAGCTCCTACGTAACACTTCGGTCAATACAAGAGTGATGTCAAGTGACTATATCATCCACCTGCCCTTATCCCAATTTAATTGCGATCGGCGGCGCGATATAGTCTTTTCCTTCCATACTCTATTAATCGTCATCTTGATTGTCACACCCTTTCTGGCCAAATCATCTTTCATACAGTCCATACGTTAGAGAACATGCTACTAAACCTCGAGTGTTTGCAATTCGTGCACTTCAAAAGGTTCTGTCCAGCTCTCAGTTTATGGACTTGTAATCCATCCCATGCCCTGGTATCGTACTACCACTTGACCCCAACTTTACCTCGCTCTCTACGCTCAGAACACAACAAAGGACGTAACAAACTATACCCTACACTACAAAGTCTTCACATCATAAAGAATGATGGATGTTAGCGTCAAATTCAATATTTTTAAACCAATTTCACGTTCATATTTCACCTTTGGACGTGGGATGCATACTATATAATTTATTTTACCTTATTTTTAGCTCCCATGCAGACGGTGAAGGCTTACAAAGGCGCCATACAAAGCACCAACCATTCTCCGGTTCAACCTGACGATAAAAATCCTGATGTGGTGCCTCTTGGTAAAGGTAATATAGGTAGATCGATTTTTATTTATCACAGAATGTTTTGTTCCCTTTGTTATTATTATTATTGTTATTTGTACAGTGCAAGTCTTCGCTTTATGCTTGGCGTGTTACTAAACAAATATACACAGTCACTGTTCTGAAATATGTTTGTTCATTTTATCGTTCCATCGATGTTTACTTTTAAGTGAATACAGCTACGATACATATAAAGGAAAAGTTTTAATGTGATTTTTAAGTTAAGATTGATCGCTGACCACTTCATAAATTATTTCTTTTCTTATTTCTTCTTGTAATGTTACTTACTTATTTACATTTTAAACTTTGGTATTTTGGATTGATCAATCTTTTTGTTTTTTTTTTCGCTAGATTTCAATAGTGCGCGGGATGTAGAGCGGCCTCCGGAGCCACCTCCTTATGGAGCAGTTATGTCTCCTCCTGTGGGGTCTTCAAGGAGTTCTAACAGTCTCCATCATCACGACGTGAGGCCTGTCACACCGCACACACCGATCACTCCTGCTTCTGATGGCCATGTAAGTTATAATGATGGAAAGATGAGTGAGTAAAAGATCTTGAAAGATTGAAAAGTTTTTAAGATTGTTTTGATAAAGTGTTTTTATGGGATAGAATGTTTGGAAAATTATTCACTTATTTTTATTAAATTGGTTTTAGTAGTTTATTATCGTATACTATTAAGGCTCACTTGCACCACCCCTGGTGAATTAGCAGTAGGCTATAGAATGCCACCTGCTACGATTCTTTCATTCTCCTTTTGATTCGTTTGCCTACATACATTTAAAAGGCAACCACCACCACTTCACACTGAGAAAGAGATGGACTTATACGTCTTGTATAGCTCTGTCTTATTCTCACACTGAAGTAATATAAATTAAATATTACTGCTGAGACGTTGTGGTTAAGTCACTGGTCACTTAATACGTTTAACGTTAATCGAATTTAAAACAACGTTCTGTCTTTGTCATTTTGAAACGGTTAACAGACACAAAATGAAATATATTACTTTTAATAAACGATTTCAGTAGCGTGCGGTGCAAGCGAGCCTTAAAGTATTGCATTCATTATATTTTGAAATAGGTCCATGAAAACATTTGCTATCTGAGGATGGATATATTCCTGAAACAGATTTGCGTGTAGTCGAATTGCAAGGCTTATGTGATTTAACTAGTCGAATCGGATATCAAACACTCAGGAATATATTGTGTTCAGCGATGAAGTTAATAAATGTTTGAGTAAAGGCTCACCTACGCAAATTGTAGCAACTAATACAAAATTTCACTCAAGTTTACAGAAAGAGCATTAACTTTATTTAATTTAATAAAAGTCCTCTTAGCTATTTTTGATCCTACTTAGTAATGAGTGTGTAATGGAAGTTCAGAACCCTAATTAGTAGAAAGTTTTTTGAGGTATAAAATATTAAATGGATATAATTTTCTGTTGATCCTGCAAAAAGGTTGGAAATAAAGATTGTTGTATCTGCGATATTAGGATTTGTTATTCGATTACTTACTTTTTGTGAGGGTAGTTTTTCATAAACGTCATCGATGGCTTAAGATGCCAGCGTCTTGTCGTATGACCCGTCAAGATGCTTTCCATGGAAATATTATGTAGGTACATAGGTCAGCACATCAAGTTACCGCAATCTGTCAAATTTCTTTGAAAGTATTTCAACTGATTGCAAAGACATAAGGTTCATTTTTAATTGAGAAAATTTGACAGTTAGGGATAGCTTGATGTGCCGGCGTCTGTACACTAAAGATGAAAGTTCTCTTTGAAACTTAAATTACATTTAAAAATTAAAAAATCTTTTATAGTTAACACTGACGCTTGATGTCACATGACGTCAGATGTCAGATGTGACATCTATGATGTATGATGACGTTTAAGGAAGAAATCACCGAAATTCTCGTATTTTAAGCTTATATTTTTATTTTTCCTTTTAACCCAGAGCATCGGAACCCTGGCGGAAGACCGTCGAAGCGTGACTAGTGGCACATTTTCTAGGCGAAGAGAAGTGGTCACGACTAGAACACCACTACTAGCGAATGCGAGAGAAAGTTGTGTCTAGTCTGAAATTACTATTTAGTAATAATTTGAGCCAAAGGGATCATGTTACATGTTTATTTTCTAGAATATTTTTTTACTATCTAGGATTAGGTCTGTGATACGGCTTAAAGTGTGTTTTGGGTATGTGGTGGGTTGTTTATTCAATTTTTGTTTTATGATTTTTGTGTGACAAAAATGTTTGGTTAGGAAACTTTTTACTTTGAATCATTTTACTAATTCATGGTGTTTTTCAAGAGATTTTAGTGAGAACTTTCTTGTTTTTTTTCGTAATTTTACTATATCGTTTCAAGACTTTTTCTCAAAGATATAACGATCGATATTTTTGTATATATACATCGAAGTAAATTGTGAAAGACTGTTAAAACATAATCCCTTTGACGCAAACACGAATGTAATGTATTAGGTAAAATGTTTGTGTTATAGTCAATATTCACTTTCAAAAAGAGATATATCAATTAAGTAAATATAATTGTAATTAATGTTCCGGAAATTGGCACTATTCTGTAACAGACTATACATAATAATGATCTGATGGTATACATTATAAATAATGTACATATACATAACTCGGGATATGTTTTATTCCTCCGAAATAAGTACTTTAACTACGTAGTAACAAGGTTCATTTTGAACAGAAAGCTCATCTTAACACTAATATTAACGTAATTTGGAAAACGAAATTTGTAACAGCTTAGGGTACCTAATTTACAAACAGCCATGTAGGTAAAGAGTATTGAATTTCCATGGTAAAATATGAGGAGGGGCTGGTGGCTAAGTAATTACAGCTGCATTGGTCGATCGATCGACTAGGCTACGCTTGCCGCGGATCTTTACATACCAAAACCACTCCGTAGCTCGGAAAGCACGTTAAGCCGCTGGTCCTTGCTATCATTTGTAGATCTTTGACAGTTGTGATGAGTCGTCAGAACCCCAAAGTCTGACAACCAGTTAAGACTGGTTATCGTGGACCCAAGGGATTACCCAGTAACTGGCTTGTGCCTCCAAGTAAAATACTGGTATTCGTGATTATAAAAATGTATTATTATATTTTTACATGCACGTGTTTTTGTGTTAAAACCTATTTTTCTTTCTTTGTCCAAAGTCGTTGTAGGAATACAAATGGCTTTGAAAGCGATCCCTCTGAACATTATATTTCTATCTCTGAACATATCATCCTACGTATTAATCTGCATCATTCATTTAAATTGTCTTTGAATTTCCAAAACATTGGCGTCAACTAAAGTTAGAATTAGCTTTACAACGAACAGAGATCTATAAATAGATCATGTTTGAAGAATCGTCTGTGAATTGAATTTATTTTAACATCCTTCTTGTTGTGTAACGCCCACGCGAAAAAATATGAGATTATCTTTTGGGTACGTAGTTACATAATTAGGTAGTGGGAGGCATGTAGGATGATAGGATAAAAAGCTATTCAATTGATGAGGTTAAAGGCCTTAAAGGCCTAATTCACAACATCACGCCTTGAGTCGCCAAAGGGTAGGGCAGTGGTGTACCAAATGTGTGTGTGTGGTGTGTGTGTGTGTGTGACTCACCGTCCGATCAGCACCAGGCCCGTGCCGGACGGCGCGTATATGTTCCACGCGCGCCTCAAAGAGATGTCAGCATATGAAGGGGCCCCTCAGGGCTACATATTCTATTCATATTCATTTGTTTCTTTTTTTGCATATACATATTATGTGGTCACCATATTGTATATGTCTGAAATCGCCAATCTGTCTTGAGCAAGCATAGTAATAGATGCTCGTGCTTTCTTTGTATTAGAAGAGGCCGTCACCCAGCAGTTGGATAATAATTAGCTGGTATTTCAGCATGTTTCCCACAACATTTTCTTGTAACACAAAAACAAGAAAATTAATCTTAAAAGAGTGTCCATTGAGTTTTTTGCCTGTTCTTCTCCATAGGTACCTACTGCTTTGGACCCCTTGATAATTAAAAAGTGCCTGTAATTTATTTGAAATTTATTCGTTGCGTTTGAGTTCATGCAACAATTATTCCCAACTTTGTTTCCCAATCTATACGTGGCTTAGGTAACAAAGAAGAACGAATCCATAGCTGACAGCAAATTTAAACTGTCGCGATGTTTTAGCCTCTAAAATGTTAGGCAGATGTGCCAACTGTATTAAAGCGAATCTCGCTCGACGATAGATTTGCTTTCTCGAAGCGGGAAAGCAAATCTATCGTCATTAATTTATTGGGCACGGTCCAGAACCCGCTCATAATTTTTCGAGAAGAATTCGATCACAGACTATGTGATATTAGAATTGAAGGTGGCTTGTGAGCACACCCTTGCATAATTATATTGTCACTATAAAAACTAGACATCGATTAGGCTGCTTATTCGCTAATGGGAAATAGAATGAAAAAACCAAAACTGTAATAGTTTTCACTCTCTTTTATTGCATCAATACTGAACCGCATTTACTCTTAGCCAACGTACTAATTTCAGCTATAAACTTAACGGGATCAGCTGCGTGCTATCTAAACTGCGTTCAAGTGCTATCGCGGTTTGCACTAAGTACATGACAGAGAATAAAATATTATTATTAAAATTAATACAATTGTAACCATCTTACCTATATCTCCTTCAATTATAGATAAAAGTGAAAAATGAATACCAAATGCCTTTTTTTCATAAATTGGAAACGACACCCTAAAGGTTTTAAATAATTAATTTTTAAATTATAAATAACCAAAAAAATATAATAACAAAAGAGTTATTTACGAAGGAATAAAACATATCACATGTGGCTAAGCATATTATTATAAGAAAACTCTAT
The DNA here is from genome assembly GCA_951799385.1 of Hyppa rectilinea. Lineage (NCBI taxonomy): Eukaryota > Metazoa > Arthropoda > Insecta > Lepidoptera > Noctuidae > Hyppa > Hyppa rectilinea. The sequence goes on along the minus strand of OX637307.1, from coordinate 1,495,214 downwards.
ATACCTACATAGTACATGTGTTCATTATTTCTGTTTTCCCTAAAACTAAGTGTCCTTCTTAAAATATGAGTAGTTTCAATTTTATTTTATTTTACGGACATTCGCCTAAATGTTCTATACAGTCCTTAAATTGTTTTGTTGTAGACAGATATTAGAATATATATATAATTACTATTATAAGTATAAAACTAGATTTGTTTTTAGGAAATAATTGTTATTTTATAAATAAAAAAGAGAATTCTTATTAAACATTTACTTCTGTGATTTAAAAATGACTGTTTACTTAATACTTTTTTGTTATAAGTATAATTTATAAATATTGTCTTTTTATAAATGGAAGATATCGTACATTGAAAGTTTCAAATTGTAAATATATGTATACTTTCTGAAACTAGCTCTATAATGTTGTTGTTAAAATATCATTATATATAAAGTTTAGTATTGGTGAAAAGGTAATTGTTTACGAACATTAGGTTTGTATTTATTTTTATCGAACACGCTGTTAATGGATTTAAAATAGTTTGAATGGAAAGTAGACAATAAATTTAAAACACGTTACTGTTATGTTTTGTAAAAGCTTTTAGTTGAACCGGGCTTTCATCGATAGATTTCGAGGAAATAACACAGGTACTCGACAATTCATTCGATATGTTTCGTAAATTCTAGATTTAAAATAAAACAAAAGCACTTCGTAAAAAACTTTTGTTCTTTTTTCAAAAAGTTTAACGCTTTTTGTCAATTGGCATTTATGTACTTTGCACTGAACAACATTCAAAGGAGAAACCCAAACTCCATAGAAACTTGGGCCTGGCGTTACAGAGCTGAAATCTTGCCATAAATTAGAGCACCTAGGAAGATTTCACGAGCCCAATTTTCACGTCTCTCAGGAATGGCCAAATTGGTATAATCAGACAATGTTTACATGTTAGGTTATTTTTTTTATTTTTTAACTGCCCTAAACTAGGAATTCCTCCTGGGTCGTGGGTGTGTTTACAAACATTTAAACTCACATACACAACCACCCAGACCCGGAACAACTACATGTAGTCAATACAAATATTTGTTCCGTGCGGGAATCAAACCCGCTACATTCTACAAGATACGAAAAGCGAATGACACTAATTTTATTATAACGATGACAATTGACAGACGTTGACATTGACATTTGCCGTTTACTAGTGCATTCCATGTTCAATCCGCGTTGCAATCGATGTTTTCGATTATTTATTTCCTTTAAAGATTTTTTAATCGTGCTTACGTTAAAAAATTATTATATTCCTGATTTTTTTTATTTTACAATGATTTCAATATCTAAAAAGCAATTATACTAAAATAGTGAAGTATTGTTCAATTATAATTTGTAATTATCGATATCCGCTAAATCGATTACATTCTTAGGGTACGCTCTATTGTTTAATGCCAGTGTTTGCAAAGTAAGTGACGTATAATGAAATGAAAACAAAAAATAGAAATGTACTTTTTTTTACACTTGGCCATTGTAATTGAGGCTAAGATTTAAATGGGTTAATAAGGCAGAATAGTAGATTTTTTTGGTACATATTTGACTCGTGTAACGGCTAGGCCCAGAAATGGGTTTCTCCTTTAAGAGGTAAAAACCTAGATTTGCTAACAATAAAGTAAATGCCAGAATCACATAAGTTCAAGAAAGTATACTCCAAGTAAATATACCCTTAGCTTATGGGCTGTTCGACCTTCTTAAGGATCTTAACCATATTTCCTTGCGGAAGTTATTCTGCCTGTGTAAATGTCACTGGCACTCATGATACAGAATGGTAATATGATGGGACACGTGAAGAATAAAATATTTTCTTGTGTCAATGTGACCAGTCACAGTTTACTCTTCACAATGTATTTATTAATGGGATAAACGCAAGAGAATGATAACAATAAATGATGATGATTTTATTTAAAACATTATTAATTTTATTTTAATATTTATAAAGTCTTCGAAACTATGTCAGCCGTTACTACATCTCCCGGAGATACAAAACAATAGAAAAAGTAATTAGTCGCAGTTGAAGGTTTGTTATTACAACCTTAGCAAAGATGGTAATTGCACTCAAGTTTTTTTTTTTTCGTATTTTGTACTTAAATATTTTAAAAGAGATTTCGAGAGGACATTTAATTGATAAATCGTCGAATTTATATATATTTTAAATAACTTCTAAGACGTTTCTTTTCAAAAACTGAGAATGTTTTTTTTAATATTAAAAAAAAGTCTTATGATTAAAATGTACCTATCAGTGCTAAAAATATTATTTTCTCTTGAATTGATAATTGTTTGGATTATTACGCAAATTATGACGAAATTTAAAATCTTTTCCTTGAAGTGTGTATAAATCACAACTTGAAAGTAGCTTATAAGTAAGTAATTATAATTGACTTTGAATTTCTATAAATAAATTAAATAAAAAATGAATACACTGTGATGCTATAAAATTTATAACTCTCTAAATTATGAATTACATTCATAATATTTATATAAGTGTAAATAATAATATTAATATAAAGGTGTTGTCGGTTCTAGGGTATTATGAAAATGACCCTAGTGAAATACTTCAGAAATTTTGTGTATTGTAAATAGTATTAACATATAATATGTGAAGGAATATTATAATTAAAAACAATTGAATGTTAATCAAATCCGCTAGTTTATTTGCGATATTATTCTTTTGTAAAGTTGAAAGGTCATTTCTACTTTGAAATTACTTATTGTTATTTGTTTTATAATTGATAATATTTTATCTAATAAGTTGAATATTATGCAATCAGAGACAAAAATCAATAAAATAATATTATTGTGTTTGAATAAATATTAGACACAAGTAAAGTTTTCTGAAAAAACACAACTATTTTTAAATAAAACAAAACGAATTTTTAAGCTAGTTGGTCCTCTAAAGTATCAAACTTGTTTTACATAATTAATTTTATTATATTTTTGTCTCTGTTTGTTACAATATTAAATTTATTTACTAAAAATTTGTTAACATATCAAAATGTTTCTATAATAGTAGAATTATAGAAAATATTTTAATAGTCTGCAATACTTGAAAACTCATTTATATTAGATCGTAGATAGGCATCTTCTAAATACAAAAAACTGTAAATTACATATTTGAAAAAAATATAAATTCGTAGGTTCCATTTAAAATAATTTTAAACATGATAACTTTATACTCACAGGAACAATGAGAATTTTAAACAATTTAAAATCATTTTACATTTAACAGGAAGTAAAATCTGCAAGCATATTAAAAATTGTAATAGCTTTTTCGTTTCCTGTCATCATAATGTGGTTACAAGCTACATCACTAACAGGTCGACAGTAAAAAGTGCATTTTACGTATACAAAAGGAGGAGCCACGCTGAAATACTTTTGTTGAAATGTATCTGTGAAATAAAATTTACGGCTTATTCCCCACGTTAAATTAACACAAAAATATTGTGGACTATTAAAACGACATGTTATATAAATGTGTTATTACAAAGTATAAGTATATTAATCTCTTCATAAGTATGTTTGGTGGTATATTTCTCTACAAAATAGTTAAGTTTGTATAAAAGCATTTAATTTTGGTGATTTTTCAAAGACTTCTTGACATATCGTAATTATTAAGATATGTGTATACTTCTTGGAATAAATTTGCTTATCGGCAAATCATTTATTTTTGTTTTAATTTACCACCTCACCTGTTTCAGGAACATTGAATTGATAATTTTCATAACACGATTAGCCAGACCGTTGTTTTTTGCAGCTTTTAAACTCTGCTGCTAAAACTCTTAAAATAAATGACACCCTTTGAAGTGTGACGTCATTGTTTGCTTTCACAGCCTTTTCAAAGCCCTTTGAGCTTCATATTGCATACACACAAACACGCACACTCACATGGTATGCACCCAACGTCCTTGGAGGGTGACAAATGCGATGGGATGTGATGCGACACCATAGCACAAACTTTCTATTCCTAACAAATAATCGCATTTTAAATCATGCGAAGAAGTTAATTCATTTATGACTTAAACACTGAGCCAAGCTGTGACACTGACTTGATTAATGGTATTTTGTTCTCTACCGATCTAGAGAGCTCTCAGTAGTGTATCAGACTATAAGTTACGTGTCGGCCACTAGAAGCGATCACCGATGCTTGGGTCCACAATGCTAGAGGTATCCCCAGCCATCTTTTTATTCCAAGCGGTGAAGTCAAACACAGCCAACATCACTAAACAGTTTCCTGCAATACATTTAACCTAAGAACAACTTCCAAGCAATATCTCAGGAACATAAATAGCTCAGTTGCTCTGCCGTACGGCGCGTATATGTTCCACGCGCGCCTCAAAGAGATGTCAGCATATGAAGGGGCCCCTCAGGGCCAAGCCTGCCGGGTAAGCGGGATTGTCCGAAAGGGTTACCGCTACCCCGGAACATAAAGGGCTACGGAAGGAACATGGATGGGTTTTAGTCAGTAAGAGTCTGACACTCCCTTCCGCTCCACCCAGAGCGGGAGCAGTAATTGGATGATTTCCCAGCCTTAAAAAAAAAAAAAAAAAAAAAAGCCGGTCAACTGAGGTCGTTTAGTGGATCGTTTGATTTGTTCGAAGCTGTCAAGTGCGGTTAGGACGGACTGCAAGCCGGCACTTCGGCACTCCGGCACTCCGGCACACTACGGCACTCTGGCAGTTATGCACTCGACGACAACGCTTCAAGCCGTCCAATTAATCTTGCTTTAAATGACTCATTGGCTACGAATGTACTACTGTATCTGGGTAAGTGTCGGTTGTGTACTAAGCCAGATCTGTTTGTCTTCTGAGAAGGTCAACTGAAGGTACATATAGTTAGATAATCTATACAAATACACATAATTAAAATGGAAGTGTCAGTTTTTTATGTAAAAAAAAATTGGTTGTCTGTCTGTCTGTTTGTTCCGGCTAATCTCTAAAACGACGAAACCGAATTTGACGGGACTTTCACAGGCAGATAGCTTATGTTATAGGAAGTAACTTAGACTACTTTGATTTTAGAAAAATAAAAAGAATTGGAGCTTACGTGAGGAAAGCCGCGGGCAGCAGACAGTATAACATAAATTCCACTTAAAAAATATTATCTATCGAGATTGACTATTCTGATCTCCTGAACAGATGCAATGTCCCCAGAGAACAGTTATATTTAATACGTTTATCTCCATGTTTTCTTCCATTTCTTACTGCAGATAAAGCTCATACATGGTGCGAGTGACTAAGGACTTTAATATTCTTTGAAATAAGTTCTCATTTGACTCATTTACCATTCAAAATATACCTATAAATAAATAAAATCGTTCAAATAAAGAAATTGGATCGACACGGAGCAATTGACACTTGACTATGGTCCCAAGTGTTCTCTCTACCGTTTGTTCATACCCAGTCACATTCTTAAATTTATTATAATTTGCAACAGCTTTTGCAACAACTAACTATTCTCATGCATTCCCAAAATTCACTGCTCACTCCTTACAATATCCTATCTCTCCACACCTGTCTAGTTAAATCTTCTTAATTATGGTAAAGCTTAATTATTACTTAAAATAAAAAAATACAGAAATTGAAGAAAACCCTACGTCATAAACAGCTTATTTTTACAACAACTCATTTGCTTCCGAACATAATGCACAAAAAATGGGAAACAAAAACAAAATAAAAACTAATCATTCAAACAAAATGTCTAAACACGGCACACATAGACAAAAGACACTCCCCGAGCACTCATAAACACGCAACTCCGTAGAAGTTCTTTGAGTGGCAATAAAATAAATTCTCCTAAACAAGGTCATCGCTAAACGGCAGATATATCAGACGCATGGCGTAATTGTAGGCTATTGAAGAAATCCACGAAAAGGTAGCGGATAATGAGAAATTATTGGTTCCGTCATTATTGGCGACATTTACATGGAAATATATCGTCTGAAGACCTTTACATTACAGACTCTGGTCTGGTTTCGAGATCAGTATCAGTATCTATATATATAAAAGAAAGACGGGTTTGTTCCCTTCGTTATAACTCGAGATCTGCTGGACCAATTTTCATGGTTTTTGTTTCGTTGGATTTGTCTCCGCCCTGAATAGCAGAATACATTTTTTTTTTTTTTTTTAGGTAGGTAGGTTAGGGTAGTTAGGTAGGTAGGGTAGGTAGGTTGGGTAAGTAGGTAGGTAGGGTAGGTAGGTAGGGTAGGGTAGGGTTGGGTAGGTAGGTAGGGTAGGGTTGGGTAGGTAGGTAGGAAGGGTAGGTAGGGTGGGTAGGTAGGGTAGGTAGGTAGGGTAGGTAGGTAGGTAGGTAGGGTAGGTAGGTTAGGTAGGTAGGGTAGGTAGGTAGGGTAGGTAGGTTGGGTAGGTAGGTAGGTTGGGTAGGTAGGTAGGTAGGGTAGGTAGGTAGTGTGGGTAGGTAGGGTAGGTAGCTAGGTAGGTAGGGTAGGTAGGCAGGTAGGTAGGTAGGTAGAGTAGGTATCACAGTTAAGACAGGACAACGTCTGTCGGGTCAGCTAGTAAATAGATATTTTTGAACGCCAAAGCTACAAATTTATTTCTTCATGTTATAATGAATTTCCCAATATCCCTGGCGTCTTTTAATTTGTTTCATGTCATAAAATACGTACGAAAGCTTAAACTTTTAAGATAATATCTATATAAACACTCACAAATGTAATGATTTAATTGTTTATTTCGTGTTATAGTGTTCTTGCCATTTTCACATATTTGTGTCGTTGGCGTACAGGGCATGCGCTTGCTTGACACGTATATGTGACAATGGCGTTAAAAAGGTTAACCAAACAGTATCGCTAGTTCTCCGAGTTTGGTCCCCTTATTGGGTGGTGTTCCTGGGTTTTCTGTTAAAAAAGACTCCATAGACCAGCCCAGAGTCTGGGGCCTGATGTCCGGTAATAGGATTGATTCCTTTTATATGGATCTCATATCTAGTAAATTGTAGATATACTATAGACTTGTGTGCAGCGCTTTCACGAATGTAGGCATGATGACGTTAGACGTCATCTAAAAAAGGAGTCGAAGAGGAGGATATGCCCATATTACAGAAACTCACTCAATACTCAAGCATTGCTTGAGTCTCGATTACCGCCACTTGATTGGTTAATACTAGTTTTAAGTAATGCTTGGGTCTTGAGTGAGGTTCTGTAATACGGGCCTAAGACCTGTAATGTGTAATTTTATTTATTTATTTAAAAGTACATGCACAACATTACAGGACAACTCCCAAGGCGTTGTACAGTATAAAATAGAGAGAAAAAAAAATACATTTTACAAACATCTTGTTTGAAAATAAAAAAGAGAATAAAAACAAAACGTAAACAAAGCTGAATAAAATTAACAAAATACAAACAAGAAAGTGATAAATTTATCTTTCGTCCATCTTCTCACAAAACCTTAAACATTCACGACATACATCTATCCATCTTCCAGCAAACAAGTCACACTCCGGTGTTGATGTCAGGAGAGCATTAAGCATGGAAAGCGCCCGAACGAGAGGTGAATTAGCTCGTGAGACTGTGCGTGCTGACGGTACGGCTAGTAGCCGGTGAGTTCGCAGCCTGAGTTGTTGTTTAGGCACAACAGGAACAAAAAGTCTTACTAACTGCTCCACCAGTTCCTGGCAGTCGGACTCACCCCGCATTATACGGCAAGCACAGATAAGCAGAAAGTACTTACGTCTTACTTCGAGAGAGTTGAAATTTAGTACACCGAGTAAAAATTTAGTAGGATACAGGAAGGGGTAGTAACCGAAGAGTTTTTTATAAAGAAATCGAAGGAAAGCCTTTTGAACTTTTTCAAGAAGTAAAGCGTAAGTACTCTCATAAGGGCTCCAAATATTTGCAGCTGATTCCAGCTTGCTCCTGACTAAGGCCATGTAGACTAGTTTAATAGCTAGGGGATTATTAAACTCGCGCATATTTCGGATAACGAACCCTAGTCTCCGAAACGATTCAGCAGCAAGCGACCTCGTGTGATCATGAAAAGTTAATCTCGCGTCAAATAGTACTCCGAGATCTTTAACAGAATTAACACGGGCTATCGGTTCCTTGCCTAGGAAATATTGTACATGCCTAGGATTATGTGTACGACTAAAAGATAAAACACTGCATTTAGCGATGTTGAAGAGTAATTTGTTGTCTATGCTCCATTGATAGACAGAGTTAATGTCCTCCTGCAAACTTGTTGAATCAGCTTCATTTTGGACGCTATATATTAATTTACAGTCATCAGCATAAAGCAGACATTTTGCATGTTTGAGAACCTTTTCGAGATCATTAACCATGATCCCAAATAGTGGAGGTCCCAAAATCGAGCCCTGACTTACTCCAGACCGAGTGTGGTAAGGTGCAGACTCAAAACAACCGTATCGGACATATTGCTGACGATCCCGTAAGTAATCTGCGAAAAGCTTTAGCAATTTCGGGGAAAAGCCTATGTGGTTAAGTTTCATGAGCAATACGTCGTTATCAACACGATCAAACGCTTTTTTAAAGTCGAAGTAAAGAACATCAACCTGTGCGCCTTTGTCCAAGTGTTGCAATACAATGTTCACCAGTGTAAGAAGGTTCGTATTGACAGACCGGTTAAAACGAAAACCATGTTGAGAATCACAGAGAAATGGTTGTATCTGGGAATTAATATGTCTGTGTAATATCGATTCAAACAGTTTAGGAAGTGTAGAGAGTATAGCAATAGGCCGATAGTTTTCTACGTCAGAAGTTATACTAGTCTTAGGAATAGGTTGGACACGTGATACCTTCCAACGCTGTGGATACTTTCCGGTGGATAACGCCAGGTTCAATATGTGGAGTAAGGGTGCTTGGATCTTATCTTTACATCCTTTAATTATGTATGCGGGAATGTTGTCTGGTCCTACTGCCGACTTTGGTTTGAGTTTATTAATAGCCGTTTTAACATCATTCATTTTAATTTCATCAATATGTACAAAGTTTGCATGGTTGTTCTGATAGTTTTTGTCTTGACTTTTATAGTCAAGAATAGAATAGTCAGGTAAGAAAACACTTGAAAAAAATTCCGAAGAAGCATGTGCAGCATCGCTGCCAACATAATCTTTCCCTTTATAATTGACCCTGGGCTCAAAGCCACCTCTGGCTTTAAAACTATTTATATGGTGCCAAAAGACACGTGGATCACGCCTAAGTTTGGTTTGAATGTGTTTGATGTACTCATCGTAAGCGAGTGACATTCTTTTTTTAATACTTGCCCTAAGCGAAGAGATATTGTCGTAATCACTCGGGTTTTGAGATGACTTCCACTTACGATGCAAATCAGTTTTAATTCTAATATCACTAATTAGCGTTGCTGTGAACCAAACCGGATAGCGTCTACATGGTTTTGTAGGTCTGTGTTTTTTTGGTACACATTCATCAAAGATTCTATACAATATGTTATAGAAATACTCTACAGCAATATCAACGTCATGGGCAGAAGACACCTCTTGCCATGATTGTTTAGATATTAGCTTGTACATCTGTTCAAAGTTTCCTTTGGAGAAATTCCAGTCCCTCTGCGAGTCAAGGTTACTTGGATCAATTTTTTTGGAAGTCAATGGACTCATTGTAATATTTGGTGTAAAACAAATATCTAATGGCGGATGATATGCGTCTCGACGTGATACGAGACCTCGCCCTTCAATTTCTGCAACATCAACACGACTAATACAATCCGACATCAACACTACATCCAACTTACTTCCATGCGCATTCATCACCTCATTCCTCTCAGTCAGGCCACAAACACTTAAAAAGTAACAATAGTAACTTAAAATATTAGTTGATGTACGATTAGCATTTAAATTTAAATCACCAACAATAATAACTGCACTTTTTATTGAATCAATGATAGATTCCACTTTTTGAAACCAACGCATATAAATGTCATCGGATGCTCTTGGATGAATATACACTACACAAACATAGAAAGTACAATTGTTTATTGATAAACGTGCCCACATGTCCTCGCCAGCTGTCGTCTCCAGATCACAGCGGCGTGTCATTGTGATGCCGGACCGCGCAGTGAGCAGCACACCGCCGCCGACACCGGTGGTGTGGTCACGACGTAACACACTCCATCCGTGGTTCGTAATCTCAGAGTCAAGCACAGAGCTCGTGAGGAACGACTCTGTTACAGCTATGAAGTCACTGTCAAGTGTCAATAGATTATTGTTAAAGAATTTAAGCTTAGTATTCATTCCTCGAACATTTTGATATATAAAGCTAATTGGCCGTTGCAGTTTTACATTATAATAATAATAATAATAATTTATTTCAAGTACCAAGACTCATAGTGTTAGTGACAATAAAATACTTAAAACTATGTTATTATCTAACATACCTGAATTGCGGTCTGTGAGCCGCCATCCAGTGATGTATTATAGGGCCATCCACCCTGCCGGCTGTAGTAGCCACGAGGCTGTTGGGGCTATTATGCTTTGCACTCAGATCGCCTTTGTTGAATTCCGTTTGGTTGTCTTCGAAAAAACCATTCTTTAACTCTGACATTAGTGGGCCATGTACCCGCCGACGTGGCTTTTTCAAAGAAATCTGCAGGAACTGTGTATTACACCAACAAATAACTTGGACCCGAAGTGCCGTTATATCGAAACGACTGCAAGGCTTGTGTATCGGGGTGTTGACCAAGGCAAATCCAGTTTCACCCCCACAACTAAGTTCTAACCGACTTTTCACCATAACACCAATGAGAAGACTCAATTACAACTCCACACAATTTCAAACATTCGAACACCAAAAATCCTTTCACATTTAGGTGCTTCAATTTAAAATTTTTGATCGAAGTTGAACTTCTTCCAACATTCGAGCTATTCGAAGAGATTGCCTACTCGACGTGATTGTCGCTGTGATAAGAATTTTTATTCGAAGTTTGCTTTTGTTTGGAACAAGGGTGGCGTGTAAAATGCAGCTACTTCTAGTATGAATTTGCCGTTTATGTCTAGTGAGCGATCCCACTAGAGATTGTGGCGTGTGGATCAGTTTTAGTACCTACTTTAGTTTTTTATGGCATGGAAAATATAGTTGGCTTTCTATTAATATTGCGTGTATGTGAAAGTGGAAAACCATATGGAATATGATGTTTAAGAATTTTAAATACACCTTCCGTTATTAGGCAGCAAGTTCCAACATAACTTCAATCAATCTGCCTAGCCGTTTCCCAACTATGTCGGGGTCGGCTTTCAGTTTAACCGGATGCAGCTGAATACCAGTATTTCACATGGAGCGACTGCCTATCTGACCTCAAAAACCCAGTATCTGGGTAATACGACACCTCTTGGTAAATCTGACTGTCAGACTTTCGGACCTCTGACTACCCGTAACGCCTGCCAAAGATGCACAAATTCTCGTAACAGCCGGGACCAACGGCTTAACGGCCAAGGCGCAGAGGAGACTTGGTGTGTAAAGATGGTCACCCATCCACGGACCAACCTCGGCAAGAGTAGCTTAACTTGATGGATCGACCTGTGCGGCTGTTATTACTTAGCCACGAGCTCATACATTACTTGTCGTCATTTAAAGTTTCTGGCTTTCTAAATGACGACACTAAAGATGATTTCAGGGCTATCAAACTTCATACACGCTGTATGCCTTAACCAGACTCAAAGCCATTTAAAAATGCAAGGTAGTAGGTACAAAAAGTAATTTAGCTAAGTTGTCGGCTTCTTTCCATAAAACCAGCCCCTAACAGAGGTGAGTGAAACGCGTAATCTTAGTAACAATGACTACAGCTTTAGCGCCAGGATCTTTTTGTTTTTATTTGTTTGTGAAAACAATGGGAGGCCGTTAATAACGGTGTTTAGATATGATTACTGGCAGCTTTGTGTTTTTTTTTAACAAGAGCCTTCGTTTCAGGAGTTTGTTATCGTGTGGTAGTGAAGAGAGAAAATTAAATAATATTTTTTGTACGAAGTTGGCCGCAATCCTTTTTTTAATGAGATGCTGGACCTTTTTTGTGTATTGAAATGAATTTCCAGAAAATCTGTTGTATCATTCATATTAAATGAAAATGTGAATCTGTAGATTCGCTGTTGCCTGCTTCGTTACTTCGAAACTACTATTTTTTTTTTAAACCGAGTGGCCTCTTTCAGCGGCTTAGTCCCAGTGACTCATGCATTGGTTTTTTTTTTGTAATGAAGGCGCTGTAGGTATTAGTGTATTAAGCGGGATTGTCCGAAAGAGTTACCGCTACCCCGGAACATAAAGGGCTAAGGAAGGAACATGAATAGGTTTTAGTCAGGAAGAGTCTGATACTCCCTTCCGCTCCACCCAAAGCGGGAGAAGTCATTGGATGATTTCCCAGACTTCAAAAAAGAAGGTAATAGTGTGTCAAAGTCGAATTTCCCTACTACTTACTAATACTAACACTTAACATAACTGACAACAAGAAAAGGAAAATCTTCCACATCCGTCGCAAGGCGGAAACTATCCGCAACTAGTTCCCGATCGCGCACGTAGGGTAAACGCACCGATAACAATGTATCTTTAAATAAAAGGAGAGTATTTTAAGCCTATGGTAAAAAAATATTTTGTTCTTTTATTTGCTAAATACGTCTAGTATACCAGTGCTACCCAGTATCTGGGTTGAGAAGGTTGGGTAGGCAGACACTTCATCTGCAGTTGCATCTGGTTAGACTTGAAACTGATTCAAATATTCTTTCTTTTTTGAATATTCTTTCTTTTTTTTTGTATCCTAAACTAATTGATTAGCATCTGAGATTACTCCTGAAGCTGCTGAAGATTCACAAAAACTTTTTGCATTATATAACTTCAATCTCTTAGCATTGCATAATTGCATAGCACGTTTGTGAGTACTATGTACCTACTATAAAGCTACCATTTACTGAGTACGTCTTACATTGACTTGAATGTGACCTTTTTTTTTTTTTTTTTTAAGGCCGGGAAATCATCCAATGACTGCTCCCGCTCTGGGTGGAGCGGAAGGGAGTGTCAGACTCTTACTGACTAAAACCCATCCATGTTCCTTCCGTAGCCCTTTACTTCAGGCGTACCTTTATAGGCACTCTCCCGTTTTTCAGGCCCTGGCGGCTTTTTTTTTTTTTTTTAAGGCTGGGAAATCATCCAATGACTGCTCCCGCTCTGGGTGGAGCGGAAGGGAGTGTCAGACTCTTACTGACTAAAACCCATCCATGTTCCTTCCGTAGCCCTTTATGTTCCGGGGTAGCGGTAACCCTTTCGGACAATCCCGCTTACCCGGCAGGCTTGGCCCTGAGGGGCCCCTTCATATGCTGACATCTCTTTGAGGCGCGCGTGGAACATATACGCGCCGTACGACACGGGTCTGGTGCTGATCGGACGGTGAGTCACCCATTACTCACCGTCCGCAGGCCCGCGCCTACGGTGGCCGGGAGTCGTCACGTGGCTCCCGACGCCCGGGGCGTCTCCTGCGGCGGCTGGGACGGGAGGACCTTTCTCTCTCCCATCCCGCCACCTCCTTCGCGAGCATAACTTTTTCGCAGAAGGAGGTGACTGCCTCCCACTCCCTCTCGCCCCGGACCATGGCTTGCACCAGGGCCGGGCGCGAGAGGTCGCCGCCACCGATCGCCTCTACGAGGACAGCGCGGTGCTCTGCCCATGCGGGGCAGGTTTGCACCGTGTGCTCTACCGTGTCCTCTGGGCGATCCTCGCAGTGGTGTTCCTCCCGAAACATCCATGTCCGGTGAGGACCTGCGTCAGGCGGTAGGTGAGGGCGCCGTGACGCCTCTCTAGCCACTCCTCAAAGAGGGGCCTTACCGCCACTATCGTGGCGTGCCCTGCCCTGGCGGCTGAGAGCATGTCATGCTCCCTGTAATGTCTCACTGATAGTGGCGGTATTTTGGATCATTTAGCTCCCATCAAAATGGTTGAGCTGAATGGTGCTAATCCATGCGTCATGTTCATGAACGGGCGCCGTCAGTAGGGACTAGTCACCTCTTAGCTGCCACGGCTGTTTTAATATTTAAATTAATTTTGAATTGTTTTTTAAATCTTGTAATTATGGACGCTTTTATTTAGTTCTGCATCGTTCTCACGTGTATATTTCAACATGAGTGATGTAACCCAGTTTTTGTAAACATATTTTGATTTAAAAGAGTGTCCATGGAGTTTCTTGCCCGTTTTTCTCCATAGGTACCTACTGCTTTGGAATGGGCAACTAGCTTTATCTTTCTGACTGACCGACCCCTTGACAATTCAAAAGTGCCTGTAATTGGTTTATTTGAAATAAATGCTTTGAGTTTGAGTTTGAGTTTGAATATAGTTATAGTTGCTCAAAGGCCAGGTAGATGAGTACAACGAATAGTTTATTAGTGTTCTGACAAAAACCAATAGATTAACTTACAAATCCACACACCCACCAATTTACTCACACTTAGCTTAACCGATATCAAGAAAAGGAGAAATCTCTCACATCCGTCGCAAGACTATCCGCAATTAGTTCCCGATCGCTCGCACGTAAGGTAAATGCACCCGTAACAGCCCATCGTTAAATGAACGGGGCGTATGGTGGACATCAATAAATATTTAAAAAGATAGTGAATGTCAATAAACCAACCAACATTGTAAACCGTTTATTCTAAGATAAACTAAGACGTCAATCAATCTGCCTAGACTTTTCCCAACTATACGTAAGTTGGGGTCGGCTTCCAGTCTAACCGGATGCAGCTGAATACCAGTATTATACAAAGAGCGACTGCCTATCTGACCTCCACAACCGTAACTAGGTAATACTATACCCTTTGGTAAGACTGGCTGCCATATTCGGGCTTCTGAGGACCCGTAACGACTGTCAAAGATGCACAAATGACATACGGGACCAACGGCTTAACGTGTTTTCCGAGGCATGGAGGAGTCTCGGTATGTAAAGATGGTCACCTATCCACGGACTAACCATGCATTGCTAAACCTGTTGGATCGACCCATGCAGCTGTTATTACTTAGCCACGAGCTGCTCAAGATAAACTAAGGCCTAAACCCACCAAATAAAACATAACAAGAAAAGAAAGAATCACCCACATCCGTCGCAAGGCGAAAACTATCAGCAATTAGTTCCCGATCGCTCGCACATAAGGTAAATGCACCCGTAACAGTCCATCGTTAAATTGACGGGGCGTATGTATCAATTACCTAAATGAATCTCACGGGTCCAGCCACGGGAGCGGCCAATCGGAATCGGGTTCGGTATTCAGATGCGGCCAATTATATTTCGGAATTGTTGTTTGTACTTTGGCTTTGTTTTTATTAATATTTTTTACATACGTGAGTAAGTTTTGTTGGTCGTGTTGTGTATGTTGGTCGATTTTCATTTTGAAAGGATTTTCAAGCTCTTTGAAAGATGATGTGGTGAGATTTTTGTATATTTCTATTTTTTATGAGGTGAGGTGGTGCATATATTACAGATCTTTAAATATTGACCAATTCAATCATATGCTTTATTAAGCAGTAATAAAAGTACAAAGGCGGACTTAATGCCTTAGGCACTCTCTACCAGTCAAAAAAGGGTGGTGAAGAGTTTAGATGGCAGATGCTTTTTAGAGTAGGAACAGACAAAACATTGAGACTTATTGATAAACTCATTGGTTACGGCACCCTAAAAATGATACCCGAATTCTATGACAGTGGTATAGGATTTTCTTATCTGAGGCAAATGTTTGTTATCTTAGCTTATTCAACAGATTGCTGCCCTTGAGATACAGCCTCCGTGGGCGGTATCTATCTGATACAAACTTAAGGCACTCGATGGCGATATAAATGCAGGCCGGAAGCTAACTGAGTGACGCTAACTGTCAAGCCAACTAAAGAACGACTGCGTGCTTTTGTTTCTAAATAGCTTTTGCAAGGGGTTTCGCCCGCGTGTATGTAGGAAATTATCCCACGGGAACCGTACAATTTTGCGGGATAAAAAGTAGCTTATATGCTATTCCAGACTATAATAATCTATCTTTGTGCTAAGTTTCATCCAGATCCGTTAAGACGCTTTTGAGTTTATTCGTTACAAACATACTTACATACAAATCTTTCCTTTTTATAATATTAGTATAGAGTGTAGACTTATAGCATAACATCACGCTTGTATACCACGAAGGGTATACAGAAGGGTAAGCGTAGAATTACTGAAATGAATAACGATATCGCAAATTTGTCGTCACTTTGATCAGGATTCCTAGTTATCTGTCGTTTATAGAAAACTTGGCACTTGGAGTGTACCAATAATACAGTATAAGTTAGAAACTCTCATTCGTGTTATTTCAGATTACATATTAATCTGAAATACCACGAATGTGTTAACTAAAATTTCAGATTAATATGTCAACAATACACATTCTCATTCTAAAATAATTCTTTTTTTTTTTGATATGGCAATATTTATATTTAGTCAATCAGCCACTCTTACCAAGAAGTATCGTATTACCCAGTTACTGACTGGGTTGTGGAGGTCAGATAGACAGTCGCTCCATGTAAAATACTGGTATTCAGCTGCATCCGGTTAGACTGGAAGCCGACCCCAACATAGTTGGGAAAAGGCTAGGCAGGCAGAATGTTTATTTCCAATATTACAATTAATCCATTAAAATGGTATGTACAATATATAATCCAACACTTAAACTAAAAATAATACAGGTAGGTCCTATCGTACAAGTATTTAAAAGTAATTACTAACTAAAATTATGGCGTCGAAAAAAATTCCTCCGCATGGCTGTCGACTGGTAATGTGTCAAGAGACTGGCGGCATTGCCACGTTGTACCTGGCAATGCTAAGCCTCTAGCCAAGGTGAAAACCAGCCCTTTGGTGTCGAGTAGCCGTTTAGAGATTTCTTTAAACAAAATATTAAAATAATTAAAAAATTTGCAAAATACATTAATATCCCAGTGCCATTTCTAATAATAAATCCTTCACGTACCAAAATGTTTTCACTCAAACGAATAAAAGTGAGCGCTAAACCGATAGTGAAATACGTTTAGTGCTACGGTTACGTGTGGCGTTAAATTGAAGGGAAAAGCACATCAATTACATATGCACACAGGCCCAGAGGTCGGAGCACGCAACGCTGCCACCCGGACCGTTGGCTAATTCGAGCAAAACTGGTTGAAGCGAGATATTACCGGTCGGAACCGGTTTGCACCGGTTATTACAAGATCGCGCCGGACGGAACGGAGACCCCGGGCGTTTTTGCGCTTGAACGACTACCGTTTGAGGAACGCGGCTGATTGCTTTCGAATTTTGAATTGGATCGTTTCGATCGTTTAGATAAAGAGAGGGATTAGCAGGTTTTCGTCTGTTGTTTTACATTTCCGTACTTATTGTTATTTTTTATTCCATTACACGATAAGGAAGGAAACTCATAGAGCAAAGGGCTAATATGTTTCCCTCACTCAACCACAAGAGATTGTCTATACAGAAAAGCTGAGCATTTCATGGAAATTCAGGATTTCCAGAAATAAACTTCACTTTTAAACACTCAGAGCACCGTTTTTTAACAATATGGCTACCATACAATTAGTTTCCTGTAAAGTTTGGTCGGACAGGAACGTGAGAATTTCAATTCAAACGTGAGAATTTCAGTTTAATTTTCAAACGGAAAAAGTCGTTTATTAATAAATTTAATACTACAGTATCAGTTAGGTGTTGGTGGTAGTGTGGATGGCTATACTAGTAGAGGGAGACCAAAGAAACGATGGATGGATTGTGTGAAAGACGATATGGCTAGAAAGGGAGTGACTATCGAGATGACGACTAATAGAGAAGTATGAAAGAAGAGGACATGTTGCGCCGACCCCAAATAAATTGGGATAAAGGCAGGAGAATGATGAGTATCAGTTAGGTGTTGAATTAAATTCAAGTTGATCCTTTAGGATTATCGTACCAATTTGAGCAGATATTTCCTGCTACTATCACCTGCGTTCTTAGTTCATTTAATATAACCCTACTTACTCAATTTAAAACATTTAGCATTAAAAAATAACGGTAATCACCTTTTTGTTATTTCAATATAAACGTATAATAAACTCCGTTATTTACCATTTACATAAAAAAATACTGCAACGTGGAGTAATTTCAATAACACTTTCTATAATGATTATGTATTTAACGCAACTAACTATTTACACTACACCTACACCACAATCTGTCAAATTTCTTTGATAGTATTTCAACTTTATTGCAAAGACATAAGGTTCATTTTTAATGTAGAAAATTTGACAGTTAGGGATAGCTTGATGTGCTGGCGTCTGTACAAAATTATAGGATTAACCAACTAACTGTACAAATAAATACAAAAAAGACACTTGGGCGTTGAAGTGCTCGTTCACCTCGCTTTCAAACGGAAATGCGCCCAGAATTGCTATTCAACCAAAAGACTGGCAGCAGTGCCACTGCCAGTCTTCTGGTTGAATGGCAATGCTAATTCTTTTGCCAAGGACCGAGCCAGCCCTCTGGTCACGTCAAGTTTTAACCAGTTGGCGAGCGAGAAATTTCCTTTAAACAAATATACGCACTCAGGCCCCGTGACCAATCCCGCTTATATCCGTTTAAGCGGGATTGTCCGAAAGGGTTACCGCTACCCCGGAACATAAAGGGCTATGGAAGGAACATGGATGGGTTTTAGTCAGTAAGAGTCTGACACCCCCTTCCGCTCCACCCAGAGCGGGAGCAGTCATTGGATGATTTCCCAGCCTTAAAAAAAAAAAAAAAAAAAAAAAGGCCCCGTGACCCGAATGTTTCAACCCCAAACGGCTCAAAACGGTAGTATCTATACTTATACTCATTTTAAAAATCATTTCAAACACCATCAATTTTAAACACCAAGGCTTAATAATCCTAAGCGGGATTGTCCGAAAGGGTTACCACTACCCCGGAACATAAAGGGCTAAGGAAGGCGCATGGGTGGGTTTTAGTCAGTAGAGGCTGACACTCCCTTTAGCTTCACCCAGAGCGGGAGGAGTCATTTGATGAATTCTCACCATCAAAAAAAAGGCTTTATAATCCAAGTTACCCACTGCTTCCGAGATTAACAATTAGGAAGCACAGAGCCAGTGAACGGATGAGTCACTATTAAAAGGTGCTGTGGAGAGTCCACAACTGATTCATAGTCTTATGTCTGAATTCAACTGAGTATTATGAACGTGAAAACGAGTAAACAATTTTAATATGACTAATGAAAGTTAATACACCACAAAACTATCAGATGATTCAAAATTCTCGATTCACTCAACAATTTCAACAATAAAATGATCAACTCAATAATTCCATTGATCGTTTTCTATTACATGGGCATCATGCTGTCTCACACAGATCCAGTGAATTCTTCCTCCCTGTCAATTCAGGCTTTTTCACTTACGTTATTGTTAGCAGCGAACAATAGCTTTTGCTCCTCTCTTGTTTTTGTCTCCTGGTCCATTGTGACAGAGCCTTATCGACAGGCTGTGTGAAAGACTTATTGTGGACCTTTTAATTATTATTTCGTGGGTAAATTATTGTGTTTAGTTACAGCCTGGCTGTGACGGCGCGATAGGTAATTAGAGTTTAGCTGTAATTAAGTACTAATTAAACAAATGAATACTGTTATTTTTTCGTGTAAGTAGATCAACAAACTTTGACTGAAAATTACGATTTTAACAGAAAATGTTCTGCTAATAGACAATAAGAAATGGGTAATTCTGTCTTCCCATCTTTTGCTAGAAAAAGAAAGTAATTTGTCATTTATTGAAGGTCTATTAGACTACCAAGATTATACTACTCTGTCAAGAAAGTACCGGGAAAAGATCAATAATACACAAAATGTCTGTTATTCATCCAAATTTATTTTATCACCTTCAAAGTATGCTCCTTTAGAAACGATACACTTGCGCCAACGAATAATCCATTCATCAAAACATTTTTTAAACGCTGCTTCCGGAATTGAGTTCAGTTCTCGCCGCGAATTCTCCTTTTTCGGTTTCGGTTCAGTTGGAAGGCGCCACTCCGAAGCTTGTTGACTAGTTTGCATGTCAAACTCGTAAACCCACGTCTCGTCACCAGTAACAATGCGTTTCATGAATGTTGGGTCCGAACTGACTCGTTCTAGCATGTCCTCAGCGACTTTCATGCGATTGAGTTTTTGGAGAAAATTCAGATCTTTTGGGACTAGCCGAGCAGCAACATGTTTCATACCCAAATGATTAGTTAAAATGGTACGGATCGACTTGTGAGATACAGAAAGTTCGGCGGCTATCTCTCTCAGAGTTGAATGGGGATTTTCAGTCACTATTTTCTTCACTTTTGCGATGTTAACTTCAGTTGCAGACGTTGACGGCCTACCAGAGCGAAGCAAATCTTCCATCACATCTCGACCGCTTTTGAACGCTTTGAACCACTCATAAGCACGAGTTTTTGATAAAGTCGATTCACCGTAAGCCTTCTGTAACATTTTCAGTGACTCCGAACACGAAATTCCATTGGCGATGCAAAATTTAAGACAAACTCTTTGTTCGATATTTTTGTCCATTATGAAATTCGCAATACACACTATATATGATATTACTAAAACCAGCACTGTATTTAATATAAATAACAGATGCAACTCAAACTCCGCGCCAAAATGGAAAACAGTTGTGCCAATCTAACAACTACAAAAAAACACAAAATTTGAATTTGGAACCATAAACAAATCATCCATTCCCGATACTTTTTTGACTGAACATCAAATAGGAAATCAGTCTTTTAGTAAACCTATTACATAAAAAAACAATTTCACGCAAAATTAATTCGTGGTTTCCTCAACATTTGTTTTTATTAAACGTGTTGTGATTTGTTTTTGCTTGTTTATCGGCTTATTGGACGACTCGCACGAATTTAACTCGCACGAAACGTGCGAATCGACTCCTTTAAAAAATTTTTTTTTTTTCTGTAGTCGATTCGCACAAAGTTTATTTAATGGGGAGCGAATAGCCTACTACATTTTTCTGAGGGTGTCGATTTGCAGGCCAATAAATAAAATTTGTGTGAATCGACTACAGAAAAAATAATATTTTTTAAAGGAGTCGATTCGCACGTTTCGTGCGAGTTAAATTCGTGCGAGTCGTCCAATAAGCCGTTTATCGTCATGTTCGTAACAGAAACGTGTCAAAACACGGGGTTCGGAGATTCGTGGAAATGACAGCAATTTTCCATAACATGTCAAAATAAACACTATTTTACTAGGCTTTGGTACTGATTTCTAATTAAATTGTAATTAATAAGTAATAATTTAGTACTTCGACGCCTAAGTGTCGTTTTTGTTTTTGTATTTATTTGTATACAGTTAGTTAGATATTCAGTTAATTTAAGTATGTATAAGTTATTATTATTCAATTAAAATATTCAGATTATAACAATTGATAAGTTGTTTAAATTTACTGAGCTGTTCTATTATCACAACCTTTGACGATGGCTACCACAAAGTAATATTTCCTTCAGGATTACAAAGAACTTTTATATCTAAGTTACGATTGCAATAAATTGGTAACAACGATCAGTAAGTATTCAGACGTTAAAAAGGAAGATAAGAAGATTTCTCGATTTAAGCCATTGTAAAAAAAGTTTTTATTCATATTTTGATAAGGATATTTCTACTGGTAGCAATACCAGCGTCCTATCGTAGAAGTATCCTATATATACTGAAGAAAAGGGGTACTGGGCAAAGTACCCCTTTTTTACAGTGTGGGAAACCAAATGACCTCCCCGCTCTGGGTGGAGCGGAAGTCCCAAGTACCCCCTAACAGTACAAGATTCAACAGGTAACTGCCATAACTGCAATCGTTACGAAGGGAACTAGTGATCACGATTTAAACTTACATAATTATACTTTCATATTATATGAAGTCAGGTTATGTCAAGTATGACACCCAGCCTTCTCAAAGGGTGGGTACCCAATACCTGGCTTGAAGGGGTCAGATAAGCAGTCGCTCCATGTAAATACGGATATTCAGCTGCATCTGGTTTGACTGGGAGCCGATTTCCACATAGCTGGGAAAAAGCTAGGCAGATGATGATATGGAGCAGAAGAGCTTTTCACCGTCAAAGTACACAGGACGCGTTACCTCGCTCAGCGCCAAGCTATAAATGCATAACGAACAAGATAGTTCGAATGAAGAACTTCATAATTATTATGAAGCTCTGGGCTAGTGGCTCGAAAATCTAGAACTTTTGTTCAACTGCTTGACGATGAAAAGGTTAAGAAATATATTACCTATAGGGCAGTGATAGCCTAGTGTGACCTTCGAACTGCTAAGTCATAGGTCTCAAGTTCGAACCAAGACACGCACCTCTGATTTTACGGATTCATGTGTGTATTGTATAATTATCACTTCCTTAATAAACGGTGAAGGAAAACATCGTGAGGAAACTGGCATGGCTGAGATATATTTCTCAACAGCATGTGAAGCTAAGTCAGAGGCCCATGGGCAGCATAGAAACTCTGACACCAGGTTAGATACTAACCACACGAAAAGAAGAAGACCTATAGAATACCCACATATCAACAAATCTATTTAGAATATCCTTGTCACCAAAGTCTTTGCTCAGGTATTCGATTCCGATCAAAGCCCTCACAACTAAGCTACAGGCTGGTTCAAAAAGGCTGTTTGCACTAGGGCGCCGATACAGCGTCCGATTGCGTCCAATCACTGGGACGGTCACCCTGATTGAAGCGCTCGTTGTATTTACCGCGTTTTGTTTTGAAAGTTTACTGACTGTGATTTGTTTATTTATTTTTTTTATATGCGGAACGAGCTAGATTCCTACCAAAAAGACTGGCAGAAGACATTATTGTGTGGAAAATAGAGAAAGGCCTGTGCCGTGAACTGTACAATACAAGCTTGTTAAATTAAATTACATGGGCGAATTGTGGGATATAATGGGCCATTATAGTAAATTAAAGGATTTTAATTGTTGCCGTTTAAAAGGTAAGAAAATAGATAAAAATTCAAGAGTTTGTTGAATTCCGTATAATTCAAAAGCACTATGGAAGGACAAAAAATAACGATAGAATGGACCGTATGAAAGATGATGTGGTTAGGAAGAGGGTGACTAATGAGATGTAGACTAGTAAGTCATCATCTAATTCACCCGTCGTCCGCCGCCCATCACCATCTCTACTGAGAAGTCCGGAAGAAAAAGACTTGTAATATTGTTGTTTTTGTTGTAAAATAATAATAATTATGTTAATATCCATGGACATTTCACACAACGCCATATAGTCCCAACATAAACAACCTAATGCTTGTGTTATGGTAACGAGATGGCTGATAAACTACTTATATATTTTTTTTTTTGTAAATACACACATATTATAGATAGAAAAACACCCAGAATCGTAACAAATACTTGCAGGTCATACAAATATTAGTGCCGTGCGTGAATTGAACCCACGACATACTACGCAGCAGTCAATCGCTCAACCACTGCGCCAACCGTGTCGTCACATGATCATTTCAAGGCACATGAAATAGTAAAAAAAAAAACAATAAAACATCAGTGAGAACACCACAGTCCGTTCAATCAGTGAGATATTTTCTGGATCTAGTTTTAAAAACACCTCAACAATTCAACCACCGAACCAAACTCAGCTAAAACAAATAATCGACCGTTTACTAGGAACGCTTTTGCAAACAAATTCGATTATTACAACCAGCCATTACACTCGCTTCACCGTGGAATCATTCCAACAAATGAATGTTGACCATCTCAACTATGCAACTGTGTGCAATTGTGTGCAACTGTGTGCGTTTAATACGACAACGGCAAATATTTGCCGGATGAGATCCGTTTGCGATAATTGCTCAATGTTGTTTGATCTGACTTTCTAATCGATTTATTCTGAACTTGGATATAGTTTTTTAGCAATTTTTAGTTAAGGTGCAAGCATTTGAATTGAGCTTTGTATCTTGTAATTTGTGATCAGTACTTAGCAAAGTTTTTAGGGTAGGGATAGTGACGCGCACTACTTTTTGTCCTGGCCAATCACATTCATGGCAATAAAGTGCAAGCGAAAGGTTTAGTTGCTCTACAAAATCTTGCGACTGGTAAAGGGAAGATTGTCGCAAACACAAAAAGTCTGTCGTCTACACCAACCCTAACGCAACGGTGCATGTTATTTCATACGGAACACCTTTGGATAAGGATTAGTTAGAGAAACAACGGTTTTGTGTTGAAGCGAGAGCTTATTGTAACGTGTTTTGCCTTTAATATTCAGAAGGATGGTGTGAGACATGTGTTTGCGATATGTGGGAGTTTTAAATTTAAGTGTTTTGGGATTTGCTACTGAGGAGACATGGGAATTTTACCATAATTTATGCATTTAAGTAAAACCTACACAAAATATCAAGATAGATGTAGGAGATATATTCTTACTTCATCACAACGCTTAAACATTTACTCTCATTTTATGCAAAAATATCTTTAAGCTTAAACCTAAAAGTATTAAAGGAACAAATCAGATTTCACAGAAATTTAAGCTGAAATCCAGTGATTTGGGATTTAAACTAAAACTTGTAATGTTTATAATAAATATCTCTAAAATTCAGAAGCAAATTTAACAGTTAGTTAAATTTGCGTCTTCACAAAGGTGAGAAACTTGGAATAATCTAAACAAAATTTAGACGCGTCGAAAGTTTCTGTAGAATTACTGTAGGTCAAAACACGACGGCACCGAATTAATTCTTTGTAAGGCTCGGCATAAACGAGTGATAGACCATAGCTAAGTACTGCTAGAAAACAATCATACAAAACATATGACAAAGCATGTGAATAGCTTGTTGCTGGGCTACCGGGGGCTCGTTTGCGCCTAGCCTAATATGCTTAGAAGAAGAATTAGTAAAACATCCAAGTTCTCTTCGAATGGCTGCTAAATAAATAATTGTTGAGAGTCTGAAGAACTAAGATAACAAGTCTAAGCGGCAAACTAAGTTAGGGGCTTAATTGAAGCAACGCCTCCTTAACTCGGGAATATTAATATTTGTCAAGGATGAAGACAGAACAAATACATTTTGCCGTAATAACGTTCCTTTCCACGCTCAGCGTCCAAGTACAGAACTTAGTAAGTTCGTTACGACTTCATTAGAACTCTATCAAAATTCAAATTAAAGAAACACTCGGCGTTTTATTGACGTCGAAAGGAACCCAAATTGTTATTGCCTATTTTGCTTACTGCTTAGTTGAGGAGTTTCGGATTAGGGATGCCATTGACCTTCGTAGCTTAGGATTTGAATACGGTATTATGATTTTTAACAGACTAATCTCATACCTACCTATGCACTCTGTTTTTTGTAAGATTACGCCATTAAGAGTTTAACGACTTTTTGAATAAACTTATTTTCACTTTGTACAGCGTAAGCCGAAAGAAACAACACCATTACTTCGTGTCTATGGAATAATGTTAAATTAGTATATTTTAATGAGTTCAGTTTAAAAAAAGACTATTAGTAACACAGCTGCTTTTAGATACTTTGATGGAACACAGTTTGGGAGCTTGTGGCTAAGTAATAACAGCCGCAAGGATTGATACTTCAGGTTAAGCTGCGCTTGCCGGGGTTGGTCTGTGGATGGGTGACCAATGTCTGATCTTTAGATATCGAGACTCCACCGTGGCTCGGAAATCACGCAAACCCGTTGGTCCCGGCTGTCAATTTGTGGATCTTTGACAGTCGTTACGGGTAGTCAGAAGCCCGAAAGTCTGACAGCCAGTCTTACCAAGGGTTATCGTGTAACCCAGTTACTAGGTTGTGGAGGTCATATAGGCTTTATGTAAAATACTGATATTCAGCTGGATCCGGTTAGGCTGGAAGCCGTCCCCAACATATTTCGGAAAAGGCTAGGCAGATTGATGGAACACAGTTTGGGCTTATCTGGTTATCGCTTTTTCTCATATCGAAAAAGTGTTGTGAACTTAATAATACTAAATTATATGGATATGTAAGTAAATTATGTTAATTAAATGTTTTCAGTTGTTATGTTCTGCTTTGTTCTTGTAAGTCTATAGTTTAATTAGTGTATGTTTGTAACAGTCGAATTAAATGTAAAGCCTGCAATGATAGTGTAATGGTTCAATCGAAAAATGTAGGTACCTTTTGCAAAATTCACCATAGACAAAGATTTTGAAGACATTTGTTTGACATTTTTTTTTTTACGGTGGACGCAAAAGTAAAAAGAAATGCTTTGTTTAGACTTTGAGATTTGATTGGAATAAAAATACAATTATCAGTCCCTTTTTTTTATAAGGCTGGGAAATCATCTAATGACCTCACCCGCTCTGGGTGGAGCGGAAGGGAGTGTCAGACTCTTACTGACTAAAACCCATTCATGTTCCTTCCTTAGCCCTTTATGTTCAGGAGTAGCGATAACCCTTTCGGACAATCCCGCTTACCCGGCAGGCTTGGCCCTCAGGGGCCCCTTCATGTGCTGACATCTCTTTGACGCGCGCGTGGAATATAATTTATACGCGCCGTCCGGCACGGGATCAATCCCTAATTTGCCTTTTTATTATCCGTAGCATTGTAAAAGAGTTAATGTAGAAAAAACTACGTTTTGTAAAAGGTGCATTACGAGAAAGGTGAATTTTGAGAATGGTACGTTTTGCGTATGGGGTGCATTTTGCGAAAAAAATATTCTGCGTCTGACCCAGTGTGAACTGTTATAAATAAATAAATAAAACTTAATATTTTTTTACACGAAACTATTTATTGAAACTTGTCAAATAACAAATAACTCGCGTCAAAAAAGTCGCGTAAATAAAATGCGCAGCCTTCACGTGTGTATGTAACTACTCGTCATAAAAGGGATATTATGTCTGCACCCCAACAAAACCCTCTATTTCCATCCTTATCTCTCATCCCCTAAACACGCACACAATAAACTACTTCATTCAAAAAGTATAAAAGGTCGAGTAACGATCGCATGCAGACGTAATGTTTCATCGTCGTTACGTTACAGTATGAATTTCTTTATATTCCCGAGTAATACTATGTATGATCTGTCACCATCAGGGGAAATCCCGGCAACTTTACAAGAGAACACCCACCTTGTTGGTAACAAGGAAAAATGATGATATTCAGCGGAGCCGTAACGTAACACAGGCTCCTTTGAACCGCGCGAGTGAGCGGAGGGGCTGTTTATACCATACTGGATGGATGGAAAAAGTAGTAAGAATTTTAGTTGATTTATATCTACCTAGCACTTTGCCCGCGGCTTCGCTCCCGTGGTCTTTCCCGCGGGACCCGTTATTTTTCCCGGGATAAAAAGTAGCCTATGTTACTCCCTGAAAACTAAGCTTTCTAATGGTGAAATCGGCACAGTAGTTTTTGAGTTTATTCATTACAAACATACACACAAAAATACAAATCTTTCCTCTTTATAATATTAGTAGTAGGTATAGATTAAGTCCTAAAAATCTAAGTGCAGTATTTAAAACAATTTTTTTTTGATCTGCAAATAATAAAAGTGGGTCAAATTTTTGTCTTCATTTGTAACAGTTTCTTTTATTTATTATTATTTTAAAGGAAGCTTACAGGAATAATAAAAAAAACTTAAATACGAGTATCAAGCATAAGTATGGACGTTTGCTAATTACAAGCTTCCACATGTACACATCTACTTAATTACGAGTTACATATTTATATTTATATTTATAGTTTCATATTTTGATAGACGACACGGTTGGCGCAGTGGTTGAGCGATTGACTGCTGCGCACTATGTCGCGGGTTCGATTCCCGCACGGAACAAATATTTGTACGACCTGCAAGTATTTGTTACGAGTCTTGGTGTTTTTCTATCTATAATATGTATGTATTTACAAAAAAAAATGTATATAAGTAGTTTATCAGCCATCTCGTTACCATAACACAAGCATTAGGTTGCTTAGCTTGGGACGATATGGCGTTGGGTGAAATGTCCAAGGATATTATTATTATATTTGCCTTGACCAGTTACAGCAATTTGAGTAGATAAACAGGTAAGGTACAATGTAAACATATTGACATATTGTATTTTGTTGAAATAAATACTTATACTCTGAGATAGTTTGGAAAATTCTGGAATAGTTTTCTGCATTATTTATTTTTGCTCTTTATAACACCACAAACTAATCCAATCAAGCACACTACCAGTCTTGCAACATCTACAGACTAACTACAGCAATTCGAATTAAGACCGCATATCACGCAGCGTAGTCGTATCGTGACATGTAAATAACTTACTCCGTGGGAACAAATGGCTATGTCAACCGCAATGCGTGCCGCGTCACGGTCTTCAGTCCATCATGTTCACTACAGGTTTTGATTTTCCACTCGAATTGCTCTGTAATCGATTACCTTTGGAAACTCGTATCGATGCAGCTAGAGATGTGAATGCGATCAGCTGATTGTTATTTTTTGTGCGGGAAGAAAATTTTCTATCATTTTCCCAACTATGTTGGGGTCGGCTTCCAGTCTAACCGGATGCAGTTGAATACCAGTATTTTACATGGATTGACTTCCTATCTGACCGTCACAACCCAGTAACTGGGCAATTCGATAACCCTTGGTAAGAGTGGCTGTCAGAATTTCGGGCTTCATAATAACTTGACTTACAATAATAAGAACTTTAAGTTTAATTTGATGTTTTAACTAAGTCCTCATACACAAACGTCTTCAATATTTTACAAAAATCAAACAAACAAACAGTCTTTGTATAAAATTAAAATATAACATTGCAAAATGATTGGGTATCAAAATATTTTGATCGTCATAATAGGCTGTTTGGTTAACTTTGCATACGGTAGAAAACTTCAAGCTTATAACTAAAACCCTATGGTGATAACTAAGAAGAATAATAATAATAATATCCTTGGACATTTCACACAACGCTATATAGTCCCAAGCTCAGCAACCTAATGCTTGTGTTATGGTAACGAGATGGCTGATAAACTGATGGATCGATACGTGCGGCTGTTATTACTTAGCCACGAGCGCCTCACACGAGGTTTGAGAGAGAAAAAATGAACAACTACTTACTAATTAAAAGTATTATACATATATTGTAGCATTAGACAAATAACGGTTAAATAATGACAGTAATTGTGTAATATTTTTAAAAATTATTGCACTCTGCGGACATTTTTTAATGTAAATGGTAAATAGATTACAATGCTCTGCATTTATCGTGATATAACGGAGTTTTGTAATACGTTTATTTCGATATAACGATAGGGCGATAACCGTTATTTATCCAATTTTATATTAAATGGAGTATACGTTAAAAGAACATAATCAATGCTCATGATCTACATTTTAAGGCAAGATGCTACAACATTAACCCAATCATGTAATTATTATTTCACAACTTCCAGTTCCAGACTAACAACAGGCGAAAAAAGCGGTAGGATCCACTGAGATAATTGGGATGATATTTCAGCCTGATTAATTGCATTTATAAATCAGAGAGGAAATCGGGGGTTTTTAAATAAAAAGGTGGAACAAAAGAGGCGCTATTTTCCTGTTGTTGCGTAGTTCAAAATACGTAATCATTTGTAGTTTATTTTTGGGTCGCTAATAAGAGTTTTATTTTTTCTTCTTGTGAAAAATACGGGCTGACATCATACGAGAAAAGTACTTATGTCATTTTCTCGTTCGTAATTTTTCGCGTTAACCCAAGTCATTTTTATTCAACATTTAGAGGAGCTTGTGGCTAAGTAATAACAGCCGCACGGATCAGGTTAAGCTACGCTTGCCGGGGTTGGTCTGTGGGTGGGTAACCATCTTTACTTATCGAGACTCCTCCGTGTCTCGGAAAGCACGTTAAGCCGTTGGTCCCGGCTGTCATTCGTGGATCTTTGACAGTCGATACTGGTACTCAGAAACCTGATAGTCTGACAGTCAGTCTTACGACGGGGTATCGTATTACCCAGTTACTGACTGGGTTGTGGTCAGATATGCAGTCGCTTCATGTAAAATACTGGAAGCCGAACCCAAAATAGTTTTAAAAGGTTACACAGATTGGTTTAAAAATGTTGTATACCCAATTAGTTTACTACACACGCCGCAAAATATGAATCTAATTTGTACCTAAATTAAATTTGGATGCCTCGATATTCAAGCAAAAGCGGAAATGTAAGCGAAACAATTCCAATTTGTCATGGTTCGATAGTGTATCAGCGGTGCGGTGGTTCCAATACGATGTGGAAATTAATTTAACATTCAAGTTTAATGTCTATAAATTAATATTTATTACCGGTAATTTTTCGCTGGTTTTGTGGAATTGCACTAAATACGTAATTAGCTGTTGCCCGCTAATTATTTTGCTTCATCTCGTTGACCCAGTGAGAGATAAATGGTTTGTATAGTGTATGCCTCTATACCACTTAAGGGCATTATGCGTATATTTTAGAAGTGGTTCTTGTGTTTCGTGGTATACTGATATACAAACTGTAGATTTTATCCGACTGAAAATGAACCTTACGCTTTTGTAATAAAGTTGAAAACTATCAAAGAAATTTGACAGATTGGGGTAACTTGATTTGCTGGCCTCTGCACCTAAGTAGGTACCTTATTTTGTGCAGTTTTTTTTTAATGGCTAAAGAAAGAACATGAATGGGTTTCAGTCAGTAACAGTCTGACACTCCCTTCCGCTCCACCCTGAGCGGGAAGAGCCATTTGATGGCATTTCTTGGATTCCGCTGTCTAATTCCACAGGAAAGCATCAAGATAAGATATTTTCGACGCCAATGTCAGCTGTGATGTTATTAACATAGATTTAGAACTATGTCATTAAGGGCTTATGTCCTTATGAATGTGTATTAACAGCTGTTTGCTTTATATTGTAGCCTAAAATAAATTGACTAATAATATTTATTCGTAGGTTAGTCTTTGACTGAATTGATTCTAATCGATTTAATGATTTCTTTGCTTGTAATATTCATTTATTCATAGATGAATATGATAAAATATGATGTTTTTAAATTATTTATAGGTCTTGTTACCTCAAGGTGATGCAATATTAAAAACAAAAACACATAATATACCATACAAAAACTTCACAGGACAAACACAACACAAAACAGGACCACCGCACTCATTAGAGCAGTGACCGACGACCGTAACTGACGTGCAAGTCACTGCAGCACTTAGTCGCCCTAACGTCTCTTCTACAGCAAGCTTTTTTAAGCTTAATGCAGAGAACATAAAATAAAAAGCTAAGTCTGTCACGTTTCTTTGATTGACACCTCATGTCACACAAGTTCTTAAAGTCAAATCATTTATTTCAAATAGGCACAAGAAAGGCACTTTAGAACGTCAAAAAGAACGAAAAATTGAATTGATTCTTGTTGCCCCTTCCAAAATGTAGTTTCGTATTGAGAAGAATGGGCAAGGAACTCCACATTTACTGTTTTTAAAATGTTTTACAAGGTTTAGTATATATACATTATTTAATTCTATTATGTGAAAACGATGCATTTAGAATAAAAATACTACACCACAAAAGTGATACCATAGTGGTGTGTCCGTCGGACTGCCAAATCATAGGTGTCGAGTTCGAACCCAAGGCACGGACCTCTGATTTTATGGGTTCGTGTGCGTATTGTATAATTAACACTTGCTTAAAAATCGGTGAAGGAAAACCCTGTGAGGAAAACCACCATATCTGAGAGATATGTATTTCTCAACAGCATGTGTAGCTAATTCAGAAGTCCATGGGCAGCATAAAAACTCTGACACCAGGTTAGTCACTAACCACACAAAAAAAGACATAGGTGCACTCATTGCAAAAGTTAATAATAATAAATCAATGCGTGAATTAAAGCGAAATCTTCAAAACCATGCTATACAAATGATACTTTCGTATATGTAAATACGTTTTGCTTATCCCTGACCTATTTTTAAGTTTAAAATACATTATAAAACAATAACTTGTGTAATATATCAACAGTTTCTGTTTCTCTCTCGCGGACCTCCATACATTACAGTGTAGGACATAAATAAATGAAACAACATTACCTATTTCTGTTTTCAAAGTATTTACATAAAATACGGGTAGTCTAGTCTCACGCAGTCGTATATTAAAACAACATAAAACATTTCACCACTAATTCTATTGTTGTTCTAACGAGGTATACCTGAAATGGGAATGTTAATACCTCTGAGGGACTTTTAATTTATTGCTTATTTACTCCGTATCTGTTTTTAAAGTACTTAATAGATATTTCAATGTGGGTAAAAGTGTTTTACTTGTTTGATATCGCTTTGTAGTAATCTCTTATTTTTTGCTTAACTTGTTTAATAATAATATAAATATTTGCACACCTTATTATATAAGGATACAGTGTACTTTATACATACTTATTAATAACATCTGTTTTTTTTACCTGTATTAAGCAAATAAATGATTTGATTTGATTTTTGATTTGCGTACTAATCTGTCGAGCCTTTTCCCAACTATGTTTGGGTTGACTTCCAGTCTAACCAGATGCAGCTAAATTACAGTATTTTACATGGAAAGACATGCCTAACTGACCTCCAAATCCAGTTACTAACTGGGTACGATACTCTTTGGTAAGACTGGCCGTCAGACTTTCGGGCTTCTGACTACCCGTAACGACTGTCAAAGATCTTCTAATGACAGCCAGGACTTTGACTTCGGCTTTGAGTATCATCTCATAAAAAGCTGCACTAAAACTACAACTCACTCTAAACTATAAAGTAATAGAACTCGAATATTAATAGCTTCAAGTATCGACTACAGCTCTACACAGCTAAGTTCGGCAATTAAAATTAATCACCAAACGGGTCCCTGTTTTTGCCTTAACACTGCAGTTGTGGGATTCGTAAGTTGTTCAGGGAAGCTGATTGCTATCTGACTACAGACTGGAGAGTGTGGTGATTTACAGAATGCTATGCGTCCGCCATTATTTTTGTTTAGAACTCGTCGGTAGGATGTTTGTCTGAAAAACTAATTCGTATCTCACCAGGGTTCGTTCGTGAACTTGTAGATCTGTTTTTGGGAGGATGTGCGATGTTGTGTGTGGATTACGTAATTTAGACTTTCTACTAGAATTAATAATAAATAATAATAATAATATCCTTGGACATTTCACACACAGCGCCATACCGTCCCAAGCTAAGCAACCTAATGCTTGTGTTATGGTAACGAGATGGCTGATATACTACTTATACATATACATTTTTTTTTTTTGTAAATACATACATATTATAAATAGAAAAACACCCAGACTCGTAACAAATACTTGCAGGTCATACAAATATTTGTTCCGTGCGGGAATCGAACCCGCGACATAGTAATTAAACTAGTTCTTGTCTGCAAATGTTCCAAAGTGCAGTAAAAACCTGGTGATTGTAATAAACGTTTATAATAAAGGGGAATATAATAACTGCCTGAAAAATGGCCGTGATTGACGTTTCCCGAAATGTTTATTATTATCAATAGATGGTATTAGTATAGATGTTTGTTCTAAACATGCACTACGACGAGACGTTTTCAAGCCAATACATTATATGAAAAAAAAAACATTTATTTTGTCTCTTTTTCTTCTTTATTCACAGCGCGATAACGCTATTGGTTTCTTACT
Organism: Hyppa rectilinea; assembly: GCA_951799385.1. NCBI lineage: Eukaryota > Metazoa > Arthropoda > Insecta > Lepidoptera > Noctuidae > Hyppa > Hyppa rectilinea. The sequence continues at coordinate 1,461,579 of OX637307.1, read as the reverse complement.
GTTTTCTAGTGGCTCAGGGTTTATCAATTTCGTCTGTGATCGCACGATATTTTCTCACTAAAACTGATAATCTATTTTAAAGTATAGAGCTGATGAGATGACGTAAAGATATTTTTTTAATTTTTATGTGTATCACATTCAGACCCAAGGCCAATTGTTGTTATAGAGTATGTAAAAAAAAAAAGATTATATAACAGACTTAATATAATATTATTTAGTTTGACTATGTTGGGTTAGGTGTTATAAAATTACCTAACAAGAGTCTTCAGTGAGCTGAAGACCCATGATCATTTTCGTATTAGGAAAATTATTTATGGAGAAAAAGTATGAGTTGGTATATTAGATAGTAGTTTATATATATAACTTCTGGTAATTCTTGGTAAAATTAAATCACATTTTGGTCACTCTCACAGCAACTCCACCTGTACCAAACTATCATCATCTGCCTAGCTCTTTCCCAACTATGTTGGGGTCGGCTTCCAGTCTAACCGGATGCAGTGGAATACCAGTATTTCACATAGAGCGACTGCCTGTCCGACCTCCACAACCCAGGAACTGGGTAATACAATACCCCTTAGTAAGACTGGCTGTCACATTTTCGGGCTTCTGACGACCCGTAACGACTGTCAAAGATGCACAAATGACAGCCGAGACCGGGCCGGGCTTAACGTACCTTTCCGAGACATGGAAAAGACTCGGTATGTAAAGATGTTCACCCACCCACGGCCAACCCTGGCAAGCGTAGCTTAACCTGATGGATCGACCTGTGCGGCTGTAAGCCACGAGCTACTATGTAACAAACTAATGTTAAAAAAAAATATTAACAGGAAAAATAGACCTACGCTACGTTCAGAGCTAGCCTATTAGCCATCGGTATGTAAGTTATGTCCGCATCCTTATCCCGGGTCTCTCGCGTGTGTCGTAACCCTTACATTAGAGCTAAAACTTATCTTTTTGCTGTGAGGTCGTGACGTCAATGTAATCGAAACGGGTACCGGGAGCAGCGAATGGCTGTCAGGGGACGCGGGCGTGGAGTTAGAGAGGCTAGATGTGGCTTACGATAAGGCGATGAGATGTCGGTACTTATTGTACCAAAAATGTTTGTTTGCTTAACTTTCCTGTACATAAAACTCGAAGTAAATTAATTTAAGTTAAGAGGAACGTCACTTTAACCATATCTAGATTTTACGTAAAACTAGCTTGCCGTAGCACCTTTGATTTAAGTTCGTTATTAATTAAAATGACACCATTTTGACTGACTCTAGATTAGAGACATAGAAAAATTCATAATTGTAACCGAAAAATAAAAACTGTTATGCAAGCTTTTATTTATTTATTCATTAATCAATTAGGGCACACCAACATCTTATTTAGCAGGATAGTAGCAATAGTTAATCCTGAATTTTTGTTACTATGTAAGGACGTCACAAAGGTATAATGCCTTTTAATAACAATATTCCGATTATACACCTCTCAGAATTATCTGCAAGTCACTTAAGTATTGATACACATTACATCTTTTTACGATAACCTTTGCAGACTTTTTTTTTTCAGGCTGGGAAATCATCCAATGACTTCTCCCGCTCTGGGTGGAGCGGAAGAGAGTGTCAGACTCTTACTGACTAAAACCTTTGCAGACTTGAACCTCCCAAGTTCTTTTCTTATAAATTGTGACTATAAATGCATGTAGAGCAGCAGTGAGAGAAACGTGGTGTCCATCATTAGTTGCCCATTCCAGCAACAGTACATCCGCAACCGAACAAGGATACAGAGAGGCATCGGGCTCGAGCAAATAAATTCAACAAATCCCGAGCACGGCCACCGTTGATCTACATCGGCCTAACTGCACCAAATACGTCGTTGAGGATTACTTGTCACTGTTATGGGCTCCGGTGCGATTAACGCGTTGCAAACGCTAACGTTAAGTTATTTAGAGCGGGTTCTGTTGGCCCGAACGGGACATTTGTTGAACACCGACTAATGGAATGGAAACTAAGTAACTAACTAAATGTGTTTAGTGCTGTCATCGACCGGCTAGAACTTTCCTAACCAGCCCTGACGCAACCAGAATATTTTGAACGAAATTCGTAATCCATTGCTTCATTGGTTTGAAATAATTGTTTGCTTATCAATGTATACAACGCAATGAACGTGCCTGAACTGTCAAAGCGAAAGGAATCGTGATCAATTATCAACTTATGAGTGTTTCGCAATTACCCAGAGGGCCTGGGGGTCTAGACAAGAGTTAATCCCTCCGTATCGATTCGATTTCGAAAATTGTTGATCGAACGTTGCGTTATCTCAGCGATTCGGATTGTAAAGAACGCCACTTGTCAACGCATCTGTATGGGAACAATGATCGAGTTTCGTTACACAATTTGACATTGTCTAGCACTTAGCGACCGAAAACGATTGAGCACGTGACATTTTGATAGCTCACGCCAATTATCCATTTCGGATTTATCTAATTTCGTTATCGTTAATGAAAATGTGACTTTGCCTAGGCTCCTTGGACAAGTGGCAATCGCTTTCATAGCGTTTCTATTTCTACGACGAACGACTCTGATACATATTGAAATAAGCTTTTTAGTAGCATAAGCTTCGACGCCCAGAAAAACAGATCCGCATGTAATATAAAAGTCGAGAAATAAATAAGTGACTATAGAAACACAGAGACAAATTCAAATCACCAATTATTTTTTGTGCTTTTTTTCAGTACTATTTCTTAGGTATGACAATTTGTTGAAGAAAACGATGTCTTTTGAATCAACTGTGTATCATTTCTAAAGCTTTTTGATCTTACAACGTCGAATTTTAATGAGAGCGAAGCATTCTAATTATTTTTTTAACGATAAAAGAAAATATTACTTAGTTTTTTTTTTGTTTCTTGCTACACTGTCAAACAGATGAACAATAGCGAAGATTGATGTTATGTCTGTTTTCGTTACCCAAATTGTTGTTTTAATATCTTCTATCATTTTTAGGTCATTCTTATTTTTTTTATTCAACTATAGCTCTAAGTTCAGGTTAAATGACCTCTTATGTTATGGAGTTGTGGGTTTAAATATTTTTTTTTTTACTATCATGCATTAATCAATCTACCTAGCCTTTTCCTAACTACGTTGGGGTCAGCTTTCAGCCTAACTGGATACAGCTGAGTACCAGTATATTACATGGAGCGACTGCCTATCTGACCTCCACAACCCAGTCAGTAACTGGGTAATATAAGACACCTTGGTAAGATTGCATGTCAAACTTTTCGGCTTCTGACTACCCGTAACGACTGTCAAAGATCCACGAATGACCGGGACCAACGGCTTAACGTGCTTACCTAGGCACGAAGGAGTCTCGATATGCAAAAATGGTCAATCCCAGCCACAGATCAAGCCCGGCTGAATTGATTCGTGCGGCTGTTATTACTTAGCCACGAGCTCCTCATGCATAATCAGCCTATAATGTTCCGAACCCCTACGAACATTACAGGCTGATAATGACATTGTAAAAATACTTTTTGATCCTAATAGCTACAGGAACGACGGAAACAAAAAAAAACCAATATCAACGTATCAAAAAGAAAGGTCAATGGGTGGGCGGCAAATAAGGTTGTTAAATGAAAGGTTTTTAATTAAAGCACAATGTCAAATATAATTATATTATTAATGAACTTAGCGTATTATATTCTATTATTTTTCTGAAAACACAAATAAATTGCTATGAATTATTTCCAAAAGAATAACTATGTTACAAACACCACGTAAGCAACGCACCTATTGTGGTATAGTAATATTAATTTTAGTACATCGTCTTCACATTATACGTATAATAATGATAGATGCCACCACATATTGTTTTATAAACATTTTCAAAGAGTAACTGTTGAGTTTCTTGCCCATTGTTCTCTATACGAAACTACCATATTTTGGAAGGAGCAACTAGAACAAATTCTATTTTCTTGTAACTTTTGACGTTAATGTGTTAACCTTTTATATTCTTCTTCTTCGTGTGACTAACCTGGTGTCAGAGTTTTAGTGCTGCACATGGGCCTCTGACTTAGCATCACATGCTGTAGAGAAATATCTCTCAGGCATGCCGGTTTCCTCACGATGTTTACCTTCACCGATTTTAAGCAAGTGTTAATTATACAATACGCACATGAATCCGAAAAATCAGAGGTGCGTGGCTTGGGTTCGAACTCGAGACCTATGACTTGGCAGTCCGGCGGTCACACCACTAGGCTATCACTGCTTTTTTTAACCTTTTATGTGGCTTTTTGAAATAGATAATTTGACTTTACTTGATATTTATTAATAATCCATACTAATATTATAAATTCTAAAGTTATTCAGTCTGTCTGTCTGTATGTTACCTTTTCATGCCTAAACCACTGAACGGATTTTAATAAAACTTGACAGAGAGATAGATTGCATCCCGGGGAAGGACATAGGCTACTTTGTATCTCTCGATATTGCTATATAACCGAACTACTGTAGGAAAACTCGCGGGAAAAAGCTAGTAATTCATAATCAGCGGGACGCTTCGAAGTTTTGAGTCTAAAACCCGGTTACCTCATTTTTTCATCACCGTTTTGAGAGCAGTGGTAGTGGAAGCTTTTATACAAAATAAAACGCCGACCTGGGTTCGAACCCACGACCATAAGTCCACTGAGACCACTGAGCCACCACTGCTTGACAAAATTTAATATTTTTTCAAACTATTGACAGATTATGTGAGAGGTTATTATTATGGTCAGAAAGTTGTGAATACAATGATGGCTACTAACAGACGCTGGGGTGCATGAAGAAGGCATACACCGGCCCCAAATAAATTGGGATAAAGGCAGGAGAATGACGAGTGTCGTTATGGCAATATACTAATGTGGGTGAACTTAGCAACTCATTTCCCAGCAGAGCGCAAAAAGACATGAGTTCTATTCTCATGCGGCCGAGTTCTAGAGCTCCTTATACTTATAAACAGGAGTACTGGCATTTTTACCTGAAAAAAAATCCGAATGAAAATATGCTCTGCTTACTTCTGTTCTGTGCACATAATACCCTAGAGGTGTCAATCTAGTAATTAAAAAAAAAATATTCCGACGCATCGAGAAGAATTTTTTGAAGTCGGTTAAAAGATACTAACAATTGTGACATGACGTTATCATACACGCTAAGTCAGTTGATACTTACAATATTACGATCCCACCTCAGAAACCAGAACGAAGAGTAATCAGACAATTAAGCAGTTAATTAAAACACTGTGGGAATGCTGGTCTGATGAGAATTACGAGGCTTGAAATGCTATTCCTGTGTTACATTTAAACAAAGTTTGAAGCAGCCATAAAGCATGAACTAATTTGTCAAAGTTCTCAGTGGCAGTGCCGAGAGCAGACGATTATGTTTGTTACGGCAGCCATGTTTGATGCTCGTCATATTAAGTGACGTCATCTTAGAGTTATGAATTTTTTTTTTCAATTAGACCATAATTTTACGGTTTGTTGTTTATGGTGTTCATAATAAAGAGTATTTATTCTATTCTGTTCCATTCTATGCGTAACCATTTTACCATTATCAGTTTTGAATTGGCAAGTCAGTCAGAAAGAACTTCTTCTTTTCATGTGGTTAGTGACTAACCTGGTGTCTGAGTTTTATTCTGCCCATGGGCCTCTGACTAAGCTTCACATCCTGTTGATATCTCAGACATGCTGGTTTCCTCACAAAGTTTTCCTTCACCGATTTTTTTAGCAAGTGATAAACAATACACACATGAATAAATAAAATCTGAGGTGTGTGCCTTGGGTTCGAACTTGAGACCTATGACTTCACAGTCCAACGGTCACACCACTAAGGTGAAGGTCAGAAAGATGAAGTTACTACTACATTGTTTCACATTCCAAAGTGTAGTAGGTTGCTATGGTGAAGCGCGGGCAGAACACAAAACCCTCGAAGATAATAATGATGGCTAATTTCAATCTTATATCAATTAGACAGTTTCTACAATATAATTTGAGGAACGCCTGTATTCCTCAAAGCATGATACCTAATAGTGTTAATACTATATAGCCTACGTCTTACATAATTTATATCTACATATATAAAAATGAATCCCTATTTCCCTTTGTCACGGCACCCCGCGTGAACGGCTGGACCAATTTTGCTAATTTTGTTTTCTTTGTGTCTATTATAATTGTCAGGAAAAGGATCAAGGAAAAAATTAAGAAAGTTTCGCGGAAAATTAGATTTTTTTTTGAAAACTGAACAACTATATTAAGGGTAATTAGGTTAGATAATAATAATAATAATAATAATAATAAAAGTATTTATTTCATAAAAGCAAAAACACATAGCACTGTATACTTAGGAGATTATACAATAAAATTGTTACACTTTAAGCGCAATTATATAGACTCTATCCCTTAAACTAGGTCTAGCCTGTATCTTAAGGGATAGAAAGATAGAGTAGGTAGTGTAGGGTAGGTAGATCGGGTAGGTATGTATCATAGTTAAGACGGGACAACATCTGTTGGGTCAGCTAGTAATGTTAACCCAATATGCCCACGGGATCGAAACTTATACGGGTGAAACGACACAGCTAGTAATTATTAATGTAAACATTGTACACCCACTCACATTTAGCCAGTCATGTCACAGTTGGGTACATTAATAATTATTAGTTCTGTATTTTTGTATGTAGTAGTAAGACAAACTCAAATAAAGTTTTTCAATGTAATGTTATAAACACTTCGTAATGAATTCAGAATAATTAATCATCGTTCTAGCATAGGGACAATAATCATGGTAATTTTTTAAGTGAAAGAAAATTAAGAGATTTTTCAGTTTTAATTATTTTTTGATTAGAACCGCGCACGCGAGGGCTTTCCTTGTCCAGGTTTCGCATATACTAAAAATAATGTTGTATTCAGGAGGTATAGATAGCTCCATCTCTTTCGACGTGAAGCAATAATAACATAATACTGGTAAAAGAGGTTGTATTTGGCCCTGCAAGGGGCAAAATACAACCTCTTTTACACTTGTAATTGTTTTTTTATATACTACTCTCTCAAGAAAGTACCGGGAAAAGATCAATAATACACAAAATGTCTGTTATTCATCCAAATTTATTTTATCACCTTCAAAGTATGCTCCTTTAGAAACGATACACTTGCGCCAACGAATAATCCTATCATCAAAACATTTTTTAAACGCTGCTTCCGGAATTGAGTTCAGTTCTCGCCGCGAATTCTCCTTTATGTCTTCTATCGATTGAAAACGGGTGCCACGAAGTGGTAATTTGAGTTTAGGAAAAAGAAAAAAGTCAGCAGGAGCCATATCTGGTGAATATGGTGGTTGCTGGATGGTATTTGTTGAGTGTTTGGTCAAAAATTCGTTCACAATGATAGCCTTGTGCGAAGGCGCATTGTCGTGGTGCAAAATCCAAGAATTTTCTTTCCACAAATCTGGCCTCTTTCGTCGAATTTGCTCTCTTAAACGCCGCATAACGCTCAAATAATATTCTTTATTTACCGTTAGACCTTCCGGTAAGAATTCAGAGTGCACAACACCGCGATAGTCAAAGAAAACAGTCAACATGACTTTGACTTTTGATCGACTTTGGCGTGGTTTTTTCGGTTTCGGTTCAGTTGGAAGGCGCCACTCCGAAGCTTGTTGACTAGTTTGCATGTCAAACTCGTAAACCCACGTCTCGTCACCAGTAACAATGCGTTTCATGAATGTTGGGTCCGAACTGTCTCGTTCTAGCATGTCCTCAGCGACTTTCATGCGATTGAGTTTTTGGAGAAAATTCAGATCTTTTGGGACTAGCCGAGCAGCAACATGTTTCATACCCAAATGATTAGTTAAAATGGTACGGATTGACTCGTGAGATACAGAAAGTTCGGCGGCTATCTCTCTCAGAGTTGAATGGGGATTTTCAGTCACAATTTTCTTCACTTTTGCGATGTTAACTTCAGTTGCAGACGTTGACGGCCTACCAGAGCGAGGCAAATCTTCCATCACATCTCGATCGCTGTTGAACGCTTTGAACCACTCATAAGCACCAGTTTTTGATAAAGTCGATTCACCGTAAGCCTTCTGTAACATTTTCAGTGACTCCGAACACGAAATTCCATTGGCGATGCAAAATTTAAGACAAACTCTTTGTTCGATATTTTTGTCCATTATGAAATTCGCAATACACACTATATATGATATTACTAAAACCAGCACTGTATTTAATATAAATAACAGATGCAACTCAAACTCCGCGCCAAAATGGAAAACAGTTGTGCCAATCTAAAAACTACAAAAAAACTAAAATTTGAATTTGGAACCATAAACAAATCATCCATTCCCGATACTTTTTTGACTGAATGTAAATTACTTAACTTATGTAAAAAAACAATTTTCTCAAACCCAAATATAAAATAATACTTATGTCTTAAAATGTATTCGTATGTGACGAATGTCTTGGCATTTATAATCAAACAAAAAAACAGTAAAATACCGTGAATACTTGCAGCTGACACCAACATAGTTGGAAATAGAATTGGTGGAACGATTGGATCATTAAATGCTCACAGGTTTCGTAAACTAGAAAAAAATCTAAATATTTACATAGCCAAAAATACTTAAGTCGTTGACTGCCACGCAGCAGACACAATAGAAAAACTATTGTTCGCGGCTCACCGGTGACCCCGTTGGCGCTCAACGTGTTAAAATATTAATAATAACTATGTACAAGTTTATAAAACGGGAGGGAAATAGTAAATAAATAAATCAAAGGGTATCAAAAAAGTCGTCCACATCGCTGTCAACAGGAAAAGTTCCCAAAAGGCTGGCAGCATTGCCGCGTTGTTGCAGTGCTGATTATTTGACCAAAAACTAGGCCAGCTCTCTGGTCACGTGAATCATTCAATAGGAAAACTAGAGCAAATCCTGACATTAAACTACAACTCTGGGTAAAATTGCAATTGTATAAAGTGCAAAATTTGCTCATATACCGATATATATGTAAAAGCTAAATAAGCCGCCAATACTGGGCTTAGTACCAAACCCAGTTTCATTACAGCGAACCTTCCCACCCGCGTCCACGATAGTGCGAAGTAGCAAATAGCACAAACTTATGCAATTGGAGCTCCGATATTATAATTTGGGTTGCAACAGTGTTGTTTTTGCCACAGCGGTCCATTAAACGGCTGTATCTCGGACGAACACTCACTGGTTAGGCGTTTATGCGTTTATTAACGTTGAACTTGCTTTTGGCATTGATTAAGACGGTGCTAAGGGAGTTCAGCCCTTTTTGTTTGGACATAGACTTGACTTTTGACTGACTTTACCTACTGAAGTAAAGATCTTACAGCTCTGCGGTAAGTCTTCATGGCGATGCTGGTTAAATAGAATATTGTTTTAGAAAAAAAGAAGTTAAGACTCTAAATTGTATTTACATTTACGTCATATCAAAATCAATCTGCCTAGCCTTAATCCAAATATATTGGGATCGGCTTCTTATTTAACCGGATGCAGCTGAATACCAGTATTTTACATGGAGCGACTGCCTATCTGACCTCGACAACCCAGTCACTAACTGGGTAATACGATACCCCTTGGTAAGACTGGCTGTCAGACTTTCGGGCTTCTGCCTACCCATAAAGATTGTTAAGGATCTATGAATGACAGCCGGGACCAAGTGCTCTCCGAGGCACGGAGGTGTCTCGAAATTCGAAGATGGTTACCCATCCACAGACCAACCTCGGCAAACGTAGCTTAACCTGATGGATCAATCCATGCGGCTGTTATTTCTTAGCCACGAGCTCCTGATTCACGTCATATAATAACTGTTAATTATGTCCACGAAATTTTACAGTATTGTGTGTGTGTTTACATCGTACACAAAACTGACCCTCAATTTAAATCATTCAATAGGAAAACTAGAACAAATCTTATTCATAAACTACAACTCTTCGGTAAAATTGCAATTGTATAAAATGCAAAATTTTCTCATATACCGACGTGCTCCGGAATATCTTGGTCGGTCGCAACTGGAGCTCAGTGAAATATAAAGATTGGCATTGGTAAACTGCAGGTTGGGTAGGGAACTGTATTGGAGTTTCGATAACACATACAACTTGTATGGTATACATACTATTATCATCATCATTCTCCAAACTTATTCGCGGTAAACGCAACATCTCTTTTTTTCTTCCATACTTCTCTGTTAGTCGTCTTCTTCGTCATCCCGGTACTCACTTTCATTCTACCCATATCATCTTTCACACAGTCCATCCATCGTTTCTTTGGACCTCTTCTACTCATTTAGCCATCCACATTCATACTCAAAGGTAAATATTAGCGACAACAATTATCATGAGAAGCCGTCTATCAGATGGGATTTTCCATCATCTGCACGGCATAAATAAACGAACTTTCATACAAATATAATTGTTAACCAATTTAGGGTAAGAATAAAAAAAACCCTCCTTCCAATATTCCATCCAGTAGCCTAGGCAGTTCCTTGTCTATCTGTGAATCCTGAGATTTTTATCAATAATTACAAATCTTCTTCTTCTTGGTGTGGTTAGTGACTAACCGGGTGTCGGAGTTTTTATGCTGCCCAGTGCCCATGGGCCTCTGACTTAGCTTCACATGCTGTTTAATAATTTAATAATAATTTTAATAATTTATTTCAAATAAAACGTTTACAAAAAGTGTACATGTAGCCAACAGTAATAAGTTTTCCATACAATTAAAGTGCCTAAAACTAAAACTAAGATTTTATCATAGGTGCAAATAATGGTTGTTCGGAATTGCAATTTTATGTAGCGACCAGCCCGATCTAGGTTAATTTAAACCTGTGTTTCAGGCTGTGTTGAGGAATATCTCTCAGGCGTGCCGGTTTCCTCACGGTGTTTTCTTTCACCGCTTTATAAGCAAGTGATAATTATATAATACGCACATGAATCGGAAAAGTCAGAGGTGTGTGCCTCGGATTCGAACTCAAGACAGTCGGCAGTCGGACGGTAACGCCACTAGGCTATCAATGAAGAAATTTTATATTCATGTTAGCAAAAATTTGTCAAACACTTCTTTTCTTACTACTTACCTTAGAAACGTACACACGTTTACTTTACCCGCTCAGCCAATAATATCAGGTATCCCGCAATACCACAGTTCGATCTTCAAGTATAACCAAAAACAGAGCCCCCATCTTACCATAAACACACAAATAGAAGCTGTAACGGGCTGCGAGTCAGATTTATATCGGCGTTACATAGAGCCTTAAGGAAAATTGGCCAGAAAAAGGGTCGCGAGAAATATTTCAATATGCCATTCACATTTTTTACGATCGTCATGTGTGCCTCCTTACGATTGTGCAGAACCGCAATATCGGTCTATACTTTCGTTTCTATTCCTTTTTTGTTAGTTTATGGAGCGTTTGAACTGTTAAACAAATTATGAGGGTTTTGAAGTTGGAGTATTCGGGGATTTGTATATTGGTCGTAAAGACTTAAATATGATTGGATTCGTTTATTTCAGGAAGTACCTATACAGTATGTTAATTAATGAAAGGCGTTCCTGTTAACGCGTAATAGTGTAGCGTCAATACATGCTAAACAATATTACTATCAAAAAATCGCGAAAAACAATCTGCTGTTCCCTATATTTTGTCCAGTTATGCGAACATACATGTAGAGTTTCTGATTTTTTTAACATACAGTATGGATACTAATTGGGGGTCAACGGCAACGCCTTTTGTTTATTAACACACTGTATTACCTCATTGTTGGTTCTTAGAACGTGTAAATATATGTATTTTAAGAGTTTTATCGCAGTAATTCAACCTCTTTCAATCCCAGCGTGATTTTTTTAAAGAAAGAAATAATCAATCAAATCAACCCCCACTTTGCTCTCATTTAAATTCACAAAAAAAGTATCTTTCAACTCACTCATCATCCATCATTAATAAATGTTTCGACTCGTAAGAGGGAAGCTTTAACGACGCCTCTCATTAATTTCAACAGGTTCGTTTTTCTTTGTGCTCTATTAATATTTAAAAAAAAAACGTAATACAAAATATTACACCTACAAAGATTTACAGCTTTGAAATAGAAAATACTTCGAACCCGACTTTATTATTGAAAATTTTAGTGAAATGGCAACCAAAGATTGACATTAACACCTACTTGCTTTTTATGACGATAATACCCCTGCCTAACCATTCGTGGATAATAAGCATGCATGTTTTTTTAGACGAAATAAAAAGGTCAAGAAAAATCTTGATTCATGTAAGCACAATTTTTAGCAACTTTATAATATTTTTAATGTTAGTGTAATTTTTAGAGCTCTTTGGATCCGTTAATCAGTAGATTTGATGTAGTGTAGAAAGTATATTGACAAGAAATTTTACACACTACGGATTTCATCAGTACCGTGGTGTGTTTACAAACACAAATCACACGGTTTCTTAGACGAGCTAGAGGCCGCCTACAAAGCCTCCGCAATTTACCGACGAATAGCGTCACTCAATACGTCAATCTACTGCCCTTGTATACACTTTAAATGCTTGAATAGTTAAACTACGGTTTCCTAGAACAGTGGAGGACGCTATATAAAGGCCGCAGGGACGGCTGTCTGTCGTGTCAGCGGGTTTGCCCGAAAGGATTACCACTGCCCGTAACACAAAGGGCTAAGGAAGGAACATGGATGGGTTTTAGTCAGTAAGAGTCTGACACTACCTTCTGCTTCACCCAGAGTGGGAGGATTCATTTGTTGATTTCCCACCCTTCAAAAAAAAAACCATATACAGGGTGAAATTTAAGTCATGGCCAATATTTTAAGGAGCCATTGTACTCATCTTTATGAACTACTTTTACTTTGGGAACAAATTTGAAATCGTGGAAAAAATCAGCTGTTCCATACATTATGCTCGCATAACTTGTCAAAATTTAGGCAACAGCTGATTTTTTTCCAGATTTCAGATTTGTTCCCATAGTAAAAGTAGCAAAGGGACGGCTGTCATGGAAATGACGGCAGCGGATATTGTCAGAACACGCTCTCTCTAGGAGACTTACTTTCATAAATAACGTTTCCATCTTGTGTGTCTAGACACAATTTTGGGTCTTGGATCGTTGTTAATAATTCGGTGAACAACTGACTGTCGCCGAAATCTCAAGCTAAACATTTAAACAAAATCTCGTGCGAAAGTAAAATTCAAAATGAGATTGTTTAAAAAAGTTAATGGGGTAATTTCGGCAACGCAATCTCATAAAATTATTTAAACGTTCCGTAATAAAAAAGGCCATACGACTGCCTATAAAAGCCTCTTAATTGCGTATAGAAGTGCTGTGGACCAGATTTCTTTTCGCACGGTACGGTTTTGCTAAAATATATATCTAAAATTTTTGTGAAGGTCACGGATTTACCTACAAAATGTAATCGGGAAACCAGCATGTCTGAGAGATATTTCTCAACAGCATGTGAAACTAAGTCAGAGGCCCATGGGCAGCTTAAAAACTCTGACACCAGGTTAGTCACTAACCGCACGAAAAGAAGAAGAAGAATGTATAACTACATGAACAGTCAAGACACTGTGCACTTACAGACAGACAACAAACATGCAAGTAATGGAGTCAGTTGCAGAAAAGAAGGCAAGCGTTGAGCTAGACTTTTCATTTTCAGTAAGTTAAGCGCACCAGGTCTTCAATTAAATGTTACATACATAACGTAACATCACGCCTGTAATACCATAAGGGTTAGACAGAGGTGTACTAATATGTAGTAGGTACACCCACATTTCACCTGTTATGTTTGAGTCCCATGTCCCAAGACGAGACCATTGCCATCAACAGAGCAGGCCAAATCCATACACTGAGAAATTGCACATAAAAAAACCTATTATCACTTTGCCTGGAAATCGAACCCAGGAACTTATGTTCAACAGTATCACTTGCAAAAAATAGACCAACAAGGCAGTCAATTACAATTAAATGTAAAGTTATTTTACGGACTTCCATCTTTTGCCTCCATGAAAAACACTATTTAGCCCCTAAAATCATAGACAAACCCTTTTTAACACTGCCAAAGTTGGTCATCGACCTCTTCAAAACAAACAAGTCCATTTATCAAAGTAGCTCCAGTAGTATAATACCATAACTTTACAGTATTTCGGTGTGTTATTTCCCTCTGCGGGCTCTTTTAATTACTGTCGGCCCCTACATGTATCATAAATTCTAATGGAGTTCAGACCTCACCCACTCTGCCCTCTGCCGACACAAATTGCATTTTAGAATTTAAACGTACGACCTACATTATACTCGTGATCGAAAATTTAAATTTTGATAAACGTATGCTTCAATATTTTCATTTTGGGAATGATAAAGTAGGGGTGAATGTTAAATTGTGGGTCAACATATTTTCGCAATCCAGCACAGCGTTCAAATGTTATTCGTCTGTTAACTATGTTATTTCTCTTTACCCTTTGTTTTTCCGGTATATTGTCAGGGCGCTCTGTACAGTTTGGTTAAAGGTTATAAATACAAACTTTGGCGGTTTGCGTTAACTATTGACTAAAATAATAACCAGTCCGTTGGCATAACACAATAGTTTAGTTGACTTTGAGGTTAGCCCTGATGCATATTCAATGTTTTTGGAATTTGTTTGTAACATTCTGTAAAATAATTGTAGCTTGGAAAGGCAAATAATAAAGTTTCAGCAAATTGTGCAAGGTCTTTTTAATAATACATAGATGTACCCATTTACTAGAAAACCAATAAACATGCATAGCGTAAGCTCATCACGCCAATATTCTCCGAAGGGTTAGGCAGATATGTACACCCTCATTCCACCAGAACCACATTCCTCTTTCCTTCCTTCCTTTTTCATTTACAATTTGTCTTTGAATAAATATATATCCAATAGTTTCGACACTTAAGCTAGTCAAAGATTAGCAATGCACATAGTCAGTCCATCACTGTTATATAGTTTGTAAGAAAAACACTTTTTAAACGATGCTAGGATTTATTTTATAGTTCCAAAATACTCTTATGCATTAACATTGCCAGTGTTTAAGTCACTGTCGTATTGTTGTCTGTAATAGGGGTTGTGTGTTGTATGTAATAGAGGGCAAGCCATTAACCGGGCAAAAATCTAGACTCCGGGATGCTACTGAAAACTTCCAGATGGAAAAATCCACTTTGCCTTACCTGGGAATCGAATCCTCAGCCCTTACGACCTCGAGAATAAAGCAGCTACTTCAATGTAACATTAACAAATAAATGAGGTTATATTCTGCGTCACTACTTGCAATGCTTACATGGTCGCTAATGGATTACGGGAATGCAATGGAACGTTACAAAACATTGGCAGCACGATATTACCACGGGAATCGATGAGCCGGGTTACGGGTACGGCAGGGTTGAGAACTTCTTTTGTTTGGTGTCATTTAATTACGTGAAGGAACTTAAAGCCAATTCCCGTAATTAAAAACATACAACATCCAGTTAAAACTAAAACTTTAAAAAAAAAGGAGGAACATCAAAAAGTGAAAAAAAAATGGACAGATTTTGACTAAGACAAGAATGCAAACATTTTAACCCATGTGATGTTTGCCTATTAAAAGCCGTTTGCTTATAAGAGTTCAACGATTTATACGGTTATATTTTACTGTCGTTTCTAGACAATATTTCTTTTGAACCTATCGGGTTCATACAACATTTGAGGGGTTAAAATTGCGGTCAGCTTCTTGCCAGGAAAATTATTTAACCATTTTCTTTTTATTTGAAAATCGTAATCTATAGGTATACAAATGTATATGTATAAAAAGGACTTTATAGGAAAAAGTTTTTTTTGTTTATAGCGAAATATCAGCAGATTGAGTTGAACCTAGAAATTAGTTATTCTGTTGCAAAATACTCAAAAGCATGGTAATATAATAATCAGAAAAATATACTTCAAGGAAAACCAATAATTCCTCTACTTAATTTCTAAATCTAGGTTCAACTCAATCTGCTGATACTTCGCTATAAACAAAAAAAAACTTTTTCCTATAAAGTCCTTTTTACGCGACGTCTTTTATGACAAGCGTGAGACTAATAAAGGGAGAGTCGTTACATTCCTGCTAAAGTTGCATCGAAATAATTCAATGGATTTTGATAAAATCGTAAAAGGGTCGTGAGACGGTGTCGTCAACCCTAGATCGGACATAATAAGCAGTAAGTAGGAATGCTTTCAAATTTCTGCTGAGTTTTGTTTCGTTGAGCCCGGGTAAGCGACGCTGCGCGTTGTTGATTGGGAGTTTTACTTGCATGGTTGAAAGTCACGAAGAATATTGCAAAACAATACAAATACCATTATTCTCTCTTTCTCCATAGAAAAAGGAGGATCCTCTGACCAGATAGGTATTGTGTCTTTTGGGCTACTGCACAACGATTTATGACGGGATGTTGGGCCTTTTTTTGAGGGTGGGAAATCATCAAATGACCCCTCCCGCTCTGGGTGGAGCGGAAGGGAGTGTCTCTTACTCACTAAAACCCATCCATGTTAAGGAATATGGATGGCTTAGCCCTTTATGTGTCATGGTAGCGGTAACCCTTTCGAACAATCCCGCTGAATTGTTGTATACAGGCTGACTTTGGAAACATGCGTTCTTCCCATCAGTATGAACAACTTTTACTATCGAACCACCTAAGAATTCGCAAAAAAAAACAATTCTGCGTAACCAATCAAACATAGTTATTAAATTCGTTTTTAAAGTAATCGGCCTTAATTTAAACGGTGTGGTAGTTTTACTTAAGTATTGTAACTAGTATTAATATCTAAAAATCTCACTGTGATAGCTTAGGTGAAGTGACAGCTCACTTCACCTAGATTTTCAGACAGCATCAGACACGCCCACCAGTTTCTACAACATCCACAAAGAGTAGCTATATGCTATACCTACAGATTTCCACAGCTAAATTTTAGTCCCCTTCTGTAAACATGCTTAGCATTATTTTACAACTAAATCCAAAATCCAGGTACCGTAAATGCGATATTCCTGTGGAACTACTTATCTCATACCAGTGACAAGCTATTTCTTGCTATTTCGTGAGCTCACAGCTTAATTTATGCGATGTTGCACTTCCTTTACCCCAGTCAATATTAGGGTAGAATCCTTCGAGAAATGTGTGGAGGTAGTATAGTTACACTTCTGCCTCACTCTTTGAGGATAACAGGCGTGATGATATGTTTATGTATGTGGAGTTTATGCATTAATATCATCATATACGTTGACAAACAAAGGAGAATGGGCAAAAATATATGAGAATTGGCCTATCTACGGCCAGTGATAATTAATCTAGTGGAGAAATATTTTTTACCAAGATTATTTGTGTATACATTTTTTTTTTTTTTTGTTTTACATAATATAGATAAGTAGGTAGTACGCTTTACGTAGGTTTTTATGTACTTATTTTATACAGGGTGGCAGGCACATCGTGGCGCAACCATGAATTCAGTACATTTTGAAAATGTAGGTACAGACGCCAGCACATCAAGCTGTCCCAAACTGTCAAATATTCCCAATTGAACATGAACTTTACTGTTTAGAAATAAAGTTGAAAATCTATCAAATAAATTTGACAGATTGGGGTAACTTGATGTACCTACTGGCCTTTGTACGTCGGTTAATAAAAAAAAATACAGTTCCATATTGACTGCGTAGGTAATTTAAATTCTTGACAATTATTTAAGACCAGGTCGCTATAAGATGCTATTTTCTAACATTTATATAAACGTTTTGGTGGAAATATACTGTCTTTATGAAACGAAAATGTGAAAACGTATGTGTGTTAAATTAATGTCACCATTGTAGCGCCACGTTGTAAATAAGGTTAAGTTATTTTAAAAAGGAGAACCAGTGTGCTTTAAACCATCAGTCACAGTGTAAAACAATTATTTAGGCTACCAAAAGATCGGTTCTTGCGCATAAATAGCTGTTCTCAAGTGCGGTGTTGTCCGGCGCCGTCCGGCTGTATCCGGCAGTGTCCGGTGGCCGCAAACCAAACTAATTCAACTTGCTCTGTATTATGCGTTGGTCCGTGGTTTGCGAGCCCTGTTGATCAAGTTTTCGCGTTGTTCGCGATTCTAAGTCAATTAATAAACTATGGTGATATTTTGATATATGCGAGTTTGAGTTTAGGTTCGGAGGTAAATAGATGTACATATCTAATACTGCTGCTGCATGTGCGAAAAACCTCAAACGACGCAAATACTTAAATCTTATTGAGCCTTGTTAAAATAAGTGCCATGCCAAGCCATGGTCCGAGTGCTCAGAGTCTTGGAGAGAGAGAATTGGATTTTTATTAACTTCTTTAGCGTTCACGTAAATATTTAAACGATAGCTAAAGTTAAAGCCTGTAATCCTCACCAACAAAGTCGTGGTTAAATAATAAAACAGTTGACTTCAAAATAACGGATCATGAAACTTCCATTTAGCCGAAGCCAATAAGATCGTGTTTATTAAACATCGTTACCGTTTATTAGCTCCATAGCCTCCATTAGACGCTTCGCGAATACTTATGGAGAACACAATAAGGTTGAGAATAAAAAAGTAATGTAACCTAACCTAGCTGTTTTTTTAATCGACTTCAACTGTATTTTTTTTAACATCAAACAAAATACAGTCAAATTGAGAACCTCCTCCTTCTTTCCATATCGGAAGTCAATTGCAAAATCCGGAAATACAAAACCAAAGACACTGATTTCCGATATTAAAATTATTTTTCACTTTGCAGTGTTTTTTCGGAAGTTGGTTGTTTTTTTTTTTTGTAAAAACGTTTTTATTTTTATTTTTTATAAATTTGGTTTTTATTAACTAGCGACCCACCCCGGCTTCGTGCGGGTGCAATGTAGGCACTATAACGCGATTGAAGCCGTGGCCAAATTCTTCGACTAAGTAGACAGGTGTATACATAATCTTCCTCTTGAGTATCTCTATACGTAGTATGTAGTAATAATGTATAATAATAATAATAATAATAATAATAACTTTATTTCGGGTGGCATAGACCCATATAAAACTTAAGCTAGTACACACACACACCCCACACCCACATTTATGTATTGGCATGACTCGCCACACCTATACACGACATGACCCACTGGTTCTGGAAGGGACAGTCGAAACGTACTGCTATTGCGTTCAGAATGCCGTTGTTGCTACCCCGTATACGGGCCAGCAGGGAAGCTGCTTTTTTGCGCATGATGGCCTGAAACCCATCAGTGCGCGCTTCAGCAAACATCCTAGACGCGCTGCACCGCCGGTTGCGGTTTCGGATTTGGTCCCATAGTATAAGTAAAATAAGTATAGTATAAGTTGTTCAGTGTGGTGGTCTGTAGCACATGCTTTTGTATGTATATAGGTACCCTTTCGGTTACACCCTGTATATTTATGAAAACCGCATTAAAATCCGTAGCGTAGTTTAAAAGACAGATTACGGGATGCAACTTGTTTAATACATTGTATATTATGGTATAATATTCAGGGTGAAATTGAATTCATGGGCTATATTTTAAGGGGTCGTTGTACTCATCAGTATGAATAACTTTTGCTATGGGAACACAACTGAAATCCCGAACAAAATCAGCTGTTGTCCAAATTTTGACGAGTTATAATGTATGGAACAGCTGATTTTTTTCCACGATTTCAGATTTGTTTCAAAGTCAAAGTCAAATCATTTATTTCAAATAGGCACAAGTAAGGCACTTTTGAACGTCAAAATGAACAAGAAATAGAATTGATTCTAGTCGCCCCTTCCAAAAGGTAGTTTCGTGTGGAGAAGAATGGGCAAGAAACTCCACCGTTACTCTTTTAAAATGTTTTACAATGTTTTGTATACATGAATTATAACATTATATGTGAAGACGATGCACCCAGAATAAAAACACTACACCACAAAAAGTGAAAAGAAAAACACATATAGTAATGGCAGGTAAACTTAAGTATGTCAAAAGTACATGGTGCTCACATATTTACAAACATTCTAAAAGTTAATAATAATAAATCAATCAATGTGTGAGAAGATATTTCAACATGTTAAAATAGTATTTTACAAATAATAAATTATTACCTAATTTACTTAGCCAGTTTGATTTTATCTAGTTTCTAAAGTAAATGTAGTTTATAATGATGAGTACAATGACCCCTACACATTTTGCCCATGAATTCAATTTCACCCTATATATGATTGGGAAAACCAATGCATGGTTATGTTGCGTAACGTAAAACACTACATAATACAAAATGAGTAGTCAAAGTACCTAAACTACTTTTTCCAATTCCACCACTTTGTGGACCTCTCAACTTAGTTGAGTATTGTCTCGTTAACTGCGTGGTTAACGTCAGAATGGCTGGTTGCCTATGGTAAGCGGCTCTGAAAGTATGTTCAAGAATTGCTACCAAATTGCTTATATTTGCTACATTTCTTCAATAATTGCTACATATGATATATTCAGAGATATACGACTATTTTTTTGACCAGCCATTCTGACGTCAGGATGGCTGGTCGCCTCCGTGTTCAACATGAAGGACGCAAAATTTCTAAAAGTTTGTCGTTCCAGTAATTGCTTACTTATTGCTACTTTCACGCATTAAAGTTTGAGCTTCGTACATACATTAGTTAAAAAAACATCGCTTTTATTCAAATTTGTACGAACTAGTGCCTAATAATTTCGAAAGGCAACACTTTTTTTCACTACAGCGGCTTGTTCAAATCTTACAGGCGTTCACATCGACTTATTATGATGAAGGCTTGCTTATTAATACGCTTATAATAATAAGCAATTATTGAAGAAATTCATGCAAATATACTAATATTACTAGTTAGGCTAGTGGCTCTGAAAGTCATACTTTCAGAGCCACTAGCCATAGGCAACCGGCCATTCTGACGCTTACAATGTTTCAGTTGTTTGTTTACGATATGAATCACATTTATTTTTATAGGTAATATTAGTATATTTGCATGAATTTCTTCAATAATTGCTTATTATTATAAGCGTATTAATAAGCAAGCCTTCATCATAATAAGTCGATGTGAACGCCTGTAAGATTTGAACAAGCCGCTGTAGTGAAAAAAGTGTTGCCTTTCGAAATTGTTACGCACTAGTTCGTACAAATTTGAATAAAAGCTATGTTTTTTGAACTAATGTATGTACGAAGCTCAAACTTTAATGCGTGAAAGTAGCAATTAGTAAGGAATTACTGGAACGACAAACTTTTAGAAATTTTGCGTCCTTCATGTTGAACACGGAGGCGACCAGCCATCCTGACGTCAGAATGGCTGGTCAAAAAAATAGTCTTATATCTCTGAATATATCATATGTAGCAATTATTGAAGAAATGTAGCAAATATAAGCAATTTGGTAGCAATTCTTGAACATACTTTCAGAGCCGCTTACCATAGGCAACCAGCCATTCTGACGCTAACGTTGCGTGGGTAGGTAATAAGTGCTCTACTGTTGGCTGATGTTTGAACTCCGTTCAATACTCATAATACTATGAATTTTGTTCGACCGTTTCTGGGAATTAAACGAGTTTAGGAAGGTCGCGAATCTGAGCATTTCCTTCTTCTGAGAAAACGTATTGTGTAAGTATTTGTTATTGCGTGGCAGGAATGGTTTGAGAGGGAATATAATTTCTGTTGACTTTATCTCTGGAACGTCTCAATTTCACAGATTTCCATGATTGGATAGCTATGTTCTAATTATTCTATAGCTGTCACTTTTGAACTGACGTAACAACTGTTCCTACTTACTGTTGTCGTCGTTGGTCCAGCGGTTGCAAGCGCTACAGCTGAGCATGAGGTCCTGGGTTTGAATCTAAGGTCGGGCTAAGTTTTATTGGGTTTTTCGATTAGGAATTTCTCAGTAGCAACTCTGTACAATGTTTACAAGTACATTATTAAAATCTAGCAAATAACGCTACATATTACAGTTCAGCCGAGCGAACAACGTTCTCTGAAAGTAGTTTCCATGGCTTTTATTATGTTTTCAGAAACTCTTAAATATTCATATGGCATTTTGAGTATGGTATGAAAACTAACTGGAGACCGCCAGACTCAACTTTCTAAAGTCGATTTATTTCAAAATTTATATTTTGTCGACTGTCTGAAAAAAGGAATGAGAGACTGCGCCAAAGGTGACCTAGTAAGTAAAATTAGACGCAGTTGAGTTGGGATCAAAGGAAGGCGGCCGGAGGCGGCGCTGCGCCCGCATCTCAACAGAGGCCCATAATCAAAGAATAACAGGTCAAAACCTCTATGCACGTCCGCAGTCGAAAACAAACAAAGATCTGTGAGTTTATACAATTGGTTAAACTTAGGAAATACCGTAAATGTGAAGACTGGCTTACATTTGCCTTTGTTATGTTGTACAGTCTTACCAAGGAGTATCGTATTACCCAGTAACTGGGTTGTGGAGGTCAGATAGGCAGTTGCTCCATTTAAAATACTGGTATTCAGCTGCGTCCGGTTAGACAGATGATGATAATGATGATGTTGTACTTAAGACTGAATAACTGTTACTTTTGACCTGACGTATTGATACAACTCTTCCTACTTACTGGCTTGTTGGGCCAGCGGTCGCAAGCGCTGCTACTGAGCATGAGGTCCTTGGTTAGAATCCCGGGTTGAGCTAAGTGTTATTGGGTTTTCGATTAGGAATTTCTCAGTAGGAACTCGACTTCTGTACAATATTTAAACGAACATTATTAAAATCTAGCAAAAAACGCTAAATAAACTGTAATAAACGCTACATATTACAGTTAAAAACAATACAGCCGGGCAAACAACTTTCTTGTATCACATTACTTCCTTGTACACTTATAAATAAATAATTGGATAAAAAATTATGTTAAAACACCTAATATCTGCTTGAATCAGATATCCTCTATTAACTGACAGTAATATACTTAAATAGAAAGAATAAAATGTATGTTTTGGACACAGTACGTGAAACACAAAGTAACAAAATAAAGGATGAAATTAATGTTTTCAAAACAAAACGGAGAGCCTTTGGCTGCGCCAAAAAGGTCAGCATTCTATATATCGACTATTGTCACAATTATTCCTGGCATCACTTGTCTGACACTAGTTTTCTAATGAACCTTTTGGGACAAAAATACTAAAATTATCTACATTCGCATTTCCTCAACACCCCGAATAAACAGCTCATTCGACGTAAGATACTAATTTGATTTCCATGCAAGAGTACGTACAGTAAACGGGGTGAATAGGGACGCAGGGGTGAATCGGGAGGGCACGCCACGATAGTGGCGGTAAGGCCCCTCTTTGAGGAGTGGCTAGAGAGGCGTCACGGCGCCCTCACCTACCGCCTGACGCAGGTCCTCACCGGACATGGATGTTTCGGGAGGTTCCTGCACATCATCAGGCGGGAGGAAACGCCCGGGTGTCACCACTGCGAGGATTGCCCAGAGGACACGGTAGAGCACACGGTGCAAACCTGCCCCGCTTGGGCGGAGCACCGCCGTGTCCTCGTAGAGGCGATCGGCGGCGGCGACCTCTCGCGCCCGGCCCTGGTGCAAGCCATGGTCCGGGGCGAGAGGGAGTGGGAGGCAGTCACCTCCTTCTGCGAAAAAGTTATGCTCGCGAAAGAGGTGGCGGGATGGGAGAGAGAAAGGTCCTCCCGTCCCAGCCGCCGCAGGAGACGCCCCGGGCGTCGAGAGCCACGTGACGACTCCCGGCCACCGTAGGCGCGGGCCTGCGGACGGAGAGTAATGGGTGACTCACCGTCCGATCAGCACCAGACCCGTGCCGTATATGTTCCACGCGCGCCTCAAAGAGATGTCAACATATGGGGGTTGTCCGAAAGGGTTACCGCTACCCCGGAACATAAAGGGCTACGGAAGGAACATGGATGGGTTTTAGTCAGTAAGAGTCTGACACTCCCTTCCGCTCCACCCAGAGCGGGAGCAGTCATTGGATGATTTCCCAGCCTTAAAAAAAAAAAAAAAGGGGTGAATCGGGACGAAACTCCAAAAGGGATTTTAACAATAAAATAATAGATACAGTTCGTGGCCAACAAAGACCCTTAATTGTTAATTATAATATAGTAAACACATTCCAGGTTCTTTTATATTATTTCACAGTTAAAATCCCTTTTAAAGTTTCGTCCCGATTCACCCCTGCGCCCCTATTCATCCCATTCAACGATACTAGCTCTAGCTCTATTTAACATGTTACTAGAAGCGGCTGCAAGTTATTGCCGAAAGCTTTTGAACGAACTCGATAGCAAAGAATACTCCTGGAGCATTTGTTTTCAATTCATTGTTGCATAGTTATAACGCACGTTTCTTTCTAAATGGGCTGCTATCAATGTTATTTTTCTCTGCAAAACTGAGTGGTGGATTTCTTATTTTTGCGTCGTTTTTTATCTGCTCTTTCTTTTTTAAAGGCTCCTGCAAACAGGCGCCATGCGAATCTAGTAGAACAATTTGTATGAGAACTTCGAAATTGATCGAAATTGATCGACGAGTATTGCGTTGTACCGTTGAGTTGCGCCCGTCTATGGCAGCCTTAACTCTGGAGCTGAACAAAGATCAGTCTTAAAAGTTTTTGTTATGTAATCACCTACTTCATATGATTAGATAGATAGAAGATATTGTACATCAAAATGTACACAACACAAGACGTCTGTTCAGTTAGAATTATTGAGCCTTTTTTATCTGGTGAGGTCTTCTACTAAGTCTGATTGAAATATTTGGATCTTACCTCCTCTTCTGATTTAATTAGGAGAGGACGTCATGGCCCCCGTTGTCTTTACGCCATCGTGCAGTACCTATTACCGGAGTATTACTTATGTAGTGATGAGGAACGCCTTATCAAAACTTTAGGCAGTGCTTTGTCATCACAGCTGGATGTTTGCATAACCATTTTTTTTTAAACTGGTCGTTTTCGCCGGAATACTACCCAATTTTTACCCTCCCCACAACATCGTAAATCACGAGTGAAACCGTGGGAAGAGCCAGTTATATCCATAACGAAAAACACAATACTGGGGCGTTTCACGGTTTTGTAGTTGAGATTTTTATTTCATTAGGGAATGCCGCTCAAGTGGTTTTTTGCAGAAAAGTGGGCGCTAACAATGAATCTACCTCGCCGTTCAACTGAGTGGAACAGTGAGTGGGCTAGAATCGAAAATAAAAGCTTCGCAAACGTGTTTTCTAATGACTTTTCTTGAGATCTTGTTAGGGATTTGAAATGTACAAAAGGCAGGGGCAGACAATTAACGTTAAGAGGACAGTTTCAGGTGATTTTCTACGGATTAAAACGATCTTTGTTTGACCTTGATAGATTGCGTAGCGTTTATATTTAGAATTCGGTTAATAAAAGGAAAATGTTTAGCTGAATCTTTTCTCTATGCTGCAATGCATGCAGCTGGAGCAGTGTACTGCTGGACACAGTTCGAGTTTGTAATGTAATCGAAGTTCGCATTATCCTGCGGTTCCTGGAACTTTTCACCCACAACATGCTGGCACAATCGCTTACTAAGCAAACGTAGCGTCGATGTAAAGTTTATTTCACTTGTGTCTATACTGGGTGTAACCGAAAGGGTATATGGTACATACCACCAAACAGAACAAATTTTACTATGGGATCAACTCCGAAATCGCAAAAATAAAATTATCTGTTCTATATATTCATAGTCTCGTCGAGTAGCATATGCGTTTGTATGTATATACCCTTTCGGTTACACCCTGTATTTGTACTATTGTTATATTTTAACTCGGATACAACGGAAATAGGTCTATCTACTAAATTATTTTTACCTAATAACAGACAACAGAAAAGCAATTAAACTTGTACACAATAAAAATAGTCAAAGAAAATATTTACGTAAAAGTTAAAAATTTCAACGTCCACTGCTTTCCAACGAGGAAACTTGTAGGTAGGTACATTTACATACTTAATCAAGTTCCTAATGAAACTCTCAACTTTTTGCTCGCGACCCTTCGCTGCGAACTGTTACGACTGACTTCGCGTTTAGAAGTAAACAACTCATTCTTCAATCAAAGAACTTGACATGAAACGACTTTTATGTAGCTTCATTTCTCCTTCAGGTGTATTTTGAAGATAGATTTGGAAGTCCTGCGTATAGTATTATATAGCCAATAAATGGACCATTCCATCATCATTGACTTCAACAATATCAGTATTATGACTATTGAAAGCAGTACTACCTATGACGGGATCTTGCACTCGCCTCATATATATTTAAATTACTGAGAGGGAAGGTGTATAATGCAGTTATTTTAGGCCAGGTGAGTCTGTATGTTCCGGCGACGACGGCAGCCACCACTGTTGGTGGAACCGCGTGCTCCGACCAATCTTTGACAGGAGGCGCCGTTGACGCGTGCACTCCGCGTCAGACAGACTATTCTGTTGTTCTGTGGGTGAATTCACAAGGAATGCTTTGTTTGTAATTAGTTAATGTAGGTATTAGTTATAAGTAACAATTAAGTTAGATTGAGTATTAAGTAAGGCGCATTTACCGCATTGGTTAACTGTAATGATAGATGTAAGTTGTTAAATAAATAAAAACAATTTTTCTAGCTCCTGATTACAACCCCTTTTTATAATGGGTAAGTCGCTCCTATGGGTGGAGTGGAAGGGAGTGTCAGACTCTTACTGACTAAAACCCATCTCTGTTCCTTCTTTAGCCCTTTATGGTCCATAGTAGCGGTAACCATTTTAGACAATCCTGCTTAATACGGTTAGTGCTTCCAGTCTAACCGATTCCAACAAATTTAAGAAAAGGCTAAACAGATTTATTTTGAGCCAATACATCTAAGATCACCAGCTATATTGCGCAGTATTTAATGATGTGTATATATTTAAACTTCCAGCCCAAGAAACGCTATCAGTATCACTTTCTTCGAAGTTCTTCATCATCATATTTCAAACAAAACTTTGTTCTTTGTGTCGTTAATATAATTATACTGATCTTTAAACTCTATGGTATGGCTTGGAGTGGTTTAAGATCACTTTTCTCCTGATTAATACTTTACTTTGTTATAAGAGGTTTAAATAATAAATAATAATATTATCCTTGTACATTTCACACAACGCCATATAGTTCCAAGCTAAGCTACCTAATGCTTGTGTTATGGTAACGAGATGGCTGATAAACTACTTATATAATTTTTTTTTTTGGAAATATATACATACTAGCTTCCGCCCGCGGCTTCGCCCGCACGGTGTTTTGGAAAAAGTAGTTTATATTCTTCCACAGACTTCAGTTCATCCACATCATAATCGGCTCAGCAGATTAACCGACGACCGAAAACATACATTCACACAGATAGACAAACGGATAGACAGTTGAAGTTACTTTCGGTTTTTATAATGTCAGGTAAGGATTAGTACGCATACTATTATTATTGAAGAGGATTACTTGCGTGACAGGCCCAGAAAGAGATGGCAAAATGAGCTGGACTCCTTAAAGGATTGGCCCACAATCGCTGTAGACCGGGAAAAGTGGAAAGTGAGGCCTTTGCCCTGCAGGGGGATAACAGTGGCTTATAATTATAATGATAATTACTTGATATAGCGGTTTCACATTTCGTTTGGTAGCAATAAACAATAAAAACTGAAAGGATTAGAATAAAGTACGCTAGTAATGATCGATATGTTTTGACGGTTCTACTTACTACAATAAAATACTTCTGTAAACTATGTTAAGTGATTTGATGATTGAGATTCATTTTAGGATGTAAATTAAAGGACTTGTCAATAGTAAAGTTTTGATAAACACAATTTAGAATCTATTTTACAAAATTGATAATTTAGTGACCGAATTATAGGGAATAAGAGTAAAGTGTGCGCCGCCGGATGCTGGAATGAGCACCAAGCCACGCTGTACAATCAACAATCACTTAGATCACTCCGGGCTGGCCGGAAAGGTGAAAGGTGCTAACATAGGCAGCCAGTAAAACCACCACACCGTTTGATTGCTGTCTTGTAGACAGCGATCAAGAGCTTCGATTGCGCGTTGGTGTCACATCACATAGGTAGTGCACTCGTCCCACACGATCAGCTTGCACTGTTGGAACCTGTTCCAACAGTGCAAGCTGATCGTGTGGGACGGTATCCTGATACCACGTTCATTTTACTGATGTTGCACGCAGGGCTTTCTTCGCTCGCCAGATTAAGAGGTAATTTAAAGACCGAATGTGCCGTCAGTCCACCATTTAGCAATGTTGCAGCAATTCCAGAGGAAGTCACAGCTAATGCAACATTATGATCCTTGCGTTTTTAGCTAGACGCAAACTAAGCAAAAAAGTATTGCCTGTAATAATCCCGCATTTACCGTTCTCAACTCGTTGTAATATTTTGTGATAAATCTCTTTCTGCTCGGGTTGCAGACGTGGCACAGTTTCGCACACGTGAGCTTTTCATAAGGTGGTATGGTAGCTTAGCTCTCTTGAGGAGTGGCTAGAGAGGCGCATCGGGTGTCCTCACCGGATGTTTCGGGAGGTTCTTGCACATTCTCAGGCAAGAAGAAACGCTCGGGTGCCACCATTGCGAGGATCGCCCGGAGGACATAGTGAAGCATACGGTGGAGGTCTGCCCTGTTTAGATGGAGCACCGCAATGTTCTCGTAGCGGCGATCGGCAGCGGCGGTGACCTCTCGCGTCTGGCCCTGGTTCAATCTATGATACGGAGCGAGAGGGAGTGGGAAGCAGTCACCGTCTTCTACGAAGCAGTTATGCTGGTGAAGGAGGTGGCGGGATGGTTGAAGCACAGAGCCTCACGTCCCGGCCGCCGCGAGAGACGCTTCACCGCCGTCCGATCAGGACCAGACCCATGCCGGAAGGCGCGTTCTTGTTTCGCGCGCCTACCAGGTCAGCGGAATTGTATGAAAGGGTTACCGCTACTCCGGCATATAATCATTTTATTGACATGGTTCACACCATCAAAAAAAAAAAAGGTCTGATCAAATCATTTGACAGCTCTCCTTTACGCCGCCGTGGACTCGGCGATGGCGCGTCATTGCCTGGACCCTCTGGAGTCCTCGCTGTGCTCTGCGCACCGCCGACTAATAGTGTGCATTTAATGGCGCCCCACTCATATCAATCTTATCGTGATATTTTTTAAACTATTTGTCCAAATTGCTTAGTGTAAAAGACAAAGTTTATCTTCATTAAATACTAAAAGTGATAAACGTATTTAATTCGATAAGAATTAACTGAGTACTCTAAAATGTGCATTGTAAAAAAAATATCAAATTGAAATGTATTTTTGGCTCACTATTTCGTATATAATGGCTTGCACATAATAGGTAGACATATGCTGTCGCGGACTTTTATATAGAACTTTGTAAGACAAACAATCCCACAATACATTACCTTCGCGTAACTCTAACGGTTTAGGCAGCGCACGCCCAGATAGCTCTCAGAATGCAGGAATTTGGCGACTTACATGATACTTATCCTTATATTATGGCCAAATCACGCAAAGTCTATGTAAAATGTAGCCTATGTGTTATTCTGATGTATAAGCTATATTATTGGTAAATTTCATCGAAATCTGTTCAGCCGTTTTTGCTCAAAGAAGGAACAAACATCCATCCATCCATCCATCCATCCATCCATCCATCCTCACAAACTTTCACATTTATAATATTAGTAGGATTAAAGAAAGATAAACACCTAGACCCAGAACAAATACTTGTAGGTCGTACAAATATTTATTCCGTGCGGGAATCGAACCCGCGACATGCTACCCGGCAGTTAATCGCTCAACCACAGCGCCGACCGTGTCGTTTAAACAAATATGTAAATAACTAAAAAAAAAATATGTAAGGTAAATGCATATATGTGTATATGTTCGTGCAAATAATTATGTAAATTACTTAATACATAGTTACTTGTGAGTTGTTGCAGCAATGCGAACACATATAGCCCACTATGTACTCCAGATACGTTCAATTTTTCATGGACGAAAAGCCACATTTATTTTAGATCGCGACTGCTGGAAGGAAACAATTTTATAACCAAGAGACTCCTCTTCAAGGAACTATCACGAGCATCATCTTTGAATAATATGTTATTCATAAAAGAATTCCGAATCTGCGGGTAACGTGGCACGCGTGTGAGATACAAAATGGTATCAAAATGTCTGGCACCGATCTGGCAATACGCAGTCCGATTCGTTTTCGAACAAATGTATTTCCAATTTTTTCGACGTACGGTACCTTGTAATAGAGAGTATTTTGCGGGTTTCTTTTCTCATTTTTTACGAGCAAATGCCGGTTGGTATTAGGACGACATGTGGCCAGGGTTTTGGTTATTATTTTAGGGTCTGGTTTGGCTACGTTCTGCTTTATTTGTCTTATCTCGGGTTAGAACGTGAGCGACTAGTTACAAGAATTAGATTTTTTTTTTTCTGTTGTCTAACAGAATATTGCGAGGATAAAGGTTTTCATAAGGATGTAACGTGTGGCGCCGTTTTGGGACCAAATCACAGGACTGTGTTCTTGGATTATTGCCGCTTTCTACTGTGTAAACATTTGGATACCTTCATGTTTACACACTGCCTGTAATTAAAATCATACGCTATCATTGTATTTGTATACTAATACGCATCGCAACGCATGACTTGAACCTCGTGAAAGCTAGTAATAATTAGCAAATTAAGTGTCTTGACCTGTTTCGCGAGGTTGTTGATATATAGGATGATAGTCGTTACGGTCAACAGCCTAAGTTGGGCAACTGGATTGAGGACTTCATTCAGAAAACGGTATTTAATGGTATTTCTGCAGATTTTTGTCTGCAATGCGCGTATCGTCTGTGATGCAGTCGGTGTCAGCAGTGTTCGTCAGCGAATATCTCTAAAATAGTAGACTGTATGGGGATGCGGGGTTTGAAAAAGTATGTATTTGAATTTAGAATTTGATGTGTATGGACTTGCAAATGTGATGCGAATTAGGAAAACGAGAAGTTGGTAGGAAACATTCAGCACTTACCGCCAATTCACCGTCACTGATGTCTTCCACGTCGGCAGGAGGTTCGATTCCTAAATATTGCAAGGCGGCACACAATTGGACGCACTGACACTTTTCACCACACATACACGTACTTTTCCTTCGATTTTTAAACGATAAACCGTCCCGCTCGTACAGTTTTACAAAAGGCGGTTCAAATTACATTATGCGTATGCGTTCGTATCAAAGGTTCGCGGTAACTGCCTTTTAATAATGACCGATAAACTTCACACAGTCGCACCGTCAGCAATGATAAGGACGGTGATAGTCTAATTGTGCAAGTAGGAAAGGGATGGGAGACTGAAAAGATGGAAGCCTTTGCAAGGCATTTATTTTTCTACCCTACAATTTTTTTTTAAACAGTTAGGATCTTACTAGTAATGAGCCCAAGCCATCGATAGCTTCGATTTTCAAATGTGTTTCTGTTTACTTTGTTTCAGGTGAAAATTCCTGTATCGCTGTAGATACAAATATGGCGATTACATTATCTACCTACTATTGGTAGTTTTTATTATAAAATGTATGGAAGCTACATGGTTTTATTTTGTATTATTTTTTAGATTCCTACTTAGGAAACAACATGCTGCGGTATTCTACACACAATAACTCTGTACATTGTTTACTAGATAATATGTTTTACTAAGAAATACAAATGTTTGCAATACAATAAAACATGAAATGCAGTTTGAACATAATCTTAATCGTCTTTGTCTAAGAAGGATTTGTTACTTTATCATAACAACGTTAATTTCAAAGTCTCGCTTGTATTTTGCGCCCCGTTTCTGCGTATTTCATCTATGAAAGTAACTTACAAAAATAAACCTTATTTAATAGAGTGGATCATTACATACATGTTTCTATCTTATCTTGCCTTCACCATAATTATGGCGACGACATTCACATTTAATCAAGGTAATTGTTTTTCTATTTAGTTACTACTCGATTAAATTCATACAGAAATCATCACGCCTGTAAACCCCAAAGGGGTAGATAGGTGTGACTATAGTACACCCTCACTTCGCCAGTTATGTTTAAGCCTCGTTTTGTATGATCTCGGAAATGGTTGCTATGTTCCATTTTGCATATTTCTTAGATTACGTACATAATAAAATTGAGAAAACAATCTATAAAAATGCCGGTACCGGATCAAGAATTTATATTTTTCGACTGCTGAGTGACTGAAGAGTGACTGCCGAGTGACTGACAAGTGATGACTGCCGAGTGACTGCTGATTGACTAATGAGTGACTGCCGAGTGACTGACGAGGGACTGCCGAGTGACTGACGAGTGACTGAGTGAGTTACTGTGACTAACAAGTGACTACCGCGAGATGACTGCCGAGTGATCGACGTGTGACTGAGTGAATGAGTAACTGACGAGTGACCGAGTGACTGAACTACATGGTTTTAACTTTAACTAGCAATCATAGCACGTAAAGAGTATCTAGCTTTGAATCTAGAAAAAAAAACTCAATTGAATTTTCTATTAGGAAATCGATGGCGTACTATATAAATAATAGCCACTCACGTTACTCTAATCTCGTAATCAACGAATCATGATTTCCGTGAGTTTTCAATAAAAATTCAGCGTGTAACCCGGCGAGATGGATATACGGTTAACTGATAAATAACCCCAGCTCGGTCCCTTTCATTGGTAATTCAAACACGGCCGGTACTACGATTTATGTACAAATGCGTCCAGTCAAGTCGGCCATATTTATTTTCCCATGTCCTAATGCCACTCCTGAAATATTCATGCGTTGACCGCCCCATCTGTCTTGCTGATGTCTCTAACAATAATATTATAATGTTGCTTATCTCTGTTTTGGAATAATTCTATACGGATGGATGCCTGCCGGAAGTTGTTGTTGATCCTATTTTGCATGTCATCCAAAAATCAATGAGTTGAAACCTCTTCGACTTGAGGATTGACCTAGATTCGAGTTTTCATATCTATTATGCGTACGATGTATTCGAAATTCGTGATTTCAATGACTATCGTTTTTGGATCTTTCACAGACTAATCTATTAAAAAGACACCATGATACCGTATATAAAAAAAATCTTCTTCGTGTGTAATCTTCTTCTTCTTGCTTAAAATCGGTGAAGGAAAACATCGTGAGGAAACCGGCATGCCTGAGAGATATTTCTCAACAGTATGTGATGCTAAGTCAGAGGCCCATGGGCAGCATTAAAACTCTGACACCAGGTTAGTCCCTAACCACACGAAAAAGAAGAGAAAGAAGACCGCATAGACAATATTTATAAGCAATGGGCATTTATGAAATAAGTATTTCAGTAGCCGCTTATCCCGTAATAAACTCATAGGCGCTTCATAAAATATGTTCAGATGAAAAGATTTCCACGCTGCTAAAAGCATTTGAAGAAACGTATTCAAAGTTGAGAGCGCTCGCTTAATTAGTAATCCGCAGTGATGACTTGCTTAGCGGCTGGAATTAGTTCACTGTTGTTCATCGCTAATGGGATGACGTTATTAAAGTAGTTGGGATGTACTATAATTGATCGGATATTTTTGGGCCTACTTTTGTGAAGGTGGACCCAATAGTACGGTTAAAGTTCCTGATTTTTTTAAATTGGTCCTGATTATACTTGTCATTGTTTTGCCGTCGTCGTATTGTAAACTGGGTTAATATTCAGCATCCGTGCGAAGCACAAATCGAATTAAAAATCAAGGGTCCGCAAAACTTACGGAGGAGCCCAATTCATTCCGAATACCAATTTCATTTCAACCACGGACCTCATTCCGCGAAATTTGGTTGCGAAACGACTGAGACAACAAAGAGAATTAGACCGCGAAGAAAAATAAATGCGGTGAAACAACAGAGCATACAAAATTAGAGAGCGGCGGAGGGAACGCGACGTGGCTCAATGCGGTTAAAGTGAGGAGCGTATTGCGGCCGGCGGAACGAACTTGAAGAATGTTCAAGAATTTATAAGCGACTTTCATGATTTCAAAATTGTTTGTTTGAAATGCCAGCTAGGTCAACTTTGACGTTTTGCTTCAAAGAACTTTACACTTTTTCTCACTTGTCAAAAGTTGAATAACTAAATTGGACCAAAAATGGGAACCTGCGGGACGCCTATGGTGACCGCTAAGTCCGAGTTTTTGTACTATTAACTTCTCCCATTCAGCTATCGTTTGTTGAAACCTAAACAACATTGTATCGTCATTTTAAGTTGCATCACTATGACCTAAGTCATATTTGTTTCATACAACTAAATAATAGTGAATACAGTCGGAGAATTTAGACAAGTTATCGTGGTAGTTTGTTGAAACAAACTTCTTTACCGTGGCTTGCAGTGGCAGTTGACTGGTAGAAATCGTCAGGTAAAGAAAAAATTTTATTAATAAGTACCTACCTCCATACGAAAGTGTGAATTGGGTTACAACGAACATCTAAGATGGCGACTGCGAATATTTTTGTCAAGGAAGTTCGTTCCTGACGGGACCTGCCGCACGCATTTTCTTTTATTTTACCTTTGTTTCTTTAACATTTCCACTTTTATCTCTTTCTAGTTATAAAGAAAGTCACTTTCTCTGTCCCTATGTATGCTTAAATCTTTAAAACTACGCAACGGATTTTGATGCGGTTTTTTTTAATAGTCATAGTGATTCAAGAGGAAGTTTATATGTAGAATAACATGCAATTTCCGTCATTCACGCGGGCGAAGCCGCGGGGAGAAGCTAGTAATTACTATATCAATGTGATCACGACGTCACTACGATCATTTGTGTGTAAGATTGTTTCAACCTTAGCTAAGTTTCATTGCAATATTTTTATCTTACGAAACAACGCGCGCTTTACTCGTGGTAACCTAATACACGAGTAGCGTTAGCACATGACACACACGCTCACACATTCCGACTTCGCCATTGTCACGGACGGCGACACACATTCACACCGTGATCAAACATTCTAAACGCTCTTCGTTTTTAAATTACGTTCCACAAGATTTGCTGTGTTGATGGAGCGATGTTTAGGTTATAGTAGTTATACCATTTATAACGCAGATTACCAGAATACGGAGGCAACTGAACTCTGAGCGAATGTTCTTGAATTTTGAGCTTAGTGAAATAAATGTTATATTTTTAAGCATGACAGTGTGAAAACGTAGCTCAGGTTTTAGGAATATACATTTTGATTGACTGTAAAAATGTGCCTCTAGAGGTATGAACTTTATCCATAATAACTTATATACCTACATATTTTACATTAAAGCCTTTTCTCGTCCCTGCCTTTTTTGTGACCGCGTTGATCTTCTAAACTGCACAACGGATTTTTATGCGGTGTTCACCATCATCTGACTAGCCTTTTCTCAACTATATTGGGGTCGGCTTCCAGTCTAACCGGATGCAGCTGAATACCAGTATTTTACATGGAGCGACTGCCTTTCTGACCTCCACAACCCAGTAACACTCGGCAATACGATACCCCTTGGTAAGTCTGGCTGTCAGATTTTCGGACTTCTGACGACCCGTAACGACTGTCAAAGATGAAGAAATGACAGCCAGGACCCACAGTTTAATGTGCTTTTCGAGCTAGCTTAACCTGGTGGATAGACCTGTGCGGTGGTCACCATAAGTCATAAAATTTATTCTGAATGTTTTATGTGTGGAATACTTACAAACAAATCTCGATGTTTTGTCAAGTCCTCGAAACTATTTTAAGTAACAGACTGTCAGCACTACGTGAATTACTAATAATTCACGCAATGTCGTGAAAATAATGAGATTAACAATAATTTCCTTAAATAACAAAATATTTACAGCAAAGCATTCATTTTAGGCTCAGCTACAAGGTGTATAATGGGCCAACGCAGGGAGAAACATAAACGATAAATGATTGCATGTATCTCTTTTCCTTGTTTTTCTTAACGCGTTTTTTATGAAGGCCTAATGAAAAGGATCCCTTTCAGAGGTCTAGTCGGTAATACGATTCCGGTCTTAACGAATATATTATGCACATTAATTCATTGCCGAATTCAAATGGTAGAGAGAAAATCTTTTGTTTTTTTTTGTTTTGGGTCTGAATGGTGTGAATACGGGCTTTTTTTTTGAGGGTGGGAAATCATCAAATGACTCCTCCTGCTCTGGGTGGAGCGGAAGGGAGTGTCAGAGTCCATGTTCCTTCGGTACCCCTGTATGTTCCGGGGTAGCGGTAACCCTTACGGACAATCCCGCATTCGTGAATACGGGCTGAGTTTGTGATGTTTCGATGAATACCCCAACCACTGAACTGTTTAGCCAACCTAGTACCTGTTATATTGGTTGGTGAGGTAAACATGATTATACAACACAACACCAGCGCCATCAGTAGACCCCAACAAAGCCAATAGCGTTTGAAAGCGTCATGCCTAATTTTAATCTGAAATAGGTATATCTAGCGTTAAGCGTATCTACCAATATAACATAACATCACGCCTTGTTTCCCATAAGGGTCAGAGGAGCATAATTCGTACACTCACATTTCGCCAGTTATGTTTAAATCCAATGAACTATGGGGCGAGTCTATTGCCATCAACCGGGCACAAATCCAGACTCGGAAATTCCTAATGGAAAACCCAACAACACTTTGCCTGACTTGGGAATTGAACCCCGGACTAGTTCAACGAGGCAGTCGCAGTAACCTTAATAAACATAGTCCTAAAATGTGTTAGGCCTGAAATAAATATCAGAGTCTTATAAAAATTGGCCCAACAATGGCCTTTAATGTTTCAGAAACTATTCTTAGTGGACAGCAAAGGCTCTCGTACCTTAGTTCGCAATGTACGGGGCATGCTGCCCAAGTTCCTCTGCGCAGAATATTCCCAAAGAATGTTCATAGCAAACTATCTAGACATTGTTGATTCCAGGAATGGAAATATTATGAGAATATTTGAGACTAGGAAAATAAATCCCGATTTAAAGCAAAAATGCTTTCGGTTGCAAAATTACGGACTGAAATTTCCCTTTTTCAAGGATTGTTGAATGATTTTTAAAAAGTTTCCGCCGACTGTTGACCTATGGACTTTGGACTGCACATTTTTTGTGGTTTGAAATTGGAAAACTTAAAGGTAATTTTAATTTGATTCTCAAGCTGTTTGTTTGTCTGGTTGATATTTGAAATCGTGAGAATAACGAAAATAGAGAGTTAATTCAAAGTGATTTTTTTAAATAAAAACGTATAAGAGGCATCTGCGAGATGGCTTCTGCTCCTTGGACACCTTCCAAGAGCCGGGACCCCAGGTTCCCAAGATGTGTAAAAGATAAAAATAGTAATAATAGGTATTATACGTGAAACACAAAAATAGAATACCTAAATAATAGATTTATGTACTTATAGTTTTATTTTTACTCATTTTCAAGATAATTCCCTTAATTGATAGTAATTGATTAAATTGACCAGAGGGCTGGCTTATATTTTGGTCAAAGAATCAACATTACCATACAACGTGGCAACGCTGCCAGCCTTTTTGGGAACTTTTCCTGTTGACAGCGATGTGGGCAAATTTTTTTGTTGCCCTTTGATTTTTTTTTATAGTTTATCCCTCCCGTTTTAAATTATAAGTGTAATAGGTCCACTTCTTCCTGTTGAAGAAGTACTCATGTAAGTTAAAGCCACACAAAAACCTTCACATTGTAGGTCCCAAGATACCGTAAACCAATAACAAAGTTCACTTCACATCATAAACATCGATATGATTCAAAAAGCCATTACGAAAACCAATACGCGGATACGTCCCACACAAAAAGAGAACGTTAAAGGGGCCAACTTTTTCCACTCGAAGCAAATTGATACAAATAACTTGTGAAATATTCTCGTCTGACAAAACGCTTGGACGTAAAAGAATACGGTTCGCAGTCCTCGATGATAGACGACAATAATAGCCCGGAAACCTGGGTCCTCATTATTTATGTTCTCACTTCAGCGCCCTGAGCAATGAGTATTTTTCATGCAAATATTAGAGCGGGGCGTAATGCAGGCGATTGGCGAGCGATCGAGCGAACAACGAGATTATTAAAGACATTTGTTTTTTTTTTATTTTGGAGGGGATATTGGCATTTATAGTTAATTGAGGTTGTCGATAAATTTAAGAATTATTTGAAATCGTTTACTTAGCGATTCTGTATTGAGAATAGCATGCAATGAGCTGCTAATTTTCTGAAATAAAAACAAATTTGCTAAACTAATAACATTTAATTGTACTCTCATTTTGAAAACGTTCCATCAACAATAATTACAGAGAACACTGCGTATAAAACCGAAGTCAAAATTGATGAAAGGTCAAGCTTCACGGTTTCGAATAATGTATGGCGTAAAGCCGACAAGGAACTCCAGTGAAGATATAGCTGTACCTATATGTTTGTTGTTTTAACCACAAATTTAACTCCTTAAATATTAACAACAAGCTGGGAGCGCTAACAACGAGCAACTTCTCTCTGTACGAACAGTTTCTTGCCGATATCGAGATTCTCGTATGCGTATCGATTTGTATAGGTAACATGCAAAACTACCTGTTTTGGCAATTTAAAATAAATACAAGTACACAAATAGGAGCTCCTGTCTAAGTACTAACAGCCGCACACGTCGATCCACCAGGTTAAGCAACGCTTGCCGGGGTTGGCCGTGGATGGGTGACCATCTTTACATACCGAGACTCCTCCGTGCCTCGGAAAGCACGTTAAGCCGTTACTCCCGGCTGTCATTTGTGCATCTTTGACAGTCGTTACGGGTCGTCAGAAGCCCGAAAATCTGACAGCCAGTCTTACCAAGGGATATTGCCTAGTTACTGGGTAGTGGAGGTCATATAGGCAGTCGCTCTATGTAAAATACTGGTATTCAGCTGCATCCAGTTAGACTGGAAGCTGACCCCAACATAGTTGGGAAAAGGCTAGGCAGATGATGAAGTACAAAAATGTATTACATTGTACGTCTAAGCAGTAATGCCAAAATAATTGTGTTTTGACTTCTTATGACAGTCACAATCAATGCTTCAATAGGAAGAAACCTTTCAGAAAGAAAATCTTACCTACTTAGCTGAGTTCATACATTCATCAGATGACGATGACGAGTAGTAATTAACATTAAGTACATTTTAACCGTTTGCCTGTTAAAATTCCGTGTAATAGTGAGTGTTTGCGTATTGCCCATTTAACCACAGATCCATTATTTACTTCATCCATATCCATGTTACTTCCTTAGCCCTTTATATTCCGGGGTAGCGGTAACACTTTCGGACAATCCCGCTGAACCAGGGCCTCTATCTTATTAAAGAACATGTGTACTTTGTGGATCTAGTCTTGGAGACATACATATATCGCTTAGTGGTGGACGTTCGATTCATTTGAAAAAAATGTTCTGATGATAAATGATCTTGAGCTTGAAGGGACTGATCTAAGTATAATCTATAAAATTTTGTCTCAACAAATGGTGAATAGGCGAACAGTCTGTTTAGGTTCATTGCCTAAATATCCCTTGCAGTTTGTATTTTATACGCATTATTAAAATCCCTTACCCAATATAAATTGAAAAGAAAAAATAAAAGCATCTGTACCTTTTTTCTGTTTTTGCTTTTCCCCGAGTCAATTTTGAAAACAGTGCAGAATTCCAAATGATTAATTGAACGTAGAACTAAGGAATAGTCTGCAACTAAAATATTAAAGCCTCCCCGGTCGAATAAACGGAGGCTGCTCCAACTGGGTCAGAGAAACTTAATAACGTGTAATATGCTGTTAAGTAGCTATTCATAAATACTGTTTTACAGAAAATTTGCAGTCGCTGGGGCCTATTATTTGCTGAATTCTCAACGATCATAAGAAGTTCTCGGTTCTCATATACCTATTGTCTCGAAATGTTACATGAGAATAGTTTATTTTGTGCTGTGGCTCTGTATGCCATAGTAATAATAAAAACTTTTATTTTGACACAATAAAATGTACATAGTTTTATACTGTTATATTCCTAACAACAACAAACAATGTAATGTACAGACGCCAGCACATCAAGCTATCCCTAACTGTCAAATTTTCCCAATTAAAAATGAACCTTATGTCTTTGCAATAAAGTTGAAATACTATGAAAGAAATTTGACAGATTGTGGTAACTTGATGTGCTGGCCTCTGTACATGGTTAAAACTATAAGAAATCTAAACTATTTAAAAACCAGTATCTTAAAATCAGTACTCTTTGTTGTAAATTATGTGTAAAACTATGAACATAGGTACTTAAGTATCGCCGCAGGAGACGGCCCGGACGTCGGGAGCCGCGTGACGTCTCCCGGCCACCGTAGGCGAGCCTGCAGACTGTGAGTAATGGGTAGCTCATCGTCCCATCAGGACCAGGCCCGTGCCGGCCGGCGCGTACGGGTTCCACGCGCGCCTCAAAGAGATGTCAGCATGTGAAGGGGCCCGTTAGAGCCGAAGCCTGCCGGGTAAGCGGGATTGTCCGAAAAGGTTACCGCTACCCCGGAACATAAAGAGCTAAGGAAGATGGGTTTTTGCCAATAAGAGTCTGACACTCCCTTCCGCTCCACCCAGAGCGGGAGGAGTCATCTGATGGTTTCCCACCCTCAAAAAAAAAATGTCAGAATCATTAAGACATTCTCGTAACGACCATATTAAAACTTCATGGGGATGTCTCGATCCTTTTCTAAAGAGCTTATCTAAACGGCCCTATCACCGGCCACGGCGCTACATCTCCATTAAATACACTTACGGAACTCAATAAGGTACGTTACCAATAGCCAGCCATTTCTTTGCAAGTCGCGTACCCACTTAAGGTAAGCGGGCCAATAGTCTGCCGTTTCCATTATTTCCATTAGAGAAGGCCAACGTTGGCCACGATTTGTTTCAGCTGTTGCACACTCTTAGAAACGTTTTAAAGTACATTTCACTTTATTTCATAATTTTGAGTTATATCCGAGCTGAGTGCAATGCGAGGTGCAGGAATAGAACGTAAAAATGGTAAATGTAATTTTCGCTCTGGCCATAAAACATTTAGACGCCGTAGGTAAGGTTGAATGCTAGTATTCTATTCTCTATGTAACGGTGTTTTATCTTGACTAAAGTGTTTTTGTTTTACATTTTATATCAATTGGTTTTGTCTTTATAAGGTAATCTGAGAAGAAAAACTGGCCTACTTTTCTCGCAATTAAGCTTCTGTGCAAGTAATTAAAGTTGATCAGAGAAACGTATTTATTTAACGTTATAAAGTAGGTGTTATTTCTTTTATTTTATGCAAAAAAATAGCATTTTATTACTTTTTTAACTTGAAGCAAGGATAGGAGTCTCTAAAGACAACCAGAATCTACCGTAACTCACAATGTTTACAAAATCCTTTGTCAATTTGATACTCAAAAAAACAGATTATCTAGTCTTTCAGTCGACAACTACCCGATTACATCAATACTAACAGTTACCACTACAGAAAACAAGTGACGACCCTCACTAACAAGTGAATTATCCATGCCGTGGTGTTTAGCAATCTATTCTATTATGGAAGCGTAAAGCTGCCCCCGGGCCCGATTTGCATTATAAATTATTCGTATTGGGATAATGTAATCTACTCTCGTGAATTTGGATTAAAAATATAATGTTGTTACGATTTTTTTGGATGGTTGGAGTTTGTTTATCCTTGAAGTTTAATGATCTGTGGTTGCTGCTGAGACAAACAAACAGTTAAATCCCTCTATGAGTGGCCTTAACTCTATGACGAGCTCATGGCTAAGTACTAACAACCACACAGGTCGATCCATCAAGTTAAGCGACGCTTGCCGGGGTTGGCCGTGGATGGGTGACCATCTTTACGTAACGAGACTCCTCCGTGCCTCGGAAAGCACGTTAAACCGTTGGTCCCGGCTGTCATTTGTGCATCTTTGACAGTCGTTACGGGTCGTCAGAAGCTCAAAAATCTGACAGCCAGACTTGCCGAGGGGTATCGTATTGCCCAGTTACTAGTTTGTGGAGGTCAGATAGGCAGTCGCTCCATGTAAAATACTGGTATTCAGCTGCATCCGGTTAGACTGGAAGCCGACCCCAACATAAATGGAAATAGGTTAGGCAGATGATGAGTGGACTAGGCAGAGCTGCTACCAACTTTCTGATCGGCATACCACGACATAAACTTTTCTTAGATAATTAAGAAGATCGTGGCGATATGAGAGAAGGAAACACATAGAAGCAATAAGTTTTCCATCTCTTTTCGAATAAGGGAATTACAAAATATATTAAGAATATATTGCGACTCAGTCTGTCTGTCCGTCTGTCACAGCTGGATATCTCAAGAACTAGTGCTTGAAATTAGGAATAGTTTCAGATGACGTTTTCTCAACTACTTTGTAAATAAGAAAGAAATATTTTATGCAACAGGGGCTGAAAGGGTGAATAGGGATATATCAATCAGAAATATATCTTTTTGCTCTAATTTAAGAAGCCTCAATTACTACGTCATAAAATTGCACTCTTTAGTGCAAGATAAACAAATAAGATAGAACGCCTACAGCTATCATCGCTGAGCGATTACCTTCATTATTTGTTTTTTTTCTTTTCGTGTTCCTCTTCCTGTTAAAGCTTTGCAATTAGAACGCAAAACAAATGATTTATTTTTTAAATCATTTTTTACTTAAATAGGTTTTTACAATCACTTTAACAAGTCAATAATATTTTACTCAATACTCAATACTCAATACTTTATTGCATTCCATAATGATACATAAGACAGTTGATATGTTAAACATAGAATCAATTATGGACCCTGTCGGGCACAGCAAAGTTAAATTAATTGATAGGAGAGAGGATGAAGGTGCTTTATTTTTATTTTTAATAAGTAAAGAAATTTTAAATTAAAATAGCAAAATGGCTTTTGTGGTATTTACATTTTCTATCATAATTATATGATATAATTGCGTATTAATAAATTCGTATGAGTCTTAAATGTATTATTTGAAACTAGACATTCACATTTTTATAGAGTATATTATTAAGGAATTAGATTAAATTGTGCCGCATTTAGTATATTTATTTTAAATTAATAGTATTTTCGCGTTTTAAAATAAAATAATTAATTAATTCAAAGTCAAATTTAAAATGAAATGTCGGTATTATGTCAGATAGTATGTTAGAATTATGTCAGAATGGTTTTTATTATTGTTTAAATTTATCGTCAAAATATTAGTTAATAGTGTAGTAGCTTTTAAATTTATTCAAAATGAATAGTATTTTCGCATTTTAAAATAAAGTAATTAATTAATTCAAAGTCAAATTTAAAATGAAATGTCGGTATTATGTCAGATAGTATGTTAGAATTATGTCAGAATGGTTTTTATTATTGTTTAAATTTATCGTCAAAATATTCGTTAATAGTGTAGTAGCTTTTAATGATTAGAAATTGTTTCAATTTATTGGTAAATATATTATTATTATTAATATTTTTAATGTCTTCCGGTAGCTTATTGTATATTTTAATAGACATT
Source organism: Hyppa rectilinea (assembly GCA_951799385.1). NCBI lineage: Eukaryota > Metazoa > Arthropoda > Insecta > Lepidoptera > Noctuidae > Hyppa > Hyppa rectilinea. The sequence continues at coordinate 1,418,084 of OX637307.1, read as the reverse complement.
CCAAATGAACTAGAAGAGTGCATTTTTAATCGTGAAGTGGGTATGTTCAGTCTATTTTCATGTCTAAGTGAAATTTTATTTTGAATGTCTCCTCTTTTGGAATAGAATTGTGGGTATTTACGTACAAATTTACAAATTTCAAGTATGTAGAGGCAAGGCAGGGTTAATATTTGAAGTTCTATAAAGTGGGGCTTACAGGAGTCTGTTTCTTTGATATTTGTTATGATTCTAATCATTTTTTTCTGCAGAGTGAATAGTGTTGGCGCGTCTGTACTATTCCCCCATAAGATAACTCCATATTTGAGCCATGCGAATGCATACGCGTAATACGTTACCAGTGCTGTTTTGAGGTCTGTTGTTTTCTTAATTTCTCGGAGGGCGTATGAGAACTTAGATAATTTCGTTTTTACTTTTTGAATATGTTATTTCCAGTCTATGTGTGAATCTATATCAAGGCCTAAAAGTGTGAATTTATTTACTGTTTCTAATTTTAACCCGTTGTATTTGAAGCTAATGGTTAAAGGGATTTTTTGGGTAGAAAGTTATTAATTTTGTTAAAGTTAATTTCAAGATTGTGTTGGTTCATCCATTGTGTTGTAGTGTCAAGTATAGAAGTAAGTTTTTGGTTTAGATTTATATTACTATCACATGATGTTAAGATAGAGATATCATCGGCGAACAATACGCATGACTCATTGATGTGGCTGGGAAGATCGTTTATGTAGACGAGGAACAGTAGGCACCCTATTACGCTTCCTTGTGGTATAGAAGCGTTTATGGGTATGTTTTGGGATCGTATTAATTCTATTTCTTTTGATTTATGATTTTACAAAGGTCACGGCCTTTTTAATGTCCAGACACATAATCTTGGCCGGCATAACGTTAGGACACATTCACAACAGTTAAAATAGTACTTAAAATTATTTTAATTCACAAAGTAAATTAAGTTTTTTTTACAGACTGGTTTAAATTACTTTAAAAATTAAAGTTAATTTTGGCGGCTTATAAAGTAAATTTACGAATAATTACAAAAACACACACAACAGACGATGGTAAAGAAAATTCGGTTCTTCATCATAATTCCTCCTTGTACTTGTAGACATCTGTAAAGAGATTTATTACAAACGGTTTGAACGATAAGACACAAACAAAGCTCACGAAAATCGTTCAACGTCTTAAATAGCAATACAAGGGGCTCTTTCAAATGGTAATTTGATTGTACCCAGTTTGCAGCTTCAAAAGAGTGAAATATTCTTTTCAGGGGTCCCGGATGCCGCGGGAGAATTATTAATGGCCATAGAAACTTTCTCAAAGTTTACTTCAGTGCGCAAGTCAGGGAAGATGGCGGTGACTAGTAATAAAATTTTAATTTTGCATCGCACTATAGGGAAATGCATCCAGCTCAGATATGAATCTTGGCTCATGCCGCGTTAATGTACTGGGGATTTTTGTCTGGAATGTTAAGATTATTTTGAATTGGGAAAAGAGGTTTGTGCTGCGAAGGTGTTGGGAATTATTTTTCAAGTTACTACGATCGAAGCTGTGGTGAGACTGAGCTGGACATATTTGCAACATGTTGGTTGCATTGTGGACTAAAGACCACCGCATTATGGATCCCATAAAACATCCAACGGCGTCGCAGAAGATTCAGGCGTAGATGACGGTACGGTACGTTCTTTTAGGAGGGATTGGTCCATATGGCTCTGAATCGAGTTCAATGAAAAAAAGATATAGACGAGTAAATATAGGAAAACGAGGATATATAGTGGAAAAAAAGCCTTTGTCCTGCAATGTGCCAATATAGGTAAATTATTATTTAAACAATTGGAAGGCGTACGAGGAGCCGAGTCGAACTCGCGGTGGCCCTTAAACAATGTTAAATGATGACGAGGTTACTGCACTCAGTAACCTCGTCATCATTTAACATCGATCATCATAATCGATTTCATGATTGCATCAGTATGCAATCATAAAATCTACCCAGACGATAAGTTCTGTGTATTCTCAATTCAATTTTTTACGCATCGCATGCGGGTAGCTAGCTAGCGCTGTCACATCAATGCAAGTTGATTAGCTCTTAGAAATTTGTAAAGCAACTTGTAAGACCATTCTAGATATATATACACCTGTCCTGCATTTAGATATTTGTGTGTTCCTCTGTGGCCGGCCCACAGTTTAGTACTCAGATGCTATAGTTCGAAATAATACCTACCTTAAGTCTACTTTCATCGGAATATATATATATATTTAGTACCTCAAGAGATATCTTTTTAATTAATAATTAATGTGGTCCGGCTGCCAGGCAGTGCTCTCTGGCCGCGCCACCTCAAATTAAATAGAGTATAATGAACTATTAATAAATCAATATCCCAAAAAAAACTACCTAAAGAGTACCTTGACTACGACAAATATGGTCCAATAAACCCCTTTAGCTAAGGAGTTATTGGTCGTAGAGTGTGGTCCGGCTGGAAGGTATACTCTGCAGCAAATCAATTTTGCAATATTTTATATTAACTATCCATAAATCAATTTATATAATAGTACCTTTTCTCTACTCTTCGTTGATACTTTTTTCTCTCAAGAAACTATTCATTTTGATTAATTAATCTTTAAAGTATGTGGCGCGGCTAGGGAGGATTACTTTCAGCAAATATAACGAAATATGCTTTATTTCTTTATGCCAACGAAAACTGCATAATAAGTACTTTATAAAAAGACCTGGACTTCATCTATAAACTTTTATTTTTATTACCAACAATGATTTTGAAAAAGGTGCACTTTTTGGTTTTTGTTTACCTATGTACCTAAGAATAGACCGTAGTTAATTTGACGAAGTAAGTGAAAATTTTGGTTTAAAATAAACAATAAGTATACGAATAACTAATCTATTTTCATAATTAAATATTAACAATTGTTAATACAAGGTATTGTATTTTTTTTTTTTAAGGCTGGGAAATCATCCAATGACTGCTCCCGCTCTGGGTGGAGCGGAAGGGAGTGTCAGACTCTTACTGACTAAAACCCATCCATGTTCCTTCCGTAGCCCTTTATGTTCCGGGGTAGCGGTAACCCTTTCGGACAATCCCGCTTACCCGGCAGGCTTGGCCCTGAGGGGCCCCTTCATATGCTGACATCTCTTTGAGGCGCGCGTGGAACATATACGCGCCGTCCGGCACGGGCCTGGTGCTGATCGGACGGTGAGTCACCCATTAATCACCGCCCGCAGGCCCGCGCCTACGGTGGCCGGGAGTCGTCACGTGGCTCCCGACGCCCGGGGCGTCTCCTGCGGCGGCTGGGACGGGAGGACCTTCTCTCTCCCATCCCGCCACCTCCTTCGCGAGCATAACTTTTTCGCAGAAGGAGGTGACTGCCTCCCACTCCCTCTCGCCCCGGACCATGGCTTGCACCAGGGCCGGGCGCGAGAGGTCGCCGCCGCCGATCGCCTCTACGAGGACACGGCGGTGCTCCGCCCATGCGGGGCAGGTTTGCACCGTGTGCTCTACCGTGTCCTCTGGGCGATCCTCGCAGTGGTGACACCCGGGCGTTTCCTCCCGCCTGATGATGTGCAGGAACCTCCCGAAACATCCATGTCCGGTGAGGACCTGCGTCAGGCGGTAGGTGAGGGCGCCGTGACGCCTCTCTAGCCACTCCTCAAAGAGGGGCCTTACCGCCACTAATGTGGCGTGCCCACAAGGTATTGTATATGACGGAAAAGCGTTTTATATAACAAACTTAAGTATTGGATTGAATTTAAGCATTTAACCCTTTAAACAAGAATCGCGTATTCAAAATATAGTCAATCAGCATTACAAATAAAGGAATTTTGAAGTTATTTTCCAACTTTAAAATGCAAGTGCAAATGTTTATAGATGAAGTCCAGGTCTTTTTATAAAGTACTTATAAAGAAATAAAGCATATTTCGTTATATTTGCTGAAAGTAATCCTCAGTGGCAGCCGGACCACATTAATTATTAATTAAAAAGATATCTCTTGAGGTACTAAATATATATATATATTCCGAAGAAGTAGACTTAAGGTAGGTATTATTTCGAACTATAGCATCTGAGTACTAAACTGTGGTCCGGCCACAGAGGAACACACAGATATTTGGTCAAGCACGTCAAAAGCTCCGAAGCTTTTAGTGGAATGTCTTTCTATTCATTTTTAGACCGCTACTTCTATTTTGTTAACGAACTGCACATTTAGGATACGTAACTTTAAAATTGGTCTATATTGAATTACTTTTCGAGGATATCTGATAATACAAACGTATCTTCTACAGGGTGAATTTGTATTCATGTGCAATATTGTTCATGTGTAATATTGTTGTTAATAATGATGAGTCATTATGGACAACTTTTACTATGGGAACCCTGCTGAAATCGGGAATAAAACAGCTGTTATATATATAGACCCCTTAAAATATTGCCCATGAATTCAATTTCACCTTGTACGTTTGTAAGAGAAATCTTCAGAAATATGAAAAGTTACATATTCACACATTTTGGGTCACCAAGATACAGGCTGTGCCTAGTTTGGGACCCGCCGCCAAATCTGTGTAAGTTTTCTGTTGGTCAGAACTTCATGCTATGGTACTTGTACTTTTGTGAACTATGTGTATGTTTTTAATAAATAAAAAAAAAATGTATATATTTTTAATTTAAGGTTCCCAACTAGATCATCAAATGCTGTGCTCTATGATATCCAAAAGATCTTTATTGCGTCTTTCATTCACGCTTCCAAATGTTTTCATTCGCAATTTAAAAATACTCAAATAATGCCACACTCGAACTCCAACCAGATCCCATATTCGCAAACACATGGTTTAGAATATCTGTGTCCAAGTCTCGTGCTTCCAAGACAGGCTGTTCAAAGTACGTGACAAGACTTGCAGAAGCGCACTCACCATTCATACCACAAATTGTATATTCCTACCTACATCCATGTAACATTATGAAGTTCTGGATTATCTCCAGTTATTTACACCACCATCTAGAGGTCGAATGTATAAAGCATATAACAGATACATACAGAAGATTAACTTCATACAACGTCTGAAAACAGGCACACGCACATGTTTACATATCTAAAGATTTTTTTTTTAATTGATGCATTTATTTGTATTGTATATACATTTGTAACATGACATACCTAGATATGCACATATGGATAGAAACGAGTTTAATATTGCTGGTTCCACAGGTTTTGCTGTACCTATTTGGCGTACATTACATTACATTTGACATGATTTTATTTGATTTACATTTGACATGATTTATATTTTGCTTTATTTGATTTTGATTCCTATGTATTTGATCTTTGCTGAATGAAATCTTGATGTATTATGCTTTAAGTGGACAATTTAAATTTTTATAATTTATATTGAATTATTATAATATTTAAGACTCATAATGTTGACGAATGTAATCGATGCCAATGCTTAAGACTATTTTCATTACTTGTGTTTGTTTATTAGTACTTACCGTTTTTGTAAAAATCACTGTTCGACACAAATGTAAATTTGTTATGAATAAATAATAATAATACAAAACAGTTAAATTACAAATTAGTAGTAGAAAAAAGTTAATTTATAGTCAATCAATTCAAATACATAATTACAGTCAATACAAAAATTATCTACCTAGCCATTTCCCAATTATGTTGGGGTCGGCTTCCAGTCTAACAGGATGCAGCTGAATACCAGTAGTTTACATGGAGCGACTCCCTATATGACCTCCACAACCCAGTACCTAACTGGGAAATACGATACCCCTTGGTAAGACTGGCTGTCAGATTTCAGGCTTCTGACGACCCGTAACGACTGTCAAAGATGCACAAATGACAGCCGGGACCAACGGCTTAATGTGCTTTCCAAGGCATGGAGAAGTCTCGGTATGTAAAGATGGTCACCCATCCACCGCCAATCCCAACAAGCGTAGCTTAACTTGGTGGATGGACCTGTGCGGCTGTTAGTACTTAGCCACGAGCTCCTCCTACTATACAGTCGATACAAGAATATAGTTAAAAAATATTGAAAGAATACAATCTTCTTTATCTCGTGTGGATAGTGACTAACCTGGTATCAGAGTTTTTAAGCTGCTCATGGGCTTCTGACTTATCTTCACATGCTGTTGAAAAACATCTGTCAGACATGCTGGTTGCCTCACGATGTTTTCCTTCACCGATAATTATACAATACGCACATGAATCCGTAAATTCAGAGGAGCGTGCCTTAGGTTCGAACTCGAGACCTATGATTAGCAGTCTGACGGTCACACCACTAGGCTATCACTGCTAGCAAGAATACAATTAACAAAACTAAACACATATTAAATTATCTAAATTCAAAATTATGTCACCACTTTTTCCAACTGTTATTATCAGACCCACAATGTCCAATATTGTAATTAAGAAAATCCTCGACGGAAATTAACCTCAAATGGAACATGTTTATATACAAAAGAAACTTTAGGCTCAGCCCCTATTACATGGGACATAAACATATCTGGCAAAATGTGGGAGTATCTACCTACCAACTATGGGTACTGCCGTTTTTTTTTTTATGGCTGGGAAATCATCCAATGACTGCTCCCGCTCTGGGTGGAGCGGAAGGGAGTTTTAGACTTTTACTGACTAAAACCCATGCATGTTCCTTCCTTAGCCCTTTATGTTCCGGGGTAGCGGTAACCCTTTCGGACAATCCCACTTACCCGGCAGGCTTTGCCCTAAGGGGCCCCTTCACATGCTGACATCTCTTTGTGGCGCGCGTGGAACATATACGCGCCGTCCGGCACGGGCCTGGTGCTGATCGGATGGTGAGTCACCCATTACTTACCGTCCGCAGGCCCGTGCCTACGATGGCCGGGAGTCGTCACGTGGCTCCCGACACCCGGGGCGTCTCCCGCGGCGATATATTATATCTAAAAGGACCTTATTCAACGTGTGCTTTTTTGCTCGTTTCATAAAACCGGCCTTCTGTACTTGTCTAATTTGTGTATAAAGTTTGTCACAAGACGGAGTGACGACGTGAGAACGGTGGCAGCGAGTTTCCGAAATTCTCGCGGTTGCTCGCGCAATGTACTTTTTACGACCAACAATAAATTTCTTCGCATCGACTAAAGGAAGGCATTACGCGGAACATTTTTATGAGAAAAATTTACTGAACGACACCTCGGTGTCTGTTACAGATGTTAGCTAAAATTATGCTGTAAGTGTATGTTTTCATCGGTTGGCTGAACAACATTGTGAGACGTAGGTGTAGGTACTCACCTATGAGCGTTGTTGTTCATATGAAACTTGTTGCTTGGGTTTTTTTTTCAAGTTTACGTAAGATGTATTTTCCATCTATCAAATACTTCTTTGTGTGTAAGTCGTTGGACTATCTGAAACTTCTTTTTATTTTTGCGTCTTTGTTCTTATTTATTCTATACAACGTAGCGCTATATATTATGGTGACGTTAATTTAACACACGGGTAGGGTTAGCGCCCATTATCTATGTATATAAATGTTGATAGGTTAAAATAAATCGCAAATTGAAAAAATAAAAAAATCAAACAAACTATGTAAATACTAAAATCAATTCGCCTACTTTTTGCAGTTGTTTCATCCTTTTTTACTTTATCGTTTTAATTTCATTGATCGAATATTATGAACCGTGAGTGACCGTGACCCCGCAAATGACCGCTGCACGACAGTTCTTTAACTACAAGTTGGTCTAAGGTGCTATTTTCTAACATTTTAAATAAATCTGTGAATAATAAAGTTTAATGGAAATATAATATCTTCATGAAACGCAAATGTGGAAACGTATATTATGTGTGCTAAATTAATGTCACCATTGTAGCGCCACATTGTATAATCATTATTTTCCGTCATTGACAATTAGCGCAAGATATTGGATTACATAGGTATAATTGAAGAAAAATAAAATTGAACTCTAAGAACATTAATAAAACGTGCCTTTCTGTTTACTTTTAAACCGGAAAAGGAAACTCGACGGTCCTATCGACTCGCCCTCCTGTATCCCCGGCTGATCATCATACGAATCCGCCCCAAGCGAAGTTTACTTCCGTAGTGTTCGCAACAGAATAACATACAATTTATTTGCAGAAAAAATATCGTTGCATCGCAATAATTATAAAATAATATTTGTGAACGAGGTCGAAATAATTATTAAGCCTATATTGCTGTACTTAATTGACAACACGCATCCTGGAAATCAATAACATTTTCAGTCACTGTAGGTACTGTAATGACAAATGAGGTCTTTTTTTTTTTGAGGGTGGGAAATCATGCAATGACTTCTCCCGCTCTGGGTGGAGCAGAAGGAAGCGTCAGACTTTTACTAACTAAAACCCACCCAAGTTCCTTCCTTAGCCCTTTATGTTTTGGGGTAGCGCATAGCGGTAACCCTTTCGGACAATCCCGCTTACCTGGCAGCCTCGGCCCTAACGGGCCCCTTCAAATGCTGACATCTCTTTGAGGCGCTCGTGGAACACGGGCCTGGTCCTGATCGGGCGGTGAGCTACCCATTAGTCACCGCCCGCAGGCCCGCGTCTAAGACATTGATTTAAAATAAGCATAGTAACGGCTTCGTTTATTATATTTGTGTAGGTACATAGGTCCTTATTACAGAACCTCACTCAAAACCCAAGCATTACTTAAAACTAGATGTAACCTATCAAATGGCTTTAATCGAAACTCAAGCAATGTTCTGTAATTAGGCACTTGTCTCTAAAAATATTAATCAAGAATAAATATATAGTAACTATCGACTACCAACTGCTCTGATTATTGTCATTATTTTTGTCCCAATATTAAAACTGCAGAGCAAAGTGATGTATCTATTATTATAATTGTGTTCTTTCAAATACCAGATGCCTGATTCATTAAATAAACCTGACCTTAACACTTCTGTCTATTAAAAACAGTCTTCTTCATCAAATAACATCATAACTAATTGCCGTAAAAATGCAGTTCCAATTACTAACCTTAACAATAGAATTTGTATAAATTCACAATCTCTATCTAAACAACCGTCTCAAGCTAGTGTTCTTAATTAAATATTTAACTCTGTTCTAAAATTAAGACCGAGCGTCTTATTCTGAGAAGCACTTGGAATCGCACGAAACGTCCCGTACGTTCGTCGACTAACAATACTCACTTACGGATAGCTGTTGAGGTGGGATTGTCATTGGTAGTCTTTACGTTGCTCAGCTTATTGCAAAAACGAAGATATGAATTCACATGCACGTACAAAGGACGGGCTTTGACAGGGTCGAGACGTTAGGTGAAACAAATAAAATTGTAGTTTTGTATTTTTCTTTCTTCGATGAAGTGTTAACTTGTTGAGTCGGGTGTTTTTGTTTTTTGGTGGTGACAGGCAATATACTTCGTATAGCTAAAAATAGACGGAATAAATTATAAACTTACAAATAACAATCTGCATCCCGTCTGAAAGCTCGTTTACAGTGTGTTAAGTTAAATGAGGGACATACTATCAGGTTGTATAGTACTCATGGAAATCAACAACTATGTCCATGGGACCAACTCTTGAATATATTTTAAAAAAAATCTGCTGTTCCATACATTATGACGAATTATGCGAACATAAATGTACTGATTTTTTTTTAAGACTTTAGGTATTGTTCCATGGTCAAAGTTGTTCATTTTCATGAGTATAGTACCCCTGAAAATATGTTCCTCGATTAACCTAACACTACTAGGTGTTAGTACACCTAGTAGTTTCATAGACAAAGATTTTTTTTTCAAATAGACGTCAAATGCACTTTTTAGAGCCAAAAGTACGTTTTTGTGGTAAACAAGAACACAAAGAGAGATGAACTATGAAAACAGAACGGTAGTTCTGAAAGGATAAAAAGGGATATCAGCTAATATGGTCGTCTATCTACACAAAGCAATAGTAGAATAATAATAATGCGGTCAATCTCCGGCCTTCCTTTTCAATATTTTCCTTGGAACCGCTCCGCACCCACGATGCTGCTACTCTGTGGGCTGCATTTGATATTTTAAAAATTAAATGTCACAGTCCAGCCATTACAAAAGTGATGTTTCTGGTAATTTTATCCCTCAACAATTTTAATTGAGCAACTGAAGTATTTTAAGCAAAAAAATCCTTTGTAACAAGTTGTCAGGAACAGAACTTGAGTTTATTAATTCTTGTTGACAACCAAAGAGTTGAAATGTTTGAAATCTGTATTATTTTAAGACTTTAGTCTAACTGTCAAACAGTATAAACAGTGCGGTTGGTAGTTCATCCTAAATCATGGTTCTTGAAATATTTTTTAAACTCCTCTCCATGACTGAAATTTTACTTAAAAATCCTTCCATTTTTCTGGCGTGTCACATGATTAAGGAATGCTGGTCTCTATACAATACTTATTTTTTCTGCACAAGCTATTTTAGTAATGTATTTAAGTAATGTATCTGTGTTACTAGCTAGTTTTAAGTAGGTACTTTAAATTGTAATCTATGGAAAACGCAGTGGGTAGCATAATTGTTTTAAATTTGAAGTATATTTAAGGGTTTTGTGGCTGTCCCTTACCGTGCTACTGTTGGTTTTTCGTTAAATAAATAAAATAAAAAAACACCATCAGTATCATTGCATCATCATCATCATCATCATCAGCCACAGCCTGACTTTACCCACTGCTGAGCATAGGCGTTTCTTTTCACGAGCCGATCCTTACCTTCTTATGCCAGCCCCTTCTAGGTTCTAGCCATGATGGTTACAATGTCGTCCGCCGAACGACCGACGCTTCATCTTCCGGTACTTGGACGCCACTCGGTCACTGCCTTACTCCACCTGTTATCACTGCGCCCTGCCAGGTGTCCTGCCAAACTTCATTTGCGTTCCGTAACTCCTTTTCCGATATCGCAAACCTTCATTCGTCTGCGGATCTCGACGTTTGGGACTCGATCTTTGAGCTTTATGCCAGGCTTGAAACGCATGGCTCTCTGTGCAACTCTCATCCTGTAGTGCTATTCTGTAAATATCTTACCGTGAAAACATTTGTGAAGTGAACACAAAGTGAACTGTCAGTAGTATTTTGGTGGGAATGGAGGAACAGGGTGGAAAGTCCCTCCATTGAAAAGGGAAGATCATTCAGCCAGACAGGTGTTGCGTCTAGTGGGCTACTGCCCGACAACTCTTAGTTGGGGCGGAGTATATATGTTAGATCGGAGTGTATAGTCTCGTCACATGTCAGCTTTTTGACACTTTGCTCGCTATCAGTGTAGCTCCTATGTGGCTGGATAGATGTCGCCACAGTATCAATCCCTAGTATCAGGTGGAATTACAGCTCACTTCACCTTAGTTATCACGGTGGGTTAAATACAGAATACACCGGCTGTACACAGCATCCTGCGTGAGCATCGACGCCTCATCGTACGCTATAAGTAATTGCCAACTGTATCCAAATTCGCAACTTCATGCTTCAAAAGCCTTACAAAACATCTGGGTCACCACAACATTTTTATACAAAATAAATAATACGAAAATCTCAATTCCCGCTAAAGATTAAAGGGCAGAAAAATAAACAAGCAGGATTCACGGAATATAAATTATTTGTACGTCAAAAATTGTCGATGGTGTCGCAAAGAGATAACGGCGTTATTTAGTCCTGTACCATAAAGTTAAAATGATAAAAGACCCACTTTTAACAAGGTAAAGAGAGGATTCTCATAAAAGAAAAAGATTTTATATATTAGCTAGCGGTTTGCCCGAGACTTCGTATGCTTATTTTTTTTTTCAAATAGGGTTTTGGTCGAAAAGCCTTTGACAAACCACTGAAAGCAGATTAGCTGATCGAAGAAATGATACCAAGTCCATTATTTGTGGCACGATGTTGTTTTTTGAAATGTTCTGAAGATATGTTCCTTTTCTCAAGGAGGAAAAATATGGTTTCTCTAAACAAAGACATCTAAAGCCAACTGGCAATGATACAGATTGCTCATTCCTTTAGAGGCTGGGCCTTCTTAACCTACCTTTCCTCAATAGGTATCGTTCATATCTGGTATAAACGGCCCGTCTATGTAAGCAATTCGTTATTAGAATATATTATTGAATCGTGACGGGATCCAATTTGAATACTGAATGACGGATACTTTCAAAGATGAGCGTCAACTGGTTTTTGGTAATCGTATTCTTCTTCTTCACGACGAATGACAATTCAAGATTGTATGAGTTTTGCCTAGAATTCATCCATCCGGCCCGTATTAATAACCAATTTCAACATGACAGAATGTACACACGCCAGCACATTAAGCTATCAAAAACTGTCAAATTTTACCAATTGAAAATTAACCTTATGATTTTATAATAAAGTTGAAAAGTTTCAAAGAAATATTTGACAGATTGATGTTACTTGATGTGCTTGCTTCTGTACAAAACGCACTACATATTTTTTTACGAAAACATATCGCACGAGTGAATATATATTGTTATTTCTTCTTCTTTTCGTGTGGTTAGTGACTAACCTGGTGTCAGAGTTTGTAAGCTGCCCATGGGCCTCTGACTTAGCTTCACATGCTGTTCAGAAATATCTCTCAGACATGCTGGTTTCCTCACGATGTTTTCCTTCACCGATTTCTATAGAAGTGATAATTATACAATATGCACATGAATCCGTAAAATCAGAGGCGCGTTCGAACTCGTGACCTATGACTTGGCAGTCCGACGGTCACACCTCTAGGCTATCACTACTATATATTTTATTTGAAGAGGCATCAATGAAATGTTCCAGTTTTATAGTAACGCTTTGGATATTTTCGCATGTTTTTTCGTTTTATTTATTTGTATTTCGCTACAACTCAAACATGTTTAACACTGATTTCAACAGTAAAACACACATATAAACTTACCATAAAACTATTTTTAAGCAGTGTAACGTCTAGGCGACACAGCAGTCCTGCATTGTTGGTGAATTTAAACATATTGGTTATATTTCAACTTAAATCGACAACTTATTATATACCAAACTATTAAGCTATACCAAAATAAACCATACGTGTGTATAGCTGAATCTATAGAGAATCAATATAATATATCAAAGCTAAAACTAAAACATCTAGACCTAAGTCCTTTAAAAAATGTAGAACTTGAAAACATGGTTGCACGTTTAATTGTTCATTTTATCCTTCTTTATCAGTTAGCTGAAACTCTTCCTCCGCATACATTCCATCCACACCCAAGGACCAGCCAGCCAACCACTTGGGAACTTTTCCTGTTGACAGCGATGTGGACGAATTTTGATGCTCTTTGATTTATGTAGCTTTTAAATGTAAATATGATTATATTAGTTTAGTGGGTAATAAAAGGAAAAATGGGCCTTTCGTTTTTTTTCGAACAAATAGATTCAGCTTATAGAAATTACCGCTAAAAATATATAATATAGTTGCTAAATATTCAAACCCTAAAACCGAATTATTTCGCTCGATTAGTCCAACACTATCCTCGGAATAGGACTCTCAGACCGGCCGGCGAGTGTTTGCCAACTACGGAACTCTGCACTAATTTGTCAACCCTCATTACGCTATCTTACTCGCGTTTCGTGCGATTTTAGTTCCTATTGTCTCACTCCGGCTGTTCCCCACATTCCACTTCCAGAAAGGTTTTTCATGTTCCGCTGTTATGATCTAGTTTAGTTTATTTGCGTGACTGTAATGGAGCGTGTATGGGGGTTATATGTTATGCAATTTAATGTCTGTATTGTTGTGGTTGGAATGGGATATTATTAATATTATTCGTTTATTTATATAATTTCATACTGAATACATTTTTAAATATTTTTATAAAAAAACAAACAAAAACATTTAAAAATATAAAAAATAGTGGTCCGCCGATGTCGGGAGCAGGGTCCAAGCTACCGGTGGTTAGGGCTGCAGAGACAAGAACCTCCTCACAATGCGAGCCGTATCGAGGATAATATTTATTATTATAATTATTGTACACGCGCAAGTGTACCAACGGATGGTGCGGAGAACGGAACGTAGCCGCGCTCCCCGTTTCGTCATCGCCGGCGCGGCGGCGTCTATAAAAGACGAGCGCCCACGCAGAGCGTTCCCTTTTTCATCAACTCGAACCAAACGGGAAGAACATTAGGTCGCGTGTCAAGGCCGCGCGGCCAACCTATAAAAGTGTGATATATGTAATCCAATAAATGGAATTAAATTATTTTATTATAACGTTCACCCGTTTCATTTATCACACATTTGGCGACCGTGAGCAAAAAGAAATCTGCAACCACAACTACGAGAAAACTGCGACTCGGTAGCGTGTTCCGGATTCTTCGAACCGACCACGTGCGCGCGCCGTGCAGGCGCTAAACCGCCGGCGCCGCCGCTGCCCATCGGGAATCGCAACCGCGTGCATCAGGCGACATTGCTGGGAACACGAGGAGGCTACACAACCACGGCTGTCGAAGATCTACCTGGATACAGCGGGCATCGCGTCAGGAGGTCTGCCGAAGGGAAGTGAGCTCGTTCCTATTTTATATTTCCGTCCCCAATTTCCGCCGCTTTGTTTGTGTGTTTAGAGCGTCCTCCTCGTAGAGTGTATTCCTCGAGGTTAGGGGCAGCTTGCAAACAGAATTTTATTGCATTGTGGTAAATTTAAAATCTCGTGAGTTGTGTATCTAAATAATTTGGTCGTAACTCCAGACTAATATGAGGAGTATATTTCGCCCCTAAGGCTACCCACTGACCTTTTAAGCATATATATTTATGGCGACCATACAATAGGTCCCGCATGCCCGCATGGGTTATAAAATAATACACGTGCCTCTGTGCTGTGCCGTGCGCTGTGAGTGAAGGCATATAATTTTGAACGCTTATTATACATCTAGTGTTTATATTCCGGTACTAAATACCCAATTCCGTGTTTCATGCACCAATAACAAAGCTTAAGCCTTGCACTGCATTCTTGCTTCAAATAGATTTGCCGAACACTTCCAGGAAATCTGCGGGCTGCGTCTGCGCGCTGCCTCCCAGCGTCCGTCCGACCACGTGGCGAGCAGGGCTCCGCGGACCGCGGCGCGGTCGCAGAATAGCAGAGCGGCCATCTTGTGTGCCTGTGCGGCGTGCCTGCCGTAACAACGCGTGGCTGCGAGCTGCGACTGGAGTGTACGCCTAACCGGGCGTTTGGTTTGATGCACATTTATTGCTTATTTCATTGTTTGTACTCGGTTAGTGTAGTATATTTAGTGCAATCATGGACAAGGATGCGTGCAAATTCAGTGAACTTATTCGGAAACGCGGTAATATCAGAGGGCGTTTAACTAAATTAAATGATTATGTACAGGATATGAAAAACCTAGAATCTACTTTAAGTAGCGTTAATTTAAAAGAGTTAGGTAGACGTTTAGAAAATTGTCAAGAATTATTTGGTCAATTTAACGACGTTCAAACAATAATTGAGGACACTTGTGAGGATTGTGACACTGAGGAACAACTCACATTAAGAGAGTCCATTGAATCAAAGTTTATTTCAATAATGTCAGTCATTGAGGACATTTTAGAAAGGCAAGGGTCAGACAAAGAAAAGTTTGGTGATGCATGTAGTAACAAAGGCTCCCATTCAAATTGCCTACAAACTGGCTTACAGTCAATAAGATTGCCCACAATTAAATTGCCAACATTTAATGGTTCCTATTTAAAATGGTTAGAATTCAGAGATACCTTCTATTCATTAATACACAGTAATGAGTCTATACCAAATATAAATAAATATCACTATCTGAGGTCTTCACTAGAGGGTGGTGCTGTTGAAGTTATCAGATCCTTGGAGTTTACCTCTGAGAATTACAGTGTTGCATGGAAATTACTTAATGATAGGTATAATAATAAAAAACTCTTGGTTAATAATCACTTAAAGGCGCTTTGTAGCATTGGCAATGTTAATAAAGACTCTGTTAAGGAATTGAGAAATCTCATTGATATTATTTCAAAAAATTTAAGAGCGCTCAACAATTTAGGTCTAGCAACTGACCAATGGGATGCTCTATTAATATTTATAATAACTGGGAAGTTAGATACCAGTATGGTTGTACGTTGGGAGGAATACAGGAATATCTTACCTGACTTACCAACACTAAGTGATTTTTTTAATTTTATTCGTAGTCGTGCTGATGTTTTAGAAACAACATCAGTCACATCACAACAAAGTGACAAAGGGAATATTAATAAATTTAACCAAAATAAATCAAAAGCCTTTGTCTCTTCAGTTGAAAACTTAAGTGAACTTTTATGTTTAATTTGTAGCGAGCAGGGTCATAGAATCCAAAAATGTCTCAAATTTAATAATATGAATGTTCAAGATAGGCTTAAGGAGGTTAATAAATTAAAGTTATGCTTAAATTGCCTGCGTGAGGGCCACAACTCGTTTCGTTGTCGTATGAAGGGTTTATGTAAATTTTGTAAACACAAACATAATAGTTTAGTACATGTAAATAAAACTAATAGCAACAGCAGTTCTGAAAATACTACTGCTGCACCTTCTACGTCAACTCAACAACAACCGGTATCACTGTCTGCGGTATCCATCAGCCAGGTTTTATTGTGTACCGCTGTTGTAAAAGTATTTAATGAACATACTAATGAAACTTACTGTGTAAGAGTTCTATTAGATACAGGATCTCAATCCTCTTTTGTGACAGAAAACCTGAAAGGAAAGTTAGGTCTGTCCACTAAAACTATTGAACCGCTACGGATTTCAGGTATTAATAATGTTTCTTTTAATATATCCGAGCGCTGCAATATAATAATAAAATCAAGACTAAATTCATTTAATTTAGAAATAAACTGTCTTGTAGCTCCACAAATTACAGGAACATTGCCGAGTGCACCTGTTAACATTCAGGAACTGAATTTACCAGAAAATATTGTGCTTGCAGACCCAAAGTTCAATTATCCCTCTAACATAGATATGCTATTAGGGGCAGATGTTTTTTGGAACATTGTAGGGACTAAGCGTATTTCACTAGGTGTAGGTAAACCTATCCTACAAAATTCACAATTTGGATGGTTAGTCAGTGGACGTTTAGGAGAATGTAGCCTTAGTAGTCACTTGACATGTAACTTCACAAAAGAAATTCATAATGACCTAAAAAGGTTTTGGGAAATTGAAGAAATTAATTGTGTTGATAACACTTCACTCCAAGATAAATTGTGTGAACAACATTTTTTAGAAAATATGAAACGTCTTCCCAGTGGTAGATTTTCTGTTAAAATGCCATTCAAGGAGATTCCTGAACAGGCACTAGGCGATTCATATTACTTAGCGAAAAAACGTTTCCTTAACTTGGAGAAGAAATTACATAAAAATACTCAGCTCAAACTAAGTTACACTGCATTCATTGAAGAGTATAAAGAGTTAGGACATTTAAATGAGATTAAACGTCCTTCATTTGGATATTATTTGCCACATCATGCGGTGTTGCGAGAGCACAGTGAAACCACAAAATTACGCGTTGTTTTTGATGCCTCTGCCAAAACTACTTCAGGAAAATCATTAAATGAAATTCAGTATGTTGGTCCAGTTCTACAAGATGACTTGTTGTCTATTTTATTAAGGTTTAGAACTTACAAGTATGTTTTAACAGGGGACATACAAAAAATGTACAGGCAAATAGAAATTGATCCTTCTCAGAGACATTTACAACTAATTTTGTGGAGAGATGATTGCTCACAGCCAATTAAGGTCTTGCAGCTAAACACTGTCACCTATGGGACAGCATCTGCACCTTTCTTGAGCACCAGGTGTCTAATTCAACTAGCTCATGAATGTTCTAACCCCATAATTTCTAATATTTTAAAATATGATATTTATATGGATGATTTAAATACAGGATGTCAATCAGAAAAAGAAATTAAAGAAATATATGATGACATCACTAATATATTATCATCAGCTTGTTTCCCTCTTCATAAAATACGCACAAACTGCCCCCAAGCGTTGCAAACAGAGACTACATCTAAATCACTTGATCTGAGTAAATATTCCACAGTTTTAGGATTAAACTGGTCACCGTCACCAGATACTTTACATTTCACTGTTGATATGGATATGTCTAAGAAACTTACTAAACGGGTTATCATATCATTAACTTGTAAAATATTTGATCCATTAGGGCTGCTATGTGCATGCATAATTAGAGCTAAAATTATTTTACAGCAATTATGGAATGAAAAATTAGGCTGGGATGACCCTGTGCCACCCCACATTGAAAAGAAGTGGGTTAAGATAGCAGAAAATATTAATAATCTGTCTAAAATTAGTTTGCCTAGGTATGTACTATGCGATATTCCCATGTCAGTTGAATTACATTGTTTCGTAGATGCTTCTCAGGAAGCATATGGAGCTTGTGTCTATCTACGGTCAATTAGTAATAAAAATATTGTAGATGTTAAATTGCTGTGTGCAAAGGCTAGGGTTGCACCTCTGAAGGCTATGACAATACCTCGCCTTGAATTGTGTGGCGCATTACTTGGTGCTAGGTTGACCACAAAGGTAATCCAGTCCATTAGATGTCATAAGATAACACAAAAGGTTATATGGACCGACTCAACTGTAGTACTTGGTTGGATAAATTCACAACCAAACCTTTTAAAAGCATTTGTAGCCAATCGAGTAATAGAAATTAATGAGTTGACACAGGGCTTTTCGTGGCGGCATGTTCCCACTCACCTTAACCCTGCAGATCTTGCTTCTAGAGGTGTAGATCCTCAGCGTCTGCAGGTTGAACCCTTGTGGTGGGAAGGACCCTCCTTCTTAAAGGATGGATCATCTGCTTGGCCACAGCAACCTCATAAGTCAGTGGACTTACCTGAACTAAAGGTTCATGTACAAACAAATATAGCTCACGACGACAGTCATAAATCTATCATTAATTTTAGTAATTATTCAAAGTATAATCATTTAAGTCGCGTGTTAGCTTATGTATTGCGGTTTTTATATAATTGTAGGAATAAAACCAAATTATATGGTCCACTACAAACTAACGAAATAAATAAATCTCATACCTTTCTATGTAAAATATGTCAACTCGAATCATTTGATACAGAATTAAAATCTATTAAAAGAGGTCAAGGAATACCTAAAAAATCTAAAATATTCAATTTAAATCCTTTTCATGACTCTGAAGGTCTACTAAGAGTAGGAGGTCGTCTTGACAATTCAAGCTTTGATTACAATAAAAAGCATCCTATCATATTAGATTGTAAACATAGATTCACCCTTTTATTAATGCAAAGTGAACACCGTCGCTTATTTCATGCAGGTCCACAATTATTATTAGCCTCCGTAAGAGAAAGGTACTGGCCTGTAGGTGGGAGGGCCTTAGCGCGCAAAGTATATAAACAATGCGTTGTATGCACTAGATTTCGTGGTAAGACTATACAGCCAATAATGGGAAACTTACCATCAGCGAGGATGCAACCTACTTTCCCTTTCCACTCTACCGGTACCGACTTCGCAGGACCATTTCAAATCTCTAGTAAAAAGGGAAGAGGTAATCGAATAAGTAAATGTTACCTCTGTATATTTGTTTGCTTAAGTACCAGAGCTGTGCACCTAGAGCTGGTGAGTGACCTCACTACATCTGCATTTATTTTATGTTTACGACGATTCGTGTCGCGCAGAGGTAAGCCCTATGAGATTTGGTGCGACAATGGCACTAACTTCGTGGGGGCAAACAATGAACTAGGTAAGGTGCTACGCTCCAGTCGTGACTCGGTCACTGACTATACGGCTAACGAAGGCATTTTATTTAAATTTAGTCCAGCTTATTCACCGCACTTTGGTGGACTCTGGGAGGCAGGCGTAAAGGCGGCCAAATATCATTTAAAAAGAACAGCCGCTAATGTTTCTCTTACTTTTGAGGAGTTGTCAACTCTATTCACTCAGATAGAGGCGATCCTAAATTCTCGCCCTCTCTCCCCTTTATCTTCTGATCCCTTTGATTTGAACCCTTTGACCCCCGGGCACTTCCTTATCGGACGGCCACTGACGTCGGTGCCCTCTTTTGCAGCTGAAGACTCCAGACCGAAGTACAACCTCATCTGCAAGCTACGCCTAGAGTTCTGGAAAAGATGGTCTCCGACGTCAGTGGCCGTCCGATAAGGAAGTGCCCGGGGGTCAAAGGGTTCAAATCAAAGGGATCAGAAGATAAAGGGGAGAGAGGGCGAGAATTTAGGATCGCCTCTATCTGAGTGAATAGAGTTGACAACTCCTCAAAAGTAAGAGAAACATATACTAATATTATAAAGAGGAAGGATTTGTACCTATGTATGTTTGTAACGAATAAACTCAAAAACTACTTAACGGATCTGGATGAAACTTGGCATAAAGATAGATTATAGTCTGGAATAGCATTTATATTTTCAGAATAGCTACTTTTTATCCCGGAAAAATGTACGTGTGATAATTTCCTACATACACGCGGGCGAAGCCGCTGGCAGAGGCTAGTGATAGATAAATCTTGTGAATTTAGCTATGACCAAGTCCTTCAGGAGCAGGTTCGACAGAACTTAACAATAATCAAATAAACGTAAAAATTACACAGCTATAAATGGTTATCTGTTGTAGAACTGTTTTCAGTAGGTCTGTACATTTTTGACACGTTTGCCTGTGAGACGCTGCCCTTGCAAGTATATTTTTCATCATTGTGTTTATGGATAGGATATAATTTTCTTAAGTTATCATAACATAGGCAGTCTTGGCTGAGATCTGTGCATAGTCTTATCTATGTTATAAGCATGTTGATTGCTGTTGTTTTTTTACTGCGTCATGTTTGTCGCAAATAAACTTATTTTGTCTTTTTTAGGTTCCGTACCCAAAAAAGACAGAAAAGAGTAAGTAAAACGGGACCCTACAATATGTAACTCATGAACAGTGATATTTAGAAAGTTGAATTTTACACAGGTGATATATTTCTGTTGCTGTTATAACAACAAATACTTCTTCTTCTTTTCGTGTGGTTAGTAACTAACCTGGTGTCAGAGTTTTAATGCTGCCCATGGGCCTCTGACTTAGCATCACATGCTGTTGAGAAATATCTCTCGGGCATGCCGGTTTCCTCACGATGATTTCCTTCACCGATTTTAAGCAAGTGATAATTATACAATACGCACATGAATCCGGAAAATCAGAGGCCTTGGGTTCCAACTCGAGACCTATGACTTGGCACACACCACTAGACTATCACTGCTTTAAAAAAAAAACACAACAAATACTAAAAAACAGAATAAAATAAATGTTTAAGGTGGCTCCCACACAACAGACGTGATTTTTTGCTCGTTTTTATAGATAACTAGCTACTCCCGCGCGGTATAACCCGCTGCACGGCTCCTATTGGTCGTAGCGTGATGTTACATAGCCTATAGCCTTCCTCGATAAATTGACTTTTTCAATTCGAACCAGGTAGTTCTAGAGATTAGTGCGTTCAAACAAACAAACTCTTCAGCTTTATAATATTAGTATAGATGGTGCCCTTCGTGCGCGAGTCCCACTCGCACTTGGGCGGTTTTTCTCTAATGTAGTAATTTTATATACAAGAAGACTGCTTTGAACCAACATATTTACTGCATTACTGAATGTAGACCATATTGTGATGCATTAAATATTATGTTTGCATGACTAATATCATAATGATCGTGGCTTCATTTTTGTTTTTGTTCCGTGTCACTGATACCTCAATTATAACAGCAGGCGATAATTGTATATTTGCTGTTTTATCGTTTAACATGTAATTGTATGGATAGATACAATTTCAAAGATTATTGTATCGGCAAACTGGGTAACAATTATTCATCGTTTGTTAAGGTTCAATCAATTGCATATCAGTTGTCGCACGAATATTTACTTACTTATTATTTTACTCGTATAACAATTCACATTGTTTTTAATTAGCTATGTATTAAATTAGTTAATATTTAACGACTAAAAACAATAGTAAATTTCACTAAAAATACTATTATAAATTACTATTATTTTGTATAAATATTATTATGTCAAATTCATCTAAATCTATATTGATGAAAAGACAAAATAATTATCTTTTGGTAGATTTTTATGATGCATCACATATGTATAACTTACATTATATCTGATCTGAATCTCCATCAGATTTTCAAATCAAAAACCAGAAATATAGGTTACTTAAATAGATAATTCATTGTGGATATAACAGCCATAAACAGATTTTAATTTATTGCAACTAAATTAATAAAATGTTAATCTAATCATATTTACATTTAAAAGCTAAATATTTTTAATATTATGTACATAAATAATATGTATTGTGAATTAAAATTATCAATCTAGATTTATTTTATTTTTATGTAATTTCGTAAGGAAAAACATAGAGTATTCTTGACAGAATAAAGAACAATTTAGGTAAGCATATTAAGCTGTGAAACCAATGCTTCCACAAAGACAAAATCGAGAGTATTAGGTATTAATATTTAATCAGTATCCCCAGTTCAGCAATAGCAAACATATATCAATGCTTTGATGGGTATAAGGTAAAGCATGAAATCATGAAATACCCTTTCATTACCACAGCTTTAGAGAACCCCAGAACCATGTGTATGTATTAATCAAAGACTTTGGATACACAAAGGTAGTGGATACACAAAGGAAGTCGCCGGATTATTGTGAATTCAGCATCATGGGTGAGTGATAAGTTTCAAAACGGTTCTACTAATTATTATTCACAAAATAGATAAAATTCTCTTCATGATTCTTTCAATCTCTATCTTTCTAACATAACTTACATAGCGACTGAATTGTCCAAAGATCATCATCATTCTCCTGCCCTTATCCCAATTTATTTGGGGTCGGCGCAACATGTCTCTTACTTCCATACTTCTCTATTAGTCATCATCTCGGTAGTTACTCCCTTCCTAGCCATATCATCTTTCACACAATCCATCCATCGTTTCTATGGTCTCCCTCTACTTGTATAGCCATCCACATTCATGCTCACAACTTTCCTGACAACATTTTCCTCATTCCTCCGCATAACATGCCCATACCATGACAACCGATTTCCACACAACTTTTCAGTCACCGGTGTCACTATCAGACTTCCTCTTATATACTCATTCCGTATTCTATCCAATCTATCCAATTCTATCGTCCCAAGCTAAGCAACCTAATGCTTGTGTTATGGTAACGAGATGGCTGATAAACTACTTATATACATTTTTTTTTGTAAATACTTACACATTATAGATAGAAAAACACCCAGACCCGTAACAAATACTTGCAGGTCGTACAAATATTTGTTCCGTGCGGGAATAGAACCCGCGACATGCTGCGCAGCAGTCAATCGCTCAACCGCTGCGCCAACCGTGTCGTAAACACACACTCAACCACATATACACACACCCACACACATATACACACACCCACACACATATACACACACCCACACACATATACATATATTTACACATACACACACACTCAACTACATACACACACTCTTTTTTCTTTCTTTCTTTTTTTTTTATTTACATAAATTATGGACATATTGTACCTGTATTTAATAACACGTTTGTGAAGGGAAGGAACTGACCGTCAAGATACAGTATTTTACTAGTTTGGAGGTCAGGGTCTCACCTGAAAGATACCCTGTAAGATGTTCATAATAAAGATTATTATTATTATATTGATTTCTTAATTTTTCTTCTCTATTAAGAGAGTTTATGACCTTACATACGGGCCGGAACCAAGTGTGTAAGGGAATATTTAAATTGAAAAGGTTGATGATACTGTAGAAGAAGTCAGGAACTTTCGGGTGATGCGACAGGTGTTAAGAATGGTGGCTTTTTGGAGCATGTAAAGTGTATGAGAAGGCATGTGTAGAGTATCAAGGCTTTGTGTGAGAGCCTTCGGTACAACACCGGTAGATGAAAGTACTATGGGGACGATATGAACGGTTTGAGCTTTCCATTGGGTTTTTAATTATTATTATCTACCACGCGGGCCCAGTGCGTGTTGGTGGATGTCACAAGTCTTCGAAATTTTGGTTCTAGGACATACCGGTTTCCTCACGATGATTTCCTTCACCGTTTTGAGAGCAGTGGTGATGAAATTATTTACTGTAAGTAAAGTGCTTGCTTAGGTTTGAACCCACAACCTACAACTCGAAGTCGGGGTAGTTACCACTAGGCCACCACTACTCAATAGAAATACTGTACCTATGTCTTACCTTCTTATACATTTCCCTTAATGTGTTCCCTTTTGGTTTTTTTTTTATTTTGCTAGAAGAAAAGTAATAATCATTTGGAATAATGTTAATTTTATTAGTAGCTAATTAGTATGTAATTATTGTATGCCCTACGGGCGGGACGTAGCCGATCCAAATCTTCAAATATTTAAACTCAAACTCAAACTCAAAGTATTTATTTCAAATAAACCAATTACAGGCACTTTTGAATTGTCAAGGTGTCGGTCAGTCAGAGAGATGAAGCTAGTTGCCCATTCCAAAGCAGTAGGTACCTATGGAGAAGAACGGGCAAGAAACTCCATGGACACTCTTTTAAACAAAATATGGTACTGTTTAAGAACTGTACTGTACCTATGATCCACAATAAAAATATTGATTGATTAAAATGATGGTTGAAAATTAATACCATCCATCCATAATCAGCCTATGATGTTTCCAGTGCTGGGATACTCCTGTCTTCGAATAAGAGCGGGCTGTTATCTACCACGCACCTTTGAGACCCAATTATAATTCAACAAAAATCGGTTTACAAAAAAAGGAAATACCCGACTTTAACCGTTCCCTCATCATTTGTATACTAACCAAATAGGTTTTAGGTTCAAACTATGACCTAGATGTAGGTTTAAATCCATTAAGAGCTTACGAGTTAGCGGTACGCCTCTGCTAAGCTCTGTTGTTTTAACCTGCTTTTTATTCGTATGCCAGCCATATGCCGCGCTTAACTGCTTATTTGCTCCCCGGATTTTGTAAAGAGGTTGTAAGACCGCTTGCCATATGATGACGTTTCTAAGTGTGTTGTTTTAGTTTAAATAATAATGTTGCCTGACTTTAGAAGTTTATTATATCTCTTAAGGTTTTCGTTTTGTTTTTGTATACAGATATAAATTCCTGTAATACCCGCGGCGCGTCAGTCTTTTGTTTTTAAGGTGATTTTTATTGTAGTGAAATTTCATTACGCGTCACCTTAACGGATATTTCGTTAAATTACAGAAAATAAATAATGAATCTCTCTGTTTCTTTTTGATTTAAGAAGTTCACTTCAGTCACGTTAACGATACTGCTGTCTTTTATGTACTTTAAATTTAGTCTGACCCAGGGATTGATATATAATCATGAGAGAAGGTAAGGTTTCCTCATAATGTTTTCCCTTTACCCGTCTCAGTAACTCAAAAGGAGAGAGAGGTCAACGGGATTGTCCGGAAGGGTAACCGCTACCCCGAAACATAAAGGGCTAAGGAAGGAACATGGAAGGAACATCTAGTCATGCTGAGCGTACTCATCAATATGATGTCTTTTTTAATATGTACTGTAAATAATTTAATTCCACCTTTATTCCCAAGACTATCTCGGTGAATAGTAGCGCATCTTTTAGTGACTGGGCTACCACTGGTATTCATAGAAGTAGAACACGCCTTTATGAGTTATACAATGAAAGGACTTTTGTAAATACTGCTGAATTTAATTTATATGTTAAAAATTACTCAAAATTATTTAAAAAAGTTTGTTGCGTAGCCAAGTCGCGTTATCTTAGTGCGAAGATTAAAAACAGTAATAATTTAATTAAAACGACTTGGGACATTATTAATAGTGAAACGGGAAAATCTAGTAACCGAAATTCTGACTACAGCTTGTCTATTAATGGCAACATAATTAAATCAGACTTACAAGTCGCCGCGGCCTTTGAAAAGTTCTTTTCGGATATTCCCATTTCAACTACTAAAACCTTAAACTCATCACCTTCTGTTGCTGAGTCTTTACTTAAGGAACATGTTAATATTTGCGATACGGAATTTAATTTTGAGCATATTACCTGTAGAGACATAATTAAAACCTTTCACACTTTAAATGTAAAATAGACTGCAGATCTGTGGGGTAATTCTGTAGAAGTTGCTAAGTCTGTTATTGACATTGTAGCACCTAATTTAGCTCTTATTTTTAATAATTGTATCGACTGTGGAGTTTCCTGACCTAATGAAACATAGTAAAGTAATACCTTTGTTTAAATCAGGTAGTACATCAGACCCCACTAACTATAGACCTATTTCAGTACTACCTACCTTCAGTAAAATATTTGAGTAATTAATTCTAGAGCAATTACAAAGATTTTTTAACAAACATAAATTATTACATACCAAACAGTTCGGGTTTACAAGGGGTCGTTCAACTACCGATGCCGGTGTTGAACTTTTAGGACATATTTACAATGCATGGGAAGATAAATACGACGCCTTGGGTATTTTTTGTGATTTGTCTAAGGCCTTCGATTGCGTTCTTCATGAAACATTAATCAGGAAACTCCGCCATTACGGGATCCGAAGCACCGCTCTGAATCTTCTTACTTCGTACTTGAGTAATAGAATTCAGAGCGTTGACGTTAATGGAAAAAGATCTCCCGGATCTATAGTAACAATGGGAGTCCCACAGGGCTCGATTCTTGGCCCTTTTTTGTTTCTTATTTATATTAACGATTTGCCTTACCTCATAAAAAATAGTCATGATATAGTGTTATTTGCAGATGACACTTCACTTTTGTTTAAACTTAAACGTCAGCAGCTGGTTACTGACGATGTAAATAGCGCGATCGCAACGGTAGTTCATTGGTTTAATGTTAATAACTTACTTCTTAATGAAAAAAAACCAAATGTATTAAGTTTACGCTACCCCACGTTAGACAGGTGAAAACCAAAGTGTTGATAAAGGGCGAAGAATTGAATCCTGAAGATACCACAGTATTCTTGGGCTTAACTTTGGATGCTAAGCTTCAGTGGGGCCCACATAATAGATAAATTGTCAAAAAAACTAAGCTCCGCAGCATACGCTGTTAGAAAAATTCGTTCTTTAACTGACACAGAGACAGCCCGCTTAGTGTACTTTAGCTATTTTCATAGTGTAATGTCGTACGGTATTTTGTTGTGGGGAAATGCCGCCGATATTCAGACTATCTTTGTTTTGCAGAAAAGAGCTGTTCGATCAATTTATAAATTAAGTCCGAGACACTCTCTCAGAGAAAAATTTAAAGAAATAAATGTAATGACTGTACCTTCACAGTTTATTTTTGAAAATCTTTTGTATGTCCATAAAAATATAAAATTGTTTAAAAATATAGTGATATCCATGATAAGAATACTAGGAACAAACACAAATTTGTTGTACCCACTACAAGGCTCAAAAAAATAGGAGGCTCGTTGAGATGTCAATGTATACGCTTTTATAATAAACTTCCAAGCCACGTTCAAGATCTAAGCCTTAATAAATTCAAATCGTTCGTTAAACGCAAGTTGTGCCAGAATGCTTATTATAATGTCAAAGACTTTATTGAAGACAAAAGGGCTTGGGATTGAGCTGCTCCAATTGTTTACATATTGAATATTCTTTCTCTTCTTTTCTATATCCTAAACTAGTTGATTAGCATCTGAGATTACTCCTGGAGCTGCTGAAGATTCACAAAAACTTTTTGCATTATATAACTTCAACCTCTTAGCAATGTATAATTCCATAGCACGTTTGTGAGTACTATGTACCTACTATAAAGCTACCATTTACTGAGTACGTCTTACATTGACCTGAATGTGCCCTGGCGGCTGAGAGCATGTCATGCTCCCTGTAATGTCTCACTGATGGTGATGCGTATGTTGGATCATTTAGCTCCCATCAAAATGGTTGAGCTGAATGGTGCTAATCCATGTGTCATGTTCATGAACGAGCGCCGTCAGTAGGGACTGGTCACAAAATTAAAATAATTTTGAATTGTTTTTTTAAAACTTGTAATTATGGACGCTTTTATTAAGTTCTGCATCGTTCTCACGTGTAATTTCAACATGAATGATGTAACCCAGTTTTTGTAAACATATTTTAATTTAAAAGAGTGTCCATGGAGTTTCTTGGACGTTCTTCTCCATAGGTACCTACTGCTTTGGAATGGGCAACTAGCTTCATCTTTCTGACTGACCGACCCCTTGACAATTCAAAAGTGCCTGTAATTGGTTTATTTGAAATAAATGCTTTGAGTTTGAGTTCATGTATAGGTTTTGATAAGTAAGAGTCTGACAGGCCCTTCCGCTTTACCCAGAGCGAGAGGAGTCATTTGATGATTTGCCATCTTTAAACAAAAAAGGGACGGTAATGTCAAAATACCCTCTCTCGGAAATCATACCGACTTACTTTCATAAATAACGCTCCACGCAGCGCGGGAAAAGTCATTTAATGATTTCCCACCCTCAAAAAAAAAAGAAGGAGGGAGCACTTTTTAAAAGTAATGATAAAAAAACTAAAACGCTACACCACCATCAGAAAACACCCTAACATTGCAGCGGAACAATCCAACTCAATTTACATCTCATTACAGCAAAGATTAACCCACCATTACTTAACACCACTTACCCACCCCCGCTACTTACAAACTAAACCTAGATACGTATTTTCTAAGACGGACGCCGACATCAGCCGACATGTCTTAATGTCCGAAGCCAAGGGACACGAATGGAAGCCAAAAAGCTTACCGTGCTCTCGAGTCGGAGACGGGGATTGCTTGTAAGCCGGCCACCTATCTTGGAACCGGACTGCGCTGGCGTGTTGATTGAACGACTGACGGGAATGCGGTTTAGAATGAAATGCGGATAATATGTGTTGATAAGGTTTCAGGTATGAGTATAAGGCGAATTTGAAACATAATTATTTAGTTAGTAGCTTATGCCCGCGGCTTTATCTGCGTCGCTATATCGGGAGATAATTTTGATACAATATATGTAGGTACATAGATATACAGTACCCGGCGATAAATATTGCACATCGACCTCTGGAAAGAGATAATAATATCCTTGGACATTTCACACAACGCCATATCGTCCCAAGCTAAGCAACCTAATGCTTGTGTTATGGTAACGAGATAGCTGATAAACTACTTATATACATTTTTTTTTGTAAATACATACATATTATAGATAGAAAAACACCCAGACTCGTAACAAATACTTGCAGGTCGTACAAATATTTGTTCCGTGCGGGAATCGAACCCGCGACATAGTGCGCAGCTGTCAATCGCTCAACCACTGCGCCAACCGTGTCGTCCGATAATCGGCTAATTGTCAAAATGTTCAAAATATATGTTTAGAGTTGTTAACACCCACAACACACGGTTGTTACAATAATTTGAAGTTGTAATATGGCATCTATAGAAAAAGGGGGAAACCTTTACGAGGTCAGTCACAGAGGTCGATGAGTTTAACAAAATGTTCGACGTGATTCTTTAAATTGGCATTACTTGATGAACCTATTGACATAAAACAAACACTGAAGGTTAAGTGAAGCTTACCACAATCTATTCGTAAACAACATCTAAATCGTATAAGCGTTTTTGAGATTAGCGTACACAAACGCACAGACAAACAGATAAACAGACACATTTGGAGTCTTGAGGTGAAAGAATATAGTATTTCATTCCGTTTGTCTTACGTGTTGGTATCAAAGATTATTAAAAACCTATTCGTCACTGCATTGTTTAAAGTATTTTTCTCACTGAGTAACAGAGTCCATAGCAGGTGCTTATGAATATTAATTAAGAAAACATTAGTCTGTTAATGAAAGCAGTGCATTTCACGATACCTTATTAATGATCTTTTCATTAATAATTAACACTCGCGTGCTGTTAATAGTCTTATTTTAACACGTTGCATGCAAACAACCGCTCTAAAAATGCTTTAAAATTATTTAAAAGGTTGGGTTATTTGGCACTCTTTTTTAAAAGGTTTTGTAGATGATATTGTAGATGAATGAAACAAAAGGTCAAACTAGTTTACCCATGAGTGAAACTACTTCATCCATGAGTAAAACGCATCCACAACTAAACATGCTATGTAAACAACAGTGACCTAAAGTACACTCGAGAGCAATGAATCCGGGTCATTTAAAGAATGTTAAAAATCTCGGAAACTAAAAATGATAGGTTAATGCAATAAATTGTATTTAATAGACAATGTAATACTCCTTAAATGAAAGTAAAAAAAATATGAGTCACCATACATTTTATTAACACAAAATTACATAAAGAAAAAAACTGCTGATCTCTCCTTAAAACAAAAATAGGAAACATGAAATTTTTGAACTTTATTACGATTTTCTTGAATTTTAATACTTCGTATTGCCTCCTCGTGCTTCCATTATTGCGTTTACGCGGTTTGGCATGCTGTACACCAAGTTCCTTATACGATTTTGGGGAATATTCTCCCATTCCTCTGTGAGAGCAATTTTGAGCTCACGAAGCGTGATTGGGGGAGGGTTTCGTTGTTTTACGCATCTGCCTAGCTCGTCCCAAGCATGCTCGATCGGGTTGATATCCGGGCTGCGCGCTGGCCACTCCATACGAGTAATGTTCATCTCTTGAAGGTAGTCATTCACAATCCTACCTGTATGAGGTCGGGCATTGTCATGTATAAATATAGCATCCTCACCTAAATTGACCATAAATGGACCAACGTGATCATTGAGGATTTCTTCCACATATCTTACGCTAGTTAAAGAGCCGTTTTCTATGATCACCAGCTCTGTGCGACTTTCAGAAGAAATTCCGGCCCACACAAGTACAGACCCACCACCGTAGGCTACTTTTTCTTCGATGCATGCTTGTTTGAATCTTTCCCCTGGTCTTCGATACACTCTGTGTCTTCCATCGTGCTTGTAGAGCATAAATTTTGATTCGTCGGAGAACATAACTTTTGACCAATCTTCAATACTCCAATTTACGTGGCCCTGGGCATATCTTAGTCTTGAAATACGATGCCCACGCTCCAGTTTAGGGCCGTTTGCAGGTCTAAGGGGTTTTAAGTTAGATTCAGCAAGCCGACGTCTTACTGTCCATGCACTTGGGTTACTTCCTCCGAGGCGTCGAAACTGATTTGTGAGTTCAGTTCCTGTGAGAAAGCGATTTCGAAGCATGGTGTTCACCAAGTATCGGTCTTCTCGTGCTGTGGTACACCTGGTTCTGCCCGTTCCTGGTCTGCGTAGGTTAGAACCAGTTTCTTCGTAACGTCGGAGAACTATTTGTACTGTTGACAGCGACACACCGACAGTCCTGGCTGTATCGCGCTGACTCCGGCCGGTTTCCAGCATTGTAAGTATTCTGGTGCATTCTTCAGGCGTAAGCGACATAATTTCAGCTTGAATAATGAATATAGAGCACTATCAACATGGTTTATGTACCCACATAAATGACAGATTACAAACAAAAGCAAAACCAAATGCTGTTATTTCGTAGTTCCATCTTCGAAAGTGGCCCTTTTTCAAATTTGATTTTTTTATGATATAACTTTACAAAAACTAAGAAGTTTTAATACCTTCATTTAAGGAGTATTACATTGTCTATTAAATACAATTTATTGCATTAACCTAGCATTTTTAGTTTCCGAGATTTTTAGGATTCTTTAAGTGACCCGGATTCATTGCTCTCGAGTGTAGTAAAACATCGTCAATATAAAAGGAGTTAATTAAATACGTATCATCGAAGCTAATTCAAAAACTTTCGAAGCGATGTTAATAAAACTTATAACGGACTACGACTGAAATATGACCTTCCATACAAAAAAATAATCATCAAAATCAATTCATTATTGGCGGAGAAATCGCGTAACAAACATACGAAAAAATAGAGTCGAATTGATAACCTCCTTCTTTTTTTGAAGCCGATTAAAAAAATAAGGGGATAGAATTTTAGGTCAGATATAAAAAAAAATCGTACTCATCTCTATGAAAACAAGATGTGCCCAAAAGGCTGGTAGGCCCGTTGACTAGCAATGCGGATACTTAACACGTTGCCTGTCCGTGCATTATACATATATAATGCATTTTTGGCTGCTGCTGTGACGTCCGTGCTTATCGGTAATGCACGAGCCTATTCCTTTTGAATGGGGTTTTGTAGTTGCTGAATTTTAGTAAATTCAAAAGTTTTATTGAAAATATTTTGTAAATTCTTAGTAAGTACATAAAATGAAACAGTTTGGCCGAAAAAAAAAATCAGACGTCACGACAACCTTATCCAAAGTACTTTGGACAGGCAACGTGTTAAGCCAACAACTTACACTTCTTAAAAAACATTAAAATACCTTTTCAATGTTTTGAAAGTACCATTAATTAAACATTTCCAACAGTTAAAATTAGTTAGGAAGACAAAGGAATCGAGAATTAATAAGTAATGCCTGCTAATACCTACCAACAACAGTTCCAATATTATTATTATATTTAAGGCAATAAGAAAAACGATCAAACGAAATGAATTTAATTAATTTCTCATTACTGGGCGCTCATTAAATATTTTCCATAATTTCAAACGGAAATGATTTTGAGCGACTGTGACCCAAATTTTGACATTCATGACATTCGTAGATATTTATGTGACTTGAGGTTATTTATCTGATAATATTCAGTATTTCAGCCAATATTGTGTCCATAATTTATGTGTTGGGCACTTGTCAATGTCGCAATCAACATTAATTTTTAACACGCGATTAAAATAGATGGGAGTTTAATGTGAAGATTTTATTTATTTGTTTATCCTTGGCTTCAGAGCTTTTTTTGCTTTTAAGAACTTTAGTTAGAACATTAAGTGATTGAGACATATTATATGTCTTGCTTGGTATGACGTCATAACATTACCTCCCGCCTTGTTTCTGCGACCGGTTAGACAGAGGTGTTCCTACAGTGCACCCACAATTTGCCAGTTATGTTTAAGTCCCATATAATATGGCGGCGAGCCTATTGTCATTAACCAGGCAGAAATGCAGACTTCGGGCTGCTATTGAGAAATTCAAGATACAGAACCCAAATAACAGTTATACTATTTAGTACCAAGCGACCTTTTTCTTTTTTTTTGAGTGTTGGAAATCATCCATTGACTTCTCCCGCTCTGAGTGGAGCGGAAGGGAGTGTCAGACTCTTACTGACTAAAACCCATCCATGTTCCTTCCGTAGCTCTTTATGTTCCGGGGTACCGGAACCCTAACCTTTTCGGACAATCCCGCTTACCCGGCAGGCTCGGCCCTAACGGACCCCTTCATATGCTGACATCTCTTTGAGGAGCGAGTGGAACATGTACGCGCCGTCCGGCACGGGCCTGGGCCTGATCGGTCGGTGAGCTACCCATTACTCACCGCCCGCAGGCCCGCGCCTACGGTGGCCGGGAGTCGTCACGTGGCTCCCGACGCCCGGAACGTCTCCTGCGGCGGTTGGGACGGGAGGACCTTTCTCTCTCCCATCCCGCCACCTCCTTCACGGCCATGACTGTTTCGCAGGAGGAGGTGACTGCCTCCCACTCCCTCTCGCTTCGGACCATGGCTTGCACCAGGGCCGGGTGCGAGAAGTCGCCGCCAATCGCCTCTACGAGAACACGGTGGTGCTCCGGCCAAGCGGGGCAGGTTTCCACCGTGTGCTCCACCGTGTCCTCTGGGAGATCGTCGCTGGTACCAAGTGGCCTGACTCAGAATCGAACTCAGAACTTGCGACCACTAGACCAACGGTCAACTTCGAAACATCCTTTATCTTATAATCTTAAATCTTTATCTTATCTGACGACACGGTTGGCGCAGTGGTTGAGCAATTGACTACTGCGCAGAATGTCGCGGGTTCCATTCCCGCACGGAACAAATATTTGTACGACCTGCAAGTATTTGTCTGGGTGTTTTTCTATCTATAATATGTATGTATTTATAAAAAAAAAAATGTATATAAGTAGTTTATCAGCCATCTCGTTACCATTATACAAACATTAGGTTGCTTAGCTTGGGACTATATGGCGTTGTGTGAAATGTCCAAGGATATTATTATTATATTATTATAAAGCACAATGCTAAGTTTGTCCGATGTAGCTTTTAGCATAATGAAATTATACAGGTTTTTTATTGTTTGGAAGCTAAAAAAAAGTAACTAGTCCACAAAGAAATTAACTAGCTAGTACCGCCAATCGTTTTAAAATTGTTGGCCCACTCGATTGTGTTGTTTTGTATCATCTCTATTATCATCATCATTACAGACAAAAGACGTCCAGCTAGACATATGCCTCCCCTATGAACCGCCACTTCGACCAGCTCTCTGCTTCCAGTATCCAGCGAATTCCTGCAGCCTTTACAAAGACATCAGTCTACCTTGTAACAACCATAAAGTAAACCAGTCTCGTCTGAAAACGGTCTACAGTCTTCACAGTGTCTACAAATTAGTGGAAAACATCATAAAGTAGCCCGTCTCCAACGAAATTCTCGCTTAAAACGTCTTATTTGAATTACGTCTCCAAACTATTTATCTAGCGACGCATCTCTAGTTAGAAAATGTCTTAATGAGCTCCGAGCCAACTAGTGGGTCTTGGCAAACAACACCTTCGCCTTAATCTCTCACTTAATGCAGTCCACTTTATAAAAACTTGCCAAGTACCGCTCTGATGTTGTTCTAATTTAATAATTATGAGTTAATTCGTTGGGAAAACGTTTTGATGGTGCGTCATCAGTTGTGAAAGGTAAACAAGACTAAATACTTTAAAGTGGGTGAAATGTTGGGTAGCTCTGGAAGTTTTAAGGTGAGTGTATATTTGTACTATTATTTTAATTTGTTGATGAAGTTATAAAGAAATTTCAGAGACCAAGATTGTTGAGGAAGTTCATCGACGTGTATTCTTTTAACAAAGATGAGCTATAAGCTGATAATACATACATTCATACTTAAACTAGCTTTAGTTTAAGTATGAATGTATGTATTATCAGTCATTTGTGATGAGGGTAGTTGGTTGGGGGATGGTTGTTTTGTTTACGTTCATACATCTGGTCATACACGCACGAGGGTTGCGAGTACTGCGCACCTGACTTTTCTGAAGAACTTAACCAAATGAGTTATAATCATATAAATCAAACGATTATATATTTTATTCGTAAGTAAATGAAGCGCTTATGAAATTACTGAAAACTAGAGCCACAAATCTTATGAAAACCCATACAGCTTAATATGATTAGTAACATAATAACATCAACCCACAACTCGGGAAACTTTCTTACAACCAAAACTTCGCCATATTTAGAGCAAGTTGAACCTGACTCAATTTAAATCAACAGTACACAGAAAGCGGAGGGTACAGAGATAGTTGTCCCAAATATAGTACTGACTTCGTCGGTCTTATCGACCCTGGCCGATGTCGGTTGTGTTTATGATAATTCCCGCGAACAGTGCGAACTGTCGGTCGGAATTACCGCGGAGGCGTTTACGGGTTTATCCCGGTTCTGGCGCTACATTACGCGAAGTTGTCGGAGAAGTTACACTGTAGGTGAATGGAGAAGAACCATAGATCTTGTCTCTATATTTTTGTTATTGGGTGGTTAAGAAGAAGGCGGCTGGTCGTCTGCGAAGCAAGTCCCGTATTAAAAACTGTGATACTCTCTTATATGCATAATTTCAATCCGTCAACAAAGTGCATAATTTACCGATAATTAAAAAAAAATTACATTCATTTGTAATGCGACTTATTATATAACTAACTTCTGCCCGCGGCTTCGCCCGCGTGGACGACGGAAATTGCATGGCATTATATGTATATATATAATAGATAGAGTGAGTCAAGAGACTCACTCTATCTATTAAAAAAAACTGTATCAAAATCCGTTGTGTAGTTTTAAAGATCTAAGCATACATACAGACATTAGGACGCGGGAAGCGACTTTGCTGTATACTATGTAGTGATAGTGACGTATTTTAAGTAGGTAGGCATGAGAATTATTATTGACCTTCAAAACTCAAATTGACAGAATTTATTTCAATTTATTCATCTATAAATACTTTTGAATTGTCAAAGGACTCGGCTATTCTGAAAAATGAAACTAGTAGCCCATTCCAAGCATTGTAGAAGAAGACCAGGCCGGGATGAGTTTCTTCATCAACATGGATACTTTCATTACACCTTCATTGTTACAATATATTAGTTACATCATTAATTAATTTCTTCTGATGGAAAGTGGCAATCCACGCCTATGAATATGTACATCTCAGAGACAAAACTATATGAACAATAACAGAAAATCTCATGTTATAGTAAAATCAGAAAGCCAGTTAGCGAAATGGTAAAAGGAATTGTACAAAGAAATATAAATAATAAGCCACAGAATACAAAGATCGACAAATAAATTGGGCGTAGCTCGAGTATTACAAGTTGAACATAAGAATAGTTGAGGTTTTTCTTAAAATAATTGGTTCTCAGTCCAAGATACTGAAGAATATCAGAGTAGCCGTACTAAATACATATAATAGTACTTTCTATTACTATGTATATTAGTTTTGTTGTTCTCAGAAAGAGAGAAACTTTCGAATTTCCAGTGTACGTTACGCCAGCAAGAAAGTGTCACCTAGAGTGATATAAGTAGAACGTATAATTAGTGCGCAATCTGCTGTAAATGTGCGCCGCATAAAAAAATTGTGCGTGTTGTAGTTTTGAAAAAAAAACGTAAAAACGATTCCTGCTGGAGTAACGTTGTTCTAGCAAGAAAATTCTAGACGAATTATCGGAGAGATAAAATACATACATGGGCAGAGAGCTTATATTTGTGCAAGTATGTGCGCCATAAATATAATTTGTGCGTCTTCAGGTTTTCGAGATATTGCGTTTCTCGCTGCAGTAACGTTTTGCGAATTCGTGTATCTCTAAGACCATTTTATGTGCGCCTGTAGAATGAACATACACGAATAGCTCTTAATTAGTGCATATTTGTGACATAATTAGATGCCAGATAATATTTATAATTTTCAAGTAATCGCGCTTTATTGAAAACTTAAAAAAATATTGTAGCGCCTAAATGAGAAGACGTATAAGCTCGCTAAAAACTGTATTCGTTCCATCTTGTTGTTTATAATTACCATAAAAAGTTTCAAAACAGAACCTACAAGCGTTAATGAATAATATTACTAAAAGTCGAAACGACGGCATCATAACTTTGACGCCAACAAACAAGAAACTGGCTCAACCTAAGATGTGTAGATGTAAACCAAAAATTAGTGCATTTATCAAATAATATATAGTAAAAATATCCAGCTTCAACTGTTTCGTGTTAAGTAAATATTAATACCAAACCAAAACAGTTATTCAGCGCAGGTTATCCGACCAAATTCGAATGACTACAAAAAAGCGACGGATTCATACGTATCGATGACCTCCTTTATTAAACGTATTACACCTAAACTGTGTTCGTACAGTCACGCTCAAATGTTCGTTGGGAATTATTATTACAATGACCTAATAAAAATATAATATATACCTAGGTATTAAATGTACTTTCTGATCATATGAAATCAAAGAGCTTGTTGGTTTAAAAAAATATTATTTTTATTATCATAATCATGATTCTTAAAGTAATTATGGCAACAAATCACAGATCAAATTTTCTACCTATAAATATTAGAACAAACATTGTTCAATTAAACTATTTGTACCTTGTATAGTCATTTGGTATTATTTAAAATCACAGATCAGTTTTTCATTTACTTAAGTACACAAACAATAAAATCACTTAAAGTAGTTCAGTACCATCATGGCGTGAAATTTAAATATTAAGTAGTTGTTGTTTTGGCCGAGATATAATTATGTTTTGGGTATGATTATATAGTACGCGAACGTAATAAAAACCTATAGAGCGTTATATTTTGTTATCAATTTATGTTTCTTAAAGAATAGCCGGATTTGAAAACTTCAACTCAAGTTTCACATATCGGGCTGCTTAGGTTTGGGTTTTCAAATTAGGCAATTAATAAAAGGATAAAAAAGAATAATAATTTTAACCGGTCTATACTACGTTCGCGTATCATACTATCATACCCAAAACTAAATTATATCTCGGCCAACAAATAGGTAACTACTTTATACTTGAATTTCCCGTTATGATGGTACTGAACCTTTATCACAGAAAATCACAGTTTTAAGTATAGGTAACATTGCTAATTAAAGCTATATAAACTATGTAAATATTTAACAAATTTTAAATCATAGATAAATAATTAAGGGTAATCAAATGCTAAATTCAGATAAACCATGTTATTCTAACAAGTAGACTATTATATGTGGCATAATATTATAGTGCCCGCGCCGTTGGATTTTACTATAAAGGTCATCGTAACATTCAAATAAATTACTATTTTTTCTATAGCAGTGAGCCCTGTAATGTCCAACACCTTTGGGTGTTGAAGTAGGCTGATATTCTATTACAGATAGAATTGTGTACTCCTTATTATTTATTTCGATGGTAAGAGGCAGATCATCCAACATAGCATACATATCATGAAGTTCAAAAATGATAATGTCTTTAACCTCGTATACAAATGACACATTTCCACCGCGACAAATGTGACACTCTGGTGGACATTCTGTTTTTAAACATGATTGACAAGCTTCTTGCAGGTAATTGATACCTTTAGTATTTATTATATCCAAGTTCAACTGCAAATACTTGCAATTGAACAATTTATTTTCATCTTCATAACTTGGGCACATACTATTAGAGCAAACTCTTTGTCTTATAGCTGAAACGAATATGCTACTTGTACATATTTCATCTAATATTTTGGTCGCATTACATGAACAGTCAACTACGTATTGGGTGTTTAAAGTTTTGAAAAGTTTAAGGAGCAATTTCGCTCTCAGATCATATATTTTTTTACAAAAATTTTTCACATTCGATAATTCTGTAATGAATAACAAGAATTCAATAAATTCTCCTTTATTAATATGTGTATCTACAGAATCTTTAAAGTTTTGCCTATCTTTGTATGCTATCGCAAACGTTTGTGCAACAGAATCGAATGCACACGTATTTGTTATGATAGTCCTATTTTCAATTTTAGAATTTGCTACGTTGCCGTTTTGTAAAATATAAAGTGGTTTGGGTTTAAAAGTTCTATGTGTGGATACCGCTAGCCCCCTCCAATTCTCAATTTCTATCGGGTTATCTTGAAAGACTGACTGTGCCTCAAAGTCGTTATTTTCGCACTTCAAAGGCTTAGAGGTAAGATTTGCTCGTTTATTTTCTGTTCGTTTTGTTAGCAGAGTTCGATGAGCTCGTTTTCTTGGCTCTATTCTATGTAAAACGTCACTGGAACTAAGTTTTACACTTCCATTTATAAAACCATGGTGCTGTACTAAAAACTCGTCTAATCTCACGCGTTGGTTTCTTGTGTCAAAGTATATACTTTTTAAATCTTTAAAATGGTTTTCTACATTTGAGCTTGATGCATAGTCTTTGACATTTTTAAAATATTTGTTCATAACACAACCCCACAGAGGAATTTTTTTCAGAAGTCGTTTAATTGTATTGTTCAATTCCGGTAAGAAATACTCATTTTTGTTATATGATGGTTCTACTAGCTGCAAGTACAAATTTTCAGTTTGTATTAAGTTGTCATAAAAGTTTATCAAACTTATAGAAACTTTTATGTCATCTTCGTCGTGAAGTAGTTCCATTTTTGTTTTTATGTCATTTTGAGTATTGATATCATCAAAGTTTTCGTGATTTGTGTGATTTAAAATTTGGAGCTTTAAACTTTTAAGAGCTTTATCGCATTTGGGCTGCGAATCATTCAATTCCGCACTCCTGAACTCATGGAGCGATAAAATAATTATGTCTCTTAAAACTGTTTTGAGTTCTTCATAACAACAGAGCTGCTGAATATATTTCATGCAACTAATGTAAAAGAACTTAACTTTTTCAGATGTTTTATCAAAACAGGTTTGTTTATAAAGTTTTTTAATAAAATGGGATTTGTCCATACGAATGTAACAGAGAGGTATTTCAGCGGTATTCCCTTCAAGCACATCAAAACACTGTTTTAAATAATGATTTAGTTCGGTTTTTA
The DNA here is from genome assembly GCA_951799385.1 of Hyppa rectilinea. Lineage (NCBI taxonomy): Eukaryota > Metazoa > Arthropoda > Insecta > Lepidoptera > Noctuidae > Hyppa > Hyppa rectilinea. Next base: position 1,377,977 of record OX637307.1, on the reverse strand, counting down.
AAAACACTTTAGTTATTGCTCCTAGGAGAGCCGAACTATCATCACTTATGATTTCATTAGGCAAAGGTTTACCACTTTGCCACGTATTTAGCCATGTGGCTATCGTCTCCATTGTATGGGATTCGGAGGCCATGTAGCAAATTGGTATACTGGAATCCAGGGTATAGGCAACCACTGCATATAAAAATAAATGTTTAGGAGTGCGATATTTTAAATAATCATTAGAAGGTGGTGGCTCTATTGGCTGAAATAAAGAACCAGTAGCATCAATGGACAGTATTTTATGTTTATTTTTTAAGGTTTCGTTGTAGTATTCGTTTTGTGCTCTCGTCCAAAAATATATAAAAAAGGGAACAAGACTGATTTTATGGATAAAGTTATTATAAGGACTGCAGTGCGCCATAGCGTACAAAGACAGTATCGTATTTTTATCAAATTGAAGCGCACTTCTGGCTTCATGACGCATTTTTCTTAAGTTGGGTAATTTAGGGAACGTTGTCGGCTTTTTTGGATTGTCTACAATCATTACCTCATCTGCCATTGTGTGTTGGACTTTTAACGCTTTTTCATATATTAATTTTTTTTTTATTCGGTTTACTCTGTCAGAAGTAAGTCTGTTTTTAATCAGTGGGTCATGAGGATTTTCTTTTTTATATTTACTTAATTCACAAGTAACCTTTACACAATTCTTAGATGGGGGAGAAATATACAATGACAGTATAGCATCACATTGGGTACACCTGCCAGTACATTTGATGTCATTAAAATTAATATCAGCCGGTACATAACTATGATCAAAAGCAAATGTACACTCTAAATCACTTTTAAAAAATATTTGGTCTTGCAATTCATTCGTCCACTTTCTTGGTAAGAGACGGTAAATTGAGTTTTGTGGTACAATGTTTGAGTATTCTGCAAGGCTCATTTGAAATGTTATTATATAGGGATCAGTTTCTTCTTTTTCTTCACATATGGGGTATATGGTATTATCAAAATCAAAAAAATAAGTTTTGTTTCTTTTTATACATATTTGTAAAGCTTTATGGGTCATATTGCAATTAAATTTTTCTCGCAGTTCCTGCTGTAAGTAAACATAAACATTATCGCTTACAGGAGGAATCGCTGTCTGGAATGAGTCTTTATATTTACAAATAACCGTCTTTAAATTTTCTTTAAGAATAGTTCCTTTTCGACCCGCCATTATTTATTTAGATAATATTATTTTGTATAGAAATAACAATATTTATCTGAATTAAATTACTAGAAGTTGTTTCTTTCGGTTACATTATGGTTCGACATACCATCTGGTTGATGAACTGAATGTGTCAACAATACATACATCTATTCATATAATTAATTAACTCTTGAATTAGGGAAGACTTGTGAAGCGGTTTCCATTTTTCTACCGTAATCTTCTTGAAATGTGTTACTCTGAAAAATAACGAAAATCATAATAAGATTTTTTATCTTCAGACACCTACTTAATCTATGTACTTAGCGCTCAAAATTACATGATAGAATTTGTTGTAGAAACATAATTTGTTTTTATTTAATAGATAATTAACTACAATGATAATCTAAGTATTGATAATTGATAAGGTGTGATACGTTGGGCACCGACCACAATTTTTTTTTTTTGGAAATACATAATTTCATTGTTGCGAACACAAGTTGTACTATTTAGTACCCATCAAACATTTTAATGTAGCATAAGAACAGATAGATAGGTAACTAAATATCATTATTGTACCACGGAGGTAGTTGTGTTAGCGCAATACTGATAAAAAGGGAATTCAAACTATCCAATTAAATAGGTACTTACGATTGCAGAGCGTGCCATCGTCGCGTAAATCGTCATTAAATGTCCAAATATGGACAATACTAATGGTATTGTGACATGGTAATTATGTCGCATCGTCGGGCGGCTGTGTGAATACGTTGTGTCCAAGTTTCTAATCTTGTTGCAAAGTATTTGAACAAGTTCGACATGTTCAATACACCGCACGAAGACCGCACGGCAGCGATTCAACGAGTACCTCTGACTGGAATTCTACGTATGAACGGCTTGAACACAATTATCGTAGGTTCATTTATAAACGGACACCTCTCAAACACAATAATTCCGTAAAAGTGTGCACAGTACCACAAAAAATTATGTCACAGTCTAAACTTTGATTGACACCACTTTCAAACAAACAATAAAAAGTAAACAAACAATAATATCGCGGTGACTCAACGCTAGTGCACTTGACGTCATAACGGCTACTGTTTACCAAGTGATAACCCAAACGCACTATTGATGATAGAGCGACGTTTACGTATCTGTCTCTGTCACACTAAGACCGTACGCTTACTATCTGTCTCACTTTCTTCCCAGTGCAGCGGGGGGTGGCGCCGGACCAGGTAAACGGAAACGAAGCGAAAAAATTAAATCTATTAATAATCAAAAATTTAAAAGTTGATATATTAGATATATATCAACTAGTTAAAATGTATACACGCTTTGTGTATTTTTTACTGTTGTGGGGTTTTTGTAGTATTCATCACATATTTCTTGAACTTAAAAACAAGAACTTCTTAAAAAGTTCTTGTTTTTTTCTACTGATATAATAAATGCAAATGGCTAAATTTATTTGTCTAATCAAAAAAAAATTCTGAATGTATTTTAATTAAATTTGAAATGAAGATAACTTACCTATACTTATTATAGGAATAGCGCTTAGGCTAGGTACTTTTTATGATGTACTTACATAATCGTGTGCAAAGTTACCGGAACAGCTAGAATAGAATGATAGAAGAATAGGTATGTTTAATCTAATCAAAAGTTATTTATTTTTAACTATTTTCTACTGCACTGTACTCGGGCACAATACGTTTCAACCAGTTAGCGAGTAAAGTTAAGAAGGTCATCGATACGTATGAATCCGTCGCTTTTTTGTAGTCATTCGAATTTGGTCGGATAACCTGCGCTGAATAACTGTTTTGGTTTGGTATTAATATTTACTTAACACGAAACAGTTGAAGCTGGATATTTTTACTATATATTATTTGATAAATGCACTAATTTTTGGTTTACATCTACACATCTTAGGTTGAGCCAGTTTCTTGTTTGTTGGCGTCAAAGTTATGATGCCGTCGTTTCGACTTTTAGTAATATTATTCATTAACGCTTGTAGGTTCTGTTTTGAAACTTTTTATGGTAATTATAAACAACAAGATGGAACGAATACAGTTTTTAGCGAGCTTATACGTCTTCTCATTTAGGCGCTACAATATTTTTTTAAGTTTTCAATAAAGCGCGATTACTTGAAAATTATAAATATTATCTGGCATCTAATTATGTCACAAATATGCACTAATTAAGAGCTATTCGTGTATGTTCATTCTACAGGCGCACATAAAATGGTCTTAGAGATACACGAATTCGCAAAACGTTACTGCAGCGAGAAACGCAATATCTCGAAAACCTGAAGACGCACAAATTATATTTATGGCGCACATACTTGCACAAATATAAGCTCTCTGCCCATGTATGTATTTTATCTCTCCGATAATTCGTCTAGAATTTTCTTGCTAGAACAACGTTACTCCAGCAGGAATCGTTTTTACGTTTTTTTTTCAAAACTACAACACGCACAATTTTTTTATGCGGCGCACATTTACAGCAGATTGCGCACTAATTATACGTTCTACTTATATCACTCTAGGTGACACTTTCTTGCTGGCGTAACGTACACGAATTTCCATGAATTGATTTCAACACAGAATAATTAGTATTCAACCTTTTTGAGAGTATTCTTTGTTGCAAGCAAAACAATTCATTGAAATTCCTGAAAATTATAACTATGTGACTGCGATTTCCCGGGAATCACCCCTCAAAATGATAGCAGTGATAGCCTAGTGGTGTGACCGTCGGACTTTTCGATTTCATCTGCACATTTTGTAATTATCACTTTGCTTAAAAAACGGCGAAGGAAAACATCGAGAGGAAATCGGCATGCCTGAGAGGCCAAACACTCAAACAACCCAGCAGCCTAGACGATTGATCACGTTACATTTCGAAAGCTTATGCCCATTCCATAGATTTTGGATTTATCTAATTTCGTTATCGTTAATGCAATAGTCACTTTGTCTAGGCCCCCTGGCTAAACACTTACTTCACGAAGAAGAAAAACACCTCAAAATATGAAAGATACTTTTTTAAATTTCAGTCAGACCGTATTACTTAGTCTAGTGAGCCTTCTGACATTCATTCCACGTTGGCATATTGCACTGTAAACATAGAAATAGGTATGGGCCGTGTAATTAATAGGTAGAGTTTGGCTGCGGTGAATGCTCGTTATTAATTTCGTGTTAGTTTTCAGTCACCGGCGCTGGTGATTGATGTCGTATTGCTTTTCACTTTGAGTATGTGTGACTTTGCGACACAGTTTACTTGTGGACGTAAGTGTGAGGTTTTGGTATGCCTTGGTAAGGTTATTGTATATCAATAGCACGTGTGTGTTGTCAAGTGTTTGTTAGATTTTAGAAACCGTTTCGGTTCATTTTCTTCTAAACAAATAAATAATAGAATCAGCGTGAAGCTAAGTCAGAGGCCCATGGGCAGCATAAAGCTCTGACAGCAGATTAGTCACTAACCACACAAAAAAAAGAATAGAATAATTTCGAAACGTAATTCGTGATGTTGATTAAATTAACAAAAATATGTAGTAAGATATACATTTCAGACATAAATGTTGAAAAATAACAGGGGTGATATAATGGGTGGTGGTACTAAATAGTATGCTATTCTATAGATTAGACAATCAATATGTTTGATAAGGCGGCGTCTTTTAACCCTGAGGTATAAGACTCTTTTAATACAAACAATTCTGTTGGAGACAGTATCACATCACTAAAGATAAATACTGAATAACAGGTATTTACTCTGCTAAAACAACTGACCGTAGTAATGTCCGGAGATCGGTTTTGTTTAAGGAAGATGTATCATGACAGCAAGCACTAACACACCAAATAAACTAACATGTTCAGTAGGTAGTTAAGTCACTTGGATATAGCTACTTAAATCGAGAAAGCGAGGCGTTCGTCCCATACCTTAGACAATTTATAGACTTGGGAAAACTCCGTGAGAACCTGGAGATTACGTGAAGTTCCTGCCTGTATTATGTAATTTAAACATATTTTTTGTTGAGAAGAAAGTTATCAGGTTGCTGGTTATTGGTTTTTGTTCAATATTTTTCAAAAGATAAAGATATTCTTCTAAAGGCGAAAAAACATGAAAGACATGTCTAAATTAGTTAAACTGTCTATTTTTAACCCCTTAGAAGTACGTTATCTCAGATTAAACATTGTTAAAAGTAGTCAAACACAATGGTATTGGACTTATCAATAAAAAATCACACATCGTAAATACGGCGCCTACGGCTTGTTCGCAGAACCCATACACTCCGGGTTGAACCGTACGAACCAATCCTTTTTACGCTCTTAGATACGTACTGTGATTAAAGTAAATCAACCAATTTCAATAAGTGCTTCGCTGTACTCGGTACTAAATCTACATATTTTATTCCTTTCCTTCTCGACAATAAATTCGGAGGACGGGCGAAGAAAGGCATAATATTGATGTAAATAACTTTATTGGAATCCTGTACATGTTTTTGGCATTTTATTACGAATAGTAAAGTTTGATCACTTAGAGAATGCAGCTTGCTATTGCTTCGTAGTGCTTTCTAAAATGCGATGTGATATGGTAAAATTGGAATTGAAGCTGTAGGAGATTTTATTGAAAACGCTGTTTATTCCTCTGTCTTGGGAGTACCGACGGCATTGACGTATCGAGGAGGATGATTAGGTATTGGCATAAATACCAAATAATAAGTAATTTTTTTTCAGCATTCATGTTACTAAGGTTCGGATGAGGTACTGTTGAGATTTTTTTATTCAATTAAAACTAACAAATACATTTACAAAAAGAAATAGCTTAAAAATTATCAGACTAATATTATAAAAGCGAAACTTTGTGTGTTTGTATGTTTGTCCGTCCTTCACGCTCAAACGGCCAAACGGATCCGGAAAAAAATTGAAACAGAGGTAGTTTATGACCTGGATTAAAACATAGGATACTTTTTATCCCAGTAGTACTTTCCCTCGGGATAATTTCCGGGATCCACGCGGGCGAAACCGCTGGCAGTAGCTAGTCACTACATAGTAGGTATAAAGCAAAGTCGCTTCCCGCGTCTGTCCTAATGGCTGTATGGCTTAGATCTTTAAAACTATACAACGGATTTTGATGCAGTTTTTTTTAATAGATACAGTGATTCAAGAGGAAGGTTTATATGTATAATAACATGCAATTTCCGTCATGCATGCGGGCGAAGCCGCAGGCAGAAGCTAGTAAACTATAAAAGGCTAAAGGCTTAATCTTAATCGTTTCCAAATAAAATGTTTAGTTTAAAAGTACTCCAGATACTTTAGAATAGCCGATCCTATTTCCAGATAAGACAAAACAATACAATGTAATAAATAACCTGGCAGCAAATAAACCGGGGGTTCTAAATAAGGTGCTTACTTAGAATTCTTTTGAAATTTCCAAAGCTTTCCAATTCGTTGTTTTAGAAGAATTTCTTGGCAATTTATCAGAAATTGCCGTTACTACACTGACTGTATCTGAAAATGGAGAAGCTAGCGTTTTAACTCTGATGTCGTTGCGAGCACGTTTTCAGGAGAACCAAACTGTACAAACACGGGAAATGTGTGGGTACTAGCCGGTGTTTTTGAAAAAATGTTCAGGAATTTTTCTTTGTAGCGAATTTTAGGTGTAATGTTAGTTGGCGCTTTTTGTTGATTTCATTATGGCATGTTGGAGCCTCGGGTTTCCACTTTTGTGCTTCCAGTAAAGCCAGGACATCCTGCGTTTATTTAAGGGAACTATATTTTCTATCACCAAAATTTATATTTGTCATCAAGTTGTATCACCTAATAAATAGATCTATCGCCACGAAATATTTTCGTTCTCAGATAAACAAAAATTGTTCCCAGGTATGAATTATCAAATTAATGTCAATATATGTGTAAAATAAGAGATCGATAACCAATAAAATTATATTGCATTACATGAATATAAACTTCGTTCTTATAATGCAAGTTTACTTCATTCGCGATTTCACGTTCATTGTTGTAGGTGCATTTTATTTTTTAAGAAATGCCGCGGTAGCGGCCATCGATGTGCCAGAAGCGAATCGCTTTTGTAAAAGGAAACAGTTAGGTTAGGTTAGGTTAGAGTATAACAAACAACGCACGAGCCGAGCGAGCGGAGCGAGCGTGCCGCGGCAGCGGCCGGCGATGTGCCAGAAGCGAATCGCTTTTGTAAAAGGAAACAGTTTGGTTAGGTAAGTTTACCCACATAATATTATTATTTGGTACTAGACCTTATATCTCAGGATTTTAGGTGATTTATTGTGGAACTGATTTTGCATTGTTTGGTGACTACATTTTGGTGACAGATCTACTATTTTGAGGACAAACCTAATTAAATATTATTTAAGAAACACAAAACTAATTAAATTGGTGATAGCTTAAATTATACCCTTTATTTAAGGGTGTTGTAACAGTTTTTAGTTGTTTTATAAGCTGTGTAAAGATTGCCTTTGTTATAAAGAAAAAGATTAAAAAAACAATGGTTTCTTTCAAATTATGACGATATATTTAAGTCGTGTTGGTCGTTTGTACGTTATTTCAACTGTTTCATTTTTAACCTGTCCAAAAATAAGAAAATCCTCACGCCCGAAAAGCGAACATCACTACAAAAGCGTAGTTTTGTTTGCCCTAGTAACGCTGTAATTAGTGCCGTGGCTACACTGCTGCAATTTAAACCTCACTGATGAGTACTAGGTAGTTAAAAGTATAAGTACAGCAATGATTAATTAGCTCACATGGGATTAAGCGTGACTGATTATGTGGTGCACTTTTAATTTATTTATATTTGTTTTAAAAGTTTTATCGCACGCCAGAGCGGTTCCTTTCCTAATATTTTCACGTCATATATTTTTTTGTTTGCTTTTTATGCATGTTTATATTCAAATTGGTTCTTTATATCTATTTATTTCATTTTCTCTTATATCTCTATTTATCTACTTTCCTATCACAGGTATGGTGGAAGAGGTTTATTTAGAAATAAACATCACTATTCTACGCATTTCTTGTCCTTCATTTCTTCTTTTCGAGTGGTTAGTGATTAACCTGATGTCAGAGTTTTTATGCTGCCCATGGGCCTCTGGCTTAGCTTCACATGCTGTTGAGAAATATCTCTCAGACATGCTGGTTTCCTCACGATATATTTTTATTTTCCTTCGCCGATTTAAAGCAAGTGATAATTATACATACGCACATGAATCCTTAAAAGTGGTGCGTTACTTTTTTCTTTTAAGGCTGGGAAATCATCCAATGAGTTCTCCCGCTCTGGGTGGAGCGGAAGGGAGTGTCAGACTCTTACTGACTAAAACCCATCCATGTTCCTTCCTTAGCCCTTTGTGTTCCGGGGTAGCGCTAACCCTTACGGACAATCCCGCTTACCCGGCAGGCTTGGCGCTAAGGGGCCCCTTCATATGCCGTGCCTTGGGTTCGAACTCGAGACCTATGACTTGGCAGTCCGACGGTCACACCCACAGAACAGATAAAAGAGTATCCTTCTTATTCTTCTTGTCCTTTACTTCTTATTTGTTTATACTCGTATTTATTCATTGATTAGGTAGGTTCCAAAAATCTTTGAAAACTGTTTTATTTAAAACATATAAATGTGTATTGTGTGTGTACGTTTTATACAATATTTGACCACCGCTTGATGTCGAAACACGTAGTACCTATGTATTTCGGTAATTGAAACTTTTAATGAATCCTCGAACAGAGAGCCCTTTCTCGTAATTCGATATTTGTTTTAGCTCACTTTCAAACTTTGAGTGGATATATGTTAACACATATTATGTACCTAAATAAATGGGTGATTTTACATGCATACACACATTTATTATACTATGTAGTACGTACCCATTTACATAGACTGTTTATCTTGAATTGAGTCAATTTCAAACTTTAAATTAGGTCTTTCGTATAACCGAACAACTAGTTTTGTACCGTTTAGAAGTCATGTTATTGAAGGATGGTGTTGTTTTGAGGTCAAGTTTCAGCTTTTAATTTGAAATTTGGTTTTTAGAACTACGCGATTTACTTAAATGTCATTGATATCTGTTCGGTGGGCAATGCTCGTGCCATCCTCATATAAGAAGAGGCCTTTGACAATTAATTCAAAACTTAAGCCCATCGAAAAAATGGCTCAAAATACACGTGGCCCGACGCTGCCGCTCTTACGTCGGCCGACGATGCGTTGACGGAAACGGAGCAGTCGGTGTACGCTCGAAGTACTAACGCATCATCGGTTAAGTGAGAAAAGTTGAATGTTTTCTCATATAATTGTCTGTTCTGGCGTTACGCGACCGATGATACGCGACGCATCTTCCGACAGATGTGAACCGACCCTTAAAGACTGTTTTTGTTTTCTAATCTCTCTAGTATGTTAGCCACGTAATACTAGACTCTTCAACGTCACAAGCATGGTCGATTTTTGCAAAACTTTTATTGCTAAAATTAACAACAAAGCCTTTTTAAATATCCTGCCATATTTGCAAAAGTTATCACAGTGCTAAGTGGGAACAGTGTCTTTGCATAAAATCCGAAACAATTTACAAATGCACATCGTACTTTACGCTATCAACATTGAAAGCTACATAATCATAAAATTATGCGCGTATAATTAGGGGACATACATCAAGATAAAGCCATGCTCATGTCCTCATTATAACACCATGAAGGATTTGTATTCATCGTCAACTCACACTTAACGAGCTTGCCTTCCATAAATTCAGCAAATCCCGCTGAATCCCACAAAGCGCTGCGAGAAAGCGCGTCCTCAGACGTTTCGTCACTCGACCGTGATTGTGACTACAATTTGATGAATTGCTTCACTTTTCACTCCTTTTCTTTATATAAATTAGCACAAACAAAAACCAACCCTAAAAAGTCACGCTCAAAGTTGATATTCAAATGTATTGTTCCTTCCTTTAAGGTTGTCTTCTACAGTGTCTCGAGACATTCATATAACCCGGCGGTTTTAAAGATGTCGCTTTTGCAACAGTGTCTACACTAATTAAATGTCGCACAGTCCTTTACAAGATCATACGCCGGATTTCTTGGCGTTCAAACGATTCGCGCAGAAGGAGTTGAGAGAAAGTTTTCAGATTTAACGTGACCCCACTTAGGAGGCTAGTTGAACAGTAATGGTAGCTTTATTAGTATTATTAGTTCATAACTACGAGGGGCTGAAGACTGTCTTAAGTTGTTGAGTTGGGCTGGTTTTGTTTGTTACTTATTCTATTCATTTATGCCAAAAGAACGTTAAGTTATATAGATCGTTCAATATGTATGATAGATTGTATGTAACGAAGCGAACAAAACAGCTTATAAAAATACATCTATAACATGCACAGAAATTCACTAGATTTATAAAAGACATATTTAAAGTGGTTTATAAGTAGGTTGTATACAACTTAAGTTAACGTAAAAAATAATATATTTTAAGACCACATTACTAACAGAAGAAAGTACCAAGTTAATAATATCTCAGTATTGTATTTAGTCAATTAGAATTTCCATAATTCCTCGTAAAGGATTTGAACCTGTATATTCGTCTGTAAGAGCTTTTCAGGTACACAAACCTTCTTACTACCATTACTAATAATGCTTATAATACTCCATTCAAGTATTATTTCTTAGAAAATTATTTGGACAACGATAGCCTTTGAGCGGCTCGAGAAAATTATCCGTTGAATGAAGTAGGTATTATACCTACTCAAGTCTGAAATTGTATTCAAAACTATTTATGTCTAAGCAGCTTATACATAAACCTCTTTACATAAAACGAAGTTTAATGATACGTCAAAAGTTTGAACATTCTGAAATGAATTGAAGAATATTTATAGATATACAAGGTGTTTTATTTTGTGATCCCATAACTCTAGGGTATGAATGAAACCATATCACAGAACCAACAGGTATATGAATTATTTTTTTCATAATTAATGATAAAATCTATGTTCGAAACTATGCATTTTTGGACTAACTGGTCCAAAAATGCATAGTTCTTGGACTACTATTTTGTTTTATTATTACATAGAATTTAGCCTATATGGCATAATTGTATATTTATTTGGCCCAGTGCTGAAGATAGGCCTTCCTAGCCTAGAAGAGAACCTTAAAACGTTAGCCGCATGCATGTGACTGCCGGGCAATAGTTGCAACAAGGTGACTGCCCGAGGATGGACGGCGCCGTCGAGGCCGGCCTAGAAAGAAGTGGCGAGACGATCTAAACACATGCCGCAAAGGATGGATCGAGGTGGCTCAAGAGAAAAATGTCTGGAAGGGATATATAAAAAACCTTTTATATAGGCATTTAAATATAATAAAACAGCACGTAGTCGACTAATAATGTATGGCTGAAACGTTTTTATCATGAAAGTGCCCCGTTGCTCAGATGTAAGCACGACTGCTGAGTGGGTAGTCCTAAGTTTGATCCCCAGGTAGAGAGAGAATTTATTAGCTGCCCTGAGTCTGTTATTCCATGAAACTGAAACATAACTATGGAAGTACTTTACACCTCCTGACTCTTTGGGGAATAGAGAAGTTTATTACAATAGCGATAAAACAAATATTGTAAAAAAAAACAAGAAAAAAAAAAGAACGCAAAAGTTACAAACTAGTTTTCCACTTTGCCCCTTGAGAATAAAGTTCAAAGTTGCCTAATTAGAACCTAGTTTCAGACCCCACATCAGTGTTACTTAAGTTTTGAAGCCCTATACTTAAGTAAACATGTGAAACTAAGATGAAACACTTTTAGTTGGGTCTTAGTTACAGTATGATAATGAATATAATTATAATGGTTATTATCTTTACGAGGGTTAGATGGTACGTCTAGAAAACTAACGACTGGATAAAATTACGACACCACATCATTTGCCATCTTGTTGTTATCTCACAATGTTTTATACCACCGTTCCACCAGACAAAAAAACTCATCTATCTTTGGATTTTGTAAAGCAATCGAAGGCGTACTGTCTGAGGAAAGTCCCACGCATTCTTCAGTCTACTTAAAACAATTTCATGCAATTTACCCACCCTTGTAATTTTCATCATGGGGGCCGTTCATCGGAGTAACGTTCCGTATACATATTATTTCGAGGATCACCCAGAGGACACGGCCCCGCTTGGGTGGAGCACCGCCGTGTCCTCGTAGAAGCGATTGGCGGCGACCTCTCGCGCCCGGCCCTTGTGCAACCATGGTCCGGAGCGTGAGGGAGCGGGCCTGCCGGGTAAGCGGGATTGTCCGAAAGGGTTACCACTACCCCGAAACATAAAGGGCTAAGGAAGGAACATGGGTGGGTTTTAGTCAGTAAAAGTTTGACAATGCCTTGATCTATTCGTGTAGATCTTACCACAAAAACTTGACACTGTTCAATGCACTTAACAATTATTTAACGGGTGTGTAACGATTGACATAATAACAAAAGTTCTAATGATCATAAGACCTAATATCATTTAATATATTTTTTTTAATATAAGTAACGATCAAATGATATAATGAATTATTAATATAATTTCATTTTACCTAATTTCATATGGTATAATGAACAGTTTATATAATGCACATTTGAAATAATATTCAATTAATATAATATTCAGTTGCTATAATATTCAAAATCCATAAGTAACTTTTAATATAATTTAGAAAATCTACTAAAGATCCTTCCACCTGCCACCCTCAACTAATGTTACAGGGAGAAACTAGATACAATCTGGAATTTAGGGCACACCGACTCTGACAGGTTAGGTTAGAAGTCGTGGTTATTTTTTTATAAACGACCCAGAAGTAGGAGCCCCGCGAAGCGGTGCTCCGTCGACCAAGCCCACCCTCAACGTTGCATAGAAAATTTTAAGGTTTGTTTAGGTGCCATTTCAGTTAAGTTAGAACTGTGACCATTAAACATGAAAATTAGGTCAAAAGAACATTAGGTCAAATGAACGTTATAAAAAATGAATATTATACATAATGAAAATTATATAAAATTAACGTTATACTAAATGAAATTAGAGTAAAAGAAAAATATTCAAATATTAGATCATATGAAATTAGGTTAAATGTTTTTATAGCATAAGAAAATTATATCATATGTAAGTTATGTCATATGAAATTAGACTATCTGTTATTACAGTAATTATTACACACCCTTATTAAACACAGTTTTTTTTTAAATTGAATATAATGATGTCTACGTTATTGTTAACAAAATGTGTTCTATGCAATTCATTATCATCATCATCATTGTTCTGCCGTTTTTTAATGTGTTTGAGGTCGTTGCAACATGACTTTTTCTTCCATTCTTTTCTATTAATAATTAAATCGGTAATCACCCCCTTTCTAGCCATATCATCTCTCACACAGTCCATTTATTCGTGTTCTATACAACCATGCTCACGAAAGGAGATTCATAGAACACAAGTTAGGTATGATTGTACGTACACAAAGCTATGAAAAAACCGGCCAAGTGCGAGTCGTACTCGCTCACGAAGGGGTACTATGTTGATTCTAATATATGTTCCGTTAAATATTTAATACCAACATCAAAAAAAAACATCAAAAAACTCCATGTCAATTTTTTACTTTATTGTTATTTGTTATGGTGGCAATAGAAACATATAATAATCTGTGAAAATTTTAATTTTCCAACTATTATGGTTCTTGAGATTCAGCCCGCTGACAGACAGACAGACGGACCACAGCGGAGGCGGCTTCGTAAACGGGTTCCGTTTAGCATCCTTTAGGTCCAGAACATTAAAAATAGAAATCTAACAACAACAAAAAGGCAGCTTAAAAATATATTAAGCGCTCTTATCCCCAGTTTTCGACATCCTAATACCTCTGGAAATCGTATTTCAAGTACGTTACGACGGCACTCGAAATCCGAGGATGTAACAGACATCTGCATTCACAGTCACGACCACGGAACGTTTGAGATCCGTATTTGCATCCGCACTGAAGTTTCCAGATCTGAATCGGATGTTTTAAGTTACAATTTGAATTAATATATTTCTGTTAGTGCTTGTTAGATGGTTTATTAGACGTGTACCTGATGTAGCTGGAGAATATCGAACACGGGCAAGCGGTGCATCCGTTATGCCCAGTTTGTGGTGTTGTTGTTAATTACTATTTTGACTTTTAGAAGTATAATAACTTTTAAGAACTTTCTGCTCTTTCTGAACTTTACCTTTAGGAGGACGAGTCGGAGGATCCCGCGAAAATAAAATTTTTATCGGTTTTCACAGGTCACTGTCGGGTCGCATCATTAGCTGCCTAGCCTTTTCCCAACTATGTTGGGGTCGGCTTCCAGTCTTACACCGGATGCAGCTGAATACCAGTATTTTTGCATGGAGCGACTGCCTATCTGACCTCCACAACCCAGTAACTGGGTAATACAATACCCATTAGTAAGAATGGCTATCAGATTTTTGGGCTTCTGACGACCCTTACGGGTCGACTGTCAAAGATGCACAAATGACCGCCATCGGCTTAGCGTGCTTTTCGAGACACGGAGGAGTCTCGGTATGTAAAGATGGTCACCCATCCACGGCCATCCCCGGCGAACGTAGCTTAACCTAAAGGATCGATCCGTGTGGCTGTGATTACTTAGGCACGAGCTCCTCCGTAAACACTAAACGAAACACTAAAACCGAACGAAGAAAATTAACCAAATACATCGGAACATTTTAATTACAACTAATAGAAAAGCTATTAAGGCTTTGCTTATCAAGGTCAGTTGATGTAAAAGGGTTGTCTAATACACAAAATCTCTCTGAACCGACCGCTAAGGTAGTTCTAAAGGTTCCCGACGTCTCGCCGATTTGCGAATATATTTATCTACAGTATTCAAGTTAAATCTTGAACATGACTTGCTGAAAATATATAAAGGTGTCTCCTGGTGGTTCTAGATAGGTTCATTTATTTGCCTGAAATATGGTGTTTTACAGATCTTATATATATAGTTCTACATATTCCGCCTACTAAGTGTGGCATGCAAATGTGACAATAATAATTATTCTAATTTAATCAATACAAACATAATACTTAAATTCCAATGTCAAAAAATAACAAATTAAAATGTCACAGAAAAATAATTAAATTACAAATATAGATGTCAACTGCAACATGAGAACCAAAGAAATTAATCGATTTAAATTATATTTTTCATTTTGTTTTTCCATATCATGAGACTTTCCCATTTGTCCTAATAAATTCTTCAATAGTATAAACACAACGTTCGACGAATCATGTTCCTAGATGCTCTTGAAACAAACTGCTAAGCATAATAGTATTACTTAAAATAACCTTGTAAAATATATAAAAATCTTCAGGCATTGCCCGTTAAATGTCTTCACGGCCATATTATCCTACCTAACCGAAGTTTTTAATGACCTCCCCAGGGTGGCATAGGGTAACCGCACGACGTGGCAGCGAGACAAAACTCATTAATGTTCAACCCTTTTTTATGGACACAAAGGATATTAATACATATTTGAGAACAAGTATTATGTACAAAAGATTTTAACGGCAGTGGTCGTGTCGCGTGGGAGCTGGACTTTCTTTTTTCTTGTTTTTGTATAGTCTTGTGGACAGTTTACACCTGATGGGGTGGGACGAATCGTACTCAGTTTACAATGTATAACTTCAATATTGGTGTACCTACTACAAGTGATGTTATGTTGTGTTTTGATATCTAATTTAAGCCGGAGTCTTTCAATGCAATGAACTGGATTAATGACCACAATGGTTCAACAATTGAAGTTTATAATATTAGACGCAATATGTGCTGTAACTTGAACCCAACACCATGCAAACACAAGAACAACAAATACAATTAAAACAAAACACTACACACAGAACTTGAATTTATTTACCGACGCCAACAATAAACAAAGATATTAAATTAGGCAGCTACCCAGCTGCAAGTTGAACGTAAACTATACAAATGTAGGTACGCAATACATAATAACTGAACGTACAAAAGACGAGCGAAACAATAAGAAACTTGCCAGGAATTGCCTTCGAACCGTACAGTGAAATTCAAACCCAGAAATGGAATGCAAATATTGAAATCGGTAGCAATGCTGCAAAAGCTTTTTATGCGGCAGCACGTTCAACTAAAATAGATGCTTGTTTAATACTGGAAGTATAGCCTACTAAGCTCATTATTGTAAAGTACTCTGAATGGGTTTGAGCTGTAACGTATGGGTGCTTAGCTGTAAGCCTTTATGGGACGATATAGGGATGATAATTATATATGCCTTTATTAAGATACTATGTTAGAAAGGCTAATATTATAGCATTCTCGCGAGTTCCTTAAAGATTGCGGTGTCGTTGCTTTACTGCTAGACATAGCGCTGCCTCAGGAATCAACAATATAGAATGTTTTAGGTTAAACGAGGGACATACTTTCAGGGTGTATAGTACTCATGAAAAGAACAACTTTCACTATGGGACCAACTCGGAAATCAGAAAAAAAAATCAGTTGTTCAGTACATTTTATGTTCGCATAATTCGTCAAAATGTATGAAACGGCTGATATTTTTTTTCATATTCCAGGTTTGGTCCCACGCACTGTAAAAGTAAGCCTTTGTCCAGTCCACGACGTAAACCCTTTAATTAATTTCCTAATTAGTACTCCCTACATATTATAATCAAATAAATAAAATGAAGAGCGCATACACAGTACTGCGTGTTTTTCAGTTTATATTTATGATGGACAGAGGTAAAACATTTTCGAATAATACAGGCAATTAATTAATGGGTTTAAGTGCGCTTTATATTTGTACCAAAACACAGCCACGCATCTCTACCAGGGTAGTAAACGTATGTTAGTAATTTGCCGATATGCCGTGATCACTAATTGAATTAATAAAGACACTGTATACAGGCTGATGACTCGACTTCGAAGTACTAACAGCCGCACAGGTCGATCCATCAGGTTAAGCTACACTTGCCGGGGTTGGCCGTGGATGGGTTGGGATGGACCATCTTTACATACTGAGACTTCTCCGTGCCTCGGAAAGTACGTTTAGCCGTTAGTCCCGGTTGTCATTTGCCAGTCGTGTGCATCTTTGACAGTCGTAATGGGTCGTCAGAAGCCCGAAAATCTGACAGCTAGTCTTATCAAGGCGTATCGTATTGCCCAGTTACTGGGTTGTGGAGGTCAGGTAGTCGCTCCATGTAAAATACTGGTATTCAGCTGCATCCGGCAAGACTGGAAGCCGACCCCAACATAGTTGGGAAAAGGCTAGGCAGATGATGACAGACTCATGACTCAGTAAAACGTACACCACAGCAGCCGTCGATTAGTTTCCACTTCAAATCCTAGAAACTAGGATGTGTACTCATTTTTGTGGTGTACAGAGCTGCTACGCTACTCCAACCTGTCAAATTTCTTTGTTAGCTTTTCAACTTTATTACAAAAGATTTTAAGCTTCATTTTTAATTGGGAAAATTTGGCACTTTGGGATAGCTTGATGTTGTTATATCTATCGTATGACTAGTCGTGAGACTCGTAGCTAGTATTATAAAGGGGAAAGATTTGTATTTTAAACGACTTCAAAAAAGAAGGAGGTCCCCAATTCGACTGTATTTATTTTGTATGTTAGTAACTAATAAACTCAAAAACTTCTCAATGGATCCGGATGAAATTTAGCACAGAGATCCATTATCGCCTAGAATAGCATAAAAGCTACTTTTTATCCCGAAAAAATTTACGGTTCCCGTGGGATCATTTTCTTAACACACCTGAAGCTGCACAGAAACCAAATGAAAACATAATAATGATATATTACAAAGTTCAATCACTTTAATTAAAGTGCGTCTAAATAAAGGATATTATGATTGACATTAAATAATCTTCTATGTTTGAACGTTTTTATTTTTATTTTTTCATTCAAATTGGCAAAAGGAAATGTATTTCAAAATTTAAGCTGTGTATGCGACGAGATGATTTCGTGAATATATTACTATTATAGTGCATAGGTATTTATCGCTTACTCGACGTGCTATAGCTTGATTACCGATACTCATGAAAGCATTAGAGGGGGAACCAATACTCGATATGATTAACTATTCTCGGATGCAGCTATTTCTGCTAATTAGGCTTTGTAGGCTAGTTGTAGTTTGTTCGCGAAGAGTTGAAGTTTATTACGCTTCTCTTAGTTAGGTTACACTTTCTGTATTACGAGTACAATGACCCTTTTACAAGTTAAGGGTATACAAGGTGGTTACTGGTGGCTACCGATAGGTTTTAGTCAGTAAAAGTCTGACACTCCCTTCTGCTCCACGCAGAGTGAGAGGAGTCATTTGATGATTTCCCACTCTCAAAAAAACGGGGTAAACAAGGTTTTCTTTAGAAGAGGCATCAAGGAACTTCCATTAAAGGCAAAGGCGCATAGACAATAATGGCCAATACTTCGATTAATTAAATACAAACTTTTGTTTAAAAAAATGTTAGTAAAGTAAGTAAAGTAAAACGTTACTTTTTATGATTTGTCAAATCGCGGAATTTGTACGTGATGTGTATGAAATATAACAATGTGACGTCACAGATTTTAGGAATCATATGGAATACTTATTAGCATTAAATGCAATTTTACAATTGTATCCTCGCATTATATTTAATTCCTGTAAGGTGATGGAAATTTTTAAGACGAGCGGTCTTTTTTCTATGTGATTTCTTATTTTATTTTTGACGTTTCAAATGGTCAATTACATAGGTAAACCTAATAGAATGCTCAAATGTCTTATTCTGGCATAAGTAAAAGTTATAATTAAAATAAATAAATAAAACAACACCACAAGATAAATAAAAGTCGTCGTTCGTGTCTGCCATGACAGCCTTAGTTGTTTTGAACACAAAAGCAACGAATTTTGCGGTCTACACGATCGTTTATAAAATTTATTCCAGATGGTTTTTGTGTTAAACTTACACATACTAAAGACTTTGAACACATAACTTGATTGCCTCGTTGGTCTAATGGTCGCAAGCGCTGAGCACAAGGTCCCGAGTTCGATTGCCAGGTCGGGCCAAATACTGGTTTTATGTCCGGTTGATGGATATACTATAGGCTCCCCTTTTTTAGGAACCCTATTAGTAAAACTGCGCTGTCCGTCCGTCCGTCTGTTTGTGCTTCTGTCACCAGGCTGTATCTCATGAACCGTTATAGTTAAACAGTTGAAATTTATTTTATCACAGATGATGTATTTCTGTTGCCGCTGTTACAAAAAATACTAAAAACAGAATAGAATTAAATAACAGAACAGAAATTAACAGAATATAATTTAAGGGGGCTCCCATCAAATAACTCGAAAACGCAGCGCCAGCCATTGTAGTGTCAGCTTTAATATATTTCAATACAGCATTTAAGCAGGTCAGATGTCAGATACACAAGTTTTCTCGGGACCATAAATGACTGACGACTTGCTCTGGTAAGTGAGACGGTTGTAATTCGTATTATTCTTTTATTTTCAGTGGTAGCTACAATATCAAGAGTAACAAAACTGAACTTTTAAGTGCAAAGTATTTTTACACGGGAATTAATGCGTGAGAAGAATGTAAATTATGTTAGAGTATGAAAAGCCCATCTGCAGACAAAAAACGTAATGAAATGTGAAAAAAATAAGTTTTAATTATTTGAGCAAAATTACAGCTACATGCTTTTCTTGTAACCGCGCGTCTTAGTCGTGCTACGGTACACCGTTTACCGAGCTACGCCGCATACCACGCTACGCTACGAGTGCTACGCCGTAGCTGCTGTCTACGTCATTCTACGATCGCTTTGTGTTCACACTCCTATGAAGATTAGGAATTTTACTTAACTTTCTTTACTCGCCATTAATTCAGTTATTTATTCATATTGACATTAGGTGGTACAACACTACTGATAATTATTATAGTGTCGCAATACTGGCGCTGTAAAAATGGATCTCATTAAAAGTATAGTAATTATTTACCTACTGATCAACTTTTATATTTCAATAGCTGTTCGAGTACGGCGTCACCGGATGAATATCATATAAAATCATCATACAAATTTCTGACTCTCTCGGCATATTTTCCAAAATTACGAAAAAAGAAACACTTTTTGCAAAACAAACTGAAAACTTTCTTTAACATCATCATTGTATATTTGATAGTTTTAAACATAAGTGCAAATGCAACCGCCTAAAACAAATTTGATATTATATTCCCATAGAAAGTTAAGTCAACAAGAGTGGGTAATACTGCTTCCGTCACAAATTCTATAACTATTCCCATTACGTGCATGTATAGACCTCATTAATATACCAATTTGATTATACGGAAACTCAATCATGCCGAAAGGAATATGACCCATTTCAAGTATTTCGCTGAATACATACATATGAATAGTTCAGCTGAATGAGGTTTTATCCCGTTATTGAAATAGTGTTTTTTTTTTACATGTAGGTCGACGAATTCGTCGTCGGTGAATTTCGTGAGAGTACATGATTACCATTGCGCAATTAATTTTTAGAAAAACCCTTTTGGGAACGGCAACAAATTATTATTTACTAGCTTCTGCCCGCGGCTGCGCCCGCGTAGATTACGGAAATTGCATGTTATTATACATATTTAAACCATCCTCTTGAATCACTCTATCTATTAAAAAAAAACTGTATCAAAATCCGTTGTGTAGTTTTAAAGATCTAAGCATACATACATACAGACATTAGGACGCGGGAAGCGACTTTGCTTTATACTATCTAGTGAATCATGGATTAAGGTTACATCTCAAAAATTACTAAATTGCAATGCAGCCAGTCTTCTGGGCACGTTTCCGGACCACAGCGATGCGGATGAGTACGTTTTTGTATTTATTTGTACACAATTAGTTTGATAGTCATTTAATTTAAGTATGTACAAATAAGTTGTTATTATATTTAGTTATAAGTAACTAGCTTCTGCCCGCGACTTCGTACGCGGACCCTGTTGCTTATGCCAGCGACAACGGGGTCGCCATTTATGTTATTTTTTATCATTTTTCCCATTTAAATCTTTTATCACACTGAGCTTTAGTTTTATTTCATTCCAACAACCACCAAAACATACAGTCCATTTGTCATCGTTTTCATTTTGGTAACCGCGTTATTATATTCCCCACTTGTCTCTAGAGACCTAGAAGTTAATGCGTAGATACGGTTGGAACTCAAGCACAATTCTCTATCCGTGAACGTCTCCGACTCGCGAGACAATACATGACGTTCACGATCAGCGGTCAGTCGCACATCACGTGCCCCACTTGTCTCTAGAGACCTAGAAGTCGATGCGTACATACGCTTGGAACTCAAGCGTAATTCTCTTTCCGTGAACGTCTCTGACTCGCGAGACAATACATGACGTTCACGATCAGCGGTCAGTCGCGCATCATATTCTTCACTGGTCTCTAGAGACCTAATGAATACGCTGAGAACGCAGGCGTGTTTCGCGACCCGAAAAGGTTTCCACGGAGCGAGTTGCAGCCTAATGTTCTCGAACAGCATCAAGTCTCTCCTGACGCTCTTCGGTAGATTCTTGGGATCTTATGATCCTCAATCTTTTAGCTCTCTTGGAACATTGGGAAAGATTTGACCTCTTTCTAGGCATGGTCATAGTTTTATTGTGAAGATACCTGATCAATAAAAATCTAAATTAAAATGACTGCTCCCCTGCGTTACCGGGTAGGCTACCGTGTCACGAAGATAAATGAAAAGGAAATTAAACACTCAAACAACATAAGCCCGAAGGCATATTCATACGATAAAATAAAAAAATAAATAGGAGTTTTGGCCAGTAGTCAAATATTCAATGATATACCATCGTCATCGAAAATCAGTACTAAACTGTTACCGCCTTCACCGCGTGCAGGTACTCCCAGTTTTTGTTATTTTATAATTACACAGTAAAATTAGTGATAGCTTTGATTTCCACATCAGATGTTTCTGATCTTCGATTTTTATAAGTCAACAGGAAATGCCCATCATATTGAACAACAAAGACGTCAAAGACGTCATTCCTATATGTGTTATGTTGTAGCTAGGCTCTTGGAGTTCCACAACAGGTGTTCCAGATCTTCGATTTTTATAAGTCAACCGGAAATGCCCATCAGACCGAACAACTTTTGCTAAGACGTCATTCCTATATATGTTATAGTGTAGCTAGGCTCTTGGAGTTTCACAACAGGTGTTCCAAATCTTCGATTTTTATAAATCAACAGAGAGTACTCAACAGATTGAACAACTTGTGCTAAGACCTTATTCCTATATGTGTTATGGTGTAGCTAGGCTCTTGGAGTTCCACAACAGGTGTTCCAGATCTTCAATTTTTATACGTCAACAGAGAGTGCTCATCAAGCTGAACAACTTTCGCTAAGACGTCATTCTTATATGTGTTATGGTGTAGCTAGGCTCTTGGAGTTCCACAACAGGTGTTCCAGATCTTCGATTTTTATAAGTCAACAGGAAATGCCCATCAGGCCAAACAACTTTTGCTAAGACGTCATTCCTATATATGTTACAGTGTAGCTGGGCTCTTGGAGTTCCACATCAGGTGTTCCAGAATTTCAAATTTATTCTCTCAGCAGAAAATGCTAATCACGTGGAACAATTTTTGCTAAGGTATCATTTTTGTATCTCTTATAGTTTAGCTGGTCTGTTGCGGTTCTGCATCAGGTGTTAAAGTTTCCAAGATAAATTATAGCCTATATGTTGCCCAGACTTAATACCTATACAACAAAAAAAAAAACATTCCAACCCATCCTGTAGTTCCGAAGATTAGCGTGTACAAACAAACAGACAAACAGACATACAGACAAACAGACAAATTTTTTTTTTTGGATTCGTGCTCTATTACTGTTTCTAAACCCCCCTCAATTTTTTTTTTTTAATATATTCAATGTACAGACACAGTTTTTTTACTGTTTTATTATATGTATAGATTAGTGGTAAATGTTTTTCCAAATATAGTTTAACTTTTACTTTACAACAAAATAGTTATTAATTATGATACAAATATTCGTTGACAATCAAACCCACTAATTGCACCATCAAAGATAATTAGATTAAAACTAGAAGTGTCTCCAATGCGCTACGAGCCTCGAGAGACGTATCGCAGTACGCGACACGCGATACGCCTCCGGCAATAAACACTTTACTAACTACCCCTCTTTATGTTTCCTTAAGAACCTTACGTTGATGTTTACTTTAGAAAAGCTAATTTTAAGTTTATTTTCATTTCGTCAAAGGAATTAAAAAGTACATTTTGTTGTACAATTTTGTATTGAATGTCAGTGATGTTTTTTCTAAACATACCTTGGACTCCGTCTGGTTGCTAGGACAGAGGCCAGCACATCAAGCTACCCCAAACTGTCAAATTTGTTTGACAGATTTTCAACTTTATTGCAACGGCATAAGGTTCATTATCAATTGGGAAAATTTGACAGTTTGGGATAGCTTGATGTGCATATTTGTCTGTACATATTTACATTCGTACACCGTACGATGAGCTAGTTTACTTACATATTTATTTATATAAATACTTATTACTTTTACTGTTGTTGTTTTACTGTTTACTTATTTTATTTATTTTTTGGCATACCTGCATGCAAGATCAGATGTCTCAACATGTCGGTAGTTTAGGTTTCTTTTTGTATAAAATATTCTTGTTCTTAACGTTAATTTTATTTGTTTTAATTGCTCCTTTTATTTTTACTGTTTCTATTTACCGTGCGTGCCCTAAATTAAATGTTTTACTTTCTTTTAGTAATTGTCATCATAAATATTGTATGTTAAGTTAATGTTTTTTCTACAGTTTATAATCGCCGTTATAAGCTTTAAAAGGTGAATCTCTAGCATGATTATAGTGCCTTAATTTTCATATTCATATATTTATTTTCATAAATGATTTTTTTTTCATTGTTCCGATGCTAAATAAAGTTAATGGAAAATTAAATTAACTTTAAAAAATCGAACCGTGTCGAGGTATGATGCGCCATGATTGACTTTAAAAACAAATGAATTCGATTTGTGTTCGGTCTCATTCATTTATTTGAAGTTAACTTCACGAAAAAACAATACTCTTACAGAATTTTTTCATTAAAATTATTAAAACCAACTTCAATCAGAATTTATACTATGTATGTAGAATTTTTCAATTTCGTATTCGATCGAACTCAATCCCAATCTATAATTATGTAAATATACATCGAATTGTGTTTATCTGAAAAGGTGAAACGAGCGTGAACACAAAGAAATAAGTGCCCGATACCAACATCAGCGAAAACATATTCCACCAATTAATTTCTCGGTCCATTTAAAACACGGTACCCGAAACCGTGAAACGATATGAGCTACAAATTCAGACCCATGTCTGCCAAACCGGCACATGTCTACAGGATTTATACATAGCGTCTAAAAGAAAATGTCTTTTGCGACGAACGCTTTTATTGAAATTGGCCGTATTACCATAATAATATTAGAGGGATTGGCAGCTATCGGCGAAGTGTAAAATCTCAGTATAGCGCCCAATGTTCTCGCATCCGAATACCGTAATCTACATATATTTCTCTACCCATGCCATTATGGGGATTCAATTACCCAGTCTTTTATTTTTCGAGCTTCTTTATTCTTATTGGGGTTACTACTGGATGGTAATGGATATCGTCAGCGTCTTCAGGGTTAAAACCCTCTCCCGGAATAGCATTAGGTCCATACTAAGATAAACTTTTTATTACACTTTTTTATTTAATTCGCTCTCTGTTTGTATTCGGGCCGGATCCTAATCAATGTGTAGTGCGCATTATTGGAACAAGGCCGGATTTCGGGCAATGTGTTCACAGTTCGGCTCCAATTTTTCCAATAGCTAGTTCAAATTATTTTTCTGGTTTATTTTATTGGCAGCTTTCTCAAAATTTTCTATTCTATTTTCAGATTTTTTAGCAAAACGTTGCCAATTTTTGATAAAAAAATAACTAAAATAACGCCGTTCTTTTATTATTAAAAATAACTAAAATAACGCCGTTCTTTTATTATTAAAAATAACTAAAATAACGCCGTTATTCCAGTATTACTCAATATTTTAACAAGTGACGTAAAACGGTTGGAACAACGCAAAATCAACATGAAAAATATTTATTTTTATACAAAACCTGTTGACGGAATTGAAATCGCATTTGATGCGAGAGTGCGAACATTTATGTATTTGTCATATCCAAGCTTTTGCTGAATGTGTTCGTTTAGAGATGTGCAAATAAAGTTTTAGAATTTTTAAAAATATAACCAAAATATTTAATCCGGAATGCAAGCGTGGCTAAGCTGCACTTAAAAGCTAAAACATAGATACAATCTGGTCAGTACGAAATTCCTAACTTTTTATGAATGCCAAAATCAACTATTCTAAATGATTGTACGTTCCAGATATAACAGAACGGTATTGACTAGCTAGTTTTTATTTATAGAGCACGCCAGCACAGCAATGCGTTTCAAAACAAACGTTTAATAAGCGCTGTTTATTTGTACCACGTGCTTCTATAAGAGTGCGCCTCATAACAGTCTGTTTCTTTTCAACACACACCGCGCACAAAAGCGGAAAATAACACAATTAAGAGATCACATAATGTCTAATGTAACGTATGTTATGTCCCCAAAGAGAAATCTTACAATAGAGTGCCACAATCCCTGTCGCATTGTGCGCGTATTCCACGTCAAGGGCCTCCGTGCACGTCACTCGCTCTCTAACCCTCCATTACTCATAACCAACCGAAAAGGATCCGGAAGAGAAAAAGAATAAACACAACTTACAAGTGAACAAATGGCAACACTTTACGTGTCCCACAACTTAAACGTCCTCCGAGGAATGGTATACTGCGTAACGTTACCATCTGTCTCTTGTTAATGCGATATTATATCTTCCCTTTCGGAAAAACTGAGACGAGTCGTACGTTACTTAGCAAACGGGGACGTGTGCGGAACGGTAAGATTAATGTCCGAGCCACGGACTGGCCCGTGTCTAGTATTTTCTAGCTCTCTGAGCCGCTTTTATTTTTGGAATTTTTCAATTTGCCCCTTGAGAGAACGCGAGTTACGAATGGGTTATTCGTTGTTGTTATATCAACGTTTATTTTAAACTAGTCGCTGTACGTATGTGGAATTGAACCTTATTCCGTTTAGCTGAGATTTTGCTAGACCGATGGTCAAAGCCAGCAGCTCTGATGAATTATTTTATTCAGTCAAAAGCCTGGATTGAGGGGGCTCTGATTGGAAATTCGTATCTGTTTTACTTAATTTGGGTATTTCTTTAAAGTATTTTAGCATACAAGAGTCAGTAGATTGCAATGTAAGCAGTGATAGATTAATGATGTGAGTGTCGGACTGCCAAGTCATAGGTCTTGAGTTCGAACCTTTGATTTTACGGATTCATGTGCGTATTGTATAATTATCACTTGCTTAAAAATCTGTGTGTAAAAGGAAAACATCGTGAACCAACCAGCATGTCTGAACAACATGTGAAGCTAAGGCAGAGGCATATGGGCAGCATAAAAACTCTAACACCAGGTTAGTCACTCACCACACGAAAAGAAGTAGATTTCATTTAGCTAATTCATGACTGTGAAGCGAAATGTATGAACACAATCCGTGCAATTAAATAACGATTTAATCTGCCGACAGTTAAGGCATTAGATTAATTAAATTTCTATAATTATGTTTTCTTACCACCAACTCTAATCAGCATACCTTATTCTTTACAGGCTTCAAATAAATAAACGACCTGACTTTTAATAACATAAGAGTATAATACCTCGTCAATTTGAATAAAACATATGCCTTTATAGGTTAAGTAATACAATAATTATGTGTGAGGGTATCATTCTCTTTTGTTCCACAAAGAATAAATGTTAAAGTAAATTTAATTACCCTTCGTGGAGCGTGCTACTACATAGAGCACGCGAACTTAAGTACAGAGGCCAGCACATCAAGTTACCACAATCTGTCAAATTTATTTGATAGTGGTGATAAGTTTTAAAACGACTTCGAAGGACCTTGGTATGCGGTGAATTAATTTTATGTTGGGATGTAGATTTTAGCGTGGTGAACTGTTGGACGACAAAGAATTGAGCAAACGGGATATGAGGCTTTCAGGAATATGGATGGATGGACTTACTTGAGACCTTCTGGACGAAACACGTGGCAAGGACAGCCCTTTGCAGACGTCTCACGTGTCCCCTGGTTTCTTCCTGATGCACTTTTTCACTTGTTTAAATGTCACACTTGTGTCGGCCAACACTTATTACAATAGTTATACAGTTTTTGATGCGGATGCGGGTTGAGTAAGCGGTATTAGCGAAGAGCGGTTTGCGGGTCAGTATTCACACTGGAGTCTGGACCTAGACTGTTTATAAAGCGGCGCGTGCGAATGCAAAAATTACACTTTTTAAGTAAGCTAGACGAGACTAGCTCACTATAATTAGAGGTTATGAGCGGTGAGCGGTTTGAATGCGAAAAACGCACTGACTTTTCTTTGGTCGCGCGCAAAATCTTCCAATCTCGTTCCGAACGATAAGGAATGTATGGGTAAGGAGAAAGGAATGATTAGCTCAATTCTGTGTTGTAAGCGGAAAAAACTTATAAATAAAAACTTGCGCGAGCATCCTGCCCGGCTTTGAGGATATGTAATATTCTCAAAAGGAAAGAAGTTATATTAAAGCGGACTTATAATAAACGATATTCTAAGCATATTAACTAAAGATAAATTATGGTTTTAATAACGCGGTGATGTTATTGAGAAGGTAAAGGACATAGTTTGACAACGGGTCTCTTGAAAGAGCCACTGCATGTCCTCAACATAGCAACGCGGGTTGTCCCATCCTTGCCGGGAAAACCTTCGGTGATTATACCTAATGGCCAACGTAAAGGAGGGACATCATCCTGATGTATGAGAACCACTGTACCAATCTTAATATCGTCTGCGGCATTCAACCATTTTTGTCTAACTTGAAGATTATGTAAATATTCTATACGCCATCTCTTCCAGAAACTACAAACCATCTGGTCTAGCAATTTCTTGCGGCAAGTCAGAGACTTCGTCGTTTCGGGAACATTCACGACAGGCAACGAAGTTAACGGAGAAGCCATTATAAAGTGAGCGGGAGTAAGCGGTTCTGGGTACGGATCCTCATTCAGGACACAGAGTGGTCTGGAATTTAGAACTGCCTCAATTTCAGTGAGAACAGTCGAAAGCTCCTCGTAGGTAAGAAGCTGAGAACCGATAACACGGTATAAATGCGTTTTAATAGATTTAATATGCGATTCCCACAACCCTCCAAAATGGGGTGCGCGGGGTGGAATCATTTTCCACTCTATGCGGTAGCGGTTAACAAGTAGTTCTTGTTGTTGAGCCTTGGCTCCAACGAAATTTGTTCCGTTGTCGGAAAAGGCAAAATTAAATATTATATTATTAATAGCGGTACGAGAGCGGTAAGTGTCATAAACTAATTTAATTAATTTAGACAAAAGAACTGCAGCACAGAGCTCTAAACGAGCTAGAGATATGACCTTAACAGGTGCAACTTTGGATTTAGCACACACCAAATTTACGTGTGTGTTACCAATTGTATCAGTGACATGTAAGTATATGACGCAGCCATATGCATTCAAGCTGGCATCAGCAAAACCTACTATATTTGTCACGCAACCCATAGTAACGGCTACATGACGAGGTAATTTTAAAGACGAGAGTAAAGGTAGTTGCTCTTTAAATTTTTGAAAGAGCAGTATAATAGAATTGGGTGGAGTTTCATCCTCTGATAGCTGGCGCACAGTGCGCATGGCTAGGAAGGGACTAGGTTTAAGACCAAATGCAACTCGATTAAATTGAAATTCGCGAATAGGTTCAGCGGTATTAAAACGAAACAATATTTTTTGGTATTTTCGGTGCTCATCAATAACAGCAATTCGAAGATACATCTGTTCCATGTCAGCTGTAACTGCAATAGGGAACAAGCGGAATTTTAAAAGTAATAAAAATATGTCAGCCTGTAAATTCGGCCCTGTGTGTAACAAGTCATTCAATGACACGCCATTATGAGACTTAGCGCTTGCATCAAGAACGATGCGAACCTTAGTGGTTTGTTTATCATTCCTAACAACAGGGTGATGCGGTATGTAATAACCTACAGTCTGATTAACAGAACTAGGTGTAGTTTCAGTTAAATAATTTTGATCGATATACTCTTGGATTATTTCATTATAACTAGCGCGCAAAACAGGGTCGCGAAGCTTAGTTTTTTCTAAGTTAATTAAACGTCGATAAGCGACAGCATAAGAATTTCCAAGTGAATCTGGATTTTTATAGAATGGTAACGCGGTACAATACCTACCACTGGAGTCACGTGACACAGTAGAAGCGTACAGCTGTTCACACTCCAGTTCAGCAGGGCTCATAAAATGTTTTGAAGGTATTTCTTCAATGTTCCAAAAGTTATGTAAGGATTCGTCTAAAGACAGAAAACAATGAAAATTATCTATATTTAGCGCGGTAGAAAAATATGAAGCGGTATTTAATTCAGCGGGGCTATAATTGTTATTAGATAAACTAGCGGGTACCTCACCCATAAGAATGTAACCGAACACGGTTTCAATAGCGGATGGAGCGGTAGGTGAGATAATTTTATTGTTGAGTAATAAATACGGGAACAGTTTTGCCCCTAGAAGCAATTCAACCTCACCAGATACGTGCCACAGTGGGTCAGCGAGCGGTAAATCAAACAAATGTTGCACTGCAGTAGTGTCAACAAAGTGAGATGGTAAGTTATCCGTTATACTATCTATAACTAGAGCGGTAATGTTAAAAGAATTATTTTTAATTTTAGCAGTAACTTTTATCTCAACGTAACCTATAACAGGCGGCAAAGATGATCCGACCCCTTTTATAACGGAGTTTGAAAGCGGTATAATGTTTAATTGAAGTTTTTTACAACAAGCGGAAGTAATTATATTATTTTGCGAAGCGTTATCTATTAAACATCTCACAGAAACGTGTTTGCTGTATTTGTTATCAACATAGACTCGGGCAGTAGAAAGAAGTATCGTATTAAGCGGTTTGTTTACATTATTGATACGAGCGGACGCACACAGCGCCACCTGCTGCGAATTAGTGACAGCGGAGCTAGTGACGTCAGCGTCAGTCGAAACCGGTTGCGACGAGCTGTTCTCTAAATGTAAAAGCGAATGATGTCTTTTGTTACACGCCCTACAGTTATGTATTGATTTACACTGTGAAGCAGTGTGCGATACACTAAGACAGTTTACACATCCACGTTTGTTTTTAATAAAATCCAAACGCGAATTGGCTGAGAGGGATTGAAAGGCTGGACAAGAGTAAAGTTTATAATGATCAACTTTACTGCAATACAAACAACCTTGATTATTATCGCAAGCAACAAAAGTATGCACTGTACTATTACGTGACTGATTACGAGAAGGATTATTTTTATTAGGGTTGTTACTCACTAACGCGGTTCGAGATGAAATAGTGCGATCCAATATTTTAACTTGTGATTTTATAAATTTTACGAAATCCGTATAAGTAGGAATTTCCTCATCTCTCATATGCGCTTCGAATAAATTTACGATTGCGGGGTCTAATTTTTTCAAAGCTAAATTAAGCAAAATGAAATCCTTAAAATCTTTTATTTGTAATTGTTCTAAAGCAGAAACGGACGCGTGAAAACTTTCAATAAAAACATTTAAAGATGCGGAGTTATTAATTGCGGGTTTAATATTTAGTATGTTAGACATGTAATGTGAGCCTAGTGCTCGTTTATCTTGGTACTTTTGAACTAAACTGTTCCAAATAGCGGCATAGTTATCTCCTGAGGGAATAATTCCGGCGGTAATTTGCAATGCGTTTCCCTTTAAATTACCCATCAAATACTGCACACGTTGAGAATCTGTAAGGTTCAAGTTACTATGGATATTTGATTTAAATGATTCATAGAAAACAGGCCAGTTGTCAATTCTACCATCAAAGAACGGAATATGAATAGGTGGCAATTTGACGGTGCCTTTATATTGTTTAGCGTTATCATTAGAATCGCATGTATGTTCTAATGACCTTGAACGGTTCGCGCTGATTAACGAACGCACTCTCTCTATACGAGAATAAACTTCGTAGTAAGATTCCTGACTGCTATAATCAATATTATGATTAGGATTTAATTGCAAGGAATATGTATTTATTTTATCTAAATTGTTACTAAATTCTTGACGAGTTACTGAGAGAGCCTCAGAGTCTGCCATAAATGATTCCACCGAACGAAGCTCAATATTAGTTGTATTTATTTTCTTAGAAGTTTCGTATAGCGATGTTAAATATTTGAGGATTGAATTATTTTTAGCTTGAAGTAATTTAACCTTCATTTTAAGATCTTCCATGTTGGAGTAGTTATAGAAAATATAGCGTACAAAATAATAGGTATAGCGGGTAGACTTAGAATAATTGTTTTATTCTAAGCGGGTATACAAAGGAATAAAGTTGAATAAGTTAGTTATACGAGACCAACTCACGATAATAGGTAATAGCGGGTAGACTTAGAATAATTATTTTATTCTAAGCGGGTATACAAAAGGAATGCGGATGAATATACGTTGTAAGTAAGTTAGACAAGACTAACTCACGATAATTAGCGGATTGAATATTTACCTATGCTATTTCAATGCAGCAGGCGAAATATTAAGTTGATACAGTAATTCTCAATGAATAATGTACCTAGCGGGGAATGTACGAACGCAAGTAGGTTCGTTCGTTCAATATGGCGGCTTTACGAACGTTGTATTTTAGGTATTTTAACCTAAATCCTAGGTATGACCTATATTATGATCGTTGATTCTTTGAATCCGACTCGATTGGACCAAATAACTTATGGTGATAAGTTTTAAAACGACTTCGAAGGACCTTGGTATGCGGTGAATTAATTTTATGTTGGGATGTAGATTTTAGCGTGGTGAACTGTTGGACGACAAAGAATTGAGCAAACGGGATATGAGGCTTTCAGGAATATGGATGGATGGACTTACTTGAGACCTTCTGGACGAAACACGTGGCAAGGACAGCCCTTTGCAGACGTCTCACGTGTCCCCTGGTTTCTTCCTGATGCACTTTTTCACTTGTTTAAATGTCACACTTGTGTCGGCCAACACTTATTACAATAGTTATACAGTTTTTGATGCGGATGCGGGTTGAGTAAGCGGTATTAGCGAAGAGCGGTTTGCGGGTCAGTATTCACACTGGAGTCTGGACCTAGACTGTTTATAAAGCGGCGCGTGCGAATGCAAAAATTACACTTTTTAAGTAAGCTAGACGAGACTAGCTCACTATAATTAGAGGTTATGAGCGGTGAGCGGTTTGAATGCGAAAAACGCACTGACTTTTCTTTGGTCGCGCGCAAAATCTTCCAATCTCGTTCCGAACGATAAGGAATGTATGGGTAAGGAGAAAGGAATGATTAGCTCAATTCTGTGTTGTAAGCGGAAAAAACTTATAAATAAAAACTTGCGCGAGCAGATAGTATTTCAACTTTATTGCAAAGACATAAGGTTCATTTTTAATTGAGAAAATTTGACATTTAGGGATAGCTTGATGTGCTGACGTCTCGTACAAAGGCCAATTGTTGTATTAATAAATAAAATTATATACCTAACTGAACCTTTGTTGTTTTCAGAATATCTATTAACAGCGAATATTTATCTTCTGTGATCGAAATAATGAATAATGACTTATCAAACTAATGAAAAGTGTCAAACATAACAGTAATGTAATCCCCTAAGAGATAGGCAGAGGTGTACCTATGTTACCTACACCCATTTATGTCTGAGTCCCATGTCATAGGAGACGAGCGTATTGCCATCGAATCGAACACAAACCCAGACTCCGGCCTGCTAGAGAGAAATTTCAGATTGAAAAACTTATTAACAGCATCATCAGACCCCGGAAACGAACCTAGGACTTCATGATCAGTAGTAGAACTTGCGATCACTAACGAAAAAAATGGTGATTTTATTTTTAATTTTTCTGATCGCAATAGGGATCAAAATCATGTGCACAAAGCAATCTAGTGCAACGTCTGGAACGATATTTTGAGAAAATAGCTTTGAGTTGACCTCTCTACACAGACGGTAACTACTTGTATCAGTCATCGTGCAACCCTATTTCAGCTCAACGACCCGACACAAGACAGTACCGGAATAGCATGCACTTAGTTCGTCTGAGGTACACACGTGTTCCGATTGCATCCCATTCAGTGGTATTTGTTAAAGATCATAGTCGAACCGAAGCAATTACTACACATATTCAACATTCATCATTAGTTCGGCATGAAACCTCGTTTATAACAGATTCAGGACGGCTCTGCACAATTTGAGCTAAGCCTAGCGGCTCTTTCACGTATAAGGTCCTATTAAAATAGATGGACAAATTTTAACATGCAAGATATCCAAGTAAAAAAAAGACACTGGTTAAAGTGATTTTAATTCGACCTCAAATAATAAATTCCCGGCACAGTATAAAAAACACATCCACTATGGTAGGTACTTGCACACTTCTAGTACCTTATGCGTTTTTCTTATTTATTTTACCATTGTCCATAGTTTGTTGAATTAATGAATCTGAATGATTTCTAAAAGTTTGTCCATCAATTTAATGGGATCTTACATATCCATTTTTTCGGCCCGGTTATTCCGAACCATACCGACCCGAGCATGTGTGTAGCACCCTCACTTTGGTAGCTATGACCACTTATCTCTAAGTTGATCTCACGTAATAACCAATAATAAAATGAGGTGAAACCGAATTTGTAAGAACGCTTTTGTTTAAGGAATTATGATATCATCTAAGTGAACTGCATCTTCTCCTTTTTTACCACTTGTACTTATTGGATATATTTTTTAGTTTTAGTTTGTATATATTAATCGTTGTTTTATTTTAAATTAAGTAAGTATTTATAAGTTGATTTTGTAAAATAGATTATGAATTGTGTTTATAAAACTTTACTAGTGAACTGCATTGAATATGACTCAATTTATGAGCTGGTTTACGGCCACTCCTTAGAAGCGTGAGCCACTAACGGCAAAACGATTGGAAAATCAGGCTTAAGACATTCGGTTTTAAAACAAACATTATTATCATTGAAATGATATTTTCAAATGTTGTCAGTAGACAAACAATTTCATATTATTAAATTCCTGGGACCTTGTAAAAGTTGTTTAAAAAATAAACTTCTCTTTAAACTATTAATCTAAGTAGGAACACTAATGCTGAACCATTTTTAAAAGCCACCGGTTCAATTTTAAATAAAGAGTAAGGCGCAAACCCATCAAGAAAATTACTCATTCCTGGTCAATGCCTTACCAGGTCCAAGAGAGCAACAAACGAAAAACAGGAGAGAATTCCAACGAAGCGAACGTCAGATATCTTTTGTGCTTCTTTGCAATTGGACGATGCAGTCAGGACAATGGAGATTGACTGTTTCAACAGTGCACTACGGCCTGCACTGAATGCAAAGTTAAGTTTGTCCGAAGACTGTCCGGCGCGGTGACAAAGGAACAATGGCTGACCCGGATATTTGAAGGAAAGAAGGGAACTCGAATTTTTTGGGAGGCTCACTTGTTTCGGTTCTGGGTTTTGCGTTTAGTAGGTTTTCGGGCTTGTTTGTTTATTTTAATGTTATCATGCAAAGTAGAAGGATTTATTTGTATAACTATGTGTAAGTATTCATTGTCAATGTGTGCCTTTGGAAAAAAACAGACAACTCAAAAACTTTCTTATATAACGAGAAGCAAAGACTACAGAAATAAAATATTGCAGGCAAAAATCAAGAGGAGAGAAAAAACAAATCCTGCAAAGAACTATCTCGAAGCTCCACGACACACCGATAAATAGTAAACACTAATAACGCTTACAGCACTAAAGTAAGATGTAACAATTCGCAGTAACGAGCTCGTCCCTAAAGAGCGTGACGTAATCGCCACACAATATACTATCGTGTCCCACCGTCCCCGACACTGTATTAGATGATTCTTTAGAAGAAGGGCGCAAGTAACAATTTGCTAGCGATAAAATGACATACTAAAATGATGATCATACGATAATAAGTAAAAGTTAAGACGACGATCGAACAGTGATTGATGATACAGGAGAAGGTAACGTTGGTAAGGTTAATTTTCATTATTTCATAACACGATGTCGGAAAGCAAATTCTTGTTCTAGTCGAAGAAACCGATTTCCAACTAAGCTCTATTCGAGGATGGCCGTATATAGAAAACTTCTTGATTGGGGACTCACAACTCCTGAATCTTTTAGCGGTAGTGCGACAAAACCTCCCGAGAACGAAACCCTTCGTGAGGAAAATAGCAAAGTTTTAAGACTTAAGAGTCATTCCTGTCATCATTTCGGATACTTGATAAAAGTAGGAAAAGGTGTGTACCTAAGTGGGACAACAATCTTTTGTGTTTCTCGAATTCGGAGAGCAACTAAAGTTGAACGAGCAAAACCAACATTATTATGACAGAGACATTTTGAACTGACTTTGTGAATTATGTACAGGGCATATTCCATGAATGAAGACACGAAATTACGTTATAAACGCTTCGTTTGGCAAGTTTACGAGACTTTAATTAGATGAATAATTCCCTTGAAGTTACGACAAGAAAATAGCAAGAGCGGTACTGCAGCTTAGAATAATAACGCGCGAAGCACTTCACTTGCTTAAGAGCGATAAACAACTCTTCAAAGATAAGTCGAAATGCTAAGTTTTTCCGTATTAATTCCCTGACGCCA
Source organism: Hyppa rectilinea (assembly GCA_951799385.1). Taxonomy (NCBI): domain Eukaryota; kingdom Metazoa; phylum Arthropoda; class Insecta; order Lepidoptera; family Noctuidae; genus Hyppa; species Hyppa rectilinea. The sequence goes on along the minus strand of OX637307.1, from coordinate 1,341,963 downwards.
TTTAGTACTCAAGATTCTCCAAGGAAATTAACGATCAACGCTAAACTTGGCATATTTAAGGAGCCATCAGTGTTTCATTTACTTTCATATCCCCGGGGAGAGGCAGTTTGTTTTACAGACATTCAGAAAATTAAAAGCTGAGCAGATGCTTGGGACCCACTCTAATGACGGGCAAAGCGGAATGGGAACTACAAAGGACATTCTGCTAACAGCTGAAATGTCAAAATTCCTTGTTATCCCGTTGAATGGTGTTCAGAATGTTAAAAACTGGCTAGGTCACGTGCCGTCTGTTGAGCGTCCAGTTTTAAAACCATTGTGAATTCGCAAGCTTTTGAGAGTTCTTGAGTTTTGTTTTTTTTTTTTTGATCAGCTGTGTTTTTATTAAGAGTCCTTGCATTTCAGTGTAGAGTGTGTCAGTGCGTTTATTTAAAACTGATATGATATTTACATTCAAATATTTTTATTAGTCAATTGCCCACTCATGAAAACTGTAAATAGTTAAAAAAAACAGCGTCACATTCTATCAGAACTCCGTACTACGCTAGAACAGCTGAAGGACACAGTGGTACCACAAACGCCGCTGTGCGGTCTATATACACAAGCTCGTACTACCCATACCCTATATGCTAAAGAGAACTGAGACACTTGAATTTCCTTGGCATTTAGATAAGATAGATTTTGTTACCTTTAAATTAATATCATGACAATATTATGCCATTTTTTAACGGTACATAATGGTAAATACATCTATACTCCTTTACGTTCGTCTAAATATTTAAAATCAAAATCAATTCAAAATATTATAAAGTATTTATCAAGCTATACAATTTACATAATTAAAGTTTTCAAAAGTTGCTAGACTTGAAAGTTATTGGTTTCATCGGTTTTCAGCACGCGTTTATGACCTATTTCAGTTCATTCCAAGAACGTAACTGTAAATACCCTTTCACAAAGCACTTTGCACTGCAGAACTCTTTCGACATAAAATAATTTCGTAGCTTAGAACGAACGGAATGTAACTTTAGTGTGTCGTTTAAGTAGAGTCAAATACTCGTCGTTAGTACGGGCTGGAACTAAAATGTCACGTCCCAAACATTTTAAGCTCTCGCCTCTCCCAAGTGTGTGCTATAATTCTGTCATAATGTTTTAATACAAAATCCCTCTACGAGTCGGCAGTGTGTGAACATCTTTATAGGCTGGTACGCAGATTGTTCGGGCAATAACAGACTTTATGTACATGTACATAGATTTGAATTAAATGAGTTGGGTGGTATGAGTTAATACGGAGTGCCGATTTGGGTAGCTACTCGCTATTAGACAGTCGCAATAAGCCTTTTGGTGTCCTTGTACCTCAAATTTTATGTTATGTATTGCCAACTAGAAACATTTACGCGTATACATGTTCAGTGTCATGTGCGTGAAAACGTATTAAAAATCAAACGTTTTGATTCAACTACATATATACCGAAACCGAAATTACGTTTATTCAAAAAAGCTCGTTCAAAATGGCGGCCGCATTTCGTGAAATGAATGCGTCTGAACAAAAACACGAACAAAACAGACGCTCATTATTGACAAACGTTTTTTAAAGATAAAAGATGTCTCTAAATTAACCTTCGGGAGCGGATAACTGGGTCGGCTGGAGCCAAGCAATACGATAAAAGGGATTCGGCCCAAGGAACTGGATTAGTAACAAAGTCTTGTTAATCCAATATTATTCGCGGGGATTACAAAGAGCTATCTCACTTTGATAGCGAAAAAGATTTTCAACAAAGATCTGTTTTAAAATATAAATAGGGTCGAATGACCCTACTAGGTGACATTTATACTGAAATAATGGGTTTGGTAAACGTTTTGTGTTCATAACGTAATGTAACATCACGCTTGTTTACCGTAAAGGGGTAGACAGATGTACCCCTATATCAACAACTTACCTTACCTTTAACACTCCTTTGCTTGTACGGGTATTCAGCTGCATTAGGTTGAAAGCCGACCTCAACAAACTTGGGAAAAGGCTAGGCAGATGGATTGCTTGTACGGGTATGCGCAAGGTAACTTTTCTTATGATACCCATGCGCGCTCGGGCATAAATTCAGACTTCGTCATCAATTTAGCCTATCCCAGTCAACTACTGGACAAATGCCTGTCCCAGGCTGCGCACATACACAGGGTATGTCCTCCCACAGCCTGTCCCAATCACCTTCTTAGATATTGATTCTGAGACTTTTCCCGATGAAAGTCTTGACGTTCAACAATCGAGCTTGCGCTTACTAGACCGACAAATCAATCGTTGGTTTTGCATAGTTTATAAGTTCAAAAACATGTCCATATATAGAGGATTTGGGGACTTGGAGATTCTTCTAAAATGTACCTTAGACATACCTGTAGGAAGTTAAACTCCGAACAGGCGAACCGAAAATAAATGGTAGACGCACAAAGTTACGGTATGTATTTTTTAGATGTTATTTTACCCAGAAATGTTACAAATATCTTTGGATATTATTTTGAAGTAAAACAGTATGATTTGATGGTATTGAGTTCGCAACTGTTTCTCCTCCGGAGTATTTGAATTTAACATGTATTTTGATTTTCTTATAATATGTATTACTGGGTGCTGCCCGCGGCTTTACCCGCGTGGACCCTTAACCTTTTTTTAAATAAAAATAGCCTAATATACTCTGTATAACGTCATCATTCCGTCAAAATCGGTCCAGCCGTTTCTGAGATAAGCCGGGATATACAGACAAAAATTTTATTCGTATTTTTTTTGCTATAAACTCTGTAGTTTCTTATTGACATTTAGTAAAAAGCTGTTATTTTTTATTACAAATAGACATTTCAAATTGAATTATTTGTATTGTAGGTACATTACTTTGTTACATTCGTAATCAGTTTTATAAAGTTTTCAATAAAATATTTTAATCACTATTTGGCTTACATTTCTTTCTTAAATATCAAAAAAGATTGATATTTTATGTAAAACGAAAGACAAAGTTAAAATACAAAAATCTCTTGTCTATTATTTTAAAATTATGAAAACTAAGATATCTGAAAGTTTTAAAGACATTTCTGTCAAATAGTCTGTGATGTGATAGTAATTGCTGAGTCAATTCGATTAGTAGGCAATATCAAACTAATAGCTTCAAGCGATATTAAGATTGATTACCGGTAACTGAGGAATGGTTCACTTGCCCTGAAATTGAATTCCTAACAATATAAGGTTACTTAACATAAATATTAATTGTTTCTTGTAGAAATTTCGCAGAATAAACTATAAAATTTTGGCATCTCAACATGGTTGTAAGCCCGCAAACTCTGTATGTACGCAATGCAATGTAAGTAAGAGCTCTTACTTGCATTGCATTGCACTGCCGTCGACGCGTCAACGGATGTCGCCGGCGTGTCGACGGCTGCAGTTACCTCTGTCGTTGGCAACATGCCGCTCGTGTGTAAGAGCTCTAAGAAGTGCCACACATAAGTGCGATTCGGCATGATTCGGCACAGCGGGGCGACAAAATCGAATAAATTCGAACTGTTCCGAGCCGATCCGGACCTGACTTAGCGAGGGTAGATGCCGAACGATGGCTGCCGATCGGTTCGAGCCGAATATTAATAATAATAGGAATGATGACTGAAATATTTTTATTTGTACGTCAGCTAGATTATTAAAAAATATTGGACTCGTATTTTTTTCTTTTTAACGTGTGAAAATGTGTCATGACGTCACTCCTATGTAGATTTTATACTGAGTTGTGATGTAGCGCAACTTTATTGCGTTTTTTATTAATGATAAAGCAGAAAATACGTTTCTAATATTTTCTATTATCTGACTGATGGACTAAATATAATTAGTTTTTCCTACCGAATACAGAGAAACAATAACATGTGTGTAGTACCACCTACCTTTGTGATGCTTATACAGGGTGAAATTGAATTCATGGGCAATATTTTAAGGGGTCATTGTACTCATCATTGTGAACAACGTTTGCTATGGGAACAAATCTGAAATCGGAAAAAATACTCAGCTGTTGACATTATGCTCGCATAACTCGTCAAAATGAATTTCGCGATTCAAGGTGTGTTCCAATAGTATTAGTTGTTTATAATGATGAGTACAATGACCCCTTTCAATACTGCCCATGAATTTAATTTCACCCTGTATAAAATAGTCGATCAGTCGAACTTTTCGAACATACGAAGAAATTTAGTTGTGGTATTGTCATAATAAAAAACGTTTTTGGTTACGTAATTAGGTCGCTGAGGTCATCAACCGGGTCCCCGTAATTTTTACTCCAGAGCAGCCACCCAGCAAATATTATAACGAGCACATTTATGAAAAAAAATGTGGCGACTGTTGTTTATGGCAAACAATTAAAATACAAAATGGTGTTGAGGCGGATTTTCGTGCGGTTCCTAAACTGACGACAATTCTTTATCTTTTCGTTTCATCTAATTTGAAGAAATACTGGACATTAACACGTTGAACGCCAACGCGGTCACCGTGTGTCCGACAAACAATAGTTTTTCTATTGTGTCTGCTGCGTGGCAGTCAATGACTTAAGTATTTTGAGATTTAATACTATTCATAATCTGCCTAGTCATGTTGGACTCGGCGTCCAGTCTAACCGGATGTACCAGTATTTTATATGGAGAGACTGCGCATCAGACCTCCCCAACCCAGTTAATGGGTGAATGGGCCCCTCAGGGCCAAGCCTGCCGGGTAAGCGGGATTGTCCGAAAGGGTTACCGCTACCCCGGAACATAAAGGGCTACGGAAGGAACATGGATGGGTTTTATTCAGTAAGAGTCTGACACTCGCTTCCGCTCCACCCAGAGCGGGAGAAGTCATTGGATGATTTCCCAGCCTTAAAAAAAAAACGAAACCCAGTTAATGAGTAACACAATACCCCTTGGTAAACCTGATTATTTTCAGACTTCCGGGCTCCTGGCTAGCAGTCGAATATCATCTCCAAATGACAACCGGGACCAACGGCTTAACATGATTTTTTATGAACCTTGATTGACACTGTCTCGGTAAGTAATAAATGGTCACCCATCCACGGACTGGCCTTGGCAATCGTTGCTTAACCTTGAAGAACAACCCGTGCGGCTATTATTATTTAGCCACGAGCCCATTACTACACGCTACCATTAAACCACTTAAATATCTTCCGAGTAGGTACCTGAAATAGCTTGGAAAATGTTTGGCGGCGTCACAATTCGGCTCTTAGTTTAAGCACCGCCATATGACTACCCATTAGGAAACTATAGTGGGCATCTTTTTGTCCGAGACCCACATTGTTTACAGTATAATGCAACATTTTGGTGTGCCAGTTTAAAGCTCTGTGCACACTGCGGCAGAAATTGAGATACATGTTGCTTGCTCGACATGTTTGGGCACATTTTGTCAGAAAAGTTTTTCGTATCATTACGTCATGATTTTCGCCTCAATTTGCAGTCGTCAAAATATAAGATACCGAATACCACGAGACCTTGAAAGTTTCTAATTAGAATAATCGATAAAACTAAACATCTACTTTTTTTTTGAGGGTGGGAAATCATCTAAATGATTCCGCCCGCTCTGGGTGGAGCGGAAGGTAGTGTCAGACTCTTACTGACTAAAACCCTGTTCCTGCCTTAGCCTTCATTTCGGACAATTGCGCTTACCCGGAAAACTAAAGATCTACTTGGATCCCGTTTCACGTGATGTGACGTGACGTGAATTTGCTATTTCATGAATCGTGGTCAAGTTTTCTTCGATAGTGTTATTGTTTCATATACTAGTGTAACTTAGGTACTGCTCACAAATCTGAAACACGAAGAATCAAAAATGTATCAAGAGTGAGAGAAAATGTTCTGAAACAAGTTGTACAACATGTCTGGAACATGTGTTAAACAAAGTGTGAATGAGGTTTTAGGTATAAATCCCGCGGTACATTTCAGTCGCCTGCTTACAGTGTCATCTGATATAATTGCTTCATATTATTCATGCTGTAAGAGATCACTACCACGATTACAGTAGGGCTTATTGCGGGTCTAACTGTTTCTATTATTTAGACTCAGGCCGCGAGCAATGTTGTGTTATTATTTCTCATCGGTGAACGTAAATATGTTGGATTCTTTAGTACAGAGGCCAGAACATCAGGTTATCCTAATCTGTCAAATTTCTTTAATAATTTTTCAACTTTATTTCAAAATAATAAGGGTCAATTTCAATTGGGAAAATTTGACAGTTTGGGATAGCTTCATGTGCTGGCGTCTGTACAACGACATTCTATGATATAAGACACAGTAATTTGTAGCTCTCACTTTAATGAGAATATTCAACCAAAGGGTTACACAATATGGTGTGACACCCTCTGTATATTTCATAAGATGCTATTTATCTACCTGTCCCTTGAGTGGTTTTCTATAAAAGTCGCAGGTAAATATTTCTAATTTACTTCTGCTACAGAAGGTACCTAAAACTGAATTCTCATTTAATAATCCCCAAATAAATGAACACCATTCCTACATACCACCGCACCCCTGAAGTTTCAACGTTGAAACACCTTTAACTGCAAATACACCTTAATTTATTTGTATTTCCTCGAAGGTATTTCGGTACAAAATAATGCAAAAGTTTAAAAAGAGGACAAATTTAATTGGGCGAGTTACAAATGAGTCGGACCGTAGGTGGAATCCGCGTCGCCGGCCATGCGGGCAGCTAGACCTCCCGTTAATTACCACCGCGGCATAACAAAGGGCCTCTGAGCAACCCAGCGGCTTTTGTCGTCAGTTTTATCTTAATTGCTTCAAGAAACTCGATATCGTTTGGCGACAAGATGCTTTTTATTCCTTCACTCCGCTCCCCGACGGCAAACAATGACAGAACTTTGAATTAGTTTTCGGTTTGATAACGCCGCCAATGGCTTTTTTCTTTCTCTGTTTTAACGACAGAGCTGTTATTACGACCGATATTTCGGGCCGATCGTTGAGGTTTTATAGCTCTCCGATTTATTTTCCAGTGTCCGTTTATGTTCGCGGGATGAGGCCAACTTTATGATATCACTATTGTGTAACTCTTTTTATCTAAGATTGTAAGCCATCGCTCATCGTCGTAAAACTATGTGTTCACTTTCGGATTTTGCTCTGAATAAAATATACGACAAGTGGGATGTTCGGAATTATGATTGGCTGTGTTTTATGAAGACGTTTCGAGCATGAAAGTTGGTTTTGATTCAATGGAGCGAATTCCAGCACGAATGGAACTTTAACCTCATTTTTCTTTGCTATTGTAGAGAGTGCACTCTCTTATTTTAATGTATTTATGAGTCTCTCAAACCTACCTTTATTAATTTGCTGACACATAATTACTTACGTCATCTAGGCATTTGAACTAATCCATGAATGTCACAACCTGTCATACAGTCGGGTTAGAAACACCCTGACATCCATCTCCAAGTTTATCCACGTGTTAAGATACAAATTCTCGGATTAATCTTCAGCTGCCTTGTAAATTTATTAATTTACACGGCACCTCCGTCACGGGGGTGTAACAGGGTTCATATTTAACTTTTTAACCCCTCACCCCTAATGTTGAACTCTGGAAACAAAATTTACGTGGACTTCCCTGGCCCGGTTCCAAATCGCTAACGGAGGTCATAGGTCACCTAACTTAATGTGCGGACATACTTTTGGCACGATCCTAACACGGCGTCACATGCAAATTTTATTCAATATGAAACACTTCGCATACTGTATGAGTTTGTCTTGTCGACTATGCAAAAAATCCCGCGTGTGGCACAAGGTTTTCGAATTATGCGCATATAGTTATTAAGTTGGTTTCTGTCGTGGTCTCTTTAACCTCTGGAGCTGTTGCGAAGGAAAAGAGCTTTGGAGCTATGTTATTACCGTGTTAGTCTGATTTTAGAATTATGTAAATGTGTTACTCTAGTGATTTATTCAATTTAGGAGAGTGGGTAAGATAAAAGGTTCTCTAGGTCTGACGACAGTGACGCTTGCGTCATGGCAGTCAGTTGCATTACCGACCTAATGACTGCCAAATCTTTAAATAAGGCAAGAGCCTAAGAAACAGCGCTAAGAGAGGAGATTCTCGAGACAAGAACCCACCACCACCCCCCACTTCATGACCACCAGATACACAGTTACATACGTAACCATGCCATTGGAACATTGAACATCAAACGAATCTCTTTGAGTTTGAACATTTGACCAATCGCAACAACGGCATTCTCATCATTGGGCTCTAAAGAGCTATCCGATGCAATGCAATTACGTAAGCTTTTACTCTTTGAAGAGTATGGTCGGATACCTTTCTATTTTGGGCTGAATAATCGTCGAGTTACGACAAGACCGTTCTATTCGACGCTTGTATTAATGATTTGCCGAATGACTTCATCAACTCACTTCAGTTTCTTTATGTATTTACTATGCTGGGAAGCTATACTCCATTTATTATAGAATAAAACAAACACTAGCTAAATATCGAAAGTTATTGTGTAATATTGTTGACTACACTTTAGATTTATTTTTTCAAAGTTTCAGATTCATTTTGTACCTACTGATCGTGATAACGGAGTTATTATACATTTATATCAAAATATGTGAAAACCGTTATTTGTATAATGTACCTACAGTCAACAGCAAAAGTAGATGATCAAAATCGGACTGTACATACATATACATGGAGTGCATTCGTAGAAAATGAATTAATTCCGTGTCTCGGAAAGCACATTAAGCCGTTGGTCCCGGCTGTCATCAGTAGATGTTTGACAGTCGTTACGGGTTGTCAAAAGCCCGATAGTCTGATAACCAGTGAAGGTCAGATAGGCAGTCATCATAGTCAGAGCATTACCTACGTCGATTATTCTCCGCGAGGTAAGGCAGTTTGAGCGGCATTAATAAAACCATTTTAGATATGTTAACAATAGTACAACGTCATGACAATTACAATATGGTATTGATAAACGGTAAACTTTTTATATTTATTTATGTAAGCCGTGAACATCCCTTATCATAGAAATTGAATACAAACGCTGAAGCAATTAATTTTAATGGATAGTTAAGATTCCCAATTGAATAGTCTTCACGAATTTCTTGTCTACAATTTTGGAAAATTTGTTTCATTTTCTTGTTACTCTTATTATTTTTGTAAAAGTCTTCCGACCATATTTTATTTCAGTCGTGCTTTCAGAAAAACTGCAATATTAAGCCGCTTGTGTCACCCTATGTAAAATATGTACATACTAGCATTTGCCAGCGGCTTCGCCCGCGATTATATAGAAAATAGTCCCACGGGAACCGTACATTTTTTCGAGATAAAAAGCTTATCTATATGCTATTCCAGACTATAATCTATCTTTGTGCCAAGTTTCATCCAGGTCCGTTAAGTAGTTTTTGAGTTTATTAGTTACAAACATACATACAAATCTTTCCTCTTATAATATTATTATTAGTATAGCTTAATATGAAGATTATTTTCTTGTATAAAACTACAAACAACATCAAAAAGTTAGAAAAAATGTTTCGTCTATTTATTTTGTACTTTGTCAACACGGGACTCTACATTCATTAGTATGTGAAAGTACTGTGCAAACACAACTAAATAAAACTTGACACGGTAATAAAAAAACGGATACTTTTACAGCGCCCTGAAATATAACGCAAATAAAATAAAAGAATATAATTGTAACAATAGTCGTTTACAGCTTTTGGGCGTAATGGGGATACAAAATGTAGAATAATATGTATGGCCGTGACTTTGTCTGAGTGAAAAGTCTTAAGATTTTGTTCAGTAAATGTGACTACTGTAATTTCTTTGTAAGATACCTTTAATCTGATTTATTCTTGAGGCATATACAGCTGAAGCAACAACAAAAGTTGCTCTTTGAAAACAGTGTTTAGACGATTCAAGTTAATTAATGCTTCAATTTTATTGTATATCATAATCCAGAATCTTGCATCAAATAAATGGTGCTTAAGATTCGTACATAAACCTGTCATAATTTAAATATATACACTCTCTTAAGAAAATCTAGAATCGTAAATTAATCTGCCTAGCCTTTTCCCAACTATGTTGGGGTCGGATGCAGCTAAATACCAGTATTTAAATAATAATAATTAATAATAATTGCCTTGGACATTTCACACAACGCCGTATAGTCCCAAGCTAAGAAACCCTATGCTTGTGTCATAACACAACCCAGTAACCATAGTAACGAGATGGCTGATAAACTATTTTTTTTTTTGTAAATACAAGGCGCGGGCCTGGGGACGGTGAGTAATGGGTGGCTCACCGTCCGATCAGCACCAGGCCCGTGCCGGACGGCGCGTATATGTTCCACGCGCGCCTCAAAGACATGTCAGCATATGAAGGGGCCCCTCAGGGCCAAGCCTGCCGGGTAAGCGGGATTGTCCGAAAGGGTTACCGCTACCCCGGAACATAAAGGGCTACGGAAGGAACATGGACGGGTTTTAGTCAGTAAGAGTCTGACACTCCCTTCCGCTCCACCCAGAGCGGTAGCAGTCATTGGATGATTTCCAAGCCTTAAAAAAAAAAACATATTATAGATAGAAAAACATAGAGCGACTTCTTATCTGACCTCCACAACTCAGTAACGGGGTAATACGACAACCCTTGGAAAGACTAAGCTAGAACCGTAAATAAAATAAAAAACCTCTCAGTATTCCATTGATAACTAAATCAAAAACCTAATTCACCATCAAAAACAAAACACACATGACAATTTCCTAACCCACAAAACATCACACAGTCTATTATTCTAAACAAACAAACTTACCTATCTGCGGTAATAGAGTGCTATGACCGAGCAAAAACCGATCCCGCACCCAAATTGCGGTACATAATACTTCATCAAAATTAAAGTTCATTCGTTCCGTTCATTCAATAGAGTTTGCAAAATGTTTTAAGGGTGTATATTCATTACAGCGGAGACGCTTGGGGAGAAAAGTTTTGCGTCAGTTCACTTGTTCGGCGAATTATTCATGATCCCTCCAGAAATTTTCGATTGATTATACTGTTTAGAGCAAATTAACTTGACAATAAGATGGCGGAGTTTACAGTTGAGGGGCGCCTTTGTGTAAGGGGATTTGTGTTGTGGATAATTGTTTTTATAATTATGTATCTGGATGATATGAGTCAAGTTAACCTATCGCAGTCCATGGCTGGACAACGGCCTCTCCAAAGCTACACCACAAGACTCTGTCCTCCACCTTCCGCAGCCAGTCTGTCCCAGCCAGCAGCATAAAGCCCATCTAGCTAGGGAGCGTCCCTAAATACACCACTCAGACTGCCGCACCGATTCAAAGTGTCTTCAAATGTCACCGCACACTTGTCACATACCCCACTTACAGGTTAGCCAACCTACCTGTCAATGTCAAATAGCTGAATAAACTTCCGGATTGACATTTGACTCGATTATTCGCTCGGTGTTGCTAATACTCCACGCAAACCATCCCCAAGTTATTACTGGAAGTTCCGAAATGTTAGCTGTCAAATCTAACTGCGCAGTCTCCACTCCTCGTGTGCTCCATCGGCCTTCGGTCCATCAACAAACATAGGCAGACCATTTTGACACTTCAATTTACAAGCTCTGCAAGATAAATGATGATGCTAAATGAGAGTACTGATGGAGTGGATACGCCGTGGTGGTAAAGAAAGAAAAATATAACACACAGACAATGGGGAGAAGAAAAAGAAGGAGAATGGGAATTATAAGTGAAAAACAGAAAAGAAAAGCTTGTCTAGCCAACTATAAAGTTAAATAAAATGATACAAAGACCATGAACATCTTTCTTTCATCCATGCATAATCAGCCGATGACACAAGCCTCCTCTCGTTGAGACTGAACGGGCCGACATCTACCACGCAGACCCAATGCAGGTAGGTAAATGTCACATGCCTTTGAATTTTTGGTTCTAGGACACGCCAGTTTTCTCACGATGTTTTCTTTCACCGTTTTGAGAGCAGGGGTGATGAAATAATTTACACAAAGTATAGTCAAAGTGTATCATTAGAAAGCGATGCGCTTCTCTCAGGCGCAGAACGGATGTCAGCACCCACAGCCTGTTGAGGGTATTGAGTGAGCGGTGGGACTGCCCGATGCTTGGCCGAACTTCCAACCGACTATTCTTAAGTCGAGGCCGTTACCACTGGACCAATGCCCCTTTAGCCCCTTTTATGAGAAATCATGAAATGACCTCTCACACCATGGATGGAGTGGAAAGGACTTTTACTGACTAAAACTCTTCGTAAACCTTTCTTAGCCCTATGAGTTCCGGGGCAGCAGTAACCCTTTCGGACAGTCCCACTGAAATCAAACACTGCCCTACCATGTAATCTTCCTTTGGGTTAGTTTAATTTTATAAGACCCACGAGACTGCCATGCATTATTTGAAGAACAAAATAAATGATTTGATTTTTTTTTTTTGATGATTTGATTTTTTTAATTTGGTTTGTTTTTGTTTGACAAATCAAATCATTTAAATTTCTTTGCAAACATGGTTAAATAATTGGTTCTTAGATACTGTGTTACAAGTAAACTCTTCATGTTCTGCCGTCACACGGGCATGCAAAACATAATCAGTTAATATAATTTCAAATAACAATCATTAAGAGTTCGCAAAATTATAGAATTCCATTTTACAAATTACATGTCATATCATTTGAATCACAATAAATAGAAAATTATGAAAAATGTCAAGATATTACATCAAAATGTCACTCGCTACAATATAAAGTATGTCAATGGAGACAATACAAGCATGTCAATTTAAATAAAGTGCATATCAGGAATAATAAAATGAATAAAAGACAGACCGGAAACACATACGAACGAATCAAGTTAATTTAAAGCTTGAAAAAAGATTCTAAGCCCAAATCGGACGGTTAATAAAAACCCATGACGTGAACCTTCGTATTTCAAAATAAACGAACGAGAATCATTCTATAACCGTTTGTTTATTTGGTGATTGATTTTGTTTCCAAAGCTAATACAAATGTTATTATTTATTTACGTTGAACGTATAAATTATGAATGGTTAGAATGAAGAATTAATCATTTATGTTTGATTCTGTTTTGAAGCCCGATCTCTCATGTTAATTTAGTATAATGCCATTTCGAAATAATTACTAAAGTCTAGTTAGGAGCTTCTATAAAAAAAACATATTTTGTGAACTGAAAACCAATACAAATAAATTCCAGAGATACACTGATTTAATCTTCATCATCATTTTCCTGCCCCTATCCCAATTTATTTGGGGTCGGTGCAACATGTCTTTTTCAAAATCAAAAATCAAAATCAAAAGTCATTTATTCAAATTAGGCTGAAGATCAGCACTTTTTGAAGGTCAAAGTTACATAAGACAGTCCCCCAAAAACGCCCACCCTTCACCACTTCCTAGTGCTTTAGCTGGGAAGAAGAAGTGGCGCAACAAACTCCCCAGCAGCACAGCTGTCTGTTTAGTTGGAAGAACTTGACTCTACACACATTTATCGCATGAGAAGTAATTAACATTACAAAACACATCACATTAAAATCAATCATTTGCCACATGTCAGCTAGCACACGTCAATATACCAATTAAAACATTAAAACTGACTGTACTCAAGCGTAAATTTAAAAAAAAAAAAAAAAAAAAAAAAAAAAAAAAAAAAAAAAAAAAAAAAAAAAAAAAAAAAAAAGAGCCTCCAGGTAAAAGTGCGTGCCCGCTTACATGTGCAATGCTGTACTATGTCCGTACAGCCGTAACTCGAAGTTACAAATGATAAACTAGGACCATCGAAGTAAAATCAATCAATTAATTGCTAATGATTACTAACTAGGATCAAGATAAATAAATATGATCAACTGTCGAGGTCTCTAGCTAACCACATTTTGCAATACAACTCATTAAAAAAAAAACATAGTAATGAGTAGATTATGTCAACAATAAATGGCTATTAAAAAAAAATAAAAACAACCAAAACAATGAATTGAATACATAATAAAAATAATTTTATGAAGCTAATTCTGGAGAAAGAACATAAACATTGTCTTGTGTTAATCACAGCGACCAACTATTCTTGTCATTTAAGTAGTCGTTGGTAGTATAGTAAGCCTTTGAACAAAGGATAGATTTTACTTTAGATTTAAACGTATTAAAAGGCAATTCTAGCAAAGAAGAGGGCAGCTTGTTATAAAAGGTTATACCAAGCCCCACAAATGAGTTATGAACCTTATGAAGCCGATGAAAGGGAGCACGTAGTTTATCCTTATTTCTAGTATTGATGTTGTGAATATCACTGTTTTTAGTATATAAGTGTAAATTTTGTCTAATATATAAAATGTTGGCGAAAATAAATTGTGACGCTACCGTAAGAATACCAATTTCTTTAAAAAAATCTCTCAGAGATACTCTGGCACCTAGCTGGTAAATTGCTCGAACAGCTCGTTTTTGAAGAACGAATATATTATTTATATCTGCGGCTTTGCCCCACAGCAGAAGGCCATAGGACATAACGCTATGAAAATAGCTAAAATACACTAACCGGGCTGTATCAACGTCAGTGTATTGTCTTACTTTCCTGACGGCATAGGCGGCTGAACTAAGCCGTCCTGCTAGATTTGATATATGTGGGCTCCATTGGAGTTTAGAATCTACTGTTATTCCCAAAAAGACTGCTGTGTCTACAGTTTCAAGCACCTCTTTATCTAATATTATTTGTGGTCCTAGATTTCTGACATTGGGTAAGGCGAATTTTATACATTTCGTTTTCTTCGCATTGAGAACTAGGTTATTAGATGTAAACCAATCCGTTACTGTTGAGAGTGCACTGTTAACATCGTCAAAAACTAGTCTATCTCTGTCTACTTTAAAGATAAGAGAGGTATCATCTGCAAACAGTACAACATCACAGATACCCTTTAAATGGAATGGTAAGTCATTGATATACACTAAGAATAAGAATGGACCTAGTATTGAGCCTTGAGGTACACCTAACTGAACTGGTAGCTCAGTAGATTTCACACCATTAACATCTACACATTGAATTTTTTGAATTTTCATTTTCTTCCATACTTCTCTATTAATCGTCATCTCGGTAGGCACTTCCTTTCTAACCTTCACAGCCAACTATCGTTTCTTTGACGACACGGTTGGTGCAGGGGGTGAGCGATTGACCGCTGAAAAATGAATGTAAGTAGTTTATCCGCCACCTCGTACCATAACACAAGTATTAGGTTGCTTAGCTTGGGACTACATGGCGTTATGTGAAATATCCAAGGATATTAGATTATTATATTATATTTGGTTAATTACCAATTATATTACATTTGGTTAATCAATAAAATATGAAACATAAATTACGTTTCAAAAAAAAGGTTTACAACAAGTTAAATTAACATATCAGAATACTTTATATTAATTCATAGAAAAATGAACATGAAAATTCATAAATAAGAACGAAATATTACAAGTTTTGGTTGTATCGGTTCAATGACCTCGCACTTATACGTCGGTTTATTGTTAAAACAAGTGGGGATTTTACGCGATTGTTGGGAAACTGTAACATCGGAAGAGCGCGATTAAAACAGGGTTGTCGTCGAACCTAGGACCTCCGCCCTCGCCACTCGCCCTCTTACGAAGACGTCTATATTCTAAAGTTTTCTCCTTCTTCGTGCGGTTAGTGACTAACCTGGTGTCAGAGTTCTTATGCTGCCCATGGGCCTCTGACTTAGCTTCACATGCTGTTGAGAAATATGTCTCAGGCATGCCGGTTTCCTCACGATGCTTTCCTTCACCGCTTTTTAAGCAAGTAATAATTATACAGTATACGCACATGAGTCCGAAAAATCAGAGGTCCTCGGGTTCGAACTCAAGACCTATGAGTTTGCAGTCCGACGATCACACCACTAGGCTCCATCCCATCAGGAATTTCCCGGAGAGTAGATTTGCGCCTGATGACAACAGGCTCACCCATTATTACACCCATTATACAACTCTGCTTTACCCTTCAGAGATTACAAGCTTGATGTTATAAAATAAAATAAGATAACGAAAAATGCAGTCGGTAGATATACGTATCTGAGAATGTGTATGGAGCAAAGGTGCTGTGAATTCTACGATAGTGTTTATCTCAACTAGCATTAAAGCCACGATTAGAACTCGTAAATAAAATTAATTCGATGAATCTTAAAGAAAATTCATGCAATATGAATTCAATGTTATTTCAACATACACTGCCGCCGCATCAGACCAAAATACTCGGCCAAAGAAACAAACAAAATATTATTTTCTAAATTAGCTCAACAAATAATTCCCACATCACACATCCACGTATTAGAACCGTCAGAACTCAACAGCCCTATACAAAAGGCAGTTAATTTAAACATTGGCTGTAGGAACCAGCTGTTCACCAATTAACGGGTCAACTCATTAAATTACTCCGCACTGGCTCTGCGGGCCTGGTACTCGCGTCGTAACGTTGCCATGTTGATTTTAAGTATTATAAACAGAACGTATGAGTGCTCAGTTTATTTGCCTACTGTTAATAGGTGACCCTTATCTCTCGTAGGAATCAAAAGAGGCGAGTCAGGGGTTGCGAAGCATTTAGTTAGTAAGATCCCTGTAGATTTCAGCAGTAATTTCATACACGTGTATTTTGTCCTCATAGGTCGGAATTCCGATAGAACATGTTCTCATTCTGTAACTCTGCCAACTATGTATGTAGCTATCAAAAAGAATGTCAGACAAACCGGAATTTTTCAAACTCACGGAGCGTGAGTTCATTAAACTTTTTCCTCGACTCCCCAATTTACTTTCTATCGAATCCAATCTAAATTCGTTCAATTTTTTAACATAATCACAGATCGGATAACGCTGATATTCGAGAGACAAGAACGGTAGGGAGGGGAAAAACGGGAATTGTAATAAACGATTTATCAAAGAAATCAGAGGGAGTCCCGGGAGACACGGGAATTAAGAACTCCGCTAATGAGATGTTGATTGCATCCAGTCCCGTTTGTCGCCTGCCTGTTTTGCATTAAATCTCCTTTTTAATATTTTCTCTCGTCCGTTAAAATGCGGAATGCATCTTGTGATGTTTTGTTGCGCCGCTTTGCATTTCTTATTCGTTTTTGTGTTCTTTGATGGAGAAATTAAACAGAAATAAGCCCGTGCTTTGAATTCTTGCGATTATTCGCGCTGGTATACATACCAGTAACGTCTAGAACATCAGATCCTGTGAAATGTGCTGTTCTACTCGGTTGCTGTGGTAATAAATTTATTTCGTTTAGTCAGCTGTAAAACAGCGTGCCTACTTAGTAAAATGAAATAAACGCGAGTCACAAACTTGCGTAGGTACAGAGGCCAGCACATCAAGTTACCACAATCTGTCAAATTTCTTTGATAGTATTTCAACTTTATTGCAAAGACATAAGGTTCATTTTTAATTGAGAAAATTTGTTAGGGATAGCTTGATGTGCTGGCGTCTGTACTAACATACCTGGCCTACCGCGAGAATCGAATAGCTAGCAACGATTTTCTCGCTAAAAAACGTACAAAGATAAATATGTAAAAGTTAGCTAATTTCAAAAGCGGTTTTCTACTTATTTATGGAATGATGTTGTCACACATTGCATTTTCGAATCCATGGATAACGAACCTGTCGTGTCACTAAGTTGAAATAGTAAGTAAGTTTACAAGAAAATCGCTTCTGAATATTGCTAGGTGTATATATTAGTGCTCGTGCTGTAGATTACAAGTCAATAAAGGGTACTAATAATTAATATACTGACTGTTCATACCGGCGACGAGTAGGTACAGATAAGTGTTTGGTGCTTAGGCATACCAGCAAATAATTGCATAACGCAGTCGCGCACACGCTTTTACCTGCTAGCTGTACTCGCTTCTCGTCAATCGCCGGCGGCGGGACAGGAGCCTCAGGGTTCCGTGCTACACCTTTTACTTTCTGGGATATTTATTTAAAACGAATAAATTTAACAATAACAGCATTGGCCTTGATAGCGGATAGACTGGAGGTTTTAAATAAATGGTAATTTAAATAATACATTAATTATATAATTTAACTATTATTGACTATGCTTTACTACCATTGATTAAACTTAATTTAATTCATGATTGTACTTAATAATTATTTGATAATGATGTATAATAGTGATAACATAAATGTTTGCATACCTAATGGTGTAATATGACCAAGTTTATGTATTAGCCATATTAGCAAAAATAAATATGTATTCTATTCTATTCTAAACCTAATTGCCTATAAGTGATTTCTTTAAACCTTATTCTTCCACAATGTCTAAACAAAGTTAGTTGAAAAACTGAAGACTGACAATTTAAAACGGTATGAAAGAATGAATTTCACAAGTACACAATATCATAAAGCAGAACTGCTGAACATAACATTACAGTCCACTGAAATTCTAAGCCAACATTCATAAGAACAATTTTCCTTTCACACTAACCAACACTTATCAAGATCGGTTGTATACACGAGGACGTTGCCTGTTTCCCCCTCAGTTCCGTGTTTCGCATGACGAGGCGCGATAAACTCAGCAATGTACGTGAAAATGTTTCGATAATGTGAAAATTTGCAGTGTGACATTATTACCATAACGTTACAACGTGAATTAATCGTTGGCTGTAGCTTTTCGCGCGAACTGAGGGTTATTGTTTGTTTGCATAAATGTGGGTTTGGTTTTTTAATACCTTTGTTGAATTTGAGGCTTCATCCAGAATATGGCAGAAGGCAAGATGGGAAACATTGTTAAATAATTGCGTATTTAACAATGTTTCCCATTCCCACTTGAACATTCAAATGGAAAGTAACAAGTTTGAAATATATCAAAGACTTACATACTCTTTAGAAACGCCCAGCGGTTGTCAACTGCAAAACCCGTGTCCCGTACCAACCGTAAAAAATCTAATCATTCCAAAACACCAAAAATATTTAACAGCCTTCACATAAAACACAAAAAACGGAACAACCCAACCGGCCGTTAAATTGAATGAAAGAAAAATCGCTTACGTCGAAATTCATAACACTCCTACACAGTTATGTTTCTCGTCACACTCCAAGAATACGGGCTAATCTAAAACCGTTAAGGGTTAAACCCTGACAGTCGGACAGCCGGACAGAATGCCGGACACGTACGCCGACCATCTTCCTTGCGAAAACACGCTCGCCGGACGTACGAAACGACCCTTTTGAGCTAAGCAAACTGATGTTGTGTCTTCGGACGTGTGTTTTATGTTAGTTTTTTATTACCAACTCCGAATTAGAGACAGCAATTGGATAGATAACTTAGTGATTTGAATTTAAAATATAGTTTTTCGCAATAACTGTTCTGCGGTATCTAAAATGTGACACTATTGATAAATTGGTGGTTTACAGGTAGCAGACAGTTTATCCACTAATAATACGGCTATTTCTAGAAATGAGACTACTACCAATAGAAGGCCAAATCAAGAACAGAGAACAAAAAAAAGAAGAGAAATAAAAGAATAACCGAAAAGAAGAGAAGAAGATAAATTAAGAGTATTCTATAACAATCTATACATATAATAAAACAGTAAAAAAACTGTGTCTGTACATTGAATATATTAAAAAAATAATAATTGAGGGGGGTTTAGAAACAGTAATAGAGCACGAATACAAAAAAAAATTTTTGTCTGTTTGTCTGTTTGACTGTTTGTCTGTTTGTCTGTTTGTTTGTACACGCTAATCTTCGGAACTACTGGACGGATTGGAATGTTTTTTTTTTTGTTGTATAGGTATTAAGTCTGGGCAACATATAGGCTATAATTTATCTTGGAAACTTGAACACCTGATGCAGAACCGCAACAGACCAGCTAAACTATAAGAGATACAAAAATGATACCTTAGCAAAAATTGTTCCACGTGATTAGCATTTTCTGCTGAGAGAATAAATTTGAAGATCTGGAACACCTGATGTGGAACTCCAAGAGCCCAGCTACACTGTAACATATTAAGAATGACGTCTTAGCGAAAGTTGTTCAGCCTGATGAGCACTCTCTGTTGACGTATAAAAATTGAAGATCTGGAACACCTGTTGTGGAACTCCAAGAGCCTAGCTACACCATAACACATATAGGAATAACGTCTTAGCACAAGTTGTTCAATCTGATGAGCACTCTCTGTTGACTTATAAAAATCGAAGATCTGGAACACCTGTTGTGGAACTCCAAGACCCTAGCTACACCATAACACATAAAGGAATAACGTCTTAGCACAAGTTGTTCAATCTGATGAGCACTCTCTGTTGACTTATAAAAATCGAAGATCTGGAACACCTGTTGTGGAACTCCAAGAGACTAGCTACACCATAACACATATAAGAATGACATCTTAGCGAAAGTTGTTCAGCCTGACGAGCACTCTCTGTTGACGTATAAAAATTGAAGATCTGGAACACCTGTTGTGGAACTCCAAGAGCCTAGCTACACCATAACACATATAGGAATAACGTCTTAGTACAAGTTGTTCAATCTGATGAGCACTCTCTGTTGACTTATAAAAATCGAAGATCTGGAACACCTGATGTGGAACTCCAAGAGCCCAGCTACACTGTAACATATGAAGAATGACGTCTTAGCGAAAGTTGTTCAGCCTGATGAGCATTTCCTGTTGACGTATAAAAATGGAAGATCTGGAACACCTGATGTGGAACTCCAAGAGCCCAGCTACACTATAACATATATAGGAATGTCGTCTTAGCAAAAGTTGTTCGGTCTGATGGGCATTTCCTGTTGACGTATAAAAATCGAAGATCTGGAACACCTGTTGTGGAACTCCAAGAGCCTAGCTACACCATAACACATATAATAATGACGTCTTAGCGAAAGTTGTTCAGCCTGATGAGCACTCTCTGTTGACTTATAAAAATCGAAGATCTGGAACACCTGTTGTGGAACTCCAAGAGCCTAGGTAGGCTCTTGGAGCCTACCTAGGCTAGCTACAACATAACACATATAGGAATGACGTCTTTGACGTCTTTGTTGTTCAATATGATGGGCATTTCCTGTTGACGTATAAAAATCGAAGATCAGAAACATCTGATGTGGAAATCAAAGCTATCACTAATTTTACTGTGTAATTATAAAATAACATAAACTGGGAGTACCTGCACGCGGTGAAGGCGGTTACAGTTTAGGACTGATTTTCGATGACGATGGTATATCATTGAAAATTTGACCCTACTGGCCAAAACTCCTATTTATTTTTTTATTTTATCGTACGAATATGCCTTCGGGCTTATGTTGTTTGAGTGTTTAATTTCCTTTTCCATTTATCTTCGTGACACGGTAGCCTACCCGGTAACGCAGGGGAGCAGTAATTTTAATTTTGATTTTTATTGATCAGGATGACAAATGGACTGTATGTTTTGGTGGTGGTTGGAATGAAATAAAACTAAAGCTCAGTGTGATAAAAGATTTAAATGGGAAAAATGATAAAAAATAACATAAATGGCGACCCCGTTGTCGCTGGCATAAGCAACAGGGTCCGCGTACGAAGTCGCGGGCAGAAGCTAGTATTTAATATATGTATCAGTATTTAATATATGTATGAATGAAGATCTATCTAGATAATAGAAAACCGCAATGAACGACATTAAAGATATCACCAAGTTTCGCAAACCGGTTGAAGATCAGGGTCACAGTACCTTAGTAGTGATTGTTTTTGGTAAGTACCTACTTAGCCTTTTACTTGACTAATTTTATTTTGCATGTCCTCAGACAGTATGATTTCTGCTAGTGAAAAAATGTAGTTATGGGCAATATTACAAATATAGGTACTCGAATTTCGAAAGTAGATACTTCTTACCAAAGTTTTCGGAAAATTACAGTTACGTGTAAGTTTGTAGCCTTGTCTCTAAGTTCGCCTGTCCCTTTAGCAGCAGAGGTCCAAAGACTCGGTAATCACTTACCATCATGTGAGCCTTTAGCTTGTCTATCAAACCAGAAAAAACTCCACTTGGGTATACACCCAGTAAAAAAAAATATTATTAAAAAAACATGTTCATTGGTTCTCGAGTTATAAGCGAAATAAGGGACAGAGTAACTTTGCGTTTTTAAATAAAGTAAAGACAAGAATGAAGTACAATGTGAAAAGTAGATAACCTAATACTGAGTCAACACAAAAGTAATATTCCTAAAGTCCGCGCCACAAAATGAGCACTACTAAAAGTAAGCCACCGCAAACAAAATAAAAAAAAAATGGCTACGAAAAAATTCCATAGTAAACTCTTAACTTTCTCCGCGTCCATAATATCCCATTTCGTGAGTTTAATATTCAATAACCGCTTTTATACACAACTATTGGGGACGGGAATGTACACGGTGTTCCCATTCCGATCACGTACGCCGCTGTCTTAACATCTGGATTGTTTTGCAACATGCTGTACCGTCTTGAACTTTGTTTTTAAACTGACATCTGTCTAGTCGCACTTTTTGAAACTTATTCGGTAGTATTTACGTGGCCGAGACTGTGGTAACTTTGAACTACGGTACTTTAAAATGTTGGAGCCGACGGCGGCGGTGCATTATAAGCCCCATTAGCGATATTTTTAAGTTGTGTTCATTTTTGGTGGTGGGCAGTTAGGAAAATAATAACTACATTATGAGGTGCAGGTTTGTTGAAAGATTTTAAATTACGTGTCGAACAGATTCAGATAATATAGCTTTAGGAAGACACCTTTGAGAATAGATATCTTGACCTGTATTTCGTAAGAGGAATGATAAAATTATCATTTTTGCCATCGACACGCTAAGAAGAATCAGTTTGCTGTATTGGTCGATAAACTCATCAAGCTCATAATCACAAGATAACCTACTAAAAGTATTTAGTTATATATGAAAATCCTGCTTATACCTAGCGTCTGCTGCGAGACGTTTCCCCAGGCACTTTATGACCTACACACAAAGACGACCATAAAATTTTAATATCGCCTTGCTCTTTTAATCCATAGAAAGTTTTAGTAAACCAGGCATCACATACCCGGGGAACGGGGTGAAATCTAGTTGGCACACTTTTTGCATCCTAATCTGTCGTTGAAAAGGCTGAAAATTGCCGTGAGTACGTAACAAAGTGAGGATGAAAGTTAGGCCGGTTACAGGCCCCATCCAGTCACCAAAGCTATTCGAGCGTTGGCTCTGTAGAGTTTTTAATTTCGTTCCGCAGCCACTCGCGGGAAACCTCGTTACAAGTTTAAATTGGCATTTCTCGGAGTAATGGTTAGACGGCAGCGGATAACTTCGCGCGGTGTCTCCTTCACTTGGTCGGGTAATTCTTATTTAAAATGTATGAAAGGTTTCTTACAAGGTATTTGTGAGTCAAGTGTTTAGTGCATGGTGATATTGTGTGCCGCTGCCGGTGCACGGAAGAAGCGATCCGTAATTGAGTTTGTGCTTATCTCAGGGGTTGGTTAAACAATACAGTTTAGCCTCTGTTATTCAGTTAATTTATACATAGGAACTTCTGGACAATTGAACACGCTGGTCGTGGTACTCGTGGTCTACGTCAGTCTATCGTGTGTATTGACAATTTTGATTATGTCATCAGCGTTTCGAACGCTACGAAAAGCTTAAGACCGTCTGTAAAAGCATAGAAATGTCTGCAGTCCCTCCATCTCAGTAAATCCCTGCTCGTCTCTTCACATTTGTGGTAAGCGAATTGATGGTGTAATTTTGTTGGCTGCACCACATGATCTTGTAGCCATTTGTCGTCCTTTATAAGAGGAACTACGAGATTAAACGTTTTCAACTGTTTTTACTACATAACGTTTCTATAACACCGCGATAACTTACATAATGAAATTATACATTTGCCCGTGACATTTAACTTTTTTTTATGTAAGTACAATCTACCTACTTAACTGATGTATAAATTTAGTTGTTGTTAATGATGTAACATAGCAAAACATCACGCTCATAACTTCGGTGGGGCTCGACAGAGGTCGAGAGTTTAAAGTGCACTCATCCTTCATAGAAGAGGAAGGATCCTCCAAGCAGACGGGTGATGTGTCTCTTGAGCTACTGGCCGACGATTGATGTGGGGATGCTTTTTAAATACTAGAATCGCGGTAAACTTTGCTTACGAGATGCAGGATTTTGCGTGACGTCAGTATGACGCGTAGTTCGTATATGGCGATGTAGATGTCGCTACAGGTCGGTATGAATCTGGGGAATAAAATGCATTTGTTTGTTATTTATGAGTGACATAAAAGAAGTTCTAGAAAACCAACGTTTTATAGAACTCGATGACATAATATTATGGATATTATTTAACATTTATTTTTAATAGTATAGCCAGCCTATAATGTCCTCACTGCTGGAACATAAGTCTCCTTTCCTGGAGACGGAGTAGGGCACGAAGGTCCAGTCAGGGTTGATAGATGTCACATGTCTCCGAATTGTTTTTACTAGGATATGCTGTTTTCTTACGATGTTTTCCTTCACCGTTTTTGTGAGCACTGGTGATGAAATTTACACAAAGTATACCGCCTGACTGGATTCGAACCCATGACCTACATGCCTATGAACTACTAGTAAGTCAGGGCTGTATCCACTCGGTCATGAATAAAGGCCAGGAATTGCTTTAGAATGACGACACGGAACGTTTGCTCAGAAAACATCTCCAGAATTTGGTTAATAACAGAGACCCATCTCACTGGCCCCGGTACGTGCGTTGTGTTTCTACGAACGTTTGAATACAAATAAACGGATATTTAAATACAGTTTTTATTTTCCAACTGTTGTTGATTTGGATAACATTAAGCATTTCTAATCTAGCGTGTCTAAATTAAAAAAGACTCTTTGCAACCTTTTTTCGATAGCATAACATAGCCTTGCACTGTATAATACCTAATATAGAAAACGCGAATGAAACACTGTTTACTGCCTAGGGTTTAATTAATTCTAATTTGTTTACTTGCTATTTGCGAAAAGTTGTAATTGGCCATCATCATGTTATTAACGCTAATCATTGTGTCTGCCTTGCTGTAAGTTTTCCGAAAAATATAAAGTATAAATAAATAAATAAAATAAACATAACTACAATAGTAGGTATACCCACACCATCAAGCTATCCCTAACTGTCAAACTTTCCCAATTGAAAATGAACCTTATTCTTTTGTAATAATGTTGAAAATCTGTCAAAGAAAGGCAGATTGTGGTAACTTGATGTGCTGGCCTCTGTACCATGAACGACAATTATTTTTTTCAGGTCTACATGCTCGCTAGGTCTAGTGATTTGTTTCGATGATGGGTGGCCTTCGAAGATCTGCGATAGTTGTTACAGGTAGTTAGTAACCCAAAAGTCTGACAACCACAATTTTGACTAACTGGGTTGTGGATGTTAATAGGGAGTCGCTTCAAGTAAAAAACTAGTATTCAGCTGCATCTGGTTAAACTGGAAGCCGTCTCTAGCATAGTTGCGAAAAGGCTATTCAGTTTTATTTTGATATACAAACAACCTGAACACCGTTCAAAATTTTTAGGTTTAAAACCTGATAAAGTGCCTAATCAATTGGAATCTGAAAAACAAACAATAGACAAGAATTGTATCATTCAATTGGTCATGACCTACCTACTGAACAATAGACATACAGTCTTGCTACCAACGACATTACCATTCTCATGACGCTAGGGCCGATACACCTGAATAAGAGTAACCTCTATTAATAAACTCGCTCACTAGCCGACGCCACCACTTCGGCCGTGTATACATGATCTTTTCGCGGACCACCCACTACATACTTTGGTATTATAATAATGAAGTCTACCTACATTTTGTAAATATTATGTGGGTCCTTAGGCCCGTAATGCAGAATCTCACTCTAGACCCAAGCATTACTTAAAACTAGTTTTAACCAATCAAATGGCTTTAATCGAGACTCAAGCAATGTTTGAGTATTGAGTGAGGTTCTGCAATACGATAAGACTACTTTATTCATAAATACAAAACAAAATCCTAATCCTAACTAAGAATACACCGAAAGTAAGTGCGTCAGTTTGTTTGTGACCTTTTCACGCCTAAACCACTGTACAGAAACATCAGGGTACATCACAAAAAAAGTACCGTTTCCCGAGGAAAACAACAATAACGTTCTTATGATAATAGATGGCGCTAGGTGTGCGTTTCATTCTGAGCTCAAAATTGCAACGACCAAACAACGAGCAGAGTACAACCCGAATTGATTGTAAAATTAAAAATTAACGCATGTGAAGCCTCAATAAAACACTAGTTGAATAATAAAAATATGTTTAAATGTTAGTAAAAGCCACATGTAACAAATAATTTTATTCACGACTTATAAGATCAAAAATCAAATAGAATAAGATAATTTATTAACAGCAGTGTCACAAAGTATGTATTAATTAAAGCCCTTTAAAATCACCCATCAAATCTATTTAAAAAACATTTCCCCATTCTCTCTCTTTTAGGTACATACTCTAACACATTCACTTTATATCGAAATTACCTTGATATAAAAATAATACCTACATCCAAACACACGTCGATAACATCGCTCCCAATAATTCAATACGCTAAGACATTGAACACGACCAGTTTATGACGAAAAATAACTTTTACGAAGCAAATGTATTCCGTCGACGTCCGTATACCCGGCACACGGTATTAATGTTCGAGAAAGAGCTCTAAGAAACCACATAGTCTCGATATTGCCTTCACTTTGGTAATAAAACATATTCGAATGGAATTCTGGGCTGGTACCCGCTAATGTGTGTTATATGATCGGATGAATAGACTTTTGCTTGCAATGTTATCCAGCTTTCACAATTTCAACACGTTGTAAAATTCTGTTTTTAAAAGGTGTTATTCCTTTACCCACACAATTTACTTTCTTGCAAGCTTGCTCATTTCACCCTTTGAACGCCATTGTCGCATATACGTGACAAGCAAGCGCATGCCCGGTACGCCAACGATACAAGTATGCGACAATGCGGTGCATTAATAACACGAAATAAAAAATTAAATCATTTCTTCGTGTGTGTTTTTATGGATACCTTAAAAATTTAGGCTCTCATACGTTTTTAATTGTATGAAACTAATTAAAATATACCCTGATTCCCTGATCCCTGATTTCATGATAACAAGAAGAAATTTTTTGCTCTGGCTTTCAAAAGGTAAAGGCTATATTTTCTTATACATCAATTGATAGACAATTGGTGTTTTTGACTCAATGTGGCTTCGTGACGAAACCAGCATGTCCTAGAACCATAAAGTCGAAGACTTTTTTGTTACGTGACGACTTCTACCAGTCAAGTCTTACCGCAAGCCGCGTCAAAGAACTACGTTTTCGTGCATTACATTGAACACAAACACCACATCGTACGAGTACATTTCCATAGTAATTAATTCACCGCAGATCCAAAGCCTGTACACATAGCACCTCATTATACCCATAAATACTTGAGAACATGCCCTAACGTCCCAGTACTGTTGGTACACGCAGTGCCTGGTACATTTTTACAAAATGGGTCTCTCTGTGGTAGCAACGTGTGGCCCTAATGTGTGTTGTTTATTCTTATGAGCCACCCCACTTACCCTCTTTATAAATAGTAACCTACATTATATTTATAGGACGTGCATGTGATAGTGGGTACAGGATACGGTTGGTAATTTTTTAAAGGATTTTCGTATATATTTATCAAGTTTTTTTGTTGTTCACCCTACGGTTTTTTTTCCATGGGGGTTTGGAAAACCTTCAGAATGCGTTCGAGCACTTTCATACATACTTTTACCTACAAAACATAATCAGCCTATAATGTTCCCACTGCTGGGACACGGGCCTTCTCTATGTGAGAGGGAGTGGGCCATAATCCACCACGTGCTGGATTGCGTGCGGTTTGGTAGATGTCATATGTCTTCGATTTTTTGGTTCTGGGACACACTGGTTTCTTCACGATGTTTTCCTTCACCGTTTTAAGAGCAGTGGTGATGAAATTATTTACACAAAGTATAGTCAAAGTGTATCATTAGAAAGCGATGCGCTTCTCTCAGGTGCAGAACGGATGTCAGCACCCACAGCATGTTGAGGGTATTGAGTGAGCGGTGGGACTGCCCGATCCTTGGCCGTTGGGTCAAATTACACACACAGGTCGGCTCTTGTTAGTGTGTGTTTGTATCTATTATATTATAGTATTATCTTTGTTATTATCTCTCTATGTTTTGTATGTGTTACTAATATTAGTAAAATGAGTATATCCCATGTAATTACTAACACTATGGACTACAAGGTCTGTCAATAAATTATTATTATTATTCGTTTATTTATTTATTTTCTTATTTAATACATTTTTAAATATTTTCTATAAAAAAAACAAACAAAAACATTTAAAAATATAAAAAATAGTGGTCCGCCGGTGTCGGGAGCAGGGTCCAAGCTACCGGTGGTTAGGGCTGAAGAGACAAGAACCTCCTCACAATGCGAGCCGTATCGAGGAGAACTGCCTTCTGAATCTGGCTCTTGATCCAACCGCCTAACGAGAGCCTCGAAAGATTATATATATTATATTATTATTATTATAGCGCCTGGCTGGGTTCAAACCTACGACCTACAACTCGCTGCTCTCTACTTTTACCTATTATTTTTTGTATTATTCGGGTCGTGACTATTCCGGGCTACCAAGCCCTCGTATCACTGCGCCAATTGTTGAGCTATTCTGATCGCCACCTACTACAATTCTCGGTCAAGTCCTACAATTTCAAAGAAAGAAGCGAGCAAGTGGTGGCCCAATGGCAACGGCCCCGACTTACGAGTTCTAGGTCATGGATTCGAAACCAGCCAGGCGCTTCACTTTGTGTAAATAATTTTGGTCAGCACTGCTCCAAAACTGGCGTCATCATTTATTCCTCACAATGTTTGCCACATTGTGAGGAATAAATGATGACGCCATCTAAAAACGGTCGTTACTATATTACAGTATCGTTCGATAATTCGAGTTTCAACCGGAATATTAAGGGTCAAAAAATTTAATAACTCAATAAAATGTAGGTGCTCTCAAAGCTCCTAATACCAAATTCCATTACAATTTAATATTAAACCGGAATCATTAAGTTCATAACCCACAAGTTACTTCATCGTAAAACAAATTAATGCATTGACAAATTTCCTACTAAACTTTTCAAAGTTACGGCCCCTGGCAGCTACAAATTGTTACTAATTTCTTTAAGTGCAAACTCAAAATCAACCGGCCGGTTTAACGAGCTCGATACGGTTACTGGAAATGGAAATACCAATTTATTTTCAGCTACTCAAGTAGCATAGCTCAAGGGCTCTTGGATAAACGGCTTGCGCAGAATCGATCGTTTTGCGAGGTTAAGCCGTCGTAGCGGAGATCTTGTGTAGGATGGGTGCGCGGTCTTTAAACATTTATAGACACGTGTTGCTAGGAAGCCTGATTTGAATTGGAAATAAGTTTCCATGTTAAATTTTACCAAGTAAATTCCTATATTTTACATATATGTACTTCGGTTGGTCTGATGTTCCCAATAACTACGAGTAGCTCGATACCCCTTAGTAATACTGGTTGTCAGAATCTCCAGCTTCTTACTGTCCGTCAGATTTTTTAAGGTTTATTTATATTTATTTATGTAAAATACTGGTATTCTGCTAAATCCGGTTAGACTGGAAGCCGACCCCAACATAGTTAAGAAAAGGCTATGCAGTTTGATTGATTCCATTTGGTGATAGCCGAAGGGAACTTGATAGAATTGCACTGAGGTCGTGACGGTGAAATTAAATTTCTTACTTTATGTAATCAGACTGCGTCATCCCAGAAATCAGTTATCAAGTGATCAACTATTAAGCGGAACACACTGTAGATTCATAATTGGTTCAGGTGGTAACAACTCCGGAACGTACCGCTAAAGCCGAGGGAATTTAATGCGCCATTATTTATGGTCTCCAACGCATTATGTTTACAATCGGCCGGTTTTACGCCTATAAAATAAAAGTAGGCAAGTGCGAGCCAGGTCGCGATTTATGTCCTGTAGTACAAACACAGAAATAGCTGCTCTAGATTTTCTGTAAACACTGTTTTGTGAAAACATTTTTTTGGTATTTTGGGGTCCGCTTTTAGTCATAGTAAATTTTGGGCTCGTATAAGCGTTTTGTTTTGTTAATAAAATGTATTTCGATTCGATAAAACAAACCTTCAAACTTCTATAAGAGCTTTTATCTTTAAGAGGTGTTCTAAATAACTCGTTTAATCTATTCAATAAGTTTGCAAGTAAAGCTTAGAAAAACTACATTTGAACATTAAATTCCGTTTTGTTATATTTTAGAGTTCCGCTTCTCAATACCAAAATGGAACCCGTTTAAGATTACTTCGTTTTCCGACCCTTTGTTCTCAGGAACGCATGGAGGTATAAAATAAGTATTAGGTACCTTGTAGCTTTAAAAAAAAAAACAGCTTCCCAATCAAAGCAATAAAAAATAGGGCCCAAAAAAAATGTGCGGCATATTATACTCGCAAATAAATAAAAACTGGGGTGCTTCCCGTTAACTATTTAGTTAGATATAGATAGACCTTCATAGTGCGTGGTCGCATACGCACTTTGCCGGCTTTTCTAATTGCAGAACTAATTAAGTTCAAGTTCAATATGATTACATTAACTAGCATTCCATCCCTTACTTATTCTCCTGACTAAGCCTGTGGTCGGCAAAGCGACGCTGCCTCTCCGGGACACTTGTAGTTCCGCTCTATTTTCGTTTGTGACAGTGTAGAACACGCCTTAGTTGCCTTACGTAAGTGTTAATGTTTAGGGCGTGTTTACACACGTAGATGTAATTCTTGACTACTTTTGGTCTAGTGGCGACAATCGGGGCGGTTGGTAAGAAAGTCACTAGTACATGGGTCTGAAAACATAGCCCATAAAATTACTGTAAATTACGAACTTTATCCAACCCTTCTTTTTTGAGGGTGGGAAATCATCAAATGACTGCTCCCGTTCTGGGTGGAGCAGAAGGGAGTGTCTGACTTTTACTGACTAAAACCCATCCATGTTCCTTCCTTAGCCCTTTATGTTCCGGGGAGCGGTAACCCTTTCGGACAATCCCGCTTACTTTGTCTACCCTTTAGAGGATAACAGGCGTGATGGTACGTTTATGAAACTGAACTACGTCTATTTATTTTACAATAATGTCCGAATTCCTATATTCTTGAAAGATCCGTAGATTAAGATTCTCGAATAATAATCTATATTGCAACCTAGGTAGCGATGCTGTTAATAATAACCTGGAATATTAAGACGCGGAGGTGGTAATCCGGAGTGATCCGGGCTTGGATCCGATGCAGGGGAAATGAGATGACTGCAGGGTTAGTTTTGATGTAGTCTAGTTGGAATTAGATGAAGCTATAGCAGCAATAAAGGGGGGAATAGTTGTTAGGTGTTATTGTATGTTACGATGTTTCTTATATTTTTAGAAGATAACATTTATTTCGTCGCTGTACAGGCATTTTTTTCAGTCGCTTCTCCCGCTCTGGGTGGAGCGGAAGGGAGTGTCAGACTCTTACTGACTAAAACCCATCCATGTTCCTTCCTTAGCCCTTTGTGTTCCGGAGTAGCGGTAACCCTTTCGGACAATCCCGCTTACCCGGCAGGCTTGGCCCTAAGGGGCCTCTTCATATGCTGACATCTCTTTGAGGCGCGCGTGGAACATATACGCGCCGTCCGGCATGGGTCTGGTGCTGATCGTACGGTGAGTCACCCGTTACTCACCGTCTGCAGGGCCGCGCCGTAAGTGGCCGGGGGTCGTCACGTGCCTCCCGACGCCCGGGGCGTCTCCCGCGGCGGCTGGGACGGGAGGATCTTTCTCTCTCCCATCCCGCCACCTCCATCGCGAGCATGACTTTTTCGCAAAAGGAGGTGACTGCCTCCCACTCCCTCTCGCCCCGGACCATGGCTTGCACCAGGGCTGGGCGCGAGAAGTCGCCGCCGCCAATCGCCTCTAGGAGGACACGGCGGAGCTCCGCCCAAGCGGGGCAGGTTTGCACCGTGGGCTCTTCCATATCCTCTGGACGATCCTCGCAGTGGTGACACCTGGGCGTTTCCTCCCGCCTGATGATGTGCAGGAACCTCCCGAGACATCCATGTCCGGTGAGGACCTGCGTCAGGCGGTAGGTGAGGGCGCCGTGACGCCTGTTTAGCCACTCCTCAAAGAGGGGCCTTACCGCCACTATCGTGGCGTGCCCTGTCGGCCCCTGCCTGTGATTTCACGTGGAATAGCTTCCTACATCATTACTAAATTGTATGCAAAATTTCAGCCCTACCCTGTAAGTGGTATGAGCTATATATTGATAAATCAGTCAGTTACTGGTTCTTTTTATTCTGATTCATAACTTGTGTAGCAGGTATTGTAATCAAGTCATTTAGTTCCTTCATTGTATTACAATAGGTATTGAACTATTCTAATACAATGAAGTAACTAAATGCCCAGCAGTGAAACAGTATTACAATGGGTCTATTAACTGTGTTCACGTGCAATGGTTCACTTCAAGACTAAGTGCAGAAACCAATCTTACTAACATAGAATAAAGCATTCTATCATTCCAACCTTTTTGGCTATTTAGAACAGCTTTACAATAAAATTAACCATTTATTATCAAGAAATTTTTAAAATTCCATCCTAGTACAAAGCAATCGCAAACTGTCAAATTTTCCCAATTGAAAATCAACCTTATGCTTTTGTAATAAAGTTGAAAAAGTATCAAAGAAATTTGACAGATACGTAACTTGATATGCTGACCTCTGTACATCTAAAACAACCTTCTTGCAAACTCCTTTTCCAAAGCCATAACGGAAAAATAAACTTCTATTGATCCACAAAACAACTAAATCGTATACTATAAAAATATGCCATAAACGTGATCCATAACACTCAAATTTTTAACCATGACTTAGTAGGTTCTGTTAAAGCCCCACTATCGGACATTTATAGTCGCCAACTAAGAATCGACTTTATGTGAACGTAATAAAGATACCAAGTAATGGTACCTATTCACGTTACGACCGTCGCACGTCGTAAGATCTGTTGACGATTGCAGCGCACCTGCGATACGTCTGCGGTTGAATGGACCGCCTTAGTGGTGCATTCACCGTGTAATGCCAGTTAATAGATCGTTTTGGATTTATAGGCAAATACAATACATACATATGTACCTAAGTTACACTGAAAGCCGACCCCAATTTAGTTGGGCAGAAGCTAGGCACATGATTATGATGACGTGCCTAAGTGGTCTTTAAAGTTTTTTGTCGGAGATTTTATGCTGCCCATGGGCCTCTGACTTAGCTTCACTTGCTGTTGAGAAATATGTCTCAAGCATGCCGGTTTCCTCACGATGTTTCCTATACAATACGCACATGAATCGGAAAAGTCAGAGGTGTGTGCCTATTTAATATTTCAATTTATTACAATTAAATAATAATATTATTTAAAAAAATGTATTATTATAAGGAGAAGCCTTGTATATTTTACGCTGATAAAGTTCGTAGCAAAAGCGTAGCGGTTACGTAGCAGCTTAGCTACGAAACGTCTACGCGTTTCGTAGCTTAAGCCGTTGCCGTAGGTCAACGACAGAAGCTGATTGTGTCTGTTAATAAAAAGCTAAGAATAGTTATTCATTTTATCAAAGACTTTCATATAAGTCGAAAAATAAAAAAACATGGCTATAAAATAAAATAACTGCTCTCTTTGAACATACACTTCACGTATTTGAATATTCATATTTATTTAATGAAACACTGTTGCAGGCACCGCACTTCGCCCGCACAACTTGAAATTTCGATGTATTTATTATAAAAATAAATAATATTATAAAGAAAATGAGTCCTGTACTAGCAATCTCATAAATAGATCAAAATAATAATATATTTGTAATTAAAGGTCGCAGATTAAAATTTAAAGGGTCAATAAATGTTTATAAATTATGAATAATTATGCTATGGGAGTGTCTCAAAATCAAAAACAAAAATATATAAAAACGGTAATGTATGAAATAGATGTGTTTATTTTAAATAAGACTAGCTTATGTTGTATCTTAGTAAAACATATTAATATTATTAAATAAATATCAATCAATATTGACGGATATTGATATTAATTCATATTATTAAGTATATAATTATAATGATCTCTTACAACATAATATCACGCCTTGTATCCTTGACGGGTTGGGCAGAGGTGTACCCATAGTAGGTACACTCTCCTTTCATCAGTTATGTTTGTCTCCCACGGGGGCGAGCCTATTGCCATCCACTGGGCATAGATAGATTTTTTAATGGAAAACCCCAATAACACTGCCTGAATCGAACCCCGAACCTCATGGTCAGAAACAGCGCTTGCGACCACTAGACGAAGCAGTAAATATTTTACACTACAATATAGTTTCCATTTCAGAATAGGTACTAAGTTTTCCACCGACTTCGCATAGTAAAATAACATTTTCATTGCGAGGAAAAAATAAGAACATTATTGTACATTTGGCTGGTGTTTCGCGAAAAATATTACATTATGTAGATGAGGAATTTATTAAGCATACGCCGCTTACACGTGAATATTTAAAACTTCTACAAAATGTGGCGGACGAAGCACGTGCGAATGTCGAAATAAATTTTACCGACACGTTGTATAACGAAAGATCATAATTTTCGTAAAGGGCCTTTAGGTTGGTACTCGTGGTAACAAATGCAAGCATCGTAAAATCCCGAATGTTCACGAATGGGCATGAGTTTACAAACAGGGTCGTATCCATTCTATACATATGTAAAACAGTTGCATGTATGACGGACTAGCCGTGTCTTAACCGTAAGTGACAGACGCGCGAGTGCGCGAACGTCGCGATTGTTTACATGAAATATGACGCAGTTACAGACGCGGCTTGATTGATCGCGATTCCCGCGACAATCGCTTTCGGATAGAACACAGGTTCTTATGAGTCTGTTCTATATGTATATCCCTACATAGTATAGAACAAAGTCGCTGTTTGCCGTCTGTCCCTCTATACGCTTAGATCTTTTAAACTACGCAAAGCATTTTAAATCGGTTTTCATCAAAAGATAGAGTGATTAAAGAGAAAGTTACGTACATAGGTAGGTACGTATAGTTTCGGCTGCCGCTTCGCCCGCGCGATAGTAGGTATCTACGTACCAGAATGGTAAAAGGGAAAGTAAGACAGCTTTAATGCGCGTAAGCTTACTGGGAATAGCACCCAGAATATATAATAAGTTACCTGAAGCCACTAAAGATTACAAGCTTTATGAAAAAGTATCACTGTTTCTATATGCACAAATATTATTAAACTGTAGATTGAGATATATATTCCTTAACGACATTAATATTGGTATCAATTGGCTAATTCATTAATGTCTGTGTTTTTGCTGCATATTGTAAAATTACCTTAGTTGAATTTAATATGAATTAATCTAAACTACCTGAACACTGAATTCACAAATACTTACTTTAATCATTTATAATGTTTAAGGATTTAATTTTAATGTTATTGTACCTACTGTAACTACACACATCAAAAGTGTCTAGGGATCAACATATATTTTTGCAATAACTTTTCTCTTGATTGATATTAATTTAAATTTTCTTTAAGGATTCAACAAATAAAGTGTTTTCGTTTGTCACAGTAACGATAAACCAAGTCACCTTTGCATTAATAAAGAAATTTGCCATTTTCATAATAAAGGGATTTTTGACATTTGAACCACTAACATTAAAGTTCGAAAAAAAGACTGAAATAACAGTTTTCTTTAAAATTTTATTGGGTAACTTAAACAATTAATAATCCGTGTTTCTACCGCGAACACTAACAACACAAGAACATCGGTTTGGCATACTCAAAATGAGTTCATCCAAATCACGCTGTGGAATGGCCGCCCATGTTCGTTGCAACAACAAAAAAAGGTCTTCTTGCAACTGGATACCCTCCATATTCGGCAGAGCTCTTCTCTGTAGCATATCCCATGCATGCTCAATCGGGTTCAAGTCTGGCGACTGAGCAGGCCAGGGCAGGACATTGATGTTAGCTGCGGCGAGAGTCTGTCTTACAACTCTTGCGGTGTGCGGTCGTGCATTATCATGCATTAACTGAAATAAGGGACCGATTTGCACTTGTAGAGGAACGATGACGTCAGATACAATCGTCTCAGCATAAATTTGAGCGTTGAGGTTGCCTCTGATCCAAATCAACTCAGTTCTTCCGCCGATCCAAATACCCGCCCATACCATGATGGTTCCACCACTATAAGGATGGACTTCCTGGCAGGATTTTAATCGCTGTTGGCGTCCAGGGGTTCTCCAGTGTCGTATACGTCTTGTATCCGGTCTCATACCAAAACGAGACTCATCAGAAAAGCACACGAAACGCCATTGTTCTTCTGCCCAATTTCTGTGTTCAAGAGCCCATTGAACTGAGTTGATTTGGATCAGAGGCAACCTCAACGCTCAAATTTATGCTGAGACGATTGTATCTGACGTCATCGTTCCTCTACAAGTGCAAATCGGTCCCTTATTTCAGTTAATGCATGATAATGCACGACCGCACACCGCAAGAGTTGTAAGACAGACTCTCGCCGCAGCTAACATCAATGTCCTGCCCTGGCCTGCTCAGTCGCCAGACTTGAACCCGATTGAGCATGCATGGGATATGCTACAGAGAAGAGCTCTGCCGAATATGGAGGGTATCCAGTTGCAAGAAGACCTTTTTTTGTTGTTGCAACGAACATGGGCGGCCATTCCACAGCGTGATTTGGATGAACTCATTTTGAGTATGCCAAACCGATGTTCTTGTGTTGTTAGTGTTCGCGGTAGAAACACGGATTATTAATTGTTTAAGTTACCCAATAAAATTTTAAAGAAAACTGTTATTTCAGTCTTTTTTTCGAACTTTAATGTTAGTGGTTCAAATGTCAAAAATCCCTTTATTAGGAAAATGGCAAATTTCTTTATTAATGCAAAGGTGACTTGGTTTATCGTTACTGTGACAAACGAAAACACTTTATTTGATGAATCCTTAAAGAAAATTTAAATTAATATCAATCAAGAGAAAAGTTATTGCAAAAATATATGTTGATCCCTAGACACTTTTGATGTGTGTATAAAATTATCGCCGCAGGTCAAACATACAGATTTAAATGAATTGTTACCAAAGACGAAATGTATACTTTGTTTAAGTAAGTAATACATATTCTTTCATTCGTTTAAGGACGGAACGATTAAGATGCAACGTCTGTTTTTCTGACTCTCCTAGCCTCTTAAACTGTGTTTGACACTTGTACAATATATACTTCATTTTAAATAATTATGCTGCGTCCGGTCAGACTAGAAACTGACCCCAATAAAGTTGGGAAAAGGCTAGGCAGACTGATTGATTACAGAATAAAACTATCGATGAACCAACGAATGAAACTTACCATAACTATGAAAATTAAAGAATAGAGTCTTTTAAATGTCACGTGAGATAGACAGATGTCATTTAACTATAAATAATGGTCTAACTTCACAGAAATCTGTCTAGACTGATATTGCTTCATGTTCATAGCGACCCGCCCTGGCTTCCCACGTCTTGTGAAAACATCGAGATTTCTATGAAAGTATCAGCTTCGGCCAACGGCTTCGCCAGGGTGGATATCTAAAATTTTCCCAAGAGAACAAACAATAGGGATAAAAGTATCCTGTGTGTTAATCCAGGTCATAAAATATTTCTGTGCCAAATTTTATCTAGATTCGTTCAGCCGTTTGAGCGTGGTGAAGTAACAAACATACGCACACAAACTTTCGCTTTTATAGTATAAAATATCAAATAACAGAATGCAACAGTTATGGGCTGATACAGTTGCCAATTGGAGGTGAACCAAATACAGTGACAGCCTAAGCTAAAAACGAAATGTATAAAAATTAAGTGGTAACAAACGGTCATCAATCTACCTAGCCTTTTCCCAACTTTGTTAGGGTCGGCTTCCAGTGTTCCGGATGCAGCTGAATACCAGTATTTTACATGGAGTGACTGCCTATCTCACCTCCACAACGCAGTCAGTAACTGGGTAATACGATACCCCTCGGTAAGACTGGCTGTCAGATTTTCGAGCTTCTGACTACCTCAAATTCAAACTCAAACTCAAAGTATTTATTTCAAATAAACCAATTACAGGCACTTTTGAATTGTCAAGGTGTCGGTCACTCAGAGAGATGAAGCTAGTTGCCCATTCCAAAGCAGTAGGTACCTATGGAGAAGAACGGGCAAGAAACTCCATGGACACTCCTTTAAACAAAATATGCTTACAAAATATT
This sequence comes from Hyppa rectilinea, assembly GCA_951799385.1. NCBI lineage: Eukaryota > Metazoa > Arthropoda > Insecta > Lepidoptera > Noctuidae > Hyppa > Hyppa rectilinea. Next base: position 1,303,590 of record OX637307.1, on the reverse strand, counting down.
GGTTACATAGTTCATATTTATATATACATGACAACGATGCAGAACGTTAAAAGCATCCGATATAAAATATGTAAAAACTATTCAAGAATCAAATTAAAACAAGCCTTAGCCGCTAAGAGATGACCAGTCCCTACTGACAGCGCCCGTTCACGAACATGACGCATATATTAGCACCATTCAGTTCAACCATTTTGAAGGGAGCTAAATGATCCAACACACACGCCACCATCAGCGAGACATTAATGTGAGCATGGCATACTCTCAGCCGCCAGGGCACATTCAAGTCATTGAAATTCGTACCCAGTAAATGGTCGCATATGTGCTAAACAATTATACAATATTAAGAGATTGAATTTATACAATGCAAAGATAGTTTTTTTTGTTGTTTATCTTCCGCAGCTTTACAGTAACAGTTTTTAATAATCTAATCAATTAGTTGATGCGCCCTTGTGGAGCTGGACTAGCATTGACCCAAGCATTTTTATCAGCAATGTAATCTCCCAATTTATAATACGCTTGGCTGCATAGTGTGCGTTTTATACAACATTTAAATTTTGTTTCATTAAGTTCAAGAATGTGGGGAGGTATTTTATTGTAACATTTTAAACAGTACCCCATGAAAGATGAATCTACTATAGCCAGCCTGAAGCCTGGTTGAACTAATTGGTGCCTATTTCTAGTGAAATAATTGTGTCTTTCACCTCTTTTACTAAAAAGATGCAGATTTTTCCTTGCGTACATGATGTTTTCATAGACATATTGACAAGGTACAGTCATGATGTTAATAACCTTAAACCGTTCTCTTAGAGAATCGCGCCTACGGAGATTATATGTATTTGGCTCTGATAGCTCTTTTCTGCAGAATAAAAATTGAATCGATGTCTGCAGCTCGGCCTCAAAGTAAAATACCGTAAGACATGATACTATGAAAATAAATAAAATAGACTAGCCTCGCGGTATCTACATCAGTATACTGACGGATCTTTCTGACAGCCATATGCTGCAGAACCTAGCCGTCCTGCAAGAGATGTTAAATAAGGACCCCATTGTAGCCTTGAGTCGAGCGTGATTCCTAGGAAAACAGTTTTTTCGACAAATTCTAGTTTATCTTGATTCAATACTATCTCACAATCACTACTTTTTACATTTGGTAAAGAAAATCTTATGCACTTAGTTTTTTTCCATTTAATACTCAATTATTTGCAGTGAACCAATTTTGGACTTGCAGTAGGGCGTTATTTACGTCGTCAAAATTTTTAGCACGTCTATATATCTTAAAAATCAAAGAAGTGTCATCAGCAAATAACACCATTTGTAGTTTAACACCATTTTTTAATAAATGGAGAAGATCATTTATGTATACTAAAAAGAGGAAAGGACCCAATATAGAACCTTGTGGCACGCCCATTTTTACTTTTAAACCAAGTGAATTGACACCGTAACAACTGTCAGAGATCCACGAATGACAGCCAGCACCAAGAGGCTTAACGTGCTTTCCGAAGCACAGAGGAGTCTCGATATGTAAAGAAGATCCACGGACTAACCTAACCTAACCCCGTCAAGCGTAGCTTAACCTGAGGGGTCGCTCCGTGCGACCACGAGCAGGTGCTCATGGGTAAGTAATAACAGCCGTTACGTTGTGTTGTAGGCACAACACAACGTAACAAACTGTATAAACAGAAATATAAAATGACACAGATATCTATTAAGTCTGCTTAATTTAAGAATACCGACTATCATATAGACTAGAGTTTCAATAACGAAATATTTATTTATTACAATTTCTTAATCATACCAAATATTTATCAAAATAAGATTTGCAAAGATACGACAAAAATGTATGGTGTGTTTTAAGGCTTTGGAGCTAGCCTTAATAGGCTTCAGTTTCAATTCAATTTTCGCTCAAGATAACGCTAATCTGAACACACTTTGTATCCAGGTATCTGCCTGATTTGATTTGAGCGTGTTTGGTTCAAGTTAAGAAAGACTTGGGAATACTAAACTGGAAAACCTAGAGCTTCATTGTCGCCAAAGTTAAGCGCTTAACTTTCATGGCTGTGTAAAGGATGCTACAATGGGTTACTTAAAGAACGTGTGTTATTCAAAGTTTGGTGTGGTATATTTAATTTTTCACGTTGGTGTGTAAAAAAAAATATAAATGTTGATCTCAAGTTTTGCTCCCAACACTGATAAAAATAAGTTTTACGTTGATTTTAAGGTTACCGTATCAGAAAAGTCGCAAGATTTGTTTTGCAATTTCTGATTGTACAGAGGCCAGAACATCGAGTTACCCCAATCCGTCAAATTTCTTTGATAGTTTTTCAACTTTAATAAAAAACATAAGGTTCATTTTCAATTGGGAAACTATGATCGTTTGGGATAGCTTGATGTGTGTTGTCTGTACATTTTATTTTTATAATATATTTATGGTAATACAGTATTCGTATTAATTCCTTCCACTCAATATCTTATAGATTAATGACGTAACAAACAATCGCCCTGTTACAATAATCGCGTCAGCCCACAACATCATCCTGTATCACAAACAACGCGATCAATCAACACTTTGACACCTCATGAATAACACCTATCCAGAGGAAAGTTTTACAAAAGATTTATTTTCTTCCTGGCAGGCCCACGGAGTATCCAGCAAAGATTGATTGATCTCAAATAAATATGAATAAACAAAATATAATGGAGTGGACGGAACGTCCTGTTTAAATTTAGAGAAAGGTAATCTTTTTCTTTTTATTTAGAGGTTGAGGAATATAGGTCTATACCAGTCAGAGAGGTTGGTAGTGGAGTTGTGTGCCCAGGGTGTGTCGAAGTTTCATAGATTCATGGCGCATTTTTGAGGGTCGGAAATCATCAAGTGACTCCTCACTCTCTGGGTGGAGCGCAAAGGAGTGTCAGACTTTTACTGACAAAAAACCAGTGTTCCTTCCTTAGCCCAGATGTTCCGGGGTAGCGGTAACCCTTTCGGACAATCCCGCTTACACGGAGGCTTTGACATCTCTTTGAGGCGCGCGTAGAACCAGTACGCGCCGTCCGGCTTGGGCCTGGTCCTGATTGGGCGGTGAGCTACCTATTACTCACCGTCCGCCGACCCGCTACTACGGTGGCCGGGAGTCATCACCTATGACCTCTCTCTGTTAGTCGAGGTAGCGCGAGCCTATAATTTGGTAATTTAAAAAAAAAGAATATTCCCTAAGCAGGCTCTTTTACAGTTCAGCGCTCAAAAAAAAACCATAAACTTGTAATAACAGAACACAACACACAAAGCAGCCACTCTATTTTCAACTTAAACTATTACTTATTCCACATTCATAGCTCGTACATAAACTTATTTTCAAAGGAAAAAACCTTGATAGAACTTTCTACGAACTGGCCTTAGTGGCCGCAACAGAAACTTGGCTTATCTTAACTATAGTTTAAAACCAGTCTCGCATCTCTTATTTTTAATCCCCGGGCAAACGCTATCCGAGTTAAAATTACTTTGTTCTTAAGCAAAGATCGAATATCAGCGCTCATTTTTCAATACTTTATAATGGTTTAACGGAACTTTGGTAATTAGGCGTCAACTTAAACTTCGTTTTTGTAGACGTGTTAGGTTTAATCGAATTTGGATGAGAGTTTATGATTATTTCATTTAAGGAAGGTGATGTTGTTGATGTCTTTGTTTTAATGACGTAACATATCATTACGCCTTCTTACTCCGAAGGGTTTGACAGAGGTATACCTATAGTACACCTACATTTTGCCAGTTATGATTAAGTGCCGTGAATTAGGGGGCGAGCCTATTGCCATCAAGTGTCAGACTTACTGACTAAAACCCATCCACGTTCCATCCTTAGCACTATGCGGGGTAGCGGCAACCTTTTAGGAAAATCCCGGTGATTTAATTTAGGCTAAGGACCTTTTTTGGGAATGCTAAACACAGATAGAAAAGCGATAACTAAATACAAGTGCATGTTAGCACCGACAGTCATCGTCTTCTTAAGAGTACTCCTTGATACTGATATACAGACACCAAGAAACAACTAAGTGCTCCACCAAAAGAGTTTGAAAAAGCACAGCAACAACTTTAAATTGGTTTTCCGACGCTTTGACGAACCAGCGCGAGCTTTATTCTACAGAAGCTGCAGCAACATTGGCTTCTACACTTACTATGTAGATTGCTCTGTTCACATTGATAAAGCATTATAATGTTTACTTGGACAGAGGAGAACATCAATTCATTCGCAGTATGTATGGGTAAAAGTGAGGAAGGGGTAGCCCAACTTATACCTAAATAGTAAGAGAAATTAACTGTGTATCAATTTGACACACTACGCTAATTTAAAGTCGTGTTAAAGCCATTAACTGTTGCGAATGGAATATACGGACAATTTGAGTTGGTAAGCAATTTGAACACATATTATTTCCCTGACTTTTTATAGTTATATCGCTCAGTTAAAGGAGTACTTAACTCTTGCTCTGATTTTCAAGAGCACTAGGGTCTAAGATATTGATCTCATCATTATGATCCTTCTGCGAAGCAGTTATACTTGCGAAGAAGGTGGCGGAATGAGAGAGGGAAAGGACCTCCCGTCCCAGCCGCTGCGGGAGACGCCACGGGCGTCGAGAGCCGCGTAACGACTCCCGGCCACCGTAGGCGCGGGCCTGCGGACGGTGAGTAATGGGTAGCTCACCGTCCGATCAGAGCCAGGCCCATTCCGGACGGCGCGTACGTGTTCCACGCGCGCCTCAAAGGGATGCAAGTATATGAAGGAGCCCGTTAGGACAAGCCTGCCGGGTAAGCGGGATTGCCCATAAGGGTTACCACTACCTCGGAACATAAAGGGCTAAGAAAGGAACATGGATGGGTTTTGGTCGGTAAAAGTCTGACACTCTCTTCCGCGCCACCCAGAGCGGGAGGCGTCATTTGACGATTTCCCAACTGCAAAAAAAAACGTTGAGATACTGGTCATTGTGGTTTATTTTGTTCCCTACACCTAAGATGTTCACGTATTCAGTAAGTACACATCCATAAATATTTTCAATAGATATTTAACCTTAACAAACTGCACTTGAGAACCAAATCGATCACCATAAAAGCAATAGACTCGTAAAACCGATTCAAAGGCAACGTGATCGCAACGCCAACCATTACCTTCCAAATACGTACGTTACGTGTTCTTTCAATAACAAAACAAGCGTTGTAACACGTGATAAAGTCGTTTTCACGAAAACAGACAAAGGTGGAACGGCAGAAAAGAATGAAGTCACGAGACACGAATCGCAATCCGTGCTAAGTTTCCCTTTACGATTCGGGGTTGTTAGCGCGTAAAGCACAGCTTACACGAGCAGTTTTTCAGCAATTGTTGCCCGTAACAGTTGCCCGGAAGTAGTAGAGAAAATGACGTATTACTAAATCATATCTGTTTCACTAATCTTTTTTGCTGGCATCATAATATTTTGTTCATACTAACACAACAATTAACTTGCTTAATGGCACTAATAATTCTTGTTACTCAAACTTAATTTATTTTCACCTTTTGTAGTTTAGTATTTTTGTTCTGGGTGCATCGTCTTCACATATAATTTTATAAGTTTAAACCTTAGTGGTTTTTGGTTGCTATTTAATTTGAATCCTGTGATAATTTGTATAAATGATTAAAAAAAAAAAAAAAAACTATACAAAATATGTTAAAAGAGTATCGGTGGAGTTTCTTGCCCATTCCTCTCCATACGAAACTACCTTTTGGATGGGTCGACAAAATTCTATTTCTTGTACATTTTGATGTTCAAAAATGCCTTTCTTGTGCCTATTTGAAATAAAAGATTTGATTTTGACTTTGACTTTGAAATATAAATAATAGGATATTATAGCCATTGCAGCGACTTTTAGTAGATGCTTTTCGGAAACTCGATACAATGACTGATAAAAAATGACCGAAAGAAAAGGCGCATTTTTCGCGACGCGCTCAATCAAATCAACTCTCAAAGACATGATACAGCATCGAAGCAATATCTGAAACTTGATATTTTATCGACTTACTGTAAGTTTCAAAATCACTGATGCTTAAAGCAGCATGTCTGCTAAGGCCCTAACAGTAGGGGAGGCAGACAAAGACCCACACGCGTTCAAAGGCGCGCGAGTTACAGACGCCTTATTGACTAGTTTTAGTGCAAAGCTGTGCTTAATTAAGGCTTGTACGCTTGACACATTTACAAAATTAAGTTTGAAACAATATAATCATTTGCCGAGTAAAGTCAAGGTGACTTTTGGACATTACAATCATAACACATTGTCAATAAGTTGATACACCCTTTTAACATAATTTATGATAACAGATTTTTTTTGTGTTCACCTGTTACATCTTATTTACAGTAATTACAGTAGAAATAAACTACGATACGAGTAACACGGCACGCCCCTCCAAATTATTGTTTCAATGTTTGTAGCCACATCTTTACGAAAGAGTTTGTATGTAGTTATAAGTATTCGTCTTCAGTAGCTTTGTAATTACTTTTACAAATATTTTCAAACATTTTTAATTGTTCAGAGCAAGGCCATGTTATCCTAGTTTATCTCAAACTACAATATACAACAATACCTAATGAAAAAAATCAGCAGTTCTATACATTTCGACGAGTCACGTTACCAAAAATGTATAGGACAGCTGATTTTTTTTTGCAATTTCGGAGTTGGTCCCTTAGTAAAAGTTATTTAGTTTGGTGGTCTGTAGCATATCCTTTTGTATGTACTATATATACCCTTTCACACACTGTAACACTCCTGTTACACTCTGTATACAAATGAATGTTTACTTTACAGTGTAGGCAGTTCGGATTTGTACTTATGGAATGAAGTTTCTTATGATTCTACTATAATATGCAGTGCACGAAGTCATTTTTATTAAAAACACATTTCTGGAAAAGTAAATACATGGGCTCTACTGGAATAATGGAAGCACTTCGGTGAGTGTCTGTCAGGTTTACAGAAACGTTTTAACACCGCAGCTAATTCTAGGAATAGTTTCTAGTTTCCACAAGGCAAATAGTAAAAAGTAACCCTAATAACGAATGAATATTTTCTTTTAATTTGCACAAACCGAAAGTTTTACTTTGCTATCATAATTGCAGTTTCAAGTTGCTCCGCCTGATTTTCAGAAAGCTGAAATAGGCAATTAGTGACCGCGAGTATTTTTCAGATTAAGCTGAAGTGTTATTTTGCTGCGTTGTAAGCAAACTGTTATTTAAATATTTAAATAAAAGTAATATTACACGAACGTTCTTGTTATATTATAAATTGCAACACATTACCAATTCACTGATTTATAAGCTACTTAAGTTAGTAAACTTGACACAGATAACAAATGTAGTTTTTTTTGTCTTTGGAAACTCAGTCGCTGTCAACGATAGGTAGATAAATACGTAGGTATACTAGAAAATTAAAATAAGCATTAATTCGAAATTGTGCACGGAGTCGCGTTTCTGAGTCACTTTGAAAATCGAACGGTGTTGTGGTTCGAAGTTGCAATATTAACATTTTTAAAACAAAATGAATTCGATTTGGAACTGCGTGGAGTTAGATTCAAATGGAACTTGGCAGACTAGTATTAGAACATGGAAATCGATAACAATCTCGGTAATACAGCCAGCCACTCCGGAGAATCATCAACATTTAATCCGTCCACATGCGTCTGCCGACTTAACCAATTCAATAGTCACTCAAGCACCGCTCGCCCGGCGGACCGGTATGCAATTTCACACACCGATACTCCCTGATATTGCTAACTGTACGTTCTTAGTAACACGTATGACAAAAATTTCTGGCAGACGGCCGCCATGATTCCAATGCGTAGCAAATATCGCGCATCGATGAGCATGTGAGCGATGCTTTGTCTGTTAGTAGGCTTTCATGCGAGATTGGCTTAGTGCGATCTCGTACGGTTAATGGGAGTACCTTTCAAAGATAATTATGTTGATTTTTTTTTAATACCTATGTGCAGTATTTTTTTTTAGGCATTCGTCAAGCATTACGATTATAGATCCGATGAATCTTTTCATGGTGCGCACAAAATAGAAGAATCCCGAAAGTGACAGCCAGTCTTGCAGTCTGCAGTCTCCAGAAGTATCGTATTACCCTGTTACTGACTGGGCTGTGGAGGTCAGATAGGCAGTCGCTCCATGTAAACTACTGGTATTCAGCTGCATCCGGTTAGACTGGAAGCCGACCCTAACATAGTTGGGAAAAGGCTAGGCAGATTGGTTGGGAGCACCAATTATTATTACAAATTAATATAAGACAATTAATAAGAATTACCGAAAACACACACTAGCACTACTTAGGTACAGTCAACATAAAAACGTACTGACCCACATACCAAAAAGCAAAACACGACCCGAAGGTAATCCCAAAAAAAACATCTCCAGTAATCCTCAAACCAACAGAGACTAATCTATGACTACTTCAAAAGCACTAATCGAATTGCTCAACAGAACTAAATCAAAATACAGTCGACGTCAGAATAATTCAGTGCTTAGCTCCGAATCCAGTGTAACAGCGACACTGTGAAAATACGGGCAGGTGCATCCACGAAATTACGTGGCTCTAAACTTAATAGCTGTACGTATATGTCACTTGACATAAGACCTCAGCGTGTGTCGACATTCGCACCAAGTGGAATTTGGAATTACGCCGCAATAGCAATGGGTTCGCCTTCGTTTTAATCTGTAGGTACAACTCCTTGTTTACCAGCCCTCGGTACAATGGAATACGTAAAACCGTGTTATTAATCAACTATGTGATATGTCTGGAAAGTTGTAGGTTTGATATGTTTTGGTATCATTTGACTTGTAGTGTGTATTTAAGGATTTAGTTGGTCTTCAGTGTTCGAGTTGCGTGGTTTCATATATTAGATATGTCTAAATCATTTTACGTTTATCTTAGTAGTTCAAAGTTATAATTCCTTTCAAATAGGCACATCTTTATAATAAAAAAATACAAAAGGAATGTAAAAAGACAGTATAATCAATCAAATCAAAATCAATCAAAAGTCATTTATTCAAATTAGGCTGAAGATCAGCACTTTTTGAAGGTCAAAGTTACATAAGACAGTCCCCCAAAACGCCCACCCTTCATCACTTCCTAGTGCTTTAGCTGGGAAGAAGAAGTGGCGCAACAAACTAAAAATCATATTAAAATCAATCATTTGCCACATGTCAGCTAGCACACGGCAATATACCAATTAAAACATTAAAACTGACTGTACTCAAGCGTAAAGCAAAAAAAAAAAAAAACAAAAGGAGCCTCCAGGTAAAAGTGCGTGCCCGCTTACATGTGCAATGCTGTACTATGTCCATACAGCCGTAACTCGAAGTTACAAATGATAAACTAGGACCATCGAAGTAAAATCAATCAATTAATTGCTAATGATTACTAACTAGGATCAAGATAAATAAATATGATCAACTGTCGAGGTCTCTAGCTAACCACATTTTGCAATACAACTCATTAAAAAAAAAACATAGTAATGAGTAGAGTATGTCAACAATAAATGGCTAATAAAAAAAAATAAAAACAACCAAAACAATGAATTGAATACATAATAAAAATAATTTTATGAAGCTAATTCTGGAGAAAGAACATAAACATTGTCTTGTGTTAATCACAGCGACCAACTATTCTTGTCATTTAAGTAGTCGTTGGTAGTATAGTAAGCCTTTGAACAAAGGATAGATTTTACTTTAGATTTAAACGTATTAAAAGGCAATTCTAGCAAAGAAGAGGGCAGCTTGTTATAAAAGGTTATACCAAGCCCCACAAATGAGTTATGAACCTTATGAAGCCGATGAAAGGGAGCACGTAGTTTATCCTTATTTCTAGTATTGATGTTGTGAATATCACTGTTTTTAGTATATAAGTGTAAATTTTGTCTAATATATAAAATGTTGGCGAAAATAAATTGTGACGCTACCGTAAGAATACCAATTTCTTTAAAAAAATCTCTCAGAGATACTCTGGCACCTAGCTGGTAAATTGCTCGAACAGCTCGTTTTTGAAGAACGAATATATTATTTATATCTGCGGCTTTGCCCCACAGCAGAAGGCCATAGGACATAACGCTATGAAAATAGCTAAAATACACTAACCGGGCTGTATCAACGTCAGTGTATTGTCTTACTTTCCTGACGGCATAGGCGGCTGAACTAAGCCGTCCTGCTAGACTTGATATATGTGGGCTCCATTGGAGTTTAGAATCTACTGTTATTCCCAAAAAGACTGCTGTGTCTACAGTTTCAAGCACCTCTTTATCTAATATGATTTGTGGTCCTAGATTTCTGACATTGGGTAAGGCGAAATTTATACATTTCGTTTTCTTCGCATTGAGAACTAGGTTATTAGAAGTGAACCAATCCGTTACTGTTGAGAGTGCACTGTTAACATCGTCAAAAACTAGTCTATCTCTGTCTACTTTAAAGATAAGAGAGGTATCATCTGCAAACAGTACAACATCACAGATACCCTTTAAATGGAATGGTAAGTCATTGATATACACTAAGAATAAGAATGGACCTAATATTGAGCCTTGAGGTACACCTAACTGAACTGGTAGCTCAGTAGATTTCACACCATTAACATCTACACATTGAAACCTATTCTGTAAATATGATTTATTACGTTAAGAACTTCGTTTTGAACGCCGTAATGACGTAGTTTACGTAAAAGGGTGTCGTGGTGCACGCAATCAAAAGCTTTGGAGAGATCACAGAAAATTCCAATAGCATTTTGCGAGTTCTCCCATACGCTAAATATGTGTTTCAGCAGAGCAACACCTGCATCAGTAGTCGAACGACCTTTTGTTATATATTTCTATATCCGTCTTCATTGATACACGTTTTGATTGTAAGGGCGTAGATAAATTTAAAGAGGTGTTGCTTCTTATGGGTTTATTTCAATACTAACTAGCTACTGATTCGTACAGATTTTAAAAGGATTGTTACTTACACACACATAGATATACGTTTACACATGAATGCAGTATGGGTTTATTGGTTCGAACATCATCTCTGCGACGTTAAATTTCAAATGTCGCAGCATCATGCTGAGATAGGAGCCTTTTGGCCGCTCACAAGACTATTTCTGTTTTGTTTTCTTTTTTTATAATTTATATTTTTATCATTGTGTGTTTTGTCAGATGGTGAGCTTCCTGTGCGAGTCACTATAATTTTCTTTTTGATTTATTTCTTCGTTTCTAAAACTTTTAAACCTACTCGATAGTTCTTAAGTTAAAATAAGCCGTTCTGAAACATTCTAGATATAAAATATTTAATTTATACCCGATTGACTGAACTAGGTATTAAGTTAATTGTTAAAAGCCTTGTGAGTCATTAACACATACAGTATGTGACTTTATGTTCATATGTATTTCACTGACATTATACGATACGTTCCTACGTACCTCTAAAAACAAAACAAAATTCAATTTATTCCGAGTCGCGTCTAACTGTAGGTAATACATTGTTCGCGGAGGGTTCGGCTACAAGTGACGGGATAGTGAATATTCCCAGCAAGTGTCGTGTAGTCGACCCCTCGACATATTGATATTACCTCACCGCCGTCGGAATTCGCAATTGCACAAACGTGTAGCGGGGTGTACCGTACGCCAGAATGACAATTGTTCAAGACAGTCCGAAGCGACAGCTCAAACACAATAAACTACGTGAAATTTACCTATTTGTGAAACTATTCAAATGTTTCTGCCTGGGACAAAACGTACGGAATGCTGCGCTTGGAATATCTCGACTAATTGTCGCCGAGCGCTGGCGTTGTAGTCTTCATAAAATGTTACCGTGTGTTTCTGTTCCTGGGATTTAAGATGAAGGTAGAGAGCAAGGTTTTACTTTTCTTTTCCATTTTGCTATTAACTGAACATCAGAATTAATAGCCGTTCTTGTCTTATTTGTATTTAATGCTTCAAATATTGGAAACTGTGAAAAAAGAAAGGTATAATTTATGTACTTTTGTAGGGATTAAAGTTTAATTTCCTTTCATAAAATAAATAATAATTATATTTAGGAGACTTAGGTGGGGTCATGACTAATGAAAGTCGATAACGCGGTCGGTACACCATCTGTGGGGAATCCCCATTGCGGGAGAAGCGACGAATCTAATTCATCGGTCGGGTTCCCGGACTACACACAAATCACCCGCACCCCGAATACGAGCCCCATCGACCAATGAAAATGAGCCTAAAGGCCACACAGCTAAAAAAAAATGTTTATTTTCTTGTCAGGGTAAAAAATATCCGTTGACGTACAATGTAAACCATAATTCAAAAGAACTATCGCCAGCTATTTTAAAACAATGAAACACTCATACTAAAAGAATTTATTGCATAATATTATATTAAATTGGTTTTTATGCTAAACAACTTGTTTAATTTCTTCACACACTTCTATTTTCGTAATTATATTTAACATTATCAGCCTATAATGTCCCCAGTGCTGGGACACAAGTCTCCTCTATGTGAAAAAGAGAGTGGGCCATAATCCACTTTTTAAACAACTTACAAATTGTTTAATTTCTTCACACACTTCTACTTTCGTAATTATAATTAACATAATCAACCTATAATGTCCCCACTGCTGGGACACAAGTCTCCTCTATGTGAAAGAGAGAGTGGGCCATAATCCACCAGGCGGGTCCAGTGCGGGTTGGCAGATGTCACATGTATTTGATTTTTTGGTTCTAGAGTTAGTTTATTTTTAAAGATAGTTTATTTGTCAAAAACAAACAAAACGATGTTTTCCTTCATCGTTTTAAGAGTAGTGGTGATGAAATTATTTACATTACACAAAGTATAGGCTGGGTTCGAAACCATGACCTACAACTCGCAAGTTACCACTGAGCCACCACTGTTCTAATTATAATTAATTAAAATAAATCTTTACCCTGTGATTTAATATTTTTGTGCTAAAATTACTCTAAAAACATAATATTATTATGAATTTCGTAGAAAATGTGTTGTGTATATATAATGCCACGTAAAGACAAATTAACACTTCATTCCGGACACAAAACAGACGTCATTACTTCATAGGTATCATTTTCCACTTTTAACTAAGTAATTTTTAACGATGAATTCCGACAAAAGCTTACACTCGGGTTTTCCTCGAAAATGTGTTGATGAAAGTTCACAACAAATAATACGGTACGCTTATTTTAATTCTTGGTACAAAAACTGCATGTATCAGAAAGGGGTGGTCAATTATTAGAGTGTGAAGGAGACTATCAAACTGAAATTTCTGTATATGCCAGCGCTGAAGCCTTTGGTAAAAAAAAATGTAGGATGAAACCTACTGTAAAAGGAAGAAATTACTTATAACAAAAATGAAAAATAATTCATTTTTTGACCGACGAAGACTAAAGTCCACATCCTCATAATTTCTAGGGGAAAGTCAATCAATCGGCTTAGCTTTTTCCCAACTATGTTGGGTCGACTTCAAGTCTAACCGGATGCAGCTGAATACCAGTATTTTACATGGAGCGACTGCCTATCTGACCTCCACAACCCAGTAACTGCTGTCAGATGATCGGGCTTCTGACGACCCGTAACATGAAATGACAGCCGGGACCTACGGCTTAACGTGCTTTCCGAGGCACGGAGAAGTCTCGGTATGTAAAGATGGTCACCCATCCACGGCCGACCCCGGGGAGCGTAGCTTAACCTGATAGATCAAACTATGCGGCTGTTATTACTAAGCAAAAATAAACTTCATCGTAAAATAGCCTCACATCTGCGTCAAATAAGTCTATTTCAGATGTAATGACAGACATTTCAGCAACAATGCCTGAAAGAACATCATGACATTGATAAGTCCATACCGAAGACTGATCGGCGCTTTGATGTATCATAAACAAACATACCTAAATTATGACGTATAAAAGACCCCAATACGAACGTTCTACATTTCGTATGTAAATAAAAATGTTCAAAATGATTATACAAAATCTCATATTAAGTCTGAAAGACCTTTATTACCACGCTTCAGATAATGGGCTCAAGACATCACAGATCAACGCTGTAGGTCGAAGTTACTTTGTAAAGGACAAAATGAGTTCTTTGTGTACACAAAATAGCATGATTGCTATCAAACAACATCCTTGGTTCGTTTTTTGAGAGTTCACCAAGTGGAAAGGAAACAGTAAATCAACGACTTTGTGTCAGCGGAGGGCTTGTAGTATGACTCGCTCTTTACAAAGGATGTGAATAAAAATTAAATGTGTAATTTTCCATTCTTTGAGCCTTTTGCAGGGAAGAATTTAAACCACAATAATGAGGACAAACAATTTAAGCATTCGACCGCGATGAAAATTTCTTTTCATGAAATTACAAATGTGACACAGCGTAACCGCGAATGAAAACGTTCAAGTGACTTAAAAAAAACATACCTGATAGGCTTTTGTTTATGCTTCAACAATACACGAACCTTATTTCGAATAAATTCAATCGAATACTCGAGTGAATATTGTAACTGAGTTCAATAAGGCCAGTGTTAACTTAGAGTTGATTTTCTGTTGTTTCTGATATCTGCAGCCGTATTGGGGAGTTGAACAATACCGCGACTTTTCGCGTAAATTTTGCGAATATTGTTTCCTTTGTACATTGACAGAGTGCGACAGACAAAAGGCAAATGATCCCACCCCATTCCATATCTTTTTTTCAGTTTCGTAAACTTTTATATCTTATTTCGTTCCAACATTGCAAATAATTGTAATATTTAGGGAAATCGTTTTCGCACAATAGAAGAAAACACATTGTTGCGAAGATGATATTTATTTAACCTTTATCGGTGCTGAGGAGAGTCAAACAAACGATATTCAAACACGCGAAACAGGTATGAATAATTCCAAGTGTGTACCAGGGACACATAAATCTTTACAGATAGTAGCAGCGCAGCCAATCTGATGAGTCGCGCGTCGCACCCCTGTCGGTCGACCGCACGGGTAATGAGCTTGTTTGTCTCAGTTAACGTTTCCTAGCACGTTCTGCGCTCCTGGTACAACGCTCTTTGTGACACTAGCTTCCTGTCTCTTGTCTCCCTGCTCGGAATAAGGATATTGTTTTAGAATAATAACAAGTGGAGCTTAACCTGGCAGATGCAGCGCTAAATTGAATATGCAGGATTTTTATTTAGTTTTCAGTGGATGTAATGTGACCACTTGAAAATTATCTCTGCAGAATTACCTTGAATTGGGTTTATTCTTCCATTCTAGAAGATAAATAAATATTCGCCCAAGATGTCCGCAGATTAGATGTTCGTGACTGATGAGTCCAAAAACACGTCTAACCAGCTTTATTATACTACTTTTGTTAAGTGGCACTAAATATAAACAACCTAAGAGCGCTATAAAACTACACTCAGCGAAGATACGTGTTTAAGGATAACTTTGGGCAGCAAAAATGCCTTCCTTATTGTTATTACCTTTTTGTGTAGATAGATAAGAATACCAGCTGCTCAATCACAAATGCATAAATGTTAACAAATAAAATTTCATCAGTCATTAATTTTATTGCACTAATAATAATATGTGTATCTTTAACAAGACAGCTCAATTATAAACTCAAACTATTTATTGCAAATAAACTAATTACAGGCACTTTTGAATTGTCAAGGGGTCAGTCAGTCAGAAAGATGAAGCTAGTTGCCCATTCCAAAGCAGCAGGTACCTATGAAGAAGAACGGGCAAGAAACTCTATGGACACTCTTTTAAACAAAATATGGTTACAAAATATTAGTTACATAATTCATATTATAATTATTATACACGTGAGAAAGATGCGTTAAAAGCAGCCAATATAAAATATGTAAAACCAGTTCAAAAATTTTATATACATGTACTAACATGCTGAAAAGATTAAATAACGAAAGTCGCACATGCAGTTCAACGTCCGTCGTCAGCTTTTTCTGATTAATCCTCTTTGAACATTTGAAAACGGATTACAGATTTCTGGGCACGCCATTAAAATCCTCTCTCACTTAACGCTTTTATCCTCATACGTTCGTGGTAAAGTGCTAATGCAGTATTTTCATTTGACGTTCGGAATCCGTCGGCATCTGTCGGAATCTTTCGGACATTCCGAACTCACTTGGTGACTGGAAATTCGAGATAAACGTAACACATAACTCGATGCAAATGGCTTAGCATGTTGTATCCTAGCATTCATTAGTAGGGATTAAAATTGGAACGTTTGCTGTGTGTTCTTCACGGAAGCCGATCAACGGGAAACACATTTTTTTAGAGTCACGTATTTCCTGAAGGCTTAGCGGTATTATGGACTGTGGTAGTACGTGGTCAAGATTTATTCATTAGCAGATTGTGTGGTCATTTTTAAGACCTCATCAGCAATAAAATGTTGTTTTTTTTTATAAAAATAACACTACTGAAATAAAAAAAAACTTTGACAAAAGAATTTTTATACAAATAGGCTTTTCACAATTATGTTAGAGTCGGCTTCTATGTTAGAGGAGCTCGTAGCTAAAAAATAACAGCCGCACGGATCGATCCATCAGGTTAAGCAACGCTTGCCCGGGTTGGTCTGTAGATGGGTGACCATCTTTAGATATCGAGACTCCTCCGTGCCTCGGAAAACACGTTAAGTTGTTGGTCCCGGCTGTCATTCGTGGATTTTTGACAGTCGATACGGGTAGTCAGAAGCCCGAAAGTCTGACAGCTCGTCTTACCAAGGGGTATCGTATTACCCAGTTACTGACTGGGTTTTGGAGGTCACATAGGCAGTCGCTCCATGTAAAATACTGGTATTCAGCTGCATCTGGTTAGACTGGAAGCCGATCCCAACATAGTTGAGAAAAGGCTAGGCAGATTGATGTATTGTTAGAGTCGGCTTCTAGTCTAGCCAGGTGCAGCTCAGTAGGTACCAGTATTTTACAAGGAGCAACTGACAGACCTTTACAACCCAGTTAGTGGGTGACACGATACTTATTAAAACTGGTTGTCAAACTTTTTGGGCTTCTGAATACCTTAACAACTGTCAAAAATCTACTATCTCTCATAAACAATGTCACCATAATGCCACAGTACATCATAGCCATCGTTACCCTCCCTATTGACAGCAATCATTGTATTGCTATGCTAATGCAATTGAATTATTGCAGTGCCGCCGTCTGAGGATTAGTCACAAATCAATAGAGATGCCTTTAGGAAATCAAATTAATTATTACAAATACAGGTATTCTCTTAGACATGGCTGTGATTAGGCGGCATTGTGGAACTGAGTCAGGCATAGGGGTGGCACACAAAGGGCTAAGAAAGCAACATGGATGGGTTGTAATCATTAAGAGTGGCGCTGTCAGTACGGACTGGTCATCTCTTAGCGGCAATGGCTTGTTTTAATTTAATTTTCGAATTATTTTTACATATTCTTTAGCGGATGCTTTTAACGTTCTGCATCGTTCTTACATGTATATTAAACAATATGAATTATGTAACCTATATTTTGTAACCATATTTTGTTTAAAAGAGTGTCCATGGAGTTTCTTGCCCGTTCTTCTTCATAGGTACCTACTTTGGAATGGGCAACTAGCTTCATCTTTCTGACTGACCGACCAATTGACAGTTCAGAAGTGCCTGTGATTGGTTTATTTGAAATAAATACTTTGAGTTTGAGTTCTGACGCTCCCTGTCGCGCCACCCGGAGCGGGAGGAATCATTTGATGATTTCACATACTTCAAAAAAAATGGTGGTTAAACTGACATAAGCTTACATACATCGTAATACTTAGGCTGTACCTACTTGTAAATAAGATAAGATAAGATTTCTCAATTGTTTAAACATTGTATACATACAAGAGCATGCAAGATATTCCATTGTTTGAGTGCTTACGCCAAATTGATTAATTTGTCAATATTGCATACATTCTCATCCAATAAATAACTCACGCCTTTCTCTCACGGGGGAAGGCAGAAACTACTAGGTACTATCCTTACAACATCTGCCTAGTCTTTTATCAACTTTTTTTGAGATCGGCTAAAATTCTAACCAGATACCCGGTAAGTGCATAATAACTACACGGTCAAAAGTATGCTGAAGCATTTTTTTTTTAATAATACTGGGTCCATGGTAACAGGTTGTGCGTCGATGTACCCCCCACCCCATCCTGTATTTTATCCCTAAGTAATTATTTTGAAGAATCAACTAGTGTTTGTTCAAACAGCGACGGAAACAAAGACGTTTTGTCGTGTTCCTAGAAATTAATTAGAAAATCCGTTACAAAGGTCAAAGATAACGTAATTCTTAATTAAAAAACGCGCTCTATTTTAATTTCATAATTAAATAGGTAAATCAAAGAAATGCGTTCACAAGGAGTAATTTAGGATATCTAAAATTTAACAGCAGATGCAAAAGATACGACAAAAAAGTCTAAAATGAAACGAAGAAGCAGTAGTTAAACACGAAAATTGCTAAAAAAATATCGCGACTTACCATTGTTTAAACTACAAATAAGTCCAAACCTTCACCCGAGTAAGGAATTATGGAAATTTCTTAAATTACAATATTCCAAAGCGAAAAACTTATTACATAAAACCGAAATTGTCTCTTTCGAAGTCAGCCAAAGTTCTTTGTGAGGCATGACTCTGGCAATATTTTATACGTTTCCAATTTTGTCAAGATCCTGCCATATTGATTGTGAGGAGTTTGTAACTCGAAAGGGAATCGCCCACCCATTTATATAATATGTTGCCTAAAATTCGCACATATTCTTCATAAATTAAATGATATTATATTTTCTGTTACTCGCTTTATGAAGTGAAAAGTTTCTTCGTCTCTGCTTTAGGGCTTTTTAGTCGAAGTTTGATTGTTGAGGAGCAAGAAAATATTAAAATATTAATGTATTGCTTGAGGCATCGAGACCTAAGCTAGCGTTGTCTGTCTAGGTACTTGAACAATATTTTAGGTAGTAATAAATCTATACAAATAAATAAAATTGAAGTGTCTGTTTGTAATGACAGAATAACAACTTTTTACTAAGTTCTATGGGCATTTAGTGAAAAGCTTAAAAAAAAAATAGTGGCCTCAAGTTTCAAGTGCCAAAAATTTTCGTTTTTATTTTTTTAATGCATAGCCATCTAGAATAAGTTGTTAACTGAGTTTTTACGCGCATAACGCTTTCTCTACGTGACGATTTCTACTAGTTTACTTCTAAACCTCGTTCTAATTGCCGAAGGGATACATACTTTTGATTGAAATTTTTCATTAATGCTTTCGCAAATTTGTGATCAGCCATGGTAAAGATAACATGAGAGAGATCTCCAACGTCCGACCAGAGATAACGTGAAGAGAACAGCAAGAATGCAAAAGCATAAACAGCAAAGGTACTTCGAGGGAAGCCGAGAAAAAGACAACTCCGTTTAATTACACCTGCGAGTTCACATTGAATACGTTGAAGAACAACGCAGCGAAAACTCGAGTCCCGCTCGAAGTTCCGCCGACGAATACCTACAGAAGTTAATCGGAGCAAGTTTGATGTGAAAACTATGTTAATCAGCCAACCAACTTTGATTGCTGACAGAACTGACAACTTCTGTCGTCGATATTCCGGGTGAATTGTTCATTTTCACAAGCTTAGCATTTGATTAAAGCCCGCGGATTCCATATTGGTCGTTTAGTTATTGAATTTGTAGGAGTGTGCGTCGAGTGAGCATCTTAGGGCTGTGTCACGGATCCAAGTTATTTTGATTAAGAATTTAATCTCGCTGTGACGGGTTTGAATGGTTACTTTGATGAAGTAACAGGAAACGTACCTATAGCTTTAGAATGTGAGTTGTTCAAATTTTGTTTGAACCTCCTAAGACCGAAGTTTTCATGTAGGATATAAAATAGTTTCAAAGAAAAATATAATCAACTAAAAAATAATAATGCATAGACGTAGGGAACTTAAAAAAAAAAGAAAAAACGTTTATTTCTGGTAAACATGACGCAAAGAAAGAACACAAACACAAATAACCGACCAATTGCGTTTTGGCCCACGCGCAATGAAGGGTTTCCTAGATATCTATGATTCGGATGAGCTGGAACTCAGGACCTTCCTACCTCAGATAACTTAACTCTATTTAAGTTTGTGCATTTTACTGAGGGCGGGAAATCATCAAATTACTACTACCGCTCTGGGTAAAGCGGAAGGGAGTGTCAGACTCTTACTGACTAAAAGCCATCCATGTTCCTTTCTTAGTCCTTTATTTTCCGGGGTAGTGGTAACCCTTTCAGACAATTCCGCTGACCAATGCTTAAAATATGATGTTGAAATAAATAAAGATTAATGATTATTATGAAGAATGAAGTACGGGTCCGACGGTTGCGATCGCTAGCAACGGTGACGTTCCGGTGTTCGTTTCAGAACAACTTACTCCGAAGAACGCGCGCCTATTTTTCTTAGCTCGGGACTTGGCTCAATCAAAGCAGTATAAATTCTGCTGGACTGGTTTTGGTCGAGTTTTTCTAAAGAAGGACGAGGATGCTAAGGTGATTCTTGTTAAGAGTGAATCGCAGGTGCATAGCTTGCTTCAAAATGCATGACTAATTCTACATATTCCATTTGTTTATTTACTTTTGTTGGCGTTATTACTAGACTTTATTCTGTTTGGATTAAGTTTCAATATCTATGGTTTGTTTACATTCTTTAGACGTAATTTTCATACAAACTTTTTTATTGTAAAGCATGTTCATCAAATATCTACACTACAAAAACACACCTCGTTCACATTTACCACAAAACACTCATCCACTACTCATAACATTCAAATTACAACTATCTCTCTCTTACATAACACATCCACTCATACACCCATTGTACCACTTTTTGACCTAAAACTTCAACTGCATATTTCCAGAGTCATCCGGATTAATATTTATACGCTTCAGTGTCTACTTTCAATCATACACCATGAGTTATGCCTATTAGACCTCTTAAAAGAAAATGAATAGTAACTTAACTACACTTAATGAATTAGACCAGATTGAAACTGCAACCTCGGCTTTAGTTAATATCGAACATAATTATTTCCACGTCTTTAAATAACGAAAATACTTGCTTGACATTGGTGACCCAGAACATGAGGAGTATTTACAGCAACTTTGATGACTTGCAGATGAATTTGTCTATGATGAAGTTCGAAGTGGATGTTCTTATTCTTACTGAGTGTAGACTAAATAGCAAGAAACAAATACCACTACTTTATAACTACACGTCTTATTTTACCTCAATCCAGCTAAATCAAAACGATGGCGTGGTAGCCTATGTAAAAAACAAACATTTGCCCCTGGTTACGGAACTAACTGTAAAACATGCTTCTGCTCTTAAAATCACCGTGTCTGATTATACTATTATAGGTAAATATACCGTTCCCCGTCTATTACCTGTGCTGACAACTTCATTAACTCATTAAACAGCCATCTTGAAGCTTGTAGCACGCACAAGAATATTATTGTCATGGGTGACATTAATATTAACATAATAGAAAAGTCAACAGAAATATCACAACAAAGATCAAATAGGTTAAATTATCTTAATATGCTATCTATTCACGGCCTTCTTCCGGGACATTGCCTACCCACTAGAAATCAGAACTGCCTTGACCATACCTTTCTGAAACTTGATAGAGCTAAAACCTCTGCCTTTGTGGCAGTCCTTAATACAACAATCACAGATCATGCAATGGTTCTCTTACATATGACTAGCCCAGAGAAGACACAAAGCACTTGTGTAAAAATCAAAACTGTTATAGATTTTGAAAAAGCTTATAAATGCCTCATTAGTATGGATTTACCAATTTTTGATACCTACACGCTCCCTGACAGCTTTGCTACTAAACTAATTGAAGTTATCAGGTCATCCCTTCTACAAAACTCAAAAATCAAATCAGCTTCTTGTGGTGAAAGAACTTTGAAGCCTTGGATCACTACTGGAGTCTTGCGGTGCATAAGGCTTAGAAACAAAATGCAGCGCCAAACGAGATTAGAACCCTTCAACATAATTTTAATAATAACTTACAAACGCTTCCGTAACTTTTGTTCAAACTTGATAAAAAAGATAAAGAGACAATATTATAGAAAACAAATAGAAGATTCAACAAAAAGTCCCAGACATCTTTGGTCAACCATAAATGAAATCACACAATTTAAAGCCCCTAAAACTTCAAGTGCCCATCTTCTCAATATTACCGCACACCCCTTAAACTCACTAAATAGGGTCAACTCGTTCTTTATCACCGTTGGCAAAACTTTAGCGGAAAGCATATCTACTCAGACTGGGATGCCGGCAGTAACCAGCTCGTGTAGTAACTATTGGGCTTCATCGTTCGTGTTGTTGGAGACGGATCCACTGGAAGTGCACCGGGCTGGGACGGTATACCGACTAAATATCTAAAAATATCTAGAGATTTTGTGGTTCCCTTGATAAGCCAGCTAGCTAATCTATGTTTGAAAACGGGAATATTCTCGAAAGAATTAAAACGTTCCGTGGTCACTCCTGTGCACAAGGGCGGGGACGTTAACGATGTCAACAACTATCGGCCCATATCTGTACTGCCATCAATTTCAAAAATTCTAGAAAAAATAATAAACAAGAGATTAATTAACTACTTACAGAAATATAATATTTTATCCAATGCCCAATACGGGTTTCGAAGCGGACGATCAACTCAAGACGCTATCACAGCTTTGACATCGGTAATTGTTGACAAAGTCGATAAGGGTCATAAATGCTTAACAGTGTTCTTAGATCTTAAAAAAGCTTTTGACACCGTTTCCGTTCCCATCCTTCTGCACAGGCTAGAAAACATAGGTATAAGAGGTACAGCTCTCTCCCTTTTTGAGAGTTATCTTAAAGATAGACGGCAAGTGGTTAAACTTAATAACTTATGCAGTTTTAAAGAGGACGTCTACTATGGAGTCCCACAAGGGAGCGTGTTGGGTCCGCCGCTCTTTTTAATTTATATCAACGGTTTATGTAATATGCAGATTGAAGGAGGACAAATATTCTCATACGCAGACGATACTGCAGTTGTTTTCTCGGGAACGTCATGGGAACAAGTAAAAGCTGTAGCTGAGAGGGGTCTGACTGAGATGGCTGGTTGGCTTAAAGCAAATCTTTTAACCCTTAATACCACTAAGTCGAATTTTATCTGCTTCTCCCCAAGCCAGAGGTCACAGCCTGGGTCGGATTTTGGCATTGTTATCCATGTTTGCCAAAATAATGCAGTCCAAAACCGTAGTTGTGGCTGTCAATCTATTCAAAAAGTCAGCTCCACAAAATATTTGGGCATAATGCTTGATCAAAGACTGTCATGGCACCCTCACATTGAGATCCTTATGAAAAGGATCAAGAAGCTCATCTGGGTGTTTAAAAATTTACGATCCGTTATGTCCGCGCAACTAATAAACAAGATTTATATAGCTCTGGCGCAATCTGTTATAATTTACTGCATACCAATTTGGGGTGGAGCTACCAAAACTAAATTCCTTGATCTGGAAAGAGCCCAGCGATCCCTTATCAAAGTGATGTATTTTAAACCATTTAGGTTCCCTACAACTGATCTCTATAAAGTTAGCAACTTGCTCTCAATATCAATCAATCAATCAAAAGTCATTTATTCAAATTAGGCTGAAGATCAGCACTTTTTGAAGGTCAAAGTTACATAAGACAGTCCCCCAAAAACGCCCACCCTTCACCACTTCCTAGAGCTTTAGCTGGGAAGAAGAAGTGGCGCAACAAACTCCCCAGCAGCACAGCTGTCTGTTTAGTTGGAAGAACTTGACTCTACACACATTTATCGCATGAGAAGTAATTAACATTACGAAACACATCACATTAAAATCAATCATTTGCCACATGTCAGCTAGCACACGTCAATATACCAATTAAAACATTAAAACTGACTGTACTCAAGCGTAAATTTAAAAAGAAAAATAAAGAGCCTCCAGGTAAAAGTGCGTGCCCGCTTACATGTGCAATGCTGTACTATGTCCATACAGCCGTAACTCGAAGTTACAAATGATAAACTAGGACCATCGAAGTAAAATCAATCAATTAATTGCTAATGATTACTAACTAGGATCAAGATAAATAAATATGATCAACTGTCGAGGTCTCTAGCTAACCACATTTTGCAATACAACTCATTAAAAAAAAAACATAGTAATGAGTAGATTATGTCAACAATAAATGGCTAATAAAAAAAAATAAAAACAACCAAAACAATGAATTGAATACATAATAAAAATAATTTTATGAAGCTAATTCTGGAGAAAGAACATAAACATTGTCTTGTGTTAATCACAGCGACCAACTATTCTTGTCATTTAAGTAGTCGTTGGTAGTATAGTAAGCCTTTGAACAAAGGATAGATTTTACTTTAGATTTAAACGTATTAAAAGGCAATTCTAGCAAAGAAGAGGGCAGCTTGTTATAAAAGGTTATACCAAGCCCCACAAATGAGTTATGAACCTTATGAAGCCGATGAAAGGGAGCACGTAGTTTATCCTTATTTCTAGTATTGATGTTGTGAATATCACTGTTTTTAGTATATAAGTGTAAATTTTGTCTAATATATAAAATGTTGGCGAAAATAAATTGTGACGCTACCGTAAGAATACCAATTTCTTTAAAAAAATCTCTCAGAGATACTCTGGCACCTAGCTGGTAAATTGCTCGAACAGCTCGTTTTTGAAGAACGAATATATTATTTATATCTGCGGCTTTGCCCCACAGCAGAAGGCCATAGGACATAACGCTATGAAAATAGCTAAAATACACTAACCGGGCTGTATCAACGTCAGTGTATTGTCTTACTTTCCTGACGGCATAGGCGGCTGAACTAAGCCGTCCTGCTAGACTTGATATATGTGGGCTCCATTGGAGTTTAGAATCTACTGTTATTCCCAAAAAGACTGCTGTGTCTACAGTTTCAAGCACCTCTTTATCTAATATTATTTGTGGTCCTAGATTTCTGACATTGGGTAAGGCGAATTTTATACATTTCGTTTTCTTCGCATTGAGAACTAGGTTATTAGAAGTGAACCAATCCGTTACTGTTGAGAGTGCACTGTTAACATCGTCAAAAACTAGTCTATCTCTGTCTACTTTAAAGATAAGAGAGGTATCATCTGCAAACAGTACAACATCACAGATACCCTTTAAATGGAATGGTAAGTCATTGATATACACTAAGAATAAGAATGGACCTAGTATTGAGCCTTGAGGTACACCTAACTGAACTGGTAGCTCAGTAGATTTCACACCATTAACATCTACACATTGAAACCTATTCTGTAAATATGAATTTATAACGTTAAGAGCTTCGTTTTGAACACCGTAATGACGTAGTTTACGTAAAAGCGTGTCGTGGTGCACGCAATCAAAAGCTTTGGAGAGATCACAGAAAATTCCAATAGCATTTTGCGAGTTCTAGAATAAGAAAACTTTATCTTCTTTACGTGTCATTAACCCCGGCATAAGAGTCTTCCTTATGACTCAGCATCTCAGAGCAGAAGGCGCAGAGATATAGTGGCAAGCTCCCAGGGGACCCGAACTATCTTTGCTAGACGTCAATATGCTGCACAATCCACCTACATTTATAATAAGCTAAACCGGAAATTAGATACATATCCTCTTTTGTTATACGACTGTAAAAAAATAATAACTGAGTGGTTGAGATCCCTAACGTACGATGAAACAGAAAATATAAGGTAAAAAAACCAGGATAAGGTAAAAAAAAAAAAAAAAACATGCACACTAATACACACACACACACACCCCCGCACACACCCTCAAATACACACACACTCACCGAGAGCCGCTAAATTAATGTTTCATTATTACTTAATTTTTATATTCTTTTTAATTTTCTTTCAACTGTCTAAAACATTGTTAAGCTAACTACCTAAAGGAAGAGCGAGACAGCTCCGACACAAGTACTTCTGTAACTTACTGGGGTTGTCTCAATTTATGTGTGATACAATGTTTACGATGAAATAAATATTTTTGTATTTTGTATTTTGCATTTTGGGTCCAAACTGGATACAAATAGCGCAATCCAAAGAAAACTGGCTCAATTTGGAGGAGCCTTTACCTGCAGAATAATTTCACAATCACAATTATTAACTACCAATATTTTCGAAACTATCACAACTAATTAAACTTTGCAAATTAGCATTTCCTGGAAGAAATAAAAGGCTTTTTTTATTTTTATTTATTACTAGCTTCCGCCCGCGACTCCGCCCGCAAAACATGTCGACAAATAATACACATAAACCTTCCTCTTGAATTACTCTCTCTATTAAAAAAAACCGCATCTAAATCCGTTGCGTAGTTTTAAAGATTTAAGCATACATAAGGATATAGGGCCTGACTAACTTGGAAAGGAGACGGGCGAATCTGGGCCTAACGTTACACAAATAAAATATTTATCAATATTTTGTTTCAGTTTTTTTGTGGTCAATTATAAAATATTAAGCAGTTTTATCATGGCATAAGAAATTAAATATTTAATTAAATTAATACTGACTTCCCTTACTTCCTTTTTTCATGTTGCCAGATGAAATAGGTAAGTTAATCGATGTTACAATCGACTGTTATTACAAAAATGGAATAACTAATTATCTAAAATAATTTAAAAGTGTTTCGTTTTTATTCTTTATTACATAAGTTTAAACAAACCACATATATTTATTAAGTTTTTTCCTCGTGACACTTTAACGTTTTAATAAAAGTCGTACAAATAAAATTGATGAAAAATCGATTTCACAATCGATCGTCAATGTTTTAATATACAGGCAACAAAACGGAAGTCATGTCAATGTCAGGTCAAAAACTCAAACGTCAATCAAATCATTTGCTTCGTATGTTATCTTTGAGTTTGCGGCCGTAAGTTAGTGGATATTTGCTGTTGTGTTTTCGTTTGCTGTAATACTTATTATTTATTGATCTTGTAACGACTTTGGCTACGTATAAAGGATTCTGACGGTTATTGCTTTAACGATCGACCCACGCATTTGAAAGTGTTTTTAATTCATACTCCCTCTGCTGCTATCTCAAACTTCTAGAATCTAGTTGGACGGGTCTGAATCTTCAATGTATGAATGTCCTACAATAAATTCAGGTTTATTCTAATTAACAATAAAGTCAAATAGTTATTTTTTCGAAATATAACGTGAGGGACGGTGTCTAACCTTAGCTTAGAGTTTGTTTTGTACAAACCAATATCATCCTATATTTTCTTTATCCCATGGAGCAGCCGTAAATAATTTAGTTTTTTTAAATGGTATAAGTGTATAAATAAAATAATTCAGTAATGGTTACTGTAACATCAAGCCCAACTTTCTATGAACTTTCGCCCGTCTCCTTTACCAGAAAAGTAAAAAACAAAATTATATTCAGCCAAAGGAGTATGGAGAGGAGCATTATGAAAATAAGGAAAATCCAAAAGATCCGCCACACTCATATAAGACAGAAAACTCAAGCCATTGACGCTCTCAATTACTCACAAAAGCTCAAATGGCGATGGGCTGGTCACGTAGCGAGGCTAAGCGATAATAGATGGACAAGAGAGACAACACAATGGACAGGCCCACTAGGACAGAGAAAGAGAGGAAGACCAAATGCACGCTGGGTAGACGATATCATAAAAGTAGCAGGTACTCATTGGTTACGAGCGGCAGAGAATCGAGAGTACTGGTCTTCTCTGGAGGAGGCCTTTACCTTTCATGGAGAGGGTTCTTGCTAAAAAAAAAAAAAAAAAAACTTTGAATTAATTTACTGTAAGATGTCATGCAAATTATAACACTAACTTAAAAATTAAATCAACAACTAATCAATTTACTTATACATTTTTAAAAGAAACTACAAAAATAAAATGGATTAGAATATATTATTATTACATTCTAATTATTTGCTAATCAGTAATCATAATCATATTAATATTAATTTATTTATTTCTAATCTATTCTGCATGCACACTGTAAATGAAATTGTAATATGAAATGCAAGAAATAAAAGGCTTTTTATTTTATTTTATTTATTTATTTAAGGATATAGGGACAGAGAAAGCGACATTGTTTTATACTATGTAGTGATGAAGTATGAAATGCCCATGAAGTAACTACATGAGGTTGATTTTAGTAACATTTCAAGATTTAACGTCGTATAAATATACCTGAAATGGGCAAGCCATGTTGCCCGCATACACTCGGACAGGTAAGCAAGGGTTGTCACTGAATGCCTGAGGGAGGACATTGCCATCGAGCTAGACTGCGATGTAGACGCAAAGACGATCTAGATGCATTTGCACGCCAGACGTAGACGAAGTAAGCAGAATAGATAAGTTTCTAGGAAGGGGAGGCTTCTACGGATCTTTGGCTGCCTGGCTTACGGGAAACATTTATGAATTTGTCACTGGCATTGTGTTAAGAAAACAACATGGCAGCATACGGGGTTACCTCGGTTTTGTGCTGTAGAACAAATGTATGAAAAACGAGAAAAACTTTTATTATTAAGTACTTTAGCTGTAATTTAAAAAAGAACCTTGTAGCGTTGTACAATAAAAATGTAGTAGTACCTCATAATGTGTTAAGTTAATTTATTTAAACTTTTCGCACACAATAAAGGCGGACTTAATGCCTTAGACATTCTCTACCAGTCAACCAAGGGTGGTGAAGAGATTAGATGGTAGGTGATGGTAGGTAGGTAGGTAGTAGGAACATACAAAACAACACATACAAACATTGAGAATTATTAATCAAATAAGTTAAGTAATAAGTTTGAATAATCGGCAAACTACTCTATTTACATTTTCAATAAATAAAACTTTATTTAAAAAAATAAGAAACACTCTACACTTCTCGTAACAAATCAGCAATCGTTGTGTGTTTACAATTCAAAATGAGCTCTAACGTCTAAACTAAGCCATACGAAATATCTTGCCTATTTCTTGTTCAAAACAAATCATTTCAAAAACCAGTCCGATATACAAAGTAAATGTTCCATGTTCCATCTATTGGCATCACCTTAACAATGTCGTTCCACATACCCAGTGTATGCGGCACATGTTATTATGACCTAAAATTGAATTTTCAGCTGGCGCGTCGTTTCTACAGCAGCCCTGAATAAACGTGCTGTGTTGAAATAATTCGAAGTGAGCTCTAGTGTTTGAAAACGTTGTTAGATGGCGCCAGCATCTATTAAGTAAGTTTCGTTAGTTGAAAGTTTATTTTATGAAAGGTTAATACAATATTTGCTTAGCAAAAACCTAAACCTAGAACAAGAGAGGTAAATTAAGTAAAACCGAGCTTTTAATTGAACTGTCAAACATTGGTTGGTTTATTATTTTGTACATAGTTGGAACTATCGCTAGCCAGTTTCTGAAGTGAATTTTACAAATAAAATCATTACTAACTATGAATTAATTATGAACTAGTTGCTCTCGCGCGGTTTCACCCATTGCTCGGCAATATTGCTAGCCTAGCAATTTTCTCGTGGAATAACGATAACTTTATGATTTTAAAACCTTTTTCATATTAGTATGGGTTCCCAAATACTCCGTAACAACATATAATCACAACAAATGCAGAAGGAGAAAATCACTTTTCTATGTTGCTCAGTGTATACATATTAGTGCTCGTGACCAGTCACCGCCGCTGCAGGCACAGAATTGCAGCGGCTCCCCTGGCTTGTTAGTCGGTTAAGAAATTTCCAATATTACAAAACTACAACACAATGAATAATAAGAAAATCCATGTCTAAATAATATCACACGAAGAAAATAATCCTATGTTATACAAGTGCTCTCATAAAAGGCAATAGATAGCTACATTTCTGTACTGATTCTGATGAAGTAGCCAATTAAAACTGAAGCTTCCAGATCAACATGTTGTTAAGAGACGTTAGCTGTGACACACGAGGACTTGAAATAGGGCTTTATTTGATGTTCTGTTCGTCATCAGACGCACTTCAAACTAATCAGGCCTCCGAATCCACGATTCAAAACATGACTATATTTCGCGATTCGTTTATTTTTATTGGCAATTAGTTATCGCCCGGGAATCCCTCTGCAATCTAGGATGAAATGTAACTTACATGCTTTTCTTGGGGCCTAATTCTGTAACGACATTGACATTCTATCGACACACTAAAGACATTCATCATCATCTGCCTAGCCTTTTCCCAACTATGTTGGGATCGGCTTATAGTCTATCCGGATGCAACTGAATACCCGTATTTTACATGGAGCGACTGCCTATCTGACCTCCACAACCCAGTAACTGGGCAATACGATACCCCATGGTAAGACTGGCTGTCAGATTTTCGGGCGTCTCCCGTAACGACTGTCAAAGATGCACAAATAACAGCCGGGACCAATGGTATGTGAAGATGGTCACCCATACACGGTTAACCCTGGCAAGCGTTGCCTATCCGATGGATCGCACCTGTGCGGCTGTTATAACTTAGCCACGAGCTCCACACTGCAGACATCATGTTGAGTAAAAATTACCATAAATAATTTGTAGAATACCAAATGTCAATGATTAGTCTATTGAGGCACTACTTACACACTACCGACACACTATTGACAAGTAAGTTATTTTACAGAATTGGGCCTCAGGTCCTAACCTTTCTATCTGTCAAATATTACGATCGGTACCTACAGCGGTGTAGGTGTGAAAAGTACGCGACGCTTCGACGGCTGCTGTTGATTCTGCTACTAACTCGTGCCGTGTGTATGATCACTAACAAACAACGACACACAGACAGAGTTACTTTCGCATTTATCATACTAGTTAGTATAGAAGTATGGTTAATAAATAGCTCCGATATATTAGTGGGCGAATTTCATTGACATTTGTGCATCTTTGACAGTCGTTACCGGTCGTCAGAAGCCCTAAAATCTGACAGCTAGTCTTACCAAGGGGTATCGTATTGTTCAGTTACTGGGTTGTGGAGGTCAGATAGGCAGTCACTCCATGTAAAATATAAAATATATTCAGCTGCATCCGGTAAGACTGGAAGCCGACCCCAACATAGTTGGGAAGAGGCTAGGCAGATGATTATATTAGTGGTTGGCTTGGTGGTTGCTCTCAGTGATAGAGCGTCTGGGGAAGTACCTACATACAATCACCATTATGTTACCGCCAACAGCGCCGCCATGTTTTAATTTTGTTCAAAAGAGCTCTTCCCATATAATTCTTTGCTAAGAGAACAAGTATCACCACCAAAATGAAAATACGCAAGAAAAAAACTGAAACAAAAAAGAAAATAAACAGTCAAACCAAAAAAGAAAGTAATTAATTTTCCATTTGTAAAACTCCTACGATGTACGAGTAATTATGCAGATGAGTTTACCGAACTCAACCTTTTACGAATATACCTACCATTACACGTAGCGAAACGTTCCAATTTAATTGATTCGTTCGTAAAAGGCCTTGTAAAAAAGGTAATTTATACCTGTGATCTATGGATATGAGTATGATGAGTTGGACACAGGCCTTTAACGACGAATGTACTATTTTCGATAATTAACTCCATAATAAAAAAGACCTTTTTTGAAGTCGGTTTAAAATAGGCTGTGTACGAGTTTCAGTACCTGTATGAGGGAGACAAGGAGACAAATATAATTGTGTATTGTGTGTATGTAATTGGGTGTCGCGTGAGATGTGAATTTTACGGTTTTTTTTTTTTAAGGCTGGGATATCATCCAATGACTGCTCTCCCGCTCTGGGTGGAGCGGAAGGGAGTGTCAGACTCTTACTAACTAAAACCCATCCATGTTCTCTCTGTAGCCCTTTATGTTCCGGGGTAGCGGTAACCCTTTCGGACAATCCCGCTTACCCGGCAGACTTGGCCCTGAGGGGCCTCTTCATATGCTGAAATCTCTTTGAGGCGCGCGTGGAACATGTACGCGCCGTCCGGCACGGGTGCTGATAGGACGGTGAGTCACCCATTACTCACCGTCCGCAGGCCCGCGCCTACGGTGGCCGGGAGTCGTCACGTGGCTCCCGACGCCCGGGGCGTCTCCTGCGGCGGCTGGGACGGGAGGACCTTTCTCTCTCCCATCCCGCCACCTCCTTCGCGAGCATAACTTTTTCGCATAAGGAGGTGACTGCCTCCCACTCCCTCTCACCCCGGACCATGGCTTGCATCAGGGCCGGGTTTTTACGTTTTTTTTTACGGTTGGTTTTGAAAGTCATGCACGTGCAAAAAGATTTAGGTACCTATATGTGTTTTTTTTCCACCAGTTACTTCTGGCATTTTCAGTAGTATTTTACGCGGCCTCCCCAAATGTTCCTTTCCTACCTTTGGTATTGTTCGACGAGTAGTTGAGCTCCTAACGTCTTTATGTAGGCTTCGGCCTTTCTACTCAGAGTACTGAGATAGGAGATGCCAATTCCAACTAGTATATTAAAAAAAAAATAACATGACAACCACAACCCAGGAGTGCTGCAGCGGTTACACCTATCGGTTCCGGACAGGTACGTGTGGAGGCGGCGGCGCCCGTCATTGCTAGTCGTGCCAGCATCCAGGACCAACCTACTGGCCAAGGCTTTCTCATCAAAGGATTGATCAAGAGGTCAGAAGATCAAGGGATTCTCATCAAAAGTATCAATTAAAACTGACATATTTCATCAACGCTAAAAATTGGTATTTGGGTAACCAGGTTTCAACACCAAGATGTAAATGAAGAATTTCTGATTTCTTGATTTTCAGATGCATAGTACTATTTTGTGAAAACTTCGGTCAGGTGAGTTTAAAGCAAGCTGTCAATAATGTCGGTCCTTAGCATCTAGAATGACAAGCTCACTCAAGATTACTTCACCTCAGTTTTCACTGTGAGACTTTTACAGAATAGTACGGCCGATATTCTGATAAGGATTCATATTTTCGTAGACTGAAATCACAATTTCACTCTCTTATTTATAAACGTTGCAGTTATACAGGGTGAAATTGAATTCATGGGCATTATTTTAAGGGGTCATTGTACCCATCATTATAAACAACTTTCACTATGGGGTCTGAAATCGCGAAAAAAAAGCTCAATCAGCTATTCCATCCATTTTGACGAGTGATGCGAGCTTAGTGTATGGAACAGCTGATTTTTTACAATAACACACATTTTTTTTTTATAATTACAATGACCCCTTAAAATAATGCCCACGAATTCAATTTCACCCTGTATAGTGAATATAGAGTGAGCGTTAGCTTAAAAACATAGATTTTTGAAGTTTAAACGTCTCTAAACTTTAAGTGGGAAACGCACGAAACGCAAATTCTAAGCCGTACTTTGATCAACTGCCCTGCAAATTGCAAAAAAACCTAAGAAAATTTAAATAACGCGAGCTACCCTAGCACTTACAAATAAAAGAAAATATGAACAAGCGTATTTTACACAGACATTATAAACCTACTCGCTCTAACACTTTTCTAAAGATAATTTAACAAAGTACTTATTCATTACTCTAATCGTTACACAATTCCAATTTAATCGATTCCCCCGTTCAATTAATGGACAGACAGAAGAAACATCCAATCATCTTTGGCTTCACCCGTCAAAGGTTAGCTCATGAATGGTAATTCTGATGAATATTGATGATGTACGGTTATTAGCAACCTTGTTAAGAGTTTAATACATTTTTTGTGTTCTTTCCTCAACTCTATAATGAATAGGGAGAGGGTTTTTGTGCTTGTTTATAAGAAAACTCGCTAATTTACTTCGGGTTTGTTTACGGTTAGTTTTTTCTCTGGTTTTGCTGTAGGGTATCGCAAACCACCTACCTGCCGGGACAGCGGGATTGTCCGAAATGTTAAGCTCTACCCCAAAAAAAAAGGCTAAGGAAGGAACACGGATGGGTTTTAGTCAGTAAGACTCTGGACACTCCCGTCGTTCCACCCAGAGCGGGAGAAGTCACTTGATGTTTTCAAATGATGATGATGTTCAAAAAAGGGTAAAAGCCATGTCCGTAGTTTCAGTTTCATGTATAGAATCACAATGCTTATTTCTACACATATTATATTAGGTGCCGAGTTGCAATTGTGTGATAAAATTCTTCGGTCTCCATTTCTAAATTTGCTATGAAATGTTCAAAATGTATCAATTTAAAAAAGGTAAAGAATTCTTTGCCATAGATGATTTAACATTTAGAAGAGACACGTACATTTTCACTTCCGTTATAGTTGTAGGTCCTTCTTCATTAACCCATATGCTGCCACGAACACGTATGTGTGTTCAAGGCGAGCTTAGAATAGCACAAAAAATAGTGGCAGTGTTTGTGTTAATACCTTGATGACGATGATATTTATTACAAGCGTCTAAAAAAAATGCTGGGAAGCGGATGGTGAGAAACTGAGAACCTTTACAATCGAGAAGATCTCAGCATCCATTTACCAGATGTAGGTTACCTTTGGCCATACACGGTCTTAATGTTAATAATCTTCAGCCCATATAGTTTAATAAGAAAACAATTTTTTTTTTTAAATTCTATTTGTAAAAAGCAACTGAAACTTTCAAAATTAGCTTACCAGTGTCTTCTACTTACACTGTCATTAAACTCTCTATTTTGCTTCACTACTTCTAATCTAGCTTTCTAGTTTTGTTTAGATCTAGATTTGTTTAACTTATAATGTTAATTGGTATTATGGATAATTTAAACCTTAAATAAACGTTTAATAATAATACTAGTTGGGAATGTTACTAACCGGTCATGGAAAAATAGGTTTATTTACTTTCTAAGATTTTATATTTCTTCTTATCATAAGGAAAAATCCAAGAAGCTGTACAAAAACAGAGCAAACAGATTATTATCTGATTAGAGCATCCTTTAAAAGGTAAACCTCCATTAGCTTCCTTTGTGTAGACGTCTTACAGAGCTCGGATATGAAATTACAGAGTTTTTTTTTCAAGCTAGGTACGTAGCGGGTTGATTAATCTGGTACTCTTTTTAGCATCTTGGTTGTGGGGCTTGTGGCTAAGTAATAACAACGGCACGGGTAGATCGATCAGGTTAAGCTACGCTTGCCGTGGTTGGTCCGTGGATGGGTGACCATCTTTACATACCGAGACCTCTCCGTGCCTCGGAAAGCACGTGAATCCGTTTGTCCCGGCTGTCATTCGTCGATCATTGACAGACGGGTATTCAGAAGCCAGAAAGTCTGACAGCCAGTCTTACCAAGGGTATCGTATTACCCAGTTATTGACTGGGTTGTGAAGGCCAGATAGGCAGTCACTCCATGTAAAATACTGGTATTTAGCTGCATCCGGTTAAACTGGAAGCCGACCCCAATATAGTTGGCAAAAGAATAGGCAGACAGATCTAATCTGCTATTTTTAGTTAACAGTCTAATCTAATTTGGTTATTTTTCTTATTTTTAGATGATGTCTAACAGCCCACCCACACGCTGAAACCGACCACCTGTTAGGGAAATCTTTTCATTTCACGGAGGTAAAGCACTCTTAATACCTCGACAGGCGTCTGTACCTGTCGCGCGGTGGTTGACAAGCGGTAAATAATGGTGTTTAGTCAAGTGGAGTTATTTATAAATAACTTTAACGATAATATTGGTTTCTGGTTGATTTAGTTAATTGTTGGTTAGATTCCTGAACAATCATACTCTTAGTACAAAGGCCAGCACATCAAGTTACCACAATCTGTCAAATTTCTTTGATAGTATTTCAACTTTATTGCAAAGACATAAGGTTCCTTTTTAATTGTGAAAATTTGACAGTTAGGGATAGCTTGAAGTGATGGCGTCTGTACCTAATATTATAAACGTGAAAGTTTGTGAGGATACATGGATGTTCACGCAAAAAGTACTAAACGGAGCTGGAAGAAATTTTGGCATAGAGATATCAAAAAAAAAACTGCCTAGTCTTTTCTCAACTATGTTGGGGTCGGCTTCCAGTCTAACTGGATGCAGCTGAATACCAGTATTTTGCATGGAGCGACTGCCTATCTGACCTCCACAACCCAGTAACTGGGTAATAGGTACGATACCCCTGGGTAAGACTGGCTGTCAGATTTTCGGGCTTCTGACGACCCGTAACGCAGATGCACAAATGACAGCCGGGACCAACGGCTTAACGTGCTTTCTGAGACACGGAGGAGTCTCGGCATGTAAAGATGGTCACCCATCCACGACCAACCCCGGCAAGCGTAGCTTAACCTGATGGATCGACCTGTGCGGCTGTTATTACTAAACCAAGAGCTCCTTACTCCTCTCCTTTGGCACAGAGATATATTATCACTTTACTTTTATGCTGTAAAATTTGACGGTTCCCGTGCGATAGGATATGGGGGCACAGGAGTTTGAACCAAGCCAAGTTTTTTTTAGAATGTAGCTACACACCCAACACATAAACATGCCTATGATATTTGTCTACAAACGTCAACGCAGGAGGAATTTTACTGTTACACAATATGAATACCGGCATCATCAGTAAATCAACTTGTAACGTATCTATGACTGCTATCAGTTAACAACTAATGAGGTGAGCAGTGCTGGGCCAGTGGTAATACCCGCGACGTACAGACGCCAGCACATCAAGCTATCCCTAACTGTCAAATTTCTCCAATTGAATATGAACCTTGTGACTTTGCAATAAAGTTGAAATACTATCAAAGAAATTTGACAGATTGTGGTAACTTGATGTGCTGGCCTCTGTACCAGTTATACCAAGGTCGTTTTTTTAAATTTTTCATCATCACTTTTCTCAAAAACGATGAAGAAAAACATTATAAGAAAGTTTTGTAAGGCATGTCCTACAACTAAAAATTCGAAAACTTGTGATTTCTACCAGCCGGCACTGGCCGCGTGGTGGGTCACGGTGCACTTCCTCTCACAAAGAGACGTGTGTCCCAGCAGTGGGATCATTATAGAGTGATTATGCTTAAGAGGTATTCCAGCATAAGCATCAATGAAAAACATATTGCTGCTTTTCCTACACAAAAACGCATTTGCTTTTTACTTACATCCAGAAAAGAAGAAAGAAAAATATTTATTCTGCACAAACAAAACGCACATTACTAAAAAAAATTACTTAGTAACTAAATAACGTGCAAAGCGGCTAAAAAGCCTCGTATTCAGAGCCATTAAACAATTGACAATCTGTATCTCGGCCATGACCACAAACAAAACACTGACACTTATTGTCTATGAACATGAACATAACAACAAACAATAGCAATATCCCTTTTTATGTCACTCATACTGCTACACGACATCATTTAAATATTAACTCAATACTCAATATCTTTATTGCTTTCCACAATGTTTGCTTAGGTGGTAAGTAAAATAAAAGTAACAATCGTGGACCCTGTCGGGCACAGCATAGAAAATTTAAATAAAATAATAGGATAGGGAGGGCTTACATCTTACTCAACTTAATTTTGGAAATATTCTGAATTACATTTTTTAATTATCTGAATTCTAAACATTTATCATCGAGATATTCATTTACGCTATAATAAGATTTTCTAAGTGTAGTAGTTTTCTTAGTAGTAGTATAGTTTTTTTGTATTATGCTGGTTTATGTATGAATCACCTGTCACTGATACCTAATTACTACAATGGTGGACACAATCGGCGACAAGCCATCACATTAGCTCACATGATTGGCTCGCTTCCTAACGTTGTCTTTACATGTCAACGGCCCGATTAGATCGGCCAAACTTCTGCTCGGCTACACAATTCCTTACTAATTGAGTAATTAGTGGTTAAATAGGTGTTGAACAGGTTATGCCATCTTGTGACATGGTTGGATGTAGGATGTGGTGCAGCAACGAGCTATACGGGTGGTAAACAACCGTGGGACCAGCCACTGATTTGTCCCGGCCCTGGTGCAAGCCATGGTCCGAAGCGAGAAGGAGTGGGAGGCAGTCACCTTCTTCTGCGAAGGAGGCAGCGGGATGGGAGAGGGAAAGGTCCTCCCGTCCCAGCCGCCGCGGGAGACACGTGACGACTCCCTGCCACCGTAGGCACGGGCCTGCGGGTGGTTAGTAATGGGTAGCTCACCGCCCGATCAGGACCAGGCCCGTGCCGGACGGCGCGTACATGTTCCAGGCGCGCCTCAAAGAGATGTCAGCATATGAAGGCGCCCGTTAGGGCCGAGCCTGCCGGGTAAGTGGGATTGCCCGAAAGCTACCCCGAAACATAAAGGGCTACGGAAGGAACATGGATGGGTTTTAGTTAGTAAGAGTCTGACACTCCCTTCCGCTCCACCCAGAGCGAGAGAAGGCATTCGATGATTTCCAATCCTCAAAAAAAAATCCACTGATGGGGGTAAATATTCCATGGCGATAAAAAAGCGACCAAAATGCGGGGGCTTGTGGCAAACTCGCCACACCGGCAAAACTTCACAGATTGTCTCAACTCCTGTCCTCGCAAAAGCTTGATTACTGCTACAACTTTATCATTATAGCAGGTAAGGTAGGAACATACTATGCAAGTGGAAGGTTCACGAATATTACAACCGGTGCACGAGATATAGTGATTTAACTCCCTACACGAAACAGCATTACATTGTACCACAACCAACACGGGACACCCAAAATTGGTTCAGAGACTATGAATGGACTGAAAATCACGTAGCAAGCACTCTATGCGCAATACCAAAATTAATACGACAATGAAGGAAGAGACTGCACCCGGCGAGAGCATTATGACCACAAAACTAATCAAGCCATCTAAATTGAATTTAATATTGCAAGCGTCCGCGCGCCGCCAGAGTCGTGTCGGTGCCGACCCGCGCCCTGAGAGCTGCGACATGCCAGGCAGCCAGCAGATCATGATTTATAACACCCCTGAAATAATGATCGTGTTTCTAATTTAGTCCGTATTTGAATTGACTGTAGGCACCTGCGGCTTTCTTTTTTTCCATTAAAATGTCTGCTGGGTGACGTGATGAAATTTTGTATTTAATTTTGAAAGGCCAGCTATGTCCTTGCCTTTTGTTACTGGCGTTCCAATTTTAAACGTGGTCAGGTTTCTGTTGTTTTACTTTTCAGAGTATCATGTTTATATTTCCACCTACAAACTTTACATCCAATCATATTTAACGCCACGTAGAAACTGAAGCCACATCAAAGAACCAATTTCGCCGTAAACCTGTTAAAAATACGAACGAATTTTTGCGTGTGACCAAAAATGCCAGCATTGCCAGTCAGATTGGCACTATCGGTTCACCTCGGGTTTCATCATGACACCTGGTGACGTCAGAGTGACAGCGATCGTGCACTGTGGCATATTACATCAAATTTACCTTCTGAAGTGAATTTTTATTCCCTGGGAATGTATGCGACATAACACGATTATTTTTTGTTCGGCTTATGTTAACCGAGTGATTTTTGTAAAACGAATTTCAAACTAAATTATGTTATTCGCAAGTTTTTGTTTATAAAACTCTAATTAATAAGGGAAGCTTAACAATGTTGTATGGGAAGCAGTTTTTTTTTTCCGTCTTCATAATACTTAACATAGCTACAAAGACAACAACGCATAAGAAAATAGTGAACTTCGTTTACAAGGTAGGAGGCATCCATGAGCATATCCACAGATGAGCCTCATAACTGGATATTACTCATAATAAATCATGCGACCCCATAAATGTCCATTTCCGTGGCACGCACAGCTCGATTATGCCTCGTGTATCCTTTGCTTATTTTGAGCTTAGAGATGAAGTATACAGAATCATAAACATTCTCGTCTAAATAAAGACGTCCCATCGTCAATGGCGTTAAGTGACCACAAACAATCGATTATTTGAATACGTAAACCCTAAAATTTTACGTTCAAAAGTGCCTTTCTTGTGCCTATTTTAAATAAATGATTTGACTTTGACTTTCATTTTGAAATCCCAATTTTACTGCTACGAACTAGTTTACTCTAAATCTCTTAAAAAAATCTCTCTCTAAATTTAAGAATTTAAGTTAGTTCTATAACTCAATTTTCATCGGCTTTCTTACAAAGACAATATAATGATATTGTACCAACAATATTTTAGTTGGAAATAAGAGAATGTGTTACTGATTCCTTTGCGTAAGAATTTAACATGAACAGGTTTATTTACAATTTTATGGTAAAGTTTTGGAATAGAGTGTACATATGATAACCTCTAATTTCGAAATATTATGTAGTTTGTACCAGCCATAATATTATTAAGAAAATAATGAATTACATTACAATATTAGCGACGCGGGTAAAGTATACTAGCGTAGGTACGACTTAACATAAATGTTAATATCCACAACATATAGGAAGTTTGTGCAAAAAGTATTTTTTGTTCCGACTATAGTAACGTACAAAGCAGTAAACGCAAGCGTGGAACGTTCGCAATTTTCTAGAACGACCCTGTACGTAAATACTGCTAATTAATTTACATTTGTGTTGCCAACTAATTTAATTTTTGCCCGCCAGAATACATTTTTAGGTTTCGCTCGTCAAGAATTTGGTAAAATGTCGAGTTCGCGTTTCGGTGAGGTGTTTGTTGGCTCGTGAGTGAAAATTGCGTAAGTAATTAATGCCCGCCAATCTAACTTACTGTGGATGGTTTTTTTCTTTTTTTAGCGCAATGCTAAATTTAATGTTCAAAAATGTGGAATAAAATGACTGGAAATATATGGGACGGGCGTAGTATACAAACTCCTTCGACAGAAGACGTCGAATTTTATTATCTTGACACGTCATGTCTGTAATCAATTTTTTTTAAATATATGACATATATATGGTAACTAAAAGAGTATTTACAAAGTAGAAATTACACATTCAAGAGAAAGTGGTTCACCACAGGTTTGTGAAATAATAACACATTCCGAAATGTAAAAAAAAAAGTAGGATTTCAAGCGCTATTGTAACTGTTATGCTGGTCGCCCCAAAAATAAAAAACCCTTGAATAAATGCTGCTAATTATGTTATACAAATTTTAAGTTATTATCTTTGTCCATATAAGTACCTATTGTATTTACGATGGGACTGGCATATGGTATGCGTAAAATCCCGTAGTTATAAATAAAAAAACATAAAAAAATATATAAAAAAAGATTGTAGTAAAGAAAAAAAAATGCAA
Source organism: Hyppa rectilinea (assembly GCA_951799385.1). NCBI lineage: Eukaryota > Metazoa > Arthropoda > Insecta > Lepidoptera > Noctuidae > Hyppa > Hyppa rectilinea. The sequence goes on along the minus strand of OX637307.1, from coordinate 1,262,477 downwards.
AAATCTGGATTGAAAGCTAACCGTACCTACTACACTAATAAGCACTCCAACAATCTATTTCCGAGACAATACACAAACTCATAATTCGATTTCAAAATTATAAACAAAAGTTTTCGAGCTTAATCAAGTCTTCTCCATTCCGCCAATCGCGAGCTCGCATTTTACCGAAGTGAGACGTTGCTTGCATTCTAAATGCAAGACAGGATCGCAATTAAACTATCTGAATACGGAATGAATGAGCTAGCGAACGGGACGGCGTACTTAGAGCGTATTGTTTTGACTACGCTGCTGTGGTTCGTAGCGTACGGCGTATCTCGAGGATACTCTTGAGAAATTGAGTTTTTTTTTTAGAAGTGAGCTAATTAGGATGGTTTTCTGTTGTGTGTTGGAAATTAGAAAGATTTTTATGTTTTTTTTTTAGTTTTCTGTTCATGGCACGATGTGTTTCATTGATATTAGTTTAACACGTCACACGCCAATGCGGTCACCGTATGACCGCGAACATTTTTTTCCATTGTTTCTGCTGCCTGGCAGTCAATGACTTACTAAATGAATAAGAAATATTTGCTGTTTTGATTGCTTCTGAATAAATGCGGCAGACGCTATTTGTCTCAACTAAACACAGTACTCATTTAAAATTGAATTAATTATAAAAGACTGAGGCCCAGCACATACGGCGCAAGCGGGATTGTCCGGAAGGGTTACCGCTACCCCGGAACATAAAGGGCTAAGGAAGGAACATGGATGGGTTTTACACAATAAGAGTCTCCACACTCTCAGTCAGTCAGTCACACTACCTTCCTCTCCACCCAGAGTGGGAGAAATCATTGGATGATTTCACACCTTCAAAAAAAAAGCACTTATGGCGCAACGCAAATGCAACGAAACTGCAACTTCTAGTTACTTTTGAGTTTATGCCATTGACTCCTTTGAGAGACCGCACGTGACGCGACCATTTCTAAACCGGTTTAAAACGCATTGCAAATCAGTTGCATTTTAACCGGCCGGCGTTCAGGAAACTCGTATTTGCGTTTCATCGGGTTTGGCGCAGTGTTATGTCCAAAATGTTAAATTCTGCTTTGAAGTTATGATTGAAATGATTATGAGGTTTTTGCGTGTGTGAAAACGACTGAAACTGGTTTCAAACTAAATAATTTCAAAAGGGTTTTCTTGCAGTTGCGTTGCTCCGTATATGCTGGGCCTGAATTTTATAAATGGGATATTCGACGTAACGTATTCCAACATCCATACATTTTTCAGTCTCATATTTATATTGTAACGCGCCAATAAAATGATAAATATCGAAATTGTTCCATTTATAATTTTTCGACATCGTCTGGGAACTCGATGGTCATTCAGAATCAGCATTCGAAACATGCACTTAATTAAAGAATGAACCATTTTAAAGACCGTAGGTATGAGTATTTTCAATCAAGTTCGTGAAATTAAAAATTTCAACAATGAATATAAATTCATTTTTCTGTATCATTGGCTTACTTTGCATTCCACGTGATGTCATCTAGCGATTTATTAATCCTCCTAAAGCCAACACTGGTAAATTAATATAAGTCGTCACGATCGAATTTAATCAAGCAATGTAATTCGTGAGTAAAATTTCTGATCGCTTATTTATTTTAACTTCCTAATTGGAATATAGGGAATCCCTTCTTTAAAAAGCTTTTCAACTGGGCAAGATAGCTGTCAACTTTCTAGCAGTAGCTTTTAATTCTCGGCTAATTGTGCAACTTTACTTTACTTTCTTGAACATTGTACAGACGCCAGCACATCAAGCTATCCCAACCTGTCAAAAATTCCCAATCAAACATGACCCTTAATCTTTGGTAATAAAGTTGAAAATCGATCAAATAAATTTGACAGATTTTGGTAGCTTGATGTGCTGGCCTCTGTACCCCAACAGAACTAAATATAACGTAACATAACATCTCGCCTATACGCCATACCGTGTAACAGGGGGCGAGCCTATTGCCATCAAACGGACACAAACTAGAGTCCGGGCTGCTACTGAGAAATTCCAGATGATAAACCTAATAACACCTTGCCCAGCCTGGGTGTCGAACATTATGCTTAGCACTAGACCAACGAGACATTCGACGAATTGAATCTGTATTCAGTAATATCCATACAAACGATCTCTATTAGCTCTTCTCATGTTTATTGCACAATATCGAATATCAAAGTCTTTGGTATAACAAGGAAACTTCCTCAAAGGAAGTTAACCGAACTCAGTGGAACGTTGCAATATCTCCGTGTTAATATTAACTTATAGGTTTAGTGAGGTGACATCAGCTGTCACGGGGCATTAGGGATGGGCGTTTATATCGATAATTAAATGGTGAGTTACCCTTTATTAAGGTCCCTGTTATAGAATGATACTGACGGTTTGATCTCTTCTGAAATACGGAATACGGAATGACAATGGAATATCAAAAACATTTAGGTATATATACACAGGTCTACTTAAACTACGGGTAGGCATGATTGGACATGGGAATATTCTTAGTACTGTATAGCTTAAGTGAAACCTCGTGGAACTTAAAGAGCCTGGTTGGTTAGAATACAAATGACAGGACCTTTCAAAATAATAGAACAGTTTTATAGGTTTTTAAAAAAGAAAAGAAGATTCTATCAGTAGCCGTGCGGCTTGACACATGTATTCGTTAAAAATCAATATAATTCAAAAGCTGCTGTCCCGTGTATTTTATACGATAAAAATCCCTACAACATACTACACAAGCTCTACCTTTGAGCTCTCTAATTGAAGGTCAGAGTACTTACTAATGCTTTGACAATGAGCCCAGCAACACTGAGCCTACGAAAAACGAGAATTTAACGCTATCAACGTGCCATTCCCCAACAATTATATAATACTCTCTCTAAATAAACGTTAAAGCGCGGATAAACAGAAAATAATGCTTTTAATTATCGAAGTCTCGCGTCAACAACACGTTCCTCGCTTCGTTTCTCTCAAAGTCATTTATAAAAGACCAACACAAGCGCTCCGATTACTCCAACAACAAAGTCGAACTTCCTTAATTTGTACTCAAGTGTACTTATAATAAAGTCAAGTGTGAAAGTCAGAAAGAAATTTGATTTTGGACAAGCAATTATGAAGCTTATGAGCTAGAGAATTTGGTCTCAATTGTAATTGGAGTGGAAGTCGTAGGCCCGTGAGGTGAGCCCCATATTATGGATATACAAAGGAGGTTGTGATGTCAGTTAATTAGTACTACACATGGGGCGGCATAAATGTTCGGCTTCTGACGTCCTTATATTTTTAACAAAAAGTAAACATTGCTTTCATTTTGAAAATGAGAAATGCACAGCATGCGAAGCTAAGTCAGAGGCCCATGGTCAGCATAACAACTCTGACACCAGGTTAGTCACTAACCACACGATAAGAAGAAGATTTAGAAAATAAAAGTTTAGTCTCTATTGATACAGTGATCAGCTAAGTAAAATGTATATGTGTTTATATTAGTAAGATCATAAAATAAGATTCCTAACTTTATCGTATCTTTTGAAAACCACAATAATTATCGTTGTCTTTTGTTTTTTTCGACAGGATTCCCGTAACGCAACGGTGTCGACCCCTCAACATGACGCTATCAGTTCACAGGTGAATTCCCCCATCAATGCACGTGATATATTGTGATCCCTTAATCTTCTTCGTCTCACTTACTTAGGTTTCTCAAGAAATAGGTTAACTTCCACGTATATAAATTACTTGCAGCTGCCAGATGCTTCATCCACGTGGATGTTGGAAATAATCCCAAGGGGACGTATTACCGGGATACAAAGAAGTATCCCATGTGTTAATTCCGGTCATAACTACCTCTGTGCCAAGTTTCATCCAGATCCGTTAAGCCGTGTGAGCGTGAAGGACAGACAAACATACAAACTCACACACACACTCACAAACTTTCGTCTTTAAAATATTAGTGTGATTTTCAAACAGTGTTTAATATATTTGTAGTATTATGAGTTGAGCACAAGATATAAGTAAAATTATGTTTGAGTGTAGGGTTGCAGTTTGTGTGTTTAGTATCTTGATACTCTTTGCTTGATGGCCTGAAACACAGGAGCGAAGAAACCAAGATAATAATAATAATAATATCTATGGACATTTCACACAACGCCATATAGTCCCAAGCTAAGCAACCTAATGCTTGTGTTATGGTAACGAGATGGCTGATAAACTACTTATATACATTTTTTTTGTAAATACATACATATTATAGATAGAAAAACACCCAGACTCGTAACAAATACTTGCAAGTCGTACAAAAATGGGTCGCTACTTAATATTCTAATAATTACTTATACTAAAAACAGTCTTAGTTTATTACTAGGCGAAATTGAAGGAAATTTTACTACTCTTAGCTAAACATATACTTTTTGTAAACGTTTTATTAAATCCGTGGCTGACGTGAATACATTGACAACTCGACTTGTAGGTTTTCTTTTTTATTGGCTTAATAAGTCCTATGCATTAGGCATTTATATGAAAAAAATTGACAGCTCATAATATACATAACTTTTAGAGCAATCGACTATGGTATTAAGTTGACATCTCGCATTTTTACATGTTTTACTTGACAACAGAACATGTCAAATTAACGATTCACATGTTTTTGTGAACAAACATTGATATTTCGATATATCAGTAATCAAATTAATATTCGTTTTTTGACATCTCAACATAAACACATATTAGTTTTCTTTAGCACTAATTTTAGAATAGAATAGAATAGAATAGAATTTTATTTCGCAAACATGGGTACACACAATAGTTCTCAATAATACATTTTAGCTCAGCCACATTTTGCCATTTGGCATGCAAACATTTATAATTACTTACTTATTTAACAAAATGAAAATTTATGAATTATATAGAAAAAATTAAATTATTATTATTAGATTATTAGATTATGTCGTTACTATTACAAATACCATTATTATTACAATTCAAATTTCATAAATGTTATTTATACAAGCCAAAATCAAAAATCAGAATGTCAAATTCAGAATCAAAATATCAAATGGCTAAATATCAAATTCAAAATGTCAAAAATCTAAATGTCAAAAAAAGAAAATAAAACACTAATTAACAAATATTTTTTTCCGATACAAATTCAGTTACACTGTAGTACGTTTTATCTAACAGGAATTTACGTAGTCTACTCTTAAACATTGCTGTATTTAAAGCTTTCCAACCACTCGGTAATTTATTGTAAATAACTGGGGCCATGCAATAAACGCTCTTACGCATTAAAGCTGTTTGACATGGTACTTGACATAATTTGCTATTGTCACGCCTATTCCTTGGGAATACATCAGCCAGGCGTTCAAAACGAGATGGATTTTGCTTGACAAACATAGCTACTTCAAAAACGTAAAGACAAGGAAGTGTCAAGATATTATGTCCCTTAAAATATGGCACACAACTGTCTTTCGATTTTAGTTTAAATAATGATCGGACACATCTTTTTTGGGCCTTAAATGCTATATCTCGATCAGTTGAATTCCCCCAGAAAATGATGCCGTAGCGCAGGTGAGATTCAACTATGCCATAGTAAGCCGTAAGCAGTGTTTTGACATCTACTATGGAAGATAATCTATATAATACATATGCGGATGAACTCAGTTTTTTACACAAAATATCTATATGTGCTTTCCAATTTAAATTACAGTCTATTTGTAACCCTAAAAATTTGGTATGTTCTACTTCCTCAATTATATCATTTTTGTAATTAATGTTAAGATTAGTCGCTACGGGAGTGCGTTGTCTGAAGTGCATTATATTTGTCTTACCTAAATTAATATTTAAATTATTGTCGTCAAGCCATTTAATTAATGCGTCAAGAGAATTATTTATGTCATTTTCATACGTATTTGCGTTTTTACAGGGGATTGTTATTGTGCTATCGTCTGCAAACATAGTTATAGGATATTCAAGGGCCATGGGCATATCATTTACGTAAGTAATAAAACAAAACGGACCCATAACGGTTCCTTGTGGCACACCATATGAGATTTCACGTTCTTGAGATCTTATTATCTCTTCATGTTTTTTAACTACGTTAATGTGGCTAACTTCGGTTATTTGTGTTCTGTTTTGTAAGTAAGATTTTACAAGTTGGAGCACGTTACCTCTGATGCCATAGACTTCTAATTTCTTTAGTAGGGTATTATAATGGACATAATCGAACGCTTGGGTCATGTCGCAGTATATAGCACATATGGGGGACCGTTTGTCGATGCTTCTAATAATATTATTCAAAAAGTCGTAGATTGCCATATTGATGGTTCTGTGCTGTCTGAATCCTTTTTGTTCTTCACAAAGTATATTATATTTTTCCATATAATTATATAATTCCCTGCAAATGTATTTCTCAAATATTTTCAATTAAATTGACAAATTGAGATGTCAAGTTATGGCCAACGAAGTTCTGAACTCTAAATGTGATAAGTATCACTACATGTCGGTTAAAAACAAATATTATTGTTAAATGAGTATTATAAGTTGCCAAATTATGTACCCAAGTGGTATTAAAAAAATAATTGAGTTATCAACATACTTCCATAAAAGTAACAATTTGTGAAAATACCGTGGCGCGTCCTCTCCCTATAGTCCAGTCAAATTAGACCAAAAAATAGAAGTGAAAGTACAATATTTTGCACCCAGCTGAAAGTTAGAAGAATCGTTCAAAACAACATCATCAACAATCATCATCAATGATATCTAAAAAGTCCTTATCGATCCGATACCTGGAAAGAAAATTACTCTGAGTCAAAGGTTGCAAAAACGGTTTTTCGCGATTTCCAGCAAAATGGTAAGTTTTATCATAAAATTAGTTAAGAGAAAAATTTTAGATCCGGTGTATAAAAAATTCTAAATACTTTTTTCCTAAGAGCCACCTTTTCTGAGATATAATGATTCAAAAATTTGAAAGAGTAGTAATCATCATAATATGTGTACGAGTAAGATATGTACACCACGTATATACATCACTAAACCTGTAATGCAAGTAAAAATATTATTCAAGTATTATTTTAAAGTCTTTGGCACATCTTGTGAACCTGGGGTCCCGGACCTTAGGAAGGCGTACGATCGGCAGAAGCCAACTGCAGCAGGGGCCCCTTAGACCATTCTAAATGTTGAGGATTCACCAACCGAAGATTAATGCCCTGTATGCATTAATGAAAGTGCACCCAAGGACAACCCCTTGGTGCAGGACTATTGCAGAACATGGTAAAGAAACATTTTGTGCTATGAAGTTGGATGGCTAAAGTGAAGTGAAATTGAACTGTTTTTGAATAGTTATGTCTCAGAAACGGTGGCTCTTACAAAAAAAATATTTTAACATTTTTATAGATAGTTATCTGATCTACAGTTTTTGTCTGAACTAATTTTATGATAAAAATTACAGGTTTGCTGGAAAACCCCTTTTGCGACCTTTCACCCCGAGTAATTTTCTTTCCAGGTATCGGTTCGATGAGGACTTTTTTTTGAAACCGTTCTCGCAGCGCACGTAACGAAAGCTCTCAAAAAGGAATATTTTTTCCCGTTTTTGCAAAAAAACAATATGTATGCTCCGCTCCTATTGGTCGTAGCGTAATGCTAGATCCTCTAACCTTCCTGAAAAAATGTACTATCCAACCCAAAAAAAAAAATTCAATTCCAACCAGAAGTTCCTAAGATTAGCGCGTTCAAACAAACAAACTCTTCAGCTTTATAATATTAATATAGATTAAGCTTAGGAGTTGTGTTTCTCTGGAACTACTCGTCGGATTTGTATATTGTTTTTTGCATTTGATAGCCTAATTCCTAAGGAAGGTTGTAAGCTATTTTACATCATCATGGGACCCTCAGCAGCCGAGCAAACACAAAAAAAAACCGAAAGAACGCCAAGCGAAAACTAAGAAAGAGCACTGACGACTAATATTTTTTGTATTAATCATCTGTTTGTTATCCAATAATATTAATATGTTTGTCATTAAAATAACATTGTTTACTTACTAAATGTTCCCCACTCAGAAGGTGAATAAGTTGATAACTGTGGTGAATAAGTTGACAAGTCGGTGAATAAGTTGATAACTCGTTGGTTAACGACTTGACAAGTCTATTATTATGCAAACTATGAGAAATTTTGTTTATTTATTGTCATTATTTAAAAGATGGCATAAAATAACCTATAAAACAACTTAAACACAAACGTTAAACTAATTTACCGATTTACCATAACAGTTCAAATGTTTAAAATGGCCGTCCTGACAAATTGCTGTTTTAGAGATGTCAACATATTCACGCCAGCCACGGAAATAAAGTATCATTAATTGTTTGATATATTTTTACACACCCTGATATACCAATAAAAACATTGAAAACGGACTATACTCATACATAATTATGTAGAAATCAAAACAAAAACAAAATAAACCTCCAGACATAAAGGTCGTGCCCGCTTTACATTGAAATGCTAGGTTATGTCCATATAGCTGTAACGCGAAATCACAAATGATAAAGAAGGACTATCAAAGCAAAATAAAAAAACAGTCAATTAGGTACTAGTAAGTCCTAACAATAACTAAACCATGTCGTAATTAGTAAGAGATCCAGATAGAATTGTCCTGCCTAGGGCTCCAAGGACTTCTTTGAATAAAAATAATTGTCATGGTACGAGTGGACTTATCTACAATAAAATACCAAAGAATTTCAAAGATATACGAGTAGGTACTTAACAATTCATCTATACTAATATTATAAAGCTGAAGAGTTTTTTTGTTTAAACGCGCTGATCTCTGGAATAACTGGCGAATAGAAAAAACTAATTTGTGTTGGATAGTTCATTTATCGAGGATAGGATATGTAACAACACGCTACGAACAGTAGGAGGTGGGTCGGGTGAAACCACGCGGGAGCAGCTAGATTTTTATTAAATTAATATTATGGCTACTGTATAAACAATTTTACTCTAGAAATGAATTTATGAATAGTAATAATCTTAAATAATCTGTTTTAAATTAACATTTCATATTGAATGCATTATAAACATTTATGAATAACATGCCTATAAAGCATGTCATTGGATATAAATATTAGACTCTAGAATTAAGTACATTGTAACTTTGTACATGTCAAATGTGTGACTATGTATTAGGAACTTAATTACTAGCTGACCGACACTGTACCAATACTTATTGAAAATAAATGATAATGATTAGCCTGCACTGTCCCACTGCTGATTTACAGGCTCCCAAAATCCTTCCAGACATGTTTTCCTAGAGCCAAGACAGTACGCGCCTAGGTCGTCTCGCCATCACTTCTTCGGCGTCCACATTGTAGAGACTGCTGCCCAGAGGTCACTGTGCTTGCAGCTAACATGACCCGTGATATCCCTTGCTAACTGCACTTCCTTCCTTCTTTGCATTTTTTGTTGTTTTCCTAGTTTATAGTTTTAACTTGGTAGTAACATGTTGTGTGCATTATAGTCTGTGCTGAATAAATGCATTACCCTACCTTTCTTATTTTAAATACATATTACCATCCATTTAAACCCAAACATTTGGGTTGTTGTACATTCGTCATTAAAAAAATATGTGTAAATACGTCTAAATTCCCAATATATTAATTTTGTTTATTGTAAATTCGTCACATCGTTATAATCCGCACCGATAGCAAAAAAATTAAACAAGAAGTAGATTGAAAATGATTATTCATTATCACAGCACGTTTACTAATTTACCTTACATCTACATTAAAATCATAGTTTTCAAGTGAATGATCTAAATAAATAAGTTTGGTTGCAATCGCTACTTTAAGAATAAAATTTTTGAAAAGAGGATTTGTGAATTCACACATATTTTAAATACGTGTGATGAATTTACTTTCATTGTATGGATTTTTCAAAGTATGACGAATTTACTTTGTGACAAATATACAACAACCCAACCATTTCTACTACCAAATAGCCAGTCGATCATATTAAAAACTCACAGTGAAAACTTAGGTGAAGCGAGGATGATGTGAACCGTCGTTCCACCTGCTAGGGATTGACACTTTCAATAGCTCACTTTAAACTCATTTCACTCACATTTTCACGCTGAGATTTTCGTAGAATAGCACTACAGTAGTGTATCAGTTAGAAGGGTGTCGCTGAAATTATAGGGACGTGACATATAGGTAATATCAAATTTTCAAGGGTTGCAATACATCGGCAAACGCCTTGGTATGATATTCCCAGGTGTCAATAAGTGGCGGTAACTTCTTCCCATCGCACGTGCTGTCAGCTCCTTTCTCAAGATATAGGTAACAAGGAAAAGAAACTGTTTTATCAACCTTTCTACGTATCATAGTCAGGTACAGTCGCGAGAACAACAAGTTACCACAATCCGTCTTTTCTCAATCGATTTTGAACTTCAACATTTTAAGATATAAAATTATTTGGAGAAAGGGGGATGCCAGGCGGCCATAGTAATTTAGGCCCACTGTGCACACATATAATACAACAATTACAATGATGGGAGGCAATTCCAATAATTAATTAGTAAAAGAAATGATGTACCAAAAACTTTGCATTTCGAAGTTATTTAAGATTCTTATATTTCATCCATGTAAGGATAGGTATATTTTAAATAAGCGAAAGATCACTTAATACATTATATTAATTTATTTATCAGCATAATTAGCATAGTCAAATAATACAAAATACACTGTAGGAAAATCAAAGTCCTGGTCCTGAAGGTGAGCTTGTTTACCTTGCCAACCCATTTACCTGGCCAACCCATCGATGTATAAGACATTGAACTTCAGCGATTTCCAACGGATGTCTTCGCATTCTGGATACATTTAAACCTCAGTTTACACAACGCAGATCACCACTTCCAGCAGTAGATGATGACTGTTGTGAAAGACTAAGTCCAGAGTGAATGCCGGTGCCGGGTAAGCGGGATTGTCCGAAAGGGTTACCGCTACCCCGGAACATAAAGGGCTACGGAAGGAACATTGATGGGTTTTAGTCAGTAAGAGTCTGACACTCCCTTCCGCTCCACAATAAATATACACAAGCTGGCACAAGTTACAAGACAAGCAATGGTTTAGACATTTGACATTTACGTTATCCGCTAGCGGACAAGTTAATGCTGCCATAAAAAATGCAAAAAAGAGGTTGATCGATATTTGATTTTTTTGTTTACACTAGAATTATCAAAGATAGAAATAACAATAATTATTAAAGAGCTTTTTGTGATTTATTGTATTATGTATCGTTTGCTCGGAACAAAATGAACGGTGTTCAATAATAAATATTAAAGCAATGATGACTGATAATTCCGATTGTCAACATTTTTTTGTAACGGCAACATTTTGTAACGATTTTTTATTCAAGTTCAATCACTTTAGTCGTTTCATTATTTAATATTTTGCATAAATTGTGCCGACTTGCACAGAATAATGAATACGTGGAAGACATGGTAAAAAAAATAACTTAGTTTTTGAATGAAACCAGTTTCTTGTGCGTCTCTGGGCCTAATTTTGGCATGGTCATTTGACAGTTTGGTATAACTTGGTGTGCTGACGACCATACATAGTTTATACGTTTTAGGTATTTATAATACTTGGTTGATGAGACTAGTTGAAACGAAAATCTCAATAATTTACCAACTTTTGTCAATAAGCACTTATGTATGAAGCTGTATTTATCACTTGTGTATTACTTATGCTATTTTTAATCCTTATATTCACTTTCATGGCATAATGTTTCTTACTGATATAAGTATAGTTAAGACTACTCAAAACTTGTCAAAACTCTTCAGCAAGATACCTATAAACTGTGCAGAAACATTGCGACAAGCCAATCATTAGAATTCCGCAGTAGGAAACGATAGCACCGCCCGATATTAGCACCTACGTATAATACATTTAACCCTTTCTCAGCGACGGGGGTCGGGCGAGCCAAATTAGATTCAGTGAGTTATATACAACCTTATTGGCTCCGACTACCTTGGACCGGCTTGATTAATGCCTCTATAGTTCCGTTATATCGTTATCTCTTATTTGTAGATATGCGCAGTATGATTAGTTTGGGTTTGATGTTATGGCTGTGGCGTAGGGTACTGTGTAATTGAAGGGTAGCTTTTTAAAATGTTTTAAGCTACTCGAGATTTACGTAAAAGTACGTCGCATCAATTAGATTTACTGCTGTTCCACATAATGTCTTAAGAGGGTTATCTAGTCTCGAGGAATTTGATAAATATGTATTTGAAGACACTATTGCCGTCACGCTGCGACGTACCTACCCCCTAAAATGCAAAAAGGACAACTGCAGCTCAGGCTGATCTTTCCTACAAAAACCTGGACCAAAAGACGTTTTGTGTTCCGTTGCTTTCTTCTCCAAAACTGGACTCATCTAAAAAGTTCTGATTTCAAGAGGAAAAGTCGATGCTTATATATTATTTTATTTTTTGTTAAAAACTTATCAAGTTTATCTGATAGTCGTATGAACATGGCGGCAAAGACTGGCTGTTTTTCGGGTTTTGGTGATTGTCATAACTCTTTTAGTGATTATGTTTTGGAAAAAAGGAATTATAGGGGTACGTACTAATACTACTCAGATTTTTTGAATAAAAATCATTGCTTTTGAGGCATTGTCCAGGAACAGCAGAATGCGTTTGTATGGAGGAAAGCCCTGTAGAGTTCTCTCTTAACAACAATACCTACCAAGATACCCTTATAATTAATTGAACACAATACATAACATAACATCACGCCTGTAATCCCTGAAGGGTTGGACAGACAGAGGTGTACCCTGTAGCATACCCATATTTCGCCAGTTATGTTAAAGTTTCATCTCTTCGAGAATCCGGGCTGTTATTAATAAATTCTAACGATCAATTAATATACTGTACTTTTTCTGTATTCAGTTTCAGGAGATCTTACTGTGGGGTTTAGCTGCCCGGGATCAATTCACTTTGCACATAGCCTCTGAGCATATCAAGTTTCCAAATATAATTTGATTAGTAGCTTCACCTAATTGATGATTAGTTATAGATTCTAATGTGTTACGTTCATTAGTACACATTTTTCCTTACAATGGCCAGTAGCATTATTTTATTTTTTATAGATTTGTCTTTTGAAAACAAAGAACAAATAATCTATAATGATTGCGAAACTATTTCGCGCCACTATCCGCCGCGCTTCTGGCCCAAATGTGTCTCGTTCCGGCTCGTTTAATAAAGCCAAGCAGAAACTTCTAGAATATTCTAGAAGCTTCCTTAGAAATCAGACGACGCGCACCCTTTCTCATGATATCCGCCGTCTGACGCCCGTCAACAGGGCTACGCACCGGAAAAAAGGGTTTTTTCGTTATACAATTTACGAAACCTCTATCTTCGCCCCGAACCCTACTGTTTATACAGAGTTGATATGACAGAGGGGCATTAAATTACACTACGTATACTATACGTGTTTAGTATTAACTCGGTACGGTATAAAAATAAAGAGCACCAAAAATGAGGTTTTTATTTTTTCAAACTAACTAAATAGCTTACAAATCAGAGTAAAACGCAACCACCCTTTGTAAATGAAAACTGACCATGTAACGCAGCGGCACCGACGCGTGCATGCCGGAGCGCTGTTAGGAAAGATACATCGTGTTCAAACGGAGCAAAAACTTAAAAAAAACATTTGCGACTAAACTACTGCTCCTATTTAATTGATTTTTGGTACAGAGCTTGAAAATGGTCCCTAGTATAAGCTGTTTAAAGGAAAGCCCTTCTGTCGTATTAACTCTGTATATGTACTAGCTGCTGCCCGTGGCTCCGGCCGTATCAGTGTTGAAAATTTTTCGTACAAACTTCCACGCCCTATTTCACTCCTTTACGGGGAGAATTTCCTAAAATCTGTACTTGGCTGACATCTCCTGCTCATTATCAACAAGCATGTGCCAAATTTCATCTACGTAGGTCCCGTAGTTTTTGAGATTTGAGATTGAAGTGAATGCATGAATGAGTGATCTTTCGCTTTGTAATGTAATTTTTGAAAAGTCTGCTCTTTCCCACATTTTGGGAGTTATGCGAGCATAATGTATGAAACAGCTGATATTTTTTTCACGATTCCGGATTTGTTCCAATAATGGAAGTTGTTCAATGATGTACAATGACCCCTTAAAATAATGCCCATTATTCAATTTCACCCTATAGATATCCCTTTCAGTACTTGTGTGTGTGAATAATTCCATTTATACAAAAACTCGAATCGAATTCAGGATACGAAACAACATTAAACTTTTTTCCCAAAAACACTAAGAAAAGAATACGGAATCTGGCATCCGGGTAATCGGGTCGTAAATGGGTAGTAAAAATGCGGTTAACATGCAGTTTTCGAGTAGTTAGCGTGACTGCTACCAAAACGGTTGGTCGTATAATGCTCCGTTTAATTCAGTTCTTACTGAGGTGTCTTTCTGTATTAAGTGGTATAAAATCAGCAGTTGCTGAGTTGGCAGGGGCTTGCTTTATTTTGGATTTAAATGAAAACGTAATACATGACAGTACGTTTCGTTTCATGCCTTTTGCGTACGAGGGAGTGATGTAAAAAGAATTTCAAGCCAAAACAGTTTGTGGCTATTTAAAAAAAAATGGATATACCGGTTCCTTCACGATGTTTTCCTTCACTTTTATGAATTATATTTTTTTTTCGAAAATGTTAAGGTGTAAAATATTCTATCCTATCTCAATACTTACAATTCGCAGATGATTGATTTCTAAATATATCTATTTAACATGATGAACCAGCAAATAATTCATGACTAAAGGGGAATACAAAAACCTATCAATAAGGGAAAACAATTTACAAGCGAACCCTAAAAAAACGGTTCACCCATACTTAACACTTACCTAAAGAGCCCACTTTTAAATTTCCCCATTTTCTGCGTTTAAAAACGTACTTTCGAACCGTCAATTTATAACCCTCTCGATAAAGGAGCGATTCATTGCGGGCGCGGCAGCGGAAGCGTGCGGGGCTCACTCGTGCTGGATTATATTTTTTGTAAATTATCATGATACAAGGTTTTTTTTACTTTACATGCAGGGTTATGGTTGGCTAAATAGCGATATTCCTATTATACGTACAGAGGCCAGCACATCAAGTTACCACAATCTGTCAAATTTCTTTGATAGTAATTCAACTTTATTGCAAAGATATAAGGTTAATTTTGAATTGAGAAAATGTGACAGTTAGGTATAGCTTGATGTGCTGGCGTCTGTACAATAACAACATTTAAACTTAAATGCCATGTCACAGTTTATTATTTTATAATAATTCACAATTAGTTTATGGATAATACCCCAATGTTATGGAAGAGCGGAGTCTCCTAAAACAGGCATTTGCTTAAAGGGGGCTCCAAACACGTCTTACTGGACGTATAATGCTGATTGGGACAATAAACGATTTTTACTTAAATTAGCACTTCCACAAACTAAAGTAGCCGTGATATTACTAATAAGTAGCACTCGCAAACGAAGGGTTCTTTTTCGCCGAAAAATAAAAACCCTTTTTTTTAAATGCGAATATTTCTTGTATAAGTTTCTTCATCACGTTTCTTGTATGAGTCCCCTTTATTGTTAACTTAACGTTGTCATTTGCGGTTTTAGCATCCATAGTGGAACGTATACAGTGTTAAAGTTGCTTACCTCTTACGGTTTGAAAGATACAGCCTTGCAGTCGGACAGCGGGCCGTGTTTTCACCCTTAGGGTACGGAACCACAGAATCAAATATTAAACGCCCCCGTATGTTGAAAACTATTTCCTAATTATCTTAAATAGATTAATTCTCATCTATGCTCCACCTCCATAGCACGTTCTAGAGCCAATAATAACATAGAAATGAAAAACTAAATGAATGTAATGCGATCCTCTGTGTTAAAATCAACAAACAAACATAAATTTATTTATTTAATTCTTCCGTATAAACACATCGCTTAAATACAATGTTTAATTAAACTCAATAATTACTCTGAAAACGACTGAAGTATACGAAAGAGATCGTTTTCACAAACAAGATCTGGATGTAATCTGACAATAATTAATTAAAATATTTTACTAAATGAGACGATTTCATGTCGTGTATCAGACAATACGAGTACTTACAAGAGTATTTGGTGACAGTACTACTGTATACTATGTTCATTTTGCGATGGTCTATTTGACACATGTATGTAATTGAATGCTTTTTAAAACCGTGGCGAGGATACATTGAAAGTTTATTAATCGGTGATTTCACTACCATTTCACAGATAGTGGATTCTGTAACCAAAACTCTACCTTACTCTATTTTCATCGGGTAAACCGGATTGTCCGAAAGGGTTACCGCTACCCCGGTACATAAAGGGCTAAGGAAGGAACATGGATGGGTTTTAGTCAGTAAAAGTCTGCCACTCTTTTCCGCTCCACCCAGCGTGAGGAGTCATTTAATGATTTTCCCACCCTCAAAAAAAAACTATTTTCATCTTAATAAAATAATAGACTACAACACTCGCCAGCACTTCGCCTACGTTTTCACATGATGTTTTAATTTTAACAGAGTACCCACTCAGACCGGCAACAACAGGCAATCTTTAGGCCAAATGGGCGGCATTTTTTCGGACACAGAGGGCAGAGTAAAAGGTTGAACAAACCATCAGGCACACCTACAACTAAAATAAGAATAACCAATAATAAAATACATTTTAAAACCTTTCAAAGACCCTGAACATGTGAAGCAGACCAATAACCATCCACATAGACAAGGGCGGGTAAATTAATGAAACAAATAAATAAATGTGCCCCACATTTAGCCTCTGAAACTTTTGTTTTTCGCACATAAATATATCAGGGGTGTCGTAACTTACCCTGGTCACACCCTAAAGGATTCTATTGTCGTTATTAAATGGAACAAATCGAGGGAACACTCCGGTATTTTTATATACGTATAGTTTCAATAATAAATATTACCTTTTAACGTCCAATTTATTTGTTTCAGCGACGGTTTATTTGTTTACTAGTGAGTACGTGCATTGGTTTTATTTTAAAATGAGGAGGAACAGTGTTTGTTTGTATTATTTATTTTCCAATGAACATAATATCTCGAACTCACAGTATTTGTATTTCCAAATTTACCAATTACGGGCACTTTTGAATTGTCAAGGGGTCAGTCGGCGCCGTGGGATCTGGAGGCGATAGTCCTCGCGCGCCTGTACGAGTGGCGCGCGGAGGTACTAAGCCGGGGGGAAACTCCGCTTCCGCAGCAAATTGCGGCGGAGCGGACGGACCTCCGGTGCGATCTCATGGCGGCCTGGAATCAGCGACTGTCGCAACCCAGCGCAGGGCACGCCACGATAGTGGCGGTAAGGCCCCTCTTTGAGGAGTGGCTAGAGAGGCGTCACGGCGCCCTCACCTTCCGCCTGACAGGTCCTCACCGGACATGGATGTTTCGGGAGGTTCCTGCACATCATCAGGCGGGAGGAAACGCCCGGGTGTCACCACTGCGAGGATCGCCCAGAGGACACGGAAGAGCACACGGTGCAAACCTGCCCCGCATGGGCAGAGCACCGCCGTGTCCTCGTGGAGGCGATCGGCGGCGCCGACCTCTCGCGCCCGGCCCTGGTGCAAGCCATGGTCCGGGGCGAGAGGGAGTGGGAGGCAGTCACCTCCTTCTGCGAAAAAGTTATGCTCGCGAAGGAGGTGGCGGGATGGGAGAGAGAAAGGTCCTCCCGTCCCAGCCGCCGCGGGAGACGCTCCGGGCGTCGGGAGCCACGTGACGACTCCCGGCCACCGTAGGCGCGGGCCTGCGGGCGGTGAGTCTGACACTCCCTTCCGCTCCACCCAGAGCGGGAGCAGTCATTGGATGATTTCCCAGCCTTAAAAAAAAATAAAAATAAAAATGGGGTCAGTCGGGAAGAGTTGAATCTATTTGCCCATTACAAAGGTACCTATAGAGAATAACGGGCAAAAAACTCCGAGGACACGCCACAACATCACACCTGTATTACTTGGGTTAGGCAGAGGTACACCAATAGTTATTATACCCAGTTATTATATGTTCAAGTCTCACCTCTCTCTCGCAACTGTTAAGTTAGTATTGAAAATACGCATTTTGGTAAAACAGCCACAATACAACCAAGCAGCTTCGTTTCTCATAATAAATCCAGTAGACCCGATAAAATTGTATCAGACACACAAAACAAATAGACTCTAGAACAGAAAATATCGCCCAGACGACACGGTGAGAGCATGCGGTAGAGATCTGCTCCGCTTGGCTGCAGCACCGCCGTGTCCTCGTAGAGGCGATTGGCGGTGGCGGCGACCTCTCGCGCCCGGCCCTGGTGCAACCCATGGTCCGAAGCAAGAGTGAGTTGGAGGCAATTACCTCCTTCTGCGAAGCAGTTATGCTCGCGAAGGAGGTGGCAGGAGGAGAGGGATAGGTCCTCCTGTTCCAACCACCGCGGGAGACGCCGCGGGCGTCGGGAGCCGCGTGATGACTTCCGGCCACCGTAGACGCGGGCCTGCGGACGGTGAGTAATGGGTAGCTCACCGTCGGATCAGGACCGGGCCCGTGCCGGATGGACGCTCCGATTTACGAATTTCCCATACTCAAAAAAAAAGGAGCAGAAAATAACGTAGGTCAAATCTAAGGTGAACCTTTCGCTATTTCATTTAATGACCCACGTTTTCGTTGTTCAAGGAAAACATCTAGGCAATTTAACTGTCAAACCATTAACCTTAATAATTATGATGTCGCTAATAACAACCGGGTAAAAAAAATTGCAGGCAACATGTCAGAATGAATTCAGTAATTACTAAGGCGTGGTCGACATGCTGTTAAATGGCCTAAATTACCACGTGCCAGTGTTCACGTGTGTCTGTTCAGGGGAATCCCTAGAGCACTCAATAATCTGAGTGTCGTATGTGTGTGTTAGTAGCTATAACAAGTAACGTTGCTATTAATTTTGGCGCACGCAACATCCGCATAATGTGGCGCCATCTACAACGCCACATGACAACTACGCATCATACTCATCATACTAAATTTATTCGCGCGATTAGCACTTACAACATCCTCAGTAGCCCACCAACACTTATCTGGTCAGTGGGGCTTCCTTTCATATGAAAGATGAAAACCTTTCCACCTTTACCTCATAAATCTATATGATAGTAACTGAATAGAATGTCCCTCTTCGGGCTGAAAAGCTGCTCAAATGAGCAATTTGAAGGAACTTGTACTGTCAATATGACCAATAGCTTCAGAAATAAACTGGTTCTTATATTCTAAAAACATTCCCGACAGCATTTTCCTCAATCCTTTGCATCACATGCTCATACCATGATAATCGATTACCACACAACTTTTCAATCACCGGTGTCACTTTCAGACTTTCCCGTATATACTTATTTCTTACTATATCCAATCGCGTAACACCACGCGTTCACTAAAAATGACAAGTCAGCTACATGCCTTTCATTTGTCTCTAGCCGAACATTCTAATGAGATTGATAACAAGTTTAACCATTGTTTTATAAATTTTCCCCTTCAGTTTAACGTCACGGGAAAAATCATTGGGGAATGCAGGAATCGCACCTGCCATCATTTTATACGTCCAGTGTTAATTCTGCGCTTAATAGTCCGAACTTCGCCATCACTTTGCGCAAGTGAACCCAGACATCGAAAGTCGGAGTAGACTGGGAGAAACGCGCCATCAAATGTTTCATCTTCACAGGCACGAGCAATGTGGTCAGCAAGCAGCATGCACGTGGGTGCCTCCACTTATAAATATGTCCGACGTCAGAGCATCTATAGTCAACAGAAAGAGGTAAGGACCTAAAGCCAACCCTTTGTCCAAGCGGTCACACTGAACTTGTCGGTGTTGCCAGTAGCCGACCCGAGCTTGACTGGCAACACCGATAAATTGTTCAGCGTGGCCGCTTGGATCAAGGCCGACCCGAGATTGACTGGCAACACCGGCAAGTTGTTCAGTGTGGCCGCTTGGACCAAGGCCGACCCGAGTTTGACTGTACAGTACATAGCATAAATTGACTCTTCATACTTCCCGGGCAAAGTATCTCTTTCAATGCCCACCACAACACATCCCGAGGTAAATCATTTATTCGCCTTATCATACGTGTACCCATAATATTATACTATAATATTAAACTTACACTTAATAAAGCAATTTCGTTTTTTTAAGTTGTATAAATCATGCGAAACGGGGGCTAGCTACAAAATAAATCATTTCATTTCATGGTGCGTCCGGGGCCCCAACTCCAATATCTCCAGTGGAACTCACTGCCCCACTCCGGATATACACTCATCCCTAATCCCGAGAATCCGTAATATTTGGGTAATGAAATATGTTTGCAAAGCGTAATTAATGGTAATTAACTAAGTGATGTACAGTATTAGTTGCAGACCGTAACGTTGTAATTAAATCTCACGTTACACTGATGTTTGACAAGCTATTGTTACAATGTTGACATACCTACGTCGCAGATGAATAGGCCACGAGCGACCAAATTAGAACTAAAATCTGCAATCTGATGTTTCATTTTACGATGTTTAACATAACCTCTAATCCGCTAATACCTATCGGACTTCCACAACCCAGTTATTGGGTAAAGCGATTACCTTTTGTTAGACTTCTTGTTAGACTTTTGGGCTTCTAATAAATATATAAATAACCGCTGTGACAAACGCTTTAACGTGCTTTTCGAGCCACGGAAAGTAAAAATGTGCATATTAAGTGCTTTTCAATGTTAAAAGATAAATAAAAAAAAACATTAAACAATTAATTGGCACCGCTTCACTCTAACACGATCCTTCAATTGAAATAGTACATATTAAAGTAATCTATGTTCTCTAAAATGAGGACAAAAAGAGAAGAGTAAAATAGCAATACTGCAGCGCAAAAATGTCGACTGATGTGTAGCGCCGAAAAGAAATGGAACGTTGAAAATACGTTTTTTACCTTTTAAGTTAATGTTCAGAACGTCTGTAGTCATTTTAAAGCTGAAATTTTACGAGCAACGTCTGTCTATTTCGGCAATAGTTTTATTATACTTTTTAACAACATTTCTGTCAGTGTGTCAGGCATTTTACTAGGATTTCCGTTCAGCTTTTCGGAAACATAGCAACTCGCCAGTATTTTGCAAAGGGTACACAACACTTCTCAAATATAGGTGCACTAGCTTCTGCCCGCGATTTCGCGTGTAATAATGGAGGCCTACGTCATAATAACTATCTGCATGCCAAATTTCAGCCCAGTCCGTTCGTATTTTGAGCTATATAGTGTTGATAGACCAGTCAGTCTAGCAGTGATAGCCTAGGGGTGTGATCGTCGGACTGGCAAGTCACTGGTCTCAAGTTCGAACCCAAGGATTCATGTGCGTATTGTACAATTATCACTTGTTTGAAAATCGGTGCAGGAAAACATCGTAAGGAAAACAGCATGTCTAAGAGATATTTTTCAACAGCATGTGAAGCTAAGCCAAAACCTCCGACACCAAGTTAGTTTCTAACAGGAAAAGAGAGTCAGTCAGTAACGATTTCCTTTTAAATATGCAGATAATACACACATTATAAATTCGAAATTATATTCAGTAATATACCTCATAAAGGGCGAGCCTTTACTGCTACTGAGAATTTCTGATTTTCGAAATAAAAACGAATCTAGGACCGAATGATCAGCAGTCGGGCTTCCGACCACTAGACTGGGCAAACATAGCATCTTATTCTTATCTCAGTTTATTTAGAAGTGGCATCTGTATGTATTTCATAAATATGTATGTATTTACAAAAAAAAATATGTATATAAGTAGTTTATCAGCCATCTCGTTACCCTAACACAAGCATTAAGTTGCTTAGCTTGGGACGATACGGCGATGTGTGAATCTCAATTAGGTATCTAGTTGTCATCTCAGTAGTCACCTCCTCTCCAGTTTTTGTACTACCTCAGTCAGTCTTCTTAATTTCACTCTAATCTGTAGACAATCCTGAACAATGTAGAAACTTGCTTATTACGAAACAATTTATATTAAATCTAACAGGAATTTTAGTTATTACCCGGCCTCTAGTTTATAGCTTACCCTTCAAAATATAAGTTTATTAATTTCAGAGTATCGGCACAAGTTAGTGTTTTGAATGCGTTGTTGAATAACCATTATAGAAGTTCGCTTAGTTGAAACGAACGAACTTTTTGTTCTGTAGTTGAAGACTTTACATACGGGCAAAGATGCGGGAACTCAGTCAGATTCTGATAAATATCAAGCGATCCATTCTGTAAATGTCTTACCGTGAAAACACATTCCACCTGATAGTAGGTATACTATTGACAACTCACGTCATACTCCCGTCATCTAAGTTTCCACGATGAGATTTTTTCAGACGAGACAGACGAGACACGCGTATTATTTCGCATTATTTTTGTAAAATTTAAAGTGAGCTTCACTGCTATCATACTGCACTTACTACTGGACTCTATTTAATACACCCAAATAACAATCAATCTGCCAGTTAATCTGCCGATTCTCTTCACAACTATATTGGGGTCGGCTTCCAGTCTAACCGGATGCAGCTGAATACCAGTATTTTACATGGAGCGACAGCCTATCTGACCTCCACAATCCAGTCACTAACTGGGTAGGACTGGCTGTGAGACTTTTGGGCTAGTCAGAAGCCTAGTTCTTCTACCCGTAACGACTGACAAAAATCTACGAATGACAGCCGGGACCAACGACTTAACGTGCTTTCCGAGACACGGAGGAGTCTCGAAATCCGAGGATGGTTGGATGGATGGTGGATGGATGGACCCATCCACAGATCAACCCCGGCAATCGTAGCTTAACCTGATGGATCGATCCGTGCGGCTGTTATTACTTAGCCACGAGCTCTTCACCCAATTAACAATACGATATAAAAAAAATAGAAATTGACACTTTATCACGAATGGTGTTCAAGCAGCAAATGTATGGAAGAAACTTACTTGTCGTACCTGTGGGTTATACAAAATAGGCTCCAGGTCCCAACTATACCTTTGAACATGAGTAAAACACAATGGATAAACAATAAGCATTTGCCGACAGCCAGCACAAACAGGCCGCTGTAAAACGAAACTTTACCTCCCTCTCACCTCCACGTTTTAATACCAAGAATGCCAGATAATAGCAGTATGAAAACAGAACCACGACAGTAGCCGAAGTGGCGCGTGTTCCGTACAACACAAAGTTTCCTTTGCACCAGTTCGGCGCGTCTGAGCGGCTGTTTTGCAACGCCGTCATTTCAATGCTCTTTTTTCGGTCGTTTGTCTTACCGTTAAGCTCGCTCGCTCGTCCCCTTCTAAGCCCACACAGCTCAATTTAAAACCGTTCGTTGTAAAGCAATATTTAAAGTTGCTCTCATTTGTGTAACGCAAGTTTAAATGGTTGTGCAAGGATTTTGTTGCGTTATACGCTATTCAGGCGCGAGGGTGGATGGGAGCTGCAGGTAATGAAAACTATCTCTTGAGATAAACAAAACTATATATTTCAATCACACAACACGTAGTACGACAGGCCTTTGAGGCACATTATTACTCAGAACACAGGAAATCAGAACACAATACACAAAACCCGGAGCCCGAGCACATTTAAACAGCAACTACTTACTTGCTAGACATAATTAAAACTACTAAAAACTTTGTACAACATAATAACTAGTAAAATATAAGAACTGAAGAACACTTAAGAACACATTTTAGAACAAATTTGAGAACATATTTAAGAACTGATTCGACTAATAACTTGGCCCTTATTAAATACAATTTTCATAGGGCGCAAGTAGTGTGTGGGGTAATTTTTACCCTCCGCCCTGCCGCCTATTATCATCCATAATTCTATCTAGGATGCGGCGGGCGGAGCTTATGCTTCCCGACAAGTTTCGACCTGTCGAAACCTGCAGGGAACACGCTCTTTTCCTGCTTACAGACAATAATTTCGGCGTCTGCCATTGGTTTATTGATACAAACCCTATGATTGGTCTTAATTGACTTTCATAATAACAAATAATCTCTAATGCTTTTACCAATCATCTTATATACTAAAGTTATACATGAGCGTAATATCGCTTGTTTATATGTTTGAGGTTGCTGTGCTCCTCAACAATCCCACCCCCCGTAAGAGGGTTCAACCGATTACAGTCCCGTCTGTAGGTAGCACAACAACCTTTACAACGGGCCGACGCAGGACCCCATGATTCGTTCTTACATCTATCACTCTTATTATAGAGTCTGCCCCTGGGTACACCTTTTCGATCACCCCTTTGGTCCACTGATTGCGGGGTTTACACTGATCTACTATTAGCACTATGTTACCCACTTTCACATTTGGCACATCACTTATCCACTTTTGTCTTTGTTGGAGCGTCGGCAGGTACTCGCGCAGCCATCGCCTCCAAAAGAGGTCGGCCAGCGCGTTCACTTTCCGCCACATGCGGCGGGAGTCCACGTCGACTGCATGCCCGCGCGCGCACGGGGCGTCTCCTGCGGCAGTGCCCAGCAGGAGGTGGTTCGGAGTCAGCACTACCGGTTGCTCGACGTCGCTGCTCACGTAGGTGAGCGGCCGGCTGTTGATGACTAGCTCGGCCTCAGCGAGGAGGGTGTAAAGTACCTCCTCGCGAGGCGCCCGCTCTCGTAGTGTGGCTCGGAGGGCGTTTTTCACTGAGCGCACCAGACGCTCCCAGCACCCACCCATGTGTGGGGATGCGGGAGGGTTAAAGTGCCAAGCGATACCACGGCCCGTGGCTTCGCTCTGCACCTTATCTTGATTCATGGCACGCAGGGCTGCGCGCAGTTCGGCGTGCGCGCCGACGAAGTTGGTGCCTCGGTCGGAATACATGTCCGACGGTCGCCCGCGGCGCGCAATGAGGCGCCGCAGGGCCAGAATGGCTGAGTCTGCACTCAGCGATGCCGCCAGCTCTAAGTGGACGGCGCGGGTGGTGAGGCACGTGAACAACACGCCCCACCTCTTCTCCCTGCGCCGACCGATGGCGACCTCCATGGGGCCGAAGTAGTCGACCCCACAGTGGACGAACGCTCGTCTCGTCACCTCCAGCCGCGCGGCCGGGAGGTCGCCCATCTTTGGCGCCACCGGCTTCGCCTTTTCCACGCGGCACTGTTGGCAGCTGGCGGTGACGGCCTTGACTGTTGACCGCAGGTTGGTCACCCAGTATTTCTCTCTAATCCTGTTAACTACAAGCTCTTGGTTAGCGTGTAAAGCCGCCGTATGATAATGGTAAATAAGACGGCGTGTGAGCGCGTGCTTCCCATCCAAAATTATGGGATGGCGCTCCCCAAACCTCAACTCGTCGCAGGCGCCCAGCCTGCCGCGTACCCTTAGGAGCCCATCTGAAAACAGCATGGGGTCCAACGACTTTAGCTTGTTATTGCTGGGTAGCGGGCGGGCCTCCCGCAGAGCTGCGATGTCAGGCTCGTAGCTCTCTGCCTGCATTACGCGCAGCAGGCGTACCTCCGCCTCCTGCAGATCTGCCCCGGTCACCGCTGATGACTGGCGGCGCTTGCGGCAGCGATCTGAAAATATAACCAAGCGCGCCACAACGCGGACAGCGCGTGTCCAGGTGGGCAGTCTCTCCGGCTGCAGCAGTGGTTCCGGCGGCGTGGTCGTCACGTGCACTCGTTGCACCCTCTCCAGCTGCGCCTCAGCCACCTCGTCGAGGTCGGCGCTCGCCGGCCACTGCTCCTGTGGGCAGCGAAGAAACGAGGGGCCCAATAGCCACTCGTCACCATTATTGGGCCAGTCCATGCGAGTGGCCTTGTCGGCAGGGTTCATCGCCGAGGGAACCCAGTGCCAGTCTGTCCTCTTTGACCGTCTATCGATCTCGGCCAGGCGGTGGGACACGAACCGTTGGAATTCTAACGCGTCTGAGTTAATCCACTTTAAAACTGTTTTGCTGTCTGTCCACAGATGCCTACTGCTGATAGCTACGCCTAGCTCTGATTCCACCGTGTCGGCCAATCTGCACGCCAACACGGCTGCTTGTAGTTCGAGACGCGGAATTGATACCAATTTCTGGGGCGCTACCCTAGCTTTCCCTATCACTATTGCGACGTCTCTGCTACCTGTCGGGTTCGTACCCGCTAAATAGGCCACCGCGGCGTAGGCGGACTCGCTCGCGTCACCAAACACGTGTAATTCTAAGCCCTCGGGTACCAGACCGTACCACCGAGGGATAGACAAATCGGTCAAATATTTCAACTTTTGTAACCATTCAAACCATATTTTGGCCTCGGCAGGCCTCAGCTGTTCGTCCCATTGAATCCCCGTATGCCATACTCTTTTCATGAGGATGCGTGATTGTATTATGCACGGGTATAGAAAACCTAGTGGGTCGAAAATGGACATGATGAATCTAAGAAATTCCCTTTTGGTTGGAACTACTTGACCTTCTGTAATCGCCCTGGGAAGCCGCTTAAAGGATAAGTCGAAAGCTAGCTTGTCGGTGCTCGGCGACCAAATCATGCCTAACGTACGCTCTGTAGCGTTTTCACATTTTTCCAAAGACACCCGATCAGGCATTTCTAATTGTAGCCTGTCGCGCAGCTCTGGAGAGTTGGTGACCCACCCCCTGATATTGAACCCGCCCTCGGCGTGGATGTGGGTCACTTCCTCTATCAACCTACCGGCCTGCGCGACAGACCACGTACTATCCAGGTAGTCGTCCATGTAGTGTTTATCATTTATGGCCGCTACTGCCTCGGGGTATGTCTGCTGATACTTAGCCGCGTTCTTATTCAATATAAAAATGGCTGAGGTAGGGGACGACACGGCACCGAAAATCATAGAGTTCATCACATAAACGTCAGGCTCTTTGTTTCCGGCCGCGTTCCATAAAAACAACTGCGCCCCTCTATCTTGTTCTCTTATTTTTACCCGTAGGAACATGTCGGCTATGTCCCCGGTGTACGCGACGGGTCCTAATCTAAATTTAAATAGTACACCTAGCAGCGAGTTCAGAAGGTCAGGTCCCGCTAGCAAATTGTCGTTTAGTGACGTTCCGTTATAGGTTGCTGCGGCGTCGAAAACCAACCTTAGCTTGCCCGGCTTATTTGGATTCTTTACCCCGAAATGGGGTAGGTACCACACCGGCTCATATTGGATCGCGCCCTCAACTGGACTAGCGTATCCCTCCACTATCAGTCTATCAATCTGGGCCGCATAGGCGGCAGCGTGCACCGGGTCTTTACTCAACCGACGCTCAACACCAGCCAGTCGCTGGCGCGCCTGGGTGTAGTTATTAGGTAGCTGCGGGTTGTCTCGACGCCACAACAAACCTACTTCCCAAGTGCCGCTCTTTGTTTGATGACTAGTGGCCTCTAAGGTGGCTTTAGCCCTCTCGATATCCTGGTGCGTCCGAGGCACCTCTGATATACCTATCGCTTCTAACTCCAGCTGATTCTTAACTAAATTATGTAAATCTACGTTTGATTCTGTTACACAATTTACACTTTGTTCATTATTGTGACAACTACCCACGGGTCCGTGCACCACCCACCCTAAACTGGTCAAAGAGGCAACCGGCTTACCTGATCTCCCTCGACGAGTCTCCTGGCCGACAAGCAACTCCCAGTTGTCCTGTCCCAGCAACAGCAGCGGTTTGGCACCTCTCATCTCCTCGCATCCCAAGTGGCGAAGGTGGGCGTGCTCCGCCATCACTGTGGCGGGCACTGTCTGCGCGGGCAAGTCCAGTCGCTTTATCGTACGACACTTTATACTATGTACTTGTCACACTAATCACGCGCGAGTTATCGTCCGTTATCACTTGACCGCGCGCACTACGTAACACTAACGGCACTAATTGTCCTTTGGCACCTTCGGTTAACGACTCATCTATCAGTGACACGGTGGCCCCGTCATCCAATAGGGCATAGCACTGTTTATCCTGGCCGCTCACTGATACGTTAACCGGAACAACTTTCAACAACGCCTTCCCGGTGTAATCATTGACGTTAGTTATACTCTCGGTCTTCCTGTCCGCATGTAATAACGTATGGTGCGGGTAATCACACGTAGCGCACCTACTAGCCCGACAGAAGTTCTTGTTATGTTTCTTTGCCATACACTTGAAGCACAACTTATGTTTTTTAATGTGTTCCCATCGCTCATTTACGCTTAACCCAGTGAACTTTTCACATTTACTTAGCTTATGTACCTGCTCACACATAGTACATGTATCTATTGTAGGTTGGTTATTATCTGTGGTTACATGCACACGTTGTATATTTTTAATCTGTTTGTAGGGCTGCGCATTGCCTCGGGGCTTATTGTTGTTATTAGCTACTATTGCAGGTGGGTCCATGTTCATTTGAACGTAGTATGACGTAGCTCGGGCTAGATGGCTTAAGAATTCTGCGAGTAATTCCAGGCTTGGCGACACTCGCACATCTATGCCCTGGCTGGCCTCCATGCCCATCGCGAAGTCCCCATATTGAGCGCGTTGCACAGGTGTGAGTTTAGTTAAGAGTTCACTTACCAGTTGTGGGTTATTCAGGTATCCATTAGCGCGTACACTTTTCAGGAGCGATACACAGTTGCGCACTGTCGTCGAGAACTTCCTAAGTTCACGCCCACTTTCAGTCACTTTGGGTAACGCACGCACTTTCCTTAGGGCACATTCTAGCACTAAATTGGGATGACCGAACTCGTCTTGTAGTGTTTTCATTATTTCCGACGGGTTGGTGCAAGTACGCAGCAGGTCTTCTACCGCTAGCTTGGCGTCCCCTTGTAACGAAGTCTTCAGGCGGGCTAGGTTTTCATGCGCTTTGAAGTTGTACAGTGTCGTCGTATCGTAGTACATATTCTTGTACGACAGCCATTCCGCTGGGTCCCCGCTGAAATACGGCAGCTCATAAGCCTGCCTTGGTACCGGTCGCGGTCGCGCTAGGTGTGTTATAGCGTCCGCCAGCTGGTCTATTTTTCTATCTCGTGACCTGCTTCTGTCTGTTTCGTTGGCGAACGTATTATCCCACTCAGGTGGGTCTCTAGGCGGCGGTCTCGTGGTACCGGTCATCGCTGCGGCGGGCGTCGCTTGGTGCGCGGGCGTCGCTTGGTACGCGGGAGTCGCTTGGTACGCGGGCGTCGCTTGGTACGCGGGCGTCGCTTGGTACGCGGGCTCGCGGAAATGTACGGACGCGGGCGCATACTGTTGCTGCGCGGGGGTACGATCGAGCGGCGGCACAAACACTGGTATGTCGCGGGAAATAACGGGCTCGGGCTCCGGTTGTGGTTCACTATTACTTACTGCGGGTGCGGGTATTCTTGACGCGGTGACGGGTGTCGTATCTGTAACCCATTCTTCCACACGGCGCGTCGTCCCTTCCTCATCTGAGTCTGAGTCTCCTTCTACAGCGGCGTCTATCTCTGCGAGGTCAGCTTCAAGCTTCTTCTTTACCAGGTTTTCCTTCAGACGCACCAACTCTCGTTCTGCCTCGTACTCAACCCTCCGTCGAAGGTAGTCGGCGCTTCTCTGGCCGCTCTTCGAGGAGACGTGGCTTAACCGGGACCCTGCCCTCTGTAGTCTTTCCGACCTCGCTGGCGTGACGGTTTCACGATGGTCGATTATTCGACCGGGTCCAGCCAGCGGGATCACAGGGGCGGGAACCGACGACTTTGAAGGTGCTATCGATGGTGACCCGGGTGCCATTTCAGACGGCACCCCTGAATCGGCTTCCAATCCTCGACGCTGTATGTTTGCTTCCAGCTGTCGTAGCCTGCTACGTGTTGTGATAGTGCTTCTCTCACTCATTTTACCTACAGCTCAATCCGGCTAGCGAAGGACCAAAAATTATACGCTATTCAGGCGCGAGGGTGGATGGGAGCTGCAGGTAATGAAAACTATCTCTTGAGATAAACAAAACTATATAGTTCAATCACACAACACGTAGTACGACAGGCCTTTGAGGCACATTATTACTCAGAACACAGGAAATCAGAACACAATACACAAAACCCGGAGCCCGAGCACATTTAAACAGCAACTACTTACTTGCTAGACATAATTAAAACTACTAAAAACTTTGTACAACATAATAACTAGTAAAATATAAGAACTGAAGAACACTTAAGAACACATTTTAGAACAAATTTGAGAACATATTTAAGAACTGATTCGACTAATAACTTGGCCCTTATTAAATACAATTTTCATAGGGCGCAAGTAGTGTGTGGGGTAATTTTTACCCTCCGCCCTGCCGCCTATTATCATCCATAATTCTATCTAGGATGCGGCGGGCGGAGCTTATGCTTCCCGACAAGTTTCGACCTGTCGAAACCTGCAGGGAACACGCTCTTTTCCTGCTTACAGACAATAATTTCGGCGTCTGCCATTGGTTTATTGATACAAACCCTATGATTGGTCTTAATTGACTTTCATAATAACAAATAATCTCTAATGCTTTTACCAATCATCTTATATACTAAAGTTATACATGAGCGTAATATCGCTTGTTTATATGTTTGAGGTTGCTGTGCTCCTCAACATGCGTGTTTCTTTTTTTTTTTGCTTGTACTTGAAATACTTAGTTGAACTGTGCAGTTAATTAAGTGTTTTATGTCAATAATGATTAAGTTGAGAATTAAAATTCTTTGTTGTTTCAGCTGTTTCAGTTTCTGAAGAGTAAAATATTTAACGGGGAGGCTTGATTTCTGACGTCTTTCGTTTGCAGTGTTTGAATATTGACAAGAATTTCATTAATCAATTTAAAAAGTACGTATTATATCTTGTTGCTTACAGGCGCTTACAGTAAATAGTAGCTGTTTTCAATTGCTGTGACCTTATAACGGATAAAAGGTATACCATTGGATTCTAGCCGTAAATGAGCACATAAATAACAAGCAACAGCAATATATATCGGATTTATGATGGGATTACAAGTTTGTACAACTGTCTTCTTATTTTTCCTAAACATAAGTTAAGCTTAGCTTAGGGATGATTTACTTTGTCCGCCTTCGTTGTCAGTTGCTAGGCAACGGATTAAGTAGTGTGATCATTAGCATGGGTAAAGACAGTTGCCCAGTACCATATATATATGTATGTTGCTGGTTCAAATCCGGCTCGAAGGACCATAAAATGTATATAGGATCACTTATTTTTATTTCCAATAAAATGAGTTTTATGAATTAAATGCTTAACAATATTACATTGTATGATCTAGTCTACAATTTTACTATCGTCTTTTTTGAATAAACTACTTTCAGGATTCGCTTCACCATTTTCACATGTTGTATAACCCGCCTAACTCTTCAACCCACTATTTTATTTTATCGCTGGCAACACCTAAATCAGGGTCGCAATAAAATACTTGATGTCCAGTATTGCCGACCGTCCGTCTAACTATAACTCCAAAGAAAGAAAGAGAGATAAAATATCCAATCCCAATTGGATCATTCTGTAGTCGTACCGTCTTCAAATTCATAGTATTCATGTAAGTATACTATACAATTCTGTGTTGATGTCGTTGGTGACACCCACCCTGATGTGGTTGGTGTCGGTGGTAATAAGTAAACGATTGTAATTTTTTGAGTACAACTTTGGCGGGCTTGTCACCGTGAGGGTTTTTTTGATTTACAGGAATTCAGTAATACCTCCTTGTTTACAACCCGCTTTCGGTGACATGCCGCATGAAAGATCGGGTTTCATTTAACTATTTATGGGGAATCCTCTACTATAAATGAACACTCCTTATTATTAATATATTATTAATTACCTTCTCCTTTATACTGGGTGGAATTTTGTAATGCCACCTGGAGGGAAAGTACTCTTAATACTGTTAATAGCAAATTTTACTCAAAGAAAACATTCCTTTATTTTTGAATATTAACAAAACTGCATTCAAAGATTTCCAAAAATTCGCTTGCCACACCCGGGAATCGAACCAACTAAAATCTGTAAAAAGTACACCATGTACTTTTATTGCATCGATCGTTAGGATTACTTATAAGGATGAAATCTTTCGAACAAACTTGATAAATTAAATGATAGGAAAACAATGAAATATAAAAAAAAAATTGTAAACTAACTAATTAGTTGCTCGAAATGGGCTCCATTTTCTTGGATACAGAAATGTATTCTTGTAACAAATTCATTTCTAGTAACCGTGTTGTGGTGAACATTATAAATCGTATTCTGAACTTCAACTCTCAACTCGTTTATTTTCGCATAAAATTTAATGAAAATTTGATTTTTCAATGATGTGCTTAGCCTTTTCCCAACTATGTTGGGGTAGACTTCTTGATTTTTCACATATTCCCACAGAAAAAATCTCAACGGGTGAGATCTGGTGATCTCGTAGGCCATCTCATTGTACCGTTTGTCCCAATCTTCAATCGTCTTAACTAACTCGTCATTTTCATGGATAAATGACGTTAATGATAAAATTATTTATTACTAACAAGTAAACATATGGATCTTTAACTTAAAGAGCTTTAACTTGACTCATTAAATTTATAAGTCCAGATTTCATGGTTTTCCTTTCATTTAATTTATCAAGTTTCTTAGAAAGATTTTATCCTTATAATTGATCCTAACGATAAATGCAATAAACGTACAGGCTGTCATTTTTACCGATTTTAGTCGGTTCGATTCCCGGGTGTGGCAAGTGAATTTTCGAAAATATTTGAATGCAGTTTTCTTTCTGTTCAAAAATAAAGGAAAGTTTTCTTTGAGTAAAATTTGCTAACTACAGTATTAAGGGTACTTTCCCTTCAGGGGGCATTACAAAATTCCACCCTGTATATGTTATTTAAAACTAGATTGATAACTATTACTAGATTTACAACTTCTTTATGCATGCTCAGTTTCCTTAAAAGTGATTGTTGCACTTTTGCATGCACACTTTCACATGTTACCTTTAACATAGAAACTTGTAAACAATTGTTGGTGAACCAATAAAATAAAATTAATAAAACTATAATGTTGAATATCTTCAGCTTACATGTCAGCAGGCAGATATGGGCTCTGGGGTTGGGGCAGTCACCTCCTTCTGCGAATCAGCTATACTCGCGAAGGACGTGGCAGGATGGATGAGGGACAGGACCTCACGTCCTAGTCGCCGTAAGCGCCACCGCACCGGGCGTTGCGACCCGCGTGACGACTCCGGGCCACTGTAGGCGTGGGTCATTTTTTTTTTGAGGTTGTGAAATCGTCAGATTACTCCTCCCACCCTGGGTGCAGTGGAAGGGAGTGTCAGACTTTTACTAACTAACCCCATCCATGTTCCTTCCTTAGCCCTTTATGTTTTGAGGTAGCGGTAACCTTTCGGATAATCCCGCTTACCCGGCAGGCTTCGGCCCTAACGGGCCCCTTCAAATGCTGACATCTCTTTGAGGCGCTCGTGGAACACCTACGCGCCGTCCGGCACGGGCCTGGTCCTGATCGGGCAGTGAGCTACCCATTATTCACCGTCCGGGTCCGGGCCCAACCACTAGCTAAGCTATTATCACTAACTAACAGAGCTAAAACGTATATCTCAATTAGCAAAGCATTTGTTTGTGTTTTACTCCAACCTGTTAGGTTGTTACCCAATCGATCACCGAGCCACCCAATTGGCTGTGAGTTGTTACAACCAACAAAAACTACGTTCAGAAATACAATAAAATTCTCCGCGCGTTATAAAAACGTGCGGCCGTCAATTTGGTCAGTTAAAACACTATCAAATACATGGTTGTGGCATAAAGCAGATACGTGCAGAAGGTTCAACTGAAGGTCCCAATTATGGAACTGTTTCGTTTTACAGGTTCACCAATTGGATTTTCAGACAGACGTTACAAGTCTCTTTCGTTATCATAGGGAGATTTCTATCCGAAAAGCAATTGCTCCATGGTTGCCATGATCACAAAATTCAACAAAATCTTAGTGTATTTTTTTCGCAATATAAAATATCCTCTACAGTGACGATATTATGTCTGCTTGGCTTTCTATCAGTGATTTGCTTCTAATCTACGGGGTTATTGCATAACACACTTACAGTAGCCATGGCATTCATTTTGACAGTTGAACAACATTAATTGCGTTATTGTAAAGCTGGCAATTTTTTTCAATATCGAACCAATGAATTAACGATATCTTTCAAAATTATTCAGATTGTAATTGAAAGTGGACCCAATTAGGAAGCGGATCAGTACTTCTAGGGCTTACAATATACAAACAATTCTACTTATTTACAATATCAGTTTCGCTACACAATTCGTGGCTAGGATACGACGATAAAAGATGAAGCTTGACACGACATTTAAACAACAGACTTTTGGTAACCTTTACCTTCGTTACGAGTAGTCAGAAGCCCGAAAGTCTGACAGCCAGTCTTACCAAGGGATATCGTGTTCCCCAGTTACTGGGTGTGGAGGTCAAATAGGCAGTCGCTCCATGTAAAATACTGGTATTCAGCTGCTTCCGGCTAGACTGGAAGCCGACCCCAACATAGTTGGGAAAAGGCTAGGCAGATTGACTTTTGGTAATCTTTTTGCTTCCATGTCTGTTAAGAATAGACTTTCTGAAAGCCCTGTATTGTGGCGTCAATGTCGCAACTCGAATATTCCCACAATCTTTTCAAACGCAACGCACACAAAGAGTTTATTGCAATGCGGTTCTATGTTTGATCCGTTCACTATGCAAAGACAAATGCGGGTTATTGCAGCTATATTGCAACAACTGTACCTGAGTTATACCGGATTTGGACTGGCAGTCTTTTTACATTAAAGTCAGGTAAAAAGCTTGTTTTGTTTTATGCGAGTACGTACCACAAGGTAAACAATAATGTGCATACAGGCCTACAAATGATAAGCGGGATTGTCCGAAAGGGTTACCGCTTTCCCGGAACATAAAGGGCAAAGAAAGGAACATGGATGGGTTTAAGTCAGTAAGAGTATGACACTTCCTTCCACTCCACCCAGAGCGAAGGAGTCACTTGATGATTTCCCACCCTCAAATAAAAAAAGAGCAGAAAATAACGTAGGTCAAATCTAAGCAGGCCGTTCGCTATTTCGTTTAATGACTGAATCCATGGGCGGAAAAGGTCTTTACATATTAATGTAAGTATGGGAATTAGTAGCACCAACTTTTATTGACAGCAAGCCGTGTGTCCAATAGGATTTCTGATCGGTAAAAATGACGAACATGCATTAACCGCCTCAGTCGGATTAATACGACAAAAATGTTTTCGTGCCCGTACCTACCGCCTGAGACGTGTTTATACGACTGAGAATCTATGTTCGGTTTTCGTTTTGTTATGTAATTACAAGACTCTATTCGTTGGAAGTGAAATTTTTTTTTATGAGTTGGGTGCTGGTTCAATAGGTACAGCCCGGAGTCAAAGAATGCGTGCCCGGTTGATGGCAATAGGGCCCATTACATAGCAAAATGTCGGTGTTATTGTAATACACCTCTGCCTAATCCTTCGAAGAAACAAGGCGTTATGTTATGTTATATTAATAAAATACTAACTTTCAATATTTATCGTAACGGGGTTTTGTTCCGCTAATGCTACTACATGCTACATAGCATGAGGTCTACCCTACCAGTGATGAATTAATGATTGTTAATTATGGAACTTACCTATCGAGATTGATGAAGCGCTGTTCGAGACACGCTCTTATAATAACACGTTATAATATTACGTTATGCAGAACCTTAGGTATGCTAAAGAATACATTAAGGTAAAATAAGTTCTGACGACCAATCACTCTACCTAGCCTTTTCCCAACTATGTTGGGGTCGGCTTCCAGTCTAACCGGATGCAGCTGAATACCAGTATTTTACATGGAGCGACTGCCTATCTGACCTCCACAACCTAGTAACTGGGTAATACGATAACCCTAGGGAAGACTGGCTGTCAGATTTTCAGGCTGGCGGACGACCCGTAACGACTGTCAAAGATGAACAAATGATTGCCGGGACCAACGGCTTAACGTGCTTTCCGAAGCACGGAGGAGTCTCGGTATGTAAAGATGGTAAGTTCTGACGACCATTCACATGAATAAACACTAAGATGAACAATATCATTCCACTAACTAAATACGAACTATCTTCAAGCAAATAATCTGTTCGTTATAGCAGACTAATTTCAGAATCCACTGAACCAGTCATAATGACTGGAATGCGCAAAATTGCACAGATTGGTACGGAACTGTATTCATAGTAACGATGTCTTGCACAAACACTTCTATCTACTCAACGTTGCGTAGTTTTAAATTACTGCCTTTGTAAATTATTCGTGTAAGTAGCTTCGTAAACTTATAATTATTTATCTCCATACTATATATTATTATGAGTGTCTTTAATACAATCACAGTCATTATGAAAAGGTATAATTACGATATGAGTACGGACCCAAAACAAATGGTTTATTTATTCGAAATAATTTTTTTCGTCAATTGTGGACCGATTTAAAAAAATCCTCTTTCATTCGGAAGGAGAATCTTGGGCGGTGGTCTCATAATATATATTATTAAGGTAAGTATATTTTATTAAGTTTACTTGGGTAATTATTTAATTAGATTTATTTTTATGTATTTAGCATGAAATGCACTATACACAGGTGGGACATTTTTAAACCTCATACCTTGTATCTATATTTTGTTGTCACGATGATTTTAGGCATTTGTGACCCCAAAAAATTAAAGTTTTTTAAATCCATCGTCCGTGTGCGGGTTGTTCCGTCATTTCGTAGCTCGACTTAAGAACCGACCCCATTACATAGTTATATAGACAACTTTTTATTGACAGAAAATGTATAGTTATTATTAAAAACACTTTACTCATTTCCAATTCAACTGCATTTTGAAGAATGATCCTACATTTCAATCAACTGTATATTTGTTTTAGAAAACAACTTTTTGATTTTCTCCCAAACAAATTAAATGCGAGTCACCGGAGTTTTAATACCAAACTTTAAATGAACAAACATTATACAGCGCGAGATAAACATGGCATAAAGATAGTTGTCACCATAAAGGACGATGTGTTACCCGGCACATAATACAATGAGGATTCCTTAAATGTAAAACGGTGCCACTCCGAGAGTCGTTGAAACCCCTATAAAAATGTTAGCCCGCCTTTCATTATATTCTGGTGCGCGATTTTTTATCTAACACAACTAAAACTAGACTCTAAACCAAGAAAGATAAAGTTGATATTTGAGTGTGGTATTAAAATTTATTTTACGAAAATGTCCGATATATTCCTTGTGGATAACCCTCTCTCGGTATTTACTTTGTTTCTGTTACGGCCGTGTTGCGATTTCAATAGTTTTAAGTCTGACATGAGTAGCGGCTTTAAGCCGTCTTATCCTGGTGTCAACATGTAAGATTGATTACCACGACCTACTGTTTAGACAAGTGGATTTGGAGGCCTCAATGATGCCAAGGAAACGTACTTGGTGATGTTGGTGCTGGTTGTACGGCAGTTCTTTATCTCTAAAGATACAAGCTAGACCTAGTTTAAGGGAAAGAGTTTAAAATTATTGTACTCCTATGATAAATAAAATTATGTACTACTAATATATGCAGTGCAATGTGATTTTGTTTATGCAATAAATTCTTTATTATTATTATCTAAACATATAATAAAACAGTAAAAAAACTGTGTCTGTACATTGAATATATTAAAAAAATAATAATTGAGGGGGGTTTAGAAACAGTAATAGAGCACGAATCCAAAAAAAAAATGTTGTCTGTTTGTCTGTATGTCTGTTTGTCTGTTTGTTTGTACACGCTAATCTTCGGAGCTACTGGACGGATTGGAATATTTTTTTTTTTGTTGTATAGGTATTAAGTCTGGGCAACATATAGGCTATAATTTATCTTGGAAACTTGAACACCTGATGCAGAACCGCAACAGACCAGCTAAACTATAAGAGATACAAAAATGATACCTTAGCAAAAATTGTTCCACGTGATTAGCATTTTCTGCTGAGATAATAAATTTGAAGATCTGAAACACCTGATGTGGAACTCCAAGAGCCCAGCTACACTGTAACATATATAGGAATGACGTCTTAGCAAAAGTTGTTTGGTCTGATGGGCATTTCCTGTTGACTTATAAAAATCGAAGATCTGGAACACCTGTTGTGGAACTCCAAGAGCCTAGCTACACCATAAAAAATATAAGAATGACGTCTTAGCGAAATTTGTTCAGCCTGATGAGCACTCTCTGTTGACGTATAAAAATTGAAGATCTGGAACACCTGTTGTGGAACTCCAAGAGCCTAGCTACACCATAACACATATAGGAATAACGTCTTAGCACAAGTTGTTCAATCTGATGAGCACTCTCTGTTGACTTATAAAAATCGAAGATCTGGAACACCTGTTGTGGAACTCCAAGAGCCTAGCTACACTATGACATATATAGGAATGACGTCTTAGCAAAAGTTGTTCGGTCTGATGGGCATTTCCTGTTGACTTATAAAAATCGAAGATCTGGAACACCTGTTGTGGAACTCCAAGAGCCTAGCTACACCATAACACATATAGGAATAACGTCTTAGCACAAGTTGTTCAATCTGATGAGCACTCTCTGTTGACTTATAAAAATCGAAGATCTGGAACACCTGTTGTGGAACTCCAAGAGCCTAGCTACAACATAACACATATAGAAATGACGTCTTTGACGTCTTTGTTGTTCAATATGATGGGCATTTCCTGTTGACTTATAAAAATCGAAGATCAGAAACATCTGATGTGGAAATCAAAGCTATCACTAATTTTACTGTTTAATTATAAAATAACATAAACTGGGAGTACCTGCACGCGGTGAAGGCGGTCACAGTTTAGGACTGATTTTCGATGACGATGGTATATCATTGAAAATTTGACTCTACTGGCCAAAACTCCTATTTATTTTTTTATTTTATCGTATGAATATGCCTTCGGGCTTATGTTGTTTGAGTGTTTAATTTCCTTTTCTATTTATCTTCGTGACACGGTAGCCTACCCGGTAACGCAGGGGAGCAGTCATTTTAATTTAGATTTTTATTGATCAGGTATCTTCACAATAAAACTATGACCATGCCTAGAAAGAGGTCAAATCTTTCCCAATGTTCCAAGAGAGCTAAAAGATTGAGGACCATAAGATCCCAAGAATCTACCGAAGAGCGTCAGGAGAGACTTGATGCTGTTCGAGAACATTGGTAGGGCATTGGTTGAGCTGGAACTCGCTCCGTGGAAACATCTTCGGGTCGCGAAGCACGCCTGCGTTCTCAGCGTATTCATTAGGTCTCTAGAGACCAGTGAAGAATATGATGCGCGACTGACCCCTGACCGTGAACGTCATGTATTGTCTCGCGAGTCAGAGACGTTCACGGAAAGAGAATTACGCTTGAGTTCCAAGCGTATCTACGCATCGACTTCTAGGTCTCTAGAGACAAGTGGGGCACGTGATGTGCGACTGACCGCTGATCGTGAACGTTATGTATTGTCTCGCGAGTCGGAGCCGTTCACGGATAGAGAATTGTGCTTGAGTTCCAGCCGCATCTACGCATCGACTTCTAGGTCTCTAGAGACAAGTGGGGCACGTGATGTGCGACTGACCGCTGATCGTGAACGTTATGTATTGTCTCGCGAGTCGGAGACGTTCACGGATAGAGAATTGTGCTTGAGTTCCAGCCGTATCTACGCATTGACTTCTAGGTATCTAGAGACAAGTGGGGAACATAATAATAATGCGGTTACCAAAATGAAAACGATGACAAATGGACTGTATGTTTTGGTGGTTGTTGGAATGAAATAAAACTAAAGCTCAGTGTGATAAAAGATTTAAATAGGAAAAATGATAAAA
The DNA here is from genome assembly GCA_951799385.1 of Hyppa rectilinea. Classification (NCBI taxonomy): domain Eukaryota; kingdom Metazoa; phylum Arthropoda; class Insecta; order Lepidoptera; family Noctuidae; genus Hyppa; species Hyppa rectilinea. The sequence continues at coordinate 1,222,611 of OX637307.1, read as the reverse complement.
AATAACATAAATGGCGACCCCGTTGTCGCTGGCATAAGCAACAGGGTCCGCGTACGAAGTCGCGGGCAGAAGCTAGTAGTTAATATAACAGAGGGACGAGAAGGCAATGTGACAGTCTAACAAGGATAACGAATGGTAGGAAAGTCAACAATGGTTGGGACTGACATAAGCTACTAAAAATCTTAGGCTCGGCGCAAACGAGCCACCGAACATGACACCGGTAGCACAGCGACATACACATGCTTTTTTCACACGTTTTGTAATGACAATACTGTTGAAAGTTGTTGTAGAAATACGAAACGCTTTAAAGCGATTGCCACTTGTCCAGGCTCTCAGGGCAACGAACACAAAGAAAAATCAATAAGTAATTTCTATGTTTCTATTTTGGATTAAAGAAAAGAAATATAATGTACTAACTGCTCCCGCGCGGTTTCCCGCTGCTCGGCTCCTATTGGTCATAGCGTGATGTTGCGTGGACTATCCAACACAAAAAGAATTTTTCAATTCGGACCAGTAGTACCAGAGATTAGCGCGTTCAAACAAACAAACTCTTCAGCTTTATAATATTAGTAAACATATAAAAATGTACCCATTAATGATAAGCAATCTCTTTAAATTTTTCTATAAAACTTGATACTTTCACCCAATAGAAATAAACGAAGAATTCCTATTATGCACTTGATGTTCTATACGTATAGTTCTATATCGTATGATAAATAGAGGGCAGGCAAGTCAGTAGAGAGCTTTATGCGGGCATAGCATCGTGTAATTGCTAGTGCTTATAAAGTTAATCGTACACTATTGAGGACGGGGTTTATATGTGAAACGAGTGGGGAAATAAATAAACTAATACCGTAATAGCCTACAATTCCAAGGGAAATGCCTGTTTTGAACGGAGAAAGCTTGACGTGACCATTGATCAGCATTAGGATCATAACGAACATCTATTCATCGAATCCTAGCTAATGTTATAAATGCGAATGCGACAATGAGTTTTTTGTTTGTTACGCTTTCACTCTAAAGCGCCTGAACGGAATTGGATAAAATTTGGCACATAAATAGATGAACTGGCTACTATTTATTCAAGAGGTTGCCCGCGACCTCTATTAATTTTTTAATTCATAAATTAAACACTTTTTTATCAAATAATCTGCAATTTGAAAACGTACAAACAAGTTGGTGCGTAAAAAACTTTTTTTTCAACGTAATATGTTATAGACCGTAACAAATTACATCAAAAACTGTAAACCAGCCAACAAAATCAAAATTAATGTCAAAAGTAGCAGTTTGTATAGTAACGAACTATCTTACGCGGCATATCCCTTCGCTCACAAACCTCGGATATTTCCCCTGACAGCCATAATACTGCAACTTCCCACCAATTTACACTGACCTTCGGGAAACTTACAAAATACACCCCAAGATGTAGTACAGGCAGCTTTGGAGGGCTCATCTGTAATTGGCTACATGATCAGAGGGTCCTGCTTCCCTACGGGTTATAGTTTGCACCTGTAGCCGCTGATATTATGTGAGAAAATTTGTGTTAGGTACTTGATAGTGTTCGTGATGTGGAAACTGAACTGCTTTGCGTGTGATACGAGTCTGATTTATATTATGCCGATTCTGGAGACGAAAATAGCTGTTAAAAGAAAAATCTTGATGTACAGAAGAAAAATAACACATAAAGTCCCTCCATTGAAAAGGGAGGATCTTCCAACCAGACAGGTGTTGCGTCTGGCGGGCTACTGCCCCGACAACTCTTAGTCGGGGCTGAGTATATTATGTTAGATCACGCTGTAAACTCTGTTTGCGCGATGTAGGATTTTGTGTGACGTATAGTGTCGACACATATCAGCTTTTGTCACTTCGTTCGCTATCGTTGTAGCTCCTATGTGGCTGGACAGATGTCGCCATGAACCCAGGTTTTCCTGGCTTCAACGACTACTTGTATGTCAAAATTTTTATTAGGCACTTGAATTTACCCGTAAAATAAAGAGTCATCAAATTGCACGTAAAATATTCCTAATAGCTAAGGAACTTGATTTCGATTATACAGTACGTTTGGTCAAACGGAAGACAAACTTTCAGTGGTATAGTAGTCATTAAAATGATCAACTTTGACTATGGGAGCAACTCTGAAATTAGAAAAAAAAAATCAGCTGTTCCATACATTGTTGCAGCTGTTCCAAAGTAGTTCATTTTCATGAGGACTATACCCCCCTAGGAAAGTATGCCCCTCGTTTAAACTAACACACTGTATAGCAGTTTAGAATTATTATTAGAATTAATCAGGTACTACAGAACATAAATGAAAAACTTTTACCTTATCAACGTCTGCCAAACAAAACCCCTTATCAATATTTCTGCCACTAACTCCCAATCTATAAACTCTAATTTGGATTAAGTATTTAAGACCTCATCTCGACGGCCTAAGTCAAGTATCTTGTGGAACAGACAAGTCAAACAATCTAGTCTTAAGGCTGTCTATCCATTTGAACGAAGGTGTGCAGAGCTCGAAAAATATTAGCCAACAGATATTCAGTAAAATCACGTCATTGATGCTATACCGCTCCACACTGCTATGATAAAGGACATACGCACTGTACGGAATCAGCATCAGCTCAGGCCAAGCTGGAAGTCAATCCAACGTAAGCTCGACTGCTGTTTACTGACTGATCCCAAAGCCAAGGCGATACCGTTACATTTATTTGAGGCACTACTGGTCCCGAGCCGTGCACATAAGCTTGCGTTGAGCTTAATGTTTCCTTTATGTCCAATCCCACTACGTCGGTTGCGACTTATCTCGCTCTTATTACCTCTAGGACAAAAATAGAAACAAAAAAAATACAGAAATCATCATATGTGGGTAGTAATTATAGTACACACAGTTAAAATAGTTTTTTTGTAAATATGTTTAACCTTACGGTATACACTATTTTCGGTTTTTCTGACCACATGATTCTTCCTCCATCCTTACCGCTGACTAACTCCGCTCAAATGGACAGGCAGCCTTAAACCAAACTATTAATAATTAAGTGGGCACCCCAACGTGGCGACTCGTTGACGTAGGTCGTTCCCTAATTTGATATTGAGCTACACAAACTTCAAAGACAAAATTAGACGATTAGACAGGCGAGATACTTGAATTCTAAATACGTACCAAGTGACTTAATTATACAATGCTAATTATACGTAATACTTATCTGTGATACAGTTCCAAATTAGAACTTGTCGGGTGTGTCTGCAAAGGAGTTCGAACCTTGCACAGTGACTGTTAAGATTTAAATTAATGTTATGAGAAGTTTGAAAGTCCAGTTTTGGTTCCTGAGATCGTTGTAGAACGAAGCGAATTATGATAATTGTTAGATTTCTAAATTGGAACACTGGGAGTGGTTTCCATAAAGTCGAAAAAGCCGTGTTTTATCTAGTTTTTACGATCAATATTTTTGTTCATATAACTTACACGTTTCAGCCCGCAGATTCGCAAGCGTGAATGTTGGGAAAAGCTTATCCATAAAAAACACATATATCATGTGCCAAATTAAATGCTGATCGCTCAAACGGTGTCAAAGTCTATTAATCGAAACATGAGCTTAATATCTAGAGCATAATCTTTATTTATTGAAGCATAATGCGACACTAATCTTAATAGATAAGATAACTAATTTGGGTATAAATAAACGGGCTTTTCTTCCAATATATTTACTGGAGCTTAAATGCTTAATTATTTCTAGTTGAATAACATTGAATAAAAATATCTAGTCTATTGTAACCACTAGAACTAATTAAGAACATTATCTAACATACAAACAATATACGTCATTATACTCATATCAAAGTCCTCATCTGGAATTTGTGGAGCATTTGGTTTTTATTAACCATTACTTAACTAGCACTTTGTCCGTGACGTCATCCATCCTTTTCCATTGGAATTTCAAAAAAATCCCTTAATACAAGTCTACGTCATAAAAGGTAGGTACCTCTACAAGTGGATAATGCCTCTCGAGCTATGTTTTTTTTCCAAAACATCTAGGTCTAATCTAAGGGATCTAATTAGTACGTACCCCTATAATTTCCGTTATCCCAAAAAATAATCACTAAAAGAATTATGACAATCCAAAATCCCGAAAAATAGGCCGTTTTACCGCCATGTTCAGACGACTACGAGTATCAGACAAAGATAAGTTTTTAACAAAAAAGTAAATAATAGAAGCATAGACGTTACCTCTAAATTTTGAAATAAGAATTTTTTAGATCAATCCAGTTTCGAAGAAAAAAACAGCAGAATACAAAACGTCTTTTGGTCAAGGTTGTTTTATGTAAAAATCAGCCTGAGCTGCAGTTGTCCCTTTAGCACTTTACGGAAGCAGATGCATCGCAGCGCAACGGCAATAGTTTCTTCAAATGCGCACCTAAAGTCTCTCTTAACGGAAAATCGACAACAGGACGGACCAAAACCAACATGCAGAATTTTTGGCTTTTAAAATTTTCAGCCTACTTATCTAAACAATCTGTGCACGTTAATCATAACAGCAATGTGGAGGACGCTTAATCGTCCTTCAGATTTTGCTGTTATGTCTAGATTCAAGATTCATTTATTTGCTTAAACATGTGTGTGTACATACATAAAAGTGCATACAGGATGACGATATACAGAAAGTGCAGACATGTTTGTCACAACATGACGTGCAAAACAGTATAAAATTACAAAAATAATACAAAAAAGTCACAATATCAAAAAAATGTCACAACAACGAGTGTTCATTGAGTTTGTTATCCAGTGCATTAAATAGTAGTAGTTGTGTAAGGTGTGTAAGGTGATAATTTACTATTGCAAATCCTCATGTAGTTATAATATAATCTGCATAAATAGGACTTGTTGTAATAACAACGTGTTACCTATCTAATATCATCATTTGTATGGCCATGACGTGAGAACATTTCAATAAGGAAATGTGTCTAAGACAACTTAACATATAAAGGCGTTGTACCGTTTTAGGAGCCTTCGTCGCAAAAATAGCTGTTGTTTTGGTACTTTAAATTTATCTTTATGAAGGTGAGTTTACATTGTGCTCATTACTTTTAGTAATAAACACTGTTTTAGTATCACCGTTATAATATCAACATAGTATAGGATCTTATGACGTACTCTTATAGTAGCTGAGCAGGACAATTATTTCTCTTATATGTAAATCCTTGGCGGATTTCAATAAAACATGGTATGGTAGATATACATACATATTACGAAGCACTACTAAACTTATTTTCTCTCTATCCCAAAAAACCGTAACTGTTGACTAGAAGTTATCTTTCATATCTGCACAAACTATAATATGGAAGTAGCTTATATCGTAGCAAAACTTCCCTCATCCTGCCTCAACCCACCACACTGACTGCCCAAAAGTTCTGGACAAAATAATTACCTTGCTTAGAGAAAGAGAGCAGAAGAAAATAGTTTATTTACGTCATGACTCTAAGAAAGAACAAGTTGAGAAAAATATGCGTCACATCGACGCAGAATGGCCATCGCTCAGCATAATGCTGCAACTCTGTGTGAGGTAGAGCCCCAGCGCTGGTTTTCAGCGACAGCCAGCGTTGACGTGATGACGTCGACCGGTGCAGCATACATAATGAGATATAATAACAAAATAAGAATTAAAATAAATATTCAACTTAGGGTAAAGCCGGGATAGTTGCCCCACTTTTTGAAAAGACCTCATAATTTTCAAACTGTACGTTTTTGACGAAGAATTTCCATGAATGTAATTAGTTTCATCTTTGTACTAGCAATACGACCCGTTTTTGTTGATCTAACAATAACTGATTCTGCATAAATTGAGTTTTTGCAAAACCATTTTTTTGAGGATAGATGCCTACGTATATGGATAGATGCCTCACCATGTAAATGCTAAGGAGGATAGATGCCTTATAGATTAAAATAAGTACAATACATAGTTTTAAATGTTTTATTTGTAATCTTTAGGTAATTGTAATCATGGTACGCTTAAAAATAATTCAACTTAAATATTCTTCTATTTAAAAATAATTCAATTTAATTATTGGGTCAACAAAAAAACAATTATTATTATTTCGTTAATCCCCATTATTTTCTTGTCCATTTCCTCAAAAGCGTCTTCTAAGACCTCTGTAGTCCATCTAACTACTCGAGGTCGTACTCCTTCCTTTCTTTTATAAATTCGTGGCATGGTTCACCTGTGATTAGTAGAAACAAATTAAAATACGCATTCAATAAACAACATAATACTACAAATATATTTTCAACACTGGCGTGGCGGTATAAAGCGCCGAAGAACGTTACAAACCATCAGTAAAAATCTAGTGGAGAACGCAATAAGAATTTAAAAAAAAATGTTCAAAATATGCTAATAAAATTATGTGTTCGGTATAGGGGATAGATAAGGGCACCTATACTGCAAACAATCGGGGCGACTATCCTTTTTGCTATGGATAGATGCTCTTTTATTTTTTAACTTAACTAAATACAAAAGGGGCAATTATTTATAAGTAGATATATACGTATAGTTAATTAACCAATGCATGGATATAATCAAAATAGAACAGAATTAAGTACTACATAAAAAGATATGTAACAGTAAATACTTACGCTTGAAACTTTGAATCGTTCGTCGTGTTCGTTCGCGGAGATGATCGCACGCACATGCTAAACGCGTCAATCCCGTGCGATGGTCTGCAGGGCACAGAGGTGTGGGGCGCGCTCGCTCTATTTTTAGACTAATAACTCTGTGTTGCAATTTCGCGAAGTTTGGTTTTTAGAAAATGGGGCACCTATCCAACTGCGGCATCTATCCCGGCTTTACCCTAGTATTCAACGAGGAGACTTTTTCAATGCATGAAATATCTCTGTATGTGGTAGGACCTATTTCCGAGATGATTCAAAACACTGACATATAGGAAGTCCTTCATCAAAGACACTGTGAAACACAGTCCTCAAACGACGATTAAAATCCACCACACATCCATGTGAAGATGAAACAGTGTCACTAAATGGAAAGCGGGCTATATCCGTGTCATCTTTCCCGCCCCCACATTGAGTCATCGCACTTAGGACGAAGATCATGGTGTGATCTCATCGAACTATATAAGGAAACTCGTTTTTATCTGTGTTTATATTAATCTTGAACGTTAAAAGGATAAGTAATTAAAGTTCGAGTGTTTGTTTAGCAAAGATTTGGTTTTAATGAAATACTTACCATGAGTGACCAAAATGGAACATGGCATTGGAAATTAATAGACCTATTTAATTCTATGAGTAGGATTTAAAGTCGGATGGGGCTTTTATAGAACGACTAGCTTGTGCCTGCGGCTTCGCCCGCGTGTATGAAGGAAAGTGTCCCACGGGATCCGTACGTGTTTTTCTGGGATAATAGCCTGCGTGCTATTTATTTATGTGCCAAATTACATTCAGATCCGTTCAGTATTAAAAAATGTCCATAAATCGTCACAAACTTTATAGTATTAGAAGAGAGTATGATGTCGTCGGTTCAATCAGGGATGAGTATGATGTTCTCAAACCCTTTTTTGGTAACGAGCTCTCGCTTATAGCTTCTTATTTCGTGGCCAAAATATTGGTCAGACTTATACATAAAAGAGAGTTGTTTATTTAGACTTTAGAAAATCAAAAAAAGTCTGCCCGTAGCACTAAAGAGCCCAGCCTCAACAGTATATTAAAACCTCGTGTTTAAATTCAAGGAATTTGACAAACCAAAAACTGCGCCAGTTTTATAAAGAACTCTCTCATAGTATAAACTATTTATAATGTTCCCACTCCTGGAAAATAGGCCTCCGCCACAGATATAGATAGACATAGATAACGCAAGAGCAACTACTTCGCGTGCCTAGCTTACGTACAAAAATCGTAAGTGGTCACTTTCGCGCTCAGTCTGCATCGGTATACAGCGCTAGTCGGATCATCATACATCACTAAATAGTGCTTGTGACGTCATAATAGGTAGTCAAAAAATGGCACGCTTGGTTTTCATACAGATCGTGATACTTGCGTTATATATGTCTATCTATATCTGTGGCCTCCGCTCTGTGAAGAAACGAGTTGTAGTCCACCACGTGGGCCCAGTGCGGGTTGGTTTCCGCACCTGTTTTCTGAACAATAAAGATTATTATTATTAGTAATACGAGCTACTTCTCTTTTGCAGAACGTGGTCTATAGCATTGCTGTAGTGCAATTTGTTAGGTACTTCTTTTTTATTCAAGTATTACTGTACAAGAGTTCTATTCATGTCTTTATTAACTACTATCTATCACAAATATTTCACATGTATACCTTTTTTTTAACTCCAAGGGACCTTATGTACTTAATAATTTCAACTTAATACCTAAATAAAAGAGTTTTGACAGACTGACAGATAGACGGAATTTGAGGTACGGAGCCCTAAAAATTGGTACTTAACTTGTAAGGTTACACGTTGACATCAGATTATAAGGACTATTAGTACGTGTAGGATCAGGAACTACCTATAACAAATCACTAATCTTGCATCTTCAACTAAATAATGCAACGTAAGAACAGCAGTGTTCAACGTAAAAAGAAAGTTCGATCGGGAATTCGAAGATACACCTTTCATTTATTTCATACGGGATAAGAAAAGCCACCTATTGGTATCGCACGGAGCGAGGTAGACACATCACACGTCTTACTATCATATGCTTGAGATGCAGCATCACAGATAAGATAACGGGTTTTATTTATCACATTTTATTAACAGGGATAGTGTGATTTCTGAGTATGTATGTGTATTATTAAAGGCATATATTTGATCCTCTAATAATTCCCAAATTACGCTTCTAATAACATTCAAATTTCATTTCTAAAGACTTTTATTCTGGTTTGAAAGACACTGGCAGGGCGTTCCAGCTGAAATTGTGTTTACAGGAGTTTTATTCCAAGTACTTAACATTTGGCGTTTATTGAACTTTTATTCTACTAAACTTTTGACGTCTCCAGTACACTATGCGTTTGCTGTTTTCAAGGGCCGTTTAGGCGACCTAGGGCAACAAAATTCATTATTTCTTCTATTTTTTTTCTGTGTACTTTTTCTATCAACAAAGAATCTTCTATCTATTTCACATAAACCTATACACACAGTGCACGCTATGTGCACTGTGTGTATAGGTAACATTTCTTAAGTGCACGGTTCCATTGGTTGTTTCCTATGGAGAAGAGTTGGCTAGAAACTTACTCTTTAAAAATACTTGACTTTTACAAATAACAGTGTTAATATGTGCTTACGGGAGGACAGTGTAGGCCTTCCAACAAGAACCTGATCATTAACAAAATAGAAGATGGCCGACAAATCGACAGTCCTCTAGGTCTAGTCTACTAAGTCTGCGCGGGCCTGCGGACGGTGAGTAATGGGTGACTCACCGTCCGATCAGCACCAGGCCCGTGCCGGACGGCGCGTATATGTTCCACGCGCGCCTCAAAGGGATGTCAGCATATGAAGGGGCCCCTCAGGGCCAAGCCTGCCGGGGTAAGCGGGATTGTCCGAAAGGGTTACCGCTACCCCGGAACATAAAGGGCTACGGAAGGAACATGGATGGGTTTTAGTCAGTAAGAGTCTGACACTCCCTTCCGCTCCACCCAGAGCGGGAGCAGTCATTGGATGATTTCCCAGCCTTAAAAAATAATAGTCTACTAAGTCTTTTTTTTAATTAATGACCGTATCTTCTATGCACACTATAAATAAATAAACATATTGTGTCACAGTATTATGATCTGTATTGTTATAATATTATAAAGGCGAAAGTTTGTGAGTTTGTATGTTTGTCCGTCCGTCACGCTCTAACTGCCGAATGGATCTGGTTCTTTTTATCCCGGTAGAACGTTCCCTTGGGATTATTTGTGACATTCACGCGGGCGAAGCTGTAAGTAGAATCTAGTATTATAATAAATTAAACAGAATTATGTTCCAGAGCAAATAGTGGTTAATAGCGGGGTTTTATATGTAGTACCTACAGCCAATATAAATATTAGTGCCGTTCTATTTTTAATTAACTTAAACATTTTTTTTAATTTTAGATGCTTTTTGGTTTTTATGAAGTGCGTTTGCCCATGGCTCTGTTCTTGTGGATTAATAGAGTAGATAGAACAAGGAAATAAGATATCACATGATCACTGCTCGGAATGAGACCGAATAGGCTTACCAAAAAAGAGAAACTTTATAAGGAATGTTATTGAAATTATTTAAGTTGATTGATACTCTTTTTCACAATATAAGCGACCAGTCATTACGCAGTTCAAATAGAGCAAGGACGTTTTCTTGATGCAGACAAGTAAACCTCTTAACTTTATTATTTAACCGTGTAGGCAACAATAACTACAAAAGTTATTAAAATGTATACCGGACCACTTTCCAAGCTTCCTCTACCGAATCAATAAAGATTTTTTTTAAATCAGTTTACAATTGACGAGAATATTGATGAATAATACATAAAAAATACATACAGACGAATATAGAACCTCCTCCTTTTTGGTAGTAGATTAAAAATAGGTTTATTGAGTACTTATAGTAGGTATACCCAATGATCCCAAGAACATCATCACCTCGACCAAAAAACATCCGAAGCTGGACAAGGCATTCTCAAGAATGGGCGCTAAATCCGTTCTGGTGGTCATCCTGTGTTGTTCCATAACCTTACCCGGTCGTCCATCCACCGTATGGGTGGGGAGAGGGCTACGTGACGTTAACATATTTTTTGTAAAAGAGGTTCCTTTTAGTATTTACGTAAAACATTTTAAAGACAGCAGCGAGTACATATAAAATGCACCTCCGAATTCAAGCATCCCGATTTTATTAAGCACATGTCTCACATTATTTACAGTGGAGTCGGTGATCCCGGCCAACGGTATACGCCTCCGACTCTAGAACGTATTTACCAAAAGCGTATTCATATTAGATTTCCGAGCTCCCAATGCCAGCCGGCCGTATCGAGAATGTCACCGATACATTCGATACTTTATTCGAGTGAGCTCGAGAACGCCCGCCGCGACACGGAAGAGTGTCAAATAAATACAGGTTGAAATATATCTCCTGTCGCGTACTGTGATCCTGGTATATACGTGCCATTTAAACGATGAATTTTTGTTTGGTTTTCGTGTTGTTCGGCTATTTTTTCACGTGGAGTGCTGGTATGCTGTACCGACGAGACTCCGACAATGTTTTAAAACCTGGTGGGTACTTTTTTTTTGTTTTTTTTTTAACTCGCTTCGAACTTAAGATATTGAAAATTCCCGCCGTTCAGTTCAGTGTTGTCTGTTTTTCCCTGATCCTTGCACTTCAAACGAGCCGTTAACGTAGTTTTTACGGAGAATTTAATTTAATACGTTTTGTTTTTGTTCATTTCAAAATAGTATCACGCGGTTTATCAGTAGATAAAATAGTATTTGCGATTTTGTGTCTATTAATGATTTATTGGCTCACTCGCTACTATTTATTCAAACTATGGGACACTATTTATTTTAGCTATTCCATACTATTTCTATTCAGCGGCATACTGCTATATATTATATTAATAAATATTATTTAGAGGTGTTTTAAATGAATCATGTAAGCTTTTAAGTTAAAATACTTACAATTAAAAAAAGCTTACTACTAAATAGTAGTAGTGATCAAAGAAAGAAAGCCAATTAATACAGTAATTAAAATACCAACGAAATTACAAAATTAAAATAATTCCTCGAAGGGTTAGGCCAAGGTGTACAAAATTAAAACAAAAATGTTTGTGTCAAATTGTTAACCTAGGTATAATCTGGATCAAGCCAGCCGGTCAAGCGGGATTGTCCAAAAGGGTTACCGCTACCCCGGAACATAAAGGGCTAAGGAAGGAACATGGCTGGGTTTTAGTCAGTAAGAGTCTGACATTCCCGCGCTCCACCCAAAGCGGGTGAAGTTATTGGATGATTTTCCATCTTAAAAAAAAAAAAAAAGGTATAATCTGGATCTAAGTAGGTAGGTGGTATGGTGTTTATCCTTAAGTAAACAATGGTGTTTGGCAAAAATATTAAAATGCATCACACAGGTGCAGCACTATACAGCGCTGGAGCAGATTTCGTCATCTCGTGTTACTCATAGTGCCCTTTTAGTGCACTCTTGTGTTCGTCACTATTGCGCAGGCGCATCTCCCTAAGCTGGATACGATCCCGTTAGTTACGCTATGGAGCAACATAATTGTAACTTAGAGTCGGCTTATTGCCGGGTAAGCAGGATTATCCGAAAGGGTTACCGCTACCTCGGAACATAAAGGGCTAAGGAAGGAACATGGATGGGTTTTAGTCAGTAAGAGTCTGACACTCCCTTCCGCTCCACCCAGCGAGGGAGAAGTCATTGGATGATTTCCCAGCCATAAAAAAAGACTCGGCTTGATATCGTCATTATAACGACTACGCCAATTTGAGGCAAATTAATTTTATAGTCAATTTCACCATCGCCAGTTAAGCTCCAAAAAAATATATAATTTAACACTTTTGCTTCACTTTCGAATTGATGTGATGGATAAACAATACCAATCCGGAAATTGAAACAATTTGAGTGGCGTGCAACAAAACACATGTCAAAAATAGAGCGAAATTCTGTATAGATAAGAGCGGTTCGCCTGTCTCTATCACCACGTGAAATTAACAGTTGGACAGAAAGAGACAGAAACAGAAGGCCACGACAAAAATATGTAAACGTGTTGATAGTGCGACGCGGGCGCAGGTTGCACTGTATTACCTTGATCAGTTAACTGCGCACGATACGAGAATGGTGCACTTTCGAATGTGGACTGTGGTGTTGTCCCGGTTTGGACATTGCCCATTGGGTTCTAGGTATTGTATATACAATCGTGAAAAAAAAATGTGCTGTTTTCACATTTCGACGAGTCACGTGACCAAAAATGTGTATAACAGCAGATTTTTTTTCACGATTTCGGAGTTGGTCCCATAGTAAAAGTTGTTCAGTTTGGTGATCTGTAACATATCCTTTTGTATTTATATAATACCCTTTCGGTTACACCCAGTATTTATTTCAGTAATACATTTTCTAACGATATAATCTAAAACTGTAGCTAACATATATTCTTCCGACCGAATTATGCAGCCTTGGAGACTACCGCCACGTAGGTATGCAGGATATAATAAAGGTCAAAGTGTGTATGCAAAATTGCAAACGCAACCTGTGTTTTAAAAGAACAGAGATGTCATGATCACGGTATTTCGACACCCGATCATGCAGCTTCAGATCATTAAAGGAAAATACGATCATAAGACTCAGTTGCCCAAAATTACACTCACACGTACTCTGCCGCTATTTAAAGTATCAGGGGTCAATGAAATCCATCCGAAATGGTAGCAGGCCTCGCTTAACACAAAACTGCTATGTTTGCAAGGCACTTGAGAGTTTAATAATACTGCGCAACACATGCTTTTGTAGAGAGGATTCACAACTTTTAATATCTTGTATGATTTTGTAAAGATAACCATAAAAGTATGGAAATAGGGTCCATATTTTTATGGTTACTTTTGCATGCAACTGATATTACTTTTTAATGCTCTATCATTAACTAACTTATCTTTTTTACAAAATAGCAACTTCAATACGATTTGGGGATGACAATTCGATACTAGATGTACTAGATAGTATTTCAAAATCCTAAAATATCTGTATTGATTCTTTTTTTCAATCAATTTCAATGTGTTGGTTGATTATGGGTTTTGCCAATCAGCCGACTAGCTGACGTAATGACTGAATGGATATTACGAATATGATTGCATTTTTAACGGACTTGAAAAAGGAGGAAGTTTTAAATCGACTGGTTTTTTTAGAATGGCATCTCTTTAAGCTATAAGAAGTATAAAGTTATATGTTCGAGCCGTTTGGGTTTGAAACACTAGGGCCGTTTGGTCATCGAGTATTTCGGGATATCGCCCATTGGTTGGTCGACTCTACACGTGACCAGAGGGCTGGCCAATTTTAGGCCAAAGAATCAGCATTGCCATCCAACGTGGCAATGCTGCTAGCCTTTTGGGCACAGTTTCCGCTGACAGCGATGGGGATACATTTTTGACGCCCTGTGAGCTCTTCCCCTTTTTTTAAACACACACTCTCACTAAAAGACGCGTATAAAGTTGCAAATAATGATAAAATCGATCTGTTTATATCCTTTCTCATCCAAACAGGCAATTCCACAAACAGATGTAATTTGCATCCGCTTATTTAACGCATCTCACTATTAGATAAGCAGTGATAGTTCGAAAGTCTCATCCAAACATATGTTATAGCTACATATTGGCAGGTGGGTTACATAAGCACAATGCATATTCAAGTAAGTCCGTAGAGCGCAGTAAGTGGTCGCGAAGTGAGCGGCCTTGCGCATGCGCCGGGCCACGGTCAAGATTTCAACTTGTGAGATAACGCTTTAGTTAACCTGTTACAGTACGGTAGAGTTTCTTGCCCATTCTTCTCCATACGAAATTACCTTTTGGAAGGGGTGTATAGAATCAATTATATTTCTTATCGTTCTTTTTGACGTTTAAAACTGCCTTTCTTGTGCATATTTGAGATATTTATCTCAAACTCAAACTCAAACTCAAAGCATTTATTTCAAATAAACCAATTACAGGCACTTTTGAATTGTCAAGGGGTCGGTCAGTCAGAAAGATGAAGCTAGTTGCCCATTCCAAAGCAGTAGGTACCTATGGAGAAGAACGGGCAAGAAACTCCATGGACACTCTTTTAAATCAAAATATGTTTACAAAAACTGGGTTACATCACTCATGTTGAAATATACACGTGAGAACGATGCAGAACTTAATAAAAGCGTCCATAATTACAAGATTTTAAAAAACAATTCAAAATTAATTTAAATATTAAAACAGCCGTGGCAGCTAAGAGGTGACCAGCCCCTACTGACGGTGCCCGCTCATGAACATGACGCATGGATATTACTTTGTAATTATATCAAAATTATATTTACTCAAAGTCATGTGATTTGACTTTAACTTTGAGTAAAGATAATTTCTCTGTTTTATTTTTTACAATGATGAGGCTGGGATTAAACGCTAGCACTGGTCCTGAAAGCAGCAGCGTTGGCCCAATATAAGCCACAATTTTCAACTTGTAGGGCTTTGGTTCAAACCAACAAGCGCCTTACTTTATTTAAATAATCTCATCACCACTGCTCTCGAAGCAATGAAGGCAAACATCGTGCGGAAACCAGCATGTCCTAGAACAAAGTTCGAAGACAAGAGACACCAACCGGGCCACCGAAAGGGCCCGCGTGATAGATTACAGCCCATACCCCGAGAGAAGGCCTGTATTCCAACAAAATCAATCTGTCTAGCCTTTTCCCAACTATGATGGGGTCGTCTTCCAGTCTAACCGGATGCAGCTGAATACCAGTGTTATACATGGAGCGACTGCCTATCTGTCCTCCACAACCCAGTCAGTAACTGGGTAATACGTCTGGCCTGTGTTCCAACAGTGGTCATATTAAAGGCTGATAAGGCTACTGCTCCTGTACTTATATTCATCTGCATCCAGCTACACTGAAAGCCGACCTGGACTAGTTGGGAAACGCTTAACAGATGTTGCGTGCTACTGAATCAGACTTACTTAATTTTATGCTCTCATGCACAATCACTCACACTCACAACGATCTGTCAATCAATTACTTATTTGCTATGTGCAGGATCTTGCGATCAAACACGCTGTTTCTTTTTGTTATCTGAGGCCACTGTCTATTCGCTCATGAAGCGGACCTTGGTACCTACCTGGTAAACTGGTTCAGCAATATTAATGAACCGGTAGCAGTCATATATTCACTTTATTTTGAAGAAAGGAACAAATAAGACGCACATGAAACATTAATTAGCCTAATTTGAACTAATGAATTTTCACCTCACAACCTCGGCAAGATTCTATTTTTCATGAGAAACCTGAAAAGGTGCAGTTTATCCGCCAGCGTGGATTTTTTAAACTTCGAATAACACAATTCATTTTTTTTTTCTACACCACCAGTCCGCAGAAAATTCACTAATACTTATTTCATGTCAACCTCATTTTTAGAATAATCGCATTGGCCATCACGACTGCATGTACAAATATAAATAACTTTCAATTATGAAAAAAAAAACTAATAAAGACAACGGATTAATGCTTCATATCCCCTTAGACCAAAATACAGTGACATGTTAAAGTAAGCCAAAATAAAGTAATGTGCGCTACCAAACAATACCACGGACACTTTATCACGAAATATATGATATAAGGTAACCTTATAAACTTTATTACAACCATCTTTATAGCCAAAATGCGTGAGTACCATGTAGAAAGGTACCATGCTTTTATTTCTATGCGAAGATAACGAACATCCTCCACGATTAAATAAAGGAGATAAGTCTAGAATTTTATTTATTTGCAATCATATTTACATTTAAAAGCTTTAATAATTTAATTCATAATAATATGTACAAAATAATATCTATACATATAATAAAACAGTAAAAAACTGTGTCTGTACATTGAATATATTAAAAAAAAAAAAATTGAGGGGGGTTTAGAAACAGTAATAGAGCACGAATCCAAAAAAAAAAATTTGTCTGTTTGTCTGTATGTCTGTTTGTCTGTTTGTCTGTTTGTTTGTACACGCTAATCTTCGGAACTACTGGACGGATTGGAATGTTTTTTTTTTGTTGTATAGGTATTAAGTCTGGGCAACATATAGGTTATAATTTATCTTGGAAACTTGAACACCTGATGCAGAACCGCAACAGACCAGCTAAACTATAAGAGATACAAAAATGATACCTTAGCAAAAATTGTTCCACGTGATTAGCATTTTCTGCTGAGAGAATAAATTTCAAGATCTGGAACACCTGATGTGGAACTCCAAGAGCCCAGCTACACTGTAACATATATAGGAATGACGTCTTAGCAAAAGTTGTTCGGTCTGATGGGCATTTCCTTTTGACTTATAAAAATCGAAGATCTGTAACACCTGTTGTGGAACTCCAAGAGCCTAGCTACACCATAACACATATAAGAATGACGTCTTAGCGAAAGTTGTTCAGCCTGATGAGCACTCTCTGTTGACGTATAAAAATTGAAGATCTGGAACACCTGTTGTGGAACTCCAAGAGCCTAGCTACACCATAACACATATAGGAATAACGTCTTAGCACAAGTTTTTCAATATGATGAGCACTCTCTGTTGACTTATAAAAATTGAAGATCTGGAACACCTGTTGTGGAACTCCAAGAGCCTAGCTACACTATAACATATATAGGAATGACGTCTTAGCAAAAGTTGTTCGGTTTGATGGGCATTTCCTGTTGACTTATAAAAATCGAAGATTAGGAACACCTGTTGTGGAACTCCAAGAGCCTAGCTACACCATAACACATATAAGAATGACGTCTTAGCAAAAGTTGTTCAACCTGATGAGCACTCTCTGTTGACGTATAAAAATTGAAGATCTGGAACACCTGTTGTGGAAGTCCAAGAGCCTAGCTACACCATAACACATATAGGAATAACGTCTTAGCACAAGTTTTTCAATATGATGAGCACTCTCTGTTGACTTATAAAAATTGAAGATCTGGAACACCTGTTGTGGAACTCCAAGAGCCTAGCTACACCATAACACATATAGGAATAACGTCTTAGCTCAAATTGTTTAATCTGATGAGCACTCTGTGTTGACTTATAAAAATCGAAGATCTGGAACACCTGTTGTGGAACTCCAAGAGCCTAGCTACACTATAACATATATAGGAATGACGTCTTAGCAAAAGTTGTTCGGTCTGATGGGCATTTCCTGTTGACTTATAAAAATCGAAGATCTGGAACACCTGTTGTGGAACTCCAAGAGCCTAGCTACAACATAACACATATAGGAATGACGTCTTTGACGTCTTTGTTGTTCAATATGATAGGCATTTCCTGTTGACTTATAAAAATCGAAGATCAGGAACATCTGATGTGGAAATCAAAGCTAACACTAATTTTACTGTTTAACTATAAAATAACATAAACTGGGAGTACCTGCACGCGGTGAAGGCGTTAACAGTTTAGGACTGATTTTCGATGACGATGGTATATCATTGAAAATTTGACTCTACTGGACAAAACTCCTATTTATTTTTTTATTTTATCGTATGAATATGCCTTCGGGCTTATGTTGTTTGAGTGTTTAATTTCCTTTTCCATTTATCTTCGTGACACGGTAGCCTACCCGGTAACGCAGGGGAGCAGTCAATTTAATTTAGATTTTTATTGATCAGGTATCTTCACAATGAAACTATGACCATGCCTAGAAAGAGGTCAAATCTTTCCCAATGTTCCAAGAGAACTAAAAGATTGAGAATCATAAGATCCCAAGAATCTACCGAAGAGCGTCAGGAGAGACTTGATGCTGTTCGAGAACATTAAGCTGCTACTCGCTCCGTGGAAACCTCTTCGGGTCGCGAAGCACGCCTGCGTTCTCAGCGTATTCATTAGGTCTCTAGAGACCAGTGAAGAATATGATGCGCGACTGACCGCTGATCGTGAACGTCATGTATTGTCTCGCGAGTCAGAGACGTTCACGGAAAGAGAATTACGCTTGAGTTCCAAGCGTATCTACGCATCGACTTCTAGGTCTCTAGAGACAAGTGGGGCACGTGATGTGCGACTGACCGCTGATCGTGAACGTCATGTATTGTCTCGCGAGTTGGAGACGTTCACGGATAGAGAATTGTGCTTGAGTTCCAACCGTATCTACGCATTGACTTCTAGGTCTCTAGAGACAAGTGGGGAATATAATAATGCGGTTGCCAAAATGAAAACGATGACAAATGGACTGTATGTTTTGGTGGTTGTTGGAATGAAATAAAACTAAAGCTCAGTGTGATAAAAGATTTAAATGGGAAAAATGATAAAAAATAACATAAATGGCGACCCCGTTGTCGCTGGCATAAGCAACAGGGTCCGCGTACGAAGTCGCGGGCAGAAGCTAGTGTAAAATAATCAAAGAGCATCAAAAAATTCGACTTGACTTAGGACCTTATACTGAGAAAATTACGACGTAAACATATTTTTGCGAGTGGAAAAAGAAAAAAGAGACCCGCATCACAGGCTGATAATAAATAAAACGAAAATAAAACATAAGATTGACAAATTCTGAAAGTACTAGATGTTGCCTGATTCAGTTCTTGAAAAATAAACGCGACAAAAACACTACAATTTGCTAAATAGACGTTCTGACCATTTGATAGTTGGACGTTTTGCTACATGGGCATTTTGCTAGTTAGACTTACTGCTCATTGGACGTTTCGCGCTGTTGGACATTTTGCTACTTAAACCTTTTGATCAAGACCGTATAAATAATAACTTATTTACTGAAGTCGGTAGCAAATACGAAAAAACAAAACCAAAGACGTCGACTTCCGAAGTTAAAGTTATTTTTCACTTTGAAAGTATTATTTTTTTGAAGGCGGTTATTTTGTTTTGCAATTTTTTCATTTACACTGAGATAACAGAATAAAAATTACGATGGATGGATTGTGTGAACGATGATATGGCTAGAAAGGGAGTGACTACCGAGATGACGACTAATATAGAAGTATGGAAGAAGAAGACATGTTGCGCCGACTACAAATAAATTGGGATAAGGGCAGGAGAATGATGATAACAGAATAAAAATTACGTATTTATTCTATATAAGGTGACTGGTAATTAGTGTCCGATATTTAAACACGTGATTGTACTCATGATTACAATCAACTTTCCCAAAGAAACTTTTTTTGTATACTCAATAGCTGCTAACAGAAACCCATTGAACTTTGCGAGCGCCAGTTGTATTGTTATTGTGATAAAAATAAAACTATTGAGTATACAAAAAAAGTTTCTTTCAGAAAGTTGGTTGTAATCATGAGTACAATCACGTGTTTAAATATCGGTCACTAATTACCAGTCATCTTATATATAAAGTGCTACTGTTACACAAAACTAGATATTCTGTAACCTTTAAGAGTCCGCAGTAAACAGGGCAAGTAAAGGGGCAATGGCGCACGTAGCACGCCACCTCTCACTACGCTATACGAGGATTTTAAATCTAATACTTATGTTCTATTGCTGAACATAAAGCGGTTACTGCTTACTCTCACGGTTACACACAAACTACCAACTATAACACTGCTCAATTTATTGGAGATTGATATGTACGAGGTATTTTAGAGATGTTGATGTGGTTGTGTGTGTGTTGTGTGATGTTGTTACTTGATTTCTTATGGGAGCAAAGACATCTCACGCCCGTTATACAATGTTATTTTTAATTTTTAATTCCAAAACCGAAAAGAGTGCACATTGTACACATGTAGTACAGAGGTCAGCAAATCAAGTTACCCTAATCTATCAAAATTTGATACATTTCAACTTTATTACAAAAGTATAAGGTTCATATTCAATTGGGAATATTTGGCAGTTTGGGGTAACTTGGTGTGCTCGCATCTGTTCATTTGAGGATATAGGTATTAAGTACTATATGTATTACTTTATGAATGGCTCCACATTCCATGTGTCCACCATCACAATGACATGTGAGTCATTATTTTTCATTTTCCCTTTCTCAGAAAATTTCTAATGATTGTCTGGCATTTTGATGCAAATGTCCTTCGTCGAATCGTTAAGCTCCTTATGACCTGAGTTGAGCCACAAGATCACTAACAAGTACTTGCTGGACTGGACAGGTCCAATCCAACATGCGCGGTTCTTTCTTCAAAAGACTATGATTAGATGTATATTAGAATGTTTGTAAATATGTGAGCACCATGTACTTATGACATACTTAGGTTTACTTGCCATTACTATATGTGTTTTTCTTTTCACCTTTTGTGGTGCAGTGTTTTTATTCTGGGTGCATCGTCTTCACATATAATGTTATAATTCATGTATACGAAACATTGTAAAACCTTTTAAAAGAGTAACGGTGGAGTTTCTTGCCCATTCTTCTTAACACGAAACTACCTTTTGGAAGGGGCGACTAGAATCAATTCTATTTCTTGTTCATTTTGACGTTCAAAAGTGCCTTAATTGTGCCTATTTGAAATAAATGATTTGACGTTGACTAGACACGGATCTACTAGGCCTCTCATGATCTGACCAAGATTATGTCTGGACTTAAAAGAAACTATGACCTCTGCATTTGTTTAGATCTTTCTTCTCATAGTCAGATAGGAAACGACTCCATCTATGTTATTTAACTGCCTAACCCATCGAGGTTCACAGGTGTCATGTTATGTTTTTTTTTACTTAGCCTACACTGTCCCACTGCTGAGCTAAGGCCTCCCCCAAGTCCCTCCAGACATCTTTCTCTTGAGCCACCTCGATCCATCCTATGCGGTATGCGTTTAGGTCGCCTCGCCACGTTATGTTATGTGGTTTATTTATATACTGTTACATTTATGATGACGGTCTGTTCTATTAGTCATCGGGCAATATGTAAATCATTGTTAACAGTCATCGAGCTATTCTCTCGAGGAGGCCCTAATGAGTAATTTATTCAATGACTAATGTATGTCGTGTGCTATGTTCCACGGTATTGTTGTTATGGGTGCATGTTCAATTGGTTTTTGATTAGCATCAAAATATTACTTACTGAGCTATCAGTGTGTTTTCTGTCTAAACACCAAGCAGTATACAATATGCCCCTGATTGATATACCAGGCTCATTAGATTAGGTAGGTTAATTATCACTTGCTTAAAATCGGTGATGGAAAACATCGTGAAGAAACCAGCATGTCTAAGAATATTTCTCAACAGCATGTGAAGCTAAGTCAGAGGCCCATGGGCAGCATAAAAACTCTGACATCAGGTTAGTCACTAACCACACGAAAAGAAGACTAGTTATGTTCAAATTATTTTAACGAATTCGTCATTTTAAACGACCTCTGAAATAATTCGTATTTTCTGTGGGAATGTTAACTTCGATTTTTATCTTTCTTCAAGTAGCCGATGATGAAATTTTTTATCGACATTCAAGTTAGGATCACTATTTCCAAAGAATAGCTATAGGAATACATTTTGTGGATGATTTTCTCAAAAATGCCTAGCCCGATCCTTGCGTCCGTAGCAGCACATTCCCGCTCATACAACGCATTCACGCATTAACTGCGCGCCGCACATCATCGCTTATTCGGATTTCCGTGAAGCGCACCGACAATGTGTGCTATTTGCGGCTACACTGCCGCTGTTTCATACGATAAATATCATTGTTTGGCTAATTTCTAAATCTATATTTTGACAGCTGAAAATAGTAGCTTAATAAGCCTAACGTTCAATTAAGCTACTGTTCCTACATAAAGAATCAAAGTTACAACTTGTTTTCAACAAGTTTGTCACAATTTTGACATCAAAGATTTTTTTTAAATGGATCAGTAGAACTCTATTAAAACTTACGTCCGTGTAATCAATTAGCATCACTTCGAACACAATTTTATTTTAACATGTTTTTCTTGAATTTTTCGGAGATTTACACATGTGTTTTCATAATTTGTTAGAAGAAGTAATAAACTTTATTAACTAAATTCAACTTTAAATAAAATGTGCGAAAATTGTTGACTCCCATGCACAATAGTCCGCCTAAAAGACTGAGTGCGGAAACCATAACCTCCTAACATAGAACATGGAATTGTTGACTCAAATATCATTCAATCGCTGCATATAATACGGTCTAAGTAACATCGCGTCGTGTCACCCGGAGGGGCGGTAAAGCCAGCGGAAGTCGGCTAGACGAGTTTACCGCTCGCCACGTGACGCAGCTTTATTTTATGAGTCCCGTCCCCAAAATACATTTAGGGAGAGAACAACTCAGAAACTCTAATTGACTTTCCAATCTTTGTAATTGTAATAATAGGTACCAACAGTCAGGGAATTAATAATAATATAATAATAATAAATTCATTTATTTCTCACCACAATATTTAAAGAGATTATGTACATGGGAATATTGTTAAACTCTAATAATATATTGTGGGAGACTGGTGCCTAAGCTAGGCTAATGGCCTGTGTTATAGGACACCAGGTCCCCACCCCGAGTAACAATGTCAGTACACCTTTAGTTGCGGCAAGTTCAGTGTTGTGGGAGGTAAATGAGGCTGTGTATTAGGTGTACATGAAGTATGTGTGTGTGTGTATGTGTGTTTGTGTGGTGTTAGATTACTGTACGCGTCGATATAGGTGTTATATGGAATAGTTGTAAATAATATTATAACTTAAAGGACTAGGAGTTAACTAAAAGGACACGTTCGGTACTATCGTGAGATAAGTCCTGGAGCCAATTGGTAAGTTTGGTCATCAATGTACTTCTGGTGAGAGGATATATATGGAGAAGACGATGGATTTTATTATAAATTCTAACACTGAGTACGCCGAAGTGGTGGCCCGCGAAAGAAGTACGACATTGGGTAGGATTGCAGACTGGATGACCTTTGCGTTTCCTTAAAATTTTGTCGTCAAGAGGAAGCAAAGAGTGACGGCGTAGAACAGCACGCAGAATGAACAGTTGGCGAACTGTTAGGACCTTTGACTCAGAGTAGAGCAGAGCGGTTGGATAATCTCTACGTTTGAACTGCATAACTTTTAGGACTGCCCTTTGGGCTCGTTCAACTTGAATTAGGTGGGTTTTGCAGGTTCCTCCCCATGCAGAAATGCAGTAAGTAAGAACAGAGACACACAGGCTCTGGTACACGAGGAAAAGAGTTTCTCGATCAGCTGAGTGTCTAAGTTCTTTGAAAATATATAATAATTTCCTAATTCGCGAGGAGAGTGCTTCAGTATGGGGACGCCAGCTAAGGTGCCTATCAATTTGAACTCCGAGGTATTTGGTACTTGGAACCAGTGATAGGGTTAGGCAAGTGCAAGCATTTGGGCTGTGATCCAAAGCGTTCTGGCAAGTGTGGGCTTTGACAATATCAGTACCCACAGGAGGTATGATCGTGTGAGGGAGAGTGAAGCGAACAACCTTGGTTTTCTCGATGTTAAGGGTTAACAAATTCGCAGAGAGCCATGTCATCACTCGTTGAACCGACCGCTCCGCCCTCAATCTGCAGTCATCCCAGTTATCATCATAAATGATCAGTGCCGTGTCATCCGCATAAGTGAATATATCGCAGTTAGGTATTGACAGGCGGCACAAATCATCTATGTAGAGTAAAAAGAGGGTAGGTCCCAAAATGCTGCCCTGTGGCACACCGAAATTGATGCTCCCATAGTCACTATACAATGAGTCGATTTTAACACATTGCGAGCGATTTGTCAGATAGTCTGAGAAGATCTTAAGTGCAATTCCGCGTATTCCAATGCCCTCCATTTTAGAAATGAGTATAGGTACAGAAACCGAGTCAAACGCCTTTGACAAGTCAAGAAAGACACCGAAGCATTTCAATCCCTCATCCAACCTGCCCACCACCGTACCTGTAAGGTCAAGAACTGCATCCTCAGTAGAGATTCCCTGTCTGAAACCATATTGGTTATTTGCTAGTAGCTTAAATTTCGAGAGGTATGTGGTAAGACACTTGTTAAGTATTTTTTCAAGTACTTTAGACAAGGAACTCAAAACGGAGATTGGCCGGTAATTGGTGACATTAGATCTGTCTCCATTCTTAAAGATAGGGTGAACAACAGCCCTCTTGAACGCCCTGGGGAAAGTACCCGACTCAATGGCGCGGTTGCAGACGTGTGTTATGGGAACTGCTAGGACGGAGCTAGACTGCTTGAGAACACTGGCGGGGATATAGTCATAGCCAGTGGCGCAGTCACTGCGTAGGCTGTCAATAACCCCTTTCACTTGCATTTCGTCGACCTGCATAATGACAAGAGAATTGAGCGGCGGGGGTTGTGATGAGCATTCAACATAAGGGGATCCAAGAGGAGATTTAATTTTTGAGGCTAGATCTTCACCCACACTAACAAAAAAGCTATTTACTTGGTTAATAGATATTTTGGCGTCTGTCGAACCTTGCAGAAGCGCACTTGATGACTGCGGAAGAGAGTTTTGGTTTATTATACCTTTAATAGCTTTCCATGTGGCCTTGGTATTGTTTTTGGCTTTAAGTAGCTCGTTTTTGTCGTGCGATCTTTTCAATTTTTTTAAAAGATTATTGAGGAAATTTCGGTATCGGGTATAGGTTGTTTTATGAATATCGTTATCGGGGGATGATTTAGATTTTTTGTGAAGCCGGTCTCGGTTTCTAATGCAGCGAACTAAGCCGGGGGACATCCACGGCTTGAGAATCCTGCATTTCCTAGAGACTCGAGCAGTATAGCTATGTTTTGTAATTACACCTTGTATGGTAGATATAAGTAGGTCTGCGGCAAGATTACAGTTTTGTTCATTTAGCACATGACTGAAGTCAGTGCTATCCAGTGATTCTTTAATGTCTGAAAAATTATAGCGTAGCACGTTGGCTGATATCTTAGCTGCAGATATTTTCTTCATGTCTAGACAAAGGATGACTGGGAGGTGGTCGGTGATATGGCTTTCAAGGACTATTACAGTGGCAAGGCGTTTAGATTTTAATAGTACGTGATCTAGGCAATTGCCTGATCTTGTGGGGAGCACATGAGCAGGCAATAGACCCAAAGAGGCACACGTGGTGAGATAGTTGCTCGAGTGGCGATCGTGATTGTCTGGTTTAATATCAATGTTCATATCGCCAATCAGAGCTATATTGTTATAGCGTTTTACTGATTGTGCTACATTATCGAGGCTTCGGTAAAAATTTTCAGGGTCGCTAAAAGATGGGGAGCGATATACGCAAATGATTGCTGTGTCACCTATTGCACAGATGAGGCAATTTGAGTCACATAAAGAGGGTTCAAGATACGTGCAATTTAATGAGGTCTTAGTGTAAATCACCACGCCATCGTTCTGCGACTTGTTGTCAGTCGTTGCGGAAAAAGTGTAGCCTTGCAAATAAGGCAGGGTTCCTGAAACCCTTAGCCAGCACTCGGTTAAAATGATAACGTCAAATTCAATTTTTGTGGTTGTTAGCATCGTGATAAATTGGTCAAAGTTCTTTCTAAGGCTTCTAATATTAATATGAATCATTTTTAAATTATTATTTGGTTGCTTAATAAAGTCTAAACATCGTTCGGGGGGGCATAGATGAGAACAGGCTATGGAGAGATCGTCTATTTCATTAGCTAATGTATTGATGTGATTAGCCATTTATTGCTAGAAAAATGAGGTACAGCAGCAGGTTTTTTTTTCGACACCGAAATTATAAGCGGAGGAGAGGAGAGTGGACCTGGTAAGTGGGTGTGCAAGATGGGTCTGGTTGCTAACGCGAGAGAATGAGTGGGTGTGAGGTAATGGCGTGTGTACGATGTGTATAAAGTGTATGGACAGTAAAAAGTAATTAACAGCAATACAAAAACAACAGGCTAATACAGTGAAATAAGTAATGCATGCATAAAGAAAGGGTTCAGAATGTAATAGGCGTAGTCATTGTTGTTCCAATAGCGTAGTGAGACACTTCTCAGTTTTGATCTCGAGCGGTTTGTCTGCTGGGCCCTTACGCAGAAGAATTCTTCCATTCGAGTACCAACTGGAGTAGTTATGTGTTTTCGCAAACTGGCGAGTCTCATAAAGTAGTTTTTTGACAGATGGTGGTAAGTGTTCATCAATATACACAGGTTTCCTGTCACCTGCGATGCCAATAGTCTGTGTGTTTAACTTATCTGGTATGGGACGCTCTTTGTTGAATGTTCGAGCTTTGGCTAGGAGATCATTTCGTGTGCCGACGCAGCAAAATTCAGCGACTATCGGTCTACATAAACCCGGTTTCCCAGGTATGCGGTATATATCACGATAAGCGGAGGCCGGGATGTCCATGCCAAGAACGTTCCCCAAAGTATTTAAAATGGAAATAAGGTCCTGTGTCTGTTCATTTTCCTTAGTCGGAATATTGCGTAGCTCGATAGTTGCTTGACGCGATTGGAGGTGTAGGTCTTGTATTTGCTTTTGTAATCGGCATATATATTCGGAGTTCACACTTTTTTCTATTTCTAGCTTTGAAACCTTTTTGATGATGTCTTCATGCTGCTTATTCATAAAGTCCATGCTACGTTCAATCTCCAAGTTTGTTGTCTTATTGGAGAGGCACTGTTTTTTAAGCTCAGAGACATCGCTGACTAGTTTTGATAATATGACGTCTTGGTCTGCTTTCCATGATGATAACAGCTGATCGTGTTCAGTTTTCCATTTTGTCAGCATGTCGGTAAGCTCAGCTTTGAAATCATTTAATGCTGGCCTTAGTTCAGAATCCGTTTCCTTATTCGGAGAGAAGATACGTTGGCGCTTGTATCGTACGGTAATATTGCTTCCGTCTGAGTTTTGGGAAGTAGTAGCAGACGTTAGGTCTGATTCAGACAGTGATTGACCTGACGTCAGAGTCGGTTTAGGTGTTTGAGGCGGACTTCGTTGCATCTTCCAGGCGTAGATTCGGAATACGGTGAGAGAGAATTATTATTAACTTCTTGTAATTATATTCCAAAGATTATGCAAATTCCTTATTGTAGTGCAGTCGGCTTCGTAGAATAATAATTAAAATGATACAAAAAGAGGTCGGGCGAGTCGGATTCGAACCCGAGTCGTCTTCAACGCAGGTTAGAGCGCTATACCGCTGCGCCGCGAGTACGTTAATCAACGTGACGAAATTAATGTGTGCTTTACAACGTATGGCAGTGGCGATTAGCGTAGCTTCGTCGACTCCTTTGTTTTGTTACTGGGGTCAAAGTCTAAAACGGTAGCCACATTTAAACTTTTTAGTTCGTTGTGATATTAAAACTGTTCACACACAAGGTTGTAGTGGTCCTTTCACTGAGATTTTTCACACAATCGTCACTTATATGTTATAGATGATCACTGTAAAAGTTTTATAGTTATTTGTTCACTTTATTCACGGTTTTTGGATTTTAAAACACAGAGGCGATCGAGAGTACGTGTGTTCACGTTGACAGCGCGCGGGGGGGGGGGGAAATTAAAATTTTAGCGTCTGCTAAAGATATGACTTTTTGAGTTGATTTGCCGGCAATTTGACGTATTGCATCGGTCTAGATGCATTACGTCAAATTGCCGTATTAGAGCTTTTTCAAACAACTGTCAAAGAATGACAGTTGTGATTTCAATACACAAACAGTTTAACCCACATAACATTTTACTTTTTTTGTTCCTTCCTTTACTTTGTGTTTTGACGATCTTTTGCCAGATAAATATTATTCTTTGTCAATTTGCGTAATTATTAATATCTCTGATTCCAAATGCCTTTTTCAATAGAATAATGACTCTTCACCCGTGGGCGACCAGCGAGCACAGCCAGCCAAAATTATACAATGAAATGAATAACAGGAAAAACGTTTTATGTTCCAGATCTGTTGGCAGTGTCGTCGACGGTGATGCCTCTACCTTACTACTCCGTATACGGCTATGAAAAGAAATTACTACGAGACAAACACAAGAAACGACCCACAGGGAAAATCTCCTTAGTGACGAAACAGCCCAAATAAATGCACGTAATATCTGACCATTAGACACTTTTCCTTATCTTTCATAGAGTAAGAATGGCTTTATTTGTGTTCTTCCGTTTTTTTACTAAGATTATTAACTAAGTAAGGATTAAGGCTGGGTGACAGCAAATTAAGTGCATAGTAATAGCCCATACGCTGCCATGAACACAGCTGTGTGTTTTCTGTTCTATCTCACAGTGCCTTGCACACACATTTTGATCCATTCTGAGCCAGTGCCTTCAGCACAAAAATGTGTTTATTGTCCATATACTTGAATGCGTGTTGAAGGCACTGAGTACGGATTTTGGCGACACGTATGCGTGTTGAAGGCACTGAGCTTAGAATATCACCTAACAAAAAATAGTGGCTCTGTATGCGGATGGTTAACTTAACTTACGAGAATATACTGTCCTAAACTGGGTTTGGTGTCGCCCACCCTATGAGCTGTGGGATATTATTCTAGTGTGTAAAGCTACGGTTTTCTAGAAAAGAGGTTTCGTCATGATAAAACGGCCTTCATACAAATCTTTTATTTTCATCAGTAATTGTCAGTAAAATGTCAAAAAAAGCTCTGTATTTGGAGAACCGTTGTTGTGTTATAGGTCACCGGTTTCTTAACAAACCTGTGTTGCTAAGAATGATACGTGTCTTTTAAATAGTTGACAATCAGTCGAATTCGAGAAACATTTGTTCGTTTTTAAATACATTTAAGAAGGCCGAATACAATAATGTATGCTGCTGTGAACTAAAATGACATCTGTTTATTTAAGTTCAAAGAGGCCGTAGTTATAAAATTCATGTGTGATATACCAACGCTAAAGCATAGAAAACGAATCACTTTGAACACAGCTCGAAATAAGTGAGTTTCGAACGATTAAAATGTTTCTATTAGACAATGCGTAAGTAAATGTTACCATTTAAAATGCTTTATAAAATTAGATTTAATATAACTTGTACTGATTTGTAAAATTAGTTACAAAAATGCTTTACTAGAAGTACAAAAATGCCTACGTGCTCTAAAAATATCCTAAATCTGGAATTCTAATTTTATCATGCAGTTAAGTATGCTTGCTTAAATATACGCATAAGTTCAATAACGTGAAGCAGTAATTTATGTCTGTATACAACAATGGAACAAAATAAAATAATGTTAAAAATATACCAGGAGCAATTTGCGTACTGTTTGTCGAGTAATAAAATGGAATAAAATAAAATGGATAGTGTGACAAGTGACAAATGAAATAAAAACTCGTAATGTGAATTCACTGTTACAACATTTTAGTGAATAAAGTTTTAACTGTTATTTTAAGGTACTTATTTTTATTTATTTCTTTGGCGATAAAAAGGGACTACTTTTCCCATGATTTTAATAGCTATCAGCCCTTTACTTAATGTATGACTGTGGAATAATCTAGCACACAAAATATGTACCTACCTTACACAACGTGGCGCTACAATGGTGACATTAATTTAACTCACGGCTAGGGCTAGTGCCCATTAATCATAATGGTGTTGATAGGTTAAAATAAATCGCAAATTGAAAAAAAAAAAACAAACAAAGTAAATAATAAAATATTTCGCCTACTTTTTGCAATTGTTCATCCTAATAGTAGGTATTGCTTATTCGTTTTAATTTCATTTGCGAATGTTATGATCCGTGACCCCGGCAAATGACCGCTTAGTGACCGTTGTTTAAGTACAGTTTGCTCTAAGATGCTGTTTTCTAAAATTTTAAAAAAATTCTTAAGTAATAACGTTTCAAAATGGATATTATAATGTCTTCATGAAACGAAAATGTGAAAACATTAATATGTGTGTTTAATTAATTGTAAATAATTAGTAGGTAATTGATTGTAAAAACATTGTAGCGCCACGTTTTATAGATATGCCTATAAGTATGATCGTCCATGTTGGTCTCAACAAACTTCCACATATCGGAATCACCTTGACATTTCAAACAAGCCACTTTATATTATGCATCTAGGCATTATGTGCCCAAGATATGTATACCTAATGAATTCACGATCGGTATAGAAATGGAAACTTTGCAAATAACATGCGTGGCACAATCCAAAAAGCCTTAGCCCATGGACAGATGGATTAATCACGATAATGTTTCTTATAAGCACTGTCAGCACTGAAAAACCTGTTTTCTTACTGAAACCTCCATCTAAGTTGAGTTTTACAATGTATGTGGGATGAAAAGCTGCTGTTAAATGACTGCTATCCATCCTCCTGACGTAATCCCTTAGTCGTGCCTTATTACACTCCCGAGACGTGAAGTGGTCTTTTCTCAGCGAAGGATATAACCAAAACTCAACTGGAGTTATTAAGCACTGTAAAATTTAAGGATTAGGTGTGGCTTAAAGTGAAGAGACTATCTATCCTTATTAAAAGGAATAAGTCCCGCAGATGAGCATAGAACATAAAGGACATTGTCCAAAATTACCATTACTCTAAAACAACTAATTCAATTTCAGACGTTTTATCATAAAAATAGATAC
Source organism: Hyppa rectilinea (assembly GCA_951799385.1). Taxonomy (NCBI): domain Eukaryota; kingdom Metazoa; phylum Arthropoda; class Insecta; order Lepidoptera; family Noctuidae; genus Hyppa; species Hyppa rectilinea. The sequence continues at coordinate 1,191,526 of OX637307.1, read as the reverse complement.
CAATCCCCAAATGGATCTTAAAGAAGTTATTCAAACAACACAAACTATAAGGTGTCAATTATGAGTATTTACGATATTTTAGGGAAAATGAAAGTTTTATGAAACACCAAATTATTATTTTATCATTCATTTTAATCATCATCTCACATCTTTAATTCTCCATATAATATCAGTACGTATTTAGTGTTCTAATATTTTTACAACAAAACTAATAGATTAATTTTCAACGGACTCCAACTATTCTAACCAATCTATATTTTAACTGAAACGACCGAATGCCACGAACTCCGGAACAAGAGAGAAGCGTTGTCGCAAGTCTTTCGGTGTTACCAGTACAATAAACTATTTTGTACTCAATTGAAAAATATATTTAATAGTAATAACTGCTTTGATCATTGTTGCTATTTAAAATCCAACAAATAAATTGGCCAAAATCGGGACCACCAGCTACCATCTTGTTTTTTCAATACAATTTCACTAATGTTTACTAACGGCCTCGCCCTCACCGTCAACGTCATTGGCGTGCCAAAATATCCTTCTGGCACTTTATTGGCAACGTTACAAGTTTCAGGCAAATTGATTGACTTTGATTGAAAGGCGCGAAAATGAAAGATAATATGGCCGTTCTAAACGATTCACGAAATAAATAAACCTGGAACATTAAGTTTCAGGTTTATTTTTATTTTTTTCAAAATCTATTGGACCGTGACTATTGCCATAAATTGTGTTGCGTTGTTTTCTGAATTTATGAAAGTTTACAGGAGTTTTCAGACTATTTTCAGCCAAGGATTTTCTCTCGACATTGTTGCCTACGGCAGATGTCGTCATCTGAATATCTATTAAAATAAGTACTTAATTACCATGTGGCTATCTCCAAAATTATAAATTATCTACGCATTCACACGACGAAAATTAAGATGGTCAAGATCAAAGTAGGAAAACTCACGGACAATGAAATAAAAACTAATCTTCTCGGAGAAAATCACAAAAACGAAAATAACATAAATTAAATACAGGCAAAGCCACAAGCAGAAGCCAGTATGCCATAATCCGACTATCTAACGTTATAATCGGCTCGGACGGTAATACGATCAACGAATAGTCGCCATGGGCTAAGTTGGCATTGTCAATCAAATAGCAAATTCACAAACAATCATTAAAATGTACAGCTGCAGTGTTGATTCGAGGACAATGGATCAAATCAGAGCATAGTCCATTATTGTCCTGCTACTAATTATTACAAACAGATAACAAAGCTAATTGCATTTGTGATTAAATCATGTATGCTTGGATATTATATCCAAAAATTGTATTAAGCCTTAAATCTGTGTAAATTCTTGGAAAAAACATTTTCCCGGGTAGAACTTCCATTTAATTTCAACTCAGAATTCTTGCTGCTTTCTTCTTGCTTAAAATCGGTGAAGGAAAACATCGTGAGGAAACCGGCATGTCTGAGAGATATATCTCAAAAGCATGTGATGCTAAGTCAGTATAAAACTCTGACACCAGGTTAGTCACTAACACGAAGAAGAAGAAGAACTCGGAATTGAATGGTAGGTTATGCTAGGCCTGTTAGGCCATAATAAGTTGGGAGAAAGTTGAGCAGTGGTGGGCTTCGACTTCCGAGTTCTACATCGTGAGTTCGAACCGAGACAGGCACTTCTTTATGTATCTTTTTTTATCACCACTGCTCTCAAATCTGTGAAGGAAAACGTTGTGAGGAAAACTGCATGTGCTAGAACCAAAAATTCGAAGACAATGTGACATCTACCAACCGGCACTGGGCAACGGCCCAGTCCCTCTCACAGAGAGAAGCCTATGTCCCAACAGTGGGAACATTGTAGGCTAATTATGAAGATACGGACGACACGGTTGGCGTAGTGGTCGAGCGATTGACTGCTGCGCACTATGTCGCGGGTTCGATACCCGCACGGAACAAATATTTGTACGACCTGCAAGTATTTGTTACGAATCTGGGTGTTTTTCTATCTATAATATGTATGTATTTACAAAAAAAAATGTATATAAGTAGTATATCAGCCATCTCGTTACCATAACACAAGCATCAGGTTGCTTAGCTTGGGAGTACTTGGGACGATATAGCGCTGTGTGAAATGTCCAAGGATATTATTATTATTATATTGTGTAAGCCGGTAGGTCTCTAATAGTAATAATAAGTAGATCTACTGCCCCATCAGGTGTTAACTAATTACTTAGGTATAAGAATAATACTCATCAACCGGTTTTTACATCCGCAAGAGACTAATAACGACTCCACAACTCCTCAAAAATGTTTTATTCAATTCATAATTCATATAATGTTAATCTAGTCACGTTTAAAAGCTAAAATTCATAACTAGCCTCCGCCCGCGGCTTCGCCCGCAAAATATGTCGACAAATTATACATATAAACCTTCCTCTTGAATCAGTCTATCTATTAAAAAAACCGCATCAAAATCCGTTGCGTAGTTTTAAAGATTTAAGCATACAGACAAACAAACAGACAAAAATAGCGACTTTGTTTTATACTATGTAGTGATAATATGTATAATAATCAAAGAGCATAAAAGAATTCGTCCACATCGCTGTCAACAGGAAAAGTTCCCAAAAGGCTGGCAGCATTGCCGCGTCATTTTTTGGTCGTATGGCAATGCTGATTGCATTGCCATACGACCAAAAAATTGGCCATAAACTAGTTAATTTAAGTGAATCCATTACATTACATTTTAATTCAATAAACAAAGCTTTTAGCTTTCAAAAGTAAGTGTTACACAAACATAGTACATATTATGTTGTCGTTAGCGTAAACATCGGTTAATAGCTGTCGCGAGCGTAGGTATAAAAATAATGTATTAGTAGGATTTTGCTAAGCCGGGTATCGGAGAGACGTGTGGAAGAGATATGGTCGCCTGGATGTATTGAGAATATTACAGTCCTCGTCTTTAATGTAAGATTTCTTTTACTAATAATTCCATCCGTGTGGATTTTGGGAAAACGTCTGAACAACTTTTTTTATACGGTAAGATTAGATTCGACTACTTTGTCACCTGACAACGAACGCCTTTCTTTTACGTCAAGAGATGATGATGATGATGACGACGCTGGTGCGGAATTGTGGAGTGAAACACATTGCATCAACTTTAGGTTCTGACAGAGCTGAAAGAACAGGGTGTAGCAGACTAAGCGGGATTGTCCGAAAGGGTTACCGCTACCCCGGAACATAAAGGGCTAAGGAAGGAACATGGATGGGTTTTAGTCAGTAAGAATCTGACACTCCCTTCCGCTCCACCCAGAGCGGAATAAGTCATTGGCTGACTTCCCACCCTCAAAAAAAAAAGGTTTAGCAGACGGAAGTACAGAAACAATGTTTATATGATCTTACTTAGTCAATCTTCAGATAAGTTTTATTGGAGGATTAAATAATTATGGCAGTTTTGCATAGAAAATTATGTCAAACCGCCATTTTTATTCATCAGATAAAAGTTACCAGGCGATTGAAAAATCAGCCCTAATATAAGAGGAATTAAACATGCTTAAATAAGGAAACACTCTGCTCATCCTTCAAGTATAAAGCTTATCGAAAGAAATCTCTCCAAAGAATATCTGAATTACAGCTATTTTAAGACATATCACCAACAACTAATAGCTACGTCCCTACAAAGCCATATTTCCATTGAAAATATACGAATCACTTTCATCTCTACGGCTAAAGATTAAAGCGAGTTCATGTCATCAGTTGGCGCTGTCAACACACGTCAAATGCCACCAACACTCTTCAGTACGAAGCGTTCGATACTAGGAATTCATGCCTTTGGAGTACTGTAATGAAAAAACATTTTGAAATATAAATGTTCCTGTTCACAATCTGTTACGTGGAATATCACTCAAGTGACATGTGACACACAAATTTAAAAGAAACTCCTTAGTTTAAAAAAAAAAACAGGAATCTAATTTTACAAAGTTCTAATTTCGAAATCATGTTTAGGGACTCCCACCATAGATAATACACTATTTACTCCAACATCCCACGATGCAAGCAAGCAGGCAACATGTTGATAAGCATATTCTATCTGCAGTAGGTATGTAACATACCTACCTTGTTTACCTGTAATTATTTTAGGTTGTGGTTGGTAAGGTTTCGGGATAAGGTACGTATGAAACCCGATATTTTCTCATAGGTAAGTTTTAGATAACTTTCAGATAATCGATGGCACCTTGGAAGGCCTCCTTACAGATATTATATTATATAACTTGCTACTTCGCTCGATTGGAAGTCGTAAGACACTACATAATAATAAGCTATAGAGAGAGACACTTTACGAAATATCATAATTATAATAATTTAAAAAATTAACAAAAAACTATCTGTTGCTAGAAATTGTACTCACTATCGCAAGTTTACAATGCAATATATCAGACCACTACGCAATAGGCTTTATGGAAACTTGTCTAAAACCGTCGTTCTTACTTATAAGAAAAAAAATTCAAAAACCTATATTTTCGCTTAATAGTTCTCAAAGCAATTTTGTTTTCGAAAATATTCTATGTACAGTTTTGACTCGGTTTCGAATATATTATAAGTATAGATATAGATTATACAAGTACCTAAGACTGTATAAAATAGAAGAATTTTCGACACAAACAAACTCTAATACTAACACGTCGGCAGATTGTTTTCCTTAGAGAGTAAAACTTCGACCTTTCCCGATACTTATTATATGGTTGGATTTAAAAATATAAAGTATCCCGGACGCGCTGCGCTGTTGGTGAGCGGAGGCGAACTTGGAAGAAATTTGGGGATGTTTTTGCTCAGTAATGTGCTACAGGGACCTATATTTTAAAACAAAAATAAAACGTACTTACAAGAACGTGTGCAAATTATGAGTAAAACCTCTTTTGGTCCAGTTAAACAGCCTGGTTGATTCATTACTCGAGAGCGCCACCAAATATTCAGAACCTCAACGCAATAACGGACAAAATTCGTAATAATTTCCTTGTTAATATAAGTTCGCAGACGTTGAGTGAGCGAAGATCTTTTTTGCTCGAACCTAAAGATTCATCTCACAAACTTTTCCTTCTACGCCTCTCGCAATTTACTAAGAATCTTAAAAAGCAACAACTTATTTTCTTTCGAACTCTCTAACGTTTGAGTTTCTTTATCTGCTTTATTATCTATCGTGTATATTTGAATCGGCATTATGTAGGCGAGGTTTCAGTTTTTAACGACTTTTTGTTGAGTTCATCAGTGAACGAAACATCGAAACCTGAATTTATAGCTAATGTAATCTGAAATCTGTATGAGAAAAGGAAGACTTTTGCCCTGCAGTGGGACAATAACAGGCTAGTACTATTATTATTATTTTGATGAATGTCTTATAAGGATTTTGGAAAACCATTTTCTTCCGCAAATCCTTGAAGCGCTATTTGTGCGCACGGCATTATTTATGCGCTATTTGCGGACAGGGCATTTGATAATTTCATTTACGAATAAAAATTTTCGATGGGTTACTTGGGTGAACTGTGACAAACCGACTCAATCCAGGACCGAAAAAAATAATGAAAGGCGATCTTGAGGACTTAAAATAATATATAGGTACTTTAGGTATTATGTCGACATCGAAATTTGTTGGCAGTTCCCCAATAGCTCAAACATGATAAACGTTTCAAAAACATCAATCTTATCAACAAATACATTAAGCCGTTATTGTATTACTTATATATCAGGCGTAATGGAATCCGCCGGATTTTATGTACGTTGCAATAATTCTCCCCCGTTGCCAGTGTTATTGTAACGAAATTGAATGGAGTTTATGTTTTCTTGGTCTATAAAAAGAAAAAAAAGAGCAGCATCACTTTGGGAAGTTTAAACAAGAGCCTTTTTCGCCAAATGAAGTGGTCGGCAAGTTTATCGAAGGCCGGGACTGCTTTAGACACGTTAATCAATCAAATATTTGGCTAAGTCATGAATAAATCTGCTGGAGGAACTTCCGTAGAGATTTCGCTGACACATACCGAGATCTTGATAGGGCGCTTGTTGGTGACTTGATGGATCTATGTTTTAATGCCGCTATTGTTCTTGTTCAGCATGGTTTTTTGGTGTTTAATTAAACTTTAAATGTGTAATAAGAAGATTATTCATCGCGAGGAGCTTTTTAGAATCTGCTCGCTCATAAAAATAATATTTAGGTCGAAGCGGCGATATGCATCAGCACCCATGACAGGAGAAAATCTGTGAAAGGTTTTCTTAACTAGGCCTTTCAGAAAAGTGTGGGATTTAAATGTTTTACTATCGACGTGAAGGGGTAGCTACTTGCTTCATCTTTCTTACTGACCAACCCCTTCACAATTCAAAAGTGTCTGTACTTGGTAAATGTGAAATAAATGCTTTGAGTTTAAATAAGATAAAGAAAACCGTGGATAGATTGTGGATTTTCAACACACATCACAGCAATAACAAACAAACAAACCCACATAATCCAATTAAAGGAAACGATAACAGGCAATAGTGAACGAAACGCAAACTCAATAGTGAACATAATAAATATAACAATAATCTCCGTTTTACCGTTCGGGAAAACTCTAAAAAGTCGGAATGGAGAGCACTTTCCACATCGGCGGATTGAGGTCACTCCCGCCGATACTATTACCTCCGCCGCTGAAAATAAAACAACATACACGATACATTATTGGATAAAATATATTATCCTCTCAGTTTTTCCACTGGAGGAATATTTTTGAACCACCAGGTAAAAAAAATGGTGGATTTTTGGTGCCTAGTCGAAGAATAAATATGTTGAGCAGCGGATGACTTACATTGCACCTTATTATTTTTGGAACGAAGTTCCTTATCGCTCGTTGCGAAAGGGGGCTAGACGGAAATTAGGACCAAAAGTTTTAACGACAACTTTTTTTGGGGTAAAATATGTTGTCTTTTTAATCAATATTTTTTGATTGGTTAATTTTAGATCAGATTTTTTTTATTATTATAACTTAAAAGTAATAAAATTTTATTACAATTCCTTCACTAATTAATCGAAAGGAATTTCGTTCCATCCGGGTGTCCCTTGACACCTCTCAAGTTTTTTGGACTATAATTATAGGTAATTGCCAACATTTTGAATGAAAATGACTGTTCGCAAATGTGGAATTTGTTTGACCATATCCTTAACCATATCCACTTATACGTGGCGCTGAAATGTTTCAGTTTCAGTAGAACTTAGGGGTTGCAATTAAACTCAAAAGCTAAAACTTGAAGCGTTCATTTTAATAACACCAACTAAATGCATTTTCGAATTGTCGGTCAGTTAGTCAGAAAGTTGAAGCTAGTTTGTGTTGTGTTTTAGAATTACTATAATTGCTCTTAAAACAAAGTTACCCAGTTTAGTAACCAAATAAAATTGTGATGAATTCTGTAAATAAGATCTTATTTTTTAGATAAGGTTACTAAATTCAAAATTTATTACATTTCTACATTCTAACAACTTATACACAGGTACTTAAAATAAATGACTATCTAACTAACTATATACAAATAAATACAAAAACATGACACGTAGCAGTCAAAGATCATATTTGATTTAATAGAAAAGTGCAACAGACTGTAAACTCATAAAAAGAATGACTCACAGTGAGAGTTATAATTATTATTTCCCATAGTAAATGAATATCCCTTCAACATTTTATTTGATTGACCTATATAAGTATCTCCGTTAATACATGCGCACATTGTGCAGTTTAAACGTCGCCCCTGCATGTGGTTTGAAGCGGATCTGATCCGAGCGACAGAACAACACACCTTTTGTTGATTTGCCTTCAATCCCTGATTAGCTCCACAGGGGGAAAACGTTAACTAAGCCTGCTATAGCATGTCGCTCGTGAAGCTACCTCGCAAACAACAAAATTATGTGTACACTAGAGACAATCCAAATATACACAGTAAGTAGTTATTTACAATCAAGTTTATTTGGAATTGAAAAGAAGGTGTTACTGTTGCAATCGACCACAAATAAAACCGTGTATTATTTTATCTGTAAAGTTCTGTACCACTTTTCTGTAAAAAAAAAACAAAAGTCATTCATTGAAACTAGACTGAAATTTAGCAATTTTTGAAGGTCAAAGTTACACAAGACAGTCCCACAATAACGCCCACCTTTCACCACTTCCTAGTGCTTTAGGTAGGAAGAAGAAGTGGCGCAACAGAGTCCCCAGCAACACAGCTGTCTGTTCTGTTGGAAGAACTAAAAATTAATGATAGCTTAAAAGGACCAAATCGTAACTAAAGATAACAACTGCCTACCAACCTATTGCTAGACTGAGTACTGTAACCAACCCCAACATGAATGTAGTTGATTTAAACAAGCTAGGTGAATGAACTGACAATACTCACATAATATCACTTGTACCAAAAGGAAAACCAATAGAAGGAAGCTCAGACTTGATATTATTTACGTTGCTCTTAGCTTCTTGAATATCTAAAGCAACCTATAATGTTTATTTTTGCGCGAATAGTTTTTAAATTTTCTGCTCTGTATTTTCTCTTAAGAAACATTTTATTCGTGCACCTCTCATGTGTCGCTTCCAATTTGTTTGCTTGGCTTTTGCTTAGCATATCACGGAACAGCCGCATTCCAACTACGCGAATAAATGTGAGCATCCGACCTTCTTATTACCTCGTTCAAAATTGGACTCTACCTTGTTATATTTATGGTGTTGTTTCCTTTGTGGTCGTCATCGTTGTTGTGACGTTTTGATGTCGGCAAGGCGTCTCTTGCTCGCTTTACCTCCAGCTCATGTTTGCATTCCTGGTACTTGGCAAGCAAACGCTCTTACTTTGCGTTCCTCTACTTTGTGATACGTATTGTCTTTCACGCCTTTGAGAGAATTGTATGCATTTCCCAACTTTTTGTTAGAATAATGATGAAGTTCCTTCTGCTGACGGTGGAACTACTGGAGGCGGTGTTCGGAAGTTTTGTATTGAGGTGATAATGACAGATGTAACTGAGCGCGAAGTGTGTGTTGCGTGATACATTGACATTGAAACTTTTTATAGTTATTTAATGTTTGAAAGGAAAAACAATATTCTGTTTTTTATTATAAGCTGTTTTTAAGATGGTATTTTAAATACCATAAATCATGTTATAGATAGGTAGCTAGCCTGACATAGACTTGAGAAAACTGTATCTAACGTAAGCCCTTTCATTTTTGAACAGATGTTATTATGATTATTTGACATCACGCCTGTAAAATTAACGTGCCCATCACGCCCACGTTCATTTTACTAGGCATTCTATCACTATTATTAAAAAGGCTTTAATTAATCAATAAACCATCACAGCTTAATACTTGCACAGATTATATACAAATTCTAGTTTTTGATTTAATTCCAAACTTTCCTTTAAAGCATACTATGTTTTCGAATACCTAAACACAAGTGTCACAGAGTATATTGAGTCCAGACACTTGATTAATTAATCATTCTGTTGTGTGCCATGGCAAGCATCTCAAATGATTGAAACCAGTTCAGTTTGATCAGATAAGGTGACGTTCTCAATACTTCTTTGTTTATTAAACGGGGTTCGATAGGCTCATTAATGTTTTGTCAATAAGAGCTGACTGTGAAAATTTTTAATTAATAATTTCGCACTTTATTCCACTTAGCGTTCAAGATTTTTTATCATTTTAGACAAGACGACGCTGATTTCTATCACCTACTTACAGTTATATTCTGTTATATATGTAATGAGCATTTGGTTCTGTACACTTCACACAGAATCCATGTTGTGGAAACCTCAAGATAAACCTATGTTGATGGCTTGTATTCTTACTTGATCATAAATAAGGCACTACAAGTATCTGTTCAAATACCAATGTTAGGTAATATTGATCCTAGGATGTCGTGACAATTTCTAGGGCAGCTTTTTTTGTCTTTTGAGGGTGGGAAATCATCAAATTTCCCCTCCCGCTCTGGGTGGAGCGCAAGGGAGTGTCAGACTCTTACTGACTAAAACCCATCCATGTTCCTTCCTTAGCCTTTGTTCCGGGGTTGCGGTACCCCTTTCGGACAAACCCGCGGCTGACGCATCTGCCTGCAGCCAACATGGCTGCCATTGTCGCAGATGCTTTTGCTTTCAACAATATTTAAAGCTTCCCACCGATTACGCTTTTCCCTATCAGAGATCGTGGAAGTTTGTTAAGAACAATAGTAGTTTATTTTTTCTAGAGCAGCTTAATTAATTAATCCTAAAATACCTTAAATAAAACTCTAAACAAAATGAGTTTTACCCACAAACTCGGCGTTGCATCAAAAGTTCGGAACCCACTTATTTAAAACTGGCCACCACATACCATGCGGATGGGAAATTAACAAATGAACGCTTTTAAACTACCACAGACGGTTTTCAACCTTAAAACGATCTTTGTACTAAAAAAACCGCTTTCCAAAAAAAGAAGTCTTACGGAAGTTGGTGTATGTGGGCTCTTATTTCCGTTTGCTCCCATTTTTGAAGTTGGTTAAAAATGAGAGGAACCTGCTGAAAAATCATTTTAATTTCGGAAGTCGGTGTCCTAGGGCTTTTATTTCCGTTCTTGCCTCCTTTTTTGGAGTCCGTTCAAAATGAGAGAATCTCCTTCGTTTTCTAATATCCAATAAAGAGAACCAACATTTTTATGAACCATTTGGAGGGTCGAACCTTTTCTAAATTCTTCAAGTTCGGCTTTAATCTTTCACCAAATATTTTAGCTGTGGCTAAGTTTTCTGAACCTTTATGTTTCCGAAGAAAGATATTTATGACAGGTCCTTGAATGTAGTCCTGTTGTATCGAAACAAGGTTTTACCAACATTCTTTTAGTTTTTTTTTCGTATGTTTTCATAGATAGATCTCTATCTGTGGGTCTGTGGGTGTTGCCAGATTATTCTAGGCGGTTGCAAGCGCTACTTCTGGGCATGAGGTCTTAAGTTCGATGCCGGTGTCGGGCATAAGAGCGATTGGGTTTTTTCATCTGAAATTTGTTAGTAGCAGCCCAGAGTCTGGATTATGCCCGGTTGATGGCAATAGGCTCGCCCCCTATTACATGGGACTTAAGCATAACTCGCAAAATTTGGGTGTACTATAGGTGTACCTCAGCCTAACCCCTCGGGGAATACATGCGTCATGTTATCTTTTGTAATTTTGAGAAAGTTAAAGAACATACGTGTATACCTACTTAGCCTTGTTTAGCTTTGTAGCGCAGTTGGTGTTTTTCATTCATTAGCATTCAAACATTGTTAGTCAGATATCTTTCTGTACCTACAGCCCTAGTATCATGTTACTTAGTGCTGGCGAAAATGATTTTTTCTATTCTTCCCTGCGTGACATTTAAATTGTTATTTTATTCGTCATTTTACGAAATATGTCGTTAATGTACCGTGAAACCTCCAGTTTATCAAGGCTTCAAGGTATTTTTCTTTATTAGCTACGAGCAGTTATTATATCAAAAACATTATTGGCCCAGGAAAATTTTCGAGATAATAAAATTTTGCTCGAAAAGTAATTACGAAGTAACATAATAATTATACATATGTATACTCTATAGGTATAATAACTAGATCAGAAACGATGTTCTTAATTATTTTATCTTTTTTTTAATGTGGGCGTACAGCAGCACCCCTGCCTATCCCTTAAAGAAATATAGGCGTGATATTATGTGTGTGTTATTTTCAATCAACTCAGCCTACCGCAGGTCACTGCTGGACATAGGCCTCTTCTTTCTAGCTCTTTCCAAGGCTACACCTTTCCTTCGACTTCCACATCCAGTCCGTCCCAGCCACCTTCTAAAGGTCATCCATCCGTCTAATTGGGGGGCGACCCACATTACGTTTGCCGATACGCGGTGTCCGCTCCAAGAGTCTACTCCTTCGCCCATCGGCCCTTCAACAAATATGACCAGCCTACTGCCACTTAAGTTTGCTTACAGTGTGCTATTCTTCTGACCGCTCACCTGGTATTAGTGGTCACTGCCACCTGTGGATCTGCAAAACACGAGACATAGCACGTTGCCAGCCCTGAAAAGAGGCTGAAATGTTTCAAGAACTTGTAGGGATACCCCTCAGACTGAAACACAACAAGACTGGCACATTAGTAGAGATAGAACCTAACATGACAAGCTCCCTGAAGGTACTGGCCAAGCTCACTCGCGGCCGAACTTCAAGTTCGAATTATGAACGCCAAAATTGTCATGAAATACGCTAAAATTGTATGTTGTGAGTAACTTGCATGAATACATATAATTATGCTGATATTATGTTTATTTAGAGTGTTTAATTATACCATCACTCCTTCACAGAGACAGGACTAAGTAATGCAGAAGTGACACTCTATCGGCAATAACGATGATGGAAAAAAACCATTTTGAATCGACCATATCCTAGCAATAAGCGTGTAGTCGATCACAATGAAAATCTTTGCAGAAATACGACACGCATTGAAAGTCATTGCCATTTATTCGAAGCCCTAAAACAACTGAGCATCGTCCAGTCGCAATTTCGAAAGCCCCTAACTGCAAAACGAAATGGCCTTTACATAATAGTAATGGCCGTAAAATTCATTGTTACATTGTTGCATTAGCCGCATATGTCACTCCTGCATTTACGGCCGGGCAGGGTTGTGCACTATAAACACTTTGACCGCAAAATGACAATAGTTAGTACCTACGAGTAATTTGGCTAGCTTATTCACTATATATTGTTTGAAATCAGCCGTCGGATTTCTAGCTTAGTTAGTAAATCTGATGTTGTTGTGTACTGTAGTTAAATTGGCAGATGTCACATAAATGTTTTGTGTGATTCGAAGGCCAAGTGATACTATAAAAATAAAATCAAAGCGTACCTACTGTTGTTCAATGCCACCAAGGTCTGTCTGTGCGCAGTGAAACTCTTATTTATTACACCATTGTAACAGAGAGCAGTGCTGACCCAGCGATAATGACCGCGACCTACTCGGTGTAAATTATTTCATCACCACAGCTCCCAATTCTTAGGTCTCGAGTTCGAACCCAATGTCAAACCTCTGACTTTGCGGATTCATGTGCGTATTGTATAACTATCACTTGCTTAAAATACGATGAAAGAAAAAGTCGTGAGGAAACCGACATGTCTGAGAGATATTTCTCAACATGTGAAGCTAAGTCAGAGGCCCATGGGCAGCATAAAAACTCTGACACCAGGTTAGTCACTAACCACACGAAGAAGGAAAGAAAGCTCTCAAAACGGTGAAGGAAACCTTGAACCAAAAATTCAAAGACGTGAGAGTGGAGGCCGGAGTCCCAGCACTGGGAACATTACTGGCCCATTATGCATTAACATTCTTCAACGTTTAGCAATAACAAAAAATGCCAACGTGAACACAGACAACAGCTTTAATTAAATACTCAACATTTTCCAAAAAGAAAATCCAATAACTGAAGCAGCGTAGGAACAAAAATAAAATAAAAACATTATTTCATCGTAATATCATAATCTACCAACTTCCAATATCCTGTAATCCGATACAGTTATTATATTGAGTTAGTGTTATCCATTAATAATGAAGCAGAGGCCGTGGGCTGAGGGCCGTGGGGCGCTAGTGTCGCCATCTCCCCGTAACTATGGGGGTTTTATCTTTGTACATACAAGGAAATTCTTGTCGAAAATATCTACTTGCTACGTAAGGACTGATATCATATACTTCTGACATAAAACGAATGCATGAAAACTTCACATTCTGTAGGTGAATCAATATCTTTCTAATACCTAGTGCTGTAACAATAACAAGCTAGATTCTTTCTATTCTTACAGCTTTTTATTCTTAACGCAACACTCTACATTCATAGGAAATTAAAACTCAGAACAGACTATCAAGATATAATGTCAAAGCGCACAATTAGGATACCCGTTCCCCAAGTAAACTTCCTTATGGCTAGACGCTCCCCAGACTACTTATTCCCACGCATTTACAACACAGCCATTAAGTGCTGCAATATAAAAGACCTCAAAATGTCCCTTTGCAAAAAGATAATAAAGAAATGGCTATTTACTCTCTCCTACGATGACACAGAAATCATTATTTACTCATAATATCACAATCAGTAACATCATACTCACATACACACACACCTAAAACTCACGTTCACTACAGACAAATACCCAACCACACACACTCTCTAGCACATACTCACACTTACACTCTACATTTTTTGTTACTATTTTTTTTTCTTTAATTACATAATTTGTTCCTATTGATTACTAGATTTTATAATTACCTAGTTACGATAACAGTAATATAATAATTTTACTTAGTTATCTAACTGACCTACCTGATCTCACGCTGATGACAGTGTATATTTTAAGTGTTTTTTCTTTTTATAGATTTTCAATATTACTCTTAGTTTAGTTTAATTTAAGTACATGTATACCAACTTTATAATCCCTCCTAAATGTTAATACTAAAAAAAAAAAAAAAAAAAAAAAAAAAAAAAAAAAAAAAAAAAAAAAAAAAAAATGATAATGATAATGTGTTAAAATGATAATGTTCCAATCCCCAACATACAGGCAGATGCCTAGTTTGGGGGTCACCGCCCTAAGTTTTATTGTAAGACAGATTATATATAAATAAATAAATTTGAAAATTAAAAAAAAAAAAAAAAACTTCTTCTTTTCGTGTAGTTAGTGACTAACCTGGTGTCAGAATTTTTATGTAGCCCATGGGCCTCTGACATAGCTTCACATGGTGTTGAGAAATATCTCTCAGATATGCCGGTTTCCTCACGAATGTTTTCGTTCACCGATTTATAAGCAAGTGATAACCATCCAATACGCACATGAATCGGTAAAATCAGAGGTGCGTGCTTTGGGTTTGAACTCGAGACCTGTGACTTGGCAGTAATACGGTCACACCACCAGGTTATCATTGCTACAAGCTAAATAAAATATAGTTCATCTAGCCCAAATTCAAGCATTACACCTGAACTTGACATCTCTCCACGCATCCCCATAAACAAGTAATTCGCTCATAAAACATGAAAGTAGCATCTGCATCGCGTCTCTACGTCCGCATTAAACTTACTAACTAATACAAATGTGTTTTCCTCAAATATCTGGAACGTAGGCCGCGCGACTTCGATACGAGAAAACAATGAAATATGACTACCGTTATTGTTTCACCAAGTTTCACCCACTTAGGCCGTGTACAGACGCGCCACAACCAAACCACAGCACAGCGACGAAAATGTCGCAGGGTCGTGGCTTGTGTGAATGGGATAGGTAGTTGATGACTGTGTTAAATTGCGTTGTGGCGGCCAGCAAGGCTTCTTTCTTAACTGAATCTTATTTTGGACATACCGGGCCCAACCGCTCGCTCAAACAGCTAATATTACTTCAAATTGAGAAAGAGATGATGCTATACAATGCAATGTAAAGCAATATTAAAATAATACTGTTATATGAGGTGGTTGGCAGTTTCGAAATAATATTGTGTCGACACATGTAGGAATTTCAAATTTGGAAAAACATTATTTTCGCTAATTCGGGCGTAATTGGTACAGATAATCTACACACACCTTAAATAACCATTAAGTGCCAATTTCACCAAGAAAAACTGAACGCGATCAGCACGTCTAAACTACGTTTAAGACCTGTCATCTATCATTATTACTAGCATCAGCTTGTGACTCAACTCAACTTTGTGTTTTTGGCCACGATATCGTCGACGGCAATGACCACGACAGCCGTTGAAGGCGACTTGAAAATGCCGTGGGTGAATGGAACTAAAACTATACACGTTTTCATAAATTTTTGTTCCGGGCCACATTTTTGTCATTGTGGTATGACTGTAGAGGTTGCTCGTCTGTACAGGCCCTTAGTTCCCTGATATTGGGTTCGTTCAATTGTTTTCGGCTGAAATACAAACTTAAGTTTTGTATTTAGAATTGCAGTTTGTGTAAATCAATTTGTTGATTGTTTGCGCTGATTGGGGAAATGAAACGGCTTCGAGTTTTAACTTTTTGTTTACGGTTTGTTTATTGTTGAAAACTTGAAATGCTGCAGATGAAAGTAAGTGGTAAAAATACAACAATTTTTTTTTTTATTAAGTGATATGAGATGAGGAGCTATGTAATACAAATAATGACCAACAAAAAAAGATTTTATATTTTGTTTTCATAAAAAAAAACTTCATTCAACTTAAAAAAAAAACTGAAATTTTCACGTAACGCACTTAAATTTTTATTTACGTAGCAGCAATAACCATCCGAAATCCATTACCTGGACGTGTAAAAGTCATCCCAAAAACCCGCTGAGAATGCAACGTATGCCAAACTCTGCCGACCTCCGATATTGGGGCCCTGCGGGACCCCGTCATATTCCCGATATTCAATAAGGCGAACTAACACGTTTTGCTGTCGACCGGGCCTTTCAGAAATCCCCAGCGCATTACTATATAGCATCAATACCTTGGGCCCATCCTGTCTCCAATATTACGAAGACTTCCAAAGGTCGCGATATTTAAATCAGAATACGTTTGCCAGTTCACCACGCAGCTTTGGGTCGCAGTTTAGGTTATTTAGTTTCTTTTTTATTCGTTCGATGGAAGGACGCACCCGTTTGAACTGCGGTGGAGGTGTTATCGAAAAAAATCATATTTTCTGTGAATGTGTTGCTACAAGGTTGCCTATACATTTGTGTAAATACGAGGGGTTCGTGTTTTCCACGTTATTCCAAGATATGAACCATGAGTGCGGAAATTGCAAATATTCTTCGGTGAACTTAATACGTAGCTAACTTTTCTTTATTATCTTTCCGAAAATAAAAGAAACATTTATCCAGTATGATCCGAAGGAAAATTAACTTAACATCACATTCCATTTATGTTGGTATTTAAATAACTTGGGTGTCTTCATTATTATCTTATGTCATAAGGCGATGCTGTGAAATACAAGCATGTTTTTTTGGGAATGAATTATTATTATACTTACAAAAATGTGATAATATTTCTTAATTTAGGGATATTAAACTTAATATTTACATACCTAAAACATTATTAATAACTATGTACAAGTATATAACAGTGTAGTTAATGTTTCAACCCCAAACGGCTCGAATATATAACTTCCAATAAGGTTGTTATACTTGCGCCGTTAGTGGTTTTCTGCACCTGAAGCAGCTGCCCCAACACAACCCGCCGTGCAAGGAAGATGGGATGGCGCAAGGGTGACGACACACATTGCATCCCACACCAACGGCCTACCTACCTTCCAAGGCATTAGTGTCATTCCATCTGGTCTCTTCCCATCGTCGCGTGCCAAGCCTTTGGGTTCTAAAACAGCTGGCACCCCGGCGGTGACAAGAGCACGACGGATTATGTCATTAATGCTGGCGTGCCGTGCTAACCGGCCTGCGCTTTTACTGCAGGATAGACCATGGTGTCCGAGGCAGTCGACAACTTCACCGCATTGGCAGCGATGCGGAGCCTCGCAAGGAGCGCCCAGACGCAAACATGTAGCGAGCCGGAAAGTGGTGTCACCCAGCAGAGTGCCTATGTTGGGTGACAATAATCACTTTTTTTTAATAGGTACGCAGTTTTCTTAATAGTCTTTCAAAATAAAGTCAAATAGAATCTTCTGAACGCCTGACTAGCGTCAAAAAGCACTTTTTTTTACTTGTGCAGACAAATTTTTTGATATACTCTCTAAGGAATTCCAAAACCTACGGTTTAGCCGATGAAAGCTCGCTTAAAAGGTAGGTATAAGTCAAAAATACTTTCTTTTCCATGCTAAAAAAGCTATTCTGTACCTAACAAGTAATCGAAGAGCTTATACATACCCAAGTTACAGTAAAGCCATGAAATTCACGAATTCCATAATCTCTCCTTGCTCTAAATTCATGCACATCTGCACACTTGTCAACACCAAATTCCATCTTTACGGCCATACTTAAAATTTTAAATGTGGATGAAAATAGGCAGGTATGCCCCTGCCCAACCTTCCGAGGATTACAGGCATGACGATATGTTAATGTTAAAAAAGTTTAAATTTAATATTTTAATTTTAGTATGATATTTTTATCATATTATTTTATAATCCTTTGTACCAAATGTTACAAAATAGTTTGGAAGTAAAATGTGACCGTCTCACGACAACTTACCCGCACATAGTATTTTCCGAGCCACTGATCGTATTTATTTCACGTTCGTACATAAACTAATTATATTATGTATGTATATTTTTTTTTATTAGGTATATCTACAAGTTGCTCGCAAAGATATTTCATCTATACTAATATTATGATTTGTAAGTTTGTATGTAGGGAGTAATATCCGGAACTAATGACCCAATTCCAAAAAAAATTTCATTGATAGAAAGCTACATTATTCCTGAGTGCTATAGGCTATAAATTAGCCGAGCTATCGCAATTTTCGTCTAGCAAGTCGGAAAGAAATACCTCCAAAAACAGAATTATTAGCATGCGCTGCCTAAACAGTTGTTTAAAATTGAAAGCAATGTATGGCAACCCGGTTCGCCTTAATTATTTCTACAAAAAAGGCCGCGACACAATATTCCTATCTTTTGTATTTTAACTTTTATATTTCGTTTTATCTTTTAAAAAAGTATTTTTTCGACTTACTTCTGTTTGGTTGATTATTTAAACCACAAAATATTAATTCTTATTAAATTAAATTATTTTATGATCACAAGGACATCACAGAGATAAGATTTGCCCTCTACAGTATGTCAATTGGTCATATATTTATGTATTATGGATATACCTATTTAATGTTAAAACAAGAAATTTTCCGCGGACGAAGTCGCGGGCAGAAGCTAGTAATGTATATTGTAAGTCAAAACGGACATCAAAGAGATAGAGTCCAGAGAGACAGAGGACATATCATTGATTCCTTTGAACAGTGACTTTCTTTGAACATAGTTATACATCAATTCTTAATGATATTCTACAGAACATAGACCCATGGTCTGGATTCATGAATCCAGAGTAAGAATTATGAACGATAAACCATACAATGTCAGTTTAAAAAAAATAGTTTAATAAAAGTAAAAAACACACTTTTTATAGAAAACCGAAATAAAAAATAGAAAATAAATTTTACTTTTTAAAAAGCGTGGGGTGCTTTTTAATATAATATTCACCACCACCATGCACCCCACGCTTTTTGAAAAGTAAAATTTATTTTCTATTTTTTAATTCGGTTTTCTATAAAAAGCGTGTTTTTTAGTTTTTTTAAACTGTTTTTTATTTCCTACTTTTTAGTTCAAATTATTGCATTGTCATCGGTCCTTGAGACGTGTGCAAAGTTTCAAGTTGATCAGACTTTTAGCAACCGGTGAAAATTAAGCTCAAAGATTCCGTTACATACATACATACATACATAGATACAACCCGAGCTAATAAAAGCGTGTTAAAAATTAGAGCTGAGTTGCAGCTGAATACCAGTATTTTACATGAAACGACGGCCTATCTGACTTTAACAACCCGGTTGCTGGGTACCACGATATATTGGTAAGACTGGTTGTCAGACTTTTAGACTTCCTTAACCACCTGTCACGTAACCACTGTCGCGCAACCGCTTAACGAGATTTCCGAGGCACGGAAATATCCACAAAAACAACCGTCCATTAAAGAAGACCATAATACATATCATAATATCCATACGTAGTACACTTTAAGAGGCTCTTTATTTAAATGACACCATAAAGAACAACCCCCTAATATCGGAACATCTGTCGCCAAAAAGAAAAGAAGTTGAAATGTGAGTTTTTACGGCATCACCGCACTTTCCAATGTTTAGTACTAAAATGTTTTTGATTGTTTACTTCGGGACATCATTTTTATTATGATGACGTATTATGTTACGCCTGTGTTCATAATAATAGCGTTTATGTGTTATACGGCTGTTTTTATGTGTGTTTCGTCGTCATTACGTCTTTTCGATGTTAGAAAACTGTTCTGAATTCTAAAGTCAAATTTTGAAGTTGGATCATTACGATATCTTAACGTATTCTACGCAGCTCAAAATAAGCTCAGTCGAAATTGCGTATAATATTTTATGTCATGAAGCGACGAGCGCTTTAGTTGTGGTAACTAACTGTACAAACACGCTGTGAATGTGTGCGTGCAAACGAGTAGTGTCAGAACCAACATAGTAGATCAATAAGGTTAAAATTAAATCATTCACTTCTGTGTCTTTCAGTCAACTTACAGGAGAAATATATTGCGATTGCGAATACTACGACATATATCCTGGAAAAAGTCCTCCGATCGTGGAATTCTCCATATAGGTAACTAAATTACCTTACGAAACTCTCAACACCAGTTATCCGTAATCAAGAAATTGTTTAACAAACAAAGCGCACAACAAGATTACATCGGCAGTTTGAGGAACACAACAAACCGCTTGGCAACGCAAGCGATGCCGGCCACTAAACAATGAGTCCGCAAGATTTGTGCGGAAATTATTAATATATAGCCGCCATTTTGAATTCATTCGCACGCAGAACTAAGTTGGTTACGGTTAAGCTAAGAAAAGTGGACGAATGCGATGGATGAATATATCTTCAGCTATAAAAATTTAATTAATTTCTTTACTTTGGCTAGAGGTTAAACATTGTCATACAACGTGGCAATGCCACTAATCTTGGGTACATCACCAGTCGACCATGAAGCAGAGGAATTTTTCGACGCCATGTTTTAGTTTGTTAATAGTTCTAATTAGGTTAGAATATATTTATAATTTTTTAGCTCAATTAGTATAAGAAGTTTACCCAGTGTATATATTTTTATCAAATTAATAAACATACTGAGCTAATTGTCTTCCTATTTTAAATAGTTTTGCATGTTTTCGGCGAAGCCTATATCCAAACGTGGGAGTTAAACCGCCCTTTATGAAATCACAATCAACTAACTGTATGTCTCATTACACCCATAGCTTTGGAACGCTTGCATTAGCAAGCCATACAACCACACAATACCTAGGATTATTTGTCAATAGCAAGGTCTGAAACTGTCTATGATACGCAGGACTTCCTATTCTGAATACTCACTGCGAATACTAGAACAATTAACGTTTCCACAATACAGTTAATGATAATTAATATCATCAGCTAATTTGAAGGCACATAATACGGAATACTGACTAAGACTCCGTTCAGCCGCATCTCGTTAGATTTGCTTAACTATTATACTATACGTTGTTGAGGAGAGACTGGAAAGTGATGATGTTGTAATTGTCTCCTATTTACTACAAAACGGACTTACTGAGTACTGTTTCCCACATAAAAGTTTCTAGCACTCTTTATATTGTCAGGCCAATCGCATCCACAAGATCTTGTCCGGCATTTTTCATGGAGACCCCAGCTAACTTACATATTCTTGCCAGAACTCGTCAAAATTCTTCGACCATCAGCCTTCTATCGCCGTCCGGAAAGCAGCTTATAAATACAATTTCTGCCTACAGCAACAACCCAATTAACTACAAAAACAAAGAAAACCTCTTCGAAAAATAACGAGCTAATCCAATGTCCTTCCCAAATCCCAGCGGAAACAAAGATAAAAGATTAAATACGTAATATCCGCAATACATGTATGAATCTTTCGTACACAACAATAGAAAACATGATTGAACGGCCAAGATCGCTAGTTTGTGCGGTATTAATATCGAAAGTTCGCCACCAATATGGCAGTTTTCGTAGCGGGGCTAATAAAAGATAAAAGTTTCGTTCGACTCCGCTAAGTCGACTCGTATTAGTTGCAATGTTATTAATTCGATTATCATTGTTTTGGGGTGAAGGAATGCTATTTGATGATTTATTAATGATGTTCTTGATCAAGTAATCAGGCTAATTTCTGAACAACAGACAGTGTACTGAGAAAGTGCAAGGGTCTTATCATAACAATAGACATTTTTGGGAAAAATTATCACTTTCAAATATATCCCACCCATTATGTACCGCACTGTAGGCTGTGTAAGGATTCATGTCATTCCTTTAAACATTGTGGAAATACAAATACAAAACTAGTTTTCGAATCGATGCCCACGCTTGAGCATCGTACTAGAAAAGAGACTTAGAGCTATAAAAAACCCGCGCTTAATACAGAAGATCTATAAAGAGGGAATGCAAGCGTTGGAAAGGTCCTCATTAACAGTCCAATGGTTCGAATAAATTCTACGAAATAGACCTAAGCTATTGCATAAAGAGATCCGTTTATGAACGAAACTTTGTCTCGAGGCTTACCATCTTGTTAGACAACGTATTAAACAGACGTTTTGAAGTCCTCCCGTTTGCAGATTAAGGAGACTTCATTCGTACCGTTTGTTTCAGTTGCCTTAAGTTCTTTTACTGCAACTTGTGCATATGATGGTATTAACGTTGTGAGGATGTTCGCGCTACAGAATATCATTTGATTACTTTGTAACTTAGGTTTTGACAGTAAGTGTCAAACTCAAACTCAAAGTATTTATTTCAAACAAACCAATTACAGGCACTTTTGAATTGTCAAGGGGGTCGGTCAGTCAGAAAGATGAAGCTTTTTGCCCATTCCAAAGCAGTAGCTACCTATGGAGAAGAACGGGCAAGAAACTCCATGGACACTCTTTTAAACAAAATATGGTTACAAAATATTGGTTACATAATTCATATTATTATTATAGGTACATGTGAGAACGATGCAGAACGGTGAAAGCATCCGATAAAAAATATGTAAAAAAAAAGTTCTAAAATTAAATTAAAACAAGCCATGGCCGCTAAGAGATGACCAGTCTCTACTGTCAGTGCCCGTTCACGAACATGTTGCATGGATTAGCACCATTCAGCTCAACCATTTTGAAGGGAGCTAAATGATCCAACACACACGCCACCATCAGCGAGACATTAAAGTGAGCATGACATACTCTCAGCCGCCAAAGCACATTCAAGTCAATGAAAGACGTACCCAGTAAATGGTCGCTTTATATTAGGTACATAGTACTCACATGTAGTGTATTATGTTCAAAATCAGAACCAGTGTATTATGCCAGAGGGCTGGCCTATTTTTCGGTCAAAGAATCAGCATTGCCATACAACGTGGCAATGCTGCCAGCCTTTTGGGAACTTTTCCTGTTGACAGCGATGTGGAAGAATTTTTTGATGCCCTTTGATTTTTTTTTCTCTTTTTTTATATACTTGTACATAGTTATTATGAATATTTTAAGTATTTTTAGGTATGTAAATATTATGCGAATTAAATGATATTGTTGTTCACAACACAAAATCCAATCCTCTCGTGCACATCTTCAAACCTTTCGTTTCTGTACCCCAAGTGAAAAACTTTGATTAAATTATCTGTTTATCTATAAAAATACCCGAGTCCCTGATCCCTACCTGTGTAGTAATAAAATCTGCCGATACTCGTCCTTCTTCATATTCTAATCATAATAAAGCGTACGGCGTGCGGACACCGGCCGTTATCAGCGCGGTACAATCGTGCCCACTCTAAGTGGTTATCGAATAGCTTCCAGCGACCTTTCTGGATTAGGGGGCGGAATAGATCCCCCGGAACAGCGGGCATTGTGTTTCGTTACCGATCTGTGTTATTCCGGGCCGTATACGGACGACTGAAACGGGAATTCG
This sequence comes from Hyppa rectilinea, assembly GCA_951799385.1. Taxonomy (NCBI): domain Eukaryota; kingdom Metazoa; phylum Arthropoda; class Insecta; order Lepidoptera; family Noctuidae; genus Hyppa; species Hyppa rectilinea. The sequence goes on along the minus strand of OX637307.1, from coordinate 1,167,898 downwards.
GTCGTAATGCGTAGTGGTTATAACGGTACGCCACGTCCTCGGGTCTCGGTGTTTCAGTGGTTTTTCAATTTGTCCGCTTGGATTCGTGCTCTGTTGCCTCAGCTTAAGATGTCTTTGTATGGCTATGTTGTAGTGTAGCCATTGGGCTGACAGGCGAGATTGAGGGGTGTAAAACAAGTGCGTCGAGGGGACTCAAAGAAAAAGGTGTGATGTAACGTCTTATTGCTTCCTTTATTTTTTAACAGTTACTCCGGTAAATCGTTCCCTTTGCCCCTGTACTAATTTGTGAGAATTAAATCGTCTATTCATTGATAAAATGGTGCGTAATCAGCCAATAATATTCCCATTGCTGGGTCACAGATAAAATGGTGGACATTTAAAAGTTATGACTACTTCTGGAAACGCAGTTTAGTTGTCAGCATTACAAAAATTATACCAACATACAAATTCCGCACCTTCTGCCGGGCATCTTGCTGCCTTAATTTCGAATAATTTAGAGACAATTTGCAAGGCCGACATTGTCTCAACAACAACCCGGGCCTGGAGGCTCTATTACACAAAGTTATTTTGGTAATGGTACAGCGCACAACTCGTGAGCCGTCCAGCTCTATTTAGGTTTAACCTAAAGCTATGTTATAGGTACTGTCTGCGAGGTGGTTCTGATGTCTTGCTGGTTTAATATCTTGGAAAATTGCATTTCCACGTCAACTCTATTTCATATTTTTCAGAAAACTAGGTACCTACGGGTATATATACATAGACTTTATTTTAACTTTAGTAATTGACTTTCACTCCTAGGAAGAAGGTGATGTTTAAGTAGATATTCCTGCTATTGTCTAGCGTTACGGAATACACGTCATGTTAATTGTTATTATTTTATTTTTCAGAATAAAAAAGTTAGTTCTGTATGTAATTGTTTGCCCTGAATAAACGTATTTCCTTTTTTTTATTTAGATAAGTTTTTAAATACGGCAAAATTGTGCAAGCCATTCAACAAAAATTTGACGTTATAATTTTACTTAAGTATGAAAATATTGAACCTGAAGTCTGAAACTCAACATTAAATAATCCTCGTCCGAAACCACATGATTAATGCACCATTATGGAGGAAGGAGTCGAAGTACGGCGGCATAGCATCGTGCCTAGCATCCAGGTTGAACTTTTTGCGTTCCCATATAAAACACGTTTTGCAATGACACATGAGTTATGAGCCGTAGATTAGCCGCTTTTAAAATATTGTTTAATACCACACCCTTTCGCGGCAGTAGTTTCCTTCGTAAGGAGAATTAATGGAAAAATGGTTATGCAGATAAATAATTCAGAAGAACTGTTTTATTTCCTTGACAAATGTTTCATTGTCACGTGTTAGATAGGTAGAACTGGAATAATAAATGTAGTGTTTCAAATTTTTTATAGTGAAAAGCAAATGTTATTATAGAGACACAAGCAGCTAAAAGATGAAAAAGACCTTATGAAGGTGGCCGAAATCAATTAGTTGCAAGAAGCAAAGAACCCTTGAATGTGACCCAGATGTGGCGATGCGTTTTTTTTTAAGGATGGGAAATCATCAAATGCAGCCTACCGCTCTGGGTGGAGCGAAAGGGAGTGTCAGACTCTTATTGACTAAAACCCATACATTTTCCTTCCTTTTGTGTTCCAGGGTAGCGGTAGTTAACCCTTTTGGACAAACCCGCTGACCATGTGGCGATGCTTGGGAGAAACATGTGTCTAGCAAGGGAAACTTAACGGTGAAAGCAAGGTATATTTCATGAACCACCCGACTATTGGTCTCGTGGTCGCGTTGGCCCTCCGCCTGATCAGTCTCCGGTCATGTCGGATACCGTCCCATCGTAGTATGAGAGAGGGAAGAGAGAGTTCACTTGTGTTTATTGCGGCAGATATTATAGTGCATATTAAGTGTGTGCGCACAGTTTATATGCACTATAATATCCCCGCGCCGAAAGCTGGTCTGCCTGAAGATTGGTCGCCATGCGGTCAAGAGAACGGGTAGGTATTTTATTGAATGAATGGTTGCAATGAAATAGCCACAACAACAGTTTTTGACGGACAGAATTTTATACAAAAACAATATTGAATTTTAAAATTGTTTCCCAACTAAATCCGAGTCAGCACTATTCGTGGCGTGGTATCCACTGAAGTAGCCGACATGCATAGGTATCTACGTAGTGTTGTAAACAGTCGAATGAGAATTTTAACTGGTACCACAAAAAGAAGATTCTTATTTCCCACAGTGTGTGTACTTCGGCGGGATGAAACGAACTCCCAAAAACACTACCTAGTTTTTAAAAGTCCCGGTTGATTCCACTTTTTAGGATTCTGTTTGTAAAAGTTTAAAAGGAACTGTTATGCTAGCTTTCGATGTCGGCCTATCTGTCACGGCCGTTTTACTCAGTGTCTTTCATTCATGGCTATTGACATGAAAGAGGCATATCGGCTTGCTTGCAGAGTGTTCTATGAAATAATAGAGATGCGGCGAAGGACATTTGGACAATGGAGATGGTATTTCTATGATATAGTTCTGCCTTTTTTTATTATTGACATTTTAATACTTATACATATCTACATACAATACAATTATCTTTTTATTGAATGTTATTATGCATTATCATCAGGAATATTACAGAAACATCCTGGAGTCTGGGTTTGTGCCCCATTAATGCCAATAAAGTAGCTATTACATGGTACGAAAAAAATATCTGGTAAATATAGGTGTTACTATAGGTACACGTCTGCTGGTATATTTATGTTCATAAATATTTACGCGAGGTACTAAATTTAACGACTGTATTAACTAACTATACAAGAATCTAAGAACAGTTTATAGGCGTCGAAGTACATACTTGCCCGCATCGATGTAGTTCTATTATGTTTTACTAACAAAATATTTATTTCTCGGAGGAGCTTGTGGCTAAGAAATAACAGCCGCACGGATAAATCCATCAGGTTAAGCTACTCTTGCCGGGGTTGGTCTGTAAATGGGTGACCGTCTTCACATATCGAGGCTCCTCCGTGCCTCGGAAAGCACGTTAAGTTGTTGGTCCCGGCTGTCATTCGTGGATCTTTGACAGTCGTTACTGGTAGTCAGAAAGTCTGACATCCAGTCTTACCAAGGGGTATCGTAATATCCAGTTATTGACTGGGATGTGGAGGGCAAATAGGCAGTAACTCCATGTAAAATACTGGTATTCGCTGCATCCAGTTAGACTGGAAGCCGACCCCAACATAGTTGACAAAAGGCTAGGCAGATTGATTACAAAATATTTATTTACAGAGCTCAGTCTGATGAACTACAAACTCTTACTCTCGTAGGTCTCCACGTATCTTGTCAACTGAAAGTCGTTTATGTTACCAGACAAAGTCACGAACAACAGCCAGTTTCAATACGGATTGTCTTACACCGCCACACATTTCTTAAACCGCCACACATTTCTTAAACCGCCACACATTTCTTAAACCGCCGCACATTTCTTAAACCGCCACACATTTCTTAAACCGCCACACATTTCTTAAACCGCCACACATTTCTTAAACCGCCACACATTTCTTAAACCGCCACACATTTCTTAAACCGCCACACATTTCTTAAACCGCCACACATTTCTTAAACCGCCACACATTTCTTAAACCGCCACACATTTCTTAAACCGCCACACATTTCTTAAACCGCCACACATTTCTTAAACCGCCACACATTTCTTAAACCGCCACACATTTCTTAAACCGCCACACATTTCTTAAACCACCACACATTTCTTAAACCGCCACACATTTCTTAAACCGCCACACATTTCTTAAACCGCCACACATTTCTTAAACCGCCACACATTTCTTAAACCGCCACACATTTCTTAAACCGCCACACATTTCTTAAACCGCCACAGATTTCTTAAACCGCCACACATTTCTTAAACCGCCACACATTTCTTAAACCGCCACACATTTCTTAAACCGCCACACATTTCTTAAACCGCCACACATTTCTTAAACCGCCACACATTTCTTAAACCGCCACACATTTCTTAAACCACCACACATTTCTTAAACCGCCACACATTTCTTAAACCGCCACACATTTCTTAAACCGCCACACATTTCTTAAACCGCCACACATTTCTTAAACCGCCACACATTTCTTAAACCGCCACACATTTCTTAAACCGCCACACATTTCTTAAACCGCCACACATTTCTCCGAAAATAATCTCTAACCGAGAAACAACACCCGAAAAATCACCGCAAATAATAACAAACAGCCGTTGTCCAGCAAACGGACAGAATTCGCCTCCGGGGACGAATAAAAATAATATACAGGGGATCGGCTTAATCCTGTATGATAAATGGGGGTTAACAGCGGCGCGGGCGGCGGCGGCGCGGGCGCGCTGTGGACACAGCACTATCGATGGCACGTTAATTAAAATGCTCTAGTTTCAGCTCGTAATGTTATGTACCGGTGTTTCCCCGTGCGACTATGTGGGAATTTACTGTGGAGTAATGTGGCATAGCTATTTCATGTTAATAGTGGCCATTCAATACAGAATTATGTCAATGTGCACTGTCTGTTATGTGTTTGTGTGTGTATTCTATCTATTCCAAATATCTGTGTGTAAAGTTTGCCTTAATATAATTATATAAAAATACGACTTTTAGAGTAAACGAAATAAGATAGGCGAGTCATCAAACCAACATCAGTGAGCTAAACCTATTTCAGAACCCCGCCATAAACTCATAATAAACATTAAATAATTTTACAGCGCTGTAAAATTACGCAAAACTTAGACATTAGCCAATTCCCCACACTTCCACTATCTCCGCTAACAGTTCGTAATTCAGGCCTCGCATCCCCAGGCTGTCATAAAACAAAATTTGCCCATAATTACAGTAGCTCATGAAACTATTTGTGTACAGGACTTATCTTAAGTTATGTAACAACACAGTTCCAAAACAATCCAGTTTGAACAATGACTTAGAACATCTATTCAGTGGGAGAACCACACGCTAACCCTTACCTCGTTGTTTTAAGGGCTAATTTAGTTTGTAATGTGTGTCACATAGTAATGTATCGGTAATAGTACAGCATCGCGGTATTCGTTGGGCGGGCAACAGTTGGAATGTACGGAACACCACGGGGCCGAAGGCAATAAGGAATGCGATTGTAACATTTGTACTTAACTGCGGGAACTCCAAACCATATTTGTTGTATGAAGTTTTAATTTCTGTGTTATTGTTTGTCTCGATCAAATAAATTTTTCAAAGGACCATCCATGGGCGAAATCCTGTACATGTATACCTATGAAAAATATAATATTTTAAAATGTTTCATTACCGCTATTCTCAAAACCAGTGAAAGAAAACACCGTAAGGAAATCGGTAAGTCTTGGAACCAAAAATTCGAAGACATGTGACTTGTAGAAACCGGTTTTGGACCCGCGTTGTGGATAACGGCGCACTTCCTCTCACCAAGAGGAGGCTTGTGTCATAGCAGTGGCAACATTATAGGAAAACATATACTAAAAATTAAATAAAACATTTTAAATATAATTTAATTTGCCATCAGCGTGATCATAGCTATAATACAGCTCGCAGTGTTCCGAAATCTATGTGGACGTATCCCGCACAAATTGGTATCAGAACGAAATTTGGACGTTTCAAAGTAGTAAATTGAGCGGCGCGCAACGTTTTAAACATTTTAAAGTAAATATTGGGCGAATTGGTATTTTCCGTTTTTCCGCGGCGAGCAACACTTGGGCGGCCATGTTCCACGCAGTTGATCGCTAATGGCGCACTAAATTTAAACGATTGTTAAATGAAGTCTCTAATTTCGGTTAGAATTGTTTAACTCCTATTGTTCCGTAATATATTGCGTTTAGTTAGTTTTGTTATTTTGCCAGCTATTTAGCCGTGATTTAGGCGCGATAATGGCCGCTCGTTAGCACTAATATATTGACTTCGGTGTTGTAATTAATGATATTACGTGATTTTAATGCGTACATAAGAAAACTATGCTGCCCTGTGTACACCACGTACATTTCTCAAACTGACAAATGACTGGAAGAAAATAAATAATCGTCTTGGTATTGCTTTGAAAATGTACAAAATCCAGTTTGCATTATGCATTTTATTACTCAGTAAGAGAATACGGCTGCATTGTGCACATGAGTTGGCAGGAGTTGCGTCACTGCCGGTTTCCTCTTATAGAATAAGTGGAACGGGACAATTGCGGGACATTTCAATGGGATTGCTTTAGTCCTTGAGTACATGAACAGACTGTAAAGATAAATACAAACACCCTCTTTATTTTGTTGTGGCCTGATCAGAAAGTCAATCGATTTTTGTGCCCTTGTTTCTTTTAACACCATTGCTAGAATTTTCTTGCTGGTTTTTGTGAATTTTATTTAAACTGCTAATGTGGAGTATGTTGCATCACTCCTTTTGTCCAGTTAAAGCAATAGGAAGTGGTGGATGGCCACTTTTGAGGGACTGTTTTATGTAATTTTAACCGTCAAAAAGTGCTGTTTCGTAGCCTAGTTTTAATACTACTTACTTTGAAGGTCGATATCTGGGCATCGTAAATGAGCGAATGTATTATCATAGAACCAATTCTATAAATACCAAAAAGTCTCACTAATCACTACCCATCTGTTAACTTATATTTGTTTGGTAGTTATTGCATTTAGGTTCAATAACAGATTTTTTGGTCGATAATATTTCTGTATTTGCGCCTTAACACTCCGCTACCAGTAACAATCCAACAAATTACTGCATAAGTCAATCTTTACTTCCTACAAAACCCAAGGCCTGGCAGGCTGCAAGCCGGCCTGCAGTATTCCACGCCACGTTGGTTGCCATTGTGTTTGCTCATCCACGTCCGTGAGAGGGCCCCTTGTCAAAGCGGAACTCCGGAACTCGTGTGATCCGGATTTAAGACAATATGGCACACCACTTCGCTTCAAGTGACAACGCTCTTGGGTCAACATTTAAATAACTGTGGATTTCCAGTGATTCTAGAGAGGCTTGTTGGATTCGGTTGTAATTTGTAAGGAATGTTGACTTTCAACTGTTTTGGAAGAAACTTGAATAAATAATTTATTATGTTCGAGATTGTTTATTGTTAAGCGTACCTACCTACTGGTAACATAGCTCTCAGAACAGGTATTGAACCGAGACAAGAACTAAAAATACTTCTTTTTTTTTCCAAATTAAAACAACGGCATACAAAAATAACGTGTTAAGAAACTCTAATTTAATTCATCTTTGTGATCTTATAAACGATCCTATTCTCACTGCCTAATAATGAACAAACATCAGACCTGCCCGAAAGTAATAGAATATTAACATAACAATGACAAATGACCGCACAGCATCCCTGTAGCTATTAGTTCACAGGTGGACACTGCCCATGCTCTCGCTCATTAATCCATCTCTACCGCCCCCATGGGACAGCAACATGGCCGCCAAAACCATTTAAACATATCATGGTAAAATACCGTGAACCATTATACTCATAATAATTTCTTTAAAAACCTTTGGATTAAACTGACTTTTTAGGTACTGAACCACCTCGTAGAAAGAAAATTAATATAAATTATGTAAAACATTAAAGCTGTCTTAAATATTACAGTGGTCAAACTTTACACATAGTAAAATCTTTTTTTTTTGTTTATACAAGCGATACACTAGCTCTAGTTGTTTTTTTTTTTGAGGGTGGGATATCATCCAATGACTTCTCCCGCTCTGGGTGGAGCGGAAAGGAGTGTCAGACTCTTACTGACTAAAACCCATCCATGTTCCCCTATGTGTTGCGCTTTATGTTCCGGGGTAGCGGTAAACCCCTTTCGGGCAATCCCTCTTAAACAAGCAATACCCTAGCTCTAGTTGTTGAAAAAAATTCGCAGTAAAGTATTAGCAGACTAACATGGTGGCTGTCCTGTTTGTTGACTTTGACTCTGACTTTGTATTTGACTCAACCAAAACAATTAAAACATAACAATCCCCATAAATCATATTCCAATAATGTCAAAAGTTCACGGCGTCTCCACCAGATTTATTACAATAATAGTGGTCCAGTAAACTTTTAAATCACTTGACACGGCCGGACATAAATACGGGCGGTAAATTGACAGGGGACCTGAGTTGTGTCCGCCATCTTATAGAAACTGAACCCCAATAACTCTCCGCACAGATTCACGGGTTTTCAAACAAGGCGTTTTAGTTATCGTTGCCATTTAACTGTGGCCCGCAGGTTTTTGTTTATTGATTTCGTTCCTAGTTTGTGTAAATGTAAATACGTTGTTGGCAATTAGTTTGTTTGCTGTTTGTTAGATTGGTTGGTGTTTGACTTTATATTGTTGGAATTTATTGGCTTTTTTAAACTGATTTTGTTTATCTTCATCAGAAACTTGTTAGTTTTTGGAAGCACCCTTTTAATGACCTCCGCCGTTTGCTTTATCATGTGAAATTTTAAGCATTTGACGTTGATATCGTCGATTCTCACGGCTAATCATGATTGGACTCAAACGATCTTGCATGCTCTTGTATGATACAATACAAAGTTTCAGTTTAAATCTTATAAAGACCTATTAAAGACCATACAAGTCAGCTAATTATTCAAGAATATTTGAGAGTGAACCTTATATGTCGTTAGCTTTCCGATTCCATACCTTATCAACGTTATCCACTAAAATAGCTGGTGATTCAGCTTGAATCGAAACTGGCAAAAAAAATCCAGCACGGAAGGACTAAGTTTATTACAAGCTTTGCATAACCTTTTTATATCCGTTTGCATTTAGATTTTTTCTAGCCCAGAAAGATAAAGAATTATCTAAACATCGCCACTGAAAAAAGCCGCACTGCTATTACCGTAGAATGGGCCATACATTAATAATTCCGACAAATAGCACGTAATGTGACCGTTATCATAGTGTTTACGAGCAGCCCGCCATGTTGCTTGGCCAAATTTACTGGTCCCGCCAAAATTTTACAAGGCAATCTACACAGCATGAACGTAAGCCCTGATAGACTGAAATATCTGGTTTTTTATTATGGAATGTAATTGAATTAAACTAGACTCCCTGATAAACCTTTCCGGGTATTCAGCACTGAAAAAGAGCAATAAAAATATAATAGAGCATATAAATACAGGGTGGAATTTTGTAATGCCACCTGGAGGGAAAGTACTCTTAATACTGTAGATAGAAAATTTTACTTTTTTTAATATTTTCAAAAATTCGCTTGCCACACCCGGGTATCGAACCGGCTATAGTCTGTAAAAATTACACCCTGTACTTTTATTGCATCGATCGTCAGGATCAATTATAAGGATCAAATCTTTCTAAGAAACTTAATAAATTAACAAAACGATGAAATCTGGACTTATAAATTCAATAATTCAAGTCAAAGCTCTTTAACCCAAAGATAGACTGTTTACTTATGTTAGTAATTAATAATTATCATTAACGTCTTATTTTATCCATTAAAACGACAATGGAAGAATGGTACAAACGGTACAATCAGATGGCCTACAAGATTACCAGATCTCACCCCTTTAGATGTTTTTGTGAGGGGATATATGAAAAATAAAATTTTAATTAAATCTTATGCAAAAGTAAACGAGTTGAGAATTGAGGTTCAGAATACGATTTATAATATTCACCACAACACGTTATTAAAGTTTACTAGAAATGAATTCGTTAGAAGAATACATTTGAGTATCGAAGAAAATGGAGCCCATTTCGAGCAACTAATTAGTTAGTTTACCATTTTTTGTAAATAATTAAAATAATTTCATGGTCTTACCATCATTTAATTTATCAAACTTGTTAGAGAGATTTCATCCTTATTATTGATCCTAACGAGGGATGCCATAAAAGTACAGGTTGTAATTTTTACAGATTTTAGTCGGTTCGATTCCCGGGCGTGACACGCGAATTTTTGAAAATCTTTGAATGCAGTTTTCTTTCTTTTCAAAAATAAAGGAATGTTTTCTTTGATTTAAATTTTCTATCTACGGTATTAAAAGTACTTTCCGTCCAGGTGGCATTACAAATTTCCACCCTGTATAATATATTAATAGAATAGACTGCACTTAAAATATTCCCGATTATATAACTGCGGTTTTTCAAAAACTTTCCGTACCGTAATAACTTCGTACTTCCGATAGCCATAGTCATCCGAGCCGGCGAAAGAACACAGCATTTCAATTAAAATAAAGACAACAACAGCAAACTTACAAGAAGACTAAGTGGGTCGAGCGAAGATCATAGAAACAATATAGATGTGTCAGTGTCCGCCTTTTATCTGGTTATTTTTTTTAAAGGGGCGTGTTAATAACAGTGACTAAGTAATACCTAACAGCCACACGGTTAAGCAACGCTTACCGGGGTTGGCCCGTGGATGGGTCTCCATGCCAAGGAAAGCACGTTAAGGCGTTGAGCCTAAAAAACGGAGTAAACGATATACCTAGGTACGTATTTCGTACATATTAAAACAGCGAGTTTCGGGTACCAACCGGGTCGTTTGTCGTTCCAGGAATGAAGTTCCAGCATCGAACTCAAACAGAACTCGCGGTGAACATGTTTACGATACCCCCATACCGGCGACACGATCAAACATGCACGGAGACCACATACACGACTTACTTTGGAAAAAAAACATTGTAATTTAATGACGAATACGTGTTACGTCATAGAGGGATTCTGTTTTTAAGTAGACACTATTATTATAATGATAAGCTTTGTGACCTGGAGAAATGCTAGGCATATTATAAGAAAAGTGATAAATAGACCAAAGAAATGGATGGATTGAATGGATGATGAATTTTGTGATGACGACCTATAAAGTTTTCTGAAAGAAAAAGACCCAAAGGAGTTGGTACAAAGATGGTGATCATAACGAGGTAGTACTCCTTAAAAAGTATGGCTCAGACTGCTAAACAGATCAGCTAATATATTATGATACCTGACCCTGTAATTGAAGTCGCCGGGTCCCACGGTACCTTTACGTCCTACGATAAAGGATTGACGGTGTCTCTGATCCAATGCAATTTCCTAATTATTATTTCTCTCGCAGCTAAATTGTGTCTTTAGAGTCCCTTTTCGCATCTCAAGTTCAATTTCAGTAGTATGTTGTGTGATTACTTAATTCCACGGCTAGCGGGCAGGGACCCTCATAAAGATAAGACGGGAATGAGTGGGGCTCTTCTTAATTTATGAACAAGTGTCCTCTCGGGAGCCCCTCCATGTAGCCACGCTCTTACACGGATATCGCGACGTATCATAAAGTCTTGCTGATGCTTATCTTCGTTTTTTATCTTAATGCCTTACATTGGACCCTTAAAATAGATTTTGGTTTTAAGCTGTGATGGTAATAGTTTGTGAAACGATAGGGGTTTGGTAGTTGAGACAGAAAACCCTTTTTTATGAAAATTGTATATTGAAATCGTATCGTAATCGTATAACGTACTACGAGTGGTTTTTCGGCCTCTCCAAGTACCTATATATGGTAAATAAAAGTCAACCAAGCAACCAACGTGAGAATGGTGATTGTATTTCTACAATAATACCTTAACTAAACTCTCTCTCTTTCCAGAAACAACAAGAATTCAATCCACAGAGTTGAAAAACAGAAATTGCTAAAATTTTTTTTAACATGATTGGCATCTAGTTTCTGAGGCTGATCATGCTCTCATATGTCTAGGGCTGTGACTGACCGACTGGAGTGACAACAACCAGTCTAAGTACATTAATTTTATTGGAAACCTATCAGAAACTGGGAAATACTCTACAACAATGACAATTGGTTATGCAAAAAAGGCGGGTTATTTTAAGTAGTGGTAAGTCCCATGTAATATGGAAATTGAGCAAAAGTCCTGCTCCTGATAAATTCTCGCTGGAAAACCCAATGGCCCTTTTCCCGACCTGGGAATCAGATCCAAACCTTATGCTCGGCAGCAGCGCTTGCAATCGTTCTAAATGTTCTATATGGTACATATTTCTGCCTATATTCGATTTTGTTTTGCTGAACCAAAGAGTCTAAAGCTTCGTATAATCTTCAACAATGTTCAGTGAAAACAAGATATTTGGAACTAATGACCCGTGAAAAGTCGTAGGTACCCGTGTATGACTGAAACTTTGCTGGAAGTACAACTTTGGAAGCTTTATCACAAGTTCTGTTACCAAGTTAAATCGGCAGAAAGTTTAAGTTAAATCATACCACTAACGTAAGACAGTATGTATGTCTATAATTATGTTATCCTTATAATTATTTATTATTTAACCGACTTAAAAAAAGGAGGAGATTATCAATTCGACAGTGTGTTTTATTTCGTATGTTTGTTACGCGATTATTCCGCCAATTATGAATTGATTTTAATGATTATTTTTTTAACTGACTTCATTTGTTTGGTAGGTCATAATTTAGAGTTCATAATCATAATCATAATCATAATCATTTATTGCATTCATGTAGTTTATAAGTTGTTACATTTAAAGGTAGGTTTCATACATGAACCCTGCTAGGGCACAGCAATATACTTAATCTAGTTTAAAGTGCTACATTGTGACAATAATTTAGCAAACCACTGTACTTACACGAAAATACTTAAGTTAAAAAATTAAATTCAATCAAAATAATAGTAATCACAAAACAGGTACTTAGTCAAAATTTAAATCAAAATAATAATAATCACAAAAAACGTAGTCAAATTTAATATAATATGTCGAAATTGTATTGTATGAATTTGAATGTCAAAATTTACTTATCGTCAAAGAATTCCTTTAGAGTGTAGTATGATTTTAGTATAAGGTGTTTTTGGAGACTGTTTTTAAATTTATTTTCATTTTCTATGTCTTTAATTGGATTTGGAAGCTTATTATATATTTTCACGCACATAGCTAAAGGTCCTGAATGGAACATAGTTAATTTTGAGCTTGGTAAGGCTAATTCATTTTTGTTTTGGCGTCTAGCACTGCGATGTTGTGGGCGAATGTCCTTAGTGAGTGGAAATAGTGGCTGGTGTTTTCTCACAAATTTGCTAACTTCTAGGATGTAGATACCAGTTAGTGTGAGGATCTCGTAATTTATAAAGAATGGTTTGCAGCTTTCTGTGTTATCTATATTGGCAAGGATTCGTATACATTTCTTTTGTAGAATAAAAAGTCTATCCTTTTCTACACCATTTCCCCACACCACGATTCCATAAATTAGCCAGGAGTATGCGTAGGCATAATAAGCTGTTAGAGCAGTTTTAAAGTCCGTAGCTCTTTTAAGCTCCACCAAAGCGTATGTAAAACTGGCTAGTTTATTTGTCACTGTATCTATATGGGCTTTCCAGTTTATGTTGGTATCTATAGTCAAACCCAATAGTTTAAACTCGTTTATGCATTGCAGCTTTATGTTGTTGTAGGAGTAGTTTATATCCAATTTGCGTTTTTGGTATGGTCTATATTGCATCAGTTTTGTTTTGTCAAAATTTAATTCTAAGTTATGATCTTTCAACCATGTTATTATTTTTGAGAGCTTATCGTCTAGGCTTGAGTTTAGGCTTTCGTTATTAGGCTTTCGTTATGAGTTAGTCCCATGTAAATTTTATTAACTTCGCTTGAATAGTTTTTGAGTATTTAGTCCACTCCTTTTATCTCGATGATATTATAGTTTAGTTGTGGATGCGAATTGGTGCGAAAGATTCAAAAATTAAAAACTTTTTCAAAAAAACAACCGACTTCACTTTGTAGTGTTTTTCCAGAAGTCAGTTGTTTTTTTTTTAAGTTTTTTTACCTTACATGGTGGAGTAGTTAGTTTGTTCCTACACACACAATTTTGTACTTGAATTGCCTATATTCATTTTTAAGTGTGTTTGAAACCCGCAAGAATATACCCACACTCTTTGGCGAAGGACACATATATCATGAGGTTTAACAAACAGCAGGCTTACCTAGATAGTTAACTTATCCACTTGCATTGCTATCTTGACTTCTTTCAGTGGTTTTAATCTAAGTAGTCTTTAAGTAAACAGTGAGTGAAGTTTGTTATTTTATGGAATGACATAGGTATAAAACGTAACTCAGATATTTCGAAGAGGATAGACAGATTTATTTATTTATTAATTATAAACAACTTTTATTTACAGTATAAAACCACACAAACAAGTTATTGGTCTGTAAACAGTTAAACTGAAAAACGAAAAATTATAAATATAAACAAAATCTTTGACTTTATGAAATAAGAAATTATAATGAAATTAACAATATTTGAAAATATAATTAAAATAACAATATACATATAATAAAAAATAATATGAATGAGAAATAAAAATAATAATGAGTCAATTTTAGAAAAGCAAATAGTAAAAATAAGTATTAGTTTATTTATAATAATAAGTATAAGCATTTACTATTAGTAGAGAGTGATTGATTGAAGATAGAATGGGATCGTTGGAAGAATTAAATTAATTGTTTGATTGGGGGTGCGAAATCATCAAATGACTCCTCCCACCTGGGTGGAGCGGAAGGGAGTGTCAGACTGTTACAGACTAAAACCTATCCATGTTCCTTCCTTTATGGTCTGGGGTAGCGGTCACCCTAATGCAAGTCAGCTTATCCAATCATTTCCGTCTATTAGGAAATGACTTAGGAATCTACTTGCTGAGTGGGTCAATTGATATTACCACCATCTTATCAGCCGAAAGACGTGTACAGCTGGGCATGCCATTCCCACACATAAGGCTACACTCGTTGTCGAACCAATCCACACACAACCGATCATCGCATACGAAAAAAAAACAAATTAATAACATTTTCTCAAGGTGCACACTTAATTCCGTTCTCCAATTAGCGAGTGGATGTCATCTTTCGCGTCTCATTTATCCGGATTAGGCTTGTCGAGGGCGGCCGGGGCCGGTTACAGCCGGTTACAGCCGGTTATAGCCGGTTATTGCCAGTAAAGCGCGTCTTGCCGGCTAATAGAGGTAGTGCTCTTAATTGAAGCCCTTCGCTTCTATGTATGTATGTTATCATTGTGCCCAATATTCTCTAAGCTCGTTGTTTCCAAGTGAGTTTTATGCGAGCAATGTAATGAATGTAATTAAGTACCTATTATTATTTTTCGGGGAAAACGATGTGTCTTTGTAGGATATTATTTCACCATAACTAATTTAATGTTTATTTCCTCTGGTAAATATTTGTTATTTTAAATTAATTAAACATAACCATGCCTTTCATCGAGCAATGCGCCATTAGTATCCAAGTCACCTATCAGTTACTAAAATGTACAGTTGTGAAAAGTTAAAATCAATGATTATGAAACTGAAATAATAATGATACTGGCCTACAATAAACTCCACTCGACAAGCATACTGAAAGACTAGTAATTAAATATTGAGTTGCATTCACTGAAAACTGTAAAGCTTAAACCGTGATCAAATTAATCCACCTATTGGTTACCAAAGTCCCGGTAAAGCAATTTTTACAGCGAGTGCGGCCCGCTTTAAAATAAATTAACTGGGACACGTTTAATATTAAATTAAAATGACAGCAATTTCGGATACAAAGCGTCGTTTAATGCAAATGTTGCAACTATTGTGCCGGTGATTTATACCTGCAGCCACTAGACATTATTTAAAATGCTCGTAAAAAGCGTCCCAGATTACAGCGACTAGCATTTGTGTCACATAAAAGGCTTGTAATAGCCGCTGTAAATATTGTTAGTATTCGTACGCGATGTCTGGGTCATTTCTCCTGAATTGTGGCCGCACATATGCCACGTATCTCGCGAACTATCATTTTTTTGCGGGCATTACCGGCTTTTTGTTGTAATAAAAGTCAGCTTACATTATTTTGATGGAAGACTCACGGGACGAGATTGAACTTTTTGGATTGTCCCATTTTTTTGGAAGTGGACACGTTTGTGACAGGGTAACATATCTTTGTGTAAGTACCGTTGAACTGAGTGTAGTATGTCATGAGTTATGGCAGTATCAATTGTTGGAGACAGTGACAAATCATTGCTATCTAGAACATTGAAAGTAGAGATTTCTAAGTGACACAGGTAGAATGAGGTCCATTAAGTTGGTCTTACATTCAGAAACAAAGAATATTTCAGCAAAAACGGCACATTCAGCTACGTAAGTAAGTTTGTATATTATTATGCTAATTGAGCTAAGTAAAATTTAACATTCATTAAATAGATGCTTAATTCTGAGTGTCTTATTTTAGCTACACGCACAACAAACGCTGTCCCAACAATTTCTAAGACCGTAATCTGGAAGCTCACACCGCGATTGATACTTAAACGGGCGATAATATCTTCTATGACAGTTTGTGTGGCCATCAACGAAGCGATAACCACTCCACAAATAGCGTTCAGAAAGGGATGATCATCGAATGAAAACTACCCGACGGACGAACGATAGTGGAACTGGCTTAAAATCTTCTAATAGTATTGTCTCTGGTCTAACAGACTAATTGGTCGTTTTCATTAATAGTGCGATAGAATTTTCAATTTTATTGTGACAATATGACTCTCATTCGGCAATATTTTCTGAAGAAAAATAATTTAGAACGGACATCTGACTTGCTTGTTAATTTTCTGACAATTCAAACGATCCGGAAACAACACAGCTCGAATCTATTCACAATAAACTATTAACTAGTTTTGAACCGAGCAACAGTATTTTAAAATGGTACCCCTTAACAACCCTTTTACAAACTAAAGGAGGTTTAACCCGAACTCCGTTGTTTCGCTCCCAGCTGCCGCTTGCAACATTGTTTCACATTCAAACATCGTGTAATTTAATTTATATTAACGCGTTAATAAGATTAACTCTAATTTAAGCGTCCTGTATAAATACTTTGATCTCGTTAGTATTGTCGCGGCGCTGTGTTTATTAACTCCGTTTTAATAGAAGACGAAAATCTCCGGCTAGCTAGGAGTAAGTCATAGTTGGAAACAAAAGGTAAAATGTTATTATATTTTGCCGTTTATAAGCCAGTTATTATGATCAGCCCATTTGCTTTTTTGATAAAAAGTAAGTGACAAATATTGTTACAATAAACTAGTTACAGAAATTGTTAAAAAAAAAAATTACTTATCTAAGAGTTGAGCTGAGTGTAATATTAGTCTGACAACACCGTTATTATTAATACTAAGTAGTTTTCTGTAAAATATTTGTATGCCAGTCACTGGCGAGATTATTGTACCATTTTTCAACCGAAACAAACACAGAGGTCACATTCCCTATTAAAGTCCAAACATGATCCTAGTCAAGCCTTATGAGGACCATGCAGATCACTCTCTAAAATGGTATTTGGAATAAAGAAGCACACTGATTTTAATAGCTAAATACAGAAACTAACACATATTAAAAGACTGATTGGAGCGATTGGTGGTACATTGAAATAAATTGTTCCTAATTAAGTCTCTTCACACAGCTATAAAAACCTTCAGCAAGTAGTACCTAAATAAAGGATCAGACACGTTTTTAACCGACAAACAAATTCAAATCTAGTTCCACTGTCTACACATCAATCTAAATCTGTTGTAAAAACAGCCTACTATTTCAGTTTCGCAGTGAGGAGTCATTGTGTAGTCTCAGAGCGCAGCGGGACCATAATATGTTGGCGGCATCTGGGCGTGAAACTGTAGCCAGTGTAGCAGAGCTACCTATCTGGTCCACTTAGTGCATATAGACCGTGAAGCGCTGTATCACTGTGAAGCACTAATTAATTTTCTACGCGGGAATTAAAAAAGAGGTTTTCAAACCGGGACAGATTGTTTATGGTGGTAAGTGCTGCAAAAAGTGTTTGGATGAATTCTTTGTAAATGATGAGCATTGAGATTTCAAGGACAATGCTGAAATGTATTACATGCTTGACATTCTTTTGTGACAAAAATCTTTAGTTCCGGACACGTATTAATAAACCATTAAGGTATCCGGATCAAGGGTTCTGTAAGCGGAAAATCTGTGTGTATTCAGACAAAAATACTGTCGATTTTGCTCAGAATCATTGTGCATTAAAGAACTGCAAGAGCTCTGTACCGCGCAAAAGAATATGCGAATATTCTCGATAAATTACTCTATAAAGCATTACGTGCTTCAGACCTCTCTTTGTTATTAAGACAATGGTTTCCGGGATGATGGGCAAGTTCACAAAAAACTCTAGTAGTTAATACTATTTCCGCAATACTACTACTTGAAAATAGAAGAAAGTACACTATATATTACGATTCTAACACCCTAAAACCATGCGATGGGATTTCATTACCACTATCCGCTCACTAAATTCAAGTTCCATGTCTAAGAACTTACACTAAGTGTTTTATTGCCTCAAGTGTAAAGACATCTATTATCCCCACTTTAGTTCTTAAGCGTAATATGTGTATGTTTCTACGTGACATAACATAAGACTCAAGTAATGGTTTATCAACTTTAGCGGAAGTTGTGGATTTAATCATTCTGCCTTGCCTTTGCCAACTTTGTTAACGTAGGCTTCCAGTAGTAGGATGCAGTATTTTACATAAAGCGATTTCCTATCTGACCTGCACATCCCAGTTACTGGGTAACACGAGACCCTATAGCAAGACTAGCTGTCAGACTTTTGGACTTCTGACTACCCGTACCGACTGTCAAAAATCTACGAATGACAGTCGGGATCAAGGGTTTAAAGTTGTTTCCGAGGCAGGGAGAGGTCTCGATAGGTAATTAAAGATCACCATCCACGGGCCGACCTCGACAAGCGTAGTTTAACCTAAGGTCGACCCGTCCGGCTGTTATTATTTAGCTGCAAGCCGTCCGGTGAAAGGATCTACAATTTAAATTGCCAAGAAAAAGCATCGGTTAATGCCGAATTTAAAACTTTATCCTGAGGGCCTAGACAAGTGTCAATCGCTCCGTGTCGATTCGATTTCGAAAATTGATGATCGAACAATTCGTTATCTCAGCGATTTGGATTGTCACGAACGCCACTTGTCAACGCATTTGTATGGGAATATTGATCACAAAACGAACACAAAACGATTGATCACGTGACATTCCCAAAGCTTATGCCAATTCCATACATTTCGGAATTATCTAAATTCGATATCGTTTATGAAAATGTGACTTTGGTGTGACCTGGTTTTAAACGTTTTAAAAGGCGATTGGAACCAAATAGCTGACAGACGATTAAACAAATGAAATAGTTTCTAAATCCAACTGTCAGACACGTAAAGTGATTCGAATGACTGATTATCTCAGTTAAAACAAGAGATTGACATTGAAGTTAATTTCAGTAACCGGGAGGTCAAAATACTGCTTTGCATCAGAAAATATTGGACTAGCTTTTACACAGATAATGGTACTTGCATTCATTAAAATTTTAAATCACTCTGTACTCATAAAATGCATTACTGTTACATAATGAGTAGGTTCATTCAACGGCCACGCCGTTTACGCTCTTTCACTGCTCCATTCCACTAAAATGATTTCACAGTTCGGATACACGCACTAATAACGTAGATATTTTAATTAACCATTTGGTGTAATGTGACCCCGTATCCAGTCGCCAAATAGCGGTGCCCGCCATTACTTTGACAATGGTGGCGCAAACGAGCGCCAACTATTACTTAGCTGGTACATATTATAGCGTATATACGATATACCGAACTTGTTTATAGCTTTGTACCTACCCAGCTTTAGTCTGCAAATGGAACCAGTGGAGAGAAGATAGGTATGTGGAGAGTGTCGGAGTTTTAAGGATTAAAATAATGCGATATCAGGTCTGCAATTCCCGAAGAGTTCGTGTTCGTGAACGGGCGCTGTCAGTAGGGACTGGTCATCTCTTAGGGGCTATGGCTTGTTTTAATTTAATTTTTGAATTATTTTTGTATACAGTGTGTAACCGAAAGGGTATATACATACAAAAGCATATGCTGCATTTTTTTTCACTATTTCGGAGTTGGTTTCGGTTATACTCTGTATTTATAACGGATGCTTTCAACGTTCTGCATCATTCTCACATGTATAGTAATAATATGAATAATGTAATCAATATTTTGTTTAAGAGTCCTTGGACTTTTTTGCCAGTTCTTCTCTTACATTACCTACTGCTTTGAAATGGGCATCTAGCTTCATTTTTCTGACTGACCGACCCCTTGACAATTCAAAAGTGCCTGTAATTGATTTATTTGAAATAGATGCTTTAAGTTTGAGTTTGAGTTAGGTAGTAGTACCTACATCTACATTTTGCCAGTTATGTTTAAGTCCCATGTCTCAGGGGCGAGCCTATTGCCATCAAACATTCACAAATACAGATTCGGGCAAGCTGCCAAAAAAATTACCTAGTATTTAAACGCAATATTTTTGCACCTATCTAACAAAACGCACAATAGTTTTCCAAATCAATCAATGCTGGCTATGCAGAATTTAATCGATTATTCACTAAAGGAAAAAGCAGCAACTTTTGTCGCATGCGCTATTTTGATTCCCGAACGTAGAATTGTAGGGATCCCGAACGTAGCGAGAGAGATTTTAGTTACGAAGAGATCATTATGCTTGAAGAGAATATCCTACTTTGGCAGTGCTAGATAGTAAAAATCGATTTTCCAATAAGGCTTCGAAACCGTATAACCGGGAAATACCTAGTAATGTGCATTTTCACACAGTATTTATCTAACTTCATGCAATTTTATTAAAAATACATGCCTATGTAGTCAATATGAAGTCAGCACTTGCACTATAGTAGGTACATTTATTAAGTTCACTCACACGAAGTGCAGGTGCTGTATTTTTTTACTGGCAACGTTATTGCTATTTTTCCACAAAGCAGCAAACATCACCTCGTTCAATACGGTAGAACAGGTTAGCACGACACAGCAGAAAATATGTAAATTTTATGTAGGTACGTAATTAATTTCATCATCCGAATAATAGCGCATAATGATATCATTTGAAACGCTCACACCCTCTTCGAGATTATTAATTTTGTCAGCGGCCATTACACACTTCATGAACCTTTTAATATACAGTATGAGTTATTTAACCGGCGTTATCAAAAGTGGTGGAAGGGCTCATTGCCAGAAATCCAACAAAAAAATTCCAAATTCAAAAATTTTGCATTGTTTGCTTTACCTATATCCTGAAATCGCAAAAAAATATGAGCTGTTCCATACATGATACATTTATGCACACGTAACTCAATAAAATATATGGAACAGCTCATAATTTTTTCGCGATTTCAGAGTTCAGCCCATAATAAAAGGTGTTCGTAATGATGAATATAATCCTGCCACGAAATTCTTAGAATGATTTTTTTAACATCGTATATAGTTTTGCCTCCTCTAAACGTAACATCATGACATCACGCCCGTATGCCCGATAAGTTTTGGCAGAAGCATAGATATCTTGATATGTGACCAGAAGAGTTCCTTTAGGCAGTACTGCCAGCGCTGAAGGTATGCTACGGTACCTGAATATGAAATGCCAGACAAATTCTTCGCCCACGCGTTCTATTGATTTCTGAAGAGCAAACATTTAATTTTGCTCGATTGAATTTAAGGGATATAATAAACCTAATTACAGTAATAAAAGCTTTCCAGCCAATCAATATCAAATTACCCGAAGATCTATGTGGAATGTCTATCAAAATTACCACCCCCATTATTGAGACAGTTGGTCCCAATATTTGATTTGTGCGTGGATTATGGAGTCTTTTAAACGGTACATATCAATGTTTGTTGCGTATTTATGTCATCAACTTACTAGCTTTCACCCGCGGCTTCGCCTGCATAATATGTCGATAAAGAGGAAGGTTTATACCTTCCTCTTGAATCACTCTATATATTAATAAATTCCTCTTGAATCACTCTATTTATAAAAAAAAAACTGCATCAAAATCCGTTGTTTAGTTTTAAAGATCTAAGCATACATACAGACATTAGGACAGACGCGGGAAGCGACTTTGCTTTATACTGTGTAGTGAAGCTCGCCCTCTATGGTATGGGACTTAAACACAACTGGGGAGTGGGGAGTAATATAAGTACAAGACAGTGACAAGTAAAAGATCGATAAAAACATAAAGTGAAACACTTAAAATACGTAGTCACTTAAATCTACAAATGCAGTTTTAATAGGCTTGAAAAACTGGCCGTTGGACATTTGAGAATTTCCAGTAATCTGCCATTGCTAGCATTGCGATCCCCATCCAAAAACCTCACCCTGTATAATATAGCTTAATTAATTAACTCGGTGAGGCACTCTAGTATAAGTTTAATATCTTTAAATATAAAGGTAGCCCAAGCTTTGTATTCTTGGTTGATACAAGAGAATGAGTATTCAAATTAAATTTTAATGTCTATTTATATTAAAATGAAATGCTGTTTGTTGATAAGCGCATTACTTGAGAACGTCTAGCTCGATTTGCTATTTTTTTGTTTTAATAATTATGTTGCTGCATATTACGATAATATCGAAAGAAAACATTTATAAGTTTCCCGGAAAATTATCAAATTCAACAGGACTTCAGACGGACCAACTAGTTCTGTAATATTGATTAAAAAGCTAGAGAGCACTTGAGTGTTCGTCGACTTCAGAGACTTATAGGCCAACGTGAAAACACTCGAATTCTCTCTAAGCATAGCGCAGAAAAGTCCCTCTACCTTTGAACATAATTCAATAAAAGTAAAAAGCGGAGAATTCCTTGTACAAACGTAGGTACAAGCATTTCTCTTCTAATTTCCTCAGAAAACTAATTTTATATCCGCACACAACATTAAAACTCAAACGCCCGACGAATCTGCCGCAGCCAACAATGAAATCTGTGTTTAACAAACGAAGTCGACAAACTCTACACAAGTAGATTTAAGTACTTACAGAGAATTATTTTTTTAACTCTCTGTTATAATGGATCCGTTTTTGGGATTTAATTACCGAAACCCAAAAAATACAAAATCTTAAGTCACAAAGCTGAAAACCAGCACTTTTTGGAGGTCTTAATTACATTGCATTGCATTACATTGTAAACTTTTCACTGGTAATAAATAACATTATTATTATTATTATTTATTTTAAACCGATCCCCCAAAGCGATTTCATTACTTCCTAGTGGGAAGAAGTGGCGCAACAAATTTCCCAGCAGCACAGCTGTATGTTCAGTTAAACGAACTTGATTCTATTATATTAAAAGGTTTGAAGACGTAATTAACAATACGAAATTGTTTGCCATAAATATATCAGCTAGCACACGCCAATATAACATTGAAAACTGACTATACTCAAGCATAAATAAAATTAAATAATAGCCTCTAGGCATAAAGAGCATGCCGGATTTCACGTGCAACATTGGATTATATCCCTGTGTGTTTTGTACCCGAAACTCGAGGTTACAAATGTTAAGCTAGGACCATCGTAGCAAAATCATTATAGAATGAATTACTAAGTACGGACAAGGACAAAACCATGGTTAGCGAGATGATCTGTCACCACTGCAGCACCCGTTCTCGAGCACAACACAAAGATCAGCCATTGCTCCTCTCTCCATATTTGAGGGAAGGAGGCAACCCGACCCCCTGCAAGCATTAATAGGAGGTTAAAGTTACCACGTTTAAACTTTCAGGTGTCGTGCGTGGCCTTCTTTGTTTCACTCTTGAAACTCATGTGAAGGCTGGCTCTCCATTCTCACCACAGTACGCCTAACCGTAATCGGCCACAGCGGCAATTTGCAGCAGAGACTGCCCTCGACGCGTGAGATTATATTATACACAAGCGTGTGCGCAGCTAGTGATGCACCCTCTCTACCCTTGTTACTCGAAAATTCCTATTTCAGAAGAATAATTATTATTGCATCGGGACCCATAAGCTCCCTTAATTTGGTCATACGAAATAATCCTTGTTCTACGTAAAACAAAATGTCCTAATTGCTACCCCGTTACCGCTTACAGAAAGAAAGCAACTAAGAAAACAAATGTTGCAGGCTATGTTTTTAGGTCACGACACTTACACAATTGACTCAAGCCAAACATAATATTATTTGTACCAAGCATTTCTTGCTTAATTAAATCAATGAAGTTAATCATTACTAAGCCCCTAGCTACTTTGCAAGTGTATGTACATGTTCAGTTTAGAGGTCCTTTGACATTGAAATCACATTCAGTCCACAGTAACGCAGTCAGTTTGCCCGTGGCATCACGGCCGACACTAATTTGCACGTAGTGTGACAGGGCTGTCGGCCGTTGACGGCTACTGTCGGATATTGTTGAGCCTTGTTTATTTGCTTGCGTGTTTGGCACCTCGCCACTCCTGCCAGTACTTGCTTCTTCTAATTTTAAGTAGGATATGTGTTACTATACTCTTTGAGTAGGATACAGTACATAACAGTACCTTTAAGACCATATTAATACAAGTTTTACTATTATTTTACAAAACCATTCATTATTGAACAGGATGCCGATTATTACCCCTTTCTTTGTGAAATACTGATCGTTAGCGATCCTGCCACATATTGCCTCAAATCTGTTGTCAAAATAAATGATTATTTAATTTGATTGTTGACCAAAACAACAAATGATTTTATTTGGTAAACTTCACTGAATCTAAAATGGAAAACGCTTTCAGAATTCAAGGATTAGTTCGGATCATATTCGATCCAAATTATTTGCATTCTCTAAAATCCAAATCAGAAGCTGAACTATTCATTGGCAGTGTTGGAACAAGTTTAACATTAACAGCGGCCAATCGCGCTGCGGCTGCATTGAATAGTGCGGTGCTTAGTTGTTATTGTTGGTGATCGAGAACTGAGTCAATTTTGCAGCGAGCCAAATCGAAACAACCACTATATAGTACTTTACTGGACTGTTCTATACGAACATCGCGTGTTGTGGACATAATTGAGCGCTTAAAGCGCTTAGTAGGTTTGGTGCAGTAAGCGTTATTGTTTCGGGGAGGCATTTGGGAATGTAGTTTAGCTGGCATTAATGTAGGTTATAGTGGTAGAGCTCCTTGTGAAACACCGGTAGGAAAGCAAGGCAGGTACTCCACTAAAACACCATCCCAATGTAAGTGAGCTATTTTAAGCTACAGTAAGCACTAATAATAATAATAATCATTTATTTCAGGTCCGAGACCCATATAAAATTACGACAGATAAAAATACAAATACAAACACAGAAATTATTGCTAAACCTAAATGTCAGAGTTAACTTAGAAACTTGAATGAAATCTAAATGTCAGAATTACACCAAACAAAAAATAAACAAGTCAAAAGTGAAATACACAAATTTAGAATACAATGTCAAATTAAATTATAATATTATTAAAAACATTAATTTCAATGGCTACAAAATTAGTACCAGGAACGATGTGGATTTTTAATAAAAACTAAAGTAACATAACTTTATTTTCCGATGAATTAAACATATGTGTTGGAACACCCATATTTCACCAGCTACCTATATCGAAGTCGCATATGATAGAGGGTGAGCTTAATAGGTACTATCAACTTGGCACAAATCCACATTTCACTTAGAAATTCCTGTTGGTACCACCGAATTATCACAATTTCTCGTACCTAAAAACCGAGCCCAGAACCTCATGCTCTTCAGTCGATGGAAAAATAGGTTCCTACCTAAACTATTCACTTCAAAGCAGGATACTAAGTAGAACTTTGACAGCGCTATAATATGTTAACGATATGGACGGTAGTCCAAGTTTGGTACCTATCACAGAACATATAGAGCTCTTACACTCCACACGTTTCTTTTTACGCTCCGTCGCGCTACCAACGAAACTTGTGCTTATTTCTCAAGTTTAGTATGGAGGAAACGCGCAGTCGACGAGGATTATACGAAACGCGTGTCGACAGCACATAAATAAATAGCCGTGTGTTTAGGCCCTTATTTGTACCGTGGTACCTATCTTTCCAATGACTTGCGATTGCCTGTCCCTATCGAGAAAAAAAAAACAAAGTAGCTGCAATAGCAGTCCTATAATAATAGCTCAACACTTGAGGCGTGAACTGTTGAGGGATAGATCCTGAGTTCGATCCCTAATACCCCACCCGTACACTTTCAGAGCCGTGAAAGGGTGAACCCGCTAATAGATGTAGTTTACGCCTTGTTGAATCGAAATAGGAATTATATAATTTCCTGATGACTGTTGTGACGTATGCTTTTTACTTGACTAGCTACAGCAGAAGAGGCAGGAGTTCGTGGCTAAGTAATAACAGCCGCACGAATCGGTCTGTCAGGTTAAGTTACGCTTGCCGGGGTTGGTCCGTGAATGGGCGCTATCAGGGACTGGTTATCTCTTAGGTGCTATGGCTTATTTTAATTTAATTTTTGAATTGTTTTTTATATTTTTATTACGGATGCTCTTAACGTTCTATATTGTTCTCACATGTAAAGTAACAACATGAATGATGTAGCCAACATTTTGTAACCATATTTTGAAAAGAGTGTTCATGACGTTTCTTGCCAATTCTTCTCCATAGGTACCTACTGCTTTGGAATGGGCAACTAGCTTCATCTTTCTGACTGGCCGACCGACCCCTTGACAATTCAAAACTGCCTGTAATTGTTTTTGATTTGAAATAAATGCTTTGGATTTGATTCAAACTCAAATTCAAATTATTACATCTTTAAGTATGTACATACTGAGGCTCCTGCATGCCTCAGAAAGCACGTTAAGCCGTTGATCCCGGTTGTCATTAATCAATCTTTGACAGTCGTAACGAGTAGCCAGAAGCCCGAAAGTCTGACAGCCAGTCTTACCAAGTGCTATCGTATTACCCAGTTACTGAGTGTGCTTTGATGGTTAGATAGGCTGTAACTGCATGTAAAATACTGGTCTTCAGCTGGAAAAAGGCTATGCGACTTGATTGATTTTTTAGGTACGGTAAATGAAGCAAGCTACTCACAATCGAACTTATAGAATCTAGAATAGATCTTATATCTAATACATAATCAGCTCTCTCTGTGAGTGGGCCGTAATCCACCGGGCTCAGTGCGGGTTGTTAAATGTCAAATGTCTTCGAATTTTTGCTTCTAGGACATGCCGGTTTCTTCACGATGCAGTTATAGCACCTGTCAGTGTTCGCACCCTCGACCTACAACTCGGTAAGTCGTACCGTACCTAATAATTTGTGTAGGTAACCTCATACAGTCAAAACTACTGAACCAATTGCAACGAATGAGTTGCATTGAATTTTCCCGGTTTTATTCAATCCCGACCTGCGGGGTAACAGCGTAACACACCAACAGTACCTAGCAATGGTTTTCAGTTTGACAGTTTAACAACATTCATTGCGAAAATAACATTGTTGGGCAGGCTAATTTTTCGAACATAAACTTAACATACCATATGGATCATATCCTTCAAAATCATGCAGATTGTGATCAATTGATAAATTATTAGTTAGAGTCCCTAAGAATTTTGTAACATTAGCGCCATCTCGTAGATTAATCATGCACAAGGTTATGATTTCATGATTGTGTAAAGCTGCGTTCCCGATTTGTCTCAGACTCAGTACCACTTTTTGGAATTACTCAATGGTTCTTTAAAATATTTTAAATTGTCAGGTAAATAATTTCAGAACAGAATGATTTATTTTTCAGTATTCATTTCGCTCATTCTGTTGTTAATATTTTTATCTTCCGTCAGGAATAGACTTTCTGAGCTGGCCACACCGATACGTTTGTTGATCTCTCAAACTCATTGTCTGAGAAATTGTAATCCCTGCTAGCTTAACCAAAATTCTTAAGAATTTATTTCCTGGTCTCAGAGTAAGACGAAAATGCAGCCTAATGATTTTTAACCGTGCCTTATTTAAATTACGTGCTAAACAAATTAGTGTCAAAGTGAAATAAACACATGAAAGATCGGACGATTGCTATGCATTTGTTTTCATTATGACAAAACGCCGAAGAATACTTCACGCGGACAAAATAATTCAAAATATTATGAATGTGTTTTGTTTGTTAATGTTCCTGCAGCTAAAAGGTTAGTCTTTATTCATTGTTATTACTTTTTATCGCTTAAAAAACGAGTATGCATAGCATTGCATACCTATCACCAAAGACGAAGTGAACTTCTTGACTTATTCTTGAAAGATAATTAGTTCGTGATTTATCGAAAGATTGTCCTTGTTTCTACAAGACATCATTATCATAATTTACAAATGAGTGTATTGTTTATTCGTTGATATAATGAAGTGACATTATATCAACGAATATTGTTTATAATTGACATGATAACAAGCATTCCTGCAACTTTTGTGAACTAAAATTAAACCATCAAGTGGGATTTAAAGATAACTTACCGCTGCGAGATCGCTGAGTGATGAACTATATTATTGACATGATTTTCACTAGAGTTTGATGTTATTCAATACACATAAACATTTATTTTTAACAAATTGTCTGATTTTGATTTTTTAAGAACTTTGATTCAAACTGTTAATGCTCAAATCTCTATTGAATGAATCAACTGTAACCTTTGAAACCAGCCTCGATTATCCTAAACTACTTCTTGACTATATTAATTGTCTCAAATGTTTCAGGTTTCTATGCAGTAGTTAGTAACCCTATATTATTATACTCAACGGCATCAGACATACGTGTAGTGAACACGTCAAAGCTTAGTAAAGTAAACACTATAGTTAAGGACCTGGAGCAGGGTTCAGCCGTGGACTTCCTTCATAGAAAGGATCTCATATGCTGGTCAGATCAAACTGCAGAACTGATACAATGTATGAGTTATAATGAGACTCATGTAGGGGATAAGGTATGTACCTAAATAATAAATTATAATGAATTAAAATAAACATTTAAATTAGAACCAGCATCCCTAAACAACTTTTATATTTAAAAAAAAATTGTATATGTTACTTAAACAGCAGCATAAATGGCCACTTATATTACAGTGACATCAACATTGTTCTTTCATAACTGATGAAATGTTCTTCTACTTCTGCCGTTCCCTTTGAGGATTACTGGTGTAATAAAATAATGGAATTTTAAATTAAAAATGAACTAATGTTTTTTATTCCAGGTTAGAATAGTATCAGAGGGATTAATAACACCAACTGGTATTGCAATAGACTGGTACACAGATAAAATATACTGGACAGATGGGGAGACCAATAAAATTGA
Source organism: Hyppa rectilinea (assembly GCA_951799385.1). Lineage (NCBI taxonomy): Eukaryota > Metazoa > Arthropoda > Insecta > Lepidoptera > Noctuidae > Hyppa > Hyppa rectilinea. Next base: position 1,138,768 of record OX637307.1, on the reverse strand, counting down.
AGTTATTAGCATAGAGCAGAGGTATAGGAAAGTACTGTTCTGGTCAGAGGTAGACCTCGCTCGGGCTATTGCCGTTGTTCCTAAAGAAGGGTAAGATAACAATTTCATTAATCTATTTATTTGTACAAATTATTTGCCATTCACAAACTTTTATAATATTTTAGATATACATGTAATATTCCTCCATATGTGTTGTTTGTGTTTTGATTAATTAAATATCTTTCCTGCCAATGATCAAATTTAATTGTATTAATAAGGTACTCACCAGGCTTGGCCTGTTCTTGTACACAGGCCTATAAGTGTATCTGTAGCTTCCATTGGAGATCCAGAAAATAAATGAATCTCTCTACTTTCAGTCTCATGTTCTGGACAGATTGGGGAGAAGTACCCAAAATAGAAAGAGCTGGCATGAACGGTGATCCAGCTACACGTAAAATTATAGTTAAAGACCACATATTCTGGCCAAACGGTATCACAATAGATTATGACAACAACCTAATATACTGGGTGGATGCAAAGCTACATTTTGTTGATGTTATTGATTTTAATGGAGAAAACAGGAAAAGTGTTGTTAAAGAGGATCTTGTGTATCCGTATGCACTTGCGTTTTTCAACTATAAGCTTTATTGGACTGATTGGAAGACATGGTAAGGTTTTTTCTAGTTATTAATTATTGCTATTGTTTTTTATAAACTAGCTTCTACCCTTGGCTTCGCCCGCGTGGATGACAGAAATTGCATGTTATTATACATATAAACCTCCCTCTTGAATCCCTCCATCTATTAAAAAAAACTGCATCAAAATCCGTTATGGAGTTTTAAAGATCTAAGCATACATACATACAGACATTAGGACAGCGGAAGCGACTTTGCTTTATACTATGAAGTGATAACTAGTTTTATGGATTGTTGTTTACTATTCTAGACTTAATCACTTATTTTCTTCATTTAGAATTTTGTCTTGATGTAAACCTTTATTATAACTCCCCATTTAAGGTCAATTCACACTTGGGATATATCAACAACAGGCCCAATGAAGGAGATAATAAAATCGGACCCAGTGCCTGTGGACTTAAAGGTATATGATGGAAGCAGACAAGTGATGCCCTCTGGTGACTATCCATGCAAGGGAAATAATGGAGGGTGCTCACATTTGTGTCTTTTAGCACCTACCCCACCAGGTAACCATTATGTTTCTTAGCATATTGATGGAAAATCTAAACTATGTGTATCAGCCCAAAACTAAGCCAACAAATACTGCATCATCAGTAGTATCCCTTATTCATCATTTTATTTTTTAATAAGCCTTTGAATTTTTACTCAATTCTAAACAAATTCTTCAGCACATTGATGAAGTTTCACCAGCTACTTTATAGCAAGGTTGTATTTACTCATAACTAGACATGCATTAGTACACCACATACTACATACAAATTAATTCTCCTCTATCAAGTACAACCAAAGATTATGTAAAGTATAGCTTTTAGCGATAACACCACCCTATTCAAAAGTTCTTATTAGTAATTAGGTATGATTCCTTTCATATTGTTTGTACTTCTGTAGGTGTAAAATAAAATGTTTCTTTTTTAAGTGAAAACTTCTTTAGCGGCGTTGTGCACTTTTTTTGTGATGGGTAAAAAATGTTTAACTCAGGACACGTGACCTGATCGAAATTGACGGAAGGAGAGTAGACCGCCGGCGCGGCGTAGGAGAGGAAGTATCCCCCTCTTTCTACGGTGCGCCAGCCATACATTTTCACCGCACGGTAGAAAGAGAGGGAAATACTTAAAATGCACAACTTTACTATTAAAGTTTTCACTTCTGCCAGTACTCCCGGAGTGCAACCTGTTTTTTTTTTCACTATGCAGGCTACCAGTGCGCCTGCCCAACGGGCTCAAAACTCCGCGAGAACAGCAACACAACTTGCTACAACAGTCCACAGTCCCTGCTAGTCGTGGCTCAGCGCTCCGCCATATCGAAGATATCATTAGATTCACCTGACTTCACGCCCTACACGCTGCCGCTCAAAGATCTGAAGAGGGCGCTCACAGTAGACTTTGATCCTAAGTTCGAGTATATTTACTGGGCTGATAATTTGGTAATGTGATGTGTTCTTGATGTTTTGAATTTTCAAAAACCCTTGCTGAATGCTTACTTTCAGTATTAACGGAGCTCATGTGCAAAATTTCATGCTTCTAGGCCTGGACCCATTAGTTCAGGCTGTGTATTGTTTGGAAGCGAATTAATGGAATTAAGCTTTGTAATAAGTAGAAAATACCAATGTAAGGTTAAGAGAGAAGTGTGCAGTAGCTAACTAATAAGCCTTAAAGAACAAATTTGTACAAACATCGTACAAAAATGAATCAAAGCTTAAAATTGCTGTCTCATATTCATAGAATGGATATTGAATATAAACTTCGTCATAGTGCTCTAAAGTGCAAACGAAACAGCATTTACGAACCGAGGCCCATTTCATGACTATGTTGCTGTACAAGTTTGGACTTTATGTCTCAGACAAAAAGCATAATATCATTAATGGACACCGCTAATCCTCTTTTTTGAACTGTTTTTTTAGTTTTTGTCACCATTTTAAATACTTTCTTTATTTATTTAGGCAAAGACGATATCCAGAGCAAGACTAGACGGAAGTGAACAAACAGTAGTAATACACAGCAGTGGAGTGCCTGACAGCATTGCTATCGACCCTCTGGCTAGGAACATCTACTGGACAGACCCCGTCACTGACACCATCAACGTGGCCCGCCTGGATGGCACATCTAAGAAGGTATAATAATTATCAAAATGTCTACTTAGAACCATAGGACATGTCACGGTTTCTTTTTGAACCGACGTCAGGTTATAGGATGTTCGGATTAATGACTGCCTCTTAGGTTAGATGTTCTTGGGATATCAATCTGAAATTTTGATTAGCAGTGTGGATTTAGGCCCTATTGAAGGTATCTGGGGGCTTATTACCATTATTATTTATGGCTATAGACTAGGTCCCTATTACGTACAGTCGCCAGCACATCAAGTTACCACAATCTGTTTAATTTCCTCAATCTATTTTGAACTTAACTATTAGCGTCTTAAGGTTTAAAATTATTGTCAGTTTGGGGCGCTAGCGACAGTACATGAGACTAAATAACCACTGACACAATATCAGTTTACCATACACGTTTGCCTACCACTACAGAGATCTTGATCTTATGTTACGTAATTCTAGGTGATTATCCACAACGAGCTCTACGACCCTCGAGCCATAGCTCTCCATCCAACCGCCGGCTGGATGTTCTGGTCAGATTGGAACGACAAGAAGCCGAAAATAGAACGCGCCAACCTGGATGGCAGCGGGCGAGTGCTGCTGGTCTATGAGAAGCTCACGTGGCCCAACGGCATCGCACTAGACACAGTGAAGAACAAGCTTTACTGGGGAGACGCGAGGACGCATAAAATTGAGGTAACGTTATAGGAAGGTAGCTTCTGCCCGTGACTTGGTCCGCTTGAAATTTCAGTCCAGTCCAGTTCTAATGCCAGCAATGTGGCTGGCCCGCATATCATCTCTCTCTTTACTCTTCATATCTTTTTTCTGGTAATCAGAAGCTTGCAAGTCTTACCAAGGCTTCGTCCCTATATGTGAAAGACTAGTATTCCTCGCATCCGATTAGACAGGAAGCCGCCAGAATTGAAGACGTATACTGGACGAGACCGGAGCGTATACTACGTTACAACAGTGCTAACTGATGAATATTTTCACTATATAAATATGCTAGCACTTTACATAACGTATTTGTACAAATATTGGTGTTGCCAATTCAAAATATACCCTATTTTTATTTTTATCTGAAATATTTTAGCAAAATATCGCTAGGCGCGGTCTTGCAGTACATCTCACTGGTTATTTCTCTTATTCCTATAGGTATGCAACATGGACGGAACAGGAAGGAAGGAATTACATAGCAGTGAGATCTTACACATCTTCGGTCTTACTTTACTAGGAGAGCACCTCTACTGGACGGATATGCAGAAACGGACGTTAGATAGGATTAACAAAAATACAGGTAAACATGTTTCTTGTTTATTAACCAAGTTGCAAAAGGAGGGGAAGGGGGGTGTAGAGCTAAAATTCGCTACAATATATAGATTCGCTAGCGACCGTACAGAGAACTGTCTTTCTCTAAATGACTTTAAACCTTAATACGTTGATTAATAAGTTCAAAATCAATTGACAATTTTTTTATAGTCTGTGTGTTTGTTAGTTTGTTTATGCTGGCGACTATACCTGGAACCAAACATAAATTAGTAGAACTCAATACTAATAAACATTTTGTCTATTCTGTAGGTCTTGAACGTCAGCCAGTAGTAGAGCAGATGGCAAACATGATGGGAGTGAAAGCGTTCCGCCTCGGAGAGTCGCTGGGGTGGAACCAATGCGCAGACAACAACGGTGGATGCTCACACCTGTGCCTCAACACGCCCGACCACTACGTGTGCAGTTGTCCTGTCGGTGAGTGGTATAGACTAGTAAGATTGTTGCCAAGAATAAAGCAAAGAAAAAACATAAAAAAATCTAGTTAACTAAAATCTTTAGAGAGTAACTTGCTTCACTCTTGCAATATTAGTAAAACAATAAAAACTAGACAACATTTAAGCACTAGAGGAGCTCGTATCTAAGTACTAACAGCCGCACAGGTCGATCCATCAGGTTAAGCTACGCTTGCGGGGGTTGGCCGTGGATGGGTGACCATCTTTACATACCGAGCTTTCCGAGGCACGGAGGAGCCGTGCCTCGGAAAGCACGTTAAGCCGTTGGTCCCGGCTGTCATTTGTGCATCTTTGTCAGTCGTTACGGGTCGTCAGAATCCCGAAAATCTGACAGCCAGTCTTACCAAGGGGAATCATATTGCCAGTTACTGGGTTGTGGACGTCAGATAGGCAGTCGCTCCATGTAAAACTGGTATTCAGCTGCATCCGGTTAGACTGGAAGCCGAGCCCAACATAGTTGGGAAAAGGCTAAGCAGATTTTTCTTAATAAAATGACTAATTAACTAACTATGAACATAATATGTATCTGTAAATGGTAAAACGGGCTTTAAATTGATTACTTTTCCTTTAGTATACATTACAACACTCAGCCCCTAAATAATCACACCATGTCGTCACTTACAGGTCTAGAACTAAGCAAAGACAGGAAGACTTGTGTGGAACCGGAAGCGTTCCTAGTCTATAGTCGCAAGAATGTCATCGGACACATTAGTATCGAAAACGAGGAGAATGACGTCATACTTCCTCTAAAAGACTTGAAAGAAGTCAGGTAAGTGCATTATATTTGCTTAATTTGGATTCACCACCGTTTACTTAGGGCTTTATCACCATCCATTTGCCGTTATTAAAATATGAAATTCACTGTTCACCTTTCAGAGCGTGAAAGTACCCACGATTATGAACAACTTTCACTATGAGATCAACTGTGAAATATCGAAATAAAATCGGCTTTTTCATAAAAAAATGTAATATGCAATTGATGAAAATGTATGAAACGTATGTTTATATGGTTTTTGTTATTTCGTAGTTGGCTCCTGTCCGGAAAGGTAAACAGTGAATTAAAAATCACCGTGTATTTAGGTTTCTAACCATTTATTAAAAAAATATTTATTTAATAGTATCGAAACCCACAGCTCAACTCACTGTTGGTCTTATTTTGTTAATTATAAAGATTTCAAAGTAACAGGCATTAGTCACATATAATTGGGGGTGAATTTTAATTGTTCATTTCACAAATCGGGTATTCATTGAGAAAGTTCTTCAGCCCCAATAACGATAGTGGGTGAGTTTATCGACTTTTAATATTGTTGTTGTTTCAGCGCGTTAGCAGTGCATGTGTCTGGCAACAAGATATACTGGTCAGACAGTAAAACTAAGACCATCAACCGATGTTCTGTCAATGGTTCTAACATGGAGAAAGTGTTGGAGTGGATGGGGTTGGTCGAAGGTATGTGTTACGTTGCTCACTTACTTTTTGGTGTTTGAAACAAAATGTACAGTTTTACCCCGCGTCCAAACCAATAGCGATCATATTTCACTTTTGGAAAATTGAAAGGCGCCCTCTGTCGGCGCTACCGCATATTCCGGATGGCCGAAATCGGAACTGAGCTATAGTTTTAATATTACAAAAAATTTAAAAAGATAAAAGGAATTTGAACTGAAAACTATTACCTATGGCTTTCATTACTTCTTCTTAGTGTGTCATAAAATAAAAACTTGGAAGTCAAGTCAAATCGTATATTTCTATTAGATCATTAAAAGGCACTTTAGATCGTCACAAATTAAATAAAAGAATTTATTCTAGTTGCCCTTGTACAAATAATGAGAATACCGTTCTAATTTTTGCTGGCCCGGAGTCTGGAATTGTGCACGGTCGAGAGCAATGGGCTCGCCTATTAGCACTTAAACAAAGCTGGCGAAATGTGGGTGCACTACTGCCTTACCCTTTGAGGAGTAACAGGCGTGATGTTATGTTTCTGTTGGAGGTCGACAAAGTAAAACGATCGACCATTGGTGTAATTGCTGTATGGCGTTCCAGTGGAAGGATAAATAAATAAATAAAACTATCATTTTTTAAACTAGGTATAGCAATAGACTGGTCGGGTCAGAACATTTACTGGACGGACACGGCAACCCAGCGTATTGAAGTGGCGCGGCTGGACGGTTCCAGTCGAAGGGCCCTCGTCTGGCAGGGGCTCAAGAAACCTAAGAGCATCGCTCTGGATCCTAAGAAAGGGTAAGTTCTAAACTAAGGCCTGAAGGAATAAATAGTCTTGTTGGATATACTGTTTTTTTTTAAATGCCAAGTTATTAAATCTATAAAGATTCAGTCCGTCTCTTAAATAAAATGCGATAAAATATCGATAAACCACCTACATTCATTAAAAAAAGGGAAAAGCTAACTTTTATCATTTGGATAAAAATATAGCCTCAAAGAATGAAAACGAGCTCATGTATCAAAAAGAACGTCTACAACGCGTTGAAACACCCATAACGCGTTGTGACTAACTGAGAACAACCCCAAAAACAAACGAAATTTATTCTCTAATTTCAAGATCCAGAAGGGACATTTAACAAAGAATCCTAAACTTATTATTGTTCCAGCTATATGTACTGGTCAGAACTAGGTTCTAAAACCATCAAACGAGCCGGCATGGATGGCTCATCACCTACAATACTCTTCGAGCAAGTGGGCAAGGTGCACTCCATAGCCATAGACTACGAACGACGCGCCATCTATTGGGCAGCATTGGACCCGCCCGCTATCGAGTTCGCATTTCTTAATGGTACGGGCAGGAAGGTGTTAGTGAACAATGTGTCCATGCCCTATACCCTGGCGCTGCATAATGACAGGATATTCTGGGGTGATTGGAATACAGGTATTAAATCTATAAAGATTTTGGTTTTAGTATTTGTTAGACATCTTGTTCCAAGGAATTTCTCCAATAACTTAGGTCTGCTTATAAACACAATATTTACATACTTAAACAGCTCGACACAACATCAACGTCAGTGAAATGTGGGCTTCATGATGTGCGACGTAAAGTAACAGTTTATGCATTTAACTGTCTTCGAAAGAAGCAGGAGGTTCTATGTTCGACTGTATGTTTTCTTTTTTTTTTTCAGCTACAGTCTTTTTTTATATAGAAATATCCATTTTAGAAATTAAACTGTCTATGATACGTTTACATTTCAATGCAATGGTGTGTCTTCAATGTCTACACCAGACTTAGCACGCGCGATCTCGAATTGCCAATCAAGACTCGAGAAAGCAGTACCTGTGAAACGTGCCATTAAAATAATATTCGTTATGAACAGGCATCGTAGAATCAGCATCAAAAACGTTAGGTGAGTCTCGGAAGGTGATCCAGTCAGGCGTAGAGTACATCTCGGAGCTGAAGGTGTTCGGGCTGCGCGCGCGCGGCGCGGGCAGCCAGTGCGCGGCCGACAACGGCGGCTGCGCGCACCTGTGCCTGGCCGCGCCGCCCGACTACCGCTGCGCCTGCCCGCAGCACTACCGGCTGGCCCGCGACAACCTCTCCTGCACAGGTGCGCCCGAACTGCAGGGGTTAATGTAATACTCGTGTAGCGATAGCCGTATCGTCTCGTCTGTGAAAATTAGACGCTGTATTTATAAACAAAAAATCTGATTCCGAATCTCTGTTAAATGATCCTTGTTCAACTTATCACCATTCTCTTGCCCTTATCCCAATTTATGTGGGGTCGGCGCAACATGTCTTTTTATTCCATACTTCTCTATTAGTCGTCATCTCGGTAGTCACTCCCTTCCTAGCCATATCATCTTTCACACATTCCATCCATCGTTTCTTTGGTCTCCCTCTACTTGTATAACCGTCCGTCACAAATTGTTCCCGTAACCTGACGCCATTTCATCCACCCAGTGTTAATATATCCTTGTTCAACTATGGTAGTGTATTTTAGGTCTCTCACTTGAGTCTTATAACACTTAGGGTAACCTTACAACTTCGTAGTAAATGAAATAATACTCGATATGGAAACAAAACAGAATTTTTTACTCCCCCTTTAAGCTGTACGCTAATAGGCATTTTCAATGTAGTAGTTGTATATTTCATTTAGTATAATTCCAAACATGTGTCACACTTAAACTCTGTAACCCTTTTTTTTATGAGTCAGTAAATTATTATTATTAAGTATTATAGCTTTTTCTACAAATATTTACCTGTTCACAGAACCCGAAGAATTTCTGATATTTGCTCAAAAGAATGCAATTGGTCGGATAGTTGTTGCAAACGGCGAATGCAATGATGCTTACATTCCTCTGACTGGATTAAAAAACGTGAAAGCCATCGAATACGATCCTGTAAACAAGTAAGTAACTATTGGACAAAAAAAATGTGTGCGTGTACTAGCGTACACTCGTAAGAAGTGAAACTTCTTTATGACGTTATTTTTCAAAAAATAATTTACTATATGCAACTTTACAGAAATTGGTTAAATAAAGTTAAATTAGATAAAGTTTAATAACCTACCTACCTACCTACCTAACTACCTACCTACCTAAATACCTACCTAAATACCTACCTACCTACCTAAATACCTACCTACCTTCATTATAATAAGTTAAATATCCCTACTCCGCTGGAGAAAGTATACTTCGAATCACGCGTGGTAGGGATAAGAAGAAGATGGCGCGTAACGGAAAATGTATTTATTGACGTACACTTACGTGGATTCACGTGTTACAAAATGTGGTTTCTAAGTTTATATAAAGCTCGATTCACAGAGAAATTGTAGACACAAATGACTTTTTATTTGTATTTTGTTTGTTTTACATTTTGTGCTTTATTACCCTAGGCCAAGCATCAGAAACCGTCAGCAATTACGTTAAGTAAAATAAGGTGTTAAACATTGACATGCTCTGATGCCAACGTTTTTGAGGGTGGGAAATCATCCAATGACTTCTCCCGCTCTGAGTGGAGCGGAAGGGAGTCTCAGACTCTTACTGACTACCTTCCTTAGCTCTTTATGTTTCGGGGTAGCGGTAACCCTTACGGACAATCCCGCTTAAGACTGTTCAAGGTGAAAGGTGATGTTAAACTTCCCGGGATTACAATTTTTCGTTGGTTGTAAAAAAAAAGTCTGCTGTTACATAGAAAACGCAGTGAAAATGTATCTAACTGCTAATGTATAGAATTACCATAAAACATTTTAACCGTCCTAGTCGCACATTTGATGACTGCGTTTTCACGACTTTTGGGAGTTTTGTACCTATTAAAATTTTTCGCGATACATTCAGTCTAAGATACCTACTAACGTATTTCATGTATCTTCCCCAGACATTTCTACTGGATGGACGAAGACTCTCACTCAATCCGTCGGGTCCCGATCTCCTACTCCGTCACCTCCGCTATCACAGACTCAATGACAGTGATCTCAGGACTCAGTCGTCCGTTCCACATGGTCCTGGACATATTAGGACGAGCCCTTTACTGGACCTGTGCTGATACGGACTCGATCAATGCGACCTCTATCGATAACAACTCGTCATCCGGAGTGATACTGAGAGGAGATAATATGATGCCACGGTTTTTGGCTTTTCATCAGACTAAGAGGTGAGTTGTGTTTATTAACTTGTGTATTTTCATTTAGAAAAAGTAAAAAAAAAAAACTGACTGTACCTTAGTGACACGAGTGGTAGATCGGAATAAACACGGTACACAACAAGTGTTTGATTTAACTTTGATAAAGTTGTGTTCATGCTGAATGATGTGATTGTCCATGCATTTAGGGCGCTGACGGTACAGTCGAGGAATATAAAGGTCCAATATTTTTAAAGCTAGTTACGTACGCACACAGTGCATTTTCTCGACTGTTTGCTGCCAACATAGGCAACTTACATAGGCATATAGAATCAAAGGTAGCTAAGTGCCTCCATGTAAATTTTTCAGGAATCTAACAAATCGTTTTTTGGTTTCCGTACCTCAAAAGGAAAAAACGGAACCCTTATAGGATCACTTTGTTGTCCGTCCGTCCGTCTGTCAAGACCGTTTTTCTCAGGCACGCGTGGAGGTATCAAACTGAAATTTATATCTAATACTCAGGTCTGCTGTCCATTGGAGCTGTGAAAAAATAAAACTTCTAAGCCAAAGCAATCAAAAGATACAGCTGTTTATGCCGCAAATTTTCGAAACTCGCACGGGAATCAAAACCTACAGGGTACTTCCCGTGAACTTCGGATCTTGAAATTTTGGTTGTAACATTGTAGTTATCCAAACCACTTTTTTCGCAGATTCTTGATCTGGAACGACGCAGCCCTGGGTGTGATAATGCGCGCGAACGTGGACGGTACATCACGAGTAGAGCTGGCGCGTGCGAGCAATGTTACCGCGCTCACAGTAGACCATACTACTGGCACAGTGTACTGGGCTGTTAGCAGACAGATTCATGCCGTCGATCTAGATGGCTCCAACAAGTTAGTACCTATAGTCGGTTCGGTTTTATTCGATTAATTGTCTATCATTTCATTCTATTAGTATTCGGTCTTTTTATTTGTTTGAATGCTTATAGGCTAATTTCAATCCATGCAAAGGTTGTCTTTCAAAAATCAATTATTGCCACAGGACCGCCCATTGTGTCACCCTATGTAAACTATGTACATTTATATCGGTGATTAGTGTGATGTACATAATAAAGAGTATTCTGTGGTGGTCCCGCAGGCGCGTGGTGTGGCAGGGTGGCTGGGCCAGCGCGCTGTGCGTGTGGGGCGGCTGGGCGTACTTCTCGGGCGCGGCCGGCGCCATGCGCGTGGCGCTGACGCGGCGCGACGCGCCCGCCGCGCCCGTGCCGCACGTGCCGCGCCTCGTGGCCGCGCGCGCCGTGCACAAGGTACGTGTGGCAGGGCGGCTGGGCCAGCGCGCTGTGCGTGTGGGGCGGCTGGGCGTACTTCTCGGGCGCGGCCGGCGCCATGCGCGTGGCGCTGACGCGGCGCGACGCGCCCGCCGCGCCCGTGCCGCACGTGCCGCGCCTCGTGGCCGCGCGCGCCGTGCACAAGGTACGTGTGGCAGGGCGGCTGGGCCAGCGCGCTGTGCGTGTGGGGCGGCTGGGCGTACTTCTCGGGCGCGGCCGGCGCCATGCGCGTGGCGCTGACGCGGCGCGACGCGCCCGCCGCGCCCGTGCCGCACGTGCCGCGCCTCGTGGCCGCGCGCGCCGTGCACAAGGTACGTGTGGCAGGGCGGCTGGGCCAGCGCGCTGTGCGTGTGGGGCGGCTGGGCGTACTTCTCGGGCGCGGCCGGCGCCATGCGCGTGGCGCTGACGCGGCGCGACGCGCCCGCCGCGCCCGTGCCGCACGTGCCGCGCCTCGTGGCCGCGCGCGCCGTGCACAAGGTACGTGTGGCAGGGCGGCTGGGCCAGCGCGCTGTGCGTGTGGGGCGGCTGGGCGTACTTCTCGGGCGCGGCCGGCGCCATGCGCGTGGCGCTGACTGGGCGCTGTTAGTTAAAGCCATAGTTCGTATGGCATCGCATCATCATCGCATAGCTCCAGCATCAGATCAAAGCATTCGTCAATACGAGTCAAACGATCCAATTTATTTGTGTAGTGGATTAAACTTAGACAAGGTCTGGTAAAATGACTCGATACCATGGGCACGTGTGACAGCACTGTAACAGATCCCCCCCCCAGCCGGCGCGCGCGCACGCGTGCTGGCGCGGCGGCGCGTGCGGCGGCGCGCCCGGCGCGTGCGGTGCGGGCGGCGCGTGCGGCTGCGCGCTGCGCTGCGGCCTGCCCGCGCCCTGCCACCCGCAGCGCTTCCTGTGCGACCCCGCCGCGCCCGAGCCGCGCTGCATCCCGCACCACTGGAAGTTAGTAGCCACACAGTACTGTAAATAAAAACTGAACCCTTTCGAGATCAGTAATTTAAGTGCAAAAAATAACAACTTTTAACCTATTTAAAAAACGCCTTAAGATGTGAGGTTTCAAAAATCCTTAGTGCTCCTTTTCGAAAAGACACAATATTCACTATTTTTTATCATTGCAATTTGAGATTCTTTGTCACCCTCGCTCCGCTCAGGATTCCAATTTTGAATCCTTCGCTCAGAATTTTGAATACTTCGCTGATCTCGGAATCCAACTTAGTCCCTTGAATCTAATTCCTCTTGTTTTCAGTTGTTGTATAATTTACTATTATTGGATTTTGCCAGAGACTTTCTTTCGGCATCAGCTCCTCGGAAACGTACTACTCTGTCAAGAAAGTACCGGGAAAAGATCAATAATACACAAAATGTCTGTTATTCATCCAAATTTATTTTATCACCTTCAAAGTATGCTCCTTCAGAAACGATACACTTGCGCCAACGAATAATCCATTCATCAAAACATTTTTTAAACGCTGCTTCCGGAATTGAGTTCAGTTCTCGCCACGATTCTCCTTTATGTCTTCTATCGATTGAAAACGGGTGCCACGAAGTGGTAATTTGAGTTTAGGAAAAAGAAAAAGTCAGCAGGAGCCATATCTGGTGAATATGGTGGTTGCTGGATGGTATTTGTTGAGTGTTTGGTCAAAAATTCGTTCACAATGATAGCCTTGTGCGAAGGCGCATTGTCGTGGTGCAAAATCCAAGAATTTTCTTTCCACAAATCTGGCCTTTTTCGTCGAATTTGCTCTCTTAAACGCCGCATAACGCTCAAATAATATTCTTTATTTACCGTTAGACCTTCCGGTAAGAATTCAGAGTGCACAACACCGCGATAGTCAAAGAAAACAGTCAACATGACTTTGACTTTTGATCGACTTTGACGTGGTTTTTTCGGTTTCGGTTCAGTTGGAAGGCGCCACTCCGAAGCTTGTTGACTAGTTTGCATGTCAAACTCGTAAACCCACGTCTCGTCACCAGTAACAATGCGTTTCATGAATGTTGGGTCCGAACTGACTCGTTCTAGCATGTCCTCAGCGACTTTCACGCGATTGAGTTTTTGGAGAAAATTCAGATCTTTTGGGACTAGCCGAGCAGCAACATGTTTCATACCCAAATGATTAGTTAAAATGGTACGGATCGACTCGTGAGATACAGAAAGTTCGGCGGCTATCTCTCTCAGAGTTGAATGGGGATTTTCAGTCACTATTTTCTTCACTTTTGCGATGTTAACTTCAGTTGCAGACGTTGACGGCCTACCAGAGCGAGGCAAAGCTTCCATCACATCTCGACTGCTTTTGAACGCTTTGAACCACTCATAAGCACGAGTTTTTGATAAAGTCGATTCACCGTAAGCCTTCTGTAACATTTTCAGTGACTCCGAACACGAAATTCCATTGGCGATGCAAAATTTAAGACAAACTCTTTGTTCGATATTTTTGTCCATTATGAAATTCGCAATACACACTATATTATATGATATTACTAAAACAAGCACTGTATTTAATATAAATAACAGATGCAACTCAAACTCCGCGCCAAAATGGAAAACAGTTGTGCCAATCTAACAACTACAAAAAAACAAAAATTTGAATTTGGAACCATAAACAAATCATCCATTCCCGATACTTTTTTGACTGAATGTATGACAATATCAATCCTGTCGAAAAAGCCATAACTCTTGGTCAGCCATATCTTGGATTTTAATAAATAACTCTTGGTTGTCTTCTTATAAATTCTAATAATTCACAGATGTGACGGCCAAAAGGACTGCGACAACGGCGCGGACGAGGCGGAGTGCGGCGCGTGCGCAGGCGGGCTGCGCTGTGCGGACGGCGCGTGCGGCGCGGCGCTGGGCGCGTGCGACGCGGGCGCCTACTGCGAGCGCGCGCCGCTGCCCGACGCCTTCCGGTGCGGCTCACAGCAGCTACGAACCCAAGGACGCCCGACCTGGGAACTATTCATTTAGGTTCCATTACAACACACACTAGTTTGAAAACAATGTTTTACTCCAGATGCGATGAACGTCTCTGTCTCGCGCCGCGGTTGCTATGCGACGGTCACCAGCACTGCGAGGACGGCTCCGATGAGTCAGCGGCCACGTGTGGCTTCGCCGGCGCCAAGGAGCACATCGCGCCCGGCGCGCGCCGGTCCAACGCCTTCGTGGTGTGCGGCTGCGTGGTGGGGGCCGCGGCCGGCCTGGGGGCCGCCTGGGCCGCGCTGCGCCGCCTGCGCCGGCCGCGGCCCCTGGCCCGCGCGCCCGGCCCCGCCATCCTGCCGCCGGCCCTGGCGCCCGCGAGGGTCCCGCTGCACAAGCGCGACCTCACCGCTCTGGTGGCCCTCACCACCACTTACACCGAGTCAGTATACGTACCTCATTTCTTATTCTTTTGTCCTATGGTTAAATGATAAGACACTCGTGTTTCTGCCTCATACAGGATTTTCCATCTATATGATTTTTCATTGACCTTACAAAATCATACTTAATTAATTAGCAACGCTTTATTTTTGAATGTGTACCAACACAAATCACACTCGTACTCAAACATAGTTTGATTGTTGCAGCACGTTGGACAGCAACTGCGCGCGCTACCCGCGGCCCACGGCCAACCCGCCGCCCTCGCCGGCCACGGGCAGCGACTCGGCTGCCCCACGCCGCCGCGCTTACCGCCACTACCGCGCCTCCAACCGCCCCCCGCCGCCCACGCCGGCCTCCACGGACGCCTGCGAGTCCGAGCCCGAGCCCGCCGCGCGCGCCCCTCCGCCCTCGCCCGCGCCGCCCCTCTACTGAGTCAGTAGCACAGTATAGCGCGCCTAGCGCCACTTGCGCGCCACCACCCGCGCCTGTACTGACGTCAGTAGCACAGTATAGCGCGCCTAGCGCCACTTGCGCGCCACCACCCGCGCCTGTACTGACGTCAGTAGCACAGTATAGCGCGCCTAGCGCCACTTGCGCGCCACCACCCGCGCCTGTACTGACGTCAGTAGCACAGTATAGCGCGCCTAGCGCCACTTGCGCGCCACCACCCGCGCCTGTACTGACGTCAGTAGCACAGTATAGCGCGCCTAGCGCCACTTGCGCGCCACCACCCGCGCCTGTACTGACGTCAGTAGCACAGTATAGCGCGCCTAGCGCCACTTGCGCGCCACCACCCGCGCCTGTACTGACGTCAGTAGCACAGTATAGCGCGCCTAGCGCCACTTGCGCGCCACCACCCGCGCCTGTACTGACGTCAGTAGCACAGTATAGCGCGCCTAGCGCCACTTGCGCGCCACCACCCGCGCCTGTACTGACGTCAGTAGCACAGTATAGCGCGCCTAGCGCCACTTGCGCGCCACCACCCGCGCCTGTACTGACGTCAGTAGCACAGTATAGCGCGCCTAGCGCCATTTGCGCGCCACCACCCGCGCCTGTACTGACGTCAGTAGCACAGTATAGCGCGCCTAGCGCCACTTGCGCGCCACCACCCGCGCCTGTACTGACGACAGTAGCACAGTATAGCGCGTCTAGCGCCACTTGCGCGCCACCACCCGCGCCTGTACTGACGTCAGTAGCACAGTATAGCGCGCCTAGCGCCACTTGCGCGCCACCACCCGCGCCTGTACTGACGTCAGTAGCACAGTATAGCGCGCCTAGCGCCACTTGCGCGCCACCACCCGCGCCTGTACTGACGTCAGTAGCACAGTATAGCGCGCCTAGCGCCACTTGCGCGCCACCACCCGCGCCTGTACTGACGTCAGTAGCACAGTATAGCGCGCCTAGCGCCATTTGCGCGCCACCACCCGCGCCTGTACTGACGTCAGTAGCACAGTATAGCGCGCCTAGCGCCACTTGCGCGCCACCACCCGCGCCTGTACTGACGACAGTAGCACAGTATAGCGCGTCTAGCGCCACTTGCGCGCCACCACCCGCGCCTGTACTGACGTCAGTAGCACAGTATAGCGCGCCTAGCGCCACTTGCGCGCCACCACCCGCGCCTGTACTGACGTCAGTAGCACAGTATAGCGCGCCTAGCGCCACTTGCGCGCCACCACCCGCGCCTGTACTGACGTCAGTAGCACAGTATAGCGCGCCTAGCGCCACTTGCGCGCCACCACCCGCGCCTGTACTGACGTCAGTAGCACAGTATAGCGCGCCTAGCGCCACTTGCGCGCCTCCACCCGCGCCTGTACTGACGTCAGTAGCACAGTATAGCGCGCCTAGCGCCACTTGCGCGCCTCCACCCGCGCCTGTACTGACGTCAGTAGCACAGTATAGCGTGCCTAGCGCCACTTCCGCGCCTCCACCCGTGCCTGCACTGACGTCAATAGCACAGTATAACGCGCCTAGCGCCACTTCCGCGCCTCCACCCGCGCCTGTACTGACGTCAGTAGCACAGTATAGCGCGCCTAGCGCCGAGACCAGGCTCGGTGTGGACGCGTTAACCTCACGTGGCAGCCTCACTAAGAAACACTTTCCCCAATGACTCAACACCGATAGTGCAGATTGCATCGTGCCGAATTTTCGATGTCCGACGTGACTTAAGTGTAGTGTTAAGTTATCGGCTCAAGCCGATTTTACGTCGACAGTGTGTTTACTCCCATCTCCGCTTCCCCACCCCTCCCCGTCCCTCACGTCTACTGACGTGTCACCGAACCCTCCGCCCCCCACACATCTAGAACGTGCCATTAGCGCTACCGTTCCTCCCACCTCGCAAGTACTCAAGTGCCACCGGCACCCCTGCTACTATCCAACTTTAACACAAACATCGGCAGCTTAAAAATATTTGGCAAATGCCAAGTTTGGTACATGCCTATGACGTAATTAATGGCTAAGTAGCCTAGCTGTTATTGTAATATTCCCATACGTACCATACTAAAACAGTTGTTTCACATTATCATCTATAGACGCTCCAGACGTACGTCATGTTTTTATACTTAAAAGTGTACACCCATACACTGATTCATGTTTCTAGTCTCCGCATCCTAAATAAAACAATACAAATAAACATAAAACGCACAATATGATGGTGCATATGATTACTTGACGTAATTAACACGGATCAGGATGTTTTGTTTAGAGTGTGAAATAACTACTTGGTGCTATTTCACTGTTCGTGCCTCAATAGTCGTTATAAGTATAAAATCTCTATTATTTGTATTATATAGTATTAAACAAAATAAGTTAAGGAGAAACGCATAAAAATGCTCGTGTTGAAATATAACAGGAAGTGTATTTAAATGAAATCTAATTTGCACCTGTAACTCATACCGATCTAATCAAATTATATCATACTACCACACATCTCCCTCAGTCAGGGTATTTAATGTTTAGCAGACTGAGATGCTACGTAAATAAGCCGTGTTACTGCCACGTCATACTCAATTTTTTTTTAAATAACAAATTAAGAGCACTGTTCCAAATCGGTCACCTTTTATGAAAGAGTGGGTGAAACTCCATTCTACTTATAAGGACAGTTGTGATTTTAATATACGATTTAAGTTTACAGTCAACTTTCTGAACTGTCCGAGAAGTTGTTTTATCCAATTTTCAATAATACATACAAATATCCAATAAAATAAGGACGTATGGTTTTTCCCGAATTCAACAATTCCATAAAAACCTAACTAATTTGGACTTCGAACATTTTAAAGCAAAAAATAACCAAATCGGTTCAACCACCAGTTACAGACCAACATTTCAGTTATATTTTCTTAGATTTGTTAAACAATCCGTGTCCCTGACTGTACTCACGCTCACACCTGCATAGCTACGACCCTCACACTTCTACCACAGACATACCTACACAAAAAGGAATTGTTTTCAGTCTTCTAATTTATGTGTTTCTCCTTACGTTGTAAATAAAATATTGTAAACAAGTTTTTATTAGTTACTATACATAATACAAACTAACCGCCTTACTAATAAACGTTGTACGTCAGTTACACAACGCTTTGTCTTCTTCTTACGAATGTCAAATTGCTGACAACTGAAAGAGAGAAATCAGTGTGTAACTATTCGCCTGTTATAATACGTTTATTAGTATGGGGGTTTCTATATAAATTACTATTTGTAGGTAACTGTGCACCTACCAACGAATGTTATTTGTTAACGCTTAGTAAAATTTTGTCGTTATCGAACTACTTGGTTTAAAGCTTAAAATGTTATTTATCCTGTAACCAAACCAGTGAAAAATGACGGAATCGCAAAGAAACTGACTTGTGACTGAACCGCCACCTCTTATCGCAGTAATATTCTAATATTACTTCAGTGTGAGAATGAGACAGCTATATAGAACGTATAGCTCCATCTCTTTCCCACTGTGAAGTAATATTAAAATAATACCGCTTTAAGAGGCGGTGGTCGGCCCCCTGTAACGCAGCTATTTAAGTAAGGCAGCCATTTTTTATATCGACTGTTTTGTCAAAAGTCACAATGCTTATGAAAATGCATATTTATGCTTGTTATCAACGATGTAACGTGACCACGTTCATGTGAACGTAAAAATCACGGCAGGATTTTATCGCACATTGGATTTTAAACTCTAGGTGTTGAGTAGTGCGTTGAGAATCCAGTGCGCGACAAAAGTCAAAAAACCGCCCGTGCGATCCTGACCCAACAGTACGTGGATATTTACTTACTGAGTTTTGAATAAAGTTTGTCTTTGTCTCACGCCGCTCATAACGGTGTGACAGTCTCTTTAAACTTGTGAGTGTCAAATTTACACACAGTAATTGTACTTACAACTCTCATAAGTAATTTGAATGTCGCTGATTCTACTGTGTTCTAAACTAGTTAATATTTAAAACAAGAAAGAGACGGGATTGAAAATGAACAAATAAATTATTAATTTTTAAAGTATTTCCGTTCCAATAAGTACGTAACATTAAGCTGTGTCTACGCTAGAAGAGCCGAGCACGAGCGGAGCACGAACCGAACACAATTCGTCGGTTTTTTGACGAACACAAAGGGATTTGCTTCGTCCATATTCTGATACAGGACCATATTCTGAGGACAATGATCGTTGTAGGTTCGTTGTACGTCCACACTTGACGCCACGAACGACGAAGCCGAGCACGTTGTGCTTCGCTCGTGCTCGGTTCGTCTAGCGTAGACCCGCCTTTAGAAATTAAAGTAAAGCCTGATGACCAGTTAAGTAGCACTAAACTGTTCCTTGGTATTTATATTATTTAAAGTACTGAATAACGGCTTGTACAGAGGCCAGGACATCAAGTTACCCCAATCTGACAAATTTCTTTGATAGTTTTTCAACTTTATTACAAACTAGCGTCCGCCCGCGGCTGTGACCGCATAATATGTCTACAAATTATACACATAAACCTTCCTCTTGAATCACTCTATCTATTAAAAAACCGTATCAAAATCCGTTGCGTTGTTTTAAAGATTTAAGCATATATAATATATAAGGACAGAGAAAGCGACTTTGTTGTATACTATGTAGAGAAGTGTAAGGTTCACTTTCAATTGAAAAAAAATACAGTTGGGTATAGCTTGATGTGCTGGCATCTGTACACAAAACTGCAATGCGACGTCGCATCGATAAATTGTGTGAGCTCGACGCTTGATAAAATAAGTAATTTTGTAATTTGCTAATTCGCGTCGCATCACAGTTGTATGTCCAAGCTATAATACTTTACTATATTATAAGTTAATTCATAAACAAAAGAAGCAGATCTAATGTTTAATAACATAACTTAATTGTTCCCAAAGTCGTGTTATGCCTTTAACTTTTTGATGTATGACTCGGATTTCAAATTGTCTTACTTTTTAAGTAATTACAATCGTTGACTTTATTTATTTATCTAAAACCTCTGTTGAGAAATCAAGTCAATGAGAGACGATATATTATATTTGATGTTAGTGCTCATATACAAGAGCACGTTGCCACTGGTCCCTCTTAAAAGTTTTTTTTTCGTCACCAACATAACAACTTGGGTGAATTTCACTAATGACTCTAAACGCGATCAGCAAAACTAAACCGCGTTGAAGAGTCAGTATCATCATAGTTTATAAAAAGAAAATTATTTGTGATTATTTGCAGTTGCCATTTATATTTGCATTTATATTATTTTATGTAAAAAAGCTTGATTAGTTAATTTTATTTCGATTCGTATTAAATCTAAAACTGACTGATTGTGAGATTTTTGTAGTAAACTTTTGTACCTGTTACATCGTTGTTTTTTTTCAAGTACCCATCGTCACCATATTATTATTTTGTTAGTTTGAATATTGCTGATATGGCTGAATATTTATTTACTTGAGGGTAACGGCCGCGAGCAGAAACATTGAATCAATGCTCGTTTCTTCTTGCAGTCTGATCAGACCTACTCTTCGTGTTGTGATTTCAATGCAATGTTTCCCAGAGCCGTTCATAAAATTTTAAAAGAAATAAATAATCCAGTTAGAAAAAAAAAGGTGAGAATCATTTCCTGATTTCAGAGTTGCTCTCATAGCAAAACTTGTACAGAATGGTGATTAAAATTCACTGTTTTCAGATTCGAAACATTTTGTCAGTTTCCACACAAGTCCCAAGTAAAAGAGCCTTAAGCCTGAAACTCTTGGAAGAACGCGTCGCATGCAACTGCGATCCTACGGACGACCGACGAACATGATGAAAACAGGGTAAGTCTTGTCTTTGATAAAATTCATTTATTTTTTTCAATCTATACCTAATATTATAAAGAAGAAAGATTTGTATGTAAATATGTATCTAACGAGTAAACTCAAAAACTACTTTACGGAACTGGATGAAACTGGGCACAAAGATAGATTGTAGTCTGGCTGGAATAGCATATAAGCTACTTTTTATCCCGGCAAAATGTACGGTTCCCGTGGGATAATTTCTGCTGATTTCGGGAAGCTGCGGGCGAAAGCTTGTTTAACATAAAATTGCATTCGGTAAAATAACATACGTTTTAGATGATTCGATCTGGGGCTGGGCACTACCTGCCTTTTCTCGAAGCGTTTCGCCGTCTTTCCAAACTCAAATTCACAGGATAAGATGTAGTTAGCAGACTTATAAAATACACTATTTGTCTATACTTCGGGTTTTGTTAATACCTAAATATAGGTACGTCGATTTCGTCTCTGACTGACTGGCTGAGTGATAAAACGAAAAGAAAGCTGAATGTTGGTATGCAGGCTGGGATTTGCAAAATATTTAATAAGTCAGTACAATATCACCGCGAAAATAAAATTAAATTAAATCCCACCAAAAATATTTTATGTCCCTATGGCTTGACCGTTCTATTGAACTATTGCAAGACCAATTACTTATTTCTTTCCATAAGCCCATAGGAGTGCCTGCCTGCCAGCCTTACATTTCCATCAAGATGTTCAGCCTTGTAAAATAAGGGGCTTGTCTCTACATTAAAACTGATAACTTAGCAGTGCAAGCAAAGTAAGTCTTGGCAACCAGTTTGCATGAAATGTTTTAGATGGGATTATCATTATAGGTACCTATGCAGTAAAAGATCCTATTGAACCTTTAAACAATGTTTTTTCCAAAAAAAAAATTTATCCCACTTGAAAGGTGGGAGGTTCATTCGGTAATTTTTGTTTTCAAGTAAGTATTATGCTTTCACGTGGGCAGTTCTTGAGTTGTCTTCATAAATCTACGTCGTGTATGTTGATGTTGTAACTTCCTATCACTTTAATATACATAGCAAGTAGTGGTAATAAGAATTTGTGAGGGGCCACAAATAAATATCAATTTTAATTATATTATATCACTTTGTATGATTTTGATCATGCAAAGTAATATAATCTGACATTCTAGAAAACACATATGATCAATTACACCAGATGGCCCGAGTTTGTTAATCATAAACAAATAATCATCGCTAGGGGCGTACAGCAATACGCCCCCTTGATAATACAAGTTATAGTGGCAGTCGCAGCAGTCCAGCACACAGTGCGAACACAACCGTCTACGGAGACACATGGATCATGTCCAGCACACTCGGGAAAAGCCTTTTCCTGCTAGGCGTACTTTGTTTTGTTCCCCTTGATTGTGAAATCTATCAAGACCGTCCAAAAATCAAGACTTCAGGAGGTGATCTAATCCTAGAACCAGCATTTGATAAAAATATATATCTACGCCCCAATGGACCGAAATCGAGCATCTTTGTTGGTGATATTAACGTACTCAAACCAAACATCCCGGGTGAGGGAACGCAGTACCAGCCGTCGAATAATGAAAACACAGACACGAACATAAATGGTATATTAGAAAGACTTCAGAGATTGGAGAACAAGGAATCCACCCTTCCGAATGACTTCCTTTTCAATATATCAATGCTTTGGCGGAAAGTTAATAATATTCACAGAAAAGTTCTAAATCTACAAATACAATTAAATAATAGAGGAAAAGACGAATGTCAATCTCATCCGTGCGAGCATGGTGGCACTTGTCTCAACTTGGTAAATGGCTACCATTGTCTTTGCCCTTCAAACTGGGAAGGCAGAGATTGTGACGTCGATGTAAACGAATGCCGAAATTTTGCTGGAACAGACCTTGGATGTCAAAATGGAGCTACGTGCATCAACAGACCAGGATTTTATGAGTGTTTGTGTAAATCTGGCTGGTTTGGCTTACATTGCACTAGGAAGGCAAAGGATTGTTCCGGTGGTAACTTTGAAATGTGTGGCCATGGAACCTGTGTGCAAGTAAATGCAGGAGAGGGCGTTCAATGCATGTGCAACCAGGGATGGACAACGAATGGCACCGGTGTCGCTTGCTTAACCGATGTTAACGAATGTGAATCATACCAAGGTCCGCGGTGTTCCGTGAACCCTAAGGTTGACTGTATCAATCTGCCGGGCTCATTCCGATGCGGACAGTGTCCTGCTGGTTACGAAGGCGACGGTTACAGCTGTTACGATATCGACGAGTGCACAACTATTCCCAACGGAGGCTGCAGTCCTTTAGTGACATGTCACAACACCATCGGCTCCCGAATATGTGGTTCATGTCCACCTGGCTACCAAGGTGACGGAGTTACGTGCTCTTGGAGAGGTACGTGCAACATCGGCCATGGAGGCTGCCACCCGTCTGCGCAGTGCATAGAAAGCGTATCCCCTACTGGCCAATCAGCACAATGTATTTGCCCCGACGGCATGGAAGGCGATGGAGTAGGAATTAGTGGCTGCTACGTTGCAACAGGTGGAGGCAACTACACTGACGGTTGTGAAGTCAATCCATGTGGCATCCATGGACAATGCCATTCCCTTCGTACCGGCTACACCTGTATCTGTTTCAAGGGCTATGGCGGTGCCCACTGTGAAATGCCCACCGCCGTTTGCAGTGTGAATCCTTGCCACAACGGAGGAATCTGTAGACAAGACGACAGTGCAATTGGAGGCTTCCGTTGTGAGTGCGCGGCACAGTACTCGGGCGCCTTGTGTCAGGTAAGGACAAAGTCTTGTGGTGGTGTTCTAGATAACGAAGAAGGCAGCATTGTTTATCCTTTGACTAATACGACGTATAAACATAATTCCCAATGCGCGTGGGTAATACACACAGCTCCTGATAAAGTAATTAATGTTACGTTCAGTAAATTTAATTTAGAAGTAGGTCCTGAATGTACGTACGATTTCCTACAAATTCACGATGGTCGAAAATCTTCTAGTCAACTCATAGGAAGATTTTGTGGTAATATTTATCCTAAAGGCGGTAACATTGTATCAAGTCATAACAATTTATATTTCTGGTTCCATTCAGATAAATCAGTAGCTAAACAGGGGTTTGCGCTACACTGGACAAGTATAAACCCCGTGTGCGGGGGAGAGGTGGACGCCACCACGCACGGTCACATCAGCTCCCCAGGCTCTCCCGGCCCGTACCCTCCTAATCGTGATTGCTATTGGCGCTTAACGACCACTCTCGGTAAAAGGATTAACTTACATTTCTTTGCTCTCGATATTGAATCACATTCAAACTGTAGTTTCGACTATTTAGCAATTTATGACGGTGAACATATGACGGATCCGCTCATCAATAGGTACTGTAACTCGACTCAGCCTGCGCCCTTGCAGTCGGCCGGCTCCGACATGTTGATTCACTTTCATTCAGACGCTTACGGTGCGGGACATGGATTCCAAATTGCGTACGCGCCTGTCGAAGGCATTCCTGGCTGTGGAGGTTTCTATACTGCCGATAAAGGAGAACTTGTTTCTCCCACTTATAATGGGCTTTACCTAAGTAATTTATTATGCGAGTATAAAATTAAAACTAGCTTGGATACCAAGATAAAAATCGACTTCAAATTATTTAAGCTTGAACGGTCTTTTAGATGTCAATACGATTATTTAAAAATTTATGACGGTCCATCTTCGGACTCACGACTCGTCGGGAAATTTTGTGGAACTACTTTTCCAAAATCATATACATCATCTTCGAATGAACTTTATTTTAAATTTAAAACTGATAGAAGTATGCCCGCCGAGGGTTTCCGAATCACATACGAGGCCATATGCGAGAAAACTATCGAAGGTGATAGTGGAATTATAAAATCACCCGGTTATCCGTTCAGCTATCCAGAGAACAAAGTGTGCGTTTATATCATCAAAACAGTTCCAGGGAAAGCAATAGAATTAACATTTCAAGATTTTGATATCGAAGACAACCGGTATTACAACTGCCGGTACGATAGCGTTGAGGTCAGGGACGGCCACGACCAGAACTCTACTTTACTAGGCAGGTACTGCGGCGGTGCCGCGCACACACCGCCTGTTCAAACATCCACTCATAATTATATGTACATAAGATTCACATCGGATTTAAGTCTTTCGGGCACGGGATTCTATGCTAACTATACAACCATCGATACAGAGTGCGGGGGTATTCACAGAGATACCACTGGATTAATAAATCATCCGTCTGGAGATGTTACTACTTACAAAAACTATCAGACCTGCAAGTGGATACTAATTGCTCCTGAAGGAATGCACATAAAGTTAACATGGAATAGGTTTGACATTGAGGATATGCCCAGTTGTGGCAGCGATTACCTGGAACTGCTAGAGATAGACGATAACAATGAAAATAATGTATTGGGCAAATTCTGTGGTACTCGCGTGCCTCCTGCCTTAACCACATCCACTAACCGGCTCGTGTTAGATTTTGAGTCTGATGGCAGCATCAGTTCTTCTGGTTTTTCTGTATCGTATACATTTTTAGATGAAAAATCTCATTGCGGTGGATCGTATATTAAAACTCATGGCTTCATATACTCTCCCGGCTGGCCTCGGTCCTACGAACCCAATCGCGACTGCACATGGATCATCACGGTGCCCGTTGGCCAACAGATCATGCTCAACATTTCGCAGTTTAATCTAGAGCGACCTATACGAGACAAATGTAATCTCGGTGACTTTTTAGAAATAAGAAACGGTGGCCACGAGAGTTCGCCATTGATTGGCCAGTATTGTGGGATGTTCCCATCAAAACGAATAGTATCCTTATCTAATGCTATACATCTCCATTTTCATTCTGATTACTATTTAACAGGGACTGGGTTCAAAATTGAATGGGATGGTACTATAACAGGATGTGGAGGAACACTGACAAGCCCTTCTGGCTCTGTATCGTCGCCGAACTATCCAAATGATTACAACGAAAACGCTGAGTGTTTCTATAGAATAGTTACCAGTGAAGGTTCACGAATCCGTATTACATTCACAGAGCTTGACCTCGAAAGAACACCTAACTGTAGAGACGATTATGTTCAAATTTTTGACGGTCGCGATACGAGTGCCTCCGTATTAGGAAAACATTGTTACATGTCATCGGAGCTAGCTAGCATCGAAACTTCCAGTAATTACGCGTACGTTAAATTTAGATCTGATGTATACCAAGGTGGTAAAGGATTTCTGTTTAATTATCAAACATTATGTAATAACAATATAACCGGAAGATACGGAGTAATTGAGAGTCCAGGTTACCCAGGTAATTATCCGTTGAACTTAGATTGTATATGGAGCATCACAGTTCCCAAAGGAAATAAAATTAATGCAACCTTTACACACTTTGATGTTTACAAAACCCGCCGATTTTATCGTAATTGGATGAGGCATAGTATGTTCAACGACGATTGCCATCTAGATTACCTGCAAACAAAAGAGTTGTCCGATCCGAATTACTCCAGTAAATTCTGTGGCAGTACAACTCCGCGTCCAGTTAGTACAAAGAGTAATACACTACAAATAAAATTTTCCTCCGGTATTTATATGCCCCGCACTGGGTTCCGTTTAGAATGGATCAGTTATGGATGTGGAGGACATATTAATAAACGCGTAGGCTCTATAAACCTCGACAAAAGTAAAACTAACGACCGGGAACTCGATTGTGAGTGGCTGATAGAAACACAAGTAGGTAAGAGTATCACAATCTCATTTACAGACATTTATATGACAGATACCGCTAATTGTTCTACTGATGCTATTGAAATATATAACGGTCCAAATACTATGGCTCCACTTCTTTCAAAAATTTGCCATAGAGAATTCGCGTCTGTCCAATCTGATAGCAATTTCATGTTGGTACGTCTGTCCAAACGGTCAACGCTCAGGGATGTTCATTTCTCATCAAATTTTCGAACTACAAATTTGAGATGTGGAGGTGCTATAAATAGCAAATCTGGTCTCATATACTCTAAGAACTACCCAAAGAATTACGACAATAATCTGGATTGTTTTTGGTATATTACCGTCCCGACAAATCACCGTATTGAACTTAACTTTATGGACCTTGATCTTTATTCTGTTTTTGAATTCGATGATGGGGAACGTGTCTGTGGAGACTCGATTCAAATCTTCGATTATGATAAAAACTATAGACCTTCCTCAAATTACACGTTCCGTATATGTCCAAACTCAAATGTAACACAATTTGTTAGCAAATACAATAGCATAGTTGTACAATTCAAAACAGATGCTTATGGAACGGCCAAAGGTTTCAAAGCTAATTTTACTGTTACGTGTGGTGCTCTTATAACTGCTGCTCATGAGGGTATCATACACAGCGATAACTTTGTTCAACATACCAACAAAAGCTGTATTTGGACCATTCTCGCGGATTCGCCCGATCAAAAAATATATTTGACTTTAACTCTTATGTCGTTGCCAAAAGATAGTAATGTCGTCACAAACAGAACATGCCCGTCCTCTTTCCTACGAGTTCTCGACGGAGATGACATTAATGCTCCGCTAATCGGGGAATATTGTGGACGCAAAGTTCCACCGATGATTGTCAGCCGCGGCAGTGGCTTAACGATAGAGTTCGGCAGTTACACCGGTAGAACTACTGGAATGTTCGCAGCTCACTATTCACCACTTAGTAACGCCTGCGGAGGTACATTAACCTCAGAAGAAGGAAGCATCGCGTCTCCGAACTACCCTGGCCCGTATCCTGTAAACACTGATTGTGAATGGGTACTAAAATCATC
Organism: Hyppa rectilinea; assembly: GCA_951799385.1. Classification (NCBI taxonomy): domain Eukaryota; kingdom Metazoa; phylum Arthropoda; class Insecta; order Lepidoptera; family Noctuidae; genus Hyppa; species Hyppa rectilinea. The sequence continues at coordinate 1,110,887 of OX637307.1, read as the reverse complement.
CCCTGGAAACACTGCGTACGTCCAATTCGAGCGATTTGACTTAGAATTCTCTGAGGGTTGTAACGACGACTACGTAGAAGTCCGCGAAAATAACGGCGCAGGTCGGCTATTAGGTGTATATTGTAGTAGTGAAACTCCTAGCAATCATAGCACAGCATCACAAATATATGTTAAGTTCCACAGTAACTCTAAAACCAGTGGCCAAGGTTTTCTCTTACATTATGGATTCCAACGAGAAAATGATATTACGGGAGACAGAGGCGAGGTGTCTTCACCATTGTACCCCACTCGATATATAGGATCTGGCGAATATAGTTGGCGCATACTCGTTACCGATTCAGATACTATATCTATTACACTTGATGTTTTGGAAATTTATTCACACAGCGAGGTAAACTATAACAAATTAACTGTTTATGATGGCTATGATTCAACTGCTCCAATTTTAGAAGAACTAAATGGTGTACTGGTTGAAACAAAAGTCATTCAGAGCTCCTCCAGTGTAGTTTACCTCACCCTTACTACAGATGAATCAAATACGGGTTCCAAGTTCCATATGAGTTGGGCAAGAGCTTCTAAGTATTCTGAACCTGAAACAAATGATGGAATAAACTGTGGTTCGAATGAGACTGTAACAGTTTTGCCGGAAAACGGTACGATTACTTTAATGTCACCGAATTATCCAAAGGACTATTCAGATAATTTAAAATGTGAATGGGTTTACAAATCACAAATGGGAAGACATTTAAATTTAAAATTCGTAGATTTTAAAATCGAAGAAACCAACGGTTGTTTTGCAGATTCTGTTTCTGTTTATTACTCTGACACTCCTGGCAATTGGAAGCCTGCCAGTGAAAATTTCTGTACTAAAGAATCAACTGATATAGGCTTTAATGCGTCCAGTTATATGAAAATTAAATTCAAAACAGATTCATCCATTACTAGAAAAGGATTTTTTGCTCAAGTCAAGTCTCAATGCGGAGGACTCATGACTGCCTTGTCCGGTGAAATCGGTCCGACTTGGTCGGATGTACAGCCGGAATATCAGTATTCGACTAAAACTAAATGCAACTGGGTCGTCAAAGTTCGCCCTGGCAGGACCATCAAATTAGAATTAAATCATTTCAATATAACAAATAAAAATGATGATTGCGCAACATACGTTGTTTTACGTAATGGCGATTCCGAGGAAGCACCACTTTTATCAAGTGGAAAGTATTGCGGATACGAACACGAAAATAAAGCAGATATAATTACTTCTAGTAATACTTTATTTATAAGTTACACAAAGGGAGCGTTCACATATCAAAGTTTTGTGGTTAATTACGAAGAGAACAATTATGAATGTGGTTCAACATCATCTCTTACCTCTGACCACAATTGGGAAATTATAAATTCACCAAATTATCCATCAGTGCCAGTTGCGTACTCAGAATGCGAGTGGGTCTTTACCGGCCCACCTGGAGAAATTATTAGAATAGATTTTATTGATAGATTTGACTTAGATCATGTAGACGATTGCGGAACTGAAGCCATCGAAATACGATTTGGATCATCGAAATATTCTCCTCTACATGGCCAATTTTGTGGCAATGATAGACCTGGAACCATTAAGAGTACTGGCAATACTGTGTACATTAAATACATAACTCAGTTGGCAGAACCGCGAAATGGATTCAAAGCCAACGTGTCCATCGACACGTGTGGTGGAACCATTGTCACCGATGCCGGTGAACTGACTTCGCCTGGGTACCCGCACATGCAAATGCTCCCTTACGGAACAGTCTGTGAGTGGCACATTATAGGACCTCCAAGACACGTTTTTCGAATCAAACCCGACGATATTGAGTTACCTCAATCTGAGTTATCTTGCGGAATCAAAATAACAGTTGAAGAGACTGTGCTTGCCAATAACACTATCACCGTACTTAAAAACTTATGTAATGATGATGACCGCTCTCGTGAGCTGATTGAAACTTCAAGAAATGAGTTTAGTATTAAACTTTATATCGGTAAGCTGGATGCATGGGATCAAATGTCGGACAAAAGAGGATTTCGAATCAGCTTCAATTCTTCCCGACCCATGTGCGGTGGCGTAATAACGGCTTCAGACGGTTACTTAACTACTCCAAGTTATCCTCAAGAAACCACTTTGAGGTACTGCCAATGGTTAGTAAAAGTACCAAATAAGTCTCGCAGAGTGCGTTTAGAACTTATAGACATGGACGCAGAAAAGCACAGAATTGGTATTTTCAACGATGTTGAATTCCACACTGTTATACAATCAATTCCTAGCAACGATTATATTCCTGGAACAAACGTGTTTGAGTCTTCTGGAAACAAATTGGCACTTTATATATGGCTCAACCGTACGTCTTCCACGCACCGTTTCAAAGCTAGATTTAGCTCTGACGAACAAGCACTATGCGGCGGAGATCTATCTGATATGAACCAGGTTCTCGAGTCACCAGATTTAAACCGATCTTATACTTGTGAATGGCATTATAATAGCCAAGTAAAAACTATGAATGATGATAATGCTCCCATAGCTAATCTTACTTACAATTCTATATTTTTAAAGGCCAATATAAGTTCGTCAATATCCAGAACACGATGTAAATACTTTGATCCTCAAGTCATTATTAGGTCAGCTATGCCATCAGTTAGTAGGTATTCTCTGGAAATTTGTGGGACCACTGATACATCATACAGAATTCCATCACCAATTATTGACGTTACTGCAACAAAAAATAAATTGAGTTCGTTTAACTTCCACTTAGAATGGAAACCTCAGCCATGTGGTGGTGTTATTCGAGTAGGAGAAAATCCTGTAAATATTTTAAACTTACCTGATTCTTATAATGACACCATAGATTGTGCCTGGCTTCTTACTGGTCCGAACCAAAGAATTGAAATTAAAATGGAAGGGCAATTTACTTTAAATTGTGATGACGAGTATTTGAAAATAAGTGCAAACATAAGACAAAACACACCTGTAATTGGTGATTATTGCAAAGAAACATTTTTAGATAGCCCATTAGTTACCCATTTCTATAACACGTACATTCAGTATCACTCAAATTTGAAAAATAATACAAATTTAAAGCTTATGGTTAGAGCTATCGCTGACCAATGTGGCGGATATCTTAGTTTATATCAAAACACGTTTGTATCGCCAAATTATCCTAAAAATTATTTACCTAACCAGGAATGCTCCTGGGAAATACACGCTGATTTAGGCTTCAGAGTATCCCTTAAATTTGTAGAACGATTTTTTATTGAGGAAACCACTAATTGCACTAAAGATGCTGTCATAATTTATGATTGGAAAGACAACGTTTACACGGAGATCGCAAGGGTATGTGGGCGAAATACACCGCCTGTATATAATTCAACTTTTAATCGCATGAAAGTTGTTTTACGTACAGATGCTGATAAAAATCTCGATGGATTCAAAGCTGAATGGGATTCTATATGTGGTGGAAATTACGTAGCAAGTCTTAAAGAACAAATTTTATATAGCCCAGGTTTTCCATATACTTATCGACCACGTATGAGTTGCAAATATACAATATCTGCTCCAAACAACAAAGTTGTACTCAAGTTCCTTGATTTTGAACTAGAAGGTCCTAGTCCTGACTGTTCGTCTGATAATTTAACAGTATCAGGTCAATCGGATTACACCTACCTAAATGAAGTATACTGCGGCGACAAAATTCCTCCCGTCACAACTCAGTCGGAGCAAGTATCATTGATATTTAATAGTGATAGGTATATACAAAGGAAAGGATTTAAAATAGCTTATTTTATATATTCATGTGGAGGCAAAGTAAACGAGAGTGCTATATTATCATCATCGCTTTCTGAATATTACGAAATAAATACGAACTGCACGTGGTTCATTGAAGCACCACCTACCAAGATTGTAGTGCTTAAATTCCTTTATATTGACTTAGAAAGCCAAACAGAATGTTATAATGATTATATCGCAGTGTATGATGGACTCAAAATTGATGCTGATAAGCGTTTAGCGCTAATGTGTGGTAATATCAACTCCACGACAACACTTAGAAGCAAAGGGAGCACAGCGTTGTTACAGTTTGTATCAGACGCTAGTGTTAATTTCAAAGGTTTTAAAGTTCAAGTTTACTTTAGCTATTCTGAAGCAGCCAAATGTGGTGGACTGATTAATTTAACAACTGCGTCGTCGCAAGCTCTCAAATCTCCTTTCATGGGTCATACTGTTTACGAAGAATACTTGGATTGTCATTGGTCAATAATATCACCACCTGATACTGTTATTAAAATCGAATTCACCTCGTTCCACGTAGCTCCATGCAAAGATTTCAACCAAACTTCTATAGGGTACAGTAGATGCGACTGCGATTTTGTTGAAATAAAGGATGGCTTAAATCCTAATGCCTTAGTAATAGGAACTTATTGTGGTCACAGCCTCCCACCGCAATTAACTTCATCTGGAAATGTCATGAGCGTCCGGCTATCCACGGATGGCGAAATAGGAAGTCAAGGCTTTGTGTCCACATTAACAGCTCAGCCGGCAGTATGTGGAACTTCTGTCATTTCAGTGAGCAATACGCCACAACTTTTGAAATCCCCTGGCTATGAAACAGGCTCCATTCCTCGGGGGCTTCATTGCGTATATCGCTTGGATGTTAGTGCGTCTCCTTACATATTACTACGTATCACTGTTAAAGATTTAGACATACAGCCCCCCATCACAGATACCACAGGCGTCAAGCGCTGCAATAGAGACAAGCTGTTGATATCCAGTAATCCGGGCGTTCAAAATGGTACGCTTGGGAAAGATTTTATCTTGAACCAACGGACAGATGACTTCTTTAGCCGTAACTCCTTTTACGACAGCTCTTTGCGCTTTCCCGACCGGTTCGAGTTATGCGGGAGTAAGGAGCCTACGGACTTTTATGTTTATGGAACCACGTCTATAAACTTAATTACATCAGCAGACTCAGATTCTAATGTATATAAAGGTATGGAAATAGAAGCAGTGTTCACAGGATTCTGTGGCAGAAATTATACGGAGCCTTACGGACGAGTTCAGGCTATTTATGTAAATGACTTTGATAGTAACGTAAACCATGACTGCTACACGCTGATCACTGCTCCAGTTAACCATACGATATCCGCGTATTTCTTGAACGCCGTCCCAAGTTACTGGAACGCAGATTGTTATCTGGAAATTCTGGACGGAAATAACGCAAGTGCGCCGTTGCTTTCCAAAATTCTCACAGAATATGATAATAATAACCCTATCTTTTCCACTGGTAGATATTTGTTATTGCACAATCGTGAACATTCTGGTGATCGTGTCATGTTCGATTTGGTTTACGTGACATCCGATAAGGGTCGCGGCTGCGGTGGGAAGCTGCAAAGTATAGTGGGTAAAGTCACTAGCCCCCTGTACCCGAACGTTTACAGGCAGGTATCGAGCTGCGAGTGGGAGCTTGAGACTCCCTTAGGAACACGTTTACTGCTACATTTCCCCACGTTCGAATTAGGTATTACTTGCGATCAGAATTATGTGCAGCTGGTGGACAGTAAGGGTGTAGTAGTACGAACGTTCTGTGAGGACGTCCCTGCTGACTACACCAGTGAGGATAACTTTGTGAAGATCGTGTTTGTAACCACCATGAATAATGGCGGCAGGGGGTGGGTTGCTGAATTTATTGGAATACTGTTAGGTTAGACTGCCTTTTAAAAATTATATTAACCAAAAGAATGCCACTAAATTTAGTTGACCTATTTTTTGTAGAATTCTATTGGTTTATGGGTAATGTTTTTTTCACTTAGCACTTTTCCGCTCGAATGGCCAAGCAGCCAATGGGGTTCAAATGACGTAATGTTAATAACTAATATTAGTACCTATTACACATTTAGCGCATTCGTTGAGGCGCTTCTTGCATTGCTCTAACTTTCTGACACCATGGTCTATCCTATTATGGCTTATCCTATTACATACAGAATAGAATGGAATTTTGCCATGGACTGGCATACAAATAGTTTTTTCGTTCGAGGGTTCGTTATTTAACCAATAACCTTGGCAAAGCTGCCAATTCTCTGATCACGCTAGCGAGGGGGAGCACTTTGATATGTAGAGCCTTTTTGTATTGTTTAATTACTTACACAATTAGGTTTTATTGTATACCATAACACCTGGTAAGACTATGTTCACAAGGCGCGTTGTACGCACGTTTGCACGTTTTCAACAGTTTAAGATAATCTTGGTTTTTCTATATATACCTATGCAATTAAATATTAGCCCATAGTAGCTAGAAACCAACTAGTTATGCTATAAGGAAATATCTGAAATCTGGATGCCTATTTATTGAGAATTATTTTTTACTATGCGGACTGGGGAACCAAACTAACCATACCTACTTCACTAAGCACAATAATTTAAAATATTTTTTTCAATAGGTACAGAGGCCAGCACTTCCAAGTTACCCCAATCTGTCAAATTCCTTTGATAGTATTTCAACTTTATTGCAAAGAAATGTGGTTCATTTTCAATTAGGAAAATTGGAAAGTTTGGGATAGCTTGATGAGCTGGCGTCTGTACATGAATTATTCCAAATAAAGTCTGTTACCTTATCCTAACGTTGTTTGTTATGCCAATTTGGTATCTCTACAAAATTAGGTATATCAGAATAAAACACTGAATTAGTTGTAAATTCCGGAACCACGGGATTTTTACGATCGGCGCTAAAGTGCATTATTCACATGCCAACACCTGTACGTAAGTTAATATACATCCGATTGTATAATCAGAACACAAAATGTATCGAGCCCAGAATTGCGGATTTTTTTTTATACCTATATAAAAATGCATTCCTTACTACCCAACCTCCCAACTTTAAGTAAATATGCTCCCGATATCAGTTACCTAATTATTATAAATTAATTGTAAAGTGTGTTTTTAGTTTTTTGTAATAATTGTTACTTACCTACACTTGTATTACGTACCTACCTAACAATAGATACCTTGGAATTTTAGTGGCATTATTGTTAAAATTATAGAGTAGGTAAGTACCTAGAATTAAGTAAGTATTTAATTCATACAAATTTTGTAAAAACCGGTAGATAATCTAAATTTTAAATTTAGATTACCGGTTTTATACTTATATGAAGAACCTTTTCGCCAGTATCTGTAATAATTGTTAATTTCATCTTTATTATTTAAGTGTTCTATTTTTTAAAATGTAAAAGATTTCAATTTAACATTGAGGTTCAGGTTTACATTGCACCTTTGTGCAAATTAATAAAATATGAGAAACAAAGCAAGTTAGAAGTGTTTTATTGCCTTTTATTCCCTTCTAGCCAAAGAAATTGCTTATCATTATCCTAGGTCCAGAAAACAAAAGGGTCCTGGGTTCGGACAGTATTATAGAAAGGGTATTATATATCTCATTAGCAGCCGGAGTCCAGATTTCTGCCTGGTTGAAAGTAATAACAAGCATAGCATAATCAACTGTGCAACGTTCCCAGTGTTGCACAGTTGTGATGACGAGGGCAAGGGCCTCCTCTCGATGATAATAGGCTCGGTCCTATGAAATGGGACACGACTAGCGAAATAATGAGGGTCTATGTAACTTTGGGCGGTCTACCCTTCGGATTCACGACTCTCACGAGGTAAGCCCCGCGGCAATAGGTGAAACTAATCATTACTATTTAGTTAGACATTCATTCCGTCTCACGACATTTTATTAATAAATGATTCCAATCACGCATCAGCCAAAGCAGCTGCCCTGAACCTGCACAGAACAACCGCCGACGAGATACGACTCTAGAAAAAGTAATGCCGGTGACCAGTGGCGTAGCGTGCCTGGGCAGAACTCCGTATAAAAATTTGTTTGGGGGCCCTTATGAAGATGTCGGTTGTTGCCAACTTTTGAACGCACGCTTTACGTGGGAAAAATAAATTGTTTTTTTGGACTTTTTTCATTTCTGAAATAAAATAAAAATTGGGAAGTTTTCATAAATTTTTGCTTACGCACGTCGGGGGCCCCCGTGCCTCGAGGGTCTCGTATAATTGAGACGGCAGATACGGCGGTAGCTACGCCCCTGCTGGTGACTCACATTCGCACGAATACGCAAACTTACAAGAGTGTAGTGTTTTCGAGGCATCGCGGTTTTTCAAGCTGTGTCGGTTTTATGACGCACATTATGCGCGCGAACCTCAAACCATCGCGTATTCCCGATACATTCGTGCGATCAATAGATATGGATTAGAACAACAACACCAGCGTAATTAAGTTTATCTTCACTGTCCCAATATAACAAGCAATACTGAGACATTCGTAAACAAGTTTAGGAAGAAGAGCAAATGGGTATGTGATATATATTTGCATAACTGTTGACTTTGCCAATAAATGTCTGACGGTCCGGACGGGTCGGATGACCGTAAGGATACATCCATTCACAGATAAATAAATTCGCCCCCACTTTCTATGGAGTTTGGCAGAAATTACAGGACGCCACGTCGCTACCGATACTGGCATACCTTTTGCTTTGTTTCCCAGAACCACCACCTTAAAATAATACTACATTAGTCGACTATACTGGTGGTCGAACCCCTGATCTTTCTGAAGAACATGAGGATAATATTCGTTTAAATAAAGGTGCAACTAATAGCGGAATAGTAGATGAGGTGTACTTACACATGCACGGTGTTCAGACAGAATAGAATAAAATACACTGAATACAGATATAGAATATTCTTTATGTACACCTTAGGAAATACAGAATATTATTGATTTATTTTTATTATTATGTCGTTTATTAATTTACATCCTTCCATCCATCCATTCCATCTTAAATATTTTTATGAAAAACATTTAAAAATATTAAAATCCACCGGTGTCGGGAGCAGCGTGCAAACTACCGGTGGTTTGGACTGCATAGACAGGAACGTCCTCACAATGCGAGCCGTATCAAGGAGCACTGCCTTGAGGGTACTGCCTTCTGAATCTGGCTCTTGATCCAAACGCCTAACGAGAGCCTTGAAAGATGCTGGTGGAGGCTTTTGGCTATGAGGCCATTGGCCGTTACGACAATCGGTATAATGGTAGCCGAGCTCACATTCCACATGTCAACAACCACGTGTACTAAGTCGAGATATTTATTATTTATTTACATTTACTTATTTTACATATTTTTGTAAAAGCCAAAAGAAACAAAACAAAACATTTAAAAATAAAAATGTATTATTCTAATTTTCTTAATGGCAATGGTGCCAATGTCGACAATTCTACATAGAATTTATTTTATTGGAAAATAAGGCCTTAATAAAAAAAAAACTGAAACAACAAGAAATATAAATACACATTAAAAAATAAGAATTATTTATTTTCGATTTACGATTTTTGGAAATAAACACATAATATATACAAAATAATCTCTAATCTAAATCTACTGCTCGTTGGTTAATATTGTTACTTTGTAAATAACTAAACGTCGAGTGTCAACGTCACGAAACGACACACAAACAAAATCATCAATGACAGTAAAGAATTGGGTATGCTGCTTTTCAATTTTCATTTTCAGATCGGTTAGTTGACTAGTATATTCCTCTGAATAATCTTGTACATTTAAGGAAAAAATCATTTGAACGAATAAGGAAAAACAACAAAAAATAGTAATTAAAACAAGCTAATTGTTGAAAATAGTACAATGGATCTATTTATATTTATTTGGACTATTATTTTATACGGTTCTGCGGCCGCTGTAACCTTACTTGTTACGGTGAGTAAAATAACAAATTCAAATAAATAAGTGAATGAAGTGTCTCGTTGGCAACAAATAATCGGTGATAACCTAGAATACTCTCCTACAGAACTTATTCAAATAAATAAGTTATAGTTTAAGAATGAAGATTTCTGCAAGATTTAACTGACAAGATGAGTTTTTATTTGTATATTTTGTAGATATCCATCATAATATTCGTGATAACAAACCCGTATCCAGTGGTGGAACGCCTCCAAGAAGAGACCACATACAATGATTCTAAAACCAAGAGTAAAGCAAAGTTTCCAAACATTACAGAAACACAAAGTGTGCACTTGAGTATAGTAGTGCCTGCTTATAATGAGGAAGAGAGATGTAAGTTTTTTATGGTATCCTTCTTGGTTCAGTAACACCTTTCTTGTTCCTATTTTTAGCAATTACTAATTTTATAACTTACAAAAAATCTACATACTAACCTCCTTCTCTGTTCCTATGTTTCCTTTGGTATCATCATTGTTCATTAATACTATCTTTCTAGTACCACCTATGCTTGATGAAGCCATAGAGTTTTTAGAAGGCAGAGTGAAAGAGCAGCCATCATACAAATATGAAATAATAGTAGTAAGTGATGGCAGTAGAGACAACACCGTGCAAGTGACTGAGGGTTACTCCATTAAATATGGCAGTGAGAAAGTGAGGTGCCTTGAACTGACCAAGAATAGAGGGAAAGGTGGTGCCGTGCGGCTGGTAAGTCTGAATTGATCAGAGAGTAATAATATGTACAGTACTCCCAAATTAATAATGCACATGCAGATCTTCGCTAATTGTCGTATTCCCGGAAACACCCGAATCATTGAATCGTTCGAGTCCCTTGCATTTTGCACCTTGTTCGAAAGAAATAGGAGTCAATTTCATGTGTACACAATCGAAAACAATTCGGGCGGTCGGCGGTCAGTCAAAGGTCCGTCAGTCGTCTTGTCATATTGGTGGTGACTGCACGTGTTCTCTTTGTCTGTAATTATATAGAGCTACTATTACACACCTTTCTTAGTTTTGTTTTAAAGGTGAATTAAATTTCAACTTTAATTATCTTATTCAAATTGAAATAGTTAATTTTGTAAAATATATAAATATACTAACATTTTTCACGTTTTTTCAATACTAAAAAATTAAAAATACCAACGTAAAATACATATTAAGTACTAGAAAAAGCATATTAAAAATCAGATTTAGGCTTATATGAATTATAGCTCGCTATTTACTTACATGGAAATATTGAATCAAATTTCGTTACTGATAAATCAATATTTATCTCTTTTAGGACAAAACACATAATCACACTAAATTATGCATGAAGAAAATGCACTTAACCACTCTATATACATATCGTCTTCCGACGCTCGGGAAATACGACCGTTGCCGAACAGTGGCGAAGATTTCTATGCGCATTATCACTTTTGGAGACCTGTATACTCTGTTCCACAACAATGTGATGTCGTATTGATGAACAGAATGAACAGGTCGGTGAACGCTGACACAAAAATGTTTTAGAATAGGATAAAGACAACGATAGGGTAGAGATCACTGTGAAGGAACTCATCTGGGGAAGTGCTCCCACCTCACTTATTTCCCTTACCAAGCAGTGTTGCTATGTTCAGTTTAAAGGTTGAATTATACTTCTACCCTGTTTCTGGTGGAGGAGACTACTAACCATAAGGTAGCATGGCATTTAACGACATACAACAAAATATGCAGAAAATCATCCAGACCCTTATTTTTATTGCACTTATGTGCTTTTCCTTAGGCTCGAAGTTATTGTAACAATTTACAGATTAATCAATTTGTCTTGCCTTTTCCCAACTGTGTTGAGATTGGATTCCAGTCTAACTGGATGTAGCTGAATACCAGTATTTTACATAGAGCAACTGCCTATCTGAACTCCATAACCCAGTCAGTAACTGGGTAATATGTTACCCCTTCGTAAGACTTTCGGGCTTCTGACGACCCATAATGACAGAAAGGACAGCCAGCTTAGTGTGCTTTCCAAGTCACAGAATAGTCTCGAACTCAATATGTAAAGAGTCACCTCTCTATGTACCAACCCCAGCAAGCGCAGCTTAACCTGATAGATCGATCCGTGAGGTCGTTATTAACTTAGAAGTAAATTAACAGGCATGTGACAATGATTTAATACATTACTACTATGTAACAAACATTCTTATTTATATTTCAGGGTATTGAGAGCTGCAGAGGAGCCAGCATATTATTTGCTGATGCAGATGGAGCATCTAAATTTGAAGACTTAACAAAACTAGAAGTTGCTTTGAAGAGCCTTACAAAGTGTGATCCATTCTCCCAGCCGAGTGATGTCAGTGACAGCATAGCCATTGTGATTGGATCTAGGGCGCACCTAGAAAAAGAATCTTTAGCGACGCGTAGCGTTTTTAGGTAAGAAGAGAAGATAAGTAGACATTTTTTAAGCATTTTCAATCCTCTAAAATATTTAGAAGGATGTAATGGCAAAAATGTATAGTTTGCAATATCATTGAAACAGGTAAAATGAAAGGACTTATCAAAAAGGAAATTGTTATGCAATTTTTTAGTGGCAACCCAGGCATAAAGCTATATTCACACTGAGGTGTATACCACGCGGGACGTGGGACAAGGCTATTACCCGATATTGACGATCTCCAAAAATTATAATGGTTACTTGCGACGCGTTTGTATAAACAGCTGCATGACGTGGCCGTTAGACGTGGCGTTCTGTAGTTTCCGCAAATTGTTTCCTTTACGTCGAGTGCCGCAACAGTCAGTAGAGATAAAACACTACTTATCTGTACTTCACTTTGTTTTCTTCAAAATAATAATCTATTTATTCAAAACTAGTTGCTATAGACATGTAATAGGAATTTTGTTTTATGAACATACTGAACAACGAGACAAAAACAAGTGAAACAAATGCGTTTTGTTTTTTGCAAAATTTTGTGGATGTATATTTGTTTTTACTGTACTTTTCCAATCTTGATGTAAAGGGAATAGAAAGCATAAGCATCTGTATCATTGCATAATAACAGCCTTTAAGACTCGACGTAAAGAGAATCTATTCCTTACTGTCTACTCCTTCAGAAAAATTCGTTGAAGTAAGTTTGAATAATTATAATGTCAATGATCAGTGTGCTAAAATTATAAAAGTTTTTTTCTGTTCTTCAGCAGTCAACCTAACAACTTTTAATTTATGAAATCAATACACAAACATAAATACCCCTTGGTAAGACTGGCTGTCAGACTTTCAGGCTTCCCGTAACGACCGTCAAAGATCCACGAATGACAGCCGGGACCAAGGGCTTAACGTGCTTTCCGAGGCACAGAGGAGTGTCGATTTGTAAATATGGTCATCCATCCACGGATCAACCCCGGCAAACGTAACTTAACCTGATGGATCGATCCGTGCGGCTGTGCTTAGCCACGAGCTCCTCCTCCTAAAGCTGTTGATACATCCTTATTATTTCGTAAACAATGTTAACTCATCGCCATTACTACATAGAAATGACGTCATAAATCATGTAGTACTTACTATGTCTGTCTACTGTCCTCTCTTTGTTAATTATGCGCATAGTATTAATGAAACGCCCATAGATATGAAACGGAGGCCGATACCGTGCACAATTAATAATGACACGCTTAGGCGTGGAGTTGCACACCAGCTCTAAATACATACATGAATAAAAAAATGAATGATGACACAGATGCAGACTGTGAGGACAACTTTAACATTTGTTAGAAATCAAGAAAACAATGCCAGTAAAATCCCTTCTATTATTACGTTTAGAAGTAATTTATATTGTATTCAACTTAGGGTTGATTTTTGATAGTCAGACAGATAACTTTTATCTGAAGAATAAAAATCTCAATTTGACATATTTTCCATACTAAAGCTGTCAAACCGAAATATTTATTCTTCAGATAGAATGTTATCGGACCATTGAAAAATCAGTCCTTAAAGAATAAAAATCGAATGGTCTTTTTATCTTGTTGAAACATTGTAAAATAAACTTTGAAACTCAAATAATTAGAGACATGATGGTCATATGTCGCAAAATTCTAATTTTGAGAAAATTTAGTTCTAAAGTTGCGCGTAAACATTTTAAGATATTTCAAAACGCCTTATACGTAATTATGAATTTGTAAAATAGCCACAAACTAGGTTGTTTTAAGGTTTAAAATTGATTTTATGCACATAAGACCATCATTCATGCATAGAACAGCGAAAATCTGAAAATGCGACATATCACCTTCATCCACACGATGTCTTCAATTAGATTTTTATATATTTTTTTTTAGGAATATTCTGATGTATGGCTTCCACTTTCTCGTGTGGCTGTTCACTGTCAAAGGCATAAAGGACACACAGTGTGGCTTCAAGCTGTTCACTAGGAAAGCAGCTGATATTTGTTTTCAAAGTCTACATGTAAATAGATGGTAAGAATCTTCAGCACATAAATTATTACGATATTATAATTTCTTTCTTTAATTGAATAAACTAGTCAGTTTCGCCATTCTGTAAGTTCCCTGCGCATAAAATAGTGATAAGCTTAGTTTTTTTTACATCTTCCTTGTTATTTTGCGGAAACCTAAAATATAAATACTGACATGGTGTTACAAAAAAAAACTGGACATGAGCGAGTCAGACTCGCGCACCGAGGGTTCCGTATCTTCGTTGATGATTTCTAAAAAAGTGTGAGAGAGAGATCGTTCTATTTTTCCTGTTCTTTATATAAAAAGAAATGTTTTAATCAAAAATCTTTATATATACTTCTATTACTTACACAGAATAATTTCAGATTTTTCTCTATGCAAAATTCGAAGATAAGAAGAGGGGTCGTTATTTTTTAACATTTTTCATCATAAGTCAAAAACTATGCGGCCTAAAGAAAAAATGTTTGAGAATGTGCAAACAGGGCTGTTTTATATGATTACCCCACATGCCCTAGTAGCCCCACTTGGAATTTTTAAGAACCCCTGTAGAAAATAAAAAAGGCTTTCTTATATTTTGCAAAATAGTTGAGCAAATGTCATCTAAAACTATTCCCTATTTCATGTTAGTAGCATTAGTAGTTATTGAGATAGAGCTGTGACAGACTGCCACCATAAGTATTTCTTTTTACCATTTTGGTACAGAACCCTAAACCTAATGCTGATCTGCAAATTGCAAAAAAACGTAAGAAAATTTGCATTTCGCTGGATACCCTAGCGCTTACACCCTAAAGTTGGTTCCTTCTTTAACATAACATACCCTGTATTTAATATTCTACGTTATGATTGTACGTCATGCGTGTGCTTTGCCTACAATATCAGTCCATAACAAGTTAACTTTTTTTTTTCAGGGCGTTTGACGTAGAACTACTGTACATAGCACAAAAACTAGACATTCCAATTGCCGAGATTCCAGTTAGATGGACAGAGATAGAGGGCTCTAAAGTGACACCGGTGCTCTCGTGGTTACAGATGGGCTGTGACTTGGGCCTTATTTGGCTGAAATATACCATAGGAGCTTGGAAAATAAAAAGTCTAAAGAGAGATTAGACAAGCCTTCCTAAATATTTTCATAAATCAATCTATTATAACTTCATAAGGCTAATAATTATTGGCTTCTATCGATAAATACCATTTGAACAATTATGAACATATGAAGAATGGCATCTTTCATATCAAATTAGTGATAGATCTTCCGATTCTACTTCATTTACGGTATATTCGTAGGAGATTCCAAACGCACGCATTTGTTAAAAACAAGATTTGAATTAAAATAATCGCTTTAATTTCAAAACATTTATTGAAGAGTTTGTAGGTACATACCCTACATAGAAAAGATATTTAAAATGCACATTGTGATTATTCTTAATAAGCTGTAATAATTATTTTACACATTTAATAAGTAATACATAATGTAATGAACTTTAGGTTGCAATTACACAATACATTTCTTTTAATCTGTAAAATGATCTACTATTTTTGATATTGATACACAATAAGAAAACTTGTTTCATTTCTTTTTATTACTTTTTTTTTTTACTTAAAGTTTATTCCACTTTATAAATTGTCATTTGTCAATATATTTTACATAGACACATTATTATACATGAACAACGTTATTTTTAGTAGAGTGCAATCCTACAAGTAGTTTCTTAAGATTCGATAATATTTTTAGGGGTATTATATACCAAATATATCAAAAATAACGTTGTACATATATTTTTTGTTTTATTTTCATCTTAACAGTTACACAAAGCAGAATAATTTAAACTTGATACTTATTTTATCAATAAGTACACCAATAGCATATAGCAGAATAAATCTTAGAAATAGGTGTACCATGTATTATTCTTATGCATGTATACAAATTGTAGGTATACAAAGCTTTCACAAATTGAGGTGAATACACAGAAACATTTTTGAGCTCCTTCATTTATGTAAAAATTCGAATAGTTAAAAAAACAATAAGATCTATAATTCAAATCACTTGGCAAGGCAACTCTTGAACACGTTTTCATGTACAAGTTGTCTTATTTTAAATACGAGATAACGAGAAAAAATGTTATTCCAAATACTAATATAGTATATAAATTTTGAATTTAATATATGTTTGAGCATATTAATTTGTTTACCTGAGAAGGATTGGAGCAGAGCGGCGGGCACAGCTATCTAGAAAATTTTAGTGGGAAATATCCCCTTGGCCCATATACCCCGAATTCACAGATTTACTACTAGAGAAAATTATAGAGCCACTCAAACATTTGAGTAAGTAGGTACTGTTACATGATAGTTATTTGTTCACAGATTACATTATACCGAAATAGAATATTTCATATTTAATTATTACCTTTGACAATTTTATTATAAAATTGGTGGGTATCAGTAGGCCTGAAAGTATTTTCCCGGGACCATTTCAACTGCGATGTTTACGGCACGCACTGAACGAAAGAGAAATGTTCCTATTAGTGCATCGAGATACGAGATATTTTTAGCAATATGTATATATAATTAGAAAATAGTATCTGACTTAGAAAAAAGCTTTTCGTTATAAATATTTTTGAACAGCTAGCACTATTAAATTATAACCACTACACGCCGACACGTGGCAGTCGAGGTCATAAAACCGTGTACGGCTGACGCTCATTGGCGGCACGGCATGGCAAGGTATTTTAGACGACTAATAAAAATATAACCTAATGTAGTATGGAAATAAAGTTGAAATTTCAATGTTAACGGTGGTAAGTACAAAAACAACACCGCGGTATGCTTAGGTATGTCGTGTCGACATGCCTAAGGACACTTCGGTACGCTTAAGGACGTCGCGGCATACTTAAGGATACCACGGCTGAGTTACCGCCAGTGTGCATTTACATGTAGGGATGCCGAAGGATCCCCTGCCGTGCCGGGCCGCCAATGTGCGCCGGGCTTTAGTAAGATGGCGAAAGGGGTATCTAATGCTCATGTCGCCTGTCCCACGTTTATGACCGCGCCTGCCACATACGCTTGGCACTTAAAATCGATCAAAAATACGCAACGATTCTAAAATTGCTTTTTATATAAATTACTACATTTTCTGACATGCAATAATATACTATTTGACATGTGCGTACCTACTTGATATTATAATGATGCGTGTCGAAGCGTAAGCATTAGTCAACTGATCTACTAAATTACTGAATAAGTAGTAAGAAGTACTTTTGAATAGATACGGTGGGAGTTACCCCAATCTGTAAAATTTCTCTGATAGGTTTCAACTTTATTATAAAAGCACAAGGTTCAATTTCAATTGGGAATATTTGACAGTTTGGTATAACTTGATGCGCTGGCGTCTGTACGTAACCAGGTGAATATTGGATATCTTTATAACAACGTACTTTTAATTCGTTGGCGAAACTTGACAGGCATGTTGGGACGATTTCTTAACACTATAAAAACAAACAGGAATGTGATTTTTTTTAAAGAATGTTTAGAGGTACTCAAAAGAAGTTTTTGGAACCTTGCCAACTACCTAATCAAAAAGAAAAATGTGATGCATGCATGTCCACAAAATAGAGCGCAGTGCTAAAAGACCGAAAAAGGTTGAGTATTATTGGGCTAGATTTTCTCACATCATGCGAAGGTAAGCTAAGTTGGAAGACCAGCGCCGTTTCTTTACATATATATCAAAGATCACATCGAGTTACATTTAGAAATATTCAGACCTATAGTTTTAGTAGGTACAATCAGAATTAACAAGTAAATAATATTTTCATCTTAACATTTAAAGAACACACATTCTGTCTCTATATCACAAAACACATCTGAAAAGTTTAACTTTCTCGTTTGTTCACTAAAATAAATTAGCTTAATTAATTAATTAATACATACAAAAGTGATCGTGAATAATCGTGATACAATAACGATGACTGCAGAAGACACGCCCTTAATGAAGGCAATAATTATGTTTATCTACCATGCAGTAAAATAAATGTATGATCTAGTCAGAAGTTTTAAGCAGGGACCTCTACAGCAGATAGGTACCTACGCTAACCGATAGATTCGAGGTTTACATTGAAAAGTATCAAATGTTACTAAAAATCAGCCTTATATCGATAAAATACCGAAATCGAGAAAAGATTTTTCGCGATTTTAATCATTTATCCTAAAAGCGGAAGCCGGCATTATTTAGTTATCATTTTCACTTTTTATAGCAGAGTAGCTGTGTAGTGTTTCAATGCAGAGATATCTAAATAATGCTGGCGTCTATACTAGGCCAGCACTTGATACAAATACTTTAAGGCGAGCTGCGAGCATTCGTCTACGAGCACTTGAGTCCAAGTATGCTCGCGGTATACACGAACAACGCGAGGCGTATATTTCGCAGTCACCCAACAAACGAGATTGCTAGTGGTTGACAGAACATACAGAGATTGATGGATAGTTTCGATTGTAGCCAAAATCGTATTGAGTTTGACCATTAATATTTACAGCTTAAAATATTAATAGTCAATATGAAGACATTTATACTTTTACCTTTAGTCCGAACACCATCTTAAGGAATTGTTCGTAGTGAATAGTTATAACGCCATCTTGGTCCGTGTCGTAACTGCGGAATGCTGATGTCAGAGTCTAAAAACAAAAAACCCAAATAAGCGATACAGTACAGAGAAATATCCCACCTGGCGCAGGCAGGTAAAAACAAGTAACACTTATTTGGAACTTAATTATTTTTAGTATTAAATAGCAACTCACATATAAAGTGACACAACACTGGATAAAATCATCAAACAAGATGGTGCCGTGGCCAAATCTGTCAAACTTCTGTACCATGATGTTGACTACTTCATCGGACAATCTGTACCCAAATGCTGTGAGGGCATTCCTTAACTCCAACTTATCAATGTTACCAGAGCTATCTCTGTCGAATGACCGGAAACAGTTTTGCCAATCAGTTACATATTTCCATAGGGCACCAAAATCTTCGAAATTGATTACACCTCTGCTCTGTTTGTCAAACATTCCTGAAAAAATTATAATAGAAATTGATCGTTTGATTTGAACTTAAAATATTAAGACTCAATTTTACTTCATAACTAACTAGAACAGTGCAGCCTAAGAAATTTAAGACATTGTACAAAACATGGAAAGGTTCAGGAAAATTCATCCATATTCATCTATTCGCTGCCAGAAACACCTATTGAAATACAACAATAAGCAACGTAACAAAAATGGGAACTTAACTTCCTTATTAATTAGGCATTTCTAGTATTGTACTATTAGAAGGTGATACAGTGAAGTATGACCTTTATTGTCATAATGTCCAAGTTCAATATTGGCACAACTGCGAACATACCTATCATGAGACGCACAGTCTCAGGATTAAATGCGTTCCATGTTCCGTTAGAGAGTGCCTGTTGCAGCTCATCAGCTGATATGTACCCACTGCGGTCCTTGTCAACTCTACAAGGAAAAAATTCTCATAAATTATTAGAATTTACATTATACAAGTAAAAATAAAATTGTTTTCATAATTTCAATTAGACTGATTACACACCCTGCTAAAAGTAAAGTAACACAAACTAATGAGTTGAGAATTAATTATTAGAATTATTGAAATCCCTGTGAAGTTTTATCAGGATTTTTTTTCACAATCTGACAAACACATTTGTTTGTGTAACGCTATAGAGATAAAATAAATCATAAAATCATCCGAGATTTTTGCTGTTTACATTGGTTTCACAAAATATGAATAAGTTATACATACATTATTGGTGTTTAAAACTACAAATGCATGTTATTGGATCCACCGTAAAATGTCAAATCATAGTAAACAAGACCGCACAAATAGTGGGATGAGTCCATAAAGTGGGACTGCTATACCGAATCATGATACATTTAACATTGAGTTTTTATGGTGCAACAATTATTTAGTTACTACAAGCTGAGTCATAACCCAAATGAATTTGTGCGTAAAGTAAGTGCCTGTTACTATTCATGAATTAAATTAAGTTTTACCTTCTAAATACATCCCAAAGGAACTCCCGGCTTGGCATTACAGATTGGAATGTCATCTTGGTCTGTAAAAAATAATTATACCTTTGTTATTCAGTTATTATGCTTCATAGTAACACAAATGATATTGTTGAAAGTATTTATGACTTGCAACAACTAAGATAGCCCTCATTGCGACTGCAAAACATTAGTATGAAGTAATATCTATAAAAAGGAATAACAATAATTAATATCTTCAATTACTGGATCCATTTATACTGGGATACCTAGTCTAGATCTGAATTAAGACTTTCATTAACATACTATGTTCTTTGCTTTGCATCTGTTTGGAAGATGAAAAGTGTAAAAAGTAAATTGCAAGTAAAAAAAATTGCAAGATGTTATACAGAAACGAAGGCATAAGCCTTCGAAGCTAACCTTGAAATTCAATAATATTATACAAAAAGATATGATGATCTAACGACCCACTAATGATTAAAAAACGATGTGTGTCGACTTAAAGACCCAACATTCTATTTTTTTTAAGAGTACGCTATTGTACTGTTGAACTCACCTGTTGGTTTTACTGTTGTAACACTTAACTCACGATTATGGTACTCTAGTAACCCAAAATAAAGAGTGGCCCACGGTTATTTCTTTATCAAGCAATGATAATCTCTTTGTAGACGCTTTTCTATTTTCTTCCTGTTAAAAAAGTTATCACCACTGACGAACGTGTAAGCTGCCAGGCAATTATTATTGGCTGACCTGACACTGACAGTTGACAGATCTCAATAAAATGGGTGATGTCATCGTCTTAATTCATGACATTGACTTTGACGGTTAAATTCAGTTGCCAATAGACAAAATTGTATGCACTAGTTCATCATTCTCATGCTTATAATTATGCTCTAAGTTCTCATACCCTTATTTATTTATTTATCCCAATATATTTGGGGTTGGCGCAACATGTCTTTTTCTTCCATACATCTCTATTAGTCATTTCATAAATCACTCCCTTTCTAGCCATTGATCTTTCACATCTATTAATCGTTTCTTTGGTCGTCCTCTACTTGTATCTATAGCCATCTACATTCAGACTTAAAACTTTTCTTACAACATTTTCCTCATTCCTTCGCATAACATGCCCATAAAATGACAACCGATTTCCACACAACTTTTCAGTCACTGGTGTCACTTTCAGACTTCCTCTTATATACTCATTCCTTATTCTATCCATTCGCGTAACACCACACATCCCTCTTAGCATTCTCATCTCTGCTGCGTACAATTGCCTTTCATTAATTCTTTTTGTTGCCCAACACTCTGATACGTACAAGACGGCAGGTTTAACCATGATTTTATAAATTTTCCCTTCGCCGTCGGGTCAAATTGGGAAAAGCGCGCCATCAAACGCTATAACCCCAGAAAAATATTTGCACTAGTTGCAAAGAAAAAAATTACAGAATCGCTGAGTGCTGTTTTTATTTTGAGGATGGGAAATCTGTAAATGACTTCTCCCGCTCTGGGTCGAGTGGAAGGGAGTGTGAGACTTTTACTGACTTAAAACCCATCCATGTTCTTTCCTTAGCCCTTTATGTTCCAGGGTAGCGGTAACCCTTTCGGACGATACCACTTACTCAGCAGGCTTCGGCCCTAACGGGCCCCTTCAAATGCTGACATCTCTTTGAGGCACGCGTGGAACACGTACGCGCCGTCCGGCACGGGCCTGGTGATCGGACGGTGACCTACCCATTACTCACCGTCCATAGGCCCGCGCCTACGGTGGCCGGGAGTCGTCACGCGGCTTCCGACGCCCGGGGTGTCTCCCGCGGTGACTGGGACGGGAGGTCCTTTCTCTCTCCGATCCCGCCACCTCCTTCGCGAGCATATATTGCTTCGTAGAAGGAGGTGATTGCCTCCCACTCCCTCTCGCTCCAGACCATGGCTTGCACCAGGGCCGGGTGCCAGAGGTCGCCGCCGCCGCCAATCGTCTACACGAGGTCATGGCGGTGCTCCACCCAAGTGGCAAAAGCAACTCTTATCCTTACACTATTATAATATATTAGAGCAGACTCTTACCCTTTTACCGCTGAGTGCTATTATAATTCTCTATCATAATATTAGGAAATTTGGATCAGTATACTACAGAAGCCTTAAATCTATAGTATCTATCGTGAGTCGTGAGATTATTGTCTGTCTAACTCTTAGAGCATTGATTAATTAATGCTATACTATGCTATAGGGTCTAACTTCATATTCAAAATATTTGTTACGTTTTGTTATTCGTCGATTTTGTGTTCGCGTGTGATGCTAGGTAAGATGATTTGGATTAGATATGAACCAAACGCAGCAACATTATGCTTCGATATGAAAATGGCTGATGTCTCAAATAGTGAACGAAAAATAAAGCTAACTAAAAATGGGAAAATCATTAAAAGACGTCTAAGGAATCCAGAAGGTGAGTTTTATCTTTACATGGTTATCAAGATAGAGGCACATGATCCGTCGCTTAACTTTTCCTTATACATTGTTCTCATTGTTAGGTCTTCATTACTTCAACCAGTTTTTGACTCTTACTACCTTACTACATTTTTGTGTAAGTATTTGTTGATTGTTCTGAAACTGTTTGCTTTGACTTTATTTGATAGTAACGTTCAATAAACATTGCAGGAACCACATAGATCTAGCGCAATATTTTTAACGTACTACTAGGTTTTTCAATAATAGTATGTCTATGTAGGTACATACTTAATATACATAGGTAATTATA
The DNA here is from genome assembly GCA_951799385.1 of Hyppa rectilinea. Taxonomy (NCBI): domain Eukaryota; kingdom Metazoa; phylum Arthropoda; class Insecta; order Lepidoptera; family Noctuidae; genus Hyppa; species Hyppa rectilinea. The sequence continues at coordinate 1,087,849 of OX637307.1, read as the reverse complement.
GGTACCACTGACTCGTCCGAATTACTTGTACATTATGCTTAATTTTATTTACAGAATGGCACAAACAAAAACAAAAGCGTTTAAGAATAGCAGGACTAGAATACATAAACGCAAATGGAAAAGTGGTGCCACCTAAACAGCCTGGTCCAGATTGTAACTGCCGAAGACGATGCTTCCAAAAAGTGCCAGAAGAGATACGATTGAAAACTTTTCAAGGCTTCTATTCAATGAAAACCCATGACGAACAAAATGCATATTTGTTTGGACTTATGAGGCAAGTGGACGTTAAGAGAAAAAGGGTGAAAACAAGCAGTCGCCGCACGTGTACGTTCGAATACTTTGTGAGGGTGAAGGGAAGAGAGACTCAGGTGTGTCAAACAGCTTTCAAAAACATTCATGCCATTACCGAGAGAAAAGTCAGAGTTCTTTGTAAGAAAATGGATGATGGTGTCATGTTCCCCAGTGACAATCGTGGAAAGAATAGTCATCGTCGCTCTGGAGAGGTCCGCTTGCCATCAGGAATGCTAGATCAAATAAGAAATCATATTTATTCTATTGTACACACTCATCGGTTAAAAGATTTTATCAGGTTGGATAAAATTGCTGGCTTAGAAATTAATATTTCCAAAATGTGGAAAGATTATATCAAAACTTTTGACCCAGATAACATATCAGCAACTATGCCTAAGTCTAAGAGAAGCATGGATCTTGTACCCCAGGTGGAACCTCCACAGCAACAATCACAAACTTCACAAGACTCTCTGGGGACCATTGCATATCCGGGAAGTGGCCATCTGGTCAACATAGCTGAGAACTACTTCCAGAACCAATATCAAACAGCCACATTGGCTACAAGCACTGCTACTAACTTCTATCAGACTCCCAATGGAGGACAGAGCATGGGGATCTTACTTCAGTCAGCTGCACCCAGGCCAACACAGCCCACAACAGCATTCATTGTGCTGCAGGCTAAACCTGAGCCCCAACAACACACCATCACTATAGACAATCCTTATGGGCATACAGCAGAGCTAATACATCATCATATTGAACCAAAACCAGAAAAGAAAATTAAAAAAGAACGAAAGAGGGGTCCTATGGTGAAACAGTGGAGATACACAAATATTTTTCACGATGAAATCAATGGAGCAGCTTTGGCAGCTATTAAAACTAGGTTGGGGATGTACTATGCTGAGAGTGATGCTGCTCGCAAGAAGGCCAAGCAGGCGAGGCCTGCAGATGTGGTCCAGACACAAGCTCCCCCAGAGCAAGTCCCACAGATGAGGCAGACCCACACAGTAACAATATATACTTAACACCACGAAAACAAACATGTTTGACTGAATTGTAAATCTACTCGAATTTGTAATGCTTGAACATTCAATGTGTCTGTTATCACAACTTATTGGGAGTAATAGCAGTCATGTGTTTGTATCTTTGCTTTGTTGATTCTATACACGAAATTGATTCAATAATTTACAATTCTAGTGACTGAATGCAATATGGAGTTATATCGTAAACTATTCTCCACCTCCTATCCTGCCATCTGTGTCCCAAAACATGCAGCCAAAGCGATCTTTGGGCTGCTACCAATGATGTTGTGAAAGTGGCAAAGTTTGGGGCCAACAAGATCTGATATACAGTTGTGCCAGTGACATGAAGAAAAAGAATTCAAGGCCAAAATTGTCATAAAAATTATATGAGGTAGTTAGAAACAAGCTTTGAAAAGTAAGAACAAAATATTATGTCTCTTCTGAGGACAGAAACCATTTATATAAAATCATAATTATGTATTGTGTCACATACACATAGCAGTCACTATTTGTTACATTTTGGAACCAGAATGAAAATTGTACAATCTTGTCTGAATTTCAATCAAACTGAACAAGATTATTTGACAATTAGAATAGGTTCTTATTCCTTATGCATAAATGTTGTATTTAAATGTTTCAATGAAACCAAATCAACGGAGAAAGTTTGATACTTAGGATAAAAGTACAGTTTTGATTGAATCTGCATACAGCTATAGTAATAGTTGTCGTAGGCCATGAACTAACAATGTTTAATCATATGCAATGCCTTATATTTTGTCATTGCAGCATAGTTACTCCAACTTAAAGTACTACACTAATAGAATTAGCTACAATCTTTTTAATTTTAGTAATGAATAAGAAAAATTTGAAGGATATTGTTTTACTGATCTCATGGTATATTTTGCTTTATATTGATTCGAAACCCAGTGCTAATAATAAATAGGTACATTATTGTATAAGTGAATCCACATTTGAGCATTTGTAACAGGAGTTCATCACTCAAGGGCTCGGCTACATCACAACGCGGCGACGCGCACACCGCGGTTTCGTCGATCACAGGTCGAGCATTCGATAGTACCCAGCGCATCAAGTTAAAACAAGCGGTCAAATTTTCCAAATAACATTGAAGTTTAAATTCAAAATTGATTGAGAAAATTGACAGTTTGCGGTAACGTGATGTACTGGCGACTGTACGTTACGTGAAGGGTGATTGTACTCACCTAAGTATGTCCATCAATACCCGTAATTATAATTTTAATTAGCAGGTACCTACACAATGTTTTGTTGTGTTGCTTTTACATGAAATTGCATTTAAAATGCTGCATAAATTTTATTATTTGAATATATTTAGAATCCTATCAATTAATTAATCATTTCAATTTAATGTATTGAGTATTTTGCATGACCGATAGTTATGCTTATGTATCGTGCTTAACCTTAAGTTTACTTAAGCAAGCATATTTTAAGTATTATTACACGTGACGCTATATTATAAGACGGTTGTTTTATTACATTTAACCTGAAAAGGTTCAGGGGGACAATATATCTTTTATTTTTTTTATTTATTTATTTAAACAGCTTAAACTATCATTACAGGGTTTACCCTAATGCGACAGCTAAGGACTTAAACTAATAACCTAAACTCTATGTATATACAACCAAATCAATCAAAAAAAAATATTTAAACAACATTATTAAAATTCAATATCATCTTGATTACACCCAGCGGTAATTAGGTACGTACCGCAATACTTTCAAAAATTTATAACATTCTCAGCGGCCGTAAGGCGCCGATGGCAAATGTTGAACACTGGCTTAGTTAGCTACTCGGAAGTTGAAACATTGCGGCAGGATTGTATTCATGTTGCGCCGAGCATTGAGACGACGACGGCGCATTCTAGCGCGTCAAAAATCACAGTTGGATTCATATATTACTTTCCTCTATGGTTGGATTTCAACTCTCGGCGCTCTAGCAGTGCATTGTAAATTGTGTGTGAAAAGTCGCCACCGTCGTGCGTACCTACCTGAGAAGTAACGAGCAAAGCCACAAGCAAAATACAATGTACTCTGTGGCCACAAGTAAGATACGTTACACTCGAAGCTGTATGAAGTGCTGTAAGCAGCACAACCGTGTTGCTGAAATAATATGGTGCAACTTGTTTCAACAATATGATGCAGACACACGCCACAGGAGATAACTACACAAAAAATCCTAGGTGCCATCCATCACGCTTGTATTCTCCTATAGGTTTACATCCACATTTCGCCAGTGATGATAGGTAGAAGTTATTGTCTTCACTCGGGCACCCAAGCGAAGCAGCCTAGCTACATTAAAGACAAAATCGACAAACGAACCTAGGATCCCCTGCGCTTGTGGCTACTAGACCAGCAATCCTGTCCTAATTAGGATTTAATCGCAAATACAGATAAATAGGTCGTCGCAGACAATAGTGTTCTTCTCTAGTCTCTCTGTATTTAGGTTCCGACCGCAGCCACCGGTAGCGCAGCGACTAGCAGTTCACATTAGTATTGTAAGGAACTCGTAAGTCGTACAATAATACCACTTCTGTTTTCTTTGAAGACTAGTCATATCGTAAAGAACTCGAGACTTGTCCAAAATAACTCAAGGGCTCTCAGGCTCTCAGGGAGTATCCTCACTAGAAAATAAAAAGAGGCGACCGCCACAAGCTTTTTAGAAAAACTCAATGTTCTCACGTTACAGGTAAATGTAAGATAATAGGAAATTCACAAAGCACCCATAACAAATATGTTTCAAAACATTACCCTCCTTTTGCTGCAGTTGGGTAAAACTTAAACCTGGGTTATGCAGGTTCATTGGCCAGTCAAGCATACGTACGGAGCATGGTTCACTACGGTGAAGGATCCCGCCAGTGGGTAGGGATAAAACTACCAGCGAGACTGTCCGAAAGGGTTAGTTTCTCGGGAACAAGGCTAAGCTTTCTTAGCCTTGTTCCCGAGAAACTAACCCTGGGTGTGTGTGTGTGAGGTGGGGTATGTGTGACGTAGGGGCGTGTGTGTGTGAGGTGGGGTATGTGTGACGTAGGGGCGTGTGTGTGTGAGGTGGGGTATGTGTGACGTAGGGGCGTGTGTGTGAGGTGGGGTATGTGTGACGTAGGGGCGTGTGTGTGTGAGGTGGGGTATGTGTGACGTAGGGGCGTGTGTGTGTGAGGTGGGGTATGTGTGACGTAGGGGTGTGTGTGTGTGAGGTGGGGTATGTGTGACGTAGGGGCGTGTGTAAGTTGGGGTGGAAAGCGGTTGGTGTAACATGGATGGGTTTTAGTTATTTTCACTCCCTTCACACTACTTCTACACCTAGAGTGAAGTTACCTACACCGGTTGCAGTGTTGATGGATTTTGTGTATGTGGGAAGTAGGAACAATGAAATAAGAACAGCATGATTTTCACTTTTTTAATGTATACTTAAATTACGCAGACAAAACACAGGCACCACCCACAGCTTTGATCTTCCTCTCGGCCGTCTTGGAGAAGAATTTGGCCTTAACTATGACGGGCTGCTTGGGGAGCTTGCCTTTGCCTAGCAACTTGTAGTAACCCTGAAATTTACAGAAATTGATTGGATTAATGTTGATGCACAGCTTGATAGTTCCCATGAGCGATGAACGCTGGGTCACCATCCTCTTTAGCAACTCATTATAGAACGGCCCTCAAACTTGGTAGGTTACATGGTTTGATATGAATTACTGCACAACTTTTTTGGCATTGTTTTTTTTTTTTAACAATTCAATCTGGAGTTAACTAAATTGTTCCTTCAAAGATGTGTCAAAAAATTATGTCAGTAGGCCATCCACTTTCAAGAACTGTGTATTTGTGCATTAAAAAAAAACCCTGAATATGGCTCATAGCTGTCAGTATACTTACAGCCTTGACAATGTTGATAACGGGCACCTTGCCATCGGTGGCTGTGGCGTACTTGAGCCTTGACTGCTCAGATACGAGGGTCCACAGTTTGTCCAAGTTCAACACGGGGTTGAACAGCTTGTTCTTCCTCTCGTGGTAATTCCTCATACCGAGCTAGAACATAAATAGTTGCACATTAATATTTATTGATCATAATGTTGAAGTTTGTCAGGAATTCAGGATATGCTGAACAACAAAATCATTTTTTTTATATAGTAAAGGCATAGGCACAATGTAATTAGCAATTACATTGTGCCTATGCCTTTATATGCTAGATAATTATTTTCAAGAATTTTGAATGTTTTCAGATTTCCAGAATACTATATATTCTTATTTTCTTTTTTTTGTCTTTTCGCCCATCAGTCTGTACAAAATTGTGTACCTTAGCAATACAAAGGAATCAAACATCAATTCATCATTGATATAATAATTAAAGTTGGAACAATAATTGTGAATCAGCATTGTTACAGCTAGTATTCATGAAAGACATGTGTGATCCTTGTACAGACGCCAGCACATCAAGCTATCCCTAACTGTCAAATTTTCTCAATTAAAAATCAGCAGCAATCACTTGCTGTCTTTGCAATAAAGTTGAAATACTATCAAAGAAATTTGACAGATTGTGGTAACTTGATGTGCTGGCCTCTGTACTTTAGTTGATGGATGCTACTATTAAAAATAACTAACTGAACTGAACTCTCCACTGCATACAGTTGCAGATTATCCATAAAAAGGGTGGCAGGTCATTCACTTACTTTGCCGAAGTATCCAGGGTGGTACTTGTCCATGTTGATTCTGTGGTGGTGCTCTCCACCGGCGTTACCGCGACCTCCAGGATGCTTGCGGTGCTTACCTGGAATAAAACAATAACATTCAAATGTGAGTCAAGGGTACACAGATGTGTTCAAAATAAGTAAAAGGATTGGACTAATCAATGCTCATAGACCAATTTCAGACAAGTGGAATGCCTTGTTCAGTCCTCCGCCCCAAAACGACCCACTGACCCTCGTCCTCATTGATTACCAGGAAGTACATCATGCCATGGCAAAATAACAGAATAGGCATAACAAAAGCGTAAGAACAAATCTTAGGCAACGAACAGCTATTCAATATCGACACATTACACACTTCAACCAAGTGTTTAGAGAACCAGAATTGTTTGTATGAGGCATGATGAGACCGGGCTAACAGAAACAATTTATAGGTTAAGTTGAACAACTTGGTTATGTTGTTTGTATTTGTCACAAATAAAAGTAATAAGAAATAGAACTTACCGATACGACCGTGGCCATGGCTCACGTGTCCTCGTAGCTTCCTGGTCTTCTTCTTGGAGGTAGCCTGCAGCGGAACAACAAATAAGATTTACAAATATGTTTCCACATCATAGCTAGAAATAATTAGCTGAATGACACTGATATCACTTAAAACATGTGAGCCACACTTAATTTAATATATTTAGTAAGTGATTTTATTGAAATATTCAGATATAAATCGTAGAAATACACACGAACCATATTTTCGTCTTCCGTCAAGTTTTGAAAAGAGTAAAAGAGATGGTACAATCTGTCACTGTCACAACAGCCCAACTTGTCTATGGTGACTTACTAGTGCTGCTCTCGATCGCGGTAAATAGTTGACATCTTTTTAATAAATTAGGTTAAGTAAATTACGGATCCTGAAGGGTCGCCATAGACTCCTTTATCCTTAGATATGGATCCGTAATTTGGTTTTGATTCAATCAATCTTTATTGCAATCTTTATTCCTTAATTCTTTCTTTTAAATTTGATAATTTAGAATTTGATAATCACTTTGGGATGTATACTTTGTTTGTTGGTTGTATACGTGGCGTACGCGCCCAAGGAAAGGGTTCCTTGGGTAGGTACAGTACATTTTTTCGGAAAGCACACGTCACCTTTCTAGGCTCATCATCACCCCTTTTATACACCTTTAGTGGTTGGGCACGCACAGGGTTGATAGGTAGGTACTTGGAATAATAACTCGTCACAAGGAATTGAATAACTGACTTTAACAGACTGCTTTAATTTCTTTTTTTTTTTTTTTTTGAAATGGCATCTCGCAGTTCAACCAAAGGTTTGTCTACTGCTTAACCGGGCTTGCCTGTGGCTGCCACAAAGAATTGTAGCCTCCAGCCAGGGCTTAATAAAAACTAAGGCTAACTTACAAAACTAAGCGACTACACGCTAAGGGCACCCCCTGCGGGGTTCGGACCTCGGCTTAGGGCGTCGCTGGGGGGGACAGCAAGGGACAGCTGGATCGGGGGTTATTAAAATTACTGGCTCAGCGGCAACGCGGGCTGGCTCGAGCAAGGGTCGGGGGGATGAGAGCGGACAGGGACGTCGCGACGGGCCTCGACGGCGAGGACGGAATGACGGAAATTTGTGTTTGTATGCTAGTCTAACAGTGCTAGTGGCCGGGCTGCTCTCCTGGAGGAGAGTGGTGGCATCGTCGGGGGCAACGAGGGTATGCCGTGGACGGCGAACCTTACTGATGCGGGACGGGGTGTATCGGGAGGCGGCCGCAATCAGGGGATTGCGGTGCGATAAACGCTTCGAGAGGCGTTTCATGAACTGCTGAACTGTGGGGAGTTTAAAATCTACATGAAGGTCCATGTTACGGACGTAAAAGGGAGCTCCTGAGACCCTACGGAGGAACCGGTTTTGAAGTGTCTGCATTCGATGCAGATACTTGGGTTTGGCGTGCGCGAAGACGACGCAAGCGTATGTCATAATGGGACGGATTACAGCCTTATAGAGACGCAGTTTGCACCGGAGTGACAATTTGCTGCGTTCTGTAAGCATGAATTGGAGCCTACCAAACATCTGGAGAGTCTGAGCTATAGCTGGCGGACTGGTCCCCGTGTAGTAAATGGCCGTGTTATCGGCGAATAACGCCAATTGGGCCTTTTTACTCTTAGGGATGTCGCTAGTGAACAGGGTAAAGATTAGGGGGGAGAGAATGGAGCCCTGGGGGACTCCGGCGCGAATCGGGTGGGGGGAGGAGAGAGCGCCCTCGATGCGGTAGCGGAAGGTGCGGTTCGACAAAAAGTCCCGTAAGATGAGCACGAGACGGTCGGGCACGCCGAGTTGGTATAGCTTATATATTAAGCCATTGTGCCAGACTTTGTCGAAAGCCTTCGCTATGTCGAAGAACAGGGCGCCAGTCATAGCGCCACGCTGGAAGCCGGCACTGATGTGCTCGACTATGCGGTGCGCTTGCTGGACGCACGAGTGTTGGGTACGGAACCCGAACTGCTCGTCCGGAATCAGGCTCTTCGCCTCGGCATAGTCCTTGAGACGCTTATAAATAAGCCTCTCGTAGATTTTGCCGAGCACGTTGAGCAGACTGATGGGGCGATAGCTGGTGGGGTCTGATTTGGGTTTGCCGGGTTTGGGGATACCTATAACAGAGGCCTCTTTCCAGGCTTGTGGGAACATGTTATTACTCATGGCGCCATTGAAGATGGCGGTCATGAGCATGATCAGTTGGGCGGGGAAGAGTTTGAATACCCTATTGGTAATTCCATCTGAGCCGGGGGCTTTACGAGCCTGAAGACCCTTGATGATGTCTTGCACCTCGTCAGGGGTGACGGGGGGCAGAGGATCATCTGGATCTTCGACGGGCGGGAGAGAGGCTCTACGTTCGACCTCGGCGTCGACTTTGGCGAGGTGCTTTGGGTCGACCGGAAGGGAACTGGGGGAGCATTGGGACTCGAGACTGTCGGCTAGGAGCTCGGCTTTTTCAGAGCTATCGAAAGCGATGCTCTTGTCGGGACGGATGAGTGGAGGGGTGGAAGATTCTTCGGGAGCGCGAAGCTTCCTCTGAAGGTTCCAGAAGGCATGGTGATTGGGCTCAAGTTCACCGAGTAACTTGTCCCAGTTGTCCGAACGAGCTTCCGCAATGCGTTTCTTTACAGCACGCTGTAAATTGCGCATGTGGGCTTTGTTCGCATCGCAGGGGAAGGAGTCGTAGGCACGGATGGCTGCGTTCTTCTCGGTTATCAGCTCACGTACGTCAGCGGGTAGTTTCCAGCGGTGGTCTTCCACCACCGGGACTTCCCGTGAGCAATCCGTCAAAACGGATTGCACGTGTTCTGTAAACGAGGCGATCGCGCCGGTAGTGTCATCGACAGAGACAATGAGGTCAGGAATGGATTCCAGCTGAGGTGACAGAGTGTCGGATTTAAGCTTTTCGCTTACTTTCCTCCAGTCGGTCACCAACTGGGTGCGGGGCGGGTGGTCAGGGTCAAGCGAACCCCCCGTGTAGGGGGTGAGGTGCATGACGACGGGACGGTGGTCAGAGTTAAGCTCTTGTAGCGCCTCTAAAGATTGCAAACGAAGGTTCACATTCTTGAGGAGCGCTATGTCGAGGACATCGGGAGTTTGGTTAGGGTCGCCGGGATAGTGGGTGGGAGTCATGCCCCCAACGACCCATGCCCTGGGCCAACTTACTCCGCAGCGACGCTCCAGTCACCGCGGCCCCCATCTCTCAGCCCCTGCTACCAACCCCGCGCCCAAGGTTACCGTTAACCCTGGGCCAACCCCCTCCCCCGTGGCCCTTTTGGCAACTCCACCCGCCGCCCCCTCGAAGCCTGCCTCGGCAGCCCCGAAAAAGGTCCCTTCCCCTTCCCCAGCAGGTACCAAGCCCACCACGACGGAGATCCTCGTCCACACCCTCGCGGTTATGAACCAAGTGTTCGAAACCCCGGAGGCGATCGCGATGGCCGATCAGGTCTACGCCGCCAAGGGCGACCCTATCAAAATCCTCATGGCATACCACAGCTACCCCGGGGTACTGCGCGCCATCTCCAACCTCACCTTTTAAATATCAATTATGGATATTACAAAAGGTGCTAGATGTACAAAGCCCCGGTCCCTCAAGCTAGGTTTCTTTAACGCTAACGGCGTTAAAAGTCAACGCGATGAGATCGCCGCCTTCCTCCGCGACCATCAGCTTGACGTCCTATTAGTTCAGGAGACCTTTCTGAAGCCCCATATACGCAACCCGAACATCGCCAACTATCGCATAGTTCGCAATGATCGGTCACGCTGTCACAAGGGCGGAACCCTCATCTATTTCAGAAGGACTCTCCATTGCATCCCGCTAGATCCCCCCCCTCTCCTCTCTCACTTGGAGATCTCTCTCTGTCGGCTCGCCATGACCGGTCATCAACCGATCACCATCATCTCCGGATATTTCCCACCGACCAACGGTAGCGAGGATCATCCATCCATCGCCGCCGACCTCTCACTCCTCTTCGGCTTGAGCGACTCCGTCATCCTGGCGGGCGACCTCAATGCCAAACATCCCGCCTGGAACAGTAATCTCACTTCTACCAGAGGCAGATTACTGTTCAACTTAGGGGCCTCCCTTAACTTTGACGTCATCGCTCCGATGACTCCCACCCACTATCCCGGCGACCCTAACCAAACTCCCGATGTCCTCGACATAGCGCTCCTCAAGAATGTGAACCTTCGTTTGCAATCTTTAGAGGCGCTACAAGAGCTTAACTCTGACCACCGTCCCGTCGTCATGCACCTCACCCCCTACACGGGGGGTTCGCTTGACCCTGACCACCCGCCCCGCACCCAGTTGGTGACCGACTGGAGGAAAGTAAGCGAAAAGCTTAAATCCGACACTCTGTCACCTCAGCTGGAATCCATTCCTGACCTCATTGTCTCTGTCGATGACACTACCGGCGCGATCGCCTCGTTTACAGAACACGTGCAATCCGTTTTGACGGATTGCTCACGGGAAGTCCCGGTGGTGGAAGACCACCGCTGGAAACTACCCGCTGACGTACGTGAGCTGATAACCGAGAAGAACGCAGCCATCCGTGCCTACGACTCCTTCCCCTGCGATGCGAACAAAGCCCACATGCGCAATTTACAGCGTGCTGTAAAGAAACGCATTGCGGAAGCTCGTTCGGACAACTGGGACAAGTTACTCGGTGAACTTGAGCCCAATCACCATGCCTTCTGGAACCTTCAGAGGAAGCTTCGCGCTCCCGAAGAATCTTCCACCCCTCCACTCATCCGTCCCGACAAGAGCATCGCTTTCGATAGCTCTGAAAAAGCCGAGCTCCTAGCCGACAGTCTCGAGTCCCAATGCTCCCCCAGTTCCCTTCCGGTCGACCCAAAGCACCTCGCCAAAGTCGACGCCGAGGTCGAACGTAGAGCCTCTCTCCCGCCCGTCGAAGATCCAGATGATCCTCTGCCCCCCGTCACCCCTGACGAGGTGCAAGACATCATCAAGGGTCTTCAGGCTCGTAAAGCCCCCGGCTCAGATGGAATTACCAATAGGGTATTCAAACTCTTCCCCGCCCAACTGATCATGCTCATGACCGCCATCTTCAATGGCGCCATGAGTAATAACATGTTCCCACAAGCCTGGAAAGAGGCCTCTGTTATAGGTATCCCCAAACCCGGCAAACCCAAATCAGACCCCACCAGCTATCGCCCCATCAGTCTGCTCAACGTGCTCGGCAAAATCTACGAGAGGCTTATTTATAAGCGTCTCAAGGACTATGCCGAGGCGAAGAGCCTGATTCCGGACGAGCAGTTCGGGTTCCGTACCCAACACTCGTGCGTCCAGCAAGCGCACCGCATAGTCGAGCACATCAGTGCCGGCTTCCAGCGTGGCGCTATGACTGGCGCCCTGTTCTTCGACATAGCGAAGGCTTTCGACAAAGTCTGGCACAATGGCTTAATATATAAGCTATACCAACTCGGCGTGCCCGACCGTCTCGTGCTCATCTTACGGGACTTTTTGTCGAACCGCACCTTCCGCTACCGCATCGAGGGCGCTCTCTCCTACCCCCACCCGATTCGCGCCGGAGTCCCCCAGGGCTCCGTTCTCTCCCCCCTAATCTTTACCCTGTTCACTAGCGACATCCCTAAGAGTAAAAAGGCCCAATTGGCGTTATTCGCCGATGACACGGCCATTTACTACACAGGGACCAGTCCGCCAGCTATAGCTCAGACTCTCCAGACCTCGGCCAACGTCCTCGGCGCTTGGTTCCGGAAATGGAGAATCGAGGTCAACCCCGATAAAAGCCAGGCTGTTCTCTTTAGGAGAATTCGTAGGGCCCTCCCCAACCCCCCTAATCCGATCACCATGTACGGCAAGCCGATCCCTTGGGCGAAGCATGCCAAGTACCTGGGTGTCACTCTCGACCAGCACCTCAGTTTCGCAGAGCACATAAAGCAGGTCCGTTCGCGGGCCGCTTTCGCTCTCGGTAGGCTCCAATTCATGCTTACAGAACGCAGCAAATTGTCACTCCGGTGCAAACTGCGTCTCTATAAGGCTGTAATCCGTCCCATAATGACATACGCTTGCGTCGTCTTCGCGCACGCCAAACCCAAGTATCTGCATCGAATGCAGACACTTCAAAATCGGTTCCTCCGTAGGGTCTCAGGAGCTCCCTTTTACGTCCGTAACATGGACCTTCATGTAGATTTTAAACTCCCCACAGTTCAGCAGTTCATGAAACGCCTCTCGAAGCGTTTCTTTGACACTGCCATAAAGCACCGCAATCCCCTGATTGCGGCCGCCTCCCGATACACCCCGTCCCACATCAGTAAGGTTCGCCGTCCACGGCATACCCTCGTTGCCCCCGACGATGCCACCACTCTCCTCCAGGAGAGCAGCCCGGCCACTAGCACTGTTAGACTAGCATACAAACACAAATTTCCGTCGTTCCGTCCTCGCCGTCGAGGCCCGTCGCGACGACCCTGTCCGCTCTCATCCCCCCGACCCTTGCTCGAGCCAGCCCGCGTTGCCGCTGAGCCAGTAATTTTAAAAACCCCCGATCCAGCTGTCCCTTGCTGTCCCCCCCCAGCGACGCCCTAAACCGAGGTCCGAACCCCGCAGGGGGTGCCCTTAGCGTGTAGTCGCTTAGTTTTGTAAGTTAGCTTTAGTTTTTATTAAGCCCTGGCTGGAGGCTACAATTCTTTGTGGCAGCCACAGGCAAGCCCGGTTAAGCAGTAGACAACCCTTTGGTTGAACTGCGAGATGCAATTTCAAAAAAAAAAAAAAAAAAGAGCGCGGTCCTCACATTCGCTGCCCGACGCTCGCCACGGACGGACGTGCCGCGCGCTACCTGCTCTCCGCTACCTGCTCGCCGCACCCTGTCTCGCCGCTAGTGTGTTCCGGTCGACGTTCCTGTCGAAGCCAGTTTCGTAGTCATCGACTACAAGTGTTTCCTGTATACTACTGCCTTTTTCAAGGAGGTAGTTACAGTCGCTATTTCTTAACAGAAATTGTGCCAAAACGTTATCGTCGGTCTTGGCCCCCTCTGGGTAAAACCACAGTTTCGTGGTCCTCGGTTGAAACCTCACGGTGTCAACGAAGCCGAGTGGGGTGTTGACCCAATCACACCCGCCGATCCCCTTCAGGGTGAGGCAGTCAATTGGAGCCGAGAGCTAGAAGTTTGGCCTTGGGGGATCTCCTAGTCAACTCTAGTTTCTGACTTCGTCCACAGCAACACACCTAGTGTCGGTTGGGAGTGTCTACCCCTTCGCACTAGACCCGGTCAGGGCCCGTTCGCACAATAAGATTGGCGAACGGTTTACAAGCTTAGGGCTCACCATAGGTACACACCTCCCTGTCTGCACCCGACAGGGAGGCTACACATCCCCGGGCCTATCCACCCGGGGAATTAGGATATAGGGCCGATAGGTTGCGAATGCCATGTGTTTTCGCATCTAGGTTTTAATTTTTCCCTACCGACAATGTCGGACTACGACCCGAGATGGGTCACGTACTTCTTAACGGAATTGCTCCCGGACCCGAACTTTGTGGCCCAGCATTCCGGCCGTGCTTTGCGCGGCAGTCCCACCGCGCCATCGTCGTCAGTCGCTGACTTCAGCGACGTGCTCGACAGCCCGCTCTCGCCCCCGCCGGCCGATCAAGGCCTTATTCAAGCGGCTTGCTCAAAGCCGCTTGCCGGAATTCCGGCTCTATTGTCGTTAGTCGTTACCGACAATTGAGCCCGCTTCCGCGAACCCAATTAGCGTGAGACCCATTGTCTCGGCCGCGTCTATTGTTCCGTCCGCAGCTGCATCGGGCCCCATTGTCCCGGTATTAACAAAGGCTGCCCCCACCACACCCGCCCAAGCTCTACCCGAGAGCATGGATACCTCCGCTCCGATCTCGGACGACGATGGCCCCCTCTCTGCCTCTTCCTCCTCCTCGGAAGACGACTACGAGGTCGTCGGAAAAGGAGGGAAGAGGAAGAAAGGGGCTTCGTCCCAGGCCAGCAAGGCCAAAAAGACCGTAGCGGCCTCTTCCTCCCCCACCCCTGCCCCTTCTCAGGCTCCCCGCCCCTGCGGTAGTAAGGCGAAACCCGCTTCCGCTTCTGGAAAGAAGCAAAAGCCCCCGCCTCCGGTCTTTATTCAAGACAAGGCCAAATGGACCGATGTCCAAGATGTGCGTGGATCGAAAGATCCAGTACACCAGCGCCACTTCAACTCAACAGGGCATCAAGGTGTCCGTTCCCTCGTCCGCGGACTATAGGGAGCTCACCGCTATGCTGCGTACTAGGAACTACTCGTTCCATACCTACGCCCTCCCTGAAGAGACACCGACTCGCGTAGTCATCCGCCGAGTCCCGAAGGAGATCCCTTCGGCCGATATCAAAGATGACCTCTCTGCCCAAGGCATCTCCGTCTCAGCGGTGCACCGCCTTCACAAGGCGCGTCGCGGGCACGCTTACGACATGGTCCTCGTGGTGTGTGACCCTGTAGAAGGGCACCACCCGATCTTCAAGATCAAGTCGGTCTGCTCACTATCGGGGATCTCTATTGAGAAACCCCGCCGCTCCAATATAATTGGCCAGTGCCATCGCTGCCAATTATATGGCCACGCGCAGTCCAACTGCTACGCCACCCCCAGGTGCGTCAAGTGTCTTGGTGACCATGGCACAGCGGACTGTCCCCGCCCCAAGGATCGGGCTTTATGCACCGAACCCCCGAGCTGCGTACTGTGTGGCCAATCTGGCCACCCAGCCAACTACCGTGGCTGCCCGAAAGCCCCCAAGGCTTCCTCCCCCAAACTGGCGAAGCGCGCTAGCGATCGCCAGAAGAGGGAAAGCCCCTCGGCTACAATCAAAGTGCCCTCAGCGCAGTTGCCAGTGCGACTCAGCCCCCAACGACCCATGCCCTGGGCCAACTTATTCCGCAGCGACGCTCCAGTCACCGCGGCCCCCAACTCTCAGCCCCCTGCTACCAACCCCGCGCCCAAGGTTACCGTTAACCCTGGGCCAACCCCCTCCCCCGTGGCCCTTTTGGCAACTCCACCCGCCGCCCCCTCGAAGCCTGTCTCGGCAGCCCCGAAAAAGGTCCCTTCCCCTTCCCCAGCAGGTATCAAGCCCACCACGACGGAGATCCTCGTCCACACCCTCGCGGTTATGAACCAAGTGTTCGAAACCCCGGAGGCGATCGCGATGGCCGATCAGGTCTACGCCGCCAAGGGCGACCCTATCAAAATCCTCATGGCATACCACAGCTACCCCGGGGTACTGCGCGCCATCTCCAACCTCACCTTTTAAATATCAATTATGGATATTACAAAAGGTGCTAGATGTACAAAGCCCCGGTCCCTCAAGTTAGGTTTCTTTAACGCTAACGGCGTTAAAAGTCAACGCGATGAGATCGCCGCCTTCCTCCGCGACCATCAGCTTGACGTCCTATTAGTTCAGGAGACCTTTCTGAAGCCCCATATACGCAACCCGAACATCGCCAACTATCGCATAGTTCGCAATGATCGGTCACGCTGTCACAAGGGCGGAACCCTCATCTATTTCAGAAGGACTCTCCATTGCATCCCTCTAGATCCCCCCCCTCTCCTCTCTCACTTGGAGATCTCTCTCTGTCGGCTCGCCATGACCGGTCATCAACCGATCACCATCATCTCTGGCTATTTCCCACCAGCCAACGGTAGCGAGGATCATATATCCATCGCCGCCGACCTCTCACTCCTCTTCGGCTTGAGCGACTCCGTCATCCTGGCGGGCGACCTCAATGCCAAACATCCCGCCTGGAACAGTAACCTCACCTCTACCAGAGGCAGATTACTGTTCAACTTAGGGGCCTCCCTTAACTTTGACGTCATCGCTCCGATGACTCCCACCCACTATCCCGGCGACCCTAACCAAACTCCCGACGTCCTCGACATAGCGCTCCTCAAGAATGTGAACCTCCGTTTGCAATCTTTAGAGGCGCTACACGAGCTTAACTCTGACCACCGTCCCGTCGTCATGCACCTCACCCCCTACACGGGGGGTCCGCTTGACCCTGACCACCCGCCCCGCACCCAGCTGGTGACCGACTGGAAGAAAGTAAGCGAAAAGCTTAAATCCGACACTCTGTCACCACACCTGGAATCCATCCCTGACCTCATTGTCTCTGTCGATGACACTACCGGCGCGATCGCCTCGTTTACAGAACACGTGCAATCCGTTTTGACGGATTGCTCACGGGAAGTCCCGGTGGTGGAAGACCACCGCTGGAAACTACCCGCTGACGTACGTGAGCTGATAACCGAGAAGAACGCAGCCATCCGTGCCTACGACTCCTTCCCCTGCGATGCGAACAAAGCCCACATGCGCAATTTACAGCGTGCTGTAAAGAAACGCATTGCGGAAGCTCGTTCGGACAACTGGGACAAGTTACTCGGTGAACTTGAGCCCAATCACCATGCCTTCTGGAACCTTCAGAGGAAGCTTCGCGCTCCCGAAGAATCTTCCACCCCTCCACTCATCCGTCCCGACAAGAGCATCGCTTTCGATAGCTCTGAAAAAGCCGAGCTCCTAGCCGACAGTCTCGAGTCCCAATGCTCCCCCAGTTCCCTTCCGGTCGACCCAAAGCACCTCGCCAAAGTCGACGCCGAGGTCGAACGTAGAGCCTCTCTCCCGCCCGTCGAAGATCCAGATGATCCTCTGCCCCCCGTCACCCCTGACGAGGTGCAAGACATCATCAAGGGTCTTCAGGCTCGTAAAGCCCCCGGCTCAGATGGAATTACCAATAGGGTATTCAAACTCTTCCCCGCCCAACTGATCATGCTCATGACCGCCATCTTCAATGGCGCCATGAGTAATAACATGTTCCCACAAGCCTGGAAAGAGGCCTCTGTTATAGGTATCCCCAAACCCGGCAAACCCAAATCCGACCCCACCAGCTATCGCCCCATCAGTCTGCTCAACGTGCTCGGCAAAATCTACGAGAGGCTTATTTATAAGCGTCTCAAGGACTATGCTGAGGCGAAGAGCCTGATTCCGGACGAGCAGTTCGGGTTTCGTACCCAACACTCGTGCGTCCAGCAAGCGCACCGCATAGTCGAGCACATCAGTGCCGGCTTCCAGCGTGGCGCTATGACTGGCGCCCTGTTCTTCGACATAGCGAAGGCTTTCGACAAAGTCTGGCACAATGGCTTAATATATAAGCTATACCAGCTCGGCGTGCCCGACCGTCTCGTGCTCATCTTACGGGATTTTTTGTCGAACCGCACCTTCCGCTACCGCATCGAGGGCGCTCTCTCCTACCCCCACCCGATTCGCGCCGGAGTCCCCCAGGGCTCCATTCTCTCCCCCCTAATCTTTACCCTGTTCACTAGCGACATCCCTAAGAGTAAAAAGGCCCAATTGGCGTTATTCGCCGATAACACGGCCATTTACTACACGGGGACCAGTCCGCCAGCTATAGCTCAGACTCTCCAGATGTTTGGTAGGCTCCAATTCATGCTTACAGAACGCAGCAAATTGTCACTCCGGTGCAAACTGCGTCTCTATAAGGCTGTAATCCGTCCCATTATGACATACGCTTGCGTCGTCTTCGCGCACGCCAAACCCAAGTATCTGCATCGAATGCAGACACTTCAAAACCGGTTCCTCCGTAAGGTCTCAGGAGCTCCCATTTACGTCCGTAACATGGACCTTCATGTAGATTTTAAACTCCCCACAGTTCAGCAGTTCATGAAACGCCTCTCGAAGCGTTTCTTTGACACTGCCATAAAGCACCGCAATCCCCTGATTGCGGCCGCCTCCCGATACACCCCGTCCCACATCAGTAAGGTTCGCCGTCCACGGCATACCCTCGTTGCCCCCGACGATGCCACCACTCTCCTCCAGGAGAGCAGCCCGGCCACTAGCACTGTTAGACTAGCATACAAACACAAATTTCCGTCGTTCCGTCCTCGCCGTCGAGGCCCGTCGCGACGACCCTGTCCGCTCTCATCCCCCCGACCCTTGCTCGAGCCAGCCCGCGTTGCCGCTGAGCCAGTAATTTTAAAAACCCCCGATCCAGCTGTCCCTTGCTGTCCCCCCCCAGCGACGCCCTAAGCCGAGGTCCGAACCCCGCAGGGGGTGCCCTTAGCGTGTAGTCGCTTAGTTTTGTAAGTTAGGTTTAGTTTTTATTAAGCCTTGTCTGGAGGCTACAATTCTTTTGTGGCAGCCACAGGCAAGCCCGGTTAAGCAGTAGACAACCCTTTGGTTGAACTGCGAGATGCCATTAACAAAAAAAAAAAAAAAAAAAAAGAGCGCGGTCCTTTTCCCCCAGGTGCCGCCGTCGAGAGAAGACTGCCTGCCGATCCACGGGACGCGTGTGGCGTCAGCGTCATGTGTTCATCTGCGAGGTCCCGACGTGTGCAGTGAAGACGCGGAGGGTGCTGGTGCTTTCTGCTTGCTCTGCTTGCGCTTACAAACCGCTCCTTCCGTAAAGTAAACCGGCGAACGTGTGCGGCGCGGCGTTGTGATGACGCTCGTGCCGCATCGGTGTTTACATTCACATTTCTTTATCATGATAATTGCTTCACTCTCACTGTTTCTTGCGGGGTTGTCAAAACGTGGTAAGGTACTGGTTCGGTGGTATGTGGTAAAAGGTGGTTCAAGGTAACTGGTTCGGTGGTATGTGGTAAAAGGTGGTTCAAGGTAACTGGTTCGGAGGTATGTATGGTGGTATAATAATATATGGTAACTGGTGATCATGTGACAGGTACTGCGCCACTACACACCCAATCTATCGTTTCTTCGGTCTTCTACATTTAGTAAAGCCTTTAGTAAAGTAAAATTTATTCTTCATACTCAAATACCTACCGCATATAAGGTGTGGCGTTCGATATTGGAACGCACCAACAATCTTGCCGTAGTGGCAACACTAGTGTTTCCCGCCACTAACGAAGTGACGGTTAACAGGTTGATACAGGTTCTGCAAAACCAGACACAAAAAGAACGATACTTACATGTTTCTCAATTCTCACTTACAAGAATCCTGTACTTACGATTGTGCCATCTGATATAATTAACATTGGAGTGTGTGTGATTAAACTAACTACAAAGTGAGAAGCGGTTTCATTTCCACCAACATCCACCGTACTTCGCCGTGATCACAAACACCCAAAACTGGTGACCCCGAACGAGAAATACAGAATACTCGTTAAGAGTTACAACACGCACGAGCAAGCAAGCAGCGGATTAGCTCCCGGACTTCGTGCACCAAGCTCATGCACGTAACTATCAAATTGGCATTTCCAAACGACACCCGGCAAGAACCTGCGAAGCATATGCCTATCTGTCGTCAGCCACATCGTGTACCAAGCAACAGTTCAATCAAGCAATAACTCTGAATCTGAGGTTATGAAAAGAACCACACTGCAGTGATAATATATTCCTACTCACTCACTGATTAGCTGGCCGGACATCACACCAATGAAGCAGTAAGCAAGTTATATACACGCAAGTATTAATACTCAGAAACACATGTAAGTGAAGTTTCATTATTCTGGGGCTCAACGGAGAAGATTTTTTAACAACTGTTCGCATCTTGTGCATGAAACAAAGACTTTTATCTTCTCATACTAAAACTTTATGCCTATTATAGGCACCTATACCCTTTGTGTGATTATTGTGTGCTCTAAAGATTTACAACACAACTGATTTATATTTTTGTTATATATTTTAATTTTTTGCAACCGCTTACTCTTAAATTACTATTAAGTGTGACTGTCTGGATGTGATTGCATAGCTATTTTAATGAATAACTTGCACTGTTGTTCAAAATGCACAAATACTATTAGTCCTGCATACTAATTTAATGCTACCATTAGGCTTTGGGCATGCTGGCATTGTAAACAACAACAATACTTTTTTACAATTTGTTTTCCAACTTCTATGTTTTGTCATATTATTGGTGATTTTTGTTTGTTTTATGGTTCATTTTGGTTTATGTTTCTAACTACCTAATTGTTATTATTAAGTTTACTTATTTTTACCACTTTTATACAATTTGATATTTAATATGCCCAATAACAATTCACCAACCCCTACGGAGGATCAGGTTCCTCAGGTCTTGCACATCGCTTTAAAGCTTCCTCCCTTCTGGCCTGGTCGCGTGGTGGCATGGTTTGCGCAAGCTGAGGCAAATTTTGAAATTTCAGGCATCAAAACGGATAACACTAAATATAATCATGTTCTGAGTGTACTGCCGGAGAGGGTTGCAGCCGATATTGAGGACATTCTTATTAGGCCGATCTGCCACTACAGAAGGTTGCAGAGCTAGCAGACCGGATAGTAGAGGTATCACCAACTGCCCATTCAGTTTTCGCTACTAGCACACCTGTTCCAGATAATCCACTACAGGCAATCAATAGCCGATTAGACCAACTAGCAGAACAGGTGGCAGCAATGAGCAGTGGCCGCAGTGATCGCAGAGACAGAAGCACCTCCCGGCCTCGATCAAAATCCAGGGATCGTTCAACTTCAGACCTGTGCTGGTACCATCTTCGATTCAAGTCAAAGGCTAACCGCTGTACTAGGCCTTGTAATTGGAATCCAGCGGAAAACCGGAAAGACAGTCAGTGATGGCGGCTGCTGACTGTCCCTCACATAATATAGTAAGTCGCCGTTTATTTGTTACTGATGTCAACAGTAAACGTCGATTTCTGATCGACACTGGCTCAGACATATGCTGTTTCCCAAAATCTGCCATACAAAGAAAAATTGAGGTTGCAGGTTACTATTAAAATATATGTTTTCTAGATTGCTTGTAACAAAATATTGTATAGTGTGAATTAAACTTCTTTGGCTACTACTAGCGCCAACTAGTATCAACTGTGTGTACTAATGTGAATATAAGAGTCGTCAAAAAACCGCCATTGCGTTTTAATAGGTTATGGGCCCAGTAAAGAATTTATTAATTATCGGTGTGAAAATAAAGTGATCCGAACTAAATATGTCAGCGAGTTATTCAGTTAATGTGCCTAAATTACGGGGACGTGAAAATTATGATGATTGGGCTTTTGCTGTGGAAAATTACATGATCTTGGAAGGCGTGGGTCTGAATGACGCCACTAAACTAACAGATATAGAAGACAAAAAAGCCAGGGCGAAGATCATCATGACAATAGATCCATCTCTCTATACTCATATCAAGAACGAACCAACAGTACGAGATTTATGGAGCAAGTTGAAATCCCTGTTCGATGATTCGGGTTTTACGCGGAAGATCAGCCTGCTCAGAAGTTTGATATCAATCCGTTTAGAGACCAGTGAATCCATGACCAGTTACGTGAACCAGCTCGTGGAAACCGCCCAAAAGTTAAAAGGTACCGGTTTCGAAATACAAGATGAATGGATCGGCTCGTTATTGCTGGCAGGACTTCCAGAAAAATTTAGCCCAATGATAATGGCCATAGAGCATTCAGGCATAAAAATTAGTTCGGATGCAATAAAAACTAAACTATTAGACATGAGTTCAGACTATATTGAGGTAAACTCGGAAGGCGCATTTATTGCTAAACCAAAGCGTGGGAAAATGCACAGCAAGAATAGCAATAACGAAACGCAGCCGTCGGCGAGTCATGTAAATGATAACCTCAAAAATAAGAAAAAGGTTATTCGTTGCTACAAGTGCAAAAAGGTTGGTCATTATAAAAACCAGTGTAATACCGAAAACGAAAAGACAAATGCTTTTAGCGCAGTTTTTATGTCTAGTGAATTCAACAGAAACGACTGGTATGTAGATTCCGGTGCCAGTTGTCATCTAGTAGCGAACGAAAATATGTTGTCGAACATTACATATAAGCCGATAATTAAGGATATAATAGTGGCGAACCAGACAAGCGTACGAGTTCAATGCTCTGGAGATTTAAACCTTACTACATTTGTTAAAGGGACAGAGTATGATATTAAAGTGGACAATGTTTTGTGCGTACCTAATCTCACCACAAACTTGTTGTCAGTGAGCAGAATAGTTGAAAAAGGTAACAGAGTATCCTTCAACAAACGTGGATGTTACATTTACAACGCTCAGAATGACTGCATTGGTGAAGCCTGTTTAGAGAATAATATGTACAGATTAAACATTGTGAAGTCTGAGCTAATATTAGCAGCTGCAGTGCAGACTTCGAGTACGACTTGGCATAGGCGATTAGGTCATATAAACTCAAATGACCTAGAGAAAATGAGACATGGAGCTGTTGATGGTGTGATTTACCAAGACAAATGTGATATCAGCAAGATGAGTTGTGTCGTGTGTTGCGAGGGAAAACAAGCTAGACTGCCATTCCTTAACAGCTCAAGTAAGACCAACAGTGTACTTGAATTGGTCCATACAGACTTATGTGGGCCAATGGAAAACAAATCTCTTGCTAAGTCTAGATATTATTTGTTATTTGTTGATGACTACAGCCGTATGTGTTTTGTCTATTTTCTAAAATCAAAAGATGAAACATTCAAGTTTTTCAAAGAATTTAAAGAACGAGTAGAGAACCAGAAATCCACAAAAATCAAAATATTAAGATCTGACAATGGTGGGGAGTTCTGTTCTGCAGAAATGGAGAATTACTTGAAAGAGAATGGCATAGTTCATCAGAAAAGTACTGCCTACTCACCTGAACAAAATGGGCTGTGTGAACGGTATAACAGATCAATAGTTGAAAAAGCGAGATGTCTCCTATTTGATGCTCAGTTTGATAAACAGTTATGGGCAGAAGCTGTAAACACAGCGGTCTATTTAAAAAATAGATCACCAGTAGCTAGTCTAGATAAGAATACTACACCATATGAAACGTGGACAGGAAGTAAACCGAACCTCAGCCATTTACGAGTGTTTGGTAGCCCAGTTATGGTCCATGTTCCAAAAGAACGCCGCAAGAAGTGGACAAAAGCAAAGCCTATGAAAAGTACAGAAAAGTTAAGCAGTCTAGCTGAGACTGAGCAGACACAGAAGATAGATGACTTGACATATGTTGCAAGCGGATCATCCAGTGATTCCGATGAAGTGTTTTATGAACCCTTGACAACAGATGATATGGAAGTTGTGTCTCAGAAGGATAATGTCAATCAGCCAGGAAAACGTATTCGTCGTAAGCCGGATCGTTACAACTACAGCAACATGTGTGTTGAAGATATGACAAGTGAACCAATAACAGTATCTGAGGCTTTAGATGGTCCTGAAAAAGACCAGTGGACAAAAGCAATGAAAGAAGAGTTACAGTCTTTCACGGACAATGATACATGGGAGTTGGTAGACAGACCTAGTGTTGGTACAGTGGTGAAAAATAAGTGGGTTTTTAAAAAGAAGTATAATAGTGAAGGTGAAGTTCGTTACAGAGCGAGACTAGTCGCAAAAGGGTTCACCCAAGTCAAGGGAGTGGACTTTAATGAGACATATTCACCTGTGTTAAGGTATAGTACTTTAAGATTGCTATTTGCTTTGAGTGTGAATCTTGATCTTAATATGAATCACCTAGATGTTCCTACAGCTTTCCTAAATGGTTATATTAATGAATGTGTGTTTATGGAATTACCTGAAAATTCAGAACATGTTAATAATTGTAAAAGTAAAGTGTTAAAGTTAAAAAGAGCAATATATGGTTTGAAACAATCTGCCAGAGCATGGTATGTAAGGGTGGAAGAAAGTTTGTTGAAGTTAGGTTATATTAAGTCAAAGTATGAACCATGCCTTTTCATGAAATGTCATAATAATGTCAAAGTGTATGTAGCACTGTTTGTTGATGATTTCTTTGTATTTTATAACTGTAAAACAAGTTACCAACAATTAAAAAATGTTTTAGAAACTGAGTATAAAATTAAAGATTTAGGTATAATAAGTCAGTGTCTTGGTGTGAATGTAAATGTCAGTAAAAACTGCATAACTATAGACCAAGAGAAATTTATAGACAATGTTTTAGCTAGATTTAACATGACTGACTGTAATACGTCAGAGACCCCTATGGAAACAAATCTTAAGTTAGAAAAATCTGTTGATAACAAATGTGATGAGAAGTTTCCATATCAGCAATTAGTAGGATCTTTAATGTACTTATCTGTGCTTACAAGGCCAGATATTTCTTTTAGTGTTAGTTTCTTGAGTCAGTATAATACATGCTATAATGAGACTCACTGGAAACACTTAAAGAGATTGTTAAGGTATTTAAAGAAAACTAAAAAATATGGTCTAGTTTTTAAGAAAGATGATACTAATTTGCATGGCTTTGTTGATGCCGATTGGGCATCATGTACTATAGACAGAAGGTCTTATACTGGGTACAGTTTTATTTTGGCAGGATGTGTAATTAGTTATGAATCTAGAAAGCAAAGAACAGTGGCTTTATCCAGCACTGAAGCCGAATATATGGCTTTATCTGAAGCATGTAAGGAGGCTATTTATTTTAAAAATTTGATGTATGAAATGTGTGAATTGGATAGCAAGATACCTTTATGTTTATATAGTGATAACCAAAGCTCTTTAAAATTAACTGCAAATCCATTATTTCATAAACGTACAAAACATATAGATATTCGTCACCATTTCATAAGAGAATGTGTTCAAAATAATAAAATAAATGTTGAGTATGTATCAACTTCTTATATGCCTGCAGATATATTAACTAAAAGTCTTTGTACTAGTAAGCATTATAAGTTCTTGAAGTTATTAGGCATGTCGGAAATTTAAGTACTTGTTGGGTTTCACATTATTTTGTTAAGGGAGGATATTAAAATATATGTTTTCTAGATTGCTTGTAACAAAATATTGTATAGTGTGAATTAAACTTCTTTGGCTACTACTAGCGCCAACTAGTATCAACTATGTGTACTAATGTGAATATAAGAGTCGTCAAAAAACCGCCATTGCGTTTTAATAGTTACGACCTCAAGGCTGCAAATGGCAGCACAATAAAAACATATGGCCTTTTGAATATGTCATTAAATCTGGGACTCCGCCGAGACTTCAAGTGGTCGTTTGTCATTGCTGATGTTGGAACTGCAATAATTGGTTCTGACTTTCTAGCACACTATCATCTGCTCCCTGACTGCACCAATAGGCGTTTAGTCGATGCCAGAACAGGCTTGTCAAGCCATGGCACCGTTGCCATGATTGATCAAGCTAGTGTCAGAGCAGTAATAGAAAACTTCGGCAGCTCACCTTACCTAAAAATTTTGACGGAATTTCCAGATATCATGCGGCCGCCTGGAGTGCCTCGCGAGGTGAAACACGACACGGTACATCGCATCATTACGACTGATGGCCCGCCTGTCGCAGCCCGCCCACGTCGCCTCGCACCCCAGAAACTAAAGGCTGCCCAGAAGGAGTTTGCCGACATGATGTCCTCGGGTACTGCAAGGCCATCAAAGAGTCCGTGGTCATCACCACTGCACATGGCCCCTAAGAAAGATGCATCCTGGCGCCCATGTGGTGATTACCGCGCCTTAAACGCCCGTACCGTACCGGACCGCTATCCTGTTAGACATATAGGGGATTTCAACCAAAGTTTGGCTGGCTCATCTATATTCTCTACGATCGACCTCGTTAAAGCATACCAACAGATACCGGTTCATACAGACGACATTTGCAAAACAGCCATCATTACACCATTTGGTCTGTTCGAATTTCCCTATATGTCGTTTGGGTTGCGCAATGCTGGTCAAACCTTTCAGAGGTTTGTGGACGGTATAGTGCGCGGGCTCGATTTTTGCTATGCCTACGTTGACGATATTTTGGTCTTCTCACGGTCAGCTTCTGAGCACGAACAGCACCTGAGGATCCTGTTCCAGAAACTGCGAGAATTTGGTATGGTGATTAATCCGTCCAAATGCGTATTTGGCGCACCAGAAGTCACTTTTCTTGGGTACTGCATCAGTGCTCAAGGCACGCGAGCACCCGAAGACCGCATAAAAGCGCTCCTTGAGTTTCCCGCGCCCAAGACAGTCCAAGCCATGCGCAGATTTCTCGGTATGATCAACTATTACCGACGTTTCTTACCCGGAGCCGCGTCACACCAAGCTGCACTCGTCGACGCTTTGACAAAAATAAACGGCAAAGGAGCAAAGCCATTCCTCTGGACTCCCGAACTCCTGGAAAAATTTGAGGAATGCAAAAAAAGCTTATCACTAGCAACGACCTTGGCTCACCCTGACTGCGCAGCTCAACTTGGTCTTTTTACAGATGCCTCCAGTACACACGTCGGAGCAGCACTCCAACAAAAAGTAAAAAACCAGTGGGAACCCCTTGCCTTCTTCAGCAAAAAGCTCACGCCCCGCCAGAGCACCTGGCCTGCATATTACAGGGAAATATTGGGAGTATACGAGGCTGTACAACATTTCCGTCATATATTAGAAGTGCAACACGCTACTATATATACGGACCATAAACCCCTCGTCTATGCATTCTCTCAGCGGCGTGAAAAACTTCCTCCTTCTCAGCTTAACCAACTCTCTTTTATTTCACAGTTCACGACAGACGTAGTGCACATTAAAGGCACGGACAATATAGTCGCCGACGCCCTTTCTCGCGTCGATGCCATATCACTGTTGACGGGCGATTTCACAGAGTTAGCAGCAGCCCAGCAGGCAGATGAGGAAGTGCAAGAACTAGCAAAGAACTGTGGTTCCTCTCTAAAGCTGGAGAGCATACCCATTCCAGGTACCGATTCAACAATCATTTGCGACACGTCGACTGGCAAACAACGACCGCTTCTGCCTCACAGCTTTCGCAGAAGCGTTTTTGATCAGCTTCATGGGCTCAGTCACCCTGGCGCGCGGACAACCGCTCGCATGGTGGCTGACCGCTACGTATGGCCTTCTATGCAAAAAGACGTTCACGCATGGGCACGCGCTTGCATTCCTTGCCAAAAGTCAAAGGTGACGAGACATGTTAAAACCCCATTAGGAAATTTTAACACCCCAACCGCCAGACTTCGCCACGTGCATGTGGACATCATTGGCCCCCTACCACCTACCACCGAGGGCTACAGCTACTGCTTAACAGCAATCGACCGATTCACTCGATGGCCAGAGGTATGGCCTCTCAGAACCATAACGGCACAAGAAGTCGCAGCTACCTTCATGTCCGGTTGGATTTCCCGTTTTGGCGTTCCTTTGCTCGTCACGACTGACCAAGGCCGTCAATTCGAGTCCGACCTCTTCAATCGTCTAATGAAGCTCTGCAGCATTAAGAAGACGCGCACTACTAGCTACCACCCGTGCGCCAACGGAATGGTAGAGCGACTACATCGCCAACTAAAGGCAGCAATCATGTGCCACGAATCCTCTTGGATACAGGCTTTACCCATCGTTCTGCTCGGTATGCGTTCTGCGGTCAAGGAAGACTTAAAAACATCATGCGCCGAAATACTCTACGGTGAGCCTATCCGCCTTCCTGGCGAGTTCTTTGTCCGTGAACCTTCTAGCCACATCGACGACCCGACCGACCTAGTCGACCAACTTCGTCAGCACATGTCGGAGTTGCGACCTGTCCCTGCCTCGCGACATCTAGGAAACAGCGGAACACCTACCTTTATCTATAAGGATCTACCACTAGCGACACACGTTTTTCTCAGGGATGACTCCGTCCGGCGCGCGCTTGCGGCGCCTTACTCCGGCCCCTATCAAGTGATTTCCAGGAAAGACAAAACCATCAAGTTAGACATTAAAGGTAAGCCGGTTGAGGTCAGCCTAGATAGGGTGAAACCTGCTTACCTAGAACCGAATTTCTGCACAATACCCTCTAGGACAGCGAGCGCTCCTGCCAAACCGGCGAAAACTTCTCAATTTGCAACAGCTTCACAAACTCCTCCATCAGCCACTGCACCAGAACATGCGCCTTCTACCTCCCTTACGCCAGCCGCGCCTCCGGTGACCAGATCCGGACGCAGGGTTCGTTTTAAACAAATTTTAGATCTGTAATTTTTTTTTAACCTGCGGTTCCCTTTCTCCGTAGGGGGGTGGTGTGGCGTTCGATATTGGAACGCACCAACAATCTTGCCGTAGTGGCAACACTAGTGTTTCCCGCCACTAACGAAGTGACGGTTAACAGGTTGATACAGGTTCTGCAAAACCAGACACAAAAAGAACGATACTTACATGTTTCTCAATTCTCACTTACAAGAATCCTGTACTTACGATTGTGCCATCTGATATAATTAACATTGGAGTGTGTGTGATTAAACTAACTACAAAGTGAGAAGCGGTTTCATTTCCACCAACATCCACCGTACTTCGCCGTGATCACAAACACCCAAAAAGGTATTTGGTTTGCCTTAATCTAGCAAAACTGCAGGGCACGCCACGATAGTGGCGGTAAGGCCCCTCTTTGAGGAGTGGCTAGAGAGGCGTCACGGCGCCCTCACCTACCGCCTGACGCAGGTCCTCACCGGACATGGATGTTTCGGGAGGTTCCTGCACATCATCAGGCGGGAGGAAACGCCCGGGTGTCACCACTGCGAGGATCGCCCAGAGGACACGGTAGAGCACACGGTGCAAACCTGCCCCGCTTGGGCGGAGCACCGCCGTGTCCTCGTAGAGGCGATCGGCGGCGGCGACCTCTCGCGCCCGGCCCTGGTGCAAGCCATGGTCCGGGGCGAGAGGGAGTGGGAGGCAGTCACCTCCTTCTGCGAAAAAGTCATGCTCGCGAAGGAGGTGGCGGGATGGGAGAGAGAAAGGTCCTCCCGTCCCAGCCGCCGCAGGAGACGCCCCGGGCGTCGGGAGCCACGTGACGACTCCCGGCCACCGTAGGCGCGGGCCTGCGGACGGTGAGTAATGGGTGACTCACCGTCCGATCAGCACCAGACCCGTGTTGTACGGCGCGTATATGTTCCACGCGCGCCTCAAAGAGATGTCAGCATAATTATGAAGGGGCCCCCCAGGGCCAAGCCTGCCGGGTAAGCGGGATTGTCCGAAAGGGTTACCGCTACCCCGGAACATAAAGGGCTACGGAAGGAACATGGATGGGTTTTAGTCAGTAAGAGTCTGACACTCCCTTCCGCTCCACCCAGAGCGGGAGCAGTCATTGGATGATTTCCCAGCCTTTTCACATGATCCATCTAGAATCTAGATAAATCCTCTCTCTTACTTAAAATCTTGTAATAATAGAATTCTATTTACCACTTGTATGATTTACATTAAATGGAATTGGGATAATATGGACAGAGCTTGAAGGAATGATGACTTATTGTACAGTGCAAGCACAGCACAGTTTTCATATCAATATGTCAGCATTTTACCTGCTTCGGGCCGGCCAATATAGTACACGAATAGCATTCATACCGCGTGCACTCATCTATCATGCAATCATACTTTTATCAATAAATATCAATCAATCAGCAATCAGTGTATCAATCAGCATCAACTCAAGGTGTAAGGTCCCTAACCATACATCTTAATGATTTTATTTGATAATAAAAGAATAGTTCAAATATAAAAATAAAATAGGCGCACAGTAACTGTAACTAAAAACAACTTAGAGCATTTAACCTAAAAAACAACTGTAGTTTTTCCATTAGTACTCTACTAAAAAAATTGCTCATTCCTTCGTACTTTGCCGTTTCCTATATCTGGCAACAATTTAAGTGGAGAGGTCTCTGATCTCTGGTCGCCTAGCAGGCAAGTGGCAACACTGGTCAGTACGTTTCCAGAAAATGGTGGGATTGTGTATCAAAATCGGGCATGACACGTATTTTACGATTTTTATAAAATAATTTGTGAAAATTTTGCAATGTTGTTATGTTCGTAGAAGATTTACCTCTGCAGAATTCTTAAATTGCGAGAACATGGAGTTCCGCGAGACGTTATTAGCTGCTCAACGAAATCAACAACAAAAGTCATCTGTGAGTTTCAGTACATAATTTGCGAAATAATATGCGCATACTTTTTTGATCAGATAAGTAATTTGACAACAATACGAGTGTTTCTGTGCTATATTAATTCTAACGAACATATATAGACTTTCGTTATAAACTTGAAGATGAACCTGGACTTACTTTTACTTTGTTGTTATTGTCAATGTGAACTTATCACCATCTCTTTGATGTGATTTCAGGAAAATGCTTATTACAAGGCTCGCTTCGATCCTCCCAAAAAGGAGCAGAAGCAAAGAGATAAATTGTCAGCTAACATTCAAAAGTTTTTGGCAAAGAAAGATGAGGAGGAAAAGCAAAAGAGAATTGACGCACAGAAGAAACGAGAGGAGCTGAGTGCCTTGAGGGATCCTAAGGCCTTGAGGAAAATACAGAAGACTTTGAAGGTCATCAAGTCAGCCAACAAGTCTGTTATTGCCGATGCCATCGACAGGGACAACACTGCAGTCACTCGTGAGGGGCCAGATCAGCCTGATCAGGATGACTATGGCTATGAGTCCCAGGAAGCAGCCGCTATATATGAAAAAATGATGGAAAAGTACAGTAAAATGCCTGATGTACCCAAATTCCCTATTGGAAGTAAGTGAACATATGTTATTTTCTAGTTGTATGTATGTAGGTCAACAATTATTAAGGAATTAAAAAAATATCTATGTGGTGTAGTTTTTCAGTCATGCATTGTGATGTAGTAAAGTAGTCACGTCTTATCCTGTGGGTTTCAAAATTGAGTTTGAATAATATTATGTTTATGATATGCAAATGCCATCTCTCATTTGTTTGTTCTGAGGTTGTTCAGTCTAGCTAGTTTAATGATAAGCCTGATATAGTGGTGTAACAGTCCCCTCACAGTTATTGTTACCTCTTATTTTGCATCACAGTGATCTATAATATTATTGTTGCTGTATGGTTGCTGCCACTGGACTGTACATTAAAGGACTATAGAGGTACGAGAAGCAGGGTGTAAAGTTAATTCATTCTATAGAAAAGGGAGGATCCTCTGTTTAGATGGGTGTTGTGTGGTGGGCTATTGCCCGACAATAAATTGATGGTGGGATGTTGTATGAATGCTAGTCGCGTGGTAAACCTTACTTGCGCGATCCAGGATTTTGTGTGACGTCATTTTGACGCGTAGTTCTTATGTGGATGTAGATGTCGCTACAGGAGTATACCCCAAAGGATTTTATTTTTTAATTTATCAATTAGCAATTTACCAGATATGCTAAATAATGGTAATTATAATTAAGTAATTAAAATAGCCAAATTTCAAAACAACTGAATCAGCCCCCTTATATTTTATATTAAATTGCGTGTTTGTTATTTCTAGACAATTCTGTGAAAAAGGATCTAAATGGCACGAGAGAGAGAGTGAAACACGCCTTGAGACATGAAGATGATCCTGTGCCTCACAAGAGGAGGCGGAAAGGTGAAAATGGAGGTATAACCAACATTTTTTATGTATGATATGTTTATGTGCTCTTCTGAAGGCGACGGAACCGTTAGTTGCAACGGCACCCAAACGCAATAATAGACCGCAGCGACATGACTAGTTTCCATATAACACTATAAAAAAAAAACGGTTCCGTAGTTGGCGACGCGAGGTGGTCGCCTGACGCTGCGGCCGACCGTCGTCGCGTGGACGGCAGATCGTCGCTGCGGTCTGTGAGAGCGTTTGCGATTGGCCAACGTTTCCGCTTGCGGTTATATTCGCTTTCGGAAGAGCATCCTTTATCTATTCAAATATATGTATATAAAAACAGTGTTTATTTGTTCGTTTTTGTATGCGGTACCGCGCCGTTAATCCGATTGCGATAAACTTTGTCAACATATTTGTTGAAGTTGTCGCACTTGAGCGAACACGACGAAGTTGCGGCCAGCAGCCAGTTTGAAATAAAAATGGCTTCTGGTTTATGTTTAGAAACTTCACAATGAACCCTATGGGAATTTCCATCTTTCATGAACACTAATGGTTTGTCACCACATACTGTTTTAAGACAGACAGTAATGATTGTATAATGTTGTAGTATATATTCTATAGGATGGATATAAGTTTCTGTCCAAGTTCTACAAATGAATTAGGTAACTATGAAAAAGTTGTCTATAAGGATATTTTTGTTTTTAAGAACGAGAATCAAGCCCTCCAACAAAATATGAGCCTGAGAAAAAAGACACCAAACCTGAAAAACCTAAATTCCGTAAACCGGCGCCGCCTCCCATGGACTTCAACCAATTGTTAAAACTGGCGGAGCAAAAGAAAAGTGAGCCGGTGGAGATCGGTAAAAGGAAAGAGGTTGTGGCTGAGATGGAACCAGGCGCGGAGAGGCCAATGACTAAGAAACAGAAGCGGGAGTATGAGGAGGAAATGGCCAGACGTCAGCGTCGACAGGAGAGACTGGACGCCGAGAAAGGAGGTGGCAAGAAAGGTAAGCAGAGATTGGGAGCAAATAGAGACGGTTCGAATGCGAACAGATTTTGGTAGTGTGTTGGTGCGTTTCGATCCGCATAATGTAAGTTCGACAGGTTTCTATCGAATATCGTTTAAAAAAAAAATGTTTATTTCAATAACTTACATTAGTTACATTCATACTTTTAGGATATAAATGCTTGTGTTAGGACATTCCGCTCTTCAACTACAGTATAGTGTCGTATTCGATTTATTAAATATGAAAATGAAAGTACTTAGTTAAAAATAAGAAGACAAATCCTCCATTTTAAACGAGGATTTTTTTATACATATAATTAACTCATTATTCTCTAAAGACATTAATGATAAAGACTCTACTTTAGTCTGAAGTCAGTTTTGATCTAACTCAAATCATTAATTAAATAATCTTCGAATGTGTATTTCAGTTCCAAGAGATGATAGACAACAAAGGGAAGTGGAGAGAGATAGAAGACCAGAGCCAAGCACTGGTTTCGGGCGCATCCCGAAAGTCTCCGACAAATTGAACAACTCCAGCTCTAGAAACGACAGTCCTTCCAGACCGGACAGATCATCAGACAGGTCGGAGAGACCCTCTGAGAGACCAGACAGACCTTCTGACAGGCTTGCTGACAGGGAAAGAATTGAGAGGGAGAAAATTGAAAAACTACAGAAAGAAAGAGATAGATTAAGACTAGGCAAAGATAAGGCTGAACGGGAAAAGGAAAGAACTGATAGAGAGAGACTTGACAAGTTGAAGGCAGAGAGAGAACGCATCGAGCGAGATATAGACAGACTCAACAGGGACAGAGAGAAATTAGAAAAGGCAAAATCTAAACTAGAAAGTAGCGCTAGGTCCTCTGACAAGGTTATCAGAAATGTTGAAAAATCCGTAGATAGATCAAAATTAAATCATAGAGAGAGCTTAAAGCAAGACGTAAATAAAAACATAGATTTAAAGAGCCAAAACACATACAGGATAGATAAGAATTCTAATGAACGGAAATTATCTGTGCCAAGTAAGCAGGCAGATAGTAAATACTTGAACGGTCATAGCGGCCAAGGTAAACCGGTGCCGAAGCAGAGAGAGCAACCACAACAGAACGGCTTCAAGGACAAGGCTCTGCTAGCGAAACAGAGGGCATCGGGCGAAGGATCTCAGAAACAGAACGATAAAAGAATGCCTGAAAGTAAAGGAGTGCCTAAAAGACCTGATGACAGGAAAGTTGGTGCCTCTAATGACAAAGCAGGCCCAAGTAAGCCGAAGGTAACCAATACATTTGATTTTGATAAACACATTAATTGTTTGGGCAAGAATGGTGCGAGAAAGCCGGATGGTTCACGGCAGTTCCCGCCCGGCGATGTCAAGAGAAAAGGACATCCGGATCAGAAGAACAAGAAACGTAAGTGTTGCTTAACTTATTGTAGTAAAATATTCCGAAGCGATGAACTGATAGTGGCAGCGCGAAAATGTAGAGGAAAGTCCCTAAGGTAACCTTGCTATCTCCTCTTTGTGTAATGTCATCCAAGCCGGTATTAATATACTGCTCACAAATAGAGAATCTAAAATCAGCCCTGCCTAGAACTTTTGCCTAGAAGTTAAAAATTGATAAAAATGTAATTGTTAATACGGCTTCTAGTCTCATTTCTACATAGTTTTAGTATAATTATTATTAAAACGACAGTGGTTATCTTTTTGTCACTACCATTTTGTTGTAGCCCGACCGCTTATCTGATAGTTGCGCGGTGCGATTCACCCCTCCCGCACCGTGCAACTTCCTCAGGGACGGTCTCAGTTAAGCGGCTAGGCTACTCCTCGGGTTATGTCTCAGTTCCTGCGTTCTCTATAACTAATGCGATTTTCAAGCTTCGTATTCATTGGAAGCAAAGTTAAGAATTTCGCGCAACGTCTGATGTTGCATTACCAGCGTAGCTTTGACCAATACGATCGACATCTCGAACGAGATTCTTTTCCTCCGAGATTAAGCTAGTAACATTGCAACATACCATGTTGCTTGCAACATGTTTCCCGTTTTATAAGCATGTTGCTTGCAACATGTTTCCCGTTGCATAAGCATGTTGCTGTAACAATGTTGCTCAGCTTTGTTTCTCAATGAATATGTGTTGATGAATGGAGCTTAATTATATTATAATGATGTTTGTTTAACAGGTCGTGCCCTAGATTCGGAATCTGAGTACGACTCGGAGCTCGATGACTTCATTGACGACGGCGACGATCAGATGGACTACTCCAAACACATCAAGGAGATATTCGGCTATGACAAGTCCAAGTAAGTAGTGATAATATGTCCCACTGCAGAGCAAAGGCCTCTTCTCATGTAGAGAAGCCACGAGCATTGATCACCATGCTAGCTTGTAAATATAGTATACAAGAATTCGAACTATTGAGACGTAAGAAGAAGACTCAGTTACATGTGTGATGTTCTATTTTATATACAGTGTGTGAGGTTAAACGAGGGACATACTTTCAGGTTGTATAGTACTCATGGAAGTCAACAACTTTGTCTATGGGACCAACTCTGAAATATGACAAGAAAAATATCAGCTGTTCCATACAGATTGACGACCATAGTCAAAGTTGTTGATTTTCATGAGTATTGTACCCCCTGAAAGTATGTCCCTCGTTTAACCTAACACACTGCATATTATTCAGTATTTACAAATTTGTATAAATGTTTCAGATATCGGGACATGGACGACGATGATGATCCGATGATGGAGTCCAGTTTCGCGCGGCAGCAGCGCGAGGAGTACATCAGCAAAAAGATTGGTAAGTCTTCATTACTTAACGATAGGCCTAATGTCATCTTGTTTTCTTCTTCCATACTTCTCTATTAGTCGCCATTTCAGTATTAAACACCTTTCTAGCCATATCATTTTTCAAACAGTCTATCCATCGTTTCTTTGGTCGTTCTCTTCCCCTTTCTTTAAAGGACGGGTAATCATCAAATGACTCCTACCGCTGTAGATGGAGCGGAAGGGAGTGTTAGACTCGTACTGACTAAAAACCCATCCATGTTCTTTCATTAGCCCTATGTGTTCAGGGGCAGTAGTATCTACTGCAGTCCTGGAACTGTTCTTGTATCTATCCACATTCATACCTTCCTCACGACGTTTTCCTCATTCCTCTGCATCACATGCCCATACCATGGCCACCTGGGAGTGTCCGGATTTTTCACCTTATAAAAATAATGTTTTTTATCCAGGTATCATGGAAGATCTAGAAGACATGAGAATGGAGGCTATGCAGAAGAAAAAACCTAAAAAAGGGCGACGTATCAGCGATGATTGACGGACTATGGACTACAAACCGGCTAACGATCACTACACACAATTAGAAGACAATCATTTGCGATACATTAATTACACTACAAGGTAATTAACACTAGGTAGTCATGATTTTACAAGGGATCAATTAAACTTAATTAATTGTTTTAACAATTACATTTGCAACTGATTGTCTCCCAATATTAATTAGTCTTATTTCAATTAGTTACCTGTACATTAAAATAATTTATGTATTTGTATAAAGTGAATTAGTTTTTTGAGTTGTTAATTAGCGCTCATGTTGTATGTACATTTTGTCTGCTTTTTTGCCGTAACAAGCACTGATATTTAACTTTCACAATGGATTACCTGATCGGATTCACAACACGTTGTTATATTTATCTATGTATATGTATTGGTGATACAAAAATGTGTCTCAATGCTCATTTTTGGGTTCACTAGTCCAATTACTACCATGCTAATTGGCTAATAATAATAACATGGACTGTTTTTTGTATAGTTTGTGCCGATATGGGATATCAGATAATTTACATTTATATAATTTTATTATCAGATCTATTCTACATGTGCAATAGACAAGTTTACCACAATATTTATTTACAATTACATATATAAGTCTGTTCACCTTTTTATTATAGTGTATAGGAGTGGTACCAAGTTTAGTTGGGGGTTGTTCGGTTATTGTGACGAATAATTAATTTACAGAAATAAACAATTGTTTAAGTAACATTGTTGGGACGTTATTTCTATAGATTTTTGGCACTAAGTTGCGGCTTGCGTTAGGAGTTGACTGGTAGGAATCGTCACGTAAGGAAAAAGCATTATGCGACTTTCTCTCAAGTGAGGGTCTTACACGCGGTTTAATACCAAGCATGTGCTCTGTATTTAAAACGCGTCTGTGGGTGGGTAAAAAAAGCTTTGAGAACTAAAAGAATAAGTCAGTTTCAAGGTCTCAAGTTTTTGTTTTAAAACATACACGCGTGAGAAGAAAATTCGTTCCAAACCCCAACCGCACACATTTTTTTTATATTTAAGTTTATTTTCTTAATCTGGACAGAACATAGTGCGACGTAGGCCAGGGTTTCTTACGCTGCATGACTCTTGGGTCATCTTAATACGTGTCATAATGATGACTGAAAACTTTTTGCGAATTAGTACACTAATAAATAATTATTTTTGCACCTTTGTGAATGTAAAAGCCAATTTTTTCATGATTTAAAAATTTACAAACCTAAAAGTTAAAGCATCCCACAAAAAAAATTGGCGTCTATGAAATAATAAAATTGTATTAATCTGTTGCGTCATGTCACCCTATCGCCAGCCCGATGTATATTTATCACAAATAAATCAACAAGGGTTGTTTTAGTAACGTCTGTTTAATGATATGTTTGTTAAATAATGAATTGATTAATTTATATTTATTTTGTTAGTTTAATTACTTTGAGTTATTTACATTAATTCTAGCGACTTTGTTAAAGATTTAGTACTTTTGCATATATGTTTCATGCTTGAAGCGTGTTGTTTCATACTGTTGTAAGAATACCCTTGTTTCATTATGCCTTATAGTATTTTAATAAGTTCTTAATGTTTTATATCTGGGTTGTTATATATAAATGGACGCCACATCACATCACCATAGTGTAACCGCACACGGACCATTCGCGACCACCCATTGACAGACTGACCACTAGTGGTCACGTGAGGTGAGTTTACGAGTAGCTTCATATTTTCCTACTGTTATAAATTATTCGGAATACGTATTTAAAATAAAAAGTTAAAATAAATAAAATCATACAATCTAACTTGCCCCAATATAATATGACTTAACTATGTATTAAAATACCATGTGATCGAGAGAGACATTGTTACATGCAGTGTGAAAAAATGACCACCACAAGATATTTCCTACACATGGCATGTGCATAATATATCTTTTCATTTGGCTCTTATTTGATTTTTCACACTGTATTATATTCACAGTGGTGAATTTTTCATATTTTAATTTAGACATTCCCACAGTGGCCTGAGAACTGTGTGGCTGTGCTTGTGAAAGTCGGAAAATATATTTATATTTAATCGATAGTCTTAACGGCTCATTAACGCGAGGAGAGTTTCTCCCGTAGAAATGGCAAAAAGTGATAAGGAGATAATAGTTGGCTACCACTAACTTTCGTGCAGACAGACGGGTATCAGGTGATACATGCATGTCGGAAGTCTGCTGTCTCCTCGTGTAAATGCGCCTTAATAAACAATACTATGAAAGCATAATTTATGTAACCTATTTGAGTGTAAATCTTGTATACTTTTGTGATACTGAAGAGGAAAAATAACAAAAATACATACATATATGAATATTTTGAAAATAATGTTTTACTATTACACTCCTGTAACGACAATCCTACCAACAGACGTTCTGTTGAATATCAATGACGTCATCAGACGTTTGCATTGGTGCGTTGCGTGTTCCACAAAATGAGTAAGGTGTGTCGCGGGACCCAGTCGAAAATTCAATTACATTGCCTCAGTCTATCTAAATAATACGACTCAACTGTTACTAAAATCGGGTCAAGGAAGGTATACTATATAAATCGAATTGTTTTATATTCATTTAAGAGTCTTTGAGGGCCGCAAATTGCATGTCGTTAGTCTCGAAGTAGCAAGCGAGACTGCTAAGCGTGCGGTCTTAGGTTCGATTCCCAGGTCAAGCAAAGTGCTCTAAAGTCTTTCCATTCGGTTTTTTAGTAACGGTCACACTAAATTTTAATCAAAACATATTATGTTTTGATTAGAATCTGTAACATATACATTTCATTGACGTCGGCACTAGAGTTTGGAGGTGACCACCTTTAGGACGTAACGCCATACCACAGTTTATAAATCATACAGAAGTCCAACGAATACTTCTAGACAGGGCAATCGTGCGGGATGTGAGGGACGAGACTGGGGAAGCACGCTCCCGAACTGCGTACGTTACCGTGTTAGTAGTTCGGGAGACAACTTTTAGGGCTATCGTATGTCAATTTATTATTATTTTAGTTTATGTATCATAATTAAAATGGTGCATACGACGTGTGTTGTGAAAGATTGCAAGTCGTCACAATACATTCTTACATTAATAAAGAACTGCGATTTCATCCATTTCCGCGAACGTATGAAACGTGAGCAAATAAATATTGTTGATTTGATAGAAAGTAAATACTTTATAACATCTCGATCCCAGGGGACCCAAACGAAAAAGGGGCCTTAGCATGAGTTTTTACTTTTTTGTTTTGCATTTATAACCCACCGTTATTAATATTATGTCTAAATATTTTCCATTTTGTCATTAATCAATATTGTTTACTTGGGACAACCCTAGCTGTTGCGACAATGTTGTCAGGCATTTACCACGAGATCAAAGGCGTCGTCCTACTGTATCTTTTTTATACTGTGGCCATACTTTGCCGCACCGCGACGTGTCGCAACCAATATACTATTGTAGTATTTCGTTTGCTGCAACTCAGTAGTGAGCCTATACAGTGCGTTTCACCATTTTTTGGTTACACTTACGTTCATTATGATCCGTATCGCACTGTATAAGAATTCTCGGTACTATGAATGATTCCTGACCATAAACAATGAAGAAATGACAGCTGACATCCAGATGTCCCTGATGCATAGAGGAAAGCCCTGATGTCAGTTTCCTGTTTCTTTCATCAAGGTCGTACGTGGGCTGTTCGACTTTTTCTCCAAATAATATTCTAATAATAACGCTACTTATTACTTAGCGTGAGCATTTAATAATTATTGTATCATTAGTAAACTTTGTGACCGACTCCAGAAACCTTTTCTTCAGCAGGTAAGCATTTAAAATTCGTTTGCTTTTGTGACTGTTGATTTTTTGTGTATCGTAGATTCAACACGAATTTGTTGATAAAACTAGTTGACAAAATATTAACGTAATCAGTAACTGTCGCTTACTGATTGATTTCTCTGTTGTAGCTATGAAATTTCTGACAAGTTTGAACGATGTACCTGAACTTACGAAAGAGAATGTCCACATCGGGGATGAAGCCGAGTTGTTACAAAAATTGAATAAAATGATAAACGATGGACATAATAAACTTCAAATTGTAACAGATTTCGATCACACGCTGACAAGACACACTCTGGACAATGGAACCACTGTACTCACGAGTTTTGGTAAGCTATAAAATTTTATTACAACTTGTTTAATAACATCTGAATGAGATTTTTGCAACTATTCATGTTGCCATAAAGTTGACTTGATTTTTATCATTTCCATCAACAGCACTATCCATTAAAGAAAGCACTAACTGATATGCCTTCATAACCTGCACTAGAACAGCAGACAAAACTCCAAGAAATGTAGTAGTTATGTTATATTCAATGTCTTCAAATTTATTGTAGGTATGTTCCGTGAATGTCCATCAATACCTCAGCACTATAAAGATGAAGACAATCGGCTGTCGGGCATCTATAAGCCTATTGAATGCGACCCTGTGATGAGCATAGAGGAGAAAACCCAACATATGATTGATTGGTATGTGGCTGCACATGCACTACTCAAGTAAGTATCTCTTGATCTTCGATCAGAACATGTTAACTATTTTTATTTATTTTCTTATTCTGTTGAACACATCGAGGTATGATAAAGAGATATGTTTTAAAATTTTGACCACAAAATGGACACAATAGTTAACCAATTAAAATGAACCCTATGTGGGTCATTAGACAATGAACTTGTTAAC
Organism: Hyppa rectilinea; assembly: GCA_951799385.1. Lineage (NCBI taxonomy): Eukaryota > Metazoa > Arthropoda > Insecta > Lepidoptera > Noctuidae > Hyppa > Hyppa rectilinea. Next base: position 1,046,971 of record OX637307.1, on the reverse strand, counting down.
ATAAGATATAAATTCAAAATTAATTATATCTTTAAGAGTTAGTTAAATTTTATACCTACCCAGCTGAAGTTTATTGTGGGTGGCGATACAGTAGAAATGTTGTTAAGGGCACCAAGAAGATAGCAAATGTCTCTGTAATGTTAAATATTTTTAATCTGATAAAAAAATGTAGAGAATGACAATGAATCAATATTTGGTCACTATAGTAACACTATTACTTATCTGATTTTAATGCTATCAGATTAAAATGTTATTCAATTGCCCTTTTAAGTTTTATCCAATTTTTTGTACATTTGTCAATTTCTTTTTGTATGTTTTCAGAGGTGTGAAGTTCCCAAGACATGAGTTAATGGATTCAGCGCACAGAATGGTGAAATGTTTCAGGTATAATAAAATAGGCAGTGATTTATTATCCTAAATGCAAAACATGATACAATTTTACCATACTCATAATCATAACAAAATAAAATATGAAAGAAAAGCTAAGTAATTTTGATTGTATTGAATTATAGAAAGTATTGTGCTATAGTTTCCTGCACTGACCATAGACAGCAGGAAATTGCAGGCAAACTCCTTGCCTGTAGGCAGTAGTATTGGTTGGTCTAATACTAGTCTACACCAGATTAATTGAAATATATTTACAGAAAAGGAGTGGAAGACATGATAGAGTGGAGCAAGTCCCAGGAAGTGCCAGTGCTGGTGTTCTCAGCAGGTCTCGGGGAGTCTGTACTGGCTGCTATGGAGGCTGCCAACTTCTTGCTTCCACATGTCAAGGTAGCTATTTGTATAATATGTGTGTTTTAGGTTTACATAGTATGGTATATAAAAAGAACTTAGCATTGAAAAGATTGTCATAATATATTATATACTTTGCGGCCGTCCATTTATTAACCCTTAATAAATCGACGGCCGCAAAGTGTATATGGTTATCTACAAAATCATGATTTTACAGGATAGTGTGATTAGTAAATTTTCAATATACGCTTCTACGCGGTACTTTCGTAAGCTTATTTTATAATAATTTTTAAAACAGTTATAAAATCGTTTTCAAGTAATGCAATAACTTGACTACTATTTATAATGCTGACATGCCTTATCATTGTTGTTCCAATGAAATAACGCACGTACAAAAAATCGACGTTTAAACAGCTATGTGACTGATGTATGTGTACGAACGTGCCGATTGTCCGGCAAATACTAATGGTTTAAGTCTACTTCATTACTTTGTAAAAAATATGTTATATTTACATACGCAACTCCATATTTGTAAAAGTTGAGAATAAAAAGAACGAAGAATTGCGAGCCGAATTATGTTAAAAAAGTAAATTTCTTAAAAAAACCTGTTGACTCTTTGTACTTTGCTGCTGTCAAAATATTCGCTTCGAATCTATTCACTGAATGATCATTAAAGGAGGATGCCCAAAAATGTATGAGACCTGCATTCAAAATGATCAGCTGTTAGCCTCCGAAAAATATAGCAGCATACATAACATTAACAAGTAATATTTAATTTCTAGGTAGTATCGAACTTCCTAGCTATAGACGACGACGACTACATAGTCGGCATCAAAGGCGAGGTCATTCACACGTACAACAAGAACGAGACCGCCATCAAGCACACAGAGTACTACAACCTGGTACAGCAGCGGTCCAACGTGATACTGATGGGCGACAACATCGGCGACGCGGGCATGGCCGAGGGAATGGAACACTGCGACGTGGTCGTCAAAGTGGGCTTCCTAGGAAACAATGCTCAAGGCAACCTGAGAAACTATCTTAACAAATTCGACATAGTACTCGTGAACGAACCGTCTATTGACGTCGTGAACGCCATACTGCAATTTATACTGTGATTTTATAATGTGATTGTAGCTAAAGAAACTTTCATCCGGTTTCTGAAATGCTAATAAATGTTGATTGGCAAACTAAAGTGGGGCTGTGATTGGTTGGCTGAAATAATAGCAGCCAGTCAAATCACTTAACTTGTGTTTGAGCCTTTCAGAAACTGGGTGCTAATAATTTATTGTTAGTGCCAGCGTTCTTGTTAGAAGATTGTGCAATAGTGTTTATTTTTTATGTTAATCCAAAGCCAGACCCGTCATGCCTAGAGATTAAAATATTTCAAACGTAAAATGTGTTCAAATTATACCGTACTGCCTTTATTTATCTTATGTGATCGCTATTTAAATTAAGTGCCTCGTTTTTTAAGAAGCTGCAATTTTGATGTTTTGAACATAATAATATTAATGTCCGATAGAATATTCCAGCCATTTTTCGTTTGATTTTATAAATATGTATAAGTATTCAATGGGCAAATTTTTTGCTGATTTGTGATGAATGGCATAGTAATAACAGATTTGCGGGTCTGGCTAAAATGCAATAACTACATTATTGTAATATTCTCGATAATTTGTCTGTGAAGTTATTTTGAGCTTAGCAGCTTCATTGTAAACCGTGAGTTGCGCTTTGTTTGATTCTTTTCAAAGGTCATAGACCTCTTGTACATACGTGTGCTTAATTATCGGACCTAGATGAGTCAAACTCGTTGTGAGAAACTTTGTTGTCTTAGTCTTGGCATAAGTATTTAATAGGGTACGCGAAGAAAGGAAACTGAACGATATGGGTATATGTAGTCGTATTTCTGTGGGCTTTACAAAATTGCCCCAGCCAGCTTCCTTTAATTTTGAAGTTTTCTTTTGTTTTGTTATTGTTGTTTCTGTTATTACCTTTGATGTATATTTTGACACTTAACATATTACTGTGTCATCTGGTTTTGTTCCGACCCAGTACTTGCAGAATATTCAAGTTTATCATAATGTGTTATTTTGTTATTCTGTTCTCAAATTATATTTTTGTTGAAAATGTTGTCCAAAGCTGCGTGCTCACTTGTAACTAACACTCTATAAGATCCAGATAACATATATTTAAGTTGACGTGTTTATCTAGAAGCTTTTCAAACGGATCTGAAGAATTGAACCAACTTTTTACAGAATCTGATTATCCACCAGAAAAGGAGTATATTCAAACTGATTGAAGGATCCACTAAATATAATCACACATCAGGTATGATACTACTCAACAAATTTCAGTTATTAGAGAAATGCCCTTTAGATTCTCATTACAAGCCTCAATATGAAACGATATGAACCAATTGGTGTAATATTTTAATCTGACTCGACTATCCACTAGATTGATGATTTGTTAAGTAGTTAAGTTTGATAAGCTGAGTTCTAAAACGGATAAATGGATAACTAGAAATCTCGAATCTTAATGTTTTGGCGAGCGGGTTAAGCAGCTTTAGAGTTAGATATATACAATACTTAAAATGCTGTGCGCAAGTGCAATATTTATGTAAAGTTTGGTAAAAATAGGTTGCGGGCTGTTAGTTGTTCGCTGACCCTTTTGAGATAAAAATTTAACCCTTATTAAGGCAGAAGCTTGTATATCCAACAGTCACCGAACTTTTAAGCGAATGCGACAGTCGGGTACGGTTGTCCATTACTGGAGTAAATATGTAGAACGTAGAATTTCGTGTAGGGATGAAATGACGCATTTTTTTTACACTCGCTTTAAAGAACTGTTGTGGCAATGTTAAAGTGCACAAACAACTATTTTAATAAAATTGTGACAAATTCAAAAGACATGTATGATGAGGAGAAAAATAAAACAATATTTGTAATGAAATTAAATAATTTGTTATTATTATAAAACAACACATCTATATGATGTATTTTCTAGTCATTGCCGTGCTTACGTTTTGATATAGCGACTATAAAACGATTTTTGTTTTGATAATATCACAAGAACTAAATGCACAATATTAGTATTATAAGTAAGAATCAACATGATTTATAATAAAATGGAATAAGCAACAGATTAAATGCTTACAGTACTACGTAACCAAGCTAGATCAACGCCATTTTGCTTTCGTCTTCGAAAATGATTCTAGAATTATTTTGCTGTTCCAATTCTGAATAATGAAGAGTGTCGAAGCGCTAAGTTACGTAGTACTGTACCTTGATAAAATGCCTTTAAATACATTTATGGAAGATTTAATTTTCATAATACTAAAAAGATTTTAACAAAATCTATATTTCGTTGATAGGACTAGTAAAAATTTAAGCTATAATGGCTTGTTTTACCACTCCCGAGTTCCAGTTAAACTAATCTGGTAGGTAATTTCGTAAATGACAATCGGGAAAATGTAAAACAGGCCTTAATTAATACAAAAGATCTCCAATAAACACAATAAGTACTGATAATTTAAAATTGGCGATATAAACGCACTACTTACATTCGCATCACTTTAAAACGAAGAAAGTACTAATTAACATACAGAAATTTTTCTAACCCTTGTTAACAACTTGGCAAGAATGAAAATGGGAACGGAACTATTCAAGTTGGTCAGCATGATAACAAAATGACTGGAAAATACATGTGTTCATCACAATACCCTATTACATAGTTAAATTTAACTGAACAAACTAAAAGCTTTAACATAAACAACAGTCTTAAAACATACAAGTTATTTACACAAAGATTTGTTTCATATAAAAATATCCTACTGTACACGTAACAATCATCTCATTCATATAGAAATATATTTGTTTCTATGTACAAAACTAGAAACGATAGTAAAAATAGTTAAATCTTTAGGAATCACCTACACGACGTCGGCACGTCGCGCGGACCACACTCGGGGACGCGCTCAAGGCACTTGTTTTACTAACGAAATTGAATTGACGTTTGCGCGGGACCAATGTGAAGTGATTAGGTGTTTTATTAAATTATTTTTACCTTGGGACACCTCAATTCAATGAGTTGAATTATTAATTACATTTTAAAATAAATCTAAATGCTTGCTTAAACATAAATTAGGGACGCCCCACGCCGGTAACGACACGGACTTGCTATGCCGGAAGAGATCCAATCAAGCTCTCAGGATCATGGGGTCAAGATTCGTGTCGCGGATTGATACTCTCATTTTACTAAATTAAAGCTCCGGCGATCTCGCCTAGTGTTAGGACTAGTTACAATGTCATGGCGGACATATGAACGTGAACACGACAGTTCCCCGAGTGTATTCCTCGCTACGATTAAAATGTATGCCCCAATAACGGGTGCAGTCTCAGGCAAGGCAGCGTTTCTCTATAAATAAATATAAATATTCTGAGAAGGAAGTCAACCGTTATCACACACTAGTAACCTACTAAAATACAAGATTTCATCAACAATCACAATCGTGTCGTACGTTGCCACAAAACACGGTACTACATACCAGGTATATAATAGACAGACATACAAACAATAACGTCTATTTACTAAATGCCAACGTTCGTACCCGCAGTCATAGAACGAGCGAGCGAGACGACACGTGACTTTACAAGTCCCGTACTCGATATATATCGTCCTACTCGCACGTTGTATGACCGCGTCAAAAACGTTGGCGTATAGTTCAACACGGACTAAGAACTAACGAGAGTCCACTTGACACTTCCCCTATGTTAGTCAATGTGTTGCCTACAACAAATACTGCATCCTCCCGCAAAAAGAAATGGAATAGTGAAATAATACTAATGTATATAGACACAAGTGCTATTTTACTTTTCCATTGCATCGCCACCAAAGGGTGGCTCACACAGACGCAAACCTTATAACAGCTGACGACTGTACTATATTCGGTCAAAAACTTTCTGGGAATGAGATAGCGCATATTAGGCGCTCTCTTCTACTAATAGTTAGAAGTAGTAAAGCGTAGATTGATCTATAATAAGTATTATTGTACAGCGCACAATTAAACGTCAATGTTCGTGAGATGCGCGGTCATAAAACTTTGGAGCGGGACCACAAGGGACTGCATAATAATAATAGACTTGAGAAATCCCGTACTAAATATTCACTGTCCTACTCGCACGTATTTTGACCGCGACTACCAACTGCGCGACTGGCGTTTGCTGTATTGTAACGTCAGCGCGCACGAGGTTTTACTCAGAATACAACATTCAAACATTTAATTTGTTAAATACCAAGATTCTGATTGAACACATACTGTTGAAAGAGATAAGCGAAATAACACATTGTCGTCTTATGTAGAAGGCGTTAAAATAGTCTTCGACAAATTACGAGAGAGTGTCATGTGACTTTTAGTTTTTTGACATAAGGTTTAAATTGCAATATTTATTGCGCTACGCTCGCACAAGGTATAGGTTCATATTCAAGTATATTGAGGGCGAATGTCACCAATGATACCGTACTTTATACCTTAAATCTAAGCCGCGTCCAAGAGCTGTGACAATTGTCAGTGTCAGAATTGTTGTGATTGCGTTTAGTTTCATTAGTGAAATTCGCCCTTACACTTAAGATTACTGATGATAATGATCCACGAAGTTATCCGTCATGGATTTAAAATACCTACGTTGGAATATGTTTAAGGCAGGGTACACAATGTTTATGGAATTTGCACCATGCTTATTGTATGAATCGTGAAAGATATTAGTTTAATTATTGTGTCAAATGCGTCTTGTCGGTTTTAAATCCACGGGCGAAGTACATCGACAAGCAGAATACTGATTAAAATTAACAAAGGAAATACTTGGTTATGCTGACCGTACTATATTGTATGTTCAACTATACTCTACAGTACTCCCAAATTAATAATGCACATGCAGATCTTCGCTAATTGTCGTATTCCCGGAAACACCCGAATCATTGAATCGTTCGAGTCCTTAACAATGCACTTGCATTTTGCACCTTGTTCGAAAGAAATAGGAGTCAATATCATGTGTACACAATCGAAAACAATTCGGGCGGTCGGCGGTCAGTCAAAGGTCCGTCAGTCGTCTTATTATATTGGTGGTGACTGCACGTGTTCTCTTTGTCTGGAATTTTATAGAGCTGCTATTACACACCCTTCTTAGTTTTGTTTTCAAAGGTGAATTTAATTTCAACTTTAATTATCTTATTCAAATTTAAATAGTTAATTTTGTAAAATATTTAAATATACTAAAATTTTTCACGTTTTAAAAAATTAAAAATACCTACGTAAAATAAATAATAAGTACTATAAAAAACATATTAAAAATCAGATTTAGGCTTATATGAATTATAGCTCGCTATTTACTTACATGGAATAATTGAATCAAATTTCGTTACTGATAAATCAATATTTATCTCTTTTAGAACAAAACACATAATCTTACTAAATTATGCATGAAGAAAATGCACTTAACCACTCTATATACATATCGTCTTCCGACGCTCGGGGAATACGACCGTTGCCGAACAGTGGCGAAGATTTCTATGCGCATTATCACTTTGGGAGACCTGTACGCAACTTGAGACTGAAAACCACAAAAAAAAAAATTTTTTTGGAGAAGGGTCGACTTAGTGGAAGTTCTTTCTTTAGTACAGAATGTATTTGAATGTGGTATGGTCAGCAACACCGAGTGTGTCCGTCAATAACATTGGCAGATCTATGAGATACCGCGAGATGCGGCGCGTAAGTACTATGTACTATAATACTACACAAATAATAATGTTATACATATAATTATGGTAACTAACAACATCGGAAGTAATTTCGATGATATGGTAGGATATACGTTATCTTTTTGAACACTTGCGATGAAATATTTACAAAGAAACAAGAAAAGTGTATTTAAACGAATTCAGATTCAAGTTGTGTAGTACAATATAATTATGTTCTTGACTCACTGAAAACTATTTTCGCACTATGTGAGAAACGACATAAATTCACGCAATTTGCAAAGTGAGCCAAGTTAAATGCTAGCTAAGTCTCGCCGACACGCCCCCCGGCCGCGCCTCGCGGACGCGTTGGTCCCGCTTTGCAGTATAAAAGCACAATATATCTACATGTATTACAATAGGTCTATCGACAGATCACAGCCTAGTTCAGTGTAACAGTGGAGGTGCGGTGACGTCACCGCTCAGGTGATGGCGGCCACTTCCGGCTGCGGCTTGTGCAGTCCGTCCTCGTCGCGCGCCCTGTGGGAAAAGTCTCGGTTAGTGCATTGAGTTAAAATGAATTATGGTCTGTTGCAAAAGTAACCCTCTTACTAATAAACGTTTTATGTCAGAATAGTTACACACCGATTTTTCTCCTTCAGTTGTCAGAAATTTGATTTTTGAAAGAAGAAGACAAAGCATTGTGTAACTGTAATGTGCGGCGGCGCGGAGCGGTACACAGCGGTGCACATGCCGTGGTACATACCGGTACAGCGTGGCGTGCGGCGGCGCGGAGCGGTAGTGCGCCGCGTAGGCCCGCGTGCGGCGCCGCGCCGCCACCGCGCGGCCCAGCGTGTTGGGGTGCACAGAGTTGCGGATGCCGTGGTACACCATCCTGCGGACACACGGACAGGCATTAGGCGATTGAGTCGCACAAGTTCTGTCACAGGAGCTGTAGCTCGTAATTGCATAATAGCTGCGTATCGCATAACTACTTGTGCGAAGAAAATCTATAAATATTACTTATAAAGTAAAATTACTATTCGAGGAGGATTAATTCCGGAAGATTTATTTGCAATATGCAAAACCGTGTGAGTCAGGCGGGTCTTTACAAAATGAACGACATACCTGGGCGCCAACGCAGCCACAGTAGTGAGGAGCAGGACAAGCCAGTACACCGGCTCTTTGATGGTGTTCACCATGACGTGGTACGTGGAGGGCAGGTTCAGGAACGTCGGCCAGATGGTCTGATACATCAGCGTAAGGACGAAGAACGACAGCAAAGAACCCGATAATGCCATTAGATGAATCACCGTCTGTGAATGTTAGAATTTTAGTATTATATTTTTGGTCGAAAACGGAAACCCCTAAAATTTAAGTTTTTTGTAATTTTCAGGTTGTATGTTGATCAGAACATCGCGAGCAACCGACCACAAATATGAATTTATAGAATAAGAATCATGAATACAATTGACAGAATTGGCCTCAAATGTCATTACATGAAATAGTCATTCAATATGATAATAATATGAACTTAGAGAAGTGTATGAATGAGTATAATTCTGTAAATACATATGTGATACGGTCGCGAATCATACTTTGATCAACATACAACCTGACACTTCCTACAAATCGCAAAAAACTTAGGAAACTTTAATTTCGCGGCCTACCTTAGCGTATCCCGCGTATAAATAATAGTTTGGCAAACGGTCCTTGGTATAGTCGCCAGCATATCAAGCTACTACAAACAGTCAAATTTTCTCAATTCATTTTGAACCGTACACGTAATATTTTAAGGTTCAAAATCATTTTTGGAGACACTTGACAGTTAGGTATAACTTGATGCACTGCCACACGTGTTAGGAAGTTATTTATAGCACACACTTTCTGAAAATACTGGTAGTTATAAACTTTCACTCGTGTTATATTTCTATGAAGTCGTACAACCAACCGTATATAGTAAGTGCACTACGAAAATTGCTCTTAATGCTACTTAACGAGAGTGCGGTAAATGCAAAATTGACATACACACATCAAAAGTGTCTAGGGATCAACATATATTTTTGCAATAACTTTTCTCTTGATTGATATTAATTTAAATTTTCTTTAAGGATTCATCAAATAAAGTGTTTTCGTTTGTCACAGTAACGATAAACCAAGTCACCTTTGCATTAATAAAGAAATTTGCCATTTTCCTAATAAAGGGATTTTTGACATTTGAACCACTAACATTAAAGTTCGAAAAAAAGACTGAAATAACAGTTTTCTTTAAAATTTTATTGGGTAACTTAAACAATTAATAATCCGTGTTTCTACCGCGAACACTAACAACACAAGAACATCGGTTTGGCATACTCAAAATGAGTTCATCCAAATCACGCTGTGGAATGGCCGCCCATGTTCGTTGCAACAACAAAAAAAGGTGTTATCAGTCGACTTTGGACACGTTACCGAAGCACTGGTACCGTGGCTGAGCGCCATGAAGGACGGTATCGCTGCACCACACGGAGACAAGACCGATACATTCAAATCTTAACTCGAAGAGCTCCAACAATAACCGCCATGATGTTAGCCGTGAGGCTTCATCACTCTTCAGGGAACTTAATTAGCGACCAAACAGTCAGAAACCACTTGCATGAAGTGAACCTTCATTCCCGAAGACCGCTACGGGTACCACCTATAGCAATGCACAATCGTAGGATTCGATATCAATGGGCTCTTGAACACAGAAATTGGGCAGAAGAACAATGGCGTTTCGTGTGCTTTTCTGATGAGTCTCGTTTTGGTATGAGACCGGATACAAGACGTATACGACACTGGAGAACCCCTGGACGCCAACAGCGATTAAAATCCTGCCAGGAAGTCCATCCTTATAGTGGTGGAACCATCATGGTATGGGCGGGTATTTGGATCGGCGGAAGAACTGAGTTGATTTGGATCAGAGGCAACCTCAACGCTCAAATTTATGCTGAGACGATTGTATCTGACGTCATCGTTCCTCTACAAGTGCAAATCGGTCCCTTATTTCAGTTAATGCATGATAATGCACGACCGCACACCGCAAGAGTTGTAAGACAGACTCTCGCCGCAGCTAACATCAATGTCCTGCCCTGGCCTGCTCAGTCGCCAGACTTGAACCCGATTGAGCATGCATGGGATATGCTACAGAGAAGAGCTCTGCCGAATATGGAGGGTATCCAGTTGCAAGAAGACCTTTTTTTGTTGTTGCAACGAACATGGGCGGCCATTCCACAGCGTGATTTGGATGAACTCATTTTGAGTATGCCAAACCGATGTTCTTGTGTTGTTAGTGTTCGCGGTAGAAACACGGATTTTGACGACACGGTTGGCGCAGTGGTTGAGCAATTGACTGCTGCGCACTATGTCGCGGGTTCGATTCCCGCACGGAACAAATATTTGTACGACCTACAAGTATTTGTTACGGGTCTGGGTGTTTTTCTATCTATAATATGTATGTATTTACAAAAAAAAAATGTATTTAAGTAGTTTATCAGCCATCTCGTTACCATAACACAAGCATTAGGTTGCTTAGCTTGGGACTATATGGCGTTGTGTGAAATGTCCAAGGATATTATTATTAATTGTTTAAGTTACCCAATAAAATTTTAAAGAAAACTGTTATTTCAGTCTTTTTTTCGAACTTTAATGTTAGTGGTTCAAATGTCAAAAATCCCTTTATTAGGAAAATGGCAAATTTCTTTATTAATGCAAAGGTGACTTGGTTTATCGTTACTGTGACAAACGAAAACACTTTATTTGATGAATCCTTAAAGAAAATTTAAATTAATATCAATCAAGAGAAAAGTTATTGCAAAAATATATGTTGATCCCTAGACACTTTTGATGTGTGTATATGGTGACTGGTAATTAGTGACCGATATTTAAACACGTGATTGTACTCATGATTACAATCAACTTTCCCAAAGAAACTTTTTTTGTATACTTAATAGCTGCTAACAGCTAATCGGCGCGAAGTTCATTGAACTTTGCGCGCGCCAGTTGTATTGTTATAGTGATAAAAATAAAACTATTGAGTATACAAAAAAAAGTTTCTTTGGGAAAATTGATTGTAATCATGAGTACAATCACGTGTTTAAATATCGGTCACTAATTACCAGTCACCTTATATACATATGGTTGACTGTACACTAAATACACTCGAAAATACTACAGTCTAACTCCCCATTCCATGCATACACACACACACACTAATACACTTACGAATGTGAAATTAAAAAGCTGCATGTAATCAATTGATGAATAGTATTTCAATAATTTTATTAAGATGTAGTCATTATTTTAAAAAAAATCAATAAGGAATAAGCAAGTAATTCAAAACTTTCTTTACTGTTGTAATTATACATTATATATTATATGAGTTAAGAAAGCAATAGCATTTTTTTAAGGCATTGCTTTTTTTACAATTCATTACTTTGTGTTGCGTTTTTACAATTCAGTATTTTAAGTTGCGTTTTTTATGGTGGAACGAAACGCAAACTGTAAACATCTCTGACAATGCTGGAAGTAACTAAATTTGTCTGTGTTTAATAGGCATGTAATTAAAGTTCAATAAAGTCTGTGTTATTTCTGCACATTCAATCTGCTTAGTCTTTTCTCAACTGTGTTGGGGTTGGCTTCTAGTCTAACCGGACCCAGTAACTGGGAAATAATACGATACCCCATGTTAAGACTGGCTATTGTGTTATTTTGCACATATAGCAAGAAATATATACATTTTGGGGTTTAAGTTAAGATCTAAATTCACAGTCACATTATGGCCGCTACTGCAATAACGAACGTTTGAACTGCTTTTTTTGAGCAACAAGTAGGAGTTGTTTTTGACGTTTAACACGTTTACGGGGTTCATATTACTGTATTTCATTGATAAAGTAAAAAAACAAATAACATGCATATTCCCTATTCTGCCACCAATCTCGACAACAAATAAAACACTACAAAGAAACAACAACTCACCCAACTCCTCGTCTCAATAGCGACGTAGAGCAGCATGACGACGAGGCAGCAGGTCATGCAGCACACGCCGAAGGACCAGATGTCCACGGTGGTGTCCCAGTAGGCGAAGCAGGCCGTGAAGTACAGCACGACGCTGACGTACACGCACTCGGCCAGCACGGCCCAGAAGGAGTGCGCGCGGTAGGCCAGGCCGCGCCGGCTCGCGCCGTACAGCCCCGGCCGCTCCGTCAGCAGCGCGCTCGGGGCCACGCGGTCGTACGCGCCTGCCGACAGGTACATCGTTAGTCACACCGAAAGGGTTACCGCTACCCCGGAACATAAAGGGCTAAGGAAGGAACATGGATGAGTTTTAGTCAGTTACAGTCTGACACTCCCTTCCGCTCCACCCACAGCGGGAGAAGTCATTGGATGATTTCCCAGCCTCATTTCACATTTAAAGTATTTATCAAAGTAACAGAAAATCGTATCGCTCCGAAGCTTGAATTAATTAAGAGGAGGTCTTTGCCCAGCAGTGGTACTCAATAAAGATTAACAGAAAACTAATTAAAAGTAACTATAACGATGTTGGCGACATTGTAAAGTGAAGGGCGAGCATTTTGAGGGACTATCTTCTATACTAATATTATAAAGAGGAAAGATTTGTGTGTATGTTTGTAACGAATAAACTCAAAAACTACTTAACGGATCTGGATGAAACTTGACACAAACATAGATTATAGTCTGGAATAGCATATATGCTTCTTTTTATCCCGGAAAAATGTACGGGTCCCGTGGGATAATTTGTAGAAATTATCCCACGCGAGTATGTAAATACTCGCGGGCGAAGCCGCTGGCAAAAGCTAGTATGTAATATTGACATTCAAAAAGTGCTGATTTTCAACCTAGTTTGAATAAATAATTTTTGATTTAGAAACGGTAACCTCTAGTTGTAACTTACCGATGACGATGGGCGGCAGCGCGGTGAACATGAGGTTGTAGGTCATGAGGTGCACTTGGTCTATCATCACCATCGATGAGAAGCCGCAGTAGAACTGGTACCAGAACACCAGGAATACAAACGTCTGCGAAATAAACGTTTCTTTATGTTTCTCATAGATTTTACGTATGCTTCGGGATGAGATCTCTACATAGTATAAAACAAAGTTTCTCTTCACGGTCTGTCCCTTTGTACGCTTAGATCTTTTTAATTCCGCAACGGATTTTAATGCGGTCTTCATCAATAGATAGAGTGGTTCAAAATGAAGAAGGTTAGTATGTATTGTTTGACAACGTTTCGCCCGTGCGATAGTATCTGCGAAACCGGGGTAAGTCGCTAGTTTAGTATAAAGCTCTAGATCATAGGTTGGTTTATAAGCAATGAAGCGGATCAGCGTCATCTAAGTCATTTTTACTAGCTGATCCCGATTCTGATTAACCACTTTAACACTCAAAAAAGCTGAAAACACATTGTTATGTCTATTGGGTCAAATGAATTGTAAGTTCAAACAATACTTACGGCATTTTTAAGAAAGAAGTAGAGTATCATTCTCGCTAGTCGATCGTAGCACCAATGTCCGTGCACCAGTAATAGCCTCTCTAAGTACTTGAACCGCGACACTGCGAAGTCGGACGCCATGACAGCTTGCATGCCCTCTTGCCCTGATATACCTGCGGAATAAATAAATATACTGAGTTAACCTTTCGAACGCCAGAGCATAAACGCACGCGCGTGCGTTTATGTTATAAATTTGTAGCTTGGCGTCTTCTTGTTATCATGAATTTCCCAAAACCCATTGTGACTTTTAATTTGTTTCATGTCATTAAATAAGTACGAGAGCTACAATTTTTAAGATATATATAATATGAACTCACACAAAAGTAATGATTTTCTTGTTTATTTCGAGTTATAGTGTACTCGCATTGACACATATTTGTGTCGTTCGCGTACAGGGCAAGCGCTTGATTGTCACGTATATGTGACAAAAGGTTCAATAGATTAAAGACTGGCAAATACGAGCACTGATTGGACACTTGAACAGTTTCACTAAAATCTATGTTACCTCAAAGGAACATCACAGGTACTAACTTGCGTGGCCCCTTATATGACCTAACCATTATGACACTGTGGAGGTCACGATTCCGAGTTTCTTCTCTTAGAGTAGATACTTGGATAGGAAACACTGACCTCATCTAGTTTTAAAACAGAATTTATTTTGACGCGTTATCTATCTATGTTGTAATCTTAATTTAAACTCATTAACAGAAATATAAAATAAACGTGATTAATTTAATTAATAAATGATACATAATTATTTTATTTCTGTATAACAGGATGACTGGGTAAAAAAAAAAGAAATTATATACAGCCCGTCAGTCTGTCACAACTCAGTATAAAATCTATAAAGGAGTGTGTTAAAACGTATGTTGTAATGTATGTAATGTATCGGCTTAATCTTTTGACTTCGTCAAAAAAGTAACAAAACGTGTCCAATATTATTTAAAAGACTAAAAAAATAAATTTTAGTCATCATACTTATTGGATTTTCCACACACTGGTGTGTGGAAAGCCACCCGTTGAAGTCCTTCTTTCGTCTTAACCTCGTATATTTGACCGAATTATTTGCAAATAACGTTACAACTGACAGTTGTTGTAGACAATGCACCTGTGTCTATGGTTCGTAATGTTTTTGAGGGTCTGATTGATGCGAGTGATGATAAAGTTTATTATTCAATGTCATTCAAATATCTACTCTGTCCCGTAACTCTTTCTCCTAACTCTTCGAAGTAAACTAACATCATGTGACATTTTTTTATTATAACCACTTTATTCAAGGTTACTGAATCATTGGCACAATTCTATCTCATTAATTTTATTGCGTTGAATAACAAGCACGCACATAAAACATTATTGAATTAAATAATTGACTTCAAGTCTCTTGAGGTGATAAATAGAAGAGCGCGCGTCATCGCAGATTTATAAGACATCAAGATTTTAACGAAGTACACAAACAACTTTGATTGAAATAGATGAAGTGATTAAGGATTAATTGGTCACCATTGTGTAAAAGACAGAAAAATAAATTGGACGTAAATGCTGCCTTATCAATGATTTATAGAGTTGAAACTATTAAGTTGATGTGATTAAGTTGTAAAGAAATTGTGTAGTTAGAGCTACACAATTTCTTACAGAATTACAGGTAAATCAGAATAGGTGTGGGGCTGGGGTAATCTTCTTATTTCCGAGTTAGCACGATCCTCTAGCCACAAGAGAAACCGAACAGAGGTAATGCTTCAAGTCTACGCGTTAGTCTAAGCGTTTTGTAGTAGTGCATGTCTTGTAATTGCGAGTTACCATCTACCGCGATCACAGTTCGTCATTTTCCGCTCAAAGTAATGATTTTTTTTTTGGAATTGCGCAGGTATTAATTTAAACTTACAAAAGTTTACAAAAACATAGTAAAACAAAACCAAGCAAGAACTTCCATGGTTGTAATAGCTTGATATAACGATACAGATAGAGGTAGACGATAATTCCCGAAGCGCAAACTCATCTTTGGGAAGCTGTACGAGTGTACATACGTGAATGAAAGTGAATAACTCACCGACACCGACGTCCGCGGTCTGTATCATGGACACGTCGTTGGCGCCGTCGCCGATGGCCAGCGTCGTGACGCCCAGCTCTTCCTTCACCGCCTGCGGACGGACAATGCGTTTATTAGTAGCGTAGTTAGTTCTCGGAACCCTAGGGTCCTGGACATTTGGAAGGCGTACGAGGGACCGAAGCCAACTCGAAGAGGCCCATTTGGACCATTCTAAATGATGAGGAGGCACCAACCGACGATAATCTCTGTATGCACTATACAAGTGTAACCAAGGACTATTGCAGAACAAGGAAAAGAAAAATTAGGGCTATGGGTTTGGATGGCTGTACTGCTTACGGAGACCTATGGAAAAACTATGGACCCTACCTGACTAGCTGAACTGACTACCTGACGGAGCAGCGCCGCGCCAGCGACAGGAAGGGCGCCACCAGCCCCGAGCGCCGGTCCAGGATGTAGTCAGTGTGTAGTGTAGTGCAGTACCTTGACGATGTACGCCTTCTGCAGCGGCGTGGCGCGGCAGCACAGCACGGCGGAGCAGCGCCGCGCCAGCGACAGGAAGGGCGCCACCAGCCCCGAGCGCCGGTCCAGGATGTAGTCAGTGTGTAGTGTAGTGCAGTACCTTGACGATGTACGCCTTCTGCAGCGGCGTGGCGCGGCAGCACAGCACGGCGGAGCAGCGCCGCGCCAGCGACAGGAAGGGCGCCACCAGCCCCGAGCGCCGGTCCAGGATGTAGTCAGTGTGTAGTGTAGTGCAGTACCTTGACGATGTACGCCTTCTGCAGCGGCGTGGCGCGGCAGCACAGCACGGCGGAGCAGCGCCGCGCCAGCGACAGGAAGGGCGCCACCAGCCCCGAGCGCCGGTCCAGGATGTAGTCAGTGTGTAGTGTAGTGCAGTACCTTGACGATGTACGCCTTCTGCAGCGGCGTGGCGCGGCAGCACAGCACGGCGGAGCAGCGCCGCGCCAGCGACAGGAAGGGCGCCACCAGCCCCGAGCGCCGGTCCAGGATGTAGTCAGTGTGTAGTGTAGTGCAGTACCTTGACGATGTACGCCTTCTGCAGCGGCGTGGCGCGGCAGCACAGCACGGCGGAGCAGCGCCGCGCCAGCGACAGGAAGGGCGCCACCAGCCCCGAGCGCCGGTCCAGGATGTAGTCAGTGTGTAGTGTAGTGCAGTACCTTGACGATGTACGCCTTCTGCAGCGGCGTGGCGCGGCAGCACAGCACGGCGGAGCAGCGCCGCGCCAGCGACAGGAAGGGCGCCACCAGCCCCGAGCGCCGGTCCAGGATGTAGTCAGTGTGTAGTGTAGTGCAGTACCTTGACGATGTACGCCTTCTGCAGCGGCGTGGCGCGGCAGCACAGCACGGCGGAGCAGCGCCGCGCCAGCGACAGGAAGGGCGCCACCAGCCCCGAGCGCCGGTCCAGGATGTAGTCAGTGTGTAGTGTAGTGCAGTACCTTGACGATGTACGCCTTCTGCAGCGGCGTGGCGCGGCAGCACAGCACGGCGGAGCAGCGCCGCGCCAGCGACAGGAAGGGCGCCACCAGCCCCGAGCGCCGGTCCAGGATGTAGTCAGTGTGTAGTGTAGTGCAGTACCTTGACGATGTACGCCTTCTGCAGCGGCGTGGCGCGGCAGCACAGCACGGCGGAGCAGCGCCGCGCCAGCGACAGGAAGGGCGCCACCAGCCCCGAGCGCCGGTCCAGGATGTAGTCAGTGTGTAGTGTAGTGCAGTACCTTGACGATGTACGCCTTCTGCAGCGGCGTGGCGCGGCAGCACAGCACGGCGGAGCAGCGCCGCGCCAGCGACAGGAAGGGCGCCACCAGCCCCGAGCGCCGGTCCAGGATGTACGTCAGCGTGCGCCCGTCCACCACCAGCGCGCGCCCCGTGCCCACTGCGCTTGAGCCGTTCTCCAGGTAGTTCTTGATCGTGGCTTCAGCATGCTCCTGTATACACACACATATACACATTAGTAACTGCCTATAAAAGTCTTACAGGGCCGACTTTTGTTAATCGACAGAACTTGACGTATAACGTCACCTTGTCCCTCGACATGAGGTACAGCAGGCGGTCGCTCTGCGAGAACAGCGCGGCGGAGTAGGCGATGTTGATGGCGGTCTCGGGCTTGTCCCCGGTGAGCACCCACAGCACGATGCCGGCGTCCAGCAGCGCGCGCACGGTGCGCGGCACGGCGTCCTGCAGACGGTCCTCCACGCCCGTGGCGCCCACCAGCGTCAGCGCGCTCTCCAGCCGCGCCAGCGAGTCGCGCATGCGCTTGTCGCGACCTGCGGGTGGCGTTAGGTATAGCTGGTGCCGAAAACGGTAGTCGAAGCAATTCCTAGGAATTCGAATGACTAATGTACCGTTTTTCGTCAGTAATGAAAATAAAGAAAAAGTATACGCTGGAGCTCGCAAAATGTTGACGACGACGGCGACGGTAAGTATCAATTAACAAACATACCTTCTCCTATCTCCATGGCCCGGTGATGCCCAGCCAACCACTCCTCCCACAAGGCGGGTTGCATGGTTCGCTTGGCCATGACCAGCGTCCTCAGACCGGCGCGTGCGTACTCGGACAGTAAGGACCGTGTTCGCTCGTACGCGGCAGATTCTGCCGAGCCCGAGCGCATCGGCGCTAGCGCGCCCAGGACGTTGGAGTCTGCGCCCTTTACGTATAGCACTACCTGGTGATGGGACATGTGGATAGATTGATATAAAAAAATGTAATAAAATAGCTCGCCCTAGCAGCGCGTGGTTTTTACAACATAACGAATGAGAAATATTAAGGACGCACAATAAAGGGCGTAGCTAGGCTGAATGTATCCCCATAATATTATTTTTTTAATACCCTATGGTTATTTTCCTTCCCTTTTTAAATACCTGTACATGTTATTATAAGACTGTTAGCATTTAAATGATGTCATTTCTTTGCGAGGATCAAAATATGTCACATAAATGGTCGTGTTTTATTGCGTTACTTCAAGCGAGCTCCAAGGGCTTAGATCTACCCACGCATTTCATATTACTTGATACTTCATCGCATTCTTGAGAAAAAGGGTCTTGATAGACAGACAGACCTTAAGTTTAGTTTTATAGAACGAAGTACTATAACGCGGCTTATGTCAGGAGTACACTGGCAAAAAATGTGGCGTAACGAAAAAGCGTTATGTGTAAGTTTCGGTGTTTGTTTTGTAATAGAGAGCCATCTAGTATAGTTTTTAGCTTATAATAAAGACACGGAGAGACAGAGAAAGTGTGAATTTGGCCAAATTGAAAATCTATGATGGCAGCTTTTCGTCTTGGATATAGTTTTCATAGATTTCGAGGGCACTGACGCCGATAATGAGGGGTCAAAAGAAAATTCAAGATGTCGGCTACAATTGATGCTCTTTGTAACAACAATAATAAGTGCTCACCTGTCCATTAGGCTTCCTCATGGTGACAGACATGCACTTTCTGGTGGCGTCGAACTGCTGGACCCTTATGACTTTCATCTTGGTGAGTTCCCCTCGGATGCCCAGTTCCACCTCATCAGGGGTCCGGTTCCGCAGCTCATAGCCGTATGCCATCGCCGCCTCCGCCAGAGCTAGCTCGTCCGGACTCTCCGCTTCATAGCGAATCAGCTAAACATACAATACAAGATGTAAAAGGACTACCAACCATAGCCATTAATTACGCATTCTGTTCTGCACACTAAGGGCGAATTTCGCGGATAAAATTAAACGCATTCAGCACATCTAAACTGAGTTCAAGAGCTGTCAGTGCCAAAATTGTTATGGGCAATGACAGGCCTTAAACGCAATTTAGATGTGCTGATCGCGTTTAATTTCATCGGTGAAATAGCAGTAACTAATATTGAAATAATTATTATCATGCGGACAGTTTCATAATGATGATGATTTACTGACATAATAATAAAAGCTACTCACCATAGGGTCCGCTGAGGTGCTAGGTTCGCTAGTGTCGTCCTTGCTACCTCGGATGAGTTTTGGCAGTCTTATCCTGAGAGGTGAGCCGGTGGATGGTGGCGGAGACGGAGTGGTGGACCGGGACTCCGTCAGACGAGCGTACCTGATAGCGAGGCGGGGGAATTTACTTAATAACATTCATTAAATCTTTAATTCCTTGACAGATAACGCACAGCCTAAATAGCAGCCGATCTTTCTGTAAAAATGTCACCGTTAAAACTAAAGCAAAGCGATCTGTCATTCTACCTGATACTAGGGATGCACACTATCGATTGTTGAAGTGATTTTTACAGAATAGCATTGCTGATTTCTAAGCATAGAGTTTTCACTAGAGTTATACAACAAAAGTGAGCACAAACGAATGATTTGATATGAGAATTCATCCCCAGAAAGTGGTTACAAGTGGGGACAGTTTGTATGGAGTTTGTCATCGAGATTGTATTCAGCATGTATGTAAGTAAGCCGAAAATGGTCTACCTCCCTCAGATGCTTCCTATCTGACTAAAATCCGAACCGTGTGCAGAATCAACGGCCTCAAAATCAATCGCCTGAGGTAGATAATTATGATCGTTTTAAAAGCCTATTGTTGAAAGTATAAAGTCGTCAGAACTTTTTGTCTTTGTGTATGCATCTGGCGCAGTTCCATGTATCCAACTTTAAAGATTTATAAACTATAGATCTGGTAGACACCTGTTCGATTATTGACAAAAGTGATTCATTTTATAAGCAAATGGTGTACGTTATCTGACGGACACGCTGTGAGCCGTGCTCTGTCATCGACTGATATTATATCCGTCAAGATGTTATCTATATCAGTAAGTGCTGAGGCTGAGGACTTTACTGGGATAAATACAAGTCTGAACTGTTAATTTATTTATTACAAGGCCATTATAGTCTTCTGTATCAAGTGTAAAGTTCTGTGTAAATGGAAACTAATTTATTACAGATCACTATTCTAATTTATTAGTTGGTTGGAAGGTATCAGTTATACGAAACCGTATTAATATTGAGTGGTAACCGGGATTGTCCGACTGGGTTACCGCTACCCCGGAACACAAAGGTCTAAGGAAGGAACATGGATGGGTTCTAGTCAGTTAAAGTCTGTCACTCCCTTCCGCTCCACCCAGAGGGGGAAGTCATTGGATGATTTCCCAGACACAAAAAAGGGGGCCTCAACCACCTCAAAAGACCAGTATTAATTTAATATTTTTGTGGTGGTTGGCCCCCTGTTCATTCCTAAATGAATAATAAAATATGCACCTTGTATATTTGAGGTCATTTCTAATGTGTGATCACTAGAGAATCCGACAAATCTTTCTTACTACCAGAGAATGGCATTAAAAGGATAGATGAGATCCTCCTTTATGTTAACCCACCCATTCAGGGACACTGAACGAGACACAATAGAAACTTTATTGTTATATTAACATCTATAGGCGTTGAGTGTCCTTCAAAGTGGAAACATTGCTGTGATTACTAATCCTTTAATCAAGATGAATCTGCAAACTTTTATTAAACAGACTACAATATATTAATGAAAAGGTTAAGATGTTTGGACTTACTAGTTACTTACTTGTCGTTAGATCGCAGGGTTCCGTTCGACCTGGAGGCCTTGCCCGAAGAGAAATGTTCGCCCGACGTGGACGCGCTCAGTTGTGACGTGTCCACGTGTGGCTGACTAACTACCACTGTGTTGCACAAAGCCAGGATTAGGAGGAATTCGCGTACCTGGAATTTTATTATTGTACTCTCAGTTCAGTTCCGTGAAAAAAGTATAATTTGACAACAATAGGGTATTTGACTACTATCATTTGAATGAATCCAAGTGTCACGTTACCATTTGCGTGTGTTGTGCATCGTTGTTATCGATTAAATGCTGCAGCAGCCGCCTGTTGGGTGACACGCTGGTGATGGGCGTGACGAGCGGCGGCAGGTCGGACGAGGGCTCGGCGGGCGCGCCCGGCGGGTGGTCGTAGTCCACGCCACCCACCGCGCAGCGTCGGAACACCATCTTGTTCTCCGTCAGCGTCCCCGTCTTGTCGGTGAACAAGTACGACACCTGCCCCAACTCCTCCGTGATGTTCAACGCGCGACATTCCGTCCGCATGTTCGTGTCGGGATCGTACAGCTGAATGTCTTGGTGTATGTGATACACTTGTAACAGTTTCGTCATCTCTATCGTCACGTACAGCGACACCGGTATCATCACCTGCAGCGCTATGATGTACGTCCAGAATATCAGAAGCCCTTCGAACGCCGGCTTGCTCACCATTGTTATGAATGGGGTTAGCTTGTATGAGTTAATATAATATTTATCCAACCACATTTTGCAACCGACTGCGCCGGCGCAACAAAGAAAAAGTAACACTAAGACACACCATATCACATCTGTGTTCATTTTTTTCTCTAAGCCTGAACACTTGTATCTTGGTCCTCCGTTGTTGAGCATCGCCTTGGTCTCGTGTCCCGCGTACACGACGATGCCCTCCACAAAATCTGTGTTCTTGATGGTGCAGTCCCTCAGCAGAAGGTTCTCCGAGGTCAGCGGGACGCGCGCCCCATTAGGGTGTGAGATGCAGCCCGTAAACCTATATATTTTTGTAGACGGTCGCTCCACTTCCACAGAACTTCTGAACTTCATTGGATTGAACTCTGCTTGCTGAAAAATATTATTTATTTATTATACCTAAATATATTTTGGTCCAAACAAACGATTTCGTAAACCGGGTCGCGGTACTACAACGACTATTGTATTCTACAAGGTATTGGAGAAAGTGTTCCCACGCTCTGCTTTTTCGGTGGTTTGCATTGCCCGCATAGCAAACAAAAACTAAAATCAGCATTATGTTACTCATCCAATTATAAAACCATCGAGCCAGTGGCACGTTGGAAATCCGGACGAATTTAGAACTACTTATTGAGTTTCGCAATGTCAGCCGGGAATAGAAACTAAATAAATAACTTAAATTATTATTGAACAAACTTTTCGATCTGTGTTTTCCTTTAAGAAATTCACTAGCGGTGCTTCACCCATTTTCTTTCCTTGAAGTGTTACAGGAGAGAATCAGGGTTTGGGTTATACTTTGGCTTGGAACCTTTGATATCTAGCATGATAACCTGAATTAACCGTGATTGTTTCTGTTTTTTTTTTATAATCGTATGGTTTCGCCACTCCGATCAGTACGCCCAGAACGGACAGAATTGCAGTTCTTCTAACTTAACAGCAAGCTGTGCTTCTGGGGAAATTCTTGCGCTATTTATTCTTCCCAGCTCAAGCACTAGGAAGTGCTTTCGGGGGACCTTCTTGTGTAATTTCAACATTTGACAAAAAGCGTTGATTCTCAGCCTAATTTGAATAAGATGATGACATTTTTATTCAGATTTACCTTTTCCCTAAATCCAGGAGCCACTAGCCTCTGCTTCAGATTGGTCTCCCCGTCTAGATTGCACGTCTCTAAGTAGCAGACGCCGAGGGGGTTGGAAGAGTGCAGCAGCACGATGTCTGCCGGCACCGCTTCATTGTTCGACAGGTGGACGAGATCCCCGACGCGCACATCTCGCCATTTCACTCGCACGTACCGCTCTGCTGATCTGCCGGACAGAAATAGAAACAATCAATAATGTTTTATGAACAGCTCAACAGATTTTCGTGCAGACTGTGATGCAGTTAGTAATCAGTTTATAAAACACGTGTTTTCGCAAACAGAATCGACTGGAGCTGTAGTTCTCGATTCACGCCTCGGGGATAGAGCTAGCGAAGAAAGTCTGAAGTAACATCAGCAAGAACATTTAGTCCCCACTCTACTTAGGTACTTGTACCACACTTATAGGTTCAACCTGTATGTGGCTTTAGATACTCTTATAACCACTCAATGACTAAAGTGAGCCAAGTAGCTGTTTCCACAAACGCGTTAATCTCCATACCTATACTCGTTTTTTTTTTACAAGCAAAACGTAAACTGTGGTTGCAGAACTACCGTGACAAAATCCCACAGATTACGTCATGTATCGTCACGCACGTCAATATCTATGCGTTACGCAATGCAAGGGTTTTACATCAATGTTGCATGATTACCGCACTCAAATGAAATTGCTTTTCCAGAGCTGCACGCGTACACAATTTACTCCGCAGACTATAATGTCGCGTATTACCGTGATACCGCGAGAGCAGCAGTGAAATGTGATTACGTTCAAGTACGTCATTCACGCAATAAGTACGTTGGTAGTGAAGTACAGTTAGCAGCGTCAGCACACCTGTTTGAGTGCGTAAACACTTGTGCTATTGTCAAAGAGTTTTAAAATTATAAATCGACATGATTCACGTGGCGAAATAGAAATGTAAAGGATTATAGTTGTGCATGTAAATACATACAGCCCTGCCATAACATTCACTGGTATGTTTGTTGGTCTATCTTACAAATATTTTCAACGACGTTATTGTCGTGAATGTTATCGGTAGGAGATAGCGAACGATGTCTGACACTCCAACTACTTCAAGGTACTCAACTACTTGTAAGTTGTTCGGCCAAATTCGTGAGTCAAGCAACAAATCGCGATTAGAGATTGTGGCATGATATCCGCTTCGGGCAATACTTTCTACGGTTTGAATGAACTTTACAGATCATTTCGCGATAAAAGTTGCCTTTCCGACATTATGGTCTTGTCTTTATGTTGTTGTTTGTTGGAATAACAATGACTTTACTGCTGACAGTCACGCGTACACTCATTCAATTATTATAGAACAGTAATACCTGGAGATGCCTTATTTTCTGTGTCACGCCACCTTAGAACGACGTATTAATAAAAAAAATCTAATAACTAGCTTCTGCCCGCGACTTCGTCTGCGTTGAATATCGCGTTCCCCCGATCCACCGCTTCGCATCGCGTCGCCGGCTCGCGCGTTGATTTCGTTTTATCGCTTTGACAATTCTTAAAAATTGGCCGACCAAAATTTTATCCTACTTTAAAATTATTATGTACTAGCTTCTGCCCGCGACTTCGTCCGCGGAAAATTGCGATATACTGTAACTGTTTAGGCAGCGCATGCAAATAATTCTGTTTTCGGAGGTATTTCTCTCCGACTTGCTAGACAAAAATTGCGATAGCTCGGCTAATATGCATGATATAAATATAATTTATAGCCTATAGCACTCAGGAATAATGTAGCTTTTTATCAGTGAAAAAAATTTTGAAATTGAATCATTAGTTCCGGAGATTACCCCCTACATACAAACTTACAAATTTTACCTCTTTATAATATTATTCGTATAGATTCGTATGGAAGCGCTTAATTTCGAATGAGGTGTAACTATTGTCTATTGCTAATCGCGGTTACAACAAATCGTAGTAAATCTTCCAAAATGTTCGTTGTGGCTAAACAACAATGAAGTAATATTGGAAAGTGTGGTAGATGCTGTCGTGACCCGTTACATGAGTCACAGCCGAAACAATACTCTATAGAGTGCGAGCACGTCTCAAATGCCGTAGACAAAACTAAAGTAATTCTGAACAGAGCCTACGTGTTCCCGGTAAGTCCCCAGTAACACAGTTCTGCTTATAAGTAGGCATGGAAGCATACACAGTACCAACCGACGATCAATCATAAGAAGATTTCCCAAGAGACAGTAGAATCAATGTTGGCAAATAATTACTAATTTGGTCGAAGACCCACAAAGGACCGAGAGTATTACGGATACGACCTATATGAGACTAGCAGCCAGATCAAGACACCAAATGTGAGGAAGCCTTTCAGCAGGGGGCTGGAATACGAGCTAAAATGATGATGATCTATATGTCGCCATCCGGTTTCCGTCTGACATCCGAAGCGTGTAAAAATAAGTTTAATGATCACGCGTAGAATTACGGCCTTCATACCCTTTAAACCGGAACAAGACAACACTGCACAACATTTAATGCTAGCTTAGCATATAAATAAGCATGGTGATTCCCCGGACAAAATTCCTTAACAAAGACCTCCTTCTACTGCTTAAAGTACCGCAGTTCTTAGAGACGTTAGAATCAAATGAAACAACACTGTAATAAATAGCATTATAAACAATAATATTGAAGTGTGGCGGTTTACTCGACTGAATGGAGTAACGAGTGACGCCTGGGAATCTGTGTCATCGACACAATGCAACTATTAACAGAGCTTTATGTTTATTTAGCCAACAAAACAAAGCATTGTGAGTCTTATAAAACATTCATAGTGAATGCAATGGATGCAGTAGTTGAAGTGAACCAAGACGTGTTTGGATAGCGCAGAAGCAGACGGTGTAACTGGTTTTCGACAACACCTAGGGAACTATAGTTGTTGTTAAAATCGCTTGTGCGTTGCATTTTACACACCAAATACTGAATGAACACGACACACAGTATCACGTCAGACTTGTAACAATCGCGGCTGAATATCCAGTTGTACTGTTTTGAAGAGGACTTTACGACAACAAAAACCATAATAAACATGAGTCCACAGTATACGCTCAAATATGATTTTTGTGCGAGGCTGATATCATACACACTATAAGTAAAGTAGTAAGGCATATCATCATCTGCCTAGCCTTTTCCTAACTATGTTGGTGTCGGCTTCCAGTCTAACCGGATGCAGCTGAATACCAGTATTTTACATGGAGCGACTGTCTATCTGACCTCCACAAACTAGTAACTGGGCAATACCCCTTGGTAAGACTGGCTGTCATATTTTAGGGCCTCTGACGACCCGTAACGACTGTCAAAGATGCACGAATGACAGCCAGGATCAACGGATTAACGCGCTTTCCGAGGCACGGAGGAGTCTAGGTATGTAAATATGGTTACCCATCCACGGTCAACCCCGGCAAGCGTGCTTAACCTGATGGATCGACCTGTACGGCTGTTAGTACTTAGCCACGAGCTCCTCTAAAGTAGTAAGGTATATCCTGTCAAGAAGTTGATACAAGAATACCAATACTTGATGTCAGTATTTACAGCCTACATCACAGAGCTTTACAAGGCGGAAATTATAAAATCTGCTTGTTTACCGAATTGTCTTATCGATGATGTAAGGCTCGTCAAACGAATTTGTAAACTACTAAAAGGTAAAGCCATGAATCATCGTACGAAAATTACAAGTGTTTGCACAGCAGTTCCAAGACTTCGTGAAAAACAAAGCCAACAGGTTTACGTAGTGTTATACAACAGGCACCTGCTACTGTTTATTTCTTGGTTGTAACATTTTAGATATTTTTTTGGTAAAACTAAGAATGTTTTATAAGATTGGTAAGAAAGTACGAGTACTTATGTTTAAAGCTGTCGATCAGTGAACAATTCGGTAACAACTATAACATATCTCAACTTAGTCAGCCGATAAAGATGAAAATTATATCGTAACAATCCTGAAACACGGGACGTTATCAACGATTTGGATGAGTCAGCTAAGCCCTAAGAGGATGGGCTAGTCTGACTCAGAGATAAGTCTGCTACCGAACACTAATGTTATCGTCCTTATATTGAATTTTATGCTGTGTGGCATTCCCTGTAGTGCTTCGGCAAGAGATAATACAATACTAATACAGGCCGACATTGAATAATTTTGCAATCTTTTTGGGGGTGAATGTACTAATAGATATGAACAATTTTTATTATGAAATAACAAAAAAAAAACGATTTCATGCATTTTAAAGTAGTTTTGTATCAAACAGTAAATAACATTGAGCAGACAGGAAAAAATTAACATTTAATTAAATGTAAGCCTGCAGAATCAGTCATGGATCACATTACAGTTTTATGCGCAAAGAACAAAAACAGATACTTGACATCTCTTCTACGCATGTTATCGCAAACATCTTTCCGTGTTAGAAGCATCAAATCCTAACCAACATTTGATAAAACATTGCACAAACACAAGAATAAAGATGTAAGATAAAACCATATTTATAGAGGAAAATTCTTTAATAAACATAATAAAAATGATTGTATAACAGCTCAATAACGTTATGATAGGATGGCGTGCGGCGATTGCCTCGTAAGATGTGCAATTTATCTCTCTTCGTTGAATGAACACAACATCTCAGCTCACTGTCTGCAGATCCCGACAATGCTCAGGATATAGCCATAATTTTCATATAAGAAAATTGATATTGAGAAATGCCAACACAAATTGTATTTCTACAGTAGCTTTATCTCCAGCGCGCGCTTTACTTGAAAACTACTCTAACAACAAGAAGTTATGAAAAATAAAATTAATCATCAGATATTCGAATGAAAGTATAGAGACCAAAGTTACGTTCGCCATTAAAACATAAGGGAGTTTACTTTGCTCTCAAAGTAAATACTTATAAGTAATATTGGCAAAACAGAGGCCACTATTTACATATCATCGAAATGTAAGCGAACCGATTGCAATCTTGTTAGTTGAATGCCCAAGCAGAAATCTGTATTGAAATATTTTGTGTCTACAGCATAATCGGATTCATTATTCTTTGTTTACACAACCTTGTTATTTTTTATGAAACCTCCCAAACGTGCTAGGTTATTTTCTAATAAAGCTTTATAGGGCAAGGCGTAAACGAGTAAAATATTCTGTAAATCTTCAAGAATCCACAGTCGGTTAAGCCTGCGAGAGCCGTAGTGACGACATGGCTGGTCAGTGCAGGCAATGTGAAGGTCGAAACGTTCACTATTGGCCTTAACAACCTGTCGGTAATCTCGTGTAATTACAAAATGTACTCTTCGAAAATGATGTCGCATAATTTTGCAAAAAGGCGAAAATTTCGTAAACTCGTGCAAGCGTTCCAGCTTTAATTGATCGTTTCCCATTGAAAATAAACTTTATGATTCTTGCATCCTTAATTTACTGGTGTTGATTGTTACACACTCTACACAGTTAGGGCAATTTGGAGAAACATTGTTAAAATTAAGATAAAAATGTAAAAAAGTCTTCTCAAGTTTTACATCAGCAAAATTTAGAATTCATGAAGTCAACATAACATGATTATCACGATAAATTTCAGTACTGGTACTTAAAATCTGGAAACTTTACTACACCTGAGTACCGGAACTTATCACTACTGAGGTTTGTGAAACACCACATGATGCTCTTGCGCATAGCTTCCAACGGGCCAAGAATAGTTCCTGAAACCTTTTCCTTAACAGAATGCATGACGTATTGTTTGCATGCTTCACGCCAGTCGACTCATACCTATACTTTTCGATCACAGCAAATACTGTTTCATCGACCCCTATAAACTACCAAATACTGGTAAATATTTATTTTGCGGATTTGTAATCTCTCGAGGCCGGTAGTTCCATGCCTACCAGTTGCGTTGATGTTATCGCCTGTTTATACTCCATTATTTTTGAAAGAAAGTGGCCTCGGTATGTCTAAATTCAATACCTCTATGGATAAAAAAATAAGACAGCTATTTTCTGTCAATTTGGCACACGTTTAATTCTTTTAATAGAATGATTAATTGCTATATTATTAAATAATTAATTAAAATAGGTAAATATGGTATGTCACATAATATTGAATAAGGTTAAATTTAGTGGAAATTATAATGGTTTAATTGTGTTCGATTCATCATCCTCCTTACCCGATTCCAATGTATTTGAGATCGGCGTATTTTCTTCCATATGTATATCTTTATCAGCCGTCATTTTAGTGTCATTTCTTCCTAGCTATATATTAGCATAAGCCAGAATCCAATTTTCTAACTCTTTGGACTGCCTATTAAGTTTTAAGACCATACATTTGTCAAATCGCCATTTTAAATACGCAACTCCTATATAGGCTTTGTTCTTCAGTTGTCACCGGAGAGCACGAAACACATTGCGCAAGGAATTGGACGGTTTTTGTCTTCAGCTAATTGCTAATTATAGACAGTGAACAAACATTTGCATAATTTGCAAATTGCTTTACTTTTTTAGCAGTAATTGGCAGATCGTTTATGTTTACAGCGTACTCAGTTTAAACAATATTGGTGACAAGGAACTCAGCTTTGTTCATGGTAAAGGGTTAGTCATCAAAACAGTTATAGAAAATTGCTACTATGAATAACCGAGTTGCGATAAAACTCATGATTGACGCGGCACAAACACAGCACCTATACATACCAATCATTACTAAATTGCATTATTGTGAAAGTGACGATTAGTTTGGATTCCAGTTTGTTGATTAGTGATCGATGTTGTTGACTAACAAGGCAATACTAGAATGTGTAATTATTAAAAATGGTCGTTGTTGTTTAAAATGTGGGAACTTTAAAATGAACTGTGAAGCTGTCTGGAATTAATAGGTACATTTGAAGGCGCAATGTGAATACATTTGAAGAATTAGTCAAAATATATTGCTAGAGCTGCAACTACTGCGAGGGTTTCTTCAGAACTCACGGAAAATAAAAACTAAATGGACTTGAGATGAATCCGTGGAGGCCTCGAAATTCAAATTTTCTTGTATTTTGATTGAAATATGATTGCGACCCCATATATCAATACATCTCTCTTATTTAGACTTGTTCTCACACTTCAAATAAGTTTTGTTCAAACAGAAAACGTGTGCTAGAAAAATGCGTATACATACTATCAAATATCCGAGATTTGACAAGGACAAGCAAGTAAAACATTCTAAAGAACAAAGCATCCGTTTCATTTCCATCAGTACACGTGTAATACGTTCAGCCTTATTTATTTTAGCTAATTAAATTATTGCCAACCTTGACGTGAATACTGAGAATTACTAGATTCTTGAAACAATTAAATGCTAGTGGTGATTAAGGCTTTAACGGCATCTTTTATTTCCCCATATATGTCATATTATATGTCACCTGCCGAGATACGAAATTGACTTTACAGAACAGCGTGATAAGTTTCTATTTTGCACAATATTGCTGTTGTTTAGGATGGCTTTATGGATGGTTAATCCAAGAGTGTAAAGATTCAGGGGCTCTCGGGCCCCGACTGGAGGCGCTCTTTAGCGCATGCATGGAAAGAGGCCAGTTTCCGCTCCGTTGGAAGACGGGGAAGCTGGTCCTTATACAGAAGCCAGGGCGCCCTGCGGACTCTCCGTCCGCATTCCGGCCCATAGTGCTGCTCGACGAGGTCGGCAAGCTCTTCGAGAGAATTATTGCGGGCCGCCTCGTCGGGCACCTTGGAAGGACGGGGCCGGACCTTGCGGACTGCCAGTTTGGCTTCCGCAAGGGGCGCTCGACGGTGGACGCCATCATGCGCGTTAGAGCCCTCACGACGGGGGACGCGGTGTCCCAGGGTAGGGTCGTCGTGGCGGTGTCACTCGACATCGCCAACGCTTTCAACACCCTGCCCTGGAGTTGCATTGAGGAAGCACTCCGGTATCACCGGGTGCCGACCTACCTCCGTCGAATAGTCGGGGCGTACCTGACGGACAGAGCCGTCATCTACCCCGGTCGCGATGGGGAATGGAACCGGCGAGAGATGTCGTGCGGTGTCCCACAGGGATCGGTTCTGGGGCCGCACCTGTGGGACATCGGCTACGACTGGGTGCTGCGGGCCGACCTCCCTGACGGCGTCAGCGTAATTTGTTACGCTGACGACACGCTGGTCTTGGCGCAGGGAAGGTCGCATCAGGCGGCGGCCGACGCGATGACACGCGGGGTTGCGATAGTCGTTGAGAGGATCCGGCAGTTGGGTCTCGAGGTGGCATTGCACAAATCCGAGGCCATGTCCTTTCATGGGCCTCGGAATAGGCCACCATCGGGATCCCAACTTACGGTAGGAGGGGTTCACATCGGCGTCGAGACCACGATGAAATACCTAGGTCTGGTCCTCGACAGCCGATGGAATTTCGTGGAGCATTTCCGACGTTTGGCCCCCAAGCTGGAACGGACTGGGGCCGGTGAGTAATGGGTGACTCACCGTCCGATCAGCAACAGACCCGTGCCGTACGGCGCGTATATGTTCCACGCGCGCCTCAAAGAGATGTCAGCATATGAAGGGGCCCCTCAGGGCCAAGCCTGCCGGGTAAGCGGGATTGTCCGAAAGGGTTACCGCTACCCCGGAACATATAGGGCTACGGAAGGAACATGGATGGGTTTTAGTCAGTAAGAGTCTGACACTCCCTTCCGCTCCACCCAGAGCGGGAGCAGTCATTGGATGATTTCCCAGCCTTAAAAAAAAAAAAAAAAAAAAAAAAAAAAAGAGTGTAAAGATAAAATTGTTTCAATTCATTTGTTATTGACATGAATGTATTTAAAGTTGCACCACATTATGTCAGTACTGCTGCAAGCGATATAGATGGTATATCAATAATAATCAATATGAAAGCACAGCCTGTATGTAAAATAATACATAATTTCCGTTAATCTCACGGTCGAAGTCAAGGTACAATTCAAAATTGATAGCGTTCACGAACTTGGCGAGTTTATCGGCTTCATTGAACTTAAGGATTTTGGAGAGCATCGCATGCTTCAACACCCGCGCCATCGCCAGTCGCCACCACAAGATAATAGATAGATAAATTATACTTTATTATACAACAAAATTGTAACACAGCATTTATTACAAACCAGCTTTTATGAGCTTCAAACATACTTGTGCTAGCTGTGAGTCTACCAAGTGCCTGACCACAGCCACCAGTTTATTTAGAAATGTTTTAATATCAATTTGTTCGTCACCATTTCCAAATTCGTTTTTGGCTCATCTCTACACTGTTGTTGTTGAAGTTTATTTCTTTCAGTTTCTATTTCAATTTGCTCATTCTAAAAATGGAGCGATATTTTTGTCTTCGGTCATATACTATGCTGATGTCATTCGACAGCATTTTATATCATTCCATTTGAGGTTCGGCTGTATGGTTCACTTTTACTTTCTACCATTAGAAAGTTATGTGTTGACGACCCGCGGTAATGTCTATGGGTTATCTGATGTAACCAATTTGACTGGTTTAGCAAGCAATTAAGCTCAGGCAAATATTTTAGGAAAATTACAAAACAATTTGGGTAAGGGCATAACACTTGCTCCATTTCAAAGGGCAATGGCAAATCTCCTCTTGGTTTGGATAGGTGGACCAAGGAACTATTGACAGTTAGACAAAAAAAGGGCAAATTGTTTCCGCCGAAGAAATGACGAATAAAAAAACTACGCACTACTACAATTTCTATTCTATGTCTAAATACTAAGGCAAGCAAAACCGAAATCGACCATTTTGCTAATATCTCAAGTGAATTAGTAAACGAAAACATATCAAACTGTGATGTCATTCATGTCATCTGTCAATAGACCTCCCTTCAAATTGCTAGTGTGAACTATGGCCACATAATTTATCTCGCTACCATGACACCAGCGCGTGAAGTTTATTAAATGAATTGAGTTTCAATAGACAATTGCGAATATTGCGATAAACAGGGGGGGCTCTCGGGCACTGCGGATATTAAACGCGCTTGTTTTGTTACAATTGTCTAGTACTTGAATGCAAGGCATTTTTGGAGTAGAAAACAGTTGTAAAGAGTCCTTATTCTCCTATTCTGAGGCACTATGTGGGGAGAACGGTCGGGTAGCTTATTTCTTACGCTATCGTTCTCTACACGTCCTGCCTCAGACACCCTACTTTGTTTTTTGATTTTATTGTCCTTGTTTGTTTACTACTAACACTAGTTATAAGACATCTTACTAATAAAATGGACTTTATGTTGTCTGAATTTTGGTAAATAAATAATAATAATAATTTTTAAGTGTCATGAACAGTTTTGGCCTACGTAGTTGTTATATGTTGAAACAATCATCGAAAAAATACATGGCGAAGGTTTGTCAACAAAACCATTAAGATGAATTGGCAATCAATCAACAGTTGGAGATTTGCTTGTAACAATGTAATAATAACACTGGTTTGAAAATAAACAAATTGGTACAAACGACGGATCTGTGACGACACGTTGTGCGTAATAAAATTCTAATGAAGTTTCAAACGAACGGGTTTCGGATGCGAGACAGATAAAGTAGGTTCACCGTTTTCCAATTAACATAAAATACATACAAAAATAATACTTATAGGTATTCTGTATCGAGGACAAACATGAGACATATACTTGTACACACAAAAACTGGCTTCTGGGCGAAATGTCGGAAATCGTTACATTATTGAAGTTTTAGTAAGGATTAATGTTTTTGTAAAAATAATATGGCCTATGTCACCCGGAGATATTATAGCTTCCCAAAAGTGAAAGGATTTTTCAAATCGGGTCAGTAGTTTCGGAGCCTATTCAATGTAAACAAACAAACAATCAAATATTTCCTTATTAACTTATCTATTCTAATATAAAATATTAGAATAGATAAGTTATTACTTACTTATAGTAAAAAATAGGTACATTCAAGGAAATTATCCAAATTGACACACTAACTTCGCGTGATAAAGAATAGGCGTTGTTGTTAGAATAACCGGGCAATTTAAGATGATAGTCAGTTCAAACTAGGTTTATGTTTCCCTGACTGTACATAAATAGTGAAGCGCAGAGCACGATTTGTGTGTTAATTCATCGTACAAATCCACTAGGAAAGGCGCACGCGCTGCTTGCGGGTCTCAAAGACTTGACACTTTCGCTTATATAGGGTCACATGGCACGGATGAAGTCACGTCACGCCGAACTCGTCGTCGTCGATTTCAATTAATGACTTTTTAGCTTTTTATTGCTCGCCAGACATTGCAATTTGTAGCACACTGTTTGATGATTTATTAAACGATTTATGATAGCACACTTGCACAGTACACAAGTTCTAGCTGTGGTCGTAGATATTGTCCAGTTGATTAAATCAACTGACTTAACTGAAATTGGATCGTATTAACCTTCTGCCCACACGATGACTTCTTACTGGGCATGCACCTTGAGAATAAACTTAGATGACGTGATTTCATATTAAACCTACGCTCACGTTTGCCCATACACAGCTGTCACTAAGGCCTTGAGGAAAATTAATGCCTATAAACTTGGGAAAAATTGCATTACAACTTATTGATTGTATTGGTTGTAATTAGGATGAATCATGGCATGTTAGGTAACGTAGAATACGGTAAAGGTATGTATGGCTTTACAAAATACGAGTAATTATGCTGAGTCGCGCAGTACCGTTACCTATTCGCTTTCTTTTCTGACGAGAGCCTGCGCGCGCGCAGCCGGGAGAAATTCATGATCCAAACACATGCGGAATGATTTCGCGGAACAACTACATGGTGAATGAAAGAAAACATGTTTTGTTTAAATTACACAAACAATGTCAGTGGTGGGTGGTGTAGATCTTGTTGTATAAATACTGGTGTGCATAATTATATGAAGTTCTTAAAGAAAAATCGAATGGCCTAGATTATTCACAGGTCAACAAGAAAGGGACCGAATCCATATGTAACATGTTTACCACTTCCATCATAATAGACATGCTAAGTAACACCGAATGTAAATTCTGGTTCCACAAACAAACCAACGCAAAAACAGAGAATATTAAGATAAATGAAACGGAAAGTCAGATAAAAAGATAAGCCATTACTCAGATTTAGGTTTTTGCCTCACAAACAATCAAACAATAGCTTAAGTGAAGTCGAAATTTAATGTTCCGTTGTGACATTATTAATGGAGTAAGGTGTATTGTTAACATTCTTCGCGTAAACTGAACGATACATTTACACTTTAATACTTCACTTCAGTGATATGTTCTACAGGAGAAAATCACACCAAAGCAATAAATTGAGCGTTAAACAAAGCTTTATACAAATGTTTGAAAAGCGGTTAAACTGGCCATAGTATACTTTGACGTACTCAGTGACCTATGAGCGTAAACAATGTTGCTCGGTCATTGCCGTGAAATCCGTGTATCTTTTAAAGTTGAGGAGAGCAACTTCAAAGTACTTGTTACATTTGAACGCTACAGTTACCAGCAGGAAGTAAAAGGCCGGTCGACATCTCGATTGGCCTCGGCAAACTCACAAAGTCGCACCCGCGGAAAAAACAGCTCCAAGCTATGCCTCGCGAGACTTATTGTGCCGCAGTCTAAAACCGGATGCTGGCCAACCTTCGTCCACCTCAGGGACTTGGAACTAGTTCCGACTATTACAATAGAGATTGTGTTATAAATGTAACAAGAACTACGTAACTCTCAACAAAACACTGAAAAATTTAAGAATTGTCAAATGCAACTCAAAGTCATATTCAGCTTTATTATTATTAATAGATACTCCGCGCAATTTTGTATTCTAAGCTTGTTTATCATCGAAAGCGAGATTTTTATACCAATTCTAGCTCCAAGGAATGTTAAATCTGCATACAAATTGACCAATCTGGGTTCAATACTGGAGTTGTGCCAATTTTCCTTGAACACGAAGACACTATTGTGTGCATCCCTCTGGTTTTTAATAACTGCACCGAGTTTATTGAAGGTCGTACCATCGAACGACGTTACATCAAAATCAGTGAGTGCCAATGGCACCGCGCTCATAAACATAAGCGTCAATATCATTTTATTAGTTTGCCCATGTCGTCCCCAGCTCGGAAGACCTTCGACAGCGATTCAGCTCGTTAATATACTATTCATATTATTTCATATAAAGTATGCCAGTTAAAGACCAATCAACAACTTGTGTACTAAATTAAAGCAATTCAGCGTGACAGATTCTAGCGCCAATTTTTAAATCAGACAATGTTTTGTGCATCGAATCAGACAGAAGCTAATGGATAGTCTTCATTTTAATCGAGCTTATGTTTACAGTTAATAGCTACTTTATTAACCACGCTGATTGGAAACCGTTACAAAACTAGCAGTTCAGCGAAAGTGGAACACACAATGATGTTGAGCGAGCAAACGAAAAAGATTGCGGAATTGTCTACAGTTTAACAAGATCAAGGTTGAATGCGTTTCTGATACACGGCCGACAATAAAATTAATGATAATTTTATTGTCGGCCGTGGTGCATTAAGTCCTTTGAGTTCGTATTGTATGATGGGACATGAACCGGACAGTAAACAGCTAATAGGTGACCCGGACACGTCGCGTCGTCGCCAGGCTTCGTTGTACACGCAACTGTATCGATTGACATTGACCGTGCATCGTGATTCGTGGTCACCATTCTCTTTGCCGCATGCGACGACTGTCATGAATATTCTAGTCTAGTACGGCACGATGAAGATCACCGTTTTAAGTTTTGAAAAAACGGAACCCTTATAGGATCACTCGTAAACTGTACCGTGTGAAGTATCAATATCAAATGAAAGGGCTTACTGTGGGGGGTTGTTTCTAATAGGTTTTTATTTTAAAGTAAATAGTTTTAAACGTACTTCAGAAAATTTATGAAAATTGACCATACCCCTCCCTACCTTGTCCCCTCTTATTGTCGAAACAACTGGAAAAATACAGTTTATAGTTATACATTACAAGAGTTGTAACATGTCACATCTCTCACTATGTTGCGTACAAACTTAAGTTTGAAGTTAAACTCATCACAACTAGGGATCCATTCTTGGTGCGTGGCCCGACATGCACACAGGAAACCGTACTGACAACTAACGGAACTTTGGAAAGATAATTATTATTGCGATCTCTTAAATGGGTTGGATTAATACGTCAATCTATACTAATATTAGAAAACTGAAGAGTTTGTTTGTTTGAACGCGCTAATCTCTGGAACTACTGATCCGAATTGAAAATATATTTTTGTTTTGGATAGTCCATTTATCGAGGAAGGCTATAGGCTATGTAACATCACGCTACGACCAATAGGAGCCGGGCAGCGGGTAAAACCGCGCAGGAGCAGCTAGTTTATGATAAAAGTAAAAATATTGAGGCATTATCTTACGAGTAAGTCATTAGCTCTAACTCTAATATTGTTGTAGATGTAATTTAGTGTTGAAAAGACACTTTTATCGTTTAAGGTCACACAACAGTTAAAGGCACAACCATGTTTAAAGCACCTAGACCGTAGAGATAAAAGCGTTTGACAGAACATGACCGTCATGCTCAGCTGCGAGGTCGTGACCTAAAGGATGAACACATGCAGGCTCGGTTGGTTTTGGGTGATATGTGATGCTTTTTCCCGTACCAAACTAAAATGTTGATACTAAACATTGAATCAAGGATGAATAATGAATTTTTTTCGGTGCATGCTGGGCAGCATACTCTGCCTCCTGGCGAAACTTTTTCCACAGTTTGAGCAAGTCTGGATACTGGAGCCATAGAAAGTATCAGTATCAATGTCACAGGTAAAAGGAAAAACCAATGAGTCAATTCATTATATAAAGGTTAGGGGCGAATGCTTTCATGCAGACATGCTAGCTACAAATCGAGGAACGAACGAACAAACAT
Organism: Hyppa rectilinea; assembly: GCA_951799385.1. Classification (NCBI taxonomy): domain Eukaryota; kingdom Metazoa; phylum Arthropoda; class Insecta; order Lepidoptera; family Noctuidae; genus Hyppa; species Hyppa rectilinea. The sequence goes on along the minus strand of OX637307.1, from coordinate 1,008,674 downwards.
TCGTCATTGCTGTTTATTTATTTAGATTAAACCACAAATGAAATACATTGTTTATAGGGTTAGCGTGCACTGTTAAGATACCCAACAATGATAGAAAGTCAATCAATTCCGTTAATCAATTGTTCATAATGAACAAACACGGAAAAAAAAGCAATTAGAAGTGCTGTCTGGCTTGACTCAAGGCGCAATTTTCCGTGATAGTACTGGCCTAAGGTCAATAGAAATTAATGCTCTAGTATCCACTACAATATTAATGTAATTAGTTTTAGCCATATTTTTAGGGTTCCGTACCTCAAAAGGTAAAAACGGAACCCTTATAGGATCACTTTGTTGTCCGTCTGTCTGTCTGTCTGTCTGTCTGTCAAGACCTTTTTTCTCAGGAACGCGTGGAGGTATCAAGCTGAAATTCATATCAAATACTCAAGTCTATGGTCTCTTGGAGCTGTGAAAAAATCAAACTTCTAAGTCAACGCGATCAAAAGATACTCCCGTTTATGCCGCAAATTTTCGACACTCGCAAGGGAATCAAAACCTACAGGGTACTTCCCGTGAACTCAGAATCTTGAAATTTGGTACGAAGCAACGTCTTATAACACAGATAAAGGAAAAATTGCGAAAAGCATAAATTTTTAGTTACATCATATAATAAAAATATTTTTAATAATTTTAAACTTATTACCCCTTTACTCATGAACGCGTAGTGGTATTATATTGAAATTCTTAACAAATACTCAAGTCTATAATATCTTTAAGCTGTAACAAAATCAAACTTCTACGTCAACGCAATCAAAAGATACAGCAATTCCGAACATACATAATGTTTTCATATATGTATTGACAAGGTACCGTCAGCTTTCCACATTGTTATGTTATGGATTTCATTTAGCAATAAAAATACCATAACTTTTACTTATATACCTACAGGTTTGTACGGAACCCTCGGTGCGCGAGTCTGACTCGCACTTGGCCGGTTTTTTGGAAGTAATTATGATTTGTACTTCCTTTGTATTCATGTTGTTTACTAGGAAGGTGAGTCCGCATAATTGATTATGTTGCTAAAGGTTTACCCTTTAAGGATATAAAGTTCAGATGTTCATTCTAAGCATATAAATACATTAATGATGTTGTTGTTTTTCGTAATTTTGATACATCGGCCATTTCTTCTGACTTTTCTTTGCCAAGTACTGGTAGAGATTAGGCTTGTCTATGGTTAGCTGTCGGCTGCTTTGCAAATCCATTATCTGACTAAAAGCATAATTGTTTTTGGTGATCAAAAGAACTATTACCGAATCCGAATCTCCGCCATTTGCCATAAATTCTGACTGACGCAAGCCAGTCAAGCCGACAAACAGCCAGATATAATCGGTTCTGATATGGTAGACTAGCGTACTAGTTGAGTCTGTATGGACGACGCATGGAACAATGGACGGTAACATTTATATAATCTAGAACTGGATCAAGGACATCTACCTCTATTTATAGACTTTTCATATCACAGGGATGACCTACTTTGGGTGAGAGTATATTTTTTATATTGCGGTCGAGAAATCTAAAGTAATTCTCCGTTTATCTCATGAAGTCTTTGCTTTTTTTCTGTGATCAGTGAGAGGTTAGTTTCATACAACAATTTACAGGAGATAAATATAGCTTTACCGACAGCTCCATCCGATTGATAGATGGAGAACAAATCCCAATTATTTTATGACGTCTGTCATCGCATTTTTTTACTTTACCCGTTGGTACTACTAACCAGCACTTGCGGCTGTTATCGGTCAACTACCCACTTATCTACAATTTACCAATCGGATTTCGGAAAACTATACATATAAGTTTTAGCAGCCAATCAACAATGACATCTGGTTTGTATGGATCTGCGTACAACGGATAGGTCATGTCGTAGACGTAAAAATCTATGTACCAGAAGTCAGTGCAGACTTCGATCACGATTTATTATTGTTGATCTAAAGCGGTCACCCATTGTTATCAACAGTCATAAATGATAATATAAATATTGCCTTCCCTAACATACGTAGCATCCCGTCCATTCAACCTCAAAGGTATCGTCTCCTCGCGCAGTTTCCATTCCTCATAAGGAGCTCTAGTATAAACACGCCCACTTATTAGCAACTTATCGTTAATTGCATTATGTTTCCAATACACCTAAAACAACACGGGCGCGGCGAAATGACGTCAGCCTGTACTTCACGACACGGCTTTGATGACCGGTCGAAGAAGGACTTGGAAGGCTTAGCCAAGGTGACGTTGATCTGAAGATAACGTCACACAGATGAATCGAGACAAACCCAAACGAGGCTGAGAAACTTTAAGGATCTCAGAGACATAATTCGCAGACTACAGCTTCGGGTCAACAAAACAGTTTCTGCACCAAATATATAATAGAATTTCTGCTTGAACTTCCTTCAATGTTGGTTAATGGTTGTTGTTGGTTGGTATGTTGGTTTGTTGGTCAATAACTTATAAATTCGGTCGTGCTGTCACAATACTCAATTCTTGGACATTCATCATATTCTGACAACCCTAAAAACTATATTTCTTTTTGTCAATCGCATTCTGCAAGATTGCATTATGAACCGTTATGACTTGCTAGTATTTCTACACGATGTTGTTTTCCAAAACCCACACGAACAGAGTCGCACGCTAAGCTAAACTCATAGCTCGACAAAGGTCGCTGTGACCGCCATATACATTTACCAAGGGAGTGGTGACCGTTTATAGCTGTTTTCACATTTAAGATTTTAAATTCCAGCCTTTGGACTAGACACGCCTTGTGAATAACACGAAAATTTCACCGATGACGCATAAATACAAGTATTTGCTCCGATTTTTGTGTGTATGTTAGAGTACATTGCCCCAGACTAAGTACACTTGGTGGAATAGTTCGACAGGATTCTTATTGTTTGCTTCGGTTCGAACTGTCCGATTTCAATCCGATTAAGATGTCACTGGTGACAGGACCGGGTCATGTCACGGATGCCAATAAATGCTCAAGGTGCTTGCCCAGCTAAGCAACCTTCTAAGATGACCTGCGAGATGCAACACACATAAAAAAGGTGCTAGCTAGAAAATACCGTCAGGGGAAAGGATTTTTAGGCAATTTACCTAAATCTGTATATTAAAATCACAACTGCACTGATATTCTTTAACAATCGTCTGAAATGGCTATAACACGCCCGAGGTTAACAACATTATTCCAGTGGCTGCTCAGTCAAGAAAAATACAGTCTATAAATACTAGCAAAAGATTTTTTTTTTATGAAAACAAATTAATGATTATGCCCTAAAACTAATAAACTACACAGGACCTGGACCTGTGTATAGGAATTGTATTGATTGGAAAAAAATGTTCGCGTTGCTAAAAAAATTCCGGTAATTTCAAACTGTAACCCTGAAGTTACAAATGAACGCAAATCTATCTGTTGTGTTCGATGGAAAGATATTAAGAAAATGTGAAGTGATTAGCAGGAACCAGCGAGCAGAAACAATTAACGTGGAGTCAATAAACAATTAGCTGCAGGTAAAAATAACGAGGCGTCATACTGTTACTGTATAAGGAAGCAATATAAACAAGGTTTTTTCATTCTGCCTAGCCTTTTCCCAACTATGTTTAGGTCAGCTTCCAGTCTAACCGGATGCAGCTGTATACCAGTAATTTACATGGAGCGACTGCCTATCTGACTTCCACAACCCAATAGTAACCGGGTAATACGATACCCTTGGTAAGACTGGCTGTCATACTTTCGGGCTTCTATGTACATACCCGTGACGACTGTCAAAGATCCACGAATGACAGCCGGGACCAACGGCTAAACTTGCTTTCAGAGGCACGGAAGAGTCTCGATATGTAAAGATGGTCATCCATCCACGGACCAACCCCGGCCAGCGTAGCCTAACCTGACGGATCGACCTGCGCGGCTGTCAGTACTTAGCCACGAGCTCCTCACGTAAGTGTTAATCCAAATAGTTTTTATTAAATTCGTACACAATACATTTGGTAAAACAGACGGAAGTGGAAATAACATTAGTTTACCTTTTACCTACTTACATTTAATTATATTTGTTATTGTCATTAACATGCCAACTAATTAATTTAAATTTACCGAGACAATGAGTTAATTTTTGTTAAATTCTGAAGGTCAGAATCAATCAAGCAGACGATCAATAAATCACGTAATCACATTTATGTATTTATTTTTATATGTACCTATGTAGAACATGGTACGTTAAAAAAAAACTTACACGTCATGCTTTATATGTACCTACAGTTTTATATAGAGTAGGTACAACCCGTACAAACCATGGGTATAACAGTATAACTGTGTTAGTATAAAAAACCAGGCCAGTCCAAGTCAGACTCGTATTGGGTGTCTCTGAATCGGTTCACAATGGAAGAACATAACCATAAAAATACAAACAAAAATATACAGACGAACAAAGAATCTCTTCTTTTAAATTAAGTTACAAATATTTGTTACCGTTGCTTATTATTTGGGGATTTCCCTTTTTTTTATATAATTGACTGATAACTGGTACGGGGCAACTATAGACTGTTCCGAAAGTATCTGACGATAGCGTAAACAAACTATTTTATTTTATTATTTTTACTTTACAGTTAAAAAGATGCGGCCATTTCACAGACCGATACTGACTACTAAGACTTACTTCGGGTACGGAATCCTAAAAACGCAGGAATAATAAATTAATCAAAACACGTTCAATCTTTCCCTGTCAAAAAACGACAGGCCAATATTCAGTTCATACAGTATTTTTGTTGATAAAAACTGTTTTACATACAGTAAATGCCAATGGCCTTACTTCGTAGGCCGCTAAGGTCACGCTGCCAAGGCCACAGCGAAGCACGCGATTAGTGGTTTCATTATTTAGGCTTCAAATTAACACCCATTGCTTATTTCAATTACCTCTCATTATACGAGAACCAACCGTATACCGTAGAAGCCTGAACTATACAGCTAATTATACTGGAGGCTGTAAATATGGACTCTTTAGATTTAATTTAATTGTAAAGTGAAGTTTTAAATATTCTCTGTAAAAGTTTGAAAATTGAAAAAAGCTAAAAATCTAAACTTAACTTAGTTCTCTGGACAGCTAGACGTAATAAAACTCACATCCATAAAGCCCACCAGCACAGTAGGAAAAATAACAGTTTATTACGCCTTACTTCCTCAAAAACTGACAAATTAAATTAAGTAGAATTCCGAAATATGACTGCTTAATTTGCATGATAGAAAATGCAGCTTTAGCATAACCAGTTGTATTAAAATTGACTTGTAAACATCTGGGTATCGAGGTAACCGGCTTAATGGCAGAGACAGAGAGCCACTTGTCTCTGTCCCAGGCCTGTTACCATGTGGGTACAGTAGACTAAAGGAGGATGTTCCGACGGTGCCTCCATACATTAATTGTTACTTTTATATGGAGCGTCCCCACGGCACAGACGTTTGTCGTTCAGACATCTGTACAGACTTAAAAGTCTGAGTAAAAAAGTTCACCCAAATATATGAACATACGTATACCTCCGACTTTTCCAATACACCGACTTTTGTCTGCACTGCTATGTCCATGTCGCACAGACTAAATTCTATAAAAGTCTACGTAAGTCTGTACCAAGTTTGTGTCGTGTGGACGCACCAATAGTCTAAACGTAGACATTCTTTGGTTAAAACCAACGACCTGGGCTGTATGGTCGTTGGTATAAACCAACCATTTTATCCCTTTTCCAAAATCAATTAAATGTGGCCGCTTTTAGAACTTTTTAGGAAATAAATAAGTTTATTATTTATAGAGGAAAACAAATGTGAAATTCGCACAAAGTTTGATACTTTTATATTAGTGTGAGTTAGTTTTGACAAGTAAACCAAAGCGACGCCACATTGCGATAGATTAGATTGAACGCTAGATGTGTGCAGGCGGTGTTATAATTCTGATAAATCATTATAATATTCACAGTAACTTGATTTATTCACTTTTCTACTTATATTTTACTAAACGAGTATTTATTTTTTTCAGAAAAACATTACAAACAAATCCAGTTATTGCACACTTAAATAAAGTATAAGTGCGGTAAATAGTTGTAGAAGGCAAACTAGCAATTCCGAGAATTCTCATATCGAGGAGAAATGTGTTGGGTTAGTTGGGTATTATTCAGCTCCATTATTCACTTTTAATAACCAAATAATTGAATTCTACCATATTCTGAAGATCGCCAACCCGCGAGTTATGCTTGGAATGTTTCGTGTTAAACTGTAAATATTCATAATTTATAGGTCCAACCATTTCAACATTTCCAAATAAAGCATGCTATGAAGTTTAAGCAATGTACTACTCTTCATGATCTTATTAGCTCCCCAAAAATACGACATCCACGCATTTGTTCAGCTATAACAAGGCAAACTGACGTATGTAGTGTGTCATTCAGAACAACTGTCAAGTTAACAAGTCATTCAAATCGTGCTGATAAATAAACTATATCTATTATCAAATTAAAAGTTTATTACTTTTCAAACAAAGAACGCATAATAGTTTAATAAGTCGTTAGTGACCGTTATCATATCGGCAGTATGGTTAGTGTTGATTGGAATTGGAACGATTTAAATAATTTTATTGGTTCAGTGAATCGATTTAACGATGATGACTGGTAAAAGAGCAAATACAATAAGTTCTTTGCGCAGTCATTTTTCTTAGTAACGATTTATACACTAGCGCAATCGCGGCGTGTCCTATAAATGCGTGCATTTAAGTGCCCTTTTAAGTGTTGTCAAACACTACAACGACCCTTATCTATAAAACGGTTGATTGGAAAACTGGTACAAGTACCTGTAGTCTTCTGTTAGATGACCCCACAGATATGTGGGCCATGGGACAACCGTAGGCTTCAGTCGATACCGCAATGAGCCTTTGAGGAATATAAAACGCTGGACTACTTTTACAGAATGATACAAGACCGAAAACATAAATAAAAGTTACCTGTACGGGCCTGTACTTACATAATAATGCAGGTAGTGCATTAACGAAAACCTATTATAATGGATTGCAAATACGGGAATTGGGGTTTTAAATGCATTATTTTCGTTACAAAGGTTGCAAAAAGTGTCTACCGTTTCGCATCATCACAACACACGTACCTACTTGCTATTCGTGTTTAGTGAATCAGTTAGGGAAAACTCCAATATGAAACAATAGCAAACCATCCAAACAAAAAATACACAAAGAATTAGTAAATGTTTCTTCCACGTAAAATTCAAAGTACAGCCGCCAGCACATCAAGCTATCCCTAACTGTCAAATTTTCTCAATTAAAAATGAACCTTATATCTTTGCAATAAAGTTGAAATACTATCAAAGAAAGACAGATTGTGGTAACTTGATGTGCTGGCCTCTGTACATAGTTACGAAGTCCTACATACTAACAGACATAACTGTTAAGCGCTTATCTGAAATATATATACACCCGTAATACCTATGTACATGTTTATAGTAAAGTAATTAACGTTCTACAGTGAGGATGCATTTGTATCGAAACGTTTTACGATAACGACACCGAACTGAAATTGTGTCGGTCGATTGTCAGCATGTGATGACGTCCACCGACCACGGAGTTTGCACAGTTGTTGCGTGGCTAGCGGCCACACTACCCATGTAGTGTACAAACTTTCAGTAATATTTTTATGTATGGATGACGCACCTTTCATGTAACATAGGTATATTGAAAGTACCTAAAAAATATTTTATCAATATCTACGCAATCCGTAAATTTGTGAGGTTCAAGTAAACATGGACTAGAACAAATGAGTCTTTAAAATATACTATGAAAGTAAGTATACTACTGTAATTGTTATGGGTCGCGAATCATATTTAGATTTTTCTCAAGATACAATCTAACACTGACCTGCAAATTACACAAAACGCAAGAATATTCAGCAACAGTAACATTTTTGATTATTTACTGTACATTTTTAAAAGACATTTCTCATTATAGCTAGTCTGCATAGTGTCCCGTTCCATAGGGTCCCAAAACTAGATCCAATGGAGAAGCCATTGGATCTAGTTTTCGGGACCAAGCAACTGAATTCATGACTTGACAAAAGAAACCTGTAACGGCTAATCCCGGCTCTCCCAAACGGTTTTACCGATTTTGACGGGACTTTCACTGACCGATGTTATAAGGAGTAACTTGGTTCTATTTTAGAAAAGAATTAGGGACCACGCGGGTGAAGCCGCGGGCAGCAGCTTGTTTTAAATAACACCGAAACACGGAGAAACTATTTTATTCCAGAGTTTCTGTTCAATAAAACTGTATTGAAAATAACTTTTTTACCATTAAATGAAATATGGAGCAGCAGTAGCGGTTAAAAATGCGTTTGCGGAAAGCCCAACACAAATAAGACGTGGTACGTTTGCAATATTATATTCCTGTAATATTTTCCTGGTATACTGTAGGCGCTCGTATGCTTATTTAGTAGCACTTCAGCGCATTGACCGATACTTCCAGAAAATGGTAACCTACATGGTAAGTATATCTTTAATTATAAAAAAAATGATGTTGGTATATGAGATTGATAAACTCCTATACCGTGTGACTGTTCAATATGCTAGTTGGCATAAGGTCTGGTTTTTAATCCCGGAGACTAAATTAACAAGCGCAAATAGCAAACTGACAAACATTACATTGACATTTACACTTGTAAATTTAGTCTCCGGGATATACAACAGACCTTACGTATTTTCTCATGGGAAAGGTTTATATTTAAATAGGTAACCTAACCTTAACTAAAACCTGCGAAGTGAGAGTCAAACAGGAGTTTGTGAGCTGGACCGAGATGTTCCTTACTTAATCCAAAGCTGGTTTTAATGACAGCGTTGCAATTCAAATGATAGAGAACTAGCTTCTGCCCGAGGCTTCGCCCGCGTGTATGTCGGGAATTGTTATTATTGGAGTTTAGTAAAGATCTCTAATTCTTCTGAAAATATAATAGGTATAACCTATGTAACTCGGGGAAAGTGTACGTTCCCAACAGTAAAGGATTTTTTTCAAATCGGATGAGTAGTTTCGGAGCAATGCAAACAAACAATCAAATCTTTCCTCTTTATAAATTAGTAAAGATAATGACCGTGTTGTCTCTGTTCATAATCTTTGTTGCATTACTCCATTTTAGTTTGGAGCTTCATTATCAATCTATTGTCTAGTCTGCGCTTGCGCATTTTGGGATCTGAATCCAAGCTGGGTGGTCGGGCAAAGACCTAAGTAAGTTAATAACTCCGGTCCGCCGGTGGCCTGTGTTGCTCTATGGTTAATAATGACGATTTCATTTAAAAACGGAGTCGTATTTAATAATCGAATCCGTATCGAGAATTGTCACAATATTGTTGAGCAATAAGTACAGAGGCCAGCACATCAAGTTACCCAAATTTCTTTGAAAGTATTTCAACTGTATTGCTAAGACATAAAATTCATTTTCAGTTTGGAAAATTGGACAGTTTAGAATAGCTTGATGTGCTGGCGTCTGTACACAAGCAGACGTTTAATTTAGTAATTTTATTCTTTCTTGGAAGTTAGGAAATTGTTAGCTGCGGTTGTACTACGAACTGGGCTTTACATGCTAAGCTTTGAGGACACGTTATACAACTTGTAACAGAATAAACGCAACATTGTACTCATCATTATGAACAACTTTTACTATAGGAGAAACCACGAAATCGCGAAAATAAAATCAGCTGTTCAGTACATTTTGACGCGTTATGCGCACATAAATGTATGGAGGCATTCGATTTTTTTTTTTGCGATTTCGGTGTTGGTCTCATTGTGAAAGTTGTTCATAATGATGAGTACAATGACCCCTTAAGAGTAATTGCGTTTATTCTGTTACACGTTGTATAGACCGTATCGCTTTCCAGCGTGCATGAGGCGACCTGCATAAAACGTGTCACCCATACGTATTTAAAAAAATACAAATGCCACACGCGCACGTGCTACTGACATTCATTCTCGCCTTTATATTATGGTTGCCGTGCAGTAAAAAACCTCGTAAAGAAAAATTAATTGTTTTGTCTTTTTATTTATCTGTTGTGTAGAAAACCTCGTCATGTATATATATATATACAATTAAGAACAAACGTCAGGTCTAAGATGCTTCTACTGCCTTCACTTAATGATGTTAATGATAATAAAACTCAGGTACTTAAATGACGGCCATTTTTCAGACAATTTTTAATCTGTACTGTAAAAAACCGTTTATTGCAATCAAGAGGTTTACTCTGCACGGCGAACATATGCATGTAGGATATTCAGCTTATGTTTCCACTGCTGCGCCAGAGTCTCCTTTCTGGTAGGCAGTGGGCCGTAATACTCCATGCGGGCTCGGTGTTGGTTGGTGGATGTTACATGTCTACGAAACTTTAACCTTTTGAACGCCATTGTCACATAAACGTGACAAGCAAGCGCATGCCCTGTACGCCAACGACACAAATATGTGACGATGCGGGTACGCTATAACACGAAATAAACAATTAAGTCATTACTTTTGTGTGAGTTCACTTAGATATCTAAAAAAGCTTTCGTGCGTATTTGTCATGAAACAAATTAAAAGACACCATGGATATTGGGAAATTCATGATAACAAGAAGAAATCAATTTGTAGCTTGGCGTGGATGGCACGCGCGTGCGTTAGAGTAGAGTTAGGCCCATAGCACACGGCGTATTTTAAACGCGCAGGAGACGCGCGTTTCAGGAACGCGCGTCTTCGGCGCCGTAGACGCTGATTGTTGCGTTTGCATTGATGATACAAGCGCGCGCATGAAGCGCGTGTTTGAAGCGATACAAACGCGCGTACAAAGAAGCGGAGTAGGGGCAGTTGACCACTCAATCTTTTTTCACTCGTAAATGGGTCTATCCAATAGATTCGCTTTTTTTTTAATTTTTTTCTTTTTAAAAGAAGTACTAAAGCCAACGTAAGCAGTGTTGTCTCAACCGACGCCATTGTACATCTGAAGGAGGAGTCACTGATCTGAAAAACGCAATATCCACGAGCGACTACAGCGCGTCTGTATCGCTGTATCTGCGCGTATACGCGCAGTAGAGGCGCGTTTCACGATCGCCCCGTGTGCTTAAGTTACAAGGTTGCGATCGAATCCCGTTTGAATCGCGTATACGCGCGTAATCTGCGCGTCGTCTGCGCGTTTAAAATACGCCGTGTGCTATGGGCCTTAGAGTATAAACTCTGGAGTTCAAGAGGTGAAATCTCCAATCTGCTGAGAACTGTAGTGATGAAATTGTTTACACAAAGTAACGATAAAACGTTAGGTTTTATCACAAACATGGTGATGTGGAACTGGGAATTTCCGATTCCGTTAATTTATATCACAATAAACTTGGCTGGTGATTTAGTTACACATGTAAAGAACATAAAACAACACACTGTTTTATAGTTATGTCCAGATGTAACAACGAACGACTACGTTACGATTAGATACATTGCCAAATTCGTTAATTAGCTGTTGAAATATTACTTTCTAAACACAATTTCATTTTTATGGCTTTGTGCGGTCTACGTGACAATCTTAAAAAAAATTAAAAAGCTCATGAATAAGGTGCTCAGTTTCCGTTGCCTCTTAAACATTTGCCTGAGCTGAGATAAGAACCATAAATCTGCCTAGCCTTTTCCCAAATATGTTGGAGTCGGCTTGCAGTCTAACCGGATGCAGCTGAATACCAGTATTTTACATGGAGCGACGTTCGATCTGACCTCCACAACCCAGTTACTGGGCAATACGAACCCTTGGTAAGACTGGCTGTCAGACTTTCGGCCTTCTGACTACCCGTAACGACTATCAAAGATCCACGAATGACAGTTCCATCCACGTTCCAACCCCGGCAAGCGTAACTTAACCTGATGGATCGATCCGTGCGGCTGTTATTACTTAGCCACGAGCTCCTCCTGAGCTGAGATCAGAACCATAATATAAATAATTAAGTTATAAAATAAGATGCGTCTGAGAAAACAACAGGATTGCAACAAAATTGCATTCTAATTAAATGTAATTAATTGTATTAGTATCGAAGAATTGCAATAAACGTTACGGTGTGAGCTCACAAAACATTCCAACAATTCAAACAGATACATCGCTCGGGGATTTCTTTGCGGCACGTCGAGGAAACCAAATAGCATTATCTCACCTTGATTTTTATGTACATCATACTATCGTAATTGATAAAATACGTTCAGCATACGAAGTGAATCAACCCATTGAGATAATCTGCGGCCATCGTCGAACTGATACCGTTATCTGCACATACATACGTAATGCCGATTTCTCGTGGCTTTTGCTGAAGGGAAATAACACCTCGTCCTCTATAAACACTTGAAAATAAACAAAAAAACATTCTGATTCTTAGCAAGTCTGATTATTTTCCCCAAAACGTTTGAAAAAAAGAACATAAAGTTTAACAAGTCAATTAAACGATTAGATTCGGAAATACCTAGTCGACCAACCAAAACGTGTTAAGTCTAACCTAACCAACACCAACTTACTGTAATAATGCCTGTCAAACACGCACATAGACATTTTATTACGAGGACTTTGGGAAAGACATTGTGTTCCACGTCCCAACAGACCTTGACCAATGACCCAGTTAGAGACGAGCTGCGTGTCCAGGGTATCCAGTAGTACACTCAGCAAATGAATTAGGTGTACAGGGACACTTTTTTATATTTTATCTTCAAGGCAACCAAGGAGATTGTCGGCGGGCAAAAATAATCATCTTTTGCTGTAAGAACCACACTGCACTTTGCCCACGTGGTGGATTAAGTACTCTCATAGAGAAGCGGCCTGTGTATCAGCAGTAGCTACATTAAAGGCTGATCATTCTATAAATATTAAATTATATTATTTATAAGCTGTTAAAACTAACGTTTTAATACGTTATTTTTTTAATACTAGATTAGATCGATGGTTCCTATACTACAGAAAACACAACAAACCAAACTTTGAGGTTAAGGTCTCGTTTAATGTCTGCCATGGTCTCTTAAAAATAAAATCATGATAGATTTGGGCGAACCTGTCAACAAGACGAACTTTAACCCTTTAACCGCCCCAGTCGGATTAATACGACAAATGTTGTCGTGCCCGTGCCGCCTGAGTCGTGTTTATACGACTGAGAATCTATGTTCGGATTTCGTTGTTTATGTAATTGCAAGACCATATTCGTCTGAAATAAAAGTTTTTTTTTTTATGAGTTGGGCGCTGGGGGCACGACAACTGATAAGTATCAGTCGGGCGGTTAAAAGGTTAAAAGAGAAGATGACTACTCAACACTGCGCAGAACATTGATTAAAAATACCAAGTAAGCTGCCTGTACACTTATCTATTTTTTCGACTATACAAATACATACCTACACCCCCATTTGGAACATAATCACTGTCCCCTACTAATGGGCATTCATGAAGGCTTCCACTTACGCCACTGCATCATAAAATAGATATAGTTGGATATTAATGTCACTTTGGATAAATCATTCCTTTATCGATCATAATCTATCTATTTGGAGGGACTAATTGAAAGATCTAACGATCCATTCATGATGTAATTTATGAGTTGGAATTATTATTATTATTACTGAGCTGAGGTCTATAAACCCTGACAGAGCCATGGTTGTTGAAAGTCTTAGAAAATAACGCAAATATATCCTACGTTCGTGCAAAGTTCATGAAATGATACAACATACATCACTACATAGTATAAAACAAAGTCGCTTTCTCTGACCATAGATCCCTATGTATGCTTAAATCTTTAAAAATACGCAACGGACTTTGACGCAGTTTTTTTAATAGATAGAGTGATTCAAGGGGAAGGTTTATGTGTATAATTTGTCGACATGTTATGTGGGCGAAGCCGCGGGCGGAAGTTAGTTTACAAATAAACGGCGATCCGCAAAATGACAGAAACCAGGGATGTGGTGATAATGACAGGGCATGAGATTAGGACATTTTCTCAAATCAATTATGTTAACTATCGTATAATAGTTGGCTTAGTGAGTTTACCATGGATACTAATATACGTAATATTTTTTTCAGAACATTTTTTATGTTTCTTTTATGGAAAAATATTACAATATTTAGCATAACAAGTAACTACTAGGCAGTTTGCAAAAAATCTTTCCATGAGTGATGTAATGTGTAGATGTTGTAAGGTAACAAGAACAACATTCAATTCACATTCGCACACCACTGCAGTAACTAGACTATGAATAACGATTCTAAATCTAGTGCAAGATATCTCTACAGCTAATTGGACTGTGGTTTGAAGAGGAAAATTAGAAGCATTGATATGTTATGTTAATTAAATTGTTTACATACTGCCATCATCATAACACCACCCCATCAAGGTATAGTACAGCCTCATTTCGACAGTTATATGTAAAAACGGGGCGACCCTTTTATCATCAACCGGGCACAAATCGATCCGAGATGTTACTGAGAGATTCCAGATGGGAAAATTTAAAATAACACACTTTGCCCGACCCGAGAATCGAACCCAAGGCCTCCTCAGCAGTACAGCTTGCGAGCACTAGACCAACGAAGTTATAAAACAAAAGTGCGATTCCACTATGATCCTATATCCGTCAATTAGACCCAACTTAATTATTTTACGCTCAACCACCATGGACAATGCGACCTAATCAATTTGATGTAATAAACACACCGATGCAACGAGAAAAGAGAATAAATTAGCGTGTCTTAATTAACGACTGGTCATTAATAAAAATGAAGGTTTTCTAAGTCCAAGACGATTTGCATCGGCTTATTGTGTTGGTGAATTTTACTTTGTGTCGGTGCGTGATGATGACGAATGCCTGGTTTGTTTACAAAACAATTATTTGCGTGTCAATAATAATTAACTCCCGACAATCGTTATCAACACGGAGTAGGTGTGAAAGTGCTATGAGCTAACTGACAATGTAATCAGCATTACTGGCTTAAAATATCCAAGTAATGGACATTAGGTTTTTATGCTTATTTTCATGTCAGTACTACATTTACAGATTGTTTGTCTAGAAATCAGGAAACGTTTACCAACAAAAGTGTAGGCCATAAATAATAAACTACTATGATTGCGAGTGGCGACCTTGATGCTGTCAGTCCGGCATTCTCAACAAAATCAATCGAAATTTCAGTTAACGAGGTGTGCGCCTGAAAGCTGCTTTAAGTTCAACGATGTTTGTGGAACTTATGGAATATTTAGACGTGTCATCGATCAGACGGTACAGTCACGAGCACCAATATGTATACACTTGGAAACATTCATAGGAGATTTTCTCGTGGAGTGACGATAACTTTGTGATGATAGAACCTATTTCATATTAGTTTGGGTTCCCAAATATTATATCCGTAACGACATAAAATTAGAATAAATGCAGAAGGAGAAAATCAGTTTTTAAAGTAGCTCAGTGTATACATAATTATTGCTGGTGACTGTAGTACTGTACGTGTCCAAAAATGCCTGTAGTTCCGTCTGGCTCTACTTGGTTGTGGTTGTGCTCGTTTTATCCACGACACGGAAGTTATAGGCAAGCTCACCTGCACCACTCCAACTCACATTTGGCATAATATTAATGTTGAGCACACCAAATATTATACAGTATGTCTGAGAAAGGAGTAGCGAAAATTAAGCGTGTGGTACAGACCATCAAACGGAACAAGTTTTTACCGGGAACCAACATCGTAATTGAAAAAAAAAAATAAGTCGTCAAGTAGGTATTGAAGTTTTGTATGGGACGACTTATTTTTTCGCTACTCCTTTCCCAGACACCCTCTATATGGGCAGATCTACAAGATTTAAAATTTCTGCAGTCATTGTTGTAGGGAGTTTACTGAAGATCAATAGATGTTTATTGCCAAACGGAAATCAGGAATGATGATAAATAGCTGTTGCTCATATTATTACGCGGACGTATTTCGTGGAAGCAAATCTAATAAGTGCTTCTTCCGCCATAATAACGTGTACTTGTAGATCAAATTGTTTTGTTGTTCAATTTGAATGTTGCTAGGTGCGCAGGCTTATTGGACGACTCGCACGAATTTAACTCGCACAAAACGTGCGAATCGACTCCTTTAAAAAATATTATTTTTTCTGTAGTCGATTCGCACAAAGTTTATTTAATGGGGAGCGAATAGCCTACTACATTTTTGTGAGGGTGTCAATTTGCACGCCAATAAATAAAATTTGTGCGAATCGACTACAGGAAAAATAATATTTTTTAAAGGAGTCGATTCGCACGTTTTGTGCGAGTTAAATTCGTGCGAGTCGTCCAATAAGCCGGTGCGCAAGGTAAAATCCATTTAAGCGACTAATTAGCGAAGTAATTATGATGTAAAATTTTCCCCTGGGATCCTTAACAAGTTTCATCAAAGACGACAAACATAATTAGAGAATATTGGCTAACAACGCTTTCGTAGAAAATTCACTTCAACGAAAAGTAAATGGAACAAAGTTCGGAAGAGAAAAGCGATAAACTCTCTAATAGAATAAATAAATATCTGATTGTTTACGGGCAAACATGCTCAGTTTCCATCATACGCTAGTAATATTAATGGGTAATTTATTCGTTGCCCAACGCCCAACCTCTTGGTGTGGCAAACATCATAAGAAATTCACTGTACATGTCGAATGAATTACTTATGTGCTGCGCTATGGACATGGCACCGAGGGCCCTCGCTCAATGATGACACGAAAGTCCGTACATACATTTTTTTTGGCCATTTAAGGATTTCGAAACTTTGCGTAGAGAAAGTGGAATTCTTTCATCAAAAAGGGTAGGTTTTTCAAATGAAGTTTACAACGTTATTAGATACGCCACAGAAATATATTTTAAAGAAACCTCATTACCTTACTTATTGTTTGTTAGTACTGTCTAGTTATAGGGCAAAGATGTTAGAATAAGCTTCCAAAAAAAAAAAATATCTGCGAAATTATTGGCACTTAAAACTTTACAGTCTAGTCTGCGATATTATAAATGCATCTGCGATGCCTCGGGTATTGCACCCGGGTTTTGGGTCATCAACTTGTTAGCCATCCAATTACGTAAAAATCAAATAAAATGTCAACACAAACAATATCAGATAATAGCCACACTTAAAACGTACATAAATGGAATTATAAACGGGCCATTGCTTACTTTGATAGTTTAAATCACAGAACAGTTAAAGAGGTTTAAATAACCTATAATTGAGAAATCGACAGGTTTTACGATAACAGCTTAACAGTTTTAATGAAACGTTGGTTTTTAGTAGTTTGCCACTTAAATACAACACACGTTTAGTGCGTCCTCCCTTGTTTGCGTGCATTCCGACAAAAGAAGTCGCAAAGTAGGTATATAAAGTATGCATCAGCTATTGTTTCTGTTGCTGTCAGTACATTATCCATCTCATTAATCTTGACTCTCTTCCTAATTTAGCGGCGTGATCTCCCTATGACACGTTGATACAGACCTGACTCCTCCGACATGTCCTCGACTGGATTCTAACTATATCACGTGTCAGAACATAGACCTTTAGGCAATACCTTCAGTAACAATTATTTGGAGGTATGCTACGCTATTCGATACACTGCCAATTTGAATTACAACTTTGTTATTTGGCTTAATTTACCCGATGACGCTTTGGAATACGTCTTTATGCTTTTTTTAGCAGGACACCGAAGCCACCTTCGGATCGCTGTTCTCCATTTCGGAGATACCTTCATAGTACCTGTACTATGGTAATGGTGCCTCAGACACAGATCATAAACCATATCGGCTATAATATTATGATTTCCCATAAGAATATGCTTTTATTTTATGCTCTCCAGTCTATGTTTTCGTAGTGGCGTAGTTTTGTTTTTTCTTGGCTTGGCTTTAGAAGATCTACCCATAATCGCCAATAGCTGGGCATTCGCAGCGGTTGGCGACCGTTGGGCTTGCTAAATGGAGTTCTGTCTTTGATACCCTCCTACAGAGGCCAAACGCAAGCCACGTTTGGTCTCTTAGTAACACACCCAGGGATTAAACCATGAGCGTCAGTAAAACGGTAAATACTCCAGTTAGTAATATCAGTAGGAAAACGACGACTATGACGAGGTAATTGAATATTACTAGCCTTATAAATACCGGGTAATAACAATGTTTAAGATAAGACGGCATTTAAAACCTTGCGCGTACGATATTGTTCTTACTATATTCTCGGGGTTTTTTGTGAGTGCGATAATTATTGCTAGCAAGTAGTTATTGGTATCAGGGTTCCTATAAAAACAGTTTTATCAGCAGGAAAACTTTAATTAGTTACCCAAGTTCCCGCTTATTTTTTGGGGATATTGTTTCATTTTAAAATATTTGCCGACTACACGAACGAAAGGATAAAATTGAAAAGACTTACCAAGTAGTTTACCAACAAAAGACCAGAAATTTTGAAGCATTGAATACTTTTACGGTTTAGTTCGTGTTTTAATGATGAATCACTTTAATTAACAAATTAGGTATAAGAAGAAGCCATTTATTCTCTATTCTCCTAAATACTATAATTATTATTATAATAGTTATGTGAGTATACAATATGATTACAGCCTACCTTCCCACACAAATCATAAAAATCGACCAGTGAAAGTTGAGGTGTGTTATTGACTATCAACTTTTACTGATGCCCATATTATGCACTAATTTACTGTTATGTTCAGTGTTCATGCTTAAGTTTTTAATTGAGATGTAAACAAATATTAGGTATTAGGTTATAAGATTTGGCAGACTATCACATCATGGACTTTTTTTGTTAAGGGCTTTTAAGTATAAAGTAGGTATTATTTATTTTAAAGTCTTTAACACATCTCAGGACCCTGGAGTCCTGAACCTTTTGAAGGCATACGAGGGGCTGAAGCCAACTCGCAGAAGCCCTTTAGACTAAGGAGGCTCCTATTATTATAAATTGGTCTAAAGTAGGTGCACATTAGTGGCATAATAAAATATAATACAATTTATATCTTTTGTTGTCTGTATATGAGACGCTGCATAACATTTCTGAATACTCATCATCATCTACCTAGTCTTTTTGGTCAGATAACAAGCTTTTATGTGTAACCAGGACCAGCTGCATACTGGTAAGTATTTCACTTGGGAGCAACTGCCTGTCTGACCTCCTCACAGAAAAATAGAAAAACAGAATAACTTACTATTGTCACAATAGCATACTTTCGCAATAGTGTACATATTCTCCCATACTTTATAAACCTTGGTATCCATTGTAATTCCAAACTATGACATAGTTTTATAGCTTCAGCCCGCGTCTACGAATTTGTCCATAGGAAATTACGGGCCCCGACCCACCGCATCGTATTGCATCGCCTGCCCGCGCTATTTTCGTATTGCTAGGCTCCTAAGAGCTCTATCCTGATGGTAAATACTTTATAAGATTTGTGCTATCATATGCATTTGTTTTTTAAATCTGATTATAGTTTGAGATTCTGTGTTCAAACAAAGTTTCCAGCTTTATTATATTATTATAGATTGATAATTTGTAAGTATTTATTTATGCATAAAAGTTAAAGAATGCATTGTAGGAGTTTTATTACTCCACTATTTTTCTCAGAAAAAACAATAATTTCTAAATGGGTTTTATCCATAATTTGAAGAATTTCCTTATTTTGTGCCCACTGCAGCAAGATTTTCAAATTTAGCATACTTACAAGGATTATGTTTTTAACCATCTATTATTTAAACACTATGTTCCTTTGGAAGGTGAGTGTGTAGTTTCATATTATGTACACACATTCATGGGTCTTGGAAGATGTTAAAACAACTGTTAGTACATTAACCTGATTGGTAAATGGCTTAAATTCATAAGAAGTAGTATATCATAGTACCACAAACAATGAAATAAGGTCTGAATGCCACTATCTTTGCCTGAAAAGGCATAGGGTGACTTTATGGTTGTCAACCACACATCGCATACAGCAAAAAACATGATTTTCATACATTTTTGTCTCCATATACCATATTGAGTGTTTATAACAGTATTCAAAACACAAAAGAAAAGATCACTTACTTTTTGAAGACTCTGCAAAATGAGTTGTTTATTCTTTTATCAGAATTGTGTCTTCTGCGGTCTTCAAATAAGTCTTTAATGGCAGTCACACCAAGCACAAACAACACTGGCAGCATTGCCACCTCTTTACCAAATGCACTGATTGCAGGCACCCAGTTCAACAACACTATGAATATAAAGTACACATTTGCAATCCTATGGAATTGTTCAAATAAGTTCTTGGGTAAAAATGATAGTAAAGTATATTTTGTAGTCCTAATTTGATTGTCGCATCTTTTCCCATTGGGGTGATCTTTGAGTGGTGTTTTATCTGGCACCAGTAGGTTAGGGGTTACTATGAGATGCCTGGTGTCAACAGCAGGCTGCTGTCGCCGCAGCAGCCAGAAGGCGGCTCGTCTCCAGGGGCTCACGACAGACGTGCGTCTGATGGTGTAGATGGAGTCGGAGCGCGACGCCTGCCGCGAATGCATGCGCACGGAGCCTATGCGAGGCTGGGCACTGGGAGCGGGCGGGTCGCGGTGCCCTGGCGGCAGGATGAAGTCCGTGCGGCTGCCGGCGCGGCTGTGGCCAGGTCCGCTGCTGGGCCGCCCGCCCTCGCCGATCTGCCCGTGCGATAGAGCGCGCTGGTGACCACGCATCGCCGACTTGAGCGAAGGCCGTGGCGCGATGGGATTTCCCGCAAGCATTGGAGTGCCTCCATGACTTACAGATCTCGAGTGCCCTTTCGCTTTCGGAAACAGGTAAGTCTGCTCCGGTGCCCCGGGTAAACATGGCACGGTAGAAGGTGTCTCTCCACTGCCTTCTGTTGACATTTTTATTCATTTGAACGGTGTTCACCCCACTTTTACCTTTCATTTAAAACTGTTGTGTCGCCACACTGTTTAAATGTATTTGTTGAAGGTGATTTATGGAAAATGGGCAATACGAAATCAAACATATGGTAGGAACTCATCCGTTCACAGATTCACACATCACTAACTTAATTATTTCCAATAATCACTAGACGAACAAATAAGTTTTGTAATAACCCATGTATACATATTCTTAGAACTTTTGAAATAATTATTTGACCACCGCGGAGCGATTATACACGATAGAGTACGAAACTTAAAAACAAGCAAAAACCACGAGACAAGTAACTGACTGAACTCAATGACTGACTGACTGACATGACATTTCCTTCATTGCTTGCTTCAACTTGCTTGGTCGCCAGATATGACAAGACATATTTGGGTTTGCCAATATAAAAATCAAAATATTTCCTCCGTTGTTTTTTCCAGCCTATCGATATAATACCCATCCCTATGTTTACCTTTTGTAGCTGTTGTGTTTGTCTATAGTAGTATAGATAAAGCTAGGCGTCCATTATATTTCTCTTCAAGCCCTTTATCTTGCATTTTTTTTTAAATCCACCATTTTGATTTTATATAAACAAAAGCTAATTGCGCGACCCATACATACTACCTGACAGACATCCAACTGTCATGATTCTTCGAAGATCTAAAGAATCCCTTATAAAAACTTACATATTCACGCGAGAAAAACATAATTTTGTCTCAAACTTTCGTACACTCCGTAAAAAGAAAAACAGACTTTAAAAGTGACTACAAAGTAAAAATTAATTTTAGTTCCAAGTGCAATCAATATGCAAAAATAGTATATATTTTTTGTTTTTGTATTTATTTGTATAGTTAGTCATTTAAGTTTTGTTATAAGTTGTTACTTGTTGTGTGTAATATATTATTTGTTAAATAATGTGAATAATAACTCGTCAAATCATTGACATCCTCCTTTTTTTGAAGTCGGTTAAAAATCTGTAATGATTACCAAAGTTCTTGACTAATCTTCACTGTGTTTATCTAAGCTAACTTTTGAATAACCATGAATTACGCGAGTTGAGTGAATCAGCTCATACAGCGGTAATGTGTCGAGCTGCCAGTAGGTAGTGATAGTGAGATATATTATGCCGAACCTTGTGCGACGATTTATCGTTCCGAAATGGACAAGGCAACTATCTAAATGGCGCTGTCATAGCTAGTTATCAACACAATTCAATAATACTAGGCATACAGAGCGTTTTTTTTTTCAAATTACGCAGGAGAAGACTGCAGCATTGATTTTTTTATCAAACAGACCTTGTAAGTTCTGTATCAAACATTTCGGAGAAAGTGATTACGAGAAATTATTATACTTAATTTAAAATCAGAAATTAACGGAGAAGTATAATGATAAACGAAATGTCGAATTTATGTTAGGCCGTAAGGTACAATTGGCTTTGCCCAATCTTCCCTATTCTTGAAACAAGCTTGGGAAATATTCATTCCTGTTGCCATTTAAAATACAGTATTATCGACTATTTGAGTAATTATTTACCTGCGCAACACTAGCGCACACGTCGTCGTCATCGAAGCGGCCATATTCTTTCCGACATTTTGACATTTACCACCCGGTTTGCAATTTCTTAGTGGAATACTTCTTCTACATCTCTCAACATGGATGAAGAATATGACGCGATAGTTCTGGGAACGGGATTAAAGGAATGCATCCTAAGTGGAATGCTCTCCGTGTCCGGAAAAAAGGTATTGCACATTGATCGTAATAAGTACTACGGTGGTGAATCTGCGTCAATTACCCCGTTAGAAGAATTGTTCGCAAAGTTCAACGCACCGGCTCCCGACGAAACATACGGCCGAGGTCGCGACTGGAATGTAGATTTGATTCCCAAGTTGTTGATGGCAAATGGGCTTCTTGTGAAACTGCTCATTCACACGGGTGTGACTCGATACCTGGAATTCAAGTCTGTGGAGGGCAGTTATGTCTACAAAGGCGGAAAGATTTCGAAAGTGCCCGTCGACCAGAAGGAGGCGCTGGCATCGGATCTAATGGGGATGTTCGAAAAGAGACGCTTCCGAAACTTCCTTATTTACGTCCAAGACTTCCAGGAGGATGACTCTAAGACCTGGAAAGATTTGGACCCGAGTACAGCTAACATGCAATCGCTGTATGATAAGTTTGGTCTTGACAAGAACACTCAAGACTTCACTGGTCATGCTCTGGCCCTCTACCTCAATGATAACTACCTCCAACAACCAGCTATACAAACCATCCACCGCATTAAACTGTACTCTGACTCACTCGCAAGATATGGCAAATCTCCATACTTGTACCCCATGTATGGTTTAGGGGAGTTGCCTCAAGGCTTTGCTCGCCTCTCTGCTATTTATGGAGGCACCTACATGCTGGATAAACCTATAGATGAGATAGTCCTTGGAGAAGGTGGCAAGGTAGTTGGTGTACGCTCTGGCAATGAAATAGCTAAGTGCAAGCAGGTGTACTGCGACCCTAGCTATGTGCCCGACCGTGTTCGCAAGAAGGCTCAGGTGATTCGTTGCATTTGTTTATTGGATCATCCCATACCAAATACAAAGGATGCTTTGTCCACCCAAATTATCATTCCTCAGAAGCAGGTAGGCAGGCATTCTGACATCTATATCTCCGTTGTGTCATACACACATCAGGTGGCTGCAAAGGGCTGGTTCATTGCCATGGTATCTACCACTGTTGAAACCAATGACCCAGAAACTGAGATTAAGCCTGGCTTGGATCTGCTTGGACTTATCCGGCAGAAGTTTGTGTCTGTGACAGACTACTACGAGCCCATTGATGATGGCACTCAGAGCCAGATCTTTGTTTCCGAATCTTATGATGCTACCACACACTTTGAAACTACTTGTTTAGATGTAATTAAAATATACAAGTATGGAACGGGTGAAGAGTTCGACTTCTCTAAAGTAAAAGTGGAGCTTGGAGAGGAGGAACAGTGAACTATGTTATAATATCATGTTTATGTACATTGCTTGTTAATTTTATATTTGTTTAAGAACTATTCTGGCAACAATAATGATACTCTAGGGATTTTGGGTTATCAATTTTATTAAGAGCTTAGATGTATTGGCGGTAGATCAAGTATTAATGTATGTACAATGCTCCCAGTGGTTCCAAACTTATACATTTTATTGCCAAAAATAAAATATTATTTAAAGGAATTTATTTAAAGCTGCTTTCAAAGTATACTAAGCTATATGATCTGCACAAGTGGTAGGTTATTCGTACCAGATGTTATGCATTCCAATTTGGTAATTGTTTGATTCTGTAACCATATCATACTTTTGTAACAAGGCAAAATTTTTGAATGCTCACTATACCTGTATGTTGTGTAAGATCATGAATAAAAGTTATAATAATAACAAGAGGTGTTTTATTTTGAAACAAACATGTCACATGTTCTGGTCAATGACAACAGCTATATTTTTCCTTATTATGCAATTTATACTTAAACTTTTAATTAATTTTAATATCACCAATTTTCTTGCTAGACTAGATGAAATCACATTTTACAAGTTCAAAATATATTTAATTGAATACAGATGGTCATCTCTACAACCGATAAATATGTAGTCGCCATAAACAGCTGGGGATGAGAATACTTCGTTAGGTAAACTGTGTTCTTGTAATATTATACCATTCTCTGCATCAAGTACACATAGTGTTCCATTATTTGATGCGGCTAATATCAGTTTGTCATTCAAACCACAAGGAGTTGAGTAAACTGGGGAAGAGAGTTGGGTCTTCCAAAGCAGACTTGGTTGAAAATTCTTAACACTAAGGCTATACACCCCTTTGTCGTGACATCCAAACACCATTTGCCATGTCAGCTTATCTATTGGCTTTACATAGATTGAAGAAAATATATTTCCTTTAGCACCTGGATATTCCCAGATCTGAAATTACAAAAAAAAACGTTTATTTCTGCAATGACTTCTTATCGAGAAAACGAATAAAAAATGAATAGATAGTTTTATGAACATTTTTGCAGCGCAATTAATTTGGCACAAACAAAGGCCCGGTAATAATGACGCATCCAGTTTCAGATAAGATTCGGCGTTGTACATTTTTTAATTTAAATACCTGTATCGTGCTTTATTTCCTAAACTCAATGTTGATAATAATAACTGGTACTATAGTGTACTGAGGTGTTGTGGTTACCTTGATACCCTTCTCCACAGTTCTGCAATGTATATCGCCGGCGACTTCAGCGAACATGACGTATTTGTCGTCGTCATAGAGTACTGGGCTCGCGAACACCGGGCTGGCCAGCGTGCCGCGCCACACTATCATGTTAGTGACGGTGTGGAGGCAAGCACACACGCCTGACAATGTGCCCAGCAGTACAAACTCGTTCTTAGCAAGAACGAGGTCAGCAGATATAGCCTCATTGCAGATGTTTATCGTAAGTTTCGGCGCACCGGACTGAAAAAAAAATCTTATTAGGGCGGTAGACAGATCATGGCGAGAGGGTTGCATTACAGAGTTTCTGAAATGCATTTTTACGCAATAAGGTACCTACCTATTCAGCTTCCTTAGAGGACAAGAGCATTTGCAGACGGTCCAATTTTTTGTAGGAGCTAAATGAAACAGTAGGTAAGTACCTAAAGATCAAATGTATCAACACAGGCTTCCTATAACAAATTACAAACGGAACATTGGTTGGAAAAATCATCCATTGACTTCCACGCGAACGAAGTCGCGCGCAGCAGGTAGTTTATTTATAAATACTTTTTTAAACCAAAGAGTAATCGTTACGAACATAATTATTATAATATTAGGTATTCGTCATACGTAGGTACGTGATGGGTGGTTATATTTAGGTAATGTGAGATAACTGCCCGCGTCACATTACATTAATTTATTTTCCTGTAGGTATTCTTTTTTATTGTAAGCAAACAGCACAATAAAACTTGTGTTAGTTGTTTAGGTGTGCGTTTCGACCGCGCGACCATGGCGTCATATTAAAAAAAAAACCATGCCAAGATTTTGTCAAAATTTGTCAAAGTTGATTCCCAAAACCATAAATTTGTCAAAGTTATGGTTAAAAAGTTATAAGGGTTTGAACGTGGCCGCGCCATCGAAACGCGGAGAACCGCGCGGCCACGGAGATCTCTAAAACTAAACGTCGCAGAGACCTGAAATTCAGGTAAATAACAGATTGAATTTGTAAAAAAATTGTAAAAATATGGAAAAAATTCCCAGGTCAATATTTTAGGAGCTATAACACTTAAACTCCATGGCCGCGCCATTGAAACGGTGAAGAACACGTTATCGCCGATATCTCGCTGAAAAAGCTTCGCAGAAGTCTGAAGTTTTTTGTAAAACCTAGATCTGAATTTGTCAAATAGTGTAAAAATGCACAAAAAAGTCCTAGGTTAATATTTTAGGAGCTATAAGACTAAAACTCCATGGCCGCGCCATTGAAACGGTGAAAAACACGTTATCGCCGATATCTCGCTGAAAAAGCATCGCAGAGGTCTGAGGTTTTTTGTAAAACCTAGATTTGAATTTGTCAAATAGTGTAAAAATGCACAAAAAAATCCTAGGTTAATATTTCAGGAGCTGTAGTACGGTATCGCGTAGAAATATGTCGTGATTATCTATCGAAGAAAGTAAGAGTAAAGCGAGTTTTTTTATGGTAAACAACACCTATTAATATGTAAAACTATATAAAACCAGGCAAAATGATTTTTTTTCGGTTTTTATAACTTTTGATACGTCTTGAATATTTCAATAGGGTGACCATGGCTTTTTGTTTACAGAAAACTTTCCACCTATCGTTTTAGAAATCACTAACTGTTCCTCGCAGTTTCACCCGCTTAATGCAAAATTCGAATGAATACTATGCAGTAGTTTTTGTGTTTATCCCGGACAAATAAACAGACAGACCAAATTCTAAAAACTATATTATTGACGATTTTATTATATACTAGCTGTCCCCAGCGGTTTTACCCGCGTAGTGCCCGTTCCTGTGGGATTTTTGGGTTAAAAACTTTCCTTTTTGTCCTTTCTCAGGCTATGGACTATTTCTGTACCAAATTTCATTTAAATCGGTTCAGTAGTTTTGCCGTGAACGCGAGACAGACAGACAGAGTTACTTTCGCATTTATAGATAATATTAGTATGGATTTAGATATTATAGATTTCTTTTAAAATCACTTAAATCATTGCTCGATGCTGACAATACTGTGTTTTTGAGTAAAAGTACGAGAACCATAACAAATAACTTTACACAACATTCGTAATTTCTGTACTACTCATACTCGTACTCATGCTTTTCATTAAGCAAGCTCGAAAAGCAGTTGAGTTATTTCTGATATAATACTGCTAATGGGGTATTTATAGGGTGTTATTTCTGGCAGATTTTAGTCTTAGACAAAACTTATGTGTTTGAGTACACAATAATTCATCAAATAATCTTACAGAAATTACGAATGTTGTGTAAAGTTATTTGTTATGGTTCTCGTACTTTTACTCAAAACCACAGTATTGTCAGCATCAAGCAATGATTTAAGTGATTTTAAAAGAAATCTATAATATCTAAATCCATACTAATATTATCTATAAATGCGAAAGTAACTCTGTCTGTCTGTCTCGCGTTCACGGCAAAACTACTAAACCGATTTAAATGAAATTTGGTACAGAAATAGTCCATAGCCTGAGAAAGGACAAGAAGGAAAGTTTTTATCCCAAAAATCCCACAGGAACGGGCACTACGCGGGTAAAACCGCTGGGGACAGCTAGTATATAATAAAATCGTCAATAATATAGTTTTTAGAATTTGGTCTGTCTGTTTATTTGTCCGGGATAAACACAAAAACTACTGCATAGTATTCATTCGAATTTTGCATTAAGCGGGTGAAACTGCGAGGAACAGTTAGTGATTTCTAAAACGATAGGTGGAAAGTTTTCTGTAAACAAAAAGCCATGGTCACCCTACTGAAATATTCAAGACGTATCAAAAGTTATAAAAACCGAAAAAAAAAATCATTTTGCCTGGTTTTATATAGTTTTACATATTAATAGGTGTTGTTTACAACGCGCGGCCATGGAGTTTTAGTCTTATAGCTCCTAAAATATTGACCTGGGAATTTTTTCTATATTTTTATAATTTTTTTACAAATTCAATCTGTTATTTACCTGAATTTCAGGTCTCTGCAACGTTTAGTTTTAGAGATCTCCGTGGCCGCGCGGTTCTCCGCGTTTCGATGGCGCGGCCACGTTCAAACCCTTATAACTTTTTAACCATAACTTTGACAAATTTATGGTTTTGGGAATCAACTTTGACAAATTTTGACAAAATCTTGGCATGGTTTTTTTTTTAATATGACGCCATGGTCGCGCGGTCGAAACGCACACTTGTTTAGAAGATTTAATCAATCAAATCAATCTGCTCAGCCTCTTCCCAACTATGTTGGGGTCGGCTTCCAGTCTAACCGGATGCAGCTGAATACCAGTATTTTACATGGAGCGACTGCCTATCTAGTATCTGACCTCCACAACCCAGTAATTGGGTAATACGTTACCCCTTGGTAAGACTAGCTGTCAGATTATCGGGCTGCTAACGACCCGTAACGACAGTCAAAGATGCACTAATGACAGCCGGGATCAACGTTAATAACGTGCTTTTCGAAGCACCGAGGAGACTCGGTGTGTAAATATGGTCACCCATCCACGGACCAACTTGGGCAAGCGTAGCTTAACCCGATGGATCGACCCGTGCGGCTGTTATTTCTTAGCCACGAGCTCCTCGAGAGAACGAGCGAGTTTAGAAGATTTAATCGTGCACTTGTAATCCTGATCGTTTCGTGCTGGAGGATCGACGGGAAATACTCCAGTCCCCCCCAGCTAGGGGAAATTGGTTTTTAGTGGATAAGAGTCTGATAGTCATTTTAAACCGTCACAATCCATGAGCC
Organism: Hyppa rectilinea; assembly: GCA_951799385.1. NCBI lineage: Eukaryota > Metazoa > Arthropoda > Insecta > Lepidoptera > Noctuidae > Hyppa > Hyppa rectilinea. The sequence continues at coordinate 979,772 of OX637307.1, read as the reverse complement.
AAACACACGAGAACAAGAAAGAGCAAAAGATATTATGTTTTATTTGCAATCAAAAGTGAGTTTTTTTCAATAGTCACAAGCACTAAGTCTGCTTAGACAAAGAAGCCCAGTCTATTGCCTCCGTAGTCCCCTGGACCATCACCACACCCTAGGCTCTCTGTATTTTGCCTGAAATAACTTTTTTTGGGTAGGTAATAAATTGTAAAGAATCGAAAACTTTCAGCAAACGAATGAATAAGATACGTACCACGACATAAATACATCTCACATTTCCGTCGTAAGCGGCGACATATAACTGTCCTTGGCAGCAGACGGCTTTGCTTTTGATCATGTGTCCGATGTTGACCTTCCAGTGTTCTTCGTAGGTCTCTAGCGAAAAGCAAATGATGGTGCCGTCGTAGCCGCCAACCACTCCGAAGGGGGGCATCACGTTCACGTCGTGATAGCACAGCACGGGGGCTTCTATCCGCGTGTTCAAGCTAAGCGTGCGCTCAAGCGTGCCGTTTATTGCATCCACTATGATGATCTTGCCGGAATGACTGCCCACTGTCACGTACAGGTTGCTGTAAAGTATTAAATAGCATTTTCAGTTTCGACCAGCCTTTCCGAAAGTGGGTGATAACGGCCCTTTGTGGGCCCTGCAGGCCTAAAGGGGCCAGTAAAATACCCAGAATAAAAATGGGGGCGTTGTGTAGAGGCTTAGGGGGCGATTTGTAATTTCATCAAGATAGTGGTTTTTAAGTAGGTGAAAAAATGGGGGCGCTAGAAAATAATTTATTCTCAAAGTGGGCAGTACCAGTAAACTTTAGGTGGCTACCGAGATGTGATGACGACCCAACTAAATTGGGTTGAGGGCACAAGAATGATGATTCCAGTATAGCAATCGTTATAATATTGCGCTGCTGTTTGTGTTAGGGGGTAGGCTGCGGGTCTAGTGGGGCCTGTTTAGTTAGTATGTAGTACAACTGGGCATGGCTAACTCATATTCTCTTGTTTTAACTGATTAAACATTGCGGGACACTAAACGTTTTTAGCATTTGTCTCCTCTAGTGTTATAAATTCTTATAGTTAAATTAGACCTGGCTTACGTATGACTTAATTAAGATGGTGGATAGGCAGAAAACCAGATTTATGAGAGTCTATAATTTGAAAACTGAAACTAATCAATGATCAAACGATGTCAATCGTGTGGTTGTAATATCGCCTTTAGCTCCTAAACTAAAGCGGGATTGTCCGAAAGGGTTACCGCTACCCCGGAACATAAAGGGCTACGGAAGGAACATGGATGGGTTTTAGTCAGTAAGAGTCTGACACTCCCTTCCGCTCCATCCAGAGCGGGAGCAGTCATTGGATGATTTCCCAGCCTTAAAAAAAAAAGCTCCTAAACTAACATTTTCATTTCAGTGATTGTAGACCATTACTTACAATTTTGACTGATACAATGTTGGTGAGGCATCAACACACTTGCCAGTATCTATGCTCCACACCACGTTGAACTCGACAGGGTTGCAGCAATACAAGTTACTTGTTCTCTTGCTACAAGTGAACTCTGAGATCTGTGCGTCTGCTTCACTGTTCGACATCGGCCTTTTGATGCGCTTCTTACCTTTTACAGCATCCCCACATATTTTTTTATGGGCAATTCGTATAATCTCATCTATGGTGTTTTTACGTGACATCAGGTAAGGCAGGATCAACTTTCCAAATTGTGGACATGTCAAAGATATTTTGTTACATATAGATATAGCAAGGAAAGAGGTTCCTCCCAAAGAAAAAAAGTTCTTATCTTTGATTTGATTATATGTAAAGTTTTCAGTCATAGCAGTCTTGAGCTCCTCCAATAAGATCATTTTTAGAGACTCCATTGTTTGTGGTTCACGCATATTTTCAAACATCTTGGCTATTATTTGTTTTGATATTTTCCCGTGGGGGTTTGTGGGCAGATTATCTACCCTAACAATTTTGTCAGGCCAATGTTTATCATCAAGTTTGCATTTTAGAAAGTCTGATAGTTCTTGGCTGCTGAGGGTTTCTGACGCGAAATAAACAACAAGAAGCATTGGTTTTGACAGCCATAGACATGAACAAGTTCGCACTCTTGGACATTGCATTATAGTTGCCTCTATTGTTAGCAAATTAATTTTATGGCCAAATCTCTTGATGACGTCATCTTTGCGCCCTCTGTAGTACACAGTACCACATTTAACTTCCCCAATGTCACCAGTGTCCAGGAATTTCAGTGAATTTTGCTCCTCAGGGCCGTTTGATTTGTTTAGAATAACACACTTTCTAGACTTGCTTACTGAAATACAATAACAAAGAGTGAGTGTTTCCAAACTGTCTTATGGATTTGATCATCTTAAAGCATTACTTACTTACCTAACATTATCTTTCCAGTGTTTTCTTTAGAATTCTCTGCATGGTGAATTACGATTTCTGTTTCTGAGAGACAGTTCCCAAGCGGCACTTCTTTATCAGTCTGCATCCTGGCCAGGTCAAGTTCTGCCACACAGGCCCAGCATGACATCTCAGTAACTCCATACAATGTGAATATTCTAGTCTTATTTTCCCAGTGCTTCAGTTCCCTCAGCCTCTTAACACTATTGAAAGGTTCACCACCCAGCGCTAGTATCTTAAGGGTTGAATTTTTACATAAAATTTTGTTTTTAATATCAGTGTTTGAGTATTGTAAAAATTTTGATGGTGTTGTTTGCCAAACTGTGACAGAATTAGCTTTGTTGCCAGGGAACAATACATCTGTCCTATCAGGTGCAATGAGGAGGGAGGCTCCGTTAATGCATGCCAGTAATATTTCTATCATTGAAGGATCGAAAGTAAGGGGTGTTGAGAAGAATATGACATCTTTTGATGTAATGTTAAACATTTTGGTTAAATCATCTATGTTAGGTTGTATGCATTGAATTGGAACCTGCACATGTTTGGGTTCCCCCATGCTGCCTGAAGTCATGGCTATAAATGAGTGTTGAGGTATATGTTTGTAGTGTGGTTCATTTGTACCATCAAAGTCATAAAAACTTATTGTCAAGTCAAATACTGAGACAGTGTGGTCGGGCTTTTTACCAAATAACTCTGAATTAGAATCATGTTCTTTGTTCTTGATGGTCATTATGATTGTAAAATTAATATCTTTAGCTATTGCCTCTACATCCTGCGCCGGGTCGACAAACATAAATGTTGTGCAGCTTTTGTGAGCTCTGAAAAATATTAAATAAGAGATGAAGGCAACAGAAAAGTAACATAATTACACTACAATAATTACAGAAGAATGCCTGTTGGTACTCACGCTGCTATTACACATGGTATGATGATATTCCTCTCCGACACTAATCCGATAACGCCTTTGTTGCATTGTCGGAACTGCAGCTGTTGCGAGATGTACTCACACACTCCGTACAGCTCCGAGTACGTGTAGTTTTTGTAAACATCATCTACATAATGTCTTACGGCGATGCTGGATGGGTATTTGGCACAAGTATTTACGAAAACATCGTAATAACCACGCTTTACTTTCATTTGCTTGTATTTTTTCTGTTAACGCCTGGTAAAATAGCTGATACAAGGACAGCAAATCTAAATTTTGCCTAACGAAATCTTCTAAACATAATATTTGCGATACTCAAAACTAATTCGTGTGATCTCTAACATGATTCAGTTTACCAGTTTTTTTTATTTTGTTTTGAGTAAAGTTTACTAGAACTACCACCATCTGTGAGTAGTTGACATTGACAATTTTGACACTTTGAATGTCAAAGGTAGACAGTTTTTAGGGCTGAAAAACCATCGATGATTGCATACATCGATTGATTTTTTTGGCTATTTCTTCTTTTGCTACATTAGTTTATAATGATGTAACAGTAACACTGAAGAAATATTACTGGCACCAGTGAAAAGCTACTAAGTTATTGTTGCGAACAATATCACCTAATACTGTAGAGTCGTACTGCCCTGGTATGGTCTTCTGCCTATATGAGTTGTGACCATATTCGATGCACTTCAGAAACGCAGCAGCTTCTAGACAATATTAGAGTCAACATTTTGAATAATTATATTGAACCATTTTCACCATCGATAATTTGCGTTATAATTGGAATCTCTAAGGACATTTGTCAAAGTTGTCAGTTTTAGGGTTACTAGCAATCTATAAATAGCAAAATTTTATTGCCATTTAAAAATTCACAATTTTTTTTAATTCGCTGTATCAATATTGCGTTATTTTAATAGAAGGTAGACTGTGGTAACCATTTGACTTTCAGAACAGTGCCTTTTGTTTCAAGCAACGAGTGTCGGTTTACGGTTTTGTGCTGATAGTAGTTGGTTGATCTCAAAATGGTTTTAGAGTGTGTGTCTTCGACGAATACTTGTCGAAGACACACACCCCAAAACCGTTTTGTGTTTCAGCTCCAACTGTCAGTTCATCATCAACTAGTCATCAACTCGACGGTCACTAGACCACGTGTTATCATCGATCACAGATATAGATAGACATAGATAACGCAAGTATCACGATCTGTATGAAAACCAAGCGTGCCATTTTTTGACTACCTATTATGACGTCACAAGCACTATTTAGTGATGTATGATGAGCCGACTAGCGCTGTATACCGATGCAGTCTGAGCGCGAAAGCTTAGCGCGAAAGTGACCACTTACGATTTTTGTACGTAAGCTAGGCACGCGAAGTAGATGCTCTTGCGTTATCTATGTCTATCTATATCTGTGTCATCGATAAATCAGTGAACTTTGTCACATAGTCATGATGATATAATGAATACTCCATTTATCAAAGACTCTATAGAGATAATTTCAAATTGAAAGCACATTTTTATTTCGTAGCAAAACAGTTGGTAGTTCAAGCATTGGACCTACTGTCACGTTCCGCAATGATCGTGACTGAACCACAGAACAGAAAAACTGAACTGTCGAACTGTTTGACGTTGCGATTCAATCAAATCGAATCAATCAAAAAAGGAGTAGGTTATGCATTTGACGAGTTTTTTTTCATGTATTTCAACCGATCGCTCCGTGATTACTAATTGCATGAAAAAAGAAAAGTAAAACTCATTTTTACATTGCGACAAAACGTTGCAGTTATAGAGCAGCGGCAGTTCATCATTGTTAGTGTTGTATTGCACCTATTTATATGAAAATAAAATAACTCCGAAAGCTGCCATTGGTCCATTGAGTTAGTTCGTTGAACACGTGCGTACAGTGGCGTGCACACAGTTTTAAGACAGGGTAGGCAGAAAATTTTACTCACCAACACGTTGGTTTTGGTTCGTCGTCTTGTCGATTGATAATGTAGGTAATTGCCAAAAATGCCAACTCAAATATCCATAGATTAACTGATTTTATAGACATATCAATTTACGGATATTCGAAGTGGCCTTTCGGCGCGTTTATTTGATGTTTTGTAATGTTTGTGTGAATTGCAAAATTTAAATAAAATCATTGAAAAGATGGTGGTGTGAGTATACTAAGTATAGGTATAGGATTGTTTTATTTGTATATTAAATCTACACGCCTTTCTTTCTGTAAGAATATCTGCAATATGGAATCGTAAAAGTTGGGAAGGCGTTTTATTTCCGTAAGAAGGTTTTTTTCTATTGAAATCGTGGAAAGATCTGTAAGTCGTTGCTGGCCTTGTGTATTTCTTAAATAGGTGTGTATACGTTTTAGCGACGAGAATGACCTTTCGGTTGAAGCACTGCTCGCGGGAACTGTAACAATTAATTTTGCCAAACGCAGTACTTCGGGAAAAACTGTAATTATGTTATTTTCGTAAAAATGTTCTATAATTTTGTAAATACTAAGGTTTTTGAATTCGGCAGATTTATAAACACATTTGAGCTCATTGATAAGGCGGTCTTAGTTAAAGTCGTATAATTTATAAACATTTACGAATTGCGATACTAATTCAACCGAAAAATTGTCATTATATTTATTGAAATTTTCGCATGAAAGTAGTCCAAAATTTTTTAACTCTTTCAGATTTTTATATCGGTCGCGACATTCGATGGATATATTGTCTATAATTTCAATAAAAATCCGCTTAAAATTGGTTTTCGCGTCCTCAACATTAAGTTTTCGTTTTGGCGGCCCTGTGCTTATTTTTACGCCTTCAAAAATTAATTCAAACCTAGATCTGAATGATTCCAAAAACGATTCAAAGTCCCTAATTTTTTTTATGCAATAAGTCACATCTTATGTCTTTTTTTGCATAATTTCATAAAGCACATCAGTTTCTGCGAATATTAAATATTATCGAGATAGGTCGTCCAACACCGGATTTGCAATTAATACAACCTAAAGGTAAAGTTAATCGTAAATTTAATACAAAACAATATGATTCGCGTTGCTTAACGAAACTTCATGTGTTTAACGAAATTTTCGTTAAACACATGAAGTAAAAACTGGATTAAAAGTCTTTTAAATTGTGTAACAAATACGAAACTTGACTTAATGTCTCGCCATCCCAAGAGTCTTCGTTTTCAGCCATATCCTCAAATAAATCAATTAAATGTAAAGAAGAATTGAAAATTACATTTACAGTACGCGAATTGTAAGTCCATCGAGTGTCAGCAACGCGAATCATATTGTTTTGTATTAAATTTACGATTAACTTTACCTTTAGTTTGTATTAATTGCAAATCCGGTGTTGGACAACCTATCTCGATAACTTGTTTTTTTTCACTGAAAGATAGTTTTGAAAACACATCATATTTTATTTCCTCAATACACACACCATCTGAACCACTTTCACAGACAATATTATCCATTTTTCACTCTAATAACAATGTTAAAATCCTAAATATCTGATAGCTCAAGTCACAAACACAACACACATAAAACAATATGGCTGTTAATGACTATTAAAATTACTAAAAAGGAAAATTTAATACGACAAAAAAATGATGGCCATCAAAATATATAAAATTCAATGAAACAATGTTACTTCTTAAAATATGTATTTGCACTGCATAGCAAACTTTCGTTCGTAAATGTTCGGAAGAGATCGTAATTTTTCGTGTTAGCTTTAAAGAATAACCAGTGAGACACTGGCTGTTCATGCAGTTGTGTGCGTGATTTTTGTCATTGTGTGTCAGCAAAGCCCACGTAGCTATAGAAACGCACACACATAAAAATCCGTATCACCACGACATTCTACTGAGCACACATACAAAACATTCAGACACGAATAGTTTGTGTCTATGCCGTGGCGCTAGTGCAGCGCGAATCGATGATGTGAAATTACTTAAACGACCAACTGTATCGGATCATAATGATAAAACACCGGCCACTCGATAGGTGGAGCTGATTTATGTTTTAAGATTTTTATGTTGTTTTGTTTATTGATAAAATAATATTAGATCTATTATCAGAACTAGGGTAGGCAGTGTCTTTTTGTCTTTATGAAACGCACGCCACTGCGTGCGTATCGTAGGTGCGGCGTAGCTCGTAGGCACGCAGGCGCAGCTTACTCTGGAAGTAGGCGCGTCGTAGACGAGTCGTAGGCGCCTACGCCTCGTAGAGACTGCGTTTATATAGCCCCATACCGAGCGTTTAAAAACCAGTTGAGTCGAGAGGTGAAGTTGGATTGCAACGAAGTTCTTTTCGCTATTGCACACTTGGCGAATGAGAGCTCGAGTGTTGTCACGGCACTTTTGTTAGATACGCCAACGGTGCAGAACCTAACCCTGGACGATAGATTTGGGTTATAATGTTGCACATCCTTACAACCGCATATCCTGCATGTGCATAGTATTAGGGCGGGAAGCAATCTTTATCCAAGCCTGGACCTAGTTATAGCGGAATTAAAACTAACTGCTTACAGTTGGTAGATACTTAGTTCAACAAAACTGTGTTTTTTCATTTATGTTTAGCCGTAAATTGAGCCGAACCACTCTAAGATTGCAACGAGCGATTGTTTTGCTAATAAATCCTGCAAGCAGTTGGGATAGGTCCACTTAAAACTGCATAGCGTTTGCTCAGAAAGCCATTTGCCACATTAGCCTACATTGTACTCGCGTAATGCCATGATATATAATACGGCCTGTCTGGACTTTAAAAGAGACGTTGACCTTTTAAGTTTGTTTCCATGTTTCTTCTCACAGGTGCTGGGAAACACTAGCCTCACCTATACGATGAAATAATTCGAATAAAGGTGTTAGTTACTTATTTGTGTAAAGGATTTCCTGAATAAAGATCTAAAGCATATCATCAGCCTAGCTTTTCCCCAACTACTTATGTTGGGGTCGGCTTCCAGTCTAACCGGATGCAGCTGAATACCAAGTTCTATGGCTATAACCTATAATGTTCCCAATGCTGTTTCCTCCTTCCTGTTTCCATAGCGAACACGGCTTGTTACTGCCTTCTAACATGATCAGAATCCTGCAAACGAATGAAAGATTTCACACATAGTAGCACAGTATTCTAGGTGACCAGAACGTGTGGGGATCGAGGCACTTAGTTTTTGATGCAATTATAATTGCGAATGACAAATGGACCTGTTGTTGCAACATGAACATAGCCGCCTTTCACTGAACCCGTGGGAGCTGAAGGGTCATGTTCATTACATGCTGCTAATTTTGAAGATACTTTGAAAAAGAAGTAAAGTGAAGATACTTTGATTACATTTTTAGATATCTATGTATATATTTGGCGGTCATGAGGAACAGCTAACACTCTAAGGTTATTGCTAATCACATGAATAATCACTGTTGAAAAATGTTGTTATTATTAGTGGCAGACAGCAAGACCCTCCCAATATGCCTCTGACCTTTTACGTCACCTGTGTGGTAGTCTATCTTTTCACGAAAACCACGAAACACGAATCACCCTTAGTAGGTTACTTACCCGGTAAGGCGGCAAGTACATATTTAACACGTAGGTACGCTAGCTCGTAATCCTGATTTTATAATCCGGTCAACTAAACCACCAGAGTTTGAGCTATTCATTTTGGGATATTTTTCAATGGCATGTGCCGTAACCAGCACAATTAGGATTAGGTAGGTTAATATGTTAGGGAAATTGCTCTTTAACATTAGATTACGAAATCATTAAATTAAATGTTCAATTGTGGTTAACTACTGGATTATAAAACAGAGCTCAAAATATGAAAAAAGTTTTTTGGGGAAAGACAAGTGTCACCGTGCGGTCTAAAGTTGTTCGCAACTTTGTTTAATATGTTTATTTCCAAAAGTACCACCTTTATTCTCAGTAGGTTACAAATAAAACTGTAATCTATCCGGGTTGTGTGTTTAAAAGTTTATTTTACGTGTTGTTTGCATAACGCGCTCAGACTGTGTCTACATCACGGAGCCTACCGTGCTCCGTCACAACTGTTCTCGAGCCCGAGACGCCACAGTTAAGATCAAGCTCCTAAGAGCGGGGCGCAAGGCTCTGCGGCTGAACTGACCTAAAACGTGTTCGGCAAGTGAACGGGCCCAATCAATTAGGGGCGGTCAGCGATCCGCCAGAAAAGAGGGCAGCGCGCGCGCTCTCCGAGGAAACTCGGGAAATGGTAGTGGGGGTGAGGACGGGCGAAGGGGGGCGGGGGAGGGGTCTGGGGGCGGGGCGGGGCTGCTGCCAGAGGGTGCGTGTCCGAGAGGCGCGAGCGTGCATCGATCGAGCCGCGCTCAGTCCGCCGGGGCGGCCGGCGAGAGCGCGCGTGTCATGCGCTGCCGCTGAGATGGCCGGCGCTCGGGCGCTCGTCACCGCCTGCTGCTGCTGGTGGTGGCTGATGACCGCAGCCGGTGAGTACCTCCCATCATACTCTTCTCATGCTCCTCGCTCGACCTTGCACCCGATCAGCTGTTTCGCACGTCGTGACCTCCAGAACGGCTGATTTCGTCGACACATGACTTTTCACGATTTTCCCCCGGTGTTGCGTACGGTACATGCTTTTCGTAGCAGTTTCTTGAATACGGTTGTGTTCTGTGAGTGATTTTTTACGAGCAACCCCTATAGTTATGCTTAAGTACGATCGCGTGGAGGTGCGATGCGTTATTTCGATTATATTAATTAAATTGTTCTCAGGTGTCTGTTTTAGTTTCTTAAGGTTATGTTAAATCGTTACGAATAAGGTTAGTGAGGGGTTAATGTAGGCTTGTTAAAAATGGTATTTGATTAGTTAGAAGGTTATTATATAATGTGCGAGTGTGATGTCGCATGCAGTGGCGGGGTTATCGCCAGCCGGCACTGCTGAGCAGGCTCGTCCTTACTTCGTCCACTGCTAAACAAACGTTGATATTATTACGTAATGCGGCGAATAGTGACACATCTGCGTCAATATTGATCATAATCACACCACTGTGACTGAGGAAATCAGGATTAAGTGCAGGCAAGACGAGCTGGCACCTGCCGAAGGGCCGATAGTCACCCACTGTCAAATAATCTCACAACTTATATTATTAACATTTCGGGGGTATTTTTCAGTCGCTTTAGTAGTTACTATGAAGTATCAACATTTTTTTTTCGATACACTATTATAACAAACGTATGGTTTTAAAATAATGCACAAATGTGTTTATTGTAAGTTTAAAATTTAATCCCTTTTAAAAGACTTCAACGCGCTAAGTTAAAATTTAAAATCTTAATCTTATTGTGGTTTGCTCTATTTGAGTAAGCCAAGTTAGAAAGTTAGATAGCCAATTTAATTTGACCATTTCATTAAAAAGACCGGCCAAGTGCGTGTCGTACATCGCATAATACACAGGTCCGTATTTCGGAAGAATTTATCCCAAAAACAAACTTATCATTGCAGTACAAAAACGTGTTTTCCCACACATAGATGTAAGTCACCGTCAATTGGATAAAACTACAGATTAATGTACTGATTTGATATGATACCTTCACCGGTTCATGAGAAAAGAGGTCTTAACAGACTGACAGACAGGCACACGGGCAAAGAAGTGATCCTACAAGAGATCCGTTTTGTCCTTTTGAGGTACGGAACTTTAAAAATATTAATTAAAAAAAAATTAGTTGATCAAAATGATCAACTTTTTAAACACAAAAACTCGTTATTATAATGACTGTCCCCATCGTTGGTTTTGTTGCATGGGTGAAGTTCAAACGCACTTTTCTCATAGAGGTTCCATTTAAAAGTTGAAATATCAATATGACAATAATAGTTCTAATCCACATGCACTTACTACGATTTGGCTACTAGCTTCACCTTTATGACTTTCCGACCCCCTAACAGTACAAAAGTACCTGTAAATAATGTATTCATTGAAAATAATGCTGCGAGTTTGAGTTTTCATGATTCACCAAGTTGCGGCTACATGAAATGTAGCTTTTGTTCATCCCTAAAGTCTACATAATATAAGTGTAATTAATCGTGGTGTCAAAAACTCATTAACTGTCTAAACTGGTGACAGTAACTTAACGAAAATTGTGTAGCCTTAATTATTTTGGTACCTAGATGCCCTAGCTCGCTCTTCGTCGAGATCAGTCTTCGTAGCGATGAAAGCTTCTAACTGCTTTATCTTAAGAAAACAAAAGAAGTTACACTCAGCTACAATCAATCATTCTTTGAAGTAATAACTGGAAATAGGCAACGGATTCTGTACACACAAAATAAACTCCTCCGAAACCTATAACTCTTGTCTCCTGGTTGCGTCTGTGTATGTGATCCATTTAAGTGTACTACCACATACAGTTAGGGATTCTATTTAAGAATAAAGTAGATTAAAGCTCAATGGCAATTTCCGTACCTTTTCATACAACTGTCAATTATGACGATTTTGGGATTGAATATATGGAAATTGGTAAGCATTTTCCCTTGCAATTAATTTCCCTTACTTACCAAGATAACGATGTGGTTGTCAACTCTATTGGATTATACCAGTTGGACCATACTATGGGATGGTCGCATGACTCCGGGGTACACGTACGGGGTTTAATTTGCTTTTTTTTAGTTTTTACTTTAAGTAAATTTTAATGTTTATTTATAAAACCCACGAGATCCTTTTGCCGACAAATAAATTTGCAGTTTGGCAGGTGTTATGTAAAAATAAAAATGTATCATTATGGAACAAATAAAAAAATTAAATTAAGAAAAAGTTAGTCTCTTGGAAGTAAAAGTTATATTCGAACGAATCCGGTTCGGGTTGCTAGTAGTAGTATCACGGAATAAGAACTCTGGTAATAAATAACTACATAATAATCATTTATTTCAATGACAAACGTGTCTCCAGGGAATATCAATTTTAAATGTTGTTTGAATTTTCAGTGACATTTTTAAGCAAGTAAAAAATTACATCTTTAGTTTGACATGAAGTATTAACGTTGTCTTTGAACAATGTTTTATTTATCTGAGTACTAGTTTCTGCCTGAGATTTTGTCCGCGTGATTTTCTGTTCTTTAGAATATGGGAATCGTCCTTCTGTTTTTTTATTTCATTTGTTCCGTTTCTACGTGTGCTGGAAAGGTATTGGTACACCCTAATTCTAACTTCTGGCGACCAGAGTTGCAGGCTAGGCACCTAAAGATAAAGTTTCTTTACTTAAAGTTAAGAAGCCCGACTTTGAAATTAACGACCCAGTTTCCCAAGAAAGTTTTCGAAGTAAGAAAACCCGATATGTCAAACTCGTGGTTAAACTCATCGTTTATCTTCGTTCGAGTAACTTCTTGTACCAACCTGCTCACTGGGTCAGTTCATATTTTCACCACAAGATTTTGGGATGCTCAATGTAATAAATATTCCGCTTAAGCTGACCTCCCTGGCCGTCTATGGTGATAATTAAATTTCTTCGTTTCCTATAACTAAAAAATGGGTAAAACGAAAAACATATTTAAATTGGTGAAACACCTTTCACTTTTGCAAAAGGGTCTTCCAAGGAAATATAACGTTGGTCTACAGTAGGTAATTTATAAATCAACCATCCAACATGAATTTCCGATGATTGTAACTTCCGGGACTACACCAGCCTCACAAAACTGATTCAGTTCAGGATAGTCTGTCATTTCAATATCGAATTATTTTTCGTTTTATTTTTTTGTATCTAGTGGAAAGTGCCTACCTGATAACCGAAAGAGCCTCTTAATTTTACGCCTTAAGTACAATATATACAGCATACTTGAGCAGACTCCTGTAAGTAGAACAAGATTTCCTTATAAAATTTTAATAAGATTACCTGTGTGCTACCCACCTCTGTTCCTCTCTTCCCCGGTCTACCGTTACGTAAGCCTCTCATTGAAGTTTCACTATCTCCATCTCATTCAACTTTTACTGCTTTTAGTATAGTAGGAACACTTCGAGCGAACACGTCTAATCAACAATTTAGAGTGCCTTGTTAGAGGAGGAACAATTTTCACTGAAAATTGTTTAAGAAACAGGATTGCGTTCCGTTGGGAACTTTTGAATGGAATTGGATTTTCATGGTATTTTATTAACATTTAAACCGCTATTCGACTAGAATGAATTTCGCATTAAAACTGATGTTAGCCGAACATCCGACAAACCTCAACCAATTTTTTAAATACATATAATTATTTCTTTTACATCGGGACCAATATATTGTTTGTAATATTGTTTAGTCTTATGTGTTTTCTCGTTCTTAATAATACTAATAGCCATAGCATAGCCTACATGTTTCTGGTTAAAATCAATGTACAGATAATTGGATTATCGAGCACATTGTGTAGGTTCACGCTATTAATTCAGCTACGTCAAAAGTCGCGGTGTTGCGAGTACTATGTAGGTTACAAGTTGGTAATAAGCACTTAAAAACGTAACAAAGAATAATTTTATTTATTCCTTTGCCAACTTTTGGCAATGAATGCACATTGCGCGATAAGCGTTGTGCGAAGAATCATTATTTTATTTTGAAACAGCATTTTAAAAGTTTTCTGCGCTCTGGTTTGACTTGCGTTATGGTTAATCGCTTTGGCAAATTCTTGAAAAACTTTCGTTTGAAGAATCAATAATCAGCTGGTCATTTGTTTTGAATAGCCAGTTCGACAGCGTTTTCAAACGGAACTCTATTTGAAGTCGCCGTGTGGCAATAAACGTATTTTCATCTCGACGATGAAAAAACGTTTTTAAAAGTCTTTTTGCGGGTTCGCGGTTGGGTTCTCTGTACCGATCACCAGGTTCTCCAGACCGACGGTGCTACCCATCCTCTGGACATACCCACAATGATATCAATAAAGTTAACGTAAATAGTAAAGTCTGCTGCTATGTATCCCCTTATCTTATCATCTAAATCTATTTGGAGAGAATAATCCTTTCTTATCAGTATTGTATTCCGCCGTAAAACGGGAGCTGTTTAATACATATATCATTATTTACATTAAATTAATACTTTTTTTTAAAGGGAAATCAAAAATGATCCCTCCCGCTCTGGGTAGAGTGGAAGAGACTGTGAGACTCTTACTGACTAAAAATCCATGTTCCTTCCTTATCCCTTCATGTTTCCCTTCGGACAATCCCGCTGATAAATTAATAACTAGCAATACATTATAAGCCACTAGACACTTTAATACATTTAAAAAAATTAAGGGTTTAAAAAAGAAAAACTGTGATAGACACTCTTGACGTACCTCAGCGACGGAAACATCGTAAGGAAGGTGGATAGTTGTGGCATCAGGCTAGTTACGCCGATTAGTAATGAGAAAGTAACATACATAACATAACGTCCCGCTCATGTTTCTGGAAGGGTTAGGCAGAGGTAGTAGGTAGCTATGGTACTCACATTTCATTTAGAAAAAACTAAAAAAAAGGAAGTTTTTTTTGGGTCTCATATTTTTACAGCACAAAATTGAGGCTTCCCCGGTAAGTTATCAAGATACTTGCGATGGGGTTACCTCGCAACTTCCCAAGGGTACCAATACTATTAAAAATGTTGAGACATACTTAAAAACAGAAATAAAAAAAATAAAAAAGTTGCATTCTGGGATTATACAAAAAATCCGTTAATAAACCATAACAATCTGTTCCGCAAAGCAGCTGTGCTGTGTTGTAGAAGCCGGTGGAATATATGTCCCATGAGGTAGTTTCCGTCAGTTTCATGTCTGCGGGATGGCAACACACCATCGATGTCTCTGCAAAAGCGGCGGTGATCCCTTACCTTATGCTTACCACACAATAACATAAATAAGTACATTGGTGTTACGTAAATTACGGACAGAAATCACATGTTATACACAGAAATACACTATGTGGTTATCAACAACCGGATTAGGAATAACCCATTCAATGGAATTTCTACAATGGGAATTTCAAATAATGTCATAAGTCGCTCACTTACGGTTTTTCCTGTAGAGTTTGGTATCCTCTTCCTCCTTTTCAGATATGGATAATCTATTCCCAAAAACGTCATTAAATTGAGGATAATTATCACGGCTAATTAAACTCTTACTGATTAGTAGCTACTCTCAGAGGATCCATGAAACCGTATCTACGGAATAAATGACTGATTTTTTTAGAGGTTTAGAGAAATCTTTTAGGACGGACTGGTTGGCGCTAGTATTCGTGATTTATTTGACGACACATCTTTTATCTATATGCCTACTAAATACTAATATAGGATATTTACTTTAGTATCATAAGTGCGAAAGTAACCATTTCACGCCTAAACCACTGAACCGATGGCTATGAGAGTTGGTAGGTAGCCCGGAAATTGGAAAAAGACGTAGGCTTCATTAAACCTGAGTGTTTGTATAAAAAAAATAATGCTGAAATATAAAATACTAGCTTTTGCCAGCGGCTTCGCCCGCGTGTATGTAGAAAATTATCGCACGGAAACCAACCTAGCTTATATGCTATTCCAGACGATAATCTATCTTTGTGCCAAGTTTCATCCAGATCCGTTAAATAGTTTTTGAGTTTATTCGTTACAAACATACATACAAATCTTTCCTCTTTATAATATTAGTATAGATATAAATTCATTTGCTTAACATTACACCTATAATTCCTATCATGACCAAAAAGTCTTTCGTTGTTATAGATTCTTGTAGAGTGTGCAACCTCTAACAACTGACAAACTCCGCAACAATGTAATAATCTCAGTTAGAAGAAAGGTTTTAAAATACACATGTTCTTGGAACGCTTTCGGTGTGGGAAGTGTGGGAACGTTTGACGAAAACAAATACACGTGCCGGTGTTGACCGCTGGCCTCCTCCTCATGTGTTGACACATGATAGGTCACCCCTCTCTCTAAGGCCATTAAACTAGAGCGAAATGCAACGAAAACCTTATTAATAAGCAAAACTTTAAAAGCTCGATACAAAATAAATAACTTACATTACAAAATACCATAAACTGGGTACAAATCTAGACTTTGGGGTGCTGAGGTGCTGAGACATTCCGGATAAAAAAAACCTAATAACACTGCCTGACTCAGGAATCGAACACAGGTCTTCACGCTCAGCAGACGCTTACGATCACTAGTCCAACAGGGCAGGCAAAACACGTCACACAAAATAAATGCGTCTACATAATTAGCTATGGTATTTCAACAGCTTCAAACGGCACTTAAAATGACCTTACTTACCAGGAACTATTACAATATAATTTACGATTTCTTCCAGCCATGCATCCCATTTTACACCCCGAATAATTAAAAAATAAATGAGACAGATTTATATCGTACTTATGACACATATTGTTGTTGCTTTATGCCTCCTTGACTCCTGGCCTTGGGCTCCTGGCTAACAGCCGCATGGTTAAGCTACCGTTACCCCGGTCGGTTCGTGGATGGGTGACCATCCTTAACATATCGAGACCTATCCGTGCCTTGGAAACACGTTAAGCCGTTGGTCCCATGTATTTTTCGTAGATCTTTAACAGTTTGGTGGATCTATGCATTAGGTACTAATTAAGAAGAAGAAGTAAGATAGGTACTGCAATATACCTAAACAATATGATAACAATAGGATGTGATACAGGCAAGAATATGTAGATGAGTAAACGCGGCAGTTGTCTTATAGGACCCAAAAAGTTTTTCTCGAGCTATTTCCACATTTTTCTATTTCCCTTTATTGTCTGTTGCCAAAGTGTATTGCGTCAGATATTCATAATTTATTATAGAAACAAGGGAACGTTTCTACGATTCTTTTCCGAATCTACGGCATGCCTATATTTGCCTCCCCGTAATGTCTTCAATATCAATAAAATGCTGAATTGGTGCCATCACAGCCGTGTAGCGGTGGCGGAACTCAAATCAATCATATGTTTCAATTTTATCTACGAACGTTGAACTCGTTCTTGGACCTGAGTTCGTCTCTTAGCTAAGTTGACTGAACGAAGAAAATGTGATCGACAGTTTTCATGTCAACATGAAACACTGATAACCAAATACAAAACTCTATTTTTATATTTACAGTGACTCTCTCAAACGTCACAGTTTTAAAACTAAAAATAAAAAGAAAGTAAAATCTGAAAGTTCATCGTTCGTCATGGTTGAATAATAAAATGAAAAGTGAAGATCGCGTGCCGCCCGCCCTGTGGCCGCGCACTGTCTGCGGTGTGGGGCACAGTACAGATACGGACAGAATACTCAGTTTACACGAAAACTTCATTAAACAAAACGAAACAACAAAACATACGTTAAGATAACACACTAATATAATAAAGGCGAAAGTTTGTGAGTGAGTTTGTCCGTCCTTCAAACTCAAACGGCTGAACGGATTTGTATGAAATTTGGCCCATAGGTGGTTTATGACCTGGATTAATACGTAGATTATTTTATCCCGGTAGTACGTTCCCTTGGGATAATTCGTGAGCGAAGCCGCTGGCAGCAGCGAAGAAACGAAACTACAAAAATATAGTCTAAGTTGCCATTAGAGATCTTTGTGAAGCTTTTTCGTATACTGTGCTGTTCTGCTTTAATTTATAATTTTTAAGTGAAAGAATATTATGTATTCGTTTACAGAATGGTTATTTTTAACAAAACAAACAACCTCATAAAACCATCAACGTAGCACCTAGACTTCTAAAATAATAACCCCTTTTGCTACGCTGGCGTAGCGCACGGCGCGGCGCGCGGCGTAGCGCGTAGTCGGCTCAAAATGCCTGAATGTGTGTGTTTCAGTGAATATTCTGTTACACGTATTCTAACATATTATTTTACGTTTGTTTCTCTGTCGCGCCAAATTAAACGTCTCTATATAAAACGTATGTTACTGGTTACTAATGTTGTTATGGTACAAATTGAATTCAACCAAACGTCATTAATCGCTACTGAAAATAATCCCGTCCCGTCCCTCCCGTCCTTGGGAGAAGAACAGATGATCAATAAGAACTGCCTTATATTGTGAGTTTCATACACACCTTAAAAATATGTCTAAAGCTGCCTCAATAATTCCGGAAGGCATAAACAACGCGAACTTTGCTCTTTATTATCAAAGGTGAAACATCCCATAACACGAGTAATTCCTCAAATTTTATACCGCGGAAAATTTTACTGTTGTGTGCTACACACAAAATTAATTTATTACGTAGAAGTAAGTCGGTAAAATATTCAGAGGGTAGGTCGTGCCCGGGCCAACTGTACCGAGTCTACAGACATTTACAAAGTTACCACAAACTATAATGTTCTTGTTACACAAGTTTGGGCAATTTGACCAAGTTACTGAATAAACGCCTTCATGACTTTATTATTACCGTTTGTTGTCGAATATTCGGTTATTTTTACGCAAACATCATTGTTTGACGGAGGTGTTTCATGATTGACATGTTTCCTACCAAATGTGGGTCACCGACTTAAGGTTATAAAATAAAATATCGTATCAATCAATCAAACGGAAATTCGAACAGTTATTTTCGTAGCCATTGTTGTGAATTTCTTTTATAGAAGCTGTTTTCATTTCCTTCAGTTTTATTTACTAAAACAACGCTACATGTGTATTGGATTACTTTATTTAGTAAGCCTTGAAAGTCACGCTAGTGGATGACAATATTTAGTTAAATATGTCGTTGTTTTGTGTACCACACTTAAAAAAAAAAGTATTTTTGAATCAGATGTTCTTCCACTCCAAGATCTCTGGACCGAGATTCCTCGGGAGGAGTTCTTCTACTTGTATGCGATTTTTCTCGATCTTTTCCGTCTTATGCTACAAGGAGTATCACCACTAGTCAAGTGATCTATTATAATATGGATTTTAAAATAACAAAATAAGTCTCGCTCCGAACATAGCATGATGTTTTACTTCTAGCGACTTATCTTACCCATTTATTTTCAAAAGGGTAGCAACTAGCAGTGGGTGATGGCTGCCACTAATAAATTGCATAGTAACAGGTGTAACCCTTCAGGGATTATTTAACCCACCACGTAATCCCAAAAGTGGTTTGTACCCCGTGGTTTGGCACTAAACGTAACTACTGAACCCTTGGGGGATATTGTAATCTCCTAATATATCAATGCATGTATGTTTATTTTATTCAATCCTTGGCATTGACACATTTAAGTGTAGCGAACTTGCCTTTTAATATTTCATGACATACGCCGGCGCCGTACCTTAGATTTCCATGAAAAATCACCCTGAATATAATTTTCTTAGAAAATCTGACCGGTGACGTAATGGTGGTTTATTTCCAGGCCAGTAGAGACAGGTGTCAGTGCGGAACCTTGACTGGCTACCAGTAATCGACGACAGCAATTTACATGCATATTGAATGTTCCTTCAACTCCTATAATCATTGTGTCTGTTAACCTTCGCAGACCTTAGCTGTTTTATGGAATTACATTTTTCTATTCATTTGTTTTTATTTGTTATTTTATTGAATTTATGTTTATGACTGACTTTAGTCGCGTGGAGTATTTTTTTTTGTAAATAAATGAAACTACAGTAGTTGGATTGGGTTCTATGCGTTATACTTCGCTATTCCTAGGCAAATACATGGTTGTTCTTTACTCCTTTTTAATAACAAACGCTATAGTTTTATAGCGTAAATAAATGGGTTCTTGGCAGTAAGATAACGCAGTGAGAGATTGCAGGCGGCGCAGTGGGCGCAATGCGGCGCTTC
Organism: Hyppa rectilinea; assembly: GCA_951799385.1. Classification (NCBI taxonomy): domain Eukaryota; kingdom Metazoa; phylum Arthropoda; class Insecta; order Lepidoptera; family Noctuidae; genus Hyppa; species Hyppa rectilinea. The sequence continues at coordinate 959,778 of OX637307.1, read as the reverse complement.
TACTAAATCTAGTTTGACCTCAGTTCACGGCCGTCTTGGAAATAAGTTACAACTATAACTTAAAAATTTTAAAAGTCATAACTGTTTCGCATTTTAACTAGATTAAAAATTCGATGTATATATTTTAACTAGATTAAAAATTCGGGTATAGTAAATTACATGTACACTGACACACACACACCACAGATAGCGGTAAACTACGATAACATGGCGCGCCCCTCCAAACGACTGTTACAATGTTTATAGTCACATCCTTACGAAAGAGTTTGTATGTAGTTGTAAGTAGCATTCGTCTTCAGTAGTAAGCCGGCAGCAACATAAATATGTTGTGAGTCTTGTTGGCGCTTTGTAATTAATTTCACAATACTTTTTCTCTACATACATGTATGGCATAAACATATACCATAGCACACCTAAAAAAATCCTAGGAGACCGCTCTGGTAGGTATTCGTACCTCAAACCCCAGCATTTACGGTCTTAATGTCTAGTTTGGGTCTCACGGGCAAATAATAGTCTGTTAAAACTGTAGTAATACATATTTCAAGCTATAACATCGTAACATCAGCAGCGTAACATCTTAAAGTAAGGTGGTGGTACTTGGACAATATAGTATTGTCTATTCCTATTTTATTTTGTCATCGTCGAGGCCCTAAAAAAGTTAAATTAAAACTCCCATTAAAATGCTTTCAGAAATCAGAATATACTCATGAGCTTAACTGCAGTTACGAAGTTTACGTCTACATTTTCTTTTTTTCTTTTTACGATTCTTTTCTTCATATTGACCACTGTTTTTTATCAATAAATATTTGGTTTATCCCTCAACCAACTTAAACTATAACTTATTCAATTGGAAGTAATGGTAAGAATAGCAAAATCTAAATGTTTGGTAACAATCAATAGGTTAGAATTGAGGTTATTGATCTAAAATTTAAAAAGTTACGTTTATTTACCATCCGGTTACTGGGCGACGGATTCCACCCAAAACCACGGTATCGACCACGCGCAATTAACTGTATTATAGTATCCTAACCATATTAGGCGTATTGGTTTCGTAAGGTCGGCAAAATAAGCAACATATATTCAAAGTAACATCTGACTGGTCGAACTTACTTCAGTCATAGTAATTATTTTGTACCTACTTTAATAATTTCAGAATTTGAAACTAAAGTTTTTTTTGTTGGTTGTCATTTGTCACGGCGCAGCGCTTATACCACATGCTTCACTCTAGTGAAGGTTCATTTTTGTTTCATTCTACGTTCACACGAAACATCTATAATAGAAATGAACGATCAACCACTCCATTCATTTCATTTTCGATCATTCGGTAGGCGAGAGAAAGATGCTGGAATCTAACATCGTGGAATAGGTTCATTAATGAATTCATTTTTCACTTTTGATTTATTTTTTGTTCAGAACTTTCACTTCAAGTAAAAGAAGCCGAATCATACGCAAAAAATTAATAGAACGTGAAGCGTCTGATATCAGCTTTGATGCGGCCGGAAGCTGTTACCTTAGCTTAGTTTTTTGGTGGCAACATTTCAGCCATACTCCAGATAGGTAGTTGTAAAACACGACTCGGTACGACTGTAATATACCAAGCAGCGGTTAAGTTATGGGCGCGTAGAGCCCACAATTAGGTCGTCCTTACTTGGCTCACCGTTTGCTTTACGCTATTTACTGTGCCTTGAATAAATTTCTATTCTGCTGCTCTATGTAATCTAACGCGTATTTGTCTTATAACTTTCTGTCTGTATTATAGTTCATAGGGCCTTAGTAATGTCAGCATATGAAGGGGCCCCTCAGGGCCAAGCCTGCCGGGTAAGCGGGATTGTCCGAAAGGAACATGGATGGGTTTTAGTCAGTAAGAGTCTGACACTCTCTTCCGCTCCACCCAGAGCGGGAGAAGTCATTGGATGATTGCCCACCCTTAAAAAAAAGGGCCTTAGTAAAAATGTTTTTTATTTGTTTGACTGTCTGTACCTAACCGCAAAACGCATTTACCAAGTTACAGGTAGAACTTTTCCCCCTTCGGTACATAAAATACACCCTTTCTCCAGCCGGGCACAAACGCTATGGTAGAATGCTGAAAATTTACAATTCTGATGCAATGGAGGACAAAAATTTACACTAACTTTCAGCGTAAAGGCAGTAATTTAAAACCTGTAGGTAAATGAGCAATATCTTATCAAAAAACGGCCCAAAAAGCTTCCCGTAGTAATCTTATCGGCTGACGTCACACATAAGGTGATCGATATGATTATGTGCGAAGTGTCCACAAAATTGAATCGTTCAGCCGTCGGGTCCGCTAAATGGAACGAGTGTTGCTCCCCAGAGGGTTCAAGGCCGCCCCGTCTATTCCCCAATGTGTCTGCCCTGTCCTGCTGTCAATACAGCTTATATTACGTGGAAAAACTATTACAGTTTTATGGTGTATCGTCACCGCTATGCCAGTCCTTTCGTTGAGGCCACCGTGGCAAAATATTAAATTTGTTTGCAACCCTAGTGTCTGGGAGGTTTAGTAAAGATTTAAATACTAAATTTTTGAGTTTGGACACAAGTTAAGTTTACCATACCTTACCGTTGAACGAGTTGATACATAGTGCGGATTTCATCAATGAAACTGAACGCGATTAGCACTACTAAACGTTCATGAACTGTCCGTTCACTGGTCTCAACAGTTGGACATTGACAGCTCTTGAACGTGGGTCAGATGTGCTGAACGCGTTCAGTTCGATCGGTGAAATTCGCCTGAAGCTCGGTCTTGAACATTTAAAGTCGGATATTATATACCTACATCATAATAAATGGTCTGTTGTGTTAGAAAATGTTTTAATTTGATTGCGTTTACGAACTCTGCGTGTAATTGTAATTAAAATTCTGAAGCGAAAATACCGGACATTCTTCGTTTTGGAAGTACCTGTACAGAAATTATCGTAATTTCATTGCTCCCTTTTTTAGTTAATGTTTTGGTTTAAATTATAAACCTTTCTGTGTTTTCGTAAAGTTTTGACTGCATCCAGCACTTTCTCTGATATCCAAATAACATTCAATTTATTACAGTAACTTGAGATAACTGTTTAGGGGTGTGTGAACGTGCGTCGGAAGGAAAAGGGATCAAAAGAACATGTCAGAAACAGGAAGATTGCCTCCCATAGGGGAATATGTAGGTTAAGTAAACGTAATAGTATAAATATTTGGTATAAATCTAATATATTGTCATCTTAGTGGTGTCTTTACTAACAGAAGCTGTGCCTCAAAGGACATCGCACGGGATTGGTAGATCTCATTTGAAATTGTAGCTCAGAACTAATTCGAAGTTCAAAAATGTGCTAAAAAAAACTTGAAGTCAAATGTAGCAAGTACAAAGTTGCCTTAAATGCAAGTCTTGTACCAAATTAGCTAACCTACGTAATTTATTTGATTGCGAACATGTTTATTAGACATACGCCTTTCTAACTCGTTCAAGATTTTGAAGAAGATAAACAGCTGACGTCTGCTTATAACGTCTTTTGTTTTTATTTGGAACGGTTTTAAAACAATTGTTGTTTTAACATGAACTTACATTACAGTTTAGCTTAAAAGGCGATATGATTCATATCATTGACCACGGTTTTTGAACTTGAGAATAAATTAACCGTGCACAATGTCAGTCTATCAGCTGGTCGGAGATGAATTGCATTCCCAGAAGACAAATCATTTCACCCCTTCCTTATTTTTCGAAACACGAACCCATTGCTATGCGGTAGATTGGTATGTTCAGTGCTTTAATGTTAATCGATATTTCCTTGAAGTTATAAAACCAAATGAGTTTGCAAATATGAGGGGAGTCTGCGTAATGACTGTAATTGTATCCAAGTGATTTATTATACTTGTAAAATTTACTTTTACGAACGCAGCAATGAGTTTGTCCAATTGGCTCAGCTGTGAGGGTCGGAATGTATTCACAGAGGGTTGCCGTGCCGAAACCGACAGGTTGTCGCCACCCCTCGGTATCACCGCCGTACTTACCTCACAGGCCGTGCGTATCAAATGTTTGCTCAATACGCACACTGCTACAATTTTATTCCACTGCCAATAAAACCACGCAATAATGATCATGGTTTAATATCTCCCTGGGGTACAAACGTACCTATTCAAATGAAATCTATCAGACGAGAAACGCTCATGTATTAAGTACAGTCTGAACTCTGAAGCGATGATCTCGGAGTAAATAGTATCGCTCACAGTAACATTGAACTCGGTATCGATCTGTGAACGTTTCTTTATTTGCTGTTATAGTTCTGTGTTATAGCTAACGGCCACGCGATGTTTCAGATAGTTTACTTTAGCCTTTTTAATTTGGATTAAAAGAACATTTGTTGACGTAATTGCGTGCTTGGTAACACTTGGTTACGTTAATATTATCCAGACAGTACTCGTATTACGAAGTGAAATCATCAGACACACATGTCTTTTGTGATTTTTTTTAACAAGGGTCTTCAAGATAGGGTTTAGCTTGAATGAAGCGTCCAATATCCCCGCGTGTGATGTCAAGGTGCAGGAAGCGGCTAGTGTGTACATGTGTCGTATAATAGCGGTTTGTATACACGTGCGGTGTGCTTATCTCTCGTGCTGTGTGCTCAGGATTAGACGCACGCCGAGCCGCGCCCGCGCCGTCCACTGTCAAGTTCAAAATGTCAAAGACACTCCGAATTTATCGAAGGTTACAACGACGAAATAGATTGGGTTTTCGGCTGCTTGCTGCAGAGATTATTGCGTCACTTTTGATTCTGACCATAAACTATAGGAAGTAGTGTAGGGCTCGGGGATTTTACCCAAATTGTTTGACATTTAAAAAGTGCTTAGTCTTATTTCAAAACCTGGCTTGAATTTCGATTGTGTACGTCAGTTCTATCAGTTGAAACTTAAACTTTGCGAAGAAATGCAGTAATTTCCATGACTAAATTCTTATAGATGTTTATACTAAGTTCTAATAATATTGCTAATCATAACACAGGTGCTGCAACAGTATTAGATGATGAAATGACGTTGTGAGTTACATGCACGGTCCACAAAAAAGTGGTACAGAAATAGGTGGTTTGGGTATAGGATTGCGGTAGGTTACTTTAACAGTTGTATCAACTTTATAAGGATATTTTTGTTGTGATGAGTATGTTCTAGGCATACTTTGATTTGTATGATTTATTATTAAAAGCTTATGAGATCGTTGTTAACTTTTTGCCCGTATATTTGATTTTTTTGTTAACCTTACAATAACTATAGTTACAGAATTGTAATAGAACAAGTTAATTCATACTTTCGTTATCGTGTGTGTATACTTGAGTATGTTTATACTGCGAGCGGGCTTTACTCTCGATAATCCCCATACAATGCTGAAACAGTGGCGTGCGAATTATGTGTGTCTAGCGAGCTGAGCAATTAGCAACACATCAAATAATTAATGTTGGCTGGTGTTAAACTGAAATCCGGTAAAAAGGAGCCCAGTGTCATTGATGTACACGTCCGCTTCACCAGCTTGTACACCTCTGCCTCACCGTTCAGTGAAGCTTAAAAAGAGTCTAATATAATATTCACAAAGCAGCTACAACATCTAACAAGCCCATTATCAATATGATTATCACCCAAAGTGTAATCGCGCAACATGACTAGCAACAACATTTGAATAATTTGATGATAACAGATACAGTAAAATGCTTAGTTCACAAAATTATAGCTGCAAGGGATGCCCTCCGACCCACTTCTACTTAGGCAGGAAATGTTTAGCAAACTAAAAAATTGGTAGGTATGTGTACTGGGTCAATATGTATATTATGGATATAGCAGTTTATATAATTGATCCGATTACCTTAACCACTGATATCTATGCTTACTAATATTATATATATAAAAGATTCGATTATTTGTATGTTTGTTTATAACGCGTCCTCGCTAAAACGGCAGAATGGATTGAGATGAAATTTGGCACACTGGTTGATCATGACCTGGATTGGGAGATAGGATTTTTTAACCCGGTAGTACGTTCCCGTGGGATAATTTGCGACATGCACACAGGCAAAGCCGCTGGCAAAAGCTGGTGTGTTTCTATTATTTGATTTAGCTTGCTAATTCACGTTTCAAATTCACTATGTTGTATCATTCTTAAAGTGCTTTACTGTAGTGCTACAGTGACATTGTATGGCTGTCAGTAGATGCATGTTTACAAAGGATATCTATAGCTTAGACTTAGGTACTCCTTATTCCGACACATAACATATTGGCACTGTAACCCAGCGGATGTTGTTTGCCACTTGAGTACATAGCTGTAAAGGGTATGTGAAGGACACTGCGTATCAGAATTTCAAATAGGGCGTTAGAATTGTGGGCAAGAAACATTGTAGTGAATTATGAATGGATTTGAACAGACTCGATTATTATACGGTGAGCCGCGGCGCCGCGCGTTGATTATATTATAGAGCCAAGTATACCTACCTTTTCACTATACAGACGGGTTTATTCACAAACAGGTAGATTTATTTGAATTTAATTCACGACAATGCTGTATAATACTTAAACAGTTCATGCGAAGGATTTGCTGTGAAAAACAGGATCAATGAACTTTGTTGAACTTCTGAAATAATGCGGTAAGTGACATCATGCTCATCATATAGGCATTAAGTAGGTATAAGCTATAATCCCAGCCTTGGTCGGCCAACCAGCCAGTCTACAGCTGCCCAAAGACCTCAGTTAACTGTGCTTAATTAAACCTTAAGTTTGATTGGGACATTATTGATAGTAAAAAATCTGAATTGGATCTATTTTGTTAAAGACTCGGCTGTTGTATCTGCTACTTAGGTATGCTTCCGTACCTATATGAAAATTGTACAAGAGGTCTCTAGATAAAGTTACTTAAAATCAAAATCTTAACTCTAACTTAAGATGAAATTAGTTACATGTGACATGGTGGGCATAAGTTCTGAGCGGTAACCTAACAAAAAAAAGTTAAAATGGGAGCTGTGGTTCTAGATTACCTTCTACTTACTAATATATGAACTCATAAAATTCGCTCTTCTTTTATAGATAGGTACTTATATATGTCAAAACTAGAATATTCTAAAGACAGTCCATCCAAAGTGTTGTGGCGGGTAGGGCACGGCTGGCGGCGCGGGCGCAGCGGGCGCGGGCAGCAGCGCGTGTCGACCACCTGTCCGCGCACCGGTTCGATTCCCGGCCACCCCTCGACCACGGCTGCCTTATTAACTGAATTTATATTCCAAAATCCTGCATGTTTTTGTACTTAATTAGCTCAAGAATTCGAGTGTTTTAGATCGATTGATGTACTTATGTTATTGATCGAATCGGTTGTCATAATATAGGGATGTATGCGGAGGATTGAAGAAAATGTCGTCAGGAAAGTTTTGAGCATGAATGTGGACGCCTGTAAGAAGCCATCTTCTTCGTTCGTAGTTAATCAGGCTACAACTTAGGTTCTGTATACTAATAGTTACAAGTAAATAGTGTAGATACTCAGACAACAACTTAGGTTTTGTGTGCTAGTAAATAAATATTTACAAGTATGTAAATAGAACGCTCTATCGTATGATTTCCTAGAATTTTGACTAGACATCGTTTTACCAAGTCATCAGTTATTCGTGTGTGTTAGGTAATATTTAAAACAAGTAATGCACAGGTGTTCAGAATATTATAATTCTGCTTACATGAGTCGCACCACACCACACATCATACGATGTTTTCTGCTGATGAAGATATCACGCGAGATTGATTGTCTCTTTCGTAATGACTAATTGTTGTGACACTGGAACTAATGATTTCTTTGAAGCAATGGGTTTGATGTATTTGGCAATATCTTAACAACTCTTTAGGTACCTGGCTGTTAGACGTACAACTGGTAGGCAGGATGACCAGGCCTTGCACTAAAATTTCAATGTTATTTTGCTCGACCCAGTTCGCTAACATACACAAGAACTTATAGTGTTTTATCGGGACTATTGCTGTCAATGTGTTGATAGATCGACAAGAGTACCACGACCACTTACGTTATTAAAACGTAGGTAATCCATTACTATAATAATTACAACTACCTGTTTAATACTCAAGTAATCTGTCATGTTGAAGTTACTACAAGCATTGTAACAAAACAGACACTAAGCAGATCGTGTGGATTTAGTTAGATCAATAAATACCGAAGTTAATGTCAAGGCTGATACGGGCTTATAAAAGAGTTACGTAGTTTTATTTAGGCTTAGCGTGGGTGACTATGATGCTTAGTTCAGCTACACACAAAATTAACTTTTAAGCCAGGTTTACATGATGAAGGAATTCAGGGACCGTATTCATAAACATTTCTGTGCAAAACAGAAAAGTTGTTTTAAGTATTGTTGATAGATTTATATACAAAATCTGACATTAGACGTATCAATACGTCAGAGCCTGGTCTGAGGACTGAGCCTAACACTGTTTGTTCATAGCATGCTGTTGGCGGGACAAAACAAAAACGAGATTATCCGACACGAAGGTGTCGTCCGGGTGGTGTGCGGTGGAAACACGACGATAATTATGACTGACAACCTGTCTGATGGACAACCTAATTAGTTAACCAAATAATGAGTGATTCTATATCTCGATAAGTTATAATTATTGATGGTATCGAGTGTGGGTGTGTGACACACTAATGGCTAGCAAATGTATGATATTATAACTAGCTCTACATTTTGACAGTGAGGCTTGTTTAAGAATTTCGCACAACGATAATGTTTATATAGAAAAACAATGAAAGCTGCACAGTAAAAACTAACTTCCGTCATGTAAGCCGAGCTTTACAAGACCTTAATAAGGGGCGCACGCGCCGCAGCGCCGCTTGACATATGTCGCAGTCTAGCCCTTGTACAATACAGCTCGCTGAGCCTTAGTTTTTTGTAGCGGTTACCGTAATTTGGTCTTATTTGGGTTTTATGGTGAATGAGTCAGCTAAAACGTTAATTTAAAGTTTAAGCTTTTGTTAAATTATTTGTAGAGTCATTCGTTTTTTGTGAAGTCAAATTTTTGTCGACTTTCTTATCTAGCTTGTTAGATATCATTTTGAACATTATGACCGTTAATTTTGAAACTAATTAGGTAACACTTAATTGTATAATCTTTCTTTGAATCGCTGCAAAAAAGGATTTATAGTTTGAGCAAAGTTTGTATTGTAGAATTGCTAAAACGAAATGTTTTAGTTGTTTTAGTGTTAAACTAATATGTTACGCGATTAATGGCTGATTTCACTAATGTAAATGACCGCGATCAGCACATCTAAATCGCATTCAGGAGCTATCACTGCTAATATTAAAACTGACAGCTGTTGAACGCGGTTTATATGTGCTGATCGCGATCAGTTTAATTGGGGAAATAAGCCCTAAGGTGAAATTATTCTTACAAGTTCCACCCGGCGCTTTCGCGGGCACAGGCAAACGCTAATAGTAACTCAAAAGTCGCGTGCCCCGCCACAAGTGTTCCAAGAAATGTCTTCAAGGGTGTCCCGTGTATGTCACCCCTTCGTGTTTTGAGGTTTTACATAATTACTGACATTATCATGCCTGTACTGCCACCGGCCCGGCCATATGGTCGTTTGGCGAACACGTCGGCAGGTTGGCAGCGCGTGCCGTCTCCAGTTACAAGGGACTTCATTAATTAATCACCTTCCGATCGAGTGCTTATTAGATGATAAATATTATGCGCAGCATTGGGTTTCAGTAATGTAAGGTTGTGTTTCTAATGATATGGTTACATTGACGCGATAATGCGAAGTACGCTTCGCGCGACTCTCTGTTTTTCAGAGAGACGTGGTGCGGTGTGCGAGATAGAGCGCGCGAAGTGTACTCGCAGTTCACTTTATCGCAACTATGTGGTCCCAACATTATACAGAGCAGTTGGAATGGCTACGACGTAGTGTGGTTGAGTTTCTAAAGAGGGTTTGAGTGTTAGACACAGAAATGCCATTTGGCATACCTACACCCGAATTCAATGAGTCGATTTCTATCGAGTGTGTCAGTCTGCGAGTGTTGGTCTATCTGCACATATTGTAAATTAAAGTCAGTTTTCGTGTCTATCTGTGTGACCGCGATGTTCGTCTAAACTAAAGCAACTGATTCTGATGTGGCTTTCGTCATCATTTAGACATCCGGAATGTTTGTGTCAAAGTCAAAGTCAAATAATTTATTTCAAATAGGCCCAAAAAAGGCACTTTTGAACGTCAAATTGAACAAGAAATAGAATTGATTCTAATCGTCCCTTCCAAAAGGTAGTTTCGTATGGAGAAGAATGGGCAAGAAACTCCACCGTTACTCTTTTAAAATGTTTTACAATGTTTTGTATACATGAATTATAAAATTATATGTGTATAATAAAACTTCATTAATGCTAAAGAAACCCCGATATTTGGTCAAGACGAAAACACGGTACAGAACAGGGGCGGCTCGCCAGTAGTTTATTTAGGTATTACTCTGTTTGCTATATCTGAACGATGTCAGTTCTGGCGTCTTGGCGTCAAATTCATAAGTAACCAAAAGTTTCGTGTGAGGGATGAATTGTAAACGTATACCTTCTTGTGCGACACGCAATGACCTTACAATCCGTTAAAATCTTAACTATATTCCTACGTGACTCCCTTCCATTTAATTAGAGCACCATTATTGATAATCTTATCCACACAATCGAGTAAATGGCCAAAAATATAGCTTTTTTAATTAATTAGGAGTTGCATTGCGGTCTTAAACGTTAGTTCGTGGTTCAACACAATAATAGGGCGGTCGATTCATAAAAATAATTGATATTGTCTGAATACCGGACGGGCTCCACATTTCCAGGTAAGAGTTTTTCATAACAACTTCGTTGATTAATGTGCTTGACTTCGTTAAATGTGACGAGTTTTTAATTTAATGTGGAAAATCTTAATGTGTTGTTCTGTGGGTTAATTTATAAGCGCTGACACGCCCATCATTAATTAACCCTTTACCCAAAGCCATCAAAAAGAATCAGAGTATTTTTTTAAGTATGGTGAGTGCTAGAATAATTTTGTATACGTAATTATTCTTAAATCATATAATTTATTATGATTCTTACTAATGTTAGATTGATTGTCTACTTCTTCTTTTCGGGTGGTTAGTGACTAACCTGGTGTCAGAGTTTTTATGCTGCCCATGGGCCTCTGATTTAGCTTCACATGCTGTTCAGAAATATCTCTCAGGCATGCTGGTTTCCTCACAATTTTTTCCTTCACCGATTTTTAAGCAAGTGATAATAATACAATACCTACTTACGCACATGAATGCGTAAAATCAGAGGTTTTCGCGTTCGAACTCGAGACTTATGACAGTTTGACAGTCACACCACTAGGCTATCACTGCTGCTTGATTCATTTTTATTTAATACGATTATGTATTATCATTATTTTTGGCCTTTTATTCCGTTTTCCTAAGCTTTTCTCAACTATGTTCGGGTCGGCTTCCAGTCTGACCGGATGCAGCTTCATTTCTTATTACATTAGACAGATACCTAAAGTACTCTCTCGTAAGCAACAAAATAGGTCATAATTAAAGTGTATTAAAACGTTATCGTTCGGTCTTACAACTACTAATGCCAATCGCAATTTCCGACTCATAAAATGCATTTGATGCAGCACGAAACTGCATTTCACGTAAACCGAATTTTCGTTTTTCCAAACACATTCTTTAAGCCTTTAGGACTAGGGGCGATAGTTCTGTAGCAATGCGGAATGTAATGTAGAATTATCTCGTCGTTACTGTATCTAGTAGCGATGTCTACTATAAACTAGTGTGGGAGTAGAAGTGTTTACGATCGCCTGGAAAATACGTTTTATGGCTTTTAGCGAGCATTTGGAGACGATAGTGATTCGCAGTTAGGAGTATAGCCGTATATGTTACGAACTGTGGCATTATTAAAAAGCACTTAATATGTATAAGAAGTTTTTCTATTAAGTTCTTTTATTATAGAAGCGCTTTTTATTTAGGTATGCTTTATGGAAAGCAGATGAACTATGAGAATAAAGATTTTAGGAACTCAAATACCAGAGCAAAATTATTATTTATGCTTAGTGTTTAGGCACCGCTGGAAAATCAATGTTAATACAGTACGGTACCACCCACACACCTTTATAGCATGCTCAGTTTTAAACTCGGATTAGCTGGTACAGTGTTTTATGTTATTTATCGAGAGGAAAAGCAAGAAAATATCCATATACAGGTATAAAAGCACCCATTTCTATAAAACTAGACCAACAGAGCTCACCGCTACAATCACAAACGAAGTCTATTATTTGCATTGATAAAAGATAAAAGCCACGTTTATTCCGATAGCTAAACAACAGTTATGGGTCGGCTGCAAACACGGAGAGTCCACAGCGACAGTTTACGAGGCAATCTGGAGCAGCCATAGCAGCTCTTTTTATGTGGACCGTATCTGTGCCGGAGGGGCAGACGGGCCGGCGACACGGCGGCGCGCCGGCGCCCGCTCCCGGCTCAGCGATGCGGCTACCGGCGCGTTTTGACGGACTTGTGTTGTTACATGTAGATGTGGATCAAGTCTGTGTCATACTATTGTTACACAGTTCTAGGGATTTGTGTAGACGTCTGTAGGATAAGATATAATGCGGTAAAAAAGTCTAGTAGACTATAGGGTTCATTACCTACATATTAAGTAAGTTAATTATATGGTCGCCTATATTTGGAAGAGTACACTTGGATTTGTCCCGGTTTGTAATTGTGTAGCCTCTGTTGGCGATCCATTAAATAAAATAAAAATTGATTTGTAGGTAGTAAATAAACATAATTATGCGTACTCCAGAAATATTTCGGTTTTGGAAACCTGTAATTTAAACTTATTAGTTTACCCCTGTCAACTGTATGGATGGACAAGTCTAATTTGATTAATATATCTGCAGCAACCTATTAGATACTACAAAAGATATTTATTACGCCAACTCGTATGATTATAATCGTATTTCAAAAAGTCTAGGCTATCCTCAGACTAATATTTCCTGGTTGACATCGGCATTTATTTCAATTTATGACTGTTCACGGTAATGGCTTTAGTTTCTCCTCTTTGGACATCTAATGGACTGGGAGTGTCACAAATGATTTCTTTGCTATTATATTCGTTTTCATCCACCATTGTATTATTTGTGACTACCTCGTTCGGTCTAGTGGTACTTGCATGGGGTTTGGGGTTCGATCCCCAGATACGTCGAAACGATATTGAATTGTTTCATTAGGAATTTTTAGTAGCCCCGAATCTAGAATAGGTGGCCGGTTCGCGGCAACAGGCTTGCATTTAACTTAAACATAGCTCCCTACAGCTACCTACCTTCCCGGGGTATACTGGCGTGATTGTAAGACACAGGCGTCGCAAATTGGAGCTTCTGCTGTGAGAGGGCTCTTGACACAATCTGAGGCGCTTGTTAATTCAAGAACAAATTAAGAGAGAGCCGTGTTACATGTTAAAAATATTTATTTCTATGACAATAGTAAGTTTCACAGGTAGATACATATCTGGTATCTATTTGTAAAACTTGCTGCATTACTTATGTGTGCGATTGAATGACGTCATGTCATATTATTTTAATTTTTCCGAATGTTGATTTCCAGACTGTCCGAAATGGTTTTCTAAATCTTTATATTTTTTTAATTTAAACGGTAAACATGCATAATAAATATTTCTATTCTATTCTTTGAGCCGTTTTTTTTTCTTTTCTTGCATTGATTCCTTTTAAGCTATAAAAAAGTACTGCACGAGTGTCAAACTCTCAATATTTATCTTTAAAGCTACGATAATCGATAGAAGGCTTCTCATTCTTACGCTGTTGTGGTTTCCGTTTCATATGTGGACTACACTTAAGTAGCAATTAGCAAACTCTAATTACCGTACAGTTCACAACCTGTGAGTATTTCGTAGAAGCATTCTATGACACTCACTGTGACTCTAAAGTTTGCTGCAAGAAAACTCAACTTTCAGTTAAACTCACCTCTGTACTGATTACGAGATGAATTTTATATCACTCTGTAATATCCATCCTTAACATACATAACAACACAATCTACCTATAGTGTTCCCACTGCTGGGACACAGGCCTCCTCTCTGAGAGAGGCAGTGGGCCATAATCCACCACGCGGGCCCAGTGCGGGCGGCGGATGTCACATGTCTTCGGATTTTTGGTTCTAGGACATGCCGGTTTCCTGACGATGTTTTCCTCCACCGTTTTGAGAGTAGTGATGATGATGATTAAATGCACAAAGTAATCCTTAACATGCCAATGGAGTTTTGAGCGTGTACTGTACAGACGCCAGCACATCAAGCTATCCCTAACTGTCAAATTTTCCCAATTGAAAATGAACGTTATATCCTTGCAATAGAGTTGAAATACGATCAAAGAAATAAATAAACTGGTACAGACCAACAATATGTATTAATCATTCAATGTTTTCGTTAAGGTACATTAAAAAGTCAGCCATTCGTTTCCACCAGTAAACCTCCGAATATAAACTCTAATTTCCCTCAAAAGGGGATAAGGAGTCATCTAAGCGCACCAATTCACAAGTGTCGGTGCCACTTGAAGGTACGCGTGGCACTAAGCTCTTTTGACACGACACGTGCTTGCATATGGAATATGTTAACAGTCGTGTTTATTAACTTATGCATTCAATTGTTATATTGGCTGAAGTATATACAGGGTGGAATTTTGTAATGCCACCTGAAGGGAAAGTACTCGTAATACTGTAGATAGCAAATTTTACTCAAAGAAAACTTTCCTTTATTTTTGAATAGAAAGAAAACTGCATTAAAAGATTTTCAAAAATTCGCTTGCCACACCCGGGCATCGAACCAACTAAAATCTGTAAACTAATTAGTTAGTTTACCTACTATTTTTTGTAAATAATTTATGATTTCATGGTTTTCCTATCATTTAATTTACCAAGTTTGTTTGAGAGATTTTATCCTTATTGATCCTAAGTCCTAACGATCGATGCAATAAAAGTACAGAGTGTACTTTTTGCAGATTTAAGTCAGTTCGATTCCCGGGTGTAGCAAGCGAATTTTTGGAAATCTTTGAATGCAGTTCCCTTTCTATTCAAAAATATAGGAATGTTTTCTTTGAGTAAAATTTTCTATCTACAGTATTAAGAGTACTTTCCCTCCAGGTGGCATTACAAAATTCCACCCTGTATATTATAAACCATAAATTGTTCTCAGCGTTCTGCATGCATTTTGTATTTCATATGTTTTTAATACAAATAACTAGGATGAATAGAAACATAATGATATGTCCTTTTCCCGGCCCCAGGCCTGCCTAATTTTATAACGATTGGTAAGCGTAAAAAGGTATGTAACAGACAAACAGAAAGGCAAACAGAATTAATTTTGCATTCATACAAGATGTAACCGAAAGGGTATATAATGTACATAGAAAAGGATATGCTACAATCGAAAAAAAAAGAAACAGCTGTTCTATACATTTTTGGTCACGTGACTCGTCGAAATGTAGGGAAAGCTAATTTTTTTCACGATTTCGGAGTTGGTACCATAGTAAAAGTTGTTCAGTTTGGTGGTCTGTAGCATATGCTTTTGTATGTATATACCCTTTCGGTTACACCCTGTATTATTAATATAATAACCAAGGATAGTATCTATAGTAACATAAAATCAAACAACTTTTCAGACTATTCACGTCTCTCTTTTCTGTTTTATTTTGAATGATAACTCTGCTGGTCGTGGCTTGGCTCAAACAGGCCGACTCATTCATCGCAATTAAGTGAGTGATTGCAAAACGCAGACATTGAACATTTATATCCAACGGATAACACTACTATGTATACACACATTACCTACCCGGGTTTCCGGGAAACAAAGAGTTTCCGCCGCCATTTTAAGCGCGAGAATGATTAAAAGTCTAAATTTTAATCAATAGCAATTAGGTACGGCTTATCATAACTTTGTAATACCCAAACGAGCAACTTCGCCTTTTAATAAAAGTTCACCTACCCGGAGCACCGTTTTTGTTGGCGCAAAATTAATTAAATATTTGGAAGGTAAGAAGAAAATCCCTGAACATCATAAATTGTAATACAATAGCAAAGTGAGGTCTATATTTTAAACCCAAAATAGGGTTTGAAATACAGACTTTGTTTATTAAATGAATGGGTTGTTTAGAGTTAATTCACAATGAAATAAAGACCAAAGGATATACGTAATAGTACCTTCATTATTGTATAGGTAACTAATTACACACATCAAAAGTGTCTAGGGATCAACATATATTTTTGCAATAACTTTTCTCTTGATTGATATTAATTTAAATTTTCTTTAAGGATTCATCAAATAAAGTGTTTTCGTTTGTCACAGTAACGATAAACCAAGTCACCTTTGCATTAATAAAGAAATTTGCCATTTTCCTAATAAAGGGATTTTTGACATTTGAACCACTAACATTAAAGTTCGAAAAAAAGACTGAAATAACAGTTTTCTTTAAAATTTTATTGGGTAACTTAAACAATTAATAATCCGTGTTTCTACCGCGAACACTAACAACACAAGAACATCGGTTTGGCATACTCAAAATGAGTTCATCCAAATCACGCTGTGGAATGGCCGCCCATGTTCGTTGCAACAACAAAAAAAGGTCTTCTTGCAACTGGATACCCTCCATATTCGGCAGAGCTCTTCTCTGTAGCATATCCCATGCATGCTCAATCGGGTTCAAGTCTGGCGACTGAGCAGGCCAGGGCAGGACATTGATGTTAGCTGCGGCGAGAGTCTGTCTTACAACTCTTGCGGTGTGCGGTCGTGCATTATCATGCATTAACTGAAATAAGGGACCGATTTGCACTTGTAGAGGAACGATGACGTCAGATACAATCGTCTCAGCATAAATTTGAGCGTTGAGGTTGCCTCTGATCCAAATCAACTCAGTTCTTCCGCCGATCCAAATACCCGCCCATACCATGATGGTTCCACCACTATAAGGATGGACTTCCTGGCAGGATTTTAATCGCTGTTGGCGTCCAGGGGTTCTCCAGTGTCGTATACGTCTTGTATCCGGTCTCATACCAAAACGAGACTCATCAGAAAAGCACACGAAACGCCATTGTTCTTCTGCCCAATTTCTGTGTTCAAGAGCCCATTGATATCGAATCCTACGATTGTGCATTGCTATAGGTGGTACCCGTAGCGGTCTTCGGGAATGAAGGTTCACTTCATTCGTTCCTCTACAAGTGCAAATCGGTCCCTTATTTCAGTTAATGCATGATAATGCACGACCGCACACCGCAAGAGTTGTAAGACAGACTCTCGCCGCAGCTAACATCAATGTCCTGCCCTGGCCTGCTCAGTCGCCAGACTTGAACCCGATTGAGCATGCATGGGATATGCTACAGAGAAGAGCTCTGCCGAATATGGAGGGTATCCAGTTGCAAGAAGACCTTTTTTTGTTGTTGCAACGAACATGGGCGGCCATTCCACAGCGTGATTTGGATGAACTCATTTTGAGTATGCCAAACCGATGTTCTTGTGTTGTTAGTGTTCGCGGTAGAAACACGGATTATTAATTGTTTAAGTTACCCAATAAAATTTTAAAGAAAACTGTTATTTCAGTCTTTTTTTCGAACTTTAATGTTAGTGGTTCAAATGTCAAAAATCCCTTTATTAGGAAAATGGCAAATTTCTTTATTAATGCAAAGGTGACTTGGTTTATCGTTACTGTGACAAACGAAAACACTTTATTTGATGAATCCTTAAAGAAAATTTAAATTAATATCAATCAAGAGAAAAGTTATTGCAAAAATATATGTTGATCCCTAGACACTTTTGATGTGTGTACTTACACTTTTATTAATTAAATAATTATATTCTATTAAACATTTAATTAATTCATTCATAGACAGAAAATACAACGACTAAGCCAATGGGTGTAGAAGCGTGCAATTTTTGGACAAGTTTTCTATAAGCAACGAAAGTGAGCACTATGCAAGTGAGCACTATGCAAGTGAGCACTATGCAAGATTTTGAAAATACATCATTTTTCACAGTACAAATAAAGATAGTATATTATCTATTTTAAGCCCAAAGCATATAATGGAAAATGTTTGTAGCGGTAGCCTAGTTGCAGACTTGTAGCGTGGTGCTACGCGCTGTAGCCGGCGTAGCGCGCTACGTGACCGGGTTACTGGTGATAGATGGCTCTCTGCTACGGCTACGAAATACCTGCGCCACCGAATTCTACGTAGGAATTTGCTTAAATACTCTTAGTATGTATAAAAAAGATTTATGGGCGCATGGTGAGATATGTTAATACTTAAATAATTTAATTAATCTTTTTAAATCTTCGTGTCGATGTTTTTAAATGTGTTTCAAAGTGATCATATACACCCGGGAACACTGACTCCGGATAAATTTCGGTAACTTGACCTGGCAAATGATTCTCTAAAATACTTTATTTGTGTTATCGAAAGCATTTATTTCGAGACAGGCCCTTAATGTGAAAATTATACAATACATCACCAACTATTGGCGAAATTACATTATAATTTATAATACAACCCTCTCTTTCTGTGAACCTCGACTAATTACCGTCGCGGGGTGATAACTTGATAAGCAACTGATTGCTTCGACAGATGGTTTCCATCACGCTTTTGTCACCAACAGCGTGAAAATTAAACCACGCTTATAACTATTACTTATTGTAGGTAATTTATTTTGTGATTAACCCACATGTCACTCAAACTGCCTAGCCTTTTCTCAACTATGTTGGGGTCGGCTTCCACATTAACCGGATGCAGCTGATTACCAGTATTTTGCATGGAGCAATTGCCTGTCTGACCTCCACAACCCGCAGTAACTGGGTAATACGATACCCCTTGGTAAGACTGGCATTGATTAACTCACATGTAACTCAATCTGCCTAGCCTTTTTCAACTACGTTGGGGTCGGCTTCCAGTCTAACCGGATGCAGCTGAATACCAGTGTTTTGCATGGAGCGACTGCCTATCTGACCTCCACAACCCGTAGTAACTGGGTAATACGATACCCCTTGGTAAGACTGGCCTTGATTAACCCACATGACACTGACAA
Organism: Hyppa rectilinea; assembly: GCA_951799385.1. Lineage (NCBI taxonomy): Eukaryota > Metazoa > Arthropoda > Insecta > Lepidoptera > Noctuidae > Hyppa > Hyppa rectilinea. The sequence goes on along the minus strand of OX637307.1, from coordinate 940,665 downwards.
CACATAATTTTCTTTGACATATTTCTTAAGAAACATTATATTCGTCAACTTCATCATTTTTGACTTAATAAAAGCCACGCAGCAACACAGATCGATACCCGCGAGGCTCCTCAATATTTTGGATGTCTCCGTTCATATTGATTGTACGAATGTAGGCCAGTGCGACTTTATTAGGTCGTAAATATTCATTACATATAGAAAACAATAACGTATACTGATCTATTATTTTCCGTAAAAGAGACTTTACGGCCAGTGTCATGAGTTTCAGGATATTTTACAACCGAACAAGGGAGATTTATGTGGCGTTTAAATATACAATGTTGCACGGAGTAAAAAATAATATGTTGGCGCGTAAATGATATTTATTTGTGTGAGTTTATGCGACTATAACATTTTAAATTCTAGAAGGGTTCGGTGTTTCCTATCCTACTAGTTTGTTTATAATACCGAAGTAAACTCAGAGGTCACATTGTCTTTGAAAGTCCATTCATAATCTTGGTCAGATCATATGAGAACCAAGTAGACAAAGTTACGGGTCATGAAAATGATGGCAGGGGTACCGTTTAACTTTGCAGTGCTAAACGCCCTATACAAAATTATACCAACTTACTTTCAAAAATAATGTATCAGTGACGGATTCTGTAAAATTTTTCTACATTTCTTTAAAACTTATACGGTTGATTATTAAGTTCAGAATCGATTAAGAAAACTTGACAGTTTGTGGTAACATGATGTGCTGGCTGTACCCACAATCATGGCAAAATAAATGATTTCTGATTCCGTGACGTCAATCGCTGGTAAATTGAAGACGGTATATGGGTCTACGCTTTCCTAGGAAATCCTAGCCGTAAATTTGTCACATAATGTCTAGAAAAGTTCGGGTTTATTATATCACTCACACCTGTGTGATAGTCTTAGTAGTTAGTGGCTAAGTACGAGTAATAACAGTCGCACGGATCTATTCATCAGGTTAAGCTACGCGTGCCGGGATTCGTCCGTGAATGGGTGACCATCTTTACATATCGAGACTCCTCTGTGCCTCGGATAGCAGGTTAAGCCGTTGGTCCCGGCTGTCATTCGTGGATCTTTGACAGTCGTTATAGGTAGTCGGAAGCCCGAAAGTCTGACAGTCTGAAGGGGTATAGTATTACCCAGTTACTGACTGGCTTGTAGAAGTCAGATAGGCAGTCGCTCCATGTAAAATACTGATATTCAGCTGCATCCGGTTAGACTGGAAGCCGACCCCAACATAGTTGGGAAAAGGCTAGGCAGATTGATTGACCTGTGTGATAGTCTTCAGGAGCTCAACTTGTCGTATTAACGTTGGTTATGTATAAAGGAACTTGTTGCTTGAATATTATGTCTTCTACTCCATACTGTGGCCTCATGTGTCTATGTGTCGTGGGTAATTGAAAACGTGTCTTGCTTCTGAAGAATAAATGGGGTACAGGACAATGTTTTACGAGTGTGACATACATTATCTAGCTAATATAATCTGTTAAAAGGCTTTCCAATACGTATGTATGAGGCGCGCGCTGTTGGAATAATTCATTGGATTTTTTCAGAAGATCTTATGGTTCATTTGTTGGTATTAAGTAATTGCGATGATTAACAGAGTTCTTCGGGATGGTAACTACGCAGCTCCGATTTATAATTTGGATGTTTTCTGGTTTTAAAAATCCAACCTACCTGACCTAATTATTCACCGTTTTATCAGTCATACTATATATTAAACAAAACACACCATTTTTATTTGCAAGAAAACTGTCAGTTTCGTGTACAATAGTTAAAAGTGTTTCGAGTGATTTTGTTCTTCTTGTCGTCACCGGTATGCATGTTGCCCATTACTTGGTCAATGGCAGGGCTCCTTAGGCCATGTATGTGTCATGTGTATAGCTTTGTTTTGTTGTTCATCTCAATGAGCTTGTGATGTTTGTTGCAGCCACCGAGCTAGACCTGCTGGGCGCTTTGTCGCTGCACAACACGTCTCGCGCAGGCGTCACCGCCGCGCCTGGAATGCAGCCGCAGCGCACAGCATATACGTTACAAGGTAACACTTACACTCATGTTTTACTATCATTATGAACAGCACTATTTCCTACTGAAGCACGCTGTTGGATTATCAACTTTCGGCGCTGAACTGACCAATGAGAATACAACGGTGCGCTTGTGTTGTGTTACTGAAAACTAGCTTATGAATTATGAACGCTTGCCTAGGCGTAACCTAAAGCTAGACCTTTCAAAAGTGATGCAGTCTATTGTTGCGAAATGCAGATCTACAGTAATCGAAACCTGTACTTACTCTACTCTTGCTATGTTTTGTTGGGTATTTAGTCTGAACGGCCCAAACCGAATGGCCCGTGGGCCATTCGACCGTAAACAAAAATCGCCTACGTTCCAAAGGACCGGTGATAAAAACTGGTAAACAAATTCAGTGTCATAACTACATCAAGTACATTCGGTTGCAAAAGTTTTGGTTTTTATAGATGCACTGCACGTTTCTTTTTTTGAACAACGCCAAAGTCCTGTGCTGTCTTTGTTCTGCCTTTTCCAGTTATATTCATAACCACCTCTAAGTAAAAGGCGACCACCTTTTCTAGATGTACCCTCACGTGTACATTGTGACGTAGAGGGCTGTGCGTCCTCCATTTTCTTAGTGATCTAAAACGAGAATATACGATATCAGCATGAAAAATGTGTGTATAATATAGATTTGTATGTTAATTTCTTTAATATGCTCCGAAATCTAAACCCTAAACTCTAAAATGACGTTGAAAATTTGGTCGCTTAGTCTTTTGCTCGAATATTGATGAATTTTGATATAATATGAGGTCAGAGTGATATATTATATTATATTTGGTCGTATTAATTCATGGAGTCAAAAAAGAGATGGAGAGAATAAATATACATATGAAACACATTTTAAAGAAGCATTTTGAGAAATCTGTTGCAGTACTTCTCAATAGATAGCCTTAGGATATAAAAAAAAGTTTCAATCGGAAAACTTACCAGGATACAACACTACACAAAACAAACGTTCACTGCACAACATTAGGGGACAATTTCAAAATAAACAGTGAGTACTAGACTGCATATGCACATACTTTTTGCCAGTCCTCTGACGTCACAGGTAAGCAGCCTGTTTGTGATTGGTTGAAAAGAAAGGGTCATTGTTGAGCTAGCTACCTGAAGTCGTGCCAACGGGTTAGGAAGATGTATTCTGTTTATTTAAGTGATTTCAAATAATTAAATATTTAAATAGTTAAAATTCATAAACTTAACGATTATTACAATGTATGCGACTGTACCTTTAAATTAATTTTGAAATCATTTTATCACCGGTCCTTTGAAACGTAGACGATTTTTGGTTACGGTCGAATGGCCCGCGGTCCATTCAGTTTGGGCCGTTCAAACTAAATACCCGTTTTGTTCAGATTAGCAGATTTGTATAGTTAAAGAAGTATCCTTTTATCGCAGCAGAGCGGTGATGTACTTCCGCTACTAATACTAATTAAAAAACCCTAGGAGTGTTTCGTAGTTTACGATGTGCATCTTCTATACTAATATAATAAAGATGAAAGTTTTGTATGTATGTTTGTAACGAATAAACTCAAAAACTAATAAATGGATCTGGATAAAACTTGGCACAAAGATAGATTATAGTCTGGAATAGCATATAAGCTTTTTATCCCGGCAAAATGCATGGATGCCGAGGGATAATTGCCTACATACACGCGGGCGAAGCCACTGGTAAAAGCTAGTAGTTAATACAATTAACAAACATCCTGTAATAATCAAAAGTCTAATGTTTAGGTATGCTATGTGTATATATTCGTTCCGTCTACACACAAGTTTATAATGTGTCCCCGTTCCGCGCGTGGTCGCCGCGGAACTAAACAAATATAGGTTCGTTAGACGGGCGGGGTGGAGGCTAGCTAAAACTAGTACTCGCTGTACTAACAACTACAATGTTGTGAACCTTTGGGGACGTTTATACACGCCAAGAATAATCCGAAATATTTCATTATTTAGCTTTAACCCTTCGTACACCCCGCGCAAACTAGAGTTTTAGAAAATATCTGAGTTGGTGTTTTCATAACTAAAATTTTCTAATTTAAAAAGTTATTGTTAGAAATTATTTACTTTACTCTATATTTAAAGCTTGCAGTTTATTAGGCACTAGACACTATTGCAAAAAACAGAAAATATTCATAATAAAGAATATTCTATTCTATTCTAATATTCAAAATATTCACGTGGTTAAAAGCAATTATATAAAACTAACTGCTGCCAGCGACTTCGCCCGCGACCGGGATCAATCCTATGTGTTAATCCAGTTCATAAACTACCTCTGTGCCAAATTTCATCCAGATCCGTTCAGCCGCTTGAGCGTGAAGAACGGACAAACATACAAACTCACAAACGCTAGCCTTTATAATATTAGTGTGATTTTAGACACCCTAAATCATATACGATTATACGTATAGATAGTATGTCGCTGTACATTTTACCATACCTTCAGTGATCGGTCATGTGAAAAGGAAGTAAGGAATCGTCCGGAAAGGTTCCATTGACCTTATTTGTGACGTCGTTAACAAGGGTCAAGTGCGCTGTACTAGCAACCTGAGCGGCCAAGGACCGTGCAAACAGGACATCAGCACGTGACGACTTGTTACTAAATATGGACTAGAAAGAATCAGAAGAAGTCTTGAAATTCTGTAAACTCTAAAGTAGATATTTAGATATTGGTAAATAATAATATCCTTGGACTGTTGGACATTTCACACAACGCCATTTTATAGTCCCAAGCTAACCCTAGGTAACGAGTTGGCTGATGACTACTTATATACATTTTTTTTTGTGAATACATACATATTATAGATAGAAAAACACCCAGATCCAGAACAAATACTTGCAGGTCGTACTTATATGTTCCGTGCGGGTAGGTAGTGGGGCATTTTTTGTTAACAGACAGACAGTAACATTCCAAAACCACTAAGGTAAACAAAAAAAAAAATAAGTAGTCAGCCAAAAAATTAACATCGCGTAGCCCAGAATTTATATTTCCTACTTGGTGCGAAACATCTTTCAAAACCATTGACACACTCAAAAAATATTTCAATAATGAGCATAAACTGACTCTGACATGATTTGAAAAGGCGTTGTGAGCTACAACGCCTTTTCAAATCATGTCAGAGTCAGTTTCTGTCTCCTGTCTCTTTTGCCAACAGTACATACGCCTTGGTAATAGCGTAAACACCGTCAGGTATGAATGCAATACATTTCAGTTGCAATTCCATTTCCCCCACTAGCAGCCATCCATTAGGGGCACTAGAGGTGCGCCTCTTTAATGTACCCTACGCGTACGAGCGGTAAGACTTACGTGCGGTATCGGTTTCAATTTGATTACCGATGGATTGAACGCTATCGTGGGTGCTATTTTATTTTGATAAGGACTGCATGGTGTGTGTAATGGATTGAATTGCTTTGTTTTGGTTTAAATGGAATTGTTATTTTATGCCCTTCGCTGTGAAGGGTAGGTAGAGAAGAAGATAATCAGAAAGGGGTTTGAATTAAACGATTTAAAGAGACTTCCAATTGTAACAGGTGTACCGAAAGTTCGTCAGCTTGATTTTAGGGGTTGGGCTACCTGTCAATTGGGAGTACCTTCAGTTTATTAAAACTGTCATTGATCAGATGTAGGTGGAAGAAGTAAGGGATTTTGTAGTGAAATGTTTCCCTAGTACAATCGATTAGTTCACCTTCTCAAATATTAATAAACTCGTATATTTGGTGGGAGTGTACAATTGATGTTATATCCGTGACTGTTATTGTTAGGGGAGCAGGCTTCGTGGCTCCCCTGTTCCTTTTGAGATACAGTCCGAGATTGATCGATTGAAATGTAGTCATGACTATGTAGTTTGATTTATTATAAAGTTATAAATATCGCTTGAATCACTGTCGGATCTAAAATATTTCGAAATGCTCTAAGTTGAATAGAACGAGTTGTTAATTATTAAAAAGTGTTGCTTTTCTATTCAACACGTGTACCGTAGAAAATACAGAACACCACGTGTTACAATTTTGACAAAATACTCTACGTTCATAATTATTCGATACTAGCTCTTGCCCGCGACTTTGTCTACAATCTAGGGAAAAAAAAATGGTCTGTCTGTGTGCCAAAGGAGATTGTTCTAGACCGCCCTATAACCAACAAACATTTGACGTGTACGTTAATTTTAATTATATTTTAATATGCTTTTTAAAAATAATAAATTCAAGCGGACACTGTTTAATTCTTAATAGGTTTTTAAAAGTGACCTCATTGATTTTATTACCAACTGAACTCGCCATCTTTCAAGGAATTGTCAATGTAAATGTCACAAAAGATTTGACAGTGTCGCTCTCGCTCATATTACATAAATATCGATATCGACGACGATGTCCATAATATCTAGTGATAAATAATGGATGTTCGATATTTAACACTTCCAAAACATTGAAAATGTGCAACTTAAAAGTTTTTCATGCATATTTTTTTCATGGAATTAGTTCCGTGAACATTTTAATGGAACTTATGATGAATATGGCCTAGCACGATTATGATGAAAATATAATGAACAAAACAAACTCACAAAATGTAGTTACTAGTCGAATGAGGGATTTTCTCACAAGTGAGAAAATATTAGTTCAAAAGAGGCATTGGTAAAAAATACGTCACTGTCTCAGGTTTTTGACATCAAATAAGCTTTCTTATTTACGGATATTGTTTTTGTTATCAGTAGCCAGTAAAACAAAGACGTATTTTTTACCCATGCCATCTATTGAGCTATGTTTTTTCACTTGTCAGAAAATCTCTCATTTATTGATTGAAATGTCATTTACGACGCAACTCTAGTGAATTGTTCTCATAACCATTTTACGACTTCAATAGCCATATTTTTACTTTTTAAGTACTTAAACTCTATATTTAAATGTCGCAAACTAAAACGTTACACATTGTTCGTTGGAAACAAAATATTTTATTTAAGCATTAATTTAATCGAAGTAGAATCATAGCAACAACGTGTTTATGTTTGAAACGGAACAAATTAATTTACTTTTGACATATTGATCTGTCATTTTGGTCTACTAAATTAAAACCACAGATTAAATAGGTGGTCATTGATAATCGAAATACAATGATTGATCTTCGAGAGAGCATCTCTACGTCACTACGTCAGTCGGAGCGTCTCACCGAGACGAACCTGTGGCTGTGTTGTGTTGTTGTGACTACGTACCTATTTGGCGATTTCTTTTGGCGTTTATGATTTTGTTTCTGTTTAACGGACTACAATTTGGATTGCTTTTAACGTGACCTGGCTTCGAATAACTGATTCTGTGATCTGCTTAAACGACACCTTAGCATTTTGACAACGGACAACGGACAACGGACTTCGCTTAAAGTAAATTTCAACCAATAAATAATAACTGTACCTAAAAGGCATAATACAACTGTATTTACGGTAATATTTTACTGTATTTGAAGTTTAATGCTTTGTAGAAACCAGAAATAGCGATTTTAGAAGGAATTACTTACGTTTTCTTTTATTAAAAATAACCTCAAAATCGGTTCCTTTTCTTTAAATAAATCTTTTCTCTAAAGTGTCCGTCAACAAACTTTGTTCTTATGGGCTACTAAGGGCAGTTTACAAATAGAAAATGATTTTTTCTATGCTGTTGGCTCCAGGGCGAACAATGTATGGGCGTAGAACAATCTCCTTTCATCCAAATCCTTTAATCCGTTGCAGCGTGAAAGCGTAACAATTAATCAAACAAACAATCTCACTTTCGTACCTATATTAGATAGGATTAGAATTTATTTTACGCGAAACTTTCGCTATTAATTGGATTTATTATGGCATAGCCACAAAAATTGAACGCTTCATTATGATTTAATTTGGCACCACATTATGGAGGTATTTAGCAGTACATCCATTAATCCCAACACGAATCAGCCAGTTCAAAGTTGATGATGCTAATTGATTGTAATCCACGCCGTAACGCATGTCCCAGCTGGTCCGGGACCGGACGGCTGGCTATTACCGGCGACTCGGGGTCTGTAGCCAGTGGCCGGCACGGCTCCCCTGACGCGACCGGTGATTAACTGACCTCTAACTCGCTCCGGATTTTGTCATAAATCTATAGGGTTGTCAAAAGGTGCTTTGTAATGTTGGCAGTTGTTTACAGTGTGGATACTTTGAAAGCATCATTGCATCAATTGACGTTTAGGTATACAAAGAAAGAGGAGATAAAAAACATCCAACAGAGACATAACAAAGTTTATACTTTAAAATGAAGACCAAACTTAACACTCACAAGCACCCTAATAAACAAACCCCTACAGTTTTCGTTCCCAATCCATTGTTAAAAAAACACAATTTTATAATTAAAAAATATGTCACAATAGATATTTGTCTCATGTTCAGGGCAACCTTACTAGTTCGTCCCAATTTCGCATTTCACTTACGCGTAACCTAATCCCTGCCATTAAGCGACTCGCGCGCAACGAGTAATTGTCGGAGGGTGTTCACCCTAATTGTAAGTATTTGTGAGTCCTGCGGGGGATGTACGCCATATTGTCTCGTCGACTCGCTGCTGGTTCAAGTGTCAAACACTAAAAGCGTCGGATTAGGGACGCAACGACACTGTCGTTAATACGGACCATTCATTAAAACACTTTGCCTCATTGACTGAGAGTGGTGGCAAAAAAGATAATCTGTTAGGCACCGGCCAAGTGTGTATTGCACCGCGTGTACTGTTGGGTTCTGCTGTCAGTTCTTTGGTACGCGTAGTTTTACGGACTTATCAATACCTGCCTATTAGTTATTCGATAATTCTGTGAACCGGAAAATATAACAGCTAAATAGGCTGTTATATTTTCCGGAATATGTGCCACTTAGCTACCTCCGCTTTACGTTCCTTTGGTGTAGATAATTGAATTATTTTAGTAAGTAGGCGTTAGAAATATCTGCGCTGAATTTTAGTTGTAAAGCACATAACCTCAGCAGCGAGCCAATAAACAATGTATATGGCGAAACTTGAAAAACTCAAAGCATAAACTGTCTATAAAGTTCCCACAGATGGGATACAGGCTTCTCTGTGTGGAGTGGGCTGTAATACACTCCGCGGGCCTACTACGGTTTGGCGGATGACACATGTCTTCGGATTTTCGGTTTTTGGACATGTCGGTCGGTTTCCTCCAAATTTTTTCCTACACCGTTCGTTATGGGAGCAGTTGTGATGAAATAATTTAAGTATACAAAGTTGTTTGGGTTCCAACCCACGAACTACTACTGGTAATTGCGCCCGTTAATTGGTTGACGAAAGAAAATTTGTGTCAATAACCAAGACCATTTACAGAAACTTCGAAATCATAAAGTGGTTATTTAAAAAAAAATGTAGCCGTTTAAAATCGTAGAAAAGAACGAAAAGGGTTTCTTGACTGCCTACTGAACCCTAAAATTACCAAAATATTTTTACTAATGGTCGTCAGTTTAGTGACACACAAAGCTTTCGCTGGCAGACAGGCGTGTGCCAGACAGGCTCGTGGGCTTATGAATGATATGCATGCATGTGTTCTTGGTCCGACAGGTCGGCACGTCAAGGACAGAACCAGTAAATAATAACTAGGATTGTTGTGGCGAGTGACACGCTTTGCGGCCATGCCAGGATCATAATGTGTATACTTCTAGTTTAGATTTCATGTAATTTCGACTGAAATATAAATTAGATGGTAGAATATGTTAGTTTATTTCCTTTCGTAGGGATTTTCAGTGTATGATATTACGCCGGTGTCTCATCCATCCAACTCAAAAATATTTGAATTCCGTAAAAGACGTAAGGTATAATCCTGTAGTTAAGTTACAAATCTCACGTTATGGTGACTAGCCAGTCATTTTTTAGTAATAAACGGCACAAAACGAGATTTCAGGCTAATTTTAAATTTTCAAATAAAGAGTTCCTTACGTATGGAAGGATTTTCAAAAATTCATCGAAATCAAATGTCATTTTTTCAAAACCAGTGAAGGGGTTATATAGGATGAAAATTTGTATGGAGGACACATCTAATAATATTCTATAATAATATTGCATTGCTACTTAGAACTCTTCTTCTTCTTCCTCTCTTCTAATTTTTGTCATGCAGCAAAAAAAAGATATTTTAATTCATACAGAAAAAGTATGTTTTGATGGGACTTTGAGGTTGGTCACACAATGTGAGTGATACTGTAAAAAGCAACAAAAAAATGTGGAATTCTTTAGGGTTCACGTAGGCTGAAATGCTTGATACACTTGACCACAGACTGCGTCTTTTTACAATGTTTTCTAAAAATATTGTAAAAACCTATTTTCTTTTTTTTCTTTTATTTACGAAATTATCATTTCTGAAGGTTTATGACGCCATAATGAACAAATGCATTTAAAATTCATTATAACGCCGTTAAATAAATACCTTCTCTTGGAAAAAACTATCTATGTTATACATATGAATTGCAATAAGTATTGAGGTTCAACATTTTTGCTGATGGGAAAATCCATCAGGCACACGGTACTTAAATATGAGAAATATTTTGTTTATTAAAGTGTTAACACGTGCCACTGGTGTGCGCTGATCTTTATTTGTTCAGCGAACCGAACAACAGCGTTCGAAGCTCAATCACGTGAAAATGCGTGCTTAATTTATGAAAACATACACTTTTGATCTGAACTTGGCCTAGTTATTTCAAGTCATCCGGTCCTGTCACTTGAAATAACTAGGCCAGGTGTTTCCTTCGAACTTTTTCCCAGAACACAAAGTACTAAGGAAGGAACGTGGATGTAGTCAGTAAGAGTCTAACACTCCCTTCCGCACCCCAGAGGGAGGGGAAGAGAGGTCATTTGATTTCTTCCCACCCTTAAAAAAAAACCTGCGACAAATAATTTATTTTCTTTCTTTCTGACCAAAAAATCAAGACTGACTTCGGTTTATCCAGCCTTTAAACTGTTCCATTCAAAACAAGAGTCCAAAAGCTTTAAACGTTCATACAAAATACCGACTGTACAAAATTGTGTTGTAAATCACATGGTTCGCGTGTATAGTTTACGATATGACGGCGCTGTAAGAAGTCTTGCGTGGAACTAAATGCCACCACCTCACCAAGAATTGGTTTATTTATCACTACCCTGACTAAGTAAGTAGGAGCAGTGACCAAAAGAATAGCTACTTTTCTGCATAACGCTTCAAAATACGTAAGTTATCACGTGTTAGATAAATTCACAGACTCCTGCCATTCTTGTTTCCATGACGGCAGCATGAAAGTAGGTGTAAAGAGTTTCGCATAGACAGCTGTTCTCACGGCCTCACTCATATGGAGTGTAACTTATACATCCCTTACATTAGTAACTCTAGCTGTTAGTCTGCCTAGCCCGCATCTGACACGTTTACATACGTGTACGGGGGTAATATTACTTAATCGATTCGGGAAATATGTGAGAAACTGACTTCATTCGCAAACAAACTTTATCACAAACTTTACTACACATTTTTTTTGTGCAACTGTATAGCTTCTAAAGAATAATAAGGATTTATAATAATAATAATAATAATTTTATTTATTGTTGTTGACAACATAGGCCCACTGGTTAGTATAATTATTACTTATCAACTAAGGGTTAGTATTAAACATAAAAACTTAAACTATCACTCAACTCTGCCGCACGAGCAACTGGACAGCGTGTCTCACAAACGGTGCGTCGTGCTTTTCGGCTAGGGTTTTCAGGATACTGTTGCTGCTGGCCCTCATTCTGCTCCTTAAGGATGCGGTTTTTTTCCTTATAATGGCGTAAAAGTCGTCAGTTCGCGCTACGGCAAACATACTAGACGCGCTGCAGAACCGAGGCAACCTCAACAGCACCCTGAAACCATTATTATATTGCACACGCAGGGCATCTAGAGCTCTCCGCGTACAGTTAACCCACAAACTGCCCGTGTAGAACGCTTGACAATAAGCTTTAAACAGCATTATTTTCACCTCGTTGCTACAACGAGCAAATCTGTGAGCCAACATGTTGCATCTGGCTGCTAGTGCCCTGCGCTCACGATCCACATCTACCATATCCTTGAGGTCCTCGGCAACATAGTGCCCCAAGTACTTATATTGGGTGACCCTCTTAAGCGTTCGCCCGTTGAGAGCTATTGTTGGCTCATAATTTACACGCTTACCGGGAACATCAAAGATCAGGTATTCACTTTTCATCACATTGTATGACAGTCCATGATTTACCGCATACCTCTCACAGACGCTCAGCATCTCCCTGATTGAGCCAGCCGTTGGACCCAGCAGCACCATATCATCCGCGTAGCTTAAGTTATTGACGCTAGTGCCATCAACTTTGCACCCAACCGGCATGCTGCTGAGCTCAACGATCAGCTCATTCACATACAGGTTGAAGAGTTTCGGCGAGGTTAATCCCCCCTGCCTCACTCCACACTCCAACCTGTACGCTTCAGATAGAACGTCTCCCCAACGAACTTGGTTTAATTGGTTAGAGTACCAGTACTGGAACAAACCCGTCAACTCAGATGGCACACCCGCCCCCCTAAGCTTACCCCAAAGGACATCATATGACACAAGGTCAAATGCCTTTGAGAGGTCAAGGAAGCAGGCATACACCGGAGTACTTCTATCCTTGTAGTATTGGACCGTCTGCTTTAGACAAAGGATAGCGCTCTCAGTGGAAAGTCCAGGCCGAAACCCAAACTGAGCGTCATGTAAAGTTATCCATTTGTCAAGTTCCTTGTCAAGCAGACCGTCCAACACCTTGGCAATTACAGTGGCCAAGGATATCGGCCTGTAGTTCGCCTTGTCTGATACATCCCCAGTCTTATTTTTCACGATTGGTATCACCACTGCCTTCAGCATATCAGATGGAAGATATGAATGGTTGACACACAGCGAGAAAAACAGCGCCAACACTCTAGGCAGATGTACCCCAGCACACCTGAGGTGCTCAATGCTGAGACCATCGTGACCTGGAGACTTTCCTTTAGCCATTTTATCGATTATTGCAGCCACCTGCTTGGCAGAGAATCGGATCGGTTCATAGTCACGACTGGCCTCATCATTGATCATTTATGGTTTATGATATTTTTATGGTATATGATTGATCATTAGGATTTATGTAATGCTCCGCCATCTTCATTTTCTTACTTTGTGCGTTGAAGATTAAAGTCTGCAAAGTTTAGAAAATAATATATACCTAAGTGTGTACCAAACTTTTAATACTTTGTCCCCAACTACAATAATAGACAGGCAAAACTCGGCACGTGTAGGAAGTGACAAACGACTTCCAATAAAATATATCCATTGCCACACAAGGAGTGTACACGAAGCATACTCGTTGTTTGTACACCACCGACACGAGGGTCGATTACAATTATATATATATATATATATATATATAATAATATATAATATATTATCCTTGGACATTTCACACAACGCCATATCGTCCCAAGCTAAGCAACCAAATGCTTGTGTTATGGTAACGAGATGGCTGATAAACTACTTATATACATATTTTTTTTGTAAATACATACATATTATAGATAGAAAAACACCCAGACTCGTAACAAATACTTGCAGGTCGTACAAATATTTGTTCCGTGCGGGAATCGAACCCGCGACATAGTGTGCAGCAGTCAATCGCTCAACCACTGCACCAACCGTGTCGTCTAATTAAATCTGAATGTACCTATTTGGGATTTTGGGACATACGTAATACCTTTAATTATGTATCTTATCTTTGTTTAAAAGCCTAAATTGTAATACGAGGTGATTCTCGTAATTGACTAAAATAAAATGTGTGGCTGGTAATGTTTCGTTTCTTTCATTCTTTATACATACCTACCGTATGCAAAAATACGCGCATTGACGTGGAGTTGCTGACACCAGTCCGTATTACCTATTACGTGGGATTATCTAAATATGACAGATACATGGTACCCAAAACCTAGCGCAAACGTTAGAAATGAAGATGATGTAGATACTGTCGCCGTAGACTGAAAACATTCGAAAAAGAACAGAACATTATTTACAACCTTAAACGTCGGTTTTTTATTAGTATTTACGACCCTCCCAGCCATGCAGTCGTTACACAACCAATAAACCAGAAAAAATATTGGTATACGTGCCGCTGATGGGCTATGGAATATCGCTTGCATATCTACCCGATCCATAAAATAAAATATCTTTTGTAAAACCATAAAAAATCTATTTCCATAATATCTGAAGTATTTTGCAAATATTTTAATAAACCAACATGAATAATAAAACCTTTGCATTATACAGAATCTTCCCCTTATGTTATTTCAGCAACAAACAAATGAAATATGAAGCTGTGTATAAGATTCGCTAACCCCTCGCAGTCCAGGCTAGGGTTGCCCCCGCCAAATTATAGGGACCTCTTTTTTGGCTCAAATGCCTTTTTAATATAAAGGAATGTCAAGCTCTAGTGTAACTGGTTGATTCCTGAACTATCTATTGACTGCAGCAGTGCGAACTAATTGATATTAAATAATAATTGAGTCAGGGGAGAGTCACCACGGAGCTAAGGGGCCGAGAAATGCATTATTCATATTTTCGTGGAAAGTGACCCTCAGGAAACAGATGTTTTTCCGCTTTGTTTTTAGAGGACTCCTGATATATTGCGGTTGTATTTTCAGTATGTTATTTCATTGTTATATTAATCATGTCATAACCATATTTTGGTTTATGAAGCCCTTCACCTAACTTCATCCCCTTCTGAAACCGAAAGATACATGCATTCAAACCATGCATTTCCGTTCGGTTCTTTAAACATTATCACAAGTTCGTGCCACCCTTAAAACCTTGTGACGTCAGCGACGGTTCTCTGACAGTTTTTCTTTCAGAAATGAAATTGGAAAATATAGCAATTAAGTAAATTGCTTTCTTGGGGCACATACGTAAACATCGGTTATTTTATCCTCATGTATACGGACAGCTTAACTAGGGCAGTTACTGGTTAAATGGTTAAATACCACTTAAAAGCGTCCCTAACAAGGGTGGAACTTTTTAGAGCAATGCCCTTTTCAGTACCTAATTCAAAATGGGTAGCCCTTAACTGGTTCAAACTTGTAGAATAAGACTACGTAATTAAGTGAATAAATATAAAACTATTAATCTAAACTGTTTTTAAAGTTTGATGTTGGCATAGCATAGAATAACATCTTAAAAAATTAGTTATTGTATTTACGTGTACGCGGGCAAAATACAAACCACTTACAATATTTTATGTAAAAGGAACTTCAAGCAAATATGCCAGCCACGTGGCGTCTAATGGAAAGTGGTTACCGCCACACACACCTGGCACACTAAGGCACCACGCCACCTTTCAGACAAAGTTAAAACGTCTTTACTTTAGTATTTTCCCAGACAATGTTAACAAAAATTTAAACAATTTTCTTCTTCACGACATAGTACAAAACAAAGTCGCTTTCTCTGTCCCTATATCCCTATGTATGCTTATATCTTTAAAACTACGCTACGGATTTTGATGCAGTTTTTTTAATAGATAGAGTGGTTCAAGAGGAAGGTTTATGTGTATAATTTGTCGACATACTTTGCGGGCGAAGCCGCGGGCGGAAGCTAGTAAAAGATATAATTTGCTAATGTGAATTCTACTAGCTGTCGTCACGACTTCCCTCTGCGATCCAGAATGAAAAGTAGTCTATGTAACCTTGTAATTCTTGTAAACTACGCAAGAAAATTTGAATCAGGCTTTACCACAATTTCTAAAATTGATTCCGGAATAAATAATATATTTGTATCTATGTTTAAAACATAATTATAAACTTACTTGTAAATGAAGAATTATGAGTCGCTAGTTTATAATACATATAAAGTATAGATTGTATTTTCTGAAGAAGTCAAGCTCGTAGCTAATCCTATTCATAGTGAGATATATTATAGTATTATTCAATCCACTTACATTAGCGGATTCGTCAGCTTCTGGAAAGGGTTTATATAAAGGGGTAATCACCGCTTGTTCAGTGTTCTGGCAACTGTCCCTTCAATTGTTTTTGTTCAGTCTTCTATAATAACATGAGTCAGTTAAGCAAAGTATTCACTAAGCGAACAATATGGATCGCCTTGATGTTTAGTAAAGATGTGGAATACCGAGTAAAAATCTTTCAATCAACGCCTGTATTCGACGGCTTTACATATTTTGGGGTTAATTTATGAAAGTATCTTCAGATATGGAAAATAATACTAAAAAATAAATATGGGTTTTTTTTAAGGCTGGGAAATCATCCAATGACTTTTCCCGCTCTGGGTGGAGCGGAAGGGAGTGTCAGACTCTTACTGACTAAAACCCATCCATGTCCCTTTCGGACAATCCCGCTTAAATATGGGTAACTGGATGTTAATCATTGCTTAAGCAATAAAAATAAACAAACTTTTATTGAAATCCTTATTTTTTAGAGAACTGTATAATATAATTTGAAGGAAAAGCCTAACACAACAAAAACGCCTATGTGTAGTCATTAAGAAACTTTTCCAACGTTCAAAGTCATCGCGGAAAATACTTCCTTTATCGCGGGAGATCAACAATAGTCGGTCAGTGGAAATGCGGCTTTATCAATATTATCGTAGGTGTGTCTGGGAGGAGTCGACGAACTCTCGGGGTTGTGGAGCTCGGAAAACTTTCTCACTTATCATATCGACCTACCTACTCGAACTAGAGATACCTACCGAGATAGCGCAATCTATAGCTGTCGAGTTTGCCCGATTGAATATTCTATTGTATTCCAAATTCAAATACCTTTTCGATCGAGAGAAGGGGAGCAGATTCTCGAGAAGTTAACAAAAGAGATTCTAGATTGTCTTTTGGAAATGAACGAGTTCGAAAATCGCATATCTATGCTAAACGAAGGTTGTTGATTAGCTGCGACGCTATTACTCACGTTTTAGGTACCTACATATAATGAAATGCTTGCTTGTTAAAAACTCCCTCGTGGTCTTGCCGCCCCCTGGGGCTGGCATCTTCGTGACAGACGGTCACGTGACCGGTAACGTCGCCGTCACCCCGCGCATACACGCAGTTACAGACGGCCATTAGTTACGCATCGAAGAAATAAAAACGAAACATGATTGAACAAATTCGTCTTAAAGTCAACGTCTTACAGTAACAGCCGTAATAAATCATCGAAATAAACACGAATCATTTGTTCTTAAATCAATTACAGTACAGATACATTGAATGACAGATTTATTAGTTTGAATTCTCATTTGAAACCGTAAAATATATTGTCGGTCGGCGGTGGGTCGCGTGCCACCCTTCCGAACGAATGCCTTCGCCGCAGGGGGCTATCACGTCATTCATTCGCGATATTATTTCGTCATCTCGTTCCAGCCTCCGCGATTTAAATCTCTGTGTTGCGCACTTTAGGTATTTTCCGCTCGTGATTTCTGAGTGTGATTTCGCTGACACGTTCCGTCGAATAGATCTGAGGGTTTATTTCAAAGCGTTTTTAATTGAATACTTTATTAATTCAGAGCTGGTTGAGGCAGTGTTCATTGCGCTAGATTAATGACAGGTATAAGTAAATTAATTAAAGTTGGCATGTTGGTGATCTTTTTATATTTAAATGACCAACAACGTCTGGTAAATCAAATTAAGCCATATTGCCCGAGGAATCTTCCTAACCGCGGTCGTCGTGATGTATCAAATATTTTAAGGAAGTTATTATATTATTTGTGTTCGTGAATTGAAGTTTGTATCATATTTTTTAAATAATGTCCATAATTTTAGTGAAAAATAACCTAGATACCGGTTTGCAACTCGCATCTGCAATAAGTCCGCATCATACTAAACTACTTTATAGTTCCTCTCGGGGTTTCTGCTGCATTGCAGCATTGCATTGCGAATCAGTCGCCCAACTGCGGTAATCTCGGATTTGGCAAACATTTGTACACAAGTAGGTAAATAAACTAGGATTTTCCAATAAAGCATTAACTCGATTTGATAGCGTTTCTATAAACTCTGGAATGCCATCGTTTTAATGGTCGACATTGAACAAATTTCTGATGACTATTGTAGTTGTAGGTATATATAGTTCAAACTCAAACTCAAAACTCAAACTCTAACTCAAACTCAAACTCAAACTCAAAGTATTTATTTCAAATAAACCAATTACAGGCACTTTTGAATTGTCAAGGTGTCGGTCAGTCCGAGAAATGAAGCTAGTTGCCCATTCCAAAGGAGTAGGTACCTATGGAGAAGAACGGGCAAGAAACTCCATGGACACTCTTTTAAACAAAATATGGTCACAAAATATTGGTTACATAGTTCATATTAATATTATACATGTGAGAACGATGCAGAACGTTAAAAGCATCAGATATAAAATATGTAAAAACTATTCAATAGTTAAATTAAAACAAGCCTTAGCCGCTAAGAGATGACCAGTCCCTACTGACAGCGCCCGTTCACGAACATGACGCACATATTAGCACCATTCAGCTCAACCATTTTGAAGGGAGCTAAATGATCCAACACACACGCCACCATCAGCGAGACATTAAAGTGAGCATGGCATACTCTCAGCCGCCAGGGCATATTCAAGTCAATGAAAGACGCACCCAGAAACTGGTCGCTTTATAGCAGGTACATAGTACTCACATATGTGCTAAGCAGTTAAGTATACAATATTAAGAGATTGAATTTATACAATGCAAAGATGTTTTTTTTTTTTTGTTGTTGATCTTCCGCAGCTCCAATAGTTTTCAGTAGTCTAATAAATTAGTTGATGCGCCCTTGTGGAGCTAGACTAGCATTGACCCAAGCATTTTTATCAGCAATGTAATCTCCCAATTTATAATACGCTTGGCTGCATAGTGTGCGTTTTATACAAGTTTTAAATTTTGTTTCATTAAGTTCAAGAATGTGGGGAGGTATTTTATTGTAACATTTTAAACAGTACCCCATGAAAGATGAATCTACTTTAGCCAGCCTGAAACCTGGTTGAACTAATTGGTCCCTATTTCTAGTGAAATAGTTGTGTCTGTCACCTCTTTTACTAAAAAGATGCAGATTTTTCCTTGCGTACATGATGTTTTCATAGATATATTGACAAGGTACAGTCATGATGTTAATAAACTTAGAGAATCGCGCCTACGAAGATTATAAATGGCTCTGATAGCTCTTTTCTGCAGAATAAAAATAGACTCGATGTCTGCAGCTCGTCCCCAAAGTAAAATACCGTAAGACATAATACTATGAAAATAACTAAAATAGACTAGCCTCGCGGTATCTACATCAGTATACTGACGGATCTTTCTGACAGCATATGCTGCAGAACTTAGCCGTCCTGAAAGAGATGTTAAATGAGGACCCCATTGTAGCCTTGAGTCGAGCGTGATCCCCAGGAAAACAGTTTTATCGACAAATTCTAGTTTCTCTTGATTCAATACTATCTCACAATCACTACTTTTTACATTTGGTAAAGAAAATCTAATGCACTTCGTTTTTTTTCCATTTAATACTAAATTATTTGCAGTGAACCAATTTTGGACCTGCAGTAGGGCGTTATTTACGTCGTCAAAATTTTTTGCACGTCTATCTATCTTAAAAATTAGTGTCATCAGCAAATAACACCATTTGTGGTTGATTTTTTAGTAAATGGAGAAGATCATTTATGTATACTTAAAAGAGGAAAGGACCCAATATAGAACCTTGTGGCACACCCATTTTTACTTTTAAACCGAGTGAATTGACACCTTTTATTTGAACTTGCTGTTGTCTATCGTTTAAATAAGATTTTACCAAACTAAGCGCAAGTTTTCCAAGTCCGTAATGCTCTAGCTTCAACAGCAAGGTTTCGTGATCAACGCAATCAAATGCCTTGGAGAGGTCACAAAAGATTCCGATGGCGTCTTGAGCCTCTTCCCACGCATTGAAAATGTGTTTTAATAAGGTCACACCAGCGTCAGTTGTACAACGTCCTTTGGTGAAACCATACTGTTGATCGTTAAGTATTTTATTCGTGTTAAAATGATTAAGCATTTGATTAAGCATTATCTTTTCAAAGATCTTGCTGAAAACCGGCAACACGGATACGGGTCTATAATTATTGGTGTCTTTACTGTCCCCGGATTTGAAAAGTGGTATTACCTTGCTGTATTTCATTAAATCCGGGAAGATGCCTTGATCCACACATAAATTAAATATGAAGGCTAAATAAGGTGCTATCGTCTCAATGATCGAGGTACAGACTTTACTGGACATTCCCCAAAGATCTTCGGTCAATTTGATTTTAATTTGTTTAAAAGTTTTAAGTACTATTATGGGGTTAACAAGCTTAAAGTTGAATTCAATTAGGCAGGCTGAAACGTTTGCCTTTACTAAATCAAAAGAGAGGGAAGGCGAGGAATTTAGAGATTCAGTAGTTTTTAGGGGAATACTAGTAAAGAAATTTACAAATTCTTGAGCTACTTGTTTGCTATCACAAATGGAACCACATGACGTCTCCAGTACGTAATCAGAACTATGTCTTTTGCTCCTATTCGTTTCGTTATTGATAGTTTTCCAAACCGTCTTTATTTTATTTTCAGCTGATTTAACCTTGTTACTAATGTATTTGGCTTTAGCTGCTTTACAAGTGTTTTTAAAAATTCTTGAGTAGGTAGAAACATACTTATTAAAAGATTCTGTGTTAATAAAAGGCTTAAGGCCATAAAGCTCAAAAAGTCTTTCCCTACTTTTCCTGAGTCCTTTAGTGGCCCAGTCACTAAATATAAATTTAGGGTTGATACTTTTAGTGGTCTTCTTGAAACTATTATTAAATTCGGTTTGCACTACCGTAAAGAATTCTTTATACAAAATATTAATATTTTTAAAAGAAAATTCCTGATCGCTTAGCTTACAATTTAAAGTGATATTAAATTTATTTAAATTAACAGATGTTATTGGTCTGGATTGTATTTCGATTTTTTGTATTGGTGTGTTGGACTGAAAACTTACAGTTTGACCACTGTGATCAGAAGGGAGATAATTAATGATGGATTTATTTAAATAGTCGCAACAACAAAAAACATTATCAATGCATGTAGCAGTAGACGTAGTTACTCGGGTTGGTTCTACAAACACATTTGACAAATTAAATGATTTAAACAAATTTAATAATCTACTCGTATTTGAATTATTTTCTAAAATATTAATGTTAAAGTCACCACAGATAACTACTGATTTATTACCAATAGCAAGTTTTGCCAAAACATCTTCCATTACTGCCTCAAATATCGGATCGTTTTGATAATTAGGGGGTCTGTAAACACACACTATAACATGCTTATCGAGCTCAACACAAGACAGTTCAATGCTACGCTCAACCGATAGTTCAACTATGTCCTCACGGGTTTTTGATTTAATACAACTTTTAATTAGGATTAGTGAACCACCACGCAGCATTGATTTACGGTTAAAGCAACTGGCCAAACTATAATTCTCGTAGTTAATTAACATTTCATAATCTTTTAACCAGTTCCACGCAAACATTGTTCTTTTAGCAATATGTACTGAGGGTATTATTTATTAAAATACCAGCGAGTTGCAGTCACTGCATAAATAGTACATTTGACGAATGAATACGAATTGCGTAATTGTACGAGGCAATTTATCTTAAGATAAAAAGTCTGTAAACAATCGGTTTTTAACAAACCGATATGTATTATAAAAATGTAAAAAAAACCTTTTAGATAATAATATCTTCCTTCAATAAATGTTTAACGTTACACATTTCAGTGATAATATATCTGTTAATAAAGTGCAACTTTAAACTCGAAAGCTCTATCTAGACATCGAAAATAAACGACTTCAGAAAATTGCCATCAAAGTGTCAAAGTTTCAATAATACATATATGAGAACTGCTATCCAAACACAATGGTAAAGTGACATGGTGGAAGAATAACATGTCTAGTTTAAAAACAACACTCGCGTGGTTATCGCACGTAGCTCAATGGGCACGAAAACTAGGAAATGGAGCACGTGTTCGAGTACCGACAGCTGATGTGTTCGAATTTTCATTCAATATGGTATCCATAAATATCTATGGATATCAACTTGTAGTGAGAATCTAGAGTTTTTCTTTCAACATTGGCGTAGCCGCTGGCGTACCTTTAGAATGGGAACCGTTTACATTTCACTACAACCAAAGTTTATTTTTGCAACTTGATGCTCTAATCTCTCTTTTAATAATGACTTTTATAAAATACATAAAACTCGGCAATGGGTCATACTAAAGTCGGCTAGGTCTACATAAATCCGTATTTGATTAGAGCTACATTATTTTGAATTTATGACAATACAATAAATCTAATTCAAACTATTCCGATTAGTTTCCAATAGTATTCTGTGTAATAAAGTTATGTTCTCAGTCCAATACTCGTACAAAGCTCGCTCAAACTCGACCAATTGAAATCCAAACTTTCAGTACCGGTAAGCTTATACAAAGCCAGATTGTTCCAGAATTTCAGTGGCTGAAGAGAAAATTAATTCTAGAATTAGGTATCTGAAAAGCAATCAAGCAAGGGGCAATCTTTCGGAGAAATCACTGAATCAAGATAATAGATCTGGCAGAGCGCCAGCGAGCTGCGATCGTTACCAGTCAAGGACTCCAAGATCACGATACTACACACACACATGTAGGCTACTATACACACACACATACATGTAGGCTACCGTACACGTATCAGCAACGATAACAGCTGACTGCTTTATTTTACTGCAATAGGTTTTATTAAGCTATGAACCGTTGGAAAGTGGCCCCGGAGGCCGAAAATTTTTAGTAATTATGCTTATAATGCTTTCTGTTTATGAGCTATTATAGCGCACTTATAAAAGAATACTCCTTTTCTACTTCGATCTTCAGTGGTTTTCGATCAATACTAAGGTATTTAAAGCGTTTAAAAGCAATACATTGAAATTATATAAGTTTATTTCAAGTAATTTATTTCGAGTTGGCCTTTCAAATTGTTACGGACCATCCAGGACACTTCAAAACTTGACGTAAGATTACCTTAATGATTTATGAAAATCACCATTTTCACAATTATTTATGTTTGATGAATATTACATAACTGTGTATGTATATGACAGGAGAATCTCGTTCACTACAAGTGGAAGGCGCCGTATTCGAGCGCGCGGCAGAACTCCTGCGCCGATCGCCCGAGTTCACAGTACTCGCGTCACTTCGACAAGAGCCCGCCAACTCGGGCACCATCCTGTCCTTCTCACATGGATACAACAGGTAATTGCCCGCTGTGTACTCGATGTTGTTGTACTTACATTTTCGTTTCATTTTAAGTTAGTAGCACGTTCCTTGCTTCACTTATTATTGTAATTTAGTTTGAAATATTTGAATATTATTATGAAAAAGACAGTGTAGGGGGGTCAATCAATTTAATCGGTCGCAAATACTGTTACAAAATATTTAGCGATATTAACCAGAAAAGAATCGAAAACAGTGTGCGTAGCACCTGTCGTAGCAAGTGCTACGCGGCGTAGCGCAATTTGTAGCGACCACAGACTTGAGAGCTACCAATGTGTTTTGATGTTTCGATAATTAAATTGTTGAAGTCCCGATTTCACGACTTAATTATGTATTCATCTGGTATCGAGTAGTGGAAGTGGACGGCGCTCGCGCTGCCCCGGCGAGGCGGCGGGCGGCGAGCGGGCCCCGCGCCGCAGCCAACGCGCCACGCACGGTGAGTTCTAGATCTCAACATCGCTGCGCGCACGCATGCCTCCCCGGCGCCATGCGTGCGCGCGTCTAGGGGAGAATCATGTATCTTGGAATGTCCTGTGCCTCGGAATGTCCTCCTCGATCCATCCGTTGACCTGATTGCGCTCACTGTCACATCTGCATGGATGTTGTGTGCGCGGACGGGCCGGCTTGCATGCGCCCCGCGCCCCCGCGGCCCCGCCGCCGTCCGTCTTGTGTTCTGTGTCTTGACGTTTTGTGTTCTGTATATGTCCGCCCCCCCCTTCCTCGTTCGATGTTCTGTACCTGGATGTTGTTAGAGGCGCGCCGTGCGGCCGCCACCGCGCGACACGAGGGGACTGCCGAGCTGTTCCGCACTTGCATTCCAAGCGACATGGGAATCCTTTTTGTCTCGTATGTGTCTAAAGCCTCGCGCGGCGCACTGGCCGTCTCTGCGCCTTTGCTGACTCTTTTTTAAATGTTCGGTCAAAAATTCTCCCTTAAACTACATAAGCGGACACCGCGAGCCGGGCTGAGCCCGCGCACCCGGAGCGACTAACAGACACCTTGCGTCTCTGTCGACACCGAACGCAATTCGTTCCGAGGTACATGGTCCCCCTTCTGGCCGAGCGATATTGAGATGTAGAGCGAGCCGAGGTCCGCTCGCGGCCGGTCCGTCCCGTCGTGCGATATGTGTGTTGTTTGCTTTGTTTATGTGTACCTCGGAACAGTATGCTCGGCGGGGCGGAGTCGCTCCGAGCGGCGGTGGTGTAACGTGTAGTGAGTGTGTGCAGGTACCTGGAGGTGCAGTCGAGCGGGCGGCGCGACGAGGTGCGGCTGCACTACGTGGCGGCCGGCGGCGCGGCGCCGCGCGTCGAGACCTTCCCGTTCCGGCTGGCGGACGGCGCGTGGCACCGCCTGGCGCTGGCCGTGTCGGGCGCGCAGGCCACGCTGCTGGTCGACTGCCACCCGCTGTACCGCCGGCTCATCCCGCCGCCCGACCGCAACTTTACGCAGCCGCAGTTAGCGCTCTGGCTCGGCCAGAGGAATAGCAAACATTCCTTATTTAAGGTAAGTTCCTACTATCTTAATATTACTAGTACTTCTTTCATCCAATGGCTGTCTGGAATTCATTGCTATTAGTGATAAGATCGCAGTACCTATGTATCATTCTAATGGTCGTGTTGTTTCAGGTGTCTAATAAAGAATATCTGTAAATATATGGAGCGATCGACTTTATGTATCATTAAACGCAGACAATGAATAATTTCCGCCTCTGGTTCCAGGGTACACTACAAGAAGTAAGACTGGTGAGCGGGCCGCACGGCTACCTGGCGCAGTGCCCGGGGCTGGACTCCGAGTGCCCCACGTGTGGCCAGTTCGCGCTGCTACAGGCAACTGTACAAGAGCTCACTACACATATCCATGACCTATCACTGAAGGTGACGTCACGATTCTTTTTAACCAATCAACAATCAATTGTTTGAAATCTTAAGTTTTTATATGTTATTGAATGGCAAACAAGTGGTAGACCCAGTTCATAGTTAAGGCTGGGGCGTAAACACGAATACTTAGCTATATTATTGCCAAAGAAAACAAATTAATTCTTTTTCGTGTGCCCAATAATATGTTGCAGCTATCTAGTGTGGATTCAGATCAGATAATCAGCATCACGTTTCCACATGTTACAGTTGGTTGGTACGGAGGCAAGGTTAGCACGTCTGGAACAATGTGATTGTCAGAAGTCGTGCTTTTCCAACGGCACGGTGCACGCCGACGGCGCCACGTGGCAACGAGACTGTAATCGCTGCTCCTGTGTGGTAGTACAATCACTGTTCACTATTTAATATTTTACTATCGAATTAACCTTGACTTTGACATGACTTCGGATTGACCTTGAGCTCGATTACCGTTGGTATAGCTAACCTGGCTGCTCATGCTTCAAGGTGTTGCGGCCGCAACAGTCAACCAGCCCCCCTATGGCGTCACACTTTTAATCATTATTTGAAAGGCTTTAAAGGAAAATGCTAATTCATTGCATTGCATTGTCTTGCAATGAACGTTGTCGAGTTGTCACAATAAAAGGCAACACCTTTGTATAAAGTAACCCTGCAGGTTTCTGGTATTCAAGGACATTGTAATAATCTGTCTGAGCAGCAAGCTCAAGGAAGAGCCCTAAACTTCTAATTTTTGTCTGTATAGAAAAGTGGTTAATCTGTTTTCCAGCACGGTGAGATAACGTGCAGGCCAGTTGAGTGCGATAGAGCAGAGTGCAAGAACCCGGTGCTGCATCCGGGGGAGTGTTGTCCAACATGTTTAAGTAAGTATACATGTTTACAAGATTAATAATTAAACCAACAGTAATACAGGGTAAAAGGTATGCGCTGTAGTATTTATGTGGCATCTTGATATTCATATCTCCATAGATCGAAATGTCGTGTTGCAAGAACTTTTTTATGCACGTTGTTGTCCTAAAATAATTACATTACAGCGTTCACAAACACAATTTGAGTAGTATACAAGGAAGAAATACAATACCTGGTACGAATTTACGATACGTAGCCAACCACTAACCCGCCACCTGTGTGTCAATTACTTCGCGGAAGGTTTCTTTAACATTTCAAACAGCTGATTTTGTGTTCTCAGGGCAGTGCCTTCTAAAGGGAACATTATACGAACACGGGGAGCGATTCGCTCCGAAGGAGTGCGCGGAATGCGTGTGCCATGATGGCAACATGCAGTGCACTCGGGTCGATCCCGAGGTGGCGTGCCCGCCGCTGCCGTGCGACGTCGCCGACCAGTTCACCGTGCCCGGCGAGTGCTGTAAATTTTGTCCAGGTGAGATTTACAATAACACTCTTTTACAGCCTTCCAGAGTTGCACTCCAAATGTCTTGCTCTGTCAGACTTTTATGGTTACATTCGGTGTTTTTCTGAGAACCCTTCTACATTCTCCCGGAATAATTAGCAGGCAGGATTTATCCTAACAGACTAGGATGGCTTCATCAATGTTTGGACATTTGTTAGTGTCCATGTAGTCGTTCTTCTTCTTCTTCTTCGTGTTAGTGACTAACCTGGTGTCAGAGTTTTAATGCTGCCCATGGGCCTCTGAATTAGCATCACATGCTGTTGAGAAATATCTCTCAGGCATGCCGGTTTTTCACGATGTTTTCCTTTACCGATTGATCGATGTAGTCGTTAATGTCGCTGACTTTACTGACGTGTAGTTTGTAAAGTCAGGAAAATTAATTATAAAGCAAATTGACAACCAACTATTGTTATTATGTTCAAATACAACTGTCATTCAGTGACACCTGGCTATAACACGGCAAATTGTAGTAGTGGGTCAATTTGATAAACCGACTGTACCAAAAGAGTAAAGAGGGAGGGTCCCTCCCCTCTACAGACACAGTACAGAGTATCTAAAAGTATAAGAAGTTGCATTTTCGTTCCCAATAGAGGTTAATGAATAATTGCATGTTGACAGGCGTGGACTACTGCAGCATGGGGCACTCGTGCGACGAGAACGCGACGTGCATGAACCTGAACACCAAGTACACGTGCAAGTGTAACCAGGGCTTCCAGGGCGACGGACTCTCTTGTCAAGGTATACTCTTTTCTTTTAAGGCATTTCATCATCACCCACTTGGTAATCCAATCCAAGTTGAACAAACTAAGCTTCTAGCCGGCCATGTTGTTCTATTGAAACGGCATTTGACTCCACTCTCTACCATTATTATCAAGTCGTTGTGCAAGCAACCAGTCACCCGGCGAAGATCGTGTCTAACCTTAACCCTTTAGGGTCACCCTTAGTTTAGTGACGATCACAAATTTCTGATTTGAACGGTTGTCATTCTTTCCCGTGGCTCAACGCTCAATAGATAGGCAGCTAAAATGCCCTAGGCCATTGCAGGTAGTTATGAGACACTTGTAAAATGAGGATTGTTTATCACATTCCAGATGTGGACGAATGCCAGCGCGCGGGAGGCCTGGACGGCCACCATTGCCACTCCAACACGCGCTGCGTCAACGTGCTGGGCGGCTACGTGTGCCAGTGCCTGCCGGGCTACACCCGGAGAGACAAGTTCAATTGTGTAGAAGTAAGTTCTTTTATTATCAAACTCATTATTATATCTATTATATATATATGGGAATGTATCTTCAAATTACTTCATGGTTTTCAGGCAGTACAGTCCCACCTCTAGCTTGATAGTCTTTGTCAGAGTTTTCCATAATTGGATTGTATCATCTGGCAATCTGGCAATGAACGAACACACTGCACCATATGCACCACCTGTTATATTGTCTATTCTTTTTCCCTTTAATCCATTCAAACGCTGTCTATAAAAATTGCTTTTAGCGATAAGACCGCCCTTTGTGTCACCCCATGTTTTTCTACATCTCTTCTTTAATCTCTTAATTTATGTAGTGTAAATAATAAAGAGATTGCTTCTTTGCTGTTTGAATAGACCCCCAACTCATGCACAGGTTCCTCTTACAGATAATGATTATTCATTGGTGATGGTGACACGGTTACCAATTTAAACTGTATTATTTTTCCAGGTAGACGAATGCGCGGGCGAGACCCACGGCTGCCACGCACATGCCGTGTGCACCAACACGCCCGGCTCGTACACGTGCCGCTGCCGGGAGGGCTACTCGGGGGACGGATACGAGTGCACGCGTATGTAGCACCTCTTTATGTCAGACAGAACATTTGATAGTGCGGTTCGGTCTTCTAGCATCAAATGTCCGCATTTAGAAAACTGTTCTAAAACGGTTCTATGCCATCCTCCTGTCCTCAACCCAATTTTGGGCTAAAGCAGCATGTCTTCTTCCCCCGTACATCTCCAATTTCCATCATCATCATACCTATCGAACCTTCACAACCCAGTTACTGGGTAACACGATAAACCCTGGTGAGACTGATTATCAGACTTGTGTTTTTGACCACCTGTTAAAGATCTACAAATTCCGAGGCACGGAGGGGTCGCGGTGTTTAATGGGTGGACTTCCATCCACGGACCAACCTGCTGCTTAACCTTGAAGATCGAGCCGTACGGCTGTTATTAATGCGCCCCGAGCCCATCCATATCTATACACTTCTTTAATTTGTTCCTTAGCAATCTGCACGGGAGGATGCCTGAACGGCGGCGTGTGCGTATCCCGCGAGCTGTGCGCGTGCGCGCGCGGCTTCGGCGGCGCGCGCTGCGAGCGCGACGTGGACGAGTGCCGCGCGCCCGCCGCGCCGCCCGCCTGCGCGCCGCACGCGCTGTGCGTCAACACGCCGGGCAGCTACTACTGCGTGTGCGCGCCGGGCTACTCCAGGGACGCGGTGCTGGATACATGCCAAGGTACAAACAGAACAGATTTAAACTTATGAACTGTGACAAAAAGACTTCCACTCAGCTCCATGCCGTACTATGTGGCCCTGGCAGCACAGAGGTCACCCATTTCCTTGTTTCTTGTTTACGGTACTGTGCCAAACAAACGTAACAATAAACTTTCTAAAACGTCATTAATCACACCTTCTAAAAGTTCCTGTTTCAAATTGCAGATGTAGACGAGTGCGCGGAGGGGTTCCACACGTGCCACCCCACCGCGCGCTGCGTCAACATCGAGGGCGGCTTCAGATGTGAATGTGACTCGGAAGAACACTGTGAATTAAGTGAGATTTTTCCCAAATATTACATATGCTATTTACTATAATATTTAATATGCTACCCATCAAATGTTAAAAGTCAGGAAAAATGCTTATAAATAAACGTCTTTAAATATTTCGTATTTAGCTCGTAAGGATGTTAATTCATTTGCCGATTATGTGTAACGTTTACGACTGCAAACAGTTTTATGACAGCCGTGATTCAGACTACACGTATAAAAAAAAAAAAACTTAAGCACTTTCTCACTTCCAGTCTGTTCCCTTTTCTGTGTTTTAACTAACTCTAGGATTCTTTGTTAAGATTTTACAGCTAAGCATATGCATGTTTCCAGGTTGTTCATGGCAAGGCCGCATAATGTCGGATGGCGCGGCGTGGGCGGAGGCGGGCGGCTGCCGCGCGTGCGCGTGCGCGGCTGGCGTGGCGTCCTGTCGCCTCGCCGCCTGCGCCTGCGACCTGCTCGACAACCACACCACCGCGGTAACTATCGCTCGAACTAGACTGATTGTAAGTAAAATGCTCCAAGATAAATAATGGTTAGAACGGAATTATATAGAACATGCTCGAATCTGGGTAAGGAGTAGGTTGGATGTTCAAATGATTCTGAACTGCGGCATCAATCCTTGCCGCTCACATAAATGATGGCTCGGAACCACGTCCGTATAGTCTTTCTATGGGTCCACGCAGATCAGCAAAGCGAACACGGGTGATGTACATTTGCACACAACACAGTCTTCCGCCAAATATTTCTGATTGCCTTGTTAGTTTTAAGTCGATCCCCTTGTCGGACACAATGCAATTAGATTTTCTCATTAGTTTAAAAAGCAATTCAAAGTCTGGTATTCTTCCCGTCGAACGGGAACAAGTTCTCTCCCCTTTCACGATGAGCATCCCTTCGGGTTTCTAGCGTGATGAGGTAATATTATGTATGTACTTAATTACAGCCATCTCTTATGAATCCACTTCCACCTTCTCATAGTTCCATATCTTATCAGTTACAGAGCACGTCGCTGCCGTCGCTGGCGCCCGCGTCGTGCTGCCCGCACTGCGAGGCGCGCTTCCACTGCCGCCACCAGGAGATGCACCACGTCACCTTCCGCAGCGGAGAGCGCTGGCTCTACCAGTGCCAGATCTGCGAGTGTCTCGTGAGTAAAGTCATAATTTTTTCTATCAGTGTCTAAGATATTCAGCTTTATGTCGGTTATGGCAATGGAGCGGGTCAGTGGACCCAATTACATTAAAACACCTTCCTAAAATCCAATCCATGTTTTATCCACTATCAATACTACACAGTCTTCTTGGTATGACCATGGCATCAGCTCACTTCTCTTCTTCGCGTGATTTTTCCATATTTATTTATTTATTTATTTATTTATTTATTTACAACAACTTAAGTTATCATTACAGGGTTAACCCTAATGCGACACTTAAGACCTTAACTACCTAAAACTATACACTAACAAGAAACTAAAATTGAAAAAAAAAAAAAAAAAAAAAACAACATTATTAAATTACTACACAGAAAATATCAAATAAAAAATACCTAGTGGGCGGGTGACTAACCTATATGAGGTATAAAAAAAAAAAACAACTAATAGGTATTAAGTACATAAAAATCTACTTAAAACTAAATTATAACAAAATCTTAACCTAAAGTAAATAATAACAAACAACAGAATAATATTTAAATGTAACAAACGAAATTCAACAATACTCTTGCGAATTCACTCAGATTGCACGAGAAGATGTCAATCCTCTCATGCACTTCATTAAGCACATGTATTGTGCGGGTTAGGGGTGTTTTAGACAGTAGGTTGGTCTTGGCCGCAGGCACGGCCAGCAGTGGTGGCCGCCGCCGCCTCCACACGTACCGGTCTGGCACGCACAGCTTCAGGTGACGCAGCACACCCGGGTTATGTGCTACTCCACGCAGGAGCTTTAGTGCATACGCCGCGAGTGTAAACTCCCGGCGCACTCTGAGTTCGTTGTACCCCACCATACCCAGTACAAACAGTGTAGGATACATCAGCGGGTAAAATGGGTAAACCCCATAAAGTTTGAAGTACAAGTGTCTTGTGAATTTATTCTGCACTCGCTCCAACATGACACTGTATTTCGCTTCATGAGGAGCCCAAATCACCGCACTGTGTTCCAAGTGACTTCTTACCAAGGCGTCATACAGCACCCTTAGTATTATTATATGTTTGGTACGTTGAATTTAAAGGCCAAAGCCAATCTATACGACTTGATCCCTTGGGTGAGGTTTCACAGTCTATTTTTAAACGTCCATTTGTACGGGTTGACTTGTGATTGTTTGCTTGCAGCTTGGTGAGGTAGACTGCTGGGAGCCGGAGTGCGAAGAGACAGGCGCGGGCTGCTGCACGGCAGGCGGTGCAGGGGCCGGGGGAGGGGCCGGGCCCGCGGGCCCCCCCCGCCGCCTGGAGCTGGGGGGGTGCGCGCCGCCGCACTGCGCCGCCTGCACGGTGCGTCACCTGCCAGCTGATACACAGCACATTGACTTGAATTGAGGTCGGCAGGACAGAACGCGCATTATCTTCCTCTTGAATATTTTTCACCATTGACAGAAACAGGTCGCTTCCATATCAGAGTAATCTTTCCCTAGAATAACTACTTTTTTCTGTTGTTTTAAAATACACAACTTTACCCCTGAGTATTCTATAGACATTTAAAAAAACATCTATTTTTCAGTTGAAACGCCATTGCGTCTGAGACCGTTCGCTCCTGCCATCCTCATCGAGTCAGTGTGTCTTCGTGCCCATTGCTTGAACTAATCGCTTTGTACACCGATGCTGGCGCCTCGACATCACTAATGGTCGGTGGTGTCATGGGGAATAGCTCAGAGCACGGAGTCACCGCGCCAACCGTGTTTACTCGTGGCGCTGAAAGTGAGCGTACAACTTCTGTCACGGACCGGCATCAAAAGCTGTCAGTGTGTCGTACTGTGGACAAAACAGTGACAAGGTTCGTTTGTATGGAAATTGTAGCCATTACCGCCTCTCTAGCAGCGGCCACCGAGGCGTCTCCGTGCTCTGTGGAGAATATGAATCTCCTTGACACTACTGGTTGGATCTTTCGGTGGTGTCAAATGACGGCGCGTGTCGGTGTGTGATCGCATTAATGCTTGTTGCAGGGCAGCCAGTGTGCTACTTTGGTGAGCAATCTCGCGTGTTGTGTGCATCGGTAACCATCCCCACTCTTCTTATTCATTCATACATCTGCTCTATTAACACGTGTTTTTAGCTTGAGTCCTTGATTTAATTACATCGGTTTTAATAATTATGGTTTTGGTTTTAATGCAGGCAGCAAGGGGTTGATACAATAAATAGTTTCTCTGTAAGTTTGGTATGATGAAGTAGCGTATAAGCAAATTAGGAATGCCAAATTAATCTTTATCATGTACATAAGCTATTTAACAATGTTTCTTTATTGGACAGAGGAATTATTGGCACCGTCTCTATACAAACAAACAGCTTATTGCTTGTATTCCCACTGCTGCCAAAACGGAAAAATTCACAAACTTCTGAACAGAGCTGTCCAAAGGCACTTTACCAATTTATTTATTTTTTATTCAATTAAATTAGAATCAATGTATCAGAGTCATTAGCTGTCACACTGTAGTTTGTATATTTGTACCCTGTACTGTATTCTTCAACATGACAACCTTAGCCAGCAATGGACAGGGGTGCCATGTTTACGAATACAAAATGTATTAAATTGAGGACATTCATTCTAGAATCATTTTATGTTGCATGTTTTATCATTTACTCATTAACTACATATCGTTAAATCTTGCTTCAATATTATTTGAGCATCTTGAATGCATCATTTTGGGAATTTACTTCATTTAAGTTTTGCATCTACAAGTTTTAAAATCGATTTTCTGTTATTTTTCACCTTCCCCCACTAGTTTAGAAATTAGATAGAATTAGAAGTTAAATTCAAATTAGTTTACAACATTCTCGAAAACTATCTTATCAGAATCAATATGAAAGTTGTACAATAATATGATGTACAAAGTAGTGCTAGTCATAGATAGATGGAGAACTGAAGTAAACCTTAGAGTATGTGTGATGAGCGGCCGCGCAGCGCGCCTGGCCGGGCGCGCGGTGCGGCCGGTGTGACCTTGCGCGTGTGCAGCGCGCGGCGGGCGGCGCTGGCGCTGGCGCTGCTGGCGCTGTGGTGGGGGCGGGGCCGCGCCGCACACCGCAAGCACCGCGGCGCGCGGCGCTAGAGCCGCCCTGAGCGCGCCGCACCGAGGCTGCCTCTATTTATTCTAGATAGATCTAATGTTACCGCGCCGAGCGCCCGCGAGCCCGCGCCGCCCCTTCCGATTCTAAATTTAAACGTAAGTCGATCGCTTCACATTATTATCTTAGACTCGTCGAGTACTTAGCTGTTGCGGGGCGGGGCGGAGGGGGGGGGGGCGGGGCGGCGCCGGCTGTGTATGTTGGCGCGAGCGGCGCGGCCCGCCGAGCGGCCTAAGTTAGTGAGAGCGACTGAGTGGAATCATTAGTGCGTACGTTTGTATAGTGTAGTATGTTACGTGAGTGGCCCTGCGGCCGCTCGCTCGGCCGCCCGCGCCCGCGCGCCCGCGCCCTGTTGTACCAAATTTTTCATAATATATTATAGTTTTTGTTTGACTTTATATAGAGATCGTTTTTCTTGTATAATTTGAAAGTAACCAAAAATAGGTACCAAATATAGACAAAGATATGATTGTTTTTGATTTTCATAAAGCATTTTAATGCTTGCATGTTGTATTGTGTTCAAAAAATTACGATTAAAAAGATATCCTCGACTTTTAATTGTATTCATTGTATCCTCCCCTCACCAGCCCGTGTATCGAGAAGCAAACAAATATTGTCAACAAAGACGTTTATTTTACACATTTACATACGACTTTAAACAATTTTAAAGGACATTTGAAATTATAGTTCTAAATCTTCCCCAACGAGCCTTCTCATAGGAAACATACGATACATACATCTGCAAAGTATGGTCAATAATGATCTGGTATCATAGACCTGGCAACTTTCATCCACTGACGAGGTTTTAAAAGGAATTATTTTAACTATGTTGATAACGACGCCTCGACCTCCTGCTTAGCAGCTCACCACCAGAACAACAGCATTCAGAATGTAAATGTGCAGATATAAACTGCATGTATACGTGATGTTTAATTGATAGTGTTATCACATCACGTATACATGCAGTTCAGAAAAAAGTCAATTATTGTATGTTACTGGTCTGGCCAAAGCCAATCAAGCATTGTTATTACCGTAAATTATTAAGCTTGGGTAAATACCTATAGTTTACCGGGATCATCTTGACACGAGCGGCTTGGGTACAGACCGATGGACGGACACAATGATTGACTGCATTGAGATCGCGTAGACTACCCAACACTAAGTTACACATAACGATTTGTTAACCATGTCTCTATCATCAAAGTGCGCCCATATCGCGGCTCCGAGTTCAAAAAAAGTGCAAGGATCATTTGGCGCCTGAATGATAATGAATGGGGGCGTTAGTTCCGGTTTTGGCCACGCGCCATAAGATCACGTCTGAATCTGACGTATACTCACAACAGCTGATAGGGTGTCTCGTGTAGCTCTTAGTGTTATTTAGTCGCCAAGTAACTGTTTCGGATGGTAAGGTTCTGAATGCCGTAGTTCCGGTGGTGTAAGGTTGCATAGGGGCGCGTCTACATGGAGTTGTCGTGCGGCAGCGCGGCGGGCGCGGTGAGGGCCACGAGCGGCGGCGGGTGCGCCACGAGCGAGGGCGGGTGCGACAGGCACGCCACGCGCAGCGGCGCCGGGGCCTTGTACGTGCGCACCTCGCCGCGCTCCACCACGCCCGACACCAGCGTATAGGCCGCCGCGAACAGGGTGACCGCCTGGGACATTAAAAAAAAAGAACGAGTCCTGATCTTTTAAGTCTCAAATGCGTAGTCTCGTTTTAAGCGCGCATATTCTTCGCCCTCATCCACAAGATTAACGGCGGATGGTCACTGTTGACGTTCACTTTGGATTTAGCTGGTTTTCTAGAAGAATGTCTTCTAGGTACACTTCAACTAAATGCATATTATATTACTTTTAGGCTTCGATTCTTAAACTTTCGTTTCGTGCAATCAATTCAGATCAGTCAAAGCAAAAAGACTAGAAGATCTGGCGTACTAGTGATAATACTGGCATACACATGCTTACCATAATGATGATCATGCCCGAGGACAGCGCTGACAGCGAGTTGACGAAATAGCGCAGCTCGGCGAGCGCGGGCCGCAGACAGCCCATGCTGTACAGCGGCACGTCGCACGCGTCGCCTCGCTGGAATTGTACCGTGCAGCACGTTACGGTAAATCATACAAAATTGACTATCACAGTGCACCACCACATAGGCCGCTGCCAAGTTGTAATAATAAATAATTATTTATTCAAAAATATGCAGCAGTTTTAAATTATAGTAATAGCTTAACATATCTCTTGCTATAGGCAGCAGTAGAAAAATACTTTGAAGACTATGTTGCCCCAAATCACCAGCTGGTTCTTTTGTATCCATTCGGTCCATCTAGCTAGGAGGCATTTTTGTATCAGTGTAGGTAGGTACTTGTCATTCAAAAACGAACTCTATTTGCAGTTTCATAAAGTTAAACTGTTTAGTTGTAAACTTAAGCTGTAAATAACATCAATTGGAAACACGGATTTTGAGAAACTTTGTCAGTTAAACGATGAGGTTAACTGATAAAACAAAAAAGAACTTCGATAATGTACATACGCCCATGACTACCTTTCCATTCCACACGCGTGCACAGCAGGCGGGCGGCAGGGTGCGGCGGTGCAGGTACCAGTCGGAGTACGATTGCACGCCGCAGCATCTCAACTGGAACGTAGGCAGACATAAGTATTTACACTTTACACATAACACCACGCCTGTTTTCTTCGAAGGACCAGGCACAGGTGCACGTACAGTACCTACACACCTACTAGTAGTAGGCGAGCCGACTACAATCACCCGGGCCAAACATCTACTCCGGGCTGCTACTCTGAAGTTCTGAGAGTAGACCGACCGATAGGAAACATCGACCTCATGCAGGTTTAGAAATTATTTACAGTAATAAATATCATTTAACATAAAACCGTATGTATGGGTTTTGTCTACTACCACAGATAATACGTACATCTAGTCTACTACTAAGACTGCTACCATGGTCTTCTCTGCAATGCATATATCAGGGTAAATTATGTGCGTTAGTCACAAAATAGTATGTCTACCTCAATCTGCATGGCCGCGAAGTTGCTCCTGACAGCGGGGTCAAAGGCTTCGATGGCCATAGCCCGCAGCATGCTAGTGTTGAGCGTGGCCGGCTCGCGTAACGCTCGCGACAGCCCGGAGATCGACGCCACGCCCACTGACAGCGTCACCATCGCCACGCTCACCAGTGCCATCAGCTGCAACAGAGGATCATGGTTGAGAGGACCACTATGACAAAGCTAAGGTGTACCTCAAAGCCAGTTCCATGAAGCCTTCGACTAAGCCTTAGCTCTTAGAGTGAAAAGAACTAAGTTACTTATATTAGTATTTTTCTTTAGTTGTCTCATTTGGTAAACAAATGTCGCGACTAATATTAAGATTTCTAGGTAACGTATGTCTGTGAAGCATTTTTTTTTAAATAATTCATGCCTTATATCTATGTATTATTCAAAGTTCAAGATATTTATGCTTAAGGTGAATGTGCCGCCCCTCCGTCCATACATTTTTGAACACCTTTATACACTAAACACAGACACTCTTTCATTAAAACTAATCATTTTATCACTTCTCTACAATGAAATGTGTCCGCGTTCGACCTTTTTAATCAAAATTTAATTTAATCAAATCTCAAAGTGTTTGATTGATACGAAAAATCAGAATTTTCGTCCCGTTTTTGTTTACCAAATTGGACACTGTAAAAGAAATACACTATAGGGGTATTTTTTTTTTGTTTTATGGGGTTCAAAACTGAAATTTGCCATGAAGTAACAGAATACTAATTCCTTAAGACTGGAAGTTTTCCTTGGGAATCTTGAAAACACTGAAAAAAGATCAAAGATCTCCTCCCTCATACATTAAAACATGAGACCAAAAAATTGCTGGGTCTGGGCCTTCCGGGTTCCGTCCA
The DNA here is from genome assembly GCA_951799385.1 of Hyppa rectilinea. Classification (NCBI taxonomy): domain Eukaryota; kingdom Metazoa; phylum Arthropoda; class Insecta; order Lepidoptera; family Noctuidae; genus Hyppa; species Hyppa rectilinea. Next base: position 903,026 of record OX637307.1, on the reverse strand, counting down.
GGGAATGACCCTGAGTTTTGCAGAGCATGCAGAAGTGCACAAACTCTAAGCAAAGAAAGGGTTCAGTAGATAAGAGTTTAAAGCTCTATTACGGTAGCAGCCAACGGCAAAGACTTGGTGTGGTAGGGGACCACGGTCGAGAGCCAGCAGGTGGGCAGGCACAGCAGCGCGCCCGCTATGAACAGCACGCTGGAGCTCAGCTCCACGCCCAGGTCGGACGTCCAGAAGTAGTAGGACATGCGCAGCAGACTCCATGACACCGACCCGCCGAGGATCGCACCGCCGCTCTACACAGGCAACATGAATACCATAAAGTTCGAGAAAATTTTTATGAACAAGCCTTGGGAAGTTGGGAGGTTAATTGACACTCGCATCACCGAGACTGATACCAACTTATTTTTTCCACTGCAGGGTAAGGGCTTGTATATAGTGGATTACCAATTACAGACTTCATTTAATATTCCATTATAAAATGTTCAGGTTTCCTCGCAATGATCACCTTCACCGTAGTTTTGTAGTAGATGTCGAAGATAGGTCAACTATAATAGTAAGTATCCACATATGAAACTATCACATTGGTAGGTGCTGTAGGTACGAGTTTGTACCTGGTTTTGAACCCGCAACACGTAAGTCAGGTAATAACTATGTTTTTTAATTTATGCTCCAAATATTGTTGAATACATTCCTTTTTTAGCAAGGCTGGTGTAATTTTTTAATTATAATCTGGACGCGATGTGACCTTAACAATTTTTGTCATTTTCTATTTCGGTTTGAGTCTAATAAGGCTCGTATGAATGAATATTTATATGAATTTACAGAAGCTCACTCAAGACCCAAGCATTAGTCAAACTAGTTTTAACCAATCAAATGGCTTTAATCGAGACTCAAGCAATGCATACGGGCATAAGATCGAAAGGTTGCTGACAGCTGAAGGTTGCCGCGGTTGCCGCTAGCTTGTAATACGAGATCAGTAGGTAGTGATTAATACTCACGAGCAGCAGACCAGCACACGCAAACAACACCAGGCCGCTGCTTCTCATTCCGGTTCTATTTTTAATGCTTTTTTGTAATTAATAATAAATTAACAAACGGTAATATAATTTCAATACTATTTCTGACAAGAAAAGTCACCCGAACAATTTGAAAGTAATTTAAAAATCGATTGACTGATGAGGATTTTATTTTTTTCATACTGTTACGACTTCGTTTGAACAAAAAGGAGATAACACGGTCCATCAGAAATTATCAACTCATTATTTTACAGTCGACTATAGGTCAAGCCTATCGCGAGTACCTACCTTAACAAAAACCTTCGAGAGGTGTCGTGGGAACCCACCCGTGGAATAGAAAAAGCGTAATTTAAGTAACAAAAGTGTCGTGACGGTTAAAATGTAACACTTTTTTCTGTGGCCGGAATTCGGACCAAAAACCCATTTCTCCGAGTTCCACATCCAGCCTGTGTAAGTTGCCATATAAAGTCGTGGGCCCAACTTGAGCTCTTGTCTAAACTAGGCATGCATCCATGTGATTCTCACACCTGCACAGATAAGGGTGCCTTATTAATTTCAGTGGCGTAGCCTTGTGGATGACATATGTATATCTTTCCAATGCAATCGATAATCATGGTCTTTTAGAACCCAATGTCGCATTATGTTACCACTTACTCATATAATCGGCAAAATGTAAAAGCAATCAAAAGAAAACGCATTTTCGTAAATTGTATAATTGTGCGACATGCGAACATGGAAAGCAATTGCATGTAATAATGCACACTTTATTATAGTGGGTATTAATTTTCACGGTGAGACGACGAAGACGAGATCTCAGACCTCAGCAAGAAGTTTGGCTTAACTGGTTCAAATCCACTGGACCAAAATTCTATCAAAATTCTCTAGTATTCTTTATCATCAGTCAGTAACAGATTTTAGTTCGCTTCTCTAGATGTCGCACCGGTAATTATGTAAGTATAGGTACCTTGACAACTTGACTCTAGTCCCTGCAGATTGCTGATCGTGCGCTCCAAGGCTCATATCAGGTCTTGTCAGGCAAAGGGCTATTGGGATTTTTCGTAAAGAATCGTTTAGTCGCAGTCCTGTTTGCATTATACTTAGTGAAAAAAAGCTTGTACACATTACATGCAAACATAGCTGGCGAAATATAGATGCACAACACGCGCCTCTACCTACCTCTCATGGAGGCTCGAATTTTTGATCGAAGGCTCGATATGTGAAAGTTTGGGACTGACGTCACGTTGCGGTGCGTTGACGTACGGTTGCTTATCGCTTAAAGACAACCCTTGGATGCATTAAGGGAGAACGGGGGTCTGTGGTGTACCATTTAGATAAATGCAATAACTCTAATAATTCATACTTAAAAAAAAAAACATAAATCCTAATTAACGCAATACTGAAAGCAAATTCGTCGCTCTTGATATGAAGTTTTTAGGTTCTGAGAATGCTCTGCTCACACCATTATAAGCAGAATCAGTATCAGAACGCACACATTAACATACGAGAGGTTAGAAACGACTTTTTTTTTACAAGATGAAGCGTAAAACTACTTAATTGAACAAATCAATTATATTAGCTAGTAAACAATTTGACACACATTTACATAGTATTGAAATTAACGTACCTATGTATGTCTCGCTGCAGGAATCACGGATTAAAATGAAATTGTAAAGGTTTGTTGCATTGAATCGTCGTCACCGATGGTTCTAGTGGGCTGTGAGCAATGGACCCTCGGACACTGTTGCTACTCTGTGCCCTTCTGTCGGTGACTCACGGCGCCCTGGGAGAAGTGTGGGAGTTTGGCGTCGATGCTCCAGGTAGCATCATAGTCGATCACAGAGATGATGATTTTTCACTCTTTCAGAAGACTAAAGAGATTAAGCTGAAGGTGAGTTGAATATAATGCATTTTTTTAAAGTGCTAGGTGTAAGAACAAGTGGACTGAGTCGTGTACATAGAACTACTTAAATTTCTTAGAACAGGCTTTTTTTTCGAATAGCGCATATTGTATTTAACACTCCAAAGGCGACAATGACGTCACACTTTCTAGCTTCTTCCCACCTGGTGTTGTTGACGTGGAGGGCCCAAAGCCTGGATCTGTGTCGACAATAATTTATTCTCACCCTGTCGGGACACTAATACCGGCTAGTTTTGACAAACCCTTAGGAAGCCACTAAAATAAAATACGTTTCTACGCAATAATTCTTCCAGACCCCACAATGCTACGTAATGGAGTACGTGCGAGTACAAGTTCAGAACTCGATATCGACCCCGAACGTGACGTTCAACAAACTGTCGAACGTGGTCACGATCTCGTACAAGCCGCTGCAATACAGCGTGAGCAGCTTCAACGTCATCGCTAAGGCTGCTCGGAAGCCAGGCTGCTTCAACCAGGATATGGAGCTGCAGATGAGGCACAAGTTTGGCAAGTGAGGTGTTGATGCGTTCGTAACTAGCTGTTTAGAATAAAAGTACATGTTTGTATGCGTCGAGTTGTTTTATTTGTGTGATGACTGTGTCATGTTTCTCTCAGTAACGTGAGAGTATCTTTCTTCCTCTTCTGTTCGTGTGGTTAGTGATTAACCTGGTGTCAGAGTTGTTATGCTACCCATGGGCCTCTGACTTAGCCTCACATGTTGAGAAATATCTCTCAGGTATGCCGGTTTCCTCACGATGTTTTCCTTCACCGATTTTAAAGCAAGTGATAATTATACAATACGCACATGAATCAGAAAAGTCAGAGGTGCGTACTTTGGGTTCGAACCCGAGACCTAACCTAAGACTTGGCAGTCCAACGGTCATACCACTAGACTATCACTGCTTATTATCTTATGGTTATAGTGACCAACCTGGTGTCAGAGTTGTTATGCTCCCCATGGACCTCTGACTTAGCCTCACATGTTAAAAAATATCTCTCAGGCATGTCGGGTTTCGCACTACCGTTTTCCTTCAGCAAGTGATAATTACGTGATAGTACGACGACTGTGTAAATCAAAATTAATGTCATCACAAGCAAACTATGGTGCCCACGCCTAATCTGTTGAGAAATAAGATATCCTGGCTCGAATTGTGGCTCTCTGAATTGAGTTTTACACTGTTGAAGATGTGAATAGATTCTTTGTCTCTGGTTTTAGAGCTAAATACCTACACTTCAATAACAGTCAGACAGTCTGCCGTTTTGTGTAAAAAGATAGTTAGGTCAGAAAAAAAGCTTTTAGCTTACAGGATTAGACAACGGAATGTTACCCATATATTAAAACTATATACATATATATGTGAATAAAAAAAACCAATAAAATAATTAACAAAATATATTTATTTGGTAACAACAGCAAAAGGCGTATGCACAATAAATAACTTACGAATGATTCGGCTAGCGCTATTATACAGATCCATAATATACACAATATGAAACAATATTAGGTGCAGGTAGCAGTGGTTTTAATGAATCTAATGTGAGAAAACATTACAATTCTATTCAAATCCTTGTTTCCAATTGATTGATTATCAACTTTGAACTATTGTAAATTAAGTTGATTTCAGAATGAAGTACTTTAGGAAAATTCATACAAATATTTGAAGTAGCCTAAACTGAACTTTAACTATGGGCATTAAAGTTGTTTTTCCAAAAACTAGTTTACAACTTTGGAAACTAAATCGCGAACGCAGTATACAGTAATAAAATTGCGTAGTACGCTGTTCAATCTTGAGTCAATCTAGCTAAATTAGATATCATCTGACTTAAAATACTATCTCTGAATGTTAAGCACGGGTATAAAAGTCATACAAAGTTGCGTTTTGAACTACTAGAAAAATCACAAGTGAATTTGTAACTTCTAGTCGAGCGTGTAGCATCGTCAAACGAATTTTATTAAATTATCAGGTAAGATAGTTGTCATATTCGAGCTAATTGATTGCGTTGCTAAAAGTCAATGTTTACTAGAGATGCACCGGATCCTACTTTTGCCAGGTACCCGGCAACCGAGTACCCGGTGCAAGCTTATCTTGCCGGGTAGCCGGGTACCCGGCAAAATTACCCGGCATGAAAAGACGTACATTCCACTTCCCTGTTTGGGCGCGACTGACGATAAGTCAAGCGGTTCGCGCCTCGCGCGTTCGTGCCTGCCGACCACAGAACAGATAAAGAGGTTAGAAGGAAGCGGGACAGGCGCGCCACACGTTTGAGCGGGCGCTCAAAACTCAACCGAAATTAGAATCACCGGTCAACAGTCACGCTCTTATTGTAAAAGCGTTCAATTCTCCGCGGAAAAACGAACGTCAAAGCAATAACTTTTTTAAAATTTTGCCTAGACCTAATTACTCGGCAGTGCCGGGTATCCGGCGCCATTACCCGGTACCCGGCCGGATCCTGAAAAAGTGCCGGATCCGCCGGGTACCGGATCCACACCGGGTACCCGTCCCATCTCTAATGTTTACCCTTTCTCTCAAATATTTATTTTTTGACAAGTATTTGTTTCGAACTCAAACGGAGCTCTTACTCAAGCGCACAATACGCAACGAAGTCATGTGTCGAAATCATGAATTCAACGTTCAATATAGAATGTTCTTGACGACACGGTTAGCGCAGTGGTTGAGCGATTGACTGCTGCGCACTATGCCGCGGGTTCGATTCCCGCACGGAACAAATATTTGTACGACCTGCAAGTATTTGTTACGAGTCTAGGTGTATTCTATCTATAATATGTATGTATTTACAAAAAAAAATGTATATATGTAGTATATCAGCCATCTCGTTACCATAACACAAGCATTAGGTTGCTTAGCTTGGGACGATATGGCGCTGTGTGAAATGTCCAAGGATATTATTATTATTATTTATTCTTTCGTTTTATACATCCCAGCTTAACATTATAATTGAATACAAAACATTATTTTTCTAACTTGTCATCTACACCACTGCTAAAAACCACATTTAACTTGCATATAAAATACAAATCTCGCTATATCACAAAAAAAATCGACTAAACTTCGGGTCACAAGCTATTAGCTTTCCTATCCTTTAGTAAGCTGGATATGAAGAACTCCCCGGCCCTATAAGATGACCGGACTAGTGGCCCACTGGCTGTATATAGGAATCCCAATTCGGCCCCGCGTTCTTCCCATTCCTTGAACTTGGCAGGTGTGACGTATTCAAAGACTTTCAGATGACGTTTGGTGGGCTGCATGTACTGGCCTAAGGTTACGCAGTCGACGCCGGCCTCGCGTAGATCTGTTGAGTAGTGCGATATATTTTATAAAACTGTATGGACTCGAATGCAATATTAACAAACATTCAGATGGTCTTTAACCACAGTCTTTAAGGTCACGCGCGTGGCCTACACGCCAAGCAACAAATTTATTTCTTCTTGTTATCATGAATTTCCAAATATCCATGGTGTATTTTAATTTGTTACATGTCATTAAATACGTACCAGAGCTTCAATTTTTAAGATATCTATATAAACAAAAGTAATGATTTAATTGTTTATTTCGTGTTATAGTGTACCCGCATTGTCATATTTGTGTCGTTAACGTACAGGGCATGCGCTTGCTGGTCACGTATATGTGACAATGGCGTTCAAAAGGTTAATACTTTTGGCGGAATCTGTGCCAATGTTACAGTTCAAAATTGTAAAATATTGGGCTTGAAATTAACATTAGAAAAAGAAAATCCCGCTCACAACTCGCAAAAATCGCATTATTACACAAGTTTAATAGCTCATGATACTTTCAACTGGTGTGGGGTACTTTCAAACGTTCCACGTTCAATCGAGCCCTATTTGACTAAAGTTAATTAAGCGTTTGGTTCTAAACCAAATGATTAGTATTTCTCTATCTATGTCTTAAAATTGAGGAATTAAAATAGAACGAGACATGATAACTAACCTTTCATAGTCTGTTCCACTTGCTCGTCAGTCTCGCCGAGCCCCAGCATGATTGAAGACTTGGTGATCAGGTCAGGGTTGACTTCCTTGGCCGTCTGCAAGACCTTCAAGGTTTGACGGTAACTGAGGATAGAGAATATTCATAATTTTTATTTATTAGGAGAAACCAAACGCAATGGATGCAATGATCAAATGAAATAACAGTGAATACATAACATATGGTTAGTTTTGCTTACTTTACGAATATTGAGTAAGACAAATGAAATGTGTATATTTAGTTTTACAACACTATTTTATATTTGAGAGTTTGTATAGATACTTGGTATACAATCACACAGAATGAGGCTGAATGGATGTGGATGAAATTAGACACACAAATAGAACATGTATTTTGTTAAAAGTGGTAATCCGGATAAAATTGTATCTTATATTTGTAAACACAGGCCGACGTTCGATCGTCAGTAAATGTACAATATACATAGTATGAGCAATTAAAGGTTGTAATATGTTATTATGAAGTCTGTTAAGTTTTTTTAATTGATTGTTTTAAAATAAATTTCGACCTAATTATGATTATTTGTTGGTCAAAATAAACGTTTATAATTATTATAATATCGGATACTTTTTATCCGGATACACGAACGAATTCGATGCAAATTAAACTCCAGGTAACAGCTAGTAAGTTCAAAAGTATTACCCGGCTCTGGGATCCCTCACGAACGGCGTCAATCTTTCAACGGTCTCAATGTTATGTGCGAACACGTCGAGCCCGCAGTTCGCGATGGTCGCCACGCACTCGCGGTTCGCCCTGAAGTCTGGTACTAAGCATTCCACTAGGATGTCCTTGTTCCTAAATCATAACATACAATAGGTATTCGTGGCTTAGTTATAACACCCGCACAGGTCGATCCATCAGGTTAAACTGCGTTTGCCAGGGTTGGCCGTGGAAGGGTGACTATCGTTACATATCGATCCTCCGTGCCTCGGAAAGCACGTTATGCCGTTGGTCCCGGCACTCATTGTGCATCTTTGACAGTCGTTACGGGTTGTCAGAAGCCCGAAAATCTGAAAGCCAGTCTTACCAAGGGGTATTGTATTGCCCAGATACTGACTGGGTTGTGGAGCTCAGATAGGCAGTTGGTCCATGTAAAATACTGGTATTCAGCTGCATCCGGTTAGACTGGAAGCCAACCCCAACATAGTTGGGAAAAGGCTAGGCAGATTGAATAGGTATCGTACTTAGTCGAAAAAAATAATATTGCAACATTGCCATGAAGGAAAAAGATTAGTAAGGCAATTGCGACAAATACAATGGCAATACCGTTAATTTTGACACTTCAATTCAACAAAATTAATTGTTTCTTTATTTGAATAAAGAAAGATTCATTCGATACGTATTTGAAATTGCGAGGTGATTACTACAATACAATGCACTTACTGTTTCTTTATTTCTCGTACAGTTTCAGCAAGGTGATTTGATCCACCATCAGGTAAATCTGGAAAATTTATACTGTGTATTTAAGTTTCTGACATTTCTCGGGACCCAGGGGTCTTTTAGAAGGTGAGCGGTGGGCCGAAGCCAACTCGCAGAGGCTCGTTAGGCGCTTTCCGTGAAAGCAAGTACCAACCGACGATTATCCCGGTACGCACTATGCGATGGTACCCAATGACAACCCGCGGTTGGTGTAGCAAGATATGGAAACAAAGGTGTTGGACTACGTGTTTGATCGTACATTTCGTACGATAATCTAGATCTAGATAACCGGTACGATCGGTCAGTTCGTACTATGGCCTTCAGTGCAGTAAATAAAGTTGAACTCAACTGTTATTGCCAGTTCGTTGAGTAAGGTCCAATTCATATGGCAGTATTTTGCTGTAGTTTTGGGATCACATGGCACTTTCAGGCCGCATTTGTTATTAATCATACGAAAATACGTTGACGTGTGATTTTTTTACCGAAAAATATGGTAGTTAAATCATCGCTGTGTGGATCTGTAAAATGATGTTGGTACAATAAATTCGGCTAAGCGGGATTGTCCGAAAGGGTTACCGCTACCCCGGAACATAAAGGGCTAAGGAAGGAACATGACGTATGGGTTTAAGTCAGTAAGAGTCTGACACTTCATCCAGAGCGGGAGAAGTCATTGGATGATTTCCCACCCACAAAAAAAAAGGTACAATAAATAAGTCAGCATTATATTACCGTCCCTATCAACGGACGTGAGCACGATGTACCCAAGCCCCCACTGGCCGATGGCGCGCGCAGTGTTGCGCGGCTCGTCCGGGTCCAGCGGCGGCGGCCGGCGCGACGTCTTCACCGAGCAGAACATGCAGCCGCGGGTGCACGTGTCGCCCATCAACTGTAACAAGCAACATAGTACCTGTGTCAGAAACGAAAGCGACTGTCGGGCGAATATACGATTACGAGATCGTTTACATGAGTTATGACGAACAATATACACATGCGACCAGACTGATCGTGCGACCGCCCCGGTTCGTTTTAGTTAGGATGCGGCTTTAAATGAAGAGAGAGACTTCATTATAACGCATGTTTTTTTTTTACATCTTCATCAAAACTGGACCAGTTTAGCTGTTTCGTTTTTCATTTAAATGGTTGGATTTATATTGTGTGAAGATTTTCTGGTGAAGACAGCAGCGCAGCTTATCGCTCATCCGCTGTGTTTCCAATATTGGATGCTGGACAAGGATGGCGTGGTCATTAACTTTTCCAGCCTTCTTTTCTTACTACTCATGACTTACTGTCTACTCCCTACTACTCATAACAAGAACATGTGTTTAACCAAAAACATGATGCAGTCAAGAAAATTATTGTCAGGGCCTTGCTTTTGGTCCTGTTGAACAATTACAATCTATTTCATGCAATGATAGAGTACAACTTACAATACAATACAAACAATATTGAATAATTGTGGTAACTCCATGTGAGCTGAATTTAGAAAGCCTAGTACAAATTCTAGTCTCAATCTAATTTAATCTAGTATTAAGCAATATATACTTACCATAATAGTTGCAGTAGAAGTGCCGTGTTTGCCTCCACTCCAGCACTCACCAATGTTAGGACAGCGAGCCTCTTCACATACTGTGCTGAGTTTTAACTCACGGAGCTGTTTCTTTATCTCAGCGAATTTTGACCCTAGGACAATCAAACTACTGATTAAATTCAGATGACCGGGTTTGATCTATGAGTATTTGTTTTAAAACGGACTTTTTCATTAAGATCTACCTAGAATATGTGACAAATCAACAAAACAGTTTAGTCATACATTATTAATTAATAGATTGTCAAAACTCATCTTAAATACTATTGAAAACAATTCATTTTATATTCTACCATTACCACATAGAATTTCATTGCATAAAATGCACATCATACAAACATATTAGAAATTAGAAGAATGCTTATCACAATGCAGTCCCTATGGCAATGCAGGCCTTTGGACATATTACTGTCAGGGAAATAATGAAGAGGTTTAACAAGTGATCACAAAATAAAATGACACAATATGTTGTTTTATTGAATCTACTGCTGATAAGGAATTATGATAAGGAGAATATGTTTGGAAATCCTCAGTTACACCTTGGTTTTATTATTATCTCCTCATAAATGGTAATGTTGCTCATTTTTGAAAAAGATTTCATCAGAAGTTCTAGTCCTATTAGGTGAATTACAACCTACATTCAGTCAAAAAAGTATCGGGAATGGATGATTTGTTTATGGTTCCAAATTCAAATTTTTGTTTTTTTGTAGTTGTTAGATTGGCACAACTGTTTTCCATTTTGGCGCGGAGTTTGAGTTGCATCTGTTATTTATATTAAATACATTGCTGGTTTTAGTAATATCATATATATTGTGTATTGCGAATTTCATAATGGACAAAAATATCGAACAAAGAGTTTGTCTTAAATTTTGCATCGCCAATGGAATTTCATGTTCGGAGTCACTGAAAATGTTACAGAAGGCTTACGGTGAATCGACTTTATCAAAAACTCGTGCTTATGAGTGGTTAAAAGCGGTCGAGGTGTGATGGAAGATTTGCCTCGCTCTGGTAGGCCGTCAACGTCTGCAACTGAAGTTAACATCACAAAAGTGAAGAAAATAGTGACTGAAAATCCCCATTCAACTCTGAGAGAGATAGCCGCCGAACTTTCTGTATCTCACGAGTCGATCCGTACCATTTTAACTAATCATTTGGGTATGAAACATGTTGCTGCTCGGCTAGTCCCAAAAGATCTGAATTTTCTCCAAAAACTCAATCGCATGAAAGTCGCTGAGGACATGCTAGAACGAGTCAGTTCGGACCCAACATTCATGAAACGCATTCTTACTGGTGACGAGACGTGGGTTTGCGAGTTTGACATGCAAACTAGTCAACAAGCTTCGGAGTGGCGCCTTTTTCAATCGATAGAAGACATAAAGGAGAATTCGCGGCGAGAACTGAACTCAATTCCGGAAGCAGCCTTTAAAAAATGTTTTGATGAATGGATTATTCGTTGGCGCAAGTGTATCGTTTCTAAAGGAGCATACTTTGAAGGTGATAAAATAAATTTGGATGAATAACAGACATTTTGTGTATTATTGATCTTTTCCCGGTACTTTCTTGACAGAGTAGTATATAAGAAATATAGTTTTAGAAAATGAAAGATCTTGGTTTGACACATTTAGCAAATACTAGTTGCTCGTCGTAGCGTGATATTACATAGAATATAGCCTTCTTCGATAAATAGACTATCCAACACAGAAAGAATTTTTCATTTCGGACCAGCAGTTCCAGAGATTAGCGCATTCAAACAAACAAACTCTTCAGCTTTATAATATTAGTATAGCTCATATAGTCTTACCAGTTGGTATGGTCGTCTTCAACCAGGGGGGCAGTCTCAGTCGCTCTGCTTCACCCTTCTCCCTCTTCAGTTTTCCCTCATACTCCTCCCAGTCCTTTGGACGGTCTTCAGACACGAAGTCAGCTAGACTAGGGCCATCGCGAAGTTTATTTCGAATAGCATCGAGTTTAGTTGTATGTTTACACCTCTGAAACTAGAAACAGATGCAACTATGAAATAAACATCAAGTTTCATTCTGCGCCCAGCTGAGTACTGCCAAAAACGTAGAACCTTTACATTTTGAGTTTCTAGCTAGATAGAAAAGCTATGCTAAATCATAGATCTTCTAACTAGTAGCTTACACTTTCTAACGGCCCACAAGAACGTTACACTGCACTACATAGACGAAAACGATAAAAGTTATTTTGATGTCAGAGGTTATTTTCATACTTACGTCACGACTTCTACAAATAAGAGAAGACCTTAATTTGTTGCGAAACATTTTAACAGAAACATAGAGCTTATATCTTTCTATTAAACTTAAACACAATGCAGCAATTTACACTCAAATAATAAATTTAATTTTCATTCAATTTTCATAGGTCATTCATACAACAACAATATTATATCAGTTTGGTGTCAGTCGTCCGTCACCGTCGTCAGTCAGTCAATAGTCATCTGAAAATTATATAGAGATGTCACGTGAAAATTTTAGACTCGAAAGAATCGATTATTTGAGTATTCCAAGGACATTCTGCATTCACAGGCATTCACTTGTATTCTATTAAACTTAGGTTAGTTTACGTCGTTTTTTATGACTATTCAACACGTTTCTTTAAGATTATAATCATTAACTTGTGTAAGTGAAAAATGATAGTGCCCTGCCACGCACTGCCAATACCACCTGCACCACGTTACTGACCAAGTAACTGTTATTATATTATAAGGGCAATGTATTTTATTATTGTAAAATCTTAACAATCGACTTAGTGCATCTTAAAATTACGGATTGCTTTAATCTATACTACAGCTGTGCCCGTCACAACTTTAGCAGTTTAGCCAACTTTTCCCAACACTATAAAAAAAACTCTGTCGGTCTGTCCTAGCCTAGGGTAGGGCTTTGTTTGTAAAGTGAAATGCATTTTAAGATATTGTTATAAATTCTAACGCAATAAAATGAAATATAGTTTTATATTGTATTGAGTTATCGTACAAAAAATAATATGGAGTAATTAGATTAAACGAATTATTAATGAAAATAAGTAAATAATTTGTGACCTTGAGCGTAAGCAATACAGCTGTCAAATAACCTAACCACAATTTTTTGTAAACGAAAGATGAAAGAAGGGTCTCTTGTGAAGTTTTGTTTTATGTAGCGGAGGCTGCGTGAGTAAAAATCCTTTGTTAAAATGGATGAAACCGTCACGCACTATATAACTTCCCACCCAGCTGATCAGGTAAGTTGATATAATTTTAAAAATTATCCATTATTAACAATTTCGCTTCAATCAAATTAGCTTGTTGGTCATTTAGTAAATCAGCCTTCCAGTCTAGATCTTTTTTGACCAACAAGTGCTCTACAACAACCATTTTTTACAGAGGAAATGCCCTTACAACTGAACCATTTATTTAGTAGTATAGATAATAGCTACATAAATTTTATGCCAGTGTTCCAATGAGCATGCTATGTTGTACTAACGCCCCTGAGGGCGTAAGGAAAGATTAATATCTATCCAGTGTTACACATTCTTCCACAGACAGTCCATGTGGATGGCAATGCCCTGGCCCTCAATGTGCAGGATGATGGGGGTGGCAGGGTGGCCATCATGCATTCACAGACCTACTCTACATCACTATGCAGGTATATCCCACACATCAGCTGATAAAACATTAGATTTTGGATAAGTACAAGCAGAAAAGATAACATTTTAAATCATCAGATGTAACAAACATCTACTGACAGTAGCAGACTGAATGTATTAATTTAAAGTTGCATTGCTTAATTGTTTAATATCAAAGTTCTTCTTTTAATAAACACTCAGAAAAGTACAATTTCTACTAGAACTTGCCTGTAATTTGCAATTAAATTTTCTTGGGGCAGTTGCTACTAATTGTTCAATTATGTCATAACATTCAAACTTTGACAATAAACAGAGTCTAGTCTTTAAAGCCTTTATAAAAAGCCTTTATACTTTAACAGACAAGTGTCAGTGGGTGACCATGTGGTTGAGGGACAATGGAGTGATGAGATCATGGATCCAGAAGGCAGGCTGGCAGCACTTATGGCACACATCACAGCCCAACAGTCCAGGGGGCAACCACAGTTGCACCATAAGGTATATTATGTCGATGGTATTTGACTATATGTGAATACTGGTCTTAAACTGCGTCTGGTTAGACTGGATGCTGATCACAAAATACTAGTGGGGAAAAGGCAGATAATGATAAATAAATAAAATTTATTCAAAAAGTTAATGGCAGAATACAAAAATAAAACTTAGGAAAAACAATTGGTAACATAATGTAAAATATGCCTGCACTAGGATATACCTGTATCGCAGGCAATAAAAATGCTTATTATAATTATTACTTAAAGGAAAATTGGATTCTTAACAAATAATTAATATAACATGTAAAATAAATAGTGATAAAAATTTAAAATTAATTATCAAAAAAATAATAATGATAATGATGGTGTTGATGATGTTAATTATTAATGATGATGGTTATTCAATGAAACCAAAGAGTCAAAGAGTTGTTACAATATAAATTCAAGATTCTTCAATGAATCAATGTGCACTCAAAAATTATAAAATATAATTAGAGCTATGAGGATAAATTAAAGCATAAACATGTTTAGCAAAGCATTAAATATACTTCTGAGAACGGGCTTCTAAGCTTTTACTACTTACAATTTTTTTTTTAACTTAAACCCTACCTATAGCTTTATATCTTTAACTCTTGGTTTTTTTCCAACACTCACGCGCACATCGGCGCGTGCGCAACTAACAAGAGCTGTATGTTTTACAGGTGCATACAGTCAGGGGTGATGTGGACACATCTATTATACTTGATAGTTCCATGAGACTCTTCCATGGCCAGCCAATGGTAAGCAAATATATATTTTAATAATATGAAAGACAATCTTAAAAAAGAAAACAGCAGTTGGATTTTGTCAAAGATAAAAATAGCTAAAATAAGGGTTTAATACTGACAGAGATAAATTAAAGAAGAGGTCTTGTACCACCACCCCAAATAAATATATGGTGTCCCTTTCCCAGGATCAGTCACAAGAACCCATAGTGGTGGAGGTGCCGTCCCTGCCACCACTGCCTCCCCTGCAGGAGATGAAGCGGTGTCAGGAAGCTGACTGGTTTAATAAAAATAAATCAACACTCAAAGTAAGATAACACTCTCATATTTGTAATACTCGAGGCTTAGATTATTACTTGTACTTGTATAGTACTACTTGTATCCTCTATCAATCTTGCAATCATAAATATCTTGCTACCCTGAATATCAAACTAATTTAAATATCTTGCGATTCTGAAATTATGTCTTGCTACCCTATCTTCTGGTTGCAGGTAGCCCAGAACCTATCAGAATGATGATGCTTAGGGACACCTATTCCAAGTTGCTGTGGATGTCTTGTCAGTTCCCAAAAATAAAAAACTTTTTTTTTTACAACAGGATGATGATATGATTGATTCTGATGGGCCGGTGTTGGAACTGGGTGCGGGAGCATCTCCGGGGCAGCACAAACTTCAAAGCAAGAAAAGTCTTCCACACAAGAAGAGGATATCCAGGAAGCTGAAGAAGAATCATGGAAACTGTACTCCTCAGCAGGTTAGTTTGATGGTATTTATAGCTGAGAAGGTTGGGGCGTAATAAAAGAGCAAGAGGTATTTATAGACGAGCTATGTCAATTTCAGATACCCGCAAGTTTTCGATGCTTCTGAAAGTGTCGACAATTCGAATCTGTACTATTTCTGGCAATAATCAATCCAATGTTGATGATTACGACATGAAGGTACAGACGCCAGCACATCAAGCTATCCCTAACTGTCAAATTTTATCAATTAAAAATGAACCTTATGTCTTTGCAATAAACTTGAAATACTATCAAAGAAATTTGACAGATTGTGGTAACTTGATGTGCTGGCCTCTGTACTATAAATGCAGATATCTCACTAAAATTGGAGCCAGTGTACAATAAAATGCGACCAATTAATGGCTATCCAACTTGATTATCATACATGTTATTTCAGAGACGATCGCGAATGAATACGTACGAATAAGCAGACAGACTAAATTATTTTTAAGCAGAAATTCGCCTTTTGTCGGTCGCAGTTTTATTTGGGACTAGCGTATAGCCTTCCTCGATAAATGAACTATCTAACACAAAAATATTTTTTCAATTTGGACCAGTAGTAACAGAGATTAGTGCGTTCAAACAAACAAACTCTTCAGCTTTATAATATTAGTGCTTATAGATTAATATTTTTACCAACCAAATTTGTTTGGTGGGTGATATAAGACTGCCACTGACCAAAAAACACCTGCGTGCCTTTGTCTCTGGTATTAGCTGTTACAGGTCACAGCTGGGTACATTACATTTCTTTGTTAAACATGATAACAAAGTGATTAGTAATTAGGAAACTAAGCTAATAGATACTGTTTATCTATGACCTAAATGGCGAACTACTTATTTGTTAAAGACGAACTGCAAAACATAAAAATTATTATTGTATCTAATTATACTGTAAAATAAAATATTAATTGTTATTATTATGTAAGTACGTCAATAGTTACAGGCTTTTCCATTCCTGGAAGATAACTAGATGATGACTGTATTGTTCTAAACTTCTTTATAATTATTATACTGGATGGCGACGAAAAAGCGCGTTAAGCCGTTGGTCCAGACTGTCATTCGTGGATCTTTGACAGTCGTTACGGGAAGTCTGAAGCCCGAAAGTCTGACCGCCAGTCTTACTAAAGGGTGTCGTATTACCCAGTTACTGACAGGGTTATGGAGGGCAGATAGGTAGTCGCTCCATATAAAATACTAGTATTCAGCTGCATCCGGCTAGACTGGAAGCCGACTCCAACACTTAAATCAGAAACATCTCAAGGTGGTCCTTACAAAAAATATTTTTCTTTTGTTTCTTTTTCCTAGCAAAAATATCAACATAGAAATTGCGTCCAGCATTGATTTAGTTATCCGTGGTGTTGCAGGACATAGTGGTGATCAGTTGCACGGACGTAGAGGGTCGCATCAGCTGCGCGGAGCACGGCCAGGAGCAGGAGATCCTGCCTGACAACTTTGTGCAGCAGGAGCATATGCCGGACGAGACGCATCATATTACACATGAGGTAGGTCACAGTTTAATATAATCAGGAAATAAAGAACTTATAAATTAACACAATTGACCAAATTAACAATAAACCAGTAACTAAGCAGAGGTGACCTGTATTGGGGACTGCAATGTAGGTATGATGTGATGTTGATTTGTGTTATGGAACACAATTTAAACTTCTCCATATTTTTGATTGATACCTTTGTGTGATTGAGTCAGTTCAAAGAAGGTATCAATATGAAATAATAGTAATAGGTAATAATTACCAATTAAATATTATATTGTAGGTACAATCTTATTCGAATCGATATTAATTTTTTTTCGTATTGAAATGCCTTTGAAAAGTCTAAAAATCATCTTAACCCCCCTAAAAATGTGAAGCAACCTTCGCCATAACCATTTGCAGGGTTTCAAGCTTCTCAGCACCGCACATAGTCAAAAATAGCTTGACTTGCTTGCAGACCTTTTGACCAGCTATAAGAGTGTGTGATACCCTGCCAGGTTCGTCCGATCTTCATCTGCCAGCTGTGCGGCGAGTTCTACGGCGAGGAGCAGCTGAAGTTCTACCAGCATTTGAAACAACACTATGAACCACACATCATCATCGAGAACCCCGTGCAAGACCTGGGAATGGATAAGGTACTCTTTGACCTGTTAATAATGCAGGTATACACTAAATACTTGGTAATTGCCATGAACAAAGAAAGAGAAAAAGTACTTTTATTTGTGGCAACATCCAACAACATAAAACAAAATTGGGGGCAAATATACGTCAAATCTACGCAAAATGTAATCATACATTTATGCCTCTCTCGTAGAGATATGTAAATGCTTCTCTATTAGACGGAATAGAGAACGAAATTTTTGTATGACAATAAAATGATCATTATTATAATATCAATCAATGCAGACTAAAAATCTTTGAAGCAAGTTTTATAAGCGACAAGGCGCAAATGTCAAGTTCACACTAATCTAGTATTTTGTCCGCAGATAACCAACTCGTGCATCGTAGACAACGTAGCAACGATTCCGGATTCAATAGTAGAACTGTCTCTAGAAAATTCCATACCAAAAACGATATACCAATCAATGGATAAACACGTGTTATACACGACAAGCGATAAAACGTATACCTACGCTAACAATAAGCTTCAGTATTCGATGGCAAGTATGGACAAGGAGCCGCCGACGGCAGTTCAAGAGGCTGAGAAGGCAGATTTGTACGATACTCTGGATAAACTGGATTTGTATAACTGTGGGAAGTGTAACAAGTCTTTTAGGAAGCAGAAGCAATGTGAAGCTCATATCAAGGAGGCGCATTCTAACATGAAGGTGTTTTATTGACATTTGTAACGTTACATCACGCCTTATTTCTCTGAAAGAAGGCAGAGGTGGACCTATAGTAACACCTAGATTTCTTCAGCTATGTTTAGGTCCCTTGTAATATGGGGTGAGCTTATCCAGCCAGATGGCAAAGTGTTTTTGGGTATGTTTGCTGCGCAGCAGTCCTCCGATTGACTGCTGCGCAGCAAACATACCCAAAAACACTGGGGCGGGGTCGATTCCCGCACGGAACAAATATTTGTATGACCTGCAAGTATGTATTTGTTTCGGGTCTGGGTGTTTTTCTATGTATAAGTATACAAAAAAAAATGTATGTTAGCATTTTCTTAGCCATCTCATTACCATAACACAAGCATTAGGTTGCTTAGCTTGGGACTATATGGCGTTGTGTGAAATGTCCAAGGATATTATTATTATTATTTCCGTCTAGAATGTTTCAATAGCATCTCAGAGTCTGGATTTGTGTCTCATAGCCTAGGTACACCTCTTCCCAAAAATTCGATAATAATCTCAAAAGATATGTGTAAAATCGAAATCAATACGAGTTTCTGCGGGTATTTCGCGTAGTCGTGTGCAGGTTTATGGTCTTTTTTTAAATTTAAGTAGACGAAAATCAATTATTTACTTGGGATACAAGGTCATATACAAAGGTCTACTGGCCTATCTCTCCTAAGCACAATATTCGTACCAAAGCCATGACTATATGAGTACACACGACAGTCAACCTTACAGTTGGAAGACATGGGTGAATTCAGCGAGCCTGAAGACCTGATGGAGGGCATCCACGTGGCAGTGGACGAGCCACCAGAGCACTACGAGCACACCTTACTGCCGCACCTCACTGTGGAGAACGGACACGCTCACCAGGACAACGTGAGGCACTGGTGAGGACCCATCACTTCATTATTTTGCTTACTATTGTATAGAATCAAGTTGTCCTCTGCATTTCTACTGCCCAGTTAAAGCTGAAGCCTGCTTTATGTAATGTTGACTTTTAATAAATACTTATTCTCAGTCATCATAATCATCTGCCGAGCCTTTTCCCGACTATGTTGGAGTCGGCTTCCAGTCTAACCGGATGCAGCTCAATACCAGTATTTTACATGGTGCGACTGCCTATCTGACCTCCACAACCCAGTAACTGGGCAATACGATACCCCTTGGTAAGACTGGCTGTCAGATTTTTCGGGCTGCTGACGACCCGTAATGACTGTCAAAGATGCTCAAATGACAGCCGGGACCAACGGCTTAGCGTGCTTTCCGAGGTACGGAGGAGTCTCGGTATGTAAAGATGGTCACCCATCCCCGGCCAACCCTGGCAAGCGTAGCTTAACCTGGTGGATCGACCTGTGCGGCTGTTAGTACTTAGCCACGAGCTCATTATTAATACTTATTCCCAGTCTAACTAAAATAAATTGTTGATTCATTTGACTAGGATCGTAACACGGGCGGTGTTACGATCCTAGTCAAATGAATCAACAATTTTTTTCCCCGGTTCATTTAATCCCGGTTTCAAAAAACAAATATGTTTTTTATACCTTTCAAGCAATTTAACAAAAGCTTCTACAGGCCGTAAACCGGAGATTGTGCGCAGGAGCTTCGCGATCTATTCTCAGCATCGTGCATCGGCCTGTTACTATTGGAATACCAGACTTATCGTATAGCAGGTTACTAGCTGGAGAGGGTCTGGTTGTGATCCCGACTAGTCGTACTGACCGCTTCTCCTCCATATTTGTTATGCGTACAGCCAAAGCGTGGAACTCTGCCAGCGTGTGTTCTCTTCCACATATAACCGGTCTGCCATGGTCGGTCTTGCTTTGAAGGCAGACCCGACCTCGAGCCTTGAAGATTCTGGCGACTATCGCTCCATAATAGACCACATCCATCACTTTCTATAAGGCGTGATCGAGGTCCCACAATAAAAAAAAAATGAAAATGCTATTATCAAACTTTTTCTTCGTTTTATAGATTTTTTTAAAAATTTTTATCTGAATAAAATGTTTGGTATGTTTTTTGCTCCTTGACTTCGTCTGATTGAGATCAGCCAGCAGAGTATACGTGTCGAACCTGTTCCAACCCCTCGCCCTCAGGTACGCGCGCGGGGCGGCGTGCTGCGCGCCACACGACTCGCACCAGCTCAAGCTGCTCAAAGGTAATGGACACTACGGTAATAACATGTCGGATCTTTCTATTCAATTCTTTACCCGAAAATGTGTGATGTGGTCATTATTTTGGCAACGTTCTTTGAGCAAGCCGACCTTTCTGCGCTACTTAGATAGGCCAGCAAATTTGTATGGAATTTCATTACTGGTAAGTTTTAGCTATCAGCAAAATCCTTTGAAAATGAATTATTGTCGATGTACAGTGCAAGCACAGCACAATATACATATCAATATGTCAGTATTTTACCTGCAGCAGGCCGACCAACTTGTACACGAATAGCATTCATACCGCGTGTATCTATCATTATATTGTATAATCACTAAATTCTACCGGGTGATTCCTTTAAGTTCAGATTATCAATCTTGTGTGTGCGGAGTCGACATACATAATAATCAAACTCAAAGCATTTATTTCAAATAAACCAATTACAGGCACTTTTGAATTGTCAAGGGGTTGGTCAGTCAGAAAGATGAAGCTAGTTGCCCATTCCAAAGCAGTAGGTACCTATGGAGAAGAACGGGCAAGAAACTCCATGGACACTCTTTTAAATCAAAATATGTTTACAAAAACTGTGTTACATCATTCATGTTGAAATTACACGTGAGAACGATGCAGAACTTAATAAAAGCGTCCATAATTACAAGTTTAAAAAAAACAATTCAAAATTATTTTAATTTTAAAACAGCCGTGGCAGCTAAGAGGTGACCAGTCCCTACTGACGGCGCTCGTTCATGAACATGACACATGGATTAGCACCATTCAGCTCAACCATTTTGATGCGAGCTAAATGATCCAACATACGCATCACCATCAGTGAGACATTACAGGGAGCATGACATGCTCTCAGCCGCCAGGGCACATTCAGGTCAATGTAAGACGTACTCAGTAAATGGTAGCTTTATAGTAGGTACATAGTACTCACAAACGTGCTATGGAATTATACATTGCTAAAAGGTTGAAGTTATATAATGCAAAAAGTTTTTGTGAATCTTCAGCAGCTCCAGGAGTAATCTCAGATGCTAATCAACTAGTTTAGGATATAAAAAAGAAGAGAAAGAATATTCAATATGTAAACAATTGGAGCAGCTCAATCCCAAGCCCTTTTGTCTTCAATAAAGTCTTTGACAGTATAATAAGCATTCTGGCACAACTTGCGTTTAACGAACGATTTGAATTTATTAAGGCTTAGATCTTGAACGTGGCTTGGAAGTTTATTATAAAAGCGTAAACATTGACATCTGAACGAGCCTCCTATTTTTTTGAGCCTTGTAGTGGGTACAACAAATTTGTGTTTGTTCTTAGTATTCTTATCATGGATATCACTATATTTTTTAAACAATTTTATATTTTTATGGGCATACAAAAGATTTTCAACAATAAACTGTGAAGGTACAGTCATTACATTTATTTCTTTAAATTTCTCTCTGAGAGAGTGTCTCGGACTTAATTTATAAATTCTTTGTCAAAATAAAGAATTCAAGAACAGTACATAATGATTTTAAAATTCTTTATTGACAAAACAGAGTGTCTGCGATGTAACTTGATCATCAATCATTGTCCCTGTCGTACTTTAACTTTCAATAATTTCCTTAATTCACCAGACGAAGTCTTGAGGCGAATCTTGGAAACGGATGTAGCAACCGACAACCAGAACTTCACCGACAGCGCGATGAACGATGCGGCCGACGCGGCCGACACGCCCGAGCTGCCGCCCGACGAGCCGCCGACCGATGAGAAGTTGGATGACAAGAAGAAGGAGAAGCGGTTTGAATGCCAGCAGTGCCAGCGCGTGTTCCAGCACAGGTAATGTTCTTCAGGTCATTGAGCTCCTGAATCCGGAGTTGAGGTACATGATGAAGCGGCGGCTCGAATCTAGCGAAGTGCAGCGCAACCACAACCAAATAAAAAAACATTTTATGTGTATTAAAGTAAATAAGGTCGAAAATAAAAATAAAAATATTTTTCACTAGGCTGCCAGGGCATCATTTTGTGTAGAGGTACGTAGTAAGTATATTTACTTTCGACTTTATTTCGATCACAACAATGTTGCTATTTGCTGGTCTTTACGAGTTCTGTGTGTTTTTTCCCCCAAAAGATCATTTTAGACATTGACCTGTATGGAACAAGAAATTGTTTGGACTTTTACCTTGAATATCTGTACTTTGATTTCTGAGTCTGTTTCATCTTAGGAAACTCTGACCTGGCTTTGAAAAGATTTAAAGAAACTTATTTCTGACTTACAAAATATATTTGGCCAATAGGAACAGCTTGCTGTACCACATGCTGTCGCACAGCGGCAAGCAGCAGATATGTCGCGAGTGCGGGAAGGGCTTCTACACCGTGGCCGCGCTCAAGGTAACGGTTTAACTGAACGAGCGAAGGGAAACTAATAACTAGCTGACCCGACAGACGTTTTCCTATCTTAACTATGATACCTACCTTCCCCACCTACCCTACCTATTCTACTACCCTACCTACCCTACCACGCTACTTTCCCCACCTACCCTACCTATTCTACTACCCTACCTACCTACCCTACCTACCGTACCTACCCTACCTACCTACCCTACCTACCCTACCTACCCTACCTACCCTACCTACCCTACCTACCCTACCTACCCTACCTACCCTACCTACCCTACCTACCCTACCTACCCTACCTACCCTACCTACCCTACCTACCCTACCTACCCTACCTACCCTACCTACCCTACCTACCCTACCTACCTAATCACTTAGGGGTATGAAAAATAGATAGTAGCCGATTCTCAGACCTACTGAATATGCATATAAAATTTCATAAAAATCGGTCAAGCCGTTTCCAAGTAGTATGGCAACTAACATTGTGACACGAGAATTTTATATATAAGATTAATTATAAAATTAACGCTTTCACGAACACATTCGCCATTTTCTGAAGGTAAGTGTTGAAGTCACAAACTATGCCGATGTCATTCCTTAGTGGAAACATTTCTATGTTGTGAAAAATGTTGGCTTCTCAAAAAAAGCGAAATTTCTAAAAAATTTATTCAATTTTCAATATCCAATATCTTTCTACTTTAACTAGATTGCCATAGTATTTTTTTTACAGTTACTGTATACAATTATATCTATACAATTGTTTGCATTATGTGTACCCCGCAGATACACAAACGCGTGCACAACGGCGACCGCCCGTACAAGTGTGATGTATGCGGACGGGACTTCCGGCAGTGGAGCGACCTTAAGTATCACAAAGTGTCCATACATTCCGACCAGGTAAGCTTATGTTTATTACGAACTATTCCTATTCACTTTGGGTGTGAAATAATTGAATTAGATGACGCCGCATCCTATTGACGGCTCAGGAAACCAACAAATCTGGATCATTACTTTTAAAAATCTTTGGATGGATGTCTAGGCGTCATGGTAGGCCCAATAGCTGCCATAGTGAGCCTTGGGAATAATCTTTCCTTGTTGTTAAATTATTGTGAAAATTAGTTGGTGTACTTACCGATATGAGTATTCATCTAACAAAACATCTGCCGAGCGTTTTCCCAACTATGTTGGGGTCGGCTTCCAGTCTAATTGGATGCAGCTGAATACCAGTACATGGCATGGAGCGACTGCCTAACTGACCTCCACAACCCAGTAACTGGGCAGTACGATACCCCTGGTAAGTTTGGCTGTCAGATTATCGGGCTTCTGACGACCCGTAACTACTGTCAAATATGCACAAATGATAGCCGGGACCAACGGCTTAACATGCTTTCCGAAGCACAGAGCAGTCTCGGTATGTAAAGATGGTCACCCATCCACGGCCAACCAACCAAGTAAATTGTTAGGTAGGCTGACCGTATCTACATGTGTGCCCAAACGTACGCTTGTTCCAGAAAATGTTCAAGTGCGAGTTCTGCGGCAAGGAGTTCGCGCGCAAGTACTCGCTGAACGTGCACCGGCGCATCCACACGGGCGAGCGCAACTACAAGTGCGAGTACTGCAACAAGACCTTCCGCGCCTCCTCCTACCGCCTCAGCCACATGCGCACGCACACCGGTAACTGTTGCTTAGAGTAGGATTTGAGCGATTAACTGCGCAGCATGTCGGGTTCGATTCCCGCACGAAACAAATATTTGTTCCGGGTCTGGGTGTTTTTCTATCTATAATATGTATGTAATTAAAAAAAATATATATAAGTAGTGTATCAGCCATGGCTAACGAGATGGCTGATAGCCATCTCGTTACCATAACACAAGCATTAGGTTGCTTAGCTTAGGACTACATGGCGTTGTGTGAAATGTCCAAGGATATTATTATTATTTTATTTACCTCACCCCCCACATGTCTCCCGCAGGCGACCGGCCGCACAAGTGCCCGCAGTGCGACAAGTGCTTCCGCGTGGCCGGCGACCTGCGGCGCCACGTGCTCATACACGACAAGGTGAGGACCCGCGGCTCCGAGCACAAGGCCAAGCTCAAGGACGGCAAGGAAGACAAGAAGCCACTCGTCAAACTAGAAGAAAAACAGAATCCCAACATCAAAATCGAAGATGTCGAGGTGTCTAAAATTAAAAAGGTCGCTCTCGCTTCCACCACCAAGTCACCCAACATCCTCAGAACAATTCTCACGACTGACAAGAAAAAACCTGTTAAAAAGAACCAGAGCGCGAAGAAAGGAGCGCCCAACGTGACCGTGAGCCAACTGGACGACAGCTACACCAGTAATGTGGAGGTGTTCGACACGCGGCAGGATTCCTACGGGAAACTCAACATAGTGTCTGTTAAAGAGATGTACAGCGACCCTGCTTACAAGCAGGAAGCAGAAAACTCCTACACGAAACAGATTATAGGACAATACAAAGATGAAGAAACACAGGAGAGGGAGCTCGCGATACTGAGACCGATGTTCAGGAACAACGTGCTGTGCGACACTGTGGAGACGGACCAGGCCGTGTTCAGGACGGAGAACACCGACGGCAAGATGCAGGTGTACACGCACATTGAGAAGAACAGCACGATAGTTCCTAACTCTCAAGTGTCTCTGAACGACATGCGTCACTTGGAGCGAGAGGTGAGGAGTGACATCCACGGAGAAACCACAGAGAATGGTTTCATAGAGAGACTTACGGCGTTATACAATATACCCGCTGTATGAGTGTCTGTGATAACTGTTACTAGTTTCAATTCGAAGTTTAGTATTAAAGTTGCTGCTAAGTTCAGGCGCTACTTAGCAAGCTCTTTATTCCGTGTAGGCACAATCGGATGCGTTTTCGTATCATAAGACTAAAATATTTTAAAGACTGCTAATATGAAATACGATTTTCCATGTCCCGTTTTTGCTAAGTATTTATTAGTAAAAATATTTAATGTCGTTATAAAAAAAGCTTAACATTACTTAAATAAATAAGCAAAGACAAGGTATAATATTCTTCCTGAAGCTTTGTAGCGCCTAAATGCGATAGTGGCATCCACAACTTAAACTTAGGACCAAATTAAGTCAAATAATAAGTTAAAATTTAATAAAATATTAGAATAGGTTTGTACTGCTTTCTTTGTACTTTATATCGGCATTAATCTTATGCAAGATTAATCATTATGATATTTTATTTAATTAAAATAATGACCTACGCCCACATTACTGCCTAACCCTCTGGGGATAACTGGCGTTATGTGTTGATTAAAATAATGACTGGAATATACTTGCAGTTGTCAATAATAATCATTAAAAAAAAACAATTCCGTTTTTACAATAGAACATTTTTATTAGGACTGGTTAAATACCATAAACCTAAATTAATGAATTACCTTTTTATAGAAAAATATTTGTGTGATAATAGTTTGTATCGTAAGTGCGATAATTGCGTGCCACGTCTTCGCAACAAAATGGAGGATACATATTTGGGGCTTATTCTAGTACAATTGATGCCTAGTAATCACAGCAATAAATATTCATTATAATTATCTGGTTATGCAAGTGATAGGTTTTAAAATTCATGGGATGTTAGGATGGGTATCCGTAATTTCATAATATAAAATATTCCGCGCTAAATTGAACTTTCAAACTGAAATGTTTATTGTTGTGCAGGGTGCATTCTGATTCTGAGAGCTAGCAACGTGCAATACATAATCAATATATCAGTACAGTAAAGAGCGACATTTCATAATCTGATTTAGTAAATTAAACAACTAATTATTTGACACCTATTTGCGACGTTCCCAACTTTCAGAATGTACCCTCTTTAGTGCAATCGATCCACTAACTTATATAGATACAGTGGATATAGTTTATGCATTTAAGGAGCGCGCGTTTAATGGCTCTTATGTAACAGCAATAAGGTATAAATTAGATTAATTGACACGCGCGCTCGTACCCATCGTAACAAACTTCCGATTTTAATTGGATTTTAATCACTTGTACTACTCAATAAATGAGGCCTTTAAAATAAACAGTTATTGATGATATAGTCGTATAGTCAAGTTAAATAGTTATTTGCTATTTATATGTGTTTTAAGTTAATGATCAAATACCAAGATGGAAAAATATTTACTTTAAAAAAATGAACTAAAGATGACCTCTATAATATGTACTGTAAATAACCTGAAACAATATTTCTAGTAATGTGCTGAAATAAAGACTGAATTCTTATTTTTTGCAAAAAAAATAATACTTATGTATGTTATGTATAACTTAAGCCTAATATTAGTTAATGCATAATTTTACAGTAAAATAATAAATTGTTTATAGTGAGTTAAAGCAACATTGTTAGTCAAGTTCACATCACGCTAATGACTGAAACTATACAGGGTGATGTTTTTAACGGGGGGCGAACCACCACCTCAAATAGCAGTATTATTTTTATATTGCTTTACTGCGGGAAAGAGATGGAGCTATATCGCCTGTATATCTACATCTCTTTCTATTATAGGAAATACTTCCTAATTATCCTGTTTATATAGAACAGGAGTCGCCATGGATCACTAATGTTATGTGTCGTTTAGTAAAGTTGCTATAGAGATCCTTGTTTACAAACTAGCCCTGTAATAGGTCACGTCGAGTGTTGATCGTGACAATTAATTATCAATTCTATAACACGTGAAAATCTTTCGAAAATACACACTTTGTTAGTATTGTTCAACGAGTCATAACAATGTGATAAACGAAAGCTATAATTAAATGTGACAACTACAATTAATAATGTTTAATTGCGCAATTAATTGTTATCACTACTGCTAATTATTTAATCACTAATTATACATGATTGATCAGGCTTTCAGAAGCTAGGGTAACTCGTATGATGCGTAATAACAGTTTTATTCTAAATATGGGGAAACAAAATATTGATGAAGTTTATAAA
The DNA here is from genome assembly GCA_951799385.1 of Hyppa rectilinea. NCBI lineage: Eukaryota > Metazoa > Arthropoda > Insecta > Lepidoptera > Noctuidae > Hyppa > Hyppa rectilinea. The sequence continues at coordinate 875,095 of OX637307.1, read as the reverse complement.
GTTTAATAACTTTTAATAACAAAGCCATGTTAATAAAAGTATGCATTGAAAACTGCACCGACCGAGCATTCAACATGTGTTTTCTTTTTATGTAACAGTTATGTTTTACTTACATATTGCATTGAAGGGGCAGTCAGAGGTACAAATCATTTGTTAGTTATGTTTTAGCCACATTGTTATAGCCTAAACTCTCACTACTTTTCCCAATAATTATTGTTGAAATCTTCTAAATATGGTTGAATGTATTAGAATTTCCTTTAGTCATTGATTGCATAAGAATTGAACCTCGACAAGGTGTGTTTATACTTCTATCAGATACTTATAGAATAGACAATACCTCACCTAATCTCGCATGTCCTAAGCAAATACCTACTAGCGCCATCGGAGCCTGCGTATACGCACCGGTTTTTTTTTGTTTGCATATCGGTATAGAATTTTTATTATTTGAGTGAATATTATTGTCTTAACTTATTCACATGATACCGGATCTTCTAAAGGACATTACGATTCGTGGGAATATTTTACAAAGGCGTACACGCCATACCAAACATTTTAAAATAGATCGGAAACGTAACTCAATTCATAAGTCCTACATGACCCGACGGCCCCAGAAGGAGGGTTAAGTTTTTTTTCTTTTGATTTCTTTCTTTTATTTTTCGTTTTGTTAAGGAAATAGCTTCCAAAATATTTTTGTATTAGCTGATCAGACAATTGTTTCTCACAATCGCGATCATGACAACCACTTGTCTTAGGGCCGGCGCAAACCTAACAAGGCGCAAAGCCGTGCGTTGTCCACTGCCAAATAAAAATCAACGTTGTCTGCCTATAAATAAAGTTGAGAGTAAATTACCTGCGATGTGCGCCTTTTTTTGCGCTTTAACGTGCTGTCGAGCACAAAGAAGTATTTATTTTCAACTTTATAATAACGCATATTAGGTCTGTATTGATTTGGCAGTGACAACTGCGCTCCCTTGCCCTTCGCCAGATGTGCGCCGGCCCTTAGTTTTGGTTTCATGAGAACGGATAACAAAATTGACTATTTGGCACAGTCAGAAACTTTATATGAAATTACATAGAAAAAAGACCGCTCGTCTTCGATTCCAAAAATCTGTGACGTCACTTTTTAATATTTCATACAAATCACGTGCAAATGCCGCGTTTTGACAATTCATAAAAGTTACGTTATTGACTACCCTGTCAAATACCCAATAATGGCTGCCCTTACCGTGTAAAACGGGGTGAATAGGGACGCAGGGGTGAATCGAGACGACACTTTAAAATGGATTTTAACATTGAAATAATATAGTTTGATGCCAACAAGGACACTTAATTGTTAATTATATTACAGTTAACACATTACAAGTTCTAGGCCACAATTAAAAAAAAAAGTTAAAATATTCTTTAGAGCTTCGTCCCAATTCACCCCTGCATCACTATTCCACCTGTTTGACGTACTGTCAAATATTGGTGAAGATGACAGATTTTCATCACCGGTTTCCTGGGAAGCCTTGGTCGACTACCTCATTCTTAATATATTTCACAATATTAGATATTCTAAAACGGAGAAATGTCTAAGTATCTGTGATTCGTTTCGGTGATCCATAACAGATGTCTAAGCTTCCGAAAGACATAATGTTCATACATAAACGAGTCTATACTTTTGTACATTGTAAATATTTGTAACTTATCATAGTTAACTTTCAAGAGAATAAATGAGTTTCTTGTTATTTTAATTGTTTTATTTAGACATCCATTCAACGGCATATTCAATATGAAAATATTGAGTTTCTGTAAGCACCGGTTACTCGGGAAAATTTTATTTTACCTCAAAATATTTTGCATTACCCGTGCGCAATGACAAAGTCATCCGGAGCGAATGCCGTTCGTCCCGTTGAACCCGACCCCGGTGATGTGTTCGGCAAAATCTCCCTCAATCCGGCCCGTTTCCGGTTGAATATCTGCCAACTGCCAAGTATTTCAATTATTCCCCCTTGTTTAGAAACTTAGTCACATTCAAATATGTCCTATTATAAAATTAAGTGTAACTGTGCTAGGTACTCTCTCCTACCTCCAAGCTTTTACTTTTGACCAGTACTTGTAGGTAGGTATGTTGCAATTTTGTTTTGCGTTTCCATGGAATCGAAGAGGTCTCGCTCTTTGTGAATAATCACTTAAGAGCACACCTAATAATAGTCAGATGTTAAATCTGACAGAAGCAAGCGGACCGCAGAGACCGGCGCGGTCTCAGGTGACGCGCTCACCTCTCTAAAATCATCAAAAACGCCGATAATCTTTATGATTTCGGTACTTTATTGTGGGTACTGAATTTTGACTCCCCGAAAATCTTGGGCAGAGGCAGGTTGACCCTTCGATACTGGGCTGAGTCAAGTGAAGATCCCCCGTTCCGAATATCCGGCCCTATACGCCCTATAAGATTCGGGGTTACCGCTACCCCGGAACTTATAGGGCTAAGGAACATGGATGGGTTTTCGTCAGTAAGAATCTGACAGTCCCTTCCGCTCCACCTAGAGCAGGAAGAGTCATTTGATCATTTCCCAACCTCAAAAAAAAAAGGACTACCTACTACAAACTGCAAACTACCGTCAATATTAGTTTTATGTGCTATGTGCGCGAGCTGAAATTTTGTTTTGGATTATTATGGAAGAAATAATTATTTAGTGTTAAAAGTTCTTCTCATAAGTAATTGGTTTAATATAATCACAGTGCGGAATGTAGTTTTAAACATTACTGTGTCTCAAAATGTTATGAAAATAATATTTACTATGATCCTGTTACTATAAATAATAATGAAAGATACCTTAAATGAAGTATAAGTAACTGTTATAAGATGGAATCTGGACCTCGAGCAAAGGTACGTAAATTATTAGTTTTTAAAATATTTTCTCTTATTAGTTTTAAAATCTATCATACTCTCGAGTTTGAAACATAAACATTGACGTGATACGTGACATGAACTAATATTTCTAATTATGAAACAAAAACATAAAACAATTGTTTTTGACCCTTCTCATAATCAATAGATCCTTTGTTTCTCTGAAATAATTTATTACTAATACCTAGGTACATATTTTGTTGCTTAATGATAAGTTTAGTCCGTAAAATTATGATAAATATAAATAAAACAGTTCTCGTTCTCAACACAGCTGTATCTTGAAGACGCCATTTTTATATCGTTTACTAAAGCGTATGGCCTCGGCGATTGCTTAGCTTAGCTGTCGTTCAAAATCTTCGACATCGTTTTGTTAGCGCTTGTCAAAACTGTAACTTGGCTACCATATATATGGATTTAGTGATCAACATAGAAAAAACGATTACATTTCATTCTAACGTAAATGTAACGAACATTCTACGAATTTTCTATTTGTTAGTTATAACCACGTGACTTATCGTTTAGATAATGTCACTCCCATACATTTGATTAGTTTCTTCAAGCGATATCGTATGTAGAATGTCAATCAACTTGGCTTGGCCTGCTGGATATAGTACCCCAAATGGTCGACCCATTTAAGACATTCATTAATATTTAAGGGATCAGATCCGTACCTACCTTTTTTTTGAGGGTGGGGAATCATCAAATGACCCCTCCCGCTCTGGGTGGAGCGGAAGGGAGTGTCAGACTCTTACTGATTAAAACCCATCCATGTTCCTTCCTTAGCCCTTCATGTTTCGAGGTAGCGGTACCTAACCCTTTCGGACAATCCCGCTGAATCCGTCCCTATCTAAAGACGTATTGGTCCCTAACAACCGAAGACCTACTAGATCGACAAACGTTCGCGACCTACTGAACGACAACAATTATTATAGACCGCATGTTTTTCCTAGTCTCCTTAGGCTTTACAAATTACAATTTCACTACCCTATTTCCTCACATGACCGTTTAAAAATACTGATTTATTTTTACCATTTTATCAACAAAGAAAATAACTTGTTTTGATCGACCCGCGGCCCAGGAGTTATATGCACGTGGGCGATATGTTAAAATTAATTTTGTGTAAGGCGTATTTGCGTGTTACCTGGTGGAATTCGTTTCTGGTTCACTGAGTAATAACAGAGGTATTTTTCGTGTGCTCAAATTCGCACCTTTCGTGTGCAACTGTGGGCCCGCCGGAGATTTTCCATGGACACTCGGGACATGATGTGGATGGCTGTAATAATACTTATATGTAAATACTTATAACCAATAAGTAGATGCTATGAATTTTTAAAGAGGCCGTGATGCATTGTAAAATAAATTAACTTATTTAGAAAATGGTGAATACTGAGATTGAATTTTTGTTTAAGGGAAGATATAATATGTCCAACTGCCATTTTAGTTCTTCAGATAATAGTTTTCCGGTGATTGAAAAATTGGCCCTTAGTTAGGTAATAGAAGTTTAACACATGCTGCGACAAAACAAAATAGGTAATCATCAGCATATAATATTATGTAATTTTCAATAAACTATGTCAAAAATTGTGTAACGAACGACTCGATCAATATTCCCAAAGAAATGCGTTGACAAGTGGCGTTCTTGTCAATCCAAATCGCTGGCATAACGAATTGCTCAATAATTTTCGAAATCGAATCGACACGGAGCCATTGATACTTGTTTAGTCCCCGTAATCTTTTGCAGAGAATCCTCTACTTGAGATGTTTTATGATTATGGTCCGCTTTCTTCCTGTCTTTAAACACCAAAAACCCCTACCAACTGCTTTGTAGGCAATGTATAATCTGGCGTAGAATTTGGTAGGTACCACCAGACCCCTCTTTTCCACTGGGCACTCTGGGCAAGTGCCCAGGGCCCCGTGATCGATAGGGGCCCCCTAGTCCCTGCCAGATCACTAAACGATAACCGATATTTAGTGCCGAAAAACTTTTTTGATTCGAATAAATCGAACCTAAATTACTGACTACAATATTAACCAGTTTGTCGCTGATGTCTATAGAATGTGATGTGCTCAAAACCTCGATTTTGAAGGAGTGATTAACGATTTTGCCCATCTCAAATCGAGAAGGATTCCTCTTCAATCAACATAGATTCTTATAAAGTACTAACCTGTGAATGTTAAAAGAGTTACTTTTGTGGATTATATTAGGGATTAAAGTATGAAATTGCCGATTTGTACAAAAAATTGAAATTCGTTTTTTTTTTAACCTTTTGACCGCCACGTCAAAAATGAAAAAGCGTGCCGTCAGCGCCAAGCTCCGAATTCATCCTTTAATTTTGTCACCCAGTCGCGACCGTGGCGTGCTGGGCACATTTTGGTTTGTCGTCTATACACGACTGTGGCGGTCAAAAGGTTAATTAAACATTCATTTAATCAAAATAATGAGAATTTTTATTGGTTTCAATCAATAATCTAACACTAATATAATCATATTTACATTTAAAAGCTAAATATTCATAGTAATATATACAGAAATAATAAGTATATAATCAAAGAGCATCAAAAAATTCGTCCACATCGCTGTCAACAGGAAAAGTTCCCAAAAGGCTGGCAGCATTGCCGCGTTGTATGGCAATGCTAATTCTTTGACCAAAAAATAGGCCAGCCCTCTGGTTACGTGAAGAGTCGATCAACCGCTTGGCGATTTCTCGAAAACATAGTGTGCACTCGGACCCCATGGCCCTAGTGTTTCAACCCCAAACGGCCCGAACATGAAGTCCCAATAAGGTTGGAGTATTTGCGCCGTTTGAGGTTTTCTGCACCTGCAGCGGCTGCTCCAGCACAGCCCGCCGTACTAGAAAGGTGGGATGGCGCAAGGGTGTCGACACACGTTGCATCCCACACCAAAGGCCTACCCACCTTCTAAGGCATCAGTGTCATTCCGTCTGGTCTCTTCCCATCGTCGCGTGCCAAGCCCTTAGGTTCTATAACAGCTGGCACCTCGGCGGTGACAAGAGCACGACGGATGATGTCATTGATGCAACATAATTACCATTATTATCTATAGATATCATTGCTGCCATCTAATAGGATCATTAATTCCTTTGCGATAGAACTCTCGTGATCTAGATTCGACAAACTATGTGAAAGCATTTTGTACTGCCTCCTGAGAAGTAAACTTTTTATCACGTAGAAAATTGTCCAAATCACGAAAAAATGGTAGTCCGTTGGAGCAAGGTCTGGCGAGTAAGGATGGTTCCTAATTTCAGTTCCTGTAGAGTTGAAACGGTTTCTCGTACTGTATGAAGTCTTGTAACTCATGGAGCAAAAATGTAGTTCGGCACAGTAGCCATCTGCCGTTATAGCTTGACCAGATCGGAGAAAGCTATAGTGAATAACACCATGCTGAGACCACCAAACAGTTACCATTACCTTTTTATTGGTAAGCTTTGCTTTAGGACACTGTTTAGGCGTTTTATTTATAGTGAAAAACACCTGTAATCACCTATGTTCACAAAATAAATAAATTGAATTGAATTGAATTGGCCTGGGGTCAGCCATTGCATTTTATGCTTATCGTAAAGAATCCACTTTTCATCATATGTCACAATTCGATCCAGTATTCCTTCATTTCTGTATCAATTCAACAAGGCAACACAAGTTTCAACACGCGTTTTTTTTCTGCAGATCAGTCAAATCATGAGGCACCCTCAAAACCACACTGCAAAATTTGAAATTTTTAATATTTTATTGATTTGACGCAAATTAAACAATATTGTTGGTAAGGTAACGTTAAACCATGCCGCTAATTCCTGGGTAGCTTGGCTCGGATCGGCTTCCACCATCTCTTTCAATTCATTGTTATTCACCTGTGTGGGCAGTCTTCCACGTGGTTCGTTCTTCAAATCAGAGTTTCCATCACGAAAGCGTTTAAACCAAAATCGCACGTTGCGTTCATTAGAAGTCCCCTCTCCAAACGCAACATTGATATTGTGAGCTGTTTCACTCAAAGATCTCAAACCATGAAGGTTCTATGTCAATTCGAAAATGGCGATTTCATACTTTAACCCCTATTACTAAATTATCTATTCATTTAATGTGACTGACAATAAAAATAAATCTAGAAGCTTGCTTATTTACTTTCTTTGTTTATTCTAACAAAATAGTGTTCTGTTAAAGTCATAGGGGGCCCCATTATCCTAATATGCCCAGAGTCTCCAATAAGTTAAAGACGGCTTTGGGTACCACCGACCTCCCCGAGACCACCTCCTTAGGCTAGAACTCCAATTATCTAGTTTGGTTTAAAACTTGGATTGGCCATAGAAGCTTTTGTCTGTAGAGATTCCTTACCATGTAGTTACTTAAGTTTTTCATAATGGTTTAATGGTTTTCGAACAATAGATATGCCTTTAAAGGGCTTTAAGTGTTTAATACATAGTAACTAGGAAGTTTATAACATGTGATGCGTGTTCTTAATTGTTAGAGCTAAGTATTTTATTGTATATCACTACATAGTATAAAACAAAGTCGCTATTTTTGTCTGTTTGTTTGTCTGTATGCTTAAATCTTTAAAATTACGCAACGGATTTTGATGCGGTTTTTTGTAATAGGTAGAGTGATTCAAGAGGAAGGTTTATGTGTATAATTTGTCGACATATTTTGCGGGCGAAGCCGCGGGCGGAAGCTAGTCTATATATATAAAAGAAAGTCGGGTTTGTTCCCTCCATTATAACTCGAGATCTGCTGGACCAATTTTCATGGTTTTTGTTTCGTTGGATTTGTCTCCGCCCTGAATAGCAGAATACATTTTTTTTTTTTATTTTTTTTTTATTTATTTTTAGGTAGGGTAGGTAGGTAGGTAGGTAGGGTAGGTAGGTAGGTAGGGTAGGTAGGTAGGTAGGGTAGGTAGGTAGGTAGGTAGGTAGGGTAGGTAGGGTGGGTAGGTAGGGTAGGTAGGTAGGGTAGGTAGGTAGGGTAGGTAGGGTGGGTAGGTAGGGTAGGTAGGGTAGCTAGGGTAGGTAGGTAGGGTAGGTAGGTAGGTAGGGTAGGTAGGGTGGGTAGGTAGGGTAGCTAGGGTAGGTAGGGTAGGTAGGTAGCTAGGTAGGTAGGGTAGGTAGGCAGGTAGGTAGGTAGGTAGGGTAGGTATCACAGTTAAGACAACGTCTGTCGGGTCAGCTAGTAGATAGATAAAGCAATCTCCCTTAGGTATCCTCACGGCCAGGAATCCTGGTTAGGTTTGTTTATGATCCTGGCCCAGGATCATTAAAAATCTGGTATATCTAGTTGCGTGGTTCCTAAGTTCAAACGCTTACGGATACCTACTGAATAATCATGTTAGTAACATTATTATCATTTGACGGTTAAAGAAAAGTTACACCTACTCTCGCCATCTCCGCTGCTTTCGTGTGTAACTTAATTGGAAAAGGCTAGGCAGATCACTCGAAGGTATTGAAACGTCCTACACTAGGTAGATTATCGCATCCACTTGTTACCTTCAACATCATCGGGCTCCAGTATGTCTGCTGGTTTTTCCTACTTATTTTAAGAAAAAATCTTCATAGATTTACTGATGTAACTCCCAGCATGACGTTATCCATCTCGTTCAAAACTTTCCGCCGAATCAGTCGTTAGTTAACTCTAAAAAAATAAAGTAATCGTTACTTGTTTCCATACCTAATTATTTATTTGCCTTTCGTTTATAGTTGAAAACCGATTAGCCTCATTTCTACAAATTCCCCCAGCTATTTTGGTGAACGAATAAAAATATCGAAGTTATATTAAGCTCTACCTTTATATAAAGTAATGTGTTTAGTACAAATGAATAAGCTAAAGTGTCTGATCAACGCGTGCGTCTATCAGCGGTCTTAGAGAATTTTTACTAAATCGAATAGTGCAAAACAAATACGTCCGATTTCTCGCGCAATACAAAACAAACGGCGTTCGGCGCCCATCAATCTGCCACGCTTGCCCACGCGCATGTGTAACGTTCAACTGTTCCTAATTAAAGCCTAATGTTTACACTCTTAGGAGCTATAACGGTGGAATGAACTAAATCTGAAGCTGCAGTATAAAAATAACATCACGTACGCCGCGGTTAACGCAATGACCCGCGCTCGCCGCGACCCGCGTCTTCCCGCCTTGACCCGCACTTCGCCCGCGTGGTTTAGCCGTGCGTGCCTTGTATGGGCATTACTCGCATCTCGCACAATTTTGTGAATTGCTAGTAAATCTTCTTCCAATGTGTAAACTCGTGCCAAGAGTTGTCATTCGGCTGTTTCTGGTCGATATCATTAGATTTCCGGCTTTACACGTGTGCTAACTACCCGCGGCCTAAATACCAAACGCAGATATAGATGAAGGTGGTATGTATATTTGTTTGAAGGTTGAAAATGATTGTAGTTTGGGTTGTTGCTGCTATACTCATAAACTGTTTTTATGTTACTATGTGTTGGCTTTCAGTCGTTTCAATTTAGTCTGTTTTTTAATGCCATTACAATCAAACTGCTGTCATTCGCCCCGTTAGCTCCAAGCTCCGCCCAGGTCTGGGTCGTAATATAATAGTTGTATCGAGCCTTCACTTACCTTATCTCCAAGGAGGCTGGACCTAGCTTCTTTATTCTTTTAATAGCATCAAGCCACTGACACTAAAATGTTTGCATTTTTCCTTTCATCGATTCCTTGATCCCTTGTTAATTTCCACGAGGCAAGACCTGCCACCTCATAAACTGCTAATTTCACATCCTATTGTCATCAAACGCTTTATCGTTCTCTAGCAAATACCAGAGTTCAGTAATAACCTCTCTGATAGCCTTATAGTTGTATCTACTGGTCTCGAGGTGCTGTGCTTTCGATCGCTCAACATATTATGTAGCTTGTGAAGTCACGAGACGGGGAGAACGATTGCATTGCTGTAATTTTGATCGCCAACCCAGGTAGTGGGCACACATCTGTAATAACAAAAATGTTCATGGTTATGACGTTAGTACTACGTCACACAGCCCACAGATAATAGTTAATGCAGCAAGAGTAACGCTACAGGAATGTGTACCGATATTTTGCGTTGAAATACCATAATAAAGCTGTATTATGAACAAGGGTAACATAAACATTGACTCATTAACAATACAGTACACATCACGAGGGTTCTGACGTGCGAACGTCTGCGGGGAACGTGCGGAGCGTGCGTTACCCTGTATGGGCAGGCGCAGGCCATCGCAGCCCATGTCCTTATCAAAGGTAAGAAGAGCAAAGAATATGTTTTCTAGCTTTCTTCTCTTGTCTCATCTGTCTCATGAACAAAATAGTGGAAGTTTAAATAAATTGTACGAGTATCTTTGTTTATTGTTTTAGTTTACTGTAATGAAACAGTCACTAACAAAATATCCGTCAGGTTACTTTCAAAGACTTGAAACTTGGTAATAAAATACTCATCTTGTTAGATATCAGACTGAAGTGATTCACACTGGAAAACACCGCCGAGTTTTTCACTTCTAACAAGCGTTTGTGTAAGATTAGGTTATCACAGTACATGGGGGGAGATGACACTATGTGGGAGTGAGGCCTGTCGGCTTATTGTCTCAGTTATAGACGTAATAGGTGAGTAATATACGGTAACATAACACCCACATATCATCATATCGGATTTCTAATGAAAATGTCTCATACCAACACTTCACTTTTTGACAAAACCGCGATGTATGCGACACTTTGGTTCCGTAGTTATAAATAACCGGCGTTTATTTATTCGCGGTCTATGGGAAGGTCAGTGCTATAACGCTGAAAGTCATGATTTTACGAACCAGCTTGAGGGTGGCAGTCGAAACGCTGTTGACAGAGTCCACACCAGGTCGACATCGGGTGCGAACTTAGTTGTGAAACGACAAGGTACCTGGTCCATCCTATAAAAATTTCAGCATGAAAGCTTAGGTGAAGTGAGCTATAATCTCTCCTACTTCATGAACACTATAACAGGTTCTTGTTCATGTTGACGTTCAAAATTGCCTTTCTTGTACCTACCTATTGGAAATAAAAGATTTGACTTTGATTTTGAACATACCGACACTATTATCAGTAAATTCTTTCTCTCTTCGAGTGGTTAGTGACTAAACTGGTGTTAGAGCTTTTATGCTGCCCATCTTCTTCTTAGCGTGTCGATGGCAAAAATAGTAAAAATAGTTTAAATAAATATATTTATATTTTAAATTATATTGGCCCAAAATTCAGCAACGCGAATACCGTTCACTGACGCAGCCATTAGGTCCTCACGTGTGCATGTGACGGGGCATGCGGTGCAAGATGGGAGGTGAGCCATTGTCTGTGGGGAGACGCCGCACACACATCGGAGATCTAAGCCATCCATGAACCCCCACTTATGGAGGTGCCCATGGGCTTCTGAATTACCTACCTAATTTCACATGTTGAGAAATATTCCTCAGGCATGCCGATTTCTCACGATGTTTTTCTTCACCGTTTTTTAGGCAAGTGATAAATATAAAATACGCACATGAATCCGAAAAGTTTGAGAATCACGTCGTCATTGTCGTTAACACGCATTGACGCTGTCAGCAGACAAGCGAGATGACTTGTTGGTGTAGGCTTCCCATTATTCTGATGGCCGTTTACTTTCGTGTCCATGGAGTTTCTTGCCCGTTTTTCTCCATAGGTACCTACTGCTTTGGAATGGGCAACTAGCTTCATCTCTCTGACTGACCGACACCTTGATAATTCAAAAGTGCCTGTAATTGGTTTATTTGAAATAAATACTTTGGGTTTGAGTTTGAGTTTATGAAACAGGTTTGACCGATCTAGAAATTTTGCATACTTTACATATTGTGATAAATTGTTTTAAAATGTCGTCATTATACATATGTTTACTCGATAACTGTTGTTTTAAAAAGTCATCATACGTTTGCACTATATTAGTTGATAACAATACCTAAACAATGGCTCCAAAGTTCGTAAAAATATGAAAGACGTCATAAATTATAAACTAACATAACAATTTTAAGTAAAAGTACACATTTACTTAATGAAATCTGTTATGAAAAATATTAGTATTCAGTGAAAATAGCATCTGCCTATTTGCTGTGAAAACAAAGTAAAAAGCCATGTGAACAACAAGTAGGTCTGTACAAAGTGCGAGTATTTTGAAGGAAATCCACTTGAATTACGGAATTGCTTTTCATCAACATTCTCTGCCTTTATTCAATTTCTTTGGGGTTGACGCAACATGTATTTTTTTTTCATACTTCTGTTGAGTCGTCATCTCGGTAGGCACTGCCTTTGTAGACATATTTTCATCTTTTTGGTCTTCCCATACTCTCATAGCCATTGATATAATATTTCTGTGCTCATAGCCATCATATTTATACTCAAAACTTTCCTTATGAGATTTTCCTTAATTATGGAATTACAATTGTGTAATTGCACTTGTATACACATAGAAGAACATAAATAGAAAAGCTTAGGTAGGTACTCTCAAGGACAATCATAGACTTTTGTTTACTTTTATAGGCATGCATTAAAAAAGCTAAGAAAGAAGCTACCCCAATCAGGTATTTTCTAAGAAACAGGTAAAGTGTTGCTACACTTTACCCTTTTTATATACCTGAAGCTCAGGTTTGAATGTACTTTATTTTAAGTGATGAAGTTCTGGGCCAACAATATGTAATGTACCTAACATTTACTATCACGCCATTGAGACGACGAAGAAGAACGAACTTCTAAACCATTCGTTCAACTGAACCTATCGCGGTGCACTGCTGGATATAGGCCTCTCACAGGCTGTATATCCTTTTTCCTCCGCCTTCCGCATCTAGTTTGTCTCAGCCACCTTTTTAAGGTCGCGCGGACCATCAAGCTAGGAGGCACTTGCCACTGCGCAGTCTCACTTCACGTCTCGTCTGTGCCGACGGCTATCTGTACTTCGACTTGCCCAGCCCTCTGTAACTTCAGCTTGCTTACTGTGCAAGCTATATTGGTAACTCCGATTATTTTCTGGATAATTTCATTCGTGATTTTATCTTCAAAGGAACTCCGATCATAGTCCACTGAACGATCTCAAATTTGTGGACCAGCCAGACTGTAAGTGTCCACGTTCGGCACTGTATGTCATAACGGGGAATAAGCACTGGTAAAAGACCTTAGTCTTCAAACGCTACCCAATCCACCAGGATCCACCAGTCGGCTTTATTCTCATATTAAGTCTTCCGAGCTGGATAACTTATACTCCATTACAACTTCGAAAAGCGACCCTTTGATTTTGATTGGACTCGACAAGACGTATGAATTGTGCATTAATTTCGTCTTGTCAAATTCAGGTCAACCCGCCGAGAGGTTATATTTAGGCTGTGCAGGATCTGGCCTACCTTGTTCGAAGCCGGTTTACCTGAAACTAGAAAATCTTTAGTATCGATACAAGGTATTGAAAAATGTACAGACAAAGCTTCAAAATCTCTTTCTTTATATTTCTCTTACCCGACATCACGACTCCTACAAAATCTAGAAGTGCTATAATAGGTAGGCAATTCTAAGCATTAGATCCGCTCCTTCACCCATTAAGCCAGTTAAAAGTGCTTGCACCATGACCAGCACAAGTAGGTACTAGATACACGTGTTACCAACAAAAAGTGAGCAAGACATCAAGGCCAAACAACGGGTTTACCAAATGCACTTCCGCCGGGTATTCTCAACTCACAAAAACCAAACTGATCTGAGGACCTATCATAGTTATTTCGAGGTTATTAGAAAACGATACCCGAACTAATTCGTTTAGTTTTTTTGGGAATATCTTCGAACTTACAATTAGGAGTTAATTAAGTGGATAAACATAAAAAGTGGTCAAGTGTGTTTGGTTCGACTTCAATAGCGTGTGCAGGTTTGAGTTTAGAGAACTATGTACTTATTCCTTCACAGCTTCTCATAAGATTAAGATGATAGAACCCTCTAAATAGCAATTAATCATTTATAATTTTTATTTTTAATGTAGTAACATCTTAATCAGTTTTCAGTTACACAGACATCTTAATTGGTAGAAAATGTGAGTGGCGTCTCTAGCTGTGGGTACCTATGTTGAAGTTTCGTTTCAGTCACTCGTCTACGGAATCCTAACAGTAAATTGTGATTCACGTGTCGCGATAAAAAGTGGGGTTTCCTAATTTTTTTCCAACGACATTCATCATCTGCCTTTGTAATAAAATAGACTTATGATACTATACTTAAGGACACATGAACTTGACTCTCATGTTATTACTCATAAGTATTAAAAGAATAATCGCGATCTAAAAATGTTTATCGATTTTTATCAATGCAGTCCAATTAGGTAAATTTTTCACACTGTATGCAGTTAAATCTAAAATGCTAGTTAATTAGTTAGATACTTGTTATTTTTTAATAGTTGTGAAGCATCTATTTTAACAATAAAGAGTTTAAATGACTTTTTGATAATTTGAAATACGTTATAAAAAAAAGAATAAGATTATTACGTGTGAAATATAATCAAAACTTATTGATTGAAATAAAATGACAAGTTTAACCCGACAAAAAGGGCTTAAATATTATTTCTCCATGCAGGTGGCTTGAATATTAGTGCTCATCACGATCACGATACTGAAATTTCGGATTCAGCTTGTTTAACAAAAAAGAATCTACGCTCTATATCTAATGTATGCAAATATAACTATCTTCATCTTCGTGATAGACCGACATCTTGACAATTCAATCATGCAACAAACATAATTAATATAAATATGTGAAATAAATGCTTTGAGTTCAATATTCAGGGTCATTGTGAAATATTACATAATATTACAGGACAAACTGAAAAATCAACATACGCGAAGGGAAATCCAATGGGGAACAGTTTGTGCAACTGCAGCCAGTTTTCCTGTAATCGTTAACCTAACAATCTATAAACGTCTTTCATAATAAACGATTTATTTACATTCAGTTAATTGCACTCAAGCTGATCTGTTACCTACACAATGTAACCGGGATGACACGGGTCGAGGAATCATTTAATTATTTAACTAATGTCCAGGGCTTACCTCGCGTTGCTTGTAATAATATAATATTTCATGATTCGAAAGATACGTGGCGCCATCTATTATCATAAGAAAATTATTGTTGTTGTAACAGTACTTATTTTGGGGATAAAATTTACCTTACGCAAGTTTCTGTATTCAACATTTCAGGTTGATCGGTTCAGTGGTTTAGACGCGAAAAGGTAACGAACAAACTTACTTTCGCATTTATAATATTAGTAACGACAAATGATTACTTTTGTTTACACATTCCATTTTGCAGGCATTCAAAAAGTAGTAGTAACATCACACCTATAATTCCCTAAGAGTTAGGCAGAGGTGGTACACCCTTTCGGCAGTTATGTTTGAGTCCCATGCAATAGAGAGCGAGCCTATCAACATGACACAACTCCAGACTCCGAGCTGTTACAGAGAAATTCCACATGGAAAAAACCAACAACACTTTGTCCCAGGACTCGAATCCTGGACTTTACGCTTAGCAGTACCGCTTGCGACCACTAGACCAACGAGACAGGTATAAATAACTAGCTGCTCCCGCACGGTGTCACCCACTGCTCGGCTCCTATTGGTCGTAGCGCAATGTTACATACCCTTCCTGGATAAATAGACAAAAATATTTTTTCAATTCGGACCAGTAGTTCCAGTGCTCTCTCAGCGTTATAACAAACTCTTAGCTTTATAATATTAGTATGGATAGTAAGTAGTAATGTACAGAGGCCAGCACATCAAGTTACCACAATCTGACAAATTTCTTTGATAGTCTTTCAACTTTATTGCAAAGACATAAGGTTCATTTTTAATTGAGAAAATTTGACAGTTAGGGATAGCTTGATGTGCTGGCGTCTGTACTTAAAAACAAGTCGTGTTGGAAATTGAGGACGAAATAAGGACACAAGTCCATAGTTCCTATAAAAAAACTTAATTGAAGAGGTATACTTATCATTGGATAAAAAAATCGAACCTCTACATGATTGATATTGTTTATAACCGCGGTCAGGGCTTCGGGAGTGTACCTGTCCTATTTTTGAGCCAACTGCCTATTGACATCCACAATTAGTGATGATCGGGGTACTTGGCTGTCAGACCATTGACTATAACGTGTGTCCACTTAAAAACTGCTGATTCAACCTCACTTGAACTTCACGTTTGTGTGTATGACGACGGGAAAATTATATCACAAAATTACTTACTTTTAAAACGTAAAATTCGTTTAAAAACAAAAAGGGTCGCTAAAACTACAAAGTGTTTGTCATCTTCTTTGACTTTATTAGGTATTAGGTATCCATTCACAATATTATAAATGCAAAAATAACTCAGTCTGTTACATAGTCACGCTTTAACGAATAGCACGAACGGATTTCGATTAAATTTGGCACACAGGTAGACTACAACCTGGGTTAGGTTATAGGATATGTTTATCCCGATAGTTCGTTCCCGTAGTATAATTTACATGGCACGCATGTGACAAAGAAACAGCAGCAAACACTTGTTCTAAATATATCAATAAGAAAAGCAATAGAAGGAAAAGAAAGTTAATACGTTTATTTGCAGCAAACATGACGCAGTAGAAAAAATGGAAACAATAAAAAAAAAAACGGCAAAACGGGCATAGCTTAGGATAATGCTTCAACCCTGTGCGAGACAGAGCTTCAGCGCTGATTTTCAGCGAGGGCCGACAGTAAAAAATATAATTTATCTGTCTTTATATATAGGACAGATGCAATTCCTACGGAGGCAAAATATACCTAAGTATGGAACAGCTAATTTATTTTTAATACCCGTTGAATAATTTCTACGCAGGTAGGATCAGAATCATGCATTGAAACAATGGTAACTGGCTTCACGTAGATGTCCCTTCCACCCCATATACGACTGAGAGAACCATATACGACTGATTAATCTATCAACACTTGGGTCTCAATCTCAAACCACTAAACGGATTGGGTTGGCATAGTTATTCTGACGTAGGCACCGGCTATTTTGCGCGAATAAAGTCGCGGACAGGAGCTTGATGTATATGTATAATAATGGCATTTCATTTAATTGTTGTTATTACTGTTGCTTTGTGGGTTGCGGTTAATGAAATAATGTCACAATATTTTTAAGATGTAGGTATCGTGGACGTTATCATTTTCCAAGAATGATCGCAACTACATAATTATTGCCATTTATCGAACTAATTTTCTCGTATTGGTGGATTAGCCACGTACAATGTTCCTTGTAAAAGAAATTATCGTATTTACTTAATATAACATATATTTGATTATATATTACATATATATATATAAACATATTATTATAAAATGTTAGTACATAAATATTACCATTTATGTACTAACATTTTATTTTCTTGCAGCTTTTTTTTTTCTAGGTTAAGTACCAAAAAGCTAAGCAAAAAAAACTGTTATTTTTGCATTGTCTGTATATTTGACATTTTACACTCTATATTTATTTTTACTTTTTCTTTCGCAAGTCTGCTGGAAAAAGCATATCATGAAATAAGCAGTACTTTTGTACTATAATTATTACGTATCTGTACGTATTTTACTATGTTACATAATTATAATATAAAAAACAAACAGGCTGCTTCGTTGGTGTAATAATGGTCGCAACCGCTTATGCTGAGCATGAGGTGGGTTCGATTCCCGTGTCGGACAAAGTGTTCTTGAGGTTTTCCATGCCCAATTTCTCATTAGCAGCGCGGATTCTGGATTTGTGCCCGGCCAGTGACAATATTCTAGCCCTCTATTACTTGGGACTAAAACATAGATGGCGAAATGTGGATGTAGTATCAGTACACCTCTGTCTAACCCTTCGGGGATTACAAGCGTGATGTTATTATGAATGCAAACAAACAGTGACATACCCTATTCTTGTTGCATTTAAACTCCTATAAAACGGGACGGAAAAAATAAAAATAAATCAAAGGTCATCAAAAAATTCGTCCACATCGTTGTCAACAGGAAAAGTTCCCAAAAGGCTAACAGCATTGCCGCGTTGTATGGCAATGCTGATTCTTTGACCGAAAAATAGGTATTGTTATTGAAAATTTGCGTTGGTATTGTTTCTCATGTTTTACAAAATAAATATTCTTAACTTTATTTTATAATTAGGGGCAATTTAAGTATCAAAATAAATGTTTAAAGAATTTATATAATTTGTTTTAATGTTCATTAAAGTGTCTAACAGAT
Organism: Hyppa rectilinea; assembly: GCA_951799385.1. Classification (NCBI taxonomy): domain Eukaryota; kingdom Metazoa; phylum Arthropoda; class Insecta; order Lepidoptera; family Noctuidae; genus Hyppa; species Hyppa rectilinea. The sequence goes on along the minus strand of OX637307.1, from coordinate 856,973 downwards.
ATTTTAACTCAAAAATTCACAGTAATGTCCAAATGCTGAAAGCTCTGCGTAGCACCGCTACTGGCCCGATCTATATTGAGAAGCTACACGCTACGCCGTAGCGCGGGCGTAGCTCGTCGTAGCCACCTGTGGGCTGTCACTACAATCACATAAACATAAACTCACGCCTTCTTTTCACGGGGTCAGGCAGAAACTGCAGAATCCACATGCAGTACCAAATAAAAACACATTCTTCTTCTTTTCAAGTCGATGGCAATTTCTCAACTATATTGGGGTCGGCTTCCAGTCTAACCGGATGCAACTGAATACCAGTATTTTACATGGAGCGACTGCCTATCTCCACAACCCAGTAACTGGGTAAAAATATTCTAGATTAATAACACATTATGAAAGCAGTTTAATCAGAATCGTTAACTGGATCATTTTAACTTTTAATATTTGCCTAATTTTTATATTAATAATAATTAAACCTACGTTAATTACAGTACCGCGCTTCCACTGTACAGTTAAGACAAACAAAAATTAACGTACTGAGTACATACTACGTCCGACACCTTATACATACATGTACGACTGTGTGCGTACATTTGCAATGTGGCCATAATGAATTAATATGGCACCTTTTTTTTTGAGGGTGGGAAATCATGAAATGACTTCTCCTGCTGTGGGTGGAGCGGAAGGGAGTGTCAGACTCTTACTAACTAAAACCCATCCATGTTCCTTAATGTTCCGGAGTAGCGGTAACCCTTTCGGACAATCACGCTTACCCGGCATAATATCGCACCTGCGTTCCCCGATGGGTACAGGTAGAGACGTATAGTGACATCCGATTTTAGTTTTTTTTATAATTTTACACCCTGATTGCTTTTGTGAATTACTAATAACAAAAAACACGCAGTTCTATTTTGTCCGACCTACCGACCGACCACAAGGTACAGTTCTTATGTATTCGATTCTTCTGTTTTTATTCTTCTTGCTTGCAATTTATCATTATCATTGATAAAATAATGCCAAAGCACTGCGTTCATCAGTCTATAAGTCTACAAAGAAAAAACATTTACTATTTTTTATTATCATAATCAACACAATCACATGTTTTAAATAACTGTTTAGTTAAAAACTACAGTAATCAAATATTTATGTTTTTGTACAAAACACATTCGTCATTATGAATATGATAAAAAAAGAAAGGTTATCTAACAAAATTCATCTAAATAAACCATTTTTTTCTCTAGTGGCGGCCGCAAACTTTGGTTAATGTTTTTTTTTTTAATATGATTGCTTCTGTTTGACCACCACCACCTCGATGGTACATGCTTCCCTCGTAGTGCCTACTTTGGTACTTCGATTCTTAGTAGTCGTATAATATTTTATATGAAACCCTCCACATTGCATAGAACGCTCGGATCGACCAGAGACGCCTTTCTTGTATTCGTGCGCGAATGTCGCGCAACTGAGCTGAAGCTAGCTCTCACAAAAAACTGTTATTTATTTATTCATTATAAAAATAAAAATGCTGACTAGCTTTTGCCCGCGTCTTTTCTCGCGTTGATGTCCCACGGGAACGTACTACCGGGATAAAAAACTTATATGTAACTAGCTGACCCGACAGACGTTGTCCTGTCTTAACTATGATACCTACCTTACCTACCCTACCTACCTACTCTACCTACCAACTTACCTACCCTACCTACCCTACCTACCCTACCTACCCTACCTACCCTACCTACCTATGCAAAAATGTGCAATAAAAATATTTTTCTCATACAAACTTTGCCACCCCTTGTAACCCTTTTAAGGGTTGAATTTCCAAAAAATAATATGCCTATGTCCTTCTCATGAATGCAAACTATCTACATACCGAATTTCAGCAAAATCGGTTGGTTGGTTTTGGCGTGAAAAGGTAACAGACAGACAGACAGAGTTACTTTCGCATTTATAATATTAGTATGGATGGATTATAAAAATGCTGACTAGCTTTTGCCCGCGTCTTTTCTCGCGTTGATGTCCCACGGGGACGTACTACCGGGATAAAAAAAAACTTATAAATGTAATTTCGGACTATAATCTATCTATGAGCCAAATTTGATCCGTTCAGTTGTTTTTGGGTGAATGATGAGTAACAACCTTTGTATTTACTTCCGTGGTAACAACCGTCCATCCTCACAAACTTTCATGTTTATGTAATGTATATTATAAATACAACACAAAAGCCTTATAAAGGGGAAAGCACATAACCAAAGTGGTGGTGCCTGGATGGATCTACGTTTGTTACTGTTTGACGCAAAAACTAACTGAAAGAATCTTGATAAAATTTGGCACAGAGATAGAATATACAGAGATAGTAGTACGTTCCCGTGGGATAACATCACGCGGGCGAAGCTGCGGGCAGAAGCTAGTTTAAAAATATAAAAAATAGTAGTAGCCGGTTACCGGTAGACAGGGCTCCCGAGAGAGGAACCTCCTGACTATACGCGCCGTGTCCAAGAGTACCGCTTTCTGGATCAAGCCCTTGATCTAGCTGCCAAACGAGACTCAGATGCTGGTCGAGGCTCATTTTTATTTTTTTAAATGTTTTTTTATAATGCTTTTATTAAAATATTTAAAAATGTTTATAAATGTATTCAAATGAAATATAAAAAAGTATAATTTAGGTGAAGATGGGGGAGGCCCCTATACCTTTTAACGGATACTTGAAATAAATTAAAATTACATTATTTGAATATTAATTTCATAAAAACCACAACATTTGAATTTATGGACTGATTTGCATAATCATAATAATATGGTAAGCATTGCGGTTTTAATGATTTATTTGGTTTTGAGATAATTAAGTAAGTAAATGTCACGTGCCAAAGATATTTGGAATACATCTGTAGCTGTGGTTACGGGTATATCCCTTTTGACAAATCATAATAATAAACGAGTTTCACTACTTTTATCTACCAAAATTTATCTATACGCATAGCATAGTATGTTCAGCTTATAATGTTCCAAATGGTGGCATACAGGCCTCCTCTCGGTGAGAAGTTCCATCAAATCAAATCAAATCAAATCATAATTTATTTGTTAACATAGGAAAAAAAAAATACAGGTCTTATGTTTAGTCAAACAGAGCGCTATGCTATGCCATGAGGCGTACAAATATGTGGATGTGCAACGAAGATTACAAATTATTTAAAATTTCTAAAATCATGCAAAGTAATTGTATAGTATGAAAATAGGGAATATAGTGAACATTTACAAGTATCATACTTAATGTCAAACCTAAATGAGGAATTATTAAAAGTCTAAAAATCTATGTCATAATAATTAAAATGTCAAAGTTATTTAAAGTCAATATTAATATTTGTCTCAATTTATCTCAAAGCCCTCCTTACATAATAAGGTGTGCAAATATTTATATTATTATTAGACAAGTTGTATTATTATTCAAATTATTATTGCATTACAATATTAACATAAAAGAGATATAAGAAAAAAATATATCTATATACTAATGGCAAAAGTTTAAAATTATCCAAAAATTGTCAGATGAATTAAATAATATGTCCTTTTTTTTTTTTTTTTTTTAAGGCTGGGAAATCATCCTATGACTGCTCCCGCTCTGGGTGGAGCGGAAGGGAGTGTTAGACTCTTACTGACTAAAACCCATCCATGTTCCTTCCGTAGCCCTTTATGTTCCGGGGTAGCGGTAACCCTTTGCGTTGCCCTGAGGGGCCCCTTCATAAATGCTGACATCTCTTTGAGGCACGCGTGGAACATATACGCGCCGTCCGGCACGGGCCTGGTGCTGATCGGACGGTGAGTCAACCATTACTCACCGTCCGCGTCACGTGGCTCCCGACGCCCGGGGCGTCTCCTGCGGCGGCTGGGACGGGAGGACCTTTCTCTCTCCCATTCCACCACCTCCTTGGCGAGCATGACTTGACCATGGCTTGCACCAGGGTCGGGCGCGAGAGGTCGCCGCCGCCGATCGCCTCTACGAGGACACGGCGGTGCTCCGCCCAAGCGGGGCAGGTTTGCACCGTGTGCTCTACCGTGTCCTCTGGGCGATCCTCGCAGTGGTGACACCCGGGCGTTTCCTCCCGCCTGATGATGTGCAGGAACCTCCCGAAACATCCATGTCCGGTGAGGTCCTGCGTCAGGTGGTAGGTGAGGGCGCCGTGACGCCTCTCTAGCCACTCCTCAAAGAGGGGCCTTACCGCCACTATCGTGGCGTGCCCTGCGCTGGGTTGCGACAGTCGCTGCTTCCAGGCCGCCATGAGATCGCGCCGGAGGTCCATCCGCTCCGCCGCAATTTGCTGCGGAAACGGAGTTTCCCCCCGGCTTAGTACCTCCGCGCGCCACTCGAACAGGCGCACGAGGACTATCGCCTCCAGATCCCACGGCGGCAGTCCGGCAAGCAGGCTTGCCGCATCGCCCGAGATCGTGCGGTACCCCCGGATTAGCCGAATGGCTACCACCAAATAATATGTCCTAACGATAACAAAGAAATAAAATAATGATACAAACACAGATGTCCAATGAAATTATTGTTGTATGTCACGCTATTTTTTTGTCATCTTACTGAAAGTATCTATCTATATCTATATCTTGTAGATACTCCTTTACATCATAGTAACATTTATGAACTAGGAATTTTTGCAGCTTCGATTTGAAATGATGAACAGGTAATTTTTTGATCTCATCAGGCAACTTGTTGTAGATCAATGATGACAAACAAAGAATACTTTTATTAATTAATGCTGTTTTCCCATATGGTATTTCAATTTCTAATCTTTTTTTGTCACGTAATTGTCTGTAGTAACTTTTAAAAGCAGTCTTAAAGTAATTAGCATTTAACTTCACAAAAACATTGAGTTCATAAATGTATAACGAAGGCAGTGTCAGAATTTTTAAACTTTTAAAGTAGGGTTGACAGCTGGTAGTGTTGTCTACATTGCACATTGCTCTAATGCATTTCTTATGAGCTTTAAATAAAAATTCCTTGTCAACTGAGTTACCCCAGGATACAATACCATATCTTAGAACAGGTGCAACAAGTCCATGATAAGCAGCTAATAAGGCTTCTTTATTAACAATTTTTGAGAGTTTGTACAGAGCAAACGAGGACTTATTAATTCCTTTGCAGATATTTTCTAAATGTGTTTTCCATGTGAGTTTACTGTCAATGTGAATTCCTAGAAACTTTGTATTTGTCACAGAATGCACTATTTCGCCTTGATAGCTAACGTTTATGTTTGTCAGTTGTGTTCTCTGGTGAAAGTGTATTATTTTCGTTTTTTCCATATTTATTTTTAGGTTATTTTCGGTTAACCATTGTATTATCATATTTAAAGTTTGATTGACTACGTCTTCGTAATCATTTTCTTTGTCACTTTTTATTATGACTGTGCTGTCATCTGCAAATAGTACCATAGGGTGATTGATGTGGTTAGGAAGATCATTGATATAATATATATCAAGAACAATAAAGGGCCTAGGACACTTCCTTGTGGAACTCCAAATTTTATAGTTTTCGAGTTTGACTTATGTTTAATCTCATTTCGAGTCTTTTGACATATTTGTGTTATTTCTACTATTTGTTTTCTATTGTGCAGGTAAGATAAGATGAGTTCAAGCGCTTTACCTCGTATGCCATACATGCTTAGTTTTTGCATTAATATACCATGGTCGACTCGGTCAAAGGCTTTACTCATATCCATTAAGATAGCACATGTTGGTATCTTTTTGTCCATGGCGACCAAAATAGTTTTCAGTAGGTCATATATGGCCAGATTTATTGATTTTCCCTTCCGAAAGCCTTTCTGTTCGTCTACCAAAATGTTATATTTTTCTAAATAAGTATATAGTCGGCTATATATGATTTTTTCAAATAATTTTGCCATCTACCCAGCGAGCCCAATGCGTGTTGGTACATACCTATAACATGTCTTTCATGGGTCTCGAGTTTGAACTCAAGACACGCACCTCTGATTTTTAGGATTCATGTGCGTATTGTATAATTATCGCTTGCTTAAAAATCAGTGAAGGCGTATCGTGAGGAAACCGGCATGCTTGAGAGATGTTATTTCTCAACAGTATGTGAAGCCAAGTCAGAGGCCCATGGGCAGCATAAAACATTTGATCATTTAGCTTCCTTCAAAATGGTTGAGCTGAATGGTGCCTGAACTGGTCATCTCTTAGCAGCCACGGCTCTTTTATAAAGTTAAATTTTGAATTGTTTTTTTTTTGTTTTAAATAATGATCGCTTTTTTACGTTCTGCATCGTTCTCACATGTATATTTCAACATGAATGATGTAATCTAGATTATGAAACCATATTATTTCGATTTAAAAGAGTGTCCATGGAGTTTCTTGCCCGTTCTTCTCCATAGGTACCTACTGCTCTGGAATGGGCAAGTAGTTTCATCTTTCTGGTTTATTTTAAATAAATGCATTAAGTTTGAGTTCCTTCACGATCTTTCCCTTCACCGTTTTGAGACAATTTACACAAACTAGACATCATCACCGCCCATCACCCCATCAAGGGTTGTTTAGAAAAAAAAATGAAAAACTATATAATTTACTTAAATAACCAGTATTTGCGCTAAGTTTCAAGTTTATTTATAACTCAATGAATAAGACTTTTCATACAAACTTTTTCCCATATTTTCCCCTTTAGGACTGGAATTTCCAAAAACCTTTCCTTAGTGGGTGCCTTCATTGTATAAGGTATCGATGTGCAAAATTTCAAGTCTCCTAGTCAAGCGGTTTGGGTTGTTCGTTGGTATATCACCCAGTCAGTCAGTCAGTTTACTATTTTATATAAATATAGAGAGTTTATCAAGTACAATTAGTAATTGTGGTTTAATTTATAAATACGTAGGATGTAGTTATTTAGATCGGTAAACAAAAGCGTTAAACGCCATTAGGAACACACATTAGGAAGGAAGTTCATATCAGTAACAAAGCCATTTTGCTCGTAATTTATGCAATTGCTGTAGTCTTATGCAATTTTGTTGGAACTCCCAAAGGGAAATATCAGACATTTTTTTTTCTTAAAAAGGCGTTTCTGTCAAGATTACTTATTGTATCTTTATCCGAGGGTATACAGTGTACAAGCACCCAGACTCGCAACAGCTCAACTCGATCTTTTAGGTAACTGACCTACATCTTTGGCTAAGGCTGTAGGTAGGGCTTAACGGCAAAAGTTCATGCCACATACTTATTCAATATTCTTGAAATAATTTTGCCAACAACGAGTCATACATCATCTCCGTAGCCTTTTTCCAACTATGTTGGGGTCGGCTCCCAATCCAACCGGATCCAGCTGAATACGAATATTTTACATGGAACGACTGCCTATCTGACCTCCACAGCCCAGTTAGTAACTGGGTTATACTCGTACGATACCCCTTGGTAAGACTAGCTATCAGACTTTCGGGCTTCTGACTACCCGTATCGAATGTCAAAGATCCACGAATAACAGCCGGGAACAACGGCATCGTGCTTTCCGAGTCTCGGAGGAGTCTCGATATGTAATGATGGTCACCCATCCATGGAATGTCTGCTCAACAACGTCATTAACGCATTTAACGTGGGTAAATTATGACAATGAAAGCCATTGCAATCAATAGCCGTTTTATGTGTTACGCAATTACTCCGCAGGAATTGTTCAGCACTAGCCTGGATTTGTGCCATCTATTACATGGGACTTATACATACTTAACTGGCGACATATAGATGTACTAGCTAAGCCTCTGCCTAACCCTTTGAAGTTAACATACGTAATGTTATGTTACGGAGATGAATACTACATGCATATTTCTAAAACAAATTGAAAAAAAAAATCGTGACTTGCAATGATGCCTTTTTTTTTTAGGATGGTATATCACCAAATGTCTTCTCCCGCTCTGGGTGGAGCGGAAGGGAGTGTCAGACTTTTACTGAGTAAAACCTATCCATGTTCCTTCCTTAGCCCTTTATGTTCCGGGGTAGCCGTAACCCTGTCGGACACCTTTTTTTTTTTTTTTTTGGAGCCGACTTCAGACGGCTATGCACCGACGCCCAGTGCAAGTGTTACTCACAAGCTTCGTGATGCACCAGCGATAATACCAATGTGTTGTTATCTAATCGGCTTATTCAAACACTTCCAATGTCATCATTCTAGCATTTCCCTAAAAGACCAGCTCAGTGCATAATTATGTGAGGCATGGGTGTACTTTGACTGCAGTTTGTGATGGGATCCGCTAGGCATGGCGAGTTGATACCAGTAGGTAGGTACCAATGTTCGAGTACCACCAGGCTTATGGCGGTGGTCAGACCCGTGGGGCGACAGACGGAAGGTATACCAGAGTATTCATATCGTCTGTCAGAGCATCTATCGTTATCGGCGCTATCGGTACATTCGCTTATGTCAATCGCAAAGTCATTTTCTCCGTATATTGTTAAGACATACCTACGTATGAAAACCGGCGGCACCGACAAAAGTTTGGAAATGGAATTACTATCTCTCAAACATAAACAGTCGCAAGCGCCGATTCAAACATCGATCAATCAAGTTATATCGCCTTCCTCGTAATTATTTCAATGAAACGCAGTTATGAGAATGTGCATTGTAGGTATTACAAATAATTCATGATTAATACCTACCTATCATTGTGTTACCGCATGTCAATGTCAGTTTACATTTCTAGCCGAGGTAACGCCACAATTGCATAATATTATTATATTGTAAGTCATGTGTGTGTCATATGTGTAATGTAGCTTTATTCATGATCTCCTGATAATCACGTGATTAATGGAACCGATATACTTTGTAAGTTTATCTTCTAGACATTCACTGTAAGAAAACCTGCACAAAAACGGCTAGAAAAAAACTTAAAAAGCATACCTTCCTCCCGTAGTTGGTCATTACCAACTACGGGAGGAAGGTATGCTTTTTAAGTTTTTTATCCATTGATAATATTCTCTTCCTTCAAGTCTGAACCGGCCATCTTGTAGTCTTCCATTCTTTACCATCCCCGTAGGCACTTAGTGAATCTGCCATAACACCACGTGGTTTACCCACCATCATTTCAGTTTCGACATGGACATTTCCTCTATTTTTGTCTATTGTGTGTGTGTGGATGGCCTTATTTTGTAATAGCATGCTTGCCAGATAGCCTCATCTTTAGAGCGGCATTTAATGAAGTTTGGATACGTGGTGATCGTTAGTGTTACGTAGAGAAAATGTTCACGAGTCCTGCTATCGATTTTTAGTTAGTACTCTTGCATGGTTAAAACATAAGTTGCACTTTTTTTTTAAGCCTGGGAAATCATCCAATGACTTCCCCCGCTCTGGGTGGAGCGGAAGCGAGTGTCAGACTCTTACTGACTAAAACCCATCCATGTTCCTTCCGTAGCCCTTTATGATCCGGGGTAGCGGTAACCCTTTCGGACAATCCCGCCTAAACATAAGTTGCACTTGGATAAGTGTTTGTACTTGATCCAAGAACATTAAGGATTTCATTTTATTAAATAATATAGGTAGATACTGTTTTCTAAAAACTGTTTATTTTATAACTTATTCACTAAAAATACAAACGCTTAATTCTAATCATGTCCGTCGCTTAGCTTTTAAAGCTCGAGTACCTCCGTTCAGTAATAATAAATTAAATAAATAATTAATCGAATAAATTAAACAACCTATGAGATTCTATGCCTTTGGCACAATAGAAGACTAGGTCCTAATACGTACAGGAGGTGCCTGAAATTCAGTAATTAAATTAATTCTAACATAATATAAATAAAAAAGAGAGCTGATACTAATATAATACAATTTTAAAGAAACTTAATTCTTGACTAGACAGCAAATACTGTAGATCTAGTGTAACTTATCCTTTAAGTACTTAACGCATCTACAATTAACCTATCAGAATGGAATACCTATTATCACAATTTAGGAATTGCGCAAAATCAGGTTCACGCTCGTCATTAAATACTAAAATTACTAAAATACTGAACAGTGATGTCGCTCGGAGAATTGCGAAAAATGCACATTAACATAAAATAAATAATTAACATTAGTAATGAACATTAGACTCGTAGGTGTTTGACTACGAGCGCTAACGAGCGAGGTTTGATTCCAAGGTCGGGTAAAAGTGTAATTGGGTGAGACTGAGAGATTAACTACTTTCAAAGCTCGTTTAGGAGTTGAGCCTGACACCCCACCAACACACCTTTGCTCTCCCGTTGAGGAATTTTACATTTAGGAATATTACAACTAGCTATAATAAATAATAAATTAATTACAAATAATACGCATTGAGTTACAATATTAAGTACATTAGACACTTAGACAGCAAACCAAAAAGTCATGGAATAAATTAGCAATGTGTACTCACAGCACCTTTTGGCCCCATTTGATCTTAGAGCTAAACAAACAAATAACTTACAACACTATAATACTGTTACATTCTGAACAATTAAGACACTTCACTCAGTCGTTAAATACGTATACTGGTAGCACGAGACTTTAGTTTTGTCACCTCGTGACCGGTGACTGTCGCATCCAATTGACTTCACACGTCACTGACTTCCACAGAAGAAAGTCTGTCGATGTCACCTCACTAATCAATGTTCTCGTGTTCACTTTACTGTCTCTAAGTTTCACAACACTAGTGTCCTTCAGGACTCGGGTATCACAGGCCTGCCACTTGGCGGGCCACGTTTTGTCTTATATGTGCAAGTGCACTAGACTCTCCTCCGCTGCTCGCAGGCGCATTTAGATCGATTCCACCGCATACCCTGGTTCCGCTGTAACAAAGTGAAAGGAACATTGCTAACCTTGTCGGGAAAACAGTAGATTGTCACTATGATTTTAAAACTGAATCGAAATTTTTGGTTAACTAATGATTACATTGGACTTTTGTTATCAAATTCTGAGAAGAGACCTTGATTGAGAGTTTGCTACTGATTAAATAAAAACAAAACAAAAATAGTGACAAAAAACATGCGAAAAAATAAGAGTGCACACAAAAGCAAAAGATTGAAAGACAATGGATGTCAGTACAAAACGCGTCGACATAGAGCAGGTGTCAGACATTAACCAAATATGTTTTTTTCTACTTAACGATAGGCCAGTGTTGACTTGACCTCATTCTACGCGCACACACAGCTAGATACGCGGATCACACAGGTAGAACGGTGAAGGATAAACAACATCGAGAGAAAAATAAAAGAAGCGTGTTAACAGAGCGGGAAAGGAAAGTGCTGACGCTGAATGAGCGGGCATGCGCTCGACGGTACGTTAGTGTTGACAGACATCCATTATCTTACGAACCTTTTTGAGACAATTGCGGCGTTCCTCCATGTTGGGACATTGACAGGAGCACTTACGAGGATTGTACACCCTCGGCGCCCCGCACTCCTCGGGCGAGAGCGAGCAGCAGCCGCACGACACGTGCTCCACGATCGGGTACGTCGCGCACGTCTCCTTGTTGGTCTTCGCGTTGTATATTCGTATCTGTAACAACACGATCATTAATATCTCCATCAACCACATCCTGGAAATATCTTCACAAGAATGTTCTGACTCATGGAAGCAACTCTTCACAGTTATGTCACTATTATCATGAAGGACAATCACAGTTACGCAACTCGGCGTACTCTTGTACAAAATGTAGTAAGCGGGTCAAGGATGCATGAGAATTGACTGAGTGTAGATAAGAGGATAGTGTACTTACGGGAATGTGTCGCACGACGGTCTCGGTGGGCACGCAGGTGCCTTCGTTTTCGTACTCGCACAGGCCGACGCACCTCTTCACCCAAACTGCGCGCGGACTGATCTGGGGAAACACAGACTCGTCAGCTTTCGTACAATACAAGTCGAAGCGGAGGATGTTCTCACGCAACGCTAATCACGCCGTGTTTAGTAACCGCGAAACGGTCGCGGATGTACATTATAATAATATCTAATATTTGCCGATGAGTAATTTGATTGATATTGGGCAAATGTTAATCCATTAAGCATTGCTGATATTTTATTTAATGACGAAATTTGAGACGTCAGCACAGCGCAGCATTTGATAGCTAATCTGATTGCAAATATTTGCCCAAAACAGTTGGAGGATGGGATGTATGTCTTCTAATAACTATAATTATCTTGGGAGTCATTGGCTTGTAATGATTTGCGCGATAGTTAAGAGTTGTATGCTAATAAGGTCATAAGATAATGAATTTTAATGTTAAAATTGGCGGCAAAGAAAACTTAATTGTGTCAACTCATAACTGATGAGTTAAAGTCCATGGTTGCCTAACTACCATTAATTAATTAGGGAGAATAAGTGGCATAAATTAGCTGAGTGATATTTACCTGCTCATGTGCAGCCTTCACCTTCAAGTATTCGAAGACCTCTTTAGGATCTCCGCACTTGGACTGTTCAATAATGTTTCCACGTTCACGTTCATTGTCACCAGAACATGCCACTGAGGACAAAAAAGTAATTATTAGAACCAAAAAAATATTTTAAGTCTTCTTTTTTATTTGGGGTTGAAAAGCACATCCAATTTTTTTTTTAATAATTGTCATCCAGAAAGAAAGTAAGATATCAAATTAAACATTCACCTTTCCTCGGCATCGGTATGATATAATCCTCAGTTTTGGGGAACTTGGGGTGGTGCTTGTGTCCAGCGACCACCACAAACAACACCACACACAATATTAAAATTTTAGCCATCATTATTATTTCACCTTTCACTTTAATTATCACTTTTTAATTCACGATGTATTAGCACTGTTATCTCGAGGTGTTCACGTGTTCACTGTCACTGCGTGTTACTCGCTCGCCGCTCTGTTGGCTTGTGCTGGAAGGCGGGCCGGTATGCTGTTATAAAGCTGCCTGACTCAACACGTGGGACAGCGCGGAGGGCACGGCACCTTGCGTCACCGCCGACGTGCTCTGTTAGCACAGCTGACGCTACGTCATTACGCTGACAACCCAAAACTTCATCAACTACTTGCTACTGTTCCCTAATTTTAGGAACTCTGAACGGAACTCTACACATCGTCCAAATACATTCTAGAACGTTTTACCTTAAGAAAGTTGACGAATACTGCCTCTACGTCATAATCTAATGGAATTTCATCATAAATAATTATCAATTTAATCCTTTCTATAGTAATTATCTATAAAATTAATTGGAAAATCGAGTCCCACGATAATTTTGTAGAGATTGCGGCAAACTGCGCGTGTGGAAACTCCTAAGGTATAAAGTTGGCGGCAGCAGTAATTTCATGACGTCACGAGCAGTTTCCGCCGATGCTGAGGTCGGGGACCGGTTGCAGGGTTCACCCACTGACCGGTGTGACCAGCGTCCGTCAGCAACTGACTAGAATAACCTTGATAGTCGAAGAATTGAGAAAGTGGAGAAGAAAGTAGGTTCGATTATAAAATATTGTGCAATTCTTAACGACTTCCTTTTTTTTTACCATGGGGTAAACAGATTAGGAGGCGCGATACATGACAGTGATACTTTGTTTACCGTTACAGTGCAAATAGTGTAACAAGTGTAAATGTTGCGTGTGATATGTCTGAACGTGCGGACAAGTTGCCGCCTGCACCTACACTCGCCACTAACCTACATTCTTTCTATTGATTCAACTTTACAACTCTTTGGGAAGTCAAGTGAAGCATTATCACTACTCATGTTTGTTAGTTACAGAATTAACAATAACGCAGTACCTCGTAATGTCACATTTAAGTATACAATTATCAATCTGTATCCTAATTACCTAAACAGCTTAACATACCAAAGAATGAGTTGATCTTATCAAATTACAAATGTCGTGGGGAATTCCTAGCGGCCATCATGAAATAATATAATAATCGCATATTTGTGTTCGATCACTTTACGTTATTGTTATTTAAGAATGGATTTATGATCTAATTTGTAATCTTTACGTGCGCACGCGTTCCACGTAAAGTGACACCGTCTGATAACTTATCTGTCAGTTTTTGGGTTCTTTGCACCTGCTTCTGAACGTTCTATAGAATATTAATAAATCTTATACTTTCTCTTTCTTGACAGACTAAAGCCTTACTGGTTCATAAATGCTCCGAAATACACCGATTTCAGATTAGATCCTCCGCAGGGAAACCTCTTCCTCTTCTTCGGGTTTTCCTCCTGACACCCCTGGATGCCATTATCCCCGTTGTGACTTTACACTGTCACTCGGTGCTTCCCCAGAGAGCCGATTACGCAGAACATAAAAGGACGCTGGATTTACTACCTGCATCGATTAAAAAGAATATAATAAGGATACGGAAGGAAATCTTAAGAGCCCGACAATATATTGTTCATATTATGTCACTTCCGTGACGTAAATGTAGCATTACGTTTTATAGAACTCACTTGTTTTAATTTATTTGCGGTTTAACTCAAACCTATGAATTCATGAATAGGTTTGAGTTAAACCGCAAATAAAGTCAGGAACTTTTTCCTAGATTAAGACAAACTTGACTTGCTAGAAACAGGTTCCAGCTAATAATTATTCCTAGGAATAAATTATAAAGCTAATGTAAAGCTGTGTTTTGTGAAAATGTTTCTAGGAAAGCGTGTTGTGGGGTACACGTCATAGTTGAACTGTGGTATGACGTCACATGTCATGGTGACTGGTTGGAATGTGAACCACCCTGGCCACTCGCAGTATGAGCTTGATTTTCAGAAGTGTAGTACAATCCACGAGCGTTGAATGAGCGATTTTTTATTAGATTAAGGTGTGGTAGCCCACCCGCTTGATGTTAAGTGGTAATGATGACCTCTGCATGTTATATCTACAGTAACTTGTATGTCACGTCGTCAGGACGTGCCCCACGTGTTTCATTCATTACTTTCTGCCCGTGACCCAGATGTTCTCGTACTGAAAGTTTCTTGTCAACCAGAAAACCGGTTTGGAGTGCCCGCTTAAAATAAACTCCATCATGATAGTACGGTACAACAGCTTATTATTTTAACAGCTTCATGATTGTACCTATTTCATAAGGCTTTTGAAAAGAGCCGAAAAATTATGAAATATCTTAAAACCAGTCTCAGTGCGACTGTCAAAAAAATCTTTGAACCCTACTTTTTTTCCTGTTGGTTTTACTCATTAACAAATCGTGTCATCAGTTTGAGCGGCTGCCAGCTGTCTATCGGTTGTCAGTGTGTAGTCTTCGTTCTAAGCACAGATTAGTGACATAATGTTCTAAGAATGGTCAGTTTTGTAACAATGCCAATTTTACGTCGTGCTGGGCGCGTACCCGTTGCCTAGAATTTCATGAATGGTTAAAATTGTCAAAATTCAAATATGTATGAACATACATATATGGTGTTACGCCTAAACTGTATCGTAGAAAAAACTGAATTTTCTCATATCTATTTAACTATTTTCCATGTTCTATATTGAAAGGAAGCCTCAGGTACGATGAGTTGTGTAGCAATAATGGTCCACCCCTAATTTAAAAACATACAATATCATCAGCTCAGCCGTAAATACAATATGGAAGTTGAAACGTGTATTAACTGCAAAGTTTGTAAATAAATACGCGTATGCAAAATGACCTTCAATTAGCATCATCAAAATAGCTTACTAGATCATACAAAAATCAGTTCCATTTAACTTTCTAGAATAAGTAAGTACAGGATTAAAAGTTATTGCAAGCGAGGCTGATGGAAGCATCTTTAGCGCTATCACCATCAGTAGGTACATTCATGATTTTATCTCACGAGAGTGCTGTTAGACTGTCATATATATTTTATGATTCACATTTAAACAAATGTCTATCTCAGTTCATGACAATTTCTTTGCTCTGTATGAAGATTTTAATGATGACTAAGCATTATTTTAATTAAGTAACATTTAACGCACACGGGGGCGGAACGATATTATTATGTAAATATATTACGATATTTTTCGAGGAATTTGTTGTTCCAGAATATAACTATTTAAAATATATACATATGTGCTTTTTCAGCCGTATTGACATTTGATTACCCCTAACTACAATTTCCTGATTGTTTTAAAGTTGAAGCTTCCAAGAGGTTTTATTGATCTAGGCAATATTAACCACTGAAATATACAAAACGTTCTTCAAAAGCGCAAATTGCGAACTGAACCTTCTAGAAATAGCGTGGATTGGGTGTTAACGCTTGCGCTTTAAGCTTAGCCAGTGTTCAACCTTGACACACGAAAATTTCCTACTCATGAAAATATGACGTAGTTCGGCACCCGGACTACCGCACCACGGCACCACCGTTAGAACGCCATATAGAATCAGCGGTATTCACTGAAACACCATGAATGAATTCCACCAGTCACGTTTATTCGGAAAGCTGCCATTTTTCTTGGTGAGAAAATTGTAATGTAGGCTAATAGACGTTTTTCACGCAACGTGTTAGGCCGACGCGACAACGGGAAGTGTGCTACCAAATATGGTGTTTTAAAACGTATATTTACTTCTATATTGTTATTATTGCTAATTGTAGAGTTCTAACAGTGGCCCAGTTTCTGTGGGAGCTGAAATGGCTTTGGCCTCGATCTTTAAGTTTGCGTTAAACTCCAAAAAAGGAAAATAACATAGAACAATGCCTTTTATTAAAATGTCTTTAAATCTACCTTCGCCATTGGAAATATACATACGTAAAACTTTTGTTGTTTATGTTTACGTCTTTTCGTGGTAAGAAAAGTTCCTATATACAGCCACCTAAAACAGTTATATTTTAAAACCTAAATCTATCCAGAAATCTTTTTCATGAGCTACCTCGCTCTATCCCTTGCACCGTCTTGGTAGTCTCGCCACCCCTTCCTGTGCCGACTGGGAAGGGTGTTATTTTCAATTAAATATACAGCTTATAAATTGAGTCTTTAATACACTGAAAGAGTGGAATTTATTTTATTCATAAAAATATTTTGTTGTATGATTCTGCTTCTTCAAAAGTTAAAGTTTAAAGTTAAAGTAAAGTTTTTAGCGTGCCATACAATACTGGGCGACCTATTTGTAGCGATGAAGTAACTCGATTCAATCTATCTTTTCAAATGTATTTTCCCAAAGAGTCACAAAATATCGGTGCACGTATTACGCGTTATCAATTTTCAGGATAACGTCTTAAAGTCACGCCATTCATCGGGCGACCAGGTGGTCACATCCATTTTAGTCAAAGACACCATCTAATCAGTAATCTTAATGATCTTTAAAGGTAAATAAACAGGTGTCGGTGATTAATTAATGAGCTGGTTGATACGGCTTTAGTGTTTTTGGACAGCATGCTAAATTACTTTTTAGGAATGCAGATTCTCAGAATAAAGGGGCTTCCTTACCTGAATTATATTTGGTGATTCCTTAATGTGGTCAAAGTTGTCTTGAAGACATTTTCTGCCACCACTTCGTTCGTTTTAAAATTGTAACCCTAAAAGGAGCATGTAGCACATATCGTGTCGTTATGGTAATATGCTAGGCCGGTAGTTATTAGGTTGGTCGGTGGGTCAATCTAAGCGTGTATTTTACGTATATAAGCATACGCAAAGTACGTGCTTGGACGTGAAGTTGTATACAATACAAGGTATGGCCATTTTCGATATAGCTGCGTGCTGTATACTTATAACTATACTGATACTGTTTTGTTATGACTGTATATTTAATGACTATAAAATAGCCTGGAATAGATAATTAGCACACAAAAAAATTCTAGCGTTTTGCGATTTGTAGCTTAGTCAGTGTCAGCTATACATATTAAGTCGTTTAAAGAGATCATCATATTTTAAAATAGGGTCCAAGATACGAGTATTTGTTTATATCTTTGTAAGTATATTTTCTATACATTATATGTGCCATAAGATAGAAACGAAGTCAACAACTGTAAATTAAATATTTTGGAAAAAGTTTTAGGTACGAGGTTTGAGTCTGACTGACGCTGAAAATATACTTTTTTAAATGTTTGTCCACTTTTCAGTTGCTCTGTTGGTCTGGATATTATATTCCAGGTAGGCGCAAAAACCGCTGAATGGATTCAAATGTAATTCGGCACACGGATAGTTTATAACCTGGATTAACATATAGGCGATTTACACACCGCACGGCGCTCCAACGCGGGAGGCGGTGAAGCGGATCTCATATCGCGTTGGTCTCTAAGAAATCCGTTGATGCCTAACACATGTACACCGCGCGACCGCGCGGTCGAGCGGTGCTCGTTTCTACCGCAAACTGCTTCTACCGCGCGGTTGAGCGGTGCCGTGTGTTAATCGCCATAGAGTACTCGTAGGTATTTTTGATCCCGGTACGTGTCCGTGTGATATTTTCGGAAATCCATGCCGTCGAAGCCGTGGGCAGACGCTAGTCCAATAAAGCAACGCTAATCACAGCAACATCCAATTGTCATAGTATCATACCTTAACAACCCAAATTTAATCTATTGCACCTGTTGTTGTTGTTCAGAGTCGCAAAACCTGTGGTGTCTTGACTAATCGTCAGGTGCACCGTCGGATCCGTGTGTTAATTACCGGATATTAGTTGAGTTATCAATGACAAAATATTGATTATTGTTACTTATTATGAAACAGAGGAGCTCGTGGCTAAGTAATAACAGCCGCACGGATCGATTCATCAGGTTAAGCTACGCTTGCCGGGGTTGGTCTGTGGATGGGTGAACATCTCCAGATATCGGGACTCCTCCGTGCCCCGAAAATAACGTTAAGCCGTTGGGCCCAGCTGGCATTCGTGGATCTTTGACAGTCGTGACAGGTAGTCAGAAGCGCGAAAGTCTGACAGCCTGTCTTACCAAGAGGTATCGTATTACCCAGTGTAGTGTAATATAGTTGCGAAAAGGCTAGGCAGATTGACTTATTATGAAACAACTTCAATTAAGTCTAATTTCAGCCCCAGCAAAGGTCAGACAAATATGTAAAAACATATTTATAGCAATTTTCTTCACTTCTTTTAACTAATTAAATAATAGTTACATCACCTGGAGTCGGTTGATAAACAGACTTTTGCAGCCAAACTATTCAACGTTGCATAATTTTAGCAACCAAACGGTTTTACTCATGTAACATAAGGTGGTTTAATTTTGTTATTTTGATAAACGGGCTACGACTGCGGGCGGCCCATCTGATGGAATGTTCTTTTCACCAATGGCACCTTTCACTCCCATCCAGGGGCGTAGCTACCGGCCGGGCTACAGAGGTTCCTAACGTGTGAAAGCAAAAAGTGTAAAATGTTAACCACAATGTCACTTAATTCTCCTGCTTCCCGGTAAAAAAACTGTCATACGTGTCTATAGAGTTTTCATTTCAGAAATGATATACCTAAATCAAAAAAAAGAAATTTGATCTCTTTTTTTCTCGGGTTAAGCGTGCGTAGCGTTTGTGTTGAAGCTCGCCACGCTACTGTTCCCATCTTAGAAATAAAATTAAAGAAGGTACATTTTACTGTCAAGAGTTCTTCTGCTAGGTGTTCCCAGGTTCGCATACCATAAGGAGTCATTATCATGAAACTATCACGTCGTGAGCATAGGGCTGACACTATCATCTTATCACCCTGTGAACATGAGTCTCGTGCAAGCCTTTCAATGACCTCTAATTAAAAGATTAAGTATAGGTCAGTTATCACCAGCTTGTCTGGCCATGACAGTATTAGCAAGTTTTGTCTCTGATATATTTCAGATATGGAAAAGCTGTTCCCGGAAAGTAAGGTGTCAGAGCCGCCTCTGGATACCTGCTATACCAGGTGCCCATAACTCTCCCCAGAGACAAAGGTAAAAGGCCTGTACCTACACTGGTACCCTTTTAACTGCCTCTTGGTCTAGTGGCCGCAAGCACTACTGCTGGCCATGAGGTCCTGGGTTCGACTTCCACGTTGGGCAAAGTGTTTTTGGGTTTTTCTATCTGAAATTTCTCAATAGAGCCCGGAACCAGAATTAGGGCTCGCCTCTTTTTACATAGGACTTAACCATAACCGGCGAAATCAGGGTGTACTAAAGGTATACCTCTCTCCCTTCCCCAATACGTGATGTTATGTTATGTATACAACTTTCCACATGCTATTGCAATAAAAAAAAAACGCCGTATCTCTACGTTCACGTCGTGGTGAGACTTGCGCGCCCCGAACTCTAGGCCTGTGCCGGTAGTTTATTTTGCCGGAACACATCTAGGTGAATAGCCAGACCTCATCTCCGGCTTCCCTTTATTGACGATAATTGTCGATTGGTGCCTTGTGTCATTAAAAACGTCTAAGGGGCCTCTTCGGGTTGGCTTCGGCTCCTCGTATGCCTTCAAAAGGTCCGAGACCCCCGGGTCCCGGAATATGTCAAAGACACTTAAACATTAAAAATTGATAACAATAAAATAATATACATTTTAATATATTTCAGAATAAAATGTCTATATTTTTCAGTACTTTCCAACCTAGGCTGTATGGTTAAGGTATTTCCCCTCTATGTCTGCTGCGGAATATACTGCACGAAAACATCGCAGTTTTCCTGTAACGCGTTTTCGTACGTTCTTTGCGATGTCGCCGATATGCAGTAAATGCAGGTTTCCCCGCTAACTAGAGCAGGCGTAGCGGTTATTTGTCGGATGACTCCATAATATACTTGCTTTTCTTTTAGGCATATTTACAGAGGACGTTTTCCTATTATAAAGTTTGAACGTAACCAGATTAAGGCAGTTCCCCACATGACGTCACTACTACATCCAGCATTAAAATACATAGGAATATGTTTGTGTTTATCTACGGAGATAAGACACAAACGTACCGTAGCAGACAAGAAAGCATCGCGTAACTTTTAGTTTGTGCAACTTTTTAGCTGTAATTAGCTGTGATTCTTGATAAACTTAGATTTCAAAACTACGTCAACTAGCTCAACCTTTACAAAACAAATTATTCTTGTTTACTTCATTCATTTAGATCTGAATGCAGGCGGACAGACTGATGCGTAGATTGATGTTAATAATATAAGAACAAAACAAATTCCGTCAACTTTTATTATAGAGGCAATGTCGCAGTATACCACTTGTGGGCGGCGGCCATCATAAATTATTAATATGCGGCTTGAAACATTTTTAGACGAGAATATTTTTAGGGCGGTCAATTAACTTCATAATTCATGGCTATAAAAAGAAATTGTGACGAACTGTCCACAACAAACAGGAAGATACTACCTACATCTTCATGATTATTTTATTTTTGATGGATTATTTTTACAGCTATTCGTAATATTTCACTATTGTGTTTGAATTTTGCCCAAAGAGTTTTCACGTTCCGGGAAACTCTCGTCCATTCTTGAGTGAATGCGCTGTAACTCAGGTGTAATTGGAGGGGTGCTTCATAGAGCGATGAAATCATACTTCCTACCTAAGTAGCAATAAGTTAGCATCTTTTGACTATTTAAACCGGTCAAAAATAAAATATGAAATCACAATAGAAAAAAGACCGCTCATCTTAAAAACTTCCATAATCGTACAGAAATTAAATATAATTGAAAAATTGCATTTAATGCTAATAAGTGTTCCGTGTGATCAGTGGCGTAACTATAGATACCATCTGAGGCCCTTGGCAAATCCATTGCATGGGGCCTCAAACTTTTTATTATTTACTTAATTTTGTTAAAAATTTTTGGTCAGTTTTGAGCCTACAGCCTCTCGGGCCGTGGCCCGGGGGCCCCGTCAGGCTGGGTGGCATTTTGCAAGTCCTGCCACCTTAAAGTTATGCCACTGCATTTGATTCTAAAAATCTGTGACGTCACATTGTTATATTTCATACAAATCACGTACAAATTCCGCGTTTTGACAGCTCATAAAAAGTAACTTTACTGACTACCCTTTCAAATACACAATTTACAGAGAAAGATAGTACTTTATAAGTTGTATTAGTTGTTTTATTTTTAGTTGAATGTTGTTATTTTCTTATGAACTGTTCTATAAATATTCGTGCCAAATATTTTTATCATCAAGTAAACATTTAATTTACTTAATTAATTATCGCATTTAAGAATACTTAAATATTGTATCACCAGACTTGATTCTCAGTGGTGGTAAAGTCCGTAAATCCACAGCCTATACAACCTTTTTTGGAACGTAGAACTTGACTGGTAGAAACCGTCACGTAACGAAATTGCGCTATGCCCCTCCATATGACTTGCTCTCTATCTATTTCCATGAGTTAGTGAGTGAAATATGTGTCGTTTGAATAATCATATCTGAGAAGGAACTTCATACAGACGTGAAAAAAAAAATACTTATGCTGTCGGGGCTTGGCTGACCCCCACCGACTGAATAGCTTCTCGTAAACCAGACTAGGAGTTGATCGACTGCTTAACTGGGCTATTACGTGGATGCCTTAAAAAGTAACTTATAAACTAACGGCTAAACGTTAAAGACATCCAATTGATGCAATTATTAGTAATGAATTTCATAATGGCAGTAACTTTTTCTGGAGTACGACGCATCACTGTGCCCCCTGTGAACCGCCGGCTACTGATAACTGTGAAACTACTGATAACTATCACTTCCTGGTCTAATTAACTAAGTAGTTCTGTGACCGAGATTACGATTAAAACGTAGTATGTAGTATCATTTTAATTATTATCAATGAGCTAATTGTAGCTCGTGCTGTGTTCTGTATTATTAGACGCACGAGTTACTATCAAAGGAAATGTGAAGATTGCGTCTCAGTTTCATGCATTTGCGTTTTATTTCTTCTTTTGTTTATTTTAACCTACTTAAATAAAATGAGGAGGTTCTCAATTCGACTGTATGTTTGTTACGCGATTACGCCGCCAATTATGAATTTATTTTATTGATTCTGTTTTTGTTTGGTTTCAATCTTTTTATTTCTCTCGTACCGCGACGGCCTGTATGGGTAATGCTCACACCGTGGTAAAGGTGTAAGCCAGTCAACAAGATGAGGATTTAGGGGGCTCGCTGCTCGTCAATTTAAAGACTATTTAACTAAATAAACTGATTGCATATTAAGTCGTTGACTGCCACGCAGCAGACACAATAGAAAAACTATTGTTCGCGGCTCACCGGTGACCGGCGTGGCGTCTAACGTGTTAAGTATGTTATTATATAATTAGTACTGAGCTCTACGATAAAAGACTATAATAATTTGTATCTTGAGTATATTTGTGTGTTATTACAGAAAATAAAACGCTTTAAATATAATTGCGTCAAATAATAAAAAAATAACAATCAAAACTATCTCTGCCATCCCATCATTAGCCAGCGCAAGCGCCGAGCACACATTTTTGATGTTAAAAATATTAACGTCAATTGCTATGAATTATTTCGATATTTTTATTTGTCGACATGCTGTCATTAGTGCGAACAGTCTGGCACACACACCAGGCTCTTTGATGCAATGATAAGTGTTACGAGCGGCGAGCTCGTGAGTAATGCGAATTATTCAAATATTTCAGCGATTACCGGCGAGTTAATATAGTTTGCGTAAACACCAGCTTTCCAGAGAATTTCCCACGCTGATCGACCGTAAACAGTTTATGGGGAAATGTTTTCAATAAGTCCATTGGAATGCTGAGTGATTTTCTCATTAACAACTCTAATTTAAATCCTTAATAGCTAGGAATAGAATATCTTTTTTAAACTTAGACAAATTGAGTGGGAGCTCCGTCGTAAAGAGATTAAAATATCCTTCTGTGCCGATTGAGTGAGAGGATTCCGTTACAGAAGTCTAATAAACTCCTTTATTAACTATGTATTTCGTTTAATTTACAGAAAACACCCACACGTAACTATTTTAATAAGTCAATGTAAATATGTTATTTAAAGCTTACAGAGTTTGCCTGGTTTTTTTTCAATACTGTCGGAATCCTAAGTTCCGCGACTTAAAAAAAGAAGAGTCCAAAAGTCCCTAAGCCAAGCAACAAACCCTGAATCATAATAAGGAAAACCTAACACATTCATACCTTTATCTGAATTGTGAAGATCTATCAGTCATGCGTTTCGCACCTGCCTAGTGACGGTGTGGCTTCGGTCACAGTGCGGCGCTAGCGCCGGCGACCAACGATGACTAAAACCAAACAAGAGATTGAAGGAAGTTCTTTCATACATTTGACAAATACCGGTGCCCATATCAGGCAGCAGACGGTTATTTTATTGCTTTTTCTGACGAAATTGTCGGTAACGATGACACGGTGGGTATTTCGCATGATCCACAGTGCAACGTTCACGTTTTGACAGGAATCCTGACTTATCTTTATGGTGTTGGCTCTCGCGCTGCGGGTAGGCGACATTCCGTGCGATATCAATGGTAGGGGTCAAAGTAGGTGAATTGTAATGTACACGAACATGATGTTATTTTCAATAATTGACATTATATTTAGACCTATCTTCTTCTTCCTCTTCCGCCTAACTATACAACGCGCAGCTCTGATGATGCTGTTTCAATCCATTACAATGACCGTACATGTTTCTGTTTAGACCACGTGGCCCTTAAGCTATTGCGTCTGATCTGCTGAACACATAAGTCTTGAACGCCATGTCGGGTGTATCTAAGTGTACCTATTTCCCTTGAATTGCCCTTACTGGCAAAAAGTTCGTGTTCCTCTAACAGTTCTTTTATGATGCTCCCTTGAGATTAACTTGGCGCATCCGACCGAATTTGGGCAGCCAGAGATGGGCTACTTTACTCTCTGTGCCTTTTTCCTAATCAATACAAAAATGTATTAGACCAGCACCTTCTATCTGTCTCCGAAATACTCGCATACGATTATATGAAGTAGATTACAGTCACTTGAGAATTTTCAAGTTATCCGCAAAGGATTATCAAAACTTTTGGTTTGACCGGTGTCCCTAGATAGCGGTAACATTCCATAGAGTAACAAGTAACTTACAACAACAATGACGACACTCGCTATCATCATCTAACAAGCATAATATATTGGCGATAAATCTCATAAATTATCGGTACCTATAAATCTGATACAATCTCATAAACGTTACAGCATAATCACAATATATTAATGTACATAAAGCGGTACTACGTCGTGGCTATGTCATTGATAGTTCGTCGTGTGTACACCTTGTTATCACTTAACAGTCATTCATGTGTCGTTAGTACAAAGTAGAATAGCCGCTCTCGTGAGCAAACATTAGGATTTCGTCTGCCTGCGTCACATGTGAGTTGAGTGATGCGAAACGGGCAAATTATACAAATGTTGTTCGTAATGTTAAAGAATCATACGCATACAAGAGTAAATTTATTAGTTTGTTTATGGTTTATCTGTTCTGTGGTTACCTGTATGATCTTCATAAAGCTGTGACTCAAATATTAAACTGAGTTCCTAGCTAATCTCTTCGTTATCTTAGTCTAAGTCTGTTTAGAGAACTGTAACAAAATATTTTTTTTTAATTTGCGTATATTTTAGAATTGATGAACGAGATTACTTTTATAGGCACTCTACCCGTTTTTCAGGCGAACATGCTCACCTCTAAGTAAGCAAGTACTTGGCGTACCTTTATAGGCACTCTACCCGTTTTTCAGGCGTACTTGCTTACTTAGAGGTGAGCATGTTCGCCTGAAAAACGGGTAGAGTGCCTATAAAGGTACGCCAAGTACGCCTGAAAAATGGTTGGTTTATGTCAAATATGTTTAAATGTATATGCACCGTGAAATCAGACTTCGTGACTTGACAGACTACGCAAATTGGAGTAGCCGGTAAGTAAATACGTATAGATTGAACAAACTCTGAAATTAAACCTAAGTGGGTTTAATTTCAGAGTTTGTTCAATCTCGAATTTTAAGGAAAGTCGGAATTTTAATTTATATTTTGATTCCGCATGTGTGAAACCGCTGTTGTGTTATTTCTACTTAAAATTATTTGTCGTACAAGCCATCGATCATTTCACAAAGGATTGGCCTTCATCATTCTTTTAAGTCGTCTCTTAACAAAGCCTCAAGGTTCTTCAGGTATTAACAAGAATTGTTCATATATCCTGTTAATCATTTTGTCAGACTGGAAAATCCTTTCACGTAGAGATCGCGACTGATACCGATACCGACACCTTTTGATACGATACCGGTTCAGTCTGATATCGACCGAGTCTAGTAGGTAGGTACTGCCGGTCACAGATCAACGATTACTCAATAACAGATGCGCAATATGCTTTTAATAGCACTATGAAATTAATTCACGGATACTGATAACTTTATATTAACTGATAATTTCATATATTTAATCAATAATTACGTTGGATGTTAATTAGTAAGTCTGTCGCAATCATTATATTGAAAAGATTTGGTAACGTGTCGAATATCTTGCGGATACGATACGGCAGATCTTTTCTTAAATGATATCATAGTAGTAATCTTAAGTGGTGTCGTAGTTTAAAGCTATTTGTTAATGACAAAATGATTAAGCAATTTCAATGTCTAAAGTCTGGCTTCCAAATCTTCAAGTTTCTGCAAATTGCCTACATAGGTATATTTTACATAATGTTAATGAATCTCTAAATAATGCACTACGCACAAAATATGGTCGGATTTGTAACAATAAAAGTCAAAGTCAAATCATTTATTTCATATAGGCACAAGAAAGGCACTTTTGTACGTCAAAATTAAGGATTTGAATGAAAGGAAATTGCGGAGACACGCATATTTCTACGAACTTTTTTACCGTTCAGTAGTTTCCAATTACGAATACCTTATTAAAAATGTTTGATTAGGTGACAAACGAACAGTTCCACTTGATGGTAAGTGAGCACGCACGGCCACCTATCATCATAATCAACAGCCTTCAGCAGTCCACAGCAGGACATAAGCTTCTCCCGTCACACGCCGCCGCCTTATGACTTCTGCAATACCAGATGCATCCTAGAGATAAACAATTCCACCAAATCAGGTCGAGCGCTTTCCCTCTTGCATCCAAAAAAGCCTCTTCTGGTACTGACTTCGGACCTACTAACGTTTCATAATGAAACTTCGGGTTGACCGGTTAAGTTTACGAAATGTTTATGAAAAAAAAACATTACAATTGTGAAAGTTCAGCCGCCTGTGGATATGTCTTGGAGGGTAACTATCTGCAGCAGGAGCAGAGCTTGCTTTCAATGCTTACGTATAATGAAACTTTGGATGAGATTGACATAAAATGGTGGAGAATGACGAAAAAATAGGAGCGTTGGTGTTTACATGATGGCGTAGGGCCGACGCGTTTCATTGAGCCGCAAATTGCACTCCCACTCGCCAGGAGTGATTACTTAAACGGGTCTTAAAGGGCAAGCCTTATTTAATAGGCACTTCAATCAAAAGCCCGAATTAAATGACAGCCTTTATAATAGTCGATTGACACTCAGAATATTCGAGAAAGTTCCTGAAACATACTCAAGTAACAGATTTCAGTGACGAAGCTCTAGGCAGTTTTCCTTTAGGAAAATGGCCTTTTAATTATCGACCATATCAAGTGAAGTGCCAACAGTCATGTTTCCCTATTACACAACTACTTACCGGGAAATTCTTCGGTCGACATATTAGCACGTGTCACGGACAGTCACGCCGACGTCATGTAGTTCTCATTCTTATTTTCGTCATGTCGTAGGCACCGAGACGCCGAAAAACTATGATTCACGCATTTTTTGCACGTCACTGTAAAAGTGTGCCTACATGTGCCGGTTATCCGTTTTACGATTTGTTATTATATTTATCTTACGGCGGCGGCGGCTTGTGTCATGTTAAAATGTTATCATCTGTTACGTCTTCTTACCAAATATGGTCGTTACTGTATTTTGTGGTTTTCCAAGAATTTCCGTCTGCATTGGTTTGTCTGCACTAATGAGTCTCGCATTGACGCAATTTTTATAATGTTTTATGAGTTGAAAGGGATGTTGTTACTAATAATTCATTGACTAAAAATGTACTTACAAGGAATGTTATTACCGTCTTTATTTTATGTCTATTTTAAAGTTCTAATCATCACATTAATATTATTAAGTCGAAAGTTACTGGGTCTGTGTAGTATGTTTGTTACTTCTTCACACAAAAAAGGAAAGGATCTATATAGAATTTAGCACAGAGATAGATTATAACCTGGAATAGCACATATGATACTTGTTGTCCCTCTAGAACGTTCCTGTAGGATGATTTTCGACATACACACGCGGGCGAAGCCGCGGGCCGCGGCTAGTCATAATATATACGTAATTATCTCATACATATGAACATTCTACTCCACTATTTAACATAATATTCAAGAAGTTGCGTCACTAACGGCTCACCCATACCTTACTGTCCATAGCTTTAAGTTCTAGCAAAAAATGTAATAGGCAGTGAGTCACAAAGTTGTATTCAAATATTACACAATACCTATAGGGGTAGTCAGAATCCAAACCTTGCACATTCTTACGCAACTCCAGCTCCAACTCCACTCAGAATATTCAGGACAAAAGAATGATATATGAAGATTGATTTAAGCTCTCAATATAAATGTCACTAACAATGGGCATCAGAATACTACTAGGTCTCTTGTCCCAAGAAGAAAACACCCAATATTCTTTAATAATATTTATATTCGTAAAAAAACACAGTAACCAACATTATAAGTTTTTCGGTTCATCATCTCACAGTAGTCTAATTACTCTGAGAAGATGCTGAAAAAACTTGGAGGTAACAGCCTCTTCTCACACATATTTGAGTGGACCTGTCTTGTTCTGTTCTCATTAACATTATCCCCAAATTCTCATGCACGAAATTTTTTACGAAAGCTCGAATCTTTATGACTTTTAAAACTGTATCGTGTCATTCCATAATTGGCAAGGCAAGCTCACAGCGAAAGCTCTTTACATGAAATCAAGAGTAGCTTTGTACATGCATGACCATAAACTGAGCCCAGATATTATCTCCAAGCTCCAATGATTGTGTTTTTCCTGTTACGGGTACATTCCACTTAAATTTTACTCTCCGTAGTTCTTTAACTTAGTTTTTATTCCTAGCATGTTCATAAGATTGTGTGACGGTTTTCCGGAACGCGTAGTTCGTTTTAACTTACGA
This sequence comes from Hyppa rectilinea, assembly GCA_951799385.1. Taxonomy (NCBI): domain Eukaryota; kingdom Metazoa; phylum Arthropoda; class Insecta; order Lepidoptera; family Noctuidae; genus Hyppa; species Hyppa rectilinea. Next base: position 827,973 of record OX637307.1, on the reverse strand, counting down.
AATCGGATTTAGCCACTGACGACAGTGGTTTTTATAAGGAAAAATTATACATACCTAGTTTGAGAATGTCGAGCTGATTTTCCTAATTGACTATCCATCGTACAGCGAGGATGTTTTTAGATCGATGGACGCATTATTTAACCTGCTGGTGGTTCAGAAGGGTTATTGTAAACTCGCCACAATGAAAATTTGCCACAAGTAAAAATTATAGTAAACTTGCCACAGTGACAAAATAATTCACAACAGGTATAGTAAACTCGTCACAGGTAGGTCAAACTTGTTTTGGATGTACCGACAGTAAAACGATATTCGTTCAACATTATTGTTTAGTAAAAGTAATGTAGTTTCCGAATAAAGAAAAAGAAGAAATCTGTATAAAAAAATATGATCCATGGGCCATGTGGCCATGGCCATTAAACACTACTACTTCGTTTGCTATCGGTACTTTTAAAGCTGTGGCAAGTTTTCGTGAGACAAATAAGACTGTGGCAAGTTTACTATAATTTTTACTTGTGGCAAATTTTCATTATGGCGAGTTTACAATAACCCGTTCAGAATAACATTCGTATAGAATTTCTGGCGACATGCGATGAGACCATTGGGCTTCTTCTAATATTTCGTAACGAAAAGCCGTTTGACAGACGTGGAGTCTTCTAAAAGGTAAGCAAGAGGATCGTGGGGGTCCATTGTCGATTGATGCTGATATGAATTGGTGACCAGATAGGCGTTTTATAGGTGATAATCGGGACTCGCGGAGTGTTCACAAATCACGACGATTATGAATGCACTCAGGTATTGTCTGGCATAAAGCCTTTTTAATGGATCGATAGAAACGTACGTCACATAGATAAAATGATGTAGTAAAAAACCCATCAACATACATCATCACTTTCTCCCGTGCAAACACTTGAAACCATATGATGTACGTATGTAATGGCGGCAGTGTGTCTATCGCAATAACGTTACTAAATAACTTGTAAGTACATTGTAACAATGGGCCTTGATTTCGTGTGCCGGCTGATGTAAAATAGAGGATTGATTGCAGCGGCCATTTTTTACCGATTTCGAAAAAGTAGGTTCTTGATGTGTCTCTCTATGTTGTTAAAGAAATTGTATAACATAAAAAAGAATTGTTTACATTGTGTAATACGTGACTTTGTATAACAGGAAAAAAAAAAACAGTTTGTTTTACTCTTAGCTAAATGTTCTATTTAGGTACTTACGGGTTAATTACAGCATGTATGTACGGAATGTGAACAATTTTAGTAATCTCTTTATTAAGTGTTCATTTAATAAATTAATGAACAACTAGCAATATTTTTTTCTAGGAAAATCATATAATACCCAAGTTACCAAGCTTTATCTTCTTTCATACTCAATTAAATTAAATGAATTGACACCTCATTACAGTAATTACTTAATGCATGAAGATAATAAGATTATACAAAGTCATATATTTAAACAAGTAAGTAATCCCAACCAATCCGCTGATTAACTAGAGATGGTTAAACTCTCATCACGCTTATCTAACGTTTAATTAGTTTATCTTCGAACGAAAACTACGCACATAGTACTACGGCGACCTCGTTTGCACTTTCATGAATGAAATACCACGGTTCGCATCTGCTAATACTGAACACTGTAACTCCGTATACTGCCAAGCAGAAACGAACTCTATTATCAGAACATTAAAGTCAACATTTCACCTATAGGAGACCGTGAGAGCTTTCTTTCTAAAGTCATTGTATTTCCAACTCTATGTTTGAGACTATAATGTTGGTTTTCATATGCAGTGTGGAGTAAGTTATGCCGTTCTGGTCGGGGTAATGGACACGACCTCGACGCGCACGTGGCGAGAGCGTGCCGTTCGCACTTCTACAGCACATTCTGCGCAGGCGCGACACTGTCCATTTAAGCTAAGATAGCGGAGAAATGCCGGAATTCCGATATTAGAAGATGTACAGACCAAGATAGAGCAGAAATAAAATATTAAAATTAATTCGTGATTAGGTGTTAATTTTTTTGTTGACAACTGAGATGAGATAACAGACCCGAAACGCTGCCATTACCCCAGCAGCCATGTATTTTATACCTCTTCTTCTTCTTTTCGTGTGGTTAGTGACTGACCTGGTGTCAGAGTTTTTATACTGCCCATGGGCCTCAGACTTAGCTTCACATGCTGTTGAGAAATATCTCTTAGACATGCTGGTTTCCTCACGATGTTTTCCTACACCGATGCCGATGTTTAAGCAAGTGATAATTATACAATACGCACATGAATCCGTAAAATCAGAGGTGCGTGCCTTGGATTCGAACTCGAGACCTATGACTTGGCAGTCCGACGGTCACACCACTAGGCTATCACTGCTTTTTATTCCGAAACACAGCAACATAACTTAGTGGTAGATTGGCGGTAATGAACTTCTCCGGATAAGCTCCTCCGCTTCAGAAAAAGGAACTTGAACCATTAAAGACCAAGATTACAACTTTCCACACCAAATAAACAAAATCACCATTTTTGTGAAGCACCTAAGCATACCAGGAAAGAATGACTACAAGGTATTTCGTAACCGTTCCCGTCCAAAGGTCGTGAACAAGGCCAGGTAACATCAATTCACACAAGTTCGGCGAAGTACCGTAAGATCCGTAACTCCGTCATTGTCTATGAATGCCGGACACTTGATGTGACATTAGATGGAGTTGCATCAGATCAGTGAAAGTTATTCTCCGAAATGTCCTGACACGGGTCGTTAGTTGCTAACCTCGCGCGATAAGGAAAAATGTCGCAATTAATGATTTAATTGTAATTGGATCGTTTATTGTCTAGACTAGGCGAAGTTAAGGAAGCTGTATCTATATATATTACGCCCGTTCGTACGGCTATTATTGATTTAAATGACATGTTTTCCTCGTAGAATTAAATTGCACTAAAATAGCACATTTTCTGCACTTTAAAAGTGGGTAAAATGGAGTAATTTTCGATCGTCTTCGTTGTTGGTATTAAATACTTATAATTTATTTTTAGTAATATTACCTTAACTTTGAAACATCTAATGGAGTCAGAAAAATGTAACTGTGGGTTAACGCAGGTACAGCAGTTCGTTTCTTTTTAAAAACCAAAGAATAGAAAAGTCCTTTCCACGAAATCAAAAGACTTGGTAAATAGTATCTTCGCTCTACGAGGATGACTATTAAAAAAAGCTGTGTTCAGTAGGTATGAATCATGGATAACGGCTTTAATAATATTAGGAAATATTTTTAATATTTACAAGAACTGAAATCTGCAGACAACGTTCTAATAACGTCATTCTAATCTAAACTGAAATCTTGCTTCAAAAAGATTTGATACTTGAGCTTTGGTCTACAATAAATAAGACTGTGTCGATCTACAGTAATACAAAAGTCATTGAAAACGATCTTAATAAAGATAACAATAGTTCGGTATGAGATTTTTCCAGTTCCCAGTAGCAGCCCTGAGTCTGTATTTGTGCTCGGTCGATGGCAATTAGGCTAATAAGGTCTCCTCATTAAATGGGACTTAGAAAAAAAATGTAGGTGTACTATAGAACTCACATCTCTGCCGAACCCTGCGGTGATTACAGCTCTGTTGTTATGTTATGTTATGTTTAATGACTGAAATGCCACTATAACAACAGGCTCCTAAAAATAAAGCTGTTAACGAGATTATAGGTCAACGTTTATGTACTAATTAATAATTTTAATGCTGGGATTTCTCTCGTGAAGTATATAATCTTCATTATGATAGGAGCAATTTATTTCATCGGGGGACTTTCCTTCATAATCAATCTACGTACTCTTTTCCCAACTACTTTGGGGTCCGCTTCCGGTCTAACCGGATGCAGCTGAATACCAGTATTTTACATGGAGCGACTTTCAATCTGGCCTGCACAACCCAATAAGTGGGTAATACGATACCCCTTGGTAAGACTTGGTAAGTCAGGCTTACGGGCTTCTGTCGACTCGTAACGACTGTCAAAGATCGACGAATGACAGCCGGGACCAACGGCTTAACGTGCTTTGCTGGGCAACACTTTCCTTCACATATAGCAACACTACAGTACTACTTTCCTATTATGTCTACCTCTCTGATTCATGATCATATAAATGTGATGTAACAAGCAACAGATATTAGTAGCCCTCTCTAGAATGTCATCGTTGCCACCCACATCTCTGCCCATGCTCAAGGATTGCCAGATGGAGAGACTGAAACATCTGGGCAAAACTTCAAACAGTTGGGAGTTTGGGACCAATAAAAAAACATAACGTATCATCACACCTGTAGTCCCCGAATGGTTAGACAGAGGTGTAACTCCGGTGTAGTATATTACAAGCATTATGTATTTTGCCAGTTATGTTTGATCCCATGTAAAATAAATGGCCATACTATTTCTGTCTTTGGTACTACTACAAGTTATACAGGATGGAACTGAATTCATGGGCATTATTTTAAGGGGTCATCATACTCTTCATTATGAACACTGTAACCGTGGGAAAAAAGACTGCTGTTCCATACATTATGATATACAGGGTTATTTGTAAAACACCAGAATCGCGAAAAAAAATTCAGCTGTTCCCTACATTTATGTTCGTATAACTCGTCAAAATGTAAGGAACAGCTGAATTTTTTTTCGCGATTTCAGGTTTGGTCCCATAGTAAAAGTTGTTCATAATGATGAGTACAATGACCTCTTAAGAGGTTTCTGGTGTTTTACAAATAACCCTGTATAGGTACCGCATAACTCATCAAAATGTAGAGAACAGCAGAATTTTTTTCACCCTGTGAATTCAATTTCATTCTGTATAACAGACTAAAAACCCTCTAAAGTAAGCATTGCTTTCAATTTTACCCGACTTCTAAAAAGGAGGAGGTTCTATGTTGACTGTATGTATTTTTTAAATATTTAGATACATTGAGATGATATGGCTAGAAAGGGAGTGACTACCGAGATGACGACTAATAGAGAAGTCGAAGGTGGAAGAAAAATACATGTTGCGCCGACCCCAATTAAATTGGGATAAGGGCAGGAGAATGATGTTGATGTAGATACATTGATATTTTCGTCAATTGTGGAACGGTTTTAAAATTCTTCTTCCATTTGGTAAAGGAAGCTTGTGCGATAGTTCCATATAAATTGTATTCGGAAGCAGTAATCGGTTTAAATAAAGCATTGAAATATTAAGCACGTCGTGCAACAGGGAGAGCATTAAACGAACCGTAATTTCAAATGACTGTTTTATAAAAAAAAATTACAAGAAGCCGTTAGTCGGGACATTTAGTATTTTTTCTGGACTCGGGACACCATATGAAAAGTCAGGACAATCCAGACGAATCCCAACCATCTGGCAAGCCAACCTTGCTCCCCGCAAAAAACACTGAATTAAAATAATTATGACACGACGACTATTACAAGATAAAACTTATCTTAAAATATTTAAATACTGTTATAGCTATATTTAGCAAAGCCTTGAACATTTTCATCAATCGCTTCTGGGAATTCTTATACAATTGTCCAATGACGCAACGTCACTGCGGCTGACATTTTTTAAGTATTTAAAGCTCTTCTGTGTAGTGTTTGCAGAAGGTTCTGTTACATTAACTAGTGACACATGTTTGTAAATCGCCGGATGTTGACGGTATTGTCATGAGTTTTGCAAATAAACCAAAGATACTTCTATTTCCCACGACATAGGTATGTGGGTAAGGTACAAACTTCAACAACCCGTTGCTTGGTCTACAGTTCCTACCAATTCGAAGACATAATTTTGGACCTTATGGCCTGCTTCTGGAACTAATTAGGTTTTAAAGAAAGCTTTACTAATATTTGGGAAGCACATACATTTCGTTTGACCTCGTCCTAAAGTTCGTCCAAAGTTCCCTGTTTAATCGGTTACAAAATGACGTACTGGATCGTATCGAAATTGGGTACCGCTGACCATTGTAGATAGAGAAAGAGTCACGTATAATTTCGAGGGTTAAAGATCGCCACAAGTCCCAACACGTCGTCGGTACAGCAGCGACTCAATCTACATAATTATCTACATATTATGTGTATCTATTTTCAGCCTGCGTATTACACATTAGTAAGTAATATGACAACATAGGTGACTTGCGTTTTTTGAGGAAGACACGCGTTCGGTTCATCGCTATTTAAACAAGAATTATGAAGTTATAGAATTAAGGTAATTTGGTAGTAAAAACTAAAGCGGAGATGAAGTGGAGGGGAAGTCTTTGCCCAGCAGTGTTCAGTGAGTGAGGGCTAGTTAAAATAAAAAAGAGCAACGGAAATTTTTTTAAATGGTAGAGATTATTATGAAATCTTAAATATAAAGATTAGGATTGATAAGCCAAAAAATATAATATTTAATATTTTACTAATATTAAAATAAAAAATAATAAAAGAATATTCTTGCAGTAAGAAACAGAAAACTAGGTACCGAATTCAGTGTGGTTGAAATAAATAATTTTAAAACGTGGATGTATCTTGTTTGATCCTTCCTTACATTTTCAGTACTTCTTTATGTTTTTTTTAAGTGACAAAATTTCTATTTTTGTTCAATTAAATTCCGTCTTTCTTCGTCTGCCTTAGTACCTACCACTATATCCGGGTAAGCGGGATTGTCCGAAAGGGTTACCGCTACCCCGGAACATAAAAGGCTAAGGAAGGGACATGGATGGGTTTTAGTCAGTAAGAGTCTGACACTCCCTTCCGCTCCACCCAGAGCGGGAGAAGTCACTGGATGATTTCCCAACCTCAAAAAAAAAGTACCACTATATGAACCTACGACAAATTATTTTTATCTACAGTTCAAATCACATAGCAACAACAATCGTGATTCACTCAAGAAGTCAAGACATATCTTACCAAGTCGGCACGTGATTTATAATAAATACTTTTTTGGGAGGTCGTCGAGGTCGATTTGAAACTACAGTGACGTGTCTTATCACTCGTGCGGGCACTATCAGTGGAGCAACTATACAGTAGTATAATTTAAAGACGGATCTTTTGCATAATTTTGCGGGTTGGCGACCGGAACTTCCTTATTATCGGTCCTTGACCTATGGCCCGAAATTCAGAAAGTCAAGGTCAGGGTCTCCTGACCCTGAATGAAGGCTGACAGAGCAGTGGCCCCTGACCTCGTTCTTATTTACGTGGATATAACTAAGCCCTAGATTTAACCACAAATTCAACATAACACAACATCACGCCTCGTTTCCCCGAAGGGTAAGGTACAGGCCCAAACTCAAGACAATGGTTTAAATGGAGTGGCAGTGCGCCATCACGATTATCAAGGCATGACTGTGGAAAGGCTGATAATAAGGTCACTGTCTCGTGTCCAAGACGTCATACTATTTCGGTATTTTCAGAAATTCACAATGATTCTTCTTGTCAATGAATGTGCTTCGAAATTTGGGTAAAACCCATATTAAACCACGGTCCACTTAGCTTTCACGTCCCTACCTGCCCGACGTCAGTAAGCATAACCTCGAAAAAGCCCGTGCACGAAATGATCACATGACAGCGAATAAACAGTCGCATGCGCAGTGTCGTGCACGTAGCTGTTATCAGTCGTCACATCTAAGTTCATGCTTCTACCCACCGAGAGTGTAGACATGCCTCTACATGCCTCTACTTGTCCGGTTTAGAAAGCCCCGTGTGCGTGCGTACGGTACGTGGTAGAAAACATGTGGCTCTAGTTTCCAAGGTAATAGGAAAAACTTGTAGGAAACGGAAATAATTGAGTTTTATATGACGGTGTTTGAGGATGGGGGTCCCCTAGAGATGTCGTCAGTGCGCAGAGGAGTGATTTATAAAATCAGGGTCGACCTACACTATCATTATCATGCATCTATTCCTTAATTTGCAGTAAATAGAATTTCATCTCGTCCACATTAATGTTTGATTGTTGTATTCACAACGTACAATTATTTTAATATTTTATGTTATTTATTACCAGTTAGTGTTGCCTGCGACTTCGGCTGTGAAATAGGATGAACAGAAAAGCCTATGTTATAAAAACCCAGGTCATGGTCTACCTACCTGCTTAATTTCATCCAAATCCTCTCAGTCGTTTTAACGTGAAAGCGGATAAACAAACTTACTTATGCATTTAATACTTTATACTTGTAACTTAGACAGGCATAACAAAACATCAGGCCTGTAATCCCCGAAAGGTCAGACAGAGATATACATACTTAGCAACACCCATTAATTCTTTAAAGTTATGATGGGAATTTACCGTAGCTGTTGCCGAGTCCGTCCTCCAGTCTGCCTGGACGTCCGGTTCTGTACATTGGGCAAGTTTGGCCATAGATTTTGCCAGTCATTAATCTCTGTGAAAATCATTTTCATACACCCAACCAACCTAAAATCGTCATTGATAAGTAGGTAACTACTTCAAGAATTACTCAAACAAATCGACTTTGCCCTAAAAAGATAAACTTATAAGATAATAATTAACGTAAAGTCGAATAACTTAATTACAGGGACATTTTAAAAAAGATTATAGCAGGCGCTTAGGTATTGAGTCACCATACGTAGTTTTGCTTGTCATCAAATTGAAATAACTATGTCCTCGTGAATTCTTGAAGTAGGTATAGATTTTTATTTTTAATTATATACCTATCAGTATATTGCACAACTAAATATAAGATGTCAAAAATGTATAAAAACATCAACTTGTACATTATTTTGGCACATTTCAATTATTTGCAGTGAGTTTACTTTTGTGCAGAATCTAGAAAGGAAGGTAGGAATGTATTGGGTTTATCAATAGAAATTATTATGTTCTCAATATGTGCTGGACTATCAGCCTGAATGCTTAACTGCATTACCAAAACTTTTCTTCAAACCTACAGTTGGTCTTCATAAATCTGTCTGCCTTTTCCGAACTATATTGAGCTAGGCTTCCAATGTAACCGTATCCAGCTGAATACCAATATAGAACATAGTGACTGTCTACCTGACCTGCCTTAACCTTCGATCGGCCCTTGAGGAGGCATCACTTAACCAAGAGTGGTTTTCGGCTGTCGTACAAATAATATGCAATAAACTTAACATTGTAAAAACAAAATCGATTCTGCAATAAATTAACAAGAAAAAACTAAGTAAGTAATTACAACTTAGCTGAACTAAATTCCATTTTTAGTCAAAAGATTCTAGGCGCATCAAAGATATTATTTGCATGTTGAAGTGCACGAATTTCAGTCGAATCATTTTGGGGATTCACATCAATACCCTGAGTTCAACGTCATTTTGGCAACTTACTTTACATGGGTAGGTGCTTCGTTTAAATGACGCTGGGTTTAAGCCCATCTGGCTCCACTTAAGACGACCGTCATTAAAATCAGTGTAACAACAATGACGTCACGGAATAATGTCTTGATCTCGCCGACCTATCCGTTTGGGCATCCGTGTACCGGGCCGTGACGTCATCAACTCTATCAAGTAACACGTTACAGATTGAGATTAGATAGTCGTTATGACATCAGACACGCTATTTTTAATACCTAATTATTAATGGAGTGGAATCTTGTTAATTTTTTGCTGATGTTATGGCTGCCGAACTTACCTACAGGGATTGGGTTAATCTCATCTGCTGAAACCGGATGAGGTAGAGTTGAAAACAAAGACACAGTGGGTCTGATGCAGCAAAAACAAAACATGGTGGGGATAAAAGGACATGGGGAATAAATCTTTTTAAAGAGATTAGTCGCAAATGATGCCACTAAAGATCAATCGATCATTGTTTCAGGATTATCAGTACCAGGTTGCTAGCAGCCGCAGCATCCATGACGCATAGCAATTCACAACGGTAGGTCTGTCACTTGTACAGAATTGTCTCGGAGATGATGAATCAGGGTGCTAAAAGACTACTGAAGGGTAAAGGGACATGACTTGGTTTGAACCGGTTCGTAAGCGGGACGATCCCTTATACCCGGTAATCCGATTCAATCTATAATTTCAGGAAAAGATCTCATTAAAATAAGTAATTCCTATTTACTTGTAATAAAGATTACTCTATCTCAGTAAATCAATTGCCATACTAAACTTTTCCACATAACTCCCGATAACGCAGGCTAATCTGACGTCATCCGGAGTGACCTAACCTCTGTAGTGACATTACTATGAGTTCCAGTAATTGTTATCATTAAAGCAGCTGCATCGGGTAATGATAAGAAGTTGTGAAATTCGGTGATAACAGACTATCTTGGAATTAATGAGGAAGGCTAGGTTTAATGAATTTTAGCGTAACAGGTAGCAAACGGATATATAATGGTACCGAAACTAAAGTTATCATTCCGTATCCCGTGTGCCATTTGTTCGAAGTCACGGTGTTATGTTTCCAAAAACTGGATGCGATTATTTCGGCGAATAAACCACTCATATGCAAGACACATGGCGATGAAGGGGCTTATTTTACAATTCTGGGTGATAAGCAAATACTTGTCCATCAGGCCAAGGATACGGCCCATGGGCAGCATTAAAACCCTGACACCAGGTTAGTCACTAACCACACGAAGAAGAAGAAGAAGTTATCACAGAAATCTAAATGTGTCAACTACCAAATTAGTAATAATCAAAATCGTTTTATCACCCGCGAAGTGATGGGGGCTCTATTTATAGCATGCTAGCGTTGCACGCTTTTAGTAAGTGATAGGAAATCATTAACATTTTCTAAATACCAATGACCGATATGCTATCTTTAAGTTCTTTTTGACTATTAGAGTCCTTCAGGCCTTCTGTTAGGCAAAATAAGCGAATAATATCGTTATTAATCATCTTGATGATGAAACATGATTAGTTACACGTAAGTTTTATCATCGAAACGTGTATTGAAATCAACTCGTCTTTTGTAGAAACGTGCAATCCCCTAATCTTGTAAAAAGCTCTCTACGCAAACTGCGTGGTACCGTAGGGACCAATATTCGGACCTTTCTTCTTTAAATGATACTTTTACTGATTTACCCTATTTCCTACAAAATCAAACGGGTATGGTGTTATAACATAAATAACGCAAAAATTATCTACCTTGCTATTTTTAGAACATGGAAATAGTTTAACGGAACGTGTTACTACTACATTTGAAAGTCCCTTAGTTATATTTATAATTCTTGACTTCCAAGAATAATCTGATTAAAATAAGTGACTTTGACTAACACATTCCAAAAACATGTTTTTCAATAGTAAACTGTAAATGTTGTAGCTGTGATTTTCAGGTCACCTCGAAATAAAGGAAGGAAGAAAACAACACCCTGAAGCATCATGTGGGCCGGTAGGTATTAGGAATGTAAGCAGGAGAGGCACATCACACATAACATGTTAGTTTACACAGCACTTCTCTATTAATCAGAACTTTACTAAATCAACGTGGAATGTTCATAAATTCATGGATATTTCTTAAAGGGGAACATTTTCCAAATATTTGTGGGTACGCGTCACGCTTGGAATAGATCTTTCTTAGGCATGTGGGTCACTGAATCACGCGGCCGTGACCCACATGAGGAAATCTTTTAGATCAAGTATTTCCCTTGTTTCAATAATGTAGAGAAAATCTTTAGTAGGTATACCTAATACTACTTTAAGGGGATTACGTCTACACTGAAGATAGAATAGGTATAACGTTACCTATTACAAACAGCAAGGTAAGTCTGACAAAGCAGACTGTAACAGGTGCTTTGGTTTTTCTAGAGTTTCAGTACAAAAGGAAAATAAATATATTGCGTGTCTTCTTTTCATTAGGTTTTCATACTTGACTATCTTTTTCTTTCCAATAGGTTCTCAATTAATACCTATATTTCTTGCGTTCTACGAAGTGAACTAACCTAACTGTGGATTCTGACGAACAAACTAGGTGACTTACTATTGAAAAGGGCTTTCTATAAACAAATTTTGTTGATTTCCTTCTTCAATGTGTTCAAGTACCTAATATAAATATTAATAGTAGATACTAACAGCCGCACAGGTCGATCCATCAGGTTAAGCTACGCTTGCCGGGGTTGGCCGTGGATGGGTGACCATCTTTACATAACGAGACTCCTCCGTGCCTCGCGGCAAGCACGTTAAGCCGTTGGTCCCGGCTGTCATTTGTGCATCTTTGACAGTTGTTACGGGGTCGTCAGAAGCCCAAAAATCTGATAGCCAGTCTTACCAAGGGGTATCGTACTGCCCAGTTACTGGGTTGTGGAGGTCAGATAGGCAGTCGCTCCATGTAAAATACTGGTATTCAACTGCATCCGGTTAGACTGGAAGCTGACCCAAACATAGTTGGGAAAAGGCTAGGCAGATGATGATGATGTAGATCTCATGAAAGATAAATTCCCAGACTAGCAACTAAAACCACACAATAGTGATCTGCTAGACGTGGTTAATGGTCACGTTTTCGTAGATATGAGCACTGAAGACAAGTGTCAATCAGTCAGTGATCAGAGTTCAATCTCAAAGATGAAACTGTCGCATAAAAAAAACGGAATTAATAGCATTTCATTGACTGAATACGTAACGAACTACCTACTTACTGGGAGTCTTCGAAACGAGATAACTGGGCTAGCAACAGCAACTAAACATATCGTTAGGTATACCTACTGTAGCTGGGGAAAATTTGTTATGTTTGTTTTAATAATAAATCTTTAGAGGAAAAATATTGTAAGATAACTTTTTTTGTGTTATTTAATAGAACCGCTGACAGTTGGGGTAGGTATGTGTTCTAGGTTGGAGAGCACGCCCTTGGGCTAGGTGGAGCGACGATCTTCGCTGGGTGGCTGGTAGCAGCTTTTAGAGAGTTGCCTAGAGTCTAGCTGAATGGCGTGCTATTGGAGAGGCGTAAGTCAGCAGTGGACTGCTGTAGGCTGTTGATACTGAATAATTGTGTACATTATTCGAATAAAACTGAGGTCATGTTTTTGTTGATGACAATTTCTAAGTGACATTCAAAAGTAAATACTGGACACTCTGTAAATTACATTATTAAATTATAATAAAAACCGAGTGACAAATAATAAAAAAAATCACGTGTTTGAAGAAAACAGTGGACATTTATTGACCACTTCCTAATACCACGGGCAGAGCCGTGTGCAAACGTAGTTGTTCACTATATTTTATGTTTAAGAGCATTTTTCTCCCACGATATTGGCCGGTATCGAAGGAATGTAAATTAATTGATTTACGTACATTATAATAATATATACTTACCTATTTAAAAGTAAAACATCGTGCGTGACTCACTGTTATCTACAATGGCGCAATGAATGAACTCTGTAAGAGAATTTTCCTCAAATTATAACTTATTTTAATGATTATAATTATTATTAGTAGGTATCGGTTAAATTGGTTAATAATAGTGTCAGTGTGCTGTATGATAACAATGATGTACTTAACTCAAGTTTTTTATGTAAATTGCGGTTAGGTCATGATTTAAACTTGATTTTCGGCGAGTACACGCGACTCTTAGCTCATTTAGGTAGTTTGAAATCATTCAAAGTCCTTAGGTTAACTAATATATGAGCAGAGATAGCTTAGTGGTGTGACCGTCAGACTGCTAAGTCATAGGTCTCGAGTTTGAACCCCTCTGATTTTACGGATTCATGTGCATATTGTATATAATCACTTGCTTAAAAAAAATCAGTGAAGGAAAACATCGCGAGGAAACCCGCATGTCTGAGAGACTCTTCTCAACAGCATGTGAAGCTAAGTCAAGCCTATGGGCAGCATAAAAACTCTGATACCAGGTTAGTCACTAACCACACGAAAAGAAGAAGAAGGTAAACTAATTAACGTTATTAACTAGCTGTTCTCCTGTGGGGAGCGTAGCTATGTTATAATTCCCGCACGGGTCGATTTCATGGTAAGCAACGTTCTCGAAACCTTAACCCTTCCGCGGTTCGCACAGTATGTTAAGCTGTTGGTTACAGCTGTCATCTTTAACGTTACGGGTCGTCAGAAGCTCGTAAGTCGTGACAAGCAGATGTACCAAGAGGTATTGTGTTACTCAGTAGCTGGGTTGAGCATGTCAGATAGGCAGTCGTTCCATAAATAAGTAGTTTCAGTAAAATGCTGATATTTAGCTGCATACGGTTATACTGGCAGAAAGAAAGTTTTTTTTATTTTGCTCAAACATAGCTGTAGGCAGCAACATAGCTGTAGGCAGCAACATAGCTGTAGGCAGCAACATAGCTGGGAAAAGGCTAGGTCTAGGTACTTATGATACATGTATATTTTCTGAACGCATAGAGCTTGTTGTGGGAATTCTCCACTGAAACAATATTAACTAACTGCTTACTACCTACTTACAGTATGAAATCACAAATAACTGTATTTCACATAACGTCATCACACGTATATTTCCCGAGGGACTGGACTGGAGGCACGTATAGTACACCTACTTTTTACCAGTTATGGTTGTTTACGTCTCATGGGAAAAAATCCAGAATCCGGGCTGACAGAATCCGGGCTGACAGAATCCGGGCTGACAGAATCCGGGCTGACAGAATCCGGGCTGACAGAAACATTATGACTGAGAAAAAAAGACCTTTATTTTATCTTTTCTAATAAGTTAATTTCGTTTAATTACAAAACGGCATCCGGATGATATTTAAAACAAGTTTTTACGCGTTTGACTTATTGCAGGAATTTCCCAAATTGTTTGTTTGTAGTCTCTACCTATACTACTCCAAAACCCGTTTATTGCCGAAACAAGTTCCTTAGCAGTTGGTTCCATACAATATTTATAATTATGAATAGGCTCGCCCCCTATTACAAATAATTTAAACATGACTGGGAAAATGCAGTTGTTCTTTTAGGTACATTAAACGCCTCTCCTACTACATAAGTAGTAGTCCCCGAAGGCTAACTCGTTGGGGACTACATAATATTATGTAGTAAGTTTTTAAGAACATATAATTAGTAGCTAGCTAGTGATGTTATCCCACGGGAACGTAGGTAGACTTCCCCGGGAACGTAGGTAGACGCAAAAAAAATCATGACATTTTCACAAAACATGCAAACTGACATTTTCATGACTAGTTCTGTATTGTGACTAGTAGGATAGACTTAATATACAATTATTATAGCTAATAGCCAGTAGGAAAAACTGGTCTATGGTTCTACGAGTAATAGAGCCTGATTTACCAGAATAATTAATGTAACGCAATTCCTCAACACTGGTCAAGACTCTTATTATAATCTTTGGAGGAAAACCCAGCAGAGAAGGTCGCCCGATTATCACATATTTGTCATAATTTGACCTCACCAAACAAGGAAGAGTTTCATCACATTTGTTCATAAACTGTTGTCATCTAGCTACCTTGGCCATTGAATATTAAAAGTTTTACAGGTGAATGCTCCGAAAGAATTCATTTGAAATGAGTCAGACACAAATATATGTTGTAATCGCATTGTAATCATGAGGTATAGATTTCGCCAAAAAAACTTGAATCAATATGTTAGAATAGGATTATTATAAAGTCTTAGACACATCTCAGGACCCGGGGTCCCGGACCTTAGACCGCAAAAGCCCGAGAGCCGTTTTTAATTAAATTAAAAACGGCACCACGGCACCAACCGATTATTTTTTTCCATATGTTAAAAATGCGAAAAATATCATACAAATGAAACGATAAGCAAGCATAATCAGCCAATAATGATCCCAAAGCTAGGACATAGGCTCCCTCTCTGTGAGGTCCCACCACACGGGCCCAGTGCACCAGCCCGTGTACCTATGCAATGCCGGTTTCCTCAAAACGTTTTCCTTCACTGTTTTGAGAGCAGTAATGATGATTATAATTTACACAAAATGGACCGCCTGCCTAGGTTCCAACCCACGACCACTCGTAGGTGATCCAGGCCGGTACCACTTGGCCACCACTGTTCCCAAAGCTAAACAATACATTACCCCTTTCTATGAAAAAAAAGTATTACAGAATCAACAATCGAAGCAACTGGTAAACCGGTAAATGTTCTGCTGTGAGTTGGTTCCACGTGGCTCTAAAATAAGTACGTAAGTGTAATTTATCATGGTTTTTTAATCGTCATAAAATTAACACGAATAGAGTATTTAAAGCCGATTAAATATGGAAAAAATAATAATCGGGTAATCTCAGGGTTTTTTGAACGACTGAAATTCCTGCTCACTGCTAAAACAAGTAAATACCGTTAGATAATGGACTTATATTTTGTTCAAATCTCTCTTATAACCTATAACTAAGTAAAACACCAAAATGGGTACCTAAACCCCGGGCCGGCTAACTTATCTAGTATCTATAGTCTTCTCAACAATAGAATAAAATATATTTCTCACGTGTTTGTCGGTTGTTGTCGTGTGTGTATTATTTTTTGTCTTGCTTTTCTCAAAGCACATGGGCAGCCTGCTGCACAGCAGTCTCTGCTGAGTGTAGGCGTCCTCCTTCTAATGCTGTGCGTCCCCGGTCTGTGCGAGTCATCCAAGCTGTAGGCCCATATTACAGATTCTCACTAAAGACTCAGAAGCACTTTAAACTAGTTTCAAGAAATCAACTTTTTATTAAACTAGTTTTAAGTATTGCTATTTGTGCTGAATGTGAATAAGTGTGTTATTGAAGAGGTTTGTGCTTCTGCCAACACAGTAGCGGGTGGTAGCTATGGATTTTTAAAAGCAAAATCATTCACCCAACCCGGAAAAGCTGACTCATTTCAGTCATTTCATAAACTGCTTTGTTCATGAACAATTTTCGGTTCGAAGAAGTCAGTTAGTCAAAAATAAAGCAATGAAACCGGAACCAGTCGAGCTCATTTATAGCTTATAGGCATTAAATAGAATTATCGATACGAAGAAGAAGTTACTCAAAAATAGATCAATGAAGCCGGAACTAAATCTTCTAACACTCATCACCATCTGGACATATTGCACATGTAAGCGGGCACGCCCTTTATTCCTGGAGGCTCTTTTTGGAACGAAGTTCCTTATCGCGCGCGAAAGTGGTCTAGAAGAGCGTCCGAAAGTTGTAACGACACTTTTTTTTGGAGTAAAATATGATGTCTTTTTAATCAATATTTTTTGATTGGTTAATTTTAGATCAGTTTTTTTTTGATTATTATAACTTAAAAGAAATAAAATTTTATTACAATTCCTTCACTAATTAATCGAAAGGAACTTCGTTCCATCCGGGTGTCCCTTGACACCTCTCAAGTTTTTTTTAATCGTTTTTTTTTATAATTTACGCTTGAGTACAGTCAGTTTTCAATGTTTTAATTGGTATATAGGCGAGTGCTAGCTGACATGGGACAAATGATTAATTTTTATGTGATGTGTTTCGTAATGTTAATTACTTCTCATACGATAAATGTGTAGAATCAAGTTCTTCCAACCGACCAGACAGCTGTACTGCTACGCCACTTCTTCTTCCCAGCTAAAGCCCTAGGAAGTGGTGAACTGGTGAAGGGCGGGCGTTTTTGGGGGCCGGTCTTATGTACCTCATTTTCCCAACTATGTTGGGGTCGGCTCCCAGTCTAAACGGATGTAGCTGAATACCAGTATTTTACATGGAGTAATTGGCTACCTGACCTCCACAACCCAGTAACTTAGTGCAGAACATATTAACTCGGTTCAATGAGTAACACGATACCCCTAAGAAAGACTGATGGACAGGCTTTCGGATGACCCCTAACAGTAGTTAAAGATGACAAATCCGGGATCAACGGCTTAACGTGCTTTCCGAGACAAGGGTTCTTGGTAGGTATGTAAAGATAGTCACCCATCCACGGACCAACCTCGGCAGCGTAGCACCTGATCGATTGCCTGCACGGCTGTTATTACTTAGCCACAACTGTCTCAAAATCTCCTTACTTGTCTGAGTAATTTTATAATAAACAATGCATATAATAAACGCACACTCACGCACAACAGACTTTATACAATATAATTAATTCGCTGTACTAATAATTATGTAGCGAGCGGTTAATGAGCTGCGAAATGATTAGCTAGACATGCTCTGGCGACCTCACCCGGATATTCTGGGAAATCCCCGGTCTCCTTCACGAAGTACAGTCACGAGCATAAATATGTATACACTTGACAAAATTCAAGCGAAGTGAAGATAAATAAGCCCCATATCTGGGAACGGTTGGGTGTTGAATAGATTATAAATATTCGTAACGCCATACAATCGATATTAGAGATAAACTACGATAGCATGGCCCGCCCCTCTTCAATTCAAAACATTTAAAAGTGTTTATGAAACTAATTACAAAGCGCGTGACCAAGATTCACAACGCATGTTGCTGCCTGCCTGCTACTGAATACGAATACTTAACTACCTATATACAAACTCTTTCGTAAGGATGTGACTACAAATTTTTAAACAGTAATTTGGAGCAGTGCGCCATGTTATCGTTGTTTATTTCTATCTGCATTAGGTCAACATCACTTTTTAATTTTGCAAAATGTATACATAATTATGTTCTTGACAGTACTGGTATGTTAAGCAGGATTTATTAGTGCTCACACGCCACAAAGTAATGGGTAATACTAAGAAATGTATGCAATACGTCAGTCAAGTTCAAGTCGAACCTACGGAGAATTCGTTTGGGTGCGTTGGTAAAGGGAAATGCCGGTATTGTGCACAGCCTGGTTGATGACGTCAGTGCAACTGACAGCTGCCTTAAGAGCTTAATTTTCCTCGAGCTTTGAAAGTTCATTTCCCCGCTTACTGTAGCACATTTTTCCGTCTGTGATATTTAAATGTGGTGGAGGCCCAGTGAAAATGGCCGCGACTTAAGTGCTGTAGATCGTAGCTTCGAACCTATGCAGGCACTTTAATTTTTGTAAATTAGTTCATCAACACTGTTCTCAAAACGTGGAATGAGAATCATCGTGAGTAAACCGACATGTCCTAGAACTAAATATTCGAAGACATGTAACATCCCTCCCACAGAGGGTAGACCTGTGTCCTAGCAGTAGGAACATTAAAGACATGTAACATCCCTCCCACAGAGGGTAGACCTGTCTCCTAGCAGTAGGAACATTAAAGACATGTAACATCCCTCCCACAGAGGGTAGACCTGTCTCCTAGCAGTAGGAACATTAAAGACATGTAACATCCCTCCCACAGAGGGTAGACCTGTCTCCTAGCAGTAGGAACATTAAAGACATGTAACATCCCTCCCACAGAGGGTAGACCTGTCTCCTAGCAGTAGGAACATTAAAGACATGTAACATCCCTCCCACAGAGGGTAGACCTGTCTCCTAGCAGTAGGAACATTAAAGACATGTAACATCCCTCCCACAGAGGGTAGACCTGTGTCCTAGCAGCAGGAACATTATAGACATGTAACATCCCTCCCACAGAGGGTAGACCTGTCTCCTAGCAGTAGGAACATTAAAGACATGTAACATCCCTCCCACAGAGGGTAGACCTGTCTCCTAGCAGTAGGAACATTAAAGACATGTAACATCCCTCCCACAGAGGGTAGACCTGTCTCCTAGCAGTAGGAACATTAAAGACATGTAACATCCCTCCCACAGAGGGTAGACCTGTCTCCTAGCAGTAGGAACATTAAAGACATGTAACATCCCTCCCACAGAGGGTAGACCTGTCTCCTAGCAGTAGGAACATTAAAGACATGTAACATCCCTCCCACGGAGGGTAGACCTGTGTCCTAGCAGAAGGAACATGAAAGGCTGATTATTGCTTGTTTAAAAGCTTATTGCATCCCAGCCCCAGCCAAGAGTCTAGATTTGTTCCCGTTTCAGTGCATTATTTTATATAGGCTCGCCACCTCTTAATGGGCTAATAATCTATGGGTGAAGTTCGAGAAATATAGGCGTAATGGTTATGTAAAAGCACAGAAGAGATAAAGAGGTTAGAAGGGCCTTTTGGGCGGAACAGGCGCGCCACACATTTGCGCGGGCGCTCCAAACTCAACCGAAGTTAGAATCACCGGTCAACAGTCACGCTCTTATTGTGAAAGCGTTCAATTCTCCGCGGAAAAAAAGAATTATGCCGTCTTGCGCAATAATAACGTGTCGGAAAAGAAGTCAGGAGTGTAATGTGGCCCGAGGAGGGATTTCTTTTCACCGGTAATTCCAAAAACCTTAAAATACGAGTGATATTTGTAATTATTACAAAAGTATTATGTAGTTTGTAGACAAAAACGATAAAATCGCATTCAGATGCAAAATAATACATTGCTTGCAATACATGGGTACGATCTTGTACGACGTGAGCGGTCACTCAATGTATTGCGTTCACTGCGAACGTCACGAGCGTTGAGCCAAAGCTGCAATTCTGGGAAATCTATGCGCGTCGATAGTGTTGTACCAAATTGTAAACAATGTCGATATTATTTTATTTTAGTTTGCATAGCATTTTATTTTGAAAAATTCGAATTTAAAAGATAGCAAGCGCATGTTATTTAATAAATACGTATTATTTCAGGGACAATAAAAATATTTGCGTGGAAATTCAGTGTAAATTATTATTCAATATTAAAATATTTTTTTATTTTTACTTGTGTCATTTATTTGCTGACTTACTAACTTTAAAAACGTTCAAAATCTAGTCGCAGTTTCATCTCAGCGACAAGTTTGATCAAAAAACTGATCAGAAATGTAGGGAAATTAAAGGTGTTTTTGACAGATTGAGGCTGTGATCAGACTGTGAACATTATTAAAATAAAGAGAATTGCCCCTCTTAATTACTCCTTATCCCAATAAATACGTTACTCATCAAAAGTATTTAATTTTGAACAAAATAGCCCTTGACATTATTGGATTTCAATGAATGTCTTAGGAGATTTTACGGTTTTAAAATAACTCCGCAAGGCGGCCGGTCATTAGCTTCCTATAGTAATATGTATTATGTGATAATCGTAAGTAATATTCTTATAGTAATATATTATTTTAATAGGATTTTTCCTTAAATTAACGCGGGTGAAACCGGTGGGTACAGCTATTATTCATAAATTAACATGATAAAATTAATAAATACTTTTTCACAGAGTAATTAACAATAAATTAATTAGATCATATTATGTTTATTCGGCTTAGCAAAAGCCGAAATTTCTTATTAAAAGAAATTTTAAAATTTCTTTTTAGTTGCTTTTGCTAATTATAGCTTTATTTTACGTTTTATGTTATTCAAAATGCTATTTTTCTTTCTTTCTATTATTATGACGTAAAACAAAGCTGCAACTAGTATAAAACGAAAGAAAAGTTTAATAAATTTAATTTAATTTAATAAATTTTACTTAATTCGACTTTGATTTAATTTAATTTAAATATGTAATTAGGAAGTCCACAATATTTGTACCGTACCCGCAACTTAAAAAAATGCAAAACTTTAATTAACAAAGTTACAGTAATTTTATCGATATGATTAATCGACCTTTTGGTGGCCGTAACATATATGAGAAATAAATTGCTTTTACATGTGTGTGAGTGTACGTCCAGAGCAGTATTTGCGTTAGTGTGAGAACCAATAATAAACATGCGATCTAAGTGCGTGTGGTTTATTTGTGTGCGTAATGTGCGTACGTATTTATCTCTTGCTTGTAGTGGAGAGGCAGAGTGGGAGACATGCGGCGACACGCGTTCTAATACAAATCAGGAACTACTTCCCTTCTAACCTCTTTATCTGTTCTGTGTGTAAAAGGTACAGCGGCCAGCACATCAAGTTACCCTAATCTGTAATCCAAATCTCAAATTTCTTTGAGAGTATTTGAACTATATTACTAAGACGTAAGGTTCATTTTCAATTAGGAAAATTTCACAGTTTAGGATAGTTAGATGTGTTGGCGTCTGTACATCAAGTTAAAAGTAAGTATTAACATTACAATGGAATAAGACATATCAGGAGAGGTACTTCTAATAATGCGGATGGAACTTTTGATTCTTGGGCCTTAGTATGCTGGGGAAGCTTTTATTTCGTAATTAATAGACTTTCTTCTGATAAAGTTACGACATTTCAATCACCACGAGCTTTTACAGTCGGCTGATGTCATTCCAACCTCTACACATACACTGAAGCTAATGTATGTAATTACCTGCAACCATAATTACACCCCGTAAGTATATCGAATAAGGGATGCGCGTCACCGTGCCGCTATAGCCCGGCCTTGCCGAATTGTGTGGGGACTTCCAATAGCAAGTAGAGAATTCACATGACTAACAAATCTTGTGTGAAACTATTTAATTATTATTATGATCGTCTACAAGTCTATAACACAATGGTTGCTGCCTGACTAATGTTTAAAGAATCAAGTGGAATTTCTTTATTGAACTTCACTGTTAGGCCATTTTATAACAAAATAGTTCTCGAAAATGACTCATTTTCTTAATAGAATGTCAACATAATTCTATGGCACAGATGGGAATTGAACCCAGCTTATGTTGTCATTAAATGAGGTAGTAGACGCAGTATTAGGTACTTATAACTGAGCACCTATGTTCTTAAATATACCCACAAAATCTTCTTTCCTATGGCAGACACCACAAGTCGAAACTCATGACAAGACATTCGTTAGTTAATAGAATTACACCTACGCCGGAATTGTTTAGCATAGATAACAGTATTATTTAGCTACGTCAATAGAAACACAATGTCCGCGGAAAGACCCAAATGACTTGCAGACACGGAATGGCTGAAAAATGGAGTGTTCATAGGCATAGATTTTTTCGCCACTGAATCTTCGCGGTGGTCAGCGTTCGAAGACCGCGGTTCATTCGCAAATTTCATAATGTCTCCATTTGCTCATGCTCTGTGGTTGCAGATCTGTCGAAGATAACAGCATAGCGTCGATTCGTCGTGCCCTCGCTCTGCTTGTGATAATTAGCTGTGGTCCGCATCTGCATCCGTCTTGTTGAAATAAAAACTGTTGGCTCTACGGACGAACCAACGAGAGGTTTTTACGTTAATTACAAGTGAATATGTGAGTAATAAAAGTTTTAGACACCATCCTGGAGTTATCTTGAACTAATGTCGAAAAGGCGGATCTAGGATTCTGGATAGTATATCAAGAATCCTAGATCCGCCTTCTATATGAAAAAAAAAATCGTAATGTCAGCCTGTAGGTACTTTACCCACTCCAAGGCAACGGCTTCTTGACAGTACGAAATTGTTCACCAAGCTCTCCATACATTAAATTTTATAAGTCATTTAGGAGTTCACCACAAGCAATGGCGTCTTTGATTGAAAAGTATGCCGGAGGACGACCACCGCCAAACAATGGGAATTCATTTAGGGCCCAAGTCCAGCAAATGCAGCTTCATCTTACGACAAGGCAGAATTTGGATAAAAATTGTCTTCGTATAATATAGACAACAAAGCATGGCCTATTGTAACTAACCAGAGATTCCTCTGGCACGTGAGATCTTCCCACAAACAATAGCTACGCCGTGATCTCAATGAACGTGATTCACTCACATTATAAATACCGAGACATGATGGACGAGCTAAATCAAAACTACTCTAGAGAATATTTTAAAGACATTATGTCTTTACATAAAATGATTTTCAAACGAAACTAAAGACTAATAGCCCATTATTGTAAAAGAAGTAGGACGTAAGTACTATAGGAGTTTAGGGGTTTAAGGTTTTGATGCGAAAGGCGACCTTACGTCTTAGCAGGCTGGTAAGTAATTAATTTCGGCTGCAAGCTAATCTGGAATTAGTGTTGAATTAGATTCATTCAATTTTTGTTTAATGAACAGTCAGTGTAATATTAAGCGTGTTTCTTTGAGATGATTTGATGAATCCAATATTTAAAATATATAACGGTTTAAGGGTCTTTTCATATACGCTACCTAGTTAATTAGCTAGCTTCAAGTGCTACAAACAGTACGTAGTTATAGATATACCTGTCTGTGAGTGCATCACGCAAAAAGCAGCTTATAGCTATTTAATTGTATCTAGTTTTTCAGACCACAGATAATAAAGTCATCGAAAAAGTCATTCCCGGAATTTATATATTTGTCCAAGCATCGTGCAACTAGAAGTCGTACCTAATCCGAGACGACTTATGTAATTCTATTTCCAAGCAGACAGAGTCGCGGGCACAGCTATACATATAGTTTTCAATATTTAGACCGTTCATCATGGGTTTACGTTAAAAATAATCCAAATTAATCGCGTTATAAATACCGAAGCTTTACCGAATTAGAGCTCTGAATCAGCGCTCATTGTAAAAAACAATGTAAAATGTTTATGTTTTGGACTGTACCAGACTGTTTTTAATATTTCTGTGGTACCAGATGTTTGGCAATTAAACTGCACATTAAATAGATTTGCAGCTAATAAATAGTTGTGCCTTTCCGTCCCTGCTATAGAATAATACCTACTATACAATAATAATTAATGATACCATGCAGTCTATTTTTGTCCCACTGCAAGGGCCTCGTCTCATACAGAGAACCTAAAACCACGCTTGCTCACGATGGGTTAGCGATTTCAGACTTGGAAGTAAATAACTGGTGGCAAAATAATTAAATACATTTATACTGTTTGAATGTGGAATGCTGTATCGGAAGTTGGTATCATCATAAAATCCCCATAAAAGTCAGCAGTGAGACATTTTCCTTTAAAGTTAGATTTACAAGGTTTGTTGAACTAGAACGTGGTATTTGCGTTGGATTTGTAGGTCGTGCACTGCGCAGTGCTCTGTTTTTACTAAAAATATGTATTTTCTTGTTTGGTTTCTTGTTTGTAGTGTGAATTGTAGGCGTCTGAGAACAGGCAGAAACCTGTGCCAGCATTGCCGGCTCGATTGACTAACTAGAGTAGGTAGGTAAGAAGGATGTCAGTGCGGGAAAGCTCATCAACGACGACGTTACGTACGAGCATAAATACGTACCCATTTAGCTTTCACTGACACAAATTTCAAGAGCGATTTTCTCGTGAAATAGCAATTGCAACTTTCAGAAAAACCTTTTCATAATACTTAGTATATACTTTAGGAGTTGATCGATTTTCAATCTTGTGTAAGTAAAACGTACGAGTACCTACCTATCGCTCGTGAATCTAAACCTCCAGGAAAGAAAGAAGGACAGACAACAGATAGAGCACAGCTGAAAAGCGGAGTGGCCTCACCAACTATGGGATGATCATAGAATAGTTTATTCTTAGTAGCCGTAGAACGTGGGATGTTATAAAAACATTGATATTGTTGACATGTCGTCCATTTTGTGATTTTCGAACGTAGGTTGCATGATTCGTATAAACAAACCTATGAGTATGAACAAATACTTGAGGATATATACTTACTTCTTACCTACTTACTTTCGGGGGCCTATGCCCAACGGTGGGATGATGTAGGCTGTCAGAAGCCCGTGAATCACTAGGTAGCATTGCAGTTTATTTTTTGTCTAATATTTAAGGTAGGTACTTATTGATAAGATGTATAATATATAAAAAGGAGGAAAAAACATAAGAATTAAGTAACTTCAGATTATGTTTTAGTTAAGTACGCTAGCTTTCTGTAGTTTCTGACAATCCCCGTGGGAATGGTAATAGTTTATAGGTAATGAGTTACCCATCTTAAATGTCAATTCATGGCTCTGAATTTTGAGTTACCTGGTGGCATAATAGACGATTTCCTCTCTATATGTCTCTACTGTCACCAGCTAGCCTGAAATTAAATTCCCCGAAAGCAATGTGTATTTTCCTCAACCTTTCGTGGAAATCATAATTTTAAAATTCATTATAAAACCTTTCACTACACACACAAGTGCTGTTCTTAGATCCCGCCATAAATATTCTGTGCTTGATCAATCATTATTCATAGTCGTTATGTCTAGCTATCGCGATGGATCACTGTTCCCAACGTGTCGTGCGCGTGCGCTGCTCTGCTCAGCGGAGGCGGGGTCACGGCGTGATGTCACGCTACGTCAGGCGGTGTTATACGTTAGCTTATCTCGTACCTAATTAATGGATAGCGCGTTGACAACGACAACCTTTATTGTGCATAAACTACCACCTGCATAACTTAGGTTTCCAGCTTCAGTATTTAATTTAATAGCCGATTGATCTTTTATATAACATCTCATGAACTTGATCGATATTTACGAAAAAGTCCGCTTTTATTCTTATAAATATGATAAAGTCCTTCAGTAGTTAGGTTCTTATAATTTTTTAACGAAAGCTTGTTTTACTTTATTTTATTGGGTCATATAATAACATGACATTTAAAGTAGGTATGACAGTATAAATTAACAGAAAATATAGATTTAACCTTTTCACTTTGTCTGATTAAGATGGATATTTCGCCCTCCTAATACATTAAAGCAAATAAGAATGGAAGCCATAGAGGAAGTTACGAGGGTGGCAGAAATCAAACCAAGAGTTTCATTAGTTGGGTTTATTATTTTGAGTTCAATCGTTTTTATATTAAACTAACTTCCGCACGCGGCTTTGCCCGCAAAATATGTAGACAAATTATACACATAAACCTTCCTCTTGAATCATTCTATCTATTAAAAACCGCATCAAAATCCGTTGCGTAGTTTTAAAGATTTAAGCATACATAAGGATATAGGGACAGAGAAAGCGACTTTGTTTTAAATTATGTAGTGATAAGCGGTTTTTGCGGTGTGTTCGTGGTGATTTTCTCAAACAAACCTTGATCTGCCGTTAACGAACACAGCGAAGATATTATTTTTTAAACCAGCTGTGTTTTGGTAAGTATTTCTCTATGTGGTACCTACTGAATCATTACCTAAAACTACCCGAAATGTTCATGACACAATTCAGGATGAGTAGCTACGCAAATTTTTTGCGAATTAAACCGTACTTTAACCGATCTTTACATCCACTCACTGCTGATACCTACATAGATCATATAGGATTATATTACCCTAAGACCAATAGCATCAGAGTACTTCGAGAGTAAAGGTAGAGGACTGATGCTATTAGTCTTACCTATATCCTGTCTTACCTATATCCTGTCTTAAGTACATATACGGTACATCTCATTTTTAAACAAGTCTCGACGGCGGAGAGACCTCGTTAACTTAACCAGCGGAAACAATTAGAATACTCGTAGTTATTTACATCGTTACTTTAATAATTATAGTCATACACTAACCAGGTAGTAACCAGGAAGCCCAATACCCACATTACACGCTCTACCACTGAGCCCCCTTAGTAGAGGATCTTCCATCCTCTACAGTACCTAGTAACTAGACGTCTCGGAAAACCCCCATGTACCTACATAAGCGTGTAGGTAGTGTAAGTGTATCCATGAGTCAGACTGATATATTACAGCATCAGCACAAGGCCAGTGTAAACTTTTTCTACAAATAAATCATAAAATGTCTAATTATGGTAGCCAAGTGCTTAATTTTTTTTGTGGAAGACTACGTCCTGGTTTTTTGAATATTTAATTTGTGAAACTACCTGCTTATCTAATAATATATACGTAGGTGCCTACTGCCTACCTACCTATACTTGCATAATAAAGAGTGTAAAGTCCACAATATCTAACAAAATTACGTATCTATGAATATATAAATGATATTAGTGAATTGAAAATAGTAGGAAATACATGGAGTACGGTGTAGTCACTCGGAAGTCGATAATTTAATTCCCTGTAAGGAGACTGCCAATGTACCTATTATGTTAGTCACGTCGTGAAACTTTTACAAAGTAGACCGGCTGGAGCTTCTGCGAAGTTCGAAGCGCATAGGGGTGCCTTAGAACCCGTAACCATGTGTTTACAATGTTTGGCGGAGTTGAAGTAGTGAGCGCATACCCATACAAGTCCATGTAAAAAATACTACCCGCGGGAGGCGAGGCGGTGCGGAGTGAGTCTCGGGTGGCTCTAATGAGCTAGAAGGCGCGTTAGGACAGGGTTCTCTAAAACATTATTTCAATGCCAGCTGAGTTGAACCGGAGGTCGCTTTATCTACCTCAATCACTACCATTAAAAATTACGCTGAAGTGCAACACTTTGCTCAGTTGTTTATTCAAGGTAATGGTGCGGATGAAAAATAAATACTTATTTTACTAATTTAACGTTGTATTTAAAAATTTGTTAATGTAAATAATATTTTTTAGATGGTTTTAGTATTTGATTTTTTTTCAATATGGTGCGGCTGTATGAATTATGGTATTTGCGTGCGCCAAATAAAAGTATTTGGCTGATAGTGTGACACCGTAATATAATATTGTCGAATAAAAAATGTGAGTAATTTGAAAAATTGATAATTTAACTATGATATTATTATCTAAGTATTATTATGTTGCTTGAACATATTATTCTTTACTTTTGTTTTGTTTTTATGCAATTAAAATGTCATCCATCGTCTTGAAATATTTTATTGTGCTGGCAACCGACGTTGAGTGCTTGCTTACACGTCAAATGATTTGCTAGGTTTTACGATAAAATGTTCTGTATTTATCGCTGGAAGTGATTGAATAAATAATTTGAGAGTGTAGATAATAAAAATAAAAACATTGGGAACATTTGATGCGCACACATAATACAAAATCATTCCTTAGACGTAACAACTAATGCATTAAAATAGGCTAAGCTTATCAGAAAATGGGTAAGTGATTTTAATTGTCATAAAAATATGTTTTAATCGTGTTTAGCGCTTTGATAATATAGTAACTGTGTTGGTATATTGCAGGTGGTCTATTCAGTTACTTCAGAGGGTTGCTAGGAGCGCGAGAAATGAGGATTTTGATCCTCGGCTTGGACGGTGCCGGGAAGACGACGATATTGTACAAACTGCAAGTTGGGGAGGTGGTGACGACCATTCCTACCATTGGTTTTAACGTAGAACAAGTCACATATAAGAACTTAAAGTTTCAAGTGTGGGATCTTGGTGGACAAACCAGTATTAGGTGAGCAAGTATTGAGCAATGTACCTATAGGTTAGGTCCTGTTTAGATACGGTTATTGTTTGCTTGTGTCATTGACAACCTTCTGTGTCTGTACACAATACCTGTAGTACATTAATACTACCTGTGTATGTAATCTAACATTTTGTGTTGTTGTTGTTTCCAGGCCCTACTGGCGATGTTATTACGGGAACACGGATGCAATAATATATGTAGTAGATTCAGCAGATAGAGATCGAATAGGGATATCTAAAGATGAGTTGGTACACATGTTGAGGGTAAGTTGCATAGCATCATGTTGTCATGAACCATCTTGTGTGGTTGAATTTTCCTTAATTTGTGTGGCGACATTCATTCAGACTAGTCGACTTTATTAAAAGTTCTTTTTTTCAATTAACGGTGCTATACAGTTATCTGAGAACATTAATTCAAACTAATACCCTATCATTTCTTGCTAAACTGGTATTCAAAAACTATCATTGTTGCGAAAATGTAGAAAAACTAGGGTGTGACCATGGAACATGCTGATAAGGGCCATAAAACCATAATCAATTGGAACCACTAGAAAGCACTTGCTGTGGCTATTAAATACAACAATGAGCAGTAAATTAATTACAACCAGCCATCATTTTACTAGATAGCTTTATCCTGTTGAAGTTTTAGTAACTTTTAAGAACTCCAGGATCATTGTAATTTTCGTTCTGCTACAGACTCCCAGTTCTGATATGAAATTGATCAATGTAGGTATATGAGTGTTTCACAGAAATGAAAGTAATAATATTAGACTTTCATTTTCTATATATATTATATAACATGACTCAACATTAAACTGGAATTGGTTTTAACCGTTGAGATATGCTTAGCTGATTACATTCTTCTTCTTAGCTTGTCCAATTTCAATGGTGCCATAAAACATAAAAATATACATATAAACATAGTGTTTAAATTTGTTTGGGCCGAAACCCAGCAATTCATACCCAAGTAGGCACGAGCAAGGACAACCTCCGTAATGGCAGGTTCATGGAGGGCTCATACTCCAATATGTATGCAGTCACTTTCCACAGGCGTTGTGTCACCTCCCATCTTGCACTGCATGTCCTGTAGCTTGCATGAATGAGGACTTCATTAATGGCAACTGATTACTTCTTTATTATGATACATTTTTCTTCTGAGTTCTGACACACCTTTGCACATTACAGTTTGTCAATTTTAATTACCATGTCATGTAGATCAATTGATTACTTATTTAAACAGATTTTCAATAAAGATAATACCAATGATAGTGTAAATGGTCTAAAAGTAATTTCTAGTACCTACTAAATATTATCAAAACTATGTCATTTCCTGACTCAATTTCCAGATTGACGCAGGAAGTAGTTTTTTGTATTAAATATTTAGTTATTTCCTCAAATCCGTTTTCAAGGTTCTAGACTCCAGTTGATTTGTTACTCTTTTATTTTTACCCAGAAATTGCTAACACTCATAAGAAATTCCTTTGTGATTCCAGTAAGAACTATCTTAATATCTTGTTGACTTTTTATTATAAAAGATTTTACCTCTATACCGTTTTTCACACTAGAAAATATATTTGTTTGTCCTAGAGTCCAGGTAATATTTAAAGTTTTATGGAAATCCTGTTGAATGTTTGTCACCCGTGTTTTTCAGGCCAGGGTATAGAAGGGCAAAGTCACATTTAACAGCTAAATGATTAATTTAATTCATTAATACATTTTCATTTCAGTGAAAACTTGTAAATGGCTTTCAGTATCTTATTGTGAAAGAGTACTTTAAGTTTTGTAAAGAATAAAATAAATAAATAAGATGCATATTAAATGTTATATTCCACTCAGAAATAGAATGTAATTGGTATGAGTTAGATATTATTATTATAGAGGAAGTCTTAGTACTTATTTTTAGTACTGATGTCAGCAAATCAAGCTAAACTAAACTGCTTTATTTTTCCGATTGAAAATGAACCTTTTACTTTTGTACTTAATAGAAAAGTTGAAAAACTACCAAAGAAATTTGACAAAATGGGGTCATTAGATGTGTTGGCCTCTGGACGTTTTATCAATAAGAGGTAGTACCTACCATTGTATGAAGCATCTAAATGGGTAAAAAGTAAATTTCTCAAACATCCATGTTTTTAATAACCACTTTTTATGTTCATATGGTGCCTTCTTAAGTAACACATAATTTCCACATTTCTTAGCCCCTTATCTATTCCGCAACTAAATAAAACCTCTTTTGCCACTCTGCATGCCATAGAAAATAATCTGTTTGGTCTGTGTAATTCATTATAGCACATAAATGATTTCTATTTCCAGGAGGAAGAGCTAGCCAATGCAATACTTGTAGTCCTGGCCAACAAGCAGGACATGGCGGGCTGCCTGACGGTGGCCGAAGTGCACCAGGCGCTAGGGCTGGACGCGTTACGCGACCGCACCTTCCAGATCTTCAAGACTTCAGCCGTGCGCGGAGAGGGACTCGACCAGGCGATGGACTGGCTCTCCAACGCGCTGCAGGCTAGGAAATAACACCTGTAAATGGTAAGTGTAATAATACCTGTTCTATCTACGTAGTAGATTCTAGTCTTTATGTTCTGATTGTAGGACCATAGCTTCTCCCTTTTTTGTCCTCTACTCATTTGGGCCAGCTTCATAATACGGCCCGTAACTCTAACGAAAAGGGTTTGTATCATGAAGTGTTAAAGTCATCATTGTGATCATCACTGGTGACCTATAACTCAAGTTCTTTTGTAAAACCTACATGAGGTGCCAGCTCTATATGGTTCAAAACAATTAAGTGCTACTGAACTGTTGGGAAAGAAAATAAGCAATACTTAAAAAAAAACTGCTATACTTGTACATGTACATCTCCATTTCACTCTTGCTGTGGAATTATGATGGCTCTAATACGTCATTATACAGCCCCAGGTGTAACATAATATTGTTTTCAAAAGTTTGCACTTGTGTTGTGGGTGCACAACGTTTGCTCCTGCACTAGATCCAGACTCTTACCCGTAATAAATGTGGAAACTTGTATAGAGTGTGTACACAGTTACACAGTATGACAAGCTAGTAGACTCATCCAGCCTTAAATTCACACCAAAGCTGAAAGTTAATCTATGTTAAATAGATTTCCAGATTAATTTTCGGGGCTCAGTGCTGTACGTCAGAACTTACTAGGGCACACTCAGCTGATCTTCACACTGCGCTTTACTGTACGATATTTTAAAGTAAAATGATGGTATCACACGTCACCATCCAACTGTGTATAATTGTGTATGGTTGAACCCAAAATAATCAGTAAAACATCGTGCTGTTCAATGCCATGTAAACGTGGGCTTAAGGCCCGGAGCCCGTAAGGCTAGGTCCCTGAAAGTGTGGACAGACAATACCCTCCTCTCGTCTCTCCATACATGCTAATTAAATTAATATTGTCCTTTACAGCCTACAGCTGATGGGGCCACGTGATACAAGAAGGCTTGATGTGTGCGTGCGCGATGGACAGATAAGTTAGTCACATGTAACGCCATTAGTTTTAGCATTTTACGTCGTCGCCGATACACCATCACACGTGTGGCTGGTACTGGAAGACAGAATTACGTGAAGCTTTGAGGCGAAATATAGCAAGCTCTCATCGAGTGCGGTGGTGATGTTTTACACTAAATTTATATAGTTTTATTTGTGTTTGAGAAAACAGATGTCGGTTATTATACAAAGTACCTCCTTGGACCTACTAATAAGTAGCAGCAATATTGGGAGAATTCGAAACTTTTCTGGTGTGGTGAGCTAAAGACTAAAGCTAGAGCTCTTTTCGAGTTCGAGCTATCATTAACTTTCGAGTTCGTACTAGTGAACTCGAAAATTAATGATAGAAAAAATATATCATTAAGTACCCATAACCCGTAAACAATATCAAATTTTATATAAATGAACGCGGGACTGCGAAAACACGGGACATTTAAAAGTGAAGCTCTCCTAATAGGCATACTATTTTCTTTATGCTTTTTATAATGGCGTATCAATGTGTGATTGAAGTGTGGCTTGTAAATTGTATAATGCGTATAAAGAAAATGCCAAATGCGTTCTTGTACAGCCTAGCTGCCTGTGCCAATAGGTATGAAGGCTACTCAAATTTTGACACCTTTTGTAAATCAATTGTCTGCTAAGAAGTAATATAAAATAAAGGTAAATACCAGAAGCCTAACTACATTGGAACTCAAAAATTCGATGTGTGTAGTAGCAAACTAGTATGGATGGAATCGAAAAACGAGTAGAGCATTCAATCGTTCGTAGGCATACATATGTATGACATGTTGAGTTTTGTAAAGACGGTCGCCAAGTTTTTATAGCCCTCATCGTGCCATACTTGAGCCGAGACCACGAGTTATTGCCGTCGGTTTTGATGACAGCAATGCGTGTCACACAAAATTGTCGCAGTCGCGTATTAAATGCAAGTGACACTTGCGACATATCGACATTAAGCCGACAACTGGTAGTAGAACTGCATCTACGAAAGCCATCGAACTGATTAGGTTGCTTAGTAGGCCATCAACTGACATCACACATACTGCATTCCGATAATACTGTGTTTTATAGTCGTAGTAAGCTGCGACAGCAAGATCGTAATTCAATTCATGGTCTACCGCATGTCAGAAGTAACACTTGCAAAACCGCCTTTAACTACGAAACGAAGGTCCACTATCAACGTCCAACTGTTACCACCGACATGCGAATGACTGTAGGTATACTCGTACAAGGATCTTTTGGCGCTCGAGTGACGTTAACAGGGTGGCCTTGTAGATAAACGTTTCCGCAATTTGTGAAATGTATTGAAAAAACAAGTTTGCGTCGTTAGTTTCAACGAACTGATAGGAATATCCGCCAAGATCCTTGTAGAAGTATGTGAGAGTTCACCTCAAGATTAAAACTATGCTTTCAAGTGTTTCGGCCTTGCAAGTCAACAATCAATGCAAGTAACACAAGGCGACGACATTTTTGTAAAAACAAATTGTTTTGTAGCGGGATCGTGCTAGCGGCGACGGGTGTACCTATACATAAGTTATTATTAATTAATTACTATTAATTATTATATATTTTGTATCAGTGACGTTCACCAAGCTATAATTTATATTATTATGCGGTAAGAGAGAAAGATTGTTCCAAATACAATATCATGTATTATTATTTGATGTCGTTTTATTTCGCACGTTCCACTAAAATCCCCTAGATCAGTCCCCCAGGGGACTACACACTGCTCGACGAGGTCGGCAAACTCTTCGAGAGAATTATTGCGGGCCGCCTCGTCGGGCACCTTAAAAGGACGGGGCCGGACCTTGCGGACTGCCAGTTTGGCTTCCGCAAGGGGCGCTCGACGGTGGACGCCATCATGCGCGTTAGAGCCCTCACGACGGGGGACGCGGTGTCCCAGGGTAGGGTCGTCATGGCGGTGTCACTCGACATCGCCAACGCCTTCAACACCCTGCCCTGGAGTTGCATTGGGGAAGCACTCCGGTATCACCGGGTGCCGACCTACCTCCGTCGAATAGTCGGGGCGTACTTGACGGACAGAGCCGTCATCTACTCCGGTCGCGATGGGGAATGGAACCGGTGAGAGATGTCCTGCGGTGTCCCACAGGGATCGGTTCTGGGGCCGTTCCTGTGGGACATCGGTTACGACTGGGTGCTGCGGGCCGACCTCCCTGACGGCGTCAGCGTAGTTTGCTACGCTGACGACACGCTGGTCCTGGCGCAGGGGAGGTCGCATCAGGCGGCGGCCGACGCGATGACACGCGGGGTTGCGACAGTCGTTGAGAGGATCCGGCAGTTGGGTCTCGAGGTGGCATTGCACAAATCCGAGGCCATGTCCTTTCATGGGCCTCGGAATAGGCCACCATCGGGATCTCAACTTACGGTAGGAGGGGTTCACATCGGCGTCGAGACCACGATGAAATACCTGGGTCTGGTCCTCGACAGCCGATGGAATTTCGTGGAACATTTCCGACGTTTGGCCCCCAAGCTGGAACGGACTGGGGCCGCCTTCAAGCGGCTCTTGCCCAATTTGAGGGAGCCAAACGCCTCCTGCCGGAGGCTTTACGCGGGAGTCGTGCGGTCCATGGCCCTATACGGGGCCCCGGTGTGGGCGCGTTCATTGCGGCGACGAGCCGCTCACTATCTGAACGCGCCCCAAAAGGTGGTAGCCATTCGGCTAATCCGGGGGTACCGCACGATCTCGGGCGAGGCGGCAAGCCTCCTTGCCGGACTGCCGCCATGGGATCTGGAGGCGATGGTCCTCGCGCGCCTGTTTGAGTGGCGCGCGGGGGAACTAAGCCGGGGGGAAACTCCGTTTCCGCAGCAAATTGCGGCGGAGCGTACGGACCTCCGGCGCGATCTCATGGCGGCCTGGAAGCAGCGACTGTCGCAACCCAGCGCAGGGCACGCCACGATAGTGGCGGTAAGGCCCCTCTTTGAGGAGTGGCTAGAGAGGCGTCACGGCGCCCTCACCTTCCGCCTGACGCAGGTCCTCACCGGACATGGATGTTTCGAGAGGTTCCTGCACATCATCAGGCGGGAGGAAACGCCCGGGTGTCACCACTGCGAGGATCGCCCAGAGGACACGGTAGAGCACACGGTGCAAACCTGCCCCGCTTGGGCGGAGCACCGCCGTGTCCTCGTAGAGGCGATCGGCGGCGGTGACCTCTCGCGCCCGGCCCTGGTGCAAGCCATGGTCCGGGGAGAGGGAGTGGGAGGCAGTCACCTCTTTCTGCGAAAAAGTTATGCTCGCGAAGGAGGTGGCGGGATGGGAGAGAGAAAGGTCCTCCCGTCCCAGCCGCCGCGGGAGACGCTCCGGGCGTCGGGAGCCACGTGACGACTTCCGGCCACCGTAGGCGCGAGCCTGCGGGCGGTGAGTAATGGGTGACTCACCGTCCGATCAGCACCAGACCCGTGCCGTACGGCGCGTATATGTTCCACGCGCGGCTCAAAGAGATGTCAGCATATGAAGGGGCCCCTCAGGGCCAAGCCTGCCGGGTAAGCGGGATTGTCCGAAAGGGTTACCGCTACCCCGGAACATAAAGGGCTACGGAGGCGCGCTTGGAACATATACGCGCCGTCCGGCACGGGTCTGGTCCTGATCGGACGGTGAGCTACCCCTTACTCACCGCCCGCAGGCCCGCACCTACGGTGGCCGGGAGTCGTCACGTGGCTCCCGACGACCTTTGCGTCTCCCGCGGCGGCTGGGACGGGAGGACCTTTCTCTCTCCCATCCCGCCAAGCACGATTGCTTAGCAGAAGGAGGTGACTGCCTCCTACTCCCTCTCGCTTCAGACCTTTGTACCAGGGCCGCGGGCGCGAGAGGTCGCCGCCAATCGCCTCTACCTGCGAAATTCTTCCAACGCTTTTGGTACCTACTTTTTTCAACTTCTTTCAGAAAAAATAATTTACGTCATTGTTTTCCCCTGTGTAGGCAGATTTTTAATTAAAAATGTATTACCTATTGTTATTTTGTAAGTGGCTTTTTATTCAAAACAGAATATAAAGGTATTTTTAACAAGTAGACACTCGACGGTTATGACGTAGTAGTTGCTTCCTAAATTATTTACAAGTATTCTCATTAATATCTTAATTATATTCGTTGTATTTATTTTGTCATTTGATTTTTATGACAATTATTTAGAATTTCACAACATTATTGAGTAACTAACTAACAGTTGAT
Source organism: Hyppa rectilinea (assembly GCA_951799385.1). Lineage (NCBI taxonomy): Eukaryota > Metazoa > Arthropoda > Insecta > Lepidoptera > Noctuidae > Hyppa > Hyppa rectilinea. The sequence continues at coordinate 791,426 of OX637307.1, read as the reverse complement.
TTGAATATGGCGGTTAATTGTATAAAAAGGGATTTGCCTCCCTTTTTATACAATTAACCGCCATATTTAACATTAATAATTATATGGTGAAGAATTAGTGATAAGGACTTTACTCTGCCCAAATACAGACTGGGTGTGAATTATAGTTTTTTTATTTGTGTAAACCCTGCTACTGATTATCAGAATAGTAGGTACTTATTAGTACCTGATTATAGAATCCCCAGCACGGGGGATCGTAGTGGAACATTGAGTGTTGTGTACAGCCTGGGTGACGGAATTTTAGTGAAACGTGCGTTTTATTTTAATTTTTGAAAATCTAGTTTTAGAGATGCACCATGGATGGTGTATTAAACCACCAGGATGATGTCAAAACTAGAAAAGATTTTTGTTCTCCTGGTATTGTCAATGTTGAGAGTTTAGTCAGTCAGCTTTCTCTTCACAGAAAACTTGGGTCTTTCAGTATAACTACCAATCCAGTGTTCTGTAAAATACTGACCTTATAAGGACGACAACGGCATTCCTATCAATTAGAATCAGAGCCTTTACATCTCGTGAAACCGGAAATAAAAAAGACATTTTTAGGCCGTAATCTTTCATATATTTGTTGCTATCTTTCACTAATATTTAAATCTCAATTCGTTATATTTTTCTGTTATCCAACTGTTCCTACAACGCGGGCCGCCACATTCGCCTGGGTTCAATTTGTATGCTTTCTTCGCGAAGTTCAATTTCAGCGATGGTGATGGCGTTATTCTTCGGTCTGGGCAGAGGTGGCTGTGGGGGAATGGCAGGCGTAGTCTTGCGGGAAGGTTTGTATATGTAATAGGAAAGGACATGGGTGTGTATGTAAGGACGCCGGGCCGACGACAGGTAGCGTTTGGTCCATCTGCAAGTGGCCTGGATAGACTGAGTGCCTTGACGTATCGAACCCCTTCCCAGCTGGGTATAGGTATTTATTTGATGTTGCACTCACTCCCAGGGATATTTTCTTTTCTGTTCTTTGTGCAATTCATCTCTAATTTCTTTTACTTTTTGCAGATGTTCCGATAGTTCTTTTCGCAGCTTTCCCCTTGCTTGTTTTTCTTTTTGCATCCGCTCCTTCATTGTTTGTTCTTCTTGTTCTGTTAGCCACCTTTTCTTTTCGATTGAAATTTTAGGACCGGGATATGGTCGCGCTGCGACGTCGTAAGCTTCGCTGGTCGCCTGGTAAGCGTCGCTGTACGGCTTGTAAGCCTCGCTGGACGGCTGGTAAGCCTCGCTGGACGGCTGGTAAACCTCGCTGGATGGCTGGTAAGTCTCCCTGGGTGGCTGATAAACCTCGACGTTTGGATAGCAAGGTGCGGCAGCTGGCTGGCAGGGCGCGGCTGCTGGCGGGTAAGCTGCGTCGGCTAGCTTGCAAGACTCGGTACAGTACGAGGGTTGATCGTCGTCAGCCCCGTGTACAATTTCTCCCAAAAGCCCAGGGTTTTGGGAGAAAACGTAGAGTGAGAAAGCTAGTATACTGGAGCCTAATACTCCGGTGATAAGAGGCAGGACGTTGTCGTTGTTGCCTCCAGACCCAGGCCGGCGTGGCCCGCCCGGTCCCCTCGGCCTATACGGCCTGTATCCTCCGCTCTGCCTAGATGACCCGCTCCCTGGCGTGCCCGGCCGTCCTGGCCTGCCTGAAATGATCACCATCATAAGCATTGTAGTAAATTGTAGTAGTTTACCGATTGGCCACTGTAAAGCTGCGGTCTCAGGGCCCGTTAACTGTCGAGGCCCGTGCAGAGCATTCTAAGGACAGGCCACCGTAGGGCCTCATGGGACGCGAGGGTTCCCAACTTCCCACGGCTTGCCGGCGTAGCCTGGCGCGATTAGGCCTTTGAAAATGCGGGCCGTGGGACCGCAGTATAAGTCAGGCTCATTACTACACACATGGGAGGTATCAAGTTGAAATTAATATCAAATACGTAGTTATATCCCTTGGAGCTGTAAATAATAAAGTTCCTAAGTGGTTACGTATTATAATATCTAAAGTTATTCTAACTATTTAACGTACTTTGTTTAAAATACCTAAACATCGTTTCACAGATTTTTGTAATAACTAATGAACAAAATTCATAAAAAAGAATTTACCTACGGTTTGTTCAGCTCCAATTATTAAACCTAAGGTTGATTGAAGTAATGGACGATGGCATCTGTTAAAAAGCGTGAAATGAATTGTTTGGTCGCCATTTTGTTGACAGTGACAGATATACTAGACTTCGCGTCATAAGCGTCATTCCGTTGCCATCTGAGTTTATGAGAGTGTTTTATTTGTTGCAAAAGCGAGCGAAGCAAGCTCGCGACTTGGGGCACTTATTTATTAATTTATTTATAACATAAAACGGCCAAGGCCAATTACACTAGTTACACGTTATACGCCAACAGTTTTTGCATGCCCGACTCGGACAGGTTAGGTTAGAAGAGGATGGTGCGAGTGAGCGAGCGAACGGATCCCACAATTCCCTTCGGGGTTTTTTTAATAAACCACCCAGAAATAAGAGCCCCGCATAGCTGGGCTCCGTCGACTACTCCTTGATGTTACTTCCTTGATGCTCCCTCCTATTAAGGTGATTTTTCTCAGAAAACATTGAATATTTTTTTTTATATTTAATGTACAAAAAACTTACGCCCGGCGGGGGGAATGTGGAGAGCACCCCTCTCGCTAAATAAAATGAGCAGTAATAACAACAATTAAGTATTTCATACATAGATGATATAATTATCCAGTTATCGTCTTCCTAGCCTTTTCCCAACTATGTTGGACTCGGCCTCCAGTCTAACCAGATGCAGCTGCATACCAGTATTTTACATGGACCGACTGCCTATCTGACTCCACAACCAGCCACTAACTGGGTAATACGATACCCTCGTAAGACTGGTTGTCAGTGCTTTCGGGCTTCTGACTACCCCTAACGACTCAAAGTTCCACGAATGACAGCCGGGACCAACGGCTTAACGTGCTTTCTGCATGGAGGAGTCTCGATATCTGAAAATGATGGAGGAGTCTCGATAAATGATAGCTTAACCTGATGGATCGATCCTTGCGGCTGTTATTACTTAGCCACGAAATGAAATATCCAGTATCTTAAAAAAAAACATTAGATTAATTGTTCGTTAGTGCAATTAATTTTAATTTAATCATAATTAAGAAAGTAATAGCAGCAAAAATCGGCAGCTGGTCCCACACCACTAATAACCACATAGGTAAAATGTCATTAGATACACATTTTATAAAACAATAACACTACTGACTGCCTCGTTGGTCTAGTGGTCGCAAGCGCTACTGCCGAGCTTGAGGCCCTGGGTTCGATTGCCACATGTCGGTCAAAGTGGCAATAAGCTCGGCCCCTTTTATTATTAAGTACCTACTTAAACATAACTGACGAACTGTGGATGCAGGTACAACCTTTCAGGGACACAAGGCGTGATGCTTTCGTCATTAAAAGGCTTAGTCTTTATAAAAAACGAAATTGGGAATAGTAAGCAGTTTATAGTTACATACTGTCATCCGTAATAATAGCAAAGACGTATTATGTTTGACACAGTGTAGTTTTATTGTTTTATTAAAATACCTAGATATCTAACGATAAATGTATGGTTGTTATTGGTTGTCCGGACCGGCAGGAAGCAATTAAGTTCTCACAGCACAAGTTAAAGAAAATGTCCGAAAATCGTCAATTTGTAGTTTAACCCACAGAACAGATAAAGAGGTTAGAATGGAAGTAGTTCCTGATTTGTATTAAATTAAAACGCGTGTCGCCCCATGTCTCCCGCTCTTGTCTCTCCACTACAAGCAAGAGATACTGTATAGTTAGATACTATACTCTTTGGATAATACGTACGCGCATTACGCACACAAATAAACCACACGCACTTAGATCGCGTGTTTACTATTGGTTGTCACACTTACGCAAATACTGCTCTGGACGTACACTCACACACGAGTAAAAGCAATTTATTTCTCATATATGTTACGGCTACCAAAAGGTCGATTAATCATATCGATAAAATTACTGTATTAGTTTAGTTAATTAAAGTTTTGCATTTTTTCAAGTTGCGGATACGGTACGAATAACTTCCTAATTAGATATAAATAAACTTATATCAAAGACAAATTAAGGGGGAACATCCGATACTGCCGGGAAATTTAAATTTTCTTTAGTTTTATGCTAGTTGCAGCTCTGTTTTACGGCATAATAATAGAAAGAAAGAAAAATAGCATTTTGAATAACATAAAACGTAAAACAATGCTACAATATGCACAAAAACTATAAAGAAATTTTCAAATTTCACGTCCATATCGAATGCTAAGTCGAATTAACATAATATAATCTAATTAATTTATTGTGAACTACTCCTTGAAAAAGTATTTATTAATTTTATCATGTTAATTTATGAATAATATCTGTGCCCGCCGGTTTCACCCGCGTTACATAATCATTTTCTGCAAAATTATGTTGCGAACATAAATTGTGCTACATTTAGTACCTATCCATTCAATTCTACCAGTTGCTTCAAACCACAGTTTTCTTGTAGCAGGATCTTTTGGAAAATTAAAAAAAAAGTATTTGCATCGTAAATTAGATTTTAGACGAAAAACCAACTAAGAAACTAAATTATAATCCACATTATCCAATAATTGGTGTTAATATAAACAAAGTTATATTCATTGTTATATTACTGACAATAATCATTCGTATACACATCTTAATATCGACATTGTTTACAATTTGGTACAACACTATCGACGCGCATAGATTTCCCAGAATTAAAGCATTGACGTTCGCAATACATTGCGCGACCGCTCACGTCGTGCAAGATCGTACCAATGTAATGCAAGCAATGTATAATTTTTCATCTGAATGCGATTTTATCGTTTTTGTCTACAAACTACATAATACTTTTGTAATAATTACCAATATCACTCGTATTTTAAGGTTTTTGGAGTTACCAGTGAAAAGAAATCCCTCCCTGGGCCACATTACACTCCTGACTTCTTTTCCGACACGTTATAATTGGGCAAGACGGCATAATTCTTTTTTTCCGCGGAGAATTGAACGCTTTCCCAATAAGAGCGTGACTGTTGACCAGTGATTCTAGTTTCGGTTGGGTTTTGAGCGCCCGCGCAAACGTGTGGCGCGCCTGTCCCGCCCACAAGGACCTTCTAACCTCTTTAACTGTTCTGTGGTTTATGCTATCACTTTTAAAAATATTTTTTTTTGTGATTACAAACTTACATTTGCATTTGAAATATTTACTGAGACATACAATCGATGAACAGTTTTTCAATTACTTAAGTAAAATGTTAATATGTTTTTGGGATTAATTTATCCACATTCGTTGCGTTATTTACGTTGTTGAACAAGCGAATTTTTCAAACCTATGAAGCAATGGATAAGCAGGATTTGAAGGATCTTATCATCATCACATACCTACATTCAGTTTCAACATTGTGATTGAAAGTGTGTTTCGCAAATGTGCGGCTAATACTCTTGACTATTCATAGTGAAAATAAAGATTTAGGAACACTCACTGCTCTAGCGCACACTGCGGGGCAAAAGCCCTTCTCATGCAGCAAAAGCTTAGACAGTGGTCTTCACGCGTGCTCAAGGCAGATTGAGATTTCAGACTTATACATATTTATTTTAAGTTCAGGTATCTTCACGGTGTTTTCCTTCTACCTACCTATTGCCAAGGATAGGCTGTCTAACTGCAGATCACTTTGTTGTTTTAATGCCAAAATCTAAATTGATTTATGCAACTAGACTGAAATCAGCTCCTTTTGAACGTTAAAATTACATAAGACAGTCCCCCAAAACGCCCGCCCTTCACCACTTCACATAGCTTTAGCTGGGAAGAAGAAAGAAGTCGCGCTAACTAACTCCCCAGGAGAAAATAAAAAGCTTTCTATGCAGACAAAAGCCTAGGCTGGTGCCTAGACGTGCTTCAGTCATGGCTTTGAATTTTGATTCTTGTGTCAAAACTGAGAACGGAGTGTTACGTAACTTGATAGAGGAGATCGGTGAGGTTGCTTGGGTTTGGTTGAAGGCTTATTGTACGCAGGTACACTATTTTAAAACTTCTATATTTACTACCTAAATACTATCGTTATTCTTATATTTATAATGTCCTCAGTACTTACCATTCATATTCGTATTAGTATTGAAGAGAGTTATTAATAATTCATGGTATTATTTGATGGCATAATTTGTTTTTATTCGAAAGATCCGATCCACGATGATGACATGATGTTAGGACAAAAACGTCAAAATTAAATTTAGTTTTTCCCGGCTTTGGCATAGAGTTTTCATTCTATTTGTCTGTGATAGAACGAAATGCAAGTTGCAGACAGTATCAAAGGAGAAATTATGTGTTGCGGCTGAGCATACTAAGTTCAGAATCCATGATTCAGTGAAATAAAAACAAGCTATATCTATTGTCTATAGCAATTATTTGTGCCTCATATTTTTGAGGTGAAATTCCAAACATTCCTAAGCATTTGATACAACTCCCTCGTTCCAGTAAACTTAGGTATTGTTACCTTTGAGTTTGATGTTATTGTTAGTTCGAGGATCACGTGTTTTATCAAAATACGGCGGTTATAACAAACGCAGTCAATATTGTAGTAAGTGCAATGATTGTGACGGTCCTACGAGCAGGTGCATTCTACAACCTGAGCGGACAAATGCGGCCTTATGCCGCCTCAATACGGTGCACCAGCCACCAAGTTTGAACAAATATGTAGGGAACCCTGTACGGCATGTCTTGTACGAAATAGCAGAGACATTTGGGCTCGACATCAAATGATTTCAAACACCAATTGTGTTTATAACATTAAGGACTTTGTCTGTCAGAGTTATAGTATGTTTTCGTATGTGCTGTTGAAAGTTTGGGACAGAGGTGTGCGGGCGGGGGAGGAGTATGCGGTCTGACTGGTTGCTCGAACGACGACCGGAGGCTGCGCGCGCGCCTGCCGCAGGTACAATCCTGTGCTTAATTTTATAATTAAAGCCCACGTGGTCGCTCAAGATTATATCTTGACGCGAAAATATGCAGTTTAAAATCTGTGTTATCTCTCACCTTGGGTGTTTTCTCGCCTTTTCCTTTAGAAAAAAGATTCCGCTTAGTTTTGGCGTAAACATTTTGCAGTGCATCCAAATTGTTATTGTCGTCATTATTGTGCATTAACGCTCTATTCCAAAGGAAAACTGGCAAAACTTTTATACTATACATAACTATAAGTTTCGCACGGTTCATATTGTTATCAATAGTTATGAAGTAGGTACTTACTACGTCTTTGTTGATACTAATAGAGTGTCATGAATCATGATTGTGATAACCCGGTACTCACGGTTAATATTTACGTAGATATTACAAAAAAAGCTATTTTCTCCTATCCGGTTTGGACGTCGTTCTATGAAAACCTTCCGAACTTGTTTTAGCATCATCAGGAAAACTTTCAGCAAAGCTTGAAAAGTAAGGGCGGGCTAACGCGCAGGCAGTCGTGCCGCCACCGCGCCGTGCCCGACTGTACAGGGCCAAGCTCTGGCACGAGTCTTGTAAAGAATTTATAGGAGAGCCGGGCGCGGGTCGCGGCAGTGTCGTGCGCGCCTCGCTTGCGCCTGCGCCGCCCGTCACAGCGCGCCTGTGGACGCTAACGTACGCCGGGAAAAGTAAAAGTTTTCAGTGCAGTGCAGTGCAGTGGTAGTGAAACAGACGAGAGTACTGGAATGGATGGCTAGGTATGCGTCGGCTTATTTAGAGGAAAAAAAACTCCCACGCTTGTGGGAAATTGGCCTATTGTGGAGCTCGCAGCGAAAGTTCACTAGATGTTTATAGATTGGTAGGGCCTTGGGACTATGTAGATATGTAGTGCTTTGGATAGTTTTAGTTGTAACAACTTAGTGCAACGTGCTGGCTCAGTGGGACTTGTGAGCCACTTGCGAATCCGATTCTACTCAGACCGGTTACTGGCTCTGTTCGAGATGTTATTGAATGGAATAAATAAAATAACTATACTTATAAGTTTCAACTGGTACCTACAAACGTAATTAATTAATAACTATATGGATCCATTGACACAAAAATAAACATAATTGCGATGTCCTGAACACCATAGCTTCCTTCTGCCCTTCGGGACATGCAGGCATGATTTTTGACAAGTGAAAACTTTACTACCTACTAAAAAACATAAGTACAAATATTACTCGGTTACTACAATATCACAGGGAAAACTAAACTTAAATATTGTAGGGAACCGAATGGCACTAGAATATGGGAACAGGAACAATAAGACATACAAAACAAAATAAATTGATAAGATACTTGAATAGGTGGGTAGGTACAGTCGATGAGCCATTAATTTAAAAATAAAACCTTTATAAACATTTTTTTTGATTAGAGAAGACGAGACGGTGAAGGAGAAGAGAGTTAGACAGTCAATGAACGACACAGAAGAATGAGTGGATCATAAAAAGGCAGAAGTAGGAGTAGCCAGACGTAGACACGAATAAAGAAATCCGTAGGTAACTCAAAGTTGCTAAAGAAAATCCAAAGAAACATCATCGTCATAAAAGTTGCAAAGCTGACGAGTACCCGATTTTCATAGCCGGACATGGGTTATAGAGAAATGAGGAGATCCTCATTACAAGAAAACTAAGAAAACAATGAATTCTTCTTCTTCTTCGTGTGGTTAGTGACTAACCTGGTGTCAGAGTTTTAATGCTGCCCATGGGCCTCTGGCTTAGCATCACATGCTATTGAGAAATATCTCTCAGGCATGCCGGTTTCCTCACGATGTTTTCCTTCGCCGATTTTAAGCAAGTGATAATTATACAATACGCACATGAATCCGAAAAATCAGAGGTGCGTGCCTTGGGTTCGAACTCGAGACCTATGACCGTGGATAGCAGTATAGTTAGTCTAGTATTTCTTTATAAAAAAATAGATAGAACGAGAAATAAGGTGGTAATGTGGGATAAACTACAAAAAACTTAGTCAACTGTAGTCGAAAAAATTGGTAATATGGCAAGAAGCAATAAGTTAACTTGACTTCACAGAACCTTTTGCGACCGTTAGGTAATTATATACCCATAATGATTTAATAACGGTAAAGTCATCGCTTAAAAAGATTTTGCCCATTTCTAGCCCTTAAAGTTTTAAATTATCACTCGTTTTAGTTTTTATCACTTGCTTAAAAATCGGTGAAGGAAAACATCGTGAGGAAGCCAGCATGTCTGCGAGATATTTCTCAACAGCATGTGAAGCTGAGTCAGAGGCCCATGGGTAGCTTAAAAACTCTGACACCAGTCACTAAGCACAGGAAAAGAAGAAGAAGAGTTTTAACTTCTTTAATTTAGATTTTACTTTCAATGTGTCTCTCGTTCCCACTTTCGCTCCATAGGTACTAGAATTTTGTGCCCAGTCAAGGAAGGGCCTCTGGACCAAACACAATCTTTACCTATCTATAGGTTCCCACTAATAAAAAAGCTGTAGAGTTTGTTTGAACGCGCATCTCTGGACAGTCGAATTGGAAAAGTCATTTTACATTAATAGGACAATTCTTGAATGAAGGCATTTAACATCACGCTATAACCCTTAGGAGCCGCGTAAAAAGAAAAAACTGAAAGAACGTTAAGCGAAAACTAAGTAGGTAGGTTATAGTGGTGGCAGGCAATGCGATGTGACGGGATGGGTCGGAGAACAAGACATTTCACGCGAACGGAAACGCAGGGAAAAGCTAGTATTTAAAAAAAATTACGCCCAGGACTTATTTATGACAAGTCATCAAATAAGAAGTGATGATTTTCTCTCAGTGAAAATTATGGTAATTTCGAGACGGAAGACAGGACGTGGTGGTCACAGGTCTCCATTTTATTAGTACCTACGAGTATCATTAAGTAGCTAGTTCTGTTTAATAATACTGCTAAGGTACTATCTTTCCTACAACTTCCTGCGTGGAAATTACAGATATTCTTCGACGCCATTTAATTATGGTGGCCATTTTGGTGTCATCGCCTCGGTGCTATGAGCTACACGGGTTTTCGAGATAGATTGATAGCCGTCCGTAATTGACTATTTGAATTGGTCAAAAATAAAATAGGAAATCACATGGAAAAAAGACCGCTCGTCATTAAAACTTCCATCACCGTACAGAAATTAAATATACCTACTTAATGCGAAGATATAATTGTTAAATTGCATTTAATGGTAATAAGTATTACATTTGATTCTAAAAATCTGTGACGTCACATTGTTATATTTCATACAAACCACGTACAAATTCCGCGTTTTCGTACATCATAATGACAATTTCAAGACAAAAGTGCGCTATAGTTCATCTACAAAAGTTCGAAAATGCTGTGCTGTCACCACTTTTCTTCTCTGATATCTACTCGTTAAAAGGAGAAACCCAAACTCCATAGAAACTTGGGCCTGGCGTTACAGAGCTGGAATTTTGCCATAAATTAGAGCACCTAGGAAGATTTCACGAGCCCAATTTTCACGTCTCCCAGCAATGGCCAAATGGGTAAACCAAACAATGTTTACCTACATGTTAGGTTATATTTTTATTTTTTAACTGCCCTACACTAGCAATATCTCCTGTGTCGTGGGTGTGTTTACAAACATTTAAACTCACATGTACACAAACACCCAGACCCGGAACAACTACATGTAGTCAAAACAAATATTTGTTCCGTGCGGGAATCGAACCCGCTACATGCTGCACAGCAATCGCTCAGCCACCGCCATATTTAAATAAAATAAAAAACTTTTTTGAGGCTGTTTTCTACGTAAATATGGAATGCACATGCGCCGAGCTGTAGCGCTTGCAACCTATCATGATGAGGTTTAGGTACATAAAAAGCGGTGAATTCAGATTAATATTACTGAAAACCTCAGCTAAAAATTATGTTTGCATTTTTAAACATTGTATTTACTACCAGGGGATTTGATGCTACTCAAATTACAGTAAACTGAGATTGCAACAATAGGTTTATTTAAATAAAAAGCCGTATTATTGAGATAGGGTTTTTTTAATCACCGTCTTCGTTAGGATTATCATAAAATAATAATACAGTATCTAGGAATTGTGCAGGAGGTAACTGACTACCCTGGTGCCGAACGAACGAAGAGAACGTCCACAGTGAATACACACTCGCCGGTGTCCTATAGGTGTCTGTTCACTCTCTTCTGGTCTATTTCCATCAATAGATACAGCATTGGCATGATTCCAGCACACTTGACAAATAAACTCATATCCAGATCCGGTTTTCCAGCAAAGGTCAGCAGGACTGGCAGGCTACGGTGTCTAATATTCAAGCGACTGTCAGTCAGAAGGCAATCAATTTCGGAGTCCAGTATTCGAGCAGTCAGCAGAGGTTTAATATTGTACTAAATCTCGAGAATTCGAAAACCACATTCACTTGCGCAAAGATACGAAAAGCGAATGACACAAATAACAATAAGAATTTACAGACGTTGACATTGACATTTGCCGTTGACTAGTGCAATCCATGTGCAATCAGCGTTGCAATCGATTTATTTCGATTATTTATTTCCTTTAATGATTTTTTAGTCGTGCTTACGTTAAAAAAGAATTATATTCCTGATTTTTTTATTTTACAATGATTTCAATATTTCAGATATTGAAATCATTGTAAAATATATTATACTAAAATAATGGAGTATTATTCAATTATAATTTGTAATTACCAATTTCCGCTAAATCGATTACATTCTTAGGGTACGCTCTATTGTTTAATGCCAGTGTTTGTAAAGTAAGTGACGTATAATGAAGTAGTGCTGTAACGGTTTACAAAGGTTGTTTAAAACAAAAAAATAGAAATGTACTTTTTTACACTTGGCCATTGTAATTGAGGCTAAGATTTAAATGGGTTAATTAGGCAGAATAGTAGATTTTTTTGGTACATATTTGATTCGTGTAACGGCTAGGCCCAAAAATGGACTAAACTACTGGAAAACTTGTTAAAATGACTTCGGTAAACGTAGCGTTAAAAGCCAAATAAGTAGGTGGTCAGTGTTGATGCAGAGCTTTTTTTTTAATTTAAATATACACCTTCACAGATTCTAGACAATATTAGGTATACTTAGGTCACAATGTTTGCAGTACGGTGCAAAAAAAATATACCCATAGGTAAACAAAATTACATAGAATAATATAAATCTAAAACATTAATCTAAGAAATAACAACATTTACATAATTAGACCTCTTAACATAATACCAGAAAATAGAAATTGAGACATAGAATTCGTAAAAATTATTAAATTATCGTTTTATTCAATTTCTGCTTTCACAGTTCAAGCTCACCTGGGTCATACTCCAATTAGTTCTAATTAAGCACGTTAGCTGTGTGTGATATCATATACTCGCAATGCGGTACTGGACTACTGTATGAAGCCTGTAGCGCGCCCTCCGCCCTGTACCTGGCACCTGCAGGTTGCTATGTTACACCTCATTTGCAGTCGATGGCGGTGCGATACTGTCACATTCCGCGGTCATTTCGTTACAAATACTGCCTGCGACTGTTATTTACAACAGACTTATTAAGCCCAGTTCTCTACCCAAGATCTTGCTGTTCATAGCTATTATTTCATAATTACCGCTATAGTCATACCTACCTACTCATCTGTCAGTCAATTCTGTAAAAACCTCACGGTGATAACTTAGACGAAGTGAACGGGAAATGAGATGTCGTTCCACCTAATACTAGTGATTGACACTATTGACAACTCACTTTAAACTCGCCTACATTTTCACGGTAAAAATTTTACAGAATAGTACTACTGAATATGATTCCTTCATCGGTCATCACAAAATCTATGAATAAGTATATTGTACTCCCACGTCCCACCCTGCTCAATAATTATTATAGAAACTTAAGAATTGGGTGACGACGAGTCATGTTTACATGTTACTATCATTGATATGTAAACCCGTTACAGCATTAGTTTATGATCTCACACTCACATGTGCTGTCGTGTGTACTACTAGTAGTAGTTACCTACCATACATCGTAACACTGCATCTACTTAGATCATAGGTCCGGTGTTTAATATTTTGAATTAGTTTCTATGATCGAATTGTAGCAGTGTAGTGACTGGAGTAGGTACCAGACTCCAGAGTTCTCAGCAGTTTCTAGATTGAATATCGAACAAAAAAACAATATCTACTTGAAACTAGCACGTAAAATAACTCTGTAAATATAAATGTTTAGTAAATACTTAATTTTGCAGTTTTTAATCTCTACCTCGTCTTTCAAGCATATTTTTAGCTCGGACAGGTCACAATCAAAAACGTTATTTCGATTCAAGAAGCCTGTCTGGATAACGTCATGTCAAAGTTAAAATCAATTAAATACGCATCAGAGTGCACTCGACGTGTACCTTTGTACATTTTCATAAACCACTCGGGACGAACACTTATGCTAATTTTAATCGACCTCATACGTGCAGCATGGTGCATGCAGCAATAAAATACAGCTACATAGATTTGTGGAGCAGTTGAATGAAGGTTATTTCTGATGTCTCATTTGAAGTGGTTTTAATCTGGCTTTTGGAACAATATTCATCAGAGCCGGATATTTTTGGTCCTTCGGTACTAAAAATAATTAATCAAAAGCCACCTTTTGAGTTCGAAGAAAAATACAAAATGCTTAGGAAGTCATCGATATCAATGCCTATTTACATGAATATTAACAGCTTGTTGACATGGTACCTATACGTAGGATTGAAGCACTAGTTTTAATGGTCAACAAGCAGCAAGCGAATCTGTTGTCACTGCAATTCATTCTTCTCTCATAGCTAAACTAGATAAAGAAGAGATGTGCTCTCCTCAAGTCACGAAACTTGCTGTTTTAGAAAATATAACCGATTATTATTTTCATGTGACAATCAAAACAAATCCCATGTCGAATGCAAAAAGCATGGGAAAGACGTCGCGTATAGCTGCTAACCAGTGAAAGTTAAGCAATGTTAGTGAACATTTACGGCGATTTCTTGTTGTGTAGCTCATTTGTCACACCATGTTTTGTTGCTAAGATAATGGATTTTTTACAGTCAAAGGTAGATATGATAATATCTATTGTAAGCTGTAAGATGTTTAAATGCCAACGTCCAGTGATGCAGTTCATCGGTTTTATACTGAGATGGTTGAATTTTATTTAGTACGTTGGTACATATAGTTTTTTTTTGTCGTAGGTAGGTAGCTAAGTTATCTCTTATCCAAATGTCTTGCCGATGCATGTTAAATTAGCTCCTCCCCGCTCAGGGGTTTTTCAAGGCTTTTGACCCTCGTATATCAAATGCAATAAATTATTTCGTCAGAACGCATGCTCCTGCACGTACATAGAACATCATCCAACAAATCTATCCAAGAGCACGCAACGCCACACTCTCGATTAAAAACTTAATTCATTCAGGTCAATGACCAACTATTCGGTAGCTTGAAAACTTGACATTTACAAAAGGATTTGATGTCATCAAAATATACAGTATGCGGAATCTCGCCGTAGGGTATAAACTGAAGGAACGCGTGGCATCCGAGAGGGCCACATAAATCCTCCTTCGGCCAGTTTTTGTCCGTTTTTGGATTCCATTGTGTCAGGTATACAGTAGGTTTGCCAACCGGCGCGGGCGCACGGGACACGTGAAATGTTGTCTGATTTCAAAATAATTTGGAAGTGAGTTAAAACTCCTGCTGCGTGTAAATTGTTCAGCGTAAAAATATTTCGGTCTACCTTTTTTATTAAGTTACGAAAGCGGTATTAAGAATTTTATGAAGTAAAATTTTATTGAAAAAGATTACCTACCTACCTACTTTTGAAATTATTTAAGAAAAATATTGAATCCTGTTATAAAAAAACCGGCCAAGTGCGAGTCGGACTCGCACACCGAGGGTTCCGTACAAACCTGTAGGTATATAAGTAAAAGTTCATCCATCACGAGAATCGAGTCATAGTTATGGTATTTTATATTTTGCAAAAAGAAACCATTTTTTTTTATTATATGATGTAACTAAAAATTTACGGTTTTCGCAATTTTTCCTTTATCTGCACTGTAAGACGTTACTTTGTACCAAATTTCAAGATTTTAAGTCCACGGGAAGCCTGTAGGTTTTGATTCCCGTGCGAGTTTCGAAAATTTGCGGCATAAACAGCTGTATCTTTTGATTGCTTTGGCTTAGAAGTTTGATTTTTTCACAGCTCCAAGGGACAGTAGACCTGAGTATTAGATATAAATTTCAGTTTGATACCTCCACGCGTGCCTGAGAAAAACGGTCTTGACAGACGGACGGACAGACAACAAAGTGATCCTATAAGGGTTCCGTTTTTTCCTTTTGAGGTACGGAACCCTAAAAATGGTTATTTGTTCATGGACATTTTTATGTGTTTTTGATTTCAAACAATATTCAAGAAAAGATGCAGTGTTCGTGAACAATCCCCGCACAGCCGATGACGAAGGCACCCTGGTCAGGTAACATCTGCTGTGTTATCGATATATAGTTAATTGATTCCCGATGTTACTGATCGTATTTAGATTGTTTGCTCATCGGATTTAATGCCCGAATAAAGGAGCTTTAGCAGTCATTATTTATGTAAATTATTGATAAATCTATCTTTATGAGATACAACAGACGACCCGTGTTTTTTTAAAGAATCTTATTGTGATTATGAAAAAATATAATGGATAGATTAAAATAAAATAAAAATATTGCCTACCTAATAACATGACCTTATCGATAACGACGACATTTAACTGCCGTTAATTTGTCCCCTACCTACGTGTACCAAGTATATTTTTGATTTGTTTCTTTTTTCTTCCAAATCCTACAGTTACTTACAACACACGTAGAGACTTATTAACACATAACATTACTCCTTGTTTCCCCGAACAAGTCGTATGAGATAAATACTTAGGTCTTAGAGTTTCGTTTTATTGTAACGAATAAATTCAATTATGTGATTACAATTCAAAGTTTAAATCCAAATATACTTAGGTTAGGTTAAGGTTTATAATTTAGGCAAATCCTGATCTGGCTACCTTACCTACATATAAACCTACATTATGTAGATATGTACGTATTATATATCTAAGCTAGTAAAAAAAGAAAAACGAAAATTACTAACTTACAATTTATAAAATCATTGACATTGTGACCTTTTCGTTTTAATAAAATATTTCCAAAGTAATTGTTGAAAGTCTTGCCGTATCTGCTTGAGATATCTCATAAAAGATGACATGGCGAGGTGGGACACAAATATTTGTCGTTATTCACGTTTAAACAATGCGGGTGTCTGGCCACGACAAATTACTGGGTAATAAAGAAACGCAGGCAGCAGAATGTACCGAAGGACCAGTTGTAACCAAGCACGGCTGGAAGGAGGCGAGACACAGCTTACCACTTTCACTGTGCGCGAAGCAAACACAACAGATTATTATTAAAACAATCGCCGTGAAGCTTAGAGGATTTACCTGCAAGAACTTATAACTATAGGTAAGGTATGAAAAACGTGGAAAGGGATATATTGCATCTTGAGAAAACCTCTTTAAGGATCCCTACAGGTAACAGGTAACCTACCTACCTAACGCCTATATAACTCAGAATTTAACCAACTCACATTTTCTAAAGCTTGTTCCATGCCAGTGCAGTAAGAACCATGGATGTGTTTTAGTCAGCAAGAGTTTGACACTCCTTTCCGCTCCACCCAGAGCGCGAGGGGTCATTTCCTACCCTCAAAAAAAAAAGCCTCTGAATAGGCACATGATGTTTTAACTGAATCTGAGGCTTTATTTTCCAACTTACATCTATCACTACTATCTATCATTATTGTGATGGTGTAGTTTTCTAAAATCTGATCCTAACTTATTATGTTAAGTTACCTTACTTGCTTTACTTGCCAGATTCCTACTATGATACGATGGTAACATATGGCGGCGATTGTGTGGTGGTAGTGATTATGTCTCTCTTATAACTACTAACTAGAATTTATATTATTGTAGAGGAAAAACAGCAGGTTTGCTTATACGATATTATTACTTATTTTAGGTTATGTAAGTTTAGTTTTCGTCCGTGTTTCCCGAGTTTTTAATCTTCTGGAGTGAATCTTTGTAACCTTAATTTGTGGCTGGGTAATAAAAAGAAGCGCTCAGGCGTGTTGCCCCCGCACTGCGCACGCGCATCCACCCAGCGATTAATACTTAAGAGAATGTTAGCTACCGGATGAAGGGCACAACTCAGCTTTGTTCAGAGTTTTCGTTTATTGTACTGTGCTTTCAATGGTTTGAGGTATTTTCAATTGAGTAGGCAATCTTATTTGCTATTGGCTCTCTTTATATCCTCAAAATGCTAATTATAGTTATGGCTGTCACCCTTATCTTTGTGAACCTATATGTGCCCTAAGTTAGCGATAAAACCATATTTATTACTAACTTGTCCCTAACTGATAGTGCTCAAAGTTGAACATAAGGAGGTACTTATTCAAGAAGTATTCTCATTTTCGATCAATAATACATCGAAGAGTCTCATAGATAAGCACCGTATCTAATACTAATTAGGCACTTAATCTTGAACCAGGGCGGTAGCGTCACAGTAAATGTTAGAATATTTTTTTAAGTAAATAGTAACAGTATACAGTATTTTACTACACATTATAAATAGTAATTTTATGGAAAAATATAAAATAACACATTATCAGACATACTTTTTCCTTTAGAACTTTCAAACAAGTCTTGTTCCGAAATTATTTGTCATATTTTTGTAAGTCATATTTTTTACTAAAAACCAAATACAATCTATTGGTCTGCAGGGCCGTGGAGGTCATGTCAAATACATATTAACTTCATATCTGTGCCCGACGGCCCAATAGAGACGCTTAAAATCGCCTCTGACTCGCGGTCATATGTTGTCCCCCGCGGCCCCAACGGAACTATTGTATGTCGACCACACGGTGTCCCCCACGGCCCAAACAAAAATACTGAAAAATTAAAGCAAAAAGCAAAAGTGTCAAAATGGCTACTTATAGTTAATTTATGTATTTTCATAAGTCGTGAATTCGTGACTGAATGAACAAAATGAATGATCATGATTATATTTTATGTTCATTGTCAAAATCATTCATTAAGATCTTTGTCAATCAAAGTGGTGGCGGGCGCCCGCTAAATGGGTTAACGAAAACCCCTATTAGATCAGATCGACATGATATACCTACCAAAGTACACTGATAACTGAAGATAAACATTTATAATCTGAAAGACATTGCAACAATTGTCATTGGAAGGATCAGGATCGAAGGACCAAGAAAAATAAAAATATAATGTGTGAAACTACCTAAGAAGTAATTGTGTACAGTGTATAAATGTCTTCACTATTACCGTTTCTTCGCTAATAACTATCAAGTAGGTAGGTATCTACTTAATATTATTATAATAGCGCTGTAGCAAATGTCGTTATGGATCAAATAACGTGCCGCGTCAATATCAATCATGTGGATGTCTAATTAAATGAGTTACCAATAGAGGACGTTGATTTTACTATGAATAATGCGAGTTCTAATTATATCTTCTTGTAAACCGTACGATATGAGCCTTATCGTGTCACAAGGTTTTGCAAGTTAACGTCACATAGGGGTGTGCAACAAAACCGTTTCATACAATATGAGGCATAAGGTTACTGTTGAGTAAAAGCGGAAATGGGGGTTCTGTACTTCGAATACAGAAATCAATATTAATAGTCATAGTGATGACTATTAATATTGATTTCTGTATCACAATCACTCATCATCACGGATGCACATTAACGGATTTTAATGTTAATGGTTGGCTTTTACGGAGTGCACTTTTCGGATTTTTTTAATTTGGACCGATCTAATCTATGTTCTGATTTTACTTAGGTAGGTATATTCAAATACGTTCAGGTGTTGACTGATAAAGAATGCACTTTCGTGTCACCGGTAAAAATCTCACGGTGCCGGAATTAACAAATATTTTTGCGTTTCTTTAGTAAATAGTTACCAAACTGGCATTGCAATTAACTTTAGGTAAATATGCATATTCCACTCATGATACAACACCTCTTCAAAAGAATCAACATTTAAACATTGACGAGCTGAAAAAGCTCTAGCTTTTTAATCAGAATAAGTACTACTAAATATATTGTCCATCCTCTTACACCAACTGTCACTTAGTCGATTTGAAGAAAACGTACCTACTTGGTAGAATTATTATTGGTCCAATTGCTTTAGCAGTCGTACAAGCAAAGCAATAAATGAATCTTTTGTCGATCACTTAAACTCAGGCGCAGTAGCTGCGAGGGCCTCAGTAACTCAAACATCCTGCACTTCGGCAGCTGTCAGCAATGATCGATGGTCCGCAGACGTTACATTATACCCGGCACACAAATTATTAACACACAGCCACGCTGCCGGCTGCTCCTCGCCTGATTTACCACTTTTTTTTTTAAAGAACATCATTATGTCCAGTTTTGCCACCCAATGGCCTCAACTCTGTCTTCAGTTGTTTATAAGGACAACAGACCCATTAAACACGTGGACAGTCGGACATGCACCTGACTGTTCAAATTAAAAAGATGCACAGGAATGTGTTTCTGGAATAAAGGCATTGTTTCTTGTATGATTATAGGGTAATTTTGAACCAAATGAGTTCCTTTGGTAAGTATCTACCTACTACAACCAGTGTACCAATAGGAATCCTGGGAATCAAATTAAGTTCCTGCGTCTCTCTTCAAATATGAACCGCTTTTTTCAACCATCCCAGTTTTTGTTTGGAAATGGAATGATAATATTTTAGAATAGAATTATTCTTACATAATCACGACTGTAATCCCCTGAGGGGTAGGTAGAGGTGTACCTAAAGTGCACCCACGCGCTTGCGACCACTTGGCCAACGACGAGACAAACGAGACGAGACAGTCAATTAGTCTACGAGGTAGAATATTGTCAGAAAAGTGAGGACTATAGATAGTGCCTTTAAAAATCTCTTTTATGGCTAAACATTCTAAGCTTTTTTATAAAAATAAAAAAGCTTAGAATGTTTTCTGCTTTTGTGATTCACTTATTTTTTTTGGAAAGTAAGCTACCGGTTTTTCTTCACCATTTTGTTGAATTGGTTTCAAAACAGCTCCGATGCCTATAGCACTGAAAAAAAGGCACTACCTATAGTCCTCACTTTTCTGACAATATTCTACCTCGTAATGGTTTCATTATGGGTTTATCAACTTAGCTGTAATTTTGTTTCTCCATAAGTAAATATAAATGCTACATACGAACCAAAACTTCAAAAATATCTAACCAAATCAATAGAAGTCAATGAAAGCCAAGCCTTTCCTTTCGAACCTTCAATGATGGAAGGTTCCGAGGGGAGGGGAAGGAAGTCGCACCCACTTGTGCGATGAGCCGTGGTCCAAACAATAGGTGACGCAGTAACCGTGCCGACCCGGGCCATTTCACTCAGTCCTTCGTCATCATTATTTTATGGTAATTATGAAAAGTAATGTCGAAGTTTACAAGACAAGCTGCTCGTAGGGGTCTACTCAATAGGTACCTAATCGTAGGAGGAACTGTACGAAGATCGAATTGTATGGATTTCCAGTTTCGTCGAACATGGATCGTAAAAATCATCATTATTTGTAACTCTACTACCTATTGTCTAAATGAAATTGAATAGTGTTCATATACGTCTACTAGTTATCGTTAAACGTAGATCTACGAGACGGTAGTGAAGGTCCTTAAGAAACAGGACTTTCCGTTCACTATGCTGTAATCATAGGCCATTAAGTACCTACCTTCATGTCTACTGCAATCAGTTCCAGGAATGTAAAAGGAATTTAAATAATTGTACTAAAACTGACAACTGCCTATTGTGTTCTTAACGCACACGTTTTGCTCATAAATTTATCGCCTTGTTGAAACCCTTAACAAATCTTTGTCTTTGTAAACTCTTTGAAAGGATCTACGCAAAATATGCCGTTTCAAAGCTTATTATCACCTACAAACATTACCGCGTATCTAGTTCAAATACCTACGAACCGGTACCGCAATCCCTCGAGTACGCACGTTCCTGCGCAAGCGCATGCCTGCCGCACGCGGCCACAGGGGGCTCATTGTGCACCAACAACGGGCGCCTTGTCTGCCACGCCACGTACGTGATGGGAACGCAGTTCCGCAACGTTTGAGGGTGCATGATTGCACGAATGATCATAAACTCAAACTCAAACTCAAAGTATTTATTTCAAATAAACCAATTACAGGCACTTTTGAATTGTCAAGGTGTCGGTCAGTCAGAGAGATGAAGCTAGTTGGCCATTCCAAAGCAGTAGGTACCTATGGAGAAGAACGGGCAAGAAACTCCATGGACACTCTTTTAAACAATATATGGTTACAAAAAATTGGTTACATAGTTCATATTAATATTATACATGTGAGAACGATGCAGAACGTTAAAAGCATCCGATATAAAATATGTAAAAACTATCCAAAAAATAAATTAAAACAAGCCTTAGCCGCTAAGAGATGACCACGGGAGGAGATGACGAGGAACAGCCAAGCCAATATGGGAGTGGACTGACGTGGGTCAGCACTTAAAGTGTTATAAAATCTTTTGACGGGCGCTGTCAGTAGGCACTGGTCATCTCTTAGCGGCTAAGGCTTGTTTTAATTTAATTATTGAATCGTTTTTACATATTTTATATCGGATGCTTTCACCGTTCTGCATCGTTCTCACATGTATAATATTAATATGAACTATGTAACCAATATTTTGTAACCATATTTTGTTTAAAAGAGTGTCCATGGAGTTTCTTGCCCGTTCTTCTCCATAGGTACCTACTGCTTTGGAATGGGCAACTAGCTTCATCTCTCTGACTGACCGACACCTTGACAATTCAAAAGTGCCTGTAATTGGTTTATTTGAAATAAATACTTTGAGTTTTGAGTTTGAGTTTGAGTTTTGGAATCACATTCTTGTGTATAAAAATAGTCCATTATTACTTACTTTTACATATCATCAAAATTGACACAAAATGATTGGATAAATTGTGCTTTTTAGCGTTTCATATAAATAGCTAGAATTCATACTCACTTCACTTGGATTTTGCAACCAATGCAATATTTTTTTTAAATCTCAATAATTAATGTTTACTTAAATTAAACTAAAGCTTTGTTGACATATTTTGTTTCTGACTGTTCCTACATCAGAATCTCGATGTTGCTTTTTAATTTAATGACATTTTACAAACTAAACAGATCGAATATCCCGTTGTCAAATCTTTGTTATTCAACCTAAGCTTAAGCTTAAATCTGACCGTTTACCAGGGTTCCTGGCGGAAACTTTCCAAAACACAACCGGCAACCATGATTGGGTCTCAAACAATAATTAACAATCGTTTGTGAGATTTGAATCTAGGAGTTTAAAGCCGCAGTCCGAAGCTCAGCTTGTTACCACAAAGCCTACAAGGCTATCTTATTTAATAAACTATAGTTAACAGTAAACTCAACAGTTACTTTCTGCTAATAGCATTAGTTTACGTCAATATTTATAATCCTCATAAAAGATAGAATGTAATGTAAATATTGTTGGTTTTATCGTTGGCGAGTTTTCGAATATAAGAACTGTTGTGCAGCCAGGGGCAATTAGTTTATTACCTGTTTTAAACAAATAATAGTTAAACTAAGATTCCCCTTACAACGGTAGTTACAATTATTTAAGAACGGATGATATTTGCGAAGTTTTGAACGGTATTTCTGAACGGAGTTGGACTTAGCGCGTAGTAGCATAAAATTAACAAAATATTTTCTGTTTCCAGTGAGGATGCGTGCACGCCGCGAGCGGAGGAGGCGCCGCTGAGCGTTAGCGGCGCCAGCGCCGGCGCGGGGGAGCCGCGCACCGAGCGAGCCTGCGCCTGCGCCGCCTGGACGCCGCGCCGGCAGCCCGCGCCGCACGAGATCCTGCGACCCAAACCTAGAAGGTACGTGTTAAACCATAACATAGAAAAAATCAAGGACTTTCATGATTCCGCCTAGCTTCCTGCAGCACTTGCATGCAGGCAAGGTTCTTATGAAACATTTCGCAGTTGGAGAAAACGGTAGATGATGATGATGTGGTATTCAAAGCGTTCAGAGACGGATTTTAAGTACTGGGAGGAAGAACTGGAACTATGGCTTGCTAAACCGTACCTTTGAAATTAAAGTGTATAATTAAATAAAATATTATATAGGTAGCCTCTGTAACCTTGTGCCTGATTTTAACATTTATTTGTTCCTTTATACCTTCAATTCCAGACTATATTGTATCTCTCTATATTAAATAGCTCTCTTTACGGAATCTGATCAAAACTAGATGAGTATGTTTGATTGTTGCGTTTAAAGGTCCGTCCTGCGTCCCTATGAGTATTCCTGAGACTATTCCGATAATGGTAATGCGTTAAGATTGTAAAGATAATTTGTAACTTTGGACATAGGCTTCTCCAAAGTTACAAATTCAAATCCAAACATAACTATAGGTATTCAAAAAAATATTTTGTTGCAAAAGTGCTAAGCTTCCTTTGTCTTAGTTCCTATTGTCTATAGGTACTAATATTATAAAGAGGAAAACTTTGTTTGTTTGTAATGAATAGGCTCAAAAACTACTGGACCGATTTTAAAAATTCTTTCACCGTTGGAAAGCTTAGTTTTCTAGGAGTAACATAGACCCGGGAAAAATAACGGGTCCCACGGGAAAGACCACGGGAGCGAAGCCGCGGGCAAAGTGCTAGTATTTTATATTGCATTTAGTTTCTCTCGTTAATCACTTCCGCATAGATCAGCGTATGTTCCTCGCATCCGAATTTCCCCCAGATAACCAAACCGATTCTCGACGGAAATAGCTTTCATCATACTTTTACAATAAATCGTCATAATAATAACTTGTCCAATGAGAGCTCGTAAACGCGTCTTAAAGACCGCAAACATTTAATATGAATGCATCGTTTTGTGCTCGTAAATGGGACAGATGTGGCAGTATCGTAAGTTAGCCGTGCCGTGCCGTTAGCCCGACCGGCCGTGCGTCATCCGGCGACAGCCGGCGCGTGGACCTCGCCGGACGCGTATTTAGAATTCTTGCTTTAACACGGTGAGATAGGATAAGAGTATGTCTATTTTCTTTGCCAATACATTTACTATGTTTATATCTGCAGCTCGCAATGCGTCGGCGTCGTCTTGAATCAATCAGAAATATATATTATAATGAAGGAAGTTGATACTTTTTGGCCTGTCACCTTTATAACTTTAATGTGTGTGGTTGTAATCCATGCAGTCGGTAGGTAAATTTGGGCTTGTTTTACCGGTCATTCCAAACTAACGTTATAAACCTCTGTTTAACAGACCAGCTCGAAACTACCCCCTCTTGCCGGAACACAGGCACTACGTGTGTGTTGTTCGACGATGAGTACTCATCTACTTTCATCTTCTTCAGTAAACATAATCGTAACAACAAAACCAAAATGTTAGAAATCGAAACTCGTGGCACTCGCATTACAACAAAAGCCTTCTTGTATTGTCTGTTCGTGCACTCCTTACCACCATTTACTCGGAATCATTCTAGCCATCTGATCTATTGGCCTGTTAGGCTATTTGCTATCAGATATGTATAACGGGACCCTACAGCTGTTGATATGTTTACAGCATTGTTCGAAACGGTTCCAATAGCTTCGCTACACAATATCTACAAATATTTTCTTTGACGTTCTCGACCCTTTGCCTTTGCGTGATGTCTGATTCCATTTTGCATGTACTGGTTAAGCCATTTGAATAACTCTAAAGGTCACACATTCCTATGGTAATTCTAACTTAATCATTTTCGAAAAACATTTATAAATCATCATCTTTCAAAAAAATATTTTGGGTGAATGTCCAAAATATGATCTGTTTTATTAAATAGAATTATTTTGTTTAAGTATTAATTGGAACGAAGTTCCTTTTTCATTAAATTAGGGCCCACAGCTAACAAAACAAAAATATTTGCAGAGCCAATTATGACGAGCTTTTACAGCTAGCACAGGAGATTAAGATTCATCCTAATTTCTTGTTTCTCTTTTGAAAATGTTGAACTCCTGCATACTTGCATTAAGTGTTGGTATGCCCGGGTTGAGGTAATTAGCGGATATTTGTCTGTCTGGTCCCGGTAGCCGGACACCGATGGCATTCCACATCTCTGATAATTCCTGTTTCTCAATTCTGACGCCATTGTTGAGCGATCGCCGCACGGTAGCCGCAGGACAGGACTGTGGCTTCAATTGAATTGGACGTAATGTAATCATTTTATTTCTTCGGGCTTCAGAAATGCGCAGGTGTAGTATCGTCAATATCTACAATATGATCTGATATTTAATAAACATATATGTATTCAGTTCCAGAAATTCATTTATGAGATTATTTAACACCTAATAGTGTACAAATAAGAGACGAAAAGTCAATTAAGAATTAGCGTTTTTCAAATAACGGGCACTTAAAATTCGTCACCCTTTTGCAATTGCAGTGCAAATGACGAAATAATTTGCGAATATCCTCGAATTACGAGACTGACATCAAAAAAGTATACGTAGGTAGGTACCCACATATCTTTTTATAATCGCATTACAAATGTATGGGAAATCCTCATCTACTTTTTATGAAAGGTTACAAGAGTTCATACTTGTACAGTTGACGGTTTGATGGAAATGGTGTGGTAAACTGAACATGGATGGTAAATAGGTTTAAGGGCCTTATCATACTAGCGGATTGCGAGCGTCTTCAAAGCGGAGCGGGCGCGCAGCGAATGCGTCTCGAACACGCCGCGGCTGCTCAGCGAAGACGTCGCGGACGTGCGGCAACTTTGCGACGTGTTCGTTGCGTGTTTGTAGCAAGTTAACGACGCACAATGCACTCAGTAACAAAATGGATTTTGACGAGGAGACACTGCTGTTGGCTTTGTTACTTCGAAGACGCCGGAGACAAAAACGAAAGCATCAAAGAATTTGGGAATATTCATTATCCGCAACGAATTCGCTGCGCATGCGCGGCGCGTTCGTTGCGCGCCCGTAACGTATTCGTTGCGCGCCCGTTCCGCTTTGAAGACGCTCGCAATCCGCTAGTATGATAAGGCCCTAAACTAGCTTCTGTCAGCGGCTTCACCCGCCCCGAGCGTATACTACCGGGGTGAAAAGTATTCTATGTAATCCAGGTTATAAACTATTCCTATGCCGTGATTGAATAACAATAATCCATACAAACTTTGTCATTTTTATTATTAGTTTAGATTAAACCGTGCAGGATTTCGTTGGAGTATTCGAAGAAGAGTTTATTACAGGTAGGTTGCATTGTTAATTAAGCTTTTCCTAAAGAAAGTAAATGAAAACTTGTAGATATTTATTTGTCTTTTGATACGGTGTGACCAGTCTGTGTAATGTAGGTATTAATTTTGGTCCAATGGGACCAAGCTCATTAGCTTTGTTGAAAATATATTGTATTAGATATGTTGAAACTGTTTGTGCTTCCCGTCACTTGTCCCAATTAAAGGGTCTTTCAACAAGGACGGGTCGATTGTGAAATTAAATAAAACAAGCTGTATGTGAGATATTAAAGAAATTATTATTTTATTTGAAAGGCCAATTTATGCCATTATTTATGAAATATGACATCGTTTAAATTACTACCGCGGCATCGAACGGTGGCACGGATCCGAAAGGTCCAATTTTCGATTACTCTAATGCATAGATCAGGCTGAATCTGAGCGATGGCCTGCGATATGTTGACTTTCAGCGCATCGGTTGATTGCTGATTATTGGCATAGACCTGCGACTTGAGAAAACCCCACAAGGTCAAATCGCACGATCTTGGTGGACAATTCACGTAACCTCTGCGAGAGATAACGCTACCCTCGAACCGTTTATGCAGAATGCCATTCACTTTCAGCTCCTGGGTCAGTTGGATCTTGTACGGATGTAGGCCCAAGTCCCGACGCAAAATTGAAGTCTGCGAAAGGCCGTGTTCTTGTGCACAGCGAGAAATCGACTGCCTCGGACACTCTCACGGACAACAGCGATGTTCTCGGCCGATCTGGCGTTCCTTTGACGTAAGGGTGTTGGTTGGTAGTTTACCGAACCAGTCGTCTCAAATTTGGTCACCAGACGTTGGAGAATCGACTTTGAAGGGCCACAGCATCTGCCTTAAAATGGATATAACGCGCGCAACGTTTGCACTAACAAACACTCATTTTGGTTGAAAATAAAGTTTTATCATTTGGACGTGCTGCTCATGCAATCTTGTAACTTACCATGGTGATTTGGCATCAGTAACTGAAGAAATAAAAACGCATTTGACAGATGCCGCCAAAACAACATGGCCGCCACAAACTATCAAAATCGACCCGTCCTTGTTGAAAGACCCTTTAGTTAAAGGTTCATTAGTTTACTTAGGTGTATGACATTAGTACTAAAATGAACCTTTTTGGCGCAGCCAAGAGGTATTTTTGTTAAATCCTTATTTTTTTCGTACTTTGTGTTTTACGAACTGTGTCCGAATAAACGTTACCTACTCTTTCTTCACTTTGCATTGTTCAGCCACAATCAGAACCTTCTAGATTTATTAATCTTTCTAAAGTCAAAGTCAAATCATTTATTTCAAATATGCACTTTTAAATGTCAAAATGAACAAGAAATAGAATTGATTCTAGTTGCCCCTTCCCAAAGGTAGTTTCGTGTGGAGAAGAATGTATGAATCTATTTTATATAAAGAGCTAAATAAATCTGGGGAGCCGATTTATTAAGCCGATTAATTATTTTTTATTTCTTTGGGCAAAACGCCTCCTACTACTTAATAATTGGTTACAAACTTCGCTTCACACCCAAATAGGAACAAAAGTTATACTGCTGCAGCTGGTACCAGTTCTTTAGACACAACAGTTCATTCATCCATCTTCACAATAACAGGTTTCGCTATCAAAAAACCTATTCATTAAGTACATACAATAATAACAGACGACACCTACAATTAACAGCGAGTTCACGCGAACACGGGTTTTCTCAAATATCAATGGATACTTTCATTCTTACGAGTACATAACTGTAATCTGTAACAGAAGGTAATTTGCTTCTTCGTGTAACTTCTGCTTTTTACTGTTAGATGAAGAGTTTTAGATGCAGTTAGTTTGTCGTCTTGATTATAGACTCATTTAATATAGGGTTAAAATTTTAAGTTCTTTTAGTAACATAAACTTCATAATTTCACGCCTTGTAGCTTTTAAAAATTGTAAAACTGCAATTAAACAGACCAGCTTTTATAATGTAGTAAACATTTGATTGAAAACAAGACATTATAAGCAGCTATACCTAGAACAAAGAGTTATTTCGTGAGTACCGCAATCCCCGAAGCCCCCGTCCCCCGTAAATATGATTACTACTCTGTCAAGAAAGTACCGGGAAAATATCAATAATACACAAAATGTCTGTTATTCATCCAAATTTATTTTATCACCTTCAAAGTATGCTCCTTTAGAAACGATACACTTGCGCCAACGAATAATCCATTCATCAAAACAATTTTTTAAACGCTGCTTCCGTAATTGAGTTCAGTTCTCGCCGCGAATTCTCCTTTATGTCTTCTATCGATTGAAAACGGGTGCCACGAAGTGGTAATTTGAGTTTAGGAAAAAGAAAAAAGTCAGCAGGAGCCATATCTGGTGAATATGGTGGTTGCTGGATGGTATTTGTTGAGTGTTTGGTCAAAAATTCGTTCACAATGATAGCCTTGTGCGAAGGCAAGAATTTTCTTTCCACAAATCTGGCCTTTTTCGTCGAATTTGCTCTCTTAAACGCCGCATAACGCTCAAATAATATTCTTTATTTACCGCTAGACCTTCCGGTAAGAATTCAGAGTGCACAACACCGCAATAGTCAAAGAAAACAGTCAACATGACTTTGACTTTTGATCGACTTTGGCGTGGTTTTTTCGGTTTCGGTTCAGTTGGAAGGCGCCACTCCGAAGCTTGTTGACTAGTTTGCATGTCAAACTCGTAAACCCACGTCTCGTCACCAGTAACAATGCGTTTCATGAATGTTGGGTCCGAACTGACTCGTTCTAGCATGTCCTCAGCGACTTTCATGCGATTGAGTTTTTGGAGAAAATTCAGATCTTTTGGGACTAGCCGAGCAGCAACATGTTCCATACCCAAATGATTAGTTAAAATGGTACGGATCGACTCGTGAGATACAGAAAGTTCGGCGGCTATCTCTCTCAGAGTTGAATGGGGATTTTCAGTCACTATTTTCTTCACTTTTGCGATGTTAACTTCAGTTGCAGACGTTGACGGCCTACCAGAGCGAGGCAAATCTTCCATCACATCACGACCGCTTTTGAACGCTTTGAACCACTCATAAGCACGAGTTTTTGATAAAGTCGATTCACCGTAAGCCTTCTGTAACATTTTCAGTGACTCCGAACACGAAATTCCATTGGCTATGCAAAATTTAAGACAAACTCTTTGTTCGATATTTTTGTCCATTATGAAATTCGCAATACACACTATATATGATATTACTAAAACCAGCACTGTATTTAATATAAATAACAGATGCAACTCAAACTCCGCGCCAAAATGGAAAACAGTTGTGCCAATCTAACAACTACAAAAAAACAAAAATTGAATTTGGAACCATAAACAAATCACCCATTCCCGATACTTTTTTGACTGAACATTTCGTTTTTCTATTGTTTTCAACGATTTAAAACGCAAAAATTGAAAATGTCTTTAGTAAATTGTATAAGAGAAGTTTTATGACAAATTAAACGAGGTTTTAATAAAATTTTTTTCGTTGACTCTTAGATGTCAACGAATCCATAAAACTTCTTACAACGACATTGTCTCGTGCATCAGGTACTCATCTATAACACACACAGTTTTCCATGTGAAAATTAAGCAAAACAATAGCTAAATAAAGTTTATATAAAGCGAATAAAGCGAAGGACTTTCTCTGGCTGGGATGGGAAATATGTGTTGAATCTCACTATGATTATGAAGTGAACAATACCTGTATTTATGCAATGAAAGTAACTGTTACTTGCTCGTTTTGTTATTATTTTCACTCGGTTTTCGTAACTTTGTTATAATTTTGTAATATTCAAAAGAGTCCAAATGTTAGCTCAGTTTTTTTTGGCACAGTTTCGTTTGTTAGTCTGTGTTACAAATAAACATTTCTGAATAAAATAATACTGTTTCTAATTTTTGTGGAACGGTAATTTTATAGTGACCATAATTACCAAACATGCTTGTGTTAGAAGTGGATTCGCTTCGTCAATAGCGCAATCAGGGAGTCTACTCCGAAACGTGAAATCCGTGAGTTTTGGACGTTTCCTACTACGAACGTCATTATTTCGGTCGATCGGTTCGGTTTAAACCGAACTTCATTCTGACGTTTACTGTTGATCGAACTTATTGCCTAGAGGCAAAAGTCGCCGTGGTTAAAGGATGAAGGTTTTTTTTGGCTACCTTACCAGTACGATTTCCACAATAGGCATTCGATTTTGTAACTGTACCATAAGTTATCTTTTGTTGAAGTAGGTAGGCCTAACTTAAACCATAAAACTTTACAACATAATTACATTCAAAAGATAAAAAATATAAAACGTTTAATCAGCAACCGTAGCGTAGCGTAGCACGTAGCAGTGCACGTAGCAGTTCACGGAAATAAGAAACGCCATAAACAAAAGTGAAAAATGTAGGCACATAAATATGTAGCAGGCACTTCCTGAAGTTTCACACACTGCAACTTTCATTTACTTCGCGAGCTGTCAGGAACCCGTGGGCGACTCTCTGATGCTATTAATATCTTACCTAGAAGCGACGCTAAGTCCTACTAACATTATAACAGACAGTAAGTAAGTATTAGTAAGCTACCCAATCCGAATCCTGGAACAGGCTCCACGCTAGTCATGATCAAGAACCTCTGTAAACAACCTCAATCACAACCTCGAGTTAAAGTTTTAGACGTTCCACGCTCAAAAAGCGGTCATTTTCAGTCTACAAATGTATGAGAAAGTGATGATTTAAATTTAGCAGATCGGCTGACCAACACCTACCAACAAAGAAATTCTGTGATAGCACAACAGAAATATGAGCACGTTGTCATTTGGACATAACTCAGAAGTGTATAAATGAAAGCACATAAGTCAGTCCGTACGTCCGATATATATTTATAATTGCTCTAATTGTGTTGATACCGGAACGGAAACGCATAATAATATACGTTAAATATTATAATATAATAGTGGGTGTCCATCATAACATAGCCGGCAGCGGCTATTCGCAACGCACTCGATATCGAGATGTGCGCTTTGTAAATGTAAGAGAGAAATAGATTTCACGTGTGTGACATGAATTAGTTTCTAGATCGTAGTACAGTAAAAGAATAAAGCGTTTCACGTTTAATCTTATCTTTGTCCATTTAAAAGAGTTTAATTTTGGTCGCTTTATTTATCACTACAGTTTATTTGACTGATGAAAAATAAAAAAATCACACCCTTCATATTTTTTTTTATTTTCAGTGGTGTAGCATTGTAGATGATTGTGAGCTCCACAGTTTCAGCTCAGGTAGGGTAAATTCTATGTTTCAAGTACGATTAAGTCTCATTTCAAAAAGTTTGGAGGCTTGTTTGATTTAAGTCATCTTGATCTACTACTAACACTCTGTTGACCGAAAATTCTGAAAGAAATGTTTTCAATGGAATTGATTCTATATCTACTTCTTCTATGAACCCTAAGAATGAAAACATTTGCAAAACCTCCTCACGATTTTGCGAATTTGTAGGAAAGCACTTCAATTGAGTATTTCTGATTAGTGCTAAAGCTAATGTTTTGGTTTTAGATCCGGTTGTAAATTAATTTTCTAAGGTTTTCACTTTCTTAATACTATTACGATTCAAACAATCTTATCGGCAAGACATTTCTTTTTCACTTTATGTAATGCAATGTTTACAAATTTCTTATGTGAATTCGTGCATTTAAGGAATGGCAAAACTTTAATCGAGTGTGTTTCCTGGTTAATTTTGTATGCTGAATTGCTGACGTAATAAATAAGTATCTTAGGAAACAAACTGCAGAGCCGGCGATTCATGCAGGCTCGGTATATCATTACGCTGCGAGTGATTCAGTAATAACCCCTCTGTTTGAAGTGTGCTCTATATTTAGCTTACACAACTTATGGTTTCGTTCACCTCGCATTGAATATAGACGAGTTTCATATGCAAGTGTTCCCGTCCAGACTCCAGGCTCCGAGCTCCGCCACACTTCTCACAAACCACTCCAACGCCGCCCGACCATGTGCACAACCATTTAACCTGTCTATAAATATCAAACGATCGATTTTATTAACTGATCTTTTACAAGTAATCAACCAGAGAGCAATTAAAAATACTCAAGATCGAGTGCATAGAGCTTTCATCAAAACGGTAACATTAATCCATGGATAACACGTGTGTCGGCAATTACCGCGAGACTTTGTAGCGGGGCGACGGCGACGGCAACAATGCTGCTTGAAGGGTAACGGCGAGCGGCGCCGGCGCAGCGCGCGCTCAGTGCGACCGGCACGCCCGCGCAGACATGCTGTGCCCCGCGCGTTGCTCGTGCTTCCTCTGCCGCGAGCTGCAGTCCTGCCGCGCCGCAGACTCCAGGAAACCCAACAACAAAAACAACATGTGCGACAATTTCATACTGAAGAAGGCGGAGGCGTGGGAGCCCATGAAGTTCATCCGCGGAGCAGCGCGCCTCTCTGTCAGACACTGGCAGAGCAGAGACCCTCTGACGTCCAACAAGACAAGGATCGCCACGCACAAGTCCACCAGCTGTGAGCAGCTCTACCCGCACCCCTCCGAGGAGGAGTCGGGCCCGTTCGGCATGCGCCGTGCGCCCAGCACCGACCGAGTAAAGCCACAGTCCGAACACAAGGCTCTGTTCAAACTCCTCGGGAATTCCCGGAACAAGAAAACCAACATTAGTGATGCATCCGAGTCAAAAGTACGTCGGAGTGTTTTGAATTTCAGAAAGACTGAAGCTCCTACTTCTAAGAATGTTCATGAAAAGTACATTCCTTTGCCGCAGGTGTCGTCGCCCACGGAACATATCTATAGTGAACCCCGACCCTCCCTCAGGAGCCCACAGTCCCAGTTCGATGAGTGTTGTCGACCGCCGGTATACCAGAGCGTGGAAAAAAGGAAGGAAGAGCTCAGCAAGTGCTCTGCGGACAAAAAGGTGTTCAGCAACCGGCTTCCGTGTTACGAGGAGTTAGCGCAGAGACTTTCCCAGGAAAAGAACAAAAAAGCAAACTTACCTCTTACGGAAGGTGGATTAGCGAATAAAATCACACAGAATAACAATAAAGTTGTAATTTATTTTGGAGATTCTATAATTCGCAAACATAATGAGCAAAAGAAGGAAGAATATCGACTCAGAGAGGAGCAGGTTCCTCAGGCTAAAGAAGAAGTAATTTATGCCAATAGACTTTTAGAGGAAACGGGTAACTTGGGACTGAGTAGAGAAGTAGATAGAGGTGGAGGCAATACACAGATGGTATCTGAAGTTCAAGTACCAGAAGCTATATATTCTGAGATCACGCCTGATGAGGGTAAAGACACACTAGACGTCGTGACCATTAACGACGCGACGTACAAGAAGGACGTGTTTGGAACGATGAGTTCTGACGGGTTCCTAGTGGTGGAGTTCGAAGGTAATTTCGAAAGAGCACGCCAGCTGGTGGAGCTGGTGCATGGAGGCGGGTTGGACCACCATGAGGCTACGGTGCTCGACGAAGATGAACACTGCGACTGGAGTTTCATCCAAGACTGGAGGAAGCGGTAAGAACAAAGATGCTGTTATGTCTCCTCCAGACGTGCTGACCTCGATCCCATCTGCTTTGTTTTATAATCGCAATATTCATAATTTTAACAGTTACGGTGTGACCTGAGAGTTCAAGTATTGTTAATTGTGTAGGAAGCAGGCCAGAGTAAATATTGTTACAGTTTTATCACATCTTCAAACTATGTCACTTGGTTTCTTAGGTCACTGTTTTAGGAAAGTTTACGCAGATCAAGACATCCACCTTAATTGACTGCATCTGTTCTATATTTAATTAAATGTATTGGCTAGCAGGCAGTAGAAACCTGTCACCACTTCTGCCTCGATAATAAATCGTGCATCTAATGCATCAATGTACATAATTTCAACTAGTTTCAATTAACTTTGAGTCTCTGTCACTTAAGAGTTATGTTTTCACATAGAGAGAGCGTAGCAAGTGTTTACTTCAACCGTGTGTTCACTGAGTTTTCTTCTAACTACTAAAAGATTCTTATATTTCCTTACATAACGGACGCACACCACACATTTTTTTCGACGTGTAAGCGTTCGGGAAGACATTCGCGTTAATTGCGTAGCGATTCCGCCGATAACAATCGTGTGTTGTTGGTCGACGAACTCGTGCGAGCTTCTGCTTCTTTGTGGCGATACTGATCCGGCCAAGCCCGCCCAACACACGCACTTGCATTCTCGACTTTATCGTCTCATGTCACATCTTAATTTTACATGACACACCTCTTTCAATAAACGTCGAAGGTTCCGCTTAACCGTTCAGATCATCTTTTGTTCTGTCTCTTAGATTTTCTTGTTTATCAGATTCTCAGATTTTTTTCTAGCACCTTTACTTACTTCCCTGAGAATTCAACACAATTTACAATTCAATTAAAAATGGTGATGCTCTTAAAAATGAATGCCAGTTTCGTAATAATCCGGCGCGATCTTTTATCTCGGAGCTAATTATGATTACGTTCTTATTCAAGTTGAATTTGTTATACTTTTTCGACGAATTCATGCTCATACAAAACTAAATTGGAGAAAGTTCGATGCAGTATGCCTTTAATAATTTCGATAATCAACATGTTCGAATACTGCCGGAGAAATTGAGATAGCGGTGGATTACTGAAAATGAATTTATAAACATTGGTATTTTCGTACGAAACGTCACTAAACAACGCAGACACTCGTACATAATACATGTTATAAACCACACAGTGATAATTGTGACATCGAAGTTTGCTACTTTGTTAAAAGGATTATTTTTCAGATCATGTTGAAGATGAGCT
Organism: Hyppa rectilinea; assembly: GCA_951799385.1. Lineage (NCBI taxonomy): Eukaryota > Metazoa > Arthropoda > Insecta > Lepidoptera > Noctuidae > Hyppa > Hyppa rectilinea. The sequence goes on along the minus strand of OX637307.1, from coordinate 756,227 downwards.
CTATCAGATAGTTTTTAATGTGTACACGCTTGTGGGTAGTTTACAAACGTGTACACTTTGTTTGTCCTAATAACTGAACTTAGGGTGCTCCTCAGTCGCGTACAAAAACATACCAATCTGCAAGGCTGTCAAAGCCAGAAGGTATGCGTTAGCCAATCCGGCCCCCCAACCTAGCTGTATACGTCTGGCTGTAGCCAATACGTCACGCTTACCCCTTGTCACGGAGCTCGCGGGGCACAGCACGCCCGGTTGAGCGCCTAAGCCCAGTTGTCTACCGTTGGCACCTTAATCTATCGGTCACGAGCATGGTCGCCTGCTTGCCTCAATCGATTCGAACATTCCGAGTCAAATCACTGGTGCATGCTGATGGACGTTATGTTCTACTTTTGCATGACCGCAGCTTTCTGCCAAACAGACTTGGGTCCGCTGGGTGAGTTGGGTCCTTGACTTGTTTGGCTAATCACTAGCAACAGGAAATGCCTACGTTAACGCACATGAACAACGCACATGATGACATTCAAAATGATCAAAACAGTTAAATGTCCGTGAAGGGTAACCAAGGACAGCATGTCACAATAGCATCCCGTGATGCTATTTTTGCGCTCATCAAGAACAACTTTCAGAGCAATACGGTCGTGATTTGCTTGGAGCGCGTTTTGCTATAACCAGGCGTTTGTGATGGGCGCATCGCATTGTGTTCATGCTTGGGCGACAATTATTACGCGCTAGCTCATTTATGTGACGTAAGAGCTTCACTTTTGAAATAAACAGATTCGTACTCCTCACATTATTTGAGTATCACATCTAGATGTGATGGTGGCACCTCCTTAATGTAATATGAGTTCTTAGTTCTCTTCTAAACCCAAAACTCATTAATTTCAATTAAACCAACTACAGGCACTTTTGAATTGTAAAGGACTCGGTCAGTTCGCTAGTCATTCATTTATGTCAATACATTAAACCATGGACACATTATTATTGTTGCTTGTGTGTTAAGTGAGAACAATGTAAAAAAAAAATAGTTTAATTTATTTTTTATTTCCTACTTTTTAGTTCAAATTAATGTATTGTCATCGGTCCTCGATAAATCTACAAAGTTTGAATGAAATCTGGCCGTTTAAAGTGGGTGAAAATCGCGTCTAAAGGAGTCGGTTACAAACATACATAAAAGTGAAGCTAATATAAAGCGTGTAATAAGGATAATGGGAAACTATTATCAAATTATTGCATTGTCATCGGTCCTTGAGACGTGTGCAAAGTTTCAAGTTGATCAGACTTTTAGAAACCGGTGAAAATTAAGCTCAAAGATTCCGTTACATACATACATAGATACAACCCGAGCTAATAAAAGCGTGTTAAAAAAATTAGATTAAACGTAAGCCCTCGATCATGACGCGTGGATCAGTTAGCACCATCCAGCTCAACCATGTTGTAGGGGACTGAATGATAAAACACACAAGGTCCTCTTATCTGCCATGCTCTTTTTTGTCAGTATGATTGAATCGTTTATATCATTTATATTTTCATATTTACAAAATTTAATTGATTTTCCTATTTGGACCCGCTGTGCGCTTTAATTCTTCTTCCCACATCTTTTTTATTGTCTTCCCCAGTGCCTTTTGCTATGTGTGGGGTAACAGTAAGTCACAATAATGGAGATACTTCACTTCTCATAAGTGCCTCTTAGCATGTGGCAACGTGCAGCTCCTTAGCAAAAGTTAAAGACCTATAACAAACCGTGGTTGAAGATAACAATCAAGACGAATCCATTATCACAACCATCGAGATTCTTAATTCAAAACCATTCAATACTAAAACGAGTTGACCATCGACAGTAAAAAAAACAAAAGGGGAAACTCATTTTATTGGATAGTTTTGCAATTCTTACCAAGCAGGTGGTAGCGACATTTTCGTTAAAGTTTGTCTTATCCAACACATGAATTACGTAAATATTATGAATGCATGACATTGCTATGGAGAATTTCGCATTCTATTACGCATTTGACGTTGTTTATCTGATAGAATCTTATTTCTAAGATTAAGTAGTTAAAAATTATAATGGCTAGGAAGAAAGTTTAGAGAACACTTATCTGAAGTAACGTTAATGACTACCCTTTCAAATACCCAATTATATCACCACATATACCATGATGCATCCCTTACACAATCAGTTTTTAAACTTCAAGTAGACTGCCTATTCCTTTAACGTGCATTGTTACTTAGTTAATCTTCTGAATTTATTTTCAATACGAGAATTTTAATGTCTTTGATTATTCGTTTTAGAAATCTGTATAGAGAACCATTGTTAGAGACCCAGGAGGTTACAGGTATAAGCTTAGCGTTCAGACTTCCTGTCACGTGACTGCAATGCACAAAACAATTGCTCTACTTCGGGGATATTGCGAAACTTTGTAACCGCGGCTGTTTTACAATTTAGCTAGAATATTCTCAGTATAAACTCCATCAACATTTTCCTGTTCCTTTGCGTATTTGGCTTAAAGATGACGGCAATAAATAGACTTCTTTCAAAAAACTAGTTTGCAGCTATTTTGTGGTCACTCAACGTTTTACCTACTTGTAAACATTGGTGATCAGAATTACCTCGAATCGTTATTATTATGTTCTTGAACGTGACCAAGGAAGGCTTTTATATCGTTCTGTTGTCAGGAACCTTTTGTATTTCAAACATGTCTTTAATTTACAACATTAATCTAAAAGATTTTGATACACATTTACTTTTTCGACTTCAGCGTTACTGTCAATCAATTCCTATTTTAACGGGAATTGCAAATTAATAATTTCTTTTTGTGTGAATGTTTTAGAAATTATTCCATTTCGCTTTATTTTCTCCAGTGCTATTAGGAAGATCACGATTTCCTTGACGAAATCTTTTCAAACTATTGTTGAATTCGCTATCTATTTAGAGTAATTTATACTTTTTCGTTCTTTTCGTAATACATACATACATACATACATACATACATACTTAGTAGTACATTTCCACTCTAAGGTAATATTTTATTGGTAAACATTGCTTCTCGCTTTCCTGGCATCAGTTCCCAGTTTAACCGGAAGCTTTTCAACATTCATTCTACTTCCTTCTTCGACAAAACACAATCCAAGGAAATCAGTTCAAATTGCTGGTGGATACAAAAACGGTTAGTTCCACCTGTAATCATACGATTGGCCATGCTCGTCTGCGCCACGGTCACGCCACAGTCACTCCACGGTCAGGCCTCTCCACCTCGTCAGTGTAGTGTAGTCCTCTATTTGTGAATCTATTACGACTATTGTACTATATTTAGGCCGAAGACGTGGTCTACTATTGTTCAATTTATATTCTCATTTTCCTTGCGACATAAAAAAAGGTAAATACTGATGTACGTGACAGGCTTTTTACGTCAATTGGGAGATTTTTTTACGTTTATGTTGTTTTTACGGTGGTTGTACCCGTTGTGTTATTAGGCTAGGTTAAGCTTGACACAGCGAAAATCCTGTTTTATTTAATATTTTGGTCCTTCGAACCGGATATCTAGTGACCAATGGCCATAGATATGATAAAAAAATAATACTGCATAATTTAAGGTTGGAAAAAACAGATAAGTAAGACATTTGCCTTAAGTTACACAATGACCTTTTGTTTTTCCGAAAGATAAAACAGGATTTTCAGGCTTAACCTAACCTAATAACACTGTGCTACAAATTATAATGTGCTTAGGGTAGCGTTCAGGGTTGATGAATTTAAACCTTCATTCACAATTTATTCGACCTAACGTAAGCAAAACCAGTTTCTGTAGCAATAGACTTCTTTGTCATTAATTCAGAAACAGTCACAACCCTTCAGTTAAAAATTTAGTCTCCAACTAGTAGTCTTTAGTCCGTAATGGCGAAATATGGATGTACTAGAGCTTTGCTCACCCCTTCGGGGGCACAAGACTTGATGTTTTGTTATGCTAGTCTACAACTCGGTCAGTGGGCACGCAGCATGCTTAGCTCTCCGCATTCCAATCTCCGAATGAAGTTGTGGACAACTCGTGCGCACTTCTTGCGACGATTAAGCCTTTTTATGTAAAGTAGCATACCTAAGTATTATGTGCTGAAAACGGTATAACGTGCTCCATAATAGCGTTACAAGAATTTACCGCATTCAGCAGTGTTAATGTGGATGAGGCATAATACTGGCCCCGAAGCATTATATTCTCATTTATCGGAACTTCGTGCAGAAAAGTATTACGCTGACAGCCAGTTTGTAGCTGTGGAGTGAGATGTTACAAGTAACAGCATATTGTGGCATTAGGGCGATTGGTCGCGGCTGTACCGGCCGCGTGGCTAAGTGGCGACTGGTCCTTAGTCACGCACTGCGCCGGATCAGGCGTTCCGTTGACACCGGCCCGGAAGCCCGTTAGCGTGCTAGCCACGCCTCAGGGGCACAGGTTATTGGGAAATTGAGTGCAGCTAATGTTTTTGTGCAGTTGACAGTTAGAAGCGGTATGATGAACTCTGTAGATTCAGGCGACAACTTTTGAGTTGGAATTTTAATAGTCTCCAACGGTTAGAGCTAGGTATTTCTGGCACCGCAATTATAACAGATGAAAACTGTTACTTGTCTCGTCAGCTTATCACGTAGTGCTACGCAACTATAGACTATTTGACCTGAAATTATGTCCAACTGTTATCAAACATCCTTTGCGGCCTATCTAACTTTATAAACATCCTGCGAACTTGCAATACTTAACTGAAACTGTGTATTCATGTCCCTGAACATATTATTAAGTTTTTTAAAACTAACTGAAATTCTCCATCGTTCCGAGATGTTACTTTAAAAACAGGTACTTGTGATTATGGTTATGCTGCAATTTGGGGTCATTTCTAACGGGATTTTTTCCAGGATAACGCGATTTAGGGAAACCTACAATAATTTGGGTGTGGATTCTTTATATTTGAGATGTTTGTGCCTAGAGCGAGCCCCGTGATTTAAATGTGAATTTTTATGCTCACCAGGCCATCAAGCGGGTGTCGTCCATTAGAAGAGGGGGCGTGGTGCGGCGGCGTGTCGGGTGCGCGGGCGCTGCGCGTGCGCGTGAGCGGGGCGGCCGCCGCGCCTGCGCCCGCGCACGCGCGCCGCCTCTCACCACCGCCGCACGCGCACCGAGCCACCACGCCACCGAGACCGACCTCGCCCACCAATAAACGTATGTTGGATTTTATGAAAACAATTATAATAAATAATATCCTCCTAATAGCCACCTGGCTGTTCCCCGTTGAGATTGGCCGCCGTGCCGTGTATAATAAGGATGTGTTTTTAATTATCAAAGTCAAAGTCAAAACATTTATTTCAAATAGGCACAAGAATGGCACTTTTGAACGTCAAAATGAACAAGAAATAGAACTGATTCTAGTCGCCCCTTCCAAAAAGTTGTTTCGTGTGGAGAAGAATGGGCAAGAAACTCCACCGTTACTCTTTTAAAATGTTTCACAATGTTTTGTATACATGTATTATAACATTATATGTGAAGACGATGTACCCAGAATAAAAACAATACATCACAAAGGGTACGTATCAAAATCCCGAAAGTTCATAACACCTATGATTGAAATACCGACGTCCAAAACACCGAAATTCAAAATACCGAAAGTTTTAAATGCCGATAGTCGCTATATCGAAACACAAAATACCGATGTTCAAATGCCCGAAAGGACGAAATCCCGAATGGACGACCGACTATACATATGTGGAGTTCTTAAGTGGTATCGCCAGTAATCTTTAAATTTAAATACTCTGTATCTTAATGTTATTTTTAAATATGCAATTTTATTTTAATATAGGTAATCATTTATTATCGCGAGTACAAAAAAGCGAGCCAAATTTATTATGTTATTTATGTATTATATTAGGTTATTTATGGAACTAGTTACAGTAGGTTATTAATTTAATAAAAATGGTTAGGTTAGGTTAAAACTGTGACCACCTACGACCAGAAACGACTAGATTATATAGAAAAAAATATGGAAAAAAAAGATTATTTTGGGAGGCTATCGAGAGAAATAATATAATTATAATAACATTATTATTACCTGTTTAGAATTTGTCCCAAGTGGACGACACCAAATATTTGGCTTATTTAATTTTGCGTAAAATATGTTATACCAACTGAAATATTTGACTAGATAAAAATGGTAAAAGTACTAGTTGGTGAACAAGTTATTGTTCAAACGTTCACTTGCCAAACATAGGTTTTCGTAACAATTATTTGTAAAGAGATTGTGTTCACAACTTCGGGATTTTAAACTTTCGGGCAAATGAACTTTCGGGATTTAAAACTTTCGACCAAACAACCATTCGGCGTTTCAATTATCGGGATTTCGTCTATCGGTATTTTAAAATTCGGGATTTTGATACGTACCCATCACAAAAGGTGAAAAGAAAAACACATGTAGCAGTGGCAAGTAAACGTAATTATGTTATAAGTGCATGGTGCTCACATATTTACAAACATTCTAAAAGTTAATAATAATAAATTAATCAATGTGTGAGAAGTTATTCCAATATAATAAAATAATATGGAACAAATTACCTAATTTACTTAGCAACCAGTTTGATTTTGTCTAGACACTAGTTTGTCCTGTGGAGCAGGACCAGCATCACCAGAGTACCTACCTACTCTAATTATTATATATAGTACACAAATGTGAACGCAGACAGGTGCACTCCCTCCTCCCGCACTCTCATAGTCCGATGGGACGGCACGCCGACACCACCGATTATTATTTATTTATTTATTTAAATAGAACGGCCTAAGCCAATTACACTATTTAATATAATTTGAGATAAAATATAATTGATTCAACTCAGTCACGCATTCTTCTCACAAAACTTCATTCATGGATCATCTTCCATTTATCCGCAAACATATCAAGATTTGTGTTGGAGAGCGTTAATAGCGCCTAATGTCCGAGATAAGAATCAAACACTTAAATAATATCAACAAAACATAAAAACCCCATCAAGAAGACGAATAAACAAGCTTAGCATAACTGATGGCTTATTGCGCTGTATGAAAATTAGCGACAGTCTATACAAATGGGTTTTATGAAAAAGCTTTATTAAAAGTGGAAGCCGAAGAAAGGGATGCCCTTATTTTATAAAGTGGCAGTCCATAAACAGAGCTGTAACGAATATATAAGCTCTACCTATATGACATTAAAAGCTGCCGAATTAAATGATTTTAGCATAACATTAAGCGCTATAAAATTAACATAGGTACTCACAAGTTCACATTTAACTGACGGATAGTTACCGCTACTCATGAATTACAATTACTTAATGCTTATCATAATAATAATTAAGCTCTAACGGGATTAAGTATCTAAACCTACAATTTGAGTACAGTTCAAAATCAGATTGAATACAAAAACTAACTTGAAAAATGTAACTTCATCATAGCAGTTATTGGTCAGCATTCATCGGGGTAACAGATAGAAAGCGATAGGTGATCGGATAAACGCAGCTATACTCTTTTTGAGTTGAGTCAGAGGAGACAGCGAAGGCTAACTCTTGGTACTACACCGATCTTCGATGCTGCAGCGATGGGAGTAGCCGTAAATCGAGTATAATGCTTTAAGATTCGCGGGTTCCATGTTCAGCAGTGAACTGCCTGAAATCAATAGGCCTATTATAACGAACAGGATCTCCGGTAATAAACTATGTATAATAACTAATCTTGATGCTGATAAACACTCTCTTCCTAGCCATCCACGAGGAACCCCCACCGCCATCGACAGAAGGTCCCAGTTCTGCGCAGCTGAAGGCAGTGGGCGCGGTGTCCCAGCTGACGGTGGCCAGCGCGCCAGTCCGCAGTGCGCCCGCTCAGAACAGCTACGCACTTGAGCGAAGACCACCCAAGCACGACCATCATCATAGACCAGTTGAAACTGCGCCGCCTGTGCAGGTTAGTGCACAATAAGTATTAAAAAACCAAAAGTTTCAATAATATCTGACAGCCATGACAAAGCATTTTAATTATTACATTCAGACCAGAGGTATATGTACATTACAGACGGCTTTAAATTGTTTTATACATGACGAGGGTTTCATACACGGTGGTAACGTTATGTAAAGTTGATCCGTCTCGGGGTAGGGCACGGAACATAAAGGGCTAAGGAAGGAACATGGATGGGTTTTAGCCAGTAAGAGTCTGACACTCCCTGCCGCTCCACCCAGAGCGGGAGAAGTCATTAGATGATTTCCCAGGCTTAAAAAAAAAGGCACCAACTTATCAAAATAATGCAAGTGACTAAATCAACAGCCTGTGCAGACAACTCCAACCGCAACTCTGCGGTTTCATCCACATAGTTGGATCACTTTGATGGTGTCTCATACACCGCGGTGTGTAAACACCATGATCTATTTGTGGTTGAGAATGTTGAGATACACCACAACAATTTACAGTTCACTTGTTATAATTAAACTACATACAGTTAATTGTAACTTTGGAACAGATCAAAGAACTCGTTATGGGAGTGATTTCGGAGAAGTTTGAGATTAATGGTGATCGTATTGTGTGGCACGAATGCACGAAAAAAGTTTTAATTTACTTTTAAACTTGTCGGAATGACAAGAAGAGATCTCGCCATAGCTACCTATAACAAATTGGGTAACTTTTGGTTTGCAAAACTAGACACTCCAAGCTATTCTCCTCTGGTCTTCTATGGTCATAGTTTTCGATATTTTATGGTTTTACAGAATTATAACCTACTTAAAGTCGTAAACGAAATTAACTAGCGAAACTTCGCAGACGTAACATATCGATAAAGATATCTTTACCCATCTGTACATCATTACCAAGACCACTCCTCGTTTGGCTACATTAGGTAAAATATTCGATGTCAACGCAATACTTTATACTTAGTTAATTATGTTAAACTGACATTTTCATTACAGTGCTCTGGTCGCCATTTTGAAATACGAATCCGTAGCTATACTGCGCTTATGGTTACATTGCTATTTTATAGAAAAGTGTGCATAAAAACTCCGGTTGCCGTAGCGAAGTTAACCCCGGAAAGACAAGTAGTCAATAGCGTTACAAAACAATACCTACTTGTAAAATGAGTTCTTCAATTAATTTTGGTATTACAACATTTAAATAACAAAACAATTGCCAAATTCAATTACCGCAACAACGCCCGTAACGGGTTTGACACCGATGTTAACACGCAGGTATTGTAATAAGTAGTGATACGAGTAACATACCTAGTTGCTGTAGCTTTACCTAGATAGGCTTTTAAAGTTTTATGTGACTTAACGGCTGATAGACGTGATTATTGGTTCATAGGTAAATACTCACATCAAAGGATCAGGCATGTTTGGTAGTAATTTCTGCCATACTCCTGAGTGGAATCAATACAAAAGAATGTTATTGTGTAGAGAAGACGTCATTTGAGTGGTGACGAAATATCAAAAATGATGGCAGCCGGTTCCCGGCAACATGCAATGGCTCTGGGACTTGACTTTAGATACGTACTTACCTATGTACGGAGGACGAGCTTGCAAATTACTTCACAACGAAATCGTACACTGCCCGCGGTGTTATTGGTTACCAGTGTGTGATTTTTATTTAATGTTAATAAGCTATGAAACTATAAGAAATCGCTTGTATGAACTCAATCTCTGTTTGGTATCATTTCTGCATAAGCATGATAATGCACGTCCACACAATGCCAGAGTCGTTGCAAATATACTTCTTGCTAGCTAGCTTATATCAACGTCGTACCGTGGTACCTGTCTACGACGCAGCAAGCCTGCAATCAAGCTAAGCCTGCCACTGGCAATGGCCTGAATGCTATTTGTTTTTATCATTAGGATTAATAATTATAATATGACCCATCCAACATAAGCAAAAGTCTTTAGGTATTCATGCTAAAGCAGAGAGTATTTCGTTGATCTACACATACCAAAACATTATATAAAATCTTACTATATTATAGGTCATGCGGCAATAAAATATTTTTTTAAATACCTTGATCCCGTTGAAGAAGTATGAAGACTGAAAAAAAATAGAATCTTATAGAATATGTAAGTTAGAATATAAATATAAAAATTGATAGACTAGTAATAAATTGATGTCATCGGGTCATGACGGATAGCGATCGAATAATGATTTGTTAACTGCGCAAGAGCACGCGAAAGCAACATTATAGTTACGGGATCCAGATATTGGGCAGAATAAAAATCTGTTACGTGCGTAGAAATTGATTCACAACACCATGTACCTACACCTGGCGAAAACGAGTGCTTGGACGCATTTGTAACAATAACAGAAAATAACTGCAAATTCTTTGGGAGGTAATACCTAAATCAAGTCAGCTTCCGTACACCCATCCCTTTTACCTTTACTTCGTGGGACACTCTTATTTTATTAACGCGTCTCTACCTCGTTATCAAATATAATTAAATTAGTTCCAGTAATCTATCGTTGAATGAAATACCTACTAACAAAATGCTCTCCAGTAGCCCATTGACTGCTACATTCATCAAGAATCGTGAGTAATTAGTCGCGATCACATCTTCGGTAACCATTAGGTACAATAATTATCATCCGAGCGAGCGTTACGCGGCGAAAGTGTTACCGCCAGAAAAAAATAAATTACTATTGTTCTTAACAAACTCCCACGATCTCTGATAGGGAAAAGCGTAATCGGTGGGAAGCTTTAAATATTGTTGAAAGCGAAAGCATCTGCGACAATGGCAGCCATGTTGGCTGCAGGCAGATGCGTCAGCCGCGGGTTTCATAAAAATTATGAGCTCTCTTTATCTTAATGTAGACGGATGATTTAATTCGTTGATGTTGTTAAGATTAATCGAAAGGAGGTGTTGTAAAAAAACTGTCCTGAGAAATAATATTATGTTCTTTAAACATGTGTTAATGAATTTTGACTCTCTGGATAAACAAGTCGACGATTCAATGCCTGAATTGACACGGTCCGGTCAACACCCTGCGTGACTCAGTACCACCGTACTTAGTAATCACAAAAGTAAACCTCAATGCCTTATTTAGATGACACTGAATATGTTTATACCTACATTTGTAAACCGAAATCTGGTCGCACTTCTCTACCAAATCACTTATCACCAAATATTCTGCTTGATGCAGAATGGCGTCCGCGAGTGCAACAGCAGTTCGGACGAGAACAGATCGTCCGGCCACGCGTCCATGTCGGACAGCGGGGGTGGTGGGGAGGCGGGCAGGGACGAGCCACGCCGGACACGCCAGCCGCCACACGCCCGAACCAAGCACCGACCTCATAATAAGGTACATAGTAATGCCACCTGTGACAGACCCTTTCCAAAACGAGCGCCACGCCTTGCGCCTTTTTGTCTCGATGATTTTCACTGCAGTTATCAAGATATTATATTAAATTAGTTTGTCACCATATGCAGTTGAGTTAATGAAAGCAATTTCAAGTTTTAAGTGCACTTTTACATACATAATGGCATTCTCTTATAAACCCTTGTAACCCTACAGTTACAGTCGCCATGGCCTGGAGGTGGCGGACTGGAAGACATCAGGTCAGCCATCAAACAGCTGACACTTCGCTCCAGAGACAGCAGCAGCACGGCCACGAGTGCATCAAGCGCTGGCGGCGGCAGCAACAACGGGGCTCAGGGTATGTTAATATTTTGATAACTAGACACCTATAGGTACTTGAAAATCGAAATCAAAAAAGGTTTATTCAAATAAGGCTGAAAATCTATACATAATTTTCGAACTTAAAAATTACATAAAACTGTACACCAAAATACGCACCCTTCACCACTTCCTACTTAGTGTTTTATATAGGAAGAAGAAGTGCCGCTACAAAGTTCCCATAAACACTCGGTCCGCTCAGTTTTAGAAGTATTTGATACAATAGTATGACTGAAATGCTGATATTCTAAGGTTCAATAGTTTTATGTTTCGAAGGATCTCTCGATATGTTTTGTAGGATCACCCGCTACTAATAATACTTGTATTGACAGAGTTGAGTTTGCCAATAATTTTAGAACAAGTGGTTCAAATGATTGAATCGTAAATTGTTGACATTTGCAGTCAGTGTGGTTCCCATTAATAGTAGTGGGTTGACTTTTGTTTCCAGAGAGTGGCAGCGCGGCAGAGGCTCGAAGGAGGCGGGCTCCGCTGGTACGGCAGCCCTCGCTCGACACTGTCTGCACCAACGTTACCAGTGCCGATGAGTTCGTATGGGTTGACTCACATAATAGGTATGTCTTCCATCTCTTTTAATCCATTAACTAACTCCGCCTGCTTTCCCAAATTTCTCTGCTGAAGATCATACTCTCTGAGCCACTAGAATATAAAGATTAAGTCTTCCACATTCCAACTCCCTATGCCTTATTATTATCACTATGGGCTATAATTTAGCAATATGATCGTTTTTCAAGGAGCAATCATGTCTGTAGTCTACCTGGTACTTATTGCAGGCTGGTGGAGCTTCGCTGTGTGCCCTGGACAGCCAGCGAGGTCAGTCGCGCATTGCAAGCTGGAAGGTGCAGAGACATAGCGCCCAGGATGGCACCAGACACACCGTCGAGACTCGCCTACTTATTACAAAGGTATGTCGTATCTTTTTCTTTAAAACGTACTTTACTTATTACAAAGGTATGTCGTATCTTTTTCTTTAAAACGTACTTTACTTCATACTGTTACACGTCTTGAAGTAAACTTCTGGCCATCTATTGACCTTAAAATTACAAAGTATTACAACACAAAACAACAATAAATTCTCTTGCTGATGTGTGTGTGCTTGCTGTGGTGTTTTGCTAATTAGTCTATTTTCTATATTTCTTGATATTAAATGTTTGCAATTCCAGAGCACTGGTCAGGATATCCCGTGAAGCGCAGCGCCTCTCCCAGAACTTCGGCTTCTGTTCTAAGCACGAAGTAGCTGGCGCATTCAGGATAGTTCTCAGCACACCGCTCGCTGATGCGTGTATCAAGGTGAGAGAAAAATAATTTCTAATAGAATTACCAGAGCGAGAATTACTTATTTCTTTAAAGTCAAAAGTGTAAATCGAAGGTCTGTTATTCATTCTTGAAATTCATAACAAAATGGCCTTTTGTTCATCAGGGTTGCCAACGAGCAGCAACAATGTACGCGACATCGGGCAGCGCAGCAAGACGGCTGGGTTCCGCAGCTCGAGCCCGAACCAGCCTGGCACCAGGAAGGTTTCAAAGGTGGATGCTGGATGTCCGTGTCGCGTCATTTGTACATGAGTAAGTGTCTATTGTAATTAAAGAAATCCTGCTCTTATGATGGTCAAAAATAAACTATTTGTCGTGGTATCCACCTTCAGAACTGCACAGCAGCTTAGAGCAGCAGGGAACTAATGCTTGTCAATTTTTTTACTTCTTTGTATTTTGTTTCACTGTAGTTCAATTATTTTAACGTTAGAAAAACAGCGAGGCAGCCCCATCACAAGTAATATATAACATACTGGGCTGATCTCCTAGGTACGAAATCGTAAGTTTACTGCTCAGTCACTGCTTGGCAACAAGCGATCCTGTTACTTATTCTTTAGCAATTTATTTGTTATTGTGTTCAGATACGCAGCGATCTACCTCTGTGCTGGCATGGAGACGCTGCTGGAGGAAATCGCGCTGATAGCTGGCAGCAGTGCAGCCAGCTCGCCCATCACACCAGCTGTGGTGGACCACGCGGTCGCCAACTGTGCTGACCTCTGGGGGCTATTGCAGCCGTACAGCCACCTGAATGCTGGGAGAGTTGCTTCAGGTAAAGTAATGATTTATCAGTTCGGGTTTCCCGTGTTCTTCGAACTTTTCACGTTTATTTATTTGATTGGTTATTATTATTCCTATGGTTAAATAAAAGTCTCCGGGTCGTAGACATTTGTCTGTAATATGGATGTAATCCAATGTTTGTATTTAACTAGACCTTCTTGACATCCCGCGTCCACTGCAGTTAATCTTATTTAATTTATTAATTTCTGTGGAATCTGTGGATCCTAGATTTTCATTAACTATTTTTTTGTTGCTGCCTGGCCTGCTCTTGACCTCGATTACGCCTGATGGAAATTGATGGTTGACGTCTATGATGGGGCGAGCATGCCCAGAAGTTGCATGTTCATTGTTCACTCTTGTTTTCTTACATGATTATCATTTCCAATTGACATTATCAAGTAGTTTAATGGCCTTATTTTAAATTACAGGAGCATTATCACTCTCTCGTTGGGAATCAATGAGCTCCCTGGGTTCCGGGTCATCATCAGGAGTGTCCCGTCCGGAACATAGGGCGTTGGGACTTAGTCATGATTCTGGTATCACTACCAACGGTTCCGGTACGTGTCAAAAGTCTTATTAATCCGTAGCGAAGAATCAAAATTCTAGACTAGTTTACGAGTATTTTAATGATGTACAGGTGGCTCAGGGACTTCAGCTGGGTCTAACAACAGTTCTGGGGGTTCGACTGCGTCAGTTCTGTTGACCACGTGCGCTGGGTCCGCATCAGAGTTGCGAGCTGTGTTGCGGAGAGTACATCCGCGGCTCGCACCTCTCTCCCCCGCTGCCGAACGAGCTTTATACTATTTTATGAGATGCTCACAGGTGTGTGTTTCATAATTTTCCTTTACTTTACCCATCCACTGATGTTCCAAGATTGATACAGCGTAGCAGGGACACTATTTAACGCAACGTAGTTTACTTGATTCGGATACATAATACATGTCTGTCTTCTAGTTGGAGCACTCGAGCGCGAGTGGCGGCAGCTGCGGCGGCGCGGGGCTGTGGGGCGAGCGCGGCGCGGGCGCGCTGCCGCCGCTGGGCGAGTGGGTGCGCGTGCTGCGTGCGCACGCCGCGCTGCGCCCGCCGCCCGCCGTGCCCGACGCCGACGACGTCATGCAGGCTGCGCGGCTGCTGCTGCCGCATGCCGACTGCCCGCCCCGGCCTATCACGTAACTAAATCTTCAATTCATTTAACCCTTTACTTACAGTCAACGCACAGGCTATAATGCAGGGTCTAAAATTAAAAAAAAATGCACAAAATTTTATTACACGGCTTGTGGCATCTTTGTCTTGACCGTGTTCATTTATACTACGCATCAGAATGTATATCGAAAGGTGTAATGTATAAAAAGAAACGTTCATGTTTTGTACAAACCGTAAAGTAACAAACCGTGCGAGGCAAGGGCAGATCGCTAGTTATGTATTGGTAGCTGATAGCAATCTTTCTTAAAATCCACAGACTAGAGGAAGCCATAGAACCAGTATGGTCCCGCTGCGCTCGCACGGCTGATGAGCTCAGCAGGGCTGCTGTCGGAGTCGCTCAACGAGCCTTACTCAGCGGGAGACCAGAACTAGTGGGCGGCGTGCGATCGTTACTACCACCAGCTGGCATCGACGCACCTGATGCTTCCGGATTGACGGCGCTCATGAAAGCGGCGTTTGCTGGCGATGAGCAGATTGTTGCCGTAAGTTGCTTTTCTACCGCAATTATACCACTTTGTCAGAGGAATCTTTAAAATTTAAAGTTCACTTGATTCATTATTCAGTCTTCTTCTTCTTCGTGTAGTTAGCGACTAACCTGGTATCAGAGTTTTAATGCTGCCCATGGGCCTCTGACTTAGCATCACATGCTGTTGAGAAAATCTCTCGGGCATGCCGGTTTCCTCACGATGTTTTCCTTCACCGATTTTAAGCAAGTAACAAATAGACAATACGCACATGAATCCGAAGAATCAGAGGTGCGTGCCTTGGGTTTGAACTCGAGACCTATGTCTTGCAGCCGGACTGCAAGTCATAGGTCTCGAGTTCAAGTGTTTCAGTGGTCACACCACTAGGCTACCACTGCTTTTTTTTTGTTTTATTCAGTAAACAACAATTACTCAGGGATAACAAACAGTAGAGCGCTGTAGTGCATATATGCTATATGCACTACAAAAGACATATATTTTTTTAGTAGAGGTTTGGGGGTAGTTCAACATTATGAGTGTTGCCTCAACATATTGAACCGTTTGCCGACTCTCAATAGTAGTAAGTTATGGTGTTATTGTTGGCTGTATGGTATTATTTCAGATGTTACTAGAAGCGGGCGCAGACCCTAACATCGAGACAGGCGGCGCGTGCGCAGCACATTGTGCACTACCGTTATCGCCTCGCTCGCCATCCACACAACAGACTACCCCGACGTACACGCCGCCCACAGCAGGTAACGTCACCCTTAATGATATAGTATAGTAGTCGTTCTCTTGAACTTCATGGTTCGCAATAGCACATACTGCGCAGTAAAATACGCGCACGTGTTCTTTGCCGTCAAGTTTTGACTTTAGATAATTAAAATTATTTCGTACACGCTATTTCCAACCCTATTTTTGTAACATTCAAATATTTTTTTAATCAATGAAATTTTTTCTCGAACCGTTGCTGCTCACTGTGCGTTGATCCTTATGATTAAAGGTGTTGCCAGGCTCATAAACTAAGCTTACCCTCAGGTTGGACAGCGCTGGTGTACGCGTGCAGCGGCGCGGGCGGAGGCGCTGTGGAGTGCTCGCGCCGCCTGCTGGCCGCCGGCGCCAGGGTGGACGGCGCGCCCGCCAGGGGAGACGACGTCTGCACGCTTACGCCTTTACAGGTATGTGATAGCTGTAACTTTTAGGTAGCTTACGGACGACCAACAGATTTCGTTCTTCTTTATTTTAATTCCTATCTACCTACTAGCATCTTGTGTTTTCAGGTGGCCTGTGGCGTCGGTAACTTGGAACTCGTACAACTGCTGCTGTCGCATGGAGCAGATCCTTTCCTTTCCACGCAACTAAACGATGCCTTATGCTATTCTGCTGCTGCACAGTATGGATGCTACAGGTGAGAGAAGTGGAGAAGTTCATATCCAAAAGAAAATTTCCTGGTGTAGGTAACTACCTATAGCCTGGTACAGTTGAATTTAACTTGGGTAGGTGTAGGTATTAACCAAGTGTTCTACATACTCAGCGCGGTGGCGGTGTGCTGCGCGCACGGGCGCCGCGCCTGCCTGCGCGCGGCCGTGCGGGGCGGCGCGCGCGCGGCGGCGGCCGTGCTGTCGCTGGAGGAGGTGCTGGCCGAGGGCGCCGCGCCGCCCGGGCGCCACCCCGCCTTCACCAAGCAGCAGCAGCGGGCGCTGCATGACGCCATGTACTGCGCCGCCGAGACGGACCATTTGGGTAACATTTTGATAACATCTTTAGTTAATGTTGTGGTATCTGGACTGTTAATGTTCTGGATTTTCGAAATTAAGACCCATTCCAGTAACTACTTATTGTACGTACCAGTACTATGGCTGCACTACGACTATGAGTAGAATCATCAATGGGGCGATGAGCTGAGGACAATTCCCGAATTTGTTAATCTCGATCTAAATCTGTCAAAAGTCCCTACGTACCGTAGCTATACCTACATTAATGATACGTTTAGGACATCGGCATCGATTGAGCTACGAGGTTATTTTGGTGCCTGAGTAATATTGACAGGGGGCCGTGGTTGGTAAACATTTGTTTCACTGAAATTTTATTGTATTGACAAAACAAGATGGCGACGTGGCGTTAGTTCTGTTCCGCTGTAGATGAGTTTGCGACTAGATTTTGAACGTTTTTAAATAGATACGGGAATTGGCTTTCCGATATCTTCAAATTGAAAGAGTGACTGGCTATACAGTCTTAAATCAATCGGTGTCGTGTTAGTGATACCACATCGAAATATTAACTTCGCCTAAATCGTTTGTTTTTCAGACATTACGCTAGAACTACACGCGCTAGGAGTGCCGTGGTCACTACACGCGTGGACTCTGTCACTGGCTGCTGCCGCAGACGCAGCACTTGATAGCGTTATCGACCAACTTTTACAAGACTTTCTTCAGGTTACACCCGTTTTATAGTTTTTTTGAAAAAAATATGTCATAAAAATGTTTTGACTCGAGTTTTTATTTTCAGGTGTGTCCGTCCGACGACAGTCACTACAGTAAACAGTTTATTTATGAGTGCCTCCCCCTGCTGTTCAATATTCTACGATACAGCAAGGTAATGTGACTAATATTTTTATTTAATTTAAATTTTGACCTTGTCAATCAACTGATCAGAATTATAATCTTAAAAAGCCTTTCCTAGAAAAGGCCGTCAGAATTAATAAAAGCCCCTTATGTTTAGAAGGAAGGCACTGTCTTATTGTTGGCTGACATCCTGTGCGCATGCTACGGGCGAGAGGCCGTGCCGAGTGTGGCGCAGCCGCCGCCTCCCGTGGCGCCTGCACCGGCCAGGGTCGACCCATCATACGTCAACAACCCGTCGCTAGCTGACGTCACCTTTAGGTAACTAATCACTACATAGTATAAAGCAAAGTCGCTACCCGCGTCTGTCCTAATGTCTGTATGTATGTATGCTTAGATCTTTAAAACTACACAACGGATATTGATGCAGTTTTTTTAATAGGTTTAAGTTTGCGGACGAATTCGCGAGCAGGAAGCTAAGTTCTGAATAAAATCTTTCTTAACTGGCGACGTCTGAAACCAACAAAGTCTTGATTTTGGTTTGATGCCATACGTTGTCAAAACATTTTCATTCCAGGGTTGAAGGGCGACTGTTTTATGGACACAAAATAGTTCTTGTCTCGGAGTCACCACGCTTACGAGCCATGCTAGCGCCTGCAAGATCATCAAACGAAGCCTTACCGGTCGCCAATGCTGCCCCTCCTCTTGTGCAAATTAACGATATCCGGTATCACATATTTGAGGTACGTTTTTCAATTTAATGTATGGCGAACGAAACGCTCTACATTTGGCTTCTTACTGTTGGCAACACCAATGTCAAAGACATAACACAGGTGCGGGCACGGTTTCCCGCAAAATTTTGCATTGTTTTATGTAATTAAGTCTCCTCTCATATATGTGCTGTGAGTTGTGCATTTATTAACTAAAATAAGTAACGCAATAAACGTTATGAAGAACTAGTCGGTGTTTTCGTCAAGTAGGTATTGGACCTCCGACACGTCAAATGAATAGTTACCTACTTTTAGCTGTCTATTAGCTTTTTGCTTGGGAGTATAAGTGGTTCTCAGCGTCGAACGCGATAAATAGTTATTTGTTATGCAAGGCTGGAAAGTTGATTTTTGGCGCGAGTACTTCTATTGAAACCTGAGTAAGCGAAGGATTCTAGGGTTGAACCATGAGCGAAGCGAGTGGTTCAAATACAGAATCCTGAGCGTAACGAAGGTTTCAAAGGTACCAGACGCAGAAAAGCTTTGCCGCCGAGCGCAACACACAATTTTTCACCTCACTACAGCGAGGAAACTGCTAGGTGCAAGAAAACAGGTGTTATATGTTGAGTTTTATATGTGTGGTGTTATATGTTTTTTTTGTTCGAGCGTCTCAGATACATTGACTCATGTGAAGAAAATAACAGATACTTGACAATGTATCATAAGATTAACATAGAATATCTCCAAAATTAAATACCCTGTATTTTGTTCTATATCCTACTTGTCCTCTAAGGAGAATGAAATAAAAAAAACTAATTTAATACAAATAACTAACTAATTTAATTTAATACTTACATATTTATTTTTGCCAAGCAAAGGATTAAATAACATAAAATATTATATTAGTATTTATTTTATTTAAAAAATTAAACTTAAATTACTACACAATTGGGTATTTGAATGGCATATTAAATTTGACGTCACAGATTTTTTTAATCAAATGGAATACTTATTAACATTAATTCCAATTTTACAATTATATCCTCGCAAAATATTTAATTTCTGTACTGTGATGGAAGTTCTTAAGGGGAGCGGTATTATTTAATATTTTATTTTAGACCGTGTCTTGCATTTTCAGTGGACTGCCAGTATAGAATATTAGAAAGGTTCGAATTTTAAAAACTCTTACCACGCTAGAGAGCAAAAAGCGATTTTGGGCTCAGATTTCGAATGACAAACTGACTCTTTCCGAGCCTGTGAGGTGAAAACGTTTTTTTCACCTCTCAAGCTCGGAAAAATTCTGTTTATTATTTGAAATCTGAGTGCAAAAGGACATTTGCCTACTAGCGTAGAAAGAGTTTTTAGAATTCGATCCTTTCTAATATTCCAATTGGTTCCAAAAATCTGTGACGTCACATTAAAATATTTCGAATTGTCAGAATGCGGAATCTGCACGTGATTTTTATAAAATAACGTTATTGACTACACTGTCAAATACCCAACTGTGGTAACATATACCTAATATAATAATATATACTTATATGTAGGATGATGAAACTTTAATTTCTTAAAATAAATAAATACTAATTTGCATGTACTTAATATATTATTTAACTCTTTTCTTGGAAAAAAAGAAGTAAGTACTTATGTATTCTCTTTTGATGATAAAGATTGAGAAAAAAATACAGGGTATCTAATTTTGGAGATATTGTATGTATTTCATGAGATACATAACCAAATATCTGTTATTTTTTTCACATTAGTCAATGTATCTGAGATGCTCAAGTTAAATATAACTCAACCTAGAACAGCTGTTTTCTTGCACCTCGCATTTTCTGAGGTGTAGTGAGGTGAAAAGTTATATGTTTCGCTCGGTAGCAATGTTATTCTGTCGTCTCATCTCGTACCTTTGTACAAAACAAGTAAAATCAAAACCACCAACCAAAAATCAACTTTGCAGCCTTTCATACCAAATAACAATTTTTTTGTTCATTTTCACAGCAAGTAATGAAGTATCTCTACTCGGGTGGATGCTCCGGGCTAGACATACCCGAGACAGACGTGTTGGAGGTGCTGGCCGCAGCTTCCTTCTTCCAGCTTCTGCCGCTACAGAGGCACTGCGAGGCGAGAGCGGCCAAATCTGTAGACCTGCACAACCTTGTCTCTGTCTACATTCACGCTAAGGTGGGAGCCATTGTATTCGTACCTACTCCATTTATCAAAAATCATAAAATACTATTCAAATTATTGCTGCATTAATAAAATCGTTTCCAAACTAAATTAAAATACGAGATTATTAAACTTTTAACACACAAACGCTAAATTCTGGCGCCCACGATAAGCAGTTTCATAAGTGGCTGGTTTCGTTGCAGGTTTACGGTGCTACTCAACTGTTGGAATACTGCCAAGGATTTCTACTTCAAAACATGGTCGCTCTTCTTACGTACGATGATTCCGTAAAGCGTTTGCTCTTCGGAAAACGACTACCTGGACATAATGTTCTTGGTGCTTTATTGGTAACGTTACAAAAAAGAATTGAAGCCAGAAAAAACCAAGCGAAAAATAGATAACTATCCAGATGTCAAATGTTCGGTGGGTTTAATTATTTTTTTAAATATATAATTTTATAAGAGTTGTTATTGACTTATTGAGTAATCAAGTTACTCTGTTTATATTACAATATTGATTTATAGAAAATAAAATATTTTTCCAAATATTTTTATAAGGCTTTAATTTTGTCATGCTAAAATACCTTTATGTAACGAAGTTTGATATTACTAAATATTATAATAATGTAAGTACTGAATTAACTTTTATGTAGATAATTAATAAAATAACAAGTAAAACTGAGATAAAAATGTTTTTTTTAACAAAATATATTTCGGTTTTCATTTTGTAATTCTATCAGTAATTCTCATTTATGAAGCAGTTTATGACTGGAAAGTATTATATCTTTGTAATAACTGTACTGTAATTATTGTTGAAATAAAGCTTTGTGTTGTAGAATGTCTTATTCATTTGATAGCGTTATCGCCTATATAGCGTTAATATCATAGCATTTCCACCTATATATTTGATATGTACAGACGCCAGCACATCAAGCTATCCGAAAATGAACCTTCTTTTGTAATACAGTTGAAAAACTATCAAAAATATATGACAGATTGGGGTAAATTGATGCGCTGGCGACCGTACCTACATTCTAATTTCTAAAAGTATTAGTATTCTAGGGGTCGTACTGGTACAGCACCCGCATTTACTTAGTATTTCGCTTCTTAACTGTGAGTCTTCACATTTACCTACAAGTTGCCGTCCATAACGAAAATATAGCTCAAACTCCTTCCGAGCTCCAACGTTAATCTAACCCCGTAGTTCTGGCTAGAGATAAAACAGGTACCTAATAAATTATTTCATAACGACGACTGATTCTCTTGTCAGTATACAACTGACGATTATTGGAAACAGCGAATCAGTTCTAGCGGTCAGTTGTAATATTCTTTAAAGGTTTGTCGATTTCTCAAGATTAACAAAAATAGTCAAAGCCTGTGTAATATTATCGTGTTTATAATGAACTCACTTTATGGTTGCAGTAATCATTTCATTTAAGTATTTATATTCTTGAAAAAGCTCCTAGAATTGTAACATAATTTATTTGTTGGCAATATTCTTTCTAACTGTCAATAATATTGTCTACGGCGTACGCGTGGCTGGATGACAGTTCATCGCTGCGTAAAAAAAATCTGTCAAATTGTTTATGGTGTCATGTCAGAACACTGAACAGTGTGAACTGTGATGTGAACGTGATTTGCATTGCGATTTTGCGAATTTTATCTTGTGAATATAGTTAATGGTAGAATTTAGTTGTGCATTGTAATGTCGTGACAGTGAATTAAAATGCAGTTCTATAAAGAGAGAATACTCAATGCTGCCCAGTTAAAAAGACTAAGTGAACACAAATATTCTTGTACGAGTGCCAGTATATTGGATGCATGGCTCCAGCCGTGGTGGTGCTGGCTAGTATCTAAAACGCCGTTATGGCTCGCGCCGAATCTCATCACAATATTAGGTTTAATAGTAAATATAGTCACCACACTTATACTAGTTTGGTAAGTACCTTGAAGGTTATATCAATACATTATAGGAACTATGTCACAGATCTCGCCCGACTGTAACGACTTTCATTTTCTGCTGGCACTAAGACTTTCTAACGGTCTGTAATAGTAGTCGCAAATAGATGCACTGTAATGATTCTGTAACCATTGCATTTTCCATTCAATAAAAGGATAGTTTCACGCATGTTTACATATTGTAATGCTTGAAAAACTGGCGTGCGATTGGTCGATGCGACGTCGCGCCACCGTCTGTTTCGATAAGATAACCGGAATTGAATTATAGCCGTCTCTCCAGGCCTATCATTTATCTTCAATTAGGTACAGACTTTGATTTCTGCCAGGAATCTGTGTAGATCTGACTTGACATATAACCTTTTCACTTGGACTTGCTTACCTATGTGTTTAATTATCTAATTATAATTAATCATCCAAGTGCAAAATTAATCAATTCATTGACTTTCACAAGGCAGAATATTAGCATAGCAATACAATTCTAATAAATTGTAACCAGAATTTAGACAGAATTTATTTCATCTATCCCCATATCCCAAAATCCCATAGCCCAAAAGTAGAATTAATAAGTATCTAACTGATATTATCACAGTTTTGAGCTAATGTCAAACACTGGTTGATATAAGATAAGATAAAGTAAGTCAATTTAAAATCCAGATATAAACATATTAATCTTATCCCTACATTGAATTGGTAGGTTGGTAGGTGGTAGTTTGACTTGGGTGTGATGTATAAAATTATGTAACAACATAATACATAATCAGCCTATAATGTTCCCACTGCTAGGACACAGGCCTCTTTCATTATTAGAAAATTTAAAAAAAAAAAATAATAATAATAAAAAAAAAAATAGAAAATCTAATATAATTAATTTGTGGACGGTTTTGTTATAATGTTATTAACAAGAGGTTATGGTATCTACCATACCCATTTACGAAACTAAACTATCCCATTGAAAAATTTGGGGTTTTACTTTACTCAAAGAGCCCTTTATATATCTTGGCTGAAAAAGTGTCATAATACATACTTATCTTCTCAGCTTAATATTAAGTTTAATAAAAGTACTTTAATAGTTATTCTATAGTCTGAACGCCTGATTCTTTTTGCAAATAAAATTAATCAAATGTGTGTCCATTTAAGTTGCAAAAATAATGTTTTTATATGTAGATATAAAAACTTTATTTTTAGAGTTACAGGAAGTAGCCTGTAACTCTACTTTACATGGATAACATTTTACCATTATTTTGTATGATAATGGCATTTTATGATTATGTTAATAAAAAACTTGAAACTCTTTTGATTCGAAATGAGGGCAAATATTTAAACTAATCTTTATGGACATTAATATAACATGAGTTTAATAATAACTGGTTGAATAGATATGTATGTTAATTAGCATAATTTGATATATTAGAGGCTTACTGGACTGTAGAGTCAGCTAAGTTGGTGAACAGAAATCATTATCAGCGGGGCCTTTTCCCAACTATGTTGGTGTCGGCATCCAGTTGAACTGGATGTAGCTAAATAATAGTATTTTAGACGGAGCATCAGCCTATCTGACCTCTAAAACCCACTACTGACTAATAGAATGGTATGACTGGATGTCTGGATTCTGATAACCCATAATGACTGTAAAAGAGATGTGAATGATGGCAAGACCAACAGCTTGACTACCTTTCCGAGGCACGGAGGGGTCTTTTTATGTGCAGATAGTCACCCATCTATGAACCATCCGTGGCAAGCTTGGTTTAACTTGATTGATTGACCCATGCGACTGTTAATAGTTAGCCACAAGGTAATACAAAAATATATAGATTAACAAATACACCAAATGAATGTTATTTTGTGGGTGTCCATACCTACCACCAATGCGAAATCAATACTATATAATGTTAAAATTAAAATAATTAAAAAATTGTTCTTAAGTTCGGCCATACTCATCATGACTCTGCACTTGTATTGTTGTTTACTTTTATGCTTATTATCATTATTAATTTATTATGAGGTGATGCAGTAAGATTATTCACACTTATTGTTATTGATGCAATTATATTGTATTGATGGAACATGAATTGATGAGCTCATTTAAAATGAATATGATAATAATTCAGATTTCAGATTTTTATTGACTGATAATAAATATAATTTATGAAAAGGCAAATATTCAGACGAGCATCATTCTATTAAAAGCTGTCTTTTTTACATAAAAGTACAATACATATTAATAAATAAAATAGTGGACAAGAATAATTTCTTTACTCAACCTTATATATCTAAAACCTTGGTTGTTTTTGTGACGTACTTTGTGAAATGCGTAGCGCTGATTGTAGTCAATCAATCAATATCCAACTGTGTATGATTTCGACGAGGAAATCGTACTCGGGCGCCCATAAATTATATACGTACATACTTTACGGTAGAAAAATGCTTTTATTTGTACAAAAACATATATACAACCAGTACGCAAGCTTGCGACCGAGTCATACCATCAGTCCTTTTTCTACAACTTGCAAACCTCCGGAACTCTATGGATGCGCGTATATGACCCCATAGGTAGTTTCGCATGCGTCACACATCATTAGATCAGTCACGCTTGATTGTCTATACATCGCAATACGACAACAAAGGTATTTCCAAAGCAATCGGCCAACTGATGTATATATGAGTATACTGCTCACATCCAATCAAAATACATTAGTCAATACATATTACTTGGGGTCTAAAAATACC
The DNA here is from genome assembly GCA_951799385.1 of Hyppa rectilinea. Classification (NCBI taxonomy): domain Eukaryota; kingdom Metazoa; phylum Arthropoda; class Insecta; order Lepidoptera; family Noctuidae; genus Hyppa; species Hyppa rectilinea. The sequence continues at coordinate 730,645 of OX637307.1, read as the reverse complement.
ATACTGCAATAACCTTTCAGCCTTTCGTGCGTACTGACCTGTAAGGCTTTTAACACATAAGCACGGAACTCACAGCCCGAGTGATTCAATGAATCAAACAGAATCGCAGTAATTGACCTTAACGATAATAAACGAGACGATAATGTCATACTTTACCGGCAGTGTGACGAGAAATAATATCGATCTAAACTTCGATTTCTGGTATGCCATAGGGCAGCGTACTAGGTCCACGTTTGTTCATCATTAGACTAACGTTCAGCAGGTGCTTGTTAGTATTAACGAGGTTTCTAATACTATTCGTAAACAATACTTAGTCTATTCTATCAGCTGTTATATAACCCATCATTGGACGCCGCAGGTTCAGTCCAGACGCGAGGCAGGAGCCTCCGCGATGGGCGTGTGCACTATGCGCGCTAGGAGTCTTCATATATCAAAGCCTGGATGCCATCGACGGCAAGCAGGCGCGGCGGACCGGCAGCCAGTCGCCGCTGGGCGAACTCTTCGACCACGGCTGTGACAGCATATCCACAGTGTTTATAGCACTAGGTGCATGTATTGCTGTCAAGTTGGGAGAGTACCCTACTTGGATGTTCTTCCAGGTAAGTTTCTTTTTTAAGTCAAAGACTGTCGAAAACCTCTAATATTTGCTAACTTCGAATAAAGTGTGTTGTTAAATAAAATCACATCACCATGTACCACCTTTTTTGTAAGACCTCATTCATCTATTCAACTTAAAGACCGACCTTTTTGATTACTGGGCAGCCATGCGGTTATCTTTTCACCTACACTTGAAGTATTAGAGGACCACTTCCAGGCTGAAATGGATTGTCAACATCCTAATGAAATAGGCTCTCACAAGTACTTAGTATCAATTAAATTATACTCAATTAAATGATAATAGCGGCCATTCTAAGAAGAATGAAGTAATTAGGTACCATTATTTTGCAAGGCCAAAACTGACCTTCAAGCCCAGGTCAAGGTGTAATTCTTTGATTATACCTTAGTACTACAAGGACTCCTCGTCCTTATGTTACCGGGTCGATAATGAATAACAAGATCGCGCAATTATTGTGATCTTTAAATTCATTCTTCGTAAAGCAAGGCATTGGTCAGCTAAACTGACTTCTTTTGTTTTTCTTCTATTCTAAATACAAATTAGTGCTTGTTTCATAATGCCATTAGTTTATCAAATATTTGTAACGGTTGCATGGAAGCACCAAATAGGCTATAATATCTACAGCTACGCCCTTACTAGATAAAATAGGGCTAACGTAGCGTCCAATTTTATCCATGAGACAAACAATGAATAAGCCAAAAATAATAATTAACAATGTGATTTACGTCTCTTGAAGGAAGTCAGTACGAACGACGCGCTATAATGTGACATCATGTGAGAGATTATAGCCTATTGGTACAGACTATAATCGGTACAGTACCATAGCCATAAACTTGGTATTAGTCGATAAATGGTCCCACCCATCACGACGATGACTAAAGGAAATAATGTACTGCGACTATCACGTATCGGTAATCATCATAATTATTATTAACCAGCGATATGTCGCGAATGCTTGTGACTAATTAGTATATTAGAACGTAATTAAGATAAGTACGCAAGTGCTTCGTAATTAACTTGCACGTTTCCTTTGGGAGTCTATGGAAAATAAACAGCCAAATCCCTATGGCATTTCGTGTGTAGACTACTTATTTATATTGTTAGTTTCTGCTTGCTAATGCAATTAGTATTATTTTATTATTTATGGAAACGTGTCTTGAAAGCAAGGTCGAAAACAGTGACAATTACAATAGGTCGTTGATTCAATTATTAGAGGAATGCCAATGAGTTTGTTGTTATTGTTTATTTGGAGACCTTACATAATTGTAATAGTGGCTAAGAGTGCTACCGATGGAAATGGCGATTGGAATTGCATTATTTTAGAAAAAAGTATCTAAAAAATACCTAATTAAACGATCGATACAGACACTGCAACAACAACATGAAGAATGTATGCATGTTGCCATATCACACAAAAACATCTCAACAGATTAGAATGAAACTGGGTAGTGAAAGTTTATAATTATTACGCACTTTGACATATTCCGAGCGAAACTGAATTTGTGTGTAGAAAATAAGGTCGTCGCACAAAAAACACATGACGAAAATACAGTATAGAACTGGTTGAGAAGAGGCCACGTTAGTGTGTCTAAGAAAAAATCGGACGATGAATCCAAAACAAAGCAAACTATGGTTCAGCTAGCAGCAGCCTCCAAGTAATCTGAACCTTTAAACCCTGACCCGCGCATTAGAGAATCAGTCGCGAATGAACTCCGTACCTACGTAGATACTATACAGCAACATAACGTCAACGATTATGTACTTTTCCATATTCGCGACATGGCCCCCATTACCTCAATATTCTGATTTGGGAGTGCTGCCAAGCTAACGCGCCCGGACACCGCCCAACTCTGGAAAGTGGCCAATCTGTGTGATTCATTATCACCACCTACTTTAAGTTTTGCCTAAATATGACCGAGATTATTCAAATCTGTATCAATCTTTTGCTTTTCTGCATTGTTAAATGGTGATATTAAAGTAAAGGCCGTTAAATCTCTGTTGTAACAGTTGTAACCCACTGACCGATTTGCACAATTTATTTTTCTTACGAATTCTTTACGTGAAACTTATCGAAATCTAGTCCACGTGAATTATTCGGAAATCGCAAATTTTCTCCAAGAGTATGTTTGTTATAATGCCTCAATTGTAGCGTGGATATGATTTTATTATACTCAATTATAAATTGGACGGAAGACTGGTAAAAAAAGAAGTAGGCCGACCACACTCACTATAAGAAAATTTAACATTTTAGGCTAATACATTTTTTCTTATGAAAATTACATAAAATACAATTGTGCTTCAAACAACGATAAAGGACAATTTACTAAAGAACCAACATATTCTTATAAATGCTCTGTAACTTTTCAGTGTTTCTGCGCCATGACGCTATTCTACTGCGCTCACTGGCAGGCCTACGTCACAGGCACCCTCAAGATGGGCAGGATAGACGTGACGGAAGCCCAGTACTCCATCATCGCCATCCACCTGGTGTCCGCAACGCTCGGACCCAGCTTCTGGGCCACTCAGGTAACGTAATCTAACTGTTTTGCACTGCGTATGATAGGCTAGCGATGCAAAATGACTTTCAGAGTACTGACGTCAAACAAAATTGTCTGTAAAGGCGCCATGTTTATCGAAGACGGCTGTAAATGTAAACGTCATGACGTCTCAGACATGTTGCCTTCATCAACCACAGTTTACGTTCAAACAAATGACGTTTGTACTTCTCGATAAACGATCCCAACAAAAACTATGTGCAAGTCATTTTGTAGTCGAGCGAGCCTCGTATAACACACAAATTGTATCGTAAAGTTAGCTCAGTGTTGTCCGATGTTATCTAACATTTGAATAACACACCGCGTACACACAACAAGTGGTTTGAGATTATATTGATGTTGTCTCACAAATATTGAATGAACACACGAAAGAATCACGCGAGTCATTAAAACTTTATAAACATTTATCAGAAGATTTGTCACACAAAATAAAGTTGAAAGCAAACCAAATTCGCGATAAATGCTCCTTATCCGTAATTCTTTTGTGTTGCACCAAATAATTTGATAAACAAATGACCAAATACTAAATGATCCACCAGCTATAAACTGTTAGGTGATGTTTAAAAATACCCACATGACCGCTATAGTCGCGATCTGTCCGTGTTCCACGTCATCAGGTCCAACTTGACTAGACCTGAACTAAATACTCCACAACGCCTTTGTCCAGTCGATCATTGCACATACTGATCACAGTTCTGCCAACTAGAAGGGTGCTATGAAAAGCTTGTCATGAGTTAGTAAAATATTTCGAGTGATAAGGTTACTTTATTGTTTTCACGTTACAAGCAAGTTTCTAAGTAGTACTACAAAGGAGTTTATTTCAAGTAGTTGCTTGTTTGATTACGCAGAATTTTGGTTAGGTCGGTCGCGAGAGCGTGGCTTCTATTTGGAGGAACTTGGTCGTGGCTAGGCGCTGCACACAGGTCGTGCTGGGCACGGCACACTTGTAACGCACCTGTGCACTAGGTGGGCGGAGGTCTCGAGGTCCGCTACTCGCTGGCGCTGGTGGCCGTGGGGGGCGCAGTCCTCACGGTGGGCGCTCTCCTCGCCGCCATCGTCACCGGCGGGGTGGGCAAGAACGGCTCCACCGTCGCTGTGAGACATCTCTTTAGTCCCACTCACAATCACCCCGCGTCGGAGACCAACATTTTAAATTACATTAAATTTTCAACGAATTTACTAGTCACTTTTCAATTTTTTTATACTTATTGTCAAGATGGAGAATAAAGACGATTGATATTTAGTTATTTCACACTTCCCCTGAGCACAAGCTGTACGAGAGCCAACGCAAACGCGAGAAGAATTAGGCAAAGGAGTGCAAGGATGTATCCCATCTTGACAAATGTTTTCACTTGTTTTTTCACAAATATTTTTTGACAGAGCTTTTGATCGAAGCTGTCAGAATAGTTTGTTTTAAGAAGTCTAGTAGAACGTTATTATTTTTGAAAGTAGAACTCCTGAGTAAGGAGGCAAGTGTATGTTTGAATTGAGTCTCCCACACGGCACTGATTGGGTTACAGATTGGGTATCAAAATTGTATTGTACTGTATAGCATCGTCTGTTTACATGCATAACCTAGCGCGGTCAGTAGCTCGGCTTCAAATTGGCATCAGTTAGTATACGGCACTTTCACGCGATTATAACACAATACAGAGTTTTAAGATACTTTTGCTTATAATGTTTCGTACCGTTCCGGTTATTATTAATGTTTAGTTTTGATTTTATTAGACGGAATCTAGATGAACTTTTTTGAATATGCGATATTATAATAATATTTCAATGTCTATGTAGATTACTAGCACATCGCCCGCGACTTCGTCCGCGTGGTGTTTTTAGTATAGCCTGACACTCAGGGATAATTAGTGAAAGAAATTTCGGAATCGGACCAGTAGTTCCGAAGATCCCTTGAAACAATTTTAGCTCTTTATAATATTAGTATAGATAACATTATTATTTTATTATAGCTATAAGGATGTATGTAGGATCCTGTAATAACTAGCTGGGCACTGTGATGTGTATTGAAGAGTAGCTGTCAATCGTTTAAAAAGTTACAATAAATAAAAATGTGTGATATTGTAAGCAAATATAATAGTCAAATTATTATTAAAGAGTGATATAGTTGTACGTGCGAGTGCCGCAGTAAACTTAGCTTTGATCTGTATAACTAAGACATTTGGTTCCATCGCTTTGTATCATGTGGGTTTTTTTAATAGCATGAAATCGATTAATTAATGTAACTAGACTATGCTCCCTGTTGCGACCACGGAGTACCTACATGTAGTTTGATTCATTCTAACTAAAGTTGAAGTATTTTGTAGAATCGATGTATTAAGTATTTTGTTGGTAGGTTTTTTTAAATATTAAATATCATGATATTACTGTCTCTTCATGGAGCATGATCTATGATAAATATTATTTTAAGAATGTCTTTGTTTCTGTGTAGGATTTGTTAGTCATGTCTTGACGTGAAGGCTTTTCCATATATGTGCGATATCGACCGGTCAGTTGTACACAGTTGCGCACCATGTTCCTCCTGCGACGTTCTTATCGTCGTGGTGAGAATTTGTATCAAGATCGCAATGACGGAAGAAGACGTTATGTGACGTATGCTGGTCTCATTCGAAAGCTCGAAGTGTACCATGATATATTGATATTCCATCGCTCGTGTTTGGAAAAGCCTTCATAGTTTATTTTACTATCAATTGTGGCTGGTGCGTCTCTCTTTTATTTTGTCTTACATGTGGGTCTTCACTCATTTTGAAGAATTCATGCAGTGTACATACACGCGCTGTCTTGACGACCAGCTGTCGAGTGGAGTCATATGTAATTATCTAAATACATGACCTGAAGTTTGACGAAACAGTTGAGCACGACATGATTGTTGACTGTGACGTTTTTCTTATATATTGTGGCCTATGTAAGGAGTAGGACAGGGATGACGAACCTATATTATGTTAGTGTTAGTAGTTATAGTGTATGTGGCCGAAAGGTCTCGACATCGACTGTGTAGACTACAGCCACTGCCGAAGAAATTGGAGCGACTACAACGTGTTTATTATTTTCTTTCTATAAGTACTACAGTGTACTGGTTTTGTCTAATCTTTATTAAAGGTTTACTGTGTTAGAAAGATTTTAGGTGAATCTTTTTGTTTATTTTAACTTTTCTCAGATATTGGTGGCCAGTTTGTACAGGTTACCACTAAGTATTTACTCGATTTCAAAATTGAGAATTAGAAGTTGAGAAGTTGTTCAAAACTTAAGCATTACTCCCTTAGTGAACTTCAAAATTTCTTCGCAAAAACCGAAATAAATTTTGAACGATGGCTATGACCTTAGGTAATGCTAAAGTAGACTTTGAAATCAGAGTGTTCATCTAGTTTTTTTTTAAATTCGTATGCAAAAAGGTTCGCCATCCGTGAGGTAGGGTGTGTTGTGTCTGATCCCTGGTGTAACGGCCCACTCATGCGCAGATCCCACCACTGGGCGTGCCGCTGAGCCTGCAAGTTACCGCCACATGCTTCGCCCTACAGTTTTACTTTGCCACCAACTTTTTTTCCACATTCCGTGTTAGAGGATGTGGCAAGAACGGATCGACCGTCGCTGTAAGATCACATATTGTTTACTTGGACATTCGTTCGTGGGACGTCGGTAGAATGCGACGATTCAGTCTTGGAAATGTGCCGCCACTTTATTTAGCAACGATTTAAATATCAAATTACCTTTCGTAAAAAAAAGCCATTTCCTCCCGCTACTAAAGAAAACCTACTTATTACAATACAAAGTATTAATGACTGGTGAAAGTCGTGAACAATAAAACAAGTAAACGGCTGAATCGTCACATTTCGTGGTTTAACCAAGCTGCATGACACATATCGTGTAAATAACTCTGAAGCCACAACAGCTGAAGATCTGCATTATTGTCTGAATATCTATTAACTTTTCTCATTGCGGGGTCACCAACTGTCGGTAATTTTCTATAATACCGGGATAGGTATATTTTATAATTCAACTTGCACTTTAAAAAGGCCATTGTAAGGGATTGGTGCTGTTAAAGATATTTCTGATTTTTCAGCCTGGTTTTAATAATTAAATTTTCTTTTGATTTTAATAAACTGCTACGAAATACAAATTCTAAATCTTGAAGCTGTTATTAATATTAAAGTTAGGTACCCCATGAACTTCCATATCAGCTAACAGTATTACATATGTTTCTCTATAAAACGCAAACAAAGATTTGTTTTTATTCAAATATTGGTATATATTTTAATACTTACTCACTTGTAAGTACCAACAACATTTCTTGCAAGTGCCCACGCGAGTAGAACTGTCTTGAGTATAATGAAGACACATTGCAACCTATGTACCCATAGGTTTGTAATGAAACCATTTACACATAGCGAATCATCGAATTGCAATATTATCAGAACATATATCGTGGTCTATGTGATGTAACCACGGGGTCTCTATTCTAAATCTCTCTTATCTATTTAATTTACTCCTAAGATGGTTTTGCACATTATAATTTAAATTAAGTCACCTACAGCACGGGATTTCATGGTGTAAAGCGTCTGATTTGATCTCGATGACACACAACATAACATCACGCCTTTAATCCTCGAAGGGTCAGGCAGAGGTGTACCTATAGCAGGCCTACATTATTTCACCACAAATTGAATGTCATTAACTTCAGTAACCTAACAACAAAATAAACGTGTAGGACACTTATGTTTTAAAAGCCATTTTCTATGTTAAGCGAGGTTCATTGTAACACACACGTACCTATGTTTAGGTGCAACGAGCAATCTGCTTTCAATCCTTCATTGATACTTGCCTATCGTCAAAACTATTATCTACACAGCATCTGTTAGCCAGTAACCCCTCGCTTCACGTGGCCCACAACAGTTCGGTACAACAGCACACGACCATAAATGAGTGAAGACAGCACATACAAACGAGAGTCAATGTAATGGACGTGGTACGCGTCCAGTCCGTTCCATGACGTAGTTGATGTAATTGATATTAATGGCATGTATGTGTTTCTCTTTCTGTTATGGCCGCCGTCCCGCGCCCCGCGCCGCCCGCCGCCGGTCTAACCGCATGACGTCATCATGTGACCATCACATCATCGCATATCACGGTCTAACACTACAGTTACCGATAAACATCAGCTTGAATCTGATATCCAACTACGCAGTCGTGTTGCTCACCCTGTACCTAGTCGTCGGTTACGTTACCGTCATTATGAAGGGTGGAGTGGGGAAAAACGGCTCCACAGTCGCAGTAAGACCTTTTGATTAGCATTGTGCCGTAACAATAACACTTAACAATACAAATGCTGCACAGACTGTACTAACGCGCCGACCACCGCGCTATGCTCACGTGACGATGCTCGATGACTGACTCGATCACTAGTGTTGTACCGTCCGTCCTGTAGTGTTGTGCTGTGTCTCATAGTGCCCGGGTGTCGCATTCATTGCATGTACTGTATGGCTTGTTACTAACCGCATGTTGCTTGTTTGGCGTTGCATGTTAGTTTGTAACTTTATAAGTAGTGCTTAGCATGTAGAGCTTTATTATACTGAAGTTTTCCTTTTTAATAATCACTAAAATGATATAGAGAATTTTAAATTCAATAATAACTTGCTGGTTAACCGTAACTTCTTGCGATGACAGCCTGCAATGTTGGCCCGTTCGTCCTACAAAGGCCGTGGTACACCCAGTCATTTCCGTAGGGCACGAGTATTCTGTCGCCGGTGATCCCGTTCTCGCTGGTCGTGGTGCCGGCCTTCATCATCTTCCAGAAGAGCGAGTCCAACGTGTACCAGCATCACCCATCCCTGTACATAATGGCGTTCGGAATGGTCGCTGCTAAGGTCACCAATAGACTTGTGGTGAGTGCTACAATTTATTTTCACTGTTTGTGTGCTGTGTTTTGAGTGCTGTTGGACATTTTTGATGCTCTTGCTGTTTTGCCATTTTAGTGGTTTTATTGGCTTGAATTTTGCTTTGATTTTGGACGTGTACTTGTGTGTGGTGTGCAAATTGATCCATTTATTCATTATTTTTGATTCTGAGACCTTATAAAAATTGTAATTACTATTTAAAACTATGTATTTGTACAATTTTCGTTTGAGTTGATTGAGTAAATTTCTCAACATATAATTTAAATAATTTTGCAAGATCTTATAACAACTTCAGTCACGGCTGAACCCAATAATAATGAAGATATTGCTGTTTGCAGGTGGCTCATATGACCAAGAGTGAGATGGACTACTACGACTGGTCGCTCCTGGGACCCGCCATGCTGTTCCTCAACCAGTACTTCAACCATGCGCTGCCCGAGTACTACGTGCTGTGGCTGTGCACGGTACGTACCTAAACACACCTAAAGAAGAATATTTAATTCTGCCCACGCACAGGAAATACGAAATATAAAAAGGAAAATAACAAATACAAATTAAAGCAATAAGAAAAAAAAAATCGCTGGTAACAAAGATGAAATTATCAAAATGTATGTTGTGTTCCAGATATGGGTATGCGTGGACCTGGTGAGGTACTGCGGCCAGATCTGCCTGGAGATCTGCACACACCTGCGCATCCAGTTGTTCCGCATCGCGGCCGCGCCGCCCGCCGCCAACGGTACGCGCCGCGCGCGCCGCCACGCGCCCGCGCCCGCCGCGCACGCCTAGCGGGGCGTGTTCATGGGCCAGTAGGCACGCTACTTTTAAGGTTGGCGCTCAACGATTAATGTCTGAACACTACTCCACGCACATTTAGATGCCAGCCGCAATGTAAAGCTCTATCAACTGCGGAACACATCTCAATGCTCAATTGTTTTACCGCGTCCTAACGCATAAAGTCAAGTGATGCGACATCGATGCGATCGCGGAACGCCAATGCTAAAAGTATCGTGTCTGCCTCGCCCTATAGGTCGGTTTTGTACGCTGCTGCGGCAATTTATAATGAGGTCGTATTAAGTTATTTCAAGTGTAGATAAATCAGAAAATTAACTAGAAATTCGAAACGTCTCCCTGCCTGTAAGGTAGTGTAATCAGTGTTGTATAAAATACAATGTTTCAGTTGTCGTGTACAAAGAAATTTCGTTTTAAAAATTTCGTTGTACTTTCCAAAATTTCGGCAGCGCTCAAAACGGACTTCGTTAAACTGATTTGTTGATTAGTCAACGCTCGGTATGTATAATGTTATGGGATAAGGCTGCGGTGCTCTCCCACCGTTCTACTTTCACTTCTCTGTCTAATAATACACTAATAAGCGATCACTTAGGACGTCCAAACACTAGGAAACAAAGTTAAAATAATAACTTTAACAATAACTTTTATAGTATCGACATAAGGTCGCTTTTCGTACCGTATAAAAATACTAATATTGACGTGATTATGTTGACAAACGGTATCTCAGCACCCGGTCGTTAATATGGCTTAGTCTCACGTCGTTCTCACGCATGCGTCACGCCAGCGTGTCCGTCTGCTAAACATCAGCGTAACGTATCAACGCCCGGGTACTGTCTCCAATTTTGTGTGGCCGGATCGATAGCAATTAAAAACGGGAACGTGTAACTTATAATATGTAAGAAATCCAATATGGCTGCGGGTCTTGGTGTCGCGCCCGCAAGCTCTGGAGTATAATGATAATAATCACTTCAGGCAATTGCAATGTAGTAATGTTAGGTGTACGTGTTTTTTACCGCACAGCTATTGTAAAATAAATGACTATTAAACGATCTAAGATAAACATAGCAATATTTCAACAAGAACAGTTTGTTATAGACTATAGTATGACCATAGTCTTTCTTGCACGCATATTGAAGTCAGCGTAACACTACCGTATAACTGGGTGTAGGTACTACAGGTACCACTCTGCCTAACCCTTCAGGGAGCACAGGCGTGATGTTATGTGTATATTGTTGCCACAGATATTTGAAAAACTGGATGCAAATTTGAAATAATCGGTCGCGCTCAACATCCTTTCCCTTATTACTGAATAAAAAATTGAATTTTTTAAAACCGCGTCTGTACTATCTTCAAACATAAATATTTAACCATTGCGGGATAGACAGGAGCGCATGACTTCTATGTACTAACGCTTCATACTAACGGTGCTGGGTACTTCCAATACTAACAAGTCACATTATAGTGATGTGTCGCGAGATCCTTCCTTAAAAGAATGTTCTCGAGACCGCCCATCACTAGTCATATATTGTGCATCATTGTTGTAGATGAGGCGCGACTCTTGGATAATAGTTATCACATATACATAGGAAGATGTGACCAGTAAGTCAGGGACTTGGAGGCTTGCCACTTAACCGTAGAACAGAAGTTTATAGGCATGTGTGACATGCGCGATGTTGACATCACATGCTCCAACAATCGCATGAAACTTTGAAAAAGATTGATTTTTCAAAATTAAGAAATTAACTTGCACGTTGGACGTCCTTTAGTTAAAAATATTAATATTTCTAAACCTGATTGTATGTTTGTATCGTCAACATCGCGACTGTCTGTGAATGGACTGTTTAATTAAGCATTTCTTTGCCAACCTAACTGATTCATGTCACCATAACACTAATAATAGAGTCAATTTGATCACACTTCGTACATGACATTTATTTCGAACCATTTCGAGGTTATATTCTGTTAAAACGCTAACTAAGGTTGCTCAGCTGGTCTGATGTAAGTAATACGTATATTTATTTTTAATATTCATATCCATCTGCGCTGATCGCTTTTTGATGACGTTTTCATGCGTCATTTGAAACTAATTTGTGCAGATATTTGAATTTTTCGTTAATAACTTACTTTTTAACGGAATGTAACCTTGTATATAAATGATAATATTTAAAACTGCTAGTTCAGTAATCAGGTAGACGTCAGCTAGAACGAATATAATAGAGATTATGACTATGTATGTAAATAGCTAAAAGTGCAAAGTATTCATCAAGTCTTAAAACATTTAGTTTAAATAACTGTATATTTTTATTACAATCTCTCTTAATCAGCACCATTATATTAGAAGGAAATGTGGTATAGTTTAATAATAGTAAGTAGTTGGGAAAGTGTCTGAGAGTAACAGATGCCAATCTCTTAGACAGTTACTGTAGTCATTCAGAATTATAATTACGAGCCCGGAGCGAGGCCGCCTGGCGAGGATTGTAACAAACTATAATAGATAAGATATGTGAATAACCTACACAATTATTTAATACAATTTGTCATAAAATGTTAAAACGATGAATAAAATCTAAATTATGTCCTACTAATAAGTTTTGAATGTATTTTCAATCTCCATTATGATCCATCATCTTCCCGCGGCCATCTACATCTATCATCGTGGTCGTGGTGGCAGCCACTAATCTTATCTTTGCTCTCGTAGCTCTAACTCTATATAAATATACTTTTCTTCCTAATGTATGTGCTAGTATATATTATATGTATCAAGTGCTAGGAACGCTTGCAACTGCTAGAGCAACAAAATGTTTACTTACTGTCCTTTCCATCTAGTCGATTCTAATGGATTTAAATATATAGTTAGTACACATAATTGGATTAACATAATCGGAGCTCAAAAATGTGAATGGTTAAAGAGTAGCTATACAGCCGTTGTAGTGCTAAGTGTGTAAATATGTGTTAATTATTGATGTTACACGAAACGCAAGCCCGCTGTATCGTATACTGTTAAATGTATTTTTTATGTGAAATATAACAAATGTACATTTTGATTATACTTGTTTTATTAGAGTTCCTGTTATTGTGTGAAAACGTCGTAGTTATTTGCTATAACAATGTATAACGAAGTCAATATTTTTCACACTATTATATTAGTCACACTATACCCCATGTTTCGTGTTAGGTGTCTCTTACATTCCACCAGAACCACATAGTCTTAAGGTATGCTACACGCTACAGTACGGATGCAAAGGTCAGTGGAGCTCGTGTTTGTTGTTCAAATATTAACCTTGTTTCAAAACAATAGAGTTTATAAAATTATAACAAGTGTTGCAGGTTTTATTTGCTTTATTTTTATTATATTTATGTGGCTTTTTATTTCTAGAAAGCTTGTTTCATTATCATGATTGTAGTACTAATCCAAACAACACAGGAATGAAATCCTTTTGTTTTCTTTTGTTATATGATTTTATACTATCATAATATTTATTAGGTATTAATATTTTATTATCCTGCTAATGTACAGTCCAAAAAAAAGTGTTCAAGCATTTTTCCTTCCAACTACATCCAAACAAAAACATATTTATTGCATTGATTTTGTTGCCTGTATACCTTAAACTTTTTTTAACTGTACAATTACGCAGACTGTGAAGTAGATGAACAATGTTATTCTTTGTTTTACAGAGACGAGTGAAAGTGAAAAGTCGGACTCGGAAGACGTGATACCGCTAATTAACAACAATTCTATTAGTTAATTTAACACATTAGGTTATTAGCAATCCTAACAAATGTACGTTAGTTCAAAGTAGACAATTATTAAGTTATAGGTGACGGGAGACAGGGAGATAGGAATTGAGTGATATTTACTCTTAGATTGTTATGTTTAATTATGTAAAAATCTAATTTTCAACACAATGAACAAATACAGAATCTCACAAGTTCAATCTATTAAGATAACGTTTCCTCACACGTCAGTTCTACAAATATTAGAAGAATAAATTACCATGTATTACATATTGATAGAATGTTCATTTCAACACCAAGTCCGGTCTTGTGCAGTATTAACGAAAGTATTCCTAATCAAAGTTTGTAAAATATTAAAGCATAATAGTTAAGAAGCATTTTGTTGATTCACAAATTGATTATACTTAATAAAGTTAATTGTAATAAACTATAGCTGTTTTAATTCGCACTGAGTGAAAAGGAAAACATACGAAAATAGATAATGATGACATTACGCAGTATATCCGCCGCCCCGTCAGTGTTATCAGTGTACTATTTGTTTACCAACCGAGTGTTATGAATGTTATGATATTCTCTGCAGTGTGTACATATTGACCTAGGTGATAGTGACCATGCCAGGTAGAAGACGTCGCAGACAAGACTACGAAGGCCTCAGTGAAGGTAGGTGCATATAAAGTGTGATATATAAATAGACTCGTTATCTTACGAGCGGTTTCCTGCAGATATGTATGTAGGTATTTGGAAACAGTAAGTATACTATGTGAGTTAGTTACTGTTTAGTTTAATATTCTGAAGATAGTATTTCGTCTATCTTCGTTTCGAGTTGGTATTTTTAGGTGAAATAAGGATTTTCTAGAACTTACTGTTTGTCCTTCACGAATTGCTAGTTACTGATTTCACATGAATACATGCCAAAATAAAATGCGTAATCTACCTAAATTAAGTAGATTATTAAACAGGGACTAGGTATACCTAATTACTTTATTTATTACTCATGTAGGTAAGTATTGCTTATAACCTATTCCTGAACGGAATGCGGTAGTTCTTCGTCGAGAATCGCACTGTATGAGAGGTACGCTACTCATTGTTCTAGTGTACGTGCGTGAAATTAAAAGTTTACAGTCTCTATTGAATTCAATCCATGAAGTCGGATATTAGTAGGTACCTACCCAGATATTTATTACTTTTTCAATCGCGAACAAGTAGGTAAGATAAAAATAATTGCGTACTGCAACAGATATAGGAACTCACTTAACCATCACTATCTGTCTTGCCTTTTCTCAATTAAACACTTTAATACCAGTAACTATTGTCTGATAGCTAGGTACCTATACAACTTGGGTAGTCGTAGTGGTACTGGGTAGGTAATAATAAGATACCCCCGATTAGACTTACTTAAATTACTTATTTACCCACTTATCATTAATAAGTTTTCCCTACCATGTATCACAATTATTTAAAAATGTTAATACGGTGAGGAAGCAAAAAAGTAAGTCGTTATGATCGTTATCCCATTATCAGTTACCGATTAGCTGTAGGTATCACATCATCAATAATGTTTGCGTGTGTGCTGATTGCTGCAACGCACCTTACAGCCCATCCTATTATTAGTATCAAATTGACTACTACAGGGGCTAGTTTAAATTATACCCCTTGTCGCCATTCACGCCAAATAAGTACCTATGTACCTACTTTCCAACTATTAATTGTCGACTTGGCATGCCCGAAGTTAGGCGATAGGTACTGTAAGTAATTAGTGTAGAATCCTGTTGATTTTATGACTACATTGGCTTATTATCATACCAAGCCTGTCGTGCAAGAAGCAGGCACTGTTTTCACTAGCTTCACTTTTAACCTTTTACTGCCCATTCGTAACTGACAGATGACCTGATGATATTAATGACACCAGGTACCTCACTACTTGTGTGAATGAGACTAGGTTGTTTACGTATCTACTAATAGCATAGACTGATATCCGTGACTAAAAAGATACATAATTAAACACTACAGTTACGATAGGTTTAGGAACTTAATAAGTGCAGCAGCTGAGTGATTTATTGCGGCACTTTGCGGGCAGGCGTCGTGTGCCTACTTGTACAGTAAAATATTTACGCCACGTGCTTCAACTCAAACCTAAACAATGCAAGAAGGCATATTATTATTGGATTTCATCACGGATAAAAATGCTTGGCTCAATGCCGATCCTGCTGCAGCCACAACGTATTGATAATTACCATGAATGAAAATACTGTTGGAGCTGCTGAATATGGTAAGACTATTTTTGCTTTCGAAAACCCTAACATTCACCGGTTAATACCTACGTCTTTTACTTGAATGGTGGCTGAGAGTAGGTCATGTTTCTTGCTCCTCCATGCCACTAATAAATATTTACGTAATCGATTAGGATGACGCAGCCGGCGGAAGTTCGGGCGCGCTTCCGAACTATACGGTTCAAAGAAACTAGTCGTTCTAATAAGCTGAGCTATTTATAAAGACTGAGTTTTTTTTTACTCGACCATAAGTTGACTGACACATCATTATTACAGTTTCCAGGCTTGCAGAGTGGCTGGAAACAGGCCGCACAGTAGTGCGGTCTGTGCGCCGAACTGCAACAAGAGCCTATCGCAACATCCAGCAGGCAACGCAGCCTTGGAGAACATTATGTAAGTGTTTAGTATTTTGTACATAGGTACCTAGTAATAGAAAAAACAATATGATTTTAATCAGGTGTTCCTGAGGTATATGATGTGTGTGTATCGGGTGTAAACGCAGACGTGAATCACAATGTTGTTTCTGTCATTGTGATGTACCTACCTACTGAACTATGCCTTCTAGTTATGGAAATATTGAAGGTCAATATAAAGGAAAACAGACAAGAATATAATGGAGAACAAGTTTAAACATGTTTTATCATTTTTTTTAAATCCATGACTTTGCACCGTTGCGTGCGCCATACCTAAATAAGCACGTCTTGCGTGCGTTACATTGCGCGCTACCGTAAACAGCGATTTTTCACACCAGAAATAGAACTCGTTCCTCAGCATTTATTTTTACTAGTTTGATGTACTTAGATAATGGGTACATGGTGGCTGTGTGATTCTTTTTCATCCCATACGTGACTAACTTGTGTCCTCGTAAGTCACCACGCGAGCTCAATGCGGGTTGGTGGGCCTGGGCCATAACTATTAAAAAAGTCATTAATTAAACCGATCCATAAAAAAAATTAAAAATTCGATCCTAATAATTACCGCCCAATAGCTCTCTTACCCGCAGCCTCAAAGATCTTTGAAAAAGCCATGTGTAACAGAATATACAAATATTGCGAAAAATATAAAATATTTGACGAATGCCAAAATGGTTTTCGCAGAAACCGCTCAACAATTTTGGCAGTTTACAAATTTATTCAAGAAGCGCTTAATATAATTAATAATAAAAATTATGCAGTAGGTATATTATTAGATATGACCAAAGCTTATGACAAAGTCCAATTTAATATCTTGCTTTCCAAACTATACGGGATCGGTATTCGCGGAAAAGCTCATGAGTGGCTTGTATCCTATTTAAAGAACAGAGAGCAAACAGTGGAAATTAAATTTTTTGATCACCAAACAAAAGAAATAAAAAAAGTCCGATCTATTAGCAAATCAATTAGCGCCTCAATACCTCAAGGAAGTGTAATAGGATGTCTCTTGTTTATAATTTACATCAATGACTTACCTAAAATCATAGAGGGACCATGTGTATCTAATATTCGCGGATGACATTTCTCTATTAGTTGCATGTAAAAACAACTTAAATCTAAACGAAGAACTAAATTCAATATACTCACCAAAACCATCACTTGGATGAATGAACACAACCTCGAAATAAACTACGCTAAAACTAAATTAATTACATTCCATCCCCATCAAAAAACACCTTTAAATATTGATTTTAATTTTAATAACACAAAAATAGAAATTGTTAAAGAAATTACCTTACTTGGACTAAACTTAGATACGCATATAAATTGGAAATCCCACATACAAAATCTTTGATCCTAAATTTCAAGATTTGCATATGCTCTCCGAGAAATAACAAAAACCACCGATCTTCAAACAGCGCTCACCACCTACTATGCGTATGCTTATGCATGGCTAAGCTACGGCGTTACCCTTTGGGGAAATAGCACAGATACACCAACACTATTTACCCTTCAAAAGAAATTGGTTAGGATTCTAGCAAATATCGATCAAACTGACAGCTGCAAGCCCCACTTCCAAAATTATAACATTTTAACACTCCCCAGTATATACATATTAGAGACCTGTAAATTTGTTCGTAAGTACCAAGAATTCTATACAAAGCGCGAGGACATACAATCACGTTACACACTCCGACACAAATCAAGATTAAATATTCCACATTCTCGGCTAAAAATACATTCTACAGCCCCTATGTAATGTCCATAAAAATTTATAAAAAACTGCCTGAATTAATAAAAAAAGAAGATAAATTAAACATATTTATAAGAAAATTAAAACAATTCCTAATATAAAAATGCTATTATAATATAAACGAATTTTTGAACGATAAAGTATAAAGAATCCCTTCTATTGTATTATTGGATTTATTTTAGAAATTAGATGTAAGATTAGCTAGTTAATGAAGGCTTCCTCTCTCCTACTATTTGTTGCTGTGCCCGACAGGGTCCATGATGATCAAAATTTTTAATTTACCACCTAAGTATACATTGTGGAATGCAAATAAAATTTGAGTATTTGAAGTCACCTTTGATTTCTGGACTATGGTTCCCCACTATGCTTTCTTTCACCATTTTTTGAGTAAGTAGTTATTATGAACTAAATTACTTTAGTAAGTGCTCCATTTCATTAAACGCTTTCATTGTCAGCATTTATGAACCTAACTACCCTGACTAACCTAGTGTCAGAGTTCTTAAGTTTCCCATGGATTCAATATCTCTCAGATCCCCAACCGTCGACATCGCAAAAATGGAACAGCTATAACGTATTATAAGTCCTGGGCCTAACTGCGGCATTCATGGCGCAGTGGAAAATTGAAATTGTGGTGCTATTTCTGTATAGACCCTATTCTGAAAAAAATACTCTCCTATAAAGGGAAGGTAACAGGGTCACCGGCAGCTATTAATCACAGGGCACTCCTTTGACTCGTCGTCCACAGCTCATCAAGTATCGCCAACTAGTGCGTGCTGTGCTAAGGTACCTATGTATACTAGCCCGCTGCCCGTCTATCATTTTGAATGAAAAAAAGAAATCTAGTGGGACTGTCCCAGTTTCTGTATGTTGTTGACCTTTTAAATAATAAAATTGTATTCACCATACCTAGGCTAGGTAGGTACCTACCTATAACAGTGCTAAGTCCACTTCTCGCCAGTTACGTTTGAGTTGCATGACTTTTATTTTTCAAGCCCAATAGGTACTTACCTCAAGGCAAGTAGTACAGGCAGTTAACATATACCATCAAATGATCCAAACACACCTAATTGGGGAACAATGAATCCTGTCCCCAGTTCCTAAGGTTTAGAGGTACACCATACATAAGGATTGAGTTACTGAGAGCTAAACACCCTTCTACTCTGACGGAGGGAGACCACAATAAAAATATTGATTGATTGAATGAGGGTTTCGAAAAAAAAGCTTTGATATTTTTAATGAAATGACGTTATCCCCAGGAGACAAAATTAGTTTGCTTCAAATTCATTTAAAATTTTGATACCGTTAATACACCTACGTTCTTGTGACAGTGTCAATTTTCAGCAATTCTCGTTCATTTGGAATTCCCAGGAAATGTCCAACCTCGTTAATATTGTAATTTTAATCGGTCGTATCCCCAGGGAAGGATCAGGATGTCAGATACCACAGACAATACAACCCAAGCGCTGTTGTCGATGCGCTCGGGAATGCTCGTTATATGTCAGGGACACTCGGGAATAATCGTAAATTGTCGGGTATCGTCACTGACTTGCCGTTGTTGACACTACTGGCCCAACAGGAAGCTTTTGGTGCCGCGACGTATCAGGGCTGCCCTGACTGGCTTCTGAAAAGTGAATGTAAAAGTTACAGTAGCTCACTCACACGTGTGTTTAACTAACTGACCTACATGGCTCGTTGTCCTTCCTCGTCACTCTAATGCCCCGTTGGTCTCGTAGTCGCAAACGCGACTGCTGAGCGTGGGGTTCTGGGTTCAATTCCTAGGTCGGACAAAGTGTTAGTGGGTTTTTGCCATGGGAATTTCTTGTAACAACTCAGATCTATCTCCGGTCATGTCGGATTGCGTGACGTCCCATCGTTCTATGAGAGCGAGAGACGAGAGAGTGCATCTGGTGTCTTCCATCTTCCACCAGTCTCCGTTGAGATTGGCTTCCATGGAACTTTCAGAAACTATTGTTTAGGTGTAGCTTATTCTCATTAACAATTCATGTATTCGCCGTGGTCAGGCTAAGTATTATCTTGTTTATTTCCTTGCCCTTGGATGAAAACTATGTGAAACACGACGCGCCGTCGAAGACGGTTATAATACCACCCAGCGTGTTACTGTCTTTTATAACATTGTCTGGCGTTTTCCAAACAATGTGAGGGTCAGCTTCGAGTCTGAGTAGCTGCAAATTAGTATTTACCCCTTACTTATTAATAACTCAGGTTTTCCGGAATCTAGGCATCCCTATGTGAGCTAGTGTCATCGTCACAGGACCATTAAAGCAAAAATTCTGAAATACGTTAATTTGTGATTACATATTATTCACATTAGCTGTTGGAGAATTTACCGTTTACGTGTATCAATGTGTGGGAGAATATTTTCGAAACTACAAAGTTAAGTTTGTCCTGCAATTCTGAATTGAAAATATATAGGCCATACGTTCTGCTATCTTGAATAAAACTTAGTCATTATTTTAGTCAAGTAGGTCCAGTCTCCAAGTTAAGGTCATCATCATTCAGATCATCAGATCAACTCCAGATCTCTATTATGTTGAATTGTCATCAGAACCACATTTTATGCTTGTATCTGTGTCAAGTTTCAACAAAATCGCTTGACAGCAAACTTCAGTAGGTAGGTAAAAATCAATCAATCCCTTTCCAATATAATTGTTCAAAATTCCCAATTCCATTATAATTGGGACCAATTTCGTGACATCCCTGAAAAATCTTCAAAATCGGAGTAGTCTGTAAATAGTTATGCGGGGTCATGCACAAAAAAAAATGTTGTTGTGTAATACCTAATACGTTACACCTATAGATAGAAGTTCCTCTTTAAATATACTTACGTTAGTTAAAAAATTCTGAAAATTTCTATTTTCTTACTAACTTACATTTATTGTAATACTAGCTGACCCGACAAACGTTGTCCTGTCTTATTTATGATACCTACCCTACCTACCGTACCTACGCTATGTCCGTCTCCTGGTTCTAAACTACCTCCCCACAAATTTTCAGCCAAATCGGTTCAGCCGTTTCTGAGTTATAGATAGTGTAACTAACACGACTTTCTTTTATATATATAGATTTAATCAGCTTCTCTCACCACGGGGGCACGACCGCTCGCGCCCCCCGTAGGGAGGAAACTGTACGGAAAGCGAAGCCGCAAGATAAGATCACGCATGCGCACTGCCAACCCGCACGACCATCAGCCACGCAAAAAAAAAGTACAGTCATAGAGGTAATTTGACAGATACTGAAAATTTCAAGTAAATTTTTCCCTGTTATGGTTCAAAAGATACAGCTGTGACGGGCGGACATCAAAGCCTCCCGCTGTATGGTCCCGTTCTACACGTTGACACCCTTTGGGTACATACGGAACCCTAATACCCTAGTTTATTATCAAAGTAACAACTTAACATAGGTAACTATGTCAATTAGGCATTTATTTTAATGTAGAATCCCATTTACTAACAACTAGATAATAAACTAATAACTAAAGTTGTTATTCAAATGTAATTAATTAATAAAATTAATGGAAGCTCTTTAACGCTTGAGTAAAACAAAAACATATTAAGTATATAAAACAGTTTACATAGCTATCTGTCAGCAAACGTGTTCCGCATATTTAACTACCTCACCTTCGTACTCTGACCTTGCCTTCCCTCCTTGAACAGATTCTAGCCTAGGGTAGGCCTGGCCATCCCATACACGCCACATCAACGTACAGAGGCCAGCACATCAAGTTACCACAATCTGTCAAATTTCTTTGATAGTATTTCAACTTTATTGCAAAGACATAAGGTTCATTTTTAATTGAGAAAATTTGACAGTTAGGGCTAGCTTGATGTGCTGGCGTCTGTACCTACTTCCGCTGATCTATTCTGAACAAATCTCACCGTGACAACTTAGTTAAACGTGAAGTGAGCTGTTAATAATGTCTATCTCTAGCATCGTGAACTGACAGCTCGCTTCACCATTTTTTCCACGGTTAGAATTTCACATTAGACCGGCAAGTAGACACGGTGATCGTTAGAAGGTACACAAAATGAGAATTCACGCCGCCTTCCTACCGGGAAATTGTTAACATTTTTAATAAGCTTAAGATAAGAGCTTAGGACTAGAACATGCCCCTTAGGGGCTAGGGCCAAGCCTGCCGGGTAAGCGGGATTGTCCGAAAGGGTTACCGCTACCCCGGAACATAAAGTGCTAAGGAAGGAACATGGATGGGTTTTAGTCAGTAAGGGTCTGACACTCCCTTCCGCTCCACCCAGAGCGGATGGATTGGATGATTTCCCAGCCTTAAAAAAAAAGGACTAGAACATCAGCTAGTTTGATCATGTGTATACTCATTGTTGTCTGATTTATATAAGAGCTTCCCGCATAGCCCCGGGTAGTTAGGTACTTTATTCAATTCTACTAACCCAATAACTTCCGTCACCTGTAGGTAGATACGCTTGATAAATTAATTTGCTGAAGAAATAATGTCGTTTTACGCGTCGAAGAGTCACGCGTCACGTTTCTTCGGGAGTTATCTTTACTGAGATTTTCTACAATTTACGGTACTTAATAATGTCCCACTTTTAAAATGAAATAATCCATCACACTAATATTATAACGGCGAAATTTTGTGTGTGTGTTTGTATGTTTGTTACGTCTGCACGCAAAACGACATAACGGGTTTCGATGTTTGGTACAGATATATAATTATGACTGTGTTAACACGTTGGATACTTGTTATCCCGTTATTACGTTCCCGCGGGATAATTTTCGACATCCACGCGGGCCAAGCCGCGGGATGAAGGTAGTAGTAATATATTATAAACTAACTCGAGCCCGCGGCTTTGCCGTAAGTTGAATATGAGCTGGATTAATCTTTTCCTGGTAGCATCTTCCCGAAGGTTTTACGTGACCGAAGCCGCGGGAAAAAGCTAGTGTTTTGCAAGTAATTATTTTAAATCTTAATCAGTTTGGATTTGTTAAGCTACCATGTCCTCATGCGTGTAGTGAACGAGTTATAAAATCTCTCGGTAATGAGGGAATGGCGTGGTCGAGCCGGCACTCCCTGAACCTAAACATGGAAATTGTAATGAAAAAAATTACTACGTAGGTATACCTATTTCTACCCTCATTCTGTCTATCTATGGAATGAGCAATTATACGCCGTTTATTTGATGATGCCACCACAAACAAACACACATGTTATGTTGTTGAAATATAACTGTAAAAGGTAAGGTGTGGTGTTATGTGTGTTTCTACTTGATGATGTGTGCTGTGTCACACAAAACAAACTACGCTGTTTTTTTTTCAAAACATACATTCTTAGATAATGATCGACGAAGAACCAACAATCGAGAATCCAAGGTTCGTACTCACAATCTAGATGGCTGGCTCTGGGCCTATAAGGGTTTCTTTACAAACGTCATGTTGTCCCAGCCACCTCTGATTGCGCCGCCCACGCCTCCGTTTCATGATCTCGTTCACTTGAAGATTTTCCTTTTTATATCTGAGAGTTTTATCAAAGCTTTTAGCTGTGCGCTCGTAAAGACCACATTTTCATAACGTTGAATGTAACGTTAGCCGAGAATAATTCGTCTTACTGTTGATTTAACAACCGACATTAAAACTTTCTTCAATTAATTTCACAGTTACCTAGATTAATAGATATATGTTAGACAACGCCGGGCGAGCCTACAGCACGGTCATGGGCTCATGTAGAGTTCGAATCTAAGAAGCCCTACGCGGCAGTCGCGCTTGCAACCACTAGACCTACATACACAGCTGTCGTGCATCTGGACTCGTATCATTTCATATAATATTTAATACTTACCACCAAGTTTCATTTGAACTAATAAGTTGTGTAAACAAAGAAACACCATCAGTTTTATTGACAAAGTGTTTGGCGAGTGACCTTTCGTAGCATAATAAAAATGTCGGCTCCAGCCCCCTTGGCCCCCAGTCCCCCAGCCCCCACGTGAAGCGCCCTTGATATTCACTGACATTTTGAAAAATACGAAGTTACCATTTTAGTAAACACAATGACTTCTCCATTGACACAATTCTCTAAGCCGCGCTAAGTTTACGATACCTCCGCGGGAACACGTCGGATATACTCATTTACAATGTGCCATTGTATAAGAGCTAATGTTCTTAAAATACCGCATATTAAAATTATATTGTAAACGGCAATTAATATCTATTTTAGTTAATGGATATCAAACAATAGAGGAATGCTTTGCATTATATTAGTAAAAACCCATTTGTCATTCACCCAAAATTAACTTTCGATTCTACATAACGGTGTCGATTTTGAATATTGATTTAATGGTCACTATATGATGTGGTTAGCTAATTATAAAGGTTCCTTAAGTAGGGACTTAATTAAGTAACCGAGTTGGTATAACATGGACCTCACTATTATACGGTGAAAGAACGGAGTTGCGAGACTCGGTTTTTTTACAAGTTTTGTTTTTGGTAGCTTCGATTTTACATAACGGTGTCAACATTGTTCCAACAACCGTCACGCAGATTGTTGGGGAGAGAAACTTCCTTGGACTTCTCCAACATCCAAGTAAAGTGTTATAATATTTATAGACAGGAAAGCAACCCGGAAAATCGTATTATTTGTCCAGTTAATGGCAATAGACTCATCTGCTCAAACATTGGACTTAACATAACTGACGAGTATTTGAGTGAAGGACCTCTTCGGGGACTACATGCGTGATGCCATGTTTATGTTACCTGTTCGTGTACGTACCGTACACCGTACCAGTTTAAATTTGCCAAAAATGACATTATTTAATGAAGGTCGAGGTTCAAGTGACGCCGAGCTCGGCACGCGACGATGTTCCGTGAACGCGAAACATTCCAAATATTTATGAAGTGTCCGACCTCCGCTGCCGACCGCCGTTACATGTTGTGTTCTCTGACATTCCTTGAAAAACGCCTCAAATATTCAGGCATTTTTGCTAAGCCTACTGCTAAGTTTACAGGTAGTATTGACAACGCGCGTTCAAAAAAGGAAGTTTCATGTCCGTCTGTATGTATTTCCCTGTGATTACTGAAACGATTTTTTGTTGTTCGGTAAATGAAGCTTGCGGTCGTCCCTTACAATAGTAATTGCTTGAAAAGTTTTAAATGTTAGCTTCAATAATACTTAGTTTTTTGCTGTAGAAACTATTATTGGAAACTGATTGATTTCATTGGTCTTAAATTTTCTTCAACATTATAGTTAACTAGCGACCTGCCCGGGCTTCGCACGGGTGCAATTTAGATACTATCACGAGGGTGCAAGCTTTTTAAATAATACATATAAACCGCTTCCTCTTGAATCACCAAGTATAATTGAAAACTGCAGTAAAATACGTTGCGTAGTTTAAAAGATCTGA
Source organism: Hyppa rectilinea (assembly GCA_951799385.1). Taxonomy (NCBI): domain Eukaryota; kingdom Metazoa; phylum Arthropoda; class Insecta; order Lepidoptera; family Noctuidae; genus Hyppa; species Hyppa rectilinea. The sequence goes on along the minus strand of OX637307.1, from coordinate 705,226 downwards.
GGGTACAGAGGGACAGACGGGGGGAGCGACTTTGTTTTACCTCATTACTTCAAAATCAACCGAAGATGGTGTTATTTGCAGATGACACATCATTAATCTTTAAAATTGATAGACGCTCTCAAAATCTTGACGACGTGAATAACTCTATTCTTCAGGTCCAAGATTGGTTTACGGTAAATAATTTGGTACTAAATGAAAAAAAAACCAAATGCATTAGATTTACATTACCTAATGTGAAAAGTAGCGATTGTGACATCATATTGAACGGAGAGATGCTGGAATTTATTAAGCAGACGGTTTTCCTGGGAATCACGCTAGACGACAAGTTGCAATGGGGTCCCCACATAACAACTCTTGCGGGACGGCTTAGTTCGGCCGCTTATGCTGTTAGAAAGATAAGGCAGATGACAGACGTAGAAACCGCGCGTTTGGTCTATTTTAGTTACTTCCACAGCATAATATCGTATGGCATTTTACTGTGGGGTCGGGCTGCTGACATTGAATCCATTTTTATTTTGCAAAAGCGAGCGATCAGAGCCATTTACAATCTTCGTCGTCGCGAATCGCTTAGGGAACTATTTAAAAGGATTAATATTATGACGGTTCCTTGCCAATTCATTTATGAAAATATTATGTATGTAAGAAAAAATAGACATCTTTTTAACAAAATAAGTGATAGGCATAACTTTAATACTAGAAATAAAGACAAAATAGTTCAACCATTTTTCAGATTGTCCAAAGTACATACATCTTTTATGGGGTTCTGTGTTAAATGTTACAACAAAATACCTTGTGACATACTGAAATTAAATGAAAGAAAATTTAAAACTCATATTAAAAGTACACTTTGTAAACAAGCTTATTACAAATTAGAGGATTATATCAAGGATAAGGATGCTTGGAAACATGCTGGTCCTGCTCCACAGGACAATCTAGTGTCTAGACAAAATCAAACTGGTTGCTAAGTAAATTAGGTAATAATTTATAATTTGTACCATATTATTTTATTATATTGGAATAACATCTCACACATTGATTAATTTATTATTGTTAACTTTTAGAATGTTTGTAAATATGTGAGCACCATGTACTTATGACATACCTAATTAAGTTTATTTTTCACTGCTACATGCGTTCTTCTTTTCACCATTTTGGTGTATTGTTTTTATTCTGGGTGCATCGTCTTCACATATTATAATATTATAATACATGTATACAAAACATTGTGAAACATTTTAAAAGAGTAACGGTGGAGTTTCTTGCCCATTCTTCTCCACACGAAACTACCTTTTGGAAGGGGCGACTAGAATCAATTCTATTTCTTGTTAATTTTTGACGTTCAAAAGTGCCTTTCTTGGGCCTATTTGAAATAAATGTTTTGACTTTGACTTTGACTTTGACTTTACCTTGTCATGTCAAGATCTTGCCCTCATATCTCGTATCAAAGTTACATAGGTATTTCTTCTGATTCTAATCTAATCATTAGGTGACCGGTTTATAATTTAGAACAGAGATAATGTAAAGAAGTAATGACAATGCCTTGGTTCTGACTTAACTTTTGCCTTTAACGGTGAGCAATCAAGTTTATTGGACAAACAAACGTTCCCTACAGTCTTTAGTAGATAGTGAAAGGTCAAATCTGGCAGGAGGGAGCGCCCGCCGCAGCCGTGCGTCCGCCTCGCGCCTACCGCTTGCCGCCTGCCGCTGGCGTGTTCTGTCGCGCTTGAGACTAATTCGGGAACACAATAAATGAAATCTGTCATCACCTTCGATTGATAAACTTGTTTATCGTTGTTTCCGTTGCACTTTAATTGGATAATGTTTTCGAAGTACCTAGCTTACCTACCAGAAACTGGAACTTTATCCTTAAGGGAAACCTAAGCCATTTCAGTTCATTTTCGACAGGCTTGCAGGAATCAATCATTTTTATTGCATTCCACAATGTGTACCTACTTGTAATGTTGATCATTGTGGAGCGTGAGTTTAAGTATGTATGAATATACTAAGTGACTGGGGCACTTAGTATATTCATACATGCTTAAACTCTTCCATGTTGTCTTATTGGGACAGGGAGAAACTACAGAACAGAAGTCACTAGTCAGAACTTAGTCTACGTACAGTTATGTGGTGGAAATGATTTACTCATGAAATAAAATAAAGTTAATACGTTTCTGAAGTAATTTAAGCTCGTATTAATTCATGTAAATAATCAGTTCGGACTCAAAAACGTTACACTTACACTTGTAAATTCAGCTAAACTAAATCCTGACACGTTATAAGTTCTAAAGTGAGTTTTTTTGTTTGTTACGCCTTCACGCAAGCGGCTGAAAGTATTTGGATTAAATTTGGCACATGCATTAGATGACGAGACGAAGGATAGGTACCTACTATTTATCTGTGGTACGTTTCCGTGGGAAAAGTTCCAACCTCTACGTGGGCAAAGCCGAGGGCATAAGCTAGTATAATATTGAAGTATGTAATTATGGTGACACTGAAAGAAACTTTCAAATTGATTTTTCCAAGTTCTCGCTGACATTATTGTACCCTTCACAACGCACTATGTAGGTACACTTAAATGCCTTACTTCGCCTGTAGGCAATACTTATTTTGAACCCACACTGTCTTATTACGAAAGCAGTTCTAACTTTAGTCCAGTTAGAGCCTAAACGTTCAAGCCTGTTATTGTATTTTGACTTTCATTCTGAACACGGTGAAGTTCGTAATACAAAATTGACCACTTAAACTCTGGATTGGCGACAGTTTCCGTTATTAGAACTTTGACGAAGATAAAATACAGTTCGAAATTCACAAAAAAACAAGGTTCGATGATTTAAACCTGGGTCTAAAGGTAAACCTTGTTTTGTAATAAAGCAGTCAGAGTTCAAAGTGTTTCTTAACCAGATAATTATTTAGTTTTGCCAAAACCAGTTCAGCTATTCTTTCAAGATAAAAACGTCATGAAACAGACAGATTCACTCGCTAGCCTTAATACATATTACTATACATGAATTGGGCAGTAGGTACAGTCACACTAAAACTATGTAAACAATTATTATTACGCTAAGTAGAAGAGCGCAGTCACCTAACACAAACATCTTCTTGCTTAAAAGGTGATCTCCAAATCACGTATGTTAAGGCTACAAGTAATTGAAATAAACATTTTTTTTAATTAGCTAATTTCAGAAGCGATTTTCTCCTTAGTTATTGAATGAAATTGTATGTTCATATTAGACACATTGCATTTTCGAATCCATAGGTTTACCGAACCTGTCGTATCTCAAAGTTGATAATTTTACGAGAAAATCGCTTCTGAATATTGCTAGGTGTATACATATTAGTGCTAGTGACTGTACCTATATGTGTGAAGACATTATTTTGGGGTTTCGACAGATCACAGACTCTTCCAACTTCTTGTAGAAGTACATAAAATTACGAGAGCGGAAGAAAAGTCTTGAGATAAGACTGTTAGAGCAGCTTAGGTAATTAAATACAGGGTAGCAGGGACAGCGTCGTAACAGGTTGTGTCGATGCCCGCGCCACCCTGTATAGGGTCCTTACTTTCCGACGTAATTATTTTAAGTCGGTAAAAGCTTTTATATAGTTTTACTTGGCAATAAGTATGTAGTATTTTTATAAATTTACTTTTTCTTATTATTTGCTAATTTTAAACAATTTCCTCTTGTCTATCAAATTGAAACTTTGTGGGATCGTTTGTAGATAGAGATGACATGATAAAAAATACATATATACATGCCTCTCCGGTATCACCTAATTAAAACTATGATCACTTATTTTGTCATGTCTGCTCCAATTCCATCGTGACAAGTTTCTAGGTATGATAAAGGCTTTTATAGGCTCTTTATACGTGACCTTTCCAACTACTCTATTACGTTAGTAGATGTAAAACATTGTGTAAACAGTTCCCCATTAGCCGTGGTTCCTTTACCACAACATATATGGATGGCGCGGTGTCGGCGGCCGGAAGTGCCGGCCACCGTGCCCGCGCCCAGTTCCGGTGGCCCAACCCACTGCTACGTCACTATTACTTACTCTACTATATTACTACAAAGGCTTTCACTTAGTGAAGCTTTTTAATTAATTTTACAGCGTCAGTGGCATGGATAGATAGTTTTCATGAGACGTTAAATATACGATCAGTCTATCAGCGAAGCATTAATCAGTAAAACTTGTAGCGGTGTCTCACAAAGCTCTATAATACTAACGAGCGAAAATAATACTGCCAAATAGATTTTCAGTTTTATTTAATGAAAAAACTGTTAAAATTGACATTGTATTCACTGTTGCACCTTACACATCAGTCCTATCCAGCGGGTATAAAAGTTTTTCAAATTCGCTATCTACATTCTATTTTTCCTTTACTAACCGAATAATAATTAATGCCCAAACAGAAATAGAAAAACTTCACAAACTCCACCTTAAAATTAAACTACTTAGTTATTGTAGCTTACTACCCACTCAACTACTTTTCGTACCCAAACAAGCAAACTATTTTAAGGATATAATTAAAAGAATGTCCGCCACCATTAGACTCTCACCATGGCAACAAATTGTTATGAACCCATTCACTAAATCGTTCGCAGATCTATCGCTATCGGTCGCGCACTACGTCGAGGTCGTATATTTCCGTATCATTTCATTAATACGTTCCACTGATGATATCGATTGTTTAAACTCGAGGACACACCGACTGCCGCAGGGAAATCGATGTGTTTATATCGGCTTCCCATTTCCGCTAACTTACCCTTCGCGGGCTACAGAATAGCCCGCAAAGGGTAACGAATGACGAGAGCTTTCATTACAATAATTGATTTGTAAGTTATTTTTTAAAATAAGTTGCAGTTGCCAGCTACTTCGTTTGCATGTATTTGGTTTTTCATAATTTTTCAATACAAAGTATGGAAAGTAGCCAATGTGTTGCACCAAGGCCTAGGCGCAGTCCAGCCATCTGTCGGTCATAGCTGTCGGTTCAGTGGCTTTTATGCGTGAAAAGGTAGCAGACGGGCAGACTGAGTAACTTTTGCATTTATAATATTGGTATGGATATGTTGCAGGTTTATGACAAAATCAGGAGTTTGATTAAAACTAGAAGACAAATGATACTATGTTATCATAAACATGAGAAAATTCAGTTTTTTTATGAATTACCTGAACTGGTATAGATGTATGATATAATTGAAGCTCTGGACGCAATCGAATGGAAGATTTCGGTTGACGGGGATTCACCGCAGACCCCGCTTCATCAGCGCTCGAGTGCCTTATCCCATTCGTCTCAAAACACTATGCAAAGAGGCACCCCATGTGCGGATATCTTATTCTGTGATAGATAGCAGACAATATACTAACATAAGTAAAGTCTTTCGTAACACAAGATTTTCCTTCTAAACCAGCATCCGACGAAAGCTTGAGGAATAAATCCTCAGAGCTCTGACATTTCTAATTACGATAGGACCAACAAACCTCATACATTATACATATTGTTATATATATGGCAATCTATAGTTACGATAATTTAATGTCGGCAAATAATATGTCGTGTGTGTATATGTTTGTGCACGTTATATGTCGTTCTTCAATTTCAAAAGACAAAAGTACCTACCTACCTAAAAACAGATATTTGTAATTGTGTAGTAACAAATAAATATTATTATTTTCATGTTATCTATTAGAATATGTTCCGGAGATAAGATTTCCTCTTGTCAATAAGTAATGAGCTAGCACAAATTGAATTTCGGGGAAACACAACAGGGTGTTTGTGAGCGAAACATACACGACACGTGTGTGCTTGTTCTTCCTCAGCTGAGTTTTTGTGGTTTACAAATAATAATATTATACTTTCGTAGATTCTTTAGTCTTTACTTAAAGTTCCATAAAGGACATAGACAATATAAATATTCCATACTAACAGTCATATTATAAATTCAAGTCGCTTTGAGAGTTGTTTTTTGCGACTACGCAACGAGTTTTGATGTCGTTCTCGCATTTAAATTTCAGAGAATTTATTCCGAAAGGTTTATGTGTATGTTACAATTTATATTCCATCTATATTAATCTCTACATAGCATAAAATAAAGTCACTCCCCGCGGTTTGTTCAGATCTGTACGCTTAGACCTTTTAAACTACGCAACGGATTTCATCAATAGATAGAGTGAGAGGTAGAAGAGAGTGCATGCATATAGATTAACATTAACCCGCGACTTCACCCGCGCGATAGTATCTACATTGCACCTGTGCAGAGCCGGGGCCCTAGTCTTACATAAAATAAAGGAATCTCGACGTTTTGTCAAATCGTAAAAACCGTGCGAAGCTGGTGCGGAACCTACTTGTCAGATATTTGTATAAATTGATTTCCGATACCATGACGACGTCAGTCTGAATTACCTTGCGTAGGTATGAACTAGTTGATTCTCGGAAATCAAAGCTACCCATATAAAGCTTTGCTTTGTACTTTTCTAGGAATGAAGAAATATTAGTTTCTATTTCTACTTCCACCTACGTAGCACATGCGTAGGTACTTATTATTGTTTTTTTTACCATAATAAAAATTTATTATAAACGTTTGCGTATCATCTATAGATAGTCGTCACCGTGCACTTATACGTTTAATGTTGTAGGGCCTTCTTATTAAGATCTAATTTAGGTACAGAGGCCAGCACATCAAGTTACCACCAATCTGTCAAATTTCTTTGATAGTATTTCAACTTTATTGCAAAGTCATAAGGTTCATTTTTAATTGAGAAAATTTGACAGTTAGGTATAGCTTGATGTGCTGGCGTCTGTACATATTTGCCTACCCTTCGGGTTGATCCGAGTCACGTGATTGCAGTCTAGGGTTTAGTATCGAACTATTCCATTTAAGAGGAGCCATGTGCATAGCTATAGCTAGCAGGTATTATTATAATTATTATATTATTAGCTCAAGAAGTCTAGATCAGCAGTCTCCCACAAGAACCGTTTAATCCGGAAGAAAATAATTTAAAAGACACGTGGCACGTTCCGTTCGTGTGCACGCGACTCAACACATTTAATTAACTCGTTTCGTTTTAATTCAATGTTTATGTGCTACCTGAGCTAGCGGTCGGTTCAAAGAATTTAATCTCCAATTCCGTGTAAGTGCTTTCGATTTTAATAATTAATTGTTTCTTGTTAAGTTAAAGTGCTCTAACACAACGTGAAAACGAATTAGTGTCAAATGTTGTTGTGTGTGTGTGTGTACGACTAGCGCTGTTGATGTGATATCTTACCTAAGCTGTTATGATCTGAGTGTTGTGCTTAAAAAAAGGCTAGCCTTATTTAGTTGCATTATGTAGTATATGTGTCTTACATAAGCAAAGACTCGATAGACAAGCAGCTTTGATCCTGTTTCAGTACCCGCTTGTAATTTACAGATTTATTGCACAAACTTTAAGATCTACACGAGAGCACCCTACACCACATGTAATGAATTCCAAGACCGTGACGTAAAAAGGCTTCTCAAGGGTTGAATATTTCATTTGAAATCAGCGTATAAATGTAAATATATACGGGTGCGGCGGTAAGAATTGAGAAGTCTTATTTCCTCTGAACAAAATCGGCCATTTTCTTTCCTTACGCTCATTTTGATTAGATTACATAGACGAATAATATTTTGCTGTTTGTAGTTCGATTTATATAAAGTAGTAAAAAATAAACTCTAAGAATTTCGTGGGAGCATTGTACTCATCGTTACGAACAACTTTTACCATTGGATGTACTCTGTAATCGGGAAAAATAATGAGCTGTTCCATACATGTATGCACACGTAACCCGATAAAATGTATGGAACAGCTCATTTCGTCATACCTAATGACGAAACCATGTTGTAATACCTTATTGCTGTCGTATGGGAACCAAGTGAAGTGTCTGTCTGTATTGAGATGGTATGGAAACACCTGGTTTCACCGAGATATATCTGTTTCTAAGAACCGCAGACGTTGATTGTTTTTGTTTATTTTTATATAGATAAGTAAATGTTTCATTTATTATGTAAATGGTACACCACTGACCTGACCGTCTGTCTTTATAAGATCGCTTCTAGCGATAAGACCAGCCATTGTGTCATTCTATATCTACGTTTATATCAGTAATTTTTATTTTGTGCCTACATTCTGAACAGTATTCTATTGTAACGTCCCAAACAAAGGAGTATTAACTTCAGTACTTCTCCAAGTAAAACTTCCGTCAGTGTGGTCTTGTGCAAGTTATCGGACTATTATTAATGAAGCGTTCTTTTAATTAATTCTATGAATCCAGTGTTGTGTTCCCGCAGTTAGCGGAGAGTTGAAACTTTATAGCTTACAAGAGATGGAGCAACCAGAGAGCTAGCAGAATTTTATAGAAATAATTGTGGATATTTTCATGTATTTTTTTCGTTGAATGGGATTTGAAGTCCTATCAAATATTTTTTTTATTGGAAAATTAACAGCTAAAAACGTTATAAGTTCTTACGGGTGGAAACAGAAAAAGTAGTTTTAATCTTAGGATCATTAACAAGCACGATAGAAAACTATATATAGGTACTTACTTAATTATAAAGGTATAAGGTAAAATAAGCACACTTGTTAAGAATTCAGCGTTCAGCCCAGTGCGTGCAGAATAGGATTTGGTGGTAAATGGGCCAGGTGATACCTCCTTACAGAGGATATTAAATCATAATAATAATCTTTATTACACAAGAGTGGTTACAAAATAGTGTGAAGTCCCTGACTCCTGTGCTAGGCGGTAGACCTGTGTATCATCAGCGAAAAGTGGGTTTGGTGCCCAAGAATCGCGAATGTTTTCCTAAGTTAAATAGGCAAAGAGAGAGACTATAATTATGTTCCTACACATCATATTCCTACTCAATTGGAATAAACATTGCTTGTATCTCCCAAAGGGTATGAGTACACAATCATTTCGCAGGTTTTGTTTTCATATCAATAATTGCTAGTGTTTTACTGCTACTGTCAATACTACAGTAATTGCGTTTTCGGGGTATTGAAACGAGCCGTCTGTGTCAGTTGTGTCGAAGAACGATTCTTTGTAAACTCGCCTTCCGCAACGTTATATTAGTTTCCCTATAATGTAGATGTATTGTCTGTTGCAAAAGTAAATGACAAACGTGAAAGCACAAATAATAATGTTAATCAAAAAATTAAATGATCTATTTTTTATTAAATAAAAATCAATCTATTTTTAGAGTACCACGTGAGAGTTACGTTCGCAAGTCTATGGGTTATGTGCAACTGAACCGTAAGAATGGTATTTGCACAGTAACAGGGCGTGTATCGCCAGAACATGGATCGTTGTACTGCTTGAACCCATTTATTTCGCCGTTGAACATCTTGAGAAACATTTAAAATAAGTTGTTTTTGTAGTACTTATTCTTAAATAATGGTACGAAGCAAGCGCGAAAAAGTTAAAGTTCGAAGATTTTGATATTATCAATATAGGACATTGATGACAGGAACGAGATTTAATCGATTAAAAGTCAAAACACTGTATCCAGCTGTGCTGTGTGCTACGCTGAGCAGACTGATATTAACATTATGACGTCACACGCGCTCGGATTTGTTCGGTACCTGTCGGCGTGTTTTCGGTACTGGGTTCTTAAAATGCATTTTTTTATTTGATACAATATTATACTTAAGTAAGTATAATCTTTCCACGGAAAACATTTTTTTTTAATCCTTCGTGCATATTTTGATCAGAAACTTTTTGATCAGACTTTAATATGTAGGCCTGAAATCATTTGACACAACTAAATAGGCTCTATTTATATTTACTGACAAGTGACAACTAAGACAATGGTGGCGTCGTCGCCGTTAACACTCACATTTCCTAGAATTTGCGAGTTGGCACATGAAGGTGTCATTAACTTGTAAACAGCGTCCATCCTACAAACTATTTATATAATTTAACGGTATATTTCACTGTACCTAAACCTATAAAATATAATAAAATCGTAGCGAAGTCAAAACTGTACATTGATTATTTTTGAAAAACGGTTATTGCTACGAGGTCTGGGATCGACTCTGTCGGAAACATAGTTCTTAAAATTGTTGTCTGTAGTTTTATTTGTTTGTCTCAATCGGTCTCAATGCACAACATGCATACTTTTTAACATTTTGTAATAGGTAGTATGTGATCGTTTGTAGAACGTACCAAAAAATATTACGCCTCGTGTATTTCAGTGACAGTTAGGAATGCAACAGTCAGTGTATCAGTGTTGTGCCATTAGGTAGTATATGCACGAACGCAGGCTGTCATTAATTCACTAAAAACAAAACAGCAATGAGAAATTGCTACTAAAGGCTGCGGTTGTTGACCTCTAGACGAGCTGTTTCTCACACGGATAATTGTAAGTCGCTTGCTCCCGCGTCACCAGTCCTGACTCTCATTATATTTTGGCCAAAACTGCTTAAAATATACAGTGGCACTTTCTTTTGTTATTTTAGTATTTGTAGCGTCTTACTTCAGTTAAGATTTTCACGCGAACGAGTCAGGGGAAGGAGTTAGTGTTCTATGTAATTGCGTCCCAGTGAACTTTGAGGCAGCTTGCATAAGCGTGGCAAATGCTTGTTGCTTGATCAATTGATCTCGCTCGACTCGATCTAACGCAGTGATGCGGATAAGTTAATCTCCTGTAGTTGGTTCTCCATGCAAAACTAAGGCTGCGACGGACAGGCCAAGATAGTTAGAAAAATATAAAAAATACATAAAATTATACATTAAAAATCCTTTTACTTCTATTATATTTAAGGCTGGTGTTGAAAACCGGAATTACGTAGTTGTAAGTCACAATTGAAGTAAAAAGGTTTTAAAAAGCTTTCGCACAAATATTTAAATAATAATTTACTAATAGGTAAAAATCGTCGAGGAACGAGAGTCGTGAAGTTGAGAATTGTTTGTTTGAGAAATTAAATGAAAACGACAAATACCGAGAACGCCTCGGGCGTAATTGCGACTTAAGACCTTGTGGTCCTTGCCTGGTGTAGTGGGAACTGAAAACGTCAAGTTGATATCCGGCCCGTAGGCACCTACCTATAAAATAGACACCGCTGTACCACGGTCAATTCACAGAATCCCGGTCCGGTAATTGCGGTTCGTGTCAAAACATTAATCCGGGTTTAGTGTTGAGTAAACAATTAGCGATTTCGGTCACAAAGACTTCACTAATTGTTCGAATAAAATATGAGCGGATTGGGTGTAACGAAAGTGATTCTAATTTGCTGAAATCCGTTGAGCCCATTCGTTAAGCGTCAGTTTTAAAACCAATGTTTATGACAAAAGTATGTTTAACAACTAAGGCATGTTTTACGTAGCTTAAGGCGAAATGGTAATCATACTCGAAGAGCATCAGCTCTTTTGTGTTCAGGCTATCAAGTATCACGCCAACCCGAATCTGCTTCAAAGCGATAACTGTGCTCGTATTATCAGGCCAGGACGAGTTTCCCGCGAAAACCGGGGCGCGATAACACGACAGACATCCTTTTTACGTAAAACCTTTCATTCCTTTGCCTACGACATGATAATAAAAAGAATCTGAACATCTTAAATTCTGTGTCACTTACCCACAAAACGGTTTGTTAAATAATCTAAAGCATTCAAAGGTAAGTTTTATAAGCTGTCCTGAAATAACCTGTCGCATGCATGCGAGGTGTCATGATCAACTTGCCAGGCCACACCATAACTATTTTTTTATTTCTGTATGCTTTGATATTATCCACGTGGAATACGTGTGTCTAGGATCTAGATTGCAAAAGCAACCTTTTGTTACAGTTAATGAATCTTTTGTCTGTGTAAGTGCAGCTTTGAGGTGGATACAACAGCTCCGCACCGTTTGTTGTGAAGTAAACCGGAAGACGATTAATATGAGAATTAGGTGTGTGGGTATTCTGTATGCAGATTCATACATTACATAAACCCACGCCTGTTCCCCATTCGGCTAAAAACTGCTTGCAGGACGTCACCAACAACAACCTTAACAAACTCCGGATTCAGTATCGTATAAAAAATAAATCCCGAAAACTAAAAAATAAATATCCAGTATGTCGTCAGATAAATCTCCGCAAAGCAAACTGCGGGTAACACAGAGAGTTATCAGACCGAACAGTTAAGAAGTTCATTACTGATGGTGGGCGGCTGCGTACAGCGCGGCAGTGTCCGCGAGGGTCGCGAGCCGGCCGCTCGTCCGCCCAACCGCCCGCCCGTATCACCGACATATCCGAAACAGCCCAAAACAAACTTTGTTTACAACGAAACCACGTATTAGGGAGGGTGAAACTAATCTAGTTTGAATATACAACATCCATTTTTACGTTTGTTAGTGATTTAGATAACATTTTCAATTCGGTAAGTTTACATTTCACGCGCAAAATTATTTTAAAATAAGGATTCTAGTGAAGTTGGTCACATTTTGTTTTACAACGTTTATAATTAACATCTGTTAGTGAAATCTTTCAGTAGTTTGTAATCCATTAATAAAGTTTTCCCGCCATCGCCGCGCAGCCGTCGAAAGCTCTTAAAGCTTCAACGAATTGAATGTTGTGTAGCGATCGCCGAGTTTTGTCATTGATTTATTATTCTACTTATAATAAAAATATAAGTACTATGAATCACTCTATTAAGTCTGCATTGTATGTGTAGATAGGTTGCTACAATTTTTGCCATCTGTCGTGTTCAGAAATGAACTATGTTCATAAACTCGTGTTCAGTTTGCTCACACAAGCGGAAATCCAAATTCCATTAATGTTGTAAATAGAATTATCTTCTCCGCTAAAACAGACGGTAACATTGAATTTTCTGCTGCAGAATGGAGAAGCTCGTTAAAATAACCAGATGATTAAATTCCCGTAGTACACAAACATTTTATTACAATAATAGACGACTGCGCTCGAAATAACTTCAGCTCACAATGTATAATAGTGCGGCTCGTGGTTTTAATAAAGCCGCTGGTAATAGTGAAAGCTGTACGAACTTTTCGAAGCTGGTCGACCGAAACTAACGAATTACAGATGTGATCGGATCGTGCAGCGATCCAAAGCAATAGTAGCCTGACCTGTGGGGTAGGGCCGTCCCTAGTGTTATGATCAGGTGGAAATGATAGATATTATTTCTAGGTACTTCACCACATCTATCTTTTTCAAGATACGGTTTATTGCCCGGCCCTGGAAGTAGTGCCTTCGGGATTTTAGTATGATTGTTATGATCTGATTGTGTTTAAAGACATTTTCCAGACTATTTACATAAGTCAATGTTGGTTTTTCTTTTAAAACGGTAGGGTCGGAATAACTCAAGCGAAGAAATGCCAAACTTTTTCATTAAATCGTGCAGAAACAAACAAACAGATGAAAATTCACAAAACGGTCGCCAAACACGCTTTGTGAATACTTATTTATTTAGATTTGTTTCTCTGATGAACAGATTTATTTAACTGAGGTACCGCACCGCTGTTTACATATCAAATAGTTATTCAACCAATCAAAATTGTTTTAGTATTCAGTTAATAACATCAGCTTGCAGTATCCCAGCTCTACATAAGCTTTTAAAAAGCGCTAGAATTAATTATAGAATAAATTGCGGGTAGGTGCCGAAGATGTACCCTACGGTTAACCGTTGCAGCCTGTATTCATTTACTTTTAATAAAAATACATCATTCTATTGATGAGTTTTTAAAAGCAACCCCAGAACCCTTAGTTTGTACGGTCACCAGGACACCAAGTTATACCATGTTGCTCACATATTGTAAATATGTGAGCACCATGTACTTATGACATAATTAAGTTTACCTGCCCTTGCTACATGTGTTTTTTTTTCTTTTCACCATATATTGTTATAATTTCATGTATTCAAAACGTTGTACAACATTTTAAAAGAGTGACGGTGGAGTTTCTTGCCCATTCTTCTCCACACGAAAGTACCTTTTGGAAGGGGCGACTAGAATCTTATTATTATAATTCTTGTTCATTTTTGACGTTCAAAAGTGCTTTTCTTGTGCCTATTTTAAATAAATGATTTGACTTTGACCAAACCACTCATCCACGAACCAACCCCGGAAAGCGTAGCTTAACCAGATGGATCGACCCGTGCGGACGTTATGAATTAGCCACGAGCTCCTCATACTAGTATACCTGCATGTATACTACGTAAATGCACTGACCAAAATGTGGTGCATAATTAGTTTTTCGTTGAGTGTTATTTTGTTTTAAATATTCAATGACTAAATGATTTTTGTGTAAATAATGTAACAGCTGCCAATAAGGTGCTTACCTACATCATATGTTGTTGCAAGTGTATTTAATGCACTATTAAGTAAAATACTTCTAAAACGGGTAAAGCTGCTCTCGCGAAACCAAAAAGCGATTTCCAGTTTGAAACTTTCAAATACGTAGATTCGATTCAGTACATTTCTTGCACCTACGGGTAAAAAGCGGCAAATGCGAGTCGAACTCACACACGAACATACCACTGCTGCACCGTACAGTAATTACCTAACAATATTTACTAAAAATACCGAAAAATAGGTACATGCTTCTTGTAATGGCACCTTAACATAAATAATAACTACAACGTTTATTACAAAGGAAGAAAGAATACACTAATAATTAACAGTGCAAACACGACGCCATTAAAACTTGAACGTGCAACAAACATATTATGTACCTAGTATCCTCAATATTCACAGATGAGATCTCGAGTAATTTCCTGCAAGTAATATCGAAAGCAATCATTGGATGCTGTAAGGCGTCGCGTCGTGCAGACGAACCTTCGGCACCTTCGGCATTTAATTGAAATGAGATGCATTCAAAGAGATTCTCTCACAAGCTCATATTGTATGCGATACAGGTGGAATATATTGAGAGCACACTTGCTATAAATAAATATGTATTTATTACAACTCAACAGCATTTCGTTCAGGGATTTCTTCATTCAGTTATTCTCTATGTTAGCTGCCAATTCTTTGAACAGATTTTATATTTCAAAGGGATCGATTTGAAAAAACGCAGCTAGCCGTACTTATCCATTACTTAACCATATTTTGAAATACGAGAAAGCGGGATTATTACACTATAAGAGTACTATTTCCTCACATTTGCAGAACGACTTAACCTTGACCGCGGCACTTCAAAGTTGGTTCGCTTTTCCGTGGGTTTCCTGTGGGCCTGTACCACATCTGTAGCGCTCCGCGCAGCATCCCGGCGCTAACCTTGACACACTTAGCGAACAATTCTATCTCTCCCCACAGCCGTAGAACAGTATCAAAGTTTCCATAAAATCAAATAATAATGGAACTCTTCTGATGCTATCGTGATTTTTCCGAAAGCTTTATAAATGAGGAAGGAGACTTGTCTTCTTTATTGAATTAATATTTTTATTACAATTTAATACATACTACGTAATGTTTGATCTTAAGTATACTTTGCTATTTTGACTTTATTTCGGCATTATAATTAACTGATACAAACAAGTAGAGCTGCAGAGAGAGCTTTCTATACAGTTTCTATTGAAATCTAATGAATTTAACTCTTTGACCATTCTGCGTGCACGCATTCGTGCTTCAGCACGAGTATTACATGTGTCCATGAAAATGAGTGGGACAACATTGTTTAAATAGTCCGTCAACTTACACTTGCTAAACACATGTCTTTAATGCGGATTTTCCAATCATTACTAACATACGTTTCACATAATAGTTCCCCGCTTATTGCCTATTAGATACCTTAATAGAAACCTGGAACTGGTTACTGTTTGCCTGCACCATCCCACTGCTGGACAAAGGCCTCGAAACAATTTCCTGTGTCGACATTTCTTCAGAAATGTATCAACAGACATTTTCGCCGCCCTCCCCGTTCAAGGAAAATGATCTCCTACGTATGTAGTTCACTTTATGACACGAAGCTTTTAAACTATGAAAATAATAAAATGGTCGCGTACGATACAAAAGCAGCATATGTGTACATATACATGTTTATGTATGCATGTACGTGTGCTCGGATGACGCGTCCAGAAATGTGAAACTTATTTTATTCAAACATTTCAGTATTTTATTTTAAACGTGGATATTCTTTTATTCTGGTTTCTGACGGTTGGGATAACGAATACCTATCTGAAAGGAGTTTTTATAATGAACATAATTACTTTGGATGGTTATATTCTATGGGCTTTTGTTTTAAACAGGAAAATGTGTAAGTACCTTTATAATTATTATCTTAATAATTATTCATATTTATTAATGTAAACTTTGTAGAACATAAAAAGCACGATATTGAAGAAACAAGGAGTTATTCGTTCCAACACCAATCTAGGTATCTCTTACATCATTTTAGAGTTTTTCATTCTTTCAAAGCAAAACGGTTTTGGGCAATTACCCCCGTAACCTATTTCGTTTTCCAATGTGTTCTCGGTGACGCGGTAATCAACGATGTGATGTTTTATTTTTGGTCACTACACAGATGTGACGCCACACAGCCAGCTGAAAAAATTCGCCGTTTTATTTATATCCCAAACTTTCATCGCAGCGAAAAAATGACAATGGTAAACATTCCCATCCGGTGTGCCTAAAAACGAAATTGGAACATATAACGAGCACAAATAGGTATGCTCAGGACGTTATTATCAGCAGTTATAATAGAAACCAGCGTAACGTATCTAGTTCCTGTAATATCAGAGAGTATTGGGACGTCCCCAGTAGAGTTCTTCGACCGAAAGCATATTAATTTCCAATCCGTCCTGAGCTCATTCTCATGCCAGGAGTAATCTGATTCGTTGCCTGCAGCCATAGGCAGACACATCCAATCAACACGGCTTGCTTTTCCAAGTTCTACTGCGGTGTCAGTTGGAAAGGTAACCGATGGACCTAGTTACACGTGGGGTATTTCACATTGCCCCTAAGGTTGGCAATGCATCGGCAAATTGTAAAGTGTAACAGGTGTTTATTAGGCGGCGGTAATCGCTTTACATCACCTGAGTCGCGCAAGCCCGTTAGCTCATAACATAATAAAGAAACATTTTTAGGCTCTGTTAGTTTTGTTTAGTTCACTGAAGAGATAATGTAAGCTGTACCTAATACGTACGTTTCAATTAGACTGTTTACTGGTACTTTTGAATTATTCGACAGTAGGTATTGCTCAGACAATTAAAATAATTTAAGGAGATCACACTTATAAATATTATAAAGGCGAAAGCTTGTGAGTGAGTGTGTGTGAGAGTTTGTGTTTCTCCGTCCTTCACGCTCAAACGGCTGAACGAATCTGGATGGAACTTGGCACAGAGGTAGTTTATGACGTGGATTAACACATAGGATACTTTTATCCGTTGGTATAATTTCCGAATCCCACGCAGGCGGAGCCGCTGGTAGCAGCTAGTTAAGAATTATAATTAATATTACAAAATATAGTTAAGAAATATTTAAAAGTTAGTACGGGCTTTATATTGCAATGCTTGAATTCTCTTAGTATCATTGCCACACACGTGTGCTGCTTCATTTAGCCAGTTATATTCATTCCGATGGAAAAGATAGCATGTACACACATGTATGAGTCACTAATGACAATAGTAAAGACCTGCACTTGCACTTCCGCGGCCAGCACGGCTCCGTGCACCTGCCGGACTGCTTGGCGCCCCTCCAGCGCCCGCCGGCTAGCTGCCACACTCTGACTTACGTCGCATATCTCGGACATTAGCCTGCTACGTTCACTAGACTGTGCTGCCAATAATTGTTGTGGTGCTTTCACTGTTGTTACACTTGTAATTGGAAAAGGTTTTCTTTGACTTTTCTTTCCCGCATACATTAGTACCTACTCGTAAATGAGGGTCTCGTGGCTAAGTTATAACAGCCGCAAGAGTTCTACCTTTACCCTCTATGCGTCGACTTAAGAAAAAGTCGTTAATCTGTTGGTCGCAACTGTCATTCGTAGATTTTCGACATTAGAACGAGTTAACAGCAATTAGGTATCTGTCCTGAAAGATACAGTTGCTGCATGTGTACTAACTGAACTGGATTTAGTAGTTTGATACGCGAATTAGGCTTTCCCTACTCACGTTTAACTGCGCATAACAAGGAACATTCCCAACCTACTACGTTTGCAACAACAAAGAGTTTCAAACAAACCCGCGCACACTAGCACACCGAACAAACAGCCTCGTATAACAAAACCAGCTGGGAACATGAAGAATTACAACCACATTCCAATTAATTACATTTTCTTCTTCCACTGAAAACTGAGGATAAGCCGACCATATTTTTACGGCTGTATTTTACACTGCATTGTGTCTTTAACATTCCAGCTTTCCCAAAGCTAAAGACCGAAATCCCTAATACTATTTCCGCTCGTCTGTGCCGGTACTTTTATTTTATCTGTGGTGTAACTATGAGAACTGTCGCCTGCTAGAACTCATTACTGGGACCATGTAGCTGTGCTAGCTCAGTTAATTTAATCACTAAAGAAACGACGTCTCGTAAAAGGGAGTGGCCAGCGTATGTCAGTGTTAAAGTTCACCCTCTTTGTAATGTAATGTTGGTCACATTACAAAGAGGGTGTTCTAGGAAACTAAGAAAAAAGAACTAAATAATAGTTTAAATAGAATACTATATAAACAATGCGTTTGCCAAAGAAAGTGTAGGTACATACATACAGGGTGGAATTTTGTAATGCCACCTGGAGGGAAAGTACTCTTAATACTGTAGATAGAAAATTTTACTCAAAGAAAACATTCCTTTATTTTTGAATAGAAAGACAACTGCATTCAAAGATTTTCAAAAATTCGCTTGCCACACCCGGGAATCGAATCGACTAAAATCTTTAAAAATTACACCTGTATTTTTATTGCATCGATCGTTAGGATCATTTATAAGAATGAAATCTCTCTAACAAACTTGATAAATTAAATGATGGGAAAACCATGAAATCTTAAATTATTTGAATTATTTACAAAAAATGGTAAAGTCAAAGTCAAAGTCAAAGTCAAATCATTTATTTCAAATAGGCACAAGTAAGGCACTTTTGAACGTCAAAATGAACAAGAAATAGAATTGATTCTAGTCGCCCCTTCCAAAAGGTAGTTTCGTGTGGAGAAGAATGGGCAAGAAACTCCACCGTTACTCTTTTAAAATGTTTTACAATGTTTTGTATACATGAATTATAACATTATATGTGAAGACGAATGAATGTGAAAATGTGAAACGAATAATAGCTCGTCATTTGAATGGGTAAATGACGTCAATGATAATTATTAATTATTAACATAAGTAAATAGATGGATCTTTGAGTTTAAGAGTTTAACTTGACTCATTGAATTTATAAGTCCAGATTTCATGGTTTTCCTTTCATTTAATTTATCAAGTTTCTTAGAAAGATTTCATCCTTATAATTGAACCTGACGATCGATGCAATAAAAGTACAGGGTGTCATTTTTACAGATTATAGTCGGTTCGATTCCCGGGTGTGGCAAGCGAATTTTTGAAAATCTTTGAATGCAGTTGTCTTTCTATTCAAAAATAAAGGAATGTTTCCTTTGAGTAAAATTTGCTATCTACGGTATTAAGAGTACTTTCCCTTCAGGGGGCATTACAAAATTCCACCCTGTATATTGTATATTGAAGGTACGAGCGAATTTTATCCTATTCAAATAACGGAAGAGTTGGTTTTGTCTTGAACTCAATGAAATCGAGTAGGTATAATTGATTGAGTAGAATTGATTGAGCTTTTTAAAACGGGACCTACGATTTTGTGTAAATTGACTAAACATCAATTATTATTATAGGCACTGGTTAGTAAAATGCACAATCTTAAACAGGTACAGGAACAGAAAGTTGTCTTAGGTAGGGAGGTCCAGAGTTGCAAATCACCCAGCTCCCTTGGATAGGATGTTAATTTACAAAACGGTTCGAGTCAAGATATTATGATAAAAGGCAGAAATTGCAAATTCAGTAATAAAACTTCTAATGAAATGAAAAGGAAAAATGAAATGAAAAATGAAAAGATTTCAAGAAACTTTTAATTCCTTTCAGTGTTGTTTCACTATCCCAAACAAACAGCTTCTGAATTACACGATGTTTCAGCAATTAGAACAAAAATAAAGTAGGTGTTTTAAACGTAGCACGTTTTCACTGCATAGGATGAAGCGGTTAAGTGAGCGAAAATTAAATTATATTAGCGCCTGGGACGCGTTCCCGCCCTCTTTGATTCTAGTGCATTGTTGTTTTAACCTTTGAACTAAGCAATTCAGTATACTGTGTAGAAGTTCCATAATAAACAGCACTTTAACACAACATACAATGAAAGAGATACAATTTAATAAATACAAAGAACATAAAGATAACAATAATGGCTCCGGTTTTATTAGGTAGGTACGTTGTAAGTTGTAAGCTTGTGTCCTACTCCTTGTAAGTGTAGATCTGTCTCAACTTCCCTCGCTTTATTCTTTTCATTACTTTAGTATACACAGGCAGGTAGGTGAACTTTAGTAGAGAGCCTTCCGACATTTTATACTTAAAGAATAAAGTCTATAATTTGTCCTAGTTGTCTAACCTATATTAAACGGAGACAGTTGAGCATTTAGCACACCATTGTTCTAACCTAAAAGGCCGTAAAAAAGACTATCATTAATACTTATACAGGCCCGGATACCGAGGCCACTGTCCGCGGCTCGCGTGGTCGCGTGGTCGCATGCTCGCTATAAACCCGGGATTTAATTCTCTTTATAGGCTCACATGACGTCACTAGGCTTAGATTGCCCGGGCGCACCCATGCCCGCGCCTCTGCCTCATCATGACCAGCCTTCCGTGGAACTGACACTGATTATAACCAGCCTTTCAGTTTTATTATGTCGATAATGGAATTGGTTACCGTTTATCTCTGGCAGCTCGCCGCTTACAATAGGGTTAATGTAGTCGTAGTTACATATTCATAGCGTTTAAATATATGTGCTTTCTTTACAGATATATTTATTTTACACCATTTTAGAGTTCCTTTGACCATCTCCAGTCACTAATTAAGTTTATCATAACACGTTAAAGGTCTCGCGAGTCTAAGGACAACAGAAAGTTGTGTAGGGAGTAACTCTGCGGTGAGACCTGTAGGCAGACCAAGTTAAGATGTTTAGATAACCTCTCTTGGAGGAATATCATTTTAGAACCCTTCAAGGTTATAGTAAATACCTAACGTACGTAAGAGAACCTATTGTTTACTTACTAAGATGAACAATTAGGGATTCGCAGTATACAATGTAGGAATATAAGTATGGCTGACTTATTCACGACGAACAAACTTAGAAACAATAGTTATATAGTTTCTAATTCCAATTCTTGAAGACTTCGGAAAATCCGAGATTATGCCAGTTTTATGACTTTGCTGCAGTCATACAACTATGCAGTTTATCACACGCTGGATTACGATGATTTTTTGGACCTCTATTCGGGAAGGACTTACAACCTAAAGCCTTCCGGACTCGAAGTCTCCAAACATGAACTAAAAAGTTTCCTAGCAACCCACTTATTCAAACTAGATAAGTTTGCAAGCCAGCACATATTATTATATTCAGGTATATAATTAACGACATTTAAAAGATTATCATGATAATAAGGTTTGTGCCAGTGCTCAGAGCCCGACTACAAGCCATTCCGAAATCTTAATATGTAGTAAGTGCTCTCTTGTACAGAGGCTAGCACATCACGCTACCCCAATCTGTCAAATTTCTTCTATATATTTTCAACTTTATTAAAAAAGAATAAGGTTTATGTTCAATTGGGAATATTTGTCAGTTTGGGATAGCTTGACGTGCTGGCGTCTGTTCTTCGTGCTACTTGTACAAAAATAGAAGAGATCACGCCTACATTAGCTAAAGAGATAGTAATCACTTTAATACCTTCAATTTCCTAATCCTTCGAGTCAATTGTAAGTTCATTTCTAGAAACGAACTCCCACTATAATGTAGTTGGCAAAAAACTACAGGCTAAATATGGACCCATCTTGGTTTTAATTCCCGTCATAAATAAGTAATAAGAATCAACAAGAAACTTTATTACTTACGTAAGTCTGGTCGCGTTAACTGTTACTATCAGAAGCGTTTACAAAGTTCAAAATCAAATCAAAATCAAAATCATTTATTTGCGTAAATAAGGTACAGAAAGTTCTTAAGCAATAATTACAGATCTCTTATTCTGCCTTTAAATTCGGCGTGCAAATTAGTCATAAAGTTATTAGATAGTAAAAATTCATGCAAGCAGTCAAGAATATCAAAATTAATTAACATAAATTACAATTGAATTAAATTAAAAATATATTAAATTAAATATGTCAAATTATAATATACATTGAAATTGGAACGTTTTAAATATCATTAATGTCCTCTACCGCTTTACAACTTATAATCTAAAAACTCAAGCACACTGTAAAAGCATTTATCAATAAGTAAATTTGATAAACTACGCTTAAATTTAGAAAATGGTAATTGTTTTATGGTACTCGGAATTTTATTGTATAATTTGATGCACATAATATAGCTGTTGTTGGATGTTAGCGTGAGATTAGTTTTTGGTCGATGCAACTTGTTCATGTTATGCGATCGAGGGGCGTAATAACTTGTCGCTTGCTCAAAAAGTTCCTTGTGTTTGAAAACAAATAAACATGATTCCAAAATATAGATGCATGGTAAAGTCAAAATTTTGTATTTTCTAAAGAATGGACGACACGAATCTATTTGTTTCAGTCCGAATATGGCTCTTAAACACTTTTTTTGCATTATGAATGCTTGATCTATTTCCACACATCGACCCCAAAGAATGATGCCATACCGCAATATGGAGGAAATATAGCCGTGGTACGCAGTAATTGCAGCGTTTCTAGATATTTCACAGCTAATGCGTCTCAGAGGGTAAATAAAACTATTCATCTTACCGCAAACATCATTTACATGGTTCTTCCAGGAGCAAAATTTATCCACAGTAATCCCAAGAAATTTGATTGAGTCCGTTTCTGTCAAGGCTGCCCCTTTATAAGCTACATTTAAATTTAATGGCTTACCTCGGTAGGTATGAAATTGCATGAATTTGGTTTTGCTAATGTTTACCTTTAAGTTGTTAGCTTCTAACCATTCTATAGATGTTTGGAGAGCAGCGTTTATTTCTTGTTTTTTACATATTTTTGTCATTGCCCTTTATTACGATAGAAGTATCGTCCGCGAATAGTACACATTGGTGATTTAAAATACCGTAAAAGTTAGTTCCGTAAAAGTTAAGCTCTGTTTCCTAAAAGAGGATTCTTAATAAATGAAATAGTTTTTGGTTTCAAAAGTAACTTGAAAATGTAAAGAAATGGATCGGAAAATGTGGCCGAAAATGACAATTTGTAGCGCGACTTACGATTTGTGTGGTCTCCTTTGATTCTTATCACGTTGAGCGCCAACGCGGTCACCGGTGACCGCGATTAATAGTTTTTCTATTGTGTCTGCTGCGTGGCAGTTAATGACTTATATTTAAATCGCCATATTATGCCGATGAAAGTTAATTGTATAATATCAATTTTAGTCGATCATTTTCTTCTAAAACTATTTATTAATGTTAAAGTAGTAAAATATACAGTTTAATCCCTCACAGATGAATGTGTTACTGTCCTTACCCTCTAAGATGTGTGTGATTTGTTATGACTTATAATTACTTAATTACTAATGATAATCACCCTTCAGTGAGTGATTGCATAAGTATTTAATCTGAGCAGGGTTGTTTACATGTTCACCAGATACTTTTGGAACCCACTATACTTACAAAATCATTACTCAAACAAGATCTGTACATAACGATGATAGGTTTTTAACGCATATTTTATTAAATTTCCACATTTCCAATCACGCGCAGGTAATTATGAAAAGAATCAGTTTGATTACCACCTGGCCCAGTGGCCGGTGATGCCATCTCATGTTGTCATTAGTCAGTTATCAGACTTTGTCGGTATCTTATCAATGCTATCTACAAGTTGCTTCTTTCGATACATAGAATTCTACTTCAGTTGTCTGCCGGCTCTGATATTTATTGCCGTTTGTTCGTGTATACTGTGTAACAATATTCGCCACGAATTGAGAACCTCTTCCTTTTATGATAGTGGTTATATTAGCGAGTGTTACTGATACAGTGTTAAATGATGATTTGTACATCACAGACGTGAAGTGTGTTGTTCAGAGTTTGGTAGTAGATAGTTTTTCCGGACTATCCATAAAACAGTTATTATAACGTATTTAAGAGATGAACGAATTGGACTGTTTACCTTTTGTTAGGTAGGTACCGATGTTGAGCCGTGGTAGCGATATTAACCACTCATATAAATTCCGAACACTGTAAATATTTGTGTTACGAGATAAATTTATTTGTATTACTACATATACGGCCCGTGTTATTTCAGGCTAGTTATTTTGCAGCAGCTTCGACCAATGCATTCTGTATTAGTTAGCATTTCTATTGGCCAATGTATTTTCCAGGTTCGAGTCGTAGGAAAAGAATAACATAAAATACCCGAAAGATAGGGCAGAGTTAGCACGCCTTCTTTTCTCCAAGAAATAATAGTTTTAGTAATATATCACTACTTACTACATAGGTATCTTCTACGTACCTTACGGTACCTTATAATTTTGACACAGACCTGTCCTATCCAGTGTATCCAAAAGGATAATGTGGGTAGTTCTTAACACAATAATATCGGTATACTTAAAGTGGTTACCCAACTTATTTTCTGGAACGAAAAAATACATTTCCACAAAAATCTTTTGTTGAAAAAGTTGCAGAATATTTTTTTATTTAGTACTCCAGGCACACAAGTGTACAGAGGTGGACTTTTTAAAAATATCTATGGTTCTAGTTTATCTCTTATTTTATCAAGTGGATTAATAACGGGGCTCCCTGGCTGCACCTTACTTACACCTGAGTAATCGCCACTCGTGGAGTGTCTTTAAATGCTCTATTCTTTATTAGTGTCTTCAAAAAAAATATTACATAACTCCATGTTAACAACTAATGACATACTTTGTTATTAGTTTGAGGTAAGGGTATCATAATTATTATATCCTCATTTAAACTAAGTATAAGTTGTTATTTACGTTGTAGTTATTGTTTTATTCTATTTTCTAATTTCAAGTTTATTGATATCTATTACTGGTGTTAAGATTAAGTTAGACTTTATATCTTAACCAGTCTAATAATTAAATCCATACCTCAGACCTCCGGGGCCAGTTCATATCGTGTTCCTAATAGTTTTGTAAATTATATGTGCCGTTAAAGTGCAGTTTCAATTTTCCAATGGGGCAAAAGTAATTGGATTCCAGTAGGGAATGTTCCAGTACCAGGTACCTATCTCATAGCTAGCTGACTAAATATTTACGGCGTCAGTTTAAGCTCGGAATTTTCCAATCTCGTTTAAAATAGTCTCACCCTCGAATGCGTGGGAATTAATTAATACAGCTTCATCGATTAGTGGGACGAAAATGGATCATTCGGTTCCCTACTAAATGGTTGAGCTAAATGCTACGTACTGATTCATGCGTCATGTTCGTGATCGGGCGCCGTCTGTAGGGACTGCTCATTATTTTAACTGCCATGACTTATTTTAATTTAATTCAATTTTTTAAATTATTCTATTACGGACGGTTCTAACGTTCAGCATCGTTCTCACGTGTATAATAACAACATGAATGATTTTACCAACATTTAAAAGGGCCTCCGTGGAGTTCCTTACCCGTTCTTCTCCGTAGGTTTCTGATTTTTTCTGACAAGCACAAGCATTTTTGAACCGACCCCATAAAAATCTAATTGAAATAAATGCTTTTAGTTTGAGTTTGATATTATACAGGGTGTCTGAGAAAAGTATAGGGAAAATTAAGCGTGTGGTACAGACGTCGTAATTGAAAAAAACCGGCCAAGTGCGAGTCAGACTCGCGCACCGAGGGTTCCGTACAAACCTGTAGGTATATAAGTAAAAGTTATGGTATTTTTATTGCTAAATGAAATCCATAACATAACAATGTGGAAAGCTGACGGTACCTTGTCAATACATATATGAAAACATTATGTATGTTCGGAAAAATCTTCATCTCTTTAAGAAGAGAAGTGATAGACATAATTTTAATACTAGAAATAGGCACAATTTGGATCAATCTCGGTTTAGATTGGCTAAGGTACGAAATTCTTTTATGGGGAATTGTGTAAAATTTTATAATAAAATACCACTGCGGATTCTACAACTGAACGAGACAAAATTTAAAACATGCATAAAACGCACACTATGTAGACAAGCATATTATAAATTAGAGGATTATATCCTTGATAAAAAAGCTTGGCTTAATGCTGGTCTGAACCAATTTGCATGAAATTTTGTGTGCATATCGGGTAGGTCTGAGAATCGGCCAAAATCTATTTTTTTATTTTTTTTTGTTAATCGCATAACAACGTTTGCTGGGTCAGCAAGTCTAATATATAAAATTCTCGTGTTGCGGTGTTTGTTTCCAAACTCCTCCGAAACGGCTGAACCGATTTGCATGAAATTTTGTGTGCATATCGGGTAGGTCTGAGAATCGGCCAACATCTGTTTTTTTTTTTTAATCGCTGAACAACGTTTGCTGGGTCAGCTAGTAAGTTTATGATTATTAAAAAAAATATACTATGTGATGTAACTAAAAATTTAAGATTTTCGGAATTTTTCCTATATGTGTACTTTATAACGTTGCTTCATGCCAAATTTCAAGATTCCAGGTCGTCTGGAAGTATCCTTTAGGTTTTGATTCCCTTGCGAGTAGTTGCGAGTTTCAAAATATGCGGCTTTAATTGCTGTATCTTTTGATTGCGTTGACGTAGAAGTTTGATTTTGTTACAGCTTAAAGATATTATAGACTTGAGTATTTGTTAAGAATTTCAATATAATACCACTACGCGTTCATGAGTAAAGGGGTAATAAGTTTAAAATTATTAAAAATATTTTTATTATATGATGTAACTAAAAATTTATGCTTTTCGAAATTTTTCCTTTATCTGTGTTATAAGACGTTGCTTCGTATCAAATTTCAAGATTCTGAGTTCACGGGAAGTACCCTGTAGGTTTTGATTCCCTTGCGAGTGTCGAAAATTTGCGGCATAAACGGGAGTATCTTTTGATCGCGTTGACTTAGAAGTTTGATTTTTTCACAGCTCCAAGAGACCATAGACTTGAGTATTTGATATGAATTTCAGCTTGATATCTCCACGCGTTCCTGAGAAAAAAGGTCTTGACAGACAGACAGACAGACAGACAGACAGACAGACGGACAACAAAGTGATCCTATAAGGGTTCCGTTTTTACCTTTTGAGGTACGGAACCCTAAAAATCGTAATTGAAAAAAAAATAAGTCGTCCCATACATTTTGTCATGTAGGTATTAAAGTTTTGTATAGGACGACTTATTTTTTTGTCAATTACGACGTTGGTTCCCGGGAAAAAGTTGTTCCGTTTGATGCTGGTCTGTACCACATGCTTAATTTTCGGTACTCCTTTCTCAGACACATTGTATAACATTGTCTTGCCGTTTCGGAGTTCAGTAATACTAGGTGTAAGAAATGCATTCAGTTTTAATAGGTATTCGCTTTCACGACGGCCCCACAAAGCGTAGCTTGCCTCCACAAAATTTGCGTAGAAAATACAAAGACATTAATTTAAAACCACAGCTACAGTAAGAAAGTTTTTAAACAGTCTTACAGTCTTACTTCCTACAAATGGTGGATAATTAGTATAAGGTAGATAAGAGCAGAGCGGGAACGGGATGTGCCTATCGTGGTACTTTACTCACAGCTCGCTTGAGCAAGCTACGAGGTTGGTTAGCGTATAGGTAGGTAGGTACTTTACACCAACTTGCAAATAAGTTTACAAAGTCATCGCGTACAAGCATAAGAATTACTTCTAAGTATAGGGCTTATGTATAGCAAAATAGATGTTATATTGATAATGTTTAAGAAATTGTACGTAGATATCTCTGCTAGCTACACGCAACTCTACTTTTTTATCCAGAGTCGGATACTTGGCTACTCAAGTCTTTAACTTCATTCGTCTGCTTAATCAGCATAAATGGGACGCAGTCATAGGTAGGCCTGTAGGCCTCCTCTTTGTGGGAGGGTGTGGGACCTCCATGCGGGCCCAGTACGTCTAAGTGAGGTTTAATTCAGAATTTCAAAAATATATTGGGCCACGCATGCCTAAGTTGTGTCTTATTTTCCGAAACCAGTCTCTGTAGTTGACTGTACCCATCTGACATTTACGTTTGTTTACAGTTGTAATTTTGAGTAGATATGAAATATTTAACAAGTTCACGCGTTTTGTTTTGGTATTGTCCAATCGTCGCTAACTTATGACGCATCTTGATGTGTCTACAGAACTAATAGACTAATTAAAATGCTATTGAGTAGGTATGACGTAAAATGTTTTTTGATAAGAATACATACCTAACATTATTAACAACTTATTCGTTATCATCTGAGAGTATCCTCAAAGAGAGATTTCTTCTCTATCTACAGAGAGCTCGAACGCATTGGTTACTTATTTATCACTACTCATAATGGCGTCTTTAAGTTGGTATCCAAGAATGGCAACCTTACTAAATTCACAATAATGGAAATGGCCATTGACGCTTGTGCACCTTTTATATTGCATTAAGTTTAATAACTAAATGACATGCTATGACACCTTCTACACTAATCTTCACCCCAGATATCCTCACGGGATATCTGACTAACATAATATGCATTACCAGGTGTCGGGTCCTTGCCTCCGTCTCAGCACATATCCCCTCAGCACAGTGTCTGCTACTCCTTTGTGATGGCACTTCAGTGCGATGTTTTACTGCATTCCGCTTGCGAGAGCACCCTTGTCTACACAACCCTCCAACAAAGCAATTTTCCAATCTCAGTGCTACCACTGAGATTGGAAAATTGCTTTGTTATATGGATATTTTATATTTTCTCAAGCAGAATTTTTCTGTGTAGTTGATTGGAGATCGGTAACATTTAAATGTTGTAGTGTACTTATGGGGATATTAAAATGTTCCGTTCTACACAACTTATACTCGCAACAGTTTGTAGATCTCAGTGATCAAAAATACCCTTAACTAAGCCGAGCGTCATTTGTTCTTCCCGTTTATGTCTAAATTATTGGTGTTTTTTAACTTTAAATGTTTTGCGTGTATTATTAACTTTCACGTTTGAGCAGTCTTATTACGAGACTCTCACAGGCCGACTTTTTTTTTATTTTTTAAAGTAGGTAATAATAATTTTATCCTTGGACATTTCACACAACCTCATATCGTCCCAAGCTAAGCAACCTAATGCTTGTGTTATGGTAACGAGATGGCTGATATACTACTTATATACATTTTTTTGTAAATACATACATATTATAGATAGAAAAACACCCAGATTCGTAACAAATACTTGCAGGTCGTACAAATATTTGTTCCGTGCGGGAATCGAACCCGCGACATAGTGCGCAGCAGTCAATCGCTCAACCACTGCGCCAACCGTGTCGTCGTCGTGTCGTGACCTATGTTGATGATTCTGGTTAAACAGGTCACGTTTAATAACAACTGTGCTAATTATTCATACAATTAATTGAACGTAAAAAGTAATAATATTGACAGTACTAAATTCCCAGTAATAGATAGGTCCTAGTAGTAAAACAATCAAAGTTAAATGAACTTCATGCTAATTTACACAATTTTAATTACCGATGAATTTATCAATCAGAATTAATTTCCTAGAACACAAACTAATTGTTTCAGGCTCAGGTAGCTGGTTCAAAAAGTCAAAGTCAAAGTCAAAACATTTATTCCAAATAGGCACAAGAATGGCACTTTTGAACGTCAAAATGAACAAGAAATATAATTGATTCTAGTCGCCCCTTCCAAAAGGTAGTTTCGTGTGGAGAAGAATGGGCAAGAAACTCCACCGTTACTCTTATAAAATGTTTCACAATGTTTTGTGTACATGTATTATAACATTAACATTATATGTGAAGACGATGCACCCAGAATAAAAACAATACACCACAAAAGGTGAAAAGAAAAACACATGTAGCAGTGGCAAGTAAACTTAATTATATCATAAGTACATGGTGCTCACATATTTACAAACATTCTAAAAGTTAATAATAATAAATTAATCAATGTGTGAGAAGTTATTCCAATATAATAAAATAATATGGTACAAATTATAAATTATTACCTAATTTACTTAGCAACCAGTTTGATTTTGTCTAGACACTAGATTGTCCTGTGGAGCAGGACCAGCATGTTTCCAAGCATCCTTATCTTTGATATAATCTTCTAATTTGTAATAAGCTTGTTTACAAAGTGTACTTTTAATATGAGTTTTAAATTTTCTTTCATTTAATTGCAGTATGTCACAAGGTATTTTGTTGTAACATTTAACACAGAACCCCATAAAAGATGTATGTACTTTTGACAATCGAAAAAATGGTTGAATTATTTTATCTTTATTTCTAGTATTAAAATTATGCCTATCACTTATTTTATTAAAAAGATGTCTATTTTTTCTTACATACATAATATTTTCATAAATGAATTGGCAAGGTACCGTCATAATATTAATCCTTTTAAATAGTTCCCTAAGCGATTCGCGACGACGAAGATTGTAAATAGCCCTGATCGCTCGCTTTTGCAAAATAAGTTCACTTTAACTTAATAATAACAAATCTATCTTAACTTTATTAAAGGTATGATTTTAAGCATCCCTATTGAATTGTGAGAGGACAGTTAGTTAGCATACTATGTATAATATACGACCGCGGCAATGCTGCCAGCCTTTTGGGAACTTTTCTTGTTGACAGCGATGTGGACGAATTTTTTGACGCTCTTTGATTATTTTACATATTATTATGACGATTTAGCCTTTTAAATGTAAATATTATGTAAAGAAGTAGGTAAATAACGAATGAAGAAATCTGACGGAAAAGCCTAATATTTATTTGCCCGATCTGGGAATCGTACCCAGGACCACGCTCAGCAGTCCCGCTTGCGACCAGGGCCAACGGGGCAGCACAATGAAACATTACCGTCAGTATATTCTCTCGTGTCTACATAAGTGAGCGATATTATCAAGGCGGTTCTGTGAACAACCACATGTCGCGTCGTCGTAACTTCATTACAATGTGTATCTTCAGCGACACTGGAGGCACTAACAAGCCTTGTTATTCTATATCTAGCTCATAAACTGAGGTCTATTATTGAGGAAACATATTCCATTCAGTACTTACAATGCACAGTTTTAATCAGTATATGTATATTATCGCAAAACTAGTGAATTGTCGACTTGTTCTTCTTGAGTAGTTTACTTTATTCCAAAATAGTTTCTACCAAGTAACTTAAAATTAAGTTAAAACTGTAGCTTGTTAGCGAAGTGTGGTAGGTAACTAATTCTTCGTAAAGAACTAAACTTATGACATGGCTCCCAAGTAACTAACTTTGACTTACTTAAGATGGAAAATTCGGGTTTATGAACTAGGTAGGTATCTTAAAAAGAATATTAAAACATGACTAATATTTTATCAAGTGCGATGAAAGATATTTATCGCAAAACTAAAAAATATATCCATTATGTACAAGTGGTAAAAAGGAGAAGAGCTCATAGGGCGAATTTTACGTTGTATATATTAATGATTGTTTTATTTTAAATTAAGTATTTATCGCATAAACTCAAAACTTAAAGCATTTATCTATACTAATATTATAAAGAGGTATTTGTAAGTTTGTATGTAGGGGGTAATCTCCGGAACTAATGATCCAATTTCAAAAATTCCCCACTTCACTTTACTTTATTTTATTGTTTACTAGTTGATTGTAGAAACATTACAATGTAAACAATTAAAGCAATTTTGAACTTGGATGTTTTTATATGTATATTTTTAGGGAAGAGCGCTGTTGTCTGAGATACAGATATTTATTTATCTAGTTCAGACACAGATGTCTTGTCGAATTTCTGTTATTAATAAGCTCATCTATGAGACGTTTTTATTTGTAATAAAATATTCTTATTAGCTGAAATAAATTATCATTATTATTATTAAAGATGAATGCGTCGATCGCTGTTCTCTTGAGTTGGTACCCAACCCAGTCCTAAAACTTCAAAACTATTTGGGGTCTATACACCCCAATATATAAGACACCTCGTGCGAACATTTACGAGATTTCTTGAGTAACTAATGGATAATATCCATGTGGTCTAGAACTTTCCTCGAAATATATGCAGTTGGTAATTCCTGAGTGGAGATAAAAGTTTGGCAAAACTACAGGCTGGTCGTAGCCATAAGTTCGGAGAGGCACTCAGTTCGGGAACTTTCTTGTACAACATACATGATGTAATAATCTAAAACTTTCGGCAAACTACACGTGTTTCAGTTTCGTGTATTAACCAGATTTATATAGTGCTAGCTGTTCACGACGGTTACATACCATAGCTGGTTATAGGGTAGTCAGGAGTTGTCATCCTTTCCCAACTATGTTATGTGGGTCTAACAAATGTTCAAGTCTAACCGGATGCAACTAAATACCAGTATTTTACATGGAGCGACTGTCTCCCTTCGGTTGGTTGGTAACCCAATCAGGATTACCTACAACTTCGAATTCCTTTTCCAAACGCAGTGAGCTTCAAAGTCTCAAGTTTCTATGTCTATTATATATTGGTTACGACATGTGGATGTTGAAACCAATATATTACTCAAGTGGCGCAAGTCTCGGTCAAAACAAGAAGTCTCTCGCAGAATCGATTATTTATTTCCTTCTTCAGTTCCTTTAACTCTCAAAAATCTAGCAAACTCTCCTTTCCGTTAATATACTTCCATGAGAAATCCTTAGTAATTGAACTGGCGCGCAGGCCAATCTCCTTTTATGCTAATATAAGATACCTTTCAAATATCAGACTGCATTTTTATGGTGGAGTAACTTAAAAGAAAGATCCTATAACTAGATACATTATAGTGAGTTCTATAAAATTTACAATAACTATTACAGTAACAGTGACATTAGTATGACACTCCGAGTTTTAAACAAGCTAGGCTTAGTAAAGCTGTGGTTTACTGAGAAAGCGGTGAATGGTCACATAACAGCTTCTATATACACACAGTCTTTTTTGACACCAGGCTCACGGCAGCCCAGCTAAAAGCAGTTCGCGAGCTTGTTCATTCGTTTTGTATGGATTCCCCGCACACGTGTGGCTGGTAGCGGCGGTACAGTAGTACTCAACACCACACCAAGAGACCACAGGCGGTGGCTGTGGTCGGTGAAAATTACAGATTTTCATGATGATAGTTTTAATATAACGTTCACTTTGTGTGACAGACCTTTTCATAAGCTCGATATACAATGTTATCACCAGGTGATTGTTTTATAAGTATAACTAATCAACAGAACAACATCAAAGAAAATTTTAACTTAAGTAATATCAAATCGGGACAACCAGAGTAACGTGAAGGCTGGACATTGGTGCAAGCGACTTTATTGTGTTCAAGTGTTACATTGCGTGTTGTGTTCGCGCGAGTGATAGTGATGTGGGTGTAAGCCAGTGATGTGTGTGTCATGGCGTGGCCCGGAGGCTCGGATGGTGTGGAACTGCCGCTGCATCATGTCAACAACAGTGAGGGCGACAGGCTTGCGGTGCCCCATGCGACTGTCGTTAATGGACAACAGAGGACGAGTGAGTATAATACATTAAGGGAACTGCTTTTGTTATCACACTGGAACGATGGTTCCAGTGGTTTCTTTGTCAGCTCACAATGTTGGATGCTGTTTGAGTATTTGTAAGAATGATTTATTCCGTTTTCATTCACCAACTGTTTTTTTGCAAGAATGAGTAGTATTCACGTAAATAATAAATTAGCTAATTAGTTGAAATAGGTACTTTATTCTTTAATAGCTTCTGTTCACGACTTTGTTCGCGTGGATGTTGTAAGATGCCACCATGTACAAAACAGTGCCTGTGGACTTTCGTGACCGTTCTTATCCATTACTATTACGTTTTGGAATTGGCTTCATTTTTCTGACTGATCCACCCCTTGACAGTTCAAAAGTGCTTAGTGGTATATTTGAAATTAATGCCTTAAGTTCGAGTCGAGTTAAATTTAAGTAAAGTAATAGTCACATGTTTCAGTTATAAAACAAATAAATTATGCCCTCTATTCTTTTTCCTGTCCATTTGTAAGAGTTTAAAATGAGCAGCACACTGCATGTTCATCCTTCCAGAGCTCAATGTGTCAGGGATCTGGACCGGCAGTCAATTGTTAAAACGATTTAATTGGCAAATAAGTGAGAAGTTTGACTGGAATTCAATCAGCCGTCGGCTTACCGTTGGGGATTGGAAAATAACATCTTCCCGTGATAGACGACACTGGCCTCCATTCCTTTTGCCCCGAGCTTCCCCAATTAAGATTAAGGTTAAACTTTCCTTTACTGGACTGGCATTTATGGGGTGGGAGGGGGAGGGGGGGAAAGGGGGGGAGGAGGGCTACCCCCCTGTACCATCCCCACACCGCGAAACCCCATGGTTATGGAGATATCCATGGTTAAAGTTTTTGAGGTTAGAAAAACAAAATCCATAAATTTCCATCGATTTATGGTGCGGGGATGTCCGGAGCCCCCCTTGTACCTGTGGGGGGTGCCCCCCTCCACTCTGGCACCACTCCCATGATAAGGTAACTCACCATTTCCGAGAAAAATGACTTTTCCTAACTTAACCTCAAAACACTCAAAAGTTGCTCAAAAAGCGTAGTCTGAGCCCCGCTACGCGGGGCTCAATGGTTTAAAAAAAAATAACCACGAAGGGGATGGCGGGGTCTTTCAGACCCCGCCATCCCCTTCTAACCTAACCTGTCCGAGTCGGGGTAGGGCAAGGCGGTTTTTGATATTTTTCGGATATTCACAACACTTGCACTTCACTACACTCTTCAGACACAGAAGCATAGGGCTTCGGAGACGCCATGGTAGTCAAACGTAAGGCTTACAGGAGTACGTAAAACGATCTCAACTGCAAGTGCAACAAACGATGACTGACACTGACAGCAACACAAAAAAACGCGGTAAACAAGAGGCAACTTTGCATTCCGTTCCAAGTGTAAACAAAAATTCGTTATTTTTTGTGTAAAAAAGTCTATGTAATTGCATAATATTATTAAAAAAAATGACATTTGGTCAAATAAAATACACCTTTACTGTAAACGGAACGTGAAATGACAAATTGACGTCTACCATCGTAATTTATCTAACCTAAAAATTGAATTTGTATGGAAACTTTGAATAATTATATCTCGTAAACCGTGAATTTTCGCATAAAAAAAAACTGTGTGCTTGCTTTTTATTTGTGAGTATTATCTACAAACAACATAAGGAACTTTCAAATCCCAGTCCAGTAATGGAAAGTTTAGCCAAGATTAATTTGCCTTTTCAAAGGCTTCAATACTTTCCGTTAACCGACTGAATATTAATTTGTTTGTTACCTGCTCTAATTATACTTTCATGGCGATTCAATCAGAGTAGCGGCTCTTTAGGTATAAATATTGTATAGCAGAAATAGAACACTTTCTTCAACGGCTAAGCTTATAATGAAGCTGTCATCGCGGCAGTTGAAAAGCTTTTATTCTTCACAATGGATTTCCAGCTGGGATGAGCTGCACTGCATTGTAAACCCACCGTTCTCTTATTTTACCAGTAAAGTGCAGGGAATAAAATATAACAATCGGTATAATATTTACCACCGAATAAGTAGGAGGTACCAAAGCGTGGTCTATTTACATCATAATTATATACAGTTAAAACAACTAATTGACAATCAAATACATACTCTAAGCCAATTGGGTATTTGAAAGGATAGTCAATAACGTAACTTTTTATAAACTGTCAAAACGCGGCATTTGTACGGGATTTGTATGAAATATAACAATGTGACGTCACAGATTTTTGGAATCAAATGGAATACTTATTAGCACTAAATGCAATTTAACAATTATATCTTCGCATTATATTTGATTTCTGTACGGTGATAGAAGTTTTTATGACGAGCGGTCTTTTTTCGATGTGATTTCTTTGACCGATTCAAATAGTCAATTTCCCGTGTAGTAGCCACGTCAGAAAACTGCCAAAAATGACAGTTGTGATTGCATCGGACTATTGATTTTGGATATCAATTGGCTTAACAATTAATTCCCCTGACTAATCATACTTTCTATAAATAAAATGTATAGTTTATTGACCATTACTAGAGTACAAGATACTTGTATGAATCAGACTGTTGGGCCTCAAAAGGAATTAATTAATGGCAGGCAGCTGAGATGAAAATGCTAAGAGGGATGTGTGGTGTTACGCGAATGGATAGAATGAGGAATGTGAGTTTATAAATAAGAGGAAGTAAGAAGTTGTCATGGCATGGGCATGTGAGGCAGAGGAATGAGGGAAATGTCGTCAGGAAAGTTTTTAGTAAGAATGTGGAGGGCTGGAGGAGTAGAGGAAGATCAGAGAAACGATGAATAGACTTTGTGAAAGAGATATGCTCAAAAGGGAGTGATTATCGAGATGGCAACAAATAAAGAATCATCATTCGCCTGCCCTTATCCCAATCTTTTTGGGGTCGGCGCAACATGTCTTCTTCCATACTTCTGTATTAGTCGTCATCTCGATAGTCACTCCCTTTCTAGCCATATCATCTTTCACACAATCCATCCATTGTTTCTTTGGTCTCCCTCTACTAGTATAGCCATCCACATTATTATTCATCAATATAATAAAAAATAAATAAGCGACAAATAAAGAATATGGAAGAAAAAGACAAATGGCGCCGACCTCAAAATGGTATAAAATCGCCAAACAATAATCACCATGAGTTGACATCAAGCTTGCTCCTTCACTGTTTCAATCACAAACTATTAATTATACATGATATCTCTAGGTATTAATTAGTAGATCGTAATTAAACGCTGAATCATTCAGTAGTTGGACGAAAGTCGTAAACTATTTGGGAGTTGCGGTGAACCGCATTGCCAATTACATGATGACCGCCAATTACAGTCGTGAGTTATTGCTGCTCCTACTCGTTGCTAATTAATGAGGTACTGGCTGCAGTGCTAACTGATCCTACATATTTTAACAGGTTCCCTGTTCACAAACTAGACACAATAGTTAAACAATCAACATGAATCATATGTGATTCATTGGACAGTAAATGGGTTAAGAGGTTTTTTATATAACTACCTTGTGTTAAGATGGTGTCACTACACATTACAATGAACTTTTACAAATCAAGACGACTATTTGCTTAACTTACTGAAAATTTCCGCGCGTAAAATTCGTTTGAAAATCAACGAACTTCTCTTTTTCATGCAAATGAAAGAAAGATGTGGTGGCATACATAATGCCTCATGCGGACTACGCAACACACCGACATTGCGCAAGCAAATTTCGCCATATCGGTGACAAAACTAAATAAAAATGTCCTGGCGTAAAGGGCGTGTCCGCTTGTTAACATGTGCAATGCTGGATGGACGAAGTCACAAATTATAAACTGAGGCCATCGAAGTAAACTTAATATACAGTTAATCACTTAGTATAAAGTAAAGTCGCTTCCCGCGTCCTAATGTCTGTATGCATGTATGCTTAGATCTTTAAAACTACACAACGAATTTTGATGCAGTTATTTTTAATAGATAGAGTGATTCAAGAGGAAGATTTATATGTATAATAACATGCAATTTTCGTGATCCACGCGGGCGAAGGCACGGGTAGAAAGTAGTTACTAATAAATACTGACAATAATAAAGCCATGGTCAGCAAGACCAGTCCAGACCTTTTGAAGGAGGAGGCAAGCCGACCTCTGACGCTACCGCAAGCTGTGACATCTGTCCACCTAGAGCGGGACCCTTGTCATTTAATGATTTCCCAACCTCAGAAAAAAAAGCAGTGTCATTTAAGGGAGCATGACTAACTTGCCGCCGATGCTCAGGAAAGGAAAAAGGACTCTTAAGTGCCCATATATTGCATTACAACTCATTAAAAAAACATTGTAGGAGTCACACTTGAGTAGATTATGTCAGACACAACACCCGTCTGGTCGGAGGAGGATCCTCCGACCAAACGGGCGTTGTGTCCCCTTTTCTATGGGGGATGAGGAACTTTACACCTTATTCCTTCATGTTGTACCACAATAATACCTACATATTTCATTTTTTACCACAGTAATACGTATTTCCTTTCTTTTTTTTTCTTAAACTGTGAAAATACCTTACTATATTTCCAAAGGCTTAAAATATATGGCGAACATATAACAGACATGCTAAGGCTGACTTATAACGAATACACGTGTAATAAAATAAAAGTGTTTACTATAAAACTGGCCAGCAGGTTAGATAAACTCTATTAGCCAAACTAATGTTCATGCATTTACACGTTATACCGCGCCAGTGTGCTTAGCCGCCGCGAAATGCGGTACAATCTGAGGCGGAATGGTAACGTGATTCGGTTACCGGTGTTCTCTCTTCCGACCAGCATTGCATTCCTAACTCATTCTCGTACATCGTTCATTCCGACCGAAGCACCGGATCATCGGTTACGGCTCGTAGGACCGTAGCTAAATGCTACGACGTAGCAGTGTAGCTTTGATGTGTAATGGTTTGTTTGCGTAGCAAGCTCCTCGTAGCTAAGAGAGTTAAACTATGTTAAATGCAGTCGTCATAGCAATAATAAAGACAATTGTTTGGAAATAATAACATTTTCCATCAGAAATTGTCAGTAGCAGCCCAGAGTCTGGATTTGTGCCCGGTTGATGGCAATAGACTTGTCTCCTTCACATGGGACTTAAACATAACTGGTGAAATGTGGGTGTTCTATAGGCGCACCTCTGCGGTAATACGGTATTATACTATTTATTGGATTTTTGAATGAATCAGTCATTGGTTTCTATTGTTATTTGCACACATAATACGAAAGCAACAATATAGTTAGATATACACATACATTTAATTAACAAAATTATGTTGACTGTAAACACTATTACTATAAATAGCCTATATAACTAGTTCTATATATTATGCTCTATATTATGTTCTATGCATTATGTCGAGGCAGATTAGCGACACGACGCGGCCAGCTCGTTTGTAAGCCTGAGGAGCACGACGTGAACATGCTTGATGGAACATGTTAGCCGTCAAGATGTATACCTAACATACCATGACAACCTAGATAGGTAATGCTTGTTAATGATCGCATCTCAAACTAATGTCAGTTCGTTCCAAGAATTATTTGTCAATATTATTTAATTGTGAATCGTGAGTACATATTCACAATATCGAACCCAATTATTTGTGAATCCCAGAATCAGCCAGCAAAATATGAAACATGATACATAAAGCATTCGCAAATAAAAACAGATGCGTCAGTTGAACAAATTAATAAATTCCACCCTTTGAGCCTGTAGCCGAGCTCGCTCGTAGTGTGTACAAGCGTAGCGACATGATCATTCGACAACATTCACTCAGCACGGAACGCAGGGGTCGCAGGTTTGTGCTCGGTGACCGAGTTTTCTTTTGTGTTAATCACTATTGATTAGACTGTTTTGGTAACACATTGCCATTCAAGAAGCCGCTTGTGGGCACTGGCACACACGTCACCACACAACATGCCGATCACACAGATGTGTACACGACTCAGCCGTGTCCCGCCTGTGAACACTACCCGCCGACGTTTCACTTTACGTAACGGATCATTGTGTAATTGGCATTTGTTCAGCATTCACCTTGCAGTAGGGCTTCGCTGGTCAGCCGGCACTCGGGCCAGTCGGAGCGTGGCCGCGGGCGAAGCACCATGCTCATACAGATACTAGTGT
Source organism: Hyppa rectilinea (assembly GCA_951799385.1). Taxonomy (NCBI): domain Eukaryota; kingdom Metazoa; phylum Arthropoda; class Insecta; order Lepidoptera; family Noctuidae; genus Hyppa; species Hyppa rectilinea. Next base: position 665,334 of record OX637307.1, on the reverse strand, counting down.
TCATGTACATCGCCACCTGCGTGCTGTTCTACGTGGTGCACGTCATCGACTATTACTTCTCGGTACTGTGAAGCTCTCGTAATGCTCTGTGATGTGATGACCCCTCTGAAGTTCAGCTAGACCATGTGGAGGACGGTGAGAGCGTTCCTCCGCTTCAAAAGGCTCGGTAAGTAATCACAAGTCGTCCAAAGCGGATTGTCGTCCCAACATCGGGTTTCGTAACGCGAGCACTTGATGTTCTTCGCGTGGAACTTTTAACAACGTTCTCTGTGCGCGCGCGATGTATGCACGCCCCTTCGTTTTACTTACCTTTAGTTTCGTTATACACTTCTCGAATGCTGTACTACGCCATACTTGTAACTTTCCCCTAAACGCACGTATATTTCAAAGCATTGGCGTGTTTTTAATAAAACTTCCTACATTTCCATATTCGCTCAGAGGTATATCAACGCAGAGTTTAATTCCATTATGTTCCACTTCGCATCTGACGAAGCAAATCATAATAATGGAGTTAAGGGAGTGTATATCTCATGGTTAGCTCCTGTCAAGCCACACGCGAACCTTGTAAAATATTATCTTTCCCACATATTTTGTATTTGCGCTCTATGACTTTACATTTTGACATAGTTTTCATTTTATAATCTAATAATTCTGCTTGCAACGTAAATATTGAAAGGCACAATAAAACTCGGACGTGTATCGGTTGGAGTGGGGGGTGAGGCAAGGGGGGCTCACCTCACCCGGCTCTTCAATCTATACATGAACCAGCTGATCCTTGAGCTCAGCAGCACCAATGTCGGATGTCATTTTGACGGGGTGTGCATTAACAATATTAGTTATGCTATCGATATGGTGTTGCTGGGCCCATCGGTCGGTGCCTTAAGGCAACTGAACGCTACTTATAGTGTTCAGTTGCCTTAAGGCACCGACAAGGCACCGGTCTCTTAAGACTGCTATGCGGTGAATAGCCTCAAATATAACGTCACAAACAGTGAACTAATGTGCATTCAGTGTGACATATTCGTGTATTCAAACTGTCGCACTTTGTGGAGAACCACTGCGAAGGGTGGATAAGTTTAAGTATCTGGGCCACTGGGTCACCCAAGATGTTAAGGATAATTGTGACGTTGAAAGGGAACGTAGGTCGCTGGCTGTCCGTTGTACAACATTCTGGCCCGCAGGTTTGCGCGTTGTACGAAGCCTTCTACACGTGCAACTTGTGGGTCAACTTCACTCAGAGGGCATACAGCGACCTACGCGTTCAGTATAATAATGCACTGAGAGTGCTGCTGCGACTGCCGTGGCGATGTAGTGCGTCAGGGATGTTTGCTGATAATAATACTGATGACTCGTGTTCGCGGCGGCACCAACAGTAATCTCAGTGTCTTCGCAGATCAGTGGGAATCTCCGATGTAGCGGAGATGGATTCCGCTCCACGTTGAATTTTAATGGTATATTTTGTCTGTAACCTTCTAACCACCCTATGGACTCCGGTCTGAAATAAAAACGTTATAATTTATATTCTAAAGCAAAAACAAACGATTACAATTGTAACATAGTCTCAAAGCATTTCTTCAAACTTGTCTTGTGTATGAATTTCAAAAACTGTCTGCTTGTCAAAGGCAAAGCAGTAGCCCGAGGAAACACTCGCGGGCCTTTACTTTCTTAAATTCATTTCAAAACATTTTAAAAACAATAACTTTTAATCCTGATCTTTTCGTTTCTTATCGTCGCATATCTTTTGCGACAAGAACTAATCAGAAGGTTGGTACGGCTAACGCGACAAACTTTAGTTACAATGTACCTGGGTTTGATTGACGCTCCTTGCGTAAATATTCGATACCAACTTTCACCCCAATTCGGAATCGGTGGTGAAGGGTGGGCGTTTTTGGAGGACTGTCTTATGTAACTTTGACCTTCAAAAAGTGCTGAACTTCAGCCTAATTTGAATAAATGACTTTTGATTTTTGAATCACCTTGACCTGTCAAAAGAACAAAATAAACGAGTGTAATTTAAAACTGGTGTTGTCCACCACAGCCTTAATAACCTCCTGTTTTGCAGTCAGTTAAAAAGAAAAGAAGAGTACAAATGAGAATCAGATGAGAGAGCGGATTAGGTTTTTGTTCGCAGCTCTCTAACTTTGCTTTACTGGTCTGTGTTTTACGAGTATCTTTCCAGATAACATTCAGAGATACCTATTATCATTATAATTTTCTCATTATCTCGAAGATTGTTATGCAAATTTAAATTATAGAAAGGTATAAAGAATAGTGATAAGGAAATAAAGATAGACCATTAACGGGTATCAAACATAACAGCTGTAATCCGCGAAGGGTCGCTACCAGTACTTTTTAAGTTACAGTCAGTAATTAAATAGTATAAAAAATGGCACCCGCTCCCCTATGTGCAAGGCAGAAGCGTAACTATAGAACACATTACACACACATTTCGCCAGATATGTATAAAAGTCACATTTAATACGGGGTGAACCTGTTGACATCAACCGGGCAAAAAACATAAGAATAATAAAATAACAAAGTAACAACTAAATGGGAAACCTTCTAATGACTATACGACGCTCATATACTTTTTAATTATTACTGTAGTTCCGGTACGCAACCGATTCTTCGAACGAGCTGTTCACTAACCTTGTAATGGTTAATTTATCTTGGATAAGGGCACAACATAAAAAATGCACGATCAATTCACTTGGTTGCCTGATCGATCACGGCTGTTATTTTACGGAGTGGGCAGCAGACGTGCAGCTGACGGGAGGATATTGAATTAATCTAGTAACGAATAGGTCATCTTGTTGGCCCCGTTTCATGTTCGGGTAGGGAAGTTGGGGAAAGGGATCAGTTACAGTAATTGTAGGATCTGTGTAACATTAAATTATTGGTAGGAAATCAAATAATTTATATTTATGGCGTTGGGGCAGTAAGGATATCTATACCTATCATCATCCACCTGCCCGGTCGGCGCAAAATGACTTCTTCTTCCATACGCTCATCTCGGCAGTCACCAGTGGCGCAGCTAAAATTGGTCAGTTCACATAAACTGTAGATTACGTTGTAACGAGTACACACACAGGAGTAAAGTATTATTTGTGAATAGTATACACTAGGAAAAGTGGCTGTTGGAAATAAAGCCGATTAGGAATCGGGTTGTATGAAGGCTACGCTCCAGGAAGTCTATTTATAGATATAGATATGATGAATGAATTTATATGATTAAAGTCTCATTTCTTGTGTCGGTGACCGCGTTGTTCTTACAAACTACACAAAGGATTTTTATGCAGTTTTCTCCATCTTTTAGAGAATTTATTTCGGAAGGTTTGTTGCGTAAGCAAGTTTATATGCATAAATTCAAAAAATAAGTCAGTTAATAAAGAAAAATCGTTCTTTTTCCGTCGGCAAACTGTGCACACATGGGCAGGTCGTTACGCATTTTGATTTGAGTCTTATTTGCTCAGTCCAACGCGATTGGTTCAAAAGAAGCATGAGGGATCGAACAGCTATCCAAAATAGTCTTGAAAACATTGAAAAGTCTCCGTATTCAATAATTCTTGGCAGAATGTATTCGTCCTGTATTTGTTCGGCGTGGTACCGATATGTTCCCAACTCTTTACAATATTCAGTAGTCTATCGCTGCGTGTCGGGCCGCTGTGTGCATGCTCCCCAAAGGTGACTCTAAATTCTTGCTTTCCTTTCAGAGGGTATGCATACAAGTACCTAATTACCTGCTGTTGAAGCCCTCAAAGCAACTAAGGAGTTCAATGAAACCACATAGTATGTAAACAACATTTACTCCCCACAAGGGTCTAATCGAAACCAGTAATAGGCATACTGCCTGCCTAGCAACCGTCAGTTCCAGCCGTGGTTTGTCGCAGGTGGCAGCGACGACCACGAAATGTAATAATACTGAATGTCTCGCCAGTTCTCATAACACGGGTCTCGAGAGCCGGACATTTGTGCACGATTTACCAGCCGTGAGCCGCCTCCCGTACGTAGGGCGAGGACATTAACAGCTGCTGAGTGACCTGTTGCGGGCCGCTTGTTACTTTATTGTACGTAAGCAGTTACCTGAGGTTCCGATATTAACATTACGAACACTATTCCTTCGATTTATGTGACCAAGTAGTAACTAGACATTGACTGCTGCGCAGCATGTCGCGGGTTCGATGCCCGCACGGAACAAATATTTGTACGACCTGCAAGTATTTGTTACGGGTGTTTTTCTATCTATAATATGTATGTATTTACAAAAAAAAATGTACATAAATAGTTTATCAGCCATCTCGTTACCATAACACAAGCATTAGTTGCTTAGCTTGGGACTATATGGCGTTGTGTGAAATGTCCAAGGACATTATTATTATTTATTTAATGTCGGTCTGTAACGGTTATCGATATTAATTTTAATATTTACTGTGGTCCCCAAACATGGCGGCGTGTATCTTGGGAAACAGATGAAGCCGGTGAATTCAAGTTTAATGTTATCGACCTATTATAGATAATAGAAACTGATCGATAACTAGCACTCTCAAGTAGTGATAAACCATGATTAGATTATTAACAGTCTATCTATTTGATAACACTTTTCGCACGGGAATAGCAAGATAATCAGTTATGGATTACAATCAAAACACCAGCCACAGTATAATAAAGTAAGCAGTACTACCTCTCAGCAGTGTCCTCTAAATAATAATCTACGGCCACTCGGCAGATAAATACACACTAGGGTTGCCCATTGGGCTTGCGGGTGGTGAGTAATGGGTGACTCACCGTCCGATCAGGACCAGGCCCGTGCCGGACGGCGCGTACATGTTCCACGCGCGCCTCAAAGAGCTGTCAGCATATGAAGGGGCCTGCTAGGGCCGAGCCTGCCGGGTAAGCGGGATTGTCCGAAAGGGTTACCTTACCGCTACCCCGGAACATAAAGAGCTAAGGAAGGAACATAAATGGGTTTTAGTCAGCAAGAGTCTGACACTCCCTTCCGCTCCACCCAGAGCGGGAGAAGTCATTGGATGATTTACCAGCCTTAAAAAAAAAAGGGTTGCCCATTACGACGGTGCCCGTTGCGACTGTGTCTCTTGAGTTATACTGAACTGGTCTTTGTAAAAAAGGGTTATCACAAATCCGGTAGCTTCGGGTGTTAGGTTTGTTTTCAAATCATCCGGCATATCCCCTGAAGCCATTCGTCTGAAATAAAAATAGACATTATCCATTTATTATCAATCAAAATGCGGTAGCGTCTCGCTCCGTCCGCCGGTCGCCCGTCCGTATGTAACTCGAGATTGTTGAGTGGTACTTACTGTTGTACACCAGGATTTCGAAGTGCGTTGTTTCAGCCGATTTGTATGAAGATATGTAATACTGCTTATGTTATTTATTATACTGTGCACCAGCTGCGTACGGCTAGGCCACCCTTACCGATTTATGTTACTTTTTTGTTAGCAATTTTTACAATTCTAGCGCTAATTACTAAGTAATTAGCCTATTTCTCTGAATTATTGTTTTATTGTATGTATGCTTACCAGTAAGTGGACAGAGAAACAACAGATGCACTGTTATATTTCTTTTAAAATGTTATTGTGTTTGTGTCAGTGTGATAAATTGCAGGTGAATCAAAAAATGTATTGTTCCAATTCAATAGTTCTTGACAATTCAAAAGTGCCTGTAATTGGTTTATTTGAAATAAATGCTTTGAGTTGAATTTGAGTTTGAATAAATTACAATATTTTTAATACTGTCGCAAATCTGTGCTATAAGGAGGTAATATAGTCTCGTGGTTGATCGGGCACAAATGCTGGATGAAACTCATGCAGCATGCCGTATAAATGGCTCAAGTCCCGCGCATTGGGATCCACGATTATGGAGCTTACAGGCTGCTCAAGGATGAGAATTTATTTCCAGAACAATTTTCATCATCATCCTGCACTAATCACAATTAAATTGGAATCGGCGTAACATGTCGTTTTCCACAAATTTCCATTTCAAACTTATTTACTCTTATTATAATTACCTACTGCCAGGCCTAAGGTTGGCCTGCTTTCAAAACGGTGCTCAGAGGAACATTGCTCTAATGTTCGCTGGTCGTTGTGATTTACACAGTACGCTATCGTGTGTACGCATCACTGAATTTGAGAAATAATACTCGCTGAGTAGGTCGTGTTGCACATCTCGCATTGCCATTCGTTCTAAGTTTGTCAAAAATTTAACGGGAACGATGAGGTCCAAACATCTATGCACAGCTTTGACATTGCTATAAATAGACATGTTTTTAATCGTAATAGTAATTTATTGTTCAAACTTCAGTTACAATACATCAATGTGGTCTCAATCCCTGAACTAGGACATTCCGTATGTCACGGGTTTATAAATTGTATCATTAGGGAGAGCACTGCAACACTCTGATTTAGGGAATATTTTATCAAAACGGAAACCAAATTGTAGGAAGCTGTAAAGCAGAGACGATAATAGATTTCTGAAAATGTTCAACAAATAAGAAAACTATGACAAAAATTACGCGTAGTAAAAACGCGATATCTTGTGCTTTAAATGGTAAGTAACTCATACTTAAGTACTTTTAAGTAAATCAGAGACACGACACTACAGCTTTCCAATCCTTTCCAGCATATACACTACACATCAGTTAATTCCATTACGATTAGCCGTCAATCGTTCCGACTGTCATTGGATCAATCGGCGGCTCTCTAATGAGATAATGATGGCCAGCCTGGCTTGCGTCTTAACCTTGTGAAGCCCCGCGATCGATCGCGCACTTGACTCCGAGAGTCCACGGGCTCGAGCGAGGAGCTGTTTCGGCAGATTAGAATGGAGGCTAAAGTTAACAGCTTGGAAGGAAGCCTTGCAGTTCTTGGCAAGTCGAAACTATATTGTTAGTGTAAGTAGCCACATAATCCATGTTTATTAACAGCTGCTTGATAGCTTGCTGACGGCAGCTAGGTAACTAATGGGGTTCTATTACCACTACCCCGGAACATAAAGGTCTAAAATGGATGGGTTTTAGTCTTGTAAGAGTTTTAACACTCCCTTCCGCTCCACCCAGAGTGGGAGAAGTCATTTGATGATTTCATAACTTCAAAAAAAAAGCATCAAGCTGAGCCAGGAGCTTTTTTGGCCCAGCAAAAGTTTTGTTTTTAACTACTTCTTATATTTTTAATAATTCATATTAATAGGTTCTACGGTACACTTTTCCGTCCTTTGGCGGACGGAACCACAGGCACAGCTATGTAGTACTGTATTCATGTTGAGTAGCATGTTTGCTCTATAATCAATGAATACACAAACAGCGTTTACAACGTCCTAATGCTTATGAAAATTATGCGCAAGTCTTTTGATGTATTATTCGTAGCATGAATAAGAATATTCCGTTTGGTAACGCCTCCCCTTGTTTTGTTTACAATTTATTATTACTAAACAAGTGAATCTAAGGCAACCGCCATTATATTGGAGGGCGCAGAAAATTCAATCTGTAAGGAGTTTGTGAACACTTCGGTGGTACCGGTATTAACGTTATAATTTTTTTTTTCTTAGAATATAAGTAAAGTTGAACGTGGTAGAAAAATGCAATTTAAAAATAATCCACTTAATTATAGTAACATTTATCTATTTTAAAACTTCTACGCTATTATTATTCTTACAAAATATACCTTTGTAAATGATTTCTAAGATTTTAATGTTAATATTTTACCAATTTTAATTATGCATTTTAATTTTAATTTTTTTTTTTTTTTTTTTATTGTCCTATATGACTTAAACTGGAGCAAGTAATCCTACTCTACTTCAAGTTCGTTGTGGTGCCTGTACCTACCTGTCAAATGAATGAAAAATATGTCGCTTTAACGCTAATAAGCTACAACTAGACCGAGCCCATTCATCACTAGTAGACGTGTTCACGAATGAAAGCTTTCAAATTATTGATGCCGCTCCATTTATACGAGTAGGTATACTCACCCATGTTGGACAGTTCACCACCATGCCGCATACTTCAATACCTTACTCTCTTTGCATATTACAATTTTAGAATGGATGTACTCATTCGTCCTACTTTCGACGGCTCTCTCCGTGTGTTTGGTTAGGGAGCGCCCAACGGGTTTGGGACGCTAACTGATCCCTTATTTTTCGAGTTTATCACGTAAAATCTCCAGTCCAACTGGATTTGCACCGCGTAGCGTCAAACACTTAAACGTATGGATATGTAATTAACTATACTCAAGTACTCAAGCAGTGAGGGTATGTACTTATTTAGTTTAAGTACTTATTTATTAACAACCATAGTAACTACTTACTATGGTTGTTAATACGGTACGCACTGTTTGTATTACAAAACTGATTGACTTTCTAGTGCTTTTAGAGGGATTGCCACCCAAAAAGAATTGAAAGTCAATCAGTTGAAACAAAAGAATTGTTTGATTATTATTAACGACAGTTCGCTAATAATCAAACAATTCTTTTCGTCAAACATTAGATATGTAGAAGTTTATTTACGACTGTTAAGACAATTATGCAGAACCACTTCAAATTGATTCTCATACTTACTTGAAAGTGAATTATGTCCATTGACCGAGCTAATATTCCTGAACTGAACTGGTAGAGTTAATATTCCTACCGAAGTCGTGCTTCGGTAGGAATACCAGTTTGCTACGCGCTACGCGCTACGGGCTTTGAGCTACGAGCTACGCGTTACGAGCTACGCGCTACGACCAACTGTTGTTTCACCCTCCATTAGGTACGGATTGAAGTTCGTAGATTGTTTTCTTTGTGTCCACAAAGGAATAGATAGACTATTGGTCTTCCTGATTGGGAGTCTGTTACAGTAAATACTTTTTGTTTACCTGTAAAAGATTTCTTTAAAACTAATATAATGACTAATTAAGTAAAACTTAAGAATTTTGTCTTTCGATGAGATTTAATTACATATCTCTACCAATTCTTTAATGAAGTTTGATGTTTTATACTGTTGATAAAAAAGTAAGACGGTAAATGGGTCATTCCAAAAGCAAGTATTAATATAGTCATGATGAAAAACAGCCATAACAAACGGCTGATTTACAGGTTCTTATTAAATTTTGCAGAACCCTAAAATGCAATTTAGTTGTGTCAATGCCGCTGCTTCGAAAAGCAATCAAATCAAGGCATGTAGTGGTATGATAGGATTAAGATTGAAGTACATTCAGTGCTTGCGTGGGCTCGTCTAACGTGACGCAGTCTGTGGGCGACTGCTAATAGATGGTGTGTTGTGATTGATCTCTCCGTTAGGTCCTGTCGCATACATGAACGAGCAACTACATACATTAGTAATACCGTATGTCCACACATCCGGTGGTCAGCCTTACTCCAGAGCTTGATTTATGTTTTATTTTTACCACGCGAAGAGCTGTTTTCGCCATAAAGATAAAAATACAAAGAAGTCAAAAAAAACTACCCAGCCTTTTCCAAACTATGTTGGGGTGACTCTCTATCTCGCTGTATTCAATAAAGTATGGCAGGTATCAAGTCTATCGTCCTCTGCCGTGTAGTATGCGCCCGGAGAGGTTTGCCATTTGTGTTGTGTGGTTCATTTGTTTGTCAGTAAAGCATCCGTGTGCCTAGCTTTAGAGGAGTTTTGCAAGCTTAGGCGATTTTTTAGGGCATTAAAATGCCCTAAAAAATCGCGTAAATTACAAGTCTTGTGTTTTATTTACCCCAATAGACGCAATGGACGTATTCCTAGAATATGTACATATATAGACATAGTTCATTTTGCGTGTCTAATTTAGGGAAATCCACGAAAAGTCAGGAGAAAATATTTTCATGCATAGCGAAGCTAAGTTCACGTCTTCATAGCTGTGAAGTGTTGCTCAAAGCTAACAGTACTGCACCAAAAGCATAAAAAACTACTGTTAAATCTCTAAATCCCGTGCAGCGCAGTTGTTGACATCCTAGTTGCACCTCGGGAAAGAAATATTACATCAAATCTTTTTAACAGTCTGCCTATCTGCGTAATAAACAACAATCATATCGCTCCGGGAGGCACTTCGCTCGTCGAAGTTATAGCTGTAATAGATCCCCGGGGTACCTACATTCATTGACGCTACGTGCTGTTGCTGCCTGGCCCACAAGCGAATATATTCTGAATAAGCAGCTCGAAATGATTGTTACGAACAGGAATACATCCCAGTGGAATTTTACAGGATTTTCATTACTATTTGAAAGTTTCTAGTGCCTATTCTGGAAACCTTTTTTATGGTTCTCTATGTATAGTAAAACTGTATGAAGAGCTTGTGGGTGGATATTCATTCAAACACTGCTACCTAATCTACCTTTATCTGCCGTCGCATCATTACAGAGTTCCAGCTTCAAAGTAGTGAGTGCCCGGTGTCTAACTGTAGACCTGATTTTTCTCGGCGTTTTGATGTCCTCTCACTCTCGCCCAACGAGAGTGTACACTTACCTATCATCAAGTCAGTTATTAATTGACCAAAAACAAACAAGTGAAACTTCAGTTTTTTCATACTTAATAATTTTTGAAACTAAAATTACAAATGTATAAAACAAATAGACATAGAGGTCATATTAATTTTTCGTTTGCTTGTTAGTCGTGATTCTGTCCACGCCTGCACTGGATATTACGCGAAGGTCTAATATTATGTGTTTTCATTGCTTCCCGCAATTTTGATGAGCTTCCTAGCAAAAACAGTAAAACCAGAGAGTATAGTCTCTCTGGTATGACGTCATATCTTTCTGTTTATATTTAAAACTAGATTTCATCAAAAATATTTGTTATTTGATAATTTCGCACCCAAAAAAATAGGGGTGTGAAAATATCTACACCTTCAGTCTTAGATATATCTACACCTTCAGTCTTAGATATATCTACACCTTCAGTCTTAGATATATCTACACCTTCAGTCTTAGATATATCTACACCTTCAGTCTTAGATATATCTACACCTTCAAACTTAGATATATCTACACCTTCAAACTTAGATATATCTACACCTTCAAACTTAGATATATCTACACCTTCAGTCTTAGATATATCTACACCTTCAGTCTTAGATATATCTACACCTACTCAGTCTTAGATATATCTACACCTACTCAGTCTTAGATATATCTACACCTACTCAGTCTTAGATATATCTACACCTACTCAGTCTTAGATATATCTACACCTACTCAGTCTTAGATATATCTACACCTACTCAGTCTTAGATATATCTACACCTACTCAGTCTTAGATATATCTACACCTACTCAGTCTTAGATATATCTACACCTACTCAGTCTTAGATATATCTACACCTACTCAGTCTTAGATATATCTACACCTACTCAGTCTTAGATATATCTACACCTACTCAGTCTTAGATATATCTACACCTACTCTGTCTTAGATATATCTACACCTACTCTGTCTTAGATATATCTACACCTACTCTGTCTTAGATATATCTACACCTACTCTGTCTTAGATATATCTACACCTACTCTGTCTTAGATATATCTACACCTACTCTGTCTTAGATATATCTACACCTACTCAGTCTTAGATATATCTACACCTACTCAGTCTTAGATATATCTACACCTACTCAGTCTTAGATATATCTACACCTACTCAGTCTTAGATATATCTACACCTACTCAGTCTTAGATATATCTACACCTACTCAGTCTTAGATATATCTACACCTACTCTGTCTTAGATATATCTACACCTACTCTGTCTTAGATATATCTACACCTACTCTGTCTTAGATATATCTACACCTACTCTGTCTTAGATATATCTACACCTACTCTGTCTTAGATATATCTACACCTACTCAGTCTTAGATATATCTACACCTACTCTGTCTTAGATATATCTACACCTACTCTGTCTTAGATATATCTACACCTACTCAGTCTTAGATATATCTACACCTACTCAGTCTTAGATATATCTACACCTACTCAGTCTTAGATATGAAAATGTTTTAAATATTAAAAAGCATATACAGCAGTTCTTTTTTGTGGAACCTTTGAAGTCGCGAATCAGGTCACGCTTGTGCTGTAAAAAAAATTAATGGAATTTTGTACGAATGCGATCGATACTCGAGGGGAAAGCATCGCGTATCTAGTCTTTTCTAGGAACCAGTAACTACTCGTGACAGCAGTAGGTACGCCAGAATAGTGTTTACAATTATATATCGTCCACGTTCCTAGTCACACGTTCGTGCGTCAACTATTATATACCTACGTGCATAATTACGTCAAAATACAACAATACATACAATATGCTGATTTTGCTAAAAAATAAAATTCAAGCGTCCGGGTAGCTCACGAAATTCAAATTTCCATATCATTTGAATGATCCAATAAATGAATTATTAATTATTGTTATTAGCTTTTCCCATAGACAGACGGGTGACGTTAATTTAACCAAAATAAATATAAAAGCTCAGTCCTGTAGCTCGCAGCGATATAAATGGATTCATTATTTATTAACGAACACGTTTCGAACCCACTGCCCTACGCGTCGTAAGGCTGTGTTTCCAAAGCGGAGAGGTGCAGAGCTTGGAAAACATTAACCAATTTACAAGCATAGCACCTAGATTTTACCAGTTAGTAGTCCCATATAGGCCGAGCCTACAATATAACCATCAACCGAACACATAAATATGACTCTGGGTTGCTAATGAGGACTTAGGGATTGAACCTACGTCTTCACGCAACAGTCGCGCTTGCTGCTCACTGGACCAATATTTGGCATTGAATACCAATATTGGACACTGAGTAATTTTACGCCATCCACGCTGCAGAGGATACTATGGGGCAGTCTAATACCAGCCAACATATACTATCATTACACCTCGCTCTTCTCCGCCTAATACTCGCTTTGCTCAAATGGACAGGCAGCCTAAGCCCCGGCTAGACCATACTTTCTGGTAAATGCTTACCTCCCATTATACAACGTAGATAAATACGTAGCAAATTATAGGTATGTACTACATAATACAACACTGAATTGATAATGCGTCACGCACGAAGAGCTCCGTTTAGTTGATTTGATTTTCACTGGTAGAAATAATATATCTTCAACATCACTCAAATCAATTTAATATACAATGATTCAGCCTGGGATTAATTTAATCTAAAACGCCTTCATGGCTGATAGACTAATATACTGTACCGCACATCCTTCGTCATTGCACATTCATTGAAACATTTCAAAAGAGACGCTCCTAACCGCTGCAATAGAACGAATTTGTCCAAACTGAACCATAAGGCTCGAACCGACAAAACATTTCGTGGTCCGTTTTTGCACCAAATGTGGTCCCGGCAGTGTGCACCCCTGCCTCGCCTTATTACCCAACCCAAGCAAATCAAAAAGGAGGATCATGATTTTGAACAGTTTGTATGTATTTTCATCTGTCCGCTCATAAATTCTTAACATAATAAAGTTCAATAGTTATCGCCTATTAAATAAACAACTTACACTTAAGTAATAGGTATGATTCTCCTTGCTAATATTTATTTATTTATTTAAACTTTTCGCACACAATATAGGCACAAAGGCGGACTAAATGCCTTAGGCATAATATTATCAATTCGAAAGTAACTCTGTCTGTCTGTCTGTTACCTTTTCACGCCTGAACTACTCAACGGATTTTAATAAAATTTCGATTGAGATTGATAGCCTTATGGATCTAACAAATGCAAAAAAAATCAAATCCGACCAGTAGTTCCAGAGATTAGCACGTTCAAACAAACAAACAGAACACAACTCTTCAGTTTAATTAAATAACTAGCGTCTTGCGCGTCATGCGCTTGTGAACTTTTAAAGAGGAGAAATACCGTCATACATGATATTTGCGTAACTTAAACCGTTTACACAGCGCACGCAACGGAAGCTCTCGAAAAGGAATATTTTTTGCATTTTCATTTATGCTCCGCTCCTATTGGTCGTTATGCTCCTGAGATTGGCGCGTTCAAACAATCAATTCTTCAGCTTTCTAATATTATAAATAACAGATTTGTTATCTTTGTGAGCATAGGTACGGTTTTAGTTCGAGTTTAATCGTGTAAAATCCTGTAATATCGTGAATCTATAAAACTGCAAAATTGAAAAATTTGGCTCTTGAATTAAAGTCCATGATTGTACATACAGATTGAAAAACTCACACGTTTAGTGGATTTGAACCCACAACCTCGTACATGAGAGACGACGTCTTAACAAATGGACCAAAACAAACAAAAACATTTTTAAACAAGTTTAATTAATTTCCAATTAATTTTTTCATCGCTGGTTCACTTCAGAATTCATTCGAAACTGTATTGGAATTCAATGAAGTCCATTAAAATGAATAAGTAACTAGTTTGGGTAGTGCCCACTGTCAGTTCATTACGTGTAGTAATAACTTTGACAACGGGGTGACCAATTTCAACATAATTTGGTTATTTTAATACAAGGATAGATGAAGCGTAGGTGGGTGTGTGTACGAGAACAACGTAATCTTTATTCATAGCATCACAGATTTTATTTTGCTTAGGGCAATCAGGTTTTCTTATGTCAGCCGTCACAATAGACTCCGCAGATGGCAGCACTGTGTTGCTGTCAGTTCATTAGCGACGGTCCGGTATCGGTAAATTTGAGTATCGATGAAATATTCCTCAATTACCACTTTCTTTTAATCATTGCACAGATAAATGATATGAAATAGTAAGTCACTAGTAAGGTAGGTAGTGGATGGAATTCAAAATTTGGCTACTTAATTTTATTACATTTATTCTCTGTTATTTTTAACTACGCTTGAAGTAATGAGTATTTCGTACATGATATAAACAAACACAAAGTTCGATTGAAACAGATACTATTATTGAATCGAATATTATCTATCTACGATTGTGATTTTTATTTGGCACCCTAATAAAATTATATAGTATAGTCAGCAGGGTGACTGCCCAGCGTAACACACTTTCTATCACAATATACTTTGTTCATGTTTAAAAAACATGTCTGCTTGGCATTTTAAATAACACAATGAAAATTGTTAAAATTTCAAAATGAATGGTATTGGTATTGTGAATGTATTAAGCAATCACCCTGCGCACACGGTGTGTGCTGAGTGTATATTAATAAAAACAACAGATGAGGTGAAGGAAAGAGAGAACTTGAAATAGTCCAATATTTTTATTATATCGACATTGCAACCTGTATGCTCATCACTATTCGTGGGCGGTGAACATGGCATGGTGGACAGATCGATCGTACGTACCAAACGACTCACGTAGCGGTTGTTTTTATGATGTCAACATGTATTTCAAACATTTTTAATAATTTAAAAGTACCTGTGAATGAAGTGCTGTTATTATTTACACTTATGGTTCACGAAATACGGTTAAACCTTGTGCATCAAACGAAAATGTCGATTATTTAAACATCGTTGAACGAAGTAGTTTTTATTCCCGTTGTGTTATTTTCTTCGCGATTACGCGGTGATAATGAGTGTCAAATTTAGCTTTTTATTAGTGTTTAAATAGTGTTGGTCAGGTGTTTTACACAGCGTGTTCGGAGATTCTCAGTTATGGATCCCAGGGATAGAATTGCGCGTTTTTTCCACGCGCGGAACGTGATGGCGCCGTTCTCCAGGTTCTACCGAGCTATGGTGCTCAAGATGAACCAGCGTAAGTTCCTTACAATCTCTCTGACTTACCCACCTTTGACCAGCTCGAAACCTTGTTAACTTCTAGGTTTTTGTCGCCTGTAACTTTCAGTCAAGATCACTGCTTCACACGTCAATTATTCCTATTAGTTTCGTGTTGATGTAGGGTCAGTTACCAGGTCAGGTAGCCTCCTGGGAGCTATATAGAGCAGGTTACAATATCTGGTATAAAAACATTGATTTTCTTTTATGTTCTTAGTGTGTCAAGAGAATGATGTCATCTCCTCAACAGCTAGTACAAAGTTCCTCACCTACTTTGAATGGTGTGCTGCCTATTTTTATGAGTGTATAAACAAACACCTGCTTGCTTGTCGTCATAAAAAGTACACCTTTGTTTAAGTGGATGCTTCCTATTTCTAATAAGAATTTTGTACAGAAGATTTTGTCAGCTCTATCTCCCTATAGCAATATTACATCTAGCTTAAAATAACAGATGCAGATTGAAAAGATTGATTTATGCCCACTACATATGTTTAATAATAAATTTATTTATTCAGACAACAAAGATCCGATTATTCAGATAAGAAATGAGTTTAATTATCTATTTACCTATTTATCAGGTTTAATAGATAACTTTAGGTAGGTAACTGTTTGGTACTGGCCATCTAGTGGAACTTATATGGAAATCACTACTCAAAGATTCACTCAGTTCTTCTTACCAAATCAATTTTCGGGCCTTGTAATAGGTGTGATGCTTGATTGAAGCCTCAGCATATCAGTATTCAGCAGACGTGACAGCTGGTCAATGAAATTGGAACAAATTTGCTGATACAGGACTAATTAACACGTTGGCGGGCGGTACTATCTCACTGGTTGCAGCTACTGTGACAGTACTTATTTTCATACATTGCCCACGGGCGTAGTGTCACAACGCATGGTTAAATAAAATAGTGTAGTGACAGTACGAAAGTCGTAATTATACCTGTGGTGACAGTACGACACGCCGTTCTTTATGATATTATGGAAAATCGTTCGTCGCGTGGCGTACTGATTTTATGCAAGTAAAAACTCAGACGACGACAGGCGTACTGTCGTAGCACTTTTAGCTACCTAGACGCCTGTGGACGTTACCGCCCGCCAACGTGTTAAAAGCCGCTTGTCACCAGAATATGGTTTTGTTAAATCAGCATTATGGTACTTATTCACCAACAGGAAAAAGTTCATTTATTTTTTGCCTTCTATAAATTTTAACTGTATTAGGATTTTATAGACAGAAAAATTGGAAAAGCTGAAAAATAGTAAGAAACACAACTTATGCCATTTTTGTATGAACTATTGAAATTTTGATAAGACGTTGTTTGAGGGATTAGCTGGTTTTAAACAATAATGACATACTCAAATCATTAAATTGTCATTATGAAAGTTCAAGCAATTTGTCTACTGACTGTGTATAAGTTTATTTCAAGTTATTTAGAATTGTGAAATCTTGTTAGCTTGAAAGCAAAAAAACCCCTGATATCTTGTGGGTTGCTCTTCAAAGTATCATTATACTTATATATACTTATCTGAAATAAATATTAATAATACTACCTATCATAAATATTTACTGATGTTTATTATGTTTTGATTGAGTTATTTTATCATTACAGATTGAGATTAATTGTTATCAATGCTTGCCAAAGAAGCAATGCTAGTATCAAAACTAACTAGTTAAGCCCTTCTGTCAGACACAAGATCGCCTGATAGGATTAGTTGCTATCAGTAGAACAATTATGAGGATAATGTACAGTAAGTAGTTTTTTCTATTGGTCAGCAGTATGTAACCTTTTCACCGTCCGACTAAATATCAGTTGTCCTGCCCCCAGCGCCCAACTCATAAATATCAGTTGTCCTGCCCCCAGCGCCCAACTCATAAATATCAGTTGTCCTGTCCCCAGCGCCCAACTCATAAATATCAGTTGTCCTGCCCCCAGCGCCCAACTCATAAATATCAGTTGTCCTGCCCCCAGCGCCCAACTCATAAATATCAGTTGTCCTGCCCCCAGCGCCCAACTCATAAATATCAGTTGTCCTGCCCCCAGCGCCCAACTCATAAATATCAGTTGTCCTGCCCCCAGCGCCCAACTCATAAATATCAGTTGTCCTGCCCCCAGCGCCCAACTCATAAATATCAGTTGTCCTGCCCCCAGCGCCCAACTCATAAATATCAGTTGTCCTGCCCCCAGCGCCCAACTCATAAATATCAGTTGTCCTGCCCCCAGCGCCCAACTCATAAATATCAGTTGTCCTGCCCCCAGCGCCCAACTCATAAATATCAGTTGTCCTGCCCCCAGCGCCCAACTCATAAATATCAGTTGTCCTGCCCCCAGCGCCCAACTCATAATATCAGTTGTCCTGCCCCCAGCGCCCAACTCATAAATATCAGTTGTCCTGCCCCCAGCGCCCAACTCATAAATATCAGTTGTCCTGCCCCCAGCGCCCAACTCATAAATATCAGTTGTCCTGCCCCCAGCGCCCAACTCATAAATATCAGTTGTCCTGCCCCCAGCGCCCAACTCATAAATATCAGTAGTCCGTCCCCAGCGCCCAACTCATAAAAAAAAACCTTAATTTCAGACAATAATATGGTTTTGCAATTAAGTACATAAACAACAAAACCCAAACATAGATTCTCAGTCGTATAAACACGACTCAGGCGGCACGGGCACGAAAACATTTGTCGTATTAATCGGACTGAGGCGGTTAAAAGGTTAATTTCATGTGCACATACACTATAAAGTAGGTACCAAGTAAGTATATTATTATTTTGCCATATCTTATCATGAAAGGTAAGAAAATAGATAGCATTATCAGTCAATCAAGCCCAATACAATTAAAATATAACCAGCCTTCATAGTGTTAGACTGCAATGCATGTACTGCAGTGTGGTGTGTTAAAAGGCGTTATAATTCGGCTGTAGTATTCTAGTACTTTAATAGCGAGCTTGTGGCCATTTCGCCCTTGAAACCCCCTGTTTTTGAAGCCGGCGCCCCTGACCTTACCGCGTAAACGCGCTATACCAAGGTGTGATAACAATCACCTCATGAATAATAATTTTACTAAAACGGGTAATAAACGAAACTAAACAAAAACAAACAATTAGGGGCAGTACCGAAGGAGTCTAGTCGCGACGCCATACAAACTTACACAAAGACGTCATCTATAATTTAAAACTCAATTTCATTGTCACGAAACAGAATAGCCCTTATGTACACTAAACTAATCGTTAAGCCTTAGGAACTACAGCACTAACTCTTTACTGCCGAGATAGCGGGTCTCTTAATTAATTCTTGGTGCACGTACCGACCGATAAACGAGCGTCGTGGTTATTTATTTTATCGTTTCTACGAGAATAAAGGTGACCGATAGCTGGTAATGGGCTAATCAAAACCGCTTTCTCCGAAAGGCCACGGGTTCCCCCTGGTTTGTAAGGAATGAACGACTACATGTCGACCTTAAGATCCCCACTATTAAACAGTGCATGAAGCGCCTCACAAAGCGCTTTATAGATTCAGCCGTGAAACACCCCAACCCCCTCATCTCATCGGCCGCCCGATATGTCCCCTCCAAAATATCCAAGATTCGCCGACCTAGGCTTACATTAGAAGAACCCGACGACCCCATCACAATCCTCCAGGAAAGTAGTAGGGCCACCAGTACAATCAGAAAATCCAAACACAAATACAAACCGCGTAATCGTCCCCGGCCCCGCCGACGAGGCCCACCGCGACCCCCAGTAGAAATAACGCCCGACCCTTGCTCGACAAGCCAGCCCGCGCCGCTGAGCATGTAACGTTAAAATTCCCTAAATAATATCGACCCAGCCAACCCCTGTTGCTCTCCCTCAATGACGCACTAAGCCTAGGCCCGAACCCCGCAGGGGGTGCCCTTAGTGAACGTTCATTTAATTATCCTTAGTTTGTAAGCCCTGGCTGGGGGCCTTAAAGTAATTTTTGGCCACCACAGGATAGTCCGGTTAAGCAGTCAACAGCCTCCCTAGGCTGATCTGCGAGTGGTCATATCAAAAAAAAAAAAAAAAATATTTTAATATATTAAACGGTGCGTGTTTCGGTGAGGTGCGTCACCCACACAGCCGTGAGTGATGGCTACTGCAATCCCTCTCCAGTTCGAACAAGCGACATCCGTATTCCATCACTGCAGTCGACCAGGGGCGTTTGAGTCTATTATGAAATGTTTCGATTAGGGTCTTGGCTTCTTCAGCCGGCGGGCGACTTGCTGACGTATCTCTGTGTGGAAGTGGGCTTTTAAATCGCGACTAAATTCGCTGCGTGTGTACCTAAGTATAGCATAACACATAGAAGTTAGTGTTATCTTTTGAGGAGAATATCAAGTCTCAAGTTCGTCGGAAAAACTGTCGATAGTATATAGATAGTCCGCTACCGAGTAAAGGTGACTCGGATAAGAATTTCCTCGTTAAACTATCCAATTGACCTGACATTTATGAGATCAAATTAAAAAAAAAACGAAAACCATAGCCACCTAGTTTTACCTGTGTAGATTCTTTTACCGCTTCGATAGGAATTCCGGCTGTATTTGTTTTGCATTCTGCTATCAGTGAGTATCAGTATAGTCACGTTTATCTCAACAAAACAAGTAACGTTAATTAACATTTTAATTTTAATGCCGTTCTCCGCACTCGGCACGTGCCAATGAGACAATTATGTTAGTTATTGACACATTGCTGCAAGTAAACCAGAAGGCGCAAAAAAAGTCACAACAATGCAACTTTGCTCCCAAAAAATCCTCAGGCGCTTTAATAACACCAACTCAGAAAAATAAGATGTGTATCATCAGTAGCGACTGTACAAGGGGTACTCTACCTCTGATAGAAGAAACCTTTTCCAAACACTTTGATTTGTGCCATTATTTATTACCAAACTGTACCACAAAAGAGCTCATATGCAATATAGAATACAAATTGAATGACTTCACTATGAAAGATTATTGCTTGATTTTTATTGGAAAACATGATATTAAAAATGACAACTATATAGATGTATTGGATAGTTTAAAGAACTCGCTGAAAAACGCTACCCATACAAACATCATTATCTGTTCTCCAACGTACATAAAAGGCGCTATGATCCACAATTATAAAGTCGAGCTCTTCAACAACCTGCTTTATCTAGATATAAAAAACAATGAATACGCTTATTTTTTTGATAGCAACAAGACTCTGACTCATGATATGTTTTCCTATAATACAGGGAAAATTAATAAATCCGGATGGAGACATATTTATAATCAAATAATGACCAACATATTGATTGATTATGATTTGTTTTATTCTCAAGATTGTTTGCATGATGAATTGAACCTAAGGCTTCCTAGTGAAAATGAGAACGCAACACCATCAACTAGTGGCAATGAGTTTTTTCTATTATAAACATATGTACATCATGCACCAGAATATAGCCGGACTTCTAAACAAGACTGACTTACTTGTTACCCATATCCAGGAGCTGCTGAATAAGCAAATAGACGTCGACGTAATATGCATCACAGAGCATTTTGTAATTTCTGGACAAGAGGGGTTAATTAACTTTCCGAATTACAAACTTGCCGCAGCATTTACAAGAAAAGAACATAAGCGAGGAGGCTCCTGCATTCTTGTCAAAACCTGTTACGAATTTAACGTATTGACAGAGATAGGAAAAATGTCTATTACAGGGGTTATAGAATGCTGTGCAATTGAGTTAACCAAACAAAATTTAGTTATTATATGTTTATACAGGCCACCAACAATGTCAAATTTTAATTTATTTTGTGATAGCTTAGAAACTTTATTAACAAATATATGTACTAAAAGGAATGGAAAGATTCTGCTATGTGGGGATTTCAACATAGACATTTTGAAACAGAATAGATACACTTTGGACTTTGAAATCTTACTTCTCAATCACAATCTCAAGTTAGAAATTAGACAACCAACTAGACCAAGGAGCTTATCTTGTCTTGATAATTTTGCGCACAATTGTCGTAAAAAGTGTTATACCGAGGTAATAGACTTTGCTCTATCGGACCACTCAGCTCAATTACTAAAAATACACGTGAATAAAACTTGCATTCTTAATTCATGGCGAATAAAAAAACGGGACATGTCTAAAGTTAATTTGACAAAGTTTAAGACACACCTAAATAGTTTATCTTTTTTAGAGGTACAAATTTCGGACAATCCTGATGAGGCATATAACATTTTTTTAGAGCAATTTCGTTTCATTTATGATTTATGTTTTCCAGTAAAACTAATTAAAATAAAACCCTCTAGAAAAATAAAGTGGGTATCAAAAGGTATAAGAATTTGTAGTAAAAAACAAAGACAGTTACTGTGGAAATATAGGCAAACACCTTCAGAACAAACTAAAAAAGCGTTCCAACAATATTCCAAAACATTTAAAAAAATTATTAAACTCACCCAAAAAGCACAAAACAACCACATTATAAAAAATGCTCAGAGCAAATCTAAAGCCTCTTGGCAAATAATTAAAGGTAGTAATCGAACTGCAGAACCTATACTACAAATTAAAAAAGAAAACACTATTATCAACAATCCTAAGGAAATGGCTGAATGCTTTAATAACTTTTTTATTGACCAAATAAAAAACTTAACAAATGACAATACCACATACGACATTATTAGCACAGTAAACAACCCTCACTCAATATTTATGGCCCCAGTTCTACCTGAAGATATCGTGAGAGTAATTAAAACATTAAAAAATAAAAAAAGTGTCGGATACGATGGAATAACGACCAATGTGGTAAAATTCGTTGCAGATGTAATAGCTTCTCCCTTAAGCCATATAATGAATCTGTGTATATGCCAGGGCACATTTCCAGATAGCCTAAAAACTACAATTGTTATACCAATTCATAAAAAAGACAGTAAAGAAGAAATGTCAAATTATAGACCGGTAGCTCTTACCTCTGTATTTTCTAAAATACTCGAAAAAGTGATTTATGAATCTATAACTTCTTTCTTAAATAAATATGATATCCTTTGCAATGAGCAGAAAGGTTTTAGAAAAAATAAAAACATAAACATGGCTATTTACGACTTGCTACATAACATAATGTTGAATATTGACAATAAAACACCAGTTTGTGCAATATATACTGACATGACTAAGGCCTTTGACTACGTGAAACATGACATTCTTCTGCACAAACTTGACAGGTACGGTATTAGGGGAAACGTCTTAAGACTTATTGAATCGTACCTAAGTAAACGCAAACAACAGACAGAAATCACTAGGATATGTCCCAAAAGTAAGATTCAATATAAATATTTATCGGAAAGTAGGGAACTTAAATTCGGAGTACCGCAAGGCACTGTGGTCGGACCCTTAATGTTTTTGCTCTACATAAATGACTTGCCTAGACAAATTAAACAGCCAATGGTATTATTCGCAGACGACAGCACTGCTATAGTTAAATGTACAGAAAAAGCTAATTATGAAACAGATATTAATGACACTTTAAAAAATATAATAAATTGGCTTTCTGTCAATAACTTAATTATTAATTTGAAAAAAACAAAAGTAATGCACTTTTATCAGCGTTTACGTCCAGACGCTTTGACGATCGAATACAATGGACAAAAAGTAGACAATACAAACGTTGCAAAATTTCTAGGTATAATAATTGACAATCAATTGACATGGAAACCACAGGCCGAGGAGATCTGTAAGAAATTAAGCAAATCTGCATACATATTATATAATTTGACAAAAAAAGTTAACACTGACACGATTATTATAGCTTATCATGGTCTCGTTGTTTCTGTTTTAAGATACGGAGTAGTTTTTTGGGGTAATTGCAGTGAGAAAGAAAGGATTTTCAGAGCCCAAAAATATTGCATTAGATCAATGACCGGAATACATTCAACTGACAGCTGCGTCCCTATGTTTAAATCCCTTAACTTACTAACCTTTCCATCTCTCTATATTTTGGAAATGGCACTGTTTGTAAAAGGTAATCAAAATTTATTTTGCTCAAATATTGATCACTCAACAAGGCCTACATTAATAAGATCTCAATATAAAAATCTTTTGTATACAGGTAAATTTAAAACAGCACTACTGAAAAAGAATATTATGCATATGGGACCAATGGTTTACAATAAAGTACCTGATGAAATCAAAAATTGTACATTAAACATATTTAAAAAGAAATTAAATAAATTCCTAATTGAAAAGTGTTACTATTCAATAGATGAATTTTTGAATGACAAATCCATATGATTATTTATAAACAATGATTTTGCTTATGATTATTTGATTTTGATTGTATTATTTGACTAATTATTAACTTATTTTTGACATTGTATTATTACCTTATTATTAACTTATTTTGACATTTTATTATTGATTAATTATTAGCTTATTTTTGACATTGTTTACTACTGAATGATTTTTATTGACTATTGTAATAATTTGAAATTGGTTAGATATTTGGTTTTCTTTTTTTAAATTGTTCCTTTCATAATTTAATTATAATATAAAATTTTGCATGCCTCACGGTAGAATGTATTGGATCCTTATCTTACTGAACAGCATATTTTTGTACCTACATTCATAGCAAATAAATTATTTCATTTCATTTCATTTCATTATTAACTGAAACAATTCATTCATTTCGTTGTTACAATGTTGGCTTTGTTAGCCTAACAGAAGCTTCCGCAACTTAATCAAAAACGTTACAATGTCTAACATAATCAAGCTCTTTATTTATTTTTATTTTAATCACATTTTGATTGGCAAACAAGTCAAGCAAGTTGTGTGGCTTATGTACAAATTAGGGTTTGAGAAGTCTCGACAGCCTCAAAGTCTCGGGCCAGGATACAACCCACAATGAAATTGGAATCGAGTTAATTTTGGCTAATGTAATAATGCCACCGGACAATGAGTTTTTAACAAAGTACGTCATTCAAAACGTTCAGTACCTATATAATATACATTTTCCTGTTGCTTCAAACAACAACAACTTCTTTTCTAGTCTTGCTCTTGTAAGTACATTTTCTTCGATTTTTTTTATTGCTTGTTCCATTTGACTTTGATACGACTCGCCGGGCTCGTTGTGTATTGTAGAGCTACTGGTACTAGGATCGGCGTCCATTTATTCCTTAACTGTCTTTTGAATACGAGGGATATTCTCAAAAAGTCTGCAGTGCAGTTCATCCGCAAAAGCAATATGTGCAATTTTACATAAATTTGAAGTAAAAAATTCGTATTTTGAGACTGTTAACTGTGGTGGCCACTTCCGACCCGGAGGATTTGGAACAGAGACAACTAAATTTACAAACAAAATCCGGCCCAGCGAGACAAGACACGACCCGGGACCCAAACCATAGAATAAATTATCACTGGCGTGAAAAAACTGGCCGCACCTCGTCGTTCCGTCTGTAAACGCTGCACTATCGACCTTGAAGGCGTGTCTGCGATATTTCTACAGCTCAACATCTGTATAAAACTACACAGTTTTTCAGTAGAAAGTTTCTCAATGCAAAGAGCCAAACGCTTTTTGTTTTCTCTTTTTACGCTGACCTGATTACAGTTCAATGATAACGGCATCTTTGTGATATTGTCGGTTCTAGAAGTCCGTGAGTAAAGTTCGCGAACATGAGATCACTCGCAGCACATTGACAGTGACACAAAAAGAGTATTGTAAGGGATTTACATCAGCGGTGACTTCAATGTTTCGAAGTGAGGTTACCTGCACGACTAATTCTGCACAATGACAACACTAATGCATCACATTTTAAAATGAGCGAGCAGCGACCACGCTGCGACCTTTACCTCGTTGTACGATCCGCCACGTCCTGGGATCATTTCAGACGTTACTTATTGCTTCTTATTTACAATGCCCATGATTTCATCTGAGCACTCAGGCATAATCTGCTGGAATGCTTTTGCGTTTACACATTTATTTATAGCACTGAGTAAAAGATTGTGAAGTGGTCAAATTAAACCGGCTATCCACAAAATTTCACAAGCAAAAACCTTGCTCTAAAAAGCTTTCCCAAATCTGAGATTCACGTGGTTGAAGTTCAAATTTTCGTAGAAATCACACAAATGTCCCACGGCCACGAACGACTTTCTGTGGTCCCGAAATAACTTTGTTTGTGTTATAATAACTTACGTAAAGTTCTTAAAGTATTCCATGTTAATTAGTGAACTTTGTGTACTTTTGAATGCCGCGTTGCTTCAAAAGGGATGTTGTTTAAAGAAGAGGTGAACAGCCCCAGAACTTCCAGTGGTAAATTGGCAACGTAATATTAATGCTGACGAATGTTTAGAACTCTTTATCTTAACATTCGTCACGTTAATTTTCACATTCTATTGGTCAGTAAACTTGTGTCCGCCTCCGAAGAAAATTTTAAAAACCTAATTAGCGAATGCTGGTAACAAAATGCCAAAGCGTAAACTAAAACATTTTTAAAGAGATTCTATACAGTATTTTTGATCTATTTAATTGCCTTATTTTCTGTGCCAATATTTCTCGTTTCAGATGCCTTGTGGTTTGTAATATAGTTTATTTTTTGTTTGCTAACAGATGAAGATGAGGCGACGACATCAGGCCTAACGGACGGAGCGCCGCTCGAACAGAACAGGATCATCTTCGTCAACAGACCGCAGCCCATCAAGTTCCTAAACAACCGAATATCTACGGCTAAATACAGGTACATATTTTAGTAACTCGACTAACGTTAGAACCTTCTCCTAGCCTTTTTCCAACTATGTCGGGGTCCAGTGTAACCGGCCACCATAGAATACCAGTATTTTACATGGAGCGACTGCCTATCTGACCTCCCAAACCCAATTACAGACCGTTGGTCATACTTTTGCGCCAACCACCCGTAACACTTCTCAAAGATCCATGAATATCATAATCCATATCTGGGACCAACCGCTTAACGTCAACCATCCGCGGCCAGCGTAGCTTAACCTAATCGGTCGACTCGTGCGGCTGTGCTCTTACCAAATTATAAAATTCGCAAAAGAGTCGTGTTACAGTAAACGAAAGAATTCACGATTTCTTTATAAGGCTAGCTACCTGCATACTATGTACAAGCAAGGGGACATACTCCTTTATTGACAGCACATGTGGTGCCGCAGTGGAGTTCAGAGCATGATATCGACTCGGAAGGCATTCCCTTCCACCATGTTCCATTATAACATGGAACGCGGTCGCAATATCTGCATTCTAAATATTTGCTGGTATAACGGGACCCATTGAACGGGAAACTGCGGTGTGTGACAGTGTCAGAAATACTTTTATAAAGCGTTGGATAAGATCATGGTCCAGGATACAAAGCATCTTGAATGCCTGACGATCAAAATAACATCACATACATTGCGAATATTCAGTTTATGCAACTTAGTCACTACACAAATATTTATTCAACAACTTTATCGATCAAATAGCATTACTGAAATGTTTACTTGCAAGTGTACGTTTCCCGTGCAATTCCGTTTTATCTCAAATCAATCGAGGCACGATTGATGAACAAGCAAACACAGACTTTCATTTTATGAAACTGGTAGCGAACGTTCTCGCTTTATTTTTTGATTTTTGAAACACATCCGCTTCATTTTCGAGAAGATTAAACATCTCTGACGTACCATCTCTATAGTGTTGTATGTGCTGTATATTGGGGCCTCGCTTCTCCATTGGCAGGCCATTTCGACAGCCTCGTAAGGTCTGTCAGCCGACAATGAGCGTGCCTAAACAGCGGCACAATATATACACAAGCACGGCGCATTGTTTACGCGCCGCGACGACGCTTGGCCGCCTGCCCATCCACCGTACTCTGATGTCATACGCGTTAATATATCGCTACTGTCTCCATGGGAACTGATCTACATTACTACTTTAAAAACTATTTTACTTGCAACAAGTTTTTAGTGAAGTTCCCAGGAGACTCATAAAAGGAGATCGGGAATCTTGGT
Source organism: Hyppa rectilinea (assembly GCA_951799385.1). Classification (NCBI taxonomy): domain Eukaryota; kingdom Metazoa; phylum Arthropoda; class Insecta; order Lepidoptera; family Noctuidae; genus Hyppa; species Hyppa rectilinea. Next base: position 637,664 of record OX637307.1, on the reverse strand, counting down.
GATCATTGTTACACATTTAAATTCGGTCACACACAATTGTTTTTTTTTGCTTTGTCTCTGGAATAGTTATGCCTCTAATGCAGACGTCCACAGGCGTGTGGCGATGACCACTTACCATCAGAACGGTGGCCCATGTTTTGACGTATGAAACAACAATTTAACAATAATGTAACATACGAAACTTAAACGTTGAGTGGTTGGTATACATAGAGCTACGTCTATTATTGACTTTTTCGGAGTCTCCCACTTCGGTAGGTTACATTTTACAGTGACTTTGAAACTTCATAAAAGGAAATGAGTCAGTATGACAGCAGCGCGTGGCAATGAATACGTGCCTGCTAATTACAATGTTCCCTTATTGGGACTAACTGACTACGAGAAGAAGCCGCCGTTCCTGCCGCGGTCTCACGAACTTTCCAGAACGGAAAGTTTTTCTTGCGTTATGCCTAGATTTGCTTGAAGATAATCTAAAGTTTTCACATTGTTAGGCAATCTATGTGCGGTCTCTATCTAGTTTTATATCAGTTCCGCTAAGTTTCTTAACGTAAAGCGCTCATTAATAACATTGTTTTTATAAGGGTTAGTACGGGTTTATATGTCCTTGTGACTATAACATGTGTCCGACTTGTAGTTAAGCACCTGGGTGTGGCGTGACAATACTGCGAGCGTGTCGGCGGAGCAGCTGGCTAACACTTGCTCGGTGCACATTATCCAATCAATTTCGCGCGCTGCTGTTTGTTAGAGAATGTTCATTCAGTTTTGGAACTTTATTTCTATCTAACAAACCAAAAAAGATTTTATTACACTTTCTTCGACGGTGCCAAATAAACGTACGTCTTCGCACGGTTTTCTACGCCGTTCCCAAAAAATAAACTAGTGAGAAATGTTTATTTATAAGGGTATCATTAAAGGATAACAAGTGGGCGGATGAACAACGTGAGCATGGATATTATATAGAACATAAAAATAGTAACAACACAGGCGGGCAATATAAAAATAAACACCTAAGAATCACATTAATTAGTAAAGCTAGGATCTACCTACTGCGAGTACTGCGATCCACACTTCTGGTCGCACCTTGTAGGGAACAATTAGTGTATCATATATTTAATGTGTTGCTTGATATCATCAACTCATATTGTTGCATTAATTAAAATACGTTAATTGAGTTGTTAAAATTTTCCGATTATAAATCTCTGAAATCGATACGTCGATGTTTTATGTAATAAGATAACGCGACGACTTCCCAGAACACTTGTATATATTGGAATTTAACGTAATTCCACAAGAATATTAGGCCCGCTAAACAAACATAATATTAAAAATAAATTATTACCAACCTACTAACATCCACAAGTATAATGTATGTAGAACAAAACCTTTTATTTTACCATCCATTCGAAACCAACATTATTTCTTGACAGTTGAAAATTAAGCACGTTCCATTCATGTCCTCCCTATAATTTATGATGTTTTCACTTCTGATTACTTTCGATACGATCGAAGTAGCGAACCTATCATTACTCAGCCATTGTTGACAACTTGAACCCCCCATGTTAACTACTTATGTACAACTGTAGGCAACGACACTATCAATTATGTAATCACCTTATTTATGTTACCCGTATGTGCTGCTTGCTTATGACTGGTTGAGACTTCAAAAATGATTTTTTCGCTCTACGGTGAGTTTGCGTTTGTAACTGTGAGTTTGAGGAGCTTGTGACTGAGTAATAACAGCCGCACGGACTAATCCTTCAGGTTAAGCTACGCTTGCCGAGGTTGGTCCGTGGATGGGTGACCATCTTTACTCATCGAGACTCCTCCGTGCCTCGGAAAGCACGTTAAGCCGTTGGTCCCGGCTGTTATTCGTGGATCTTTGACAGTCGTTACTGGTAGTCAGAAGCCCGAAAGTCTGACAGCCAGTCTTACCAAGGGGTATCGTGTTACCCAGTTACTGGGTTGTGGAGGTCAGATAGGCAGTCCATGTAAAATACTGGTATTCAGCTGCATCCAGTTAGACTGGAAGCCGACCCCAACATAGTTAGGAAAAGGCTTGGCAGATTGATTGGTGAGTTTGCGTTTGGTTTCACTCAAAGAATGTTGATTGAATAAAAATAGCATAAAAGAATATAGAAAACCTTTCCTCATAATAAGGAAAACCAATTTAAAAGTGTTTAGGTACGTATCACTGTTATCGCATATGCGGCTGAGCTGTAAAGACCATGCAATCGTATCGGCATACAATAACGTGAGCTTCCCTAATAGCCGCGGGTCACTTAGTAACGTGACTTTGCTGAATTGCAGCCCCACGGGACGCACTGGACTGATGAAACTAAATTATGGAGCACTTGGTTTAGCTAATCAATTCTAGTGGCATTTCCTCATTAACATTGATGTTATTAATTTTAAACATAACGAAGTCTGATCGCAGGGTTTGCTTATATTTTTATCCCCTTAGAATCATAAATAAAAACGCAATTGCAATTACTAATGAACAAGTTATTTCATTTTGCATTTTCCTCGTCCTGAAGGAAAAGGTTGAACCATTTTAATTGCATATCATATAAAAAGTGAGCTGTGTTTAACGCCTCGCCCTTCCACAGCGTGACATCATTCATCCCGCTGTTCCTGTTCGAGCAGTTCCGGCGCTACTCCAACTGCTTCTTCCTGTTGATCGCTCTGCTGCAACAAATCCCCGACGTGTCTCCCACGGGCCGCTGGACCACGCTCACGCCGCTCATACTCATCCTCTCCGTCAGCGCCATCAAAGAGATCGTCGAGGACTTTGTGAGTATACTGCACTTCTTCGATTTACGATGAATAAACCACTTGCAATTTCCCAACTATGTTGGGGTCAGCTTCGACTCAGGATTCAGCTGAATACCTGGATTTTACAGAAGACACGTAATAGTATTGGTAAAACCCAATATCTAATAGTTAAGGGAAACGAGACTTTTCCCGCTTATAGTCCTCCGTGTTCGTGTTAACTATTGCCCTAGCCGACTAATGTTGTTCGGAATGCCTAAACGAGGTGATGCCTAACTAAATAGTGTCAAGACTGTTGGAGCACGAATGTTTGTACACATACATTCTTTAATAATAGCAGTTGAAGTTTTTTAAGTCTATACATTATTGTTAATTTGTTGTCTGTTGCTGTGTTTCAGAAAAAAATAGGTGCTGGGTAATATCGATAACTCTATATTAATTTGCGCTTACAACAGGCTGCAACGTACTCTTTTACGCTACTAACACTAAGTACAATTACTAATTAACAAGTTATTGCATCTTGCATTTTCCTCATCCTGGAGGAAAAGGTTTAACCATTTAGCATAAATTATTAAAATCAATATTTACATACCTAAAACATTATTAATAACTATGTACAAGTATATAACAGGAGGGAAAAAAATATAATAAATCAAAGGGCATCAAAAATTCGTCCACATCGCTGTCAACAGGAAAAGTTCCCGAAAGGCTGGCAGCATTGCGCCATACAATGTGGCAATGCTGATTCTTTGACCGAAAAATAGGCCAGCCCTCTGGTCACGTGAAGAGTCGACCAATCGCTTGGCGATGTCTCGATAAACATAGTGGGTACTCGGACCCCATGGCCCTAGTGTTTCAACCCCAAACGGCTCGAATATATAACTTCCAATAAGGTTGTTATACTTGCGCCGTTTGAGGTTTTCAGCACCTGCAGCAGCTGACCCAGCACAACCCGCCGTGCAAGGAAGATGGGATGGCGCAAGGGTGTCGACACACGTTGCATCCCACACCAACGGCCTACCTACCTTCCAAGGCATTAGTGTCATTCCATCTGGTCTCTTCCCATCGTCGCGTGCCAAGCCTTTGGGTTCTAAAACAGCTGGCACCCCGGCGGTGACAAGAGCACGACGGATTATGTCATTAATGCTGGCGTGCCGTGCTAACCGGCCTGCGCTTTTACTGCAGGATAGACCATGGTGTCCGAGGCAGTCGACAACTTCACCGCATTGGCAGCGATCCGGAGCCTCGCAAGGAGCGCCCAGACGCAAACATGTAGCGAGCCGGAAAGTGGTGTCACTCAGCAGAGTGCATATGTTCGGTGATGGAAGTGCCTGAAGCCAGAGGCCCGACTCCCACTCACCCACAGCCAGTAGGCGGGCACGCTTAGCAGTGTTGGTGGACGTATTAATAAGATTATACCGTACCAACCTGCAGAGCGGCTCATCCTACTGTCTCTGGGAAGATGGGTTCACGGGCCGATCAATATCCGGGCAAACCAAACCATTTTTATTGCAATTATACCTTTTAGTATAGATTCGGCAGCAAAGTACCTATCCAGCAAATACTATACAGCGTGTATCAGAATGGTTTAATCGTATTACCAGCGCCATAGACTCGTGGATAGATAATAGTTGCATAAGATATTAGTTTACATGACGTAGTATGGATACGTACTGGTACTGACGTAGTGTTATCAGCAACTAGGAAGAAATGTAGATTTCTAAGACTATCTCTTTAAACACACAATTAAGCATCACCTTTATACGTATTTTCTGTTCCTTTCTTTTTGTCTGTTTTTATGTGTGTACATAATTAGTTAAATAAATAAAAAAGAAAATGAATAGCTCGACATAGACATACTTTTTATTATTGAGGGTGGGAAATCATCAAATGACTCCTCCCGCTCTGGGTAGAGCGGAAGGGAGTGTCAGACTCTTACTGACTAAAACCCATCCATGTTCCTTCATTAGCCCTCATGTTCCGGGGTAGCGGTAACCCTTTCGGACAATCCCACTGAACATAGATTTTACTTCGATGGTCCTAGTTTATCATTTGTAACTTCGAGTTACGGCTGTATGGACATAGTACAGCATTGCACACATGCAAGCGGGCACGCACTTTTACCTGGAGGCTATTATTTTTTTTCTTTTTTTTTTATTTACGCTTGAGTACAGTCAGTTTTAATGTTTTAATTGGTATATTGACGTGTGCTAGCTGACATGTGGCAAATTATTGATTTTAATGTGATGTGTTTCGTAATGTTAATTACTTCTCATACGATAAGTGTGTAGAGTCAAGTTCTTCCAACTAATCAGACAGCTGTGCTGCTGGGGAGTTTGTTGCGCCACTTCTTCTTCCCAGCTAAAGCACTAGGAAGTGGTGAAGGGTGGGTGTTTTTGGGGGACTGTCTTAAGTAACTTTGACCTTCAAAAAGTGCTGATCTTCAGCCTAATTTGAATAAATGACTTTTGATTTGATAGACATATTGATAAAAGATTCTTCTCATTGCTACCTCTGATATTCAGTCGATTAAGATTCGCTATTCCTTCGGCCTGTTCTCCACCGTCAGTTGATAGATTCTGCCAACTCATCTGGTAAACTATGACTGACATCACTATATTGTCATATTCAGAAACGCCACCGAGCGGACGATGAAACGAACCGCCGCAAGGTGGATGTGCTGCGCGAGGGCCGCTGGCTCACGGTGCCGTGGGAGCAGCTGCTGGTCGGCGACATCTGCAAGATCGTCAACAACACCTTCTTCCCGGCTGATATCGTTTTGCTGTCCTCGAGGTAAGACGTTGCCACGATATAAGGTTTTGTTTGTGTTATTGGGTGATTTACATACACCTGGGTTTGTCTGCAGCAAACGCGGTGTAACAGGTTTCATACATTTTCACCGTGTACATCAACACACACACTCTCTCTCTCCCCACCCCTCTCTCCCTCTTTATCTCTGTCTCTTTCACTTATTTATGAAATGATCAGTTTTTTTTAAACCGATGAAAGAACAACTTTGGTTTGTAGAATAACTATACTGCTTTCTTGGTAGCAGTTCAGCAGCGCCCTTACAACCTGCCGTACACATACACATTGGTATATGTGTCGCTGAAATTGAGCACAAATGTGTCATAATATGCCACTTAGTAATGCGTAGGTACGCCGGCACCCCCTACCACTAGAACACCGCTACTATTTTTGATGGCAGAAATAGGTGTGGTGGTAGTAATATTTATTTATTCTTTATTTCAGGCAACGAAGGCCCATATAACATAGTACATGTATAAAAATAATAACTACATAATTATAAACTAATACATCATTTTAAAATAAACTTAAAAACTACTGCACTCGTTGTGACGGCGTCGAGTTACGCTGCGAGGTGTCGCGTAGCCGGCCGCGGAAACGCCGATACAGCACACCTTTCGGCCAAAACTCTTCCTTGAGGAAGGTCACCAAATTGTGAGTCGGAACGCACATCACGAACGACTTGAAATTTGTGTTATGGCGCGCCTCCAACTTCTCCACCCTCAAGGTCCAGTTGGTCTTCATCCGCATATACTGTACGGCGTCCTCAGCTTGCATAGAGTGGTGCAAACGGGACACGTACAGCTGCGTCGTACTGCGGAACGTAGCAGTATGATACATCCAGCCGGCGCCGTCCCGCACTGGTTGCGATAAGTAGGCTTCCTCTTCTTCCTCTCCACCTTGATGAAGCCGTCATCATCGCAAGTGTTCTTGCGTGGAACCTGATGTTCGTGGTCCATCACAGCGCCTTTCGTCGCGCTCGATGCCGAGCGACTCTGCTTTCCCCCTTTTAATTTTTGGAACGAAGTTCCTTATCGCGCGTTGTGAAAGGGGGCTAGACGGAAAAAATTCTTACGAAAAGTTGTCACGACACTTCGGCTTCTACAAAGGCAAGCAATTCGAACAGAAAAATGAATCGTTTGGTCGGTCGAATAGAGTTCATTATTATTTGGACGAGCTTTTCTCTATGAAAATATTGGACCGAATTAAGACCTTATTTTTATTAAGTTAACCGCGTAATTCGGTTGTGCATCTTTGTAAAGTCGGGTCCGACACGAGACAATAGGTTTCTCAGAATAATTTTAGTAAACTGCGTATTTAGGTACCTAGTTTGGTATTTCTAAATTTTACCGTTTACTGTTAATAAATAAAGTCTGAATTCGCTTTTCGTGTTTTTATTTGTGTAGTTGTGTAACCTATTTATCTTTCGCGTAATATCGCGTATGTATTTTTATTTATGTTTATGTATCTTGAACGCAGGGCGGCTGCATGCGGCGCGCGGCGTCGCCGTCGCGGCATTGTTTGTTGTCGTGACTGTGGTGTCGGATGAACTAATTAATTAGATACTTACATACCTACCTACCTATACGAGTGTAATTTAATTCGAGTTCCTTATCGCGCGTTGTGAAAGGGAGCTAGACGGAAAAAATTCTTACCAAATTACAATTCCTTCACTAATTAATCGAAAGGAACTTCGTTCCATCCGGGTGTCCCTTGACACCTCTCAAGTTTTTTCTGCTGGTCGTTTAGTTTGTGACCCAGCAGATTTCTTATTGGCGACAGTACCAGAATAGGTACGTTTGGGGGTCGATGTACCTGTTATGCGCGTCGCTTCCCCGGCAGGTACGACGCGATCAGCGGAACACGATGCAACGTTTGCGTTCTTGACAGCCGATAACGTTGATTCACTCGCCGACTGAAAACTGCAGACAGAAGCATGAAGTGCCCCGCGACGTGTTTGCAGCGGAGCCTTCCGGTGACCCACTTGTCATTGCCACTTGAATAACGTTGCACAACAACGCTACTTCGACTCGCAATTCACCAATGGTGACATCCGATGACTCCAACTTGGACTTCATCTCAGCCAGGCTCACCTTCAGAGTCGTGATGTCCTTTAGCAGCCTGGTGACGTCGACGTGGACGAACGTGACAGGAGGCAGCTTGTGCAGCTCCTTCGCCACAAAATCTGGCACGTCATCCGGATCGGTCCTCTTCAGCAGGTCGATGATGTCCATGTTCTGCAGACTGTTCTGTCCACCATCCCTCCGGCGCGATGGCATCTGTCCGACTTAGTCGAGTGACTGATATAACAGCAACTTGGCACTGCATACCTCATCCTCTTTGAAGGAGGACTTGCAGACCTGCAAGATGCTGACCTCGTCCATACCATTTTAATCCTATTCGTATTTTTTTTTATTTAAGTACTTAGCTTTCTCACTGTTCTGTCGACCTGCTCGTACCTCAAGTCACTAAGTAAAAACATTCCTAAATTAATATTCACATGACGATACCTAAAAAACTTTTTTACAAAAAATAAAACCGACTTCCAAAAAAACACTACAAAGTGAAAAATAATTTTGATTTCGGAAGTCGGTGTCTTCATTTTTTGCCACCGACTTCCGAAATCAAAATTATTTTTCACTTTGTAGTGTTTTTTTGGAATCGGTTTTATTTTTTGTAAAAAAGTTTTTATTTTTCACTTTTTAGTTGTGGTACCTACACAACCCACCCAAAATTTTAATACCACTACCTGGTATGTAAATTATTGAGTGACAGCTAGGAACTTATTAGAACAAAATCCGCTTATCCGATTTCGATAAAATTTTTATGGGACCATTTGGGAAGTATACCCTTTTCAACAAAAAAAGAATTTTTCAAATCGGTTGGCAAGCAACGGAGTTATGCGCGAACAAACATAAAAAAAAAAAAATATATACAGTCGAATTGAGAACCTCCTCCTTTTTTAGAAGTCGGTTAAAAATACAGTCGATACACAATTATTTTAGCACTTGTTTATGTCCCGACACAAGGTTGTCAAGTGATTTAGCACCAATTAAAAGTAATTGTCCGCGTGCGTGACCGCTCATTGACTGGACAGCGCACGTCAGCGGCGCTTTGTAATAACTACGTAATGTTTCAAAATAAAGGTTAAGTTATCAATAATCGCATGCACTGTATCATTTTATCCGCATATTGTTACGAATATTTTGGAAATGAACCCATATAACGCCCGTTTTCCCCAAAGCGTTAAGCGGAGATCTGCCCGCTATGTCTCTTGATCACAACAAAACAAAATAATCTCGCACGTACATTTGAGTCGTTCAGTTACAAGGATGATATACATGATGATTATGGGTCTAGTGATCGATCTCTGGGTTCCAAAGTGTATTTGAATTATTTTAAGCTCAAAACGAAGAGAAAGAAAATTTATTTAATATGTTTCACACAGGGGCAGCACGGACTTAATATTACGACAAGCATAAAATAAAAGAAATAATTGGGCAAAATATTTGGGCAAACGTCATTTAAAACTATTCCAAATTTCAAGTTAGCAATAGTAGTTCTTGAGATAATATCCAGCTGACGGACAGACAGACAGACATACCATAAGGGTTTCTTTTTACCGTTTTGGTAAGGAATAGCAAAATGGTAAAAATAAACCCTTATAGCGCGACTCTGTTTGTTGACTGTAGTATTCAATTTCTAAGTTTTATTTATTTATTTATTTTATTTATAGTTAATTAAAACGGCACAGGTCCAATTACATTAATTAACATAGAATTAGAATTATTAAGATTAAAATAAAATAAGCATTCAAACAACATACCATACAAAAATTAGATTCAAATTCAAAGATATACAATGGTGTGGATAAGATTATTAATAATTATTTGAGTAAATAGTTAAATAAATTAAAAACATAATAAACTAACATAAAATATCATATAACAGTGGACACCCTCGCATATTGTCTCTCACAAAACACCAGACAGGCACGCATTATTTTCTTCCATTCATCAGCAAACACATCACATTCAGGGTCGGCAGTCAGGAGGGCGTTTAGCATCCTTAGGGTTCGACATACTGGGGATTCCGCTCTAGCAACCGACCTAGATAGCGGTTGTGCGAACAGGTTATGACGGCGGCTTTGACGGTGCCCAAGGTATTTGTCGGGCACAAATAGGCAGCAGAAAAGTCCGTGAAGCTCAGGGCAGTCAATACGACCGCTTAGGGTTTTACAGGCAATCGTGAGCTGATCCAAGCCCCTACTTACCTCCAACGAATTGAAGCCCAACACCCCTAGAAGATAGTTCGTTGGGTACATAAATGGAAAGTAATGGTACAGCCTTCGATACAAAAATCTCAGGAAGGTTTTCTGAACTTTCTCAAGCATCAGCGTCAGTGACGCAGTATGTGGATGCCAGACACAGGCGCTGGACTCGAGTTTACTCCGAACCAAAGTGGTGTAAAGAAGTTTAATAGTACTGGGATTGCGAAAGTCACGAGCGTTCCTCAAGACAAATCCCAGACGCCTGTAGGATTCCTTAGCAAGTTGATCCGTCTAATCGAATACATGGCATGTAGGTATTATGTTAAGTGGCGAAAAAGTGAATTCGTCTTCACATGCGTGACGACACAATAGTTCTTGTTAATAATCAAATTTTTGCTACAATCAACTAACAAATATGCCATGCTTTGCCACAGTGAACCGCAAGGCATCTCGTTCATTGAGACCTCGAACCTGGACGGCGAAACGAACCTCAAGATCCGGCAGGCGCACCCCGACACGGCGCGGCTCGACAACACGCTGGCGCTCGCGGACTACACCGCCACCGTGCAGTGCGAGCAGCCCAACCGGCATCTGTACGAGTTCAACGGGCTGCTGAAGGAGAGTAGCAATAGGTGAGTGTATTGCTAAACTGCTCACTGTGTACTTCTTTAGATAAACCGTAAGTGATGCACGTGTTAGGTAATAGGGTAGGGTAATATTATTAAAATAAGATTCAAGCAATATGTGTTTATTTTAATTTAAAGCATTTCAATAGAATAAAGTCTCATTAACAATGAAATTTTTATTATACAGGAAGGAAAATCACAATATATTATTCAATAACACGTAAATTATTATATCAAAAATATAGTTAAAATTACTATTTAAAGTTATTATTAATCATTATTATTCATTTATATTCATCATTTCTCACTGACAACAACATTTAATTACTACACACAACATTTTTAGGGAAAACACAACATAACTATACTATAATTCTCTACTTTCACACTACTATAAGGAACAGGAAAAGTACTTAACTGGTGATCTGCTCAGTTCGACGGCTCGACTTAGAATGCCCTACAATACTGCAGTAGTCGCAACGTCCCCGTAAGGGGGCGTGGCAAGGTGGGGTGACGGGGCTTTGCCCCTTGCCTCACGGAGGCTATACTGTGGCCCGCTACGACGGGCCCGTCGGTCTGTGAGGTAACATGTTGCCAAATGGCCTAGTGAGCGCGCGTGAGTTACGCGCGCTCTTGTGTGTTGTTCGTCCCGTTCGTCCCGTTCCCAGAGTGTGTTGTTCGTCCCGTTCGTCCCGTTCCCAGAGTGTGTTGTTCGTCCCGTTCCCAGAGCTAGCCGGTCGCGACCCGGGCTAAGGAGCTGTTGTATGTGTGGAATGCCCTACAAGAGGTTAGGCTCTCGCTTATAAAGACAGTGACAAACAAGTGACGTCATCGAGCTGTCAGTACAAAAAAACACTGATCAACTACTTTTTACTTTATTAAAGCGATATAAATGTATTAAAAGAACTTTAATTATGTTACGAAATAAACATTGAAAAATAATTAGTATAAAAGTGGTTTTAATAATGATTTAATGATTTGAATCGCAACTGAACCAACTTCCGGTTTCGAGGAATCTTAATTTAACTTAAATACTTAAAAAATATAGTGATAAAAAATATTAAAAATTGATAAGATATAACACACGCTTCGATAATCATCTTATTCCTGAATTTTGTGCGAACGTCGTGCCAAAGAGTAAACCCCAAAGAGTTTAAACCCCTAAATGTTTCCCTTCTTCTCAGATCAATACCGCTGGGCCTGGACCAGATGCTGCTGCGCGGCTCCATGCTGCGCAACACCAACTACATCTACGGCGTGGTCGTGTACACCGGCCACGAGACCAAGCTCATGAAGAACTCCACTAAAGGTAACATCTGCGTACGCTACAATATGTTTTAGTAATCAAATAAACCCGCCTACAGAATTAATTAATAAAGATTTTTTTTTTGTCAATATCTGCCATAAGTACCTACAGACGCCAGAACATCAAGCTATCCCTAACTGTCAAATTTTCTAAAATAAAAATGAACCTTATGTCTTTGCAGTAAAGTTGAAATACTATCAAAGAAATTTGACAGATTGTGGTAACTTGATGTGCTGGCGTCTGTACATTGAGTTATTTTTAATGTTAGTAGCCTTTATTCCCCGATATAATCCATTGGTTCTATTATAAATCGGTCCAGGCGTTCAGAAGTTTTTCGAGTTTGTGAATATTTACGTTACTACGTTACGTACGTTATTTACGTTATTATTATTTACGTAGATTGACGATAATATTCGTTAGCATTCGTAGAATTTTCAGTTCAAAAGTGAATATTTCAGGGCACGTTTTTGAGTATTCATGGCTCTTAGTTTGTGTGCAAGTAGGTACATAATCTGTTAAGTAAACAAATAACATGGTACATATTGTCCCCAGCTCCACTGAAGCGCTCGTCGATCGACCGCCAGACGAACACGCACATCCTGATGCTGTTCCTGATCCTGCTGACGCTGTCGCTGCTGAGCGCCGGCTTCAACGAGGTGTGGCTGAGGGCGCACAACGACTGGTACTTAGGACTCGACGGTGAGCGGACACTTTATCATCATCACGCTACAACTCGACACTGGTCGAAAGGTTTTGAGAGACCGAGTAAAATATTAAATGTTCCTTAATATGAGTCTATTTTGCACAGACTAAGCGAAATATTATCATTAACAGAACTCATTTTTATAGAACGTAATATCATTTTGATTGTCTAAAACGTGACATCGTACATTTTGCATATTCAAAGTTTATCAAAAATCTTTCTTTTAATCTGGCATTGCTTTACTTGATTTGAATACTAAGATCTCATGCTGATATTGTTTTTCGATTGTTTGTTTTTATGAGAACATGATTCAACACTCATTTTGATGAAATGTCTTGAAAATCGTGTTATGTATACGTGAATCATTCATGAAAAAACCCTAAGTGCTCCTCAAATATCATTAATTAAGTATTTACATCACCTCTAATACTTTACTAACAATGTTTTTTTCTTTTTTGGTTACAGAAGCGCAGAATGCACATTTCGGATTTAACTTTTTGACATTTTTAATATTGTACAACAATCTTATACCTATATCGTTACAAGTTACTGCAGAAATTGTTAGATTTTTTCAAGTAAGTATACATCGAATGTTATTTATTTAAAAGACCATTGTTAATAAAAGTTTATAAAACTGGTACTTATCAGGATGTAAGTTTCATAATAGTGTCACACGAGTGTATTAATATCTAGTTTTCATTATATACAGTTTCATTCATTGTATCTAAACTCCTGGCATTTCACTAAGAACCTTAGAACCCTATAAATAGTGTCGTAAGACAATCGTCCGCGGGGGCCGCGCCCCAGCACACAATACTAGTGCATCTTCGAATTCAATAAATCATTGCAAATAGTATGTATTATTATAAATTATTTTTTTGGGGAAGTGTGTATTAATAACACTTTAATTTCACATGGTTGAAGTCTCTCATAATTCAGAATAGCAAGATGCAAGGTTCTATGTATTCCAAAAGGCAGGCCTCGCCCCGTGTCCCCGGCTTAGATCGATACAGTTCCCAAATGTTAGTAACGACGTGACGTCCGCAGGCGAAGTTCATTGCGATGGACGGCGAGATGTACCACGAGGAGACGGACACGCCGGCCATGGCGCGCACCTCCAACCTCAACGAGGAGCTGGGCATGGTCAAGTACATCTTCAGCGACAAGACCGGCACGCTCACCTGCAACGTGATGGAGTTCCGCAAGTGTAGCATCGGGGAGGTTCGTGTGGACTCACGAGGAACTTTTTAAATATTATGTTGATTGACTTAGATAACTTTTAGAAGTACCGAATACAAGGGGGTGCAAGTGGACATCATTTTTGGAACTAAGTTCCTTATCGCGCGTTGCGAAAGGGGGCTAGACGGAAAAAATTAAGACCAAAAGTTGTAACGACACTTTTTGCTATAGTTGTAAGCCGTGGGGCGTGCGCGTGTTTCTCTGTCTGTCTCTCTCTATCTCTCATAGAAAGCAAGCCAGTTATTTTCGTTTCGTCTTTCTATTTCGCATCAGATTTTTTTTGATTATTATAACTTAAAAGAAATAAAATTTTATTACAATTTCTTCACTAATAATAACCGAAAGGAACTTCCCTTGACATCTCTCAAGTTTTTAAATAAAAAATAGTAATTTAATAGCACCGTGTTACAGATAATCTACACCAGCCCCGGTCCCAACGAGAAGCTAGAAGACACGTTACTGTACCAGAACATAGTGCGCAACCACCCGACGGCTCCTGTGATCAAGGAGTTCCTCACCATGCTGGCCGTGTGCCACACCGTCATCCCCGAGCGCAAGGGCGACAAGCTGCATTACCACGCCGCTTCGCCAGGTCGGTACACGACGGCATGTAGAAGGTTTTATAACTGAGACAAAGCTATTTTGGTATCTAATTTTGAGGACACGAGCCTTAACTTAGATGTAATGGAAATATTCAATAACCCCCCCAGACGAGCGCGCGCTGGTGCTGGGCGCGCAGGCGTGGGGCTACGTGTTCGACCAGCGCACGCCGCGCGCCGTGCGCCTGCGCGCGCCGCACGCCACGCAGGAGTTCGCCGTGCTCAACGTGCTGGACTTCACGTCCGCGCGCAAGCGCATGTCCGTCATCGTGCGCACGCCCACAGGTCAGGACCCGCTAGGCTCAGACTCGCTAGTGTCAGACTCTTACTGACTAAAACCCATCCATGTTCCTTCCGTAGCCCTTTATGTGCTAGGCTAGCCTGGTCTCAATATCCCTTTAATACTTATTTATAATACTTGCATATTATCAGGATCGATTGTATATTGTTTTAATCCCTAATTATGTGTGTAAAGTAAGCGTCATAAGAAGCTATAAATTTTGTAAACAAGTGTTCAGGAGTTCACAACATTTGGACCAACAAAAAAAATGAATTTAAGATTTAATAAATTATTAAGTAACAAATATTAATTAACATATATTATTTAAGAATAATTATTCGTCAGATTCAGATGTTTCCATTTCTGTGTGAAACAAACTCGTACGCATTCGAAACTCGAATGACGCGTTTATTTCAAAATGGCGGCCCGATAGTTTACAACCCCTGCGACGGACGCGTTCCGGTACCAAGACACACAAACGATAGCGCTTTGCGTCGTTAAAATATGATCCGACTAAATTAAATAGGTTGTTACTTTCATATAACCCGTCTATATTTCATGTCGATTGAAAATGGTCAATTTATTATTATCTCGCAGTATAAAATGTTTACTTTGTAAAAGATGTTTGTTTACATAATTTATAGCTTCTCGTGGCTCGTACTTTAGTTTCATTCACTCTCAACTCGTTAAATTCCACTTTTCATTAGAAAAAAGAGAAGCTGTCAATATAAAATGTAACTTGATGATACAATCTTCTAAAATGTAACTTACCGCTACATGTTTAAATTCATTTCATTCAATATCTTTTTTTAGATACCCATTAGTAAAATTAAAGAGTGCGTAATACTCACCAAGTAAATACAAAGAGGAGATGTTCTAATTACATTTCCCTAGGAAACAACGTGTGACACTTTACGGGATGAGGAGGTGTTAGATCCCGCCCATTTCTTTATTTTCCATTTGACGGTCAATAGCAATACTATTCACTCGTCCTGTCGATTTTATTTTGTAGTTACGTAACTATCTCACACAAGATGTCACTAAGTGCAGGATGCAACAGGGTCGTACTCAGAATTTTCGTACCACTGCTTTTTTTTTTAAATTAATTTTGCATACCATCATTTCATCATTCTCCTGTCCTTATCTTAATTTATTTGGGGTCGGCGCAACATGTCTTATTCTTCCATACTTCTCTATTAGTCGTCATCTCGGTGGTCAATCCCTTTCTAGCCATATCATCTTTTACACAATTCATCTATTGTTTCTTTGGTCTCCCTCTACTTGTATAGCCATCCACATTCATACTCACAACTTTCCTGACAACATTTTCCTCATTCTTCCGCATAACATGCCCACACCATGACAACCGATTTCCACACAACTTTTCAGTCACCGGTGCCACTTTCAGAATTCCTCTTATAAACTCATTCCGTATTCTATCCAATCGGGTAACACCACACATCCCTCTTAGAGATGAGAATCATCTCAGCTGCATGCAATTGTCTTTCATTCATTCCTTTTGTGGCCCAACTCTCTGATCCATAAAGGACGGCAGGTCTAACCATCCCGCGACATTTAGTAAAATAGTTGATTTCTAATTACGGCCCTGTCTTTTTGTTAGGTTTATGTTTGTTCTTCATAGTTGACGATAGATGGCGGGCTGTTTACAATATGATATAAAAACTACAAAAATAGCATTTTGGCCCTTAAAGGGACTTTAGGAAAGAATGTTGAACAAATTTCAGTATTAAGATTATTAAAATATGTTAGTACCGAACTCTACGTACCTAAATATTTTTAGTTTCCATGACGCCAAGTTTCGCCATCTAGTGTCGGGTAGAATTATGGTTGGAAACGCCAATGTTAGGCGATTTTACTAGAACTATTTTTCTAAATTACGCATAAAATTACTTACAAATGAAATGAGATGCTGTCCATAGCATCAGAACACAAAACTTCATTCTTTTTTTCGTCTAGCGCAACAATGCAGTAAAATGGGCAAGTTTACAAAGTTGTACACAGGACGAACGCCAACAATACACTGACAAAGGCCGCGTCCACATGATGACGTCAGGACCTAGTGGAGAATCACAGTGCACAGTGGCTCAGGCCATCTCCTCTTTGTATTTACTCCCTGGTAATACTAATAACACACACAAAAGAACAATCTCTGTTTACTTTACTAACTTCAAAAACCTCAAAAATAGGAAGGTTATGTAATTGATATATTGACGTGAGTAACGGTTTGTAAAAATAATATTAATAAATTGCTTATAGTAAAACTGTTACATAACATTATATCAAATTCAGGATTTTTTAATAATACACGTTGACATGACCTGCGATTAATTACAATTTGCAATAAAACTGAGGTATGGACATCTTTACAAACGCGTCCCCTTGTGCAGGTGAGATCAAGCTGTTCTGCAAGGGCGCGGACTCGGTGATCTTCCCGCGGCTGGCGGGCGGCGCGCACTCGCGCCTGGCCGACACCACGCTGGCGCACCTGGAGCTGTTCGCGTGCGACGGCCTGCGCACGCTCGTGTTCGCCGTGGCCGACATCTCCGAGCAGTTCTACCAGGTCAGCACTCCTTGTGTTCCAACAACAGTGCAGCAGTAGCAGTCATATTAGTGTGTCGTAAGCGCGTCATAAGTGGTTTCATAGACCAACATTTCTAATGTCTATGGTCGTTACAGTATATGATCTATACCATATACAGGGTGGGATTTTGTAATGCTACCTGGAGGGAAAGTACTCTTAATACTGTAAATAGCAAATTTTACTCAAAGAAAACATTCCTTTATTTTTGAATAGAAAGAAAACTGCATTCAAAGTCAATCTTTGAATGCAGTTTGAATCCAAGAAAATGGAGCCCATTTCGAGCAACTTATTAGTTAGTTTACAATTTTTTGTAAATAATT
Organism: Hyppa rectilinea; assembly: GCA_951799385.1. Classification (NCBI taxonomy): domain Eukaryota; kingdom Metazoa; phylum Arthropoda; class Insecta; order Lepidoptera; family Noctuidae; genus Hyppa; species Hyppa rectilinea. The sequence continues at coordinate 620,145 of OX637307.1, read as the reverse complement.
TAAGATTTCATGGTTTTCCTATCATTTAATTTATCAAGTTTGTTCGAGAGATTTCATCCTTATAAGTGATCCTAACGATCTATGCAATAAAAGTACAGGGTGTACTTTTTACAGATTTCAGTTGGTTCGATTTCCAAAAATTCTTAAAAAAAATTTAAAAGAATTTTTTAAAATCTTTGAATGCAGTTTTCTTTCTGTTCAAAAATAAAGGAAAGTTTTATTTGAGTAAAATTTGCTAACTACAGTATTAAGGATACTTTCCCTTCAGGGGGCATTACAAAATTCCACCCTGTATACCAATACCTATACCAATTATTTCAGTGACTTACCAACGCTGTGCGTCTCGATCAATTTAGGAACCGCTTTATGTTACTAGCATATTTTATGCATAAGTCAGTTTCATTTTAGAACTTTTTTAAATAGATTAGAAATTTGAAACGTAATAATGTATGTTCGTGGTCCAGGACTGGGCGAACACATACCACAAGGCCAGCATAGCGATACAGGACCGCGAGATGAAGATCGAGGAGGCCGCCATGCTCATCGAGAACAACCTGCGCCTGCTGGGGGCCACCGCCATCGAGGACAAGCTGCAGGTAGGAGGGGGACACGCACACACTCGCACACGTGCACACACTCGCACACGTGCACACACTCGCACACATACACACACACACAAATACAACGCGCAAGGTTTTGCCCGCAACGCGCTTTCTTCACTGTTATCTACATCTACATTAATATTATAAAGAGGATTGGGTGCAGCAGGTTTGAAACTTTACAAAAATCCAGAAACCATAGTATGTTTTATGTTAAAGCACGTGGATGAAGTCGCGGGCAGAAGCTTGACAATTATAAATATAGATTCTCAACTAGCTTCTTGCTCAAGCGGTCAATATACTAAGGGAACGGCTGTAAACAGGACGGAGTCCCCGAGACGATAGCAGCCCTACTGCAGGCGAACATCAACCTGTGGGTGCTCACGGGCGACAAGCAGGAGACGGCCATCAACATCGGCCACTCCGCCAGGCTGCTGCACAGCAACATGCCGCTCATCATCATCAACGAGGACAGCTTGGATGTGAGTACAGCTAGTCGACGGAACTTAATTATACCGCTTATTAACCCATTGTGATCACCATCATAAACAATTTTTGTGCTACAAATAATTGTACGACCTATAAGTATTTGTTACGGGTCTGGGTGTTTTCTACCTATAATATGTATGTATTTACAAAAAAAAATGTATATAAGTAGTTTATCAGCCATCTCGTTACCATAACACAAGCATTCGGTTGCTTAGCTTGGGACTATATGGCGTTGTGTGAAATGTCCATGGATATTATTATTTTATATTATATACGTTCTCACATTTTCGTTTCATGAAGACATTGTATTTCCATTAAACGTAATTTTTTACGTATTTATTTAAAATGTTAGAAAATTGCATGCAACCTGTACTAGTAGGCAAATTGATTTTAGTTTTAGTTCAAAAGATTTTTTTTTTTTTTTTTTTTTTCCTATTTATTTTAACCTATCAACATTTATATTATTAATGTCACCATTGTAGCGCCACGTTGTATATCGACGACTGTATATTAAAACTCCCCCACGTCCAGCCAGTAACACAAATGTTCCTCCCAGGGTACCCGCGAGTGCATATCCCGCCAGATCGTAGACTTCGGTGACAACCTAGGCAAGCAGAACGACATCGGCCTGATCATCGACGGCAAGACGCTCAAGTACGCCATGGGCTGCGACCTCAAGAAGGACTTCTTGGACCTGTGCATATCCTGCAAGGTGGTCGTGTGCTGCAGGGTGTCGCCCATACAGAAGGCTGAAGTTAGTACCTCATTTACGTCTATTTTAGATTATTATTTTAATTTCGCCATCAGGTCGGTACTAGCCATCTCTGCCACGATTTTTTATTGTTAAATTTTGCACTGGAAGCTTTTAACGTGCATGTTTCTCTACAATTCTACATCGTTCTCACAATGTGTCCCTATAATGTCAACAAGGGTGTAACCCGTACTTTGTTCCAATATTATTGATATAATCCTTTTAAGTGGAAGTTGTTGGAGTTTTTTCTTCCTTCTTCTAATGAACCTATCTGCTATAACATAGCCCAACATGGTGTATCAATTTACTAAACAATTGATTTCCCTGATTGTTCATAAGAAATACCTGTAATACAAACGCGCTAAATGGATTCTTGACGAAGTCTTTAATACAAGTGTGTACCGACTTCCTGCACCGCAGGTGGTGGAGATGGTGTCGTCGGCGACGGGCGCGGTGACGCTGGCCATCGGGGACGGCGCCAACGACGTGGCCATGATCCAGCGCGCCTCCGTGGGCGTGGGCATCTCGGGCGTGGAGGGGCTGCAGGCCGTCTGCGCCTCCGACTACAGCATCGCGCAGGTAGCTGGCTGGGCTGCCTTGCACTTAGCTGTTATTTAGACAACACTTCACGAACAAACATTTGAAACAGCAAAGTTTGCCGATTTATGTAGAACACGCGATTACGGACACATTCGACACACTTGTTTTATCCAAAGAATATTATATCAATAGACCATTAAAACTCCATTGGCAACATTAAAAGTTGCCGACAAACTACTCACACCCATAAAGGAACGAACGCACCCGGAAGCACTTTAATTAATGCCCGTGCATCCCGAAACTTGACAGTTTCAAATAGCTGTCAAATATGGTAATATTTTTATTTTAGGTAATTTGTCGATGACTGTTTGTGTCAAGGGCCTAACTAAAGATTCTAAATGAAATTGAATGTGGACAGTAAAACACTTATAGTGTGATTCTGAGACAGTATAACGTTGGTACGGATAGCAAGTATGCGCACGCGTCGTCTCTCGTGGGCAGTGTGCCATGAGTCACGCCTTGTCAGTATGGATGAAATAAAGTTCTATAAAAAACACAAACACTGAATGTTGAGTTGAATATACAAAAAACCTAATTCAATGTTATTATTGCAATGTATAGTAGATTTATTTTCGAACGATACACACTTCCTATTAGTAATATTAATAAAAACCGATAAATATTTGACAGTGTTTGCAACATTGTAAACTTTAAGATTGCATGCTCTTAACTAGTCAGCCTTCTGATGTAAAACTTTTATTTCTAGTTCCGTTTCCTGCTGCGCCTGCTGCTGGTGCACGGGGCGTGGAACTACTCCCGCATCAGCAAGCTGATCCTGTACTCCTTCTACAAGAACATCTGCCTCTACGTCATCGAGCTCTGGTTCGCCATATATTCCGCCTGGTCAGTATACAGAATAACAATTTAATGATGCATAGACTGTAAATTGAAGTACAGAACTGATGCACTTTATTTCAAATCGCTATTTTGCAACCTTCATACCTGAATTTTTTCAACACAGATCTCGTTTGATACCTGGTGCTTTTTAATAAAACTAAGAAATTAAGATTTTTCTTTGAACACTTTGATTGAATTATCGGCAGTTTTGATGTTGGCTCTAAAGTCCATTTCGAGTAAATACCGTGTGTATGCAATGTCATGCTATTCAGGTCTTTCTCAGGAACCTGAAGTCTGGATTTGTGACCGATTGATGGCAATGGATGATGGCGATTGATTGATGGCGATGGCCGCCCCTTATTAATAATAATAATAATATCCTTGGACATTTCACACAACGCCATATAGTCCCAAGCTAAGCAACCTAATGCTTATGTTATGGTAACGAGATGGCTGATAAACTACTTATATACATATTTTTTTTGTAAATACATACATATTATAGATAGAAAAACACCCAGACCCGTAACAAATACTTGCAGGTCGTACAAATATTTGTTCCGTGCGGGAATCGAACCCGCGACATAGTGCGCAGCAGTCAATCGCTCACCCACTGCGCCAACCGTGTCGTCAAAATACATGTATACATAGTGTATTACATGGGACTTAATCATAACAGGTGATATGTGAGTGTCAATAGGTCCACCTCTGCCTAACCGTTCGGAGAATACGTGGTGGGGGGCGTGATGTTATGTTTTTTATGAAGAAACATATATGACTACATTTCTGCACATATCTTGGAACATACCATAGGTATAACACATCCAAAGAATCGTTTTGATGCTCGTTGTGTTCTGTAGGTCGGGACAGATCCTGTTCGAGCGCTGGACGATAGGGTTCTACAACGTGATCTTCACCGCACTGCCGCCCTTCGCCATCGGACTCTTCGACAAACTTTGCTCACCCGAGATCATGCTTAGGGTAAGTTCTGTTTAACTGTCACAATGGAGTAATATTCCCTATTACCTTTTGAACGCCATTGTCACATATATGTGATAAGCAAGCGCATGCCCTGTACGCCAACGACACAAATATGTCACAATGCGGTGTACTAATAACACGAAATAGACAATTAAATCATTACTTTTGTGTGTGTTTTTAGGGATATCTTAAAAATGTAAGCTTTCGTACGTATTTAATTGTATGAAACAAATTAAAATACACCATGGATAGTGGGAAATTCATGATAACAAGAAGAAATAAATTTGGGGTTTGGCGTTGAGAGCACACGCGTGCGTTTACGCTCTGGTGGTCAAAAGGTTAAAGCATCAGTAGCTTAAAATAGCGACGCGGGAGGCAAGAATATTATAAAATAGAGCAGTGGCTAAGCGATTAATTTCTGAAGTTATCCGGAGTATATTAACCTGGTATTTAAGGGTTTATGTAATATTTTTGTATTTGAAATAATTTGATGGTAAACAATCCCAATGGTTTCCTCAGCACCCGGTGCTGTACATCCCGTCGCAGCAGGGCATGCTGTTCAGCGTGCGCGTGTTCTGGGTGTGGGCGGTGAACGCGCTGCTGCACTCGGTGCTGCTGTTCTGGCTGCCCATGCTGCTCAGCAGCCACAGCAACATGTGGCCCAACGGCAAGGACGGCGGCTACCTGCTCATGGGCAACTTTGTTTATACCGTGAGTCTACCCGCATTCATCGTCATCTGCTTAACAATTTTCCCAATTTTTTGAGGTCGGCTTCCAGTCTAACCGAGTACACTCGATTTGTTACACTCGTTTTGTAAAAAAACGTTTATTTTGTCTCTCTACAAGAATTAAGTTCACAGCTCAAACATCACGCCACGCTCTTGACGTTGACAGATACATAAAAATTGACAATCGACTTAGTGCGAATATCACCAATGACACTGAACGCGACTTGCACATAAGCTACGTTTAACAGCTGTCAATGACATAATTTTGTATGGAATGTGAAATATAATCCGATTATTATACATTTCAGTTTCTAGTACCGATTGTAAAAACTTGTCCCAGACTGTACGAAGTAAGTTCTTTAGTTGTTAAAGCAGATCTCAATAAAGCAAAAGTCCAGTTGTTCTAAATAGTATTTTATGTGCAACGTGTGGCCGGCTATCAATCGGTCAGCTGTATCAACATCGCATGTGTGGTTTGCAGTACGTGGTGCTGACGGTGTGCCTGAAGGCGGGCCTGTCGACGCACTCGTGGACATGGGTCACGCACGTGGCCATCTGGGGCTCCGTGTTCATGTGGTTCATCTTCATACTCGTCTACAGGTCAGTACAATCTATGCCATCTACTTAAGGTTTACTTTTGAATGGCAAGGCTACAAAGATCTTTTGGTGCTTGAATGACGTTGGTAGTGAGGCGCTGTTGGTTATGTGAAACTTATATGAACTGTCAACAATTTAACGATTTTACCAATCGCATGCCGTAATCATTGACACAATAAGAAGTCTATCTTGTCTTATCTACCTTCAGGACATAGTAATTGGTGTCTGTTCCAATCTGGGTGACGCCTGTGCATTCCAAGAATACAGTGGTGTCCTCAACCTCTCATGAAACTCAATACTCAAAACAAATAAACTCTGCACAGAGGACTATCCGTAATGCATATTGTGTGAAACTGTTTGTTGAGGGAGCCGACCGGTCCATGCGTAATAAACGCCTGGTTAGCCCACGGTCAAAGGATAGCATAGCCTCCTTGGACTGCCTGCAGCCCGTTGACGCGCCGACATTTAATTGTAGACAAAGTGATAAAATTATTCTTATTATACGGTGTCTTATGTTTAGACTATAATCCTAACCAAAAATGAATGAACCCACCGAAATGAAAAAGCCTCGAAAGTTATAAGAACTAAAGATTTTAGTCCACCTGATTTAAAGTTCACTTAAAACTCACTTCCATAATATTATTAACGCGATATTTCAGTACTAAGTTCTGACACTTTGTGTTGCTATACATTTGTGTGACCTGAAATTCATCTGTCCCCAGCAACGTGTACCCCATAGTCCTGATCGGCTCTGTGATGCTGGGCATGGACCGCATGCTGTTCAGCTCGCTGATGTTCTGGCTGGGGTTGTTCCTCATTCCCATCACCACGCTCATCCCAGACTTGCTCTTCACTGTGTGAGTACCTTGCATCAGTTACTGTATACAGCTCATCATAATGGCTCACCGTATTGGGAGTGTGACTATTGTCATATCCTCTTCGAAATCTGCAGGTAATTTCAGAATAGACTTTTAATGACAATGACAATTATTTTAATAGTTTAACACTCATTGCATCATTTACGTTGCTGAGCAAATGGATTTTTTAAACAAATGAAGCATTGTATTAGCGATTCCCTTCAAATCTCTTCGGCCTGTGATTAAAAGTGTATTACGCAATTAGGGTGCTAGATTTCATTACGTCATCATACAGGAGGGGTATAGGTCCAGAGGTTGAAGTACTACTTAAACTGGGGTTTGTTGTCTTTCAGGGTTCCGTACCAAAATTTTAATAACCCTCCTTTTTTGGGTAAAAGCAGTGGGATAAAAGTTACCTTCCACAAAAGACATAGGGCAAGAATGTCTACTGGGCTTGGTCCAAATGTCCACTACTAATTAGATCTGTGTCACTGGATAGTCTGTTTAATAACGAGTAACTAAAATACCTATAAAAAAGGAAATAATTTCACCTAACCGGCTTGATTAATTAACAAAAAGGTAGCATTACATTCGTATTGATCTCACGAATAAACTTAAATAGTGTTAAGTATGTAAGTAGTTACGCGGAGGGACAGTGACGCTCGTTAATCAAACTCGCTAGCCTGTTGCACACTGCTTTATTCTACAAGTCTCCCGGCATGGGTCGGGTGGGGGCCGCTTACATACACGCGCATGTACACATACATAACATCCCTTCCCCTTATGCTAGGCTATACTCTTATTCAAATTATGTCTAAATCTACACTTAATCTATGGTCGTTCTGTTTGTTCATCATCATCTTCATCATTATCACTGGCGTATAAGGCCCTCGTTGGTGTCGAGAAGATCAGACTGATTTCCTGCCGCCTATGTGTTACTGTGACGCGCGGCGGTGTCACCGGTGTTCCCTGTTCGGTATCCGTTACCGACTCTCCTCCCTCTCCTGGCTGCGTGACGGCCTCAGGGTGATTGCCGATAAGCGACGCTAAATCGGGTTCCACGTCTGGGTCCCAGTCCTGGTCGTCGTTAGATGATGATGACTGTCTTGACCTTATTTGGTCGATGTGCCTCGTGACTTCGCATCCCAAATGTGGCACATATACCATGTACATTGTATTGCCAATTTTCCTTTTTATTTTTCCTTGTATCCAACTGTATTTTTTATTATTTGTATTTTTCGTTGTCCAAACATCCTCGTTTTCTTTGAAGTCTGTTCTGTGTCTTCCACGGTAATATTTAGCCTGTAAGGACTGATTGCGTGCGACGGTCTGAGTTAGGTCTGTGGACGATGGTGACGGCGTAGTCGGATTCAAAAGGTCCAACCGCGAACGCAGTGCACGTCCGAATACTATCTCCGCGGGTGTTTTATCAGTGGTGCTATTTTTAGAGTTCCTGTAATCGAATAAAAATTTTGCAATTTTCCCTTGAATTATTTTTTTATTACAACCCTCCAAAATTATAGCCTTTAACCCCTTTTTAACAATTTTCACAAAACTCTCGGCTTGTCCATTACTAGCCGGGTGATATACAGGAGATAGGACGTGCTCGATACCATTCAGTTTACAAAATTCCCTAAACTCCAACGACGTAAAAGATGTACCGTTGTCACTCACCAACGTGTGTGGAATCCCAAACCGGGACATAAAATCGTTTAATTTACTTATTACTGCCTTTGAATTATAAGTTGAGGACATATCGTAACATTCCACCCATTTGCTATACGCGTCTACAATAACTAACAACATGTAATCGTGGAACGGGCCCAAGAAGTCTAAGTGGATTCGGTAAAACGGGTGCGGCGGCAATGGCCAAGGCGCGAGAGGCGCGTGCGGGGGCGCGGGGCGCAGCGCACAGCACACGCCACAAGCACCCGCTAACCGTTCTAGCGCCGCGTCTACGCCGGGAAACCACAGCCGCTTGCGAGCTTCTGCCTTCATCTTAACTATCCCGAAATGAGAAGTATGTAATTCCCTACATACTTGTTCTTGCAATCTTGAGGGAATAACGACTTTATGTCCACGCATTAAGATCTCCTTTTCGTAAGATAACTGTGTACGACAATTATAAAAGGGTTTTAAGCTTGGGTCATTGACTTTCCTGGGCCAGCCGTTTAAAATATAGTGCTTAATAGTGGCCAAATGAGTGTCGCGAGCCGTCTCGCGACGCATGTCATTTAGTGTCACCGGTAGGTCGCCTTCGACTACAAAGTTGACGTAGGTCGCGCGGTCCTCGCAGTCCGCGAGTTCGTCCGGCGCCTTCGCCCCGTCCTCTCCCCCGCTACACCCGTTCGCCCGAGATAAAAAGTCCGCGCTGTTATGCTTGCTGCTGATGTACTCAATTGTATAGTTATACGCAGCTAGAAATATAGCGTATCTCTGCAGGCGGTTGGCGGACACTTCGGGAATGCCTTTGTGGGGCCCGAATATAGCTAGCAGGGGTTTATGGTCTGTTCTTAGTACGAAAGGCTCTGACCGACCATATAGGTACTGATGATAACGTCTTACCCCGAAAATTATCGCTGTTGCTTCCTTTTGAATTTGCGCGTAATTTTTTTCCGCTGCCGACAGCGTGCGGGAAGCGTATGATATTGGCCTTTCTAACCCATCAGCACCTACTTGTGATAATACCGCTCCTAACCCTGTTGGTGACGCGTCTACAGTTAATATTAACTTAGCGTTGGGGTTGAAATGAGCTAATGTCCTATCGGATGCTAAAATGTTTTTTATTTGGATAAACGCGTCATCATGTTTACGGGTCCATTCCCACTTTGTATTTTTATTTAATAAATTATATAATGGACTAAGCACGGATGACGCGTCCGGCACGAAGTTCCGGTAATAATTAGTTAGACCTAGAAACGACTGCAACTGTGACCCGTTTGTTGGCTTAGGTGCTTGTAAAATAGCTTTGACTTTCTCTGGCGACTTCCTAACCCCATGTTTATCTATGATATGACCTAGATATGAAATTTCGTCTTTATAAAATTCACATTTATTTAGTTGTACCGTTAATTCGGCATGCGTCTAAACGTTGCAAAACCATGATGAGTCTCTGCCTATAAATATAATCTTTATTTGCACCCGTTATTAAGATATCATCTAATAAAAATATGATTCCGTCAATGCCTGACAGCAAGCATTCCATTGCCCGCTGGAAAATGGCGGGTGCGCTCGCCAACCCAAATACTAATCGAGTGAAATTAAAAAGACCGCGGTGCGTATTAATGCAGGTTAACTTCTGTGATTCATCATTTAAAATAAATTGGTTATATGCCATTGACAAATCAATTTTACTGAAGTGTACGCCGCCGTGTAACTTGGCCAATAAATCGTTTACCGTCGGCAAGGGATATTGATCGATTATTAATTGTTTATTAATTGTTACTGAGTAATCTGCACATAACCTGATACTACCATTTTTTTTCAAAACAGGCACCACTGGCGACGCGTATTCCGAGTGTTCCACTGGCTTCAGAATGCCTAATGACAATAATCGGTCGAGCTCCTTGTCTATCAGTTCTTTTAGCGCATAAGGTACCGGTCTTGCTTTACAATAAATCGGTTTAGCGTCGGTTTTTAAGTGTAAAGCAATTTTATGTTTGTTAAACGAACCGAGATTGCCTGAGAAAACTTTAGGGAACATGTTAAGGAGTTGTTTGTCAATATTGGGATGGCTGGTGGACCCGCATTCCTCGTGCGCTTGGTCAAGTACGGCATGTACACGTGCCGGCGCCAGCTCAAGGTCGAACTCACGAATGAAGTCGCGACCAAGCAGCGGCGGCCCGCCTGCGCGCACTACGTACACATTCATAGTATGCGTTCGGCCCAGATACGATACTGGCAAATAAACAACTCCGATCGTTTCTATATTTTCCCCCGTATAACTAAATAACTTTTTGTTGGTGGTTGACAATGGCAATCGTTTAAAGTTCGAGTTGTAGGTTTTCTCTGAGATGACGCTTACTGCTGATCCACTATCGATTTCGAACTCTAAAGCTAGACCACTGATTGTTACACGCTCCGTCATTGGTTTCCCTTTCACACACCGAATATTGTAAAAACACTCACCGTCGTCGCCTTCGTCCACAGATCCTTCCCGCACGAACTTCACTTAAGCCTCGCTTGGACACATTTTTCGCAAATGGCCCTTATTTCCGCACTTTTTACACTTATAGTTTTTATAACGACACTGGTTTTCTTTGTGATTAGTGAACCCACACACACTGCACTTTTCCTTTTTGGAGATGTTGAAGACGCCGTCCGGGCCCGCTGCGCCGATGCCGCTAGTGCCCGACGCTGCCAGCGACGAGGCATCGCGCGCGCACCGCATGCTTTCTGCCAAGTCGATGGCCTTCGTGAGGGTCAGCTCCCGCTGATCCTGCATGAAAAGTTTGTCCCGCTCTCGTCCTGCCACCATGCCCATGATAAATTTGTCTAGCAAGGCCTCCTCCAAATTCTTAAATGCACAGTGAGTCGCTAATCCTCTTAGCCTAGCCGCCCATTGAGTATGCGTTTCACCTGGTCGTTGTGTTGCCGAATAGAAGATTGACTTCTCTGCAAACCCGAACCTTTTTGGTGTGAAGTGCTCGTCGAGGAGTTTTACTATACTCTCGTATCCTATTTCTTCCACCTTGTTGGGTAACGCCAGGTCACTAGCTAGCTTGAACGTTGATTCACATAATGACGTTAACAATATCGCTCTCCGTTTGATCGTTACTTTGTCCGTCCCTTGAGATAAGTCGTTAGCGATGAACCACTGATTTAGTCGCAACTTGTAACTGTTCCACTCTTGCGACTGGTGGTCAAATGTGGACAGAACGCCATAAGTCGCTCCCGTGGACATTTTAATATTATAAAAGTGAGTCCGCTCGTCGCCACGTGTTAAGTATGTAAGTAGTTACGCGGAGGGACAGTGACGCTCGTTAATCAAACTCGCTAGCCTGTTGCACACTGCTTTATTCTACAAGTCTCCCGGCATGGGTCGGGTGGGGGCCGCTTACATACACGCGCATGTACACATACATAACAAATAGTTTATAATTAAATATTTTGTGGGTATTATTTTGGGGTTAAATAGATTGTATATGCACTCAACTGTAACTCATGGGACACAACTATTTCTATTGGTAGCGAACTGAATCAGCTTGCTTAACGAACGAGGGGATATTGTATTTAAGATTTTTGTACATTAACACACCCACATTTCGCCAGTTACGTTTGAGTTCCATGTAATAGGGGGTGAGCCTATTGCTACAAAGAAATTTCAGATGGAAAACCCCAATAATACCTAGTCCGACTTGGGAATCGAACCCAGGGCCTCGTACTCAACAGTAAACCTTGCGACAACTAAAATACGAGGCTGTCACATATATTAAATTTGAATCAAAATCAAAAATGTTAATTTAATGATTACATGTTGTACATATTGGTGGCGTCTCCTTTTAGGCATATAGAGCCTCTGCCAGGAGGCGCCGCTCTTTTTATATTCCACAACTGGTACATCATTTCGTCCGTCCGTTCCGTTACTAAACAAAAGTTAATGAACTAATATCTTTTATTTATTTTTTATTGAGTAAATATACATTTTCCTGACGGAAACAGAGGAGTGGTATAGGTGTTTGGTTCGTTTTCATTGCGGAAGTGTGACTATAAAACATTACCTATATTAAAACTACGTAAATCACACGTGTTTATCTGAATCTCTGCGTAGCTTGCCGTAAGAGTAAACTGGCATAAATTGTCACGTTATGAAATAATGTTATGACCTATTTCGTTAGGTCACGATTTCTGTAATTTCAATTCAAAATTCAAAAAATGTATTGACCCTTTTTTTTTTAAGCCTGGGAAATCATTCAATGACTTTTCCCGCTCTGGGTGGAGCGGAAGGGAGTGTCAGACTCTTACTGAGTAAAACCCATCCATGTTCCTTCCTTAGCTCTTTGTGTTCCGGGGTAGCGGTAACCTTTTCAGACAATCACGCTTAATGTATTGACCCTTGTATAGTATTAGTGATGAAAATAATATTTTGTTCTAAGCGGTGCGCGACGAATGAAAATGTCAATGAGACGAGGCTTTCGTTTGGATCAAAATATTGAATTTTAAACTTAAATTTTGCGTCGGCGGTTTATTAAATGTTTTATTGACGGTAATTTCATGGGTATCCTAATAAAAATTACACCCCATTTCATAGACTATTCAGTTACATTCATAGTGGCGGGAGCATTTGGATCAAATTTGTCCATTCTTCTTATTTCCCGCACAGGAAAATGGAATAATATTTTTTCTTCCAAGGTACGGAACCCTCGGTGCGCGAGTCGGATTCGAAATATGCGGGTTTCTCGGGCCGGCTTCGCCTCGGTTCCGCAGCAGTAAAACGCTCGACCGTGCTTAGTGTTATGTGTGTGGCGTGTAGCGTGCGGCACCAGACGGGCACGTCGCTGCACACGGCCAGCGGCGCCGTGCTGTGGGCGGTGCCGGCGCTGCTGCGCGCGGCGCGCTCGGCGCAGGCGGCGCTGGGGCGGCGGCCCTACCTGTGGATCGACTGGCGCCGCGCGGGGGCCCCTCGCGCGCGCTTCTCGGCCGTGTCGCCGGCGCGCTGGCGCCGCGCTCTCCGCGCCAGCCAGCTGCTGCGCCGCGGGGCCAGCCGGAAAGACGACGCCACTATCGTACTCGCCGTCTGATGTTATCTCGGTAGTTTGCAGTAGTCTCGATAGCGCTCCTGGCGAGTAATTCTACAGTTCGTTTCGTATCTTATTGTGTTTCAGGTGTAGTTGCAGATTGATTGCAAGTACGTTGTCCGTTAGATTACCGTTGCGTTGTGTATCGAGTATCTCTAAGTAGACATAGAGTATGGACAGAGCGTTGGCGACATGTACCCACTAAAAAGTGACAAAGTGACTATGTGATAGCAAAGACGTAGTATTTTCTAAATGTTACTAATTATTATTTCTAGACTTTACTGGTTTAGGTTTGAGACCGAAAGATTTATTTTTATAAAATTTCTTATTCACAAGAGAAGACTGGATTGGCCAGAAGTAGGAAAAGACAAGAAAAAGTGGAATGACGGAAGAGAAGCCTTTGCTCTTTTTTTTGATGGTCGAATATCATCAAATGGCTCCTCCCGCTCTGGGTGAAGCGGAAGGGAGTATCAGACTCTTACTGACTAAAACCCATCTGTGTTCCTTCCTTAGCCCTTTACGTGCCGGGATAGCGGTAGCCCTTTCGGACGATCCCGCTTAAACCCTGCAGTGTCATAACAGGGACATAAAGAATAATGAAAAAAGTTTAACAGCAATATTATCATAATAATTCTTTATTTCATTTTGAGGCGAAACAAGTCTTGACAGCTTTATTTATTTATTTATTTTATTTATTAATCATGGTAGACTTACAGCTAATGTAAACAGAATAAAAACAATATGTGAGACTGACAGCCAATTAAAAGTCTTCACTTCTAAAAATCAGTTTGAAAAAGTGAGTGTGAACAACACAATACAATACAGCTACCAAGAAGAAACAGGATAATAATCAAGCTAAACTTAATTTACATTTTAAACACAACACAAGAATAAAAAACCTGACTTTACAAAACCTACTTAAAAAAGCTAAGACTCATGCACTTTCTTGCCGAAGACACACTTGTAATGAAAGGGTCAAAATCATGCTGTCTGCACATGATATTAAAATTATTACTCGCACGCACTATGAATGAATTTTGCCTATAATTCGTAGCGGTAAATGGAACACGCAGCGTTGAGTTCCATCGCTTCGACCTTCCAGGAACGTTGAAATAAAATTTGGATAGAATATCGGAATTGTTAGTAGAATGATTGAAAATTTTTAATAATGAAATGCAGTCAGAGATTGCTCGCCGATTAATAAGGGGTAATATATGATACTTCTTACAGAGATGAAGGTAATCTTCAGACCGGTACGGCACCTTCTGATGATAACACAAATACTTGATGAATCTTTTTTGGATGCTCTCTATACGATCAATGTACTTGCGGTAGCACGGATTCCAGATTTCAGATGCGTACTCCAAGTGACTTCTAACAAAAGTGCAATAGAGGATTTTTAAAGTTTTAGCTTTACTGAAGCACTTGGAGAGCTGCATTATGAAACCTAGTGCTTTAGATGCTTTAGCGACTATGGCATCGACATGTGATTCAAACGTAAGCTTAGAATCGTGATAGACCCCCAGATCTCGGATGCAATTCGTTCTAGGAAGTACTTGATCACCCAAAATATAAGTTGAATTAATAACTGAACGCTTTCGAGAATAAGTTAGAACCGAACATTTAGCAGGGTTTAGATCCAGCTTACTCCTACGACAGTAGGCCTCCAGACGACATAGATCATCCTGAAGTGCGACCACGTCCGCCTGTGATGATATTGTTGCATAGATTTTCATAGATTTATATGCTTGGTTATTTATCAATATATCTATTTTTTCTAAGAAGACATTGATACTTTACAAGCATGAAAGTATAAACATTGAAAGTCTAAACATCATTGGACGTAATCTAATAGGAAACAACTACTGGCCGCATATTCGCTTTGTCTCTCTCGCACGTTTCAACAACACAACTGACTATGGAACGCTCCATTCTCTATGTCTATGGTCTTATAGAATATCCAAAAAGTAGAAAAAGGTATAATATAATAGTCATCTTTGATTTTACAGGTTTATTTTTATTTTAGTTGGTTGGTTGGTAGTCGTAAAAAACGTATGGAATTGGTAAATAAGATTAGAACTTTTAACGTATTAGAAGTTTAGAACGGAGCATAACTAACAGACTGATTGTTCGTTGTAGTCATGACACGGCGCTATACCAACTCATCATATGCAACTATGAACCTTGCTAATGTCTACCAAGTATGCACTCAAGTACCAAGGGCAGGTCAGCCGTCTCACTTATTTATTTTAAAAACTGTTGCCATCCCGATTTTTTTTGACAAAAACGTTAGTTAAATGACTGTATGGCATTTTGTCAAAAAATGTCACATGTATGGTTTAAAATCATTGCCGACGCAACATATATCCACAATATAAATATGAACAGTACGGAAACTACGAACTAACGTTCGAAACGGCGCACTCACACAAACACGCGAATCGACGAGACCCCTAAGCGGTTGTCGCGGTGCTGTCAGTCGTGAGTGCCGCGCCAAGACGATTAGTTAATGCTCACGCATTTTCGGGTAAAAAAATTGTACTATGCGTTTCAACTAAGAATAGGATGACCTTGGCCCTATATTAGATTAACAATAATCATATGAAAATTACATGAACAAGATAAGTAATTTGCATAAAGTATTTTTTTGGTAAACTTAATTGTTGTCACAATATGGTGCCAAGGTCATCCTATCCTTAGTTGAAACGCATAGTACGGTGCGCGGCCGCCGGGTTAATCAGGCGTCGGCGCCACAAATGCGCCAAGCCGCGCCGCCGCTGCGGCGAGCGTCCTCCGCGCGCCCTTCCGACAAGGATCGCACGAAACGTTTTCGTCTTTCCGCGGTTCACGCCAAAACTTGTAAAAGGTTACGCCCGCGCCATATTGATAAAGTTTACAAATTGTTGTGTATTAATTTTAAACTGTTCCGTGTTAAAAACAATCTTTTTTTACTGGTATTAACCGAAACCATGAGATTACCTATTTAAATTTTATTAGTAAACAATCGAAAAAACTATCGATTTGAAATAACTAATTTCAACTCGATTGTTTGAGAACACAAATATTTTAATAAATACAGTTCAGTTTCAAAAACATTAAGAGTGACAACCCTAATGCTGCAGTGGAGCGTAGGTAATTATTTCAACAAATAGGCCTAGTTTCCATACTGTTCATATTTATATTGTGATATATCTAACATATTTCTTGTCTATGGCCGTGTGTCCTCCCACGGCTCCACCGTGACAAACACAAAGCAGTGTATTTTCTGGAGCTATAAAATAATACACTTTATTACTAGTATCATAAAGTGCAACCTTGTAAATACATCAAAATACATCAAACGGGTCCTCGGGCATGCACTGCTGTGTTTTGCAGTACTTTATCTACTGGTAATAAAGTTTATTATTCAATGTTATCGTCAATTGTCCTATTCTGTTCACCTTTCGCTCGTCAAATTTTCCTGTCTTAAAATGTATCTGTCTCATTCCAGCGTGCACAACTCGGCCTTCAAGTCGATGACGGAGGCAGTGCGCGAGAGCGAGATAAAGCAACGCGACCCCACCGCGCTCCTCACACACCCGAGACACTCGTAAGTACTCCATCTTGTTAGCGACACGTGTTGTTATCGAGAAATTAACGTCATATACGGTATACGGTGCGAGAATGCTCTGTCGTGTGTTATGGAGGATAGTACTGTGGCGGCATATACATCGCCACATGCGAACTATGCATCACGCGCAAGCAGAGTTTACTGCGCGACTAGCATAATTATATGCAACCCCCGACATCAATCGCAGCAGACGACATCCGTCTCGTTGGAGGATGTTCCCTCTTCTATGGAGATGAGTGAACTTTACACCCTGTTCTTCATACCTCAATATGACAAAGTAAATGAAAATAGTGCAGTGACTGGCTGTTACTATGGCACGTCAGCTTTCCTCAACGTGGAACGTCATTCATAATGTATCTTTTTCTAAAATCAGATGTGCTGTATTAACGACCGGGTAATGTAGGTTCATGTAAAGGTTCTAAAATTATAATCATTTCGTGAAAATCAATAGCACAGTTTTATATTTATGTATATTTTAATTATGATTACAGACGAGTTTAGAGATTTAGATAATCCTGTATTCCGTATTAGGTATATCATCTATATTACAAAAATGTTTTACCAATACACAAATGTAATACGACAGAGCATTTTCGCCATCCATTCGAAGACATACCGAGTGCGTTCCGAGTACATGATATTATACCATATTGATATTATATCCTGGGAGCACACACAATATTATTAAACTACCACACAATTCTTATGAGAATGCACGGTATTTGGTGATTGGGTCACTTTTGTGATGGGCCACAAGCATGGGGACAACATTTTGGATATGCCTGGCATGAAAGTGATTTTGTTTTATTTTATTAAATGTCAGTTTGAATTCAGAGCTGTGTGTGTGATCTCAGAGAATTATGTTCAGAATATGTTTCACGGACCGCATTCTTATAGAACGTCTAGCCCTTTTACAGCGGGGGTTGACACAATTTGCGTTGTTAATTGCTGAAAAACCAAGGTGTGATTATGTTCGTTACTTATATCTTAATATTTTTTTGGAGGAGGAAAACCAACTCCGTTTCCGCATTCTAGCACTCGGCTTCTGAAAGGCTAATAAACACGCAATAAAAATAGATCGTATGTGAAACTCATGTTAAATGCTGCGACCTAGCTTTGATTATCCTTTTATAAACAGGGTGTTAGGATAGGAGTACATAACGAGTATAGACACACCGAAGGCTGTATTTATCTCATTATTCCGCAGCAACGTATTCTGAGCATTGAAACAAGTTAGTAAGGTGTCGCAAGTGGCACACATCGTCACGAGATGAACCGATAACAAGCAGAATGCGTGTGTTGTGGCTCGTATGCTCCTACGTCTGCATTATTTTGGATTGCATATACTGGACTATTGACCTACTAATATTCAGATTGATTTAACAGTTTGTATATGTGTAAATATATTTTTTGTTAATATTAGTATGTATGAAGTATCTATCTTACACGCAGTTTCAGTCACAAATGGCATTCTTGCAAAAACGCCTGTTTCTGTAGATACTCCATAAATACTAGTGTTTCCAGTTTTGATCTCCACACGTGTATATTGTCCTGTTGTTCAAACGCCACCAGAACATTGTAGCAGTTATAGTAAATTGTAAACGATCGCTGTTCTGGTGGCAGTACATGTCTATCATATCACTCGTATTTTCATTATTCTATGCATTTTGTCCGTCCTGCCCTTGTGTTCTGTTGCCGGCTGGTGGCCACACGTACTGCGTAGCTCTATGTGTTACACGTACAGCGTAGCTCTATGTGTTACACGTACAGCGTAGCTCTATGTGTTACACGTACTGCGTAGCTCTATGTGTCACACGTACAGCGTAGCTCTATGTGTTACACGTACTGCGTAGCTCTATGTGTCACACGTACAGCGTAGCTCTATGTGTTACACGTACAGCGTAGCTCTATGTGTCACACGTCCAGCGTAGCTCTATGTGCCACAGGTACAGCGTAGCTCTATGTGTTACACGTACTGCGTAGCTCTATGTGTCACACGTACAGCGTAGCTCTATGTGTTACACGTACAGCGTAGCTCTATGTGATACACGTACAGCGTAGCTCTATTTAGATTAGATGTACTCTTCTGTAGTTTTATATGTACAGCAACGTTTAGTATTTAAACTATGGAATTATTGTTGTTTCCACACTTGCATTATTATTTTTATATCGTATGTTATGCATAGTACGCTTGAATAAGTAGCATCCGTACTACCTGTACCTGCCGAACGTGGTTGGCGGCCAGCCGGCAGCCGCTCGACACGAGCGTTAGTACGCACGCAACTGTCCCTACGTACGTCATGTTACGTGTTTAGTTTGCTTTGCATCCCCCTCCCCGCACCCACTCGAACGCTCGCCACGACCTCCCGCTAATGTATGTTACTGCGAATCGGTTCCACCGGGTCCACTCCAACAAGTATGCACCTCCGCGCAAGATATTTCAGATACGTAAACCCAAAAAATCGTGGGCTCGGGTACAGAAAAGTATCACGCCCGGAGGAGCTCGCCCCGCAAGCTAAAACTCGTACGTGCGCGGGCTCATGCGAAGCGGGCTCGCCGGTGTCGCCGCGCGCTGCGGAGGTCGCGGCGAGCGTACTGCGCCAATAACTTGTGATGTGGCGCGCGCAGCAAGCCGCGCGGCTCGCCCGTGGGCCTGCGCTGGCGCCGCGCCGGCGTGGCGCCCGCCGAGCGGGACCCGCGCGCGCGCCGGCGCCAGCACGTCGTGTGACCCGCGCGACCCGCGTGGCCGACGCCGCTGAGCCGGTAGACCCGCGCGACCCGCGTGGCTAACGCCTCTGAGCCGGTAGACCCGCGCGACCCGCGCGGCCGACGCCGCTGAGCTGGTAGACCCGCCGCACCGCGCTGCGCTTGCCGTCGGCTCGCCGCTCCCCGCCTCCGAGATTTCCCCTTAGATCTTCCTTCGCTATTTTTGTATGCATTTTATCGACGATGTCGCCGATGTAACACTGTTGTTGTAGATATTAATGTGAACTTTCCATTCCGAGGTGGGCGTACGTCAAGTATATGATAAGAATACGAAAAGGGAGTGCTATTAGATGGTAAATATTACATGATTGTTAGTAGAGGTCGCGTGCCGCGCTCGCGGGCGTCCTGCGGCCGGCTACTGAGTGCCGCTAGTATGTATGCTTGTCTAGATCTTCCGATACTTTGAATCTTTAAAATCCTATTATGAATTCGTATTACATTACGAAAATATTTAATAATATTTGAAATAAATGATATATAATGCCGCTAGGCAGAACCTCAGTGTTGCTCATACGGACTTTAACGAATTCGTTATATTATGAATTAATTCTTAAACAAATTGTTTATTTACTAAAGTAATTAAGTTATTTCTATAATAACATTCCAGTATTTGTAGTTTTTATGTGAGAGATATTAGTGTGCCACAGTTGACGAGTTTTATATGTGTACGTAACGTGCATTTGGAAAAGAGGAATTTATATTAAACTAAGATGCTCCTTGAGAAGGCTAGTTAGTGTATCTGCTAGAGGTGGAGCGCCGTAGTGTTGTGTTAGCGTGTGTGGACCCACAGTACGGGCCACTAGAGATATTGGCCTCCGACGCGACCGCCGAGCAGGCTCTGTGCGGGACACGTGCTGCGCGGAAAGTAGTCCAAATTAAATGATAATGCTTCAATATTTTACTATCTAAATAAGTTTAGCCGCTCAGCGTTCAGTAAATAAATTTTGATAAAATATTATTTTAAATGTAGGTAACCATTATCGTAAGCCATTACAATACTACGATTAAATGTATTCGCCTCGACAATCTTGCGACTTACGATGAGTACGCAAAAGGTACCACTCGCGCTTAGTCATGTCGCTCGCGAGTTTTGGAAAGTTTTTTGAAGTGCTTGGAGTTGTTAGTCTTCCCAGTCGTTGTCCATTTAGATATAACGAGATGAGTTTTTGCTAGCTTCAGCAGTGAAAGGCATAGATAGACATAGGTAACGACGAGCATAGAACATAGAAGCCATGCATATCGTATTCCGACAGATCACTAATAAACTTTCACACTTAATATTTGGTGGCAACTTTAACCTGTTGACCGCCCTAGTCGGATATATACGACAAATGTTTTTTTGTATCCGTGCCGCCATAGTGAGGAACCTATGTTCGTTATTTCTTTTTTATGACATCGCACGACCCTGTCCGTCGCAGATAATTATTGTCGATTTATAAGCTAGGCGCTGGGGATTGGTGAAATCAAGCGGGGCATAGATTGATCACACGAACTAACTAAAAATATCATTTAAATCTGTATCTAAAAATCGTCAGTTCGTATAGGAGAATGTCGATGCGCATAACTTAAATCGTATTACTGCACTTTAAATAAATTATAATATATCTTATTTTGTATACATGTTTTACAAGCCGTAGGTACGTTTAGATGAAATCTATCTATTTTTAATAATACATTTACTGTTATATTAGTTAGTTCTGGTCTAGATTTTGCGGCCGTCCACCGTAGCGGTTCGCTACCAAGGCGGTCGATTCCTATAATTGTTCCTAAAACTTTTACTTATTTACAATGAAACTATAATGTTACTAGCAGCAAGTAATGTCGAGGCCCGGAGAGCACGGAGCTTGTTCGGTGGAAGCGTCACAATATACGTACAGTACTCCCAAATTAATAATGCACATGCAGATCTTCGCTAATTGTCGTATTCCCGGAAATACCCGAATCATTGAATCGTTCGAGTCCTTAACAATGCACTTACATTTTGCACCTTGTTCGAAAGAAATAGGAGTCAACATCATGTGTACACAATCGAAAACAATTCGGGCGGTCGGCGGCGGTCGGCGGTCAGTCAAAGGTCCGTCAGTCGTCTTGTTATATTGGTGGTGACTGCACGTGTTCTCTTTGTCTGGAATTATATAGAGCTGCTTTTACACACCCTTCTTGGTTTTTTTTTCAAAGGTGAATTTAATTTCAACTTTAATTATCTTATTCCAATTTAAATAGTTAATTTTGTAAAATATTTAAATATACTAACATTTTTCACGTTTTTCAATATTAAAAAAATTAAAAATACCTACGTAAAATACATATTAAGTACTAGAAAAAACATATTAAAAATCAGATTTAGGCTTATATAAATTATAGCTCGCTATTTACTTACATGGAATTATTGAATCAAATTTCGTTACTGATAAATCAATATTTATCTCTTTTAGGACAAAACACATAATCTTACTAAATTATGCATGAAGAAAATGCACTTAACCACTCTATATACATATCGTCTTCCGACGCTCGGGGAATACGACCGTTGCCGAACAGTGGCGAAGATTTCTATGCGCATTATCACTTTGGGAGACCTGTACGACGTACTATTTAGACAGTAGCATAAATAAATGTGAATATTTTTGTATTTGGACACGTTTGAACGTTTTCTATAATCAGTAGGTGTACTGGCTTCTTGAGCAATACAATCGTTGTAAGATAATAATATGTACATTTTGATCTTTAGTTCAAAATATACCTACGTTGTTTGGCAATCTTCCCTTGAAAAAATTTTATGTATTATTATAGTGTTATATTTTATAATGATCTCTTTGTGGAAGTAAATATTTTGAATGAATCACTCGCATGATGTGAGAGATTGAGAGAACATAGTTTTTGCTTTGGTATATAAAGTACCCGTGGTACCCGTGTGGAGGTAGCGGGAAGATTTACATTCTACACTTGTTATGTACGTAATAACATTCAACATATCACGTACAGTTATGACATAATTCATTCCTTCTGAAACTATTGTGACTTGAATAGTATACATAGTGAAATTGTACAAAATATTTCATTTTTGCTTCCGCCTGTAAGTAATTGGGTTCTACTTAAACAGTTATTTGGCCTAATGATTGATAGTATTTTTAAGGTATTATAATTTATTCAATTTATACAAGCAAAGTTTGTAATAAAATACCGTAAGTTTAATGAAATTACTTAAATTTTAAATAAAAATTCTTGTTACAACTAATTTATTTCATGACATATTAATGTACATTTATATGCAATAAACTGATCCGAACATTATTGTGTAGTTCTTGTAAATACTTGTACAGACCTTGCGCTACTTTTATTTGCTGGTAGTAGTTTTGTTATTAATTCTTGTAAATGTTATAATTTTATGTCTGCGGCTGGGTGGCGTCGCTCATCACATAAGTACATGTTTCTTACCTCAATGTTCCACGTTGTTGCTAAGCACTTTTTGTGGATCTGTCTTATATAATTGTGTCAGTTTAGCACGAACTATTCCTACAAATTGGATACAATTAAGAGATCAATTACAATGAAATATAGCTGAAGTAAATAAAAAAAGAACACTATTTAAGGTGTTATTTTATTGAGTTACGTGTGCATAAATGTATAGAACAGATCATATTTTATTGAGTTACGTGTGCATAAATGTATAGAACAGATCATATTTTTTCACGATTTCAGGGTTCATTCAATAGTAAAACTTGTTTGTAACGATGAGCACAATGCCCCCACAAAATTCTTAGGGTTAATTTTTGCGACATACCAACGAACAGCATAGCATTTATATTGAGATAACTTCACTGCCACTACCGCAGAAATCTTAATAATATTAAGGTTTCTGTGGTCACTAGGTACATACTATTATTTAAAAATAAAGTCGCCGCCGCGTCTGTCTGTCTAAACGCGATACCCAAAGACTACCGAACGTATTGTTCATACGGTTGTCACCGATGGACGGAGTGATCAGGAAGGTTTTTTATTACACAAGCTTCTGCTCGTGACTTCATCCGCATGAAATTTCGCCTGCGAACCATCGCCTCGCGTCGTATCGCCCGTCCCCGCTTTTACTTCGTTTTTTTCTTAGCTATTCCTTTTGCTCCGCTCCTAAGAGTCGGTATGTTGAGAAGCCTACAACCTTCCTCAAGAATGAGCCCATCAAAAGCAAATATATTTTTTCAACTCTGAATGGTAGTTCCAGCAATTCAATCAAATAATTCCGTGTTCAAACTAACTCCTCATATTTATTTTATTTAAAAGATAACATAGATTCAATATTATACGAAACAAAATCATCGCAGTGAGAGAGTGTAAGAGATTGTGTTGCTGGTGGTAGAAACTAAAAAACATTTAAACTCACTAATTCAGTCAAATATTTTTCCATTCCCAGAAATCAAATATTAAGCATCAAATGCGTCAACTATCGTTCCAAGGTCACGCGCACCGACACAGATTTAGTAACGAAGTTAAGATCCATATCCGGATCCGTATCTGCAAATCTACATGTTTTAATGATCACTAATTATAATACGAACAAAATGAAATATTAATTAAGAGTTTGAGTGGCGCCAACCAGTCGGTATACATTTATGTTTATTATTTCATCTAAACACTCATGTTTACGTTCGTTTTGTCTTTTTAATCTGTCACTTTTAATACTGAAGCTACGCTGCCATACACCACAGTCAACATACTCTAACATCCTAAATCAAATCATCTTCGACGTATGAGGTGGACCACCTCCCAGCTGGATCCAGCTGGCATAATGTTGAGGTGTATCGCAGCGAAACTTGAGCTTATTACATCATATTCATGTATACTGACGTGAAAACTAAACTGAATTATGCAGCAACTATTTGGTAATAGGTAAGTATACTTTTCTAAACACAAAAAACTTGCAGTAGGCATCATGTCATCATTGTGGGTGTACTAATTCCTTGGCTACTCCTGCGTACGCGCATATGGGCGTGACCATTTTTACATTAATTTAATATCAATGATGAACCTTTTCATCGCGTTTTTTTACATTTTAGGCCCGGTCCCCATTGGCGGCACGGCATCAGGCATGGCGAGGTATTTTTAGGCGACAAATAAAAATACAACTTCATAGTGTGGAAATAAAGTTGAAATTTCAACGTTCGCCTAAAAATACCTTGCCATGCGGTGCCGCCAATGTGCGCCGGGCCTTATTCATACCGTGACTACAAGAAAAGGAATTGGAAAATTGCTAGATTTAGTTTTTTTTTCTAACCGAATTTCGCGTACTTTGTCTAATACCTAGTATAGTTTCTGCACAAGTCAGCATAGTTACCGTTAACATTTAAGCGCCAATGACTGTTCACTTGTCTTATGACGTCATCATCATAGTAGCAACGTGTACAAATGATTGTAAGTAATCGGAGTAGGGAGGCGCCCTGTTGTTTTACATGATTTTTTTAATAAAACTGTTGAAACTGCCCCGTGTTGTATCTTGTAGTCCTAAGTAATGCCAAAATAATGCTTGATATGTTTGTGTGGGCCTGTTGATGCTCGGTATGCGATTTGTGTTAAGTTAGTTTATTAACTTCAATGTGCTATTACTAACCGATGTAGGTGCCGTTAGTGCTTTTCACACGGTGAGGCTACTTAGTAGTCGGCGCCGGGTATCCGGTGGCGGAAAGTATGGATAATTCTGGTACAGATGCCAGCACACCAAGCTATCCCTAACTGTCAAATTTTCTCAATTAAAAATGAACCTTATGTCTTTGCAATAAAGTTGAAATACTATCAAAGAAATTTGACAGATTGTGGTAACTTGATGGTGCTGGCCTCTGTACATTGTGCCATTATGAGTGAACTTACCCGTACTCGTTGGCACCGGGTGTCTGGCACCTACTGCCTGGTAACCGGACCGTGTGAAGGCACAAGGCACTTGAGATGAGTTATACAATTCCAGCAGTTCGTAAGATAATTTATATGTTATTTTATTATTAAATGCGACTGTATCGCTGTCTTCCAATATGTCTTATCTCGTTAGTTAATCGAATATTGTTTTTATTTCAACACCCTTCAACCGTCGCCACATTATAATCGTATACAAGCGACCTCGAAGGCGATCCAGACTATTGTTGATGGAACCTTTCAAAATTATTGTAATTGACACGCCGCACACGCACTTATTGAAAAAGAATTTAAAAAGCAACTCTTCTTAGCACCTTAAGCCAAAGATGTTACAAGTGTACTAATATGTTTGCTAACCTCTCACAGTAACTAACAAATAATTAACAAAACCTCAATGTGTTCTGGTTACAAGTCATATTGAAGTTACTTCCTCGTGTGTGGTGTGTCCTGCAGACAGATAACAAGCTATACATATACCGAATTGCAGCTTTACTCAACCTTACGTAACTGACTCAATCCTGAGTGACACAGAATGGATAAGTACAGAAGGTCGACTTCATACAACGAGCGAAAAAGCACGCACACAGGCACCCGCCACGTGAAGCGCGTGCAAGCCACTTTGAGGAGGTCGTTTGATAGTACACGACACCTTCTGTGCCTGTCCAAGTTGTGCTAGTGTTCGTGACAGGTATAGCAAGTGCAGTATCTGTATAGTGTGTAATCTGTACATTGGCATGTATTGGGGTGTGTGTAACTAACTGATGGTGGTTGTTCCCGAGCAGCGCGGCGGACACGAGACACGCGCTCGTCCGGCTCGCCACGTGTAAGTACCACGGTACGTCGCTTGCATGGCTTGGCAGACGCTTGCATCCGCCCCTGCTGGTCACGCGACCGTCAGCAGCGGCAGCGACACTCACGCTTCTTTACTCTATTGTTACTTTTATCGATTGGTGATGGCTCATTATTTTATGTTCGGTTATAAAAATTGCCCCATGATTACTTGAAACTGTCGTCGATGTGGGAACGAATATTTCAAAGATTTTCAGCATGAAGCATCAGAAGCTATGGTATAGTAGTTGGTTCCCTATTCGACGGTGCGTACGTCCGGCCCTCTGGGCGGGTGAGTAGGGCGTAGGGCGCGAAGTTCAGTAGTCACCGCGAGCTCTGTGTGGCAGCCTCACGGAGACGGCGCGCCTGCTGCAGAACGTTCGCAGCGTGTTCAGCCGCCGCTCCGCCACGCGCGCCACCATGGAGCTTGAACTGTCGCGTGAGTACACCATGGAATCAACTAATGGAATGCTAATATGCTTGGAAAACATCAGTAAAAATAGCGACCGACATTTGTTTTCGAGTCAGCCGCATATTGGTCCTCCATTAGTTCCCCACTCCGTGGCCCACACCACGCACCGCTGACGCGTTTAACACACATAGAGACACCCTTTATTTAACGCAGACCTATTCAAGGAATTATCAAGGTATTAATTAATTTTCTATTAAGTTCTCAGTTCACACAGTTCGTGTTATCACAGGATTGTATAGTGTCATCACGCTGATTCGGATAGAATCATTAAGTGTTCATTTTTGCCGTTTCTACACCATTAGTTGATGATTTATATTATTTTATTTTATGTTTTATAAATTAATTATTGCGAGTGTGTGTGCAAACAGACGGGTTCGCGTTCTCGCAAGAAGAAGGAGGCAGCGTATCGCAGGCGGACATGATCCGCGCGTACGACACGCGGCAGCCGAGGCCGCTCCACTCGTGAGCGCCGGGCCGCCGCCCGGGCTGCCCGGGCCGCTCGGGCCGCCGCCCGGGCCGCTCGGGCCGCCGCCCGGGCCGCTCGGGCCGCCGCCCGGGCCGCTCGGGCCGCTCGCCCGCCTGCTGCGCGCGCGCCGCCCCACTCCTCACACCCCACACACGTACAAACTCTTCTTACACACACTCTGAAACAATATCACTGTTGTTGGTTTAGTTAGCGTCACAGACAGACAGTATTGTTACATAATATTATTATTATTTATTGATGATCCGTCATGACAAATATTATAATGAATTTTAATGTTACTGTACTTAACGTAGGACTGTGCGTGCACGTCGTCTATATACTATATGATATATAAATAAATAACTTATGTATACAAAGTATAGCATAATGACTGTTGATGGTATACATCATCTCCGGGTTTTCTATTTTGAATGTTTTACGACTTTCGGTCACAGGGAATCATGATTTTAAAATCCTAGACCAAAAATTAGATTAAAATATTTTTAAAATCTGTATTTTAGTTGTTACTGAAACGTGTAGGTCGCACTTTCATCTGAAGTCTTGTGTTATGTATCGGTTGGTGGAGATGTCGGCGAGCGATACGATCGTTCTCAATTGTTTATTATTGAAATCTCACGGAACAAAGTCTATGCCTTTGATCACCAAAAGACTTGACCCTTGTAGCTCTACGCTACTGGCTTCTAGAATTCTCCGTATTATCTAACTTTGTTACTGTTTTGTTGTTAGGTAAGAAATAATAATTTATTAATTCCTTAAGCAATGTTGTTTCAGCTTAAAATAGTTAAGAAATTAACATAAACTCTCTATGTTAACTATGATTTATTTTTTATATTTGTGGGGTCTTTCTACATTTTACTTTTGACCACACAATAAAAGACTTACATTTCAAAAAGATTAAAGTTGATTTTGGTTTAATTTACTAATTATATAAATGTTTGTATTCATATAAATAGAATTTAATGTCATGCCGGGCCGAGTTCAATTAATGTCCAATTTATGTCATAATTACATTTTATTTAAGTAACGTGGGGGTAGGAATGTTGGAAGACCCAGACGGTATACGTTTAATATTTAGTTTACGAAGCTGTAAGTACTCGATACAATTTTATGTATTTTTCAATAGTGGATGTTAAAACATGGCCTATTTTTCGTTGTGTCACAATATGCATTATACTATGACTGTGTAGAACCGAGTATGTACATATTATAACGCTTTATTAACTCGGTCGTTAGTGTTCTGTCTTCAGTTTTACATAATATGCTTACATGAGTGTACAATGTGTACATATAACCTTTATAAGCAATTATTAATATACACATGTAAATGCGTCTAAAATATGATGTCGCTTAATAAGTAGATATTTATTTAATAAATAAAAAATACCACTTATTGTTTCTCGATGCATAAATCGATATTCAAATCAAAAATCTTTTTAAATGGAAATTTAAAAGTATATAAATCGAATATTGTATCTTTGAAGCACCTATATGAATCTCTGTGCGTAACGTGCACTTGGTAATGTATTCACCTCCATTGGCACAATATTCATTAATTTGGCATTCCTAACTATAATCTAGTCGGTCAATATTGATTGTTGTTCGAACAAATTACAATCATAGCTTGTCAAAGCCCATGTATTCATAGTTCAATAGACGCTTGTGTTTAACGTGGAGGAAGAAAAACGTGGTTTAAATATTAGAAAAAGATGTCTTTGTGTTGAAAACTAAAGGTTCACAATCTCCGGTTACTTCAAATGTGTAATTTTCCAGCCTGTACCTAATCAAATTAGCTATGCGCTACTGATTAACGCACATGTGCTGTAATTAGTTTCCACGCAGGAGTTTTTATGTAAAACAGCGTCATCTATGAGCTATACTCACGTCTAGTGTTTAGTGAGGCAGGAATTTTCCCTCAAACGTTAAACACAGGCAGGTTGCATGAGTAGTTACAGTGGTTTAAACCTAATTAAAGTAAATAATTGTGATACGTACTGAATGAGGTTAACATTTTCCGACTCTTTACATGGTCGCTAAGAAATATTTTAAAACAAACTGATATTGTCGCGTATGTTCTTAACAGTTTATTATTGTTAACTGTTTAACTTGTGGTTACTTTTGACGGCGTTTGAGATGTGCTGATTGATACTTACATGTACCATGTACATTAAATTTATATAAAAATATCTCACTCGTTAATCACTAATATGCAGGCTACTTACTGTATTTTGATCCTAATCAACATTGCTGAGACCACTTGTTACTGAAGTCAATTTATGAAATTCTGACGTCTAGGTTTAGTTAGCGTTTTAGTATTCCTATTTATTTTTGTGATTTATTATCTGTACCAAGAAATGAAAGCAATTTGAATGTTTTCTATGTATTTTAATTAACTAATGCGTAAACAACGCTTAGTTGGTTGTTGATTTGTTTATTCGTTTTCTACGCTCCGTTTATTTTATATTAGGTGCTTTTCATTCCATACACACAATATCAATTCTGGAAAGTAATAATTGTTAAGTTTACTATATATTTTTTATGCTAGCATTAAAAAAAAATACTCTGTTGGTCGTCACGCCTTAAGAATGTCTCGAAAACGTCAAAACTTTGGACCAGCATGGGTGTTACAGCACTATGATCTCTAGCGCCATGGCGTGGCCAGGTCATGGGGCCATGGGCCACTGTTGGCCCTCGTCAACACATCTCGGGCGCCCTCGGCTCTTAACTAGTGAATGTAACAGATATAAATTATATAATTTATTCTCGTTCTTTATATGGCAGTTTTATTTCACTTAACTTCCCTCCCTACATCCTATTCTTATATTTCTTATCAATGTGGTGTGCTGCGCAGCCTAGAAACGCATTCTCTAGGAATGGGTTCCTGACATCCTGTCAGTTGAGTACGAAATTTTTTTTTTACGAATTAAAACGTATTAGCCTTATAAAGTCAGGAAGCCATTCGTGCGGTAGCCGGAATGTACAGCTACACATCAGCACCTAATGTGCGGAGGTCGTCGGTACAAAATCATTAGGTAGCTACCCGACATTATTAGCTAAAATATAAAAGGGTACCTCCCTTAAAATATTACTAATGTATTGCAGTGGCTGAGCGATTGGCAACGTATCATTGTTGTCCCCATTTGGAACGTAAGGAACTTCCACTTCAAGCCGGGAGTCTGGCTGTTGCAATTGTTAGTAGGACCATGTCACGATGTCACCGTGATCCACGGAGGCACACTCCAAAGGTTGGTGGAAGCTCCAAGAACTAGAAATTCAATTATCATAACTTTACCTACTGCAACCCTCAAATGTTGCAACCAGTAGGTATAGCTCCAGGTTTCCATACCTTTTTCAAAGTTTGACATAACTTCACTTTTTATATAGCAATATCGAAAAATGTGTGTAACACCTATATACCTACCTACCGTCATACCCACATTTTTATAAAGTTATACGAATAACAATTTGATAAGTAAGTTCTACTTTAACATTGACAATATCCATGCCTACTATTCCTAATTGTGCTTAGAAATATGCAGTTTTTAGTGCAAATATATAAGTAGGTAGGTATTTGTGTAAGTAGGTACTTAAGTATATTATTATTTTTCATTTTAGTTACCTACCCACTGACCAACGTAATAATATTAGTTGTGAAGGAAGAGGAAGACTGTCGTACCGAAATACATTAATTACTTCGCGCACTCCTCCTCGCTGTACAGTAACAGAGAGCCCACGAAGCGTAATGCAGCCGTAGCAAAATGTACGAAAGACAGTGCGTTACTGCAGACATGTTCCTACTCAAATTAATTGTTGAACTGTAATCTCGTCACGAAAATAAAGAAGACCGATTGCAATTCTTTCTCATTCCATGATCAAGCACACACTCACAGCGATGAATCGTAGATGTTATGACGTCACAAATGTAGGTGAACGTGTGTTACCTACCGCAAGTGGGTTAGGTGACGGTAGGACACATTGCGCTCGGGAATGTGTTTAATTAATCTGTGAGGGAAATCTGCGCACGCGATGTAAGGTACCTGCTTGATTACTTTCCTATCCTAGTCGTATTCGTATATACTTACACAGGCAGGTAGGTATGTCTAATTGTCGAATAGTCAAAGCAAATAATCGCTAAAGTCTAGGTATGTTCGCTAAAGTCTAGTTATGTTCGCTACAGTCTAGGTATGTTCGCACACTCTGAATTAAGAATCCAGACGTCTCTATATTTTGGCTACATGAAGAATAGGGTCGACTAAAGTTGTGTACCTGAACGACATGATTGTCGTAGGTGCCTACCTGCCTGCCTAATATCTAATATCAATTAGGTACCTACTTTCCTTACAGACATGTCACTAGCAAGAACTGGGTCATGTGAATACTAATGACTCCTATAAATCTCGAAGAAGGAAAATTTATTAAAGGCGACGCAAAGCAATCAAAAGGTAATCATAACACGTCATTGAATGCTATCAGGGCATCGGAGGTTTCAGATTTATTACTGGTCGACGTTAATGTTCGCAATCTTTGCTCTACCTTCCTCTGCATCCGTTTTCGCAGCACCAATTTTGTTTACCTAGCTCGTTTTTCCAATTATTATGTATAGCGTTACCCACCCTGTAATTCTTCCCCCTGTAGATTACCCTGGCCATACCATAGAATCGTAAAAATGTTCTAAAATTAAAATATTCCCCACATACTCAAATGACCGTGACTTCATGCTGGCAACCTTGGCAACTGTTAAAACAAAGCTGAGTATTTGGGCTCCCCGCAATTAATATTCCACAATTGAAGATTATGCTAATTGTATTCGTGAAGGCATTTGCTCACTGCTGCTAATTTACTTCGCACCGCATACATGACTTCATACTTCCACGGAAACAAATTCTATAACGATTAGCATTGAGATCCCGAAACGATAGACCTCAAATAGCGGCCATAGCGCAAAGACAAGATTCCCAAAGGTCGTGAATTTCATCCCCACCCGTTGCTCTATCAAGCGTACTAGCTAGCAGAAAGAGAAGACAGGAATACTGGTGTAGGTACATAGTAGAATAAATACGACGAACCTCTATGTCCAGTAGGTACCTACCATTGCCGCACTTACCATTTGTAATTGCAGCCTATGGGGCAAACTCTAAAACTGAAATTGTCTGGTTCAGAAGTCTTCAAGACGGACAATCAATGTGACTGTTCTGTTAAGAACAGTGATTCGCGAGCGTGCGCGCTATCAGTGATGTAAGCAGGTGTGGCGCGGCAGCGGGCGGAGCGCCACCCGCCGGCGCTGTGGCCGCGCCGCTGCCGGCTCGCCGCCGCACCACAACACGCTCACTCAGTGCCTCGCAGTACCTTCCACACGACGCTCGTACCTTATACCGTATCGACTCGTTCACTTCTCTAGTATCGCAACTTTTCCTTTTAATCGTCCCACAACTAGCTTGAACTTTGAAAAAAAGTACTCGGTCTCGTCGTGAGTTGAGTTTTCGCGCGAAAAGTTGTTTACAAACAGGCTAGGGTAAACATACCGGTTATCGGCCGTTTAAGCGGCTTGTTGACTTTAGAGGTGATTTTTAACATAATGCTGTACTCCAAGATTAAAAAAAAAAAAACGTTTCAGCCTACAATAGTGCAGTTTCATAAAACCTTATGCTTATATACGTATCAGTTATACATAATTTAAAAAAAATATATATTCGCAAAAATTGCAAATATACCGGCTATCGGCCTTTTCACTCAGTTATCGTCCACTAGTGCACTGGTTATCGGCCACCTAATTCACGGTAGAAAAACAACTCTTATTCTGTAGTTCATAGGGTTTATAATAGTATGAAAGTTAAACAATTAATAAATTTAAAAAAGCGGTGTATTTTTACTCTCTTCTACAACTTACAGCTACTTTTGGCTTTAGAATCATTAAAAATCAAAACAGATTTATTATTTACTAATTACTATCGGCCGTTCTTTTTTCGAAAGGCCGGAATTAGGTGTAATTTTTACCAATTTTCGGCCGTCCATTTAAACGGCCGGAGACAGGTTTTATTTTTACTAGTTATCGGCCGCTAAACATTCGGTATTTTTACAGGTCATATCTTTGAAAATATGAGGTTTACTGGCGGCCGGAATCTAGTTCTAAATTTACAAAACTCTAGCTGTTCACAAATATAATGGAATCTATGTTGGTGAATTTAAGGTTTCTCTAATAAAGGCAAAGTGAAATGACGTGAATAAACCGGTTATGCGACCACCCGGTCGGAAAGTAGATTTTGAAATTAATCGTAACGTATTGTCCGACCACCAAAAAAATCACAAATTATGAAAAGTTTGATGAGTTTGGGCACTTGAATATTGAAATTAGACATGCTAAACACACACAAACCCCATCAAGGAACAATAAACCAACAGTAACACGTAAAAACTTACCTTTGAAAATCAATCCACCTGCTATTTTTTTCGCTAAATTTGACACGTTTCCAGACACCAAATTTTGAAATGGCGACTGAGGGCTCAGTTCGCACATTTCGAGGCCATGCCGTTGGATTATGAACCGTGTAGTTCGTCCAGATCGAATGGCGCGAAATTAGTAAGGAGCGGTCTATAACACTGTCTATTATTTAAAATAACGTGCGAAGTGGCCGAAAAGGGGTAGTGGCCGGTAAACCGGTATGTTTACCCTATGTCTGTCGGTGTGTGCCGGCTGTTTACTGTGTCAGCTGTATGTAGTGCAGTGCAGTGAGTGCGTGCCATGCGTATGCTGGAGGCCTCATGTCAGTGGCGTGTGACGGCGGCCGCCTGAGCGCCCCCTCACCCTGGCTGTGGGCAGCGAGATGGCGCGCTCGCCGCGGAGGATCGCCGCACACCGGCGCAGCCGCAGCCGCTCGCGGGAGCTGACCCGCCTGAAGACCCAGCTCAATGGAAAAGGTACGATCCCATCATCTGACTCTGTTTGTTTTACGTATCTCTTTGTTTGATAGAGCATGATAATAGTTTATTATCATAATATAACAACCTGTTTCCCGCTGGTAAACACTAACTATCTGCGATAAATAAAACGTCTTGTAACTTAGTTATTACATTAGTAACTGAGGTAAACACTGACATTTTACTGTTGATTTCGTCGCTATTTCACGAGTATTATTTAAATTTTTTAAATAAACACATATCTACAACTTACTGTTCACAATATTATTACTACTGTAGGTACCTATTCACCGATACAGTATAGTGAAGGGCTCAAATGATCTTAAAAATAAATTAATCCCAAATGTGAACACGTGTGTTAGTCGTTTTAATGTAGTATTGTCAATGTCCTGAGACAAATAAAATAAACTCGTTAATCGTATCGAAACGATTGTGGCGAAGTATGTGCCGGTGAGATCGTAAAAATTAATCGCTTCACACATTGTGCAGCGCACACATTATAATACCTTGAGGCCATTGACACGTGTTCACTTTGTGATATAACTGACAATATGAATTGTTAACGAACTTTCCGCGCCTGATTGACGGGTTCCGTGCTGATTTATAATTTATTCAACCATGAATGGTGCATTCGAGCGCCGACGGAGTGACTGACTGAACTGAACACGATACCTTCACCTATACTGTACCGGTTCCAGCGCAGGTATACAGGCATGTTATAGTGATAGGTTGTAAAACGTGCTCTGGGCTGTTCACAACCTGCTTCGCCGGCGATAGTTGGCAAGATAACGCGTGATAGTATTATGCTGGCTACCGCAGATTACACTCGAGCGAGTTTTTGACAAAATACACCGCTGTCTAAATGTGACACTGTAAATTAATTCAAGGAGGATCTTCATTTTGGCCAATCATTACACACTGTTCTCTGCAATCAAAGTAGCACTTTAAGGTAGAAACAAGTAGGTACCACCTTTGCATGTACATATGATATTAGGTAGTAGGGATCTGTGTAGGCTACGGAAATCAGTCCATTTAGTGAGCGGATGTCCGTGTAGGTACCTACATCGGATCGCGGCGTGATTTGGACATCATCGAGAACTAACTGAAAGAGCTCGTGGTCAGGGTCAGACTGCAGGAAAACGAACCAAGTTAAACGTTTCCTTATTGGAGCTTCGTGTGAGCAAAGAAAAAGTCCTCACGAAACCTCACAAAGGTCACATTATAAAATAACAAATAAACTTTTTTAATATCTTACCATTTTAATTAAACTGCAATTTAATTGTGTTTTGAGTTTACAAATAAATGACCCGTTAAGTACCATGTGGGTGACTAAATAAGTCACAATCACTACTTGCTGAATTGAGGAAAGATATCTAAAAAGAAACTATATTCTATCCAATAGCAGGTATGAGGGAAGAATTAGGATTGTTTTAACTGCCGTTTGAATCAAATCATAATGATGACCTAATTGTGATAGGAGCTGTTTACAACTTTACAGGCTATACGTACTTTACATGAATGCAAATGTGCTGTAGGAATGCTACTAATGTTACTAATTCACTCTTATTCCGATGGTCTTCTATCCAACCCAGAAATTAAGGAGACATAGGCAGAAGACATTTGGTACTAACGCTAGTTAATGAATTAATGTCTTCTTGGTAA
Source organism: Hyppa rectilinea (assembly GCA_951799385.1). Taxonomy (NCBI): domain Eukaryota; kingdom Metazoa; phylum Arthropoda; class Insecta; order Lepidoptera; family Noctuidae; genus Hyppa; species Hyppa rectilinea. The sequence continues at coordinate 584,334 of OX637307.1, read as the reverse complement.
GAAAATGTTGCACTTCAATGTCTGGGCTGGTATTTTTGCCTTACTTAGAAATAACTGTTAGAACTTAGAAGGGTGCTTACATTACCACCAGCCACATTAGCTAATTGGCTTCCAAGAAGTAGCGCCCGCGCCGTATACTAATTTAATTTACTAGCTATGTGAACTTTTACAGCTTTTAATAGCATAACGGGTACAAACACGATTGATGCTTTAAAGCAAGACAATTTAGCTCGAAAAGAACTTAGTTAAGTAACAGAAATTTTAGCTAAAGCCTAGCCCTGACTATCTAGCTATGTTCGATATAATAAAGTTTCTCGCCGGGAATGCTGTAATATTTGACATTAGCAAAGGTAAAGGTGTCAAGGCGATGGGCCGCGCTCCATTTAACGTAATCACGCCACGTTGCTGAAGCAGCCTGAAACTGACCTGAAACTATCAGTTTGTGTGCCGACGTCGATAATAACGTGTAAGTACTACACCTATAGTACCGCCCTAATATGCCGACAGTAATGTAAATACAGTTTCAGTGTAGCCATACAACCTCCAGTGTGGCCGCTGACCGCGAGGAAAGGTTCCTTTGATAGGGTAGCATCAATATTCGGTCTTATAATAACAAGTGCCTTATACCCACGCGTTCTTCAAAGGTCTGACAAGCGACCCATCGCGTTGTAGGATAATTTAAGCGGTTGTAGGTGTATAGCACAAAATAAGGTGAATATCACAGAACAGTTAAATTATCTGTTCTGTGGTGAATATAACCTCGAGATAGAGTAAAATTAAAACAAATTTATTATTAAATATTATATAATAGGCCCGCCTAACTTGTGGTACTGCTATATTAAGTAAAACCGTAACTTTAAATAGTAAGTACCATAAATTAATAATATGTTTATAAATTAAAGACACACTTAGGTCAAGCAGAACCATGATCAAAAGTTTGCATCTTATATACATTTAAAGTATCCTCTAAAATCTTCTACAGTTACGAACCATTGCTATTGTCTTAAAGTGAACAGTGCAGCAGACGTTTATACGAACAACACCCTAGAATACAACACAAAAGACAACAGTGGACACTGTGGACAAGCTTGGCCTTCCCTCGAGCCGTATAGCCTTATTATAGCTTATAAGCTATGTGGCCTGTGACACGGTGGCCACAAATTAGGTAACTCTGCGATGAAAAGACGAACCCTACTGCAGACCTTGTGAGCACTTTATCGATTACATCACACTTTCACATTCATATTGGTACTTACGTATATCTTCCATTAAAACAGTATTTACTGGGTGTTATAGTCGTTCATTAAACAACTGTCTGCGAATGAAAACAATGATTGCCTCTACCTCTGATTTTCTTTGAATTTTCCGCCATGTTTTCTCTGAAAGGCCTATATACGTAGATTAAATTGTAATCAAAGAAATTGCGGTAACGTTGGTAAACTAGTAAAGTAAATCAACATAAATTTTTTTTAGTATCTCATCCCTTTGTGCAATAGGAGTGATTTTTGAGGGAGCGGATTAATTACCTGTGAAACGGAAGTTACGGTAAATCACACGAATTTCATTCACCTAGAACTGTAAAACAATTATAGTGTATTTCTTTTACAGTGTCCAATTTGGTAAACAAACACAGATCGAAAATTCTGATTTTTCATATCAATCATACACTTTAAGTTGAGCATAATAGTCATGTCATAGTCTTGATCTTTGTATAATACACAGACACATACAATACCTATAAATCTTAATATTAGTTGCGACATTTGTTTACCAAATGAGACAACTGAAGAAAAATACACTATACATACTCAATGGTTAAGTATTCGTTGACTGTATTCATTTTATTTTTAAAAGAGACCTAGTCAGAATAGCTTTCTTTATGGAGAAAATAATCACGATATTTGACAGCTCGTCCCCATCGCTAGGAGGTCCCTTTCGCTAAAAACCTAAACTACTGACCTTATTGACACCTTGGACCGTCCCTTCGTGGAAGGATAATCAAAGGCTAACCACATTGTTTATACAAATAGGTACTTTAATCCTTTTTTAGGCCATATTGTTTTTGTTGATAGGTTAAGGTAAGTTATGTATTGTTTATTTAATGTGAGCAATAACAAAAGTATGGAGAAATATTTGACTAAGCATTAAATACGTTATTTCTAATAATATTTTCCCAACTAAACGAATCAAAATTGTGACTAATAAACAAAGTACCTACTTAGTTACTTATATATAATGATGATTGCATATTGTTATGACTATTGAACCATTATGAATGAACGTAGGTATAATTTTATTTATATTAATTTATTATTAGAGCTATACATTTAATAAACTAGTAATGAAATCAACACTATAGGTACTATTAACAGTATTATCTACTACTATACGTACATTCATATTAAAAACAGACTTCCAAAACAAACACTACAAAGTGACAAATAATTTTGATTTCGGAAGTCGGTGTCTTCGGTTTTGTATTTTAATTTTTTGCCACCGACTTCCGAAATCAAAATTATTTGTCACTTTGTAGTGTTTGTTTTGGAAGTCGGATTTATTTTTTTTTTAAATTTTTTATTTTTCACTTTTTAGTTGTGGTACCAACCTAGACAACCCCCCCTCCCCCAAAATTTTAATACCACTACCTGGTATGTAAATTACAGTGACAGGAACTTATTGGAACATCGTCCACATATATTAAGTAGGTTATTTTTGTTGATTTTTCAAAAACCGCTTATTCGATTTCGATAAAATTTTTATGGGACCATTTGGGAAGTATACCCTTTCCAACAAAAAAAGAATTTTTCAAATCGGTTGGCAAGCAACGGAGTTATGCGCGAACAAACATAAAAAAAAAAAAATACAAACATCCGAATTGAGAACCTCCTCCTTTTTGAAGTCGGTTAAAAAAGTACTTGCTGGGAACTATACTGATGCCGAAAATATGGTTTTTAGATTTTTTTTGTTCTGGATTGACGTAAAACTACAAGCACATTCAAATGTCATCGGATAGATCATATTGTATTATCACACTATGAGCTATGTCGGATTACTGCATTATGTCCGTAATCTTCAACGGTTTACCGCGAGAGTTCAGTAGCTATAGTTTAAATAAACCAAAGGTTAAACCGTGGTAGAAGTTGCAGCGAATTAAAATGGTTTGGTGAGTTCCCATTAACTTATAGTGCCAATATTATATACCGCCACCGTACGAACGAACTCACCGGCACAGCTAGTAAGTAATAATAAACTTCGGAGTAATCCATCTACTCGGCCTACCAACAGTCGCCTTAGAATTTTCTCTGAGGAACTGTGTGAACATTCATGAAAATCTTGGTAAAGAGATAAGTAGCATGTTGCTTCAAAAAATATTATTTTACCATTCTCTCTCTACTCCCATCTGTTTAAATATAAATATTTCCACCGTATTCGACGTCGTGAGCGACGCTGCGTTATCGCCTTAGAGTTGCGGAGTTTGAGTATATTGTCACGATACAGACTTATCTCACTAGTAACAGTTTATTTTCACCTTAGCAAACGATATGACGGATTTTACGTTTATAAATATTTTTATTAGTTGTAAACCGTCACACAAACGGAGCAATATAATGTACTTAGATATTTTTTATTATATTTTTATATACTTAGACACAACTATTTTGAAGTAAAATGTAAACCATAATTTTTTTTCCACGCGGAAATCGATGCTACGATCCGTAGCGTGGTGGCGTGGAAGCTACGCGTTCGACTGCTGCACCTATCGGACCATCAGATCACCTATTCCTGGTTATGCCATAGAACGCATAAGTTACACTGTCTAATACTTAAAAATGCGTTATTTGTGAGACGTATGAGTTCTGACATTAATGTTACGTCTTACTGTGCTTAGATAACTTAACTACGCATTCACGCAGTCATGTGAAAGTGAAAGAAAATATAACACACCGGCTGACAATGTTCCCACACGTTGTAATGGAATATATATACATAATGGTGTCGTCTAGTAAACGCCGCGCTGTGTCAGTAGCACTACCCACAACAGGGCCCACTCTAATGTAACCACAATACTGTTCCAATACAAACGGGATATTGATTCATTATTGCTTCGTATAGGTACCTAAAGTATCGAGGTACCTTAATCGTATTTGTAGTAAAAGTCTTTTTACATTGCAAAAACATTTTTGAATGGGCCCGATAAATGTGTTCTAACTTGTTACAAGAAAATAAGCATGTTTTCCTAAGATCACGTAGATAGTATAATACAATAAACATCAGCCATACAATATGCAATTTCAATGGTACACAAAACATTCGATCGATATTGGTATTATATTACAGCTGGTCACGATAAAAATGTGAGGCATTATATAAAGTGAGAGGCTTTCTCCGTGCCGGCTGCCGCGTGCCGGGCGTCAGCCGGCCGGCGACGCTCAGCACGGCCGACCGGCTTTCTAACTGAAGACAAAACTCTGATGTGCCATAAATATGCAGCTGGGTGCATCTATATGCATGTGTTGAGGACCAACTCAAATCACTGAAGTGATCTTCAGTTACTTGGAGCAAGTAGTGACTAATTGCCTGTTATGGTCAAACTTATGGAAAGAGTACCTAAGCTAATTGAATTCTTTAACTCAAAATGACCTAACATCTGGGTACCGGAAGCTGCAGACAGCTTCATTCACAATATTACGGAAACTCTACACGCATTAGGTACGTACGTGACACCAAACATTAAATGAATTGATGACGTGATTGACACCCTGGGTTTACCGGATGAGGCAATGATTAACTAGTTTCAAGCAATAGTTTCATTGCGGTTAGTGATAACACAATGGACGTAGATGTTAGTAAGTACCAGCTGTGAGCTGTACGTGAGGGACTCATGAGGAGGGACCACGGCGCATGTTTGTTATTATTTTGTGGTTATTTTGTGGAAGTTATAAAATATGTAATTCTTAATATGTTGTAATATTATAAGTCAAACATAAAAGTAATGCTTTCAGTTTCAGTTAGTAAAGGCATTCCAGTCTTTATTTAAACCTGTTTTCAGCTTCAACGACGATGTAATAATATAAACCGATTATTTATAAAGTATGCTAATAGCTAAGATACGCACGTTCTTTAAACCTTGGTCGCCATGGTAGACTTCAACTGGTCCCGTGTGCTATGTAGTTACACATTTTCCTTCGTTGGAAAATAAAACTTTAACATACGAAGCGAAGAATCTACCTAGCGAAGATAGAATTATAGGTTTTCATATAGAAAGGTAAAAGATGTTATTTCATACCCTCTAGTTATAGTGATAACAATCGAATGGTCATAGAAGGTAAGTTCAGTAGTCTCCTGTCCTCGGTGAAGGCGCGACAAACAAAGGCAAATCAAACGCGCATCTCACTTGGTCCATCGAGCACTCTCTAATTTTATCTTATCACATACAAACAAGCCTAACTCGCACCGTTCGTGCGTCTGTCTGTTAGCCACTTTCTCCGGATCCGGACATGGTTCGAGATAGCACACGTACCAACGTACCGAGCTCAAGGCAATATCACACGTAGCTCAGTTATTGAGCAATCTTTAGGAAAGAGCAATCTTGTTGGCGTTAACTTTACGCGTTTAGATATGACGGGAGATACTCAATGATGATAACGTGGTTTTAAAAACAAATATTGAAATCTTACATCATAACGATAATAAGTTATCAGTGATCAATTCCTACAAATTGGTATTCATAATGCATGTACAGACAAGGTACTAATTTAAGGTAATCAAATCCATTAAGATAGATCCAAAAGTAGATACCTAACTAAAATAGTGACTACTATAATTTTATTATTGTACTGTATTTTAATAAGAAAAGGCACTACAACTGAATCCATTTTTCATTCTGATACTGAAACACGTCACTACAGCTAAACTGGATCCTAATAAACCCTCGGCACTTCTAAAGCCAGCTACCTACATACCTCAATTCAGTTTTCAGGATCAAGAATAGGGTCCCGCACTGGCGTAATAGACAACTGCAACGCTCACCAGTCTCTAGCCTCTAGCGTATAAAAGAAATATAGAGTCGACAATTTATGTGCTTGCTTGCAAGAGACTTATATTTGTGAATTGTATCGAAGTTCCTTCCGCGAGATCGTTGTAGCAAATGGAGTAAAGGTTCGATTACAGAAACAATATGAGTATGTCAGCGCAGCGTGCTGTAAAACCAGTATGTATGTACTCGTAAGCGCAGCGTGCTGTAAACTTTTCATCGTTACGAGAATATTTAGGCGCGGTGAGTCACGCGCAACTCTCGGCTGTTATTTATCGCGTGCGCGGACGCCGGTATTTTTGTTAATACATACAGGTAACAAGCTTCCCGCTCCTACGGGAGCTGGTGATTTTTACGAAGAGAATGTTATTTATTATTTTTGTTATTCCTTGAAAACGATGCGATGCGTTGTTTTAACAGCAAGCACCCCAAGCTGATTCTTTTAGATCTGTTCTGTTCTTTTCGATCTACATAGGTAGGTAGATACACAAACTTCGTTAGTTCGTGGAAATGTCACAATATCTACAGAAAACTAGCCGAGAGCCGAGAGGTTATAGAACTAGCCGGCTCTCTAACTCATCATAGTTTCCATCGTCTTGCTTGTATTACTTGTTGTCGGCGCAACACGTTTTCTTCTTTCTTTCCCCTTGTCAACCGCCTCGGTATCATATCTCTTTCTGTCATGTCCTCACACAATCCATCCATCTTTTCTTTGGCCTTTCTCTCTGACTACATGCAGATACCACGTAGTAGACGCGTCTGCGGCTACATCAAACGGAACATTGCTTTCTGTTATAAACAAATATCTAACTTGTTTAAACAACTTTGCTTCGTTCTCATAGAACTTTCATGATGCAATGTAATCAAATATTAATGAGTTTGAATGATGTTAGTGTAGCGCACTGTGTCCAGCACGTGGCAAGCATTACGTAAGACAAAAAGTTTGTCATCGACTTCAACAGCGTATCTAAGCTCTAAAGGATCGCTAGAGACCGATGGAAAGAGTTTGCACAAGTGTCAGCCAGACTTCTAAGTAGGTACATAAAACGTCTTTGATTTCGGAGGTTCCCATCTCTGTCTTAGTGAAACATCAAAAATTCACCGTATTGTTCTGTAAAGAAAGTTCATCCAAATCAAATCATTTATGCACATCCAGACGCAGATGTCGATAAAAAGAAACGCTACAAAATAGCTCTTAGGCTGGCTTTATCTAATTTCATTGCTTCAAATCGAGTTAGTATAATGTATTGCGTACAATGATGCCGGTTTCAGATTTATGAGTAGATATTTACAATGTAGCTCTCGTACTGACTACTGAGCCAGGTGTTGGTTCGAGGGCGCGAAGGGCACACAGTTGGACGGGCTCAAGAAAGACTATGGACCTTGGCTTCAATCATGATGTCCTGTTTAATAAGGTGTAGACACTCACACTAAAATTAAAGTTTTGACTGTTGTCCTTGTCTTGAATATTATGTGTTATGTTGCATTGTAGATGGGTTGCCAATAAATACTTTATTTGCATCACGCTAACGGAGTGCCTGCATCCTCCAGTTAGTTACCGTAGAGAGAACATTCTCATTGAAACGTTCCCTTCATTTACTATCTATAACAATACACATTAGTCTGTTTTTCGGGACCGATGCTTATTGCTTCAGTAAATATTTCGAAAAGCGATGGAAAATATCGTCGAGCCGCGAGAACTCATTAGCAATCAAGCCTACTGCATCCCGAGGTAGTGGTCTGAGTGGGGTAGCCCCATGCTCCATGTGTACGTGGCTAGCAGAAGTGCAGTATGTGGGTCAGGGATGCGCGCGCGCCACTCGGGACAGAGGACGAGGCGCACCTGGCGCTAGTGACAAAGCTTTATATTCTACTAGCTTTTGCCAGCGGCTTCGCCTGCGTGTTTGTAGGAAATTATCCCACGGGAACCATAAATTTTTCTGGGATAAAAAGTATCTTATATTTTACTCCAGACTATAATCTATCTTTGTGCCAAGTTTCTTCAAAATCTTTCCACTTTATAATATAAGTATAGACTAGCTTGTGCCCGCGGCTTCGCCCGCGTGGCTGTCGGAAAGTATCCCAAGGGAACGTACTACCGGGATGAAAAGTAAGTTTCCTATGTGTGTGTGTGTTAATGTGTTAATCCTGGTCATAAACTACTTCTGTGCCAAATTTCATCTTGATCCGTTCAGCCGCTTGAGCGTGAAGAACGGACAAACATACAAACTTACACACACACTCACAAACTTTCGCTTTTAATTAGTGTGATTATCTAACCTATCACATTACATACATGTAAGTGGTAATTAATTATAGAAGAGTTTATTTAATAATGAAACGTCTCTTGGTACTTACGGAAATGCGGAACATTATTACTCTATTCTTCGAAGTCTTGTTTGAATGACAATGAGTTCGATAGGTGACATAACGTAGATCGATCGTCTGGTCGTTAACCCTTCAGTGGTGAATCGCGTGTCTTCAGTGAACAGGTGGCGTCACACGGCGTCGCACCACAAACTCACTAATACTTCAGCGACCTGCCAATTCAGGCGAAGGCCGCCATGCATCCAGATTTAATCATGCGTGGCCCAGACGGCACGATCACCGCTCTCCACATCGCATAGCAATACCATCATTAAATCAAACATCATAAAGTTCATAATACCCTATGTCGTGAAAGTGTACAATATAGTCTGCACGCTGGAGGAATTTATGTTTTGCAAACTGACGTTTTACAAGCAATAAAACAATTGTAAGTACATGTAGTAAAGCATTTTCTTTGACTTTAAATTAATTTTATTATGTACCTACTTACCTAGTCATCATGGATATTACACATCGTAAAGTAGACCGTACATATACACAATATAAATGGTAAGCATATATTGCTACGTAAACTAATGTGTTTTCCAGTTAGGAATAGGTCTAACTCCATTCCCTTGGCTTGCAGTGTATGTAAAATTCTATTAAATGGTCCAAAAAAAAGATTTTGTATAACTTGTAGAGCATCCCATGATTGCAACACCAATTAACTGGAGTAGCGGGCAGTAGGACTTTCACGTTCGATATCTTTTTAATTAGCACTCATCATCAACCTGGCTTTGACTTTGAAAAATCTAGGAAAAGTTCGTGGTTATACGAAGGAAAAGAAGCTGAACATAAGTCTCTCACTACAAGCCCTGAATTCGGGCCTCGGCTACCGGTTTTTGTATTACCCTAGGAAAATAATTATTTCCAGTAGTAAGTACAGTTACCCGAGTGCAGTCGGTAACAATTTGCACTACTTACATCACTCAAACGGAACTGTTTGAAAGTCTAAACATCAGAGAGTTTCCACGTTTTCCGCTAAACGTGGATTAAACTACCTTCACACAGTAAACAGTCGCTGTACCTACATGAAGCTCTGACGTCAGGTGCACGTCGGGACTGCTCACTTTGATCCTTCGCCACTGTTGCCAGTTTATTGAGGTAAACAATGCAGTTCTCGATATACGATAGTCAATGTTTAACACATCACGTGTATTTGCATTTTATTTCATTGGCGTAACAATATTTATTTCTACTAAGACTGGAGTCTTTCAATAGTGGTATTTCATGATGATGAGATATAACCTACTCATGACGTCCTCATTATACAAATTTTAAGAAAAAAATCTATAATTAGTTAAAAGAGGCGAGACGCACAGGTTGCAGGTGTTGTATAAGAAAGTGAGTGACAAAATTAAACAGCCTTCTGTATGTTTTTGCTAATCAACAAAAATAAGATTTTTCTTAATAATAATAACGAAACGAAGCTTGTCAAGACTCATATCTTATTTGTAATTAATTCAAGAGACAAATTGACGTTGACGTTTTCAATCGTTGATCCAATTAACACTCGTAAAAGTTTCATTAAAGTCCACTCAACGTTTCCATGCGTAACTTTCTCAAACAGTTGAAGTTTTAAACTCGTCCAACTAGTTAGCCTGCTATCTGACTAGCCTGACATTGACACAGATTGAGGCAGATCGCGTTACCTTTGAAGTGACGCTCTGTTTTGTCTCGATCTAGACCAGTTAATTCTCAGGGGAGCGGATTGGTGCAGCACAAACCGGAGGTTACTTACTTAGTTGTCGTAAATTGTTCCATTAAGTATGCAGTTCCAAAGCAAGGTCACTGAAACAAAGTTGCAGCTATGATGTCACTCGTGCTCGACTGCTAGCCCCTGCCAGCCGTGGTGGTGATATCACAGGTCTTAAATATCAGCCTTGACATTTAATTGAGTTATTTAAGGATTTTCAAGATATTTCTTTTTAAGACAATCTTTCGTAAAAGTATACAGATTATAGGCAGTTTTTTTTATGTGTGACAGAGGCCTCGTGTCTTCCTTGCTTTATTTATTTATTTATTACTAGCTTCCGCCCGCGGCTTCGCCCGCATAATATGTCGACAAATTATACATATAAACCTTCCCCTTCAATCACTCTATCTATTAAAAAAAACCGCATCAAGATCCGTTGCGTAGTTTTAAAAATTTAAGCATACATAGGGATATAGGGACAGAAAAAGCGACTTTGTTTTATACTATGTAGTGATTATTAGTTTGGTCAGTCTCCAAAGCAAGCGTTTGCCTGTCTGTGTGTTAGGATGAAGGATGAAGGTCAAAAACGCAACCAACAATAAAGAAACCTTTACAAAAGGTTCCGCAATTATAAATATTCAGTAGATACTCTCTGGATGTAAACCAGACGAACCGCTGAGAAGCCTTTCTTGACAAAATGAAGACGAGGTTACAACAGCAGTGACCGTTACGAAATGCCAGGGAATGTGGAGTAATGACTTGTGATAATGATAATAATGGCTTCGTAATAACCGCTGCCGTCACAAACGCGTTACCAATGGATTATTAATTATTATAGGTAGCATGCATTGTGTTCTTCATCAAATTGTATGGGTTTAGGCATTGTAACAGATAATAGGTGTCAGAAATCTTCACGTAAAAAAATTTTACTAGGTACACTAGCCATAAGTTATTAAACATACATTAGGTATAATATGTATTAAGTGTCAGATAAGTAGGTAGTTACAAGGTAAATAAAAAATCTTTAAGTAGGTAGACTTTAAGATTTTTGAGAACAAATCTTCCTTCTAACTTTTTCTTGGTCGACTCTATGTTTGAGTGCAGTAACTTGGATTATGTTTTTATTCTCTGTACTCGAAACCCATCTTATCCTTCATTCATTTTATACTTTGAGCACAAAAATGTACACAGAATAAATTATAATAACTAGTACTGACGCTTTTTGTTACTAATTCTGTTAAATCCAAAGTCGCGCAGAGGCAAGCGTAGCAGCTAGCAACTAAACACTCGAAGCAACTCACTGCTGCTCCTAAAATAACTTTACTTAACTTTTCTCAGAATGTAGCTTTTTACTTTGTATGTCTGCTGTCAAACTCTGCTCTGGTACAAGTTTGTGGAGTACACAAGACGTTCGCTGCCTCACACGTACAGTCGTACACGCATCTTAAGATGGTTATGTGTCAGTTGGTGGCTGCTATTGTTTATGCGCAACCATTAGAATCCATCTTTAATATCTATCAGTTTATTATGACTACAATAATTCTACCAGACTAATAATCTATGATTATCTGTGTATCAGTCTGAAGTGGCAGTGGGCAGCCCATGTTATGTATAGCTGGATATTTTTGTTAATTTTTCTTGAAACGAAAAGGAACTAAGAACCTAAATTGCTTTTACACGAATCAAAAAACACTGTTGAAAATTCATTATCGTATGGAATTATTGTGAAACTAAACCTCGTAGTTTCTTTCTTTTCCTTCCTCTAATTTCCTATTCTTCCTAGAATTCAAAAAAAAAAAAATTCTCCTTTAGTTTCGAACATTATTCAAATACACAGCTATACAAATCAATAAGTAGTTGTTTGACTTTCGTTGTCGCTTTCCCGAAGCTGTTAACTTGTTACAATACATTTTCACACCGCGGTCTAACTACGATATGCCGACAGTTGGAGCTTGTTGTCCCCGACCTTGTCACTCACAGCACGCTGCCACACATAGGGCAGCAGACAATGCTTGGGCGACTGTTCGACAATATGTTATGCGACAATATTTTCGAAGGACAATAAAATAGACACGATATACAGACCAGCCGTGAAGGTTATACATACTTATTATGTTATGATTTGATTTTCGTTTAAAGGTGATACAAAATAATGTAGAGTTAGTAAGTAAATAAGTAGATAATTAAGGGGGAATAGAGTTTATTTTGTCTGATTTATGCATCATAATTAATATAACAGGATGCATAGTTATAAAGTCATATATGAATAAGTGCAACACATGTCGAGGATTGCAACAATCTTTCAATAGGTGGCCTGTATAAACATCATTTTGTAAATCGTTTTTAGATTCTGGAGTTAATGATAATTTTAATTTGTTTGGACATAATAATAATATTAAGTCTATGTACCTAAATACCGAAAAATTACACACATCAAAAGTGTCTAGGGATCAACATATATTTTTGCAATAACTTTTCTCTTGATTGATATTAATTTAAATTTTCTTTAAGGATTCATCAAATAAAGTGTTTTCGTTTGTCACAGTAACGATAAACCAAGTCACCTTTGCGTTAATAAAGAAATTTGCCATTTTCCTAATAAAGGGATTTTTGACATTTGAACCACTAACATTAAAGTTCGAAAAAAAGACTGAAATAACAGTTTTCTTTAAAATTTTATTGGGTAACTTAAACAATTAATAATCCGTGTTTCTACCGCGAACACTAACAACACAAGAACATCGGTTTGGCATACTCAAAATGAGTTCATCCAAATCACGCTGTGGAATGGCCGCCCATGTTCGTTGCAACAACAAAAAAAGGTCTTCTTGCAACTGGATACCCTCCATATTCGGCAGAGCTCTTCTCTGTAGCATATCCCATGCATGCTCAATCGGGTTCAAGTCTGGCGACTGAGCAGGCCAGGGCAGGACATTGATGTTAGCTGCGGCGAGAGTCTGTCTTACAACTCTTGCGGTGTGCGGTCGTGCATTATCATGCATTAACTGAAATAAGGGACCGATTTGCACTTGTAGAGGAACGATGACGTCAGATACAATCGTCTCAGCATAAATTTGAGCGTTGAGGTTGCCTCTGATCCAAATCAACTCAGTTCTTCCGCCGATCCAAATACCCGCCCATACCATGATGGTTCCACCACTATAAGGATGGACTTCCTGGCAGGATTTTAATCGCTGTTGGCGTCCAGGGGTTCTCCAGTGTCGTATACGTCTTGTATCCGGTCTCATACCAAAACGAGACTCATCAGAAAAGCACACGAAACGCCATTGTTCTTCTGCCCAATTTCTGTGTTCAAGAGCCCATTGATATCGAATCCTACGATTGTGCATTGCTATAGGTGGTACCCGTAGCGGTCTTCGGGAATGAAGGTTCACTTCATGCAAGCGGTTTCTGACTGTTTGGTCGCTAATTAAGTTCCCTGAAGAGTGATGAAGCCTCACGGCTAACATCATGGCGGTTATTGTTGGAGCTCTTCGAGTTAAGATTTGAATGTATCGGTCTTGTCTCCGTGTGGTGCAGCGATACCGTCCTTCATGGCGCTCAGCCACGGTACCAGTGCTTCGGTAACGTGTCCAAAGTCGACTGATAACACTCTGACTTGTATTCAGAGCTAAAGCCACAGTACGTTGCCGGGAACCAGCTTCTATCATTCCCACGGCTCTGAGCATTTCTTCCCTGCTTAAATGACGTCGCCGCTCCATAATAACGTTGGTTTTAATCAGTAGTAGGGAAACAGTAGCACTAATAATGTCTTCAATGCGTTGTATGTTTTTATAGGGAAAATATTGACAGCTGATTTTCATCTTTTACTCGAATTTGATTGACAGTTCCTGTTTCAAATTATGAAATGCACCAAAAAGGATCCATATAAATTTATAAAATCATAAATTTATTACAAAGCCACATCTCAATCTCAAGAAATCCGCATAAAAATGCTTGATCCCTAGACACTTTTGATGTGTGTATATAATCAAGTGATTAATCTCGCGCACCACGATCATGAATGAGTGTCTCCGAGTCTATTAATAGTTCAGCCTATTGACAGTGTGATCTGTGCGTTGTTTGTATGTGCCATGGTACACTACACATCGGTCGCACATCTTTAACGCCAACCTCGTCAACGAATGTGATGAGTACATAGGTATATCTACACCGTTTAGTACACCTACATACTGATAGTAATGTTCACATTAAAACAATGTACTGACATAGCTTCCACAAATTTTTGGGAGGCTGAACTGAAATATTAGGTTAGCTTTCATCTTTCTGACCTTTTAGCATGATAATAATTGGAATTGGCGCAGAATTTCTTCCTATCTCCTCGATCATCCGCCACCTTGTCATATTTTATCTTCTCATTGACCACAAAATACTTTTTCACCTCACAGGCTCGGAAAGAGTCTGTTTGTCATTCGAAATCTGAGCCGAAAATCGATTTTTGCTCTCTAGCGTGGAAAGAGTTTTTAAAATTCGAACATTTCTATTTAATAATTTTCTATACTGCCAGTCCACTGAAAATGCATGACACGGTCTAAAATAAAATATTAAATAATACCGCTCACCTTAAAAACTTCCATCACAGTACAGAAATTAAATATTTTGCGAGGATATAATTGTAAAATTGGAATTAATGTTAATAAGTATTCAATTTGATTAAAAAAATCTGTGACGTCACATTTGAATATGCCATAAAAATACGACCCTGTCAAATACCCAATTGTGTAGTAATCTATGTTTAATTTTTTAAATAAAATAAATACTAATATAATATGTTATTTAATCCTTTGCTTGGCAAAAATAAATATGTATTAAATTAAATTAGTTAGTTATTTGTATTAAATTAGTTTTTTTCTTTCATTCTCCTTAGAGGACAAGTAGGATATAGAACAAAATACAGGGTATTTAATTTTGGAGATATTCTATGTAACTCATAAGATACATTGCCAAGTATCTGTTATTTTCTTCACATGAGTCAATGTATCTGAGACGCTCGAACAAAATAAAACTCAACAACACATGTTTTCTTGCACCTAGCAGTTTCCTCGCTGTAGTGAGGTGAAAAATTGTGTGTTGCGCTCGGCAGCAAAGCTTTTCTGCGTCTCGTACCTTTGAAACCTTCGTTACGCTCAGGATTCTATATTTGAACCACTCGCTTCGCTCATGGTTCAACCCTAGAATCCTTCGCTTGCTCAGGTTTCAATAGAAGTACTCGCGCCAAAAATCAACTTTCCAGCCTTGCATAACAAATAACTATTGATGAATGATGATAGATGGAGAGGAAGACTAAAATATAAATGGAAGGATTGTGTGATGTTGTGCGGTGAGAGGATGCCACACAACATCACACAATCCTTCCATTTATATTTTATTCATCAAAAGTATTTTGTGGTGTCGTAACAAGCATTGGAATAAAGGCACAAATGAAAAACAATAACTCTATGAATTAGACATTTATTATGATCATAAAGTACAGTTAAGTAAACGAACCGCAATAAACACAATTTCCCACATACTCCTACTAACCTACCGCGGGCACTATATTCTCATTATCTTCGAAACTAGCTCAGTGTCAGTTACCGTGCGTCCTTGACCGACAGGGAGCGCCCGGACTGCCGGTCCCGCATGTCCGGCGCGCCGCCGGCCCTGTCACCGGCCGGTCCCGGCCCCACTGGACGATATACATTCAGTCAAAAAAGTATCGGGAATGGATGATTTGCTTATGGTTCCAAATTCAATATTTGTTTTTTTGTAGTTGTTAGATTGGCACAACTGTTTTCCATTTTGGCGCGGAGTTTGAGTTGCATCTGTTATATAAATTAAATACAGTGCTGGTTTTAGTAATATCATATATAGTGTGTATTGCGAATTTCATAATGGACAAAAATATCGAACAAAGAGTTTGTCTTAAATTTTGCATCGCCAATGGAATTTCGTGTTCGGAGTCCCTGAAAATGTTACAGAAGGCTTACGGTGAATCGACTTTATCCAAAACTCGTGCTTATGAGTGGTTCAAAGCGTTCAAAAGCGGTCGAGATGTGATGGAAGATTTGCCTCGCTCTGGTAGGCCGTCAACGTCTGCAACTGAAGTTAACATCGCAAAAGTGAAGAAAATAGTGACTGAAAATCCCCATTCAACTCTGAGAGAGATAGCCGCCGAACTTTCTGTATGTCACGAGTCGATCCGTACCATTTTAACTAATCATTTGGGTATGAAACATGTTGCTGCTCGGCTAGTCCCAAAAGATCTGAATTTTCTCCAAAAACTCAATCGCATGAAAGTCGCTGAGGACATGCTAGAACGAGTCAGTTCGGACCCAACATTCATGAAACGCATTGTTACTGGTGACGAGACGTGGGTTTACTTACGAGTTTGACATGCAAACTAGTCAACAAGCTTCGGAGTGGCGCCTTCCAACTGAACCGAAACCGAAAAAACCGGCCATTCGCGGCGAGAACTGAACTCAATTCCGGAAGCAGCGTTTAAAAAATGTTTTGATGAATGGATTATTCGTTGGCGCAAGTGTATCGTTTCTAAAGGAGCATACTTTGAAAGTGATAAAATAAATTTGGATGAATAACAGACATTTTGTGTATTATTGATCTTTTCCCGGTACTTTCTTGACAGAGTAGTACATGTCGCGCCCGACAGCACCAGTCGCGCCGAGTCGCGCGTGAAGGACTTGTTGCGTCACTGATGTCTTGCGATTTTGCGATCTGTCACGAAGAACAGTTTGATGAGTGCTTCATCAGCGTCGTAAAGTTACCAATGAAAGAAGATTTTTTACATCGGTTCACATATTGACGAAAATATCGATAAACATACCTACATTAAAAAAACATACAGATATTATGTATACATATAGAACACACGAACATTATATTAATAGAGCAGACACTACTTTAATGGCAAGAGCTGCTAACTCCTTCAATCAGTTCAATTACAAACAATAAAATGTACAAACATGCAACCAGGCAGTGTACAGCTGCACTGACGCAAACTATTCAATAAGAACTTATTTTATAATACAGGTTGACCAGATTATAGTGTTTAGAAAAGTGTAAATGAATGTTTTCGTATGCAATTGTATTGTAGTATATTAGTGGTGTGCTTCAGCGGTTACCTGTTAGGTACTGGTGATCAATCCCTGGCGTCCTTTTAGATCTAAAAACATGTTTAGGTATAACAATGATAACATAGTCATAGTACTTAATTACTCGTAGAGGCGATCGGCGGCGGCGACCTCTCGCGCCCGGCCCTGGTGCAAGCCATGGTCCGGGGCGAGAGGGAGTGGGAGGCAGTCACCTCCTTCTGCGAAAAAGTTATGCTCGCGAAGGAGGTGGCGGGATGGGAGAGAGAAAGGTCCTCCCGTCCCAGCCGCCGCGGGAGACGCTCCGGGCGTCGGGAGCCACGTGACGACTCCCGGCCACCGTAGGCGCGGGCCTGCGGGCGGTGAGTAATGGGTGACTCACCGTCCGATCAGCGCCAGACCCGTGCCGTACGGCGCGTATATGTTCCACGCGCGCCTCAAAGAGATGTCAGCATATGAAGGGGCCCCTCAGGGCCAAGCCTGCCGGGTAAGCGGGATTGTCCGAAAGGGTTACCGCTACCCCGGAACATAAAGGGCTACGGAAGGAACATGGATGGGTTTTAGTCAGTAAGAGTCTGACACTCCTTTCCGCTCCACCCAGAGCGGGAGCAGTCATTGGATGATTTCCCAGCCTTAAAAAAAAAAAAAAAAAAAAAAGTACTTAATTACAAACTATCTAATTTCGAACCAATTCCAGTGAGTGCTTAATGATAATGTTCTTAAGAGCTAGGGGAGGGGGGGCACTTTGATACACAAAAATTCAATCTCTTTTCTGAGGACCATAAAGCATTATATTTAAATATTTGTTTTGATGTGTGCATTGATTTTAAGAAAAAAACATTTTTGTATCATTCTGCCCCACCAGTGGGGCACTTTGATACATGGGGTGGGTCAGTTTGATAGGTATTTTAGATCCATATGAAATGCAAATTTAAACTGACTAAAAACCCAATATAAACTGTATTATTACTTAAAATTAAGAAATAAAACAATTTTATTGATTGAGGTCGCAAAATACTTTTTATTAAGAGTGCACATTAGCCATAATCAGTCTCTTAAGTTACTTAAGGAATATAATCACAAAAAAACAATATTGTCATCATAGAACAAGACTAATTATCTGTTATTTTCTTAATTATATAATCAGTTATATACTTACTAAGTAATCAGACTTTAACATTGAATATTGTTAATGAAAATATAATATTAGAATCTCCTATCAAAATGAACAATGTTTTTCTTAAAAAATTAAACAAACAAAATTTAACAAAAATAATCATAAAAACTCTCATATAAATTACAATTTTTCTGGCTTTTTCTATGCGATGTTGTAGGGTTGCAGTTTTGATGCCATATTTGTCGGCTGCTTTGCGTATAAATAAAGTCTTTGACAATACTTCACGTATTGCATCTTCAATGTTTTCTTCATTGATATTTTTTCTATCAGTTATGGGTTTGTACGTGCGCACCATTTTCTGAAAAAAAGAAAAAAAACAATAAAATAAACAATTATTTTTGACACTTTAATACAATAAAGGGGCAGATTAATACGTATCATTGTACCCCGCACATTACCGTATCAAAGTGCCCCAAAGGACTTTTTCCACAAACAATTAATTTTATCAAATATATAATAATCTTGCAATCAAAAACATTTTAAAATACAATAATAACTATATTTACTTACCTTTAGTAACAAATAATAACAAAAACAATTAAGAGTATCCTCCTGAGACACAATTACATTTCACGTATTTTTTTTGTAGGCAGCGGCGCACGCCACTTCCAACACGTTAGTGACCGTTGAGGCCCAACGGCAAACTGGCGGCGAGCGGTGTCACAACTGTCATTCTTGTGAATGTCCTTGAGCATTCTAGTGATGTGCCGGACTGTGTAGCGTTT
Source organism: Hyppa rectilinea (assembly GCA_951799385.1). Classification (NCBI taxonomy): domain Eukaryota; kingdom Metazoa; phylum Arthropoda; class Insecta; order Lepidoptera; family Noctuidae; genus Hyppa; species Hyppa rectilinea. The sequence goes on along the minus strand of OX637307.1, from coordinate 565,226 downwards.
ATCGGTTTTGAAATATAGATACTGTACCAATGTGCCCCGAATCAATGTGCCCCCCCTCCCCCTATTTGACTTTACTCCCGTTGTTATGTAATATCATATCCTAGCAGACATTTTTTTTTGAGGGTGGTAAATCATCCAATGACTTCTCCCGCTCGGGTTAACACTGCCCCGGAATACAAAAGGCTAAGGAAAAATGAGTTTTGGTCACCCCAGGGCTCCGTTCTCTCCCCCCTAATCTTTACCCTGTTCACTAGCGACATCCCTAAGAGTAAAAAGGCCCAATTGGCGTTATTCGCCGATAACACGGCCATTTACTACACGGGGATCAGTCCGCCAGCTATAGCTCAGACTCTCCAGAACTCGGCCAACGCCTTAGGCGCTTGGTTCCGGAAATGGAGAATGGAGGTCAACCCCGATAAAAGCCGAGCTGTTCTCTTTAGGAGAATTCGTAGGGCTCTCCCCAACCCCCCTAATCCGATCACCATGTACGGCAAGCCGATCCCTTGGGCGAAGCATGCCAAGTACCTGGGTGTCACTCTCGACCAACACCTCAGTTTCGCAGAGCACATAAAGCAGGTCCGTTCGCGGGCCGCTTTCGCTCTCGGTAGGCTCCAATTCATGCTTACAGAACGCAGCAAATTGTCACTCCGGTGCAAACTGCGTCTCTATAAGGCTGTAATCCGTCCCATCATGACTTACACTTGCGTCGTCTTCGCGCACGCCAAACCCAAGTATCTGCATCGAATGCAGACACTAAAAAACCGGTTCCTCTGTAGGGTCTCAGGAGCTCCCTTTTACGTCCGTAACATGGACCTTCATGTAGATTTTAAACTCCCCACAGTTCAGCAGTTCATGAAACGCCTCTCGAAGCGTTTCTTTGACACCGCCATAAAGCACCGCAATCCCCTGATTGCGGCCGCCTCCCGATACACCCCGTCCCGCATCAGTAAGGTTCGCCGTCCACGGCATACCCTCTTTGACCCCGACGATGCCACCACTCTCCTCCAGGAGAGCAGCCCGGCTACTAGCACTGTTAGATTAACACACAGATACAAATTTCCGTCGTTCCGTCCTCGCCGTCGAGGCCCGTCGCGACGACCCTGTCCACTCTCATCCCCCCGACCCTTGCTCGAGCCAGCCCGCGTTGCCGCTGAGCCAGTAGTTTAAAAAAAAACCCCGATCCAGCTGTCCCTTGCTGTCCCCCCCCCAGCGACGCCCTACGGAGGTCCGAACCCCGCAGGGGGTGCCCTTAGCGTGTAGTCGCTTAGTTTTGTAAGATAGGTTCAGTTTTTATTAAGCCCTGGCTGGAGGCTACAATTCTTTTGTGGCAGCCACAGGCAAGCCCGGTTAAGCAGTAGACAACCTTTGGTTGAACTGCGAGATGCCATTTAAAAAAAAAAAAAATAAGAGTTTTGGTCAGTAAGAGATTGGCACTCCCTTCCGCTCCACGCAGAGCAGAAAGGGACATTTGATGATTTTCCACGCTCGAAGAAAAAAACATAAGCTCACCCCAATCCATAATTCAGATGGAAGGTAGGGATTCCAAAAAATCAGATTTAGGCCGCGGAGGTTGAGTCCCCGATAGACCTAAAGCTAAAGCTTCGATATCGCAACAACACAAACCTAACTCGTTAGTTTATTTACCACAGACACATCCACCACCTTGACTTTGTTGGATTTCAAACAATCCTCACTAATCTGTGTGAGCATTGTTTGTGCGCGTTTATTTTTTTTCGTATGATTACTAAACGGACAGAACGTCTGGTGTTGTGTAAGAAGCACAGAACATTAATCTTAGTAGCAGATAATGTGCAGGCAGCGTGTTGTTGGTGACTGACACATCGATGTTTGTTGTGATTCCCGTTATTCTCACTTTTGTCTACCAATGCATTTCAACTTCGCTTGGAATAGGTAGAGCTAGGAACAGGTGCGTAGGTAATTAGCTTGTTCGCAGGGTGATACGGTATATTGGCCATAACTGTGATGGGTCCATTACATCCACAGCAAGGCGGGGCGGGAGACTGAGGTCAACTGGTGTCCCGTTAATAGCAGTGGTTCATTATACTCGACGATAATTAGTTAAACGACGACGGCACGCGACTCTCACATCAACTACTAAATCAATTGCGTACTTCTTGCTGAATTATTTAAATTAAATTGCGTTAATTTCATGCTACTAGCAGTTTATTTTGTTAACCTTTATTAACCTTTGTTAACCTAATTTTTCCAAAAATATATAGTACGAAAAAGCGCCTGGAAACGAAGTTAATATTTAGTGACTTCATAGCATTAAGTAACCGTCCAGCAAAGTTCAGTGTCGTGCAGGCACGTCCCGAGCCCGGCTGCGTCAGGACCGCGCCCTCTGCGCGCACTCATATTTTAGGAGAGTTACAGCGTTTTTTCACGCAACTCCATCCATTATAGCCTCAACATAGAAATATTGTGAGGTAACTACGACTTAATTAATGGCCCATTATGCCAATTACATCGCGATACAAATGCTTTCATAAATTATCGTAAATACGTCACATAAATTGTGTAGGTAGGCATTAGTGAATGATCATTTCTGTTAATTGGGGATTAGTGAATTGATATCGTTTAGGGAGATTAGGGACATTGAAACACGCGAATGGCAATACTATGTTACGCCCATCGCTAAATAATAAGTTTCGTGATATAACCTAAATCAGATCATACGATGAAACAGCCGTAAACGTGACAAATGAACACATAATGACTGCTATAATGAAGGATTGCCATAATCTCTTAGCTTACCTCAAGGATTAGAGATCAGCTGATCACTATGACATTCAGTAGGAATCAGCAGATAAAACGAAGTAGATGTTGTTAGCTTATTATCTTTATGTGCACGCTGTGGCTCCATATGTGAAAGAGTACACCTACTTATTAGCTGATATTGCACCTTATGTTTATGTGTTTTGTCCTTGTGAAATTTTGTTGAGGTATCTACAAAATAAATTTATTACCTCTATAAAATACAACTTATTATATAGGACATACATAATAAATGGAGACATAGGACTTAACCAAGTTAACAAGGTAAGTTCGTTCCAAACCATAATTTGGAGTGGATAAGTATTTTAAAGGATCAGTTTCAGGCTGCAGAAGTTTAGTCCATTATAATATAACATATCATACCATCGGTAATCCCCGAAGGATAACGAAGGGTGTCCCTGCAGTACAGCCATGTTTAGAGGTTTTAAGTCCCATGTAATAGGTTGGAGCCTGTTTACTGCCTATTGTCAATAACAAAAAAACGCGCTAAGCATAAAGAGTGTTAGTCGTGTCTTACTACCATCAACAGGCACTGCGGTTGAGGATGCAGGTGGTGACGACAGCTTGCCTTCTACGGGCGAGACACTAGCACCAGCCTCACTGTGCCTTGATCTACTAAACTTGCTTTTTACGAAGAGTTATCAAATTACAGTCTGTATGAGTCTTAGCTGTAGTAGTACCACGGATTAGAGGACTTGTAAAATAAGTGGTGAAAAGGAAAATATGCTTTTTGAGTGACTGACTTGACTTTAATAAAGTTTGCAGTCACTGGACTTCCGGTGATGTCGGTGTCAATTCTATTGGTTGGGTACCTATTTGATTTCATTAACTACACCATTTGTCGGCACAATTTTGTTTTATTTAGTTTTAAATGTTGGGACTCTGATTTGGACAAATTACCTTGCGCTTTCACACACAAGTGAAGCCTACACTGCAGAGCAAATAAAATATGACACGTTTCAGAGCCAGTTATTATGAGCTGTCTATTTACAAAGCAAAGAAGCGCCGACAGTTACCGGGGCTAACCTAAACGGTCATTAAATTAATGTCTTCGCTCGTTAGTGCACCCTGCGTGAGGGATTTTAGACAAGCTTGTAACTAAACCGAGTCAAAATGTCCGTGTTGCCATAACAAGTAACCCTTAAATCATTGACTCGAAGAAGAAAAAGGTCACGACTCGCTCACGAACTTGTACGTCATCATTAGCGCGTTGTACTTGCGTAACACGACTCTTACAAACTTTCTTGTTTCAAAACTTTTGTTTGGCTTACATTACATTGAACTTTGAACTTGTTGGGCAACAACTGATACTTACATATTTACAAATTCGATGCTCCGTTGTATGTACTGTAGGTATAGTTAGTAGCTACTTAATTGAACATCTTCGAAGCATACGTATAGGTGCGGCTTACGGGAAAAACAGAAATACAGACCAATACCGTTTCATCGTGTCAATCATCGTGTCAATCCCGGGTGCAATGACCCATCTCGCGTGTTTTCACTCACATTTACATACTACGACTATGATATTTATAAACCATAACTAGTACATAGCACACCCATGTATTACGCAACCCACGTGGCCGGCCGCGCTCGGCCCGCGAATGAACTCAAGCACGCGACCAGCTCTGATAACAAAACATAAAGCTTTAAGGTGTTCAAATTGATTGAAGTTACAAACATGTCTATTGACTTTGAGTCATATAGCCTTCAGGTTTTGTGCATGAAAATATCTGAAAATTCAGTTTTATAATGAAGAACCTGAAAAGTATCGTTGTGATAAGAGTTGGTTGCCAGTTAGGTAAGAAAATCAAAAATCATTTATTCACTAGTTACACAGTTAGGTATGAAAATCAAAAATCATTTATACTAGGCTCGCAATTTTGGAACGTCAAAATTACGTCGGACAGTTCCTCAAAACGCCCCCGCCCTTCACAACTTCCTAATGCTTGAGCTAGGAAGCACGGTCACACGGAGCGAGGAGACCTAACCTAATAGCGGGTCAAACTTTCAAATTAATTAGTATCCAGTTTCATTGATTGTACTTGATGTTAGCAATGTAAGTTGGATGGGTATCCCTCCGAAGAATAGGAAAAGTTTTTGTAGTACCTAACGACGAAACATAAAACTTTATGTTCTGCGGTAAGCCTCCATCAAAGGAACGTTTTAATCTTAGTATTGAACGATCAAGTAGTCGTCAGTCGGGATAGTCGCCACGCGCTCGGCTAATTCGCGGTTTGATCAAATTAATGTAGTTCTCCACGAACAGCCGGCCGCGCCCGCCATTACTTAAATTATGTAATCATTCGAATTATTTCGTGCTAAAATAACTGTCACATTACATGTAGGTTTGCCCCATTTTCATGATCTAGTTTTGTTTAATTTCGGTTATATAGAAGTTTAGTGAAAGCACCATGTTACGATGATTGTGCAAAATAATTAGCAACTGCTGTGTGATTGTGTGTGACCTATTTTAGTAAGAACGGCTCACTGATTATTCCAAATCAGGACAGCAGTTAACTATCCGCTAACGCTTTCTTCTATGGAAACTGGTCTAAGTCTATACTTAGCATGAAACAAGTTCTGGCCCAACTTCAACTGATAGATAGATACCCATGCAAAATGTTGCAATCTAGGTATGTCTCTATGCAAAACATGCTACATTATCAGTAAACGTATCTTGTTCCAAGACTTCCAAGATTGCAGATAATCAAATTGATAAAGCGTTTAGCAACATATGACGTAAATAAAATATTGAGTTAGGTCGTCGGGGATCGTTTGACAGGCTGCAAACACCATGGTAAGTGGTGGGGAGATTTAATCTGAAGATTTAATGGATCAGTGTCAGTCATAGCTGGTAATGGTCGAGCTCGAGCGGCCATCACACCTGGCGGATCGCACGGCGGCGACACTGCTCATGAGTGACATGCCAACACCACCATCTATGATTGTAAATACTGAGTGAAAATACTTACATAAAGAGAGTATGCAGAAAGTACGCGAGGCTTTTGGAAAATTTATAGTGTGCTTTGTGTTCTGAAGTTTAAATGTTACATGGGTACCCAGTCCATGTAGATCATATAACACCTTGGCTACTCTATGTAGGCTATGGATAGCAACAAAATCGGGCAAGTGCGTAGGGTTCTGTGGTTGGGACGAATTTATGCCAAGAACAAACTTAACTTTGTAATTGAAAAAATGTCCTCCGTCACATTGATAAACGTCACGGTCAATTCTCCAACTGCAAATGTCAGTTTGTAATTTTTTTTAATACATTTTAACGATTCTCTGAATTTTAAATTTTACTTGTGCGGTGAGACCATACAAATATAAATATATCTAAGTATGTGTCAAGCCTTGCTTCATTGAAGTACATTAATTGTTAATTTATTATTCTATAATTACGAAAATGGCGTAATAAAAGCACTTTAAAAGATATTTATAAAAATTATTTCCGCAATTGTAGAGTTGCAACGGCACGTTACGAAATCACTGAATATTGTTCTGCCACACGTTCTTGTTCTCATCTCGTTATAGTTTATGCTGGATAATTAATTTGGCTCGATTATTGTTTACAAACAAGAATTTCTATCAACTGACACCCGGTGTTGGTGATATGCTACTAATGAATACAATAAGTCGGTAGGTATGTATATATTGTACAATGTATTTGTCTAATGTTTTTGTTTAATGTTTTCCTCGTTTTCGTTAAGCATTAGCACCAGCGTGTACTTGCACGTGGAATCATCAAACGTTTTATTTTTGAAACCAAGAAATACAGATTACTTTCGATGTTTACACCGAGAGTGAACTGTTTTTATTATTTGTAACTATGAGCTGGTTAAAAGATGCATTTTTAGAAAGATGTCTGCAGTCATTATAATAATAATAATAATAATAAGATTTATTTATTTCTCTCCACAATACATATATAACATAAATTTTAGCTGTTAAGACGATTAAAAAACAAAAATTAGCAATATTATATTGTGGGGAGACTGGTGCCTAAGCTAGACGGAAAGTCTGTGTTTCAGGACACCAGGTCTCCGCCCCTTAGGAAATGGTTACATTTAAATTTGTAAGTGCTCTAAACAAAAACAAAATTTTTTTTTTTCGAAACTAAGGTAAGTTATCCATCAATTCTTTGTATTGTAGGTTGTTGAACATATTCAGTTGCAAATTATTCTAGTGTTAGTATTGTTAGTATTTGAGTGTGTGTATGTGCCTGTATATGAGTGAGTGTGTGATTGAGTGTTGTATGAATGTCTGAGTAGCTAATGTAAGTGCAGCAAGGAATATGTAGTAAGTAATACCAGAATCTATTATGACCTGAAACTTCATTTTAAAGGCCTACCTACCCGCATGATGAACCCGCAGTCCTTCTTCATAAGTTGGAACCACTGACCGGTTCCGACCAAGGAAGGAAGGACTGCGGATAAAATGGACTCTACCTAGTAGGTAGTACCCGGTGTGCAAAGGTGGAATCGGTTTTACCTACTAGAATTATTGATGCTTAGAGGGATGTGTTCGTATGGATACGAAATGAGTTTATAAGAGGGAATCTGAAAGTGACACGGGTAACTGAAAAGTTTTGAGCATAAATGTTAAATATGAGTAGGAATGACCAAAGAAATGGATCGACTGTATGAAAAATGATATGGGTGTGACTTCCGAAATGATGACTGATACAAAAGTATAGAAGAAAACGACATGTTGCTCCAATCCCAAGTAAATTGGAACGATGATGATGATGATGCATTCAACTTATTAAATCAAATCTTTTCATGAGCAAACTTATTAAAGAGTACTTGTATTCTTTGCAATGCTGCTAGTAGTTAATAAAGGCGCAACACCGGTGACATGTTAACGGGGTCAAGGGAGCGAGCCTGCGCATGCGCTCGTCCACATTCACTTACAGGCCACGGTAGGTACTTACACCGAACAGACGCCCTGGTTACTGCACTCTGTGCACCCTGCCTGCAACTACTCCATCATATGGATCCACCGTTTCGAGGTACTTATTCATCTTGAATTCCCAAAACTCAAAATGTGACGTGGCAATGTGGCAGGCAAGCAAGGGGTTCACCACCGCCAGCTGCACAGGCGCGAAAGTTAGCAAAACTGTTGCATGTTTTGAAAACTATGCGGTATTATTATTATAATACCGCATAGTTTTCAAAACATGCAACAGTTACTACTATTGTAGTTATTGGGCATTAAAATCTTTGCGAAGAGATCTTGGACACTAAACCCAAAAAGTGATTTAATATCATAGGTTCCCCTAAAAATGTGCAGCGCGTTGAGTCTCTACCTTAGTCTCTACCGTCTTGGTCAAGTTTTCATTCGTTTAAGAATTTAAAAGACCATGATATCTTCTACTAGGTATGTTTCAGGTACAGACAAGTATCAAGTTTACCTTAGCCCCTGTTAACTGTTACAAGAATAAAACTGATTCTGTCGTGCCTACAATATAATTGTATTAGCAGGCCTACATTTCAATGAGTAACGGTCCCGATAGTCCATCGGTGGTGGCGCGTGAGTGTGCTGCTCGCGCACGATGAAATATTCAGGAACAGAAGGTTTGACCTGTACTGTTCCATCAAAACCTATTGCAGTTCCTGCCTCTTAGGAACACCGTTATACTGACCACTGACCAGCAGCAGTACCATGTCTTTTGTTGAGGAAGGCTCGGAGATTTCTTTCTTCTGCCGCATAGAACCGGACTTCTCGTTGTATGATCACAACCGCATTCCTCGAAGGGGTAGGCAGAGCTGGCTTGAGTTTGTTTGTTTTTGTTGTGTCTGCTTTACATGCTGAGATTTTATTATCTCTAGCGAAACTCAAACCGATTTCCCGTTCTTGCATATTTACGAGTGGGCCTTCTCTGCGCTGTTATGTATGAGACGCGCTGCCCCGGCGCCGCTCGTCAGTCAGCTACACTTTCGCCGCGCGGTCACGGTCAGCGTACGCGCCGCTCGGAAACACGCCGTGACGTAACGTAACGCGGACATTTGCACCCAACTGTTGTGTTTTAGTATAAGTACAGCTGATTTGTTTGTATCTGTAGCAGTTATGAAGTAAATGGAACGTTTTAATGGATTTTCAAATAGGTATCTAGATACACAAATGAGATTTGATCTGAAAAAGAAATAGATAGAGTAGGTGAGACAATAAATGAATTCAAGTTCAATCGTATGCATACGGCCTCCGACTGACACTCGTCTAGCATGTTGTCTGTCAAATATTTTCTTATTTTGCAATCCGACGCTTTGAATTTCATACATTTCGAGAATGCTTTGTAGATTTTAACACACCTGCGTTATGTTGACCGTTCAAACATTGCTTCAACGTCAAAGCTAAACATTTGTGGAAAAGTATTTCGTTCGTCCGGAATTTGCTAATTAGGTCTAACTTGATCAAACCAATAACAATGATTAACCTCAGAAGAATAAAAGCATTATAATTGAACTAATAAGTGAATTATCGACTATTTATAACGGAGCCTAGTGGTGTTAAAAGCATCACGCTAACATTAGGACTATGAAACATTAACAAACACGCTCACGCATCTATTTCGGTTCACGTTTGGCTGAGAATCGATTGTTTTTGACCTTTTATGTAATGTGGCAGCGTGCGTTCGCTGAATACAAACTCAGTATATCAATGACATTTTTTATTTATGTTTTTATATGTTTTAAGAGTTTTTTTTTTGTTGCGCGTTGATGTCCTTTTTAAGTGGAATAATGATAACAAATATAACGACCACATCAAGGCTACCGATTTGGTTAAGTAGGCATTGCTTTTAGCTTAGAACAAAGGAACTCGGAAAATAAGTTCTCATAAATTATCTCTCCATAGATACCTACCTAAATTTATTGCAAATGTAACACCACAACTTTAATAAAGCTTATTTTTACGAAATCATTATGAGTGTACAATGTTTTATCGCTAATAGGTACGAGGACAATGTTGTAGGTAGATAGTGTAGATACACAAGTATAAAATATTCTTAACAGATGTTCATTAAGAATCCCTCCACAAACAAATACCGCATTAGCAATAAAACAACATAGCATTGGTAACCGGGTCACGTCGCTGACATCGGAAGATGCTCATAACTAGGAGGTCAATGGGCGACTGGCGACTGGCGCACTCGCGCGGGCCGACACGGCAGCCGGCCTTGCGTGTCGCGGCGTGACGCTCGCTGTTCACGTCGCGTAAACTGCTATGGTATGGGATCGCTCTCCGGACTGGTCAAGTGAAATGTGTTTCTAGGAACTCAAAGCAGGGCAGAGGTCTGCGTTGCGTAGACTGTACCTACCTACGCTATGTTGTGTAGCTCGACCCGATGCAGCCCAACGATTTAAAGCAAAAGTTAATAGCGGATTCTAGCTTCATATCTTACTCAATGAAGCAGTCAGGATTTATACATTCAAGCGGTTTATGATGTCAGATCGCTCGTTTTTAACGACTTTAAGGTTATAGCGACAGTTAGTAAGTACCTATTTATAATACAAAGCAATTCAAGAGCTTCAGTGGTTATTCAATGAGTATCGCGGTAGGTACACTAACGATAAAGGCAATACTTATTTATATGAACGTATAAAAATCTACACGTTTAGGTACTCAATTCTAACGTACCTACAGGGTTTCAGATGCACTTCAGGAATTCAGTAATCTTGAGCATAGGTCCTCCATCGCGTATAAGACTAGCGATGGTGCTCCAGTATCGACAACATTTATATAAATTAATTAATTTCCGGAAAGCAAAAAGTTCTCGTCCACATTGCCTCGCCATCAATGCTATGTCATAAAACCTCTATACCTTTCCTTAGATTTCGCCCAAAAGCTGTAATCCTGTTGTATTGTATGTAGGCAATAACTAGGTAATTAAAAAATACAAATACATAAAAATCCTTCCCTCAGCAACACCAAATAAACGGTTTTCAAGTAGTTATCAACAAAAATTCAAACTGTAATCGTCACATTTAATAAAAGTGGCCGTATCGCGCACAGCCCGACCGGACTTCCTACTCCGTTTATTTATTACTTATGTAAGATATTGAGATGAATCCTGAAATTTACATGTAACCTCCAGAGGCGACATGTTAATTATCTGGAGATAATTAGGAATTATGTTAAAAGGCGTCTGAAATCCGAGTTAGCTAACCTCGCAAGCCTTGCCTGCCATAAAAATCTCTGAGCACGACACAGGAGCCTTACCGACATAGTCAGTCGTGTTGATAACAGTCGCAATCTCATTTAAACAAACCAATTACCTAGGTGTCTCGGTGGGATACCTAACTCCTGTATCCTCTAAATATCGCATTAATGTCTCTACAGTGAATTCCGATGGGCAGAAAAAACAAACAAGTAAATCATTAGAAGCTTCCACGTAATCCCACATGGTTCAAGAAGTCAATATTCAATGAGGTAACGCGAATCTAATGCAAGTACACAGAAGCGTGACTGGTGCGCGAAATTCGTCTCAACCTTGTGAATATGAAACGCTAGGCAATCGCGGTCAAATTGTAATTAGCGTTCATCTGCATGGGACCTGAACCAATGCAAGCCAGTGTTGTTGTATGATGCAACTGGTTAGACCCAGGTCCTGTGCGACCAGAGCACCACCACTGTGTATTGCGGGGCGGCTCGGGTAACATGGCCGCTCCTTGTGCTAATGTTTGCGCATGAATGAGAGTAATAAAAATTCGACATATAGGTAACCGACACTGGAAGTATATAAAAAGGTAAACAGATTTTTGTTTGACTGCTATTTAATGCCTGTAAAAAACCACTGCTTGTTGCGCCAAAATAGACAGTATAGTGATACTCTCCATTTTAGCTAAGTTTCGTTCGGGTCCGTAATTTAACTTCGAGAGACATATGTTCGATTAATGGAAAGTCGACTGAACAATTGATCGAATGGAATTTATTGCGAAACAACCTTTTATCTCCAAACGCTACTTCGACTGAACGATTCATCGAATATTTATTAATCGATGGACTGCTCTTTCGAATCAGTTTTAGTTATTATAAATTGAAATAAAAAATTAAAAAACAGAATTTTCGTTACAATATTCTTTCATAGATAATCGAGGAAATCAAACACTTTTAAGATATCGTACGTTCTTCCCGTAGATTTGAACATTATTATGAGAAGAAACAGGTTGGGAAAGAAGAAAAACTGAAAAAACTTTTAAATCAAAAGGAAGACATGGACAGGCTTGACTTCATGAGCTCGATGGCTTACATTTGCCACTTTAAAAAATAAAACGTTAAAATGTTTAAATGTGATGATAATGATACTTAGTGATTATTAGTTAATGTTTGGATTATTAGTGGAGTTCTCAGGCGTTAAAGACCGCTAATCTAGCGATTTTTTTTTAAATAAATAATTTTCCCTTCATTTGTGCTTTATTATCTCAAATTTCATGTTTCTAAATCTACGGGAAGAACGTACGATATCTTAAAAGTGTTTGATTTCCTCGATTATTTAGGAAAGAATATTGTGACGAAAATTCTGTTTTTTAATTTTTTATTTCAATTTATAATAACTAAAACTGATTCGAAAGAGCAGTCCATCGATTAATAAATATTCGATGAATCGTTCAGTCAAAGTAGCGTTTGGCGATAAAAGGTTGTTTCGCAATAAATTCCATTCGATCAATTGTTCAGTCGACTTTCTATTAATCGAACATATGTCTCTCGAAGTTAAATTACGGACCCGTTTCGTTCATCTGCAAATAACTTGCCGAAATATGATTATCTTCATTCTCTTATCATGAGATGAACGACAGTCTAACCTTCCACGGGTGAATTCGTAAAAAGATAAGCTACATTTTACTCTCTAAATAAACTAAAATAATCTTGAAATAAATAAATAATATAATATAAATATCTGTTATCTTATATATCTATCAGCAAGGTCATTTGCCGGTTGGCGGTTGTGTACCGGGAGGAAATCCTCAAAACGCCTGGTATATTTATATTTTATCAAATAAAGTAGTGTTTGGTGTAATATTGCTTACATCCGAGTTCCATTGTGTTACGAAGGTCATTATTCAGATGGTATCAGGCAGTGAACGATATTCAATGAGGAGCACAGCATCCGACCGCGAAATTAGATCATTTGGAACGATATTTTTGTGTTCACTCGTTTGGAAAATAATTTGAGTATCATTATTATTTTATTCTTATCTCTTTGTTTATCATAACAATCTACTTACATAAGATCGTAATGCCATATGTAACATTAGGTGCATTTTTTGTATTCAAATAAGTAGGTACTAAGTACTACATTGTTATAACAATTCAGTTCCTATCCTAATAATCTGCCTATACGTCATAAACATAATATGTGGCGAAACTAAACGAACTGATATGAATCCGGTTTTCTACCTGAGGCAAAGCTTAAAATAATTATTATGAATGATATGTGTACCAGTGTATGTCCTACGACAATGTTACCGACAATGTGTAGTGCTCTTGTCACCGCCGGGGTGCCAGCTGTTTTAGAACCCAAGGGCTTGGCACGCGACCATGGGAAGAGACCAGATGGAATGACACTGATGCCTTGGAAGATAGGTAGGCCTTTGATGTGTCGATACCCTTGCGCCATCCCATCTTCCTAGGTGCTGAAAACCTCAAACGGCGCAAATATTCCAATCTGATTGGGACGAGCCGTTTGGGGTTGAAACACTAGGGCCATGGGGTCAGAGTGCACAATATATTTTTCGAGAAATCGCCAAGCGGTTGATCGACTCTTCACGTGACCAGAGGGCTGGCCTATTTTTTGTTCAAGGAATGAGTATTGCCATACGACGCGGTAATGCTGCCAGCCTTTTGGGAACTTTTCCTGTTGAAAGCGATGTGGCCGAATTTTGTGATAAGTATCTACTTACCCTCTGATTTTTCCTCTCGTTTTATATTCTTGTACATAGTTATTGTTAATATTTTAAGTCTTTTAGTTATGTAGTTATGTGTATAAATATAGAGTTATAGTTACTTCTAATATGATTTAATATCTTTATTGTGCTAGCCTAGTCCTCAAGCACAAACTTATAAGTATATGAATATTGTACGCATACGTAATGCGTATGGCAACAACCTTGCAATTTTTAATGATCTATGCCTTTTAGCAGGTTTACGTTCACGTTAACATGTTGATCATACAGCTGTGCTGCTGGGCAGTTTGTTGCGCCACTTCTTCTTCCCAGCTTACTAGGAAGTGGTGAAGGGTGGGCGTGTTGGGGGACTGTCTGGATGTAATTTGACCTTCAAAAACTGCTGATTTTCAGCCTAATTTGAATTAATGACTTTTGATTGATTGAATGGAGCAAAAACACGCACGTTCTTTCCACGCGCGCCAACCCAAAAATATATTTATTTATTATCATGAATTTCTCTATGTCCATGGTGTATTATTGACTTTGTTTCATGCAATTTTACTTCTACGTACGGGAGCTTTTGACATTAGTATAAATACATAGATTTTTATGTATATGGCTCGCAGCGCAATGAGGCGTCGTGCTGCCAACGATTTGACGATGCGTCTCGCGGCGGCGTTGAGCACAGCGCGAAATAACTGGCCTCTTCCAGTATCGTCGCGTCCCGGTGTGAACTGACACTTAAACTGAATCTAAAAACTGGTGTTTAAGTATCCTTTATTCTAAATCTCAGAGCAGTACCAACGGCATCAGGGGTTCGGGTCAGCGTAAGGCGACCGCTCGGCGCGACCTCGCACTGTTCGCTACTATGTTACCTGTTGGCAGTAAAGCCAGTGTTGCCAGCATTATCAGACATTTGGCAAACGTTACTCAATGGCGGAAGGCCAGGCTTCCTGAGTTTATGCCCCACTTCGACTTAAATAGTTATCTTCACCTTACAGGCTCGGATAGTTTGTTTGTCATTCGAAATCTGAGTGCAAAAGTGCATTTTGCGCGCGAGCGTGGAAAAAGTTTTTAAAATTCGAACCTTTCTAGTGTTCCATTTGATTCCAAAAAACTGTGACGTCACGTTCAAATATTTAAAAATCACGTACAAATTCCGCATTCTGACAGTTCATAAAAAGTTACGTTATTGACCAACCAATAAACCACCAACCAACTTACCCAATCCAAGTAATTTTTAACATAAAATACATGCTAATGTAATATGTTATTTAACCCTTTTCTTGGCAAAAATGTAAATATTAAATTAAATTAGTTAGTTGTTTGTATTAAATTTGTTTTTTTGTTTAATTCTCCTTAGAGGACAAGTAGGATTGAGAAAAAAAATACAGGATATCTAATTTGACCTAAAAGTCTCTGTTTTCTCTCTAATTGCCAAGTATCTGTTACTTTCTTCACATGAGTTAATAATAGTTAAAAACGTGGCGTGAATATCATTTATAACATTATATTTACTTATTATTATTTATCCTTTATTTCAGGCATCGTAGGCCCATAAAATAGAATACATGTATAAAAATAATAACTATAAACTAATACATAATTTTAAAAATTATTAACGCCACGTATACGCCTATTGGTAGATAAACCCACATTTCGCCAGGCATGTTAAGTCCCATGTAATAGAGACGAGCCTATTGATATCAACCAGGACACAAAATACAGACTCCGGGCTGTAACAGACAAATTCCAGATAGAAACAACTAGCCCAACAACACTTGGCTAGTAGGTACCTAGGAGTGATCTATACTGCGTCAAACAAAATCAGGTACTTATTGAAGGCCCCGCCCGCTCGCGGCGCAGCTACTTATATGCATGGTGATGAGAAGACGTATTGTGATGTAAAATAAATAACTCTTAAGCACTGCACATTATTTACTTATATTACGTTGTATGGACAGCGACAAAAGCGACGGATAATTATTGTGGCCATTACTTATTGTTGAAAAATCGCCAACTATTAGTGTGTGCTTTGAATAATTAAACAATAACAATACATTGAGGAAATGATTACCAGTCATTTATAATTTCAAACAAAAATAATATCTTTTAAACAAAGAGTTACGATCAAAATTATAGAGTGAATATCAAAATTACACATAATTAGGTACATACAACAGTAGTATTATCGGTTTTTATATTGCGCATATATATAATACCTACTTACATAATTTTATATACGAAGTACATGGCAATGTTATCATCGGGGTCGCATGGAATGTTAAATCATCGCGTGATGACCGGAAGCTGCGTGTTACATGGTGTAACAGCAGCTGGTAATCTATGCTCTCTGGTTCCCCGGCGGATATTAACGGCTATTATAATGTGTACATTCCGTGTACGAGTACATTTATAATAGAATAAAATGTACACGTTTAAGTATATGCAGCAATCACACGAATTCTTGTTCAAATATACTATAATATGTTACTGCATGCTACTACACGCACTGACGTTGTTTTTACATTTGAATAATTTTCTTTTTGCCGCCATTTTTAGGGATCCGTACCTCAAAAGGACAAAACGGAACCCTTATAGGATCACTTTGTTGTCCGTCCGTCCGTCTGTCAAGACCGTTTTTCTCAGGAACGCGTGGAGGTATCAAACTGAACTTTATATCTAATACTCAGGTCTCTGTCCCTTGGAGCTGTGAAAAAATTTAACTTCTAAGCTAAAGCAATCAAAAGATACAGCCGTTTATGCCGCAAATTTTCGAAACTCGCACGGGAATCAAAACCTACTTCGCGTGAAATTAGAATCTTGAAATTTAGTACGAAGTAACGTCTTATAGTACAGATAAAGGAAAACTTGCGAAAACCGTAAATTTTTAATTTATAAAAAAAAAATGTTTTATTTTTCAAAATATAAAGATACCATAACTATGACTCAATTGTCGTGATGGGCGAACTTTTACTTATATACCTACAGGTTTGTACGGAACCCTCGGTGCGCGAGTCCGACTCGCACTTGCCGGTTTTTTATTTTTTTCTGCATAAAGAGTGAGCCTTATTTATAGAAGACATCATGATTTATAAAATGTCAAACGTCTATAAATAAAATTTTGATTTCCGACATGAAATTATGCAGGTTATGGTATTCATTTATCATGTACTTCATGTTTACTATATTTATTTATTACCATTTTCCACCTACATAGTATGTGTAAATTTCTTAGAATAAAAGGTACTGACCCGTCTGAGTGGCCGAGTCAGCGTTACGCCAATATCAGTCAGCATTACGCTGATGTCAGTCAGGGAATCAATGATGAAAGAGGAAATGACCTTGGTTGTGTTAGCTAAGTACTAGCTGCCGGACTCGACTGTTAATTGCCATAATTTAATAAATCGCTATGATTGTGGGCTTAATTGTTTCGCCATAAGTACTTAGGACAAACACATCATTCAGGATTTTCCGTTCCCTCGTGTGCGTGCCCGGGTCCTTGTTCTCTCATTGCGCCGCTGCGTCATCGCCGCCCGCTGCGTTGTTTAGTTCAGCAGTTTCTACATTTTCCTATATCGTATAGCACAACTTTAGTTTAATGTTTACCCGCCAATGTTTACTAAAATAATTTACTCGACATAGTTAATGATCTTGGAAACAACCACCTTTTATAGCTGTAGGTGCGGTTACTTATATAACGGTTGTATCTACGAGTAGGACCTGTCTTGGACCCAACCATGCAGCACTTCTTCCTGGTCGTCATTAATAAAATATTTGCAAATATTACTCGAGAAAACATTAATTCAGCACAACACGCAGTAAGATTTATGTAATGACGTCTTTCATGGGCAGCAGCGTGCTTATAAACTGCGCCGGAGTAACACCAAACTGTGGCGTGCTGTGGTTGTTGTGTGTTGGTGGGCGATGTTTGTGGCGGCGACATTGAGCCCCTCTCAGTATGTCGGTCACGCGCGCCAACCTGCGTAAACTGCATTGAGTTTCCATAACATTTACGTTTTAAGTGACACAATTGTGCCTCGGAGTAAATGACGGATTCTTCGATAGGTCTTGTCACACGAATACGATACAGATACTAACAAGTTTACTGACTGCATAGCAAAGTAGCTTAAAAACATAAGAATTCGTTTAATTTAGGACTTAAAACTAATAATTATTATTATAACATCCGTTAAGTGCCTACTTAAATGAGGATTTGCTTTTATTTTGTAGGTGCCTTCCAAAACAAATCTCACCAAAACGGTGGAAAAAAAACCCGAACGAAAACATAGAACGACGCTACCATTAACACTATAATTCCATTAGCTTAATAATAGAAATATTTGAGTAACCATTTCACTTATAAAGGTTTATAACCTTCGAAGTCCTACCAATCGATGTTCGTGCGATTCACACCATAATGAAAGCCAGTCTTCTTGCAAGCATTTGTTTATTTACTACTAAGACTTTGGTTTAATGAGTTCAATACAAAACATTGACAATGTTAAATGCTGGGAAATGCATTATATTAAGTAATTGTAAAGGCCCGGACACACTGGAGAGTCGCTTAGAAATTAGACTAAATCATGCTGTTGTTAATTAAATCACACTTTTGACATTTCTCTCAGTTTACACTTTGCGTGAAACAGACCCAATTATAGCCAACTGGGTTTGCCAGCGGTGCAAGACAACTGGCGCCGCCGTCAGAGTGTGCGAGCCTCCTACATCATATCGGTTAAGCTAACATCGGTTACTACGAGTACAAGGTTAACACTTCCTGTAGCAGCGCCTGCGCCGGGACATCGCGCGCGGACACGCCGC
This sequence comes from Hyppa rectilinea, assembly GCA_951799385.1. NCBI lineage: Eukaryota > Metazoa > Arthropoda > Insecta > Lepidoptera > Noctuidae > Hyppa > Hyppa rectilinea. The sequence continues at coordinate 546,720 of OX637307.1, read as the reverse complement.
GCCCCCCGGAGCTGGCTGCACCTGTGCACAGCAACAACACATTACAACTGACAAGTTGACAACACTCACTTAATATGGGGGAACAAGATGCGGGTGTAATTACATAATACATCAAACAGAACCTTGGACCAGGATTGAAATTAAATTGGGAAAATTTTTGAGCTTCATGGCAGAGAGTATGTCCAGAGTCGTAAAAATGATGATGCCATGTGCCTCACACCTGTTATTTTTTTCTATTTAAATCAGTTTCAAAAGATGAATGTACACATTGTAAGCACACTCTTTGAAACCACGATTTCATGACGTTATACAAATAAATACACACGCGTTAATATTTAATTTTGAACAATTTGTGAAGCTGCGTGTGTGTACACGAGGAGGGGATTTATTACTGTGAATGATACGAAGCTATTTATTTAAGCGTTCGCGTGTACTTCATTATTGATATATCACATAGCTGTGTTGTTGCAATGTGTTCCTCTAGTAAACAGCAACAATACTGACGTACAGCGTGGACAGCTGTCTGCTGTAGTAGCTACGAGGTCTGTTCTGTTGCACTCTATCATCACATTCTTGTTATAACGTGCTGAAGATTTTGTCCAGAGAGCACTAACGTGTGTTCACTAGACTCTAGACTGATGATCTTTTTAACGTAAACATTAAGAGTTTCCCATTTCAAAGTAACGAATACTGAAACTTGTTTATCTATACCAAACAAAGAACACATAGAAAATCATAACATTTCGAGCGTACGACAATTTTCTCCGCTAATCCGTGGCGCGGCTTGCTCGTGGCCGCACACGCGACCTTGACCTATCGCGACCACTCGCGCCAGACAACACTGCACGAGCACAGCCTGAGACCCGCACTTGACATCATCTGACACCATTTAGCGCTCCTATAAACGCTGTCATACATTACGTACAGCGCGAGTTATTTCAGACGTGATTGATTGAAGCAATCAGGCCTTCCAGACCAATTTATTGAATTAGATGTTCTTTTGATTAGTATCAAACCGCTTGGACTCTTGAACTTCTGCTCGTTAATGCACTGAATAAATCTTAATTTGTAAGGTCATTGCTGTGGAGTTCGCAACGTGATTCGTGAATCATCATTTTATTTAGTCGATGTGTAATCTAAAGGTATTTGATATTCCATCAACTGCCAATACATTATTACAAACTAGCTTCTGCCCGCGACTTCGTACGCGGATCCTGTTGCTTATGCCAGCGACAACGGGGTCGCCATTTGTGTTATTTTTTATCATTTTTCCCATTTAAATCTTTTATCACACTGAGCTTGAGTTTTATTTCATTCCAACAACCACCAAAACCATCCATTTGTCATCGTTTTCATTTTGGTAACCGCATTATTATATTCCCCACTTGTCTCTAGAGACTTAGAAGTCAATGCGTAGATACGGTTGGAACTCAAGCACAATTCTCTATCCGTGAACGTCTCTGACTCGCGAGACAATACATGACGTTCACGATCAGCGGTCTGTCGCACATCACGAGCCCCACTTGTCTCTAGAGACCTAGAAGTCGATGCGTAGATACGCTTGGAACTCAAGCGTAATTCTCTTTCCGTGAACGTCTCTGACTCGCGAGACAATACATGACGTTCACGATCAGCGGTCAGTCGCGCATCATATTCTTGACTGGTCTCTAGAGACTTAATGAATACGCTGAGAACGCAGGCGTGCTTCGCGACCCGAAGAGGTTTCCACGGAGCGAGTTGCAGCCTAATGTTCTCGAACAGCATCAAGTCTCTTCTGACGCTCTTCGGTAGATTCTTGGGATCTTATGATCCTCAATCTTTAAGCTCTCTTGAAACATTGAGTAAGATTTGACCTCTTTCTAGGCATGGTCATAGTTTTATTGTGAAGATACCTGATCAATAAAAATCTAAATTAAAATGACTGCTCCCCTGCGTTACCCGGTAGGCTACCGTGTCACGAAGATAAATGGAAAAGAAAATTAAACACTTAAACAACATAAGCCCGAAGGCATATTCATACGATAAAAAAAAAAATAGGAGTTTTGGCCAGTAGAGTCACATTTTCAATGATATACCATCTTCATCGAAAATCAGTCCTAAACTGTTACCGCCTTCACCGCGTGCAGGTACTCCCAGTTTATGTTATTTTATAATTACACAGTAAAATTAGTGATAGCTTTGATTTCCACATCAGATGTTTCTGATCTTCGATTTTTATAAGTCAACAGGAAATGCCCATCAGATTGAACAACTTTTGCTTAGACGTCATTCCTATATGTGTTATGTTGTAGCTAGGCTCTTGGAGTTCCACAACAGGTGTTCCAGATCTTCGATTTTTATAAGTCAACAGAGAGTGCTCATCAGATTGAACAACTTTTGCTACGACGTCATTCCCATATGTGTTATGGTGTAGCTAGGCTCTTGGAGTTCCACAACAGGTGTTCCAGATCTTCAATTTTTATACGTCAACAGAGAGTGCTCATCAGGCTGAACAACTTTCGCTAAGACGTCATTCCTATATATGTTATGGTGTAGCTTGGCTCTTGGAGTTCCACAACAGGTGTTCCAGATCTTCGATTTTTATAAGTCAACAGGAAATGCCCATCAGACCGAACAACTTTTGCTAAGACGTCATTCCTATATAATGTTATAGTGTAGCTGGGCTCTTGGAGTTCCACATCAGGTGTTCCAGATCTTCAAATTTATTCTCTCAGCAGAAAATGCTCATCACATGGAACAATTTTTGCTATGGTATCATTTTTGTATCTCTTATAGTTTAGCTGGTCTGTTGCGGTTCTGCATCAGGTGTTCAAGTTTCCAAGATAAATTATAGCCTATATTGCGGCCCAGACTTAATACCTATACAACAAAAAAAAACATTCCAATCCGTCCAGTAGTTCCGAAGATTAGCGTGTACAAACAAACAGACATACAGACAAAGAGACAAAAATTTTTTTTGGATTCGTGCTCTATTACTGTTTCTAAACCCCCCTCAATTATTTTTTTTTTAATATATTCAATGTTTTATTATATGTATAGATTTGAGAAAAAATAAGTCTTATTTGCCTTAGTCGTGGTATAAAGTTGTTACAGTCTGTATTTGATATAATGTCCACACGTTTATAAGTAGCTATACCTACAGACTATTTAATAATTTTACTAACAAGCAATTAGAAACTTGATGCACCTTTTTTTTCTAATTTACGTTGTAGGCGTAGCATTTGAAATTGACGCAGCTCATTATATCGAAGAAAAGCCAAATAGGTACCTACTTAAGTGGCCTCTATTCCCTATTTATAAATATATTCAAATCATATCTTCAATTTATTAACCGAACCGTATTATTATATCAGGCTTAAATTTACTTATTTATACTCTTTAACTCTGACATTAACAATGATATTTTAAAAGCTAATAAAACTATAATAAGCATAAATTTTTAAGTAGATAATGTTGTCTGTACTACTTAGCACATTCCTCGTTGTCAGTGTATTTACCACTAGCTACTGCCCGCCGTTTCGCCCGAGTGGACCCTAATTCTTTTTCTTTTTAACTTACATCAAACCAAATAATATCAAATACTTTTTGGAACAAAAAACAGGTTTAAAATTCTTAGTATTCATTAACAGGTATTATTATTATATTATTAGTCTAAAACTGTGTTGCAGCCATTAGCGGCCCCTCCGAGAGGGGAGACGGCGGTGTTTGATCTTTAAAACCAAATAACTGTTGAAATGAATGAAAATGGCATTTTAAAGGTTAGACTACACTCTTACGCTAAGGGTAGGTAGTTAGGTACCCCCATAGAGTTATAAGTGTGCGTAGTACATATATATCGATGGGTACCCCGGTGGGGACTGACTTCGGCTTAGGGCGTCACTGCGGGAGGACAGCACGGGACAGGCTGGATCCGAAGACTGAATATTATTCAGAGGCGAATTTAAAGCACAGGCTCAGTGGTGCAGGCAGGCTGGAGAAGGGTCGGGGCGGGATAAAAGAACCAATACCACGTGCTTTTATAGGTGATCAATATGGCGCAACTAGCGACGTATCAAGAAATTGAAACATGTCTTTTTTCGTACTCCTGCCCTCAAAGTAGGAAAGCTCTTGAAATATGGGTTTAATTTAAATGCATCTGGCTTGAAATTCAAGTTTACAGTATTATCCTTTACAATGGTAGCATATTCATGAATTTTCAACAGTTATTCAGTTTTTAAGATCGCTCGGTACAAGTAACATGTAGGTGATTCTATACTTTTGCTCGCGAGTTTAGAACAAAGGCAAAACATTTAATTCCTATTATTTATATAATATATGTATATAATAGCTAGATGTAACTTTGTTCGCAGGTAAGCTGTTGCACGACACCGGAGCTTCGTTCTCCGAGCACGCAGCAGCGACGTGGCCGTGCTGCGTGCGCGGAGTGTCCTCGTCACTGCGTCAGTAGTGAAGGTGCTAATATCGATAAATGGCGCGAGCGGAGCGAACGTGCCGCCGGGCCACGTGCGAGGGGGCCGCCCTGGGGCTAGGGTTGAAACTTGTAACATTTTGTAAGGGCAGTTGTAATTTACGTCAAGTTTGAACAACAATTAGAAATATTGCAGAGCCAAATACGATTTTTTATCTTTGCAATTACAGAATCATGTATACTCAACCTCTAACTTAAAGAAATAGATAGGTTTAAAAGAATATCAAATGAAATGAAGATCAGCTATAGTTGTCCAAACACTAAGTAGGCCAGACAGCGATGCAGCAATATCGATACAAATACTAACAACTGTAAAAGCTTTATCGTTTGAACTGTGTATTTCTAAACTAGCTATAGTATGAGCGTGGTCGTTTTAACCTTCAAATACCGAAAATGCGGCACCGAATTTGAATACATATTTTGAAAAAAAAATGTGGGAAAATTATGTTTCCCGAAACTAGGGTACCTACATTGTGAACAAGATAGACCTCATTTATTGATAACTAGCACTTCGCCCGCGACTTCGTACGCGTGGTTTGTTTTTAATAAAACCTATGACACTCAGAGTTAATGAAGCTTCCCATTTGTGAAAGAATTATCTAAATGGATCAGTAGTTCCAAATATTACTCCCCACATACAAAGTTAGAAACAAATTTTACCATTTCTCCAAATCCGCCCAAGGATGGTTCTTCAAAATAAAATGCACTCCTTGCTTCAAGCGTTAAGCAGTGATCTCGCTTGCAATAAGAATACCTAGTTCCAAGCACTTAAACCCCCAGAAGTCACCGGTTCTAGGAATTGCGTAGCGGGATTCAAGTACTAGTTTTTTCACATGGTAACAGTCGTAGCAAACCTTTTCATCTCAAACCACGGTAGCTGTAAATGAGGTGTAAAAGTATTAAGTATACTTACCAGCACCGTCCTGGTGCGCTCCTGGTAGCCGCTGCCGCAGGTCACGGAGCACTTGCTCCACTCGCCCCATGGACTCACTTGGCAGTCCCCAGGCTGCGCCAGAGTTGGTCCTGGACACGATTATTAACTAGTTTTTAAATAGATACAAACAAATACATGAACAATGCTTAACTGTATAAACGTTCAGAGAAGATATCCTACGGACGCGATCAGATTGACAGCTATAGCTATTGAACTGCCATCTCGTTTTATCCTCGTAATACAAATGCTACTAGATATTCTTAAATTTCGCCGCACTCTAATAGGTACAATTAATTAAACTCGGCTACATAACAATCGTTCCAATAACGCGTGAAACTCCTACTCAAACTCATTATATGAAATGTGCTTAAATCCTGTAATATTCGCTTTAGTAGTGATCTACGAAAGCTAATATTACAACAGACTTGTCTCGAAAAGCCCACCAATTCAAGACCTCTTACGTTTAGATGTGTCTGAGTAAGATAAGTGCTGATATAAATAGTCCCTGAGCAGACCTTGACCCATACAGGTGTGGGTGGGAATATAAATAAACACGAACGTTGACATCCTCCCCTGCAGGGAGACTTAACGTTCTGGTATCATAGGTCGAATCTGATTGAAGTCGTGACAACGCAGACACTATTTTCCGAGCTTCCAGAAACAAATCGAAGTCTCTGGTACCACTCCATTATCGCCGAACGCCCGAGGTGGCGTCGCCAATAGTCGCGATAAAATAAAAATATAATCATGCCACACGCGGCCAGCTGTTATAATTAATGTCTTTTTGTCTTAAAATATCGAGGTGTTTGTGTAACCCGAGAGTGCTCCAGTTCGGACACGTCTGCGTCGACGTGCCTAGACTAGGATAAGGTAGGACCTCAATACAATAGAATATGATGTCTCGCTAATGTCGCATTGTTCATTGTTATCAAGAAATTACTTCGCTGTTGCATTTATTTTAGAAAATTCAATTGATTTTATTTTTATTGTTTTGGCCTTTTCAATGTGTTGATCAAAATTCCTAGTAGATACATAATAACGAATAGTACTAAAATCGCTCTAAACTACAAATGACGGGGTTTTGGGAAAGAACCATAAACTAAACCCTTCAAAAAATCTTGTGACAATGAAGCGCTGAACTCACCATTAACGCTATTGGACACGGGCACGTTGTTGTTGAGGCCCGCGGCCGGCTGGCTCGGCTGCGGCGCGGCGCCGGCTGACGGGGCTGCTCCTCCTGCGGCGACTCTTAAGTATTAGTACACTTAGATATAGTTGTAGCACGATGTATGGGTAACGTTTTCCTATACGGGCTATTATTATGACGGGCTTAAGAAAATAATTATTGTAAAGACAATTTACTTTTTTTTTTTTTAAAAACCTTGCAAGCTATTACTTTTCGTAAGTAAAAGGTCCCGTGCCCAGACTGAATGTTGGCCACGCAAACATTTATTGTGCGTGACTCGGACGCACGGCTGTTGGACGGCTATTCCACTGCCGCTGCTCCATGCTACGCGTCAGTTTATTGTATTATCACTCCATTAGGCGACTACTTTATTATGATTAGTCACCCAGTGTTAGTAACGGTACAAGCCATAAAATATGGTTAGCTATTTCCACATTAGTGCGTCCACAATGACAAATGTACGTGGAGTCTGTATTGTCAGGTCTGCTGTTATTATTTACTAACAATAGAAAATATTTACTAAAATTGTGTGAGAAATAGCTGCCAAGTCGTTACCCGTCAAAACAATCATTCAGTAGCACGAATGTCTGGAACCATATTGTGGGCTCCGGTATCGCGACACCATTTGTCTTGGTTCTATGAACTTGGCTAATGCACATCTTTGATAATATAAAATAAGTAGGCAAATAGAGTTGGTTCTGTTTCGTGTGTCTGGTAGACATTTTTCGCTATATCTGAGCCACATAACACTGTTACAGAAAATCGGAAACCACAGAGCGCCTATAGTACGACTCCCTCTTGGCTGATATTCTGATATTTTAGATATTTTGCCCTCTACAAAATAATTATGCTTTAATTATGGTGAATACTACGAACGATGTCAAATGATGAAAAATGTACTCCAAATTAGAAGTTTTATTCGCGTTGCGAGTTTCATGTGAGACGCCACCCAGCTAGATGGACCATAAGGTGGTTGGCACAGACTAGATGCGGCAGGCGGAGGAGAGGGTGCTGAGGCGCGTTTCTAAATTATATAAAATGTTACTTATGTCAAGTATCGATTATGTATTGTGTTACTTATAGAAACGAATGAATATATCACATGTTATTATGGAAACTTATTTTATAACAAATAAAAGTATTGAAGTGTTGAAATGATAAGTGTTATTAGTAAATGATAAAAGTGCAAGTAAGTTATGAGGGGGGACGATTATGGAAAACAATAATAGAATCAAAAACAATAATAGAATCAAAAACAACACAATATGTCCACACACAAGGCATTGTGCGCTAGTCATGTCGAAGCCCTGACTGCAGCAGGCATTATGTTTGTACAGTACTCCCAAATTAATAATGCACATGCAGATCTTCGCTAATTGTCGTATTCCCGGAAACACCCGAATCATTGAATCGTTCGAGTCCCTTGCATTTTGCACCTTGTTCGAAAGAAATAGGAGTCAATATAATGTATACACAATCGAAAACAATTCGGGCGGTCGGCGGTTAGTCAAAGGTCCGTCAGTCGTCTTGTTATATTGGTGGTGACTGCACGTGTTCTCTTTGTCTGGAATTATATAGAGCTGCTATTACACACCCTTCTTGGTTTTGTTTTCAAAGGTGAATTTAATTTCAACTTTAATTAAGTATCTTATTCAAATTTAAATAGTTAATTTTGTAAAATATATAAATATACTAACATTTTTCACGTTTTTTCAATATTAAAAAAATAAAAATACCTACGTAAAATACATATTAAGTACTAGAAAAAACATATTAAAAATCAAATTTAGGCTTATATGAATTATAGCTCGCTATTTACTTACATGGAATTATTGAATCAAATTTCGTTACTGATAAATCTATATTTATCTCTTTTAGGACAAAACACATAATCTCACTAAATTATGCATGAAGAAAATGCACTTAACCACTCTATATACATAGGTATCGTCTTCCGACGCTCGGGAAATACAACCGTTGCCGAACAGTGGCGAATATTTCTATGCGCATTATCACTTTTGGAGACCTGTAGTTTAGAAATTACGACTATCAGGTATTGCCATTTGCAACAACGGTATTTGTCACTACGCTTCGCAAGCGTGCTGCTGACAGCAAAGCTAACGTAGAAGTTCATCCCTACAAAATGAATATTTTATCTAATTAGTATGCCCGAAATTGAAATGAATATAAAATAACGCTCGCTACTAAGTTTAGTGATTATACAACAATATACCTGTAATTCTAAAAGAAACATTGTTGTTTCACACGATACCGTGACAATGAGATCAGTCTGCCATATTTTTTTCTGCTCTACAATGACACAATATCCAAAATTAACGTGTCTGTCTCACACACCACAAGCAACCGAACAATCGCACGAAACAAAGTATGTTTTTATTTCTTAAGATGTATTCTTTACGGGCATCGTAAACAGGTTGGACTCAAGGTTATTCCCGGTGCGAGACGTCACGCAACCGGAGGTGACGTGATGCTGACGTCATCGTCTGGGGGTGCTCACACAGATTACCGAGGTCTCGCGTGTAGGTAGTAGGCACACAGATTTGAGACACCTAATCAAGCGGGCAGCCTTGTGCCCGTCACTCGTAAAATCCGCCTTTACATACTCGCACATTACACGCACATACTCGTACATTTTTCTGTTATGTCCCCTACACAGAACACAATCTTCCTCAGCCCAATTGACCCGTACGAGGTGAGGTCATTGATAACGAACTTAAAAAATAAAAAGAGCCATGGTGTTGATGAGCTTCCACCTATTTTATTGAGACAGTGCGCGGACGAATTAACCCTACCATTCTATAAATTATTAAACCAATCTTTTGAAGAGGGCACTTTTCCCAATTTCTTGAAAAAGGCCCTCATAAAACCGATTCATAAGAAGAGTTCAAAAACAAACCCGAATAATTATCGCCCCATTGCTCTTTTACCTACAGCTTCAAAAATATTTGAAAAAGCAATGTGTAACCGAGTTTATGAGTTTTGTGAAAAATACCAAATATTTAACGACTGTCAGAATGGTTTCCGCAAAAATCGATCCACAATATATTCAAAAAGCCCTCGACATTATCAATAATAAACAGTATGCTATAGGATTGCTTTTGGATATGACAAAAGCGTACGACAAAGTTCAATTTCAAATACACTCGAGAGCAATGAATCCGGGTGGGTCACTTAAAGAATCCTAAAAATCTCGGAAACTAAAAATGCTAGGTTAATGCAATAAATTGTATTTAATAGACAATGTAATACTCCTTAAATGAAGGTATTAAAACTTCTTAGTTATTGTAAAGTTATATCATAAAAAAATCAAATTTGAAAAAGGGCCACTTTCGAAGATGGAACTACGAAATTACAGCATTTGGTTTTGCTTTTGTTTGTAATCTGTCATTTATGTGGGTACATAAACCATGTTGATAGTGCTCTATATTCATTATTCAAGCTGAAATTATGTCGCTTACGCCTGAAGAATGCACCAGAATACTTACAATGCTGGAAACCGGCCGGAGTCAGCGCGATACAGCCAGGACTGTCGGTGTGTCGCTGTCAACAGTACAAAGAGTTCTCCGACGTTACGAAGAAACTGGTTCTAACCTACGCAGACCAGGAACGGGCAGAACCAGGTGTACCACAGCACGAGAAGACCGATACTTGGTGAACACCGTGCTTCGAAATCGCTTTCTCACAGGAACTGAACTCACAAATCAGTTTCGACACCTCGGAGGAAGTAACCCAAGTGCATGGACAGTAAGACGTCGGCTTGCTGAATCTAACTTAAAACCCCTTAGACCTGCAAACGGCCCTAAACTGGAGCGTGGGCATCGTATTTCAAGACTAAGATATGCCCAGGGCCACGTAAATTGGAGTATTGAAGATTGGTCAAAAGTTATGTTCTCCGACGAATCAAAATTTATGCTCTACAAGCACGATGGAAGACACAGAGTGTATCGAAGACCAGGGGAAAGATTCAAGCAAGCATGCATCGAAGAAAAAGTAGCCTACGGTGGTGGGTCTGTACTTGTGTGGGCCGGAATTTCTTCTGAAAGTCGCACAGAGCTGGTGATCATAGAAAACGGCTCTTTAACTAGCGTAAGATATGTGGAAGAAATCCTCAATGATCACGTTGGTCCATTTATGGTCAATTTAGGTGAGGATGCTATATTTATGCATGACAATGCCCGACCTCATACAGGTAGGATTGTGAATGACTACCTTCAAGAGATGAACATTACTCGTATGGAGTGGCCAGCGCGCAGCCCGGATATCAACCCGATCGAGCATGCTTGGGACGAGCTAGGCAGATGCGTAAAACAACGAAACCCTCCCCCAATCACGCTTCGTGAGCTCAAAATTGCTCTCACAGAGGAATGGGAGAATATTCCCCAAAATCGTATAAGGAACTTGGTGTACAGCATGCCAAACCGCGTAAACGCAGTAATGGAAGCACGAGGAGGCAATACGAAGTATTAAAATTCAAGAAAATCGTAATAAAGTTCAAAAATTTCATGTTTCCTATTTTTGTTTTAAGGAGAGATCAGCAGTTTTTTTCTTTAAGTAATTTTGTGTTAATAAAATGTATGGTGACTCATATTTTTTTTACTTTCATTTAAGGAGTATTACATGGTCTATTAAATACCAATTATTGCATTAACCTATCATTTTTAGTTTCCGAGATTTTTAACATTCTTTAAGTGACCCGGATTCATTGCTCTCGAGTGTAGTATTACACAAATTATACAACATAGGACTCCGCGGCAAATGTTATGACTGGTTCGTAAAATAGAGAACAATTAGTTGAAATAGAATATTACAACCATAACAATAACGAAATTGAATTAGTTAGATCTGATAGTAAATTACTCACCGCTTCAATCCCGCAAGGCAGCGTAATAGGCTGTTTCTTATTCCTTGTTTACATAAATGATCTCCCTAACAACATAAATAAGCCCTGTGTCCTATTCGCGGATGACGTATCGATACTGACCTCATGCCAAGATAATACCAATATTAATGAAAAATTAAATTCTGTACTTAACTCTACAATAAATTGGATGACTGAACACAACCTAGAAATAAACTTTAACAAGACTAAATTAATAACCTTCCACCCCCGACAAAAAATACCAATTAATATCAACTATATTTTTAACAACATTAAATTAGAAGTAGTCAATAAATTTTCCCTATTAGGCCTAGACATTGACACAAATATAAATTGGAAGTCCCATATTCAAAAACTAAAAGCTAAGCTCTCAAAATTTTCGTACGCCCTTCATGAAATCAAAAAAACTACAGACTTTAAAACTGCTCTGGTAATGTACTACGCATATGCCTACGCATGGCTCAAATATGGTGTCATCTTATGGGGCAACAGTACCGATGCGCCTATGTTATTTACTGTACAGAAAAAATTACTCAGAATTATAATAAATATTGAAGAAACTGAAAGTTGTAAGCCACACTTTAAAGAAATGAAAATTCTTACCTTACCCTCTCTTTATATTTTTGAAACCTGTAAATAAGTACGGAAATATCCAAAATTCTACACCAAAAGGGAAGATATCCAAACAAAAATCACACTAAGACATAAAAACAGGCTCAATCTACCAACGTCACGACTAAAAATGCACTCCGACAGTGCCTATGTTATGTCTATTAAATTATACAACAAGCTGCCAGAACCCATTAGAAACATAGATAAATATAACATTTTCATTAATAAATTAAAAACATTCCTAATAAATAAGAGCTATTAAAGTGTAAATGAATACTTAAATGACAATTTGACAAATTATAAATGCACAACAAATTGATAAAATATTGACATTATAAAAATAATAATTAAAATACAAATTGACTAATTAAAATAATTATTAAACCCCGCAATAATTTAAAATAATGTAAACCTATATCAACAAATACCTATATACTTAAATAAAATTTTATCCCATTTAAACCAGCACACACAATCTATCTAGTCATGTACAGTACTCCCAAATTAATAATGCACATGCAGATCTTCGCTAATTGTCGTATTCCCGGAAACACCCGAATCATTGAATCGTTCGAGTCCCTTGCATTTTGCACCTTGTTCGAAAGAACTAGGAGTCGATATCATGTGTACACAATCGAAAACAATTCGGGCGGTCGGCGGCGGTCGGCGGTCAGTCAAAGGTCCGTCAGTCGTCTTGTCATATTGGTGGTGACTGCACGTGTTCTCTTTGTCTGGAATTATATAGAGCTACTATTACACACCATTCTTGGTTTTGTTTTAAAGGTGAATTTAATTTCAACTTTAATTATCTTATTCTAATTCAAATAGTTAATTTTGTAAAATATATAAATATACTAACATTTTTCACGTTTTTTCAATACTAAAAAATTAAAAATACCAACGTAAAATACATATTAAGTACTAGAAAAAGCATATTAAAAATCAGATTTAGGCTTATATGAATTATAGCTCGCTATTTACTTACATGGAAATATTGAATCAAATTTCGTTACTGATAAATCAATATTTATCTCTTTTAGGACAAAACACATAATCTTACTAAATTATGCATGAAGAAAATGCACTTAACCACTCTATATACATATCGTCTTCCGACGCTCGGGAAATACGACCGTTGCCGAACAGTGGCGAAGATTTCTATGCGCATTATCACTTTTGGAGACCTGTAAATCTATGTTTGTTTTAATAATAAATGTAAGTTATGTGCAATATATAAATAAGTTCCTATATAGTTAGTATTAGAAGTAAACACTCAGTGCTCTTCCTCCTCTCTCCCACATTCTATGCTGTGCCCGACAGGGTCCAAAATTGTGACTTAGTACAACCCACCACCCAATGTAAACTTAGGTACACTTTGGAACACAATAAAGAAATTGAGTATTGAGCACGTCGAGCTCGCTTTGTTGACTCGCGACGTTGACGTGTAAACATCGAAACAAACCATCAAGGTTTGTTTCGATGTTTACACGTGAAAACGTTTAATGGCAGAGATTAATTTTCAAATCCGTTTTTAATGATTACAGATTTTATCTTTGTTTGAGCTCTGAAATTTTAAAGACTATTAAGATTTTGCTGAGATAAGTGTGAGCTTAATTGTTCCAGAATTTTTTTGAGTTTTGAGGGTGGGAATTCAACAAACCAGTCCCCCGCTCTGGGTGGAGAGGAAAGGAGGGCAGGACGCCACTGTGCACTAGAAAATGCCCTGGGATCATATATTATAATATAATTACACAGCTGATACCAGTAATGACAACAAGTAATGAGAAAGTGCCAACCTTTCGGAAAAATAGCATGGCTAGTTGTCGACCGTAAATAAGGGATGTCAGTACATCTCGTGGAGTCAAATTAATGTGCTGGAGAAGTGGGAAGCACCTCGCGACTGAGTCATGCCTGGCGCGGTGCCAGCCTCGCTGTGACGCCGTCGCCGTGGACATGAATGTCATCATTAACATCCGATATTAGCTGAGATGTTGCTTGGATTAATAACACGTTATCTGAATGCTATCGTCAGGGACTTGTTGACGGTTGTATTTGATTTGGGACTGTTGTCTGCGGTTTGATCGAACATGTTCATGGTGGGCTCAATTTTCGGATAAACCCTGCTTCTTCAACATTGGATAGCTCTTCTTCTCAGAGCTACGTCTGACCAGCTATCTTTTTTTAATATTGTGTAAACTACATAACGTTGAGTACTACAGGACGATAACGGATGTGGACATTATGTTGATCTTTAAATAGCCAAAGTTAAACTTTTTAACTAACATGAGTTAATTGAAAGTTTGCTGGACTGTAGCACACACCGCGAGGGTCGAAATGCATGCCGAATACCGTTTATTCAACAGAGACATGTTGACTTCACTTATTGCCATACTGTTGTGCACGACCACCAATCTATTGCAACAACGTTACAGCGGGCCCCGCGACACCGCTACCACTGAATGTGTAGTGCTACCTTTTGAAATGATGCCTAATGTACAATACCTATTCCGTCCAGTAATAATAGAGTTTAAGAAATGCAGCTTGCGACAAGAAAGTAATTTGATGATGGAAGTTACACAAACACTCTGAGCCTCGGAACTACAGAGCTTGCTGGGCTCAAGGCTGAACGATTCCGAGCGAGAAGGACATGCACTTTATTGCTAGCGGTGGGGACGGCGGTCCGAGAATGTTAATGCAAACAGCTAACACAAATCATGACGTAGCCCTGACAGTGACGTCACAGGGAGACAGGCGGGGGTGACGTCAGGTCTGCGAGCCCCATCGGCCCACTGCGCTAAATTACGCACGTATACGTGTGCCTGGGTCGCGGCACACTGGCCCACTGTCCAATGTGTTGTGTCAGCCTCGGAATTCGCGAAGGAATTAATCAGTGTCACCACATATTTTTGTTCCAAACAAATAGGGTATTGGAGTGGGTCGCGGTAATTATACAAATTAGCCCAGTTTGGGCATGTCGCTATGAGGCCAGAGTAGGTCGATGTGATGCTAGGGCGTTACAGAATACTCTAAATACAGAAATTATTACGCCCATCCCGTGTAGGTAATATTATTTATTAGTCTTCTAAGTTTTAAAAGGAATTCACTATTAAACAATCGTTCAGCTGTAGTTCAGTCAGTTGGCTACCTTGTATAGACCGCACATCCGTGGAAACCACACTCTATAAAATGAAAATAAACAGCAAATAAAAACGTAACCTGAAAAATAGAATAACGCGAACTAAAGAGAAAAAATAAATGTAAGTGACATTTATAAAAAAAAATGCTTGAGGCACTGATATTGTGTAGGCAGTACGGCTGTATAACGGATAGCGTACATCAGTATTTTTTACTTTTTAGTCTTGATGATTTATATTATATTAAGGGGATTGAATAAGAAATAATAATAATATCCGATCGCGTTTCAATGTTTTTCACGGATATTTTAGTGGATTCTTAAACACGAATAGCAGAGAAAGACAAGCATGCAGACGTTATAATAAAGACATGCTGCGCCATCCCCGACGAATTCTGTTGAGGGAGGGAGGGGTGGGCGGGAGACGATGTACAAACTATTGGAATACGGTCCCACGCCACCCGTCGCGGCTCAGCACAGCAGCACACGTACCCAGCAGCACGCTGCAGGTGGCGGTGCAGTCGTCGCGCGAGATGAAGTTGTTCCGGTTGCCGCGGCAGCCGCCGTACGCCAGCGGCACGCACATGCCCTTCTGCGCCACGAAGCTCCAGCGCTGGTACAGGCCGCGGCACGGGCCCGGGTCCGCCTCCTCCATGCAGATACCTGCCCATTACAAATCTTTATAAATGTATAGACAAAAGCATACAAATTATTGTCAAACATAAAAAGTAACAGTATATTTTGCCTTTTAGGAGGGACAACTAGAATAAATTCTGTTTTATTGTTAACTAGCTTTCGCCCGCGGCTTCGCCCGCATAATATGTCGACAGATTATACACACAAACCTTCCTCTTCAATCACTCTAAAACCGCATCACTATCCGTTGCATAGTTTTAAAGATTTAAGCATACATTGGGATATAGGGACAGAGAAAGCGACCAGTTTTTATACTATGTAGTGATGTCAACATTAAAAATGCCTTCTATGTACCTGACTGAAATAGAATTATTTGACTTTTGATTTGGCTTGATTGCAGTAGTTGATCACGGTGAAAAGCACTTTGCTTCAAAGATACCACTGACTCGTTCGTTCTCGCAGCGCTTCCTAAACTGAAATACTGCACAGTAACAACTACTTGTTGGTTGTTCTTTCGTTTTTACCCACGAGCGTCTACCACGCAAATATAAGTTTATAAGTTATGTTCTTAGTTCGATAAATTCAAATAAAACATTGTAGGTATCTGTGAGCTATTCACTATTTATGCTTTGTTGAAATCTTAGACGGTTGAAAATCAGTTAATTTCCGAAGGCATCACTTATCTCAAAATCATTCTGTGTTTGTTTACTTGCAGATATCTGCTTCGTCTGTATCTGACGATAGACTCCTCATTCATCCTAAACAGATGTAGAGCCCGGTCCAGCCCTTGAGCATCTATTAACATTCATGTACTATTTTTATGATAAGCAATAACTCGCGGAGAGATAACCTTGTGCCGATATACATTCCATTTTTATTTGCGTCCAGAATTCGCGCATTTTTCTTTAACATCTGCGATATGTGTCTGCTTTCATATTTTTTTGTGTCCGTAGGTAGGTTATTAATTCACCTCGGAGACACACTGATTTTTTATCACCAATATGTAGCTTGCTATTTTCCCAGAAGCTATCAGTTTGTTCCCCGGTCCATTAGACAAGTATCTCCGAGAGCCACATAATTAGGTAAGCACACCACAATCGCAGTTGACTGGCATTTTAGCGTTACACGACGCGTTAGTCTTGCGAGGTGCGCTCTCAATTGCACAGTAATCTGTTATATTACGTGTAATTATCGCAATATGCTTCTCTGTGTAGTTACACCAATGTTCTCGCAGCTCGTCAGCCGCGCGGGGGCTATTGTCGAGTCTCACCGTACGCACCGACGAGCGTTGAGATAAGGCGACACGTAGGTAGGTGTATCTACATATTTAGAAATATGCTTAACGGGTTACGAGTAGTTTGTGTTCCTTAGTAATGCTAATTTTTTGGTTATTTAGCATTATACTGCTGTCAACCATTAGGAAAAACGTGCATTAATAAGAATTTTATAAAGTTGCGCTGTATAATTCAAGCTGGGAAGCTGGTTGCGCTACGTGTGATCAGCTAGAACACTAGCAAGTGTAGGTAAAAGGCTTCTCTAACGTGTGTCGTCAAAAAAGTGCCGATCCGAGATACCGAATAACCATAATCTTTAAAATTAATAATGCGGATTAAAACTATTTTTTGAATGACATTGTGCTTTAAATAGCAATAATAGTTGCATCCGGTTAGACTGGAAGGCGATCCCAATATAGTTGGGAAAAGTCTAGGCAGATTTTCGATAGAAACTTTG
Source organism: Hyppa rectilinea (assembly GCA_951799385.1). Taxonomy (NCBI): domain Eukaryota; kingdom Metazoa; phylum Arthropoda; class Insecta; order Lepidoptera; family Noctuidae; genus Hyppa; species Hyppa rectilinea. Next base: position 529,120 of record OX637307.1, on the reverse strand, counting down.
TTTCGATACGTAATATGATAACAGTGTTAATATTTTTGCAGATGGACTACATCAAGTAAAAATATTAAACCGTGATGTCTTTTGGAATGGTTTATTTTAGTATCATAATGACCAACAATATTGTACCCAGCTACAACTTCAATCATATCGCTCCAGTACTGGCCGTACTTGTTCCAAGGAACTTTGTGTTCAACTAGTGGTTCTCATTTTAAGTAAAATAAATAGTATTCTGTTTTTGTTAAATAAGTCTTGAACCATTATTTATGTGATTGTTTGGACAAAACTCACGCTTAGCAGTCTGCATATCGATGGCGCAGCTCTCCTGCTCCTGGCAGGGCCGCTGCTGCATGAGCTCGACCCTGGCGGAGCAGTCCTGCTGCTTGTCGGCCGGCACCAGCAGCAGCCGCATGCGGAACCTGACGCCCTTCCCGCACGAGGCCGAGCACGGCGACCAGGCCGCCCACTCCGTCGTGGGGCACGACGGGTCGGATACTTCAATTTCTTGCTCGGTGCATTGTGGCTCCATGCATTTGCGGTTCTCCTCTGTGGAAGAAGTCAAGTGTTTGTAGGGATCTACATTAGGGAACACGGGACTACACGGGAACCGACACCTAGCGAGAATGTTGTGAACTAATAAACGAAATAAGAAAGATTCCATTACACTCATCTGATCATACTATCATACATATGGGCTGAAACTGAATCTAAAAAAAAATATTATCTCCTGAAAAAAAAACAATAAATCCGAGCAGAATCAATAAAAATGAAGACCCGTAAATAACTTCTTTTAATTCTCAGTTACACTATCGAATGACCGTCCAAAACGTTATTTGGTTATAACAACTCAACGCTGATCGGCAAAGCAAACCATCACGTACCAGTCTGCACGAGCGGGCACTTCTTGATGCCCATGTGGTTGATGAAGTGTCTCCTCCTGGTGCTGACTCCAACGCCGCATGTGACGGAGCACTCGCTCCAGGGGCCCCACTCCGAGGTCCTGCAGATGCCCTCGTTGGCTTCGATGGGCGTCGCGTTGTTGTCTGTGTCGTCGGGCAGCACGCTGTCGCCTCTAAGGGGAGAAGAGAGGATACCATTCAAATATTGACAGTTAGAACTTAAGAAAAATAGTTATTTGTTAGGCAAGGCTGGAAAGTTGATTTTTGGCGCCATGCACCATGAGCGAAGCGAGTGGTTCAAATATAGAATCCTGAGCGTAACGAAGGTTTCAAAGGTACGAGACGCAAAAAAGCTTTGCTGCCGAGCGCAACACACAATTTTTCACCTCACTACAGCGAGGAAACTGCTAGGTGCAAGAAAACAGGTGTTATATTATGTTGAGTTTTATTTTGTTCGAGCGTCTCAGTTACATTGACTCATGTGAAGAAAATAACAGATACTTGGCAATGTATCTTATGAGTTACATAGAATATCTCCAAAATTAAATACCCTGTATTTTGTTCTATATCCTACTTGTCCTCTAAGGAGAATGAAAGAAAAAAACTAATTTAATACAAATAACTAACTGATTTCATTTAATACATATTTATTTTTGCCAAGCAAAGGATTAAATAACATATTATATTAGTATTTATTTTATTTAATAAATTAAACTTAAATTACTACACAATTGGGTATTTGACAGGATAGTATTTTTATGGCATAGTCAAATGTGACGTCACAGATTTTTTTAATCAAATGGAATACTTATTAACATTAATTCCAATTTTACAATTATATCCTTGCAAAATATTTAATTTCTGTACTGTGATGGAAGTTTTTAAGGTGAGCGGTATTATTTAATATTTTATTTTAGACCGTGTCATGCATTTTCAGTGGACTGGCAGTACAGAAAATTATTAAATAGAAAGGTTCGAATTTTAAAAACTCTTTCCACGCTAGAGAGCAAAAATCGATTTTCGGCTCAGATTTCGAATGACAAACAGACTCTTTCCGAGCCTGTGAGGTGAAAAAGATAATTTAAACAAGCCACTTGAACTGCAGCTTGAATTTTCTATTACGCGGGTATTGATCGGATATCAATAAGGAATATTACGCACAGCTGAGACAGCAGATGGCGCCACTTCAACACAAGCTTAACCAAGTAAACTGGCAAAGGCGCGTGATGAATTGTTTATTCAATATTTTTCGGCTTAATTTCATTCTTGTTAATTTAAGTATACTTAGGTTAAAATCATACCAAAAAGTCAAAAATATGGATAAGTATATCAAACGTTTTTGTGACTTTATGTTTATACTCTGACCTGGAAAAAATTTGAAAAAATAGTTCAATTTAACTCTAAGATCTAAAATTATCAAAACACAAGCTTGAATGTTTTTAGTAAAGTGATTGCGACGTAACAATTTTTTGTGAATGAATTTACGTCTTCGTTTGTTATGATACCCTGATACCCTGACTGCTGCAAATTCCTGGCGAACGGCTATTCACATTATTTATTTATCCCCATAGATTTATCATTACAAGTGTTGTGTGCTTCATCAAGTTGCGTCAGTATTAATGACTCGTGTGTGATAATGATGCATTGTTCAGATAATTATGAACAAAACCATGTTAACAAGTCCGATGTTACTTTTCGGCGTCATAACGCACCTGAGCACATGCTTATTGTCCTTTGAGGGAAGCACCCAATCATCAACTTAGCCCATTTGTACAAATCACTAAATACATTTGGCGCTGAAACAATTCAGAACATCGCTCTATTTCTGCAAACTATCTGAAGTTGACAGACACAGAATGATGATTTAAATACGTTTAGCGCTCTCTCTAATAAAAAAAAATCTAAAAGTCTATCATTTACTCACTGACACACAACTCACAGCCTAAGCCGCTGGGTCCTAGAAGCATAAAATGTTGCACAAACGTTCCTCGTATAACCTAAGCGAGCACGAAGGAAGGATTGAAAAGTCACCCCGCCCCGTAAAAGGGTTAGTAATTATGAAAATGAAAGTTATATGGAAGTTCGTCATTGTTGCCGACGGCCACAGTCCCACTCACTCGCACTCGGGCACGGCGGCGACGCACATCTCCTTGGCCACGAGCTGGCGCTCGCACGCGAACATCTGCGCCTTCTGCGGCATGCGGTAGGCGCGCGTGCGCATGCGCAGGCCCTTGCCGCAGCTCACGGAGCACTGCGACCAGCTGCTCCACTCCGACACCGCGCACTCCGCTGCGGAGAGGAGGGGCTTATTAGTATATAGGAAAAGTATACGCAGCATATAATATATATTATATGAGCTTGTCTTACTACTAGCGAAGCGAATCCCAGTATCCTACGGTTGCCGACGGAATAAGAACAAAATCGGTACCAAAAACACGTTATTTTACTGTAGTCTATTGTTAACAAGATTGAGATTTATCGACCTTGTCGTCAAGTAAATTAATTTTGGTAACAAACTAAATATTGACTCTACGTCGAAATCGTTTTTTTAAAGGCACTCGTCTGCAGTCCTACCACCTTTACAGCGGCAGTCACATATACTGTTGTTATTTCTTGGCTACTTGGCCAGCAAGAAGCAAACCAGATAACCTGCAGATTATCTATTGAGCACGGCTAGTTTCCGTCAGTCCGTCAGCTCGTCACAGATTAGCTAACTATTATTCTTTGCACTCACGTCTAGTAACAGCCGGCGTGTTGTCCTCCTCCTCAACCACCTGTTGTAGCAGCACCTCCTCATCGCAGGACCTGGAGATGAGCTTCTCCCTGGTGAGGTACAGCCGCGCCATGGGCGGCACCTGGGCGGCGCCGGGCGCGTAGAACGGGGCGCGAGGGTCCTCGGGGTACATGGGCGTGATGCGGTACATCTTCTCGCGGGGCTTGGTTTCTGAGTTAGGTGACTGGAAGTACCAATAGCATTTATTTTACAATTTATTTTAATTTACAATTAAATATAAGAAATTGGTGAAAAAATCTAAACCAATGAAAACTGTTCATATATTAACGGATCGAAAAATCATCTGAGATGGTTCGAACTCAGGGTCTGGTGAGATCTCTCTCAGTTAATGTACCAAGTATTGTTGGCAATTTCATTACTTACATTAAGGTATCTACGCCAACCGCTTATACTTGATACGTTAAAGAAATGCACTTTACAGACAGCGATTGCACACTTGTTGGAGCGGCTCGCTTACAGGCAGAATACAGACGCACATAGGAAGCTGTGTGAATTAACCTGCTATCTTTTGAACGAGACAAAGAGGCCAAGGCGTAGACGATAAATAAATAAACAAGACCAAGCTGAAGACAAAATCAAGAAAATGTACTTTTAAGTAGGACTACCAAAATAATTGGCACGTATTACAGCTGTCATTCCTTAACAGTCACATGACACGACTATAACACGACAAATTGTCGTAGGTTGTCAATTGGCCTAACAATCGTGTTCCCTGACTGTGCATCAAATGTTGCCCTCATCTCCTACAATGTCATGAAGGTATGCTCACCATGTAAGAGATGCCGTCGTCGGTGCCGGCGTCGTACGGGAACAGGTCCACCACCTTGTGCTCGGCCCACGTGCAGTCCTTCTGGCACAGGTTCAGGCCGTTCACGCCCACCACCCAGTCCGGAGATGGACCTGCAACCACAACGAGACGAGCCATTGAGAACAATATGGGAAGGTAGAATGTAATCTGTATAGTCCTTACAGTACGTTTAGTCATTAATGCGTGAAAAGTTCACAGATACACAGTTACTTTCGCATTTATAATGCGATAAAAATAAAAATATTATACAGGGTTATTTGTAAAACACCAGAAACCTCTTAAGAGGTCATTGTACTCATCATTATGAACAACTTTTACTATGGGACCAAACCTGAAATCGCGAAAAGAAATTCAGCTGTTCCCTACATTTATGTTCGTATAACTTGTCATAATGTAAGGAACAGCTGATTTTTTTTTAACAAAAAACTTTTTTCGTATACTCAACAGCTGCTAACAGCTGATCGGCGCGAAGGTCATTGTACTTTGCGCGCGCCAGTTGTATTGTTATTGTGATAAAAATAATAATAATAATAATATAATAATATACTTGGACATTTTACACAACGCCGTATCGTCCCAAGCTAAGCAACCTAATGCTTGTGTTATGGTAACGAGATGGCTGATATAAGTTGAAGAAAAAAAATGTATATAAGTACTTACATACATATTTTTTTTTGTAAATACATACATATTATAGATAGAAAAACACCCAGACTCGTAACAAATACTTGCAGGTCGTACAAATATTTGTTCCGTGCGGGAATCGAACCCGCGACATAGTGCGCAGCAGTCAATCGCTCAACCACTGCGCCAACCGTGTCGTCAAATAAAACTATTATGTATACAAAAAAAGTTTCTTTGGGAAAGTTGATTGTAATCATGAGTACAATCACGTGTTTAAATATCGGTCACTAATTACCAGTCATCTTATATAAATATTATAACAACCAACGTCCAGAAAAACGCATCAAAGTGAAATAACTTTAATTTGATTTGGTTTTCTGCCATAGACTTGTTTTCAGGCTTCTGAAAATCAGTTAATATCTCCATGTTCGAAAATATAGATGAAAAAATACTTATAGGCGAACATAGAACCTCCACCTTTTTGTTTGTCGGAAAAAAAAGCAAATCTTGAAAACCTAGAGTTTACCTAGGTTTTCAATATTTGCTTTATTTTTCACAGATTGTAATAAACTTGTTACCAAACATAGACGCAAGAGACAGGAAATGCCTCTTCCTGTCGGCGGTGAAGGCGGCGGACGTGTTGCCGTTGACGCGCGGGTGCCACAGCCCCGCCGCCTTCACGATGGAGCGCAGCTTGGAGCCCTGCTGCCGAAGCTCTCTCTCCAGGAGCCCTACGGAGCCCCACTCCGCCAAGGATCTGGGGAAATGACACAAATTAGTGTCAATGTAAAGCAATCAGTTCCATTAACATTGACTTCGTCATATTATTGAAAATTTAATTATAACTTCTAAGTTGTAGCGGAAACTAGGCTTTAGGCCTCTCTGTTTTCCAAAGAAAAAAATAACTATAAACACTAACAAACAGGTTAAATGGATTTCTCATGGCATAAAAACGTGTAGCAAAAGACAGAGACAGTTATTGTGGGCTTACAGGGTCCACCCAACTACCTATACTACAAAAAAAAAAAAGCTAAAAGTGACTTAAAAAAGTATACTATGCGATACAAAAAAATTGTTAGACTAACTCAGAAGGCACAAAATAACTACTTCATAAACAACTCGCAAAATAAGTCTAAAGCCACTTGGCAGATAGTCAATAGACCTAAAGCTAACCTGCCTAATGAACAGATACTGACAATAAAAACAGGAGATTTGACTTACACAAACCCAACTGACACAGCTAATGCATTTAATGACTACTTTATAGACGACATTCAGAATAATATAAAAAATGACGTAAAAATAAACAACAAATTAGATAATTTGACAATGCAATCAATGTTTATGCAGCCTGTTCTTAATTCCGATATTATTTTAGCCACAAAGACGCTTAAAAATACTAATACTGTAGGTATTGACGGTATATGTACAAAAGTAATCAAATATGTAATTGAGCTAATAGCACCTGCCCTAGCTCATATTATGAATATGGCTATTACCGAGGGCATCTATCCTGAAGGCTTGAAAAGAGTAATAATAAAACCGCTTCACAAAAAGGAAGACAAGACGAAATTAAATAATTACCGGCCAATAGCGAAAATTCCTGTGTTTTCCAAAATCTTTGAAAAAGTTATTTATAACTCGTTGTATCAATATCTTCATAAATATAATATCTTGTGTAATAACAAAACGGATTTCGGAGAAATAAAACAATTAACATGGCTATTTTTGATCTGTTGAACAATGTTATGTCTGCAGTTGATAAAAAGACTCCCATCTGTGCTATTTACACAGACATGACTAAAGCCTTTGATTATGTTGATCATAAAGTCCTTTTAGACAAATTGCATTGCTATGGCATCAGAGGGAACATTCTAAAATTACTGGAATCATACCTAAGTAATAGATTGCAATGCACCGAAATAACAAGAGTGTGCGCGAAAACTAAAACGGAACGAACGTACATGTCGAATTTCAGGAGTGTAAAATATGGAGTGCCTCAAGGTAGCGTGCTGGGGCCACCTTTATTTCTCATTTACGTAAATGATTTGCCGAAAGTGACACAACAACAAATTGTTATGTTTGCTGATGATAGCACTGCTATAGTAAAGTGTAACGATTTAAATACTTATCAACTTGACATTAATAATACTCTTACTGACATAATTAATTGGCTTAATATGAATAATTTAATAATCAACCTCAAGAAAACAAAAGTTATGCACTTCCAACAAAGAACTCAAGCTCCAAAAATTTGTGTCAATTACAATGACCACGAAATTGAAGAAGTGAAAGTAAGTGTGTTTTTAGGTATCCATATCGACAATAACCTTAACTGGAAAGCTCATATAGAACAGCTCTGTAAAAAAATTAATAAATCTGCCTATGCACTTTTTCAATTGGCTAGAAAAGTAAATATGGACGCGTTACTTGTTGCCTATCATGGACTAGTAGCCTCACTCCTACGATACGGGATTATTTTTTGGGGTAATTCCCCGGATAAAGGATTACTATTTAAGGCACAAAAAAGGTGCATTCGAGCCATGTGTGGACTGAAAACAGATGACAGCTGTGCACCGTACTTTAAATCATTAAAAATACTTACGCTACCGGCGTTATACATTTTAGAAATTAGTATCTTCGTCAGAACAAATCCCAACCTTTTTGAAAAAATGTCAACGGTACGAAATGTTCCAATGCGCAGACAGTACAAAAATGCTTTGAGTACTTGCAGATGTAAAACTGCATTACTCACAAAAAGTGTCCTTGGTATGGCTCCACGCATCTATAATAAAATTCCAGATGCTATAAAAGAATTAAATTTTACACAATTTAAGAAAAAAATGAAATTGTTCTTAAATGATAAATGTTATTATACTATTGACGAATACTTAAATGACGAATTAATTTAGAATTATATTTATTATTACTTTGAGATAATTGAGACAAATATTAATAGTGACATTAAAATAACTTTGACATTTTAGTTAATCTGACATACATATTTTTCTACATTTATATATATATATATATATATTTTTGACATTATAATAATTCCTCATTTGGGTATCACATCATTGGAGCATTAAACAATATGTAATTTTATCATTTATTTTCTAATTTAATATCGTACTGCATGACTTTCAAATATTTTTAGTTTTTTTAGTAGGTACCTGTAATCCTCAGTTAGATTTGACCACCATATTTGTACGCCTCCTGGCATAACATAGCGCTCGTTAATCAAACATTAAGACCTGTACTTTTTCACCTATGTTAACAAATAAAAGACGATTTGATTTGATTTGATTTGATTTTAGGCGCAGGCAGTAAAGTAATTTTTCGATGTAACACACATTAGGAACTAAATATGAACGCAATTTAGGTAATACGACGTAAGCTCGTGTTTAATAATAAAAAAAAAAATTCACCATCCTCGCCAGACTAGTGCAGGCTAGGCAGCCTTACGAAGCAAACAGAACATTAACCATTTCTGGATAGTCACCTAAATCCATCAGTAGCGATCTCGCCCTCGCCCCAGAACTTGAAATTCTTGGGGTGAGTGGCTCCGATAACGTCAGAGAAGTGCGTCAGCCACATCGCTTGTACCGGGAAGTCTTTCGGGTGCGTTTGTGGAGACCACAGACCTTCGAACACCATCTTGAAAAAATAACATAAAAGTTTGTCATGTAACAAAATTAGAGAATAATCATAATATTTTAATTAGGTTTATTTTATCTTAGACGGCAACCAACATTAATAAATATTCATTTATCATAGTTATAATAGTCGGATCATAAGTTCACATGCTGATTGTGAAATATTTGAGACATGTTTACTTTTACAGTAACCATTTAAGAAACTTATTAAATTAAAACATCGCATACGTTAGTCTCGCTAAAACTCGAGAACGGTTGGGCCGATTTAGCTGATTTTGGTTTTGAAATGTTTGTCGTAGTCAAAGGCAACGCGGGCTGGCTCGAGCAAGGGTCGGGGAGATGGGGATGGACAGGGTCGTCGCGACGGGCCTCGACGGCGCGGACGAAACGACGGTAATCTGCATTATGGTTGCATATTGAATGCCAATTACGACACACCGACGCTAGCGCATAATAGTTCGAAGTACGTAACGGATAAAATCGCAAAAACGTCGAACGTGGGTGGGTCGATTTTACTAAGGATTTTCGGCATTTTCGACGTCGAATATCTTTTTTCCCCCGCAAGCTACAAAGTTGCCCCCATACAACAAATATATATATATTTTCAAAGACCTTACTAATGGTACCAATTTCAATTTGCTACATGGGTGGGTACGTTTTGTTCCATGTTCTTTGTGACAGAATTTATGACATGACTGGTGATACAAAATTTACGGCAGTAGGTATAAACGCATTGTAGACTCACCTTGTATTTGGCGTCATCGCAGGCACAGCAGTCGCTGGTTTGTAGGGAGGTGTCCTCACAGACGCGCTTGGTCAGCTGACCGTCTTCTGCGAACCACCGGCTTTCGTTTTCATATACCATCGCCCTGTGAACCACAAGTTACATGATTGGTAAAGTATATTGAGCACACCTGCCACGTAGATTATTTCCTTTCCTTCCACCGTTCTGACGACACTAGGGCTACACATCTTTCCAAAATAATTTATTTTCATCCATAAATAGCAACGTAGTAATAACTTACTTGAGCAGCACACATCCAGATCCAGTAGGAGGTGCCTTCCACATGACTTGCACCTCAGTCTTGGGCAGGTCATCAGACTCGATGACGGAGTTGGTGCACTCTTCGTCGAACTTGGTGAGTGTGTCGGCGAAAAGCTGGAACTGACCCTGCTTGCTGGGCAGGCGCGGGGCAGCCGGATCCAGCGGGTCCAGCTTCATCTGGAACCTGGTGAACTGCTGCACCACGTCGTGGGTGCGGGAGCCGACCAGAGTTACTGAAAGTAAATTGTTTGAACCTTTGTTCAAATATTGTGTCTTTGCAACGTTAGGTGGCTATTTTTCTTTCTTCCACACATCCGGGAGTTTACTGTTTTAATAAAGTAGGTGTTATTATTTGAATGTACAGACGCCAGCACATCAAGTTGTCCCGAACTGTCAAATTTTCTCAATTAAAAATGAACCTTATGTCTTTGCAATAAAGTTGATTTCAACTTTCATAATCTGTCAAATTTCTTTGATAGTATTTACTATCAAAGAAATTTGACAGATTATGGTAACTTGATGTGCTGGCCTCTGTACCTACCTACAGTTAACGGACCTATTTAGGTTGTAGTAGGCACATAAGTGATAACATTTTCCACGTATTTCAATATAAAAAATCTGTCTCCGGGGTCAGTTACCAGTATCATAATGTATGTGTCGTAGGATAATTTGATACTTCGAATCTTCGCGGAAATACTAGGGGTTTTGCGAAAACGCGGATAATTAGACATAGGCGAAAAATTATCAAATCTTACTGGACAAAGTCAGGATTTTTGCGAAAATACTCGTTACTATAGTAAGATTTGATGTGCTCAACACTGATTGGCTACAATTTTGCTGGCTGACTTCTAATTGGTTCCTAGTTTGCCGATGATTAACTTCAAGTATTGTATCATAGAGTTATGAAGGTTTAGAATAGGTGAGAAAGGAAAATCACTAAATTGAAGTCCAAGTAGGTACACTATTTACGATAAAAAACAAAACACTTCTGCAATTTAACTCAGACACAAACGTAAACAAATAACGTGCGGCAACAAATGATTGACATTTAAGACGTCAACCAATCAGAGACGATCTCTTATTGAACGCGCTGACCGACCAATCAGCGTTCTTATTTCATAACAGCCAGCGTTTCGTTTCGCAATATTGCTATAATAACGAGTATTTTCGCAAAAATCCTGACTTTGTCCAGTAAGATTTGATAATTTTTCGCCTATGTCTAATTATCCGCGTTTTCGCAAAACCCCTAGGATTTCCGCGAAGATTCGAAGTATCAAATTATCCTACGACATATGTACAGCGACGTGTAGGTGCGGATCGAAGTGTCATGTGACACCTTATCATTTCATGCGCTTTGCACAATCGACGATGAGTACCAGATAGAATATAATGTTCTGCTGACATTATGTAGCTAATACGGTATACACATACCTACATTAAACTGAGTCTGCGAATTGTTCTGTATGACATCTGCAGATGTACTCAACTATTAATCCGACATGTTATTTTTGCTCTACAACTGTTGAGATAATAATTATTGCTTATTTTGACCTCGCCGTTTTAATAATTCGCGGCAATGATTGTCGTGCGTTAAGAGATAAACGCTTGCGGCGTAAATTTAATTTTATAATGTAGGTGTAATTACAGATTTTTGGCTTAGGTTGTAGGCTTAGGTAAGTACTCACGGATTACTATTTCTAATTACTTCCTTATTCTGGTTAAGTATAAAAATATGCATGCACGTATAAAGGCATACTTACCGACGTATCTCTCTCCGGGCGCATACCGCTCTATTTCTCCGTTGACGATAAGCCGATAGAAGTTGTCCCCGGGCGCCTTGGGCCCCACACCCCCGCCGGGGGCCAGCTCGCAGGCCTGCGCCCGCGCAGCCACCAGTAACACCACACAGAACCGCCACATCTTACCCTACTAATGAAAACAGGAAGTTAGGAAACGGAAATGAACGAGTAGGTAACAATGGTTTCAAACAAAGAAAATCTACGAAAATAAAGAAAATTAATACTTTTCCAATAACTAAGTTTATTGTAGTAGAGATACGTCTACATGGGTTTTTTGTAGTATATAACTATTGGAACACAAATAGGGATTTCTTGCTAGAATATTCCGTTAGCTAAGAACGGCGAGCTCACCAGCTAGCGCGTGCGTCGGCGGCGGAGTGCGGTGGTATCGCGCGCCGCCCGCGCCGCAGATAAAGGGTCACATCTCTGACCCCTCGCCTCAAATCGTGCCATATTTGTTACTTATGTTTACGAAACACTATTTTTTCATTAAAAATATTAAATTGCTTTGTGTCTTCATTTTTACAGGAAGCCCGAATCCACATCATATCCTCAGTAGGAGCAATGTAGCCGTCGCCGTGTAGGCCAGTGCAGCCGTACATCCGTGCAGGGCGTGGTTTAACTTAACATAGACAACTGTTTGGGGTAGCTGTAGGTAGGTCACAGCTCCCGTCGTCATCCATGTTTGTGTACCAACATAGGTATGGCTTTTACAAGTTCAAACATCAAGCATGAATAAAGGAATAATTTGGTATGTAGGTAGTAAAACTAATAAATACTAATGACACGAATTGCAAATAGGTACGTACGTGGAAAAGCCCTCAAGAAGTAAAGTGCGTGATAATAGCTGACCGATATTCCTGCACTCTACAGGACACTCGGTCAGCTATTAATACTATCACGCTCTAGTTCCGAGATCAGTTTACGAGTTGCTCAACTTTGCTTCTCCCACGTCGCCAATAAAGTTTTAATTTTAAGTTTCCATTTGCAAAATGATTTTCTACAGCAGAATGAACTGGTAGCTTAAATTCGTCCTAATATGTACCGGGCACGCCTCCGGCCTGCCTCAACACCAGTCAAGGTCCGATGTTGAGGCAGGGCGTACCCGTAACTTCTATAAATAAGAGGGGAACGAACCTATTTAGGTACTCACCTACTAGACTCGCACTATATCACCTAGAATCTCGTAATTCTAATAATTATGCGGAACCGTCTCCTATTAATGCGGTTTTTACCACCATTTCCCTAGAGAGCTTATTCCAGGTTTATATCATATTTTATAAAATATTTAACTTATGCAATTAATGAAGTCACCTGCATGTATTCTCAAGTCGTGAATACTGAGCAAACCAGGGGTGGGCGCTAGTATTGTTTAGTTTGGACAGGCCAGGGACAGCAGGGATTCAAATTCACTTACCTTACAGTCTATCAGATTGGAAGTTCGACCGGATGTCGCGCCTTGTCTCACTTGCCACCTTCCAAATGACCAGTCTGATAACGGTCTGTAGTCCAATACGTCTTGCTTCACACTTAGCACTGTAATTTTTCGGTTACAACTCGAGGCTGTAAGGGCAGGCGGTTCACTATCGGCGGTTGCGCCAGGAGTTACACTGGTCACTGCTAGTGTCTCCAGTCGGCGGTGGGAGTGGCTGCAATCACTGATTACGTATTACACCGACACCTAACTACCCACATTCTCGGCCTGGTGCAGTCTCATACGTCACCCTCATTTACACGGCAATACTGTGGTCAAGAGTCATGGGCCTACTAACCCGTAGGACCCTGTTGAAACGTTCGCTAAGTGTGTGTGCAGTGGGCGAGCGATGTAGGAAGTGTGGAGTGTCTCAGTACTGCGGTGCAGTTACCTCTGTGCGGTGAGGCGCGGACAGCGGCGGCATCTCCGCGCGACAAGTGACGTCTTCCGCCCGCCGCTCATTACCCGCGCGTGCGCATACCTTCGCGCCCACTCTGCGCTTGCAGCACTCAGATTACGCACACCCTATTATTGTCTTACATAATTAATTGAACGCTTCCTCCGGTACGAGGTCCTTAAATTAGGATGGTCATTTTCGGAGGGCCGGCCAGCCAAGGCTGAGGAAGTTGCACTACGAGTGTCTCCTCATCCTACCATCATTACTTGGTCTTCAAGAGTGTAGTTGACGATCGACTCCACCAAGGAACTCGATTTTACAAATCTTAGTCGGGTGCATCATACAGACATAATCGAATAACATATTCTTGGATGAAATTACCATAGAGGAACTAAACTTGATGACATAAACAGTACAAGCTACTGCGCTCTAAATATAAAACGAGCAGACCAGTTGAGTCGAGCTGTTAGCTTTAGTTTTTATTAAGCCCTGGCTGGAGGCTACAATTCTTTGTGGCAGCCACAGGCAAGCCCGGTTAAGCAGTAGACAACCCTTTGGTTGAAATGCGAGATGCCATTTCAAAAAAAAAAAAAAAATTGAGTCGAGCCAGATACCTAGCTACTCGTACTTACCGGTCAGATAGTGCTTCTGCGTACTTTTAGTGTTTAAATTGGTATACTTGCTCACTTGCTCGCTGAAAACATGTTCTCATCCCAAACCCAGGGTTCGAGCTTTTAGCTATCCACGAGCACGACAGCAGTGTTCAGAACGTTCTTTCGATTGCTTTCAATAATAATGTTATTTCTCTTGTTGCAGGTAAGTGTGCTCGATGTGTTGACACTTGGGCGTGGTCCTCTCGTACAATGAGGTTGGTATATCTTGTACATTTGGACCTCACGATGTTCATCATCAGCGAGCATGCGATCTGCAAGCCATCCAATCTTCGTTACTTACAAAGCTTGTAGTGTGATCCTATAACAATGAGATGCTATAGGTACGGTGACATGTCGGTATACATAATATAAACAACAGTCATAGGTCCCCGATATTTTGCCTCCAAAGACTAGAGCAACGTCACGTCGAGCCCACATTGTGACAGATATTTTTTTTACGGACCTGACTCCGTTAACTACCACCAGCACTGAGATCCGCTGCGTACTGCATAAGCAGTGTAATAGTTAGGAAACTGTAATTAGTACTTGAATAATCAACGAGGCAAAAGAGTTAACAATGTAGTGACAATGCGATGTAGCCAACGGTATACATTCTGAAAACAATAAAATCTGCTCCACTACGAATAATATTTACAAGAGTATATCATCCGCCAAAGTTTAGTTTGTCTATTAACTTCAAATATTTTAACCTCGTGACAGCATTAAGATTACAGCTTCGCATCCATTAACCCAAATCACAGAAATGCGCAGACGCACACACGTTACGCGAGACGGAGGGACAGAGAGAAACAAAACACTGCTGTTGCAATTATTTAATTCAGTCATATCATACAAATATTAAACTATGCATGTTTTAAATATATCTCGACTAGAGTCGTTAGTTCAAAACATATCTGATAAATATAATATTATGGTTCCACAATAATGCCCCTGTACGGAACTATTAGCAAGACGCCTCGAATCGCTTTAAGATTTCAACAAAATTTTGATTCTATTATTGCACCGTACATGACCCACTATTGTAGTTGGAATGATGATACTTCTCACTAATTAAGGCTTAAGACATAATGTTATAATGAGTTATAACTTTTAATACAAAAATATGATATTTCATAGTAACACAACTCTGTATATAAAATGCTAATAGTTTAAAAGTTTATCATCCGACATTTGTTTCAAATCCAGTATTATTACAAAAGTAGATTACTTAATTAACTAATTCTTTCATTCAATGGAACTAATAGCTCGTCGGTATTGCTGCTTGTTATAAAAATATCTTCAATAATTATAAAAATAATGTCATTTTTTTAAAATTCGCCACTCTAGCTAAGTCAAGCTAATGTTACCGAAGCACATTGTTGTTATTATATTTAGCAGTTTGAAGATGTGCATAATAATTGTATAGCGGCGGAGGGCTATTCACAAATAAATTATAATCTTAGGTGACTAGCAAACAAAACTATGACTAGAGTATCTTCTTCGGTTTTCATGCAGCCCTTATTGTTACAGTTGACAAAAAATGTCCACAAATTAATCAAATAAATTACTAGTTCAATATCAAATAATAATCACACTTACTTATAAATTAAAATCAAAATAGTTTTGATCGAAATTCTCGAACATTGTCATTACTGTAAGTAAGAGTTCAATAAATTTGTCTTCCTGGTAGATCCGTTAGTACATAATTATCCGTTAGTAGTAAGTAGTAGCATTAATACATCTTCTTAAATAATAACAGTCGTTACTTCAGTATCAACAAACGTACATTCAGTAACGAAAGTCGGTGAATACTTTTTATTTTAAATCATCACAAATTTATTTAATACCTGAATTCAAAAACCCTGACACAAGACAACACTCGGATGTAACAGGTCAATTGAGATGTTTGGTACAACTTGCAAACATAAAATCTTGATGCTTACCGTACAATAACATAAACTACAAGTAAAAAAGGATTTATGTAGAGTATACAATTTGTTGTCCTACCTATTTGGAATGTTAACATTACGTAACTATCGCTTAGAGTCATTTCGAGAAAACACATCACTAGACAACCTAAATTATAGTTTCAATTACTCACCTTTTAAAACTGCTCATATTAGGCCTATGCACACTGGTCATAAATCACAATAAGATAGGTAAGTACATATTTCATCAAAGTATCGTGTGTATAGGACATGAGTATTGAACTGCAGACAGTATTCTTGAAATCATTAAGTAATGCTATTTCAATAATAGGAACAGTGTTCATAGCCAAATGGTGTGATATGTATTGCGAACTGTGAACATGACAGTCGCTCACGATATTTTTGTTGAAGTAATATAAAACCATTGTTAAAGAAAACTGCAATGTTAATTATGAGATGATTTGTACCCGTGATCAGAAAAGTTGATTGACCGATGTCCATTTAATTGTATAGTAAAACTATCCAATAAAATCTTACATTCAGTGACCGACAACGCACAGACTAAACCGCTGAGTCTAGTAGCAGCTTGGTTCTATAAACATTCAGCCAAAAAAGTATCGGGAATGGATGATTTGTTTATGGTTCCAAATTCAAATTTTTGTTTTTTTTTTGTAGTTGTTAGATTGGCACAACTGTTTTCCATTTTGGCGCGGAGTTTGAGTTGCATCTGTTATTTATATATTAATTACAGTGCTGGTTTTAGTAATATCATATACCTATAGTGTGTATTGCGAATTTCATAATGGACAAAAATATCGAACAAAGAGTTTGTCTTAAATTTTGCATCGCCAATGGAATTTCGTGTTCGGAGTCACTAAAAATGTTACAGAAGGCTTACGGTGAATCGACTTTATCAAAAACTCGTGCTTATGAGTGGTTCAAAGCATTCAAAAGCGGTCGAGATGTGATGGAAGATTTGCCTCGCTCTGGTAGGCCGTCAACGTCTGCAACTGAAGTTAACATCGCAAAAGTGAAGAAAATAGTGACTGAAAATCCCCATTCAACTCTGAGAGAGATAGCCGCCGAACTTTCTGTATGTCACGAGTCGATCCGTACCATTTTAACTAATCATTTGGGTATGAAACATGTTGCTGCTCGGCTAGTCCCAAAAGATCTGAATTTTCTCCAAAAACTCAATCGCATGAAAGTCGCTGAGGACATGCTAGAACGAGTCAGTTCGGACCCAACATTCATGAAACGCATTGTTACTGGTGACGAGACGTGGGTTTACGAGTTTGACATGCAAACTAGTCAACAAGCTTCGGAGTGGCGCCTTCCAACTGAACCGAAACCGAAAAAACCACGCCAAAGTCGATCAAAAGTCAAAGTCATGTTGACTGTTTTCTTTGACTATCGCGGTGGTGTGCACTCTGAATTCTTACCGGAAGGTCTAACGGTAAATAAAGAATATTATTTGAGCGTTATGCGGCGTTTAAGAGAGCAAATTCGACGAAAAAGGCCAGATTTGTGGAAAGAAAATTCTTGGATTTTGCACCACGACAATGCGCCTTCGCACAAGGCTATCATTGTGAACGAATTTTTGACCAAACACTCAACAAATACCATCCAGCAACCACCATATTCACCAGATATGGCTCCTGCTGACTTTATTCTTTTTCCTAAACTCAAATTACCACTTCGTGGCACCCGTTTTCAATCGATAGAAGACATAAAGGAGAATTCGCGGCGAGAACTGAACTCAATTCCGGAAGCAGCGTTTAAAAAATGTTTTGATGAATGGATTATTCGTTGGTGCAAGTGTATCGTTTCTAAAGGAGCATACTTTGAAGGTGATAAAATAAATTTGGATGAATAACAAAACATTTTGTGTATTATTGATCTTTTCCCGGTACTTTCTTGACAGAGTAGTATAAAACATGGCAGCTGTTAGGATTTATGAAAATTCAGTAAGGAAGTACGTCATTGTTTCCGATGATTAATCCCTCGAGCGTATAATCAGCCTATAGCGTTCTCACTGCTGCGGCACGGGACTCCTCTCGGGGAGAGGGCCGTGAGCCCGTGACGCACCCCGCGGGCCTAGTGCGGGTTGATGGACGTCTGCGCCGGTCTGGGTTCAAACCTACGATCAAGTCGCGCGCACGGCTTGTGAATATAAAAAAAAGTTAAAACGTACAAAATCATATTTTGTGGTTCTCTAGATCGATTTAGCTATTTGTAGATAAAATAGAGTGCACATTGTTTAGAAAACGACGAACATAAACTCGATAGATTTACGATAAACGTGTCAACCAACACCAATGACGCTGCATTTATGTATTTTATACGTTTTATAATAGCTCAGTACTACATACACAAGGTACATCGTGTAGAGCGCAGCGTCACTTATTCATTAAATACGCAAATATTAAAAAAAGCGGCTAATACTTTAACGAGTATCAAATCAAATATACACAAACATACATGCGGCTAATCTTGAAAAACGTAGCGGCCAGTCTATCTTAATAACAAGTAAGTTGAGAGTTTCATTTCTACGAAATGTCTAGGAAAAGTTGTTTGCGATTCCCGACTTGTGTAGTACTCACACCTCAGTTGGTCCGATTAGTTTTGATCCTAAGAAACAAGATTGATTGGCAACGAGAAAAAGTTTTTGTAAAAAGTGCCCATTTCTTGCTGATTGTGAATGTTTATTAACATTTGTGAATAATATTATATCGTATATGCGTCCAGACTTGATAAAGTAAAGAATTTAAAAACTGACCAAGATATCAAATGACTAAGTACATTATTTTTACATTTGGAGTGCATTTAGAACTTGATAATCTAAACAAATTATTATAATTATTTGATTAAATGACATAAAGTTGTAACTTACATGATCACGGGTGAAGAGCGCGAGAAGCTTACGTATAACATGAGATGATCACGACACACGACACCAAAATATTTATAACGATACGCCGCGATTATAAGGCAATGGTCACACCCTCACACACACACACACACAGTTACAGGATACACTCCACGTGGAAGTTTGTTTCATGTATTAATATAGTTGTGGCAGTAGTACAGTTCATTCACGATTGTATTCTGGAAGCCCTCAGGGGAAACATATTGATTGTGGTTTCAGACAGGGTTACCGCTACCCCGGAACATAAAGGGCTACGGAAGGAACATGGGGGCTGTGTTGAGACAACAGAGTTGTTGATATTGGTGGCTTAAGTGGAAATAACTAAACCAGTCAGAATCTTTAACTTAGGGTCATTTATCAAAAGCCGTACGATACACGCGTCAGTTACTGTTGTGACCCGATTAAATTAAGACAGTTGACAATTTGAACTACATAAAGGTTAAAAACGTTCAACCTTTGAATTGTTGTCAAAAAGGTAAATTACGAGATCGGCTATACAGTAAGTGTATAGTGACGTAATGTTCGGCGGGGTCCGGCAGTTTGTGCGTTAGTTCGCCGTCTCGCATGCGGCGCTGGATCCGTGAGGGCGTGCTATCTACAGTACAGTATACGAGTACAAAACATGGTCGTCAGTCGCTCAGAACGTCAGCACCGGCTCCTCGCGGTGGTCCAGGATGTCTGGAAAGTTACCACATGATGATTAGCCAAGTTGATGCAACACACATGAAAGAGGTCTCAATAAGGATGCACATGTAAGAGGTCGTAAAAGCAGTTAATGCGACGATAATTTACGAGCTGGTGGCCTAGTGGGAGTCGACAGGTACACGAGGCATGCTGACCTTTTGCGATGGTCCACCAGGGCAGCGTGACGTAGGTGAGGTACGCGTTGAGCGGCGTGGACTGCTGGCGCTTGCCTTCCTTCCACAGGTGGAATGTCTGCGTGAAGCCGCGCATCGCCCACAGCGGGTTGTACGCGCCGTCGTCTAGCTCTGTGCGGACACAAACAAACTCACGTTATCATGGACGTCTCTAGGATTACGTGTGATATCTTTGTGTTTAACATGTTTCATGAAAAAATAATTGGTGATACTGTGAAGTGACGTTGTACTATTAATATCTAAGAATGTAAGTTAATAAATTAGAAGTAATTTTAAACAAAAAAATAAAATTTTGCGGGATCGAGGCAATTATGTATGTGAGGTGAGTATGAGCATTCAAGATGAGAATCGCGTCTAGTATTGTGGACGGATTTACGGATGTAGTGGCGATGTGGTGATGTGAGGTAGTGGAACTGCAAGCGAGGCGAGCCACGCGGGCGGCGCCATCTCAACACTATGGGACACAATGGGCTATAATGGGACATGACGGGCGGCGCCGTCGCGACACTTGGGACACGGCGGGGCACGCGAGCGGCGCTATAGCGCCACTGCGGGACACAGTGGGGCACGCGGGCAGCGCCATAGCGCCCCTGTGGGGCACGCGGGCGAAGCCATAGCACCACTGTGCGACACAGTGGGGCCCGCAAGCAGCGCCATAGCGCCACTCTGGAACACGGCGGGGTACTCGGGCGGCGCCATAGCGACACTGTGGGACGCGACGGGGCACGGCGAGCGGCCGCCGTTCTTCTAGCTAACGACGAATCTAGCATCAGAGGTTCCTAGCATACAATAGCAGAACGATGTTTCATCCAAATACGCACAGACGTAGAGGGGTCTAGTGTGGGTGTGTAGGTGTGCGCCGAGTACCGGAGAGGTCCTGGCGTGGCACGTCGCACCAGTAGTACACGGCGGTGCCGTCCGGCGTGGTGCGGCGCGGCGGGCGTGGCGCGGGCGGCGGCTGCGCGGGCGCAGGCGGCGCGCTAGGTGGCAAGGGCGGCGCGTGCGCGGCCGCTGACCGGCGCGGCGACACATGCTGCAGGCACGCCGGGCTCGACACGTCTTCGGGCGCGCGCGCGCACAGTGGCCGCATGGCCGCGTTGTCGTCGGGGCCGCCCGGCGCGACCGGCCCGTTCGGCGCGGTCGTTCCGCTCGGCCCGCCCGGCCCGCCCGCGTCCCCCGCCCCGCCGCGCGGCCGCCGCCCGCCCGTCGCGTGGCTGGCGCGCCTGCCCCGCCCCGCCCCACGCCCCTCGCGCCCTCTACCTACACACAACACACCCGCATCACAACCTGTGCGCACCTCACCGGATCTACACTCATGTTTGGCGTTGTATTTACCCACGATCATATCGATCATGCTGTACTTCACTCCACATGAAATACAAAACGGCCGGAGTCCGTACATAATATGACCGCCACCAACCATGTCGTGCGAGCCGCGTGCCGCGCGCGCCGCCCAGCGCGTCGCGCCCACGCTACACCCAGACACTACGCCAGAAACTACGCCAGACACTACGCCCCGCCGCGCCGAGCGGCTACTGCACACCCCGAGCGCTACTACGCGAAACGCCCCGCACCCGCACATGCCACAAGCAACTACAGCCATGCTATGACTTATGAGCTCAACAACAACATTCAGTCAGCATTACAACAAATACACAATCAAGCAGTTTTGTGTTTCACAATGATCAATCGTGTTTCGCGCATCCACTGCATACATTGATCGTTCCGTTTCAATATAGATCAAATGAACGAATAGTTGACCGAGAACTTACAACGTGACTCAATGTCAGATTAAACGATACAATCAGCTCTATTAAAGGCCCTCATTGACATCAACAGAATTCCAATTGATACTCGTTCAATTGGAATTTTGTATTCAGAGTACGGGCTTGTTCACCACGGTTATATGCGAGTTATGTAACAACGTCCTATCCGAGCTAGCAGTGGACACACGAGGACTCGCAACATTGACTAGCACTTCCGCGTGGACATGTCTTTTAAATATAGCCTAAGACACTCAGATAATGTATCAGAATCCGATCAGTAGTGCCGAAGATTTGCCTCCTACAAACCAATGTTATCTTTTCATAATATAAGTATAGATGAGAACTACTTACAGTGAACCCAGTAGTTATGAGAGTATGCTTGAACTTTACATAACTTCTTGTAGTTTTTTCTTAAATCGTCCAAGCTGGCGTAACTAGTGTCGCTTGAACACTACAAAGCGCTGGTTGCCCTTGTTGTTTCATATTTAATTAAAAGCATTAACATTGTAATGGTGATGAGGTTTTTGTTGACTGCCCGTGTTTGTTGTTTAAAAGTCAACCGCACATCCATGACTATGCCAGCGCCTTCAGTCGTGTTTGCAGTACTGTGTGTGTGCCGTACGAGGGTACGTACCGTCGCGCAGGTCCCCGGCCTCCACCTCGGCCACGCCGCTCACGAGCGAGTCCAGCCCCTCGTTCTCCGAGCGGCTCTTGTCGCGCGAGTCGCGCGTGCGCCAGCCGCCGCGCACGAAGTTGTTGATGTTGGCGCTCGGGTCGCTCAGCCGGCGCTGGAACATTACCCACGGCATGTAGTACGCGATCATGATAGATAGATAGACAGAGATATTAAGAAATGAATGCTAAACCACATGACAGACATCTCCATGCTAGATACGCTTGTAAGCGGCTTTCTTTCTCTAAAAAGTTATAGATAGTGCCTTAAAAACAAGAGCAAAACTCGGGAAGGGCAGTTAGGTAATGATGATCTTTGTTGATCATTTAAAGCTTATGTATGGCACGATATGGGACGGAAGATAATTAATTCAAAAAGCTGTACGCCAGCCTTCGAACTGTGATGAGTACAGGAGAATGATGACACTTATGGCATGAACACGTCTCTGCCTCAACCCTCACCTGGTGCCTATACATGAACATCTCCTCCGGATCATCATCCCAGTCGCTGTCCCACATGTCAGTCGCCGACACGCCGGGCTCGGAGGTGGGCGTGTCCAGGCCGGCGGCGCGGGGCCGCGACACGGCCATCTCCGCGTGGCCCTTGCCGCTGGGCCCCTTCATACGCACGAACTCGCAGCGCGCTGCCGCTTTGCCACCCAGGAGACCGAACGACATGCGCTGTGCTACTTTAGTCGAGAGAGATGTTTGCTAGAAATTTACAGGAAAAATGTTTTAGAAAGAAAAGAAAGAAATGACCTCTATTTGCGGTAAGCATTACGCTAGCAACAAGACAAACCCACAAAAAAAGTTGATGTTAAATATGCGTCATATCCACGCATAACAGATCATCGCTTAGCAGTGCGAAGTATGTTTTCGTGGCGGACAAATAAACTCATGGTTTAGGACTCCTTTTGCAGGCAGATTGTAAGACCATAGAATAAGGTACCATTGCATCTAGATGGTAAAAAATCCAGCAGGCAACAACTGCATTTCGACAGATCGAAATTGTAAGAGAAAACGATGGCTCGCCCCAGAACGCCTGGTAGTAGTATCAAGACTGATGATGATAACGACGTTAATGATAAATGATTTTATTTTGTAAATACTCGTAGGATTTTACAAACACTTTAACACGTCAATTTTATTTTAAAAACTAGATGACATCTGACTACGCTGAGCAGAAAGGCCGACACAAACTCAGAGGTCACAGAGGTGACAAGACATCATTTTGGTCAGATCATGTGAAAAGACCATACAGATTGAGTGGGCCCGACGAGTCAGTGCAAGCATTTGTCATTGATCGTGCAAATCAACTCAGAACTTAAGGACAAAATCAAAAGTCATTTATTCAAATTAGGCTGAAGATCAGCACTTTTTGAAGGTCAAAGTTACATAAGACAGTCCCCCAAAAACGCCCACCCTTCACCACTTCCTAGTGCTTTAGCTGGGAAGAAGAAGTGGCGCAACAAACTCCCCAGCAGCACAGCTGTCTGTTTAGTTGGAAGAACTTGACTCTACACATTTTTATCGTATGAGAATTTTATACATTACGAAACTCATCATATTAAAATCAATCATTTGCCACATGTCAGCTAGCACACGTCAATATACCAATTAAAACATTAAAACTGATAGTACTCAAGCGTAAATTAAAAAAAAAAAAAAAAAGCCTCCAGGTAAAAGCGCGTGCCCGCTTACATGTGCAATGCTGTACAATGTCCATACAGCCGTAACTCGAAGTTACGAATAATAAACTAGGACCATCGAAGTAAAATCAATCAATTAATTGCTAATGAGTACTAACTAGGATCAGGATAAATAAATATGATCAACTGTCGAGGTCTCTAGCTAACCACATTTTGCAATACAACTCATTAAAAAAAAAACATTGTAATGAGTAGATTATGTCAACAATAAATGGAAAATAAAAAAAAACAAAAACACAATGAATAGAATACATAATAAAAATAATTTTATGAAGATAATTCTGGAGAAAGAACATAAACATTGTCTTGTGTTAATCACAGCGACCAACTATTCTTGTCGTTTAAGTAGTCGTTAGTAGTATAGTAAGCCTTTGAACAAAGGATAGATTTTACTTTATTTTTAAACGTATTAAAAGGCAATTCTAGCAAAGAAGAGGGCAGCTTGTTATAAAAGGTTATACCAAGCCCCACAAATGAGTTATGAACCTTATGAAGCCGATGAAAGGGAGCACGTAGTTTATCCTTATTTCTAGTATTGATGTTGTGAATATCACTGTTTTTAGTAAACAAGTGTATATTTTGTCTAATATATAAAATGTTGGCGAAAATAAATTGTGACGCTACCGTAAGAATACCAATTTCTTTAAAAAAATCTCTCAGAGATACTCTGGCACCTAGCTGGTAAATTGCTCGAACAGCTCGTTTTTGAAGAACGAATATATTATTTATATCTGCGGCTTTGCCCCACAGCAGAAGGCCATAGGACATAACGCTATGAAAATAGCTAAAATACACTAACCGGGCTGTATCAACGTCAGTGTATTGTCTTACTTTCCTGACGGCATAGGCGGCTGAACTAAGCCGTCCTGCTAGACTTGATATATGTGGGCTCCATTGGAGTTTAGAATCTACTGTTATTCCCAAAAAGACTGCTGTGTCTACAGTTTCAAGCACCTCTTTGTCTAATGTGATTTGTGGTCCTAGATTTCTGACATTGGGTAAGGCGAATTTTATACATTTCGTTTTCTTCGCATTGAGAACTAGGTTATTAGATGTGAACCAATCCGTTACTGTTGAGAGTGCACTGTTAACATCGTCAAAAACTAGTCTATCTCTGTCTACTTTAAAGATAAGAGAGGTATCATCTGCAAACAGTACAACATCACAGAGACCCTTTAAATGGAATGGTAAGTCATTGATATATACTAAGAATAAGAATGGACCTAGTATTGAGCCTTGAGGTACACCTAACTGAACTGGTAGCTCAGTAGATTTCACACCATTAACATCTACACATTGAAACCTATTCTGTAAATATGAATTTATTACGTTAAGAGCTTCGTTTTGAACGCCGTAATGACGTAGTTTACGTAAAAGCGTGTCGTGGTGCACGCAATCAAAAGCTTTGGAGAGATCACAGAAAATTCCAATAGCATTTTGCGAGTTCTCCCATGCGCTAAATATGTGTTTCAGCAGAGCAACACCTGCATCAGTAGTCGAACGACCTTTTGTAAAGCCATATTGTTCATCATGAAGGAGGCTATTTAAATTAAAATGTCTTAGCAACTGCTTGAGTATTAATTTTTCAAATATTTTGCTAAATGCAGGTAAGATTGAAATAGGCCTGAAATTGCCAACGTCATTTTTATTACCTGATTTAAATAAAGGAATGACTTTACTACTTTTCATGAGGTCAGGAAAGGTTCCTAAATCAACACATTTATTAAAAGTAACAGCTAGATAGGGGGCTACGATATCTATTATATTACTTAAAAGTTTAATGGAGATGCCCCAGTAATCACCAGTGTTTTTGGACTTAAGTGTATTAAAAACGTTAACTACATCACGAGGCGTTACATGTTCGAAGCTAAATAAGCGACTACATTTAGGCACACTACTATGGAGAAGGTTTTCCGCTTTAGTCGGTGAAGAATTTAAGGAGCGAGTCGTAGTTATAGGTACGTTGGCAAAAAAATCATTAAAAACCTCAGCTACGTCAGCTGCTTTATTAATTAATTTGTTGTCGACCATAATCTCAAGTTCATTTAATCGTTTAACTGATTTACCCGTTTCATTGTTAATAATTTTCCAAGTGGTTTTGATTTTATTATTGGATTTTTTTATTGTTTCGCTTAAAAATTTTGACCTCAACGATTCGACGCACAATACCAAAGAAAGGACATTTGGGTAGGCCACATAAAGTACTCAAACTGCCAGATTATCATAAAAACTGAGAAAGAACAGAAGAGAGGAAAACAATATATGTATATATGTATATTGTATTCTACTACTCACATAGTCCCCACATTCACAATAATCAATGATTTGTCTTAGAGTATAAGTTGTTATGCTAAAAACGTAAGTAACCTTTCCCAATAGTTACACAGTTGAGCGTTAATGCTATGAATTGTTGGTAAAAAACATTCTCTCTTGCGTTATTGTAGCAAATGTTTTGCTTGATAAACGATAGCCTACATAGACTCTCAGGTCTCACGTTACAAAACCATTCACTTTTCATTCGGAAAAACGCACATACAATCGTTCGAACTTTCGAAGCATAGCAATCTGTTATTTACCGTGCTGTAACAATGGGCTTTGTCGCAGCGGGAACTAAGTAGCCGGTGCACGGTGTTGTGGGAACTTCCTAATTGTTTATTTTTACACGTAGTAAACAAAGCCGTCTGAACACGAGTGTTTTATAAACAGACGGCACGCGCCGCCATCGGGACTGCTGCGACTGCTCATTATAACTCAGTTGATGGCACTTAACAACAAATGTTTGACAACATTAGACAATACGCTATTGTTTTAACGCTAATCCGTTCATGTAAAGTCAGGAAACACATGGTATGAGTCACAAGTTATGATAAAGAACTTTAGTTCTTAGGGACTAATTATCGGTCCACGACTTTCGTGATGTTGGTGCACATTCATTTGTGCTGCCGCAGATAGTTCGTTGAGATGAGCTTCTGATCTACTCTACACTACTGGAGTGACGCGTTGGTTGCACTGTACTAGGATAATAGCTGCCCGCCACGTTAAACTATTGTCAAAAATAACTTTTAATCTCAGAACAACAACAACCCCTACTTCGCTTCTAATTTAAAACAATGAGCTAATGATAGCCAATTTGATACGCAAAGTCTGTCCCGCTCTCACGAGTATTAGTGAGAGAGAGACAGAATTTCGTATCGTAATATTGTGTAAAGAAGCAGGCAGTCAAAAAGCGGATATTTATTCATTAGAGATGAGGACAAATTCCTGAGCTCGTGGAACAAGTTGTCTGTACTGTTGGTCGTAGAGGTAGTGTCGTATCATAAACCGGTTCAATAGACACTGAATCACGTTCGTGGGCGGAGGCCTTACTACTCACTACTCACCGCAGCTATTTGCTACTCCGTTATAGAAACGCGACAAAATCTTTACCATTTAGAATCTAAAAGAGAATGCGACGTAATGATGATATAAATCCAGATAAATTCTCCTGACAGTTCGCAATCGAAGAACAACCTTCTGAACATTCTTTAATTTTGGCGAATCATCGGCTGATATACTTACAATTAAATTAAATTCATTTTATTTCAGGTAACATTAACCCATATTAAAATTAAAAAAGAATTTTACATTAGCCATGCTTGCACTATAAATGTTAACAACCATCCCGTGAACTTACAAGAAAGAAAAGCATGAGTCGCTTCCATAGGTATGGGACAAGTGACCGAGGAGCGATTCATAATTTGAGCCACATAATCAAAATCTCATTGGCGATGAATTCTAAAAATAACTGGGTCAAGAAAAAAAGGTTAGCTCGAGACATGAATTACTGCGAACTTTGTCCTCTAGTGATCAGTAACCAGATAAACAATGTAGGTACATGAATCAGAGTGCCCTACAGACGGTGACGAGCAAGCTTTAAGTCAAACACGTTGTCGAGCCCGCACCGAGCTGCCAACACTATTGTTCCGACTACGACATGCAACTAATCATTCATCATGTATACGTAGAAACACGTACAGAGAAAGTAACTACCGCCATTTACATCAATCGATACATAAGTATAACTAGGTTGTAAGACCTTCGATGTCGTTTACGTGGCACTGCAGAAAAGAGGCGCAATGAGTCCTTAATAAAGTAAGAAACCAGTTTCCGCCCGACAACAATTACCTTCTGTCCTGTAGATAATGATTGTTCTGTTTTTTACACAAACTATCACGAGACACGAGACGGTAGTCAAGGAGGTACTTGACGTTGAACCCACTTAATGAGACATTGGGACTACTTAAACATAAGTACGAAATTACTCAAGTACCAATTAATATATCAAGCGGTTATTCTTTAAGTGTAGCACGTGAAGACCGGAAGCAAAGCGTCAGCTGCCGATACAACGAAGCAGATAGCCTCGTTCTATTAGACTTACCCTGAGGGGTTTTTTCTGGGGTCGACTGTGTAACGATTGATTGGCGGCACGTAATCTTAGCTGTTGTGAACAATATCACAACGCGGGAACGACCGACCGCAGATAAGTGGGGCATCAGACGAGAGGCTTCGCAAGCCCGCGACATGGCGTCGCCAACCAATAAGAATTGTTCTAATTAGCAAGTTAGTGCGGTAGAAGCTTCTGTGTAATGCATTGGGGCCATAGTAAGACTTGCTCAAGTTACTCTTCGCAAGTCTTTGTAGACCTATACCTCACCAGTTATGTTTATGTAACAGGATGCTTGCCTGGCGAAATGTGGGTGTACTAAAACACCTCCGCCTAACATTAAACCCATACTTAACGGGGAAGTTAGCCGTGATGTCATCGCGCATGTTTCTGGCAATGGGGACGCGACACTAGTTGCGTAGCGACGTGTTACAGTCAGAGGGGAGGCTGGGTGATGAGATCACGTTCGTCGGCGCAACGTGTGCACTGAAGTCATGATGTCAGCGCCAGGAGTTAACCCTCGCAGGCGCCCTTGAGTGGTACGTGACACCCTCGCGGAACTGAGCTGGGGTTGCAAATTAATGCCCGAAAATTACTCCATGCGAATTGTTAATTTTACAAGAATTCAAACATTTATTTCTCATAAATCGCGGGTTATTGTGTGATGTAACGTTTTAATCGCAATACTGCTCGGAAATTGAGTTATAAAAATGCAATAGCTACACTAACGATAACAGTAGTGGCCGATTAGGTACAAGTTAGTTTTAAACGTGTTCATTTCGGTAACTTCGATTATGGATGGATGACCGTTTTTCCTTAATGAGCCAATGTGTTGTCAGTTAAACAGAGAATCATCTCCCCTAAGGGATGCTGCTGACACTAATGTAGAATGTAACTAACCTAGTATACAGTATGGTAATGGTATGGTATGTTTATAAAGTGTGGATTGTTAATACAAAACATTGTACGTCATCTGATTGTAATGGATGCTGATGGCTAATGTAATGAATGGCGAAGTACCTGATGTCACGCCGCCGTGACGCGGCGTGTTCGTCAATGAACAGCTAGCCGGTGACACATTGACGGTGCGTGACGCGTCACACGCGTCCACCTCCACCGATACCGAAACGAAAGGAGACCCTTCCGCTGTTTAATGGCCGTAATGATCTACATTGAACCCAAGCTGCAACAATTTCTGCGACAAGCCGTATAGCTGGCAGACATAATGTAATGCTAATAAGTACTATAAGATAACATCACTGTTAGGGTAGTCTCAGCCAAAAACGGGTTCTATTTGGCCATTCACAACACGCAACTCCCAGAAAGCGTGCAGTAATAATGGAGGGTGTTATGTGAGATGTATGCCTCGGCTGTGAGCTGTTGGCCCAAGGCCGGCGCCCACTGACGTCGGCGCGGCGCGCGGCGCGTCGGTGGCGACGACCGACGCCACATAAACCCACCTCGTAAAGCGAGCCCTCAGCACGAAGGGATCCGATCCGACACGGATTTTACAGAGATACGGTGGTAAAATTGATGGCAGGATGTTTATGAATGCTTTTCGAATTCTTACTGAAAGTAAAACATCGTTTTCAAGAGACGATATAAAGATGTCCAAGCCTAGTTAATGGCTTTAGTAATCACCAATTCGTCCGCAAGTGTGCGCGCCTGTAGGGCCGCTTTCTGAGAACCCGTTAGTTTAGTAGTAGCTGATATTCCAATCTCATCAATGGAGGTACTAGTTACTATGTTATGTATTTGAGTTTTTGACCTGACATTGACATGACTTCCGTTTTGTTGCCTGTATATTAAAACATTGACGATCAATAATTGTGAAATCGATTTTTCATCAATTTTATTTGTACGACTTTTATTAAAACGTTAAAGTGTCACAAGGAAAAAGCTTAATAAATATATGAGGGTTGTTTAAACTTATGTAATAAATAATAAAAACGAAACACTTTTAAATTATTTTAGATAATTAGTTATTCCATTTTTGTAATAACAGTCGATTGTAACATCGATTAACTTACCTATTTCATCTGGCAACATTTTTTCAAAAAGGAAGTAAGGGAAGTCGGTCTTAATTTACTTAAATATTTAATTTCTTATGCGGTTGGAGTGTAGCCTTCGGGGCGCTATGGCGCGGGACTTAGAAAATTTTTCGAAAAATTTTTTTTTTTTGGATTTGGTGCCATACGCTTAGAGGCTCTATGAGCCGTGCAGAAAAGCAAAAAAAAAAAAAAATTGGTCAAAAAAAAATTTTTCAAAACTGTCTATATTTCCAAAATGGTAGCTCGGATAAAAAACTTTTCGGGAAAGAATTTGCTGCTCTAGTACTAATCTTTAAGAAGATCCGCCCCTAAGGCTACCCACTGACCTCTTATGCCATGATAAAACTGCTTAATATTTTATTATTGACCACAAAAAAACTGAAACAAAATATTGATAAATATTTCATTTGTGTAACGTTAGGCCCAGATTCGCCCGTCTCCTTTAGTACGTGTGACGGCAGACCAGATGGATTTAAAGAGTTTAAAAAATCTTGAAGATAGTGTGTCCTCGATGTTGCACACTGTGTCGATGAACAAACAGAACGATCATTTGTTCTGTGGAATGGACTGGTAGCATTCGCCAGCTCTTTAGGCCTCTGCCTCGAATCTCGCGGGCAGCGGGGCGGCGGCGGCGGCGGCGGCGCGGGAGCGGCAGGATCTTACGCGTATAATCAAATGGACCGGCTCTCGAATACAGCGGTGCAGGAGCGGCGCGGGGGCGGGCAACGAGCGGTGCACTCCAGTCAAGCGGTGACCGCCCGCGTTGCGCGTCTGCATTGTAGGTATAGTGTTGTACATTTTTTTTGTGACGTATCAAAATGTCTTCGGACGTGCAAGAGCTAATTATTTCGGCAATCTTTGAGAGGACACCCATATGGAACAGCAAAGATGTGAACCATAAAAATAGAAGAATAATTAACCAATTATGGGAAGAAATAAAAAACGAACTGAATATTGAAGGTATAATATAAAAATGATTTATTATGTCAAATACAATATTTATTATGTTAGAATATAGGATCGAGCGTTAGGAATAAATTTGAATCAAAAAGATGTCGCCGTTTTTCAGACATTTCGTTCGCGAATAAAAACAAATATCTCGACAACACAACCACGAACACAACACTACACCGCTATAGTGCCGCGCGATCTGCCCGCTAGTTTGGAGAACAGGTATGCGTTGCCCGCCCCGCTGCCGCGCCGCCGCCGCCGCCGCCCCGCTGCCCGCAAAATTCGAGGCAGAGGCCTTAGAGTAGGGAACGTCGCGGCCGTGGCGGCGGCGGCGGGCGCAGTAACAGTTCGCGTATTGCATTTTTATACTCGTGATAACTTCAAAATTAAATGTCCGGTTCGAATGAATTAAAAAGTATTTTACTGCTTTATAAATACTCTTGATGATAAAAATATTTATGGCGGACACGGTTGGCGCAGCGGTTGAGCGATTGACTGCTGCGCAGCATGTCGCGGGTTCGATTCCTGCACGGGACAAATATTTGTACGACCTGCAAGTATTTGTTACGAGTCTGGGTGTTTTTCTATCTATAATATGTATGTATTTACAAAAAAAAAATGTATATAAGTAGTTTATCAGCCATCTCGTTACCATAACACAAGCATTAAGTTGCTTAGCTTGGGACGATACGGCGTTGTGTGAAATGTCCAAGGATATTATTATTCTTATTATATTATATATATTTGAATATGAATTAATACTGCGATACAAATGTAACCAACTTTTGTTTCTACCGGCAATCTAATTAAATTTTAGAACGCAAAAGCTGCTGCTATTGTGACTTAACTATTATAGTTAGATATACTCCCTCGCGGGCCTTTTTGTAGGTAATAAATAATAAGTAAGTACTTAAATTATACAGTAAGTAGGTACATAATTTTTAAGTATCATCCATAGTTTTCTCAGCGCATGCCAAATAATGACATGAATTTAATAGGCAAAACTTTGCTCTTGTGGATTACATTATTGCAAATTTCTTAAGGATCTTTAAGTTTTTTGAAAATAAATTGTAACCTATGTTACTTCTTGATAATTTAGCTTTCCATTGGTGAAAAATGGCTGAAATCGGTCCAGTACTTTCGGAACCTCTTTGGTACAAACAAACAAACTCTCAAACAAACCAAAAAATCTTTCCTCTTTATAATATTATAAGGAATAAGTATAAGTATAAATGATAAAGTACGCAATATCTAAGCTATTATGTATTCTGTGTTCTAAGACAAACGACAATCCTTGTCCGATCCGGTTCAATAAACATCAAGTATAATACGTGATAATGCTTTGCTACTGCTACTATAGTTATGTATTATACGACGAGGTAGAAAACAAGTAACGTCATTTATTAATTAAAACCGAATGCCAATCCGAATATTTCAGTATCCTAAGGGCCCACGGATATTGACTGTTAACTGCCGACTCAGATATGCACTGGTCGGTTGGTTTGATCTAAAAGCGGCTGAATGGTCAGTGGTAGTGACACGATAAGGATGACGAATCCGGCGAGTACTTCAAGACAGATAGATAACAGCTATCGTACGAGCGGTCTCTAGACCTCGGTATTAAGTATTTGAACATCATCTAACAACTGTTAACTTTGTACGAGTTTATAAAAGCTGCAGTAGGCTTAGTGACCTTTACCTAAAAATGGTAGTAATAAAATATTATTATTAGAAACTAGAAAAACGAAACCTTCAAATTGAAACAATACTGACTGGCGGATGTGACAAGTTCTGACAGACTACACAGTTTAGCAGGCTAGTATACAACATACAGTTCGCAGTGACTTGTGAAGCCCTACGCGACACTGGCTCACTTCTAATTAGCACACAGTTAACAGTAAGTTACTGGTTATTCTTCGTTACATGCTTGATGATCTGTAATTATAACCTATTCTTCTGGTGAACTGGGCAGAAAGCATTTTACAGACAGCTTTTTGTCTCATGCGATTTATGATCGCTCGGGGATTGTAACAGGAATAGAGATGCCCATTATGCCCAGCGGTGGTTGAATTCGAGCAGTGGATGGTAACGATGATGAATGAGAACTAAAGATAATTTACTGAACATAGAAATAAACTTAGACTTTCATACCAAGGAGGTAAAAACTACGGTGTTGAAGGCACACAGCTGCGCTCACCAACTTGCCTATGAAGGCTGCTGGGTAATCGTGCTTTGCCACTATTACTGCACAATCATAAAACACATCAATAACTAAGGGCGTAGGTAATCCATTCGCCATACATGTGTTCAGCAAACATTCATTTTGCACCAAGTGCCAGAAAAATCTGAAAGCAAAGACTTTAAATTCATATTTTCTATTAAGTAGTGCAATGAAACAGGCTAGTATCCCAAGCTTTCGTTTTCATTATAAAATTCGTCATTTCATTTTCGTTACCGGTCCGCCTAAGTTGCTCCGACGAGGTAGGTACTTATACATATAGGTATCGTAAGTATACGTGTACTCATAAGACAAGATTAATATTATCGATCATGATAACAGTATTATAAATAATCCCTGAGAAAAAAATCTATGATCTATGATAGTGAAAGATATCAAAGATATCGCATGCACATGTATCACTTACCTCTCCAACAATACGTACACAGACTATTTAGATACTTTACTTAACATACGGGTTAAGATACATATGAAGGGGTGTCAATGATTAGCAGTCATCTTCACTTAACATCAGGTGGGATACTAATGCGCAAACGTGAGCCTATCTATAGTAGGTTCATATAGTAGAAACGCAGTGAAGTCAAAACTGTGCAGTGTGCATAAAATATTTATGAAACAAAATAGTTGCTACGAGCTCTGGGAACGTACTATGTTGGAGCCTGAACGTATGTTTCAGCATCACGTAAATACTCGCGCTTATATTTCTATCAAATTTTGCGTAGATATTGTCTATAAGTCTAGTCTTTTAAATACGTATGTTATCAATTATCATTCTATTTACTATGTCGCTATGACAGCAAGATGTATAAAGATGAACTTTTTGGTTAGAACACTGCAGATAGTTACAGAATTGAACGTTTTAAATGATTATCAACACGCTCTACATTTATAGAGCTAAACAGTCTATCATCTATCTAAAAAAGAGATTTTTTTATACAAGCTTTCATACTCCATTACTCCCTTAGGGGTTGAATTTAAAAAAAAACCTTGTCTACATTGTGAGCTGCGTGTTGATGAGTCAGTTATAAGGAACGAATTCGTATGCAGGGGGAAATTGCTACTGAACTGCTAATCATTTTGACTCATCACGTAAATCTGCTCGCCGCAGCTGACGTGGTGTGTACAAATCGTATTACGAGATTTATGAGATTACCTACAAATATGTTAACATGAGAGCTGTACATTAGGGTTGCTCAGTCAGCAAGGCCGGGTGTGAGCTCTCACAGCTTAGTCGCTCGCCCAGGGGCGCGGCGCCATTGTCACACGTACAAAGGAGCCTCTTTTAGCATTCGGCATGTGAGCGTCTGTCGACATTTCTTCTTTACCGATTGTTTGAGACACTACAACACCCGTGATGTAATGATGTAAGCTGCTTGTGAGCCTGATCGAGTCCAATTCGTGACTTAACTTCTTAATTTGATGTGTTCGATAAATCTGTTTCCAGTTGGTTAACCAATCTCAAATGTTGAGGCAATTCAACGTGCAAATATTGTAAGCATCGACGTATCTTGAACTGGAAACGAGAGACGGGAGCAGTCGGCCGGACAGCCGGGAGCCACACTAAACAGCCCGTATCCGGCAATTAGTGGTCGTCGCCATGACACTTGTTACGGTGGAGTTGCGCCCTCCGACCACGGTATTTAGGAAGCGAGCTCGACGCTAACACACAAACACGGAAAGCTGATATATCCGTTTTAAAATATACATACCTAAGTTATAGCTCTTGTTCAGAGCATTGAGAATTACAATAAATTCAGCATGTGAAAAAGCGATAATAAGCTTCAGGGCAAAGTGGCGTACGACCACGGCTATCCTCTGAACATCAGTATGTATGTATTTAATACATTCATGATAATAATAATAAGCCCCACCGCCGTACCTCCACGTTGACGTCGCGCTGGGGGGCTAGCGCGCTCCTGCAGTCTGGGCTTGTGAGTGTGACGGTAGAGTTTGCTGAAGCAGGTGAGGCGGGCAGCATGTGGCGAGCTGTTGGCCAGAATCTATCTCCCGGGAAAAGTCTTGTTCCACCTCAGTCTTGCCTTTTTTGGCCGGCTTGAGCGGCGATTCGCAAGAGTAAACGTGCTCGGAGGAAGAAAGTATTTCAGTAAGATGCTGGTAGGGATGCTGACCGTACTTCCAGGATTGTCGTGATAGCCGTGGAATACCTCTCGACTCCTCATAAGCACCTCGGGACATGTTGCCCCCCTAGCGCAACGACACTATGTGCTAGTGACCGTTTCCGGCGCCCATTATTGAATGTGCAAGTTATGGAGGAGCGTCATGAAAATTCAATTATGATGAAGTTCAACATTCATTTCATCGTCATTTAGGTATAACTTAAAAAACTAAAGAACTGATGACAAGTGCCCAGACCCGACGTGTCAGTGCTGCCACCTAGTGAACATCACTTAAGAAAAGCCTTAATGTGCAACTCACGACGCGCGCTTGTAAACCGTTAGGTAAAGCCAAGCTTATCACTACATAGTATAAAACAAAGTCGCTTTCTCTGTCCCTATATCCCTATGTATGCTTAAATCTTTAAAACTACGCAACAGATTTTAATGCGGTTTTTTTTAATAGATAGAGTGATTCAAGAGGAATGTTTATGTGTATAATTTGTCGACATATTTTGCGGGCGAAGCCGCGGGCGGAAGCTAGTACTATAATAAACGAAAGTAATCGTCACAACAATTGTGTTAATGCAGTCAGTTGGAGAACTAAGTATCCCTAACACTTATTTCGGGAATTCTTGCTCTTTTGCATTGCGCCTCGACATAAATAATAGTTCTGAATACGGGGGCTACTTAATATTGAGACATCACATAGCACAAACTAGAAATCGCCAAGATGCCTGGTCATGCATGTTTCAAATGGAGCTTACCCTGGAGTCGTAGACTCTAGTGAGGATGTCGTAGCGAATGGAGCCAAGGAAGATGACGGCCTGCGCGGCGCAGCCCCGGCCGCGCGCCACCAGCTCCACGCACACCATCTCGCCGTCGCGCACCACGATGTCGCAGAATACCTGCACACAAGTCGTGCAGCTCAAGTCAAAACTAAACTAGCTTAACCCTTTAACCGCCCCAGTCGGATTAATACGACAAATGTTGTCGTGCCCGTGCCGCCTGACTCGTGTTTATACGACTGAGAATCTATGTTCGGAAAATGTCATTGCAAGACCATATTCGTCTGAAATAAAAGTTTTTTTTTTATGAGTTGGGCGCTGGGGGCACGACCACTGATACTTATAACGAATCGACGAACAATAAATACCAAAGCAACACTTGGGTAAGCCGCATTAAGTACTCGAACTGCCAGATTATTATGAAAAGTAACGGAGAAAGACGAAAAAATAAAATAATATAACCCACATAGTCCTCACATTCACAATAAGCCTCCGTTGTCCGTCCGTGTGTCTGTCAGTGGGCTGTATCTGATCAACCGTAATACAGAGTAGTTAAAATGTTCACAGATTATATTGTAGGTACATATTTCTATTGCTGCTATCACAACAAAAAATAATAATTATCAAAATTAAGTTAAAATGTAATAGAGGTCCCCACCATAGAAGAAACGTGTTCTTGGAACGAGGATCTTTAGGCAGCTTGCGGTAGCAGTGAACTGGCAGAAGATTTTCGTAAGGAACAAATATGTATAATGTTCATATAATTATGCCGTCCACAAATGATCGCATATGTTTTTTTGTAGTTGTTAGATTGGCACAACTGTTTTCCATTTTGGCGCGGAGTTTGAGTTGCATCTGTTATTTATATTAAATACAGTGCTGGTTTTAGTAATATCATATATAGTGTGTATTGCGAATTTCATAATGGACAAAAATATCGAACAAAGAGTTTGTCTTAAATTTTGCATCGCCAATGGAATTTCGTGTTCGGAGTCACTGAAAATGTTACAGAAGGCTTACGGTGAATCGACTTTATCAAAAACTCGTGCTTATGACTGGTTCAAAGCGTTCAAAAGCGGTCGAGATGTGATGGAAGATTTGCCTCGCTCTGGTAGGCCGTCAACGTCTGCAACTGAAGTTAACATCGCAAAAGTGAAGAAAATAGTGACTGAAAATCCCCATTCAACTCTGAGAGAGATAGCCGCCGAACTTTCTGTATCTCACGAGTCGATCCGTACCATTTTAACTAATCATTTGGGTATGAAACATGTTGCTGCTCGGCTAGTCCCAAAAGATCTGAATTTTCTCCAAAAACTCAATCGCATGAAAGTCGCTGAGGACATGCTAGAACGAGTCAGTTCGGACCCAACATTCATGAAACGCATTGTTACTGGTGACGAGACGTGGGTTTACGAGTTTGACATGCAAACTAGTCAACAAGCTTCGGAGTGGCGCCTTCCAACTGAACCGAAACCGAAAAAGGAGAATTCGCGGCGAGAACTGAACTCAATTCCGGAAACAGCGTTTAAAAAATGTTTTGATGAATGGATTATTCGTTGGCGCAAGTGTATCGTTTCTAAAGGAGCATACTTTGAAGGTGATAAAATAAATTTGGATGAATAACAGACATTTTGTGTATTATTGATCTTTTCCCGGTACTTTCTTGACAGAGTAGTATTTTTGCCCGTGACTGTATGTGCTCGACTAACCTAACCTAACGAAACCAAAAAGAGCTCATTTCTTTAAAAGAATAGTAATTTCTTTGAATAACTAATTCGTGTTGACGTGTGGCAGAGAAACTTAGCGATCACGATTACGTAAGTGAATGAAGCGGCTAACACGCACACCTACACGAGTTTATTAGATACGGAACTTTAGAAGAGGCACCTTAGGTAATTAACACCGATCCGGCGATAACGTTCGTCTGAATGTCAAACTAGCCACTCCATGAGCGAAAACGGGTCCGTAATATAACTTCGAGAGTCATATGTTCGATTAATGGAAAGTCGACTGAACGATTGTTCGAATGGAATTTATTGCGAAACAACCTTTTATCGCCAAACGCTACTTCGACTGAACGATTCATCGAATATTTATTAATCGATGGACTGCTCTTTCGAATGAGTTTTAGTTATTATAAATTGAAATAAAATTATTAAAAAAAAGAATTTTCGTCACATATTATTTCATACATAATCGAGGAAATCAAACACTTTTAAGATAATCTCGTATTATGCAAAGTGCCTACTGCAATCTAAAAACAAACAATATTTCTCGCGGGAACAAATGAAGCCAAGTCGCTTCTCATAATAATGTTCAAATCTAAGGGAAAAACGTACGATATCTTAAAAGTGTTTGATTTCCTCGATTATGTATGAAATAATATGTGACGAAAATTCTTTTTTTTAATAATTTTATTTAATGTAATGTTTCCTTGTACAACAGTTGAAG
Organism: Hyppa rectilinea; assembly: GCA_951799385.1. Classification (NCBI taxonomy): domain Eukaryota; kingdom Metazoa; phylum Arthropoda; class Insecta; order Lepidoptera; family Noctuidae; genus Hyppa; species Hyppa rectilinea. Next base: position 490,075 of record OX637307.1, on the reverse strand, counting down.
TACCTACAAACTAACATTGTAACAATGAAACGTGAACAGAGAATGCTCAAGAGAAGTTAACAGTAATGCGATGTCGGCAGCTAAGTCATTTAATTTAATTATGCTAATCCCCTCAAGCACCCTGTAATGTATCAGGCAAATACTTTAAACGTTACTCATTTAAACTTTAAACTATAACTAGCCGCCATGATGTCATCATCATAGATTTCCTTATTTGCTATATGTAACTAGATCCCTTCCAAGTGATCAATAAATGTGATTTATTTGTTAGTCATGAGTTGTGCAAGCTGGAACATGGCAATCAAAGGTCGAAACTAAAGTCCATATACCTAAATCGGTACATGATTATTATTCAAGAATGAAACATGCTATATTTACCACTTAGAAATTCATTACGTAAGTGTTATAAGTTCGCGTATTATTCAAGTAAGTTCAAGTATTGTAGGTAATTTGCACCTGACACAGGGTCAAAGTATCGCATTATGCAGGTAAGTAACTACTTAGCACTTACTATAATTGCGAATAATGTACAAAAACCCGCGCCATACTGACAAACACTAACAATGACTGACCTCACCTTGACGTGCGCCTTCAGTTTTACTCAATTTTAATACAATGTGACAGTAGAATGAGTCGCTAACTACAGATATTGTTCTTTTGATCTCTGCTTAGCGCGTGAACAGCCGCAATACTAACACGATTATAATTATGATGGCAAATGAAGGTAAATCCAACAGAATTATCTCGAGATACACTGTGCTCATATAAAGAGCTGGCAACATGTATTTGTTTCGATTCAAACATAAATCCTTGTTGTTACACCTAATTTGTCTATAGTACCTAACTACATCGGGAACACGCAATTTATTGTTAGAATGTTTAAAAAAAGAACATTCCTACCAAACTAATATTAATAAAAGCTATACTTAGATAAATTAAAAGATATAGAATTTGAAAATCAGCAACTGAGAACTTCAATTGAAACTGAATGCTGCCACCAGCTGGTTAGGTAGTATTATTGCGACAAGAGACTTTAAAAAATTGTCTCTTATCGCTATAAAACATCCTAAGCATATACCTAATGAATCAACGGGGGGTGCTGAGATAGCTAACGTTAATTGTTGTACTCTCCTTAGTTCTATAGTCATCCTTGTATATATTTTACTAGCTTTTGCCAGCGGCTTCGCCCGCGTGTATGTAGGAAACTAATCCACGGGAACCGTACATTTTCCGGGATAAAAAGTAGGATTATATGCTATTCCAGACTATAATCTATCTTTGTGCCAAGTTTCATCCAGATCCGTTAAGTAGTTTTTGAGTTTATGCGTTACATACATACAAATCTTTCCTCTTTATAATATTAGTATAGATTTAGTACCTACTTCCTGGTGGGTAGTGAGTCACCTGGTCGATTTGGTCATTATGTCGGTTGCTGACGAATAAATACCGATAATAATTAAACTCAATAACGTTATTTGAAATCTTAGTTAGGACGTGCCGCGGTTCCAAAGTCCCAAAAGATAATGCCAGACATATTCGCAGTTCATCAACAATCTCTATCTATCTATCAATGGGCTGCATATGGGTCGCCAGATAACTCGCATGAACATAATAAACACGGCTGATAATGAAACTGTTCATACTCAAGGACAAAAAGTCAATGGGTCAACACAAACACTCGTTTCAAAACTAGTTTGTTAAATTCCGTATACCTCGAGACATTCGCTATTAGTCGCTTGGTGCTTCATACAACTGTAATGAAAAAGCCTATTCACGGCATTCTTCACTCGCCGCTCTGTTCATTGTATGCGAGATTTATTGTATTATCTCTGGGAGGTTGCATCATGATGCTGTTGCCTTCTAAATCTATTGAACACTTACATATATCACGGAATGTAGAGAAATAGGACGAATACTCCCTGGCAAGCTTTCTCACACGTGGACGCTAAACATAATATCGACACATCGACAGCGTATCGATAGCCAAATCGTGTGCATATATCCTACAAACAATAGCATTCCTTAGTGAAGATAGTAAATTTACGTATTCCAATATATTAAGCAAAATAACTTTCGAATATACTGAGCTATATTCAGGAAAGCAAATAGTAACGTGCAGTTTGATCAAGCGTTATTTGTATCTAATCCAATAGCTAGTAACATCTGTTCTGCAACTATTAAGTTATACTCATATATGCAGTAACAGGCTTTCTTTGGCTATGCATGTCGTGAGTGTAAGCCGTGAGATCGTAACTCAACACCGTGCACCAGTACATACACGTGCACCGCGCACCGGCCTATCTGGCCGCCATTTAAGGACTGCGCGGACTTGCGCTCACTCTTGTCCTGCCTCTAAAGGAATGAATTGTTGTGAAACGGTACGAAGGGATCCCGAATGATTAGTTATGGACTAAGTTAAATAAGTTCATCTGTACTGAAATAATACACCATGTTTTGAAAAAAAAGAATAGGAAGTTTAATTTCCTGAGTTTTTCCTGTTTGTAGTCGTGATAAAAAGTAGCTTTTGCACGCCATACATACGTTAAAAAACTAGATGAGGTCGGGGTTTGGTATCTGACTACTTTGAGAAGAAAGGCCGAAATCAACCCAGTGGTTACAGGCTTTTTTAACATCCCGACACAACCTTGGTCAGATCATGTAGATTGCTGTCTGAAATGGTGTTTTGAGGAAGGAACCACACGGATTACGTTGACTTGTCCAGTCAGTGCACGCATTTGCATTTGTCAGTAACCATGCAACTCAACTTAACGAGCTCAAAGATTCGAAGAATATTATTACCTACATTTAATTTTTTTCTCGTTATGAAGTAGATTATTATAATATTAAACCCGTTAACTACATTTTCGAGGGCGCTAGTTAGATTGTAAGTAACTAGCTGCTGATATTTGAGTTTAAATAAAAGTGATTTGTCCTCTACAAACAACAATATATCATGATTATCCTTTATGTGGTAAGGATAATGATTAATATAAATTAGTAACAAAAATGGGCCCAGAGTTGAGCCCTGGGGGACACCCATTGTTACTAGATACGGGACATTGTTACCATTGTTATTAGATCGTTTTCTGTTAATCCTCAAAACTCTCTGAATCCTACCACGTAAGTAAGAAGATCCATAGAGGCGTTCCGGATTTCGCAGTGGTGCAGTTTATTGATAAAATTGTATGAAGAACTCAATTGGACATATCGCAGAAGATATTCACAGCATCGCATTGATCCCGCTATACATAATTAACAATCAACTCCTGGCATCAGTAGCGGGACGACCCCTTGTAAAACGGCACTGTTCGTTCACGACAGCTTATATAAATAGGTATATAATATTGAATGATGAAAATTTGATAGACTACCAGACACCTTCTTAAAAGTCTATATGAAGTTGTTCGTTAGGAGATTGATTTTAATAAGGTTGTGCATTTCTCCTAAGAATGTAATGAATGTCTTACTATGATGGCAATCTCCTCACTATAGGATAATAACCCGTTTACGACATGATCCCCTACCGTATTAAACATGAAACGATTGTATCGCCATTAACGGCTAGGTATATCGAGAACAATAAATGTGTGTCGTTACGTTACTTCGATGGCCTGCCGTTATATTTATATTCTATTTGCTAACACAAGCGCGACCGGAAAGATACGAACAACAAAGAAACTGACTGGTTTTAGATTTTGTGTTATCAATCCTTGCACTATGAATCATAAGCATGACGTAGTTTGAGTATAAACGTACCTGGTGCTGCTGTACTGAACAACAATGAAATAATTACAAAGTCAGTGCAATACAATATGCTAAACGTGGCGGTAATACAACAGTTGAGAAAACTGTCTCGTGCTAAACCCTTGTACGTGGCGTTAGGTTCATGGAGTCACGGTACACTTTCATAATAAGACAAATCTTGATTGATAGCGGCCCCGCGGTGCACCGGATTTAATTACCGGTCGCCTGGTTCGCTCCGGAGCATCGCGCTCGTGACTGCTTGCACAGATTCACTCGCGATCAATAAAATACACGCTGAAAACACCCATTCACCGCAAAGTCTGTTTTCAATACGTACTAATATGTCATGCCAAAAGTTTTCGTCGGTAAAATATCAAAAGTCCATCGTTCGTAGAAAATGAGGCTTGTGCGGTGCTATCGCTCTTCATACAGCATAGCCGTGCTGACGTACACTGTGATTTGGAATTTTCAATGTAAGTACATGGCCTATATACTTTATGATGCTTATAACCACGAATATCGAGGGGATGTCGTCCAAGTTTTCGCAATGACGTCACTGTATGATTCACCGCCGCAGTAAACAGTCGAGTTGCGGATGATAAATATGATCTGTGTACGCATCGGTAACGTAACGGCTCTTCTGTGAATACGTGATTCAATTATTGTTTTTAACTCCACTTGAGAACACTGCCATCACGATTACTGTATCGCCATCAATCACCGTAATGTGCGAATCTAGTTCAGGTACATGATTGTATAATGAACTGGAAACTATTATATTGATGCATTTGGTGATAAGGTATACCAAACATTTTCAAGCCACATACATAGGCAGCAGAATCTTAACTCCACTATCTCTAAAAAGTGACAGCTTATGTCGGATGTGTTATTGAGATCGATTCTTTACTACGATAAAAAGTAAACAACTACTTTCAATATACGCTACAAAGAAACACAAGTAAACATACCTAAGCGCAGTAACCAAAAGCTGATAAGAAGAATTTGCAATTGGGCCATCTGGAGCCTTTCCAAGCGGCAAGCGAGTACGCCAGTTAGCGAGGACAGTAAGTGGAGCGAGTGCACTAATACAGCGCGATAGTCAGCTCCAGCCAACAGACCTCTCGCGGATGGAACGGTATGGTAACGATAACACTAACAACACTCTCCTATACTTGCGACTGCACTCTGCATCGAGTGGGAATTATTTTCTTTGTTTGTTCATATTTAGCATCTTCTAACTTCAATATGACCGGTACATGGTCTCCTATATGTACCGGTCATATTGAAGTTGCTGCATATTGAAACTTAGGTGAATTGAGCCTGTAACTGAGCTGCATCAGGTGGCATTACCACTAACTTCACCTAAGTTTTAACGGTGATATGTGAACAGACTAGACGATGTTGCCCCGTTCATTTTCTTTACAAATGTTACGCCATCTTTTTGATCCGAAAAGATGACGCTTCACTTTGGCAAAACACCACATTTCTTTTGTGACTCATTTTACTGCAGAATGTGTTGTCTCACATACAGGAAAGCCAACAAGTGACACATTTGGTTTGTAAGTAAACAGACGAGACCTTTAGGTTAGCCTTTCATTGTATAACGCTCGTGTGGGGCTCGAAGTAGGGCAGTGTGGCGCGACAATTTATATAAGGGAACCACGACACACATGCACGCTGACCTATTAACTACAGACTGTTTGATTAGCTGATGCTAAAACTGGAAATAATTAACTCATTCAAATTATTAATTAGTTGTGCTTTTGACGCCGTCAACTACCACTAATGTGTTTCTAAATGTTATATTTAAAAGGCATCATCGTGTAGATCACATTATCGTGCCAGCGAGGAAACAACTTATTAAAATGATGTTATTCAGCAAATTGGATAATTCGTCATAAAATAACAAGGGCAACAATGTCAAAATAAATTTGATAAACATATCGGTAGGAAGTAAAGCAGCGCAATTCATGGGCGGCCGTGCGGCACACAGACACACCGAGAAGCACTTCTTGCCCTACATCTCGTAACAGTGTTATAAAATTGTGTCCGCGCCTTTCAATGGACTAGATGACTAGCGTCTGCAAATATATCATTCAGGGACGCGACACTATAGCTTTTAATTGCTTTCGCAAAACTTCTAATAAATGACATCTTTTGACATATTCAGCAAGAAGGCAACCAATTTAGAAACGATTGGGCCAATGCGATTTACTAATGGATCAAAACCATAGTCAGGGACACCTGCAGGGCTGTGGCCGTTGGCTAACATTATATTGTGAGAACTGACTGTACGAGTATAGGAATAACAACAGTAGCTTAGTTGCCAGTGATTGTTGAATCATTTTAATATGTGCTATTGAGTTTATCGCTCTTTATCAAGTTTTGAATTGGTGCAAGCAATTTATTCGTTCAATGTACCCAAACCGTCGTGTATTCGACTTTCGCGACAATGGCCGTCATGTGGCTGGCATTATGAAACTCCTCAAAGCTGGCCATTCATTAAAGTAATACACCTGTCATTGAGGCGAACTGTTTACCGTCGATGGGGCCTGTAGCGCGCGCGTGGTTGAGTTTCCCATTGAAACTGAAGTGAGAACAAGTGTTCCTTATCACGACTCGACACACTCGGTGTCATTGACAGGAAAACCACATTAGGTGTATTGTTTTAAATAATAAAGAGGAAATTGGAAAATCACTATTAAATTATTTTTACACGCTTTATATTAGCTTCACTTGTTACCCTTATCTTTGTAACCGACTCCTTTTGACGCGATTTTCACCCACTTTAAACGGCCAGATTTCGTTCAAACTAGGGATGCATCGATATGCCTTTTTGCCGATACGATACCGATACTCTTGCAAAAATATCGTCGATACCGATACCGATACCAACGATTAGTGAATTAAAAAAATAAAATTAAGGTAAAATATATAAAACACAAGTTTGGTTAAAGTTATTAATTTTTATGAAAAAATATAAACAGTCACAAACTTAGAATAAGATATTAAGAATTAAGGGCAATAATTAAATTAAAATAAATAACTGTTAATAATTAAAATTAATAAGATTTTTGTTTAAAAAACAGAGCATTCTCATGTTTTGGGGAGAAAGCCGATTTCGCAAGTCTGTCTGTATAAGACCTGCGGTGGAAAATAACCTTTCAGATGCGACAGAACTCATTTGAAAGCTGAAGTACTTCTGCGCCAGTTTTTTCAGGTTTGGGTATAAAACGTCATTGCACCAGAAAACAAACGGATCTGCGTCTCTCGATATATTAGGACCAACTAGATCAAACAACATGCGCGTTTAGATTACTTTTTTAAAGCGCGAAATCTGAAAAGTATCTTTGTATCGACAATAAAAATATCGCCAATGCCGATATATCGGCAAACCCGAAGTATCGCCGATATATCGGTATCGGGATCGGTATCGGATGCATCCCTAGTTCAAACTTTGTAGATTTATCGAGGACCGATGACAATACATTAATTTGAACTAAAAAGTAGGAAATAAAAAATAGTTTAAAAAAAAACTAAAAAACACGCTTTTTATAGAAAACCGAAAAATTTATTTTCTATTTTTTAGTTCGGTTTTCAATAAAAAGCGTGTTTTTTAGTTTTTTTTTAACTATTTTTTATTTTGAATATCCTTATGTTTGTGGTGGCAAAACTCGAAAAGTTGTCCACGGATTGACTTGAAACTTTGACAGGTCGTAACTTTGTATCCCGAAGTTTCCATGGGAACGGGACGAAGGTAGGAGTGAAGAATAAAAGTCAGAAAGAATGCTAAGTCAAAACGAAGTACCTATTGGTACTAATAACCCAGTGATTTTTTTCTTTATTTTTGTGTCTTACGACTTTGCAGGTAGGCACGCGAACGAAGTCGCAGGCACAAGAAGCTAGATAACTGAACTTCTTCTAACAAAAAGGAATAATAAGTACTTATGGAGAAACTAATATTCAATTCTGCAGGCTGTAGGTTCTTTTTAACTTAAGTTTTAAATACGCGTTATCATATTTAAAAATTGCAGGCGGCAAAATAGGAAACTTGCTATTTTATTTATTTAATATCAAATCGCAATCTGTGTTACGGTGAGAAGCTGCGAAGAGATATTCACAGCGCCAACTCTCATTGCCTATTTCCAGAAATAAACTACCAATAACATTCCGTTATTTGACCTAACACGACGATGTACCTACTGAGTTTTCCGCGATATATATCATTTAGTGCAGGCTTTAGCGAGGAAACTAAAAACTGATGGAACATGAACCGTTTAAATTGAAACTAAAGGAAAACAAAACCAGCCAACATAGAGAGGAAGACCTATATGTGAAATTCAAATGAATTTTATTGCTGATACACAATTGCTCGTACCAAGCTATCTTGTATCAAATCCAATTAAGCAACAACAACAAGCAGATAAAACGATAACAAAGATTAAGTGCGATTAATTCAATGACTTGTATGATTGATGCGGCTTTTGGAGTACGCGATGCGATTTATTTTTATCTTTTAGTATGTGTGAAGTGTCAAAACATACGATATCGGAGTTGGCACTAGTGTCGCACTGCATATCGGTCAACAGGCGACGAAAACAAACAAACCGAGCGAGAGTGCCCGTGCGCAAGGTCGTGGTGACTGCTGACACGACCGCCAGCGCTCCCACGCGCCTGCTCTGTGCTCGCTCTGGGAACACACTATCTCGGTCAACTACGGAATTGGCTATTTTATGAACAATCTGTATTAAAGCAGGCTTCCATTTGCTGTGGTTTCATAATGTTTGCAAGAACGGTTGTTGTAGTAAATGTTTATTTGGTTTGCACAGCGACAGTTAACATGAATGTAATGAAGTATCACCTGTAGAATGGCATTTTGATTACCAAGTACCAAAGTCAAATCAGCATTATTTAAATGGCTATAAATATAAATAGATTTCGTTTAGAAATGTTTGACGATATTAGTCTGTTGCTGATCTTGTCTCGATCTGTTGAAACTTTGCTGAGCCAAAGGTCGATAACGATACTACACACTGCAAAACCGGTATTCAAGCTATAGTACCCAAACACGTCACTGTAACGTCACCAAACCGAGGCTGGAGCTTGCAGGCGTACAACATCATCGCATTGAAACAGCCGCATCGAATCAAGAACACATACATTCCAATGAGGAGAACATTTTGAAAATAAAACAAGCTGCGATAACGATTCAATTAAATAAAAAAAAAGGAAATCAGTGGACACCTACAATTAGGACATAATCACCAGCCAGCGGGCTAATAATCGCTAATTGTGTAATAATAACACGCTAATCTCATCGACTAGACTAATGGAAATGACTAGCTCCCACATAGCAAAAGAAGAACTTAATGAAACAGGTTTTGTGCATACTAATCGTAGTTAACTTCTAAGTGTACTAAAGAGTCAAAGACAGCATTTCTATTTTTGAATTATAATTAAAAAAAAACGTTAGCGGTTTGATATTCACAATTTTTAAGTCATCGCTTTGAGGTGACAAAATAAAGCAACACCAAATGCCAACAGGTTAGTACTACCTGTGAGACTCGTGAAGTCCTAAAAAGCTTCTTGTTAAGGATGCTGTTAATGGCAGCGACATGATGAGGGCAGACGACGGAGAGCCAGAGACAAAGGGCGGCCGTCTACCGAGTCGCTGAACGAATGCAGCGTCAAATCTAATTCTATCGACAGACAGAAGTGAGGCTCTGACGACAATCAAGCAGCCGACTACAATATTATACAGTATTTTTATAATGAGTGTCTTGAAGTAGTTGTACTAATAACAAAAGAACTCTTTGAAACAACCGTACATTGTGCATGCACCAGACAAATGAATTTTCCATGTATACAAGGAGACTGTAAAATGATTCTCATAATTGCATAAGTAACAGCCCATTACTTGTTTGTCTTACGTGAAAATAGTTTCTCAGTAACGATTACAAGTTAATTATCGCCGCCATGTTCGGCTGTTGTTGCGGCATCATGAACAGCAACAAACGCCGCCACTAGCCTTGAGGCACACCTTACACAAACAACTGTGCTTTTTCGCCGAATATAATAAGACGAATCGCTCGTGTATTTTCGGTTTCATTACGAAACGAAATACGTATATCATGTACGCCTGTACATGATATACGTATTTCTCCTAGCCGCCAAACGTGCTTTGAATTGAAGAATTTTATCCCTTGGAACTTTTTTCATATTCATTTAAACCCAACTAAGTATATGTTTCTCCAACACTAGATAGCAGTAAATAGAAGAAGGGTTCCGTAACTACTATTCCGTGTTATATGTATAAAAACGGCAAAAAAAACACGTTTGTTGTATGGGAGCCCTCTTAAATATTTATTATATTCGGTTTTTTAGTATTTGTTGTTATAGCGGCAGCAGAAATACGTCATCTGTGAAAATTTCAACCGTCTAACTACCACGGTTTATGAGATACAGCCTGGTGACAGACGGACATACGGACGGACAGCTGAGTCTTAGTAATAGGGTCCCGTTTTACCCTTTGGGTACGGAACCCTTAAAAAACGATGTGATAATAATGAATTTATGATGCATGCATAGTAAGGCTAAGGACAATTTCATTAAGTAATCAATAAATTATTTGTATTTTTACTTTGTCCTTGGAGAACAGCCAGTATTAGCAGTTCCGAAATCCCGGGATTGAACAATGCTAACCCCGGAATTTCTCAAAACAATAGGTCTTGTTTGTATTTCAGTACGCCTTGACTATAAACTTATTTAGATTTCATTCTTTATAAATATTTATCTTTGTTTTGTTAATCAATAAATATTTATTTCTTTATAATCGAATGTTTTTACACAGTGACTGTTTCTAGTAGTGATACTCATATTATTGTTATTAATAGTTGTGAACATTTATAACATCTCACGACGGTTGCCCACAAAGATACGGCGCCATTAATCAATCCAATAGTGAGAGCTATAAAATACGGAGTACCTCAAGGTAGCGTGCTGGGGCCGCTACTCTTTTTAATATATATCAATGATCTCCCAAAAGTCATATCTCAGAATATGATACTATTTGCCGATGACAGTACAGTTGTTATAAAGTGTACTAATCCCGTTTGTTACGAGAGTGATATTAATGATTGTCTAAGCAAAATTATTAATTGGCTTAATAACAATAACCTAGTCATTAATTTAAGCAAAACCAAAGTAATGTACTTTCAGCAAAGGTGTGAAAAACCTCCAGTTCACGTTGAATATGATAAGTACAAAATAGAAGAAACAAACGAGGCTAGATTTTTAGGTATAAAAATAGATAGTAAGCTGACATGGAAACCACATATCGAAGAAATTTGTCTAAAATTAAATAAATCTGCTTATGCACTATTTCAGTTATCAAAAAAAGTTGATACACAAACACTTTTAATAGCGTATCACGGATTGGTTGCATCAGTTCTGAGGTTTGGTGTTATTTTTTGGGGGCAATCTACTGAAAGAGAGACTGTTTTTAAAGCGCAAAAACGATGTATTCGATTCATGTGTGGCTTAAAAACTACCGAAACTTGTGCACCACATTTTAAATCTTTAAAATTACTGACTATGCCAGCTATGTACATCTACGAGACTGCCTTGTTTGTTAAAACTAATTTACACCTTTTTACGAAAATTTCCGATGTAAAAAAAACTCCAATGCGTTCTCAATATGTGAACCAATTGTGCGACATAAATTGCAGAACCGCTCTGATGAAAAAGAGTTTCTTTGGAATGGCTTCAAAGATTTACAATAAAGTACCCGATAGTATAAGAACATTGCCACTATCAAAATTTAAAAAAGCTCTCTCCTCTCTATTAATAGAAAAATGTTACTATACTGTTCCAGATTTTATAAATGATAATAATTTTTAATTTTTTAGCTTATCTTTCATTATTGTTTGTTTTTTTTTTCACATTTTATTTAACATTTGTATGCCTTTGCGGTAAAACATAGCGCTCAAATATGTTAACCTTACACCTTTATGTAAATACCTATGTTTAACAAATAAAGTTTCTGATTCTGATTCTGATTCTGACGGCAATGTGTAACAAACTTTAGCACACAAGCAAGGCACATCACGTCGGTATCATGAGTGCACCTCGACATACGTAGCGGTCATAGAAGCCGCTTTTTTTTTTTTTTTTTTAAGGCTGGGAAATCATCCAATGACTGCTCCCGCTCTGGGTGGAGCGGAAGGGAATGTCAGACTCTTACTGACTAAAACCCATCCATGTTCCTTCCGTAGCCCTTTATGTTCCGGGGTAGCGGTAACCCTTTCGGACAATCCCGCTTACCCGGCAGGCTTGGCCCTGAGGGGCCCCTTCATAGAAGCCCCTGGATCCTGCCTTGTAGGCGGCCGCGAGTGGAACACTTCAGATACTCGTCGAGTTACTTACATGACCCAATTGAGAACAAGATACAATATAAATTGAAAGTTGTTAGACCATCTTAACATCGAGCTTGTCGTTAGGTATGTTTTAATCCGATGTTTATCTCGTTGGTTGCAAGAATACCTATATTATTATTTTTGTTTTATTGTGAAATGGCACTTGTCTATTTATGGGACAATTGGATTGAATGGGCGTGCAGTGTTTACTGACCTCGTCAAAGTTGTCGACCATGAAGCAGATGTGGGGGTAGGTCATCTCCTCGCCCTCGCCCTTCGTGTCCATCTTGCGCCGGCTGGGAGACGCGTACACCTGCCCACATAGCACATTATAATTCCACTCTTAATAAGCAAGTTTTATCAATAAGAGAATTTCTATTGTTGACAATTTAGTTTTAGTGCAAATAGGCTTCGTTCAGCAAATCCGATGTTATAATCGGGAAAATATTGAGGGAGATAGCTGAGTAAGTGAGAGATTCAAGAATGGACACAGATTTGTTATCGTTTTAGGAAACAATGTCATCGCTGCGACGCACGTGTGGCGAGTGCCACAATGTGCACTGGTCATGTAGCTCTGTACCTTTACTCGCTAATGTACTTATAACATGACAAAACTATAATAACCACTAACCGCATTTTGATATCTGTTGACCGCAGCAGGCAAATCCCGGAGAATGCATGGAATGGTGTATTCATCGAAAGACTATTGTCAGAGCTAACCACAGCAATTTATATATTTACCATGACAAGATCATGTTATAGGTATATAGTAATGATGCTATAGAAAATTTTCGCTAAAGGTATGTAACTGGCACCATGATCCCTGCGAAAAAATCTTCGCTGCACATAGGATGGGCAAACCAAAACTCCGAAACAAACAAAAGAGCCTGAGACTGTTATCGACACACCAGTTCACATAGTTATAAATATGACGTAGGTACATACCTGACTTGGGTGACCTCATACGAACCGTGTAATATGCGGAGAGTGAAAATCTGCATTCCGAATATCTGCAGCGAGCAACGATAGCTCAAGAGAAAATATTAGCTGCCGCCAAAATTTGGGTCACGAATCAGCCACGTCCACTCACTCGCACCGAGACTGAACCAGAGTGTCATTCACTATGCTCCCGCAGACAGGCATGACGCGACTCTAGTAGAGCAATTTCTATGAAAATGTCGCCACCGACGCAACTCTAAAGTAACTCCCGTAGATTCTACTTCTAGGGACACTCGTGTTCGCAAGTAACCCAGTATTTGATAACAAACTGTAGAATTAAATTTATGACAGCGACGACGTCTTCATAATAAGAATCAGATGAGGAAAATAAATTGATTTGACCCACACCCAGGTCCAGACACACAATAATATATCTAATGGAATACAATACATAGATATAGCCATCAAGCGAAGAATAGTGAGTTGAAACGCCGAAGCACAAGGAGAAGTTATCGTACACTATCATCTGTAACAGTGAGGAAGTGAATTGTAATCTGCATGGCCTTGCAGCATCGCTTTGCGTCACTGACATGTTTCGAACATTCTGTTAACTTCCCACCTGCTGGCCTGCGAACCGTTAATAATCGCCGGCCAGTGTCCAGGTAACGCACGCCAGTTGAGCACCTTGACCCAAATAAAACCACACGTATATTGTACGTTTTTGCATACAAATGCGTACTCTACTCTACTTGCACATTGAAAAATTACATGTCTACGTAATACAGATTCACCGTAATTCATCTACGAATTAAAGTCAATATCAGCTTAAAATACCATTCTTAGGAATTCGACAAGACGAGGTCCTCCCAGAAGCGTGACGTAATATTAACCAGAATACACTCGTACCTATAACTAAAGCTTTTGCTGTACTACAGTGTCTATATTCTATACAACAAAATTCTATACTGCTAAGCAGAAAAGTTGTAGCGAAAAAGCGCAGTTATTAGTTTCCACTGAGGAATTGTAATTAAGCCATTGCTGTAGTATTTTACAAAACGATCGGGACTGTTATAGAAAATAATAGAAAAATGGCTCACAACCCGTTTTTATAGGTATAAGTAGAGACTTGGTTATATTTAGCATTTTATTATAGGTATATTATTACAGACAAAATTCAATTTATAATAGGGGAAACAAAATTTTACGAAGGATAGAAAAAGCATCGTTTACAACAATCCCCCATTGTACTGTGAGTCTGTGACCCTTGTTTGATCCCTGCTATCCGAGACTAACTTAAGCCCGGTCATATAGGAAATCCTTATGCCTTGAATATTGAAACATTACACTTTCAATTATAACTAGTAAGATGCAAAGCGACAACATCAGTTAAAATGAGAATCACCGATCCTTATGGGTTAAGTGCACAGTTAAGGGCAACATACGCTTCAGCCGTGAACTCGTCTCTAGCCGGCTTATATTGCTAATCTACTCCTTACATAAACATTCCTCGCAGCTGAGAACGGGCATCTACTGAGACACCTTCCACTACTCATGAACTAAAAATTATAGCAGCAATATAGGCTCACAGATAGTATGCCTATGTCCGAACTAACAACCAGCTTTTCACCAACTGCAGTAACTACAACATGGCATGACTTTATCTCAGGTTTGATCATGTACAATTTATGATTGGAAGTACATATTGTTGTACATTATGTTAAGATTGAAACTGTGCCAAAGAGGTCACTGTTCTATAGAAATGCGACTTGGGGATTGTTGTCCACTTCTTTGGCAGCTTTTCGGTCGAAACCTGTAAACCGGAATAGAACCTATCATACCTACTATTTAAAAAAAAACATTGATCTCTGCTTCAAATGTGATGGGTAAATATTCCATTGAGCTAGTCGACGCGGTTGGCGCCGTGGCCGGCTTGTTTGCTCCTCGCTCGGCTCGCGGCCGCGGCCCGGTGCACCCGCACCCGCGCGGAGTGGGGGACTGGAACGTCTCGTGTTGTGACGTCAGCGCCGCGCGTAATTGCTTCCATTGAGCCGAGCGCGCGCGAACCTGCCCGACGTCGCCCGAGCGCCGGCGGACCGAAGCCAACCAGAACCAGTGCTACATCTTTTCTAGTACGCGGTCGCCACTGTACACGCACGCTCGCAGTGGTGAAACCCATCGTATAATAAAATATTATTTTGTGTTTCGCGTCCAAGGGCTTCATACAGTGTAGTGAACATATATTATGTGAATGCGAGTTGGTATACAGAAGCTCTATTGTGACTGAAGTTCCGTTAGCCGTGCAGTGAAGTGTGGTATACATATCGTTTTCCATTTCGACCTCGTTTACGTGCCTGTGATTTTACTGGATGCGAGGCTGGCTTTCCGGCTTTCTTGCTGACGCATATCAGGATCGGGACATCCAATCGATGAGCCTCGCGTTCCCGCTGAATGACGGCTCGCACATTGATCGGGTAAGTCGGAATAAAGCGGGAGACGGCTTTCTAACGCGTACCGAAAACAACTCGCGGAACAAGTGGCCAAAGAGAAATCTGTCATCGGGGGCGATCTATAATTGTCTCATGTATTAGTCAATTGTAATCTGGTGGGCCGCGCCATGATCGCGCGCTAAGGGGTGGAACGGTCGGGGCTCCGCCGCGGTCGCGCCGAGCACAACAAACAGCGGCGGCTAATTATTATCATCTGACACTACGCGAGGAGGGGCGCCGGTGCCGGCTCGCCGCGCCGCTCACCGCGCCTCCGTGTCGCGCAATCGTAACCCTCGGTCTTTGAACCGTGCCTCCACCGCCGGAGTTACTTTGTTTACGACGTATCTTCTAGAAACTGCCATATTTACACAACAACGATGCAAAACGACGACTTGTATCTCATTTATCCCACATAACAAATAGTTAGCATCGACTTGCAAACATAACACAAAACCCGCAACGCAAATAAATGTTACCTTGATGTTTAATACCTATTTTAATTTTTAAACCAATTATGGTTATGTACTTAAACAATTTTAAGAAGTCATTACTTAATATTTACCATAGAGGTAAACATTAAGTAGGGAATTATCATTTAGTTTCAATATTTCCATGAAAACTTCTTAAATTGTCTTTCATTTACTTTGATTCTCTTCTTGAACTAATGATCCCGAAAGAGAGAGATTAAAAAAAGAATAAAATAAACCAACACGCTTTTTCTCTATATTCCAGGTTCGATCCAGCCGAATGGTGATTGGATGACGATCTCATCGCGCTCTCCAGACAAAGAGCCTTCGCCGCCAAAGCAAATCAACTTCGCGGAGCCGCTGGTCGAGTCGGTGCGCGTGTACCTCGCCAATGAGCTGCCGCACAAGCAGCTAGCGCTGGTGCCGCGCGCGCCCTCGCCGCCGCCCTCGCCCTCTCCGCCCGCCACGCCGTCGCTCTGCGATGTGGACATAGCAGCGCACACCGCACACGACGAGATCAAAGGAATCAACTTCGAGGCGCGCCTCAAACGGAATGACCTAAACAACAACGCGGCGCGACAACAGAGCGCCCGGAGACACAACGGGGACATGCCAAGCCAGGCCGAGCTCATGCAGCGACAGCCGCTGCTGGCGCGCACCGTGAAGACGGACGCGCCGCAACCCACCACGGACGAGTCCGACCCCGACCAGGAGCACTCGCCGCAGCGCACGCACGCCGGCGATTTTATCGTGGAGATCCCGCCCGGCGCCGTCCGCGAGGAGAGATACCCCAAAGAAATATGGAAAACTATTATATCATTTTTCTTCTTATTCCTGTGCGTCTGTGTGAACATGATGTCGCTGTCATTAGTACACGAACGACTGCCCGACAGAAACACGACGCCACCGCTCAACGACATAATACTAGACAACGTTGCCGCGAGAGACTGGGGCCTCGCCGTGTCCGAGTACCTCATCATGATATCGACGACGGTCGCCATGCTGGTGGTCGTATTCCACAAGCACAGATTCATCGTCGCCCGGCGCTTGTTCTTCATCATCGGCCTGCTGTACCTGTACCGGTCGATTACCATGTTTGTGACTGTACTCCCGGTGTCCAGCACCACATACTACTGCAGTCCCAAGAGTAACAACACTACGCCGCTACTAGTAATCAAGAGAATGTTCTACTTAATCTCTGGCTTCGGACTGTCGATTAATGGCAAACACACGTACTGCGGCGACTACATATACTCGGGACACACGATGGTCCTCGTGTTAAGTTACCTTATCGTAGCGGAGTACTCGCCGAAGAAGCTGTGGCCGATGCATTGGACCATGTGGGGCTCGGCGCTGCTCGGAGTGTCGTTCGTGCTGCTAGCGCACGGCCACTACACAGTGGACGTGGTGATCGCATACTACGTGACCACCAGGCTGTTCTGGACGTTCCACTCGCTGCTGGTGACGCCGCACCGCAGCGGCAACGGCTACAACCACTACATGATCCAGCGCGAGTGGTGGTATTGGTTGTTCACATACCTGGAGCGGAACGTGCGCGGGCCGGTGCCGCGGCGCTACGACTGGCCGCTGCCGTGGCCGCGCACCAAGCTCTTCAGTCGGCTCAGCTAGTGACGCGCGCACGCGACGCTGCCGCCACCGGAACGCGTATGACGCTCACCTTTTGCGAGTGCCGTTTGAGAACCTGCAGCTCCTTGGGGCTGGTCCGCGTGCAGATGGCCAGCGTTAGCGTGTAGTCGAATTGATGCACGATCAGATTAAGGTAGACGGTCTCCTCCCAGTCGATCTCTGGGTCTCCGATGGGCAGTTTCTTGGAATCCTTGCGGAACACCTCGACGTCGGTCTGAGAACAGGCGCAGCAGGGCAGAGCGGTCAGTGTCAGCGCGGTGCCACAGCATGAGCCGTGCCACGCGCCCTCACACGTGCTCTATATTATTCGGCTGTGCTAAGAATGAACTCTGGGCGACCGCTGCGTGTGAAATGTGATAATTCGCCAAGTGAGCATATATTTATTTTCTCACAACTATCGCAAACTGTTCTATAGAAAGTGACAACCTCGAATGCTTTTATTGTTGAATATAATTGTAAGATTTGATTTTATTTGACAAAGAACAATAATCGATCAATTATGTACTGTCAACTGTTGATAGAATTTTTGTTTTTGTAAATTGTATAGTTTATAAGTGGTTATTGAACAACCTCGAATCAAAGTTAAAACTTACTAAGTATTTATTAGAAAAAAATATACTGTGATTAATGAATAGTTGGAGACGAACGAATGTACGCACGTGACACCGAGTGTGCCGCGACACTCGACACAAGTACATAATATAGTGTTGTTGTAGCAGCAGCTTACTATAAGAAATAATATTTTTATATTGTTTAAAATAAAGTACATCTTAACTGTTGTTAATGCATAATTTTTGTATTCCAAAATATTTGAGTTTGTAACATTCATCAAAAATGGTGCTAAATTAGGAATCCAATGAAATGCAGCGACCACCACTACCAGCGGCACCGACACAACTCAAAATAGCATTCCACAATCAAACTATTTAGTGATAATATGGTTAAATTTTGAGACCTAGTATGGTACTTACAAAATTATCTTTACTATCATTGAACTTCGTTTAAATATAGCACAATTACGTAGATTTGAAATCTTGTACACAAGAATTTAAAATCAAATATAAAACTAAAACAAGTGATGTGAGATGGTCACGAGACACATGTTTACATGAGGACAAGCTGTTGATAACTTTATTAGTTTATCAATATCTCATCAATATTGAGTTGAAACGCAGGAGTGGTAACTGTTGCAGGTTCACGATCATAATAAGTACATGTAGCCATCCGATACATAGCGACCATCACTTCAATACTTAAATATTAGTTCTAGTGTTTAATTTATGTTCATCAGATCTCTGAAGGCTTGTGAAAGTTCACATGAGAGTGTAAAATGACGCGTAGTTGATAATAAATCACTTACGCACTCCGTACAAAGATATCGTAAACCGATGTTGATAACAAAAAATCTAAATTTTGATAACCCTAGATAGTGGATAAATATATAAATGTTTAAAATGTCCCAGCGATTGCTGAAGTGGAACGTAGTGAAAGTGAGTCACACTGGCGGCGGCCGCACTGTGGGGGCGCTACTGGCACCCGCGCTCGGTGGCTGGACTGAAGACTTACCTCATACTTGGGCAGGTAGCGCGAGGAGCCCTTCACGTGGCGCTTTCTGACGAAGAACAGCAGGTCGTCGCAGTCGATGGACTGCTCCTCTTGAAACAGAAAGTGTCGCACAAACAAATCTGTCCAATATGTCGTTCCTTGTAGAACTACGAAGCCACAATCTGAAACATTGTTGAAAACTATAATTATGTTGCACAAATAAGCTTAATGTACAAAGAGATTTATGAGCGTTTAGTGGAGACGAGTGGCAATGACGAAACTGTTGTAACTGCCTCTGGTAATGTCCACTCTTGTAAATTGCAAAGTGCCTTTAAAATGTTATCATACTGACATCCACTACATTCAATGTTGCCTACATTTTAATAATTTTGTCATTACTCTGAAGTTATTATCTTTTTATCATCTCATCGCTTTTTATCAACATTTATTGTGATGGATAAGTAAATAGAATTAGAAGAACAATTAAACATAATGTATTTGAACAAGATATGTACCTTCGAATAATTATGTGTTAGATAAATAACTTAAGAGTTGTAATGAATATCAAGGATAATAATAATTAAGTTCTACTCAGAAGCATTCCTGGGACACAAGAAATCATCCATGACGTTAAAACTAATTCGGTTCCTTAAATAGGTGTGATCAAGTTTACAAATATAAATAACCAAAAGTTAATATAATTATGATTAATTCCAATAATACGGAAAATAATTGGTCCTAGAACAGTGTTCTACACTGGTTTACATACAACAATGCAGGCGGACCTGTGAGAGACCTGTATACAGTGAGCAAGGCGCGCGGCGCCACGAGTGGCCGTCGCGTGTCACGTCATGCTGAATCTCTAATCGTCAGCTGTTTATTCTGCTTCTATGCTCCTGCGCATTGGATTCGTATAAATTATTATTTAAACCCGATCAATGCACTTTTAGTTAATGCATGTTTTCTGCAGAAGTTTAGAATACTATTACAATATTATGTACAGAGGCTAGCGAGCTACCCCAATCTGTAAAATTTCTTTGATAGATTACCAACTTTATTACAAAGAGTAAGGTTCATGTTAAATTTGGAATATTTGAGTTTGGTTAGCTTAATGTGCTGGCGTCTGTACATAAATATTGCATATTTGTATGATATACTTGTTTAGTATCTTGTAAATATTTAATGTAAATGATATTCCGCATCAAAAATCTTTGAACAAATGGAATGCTGTACATGTATTTATATAGTTAAAGCTGGTTACCTACTTATAATATATGACATTATGTATTGTTTCACAAATGATTGTAAACCACACCTACTTAATGATTCAATCCAAAAAGAGTGGCCATACTCTGTCCAACTTGTTTGTAAATATTATGGTCACGGCAAGGCTATTCAAGAGTTCAAATACATTGTTGGATGACACATTCCGAGATTAAACGTAGTCCCTGTAGATTATATTGTGAAAAATGTAATGTACGGAACATGTAACTGTTTATACCAACGCTGTTGTAAAGTTAATTAAATGTTTTTTTCTTAATCAGAGTATACTTGTTTCCTCCTACAGCAATAGACAAGCCATTCCTATTGCGTCATTTTATTGACCTCAGTGTTCTGTGTAGGCAATCATTCTAATGTTCATAATTAACCTTGAATGATAATTATTATTTTACTTTAATACAAAGCTACTTTGGTGATCTTGATTTACTATTCAAGTCAATATAATGAAGCCATGTGACATGGGATGGTACCAATGGATTGGTTACAATTTAATTATTTCCCGAGGAACTATATAACTATACTATTTATACTATTTGCTAATATTTCACTATTGGCTGACTCTGCGTTATAGGCGTGTGATGAGGAGTAATGCGAATAATTTTATGAGGGAAATCTTAGGTAGGTATGGATGCAAATGGCCATAAGCATATTATATGAACATTTGGACCAAAGAAACGATGGATGGATTGTGTGAAAGTTGTAGCTGATGTTGAGGCTAGAAAGAATATAACTAACGAAATGGCAAGCTGTAGAGATGTGTGGCACAAGACAATAGACATGCTGCGCCGACCGAAATAACTTAGGGAAGTGCAGCTTTTGTAGATACACAATTTGTTCAGCTGAATGTAACAGGGCAGCTTCATGTCTAACAAGTTATTACAATTCAAATTGTTACGCAGGGGGAATTGCTGTGAAACACTCCCACTGTTAGAGATGCTGGAAGCAGCCTGCTTCCATCAGTGGACGTCTATTCCCTGGATCATGATGGTACTCTTTTTACTCGATTGCCCGATTGCAAAAGGTGGGTATTGTTGTTAGATGTTGTTTGGCGGAAACCGTTAGTAAACCTTAACATGGAAAACAAGGACAAAACAGAGTTTTGAGTTTTCTCCAACTCGTACAAGTAGTTCGTAAATAAGTACAAGGATAATTAACTCATTTATATAATGAGTGACCCTTTACATTAGCTAAATAACAGTGTTAGTACAATATTAGTTAATGATTCATTAATTTGATAACTATTCATGCCGAATTCCTTTTTAATCTACAGGTCGCAAATGAGAAGTGCCCTGCGTTCAATACTCAGGTCGAGCAGTGTTATAGGTTTTTCAGTGGTAATAGGCTCTCTAACCTAGACACGTCATTGACGTACTTAATTTGTGTGAACCTACTACACGGTTGCCGCAGCCCCCTTCGCGAAAACCAAGCGTGATGTTATTTGATTACCATGATTCATCGCATTCCCCCGTCTAATGGTCGATTAGGTAGCACTTAGGCCACGGTTCAACGACCACTGGGAATGAAACGACGAGTGGCTAAACTATTTAAATATTTCATGTTCTTTAATCATTTTACAATATTGTTCATGCTCACATATTATTTCCCTATGTTAACAGCCTCAATTATTCTATGTAGATAGGTAGTATTTTTCGTTAGACAATTTATTACAAGAATCATATTAAATTAAGTTTCTGGTAGGTACGTATTAATTTAATCAGATGAGATATACCTAAAAAAAATAGAGCATATTTTTTTAAAGGAAACTGGTTCCATGTTACCTACTGTACCAATAGAAACGGACGTTCATTTGATCCTGTCCAATAAAACACCCACAAACATGGTCTTTGACAAATCATTAAGGGTCCACGCTGTCGCTTTGGTAAGTAACTTTGACCTTCAATAAGTGCTGATTTTTAGTGGGCATGTGCCGACTATTCGTTGTATATTCGATATTCGGCTGGTTTACCGAATATTCGGATAAATCACCGAAAGTTCGGCAAAGTGGTACCTACTCAAAGTTTACTGTACTGATATTAAGTTTACTGTATGATTGATCATGAGTCGAGTGTTATATGTGTTATTTTATGAGGGTAAGAAATTTACAGTGCAGGTTTATGTTTTTGTCGACACTAGCTTTATTTCTAATAACAGTAGTTAAAAAAGATGGTCGTTAAAAACAAAATATAAGAATGCACAGCTTGTAGGGAATAATAATAAAATATAATATTATTAAAACCAGGTCTTTATTGTAAACAATTAAGCAAGATTTTTGCCTTTAGGTATCGTTATTTATTGTAAGAAAGAGTTGTATTGAGGGAATGCAAATCCGTTCTGTTTTAAATGTGGATTTTTAAGAACGGGTTTTGGTAAAATCGGGATAAATCCCGATTTTTCATGAGAAGAAACAAATCTACCCATATAATTGTGTTAATTTGAAGTGTCTTTTATTTCTGTACATATATGAAAAAATAAAAGCACATGAAAGTAAAATTATGACTTTTTTGATCATTTTTGTTATTTACTCTAGCCACTTGAGTATAAATAAAAGGTTAACCTCGGAATGAGAGATAATAAACTGAATTTTCTTCATATTGGCGTTCTAAAAGTTGTCACAAAATTCTCATAAAATCTCCTGTCTGCGTCGTTGGTTATTCAAGGTCAAAGGTCACAAAAACAGTATTTCGCTATTATCTCAATTTCTATAGTTCCAATGATGATAACATGAATAACAAACAATGTAGAGCATTAATCTTGCGATGGATTTTGATTAAAAAAACAATCATACGCCTAACCGTTGTATAAAGTTATTAAATTAAATTATTGAAAAATAATGAACAATAAATAATTTGTATGATTTATTAGTAAATACATTATAAGATAAGATAAGATAAGTCTTTATTTGCTTTAAACATGGTATAATGGTGTTACAGTTTTAAACAATGTCCACATGTTTAGCTATACAGAATATCAATTGCATGCAAAATAATAATCATGTCAAAACAACAGTAAATATCAATTAAATCATTCAAATTATTAGATGAATTTATTGTTATAAAATGTCAAAGAAATCTTTAATGTCATAGAAATTATGTCCAATCAGCCACTTATACAGTTTATTTTTAAATGAATTATAATTATTTATACATTTGAGTTCTTTCGGAATTTTGTTGAAAATGCGTACACACATCACAAGGCAACTTTTAGCATACTTGGCTGATTTAGGATTCTCCTTCGTTACAAGTCTGTGTGGATCTTTTGTTGGACGAGAGATTATTTCATAAGCTTTTCTGAACAATCCCTTATTACTGTAGACAAAGTTACAGATTGCGTATATATAAAGTGCAGGAAGTGGTAACAGACCAAGTTTTTTAAAAAATGGCTTACAAGATTCATCAGAACGAAGTCCGCAAATGGCCCTGATGCACCTTTTTTGTGCAATGAATGCTCTGTCTTTATCGGTACTGTTCCCCCATAAGATAAGCCCGTAACTTAAAATAGATTCGATATATGCATGGTATGTGGTAATTGCCGTTTTAACGGTTGTTACGTTCTTTACCTGTCTGAGGGCGTAAGTAAATTTATTAATCCTATTGCATAAATCATCTAAATGTCCTTTCCAATTTAAGTCTTGGTCTATGAGCACACCTAGGAATTTGGTTTGCGTTACTTCTTTTAGTCTGATAATATTAAGTTTAAAATTGTATTTGGCATGTTTCGACTTATTAAATTGAATAAAATTCGATTTCTCTAAGTTAATTTTTAATTTATTAGTCTGTAGCCATTGTAAAATTTTGTCAATAGTATTATTAATGTCTATTTCATGATCAGAAGGTGATTTTTTGTCAGATGATACGATAATTGAAATGTCATCTGCGAATAATATAATTTTATGATGAGTCACCAGTGGTATGTCATTTATGTATAGCAAGAATAATATGGGACCTAATACACTTCCTTGAGGGACGCCACATTTATTTACCCTAGATACAGAACAGTAGGAAGTGAGTACGTTTTCATTTACTTTGTCTATAACAACGTATTGTTTTCGATCACTTAAATAAGACGAAATCCACTGCAGTGCAACTCCTCTTATTCCCAGTATTTCCAACTTTTTCAATAATACGTCATGTGCTACGAAGTCAAAAGCTTGTGACAAGTCGAAAAAAAGACCTGTTGTTAATTTATTATTGTTTAAGTTACTCAGGATATTGCCCACCAGAGTAAATATTGCTTGTGTTGTTGACTTTTGCTTTTGGAATCCAAACTGTTCCTTTGCTATAATATTAAATTTGCTACAGAAGTCTATAAGTCTCTTAAGCATACATTTCTCGAAAACCTTTGACAAAATAGGAATCAGAGTAATCGGGCGATAGTTTTTGACGTCCTTTTTATCGTGCTTTTTGTACAGTGGCTTCACGACAGCTAATTTTAGGGCATTAGGAAATGTACCTGTCGAAAATGAGAGGTTAATTAAATATGTCAAGATGGGTATTAATTCCGTGCTGCACGCTTTAACAATTTTTGTGATGATTCCATCGTAACCTTCAGAGTTAGTATTATTTAACGCCATTATTTCTTTTTTAACTTCATCTTCAGTCATAGCGCTAAGGAAAATGGAGTTAGGAATTGACTTAATATTATTGTCATTATAATAATGTCGATTATTGGATGTCAAGGTATTAGTCGAGTCAATAAAATAATTATTAAAAGCATTCGCTATGTCAGGGGGATTTGACAGAACTTTCTTACCCAATTGTATTTCAGAAATATTATTAGCATATGATCTCGCATTCCCAAATTCATGATTTATAACTGACCACGTTGCTCTGCATTTGTTCTTGCTATTTTTTATAAAATTTATGTTAGAATTCATTTTTGATTTAACAATACACTTTTTCAATATATTTGAGTATTGTTTATATCTTATTTTGTGTGATAATGTTTTATTCTTGTAATAGTGATATCGCAAGAATCGTTTGGTTTTGCAACTGTTTCTAAGACCCTTACTTATCCATTTCTGCTTAAATGCATTAGAGTTTTTAATCTTTATTTTTATTTTTGGAAAGCACAAATTATATAACAAACACAAAAAATCATGGAATGTATTGAAAGCTTTATTTGTGTCAGATTCTAAGTAGACATCGAACCAAGAAATACTTGTGAGACATGCTTTAAATTTTTTTATATTTTCGTTGCAGTAATCTTTCTTATAAATAAAGTATGATTTAAACTTTGAACTTTTCTCTTTTACCGGAAACTCTAACAGTTGTGCTGTATCATGGTCAGATAAGTGAAGAGGCAAAACTTTAGAAGATGTAGTCTTGATGTTACTTACTATATGGTCTATACAAGAGTCCTTACGGGTTGGGACATTAATGTGAAGTTGCAGCTTGTACGTATTACATAGATCTGTTAGATAGGTAGTAACTTTCCCTGGTTTCAGAGTATTTATATTAAAGTCACCAGCTATAACTACTTTTACACTTGGCCCATATTTTTTGAGTACTTCACCCAACAATAGGTCCAACTTATTCAGGAATACGTTAGGGTCAGATGTCGGTGTTCTATAAACGCACACTATTAATAATTTATGCAATGGGATTTCAATACCACAAGCCTCGAAAGACTTGAGCGTTGAATATTTTTTAACGCAAGTAAGCTCAGTACAAGTAATGCCCCTTTTTGCAAGTATACAAGTGCCCCCTCTCTGCTGGTCTCTACTAAACGCAGTTGCCAAGGTATAGTTGTTTATTTTGAGAAACTTTTCGTTTCCGGCACGCATAAAAGTTTCAGAGAAACATAAAATATCAGGCTCGTTATTTGCGTCTCGTAATTCCAGCAACGTTAGTTCTAAAATTTCTTGTTTAGATAAAACGCTAGCGATGTTTTGGTGAAATATTTTAAAGGTCTGTGACTCACCACTATTTTTCACGAAAAAGCCTATTCCTGCTCACAGTTCCAAAATAGAAAGGTATAGTACCCATTTTCCTAGCAGTTGCGTTTCCAATACCGGGTTCGTTCGTGGTATCGTGTTCAGACTGTTTTCCTGCAAAGTAATATGGGATTGTTCCTTTTCGATAGACTTCACATTTATTGGCAGATTTTTTGTGACTTGGTTGGGTACGCAATACTAATTTCTTTAGTGCTTTAACATTTAAATATTTTTTCTCATAATCGCCATAGTCAATAACATAATTAATCAATTTACATGTGTCAAACAAATTATAATTAGAGTCAACAAAGTTTGAATTTTTGAAATCATTGCAAATATTGCGTATAGTTTGGTTGAGGTCAATTACATTTATATACATATTTTTCAATAGACTCAGAACTATAACATCATTATCACGGAATTCATTGAGGAATTGACGAAGTTGAGTAGACAAAATCTTTATGTCGTAGTCATTTTCGCCCACACAAACTATGAGCTTGTCATTCAACGATAATTTAATATTTTGACAGTTTTTAAAGACATTACTGGTAAGCGCGTGTGGTTTTGTTTCAGACGTGACGGTATAATTTACATAAGGTGTGTCTACTCTTGATCGTATCAATGCAGATGAAAGTCCAACAATTTGTTGTGTGCCATAAATATATATTTTGTGCGCGTGATCTTCCTTCTGAGCATCCAATGTTGTTTGTTTTTTTTTGGGGTATTCTAACCCTTCTTTTGCCTTCACTATCTTCTCAAGACGTTGAATTTGATCCTTAAGCTTAATTATTTCATTACTGGCTTGTTTTAGCTGGTCCTCCAGATCTGCGATATCCTTTTGCAGGTTCGAGATATTGCAATAAAGTTGTGTTTTCGTGTTAGTTTTACTGGTAGCCGCATATCTAGGTGGAGTGGAGAAGGCTAGCATATCTGAGTGCAAGAATGAGTATGCATGCACATTTCTTGTAGTTGCTGAATCCACATTGCTATTTTCTCTCTGCGGGGGTAGGCTTAGGAATCCTTTTAAAGTTGCATTATCCTTGAGTAATTTGTCATTTTGTGTACGAAGTTCGTTGTTTTCGAGTATGACATTTTCAAGTTCATTTTGAGAACTACTGAGTTGCGTCTGGAGTAGTTCAATCGTATCCTTAAATTCTTGAGCATTGATATAGTCAATTTCTGTGTAGTCCATACTTCTTGATAATGTTTTATCGGTGAACGCACCCTCATCTGATGTGTGATCTATTGTAAGGATATGAGAGTCGCATATTTCAGAGGTAGTGCTTTTTGGAGTAGCCCAGGGTGTAGTCTCTTCAGGGGCGTTAGAAATAGCAGCTATGGATGACCTAGGAGATGAGCGCTTTTTCCTCGTTGTGACATTGGATACAAAGCTGGGTGTGTTCTGCTGTTTTACCTTCTTAGTGCATGTTTTGCATTCCCATCTGAATTTTTTCCTCTCTTCAGAATTTTTTAGGCGGTACACTTTTTCAGGATAACCAGCACAATCAAATTCGTAGTGGTTTTTACATATGGTGCATAACAAGGTACTTCTATGTTCAACTTGATTTTTGCATCTGTGACAAGTAACCAGTAATAGCTCCTTAAGGCCACCATTATTATTAGTTTTAATTTTCGAAGACATTTTTCACTTTTTGAGATGGTTTCGAAGTTCGGTAAAATTACTACCAACTACTAATTATTTTTTGAGTATGGTCACACTTTAGTTAGGACAAAAGCCAAAAGGCTGGTATCCAAGTCTCAACACCAAAAACGACCATCATATCATTCGTTCTTTAGTAATTTTATTTTTGTCGCATCACTAAATTGATTTGAGTTTTTGTCTTTGGAATGAATTAAGTTTTTGTCTTTGGTTTGAAAACAGTTTAAAATTTGAGTTTACAACTGTTTTATTTTGTTGTTTTTGTAATGATATCAATCATTATGCACTGATTTTAAGTTATTATTGCAGTTATGCTAGTCCACAACATGGTTTTGTTCCTATAATCAGTAAAGATCACTCTCACTAACACTGATATTGTTTTAAAGACGATATTGTCATTGACAAGTTTTTAGGTTTTCTTACACTTGGGTCCACTGTAGCACTCTGCGAACATTTATTAGTGTTTATGTTCACCACACACACAACATAATTACTTTACTAGTTACAATTTTAATACATTTCTATTTTTTAGATATTATAATACGCGGACCTTGTTTACATCAGCACTGACAGCTGCCATGTCTCATTTTACAGCTTATTATCTTTCCTTCATTCCGAGGTAAAACCCTAATATGGGCTATTATTCAAACTATCATCATTCATCATTACTACCTGCTTAGCTTTCGGCATAAAAATAAGAGCATAAATGTGTATATGTGAACTCGGCACGTTTGGACAGACTAAATACAAATATGTATGTAGTCATAATTTATTCAGCACGTCAAATTTTGATGCAATGAGCTTTTTTTAGAATTCGTCATAATTCGACACAGGCAATAGTATTCGTAAACGTTTTCGCATGCATGTCATTGTTTTCTGTATTTATCTTTACGCTAGAAAGTGATAGCAAGCCGTTGTTTACTACTAATCGACACATACAACAAGATTGGCCTTTGAGATCACTAGTTATTCCAGGAACTAAAAACAGCAAACAAACCCTTAGTTGACAAGAAAAAAATATTTGTTGGTTCTCACATAGGAGAAATTTTTAAAGACCCATTTTTCACATCTAAGTTGGTTGCTAAGGAAAAAAGAGCATGGGTAGCTTTTCAAAATATACGTCATAATTTTCTTGGAAATAAAAAGTATACAGTAAAATATATAACATTTAGAATCAAATTGATAAAGGAAAAACAGTGAAATCAAAATAAATACGTATTTAATTATATAAATTTCGGTATTTCATTGCAATGCCAGTATCTGTAATCCTTTTACCGAACCGAATATTCGGCATTTTTATTCCTTACGTAAACAATACAGTACTGAAGTTGTTTACGCAAAGCGCGTGGATTGGCACAAGACCTTCCCGTCCGCTATCCCCGCTGTACACGATGTTGTTATTGCATCATCCAGTAGACTAGTAAGGAGTAAAACTGCGCACGTGCGGTTGTTTTCGTGTTGTTAATCATGCAAATCCTTCTTACAATAAATATTGATAAAGACAAAAAACTTGCTTAATTTCTTACAACAAACACTGGTTTTAATAATATACTACTCTGTCAAGAAAGTACCGGGAAAAGATCAATAATACACAAAATGTCTGTTATTCATCCAAATTTATTTTATCACCTTCAAAGTATGCTCATTTAGAAACGATACACTTGCGCCAACGAATAATCCATTCATCAAAACATTTTTTAAACGCTGCTTCCGGAATTGAGTTCAGTTCTCGCCGCGAATTCTCCTTTATGTCTTCTATCGATTGAAAACGGGTGCCACGAAGTGGTAATTTGAGTTTAGGAAAAAGAAAAAAGTCAGCAGGAGCCATATCTGGTGAATATGGTGGTTGCTGGATGGTATTTGTTGAGTGTTTGGTCAAAAATTCGTTCACAATGATAGCCTTGTGCGAAGGCGCATTGTCGTGGTGCAAAATCCAAGAATTTTCTTTCCACAAATCTGGCCTTTTTCGTCGAATTTGCTCTCTTAAACGCCGCATAACGCTCAAATAATATTCTTTATTTACCGTTAGACCTTCCGGTAAGAATTCAGAGTGCACAACACCGCGATAGTCAAAGAAAACAGTCAACATGACTGACTTTTGATCGACTTTGGCGTGGTTTTTTCGGTTTCGGTTCAGTTGGAAGGCGCCACTCCGAAGCTTGTTGACTAGTTTGCATGTCAAACTCGTAAACCCACGTCTCGTCACCAGTAACAATGCGTTTCATGAATGTTGGGTCCGAACTGACTCGTTCTAGCATGTCCTCAGCGACTTTCATGCGATTGAGTTTTTGGAGAAAATTCAGATCTTTTGGGACTAGCCGAGCAGCAACATGTTTCATACCCAAATGGTACGGATAATGGACTCGTGAGATACAGAAAGTTCGGCGGCTATCTCTCTCAGAGTTGAATGGGGATTTTCAGTCACTATTTTCTTCACTTTTGCGATGTTAACTTCAATTGCAGACGTACGACCAAACTTAATTGGCAATGGGCAGGGCACATTGCCCGCAGAACAGATAGCCGTTGGTGCCGAGAATTCTGGAGTGGCGATCGCATACCGGAAGACGCAGTGTTGGAAGGCCTCCTACAAGGTGGACCGATGACCTGGCAAGGGTTGCGTGAATCCAATGGATGCGAGACACACACTTGTTGTGAGACGGAGACCTATGTGTAACAGTGAACGTCTTTTGGTTGAAATGGTGATGATGAGTGACATAAGCCTAATAAAAACTTTTTTACAAAAAATAAAACCGACTTCCAAAAAAAACACTACAAAGTGAAAAATAATTTTGATTTCGGAACTCGGTGTCTTCGGTTTTGTATTTTCATTTTTTGCCACCGACTTCCGAAATCAAAATTATTTTTCACATTGTAGTGTTTTTTTTGGAAGTCGGTTTTATTTTTTGTTAAAAAGTTTTTATTTTTCACTTTTTAGTTGTGGTACCTGGTACCACCCCCCCATAATTTTAATACCACTACCTGGTATGTAAATTACAGTGACAGGAACTTATTAGAACATTGTCCACATACAACATGTCCCAAAATTCAACGATAAGCCGGCACCAGAGGATGGACCTACTAATGACTACTCGAGAAAAAAAAAGAAAAAAAAAATACCTCTACTTTTTTTTAAATTACTTAAAAAAATGGAAATTCTTCGAAAATGTATACCCCTTATGACACTTTTAACTACCATGACCACAATTTTTCAAATATTTCAGTTTTTTTGTTTGTATCGGCAACCTAAGTAGTACTACTATTCACCATAATCTTTGAAAATTACAGAATTTTCGTAGTTTTATACAAAAAAAACAACCAAAAAAAATTATTTCCCTATAATTTTGAAAGATTTTAACGTTCAGTACACTTTAAGTCATCGTAGTGTAAAAAAAAATATGGACACCACTATGGCAAGTTTTTTAAAAAATTAGCGCAACTAACCTAGATTTTAAAATGGTATAATACTTTATTAAAACTAGCCACAAAAAATAAATAATGATACTTTTTCTAATCAAGAACCAAATTTTATAAGTTGTTGTTAATAGTAATTACTTCTACTATGTGCCCAAAATAGATTTCTTTCGCAAATTCTTAGAATTTGGAAGGGACATGTGCGTAGTCAGTGAAGTTCAGAAGTCAGAAAGAGATAGATAGTATACGTTAGAGAGAGATAGATAGAGAGCGATTATACGTTAGAGAGAGATAGATAGATGTTTGTTGTTAAATAACAATAGGGCAGGTAGGAATGTTGCTGTTCTCTACAAAGTACAAAGTCAGTACGCTCTGCTTCTTTGTTTACTGTGCACCGTTTCGTATTCAATTGATGTGACTCTCGTACTAACGACTTTTGGCTTGGCTTTTTGGACTGGATTAAGTGATCTGCAAACTGTACTAACCTGGCATTATTTTGAACTGGACTGTGTTTTGTGAATTGGACTTTTGGCGTATTTTGGACTGTTTAGCGTTTATCATGCCGCTACCATACACACCGTTGGAATACGCTAATATGCACCTCATTTATGGAGAGTGCCGATGCAATGGTAGCGCTGCTAGCAGATTATATCGAGAAAGGTACCCAAATGCTCAAAGATACCCGAATTATCGAGTATTTATTAACGTGCATCAAGCGTTTTCGGAGGGCCGTTTACCATCTGACAGGAGAAATGCTGGAAGACCTAGATCGGAACGCGACGAAGACGTTCTCAATGAAATTGAAAATGATTCAACTACCTCGGTACGTGCCATAGAAATAGCTACGGGAATCCCAAAAAGTACTGCACATCGAATCCTAAAACGTCACAGACTTCACCCATATCACTACAGGCGTGTGCAGACGTTATTACCGCGGGACTATCCACTACGAGTCGCATTTTGCCGTGTGATGCTGCAAAAGCACAGAGAAGATCCCCAATTCTTGGATAATATTCTATGGTCGGATGAATCAACCTGCAAGAGAGATGGCTATTTAAATCTTCACAACCTACATAGCTGGAGCAATGAAAATCCGCACCTGATGAGACAAGACAAATCCCAATATCAATTCAAGGTTAACCTATGGACGGGCATATTAAACGGAAAAGTGATTGGGCCTTTTGAATTACAAGGAAACTTGGATGGCAATAGTTACTTGAACTTTTTACAAAATGACTTGCCAGTATTATTAGAAGACATGCCCATTAGTGATCCACAAAACATATGGTTCCAAAATGATGGCTGCCCAGCTCACTATGCCCGTCCTGTGCGAGAATACTTAAACCAAGAGTATCCAGGGCGTTGGATAGGGCGACTTGGTCTTATTTTATGGCCACCCCGTTCACCCGATCTAAACCCCCTGGACTTCTTCTATTGGGGTTGTCTCAAAGACAGAGTCTACTCGAAACCCATTGCAACACTGAACGACCTTCGCCAAAAAATCACTCAGGCTGCGGATCATATCAATAGTAGAAGATATGCACGACGAATAAAACGATCTTTTTTAAGGCGATGTCATGCTTGTTTTAATGCCGGTGGTAAACAGTTCGAACATTTATTATAATATTATTAATAATGCAATAAATTTACATTTATTGACACCATTTGTTTCATTCATTCAACATTTTCCAACAACAAAAATCTATTTTGGGCACATAGTAGAAGTGATTACTATTAACAACAACTTATGAAATTTGGTTCTTGATTAGAAAAAGTGTCATTATTTTTTTTTTGTGGCTAGTTTTCCTAAAGTATTATACCATTTTAAAATCTAGGTTAGTTGCGCTAATTTTTAAAAAAACTTGCCATAGTAGTGCCCATATTTTTTTTTTACACTACGATGACTTAAAGTGTACTGAACGTTAAAATCTTTCAAAATTTTAGGGAAATAATTTTTTTGGTTGTTTTTTTGTATAAAACTACGAAAATTCTGTAATTTTCAAAGATTATGGTGAATAGTAGTACTACTTAAGTTGCCGATACAAACAAAAAAACTGAAAAATTTGAAAAATTGTGGTCATGGTAGTTAAAAGTGTCATAAGGGGTATACATTTTCGAAGAATTTCCATTTTTTTTAAGTAATTTAAAAAAAAGTAGAGGTATTTTTTTTTTCTTTTTTTTTCTCGAGTAGTCATTAGTAGGTCCATCCTCTGGTGCCGGCTTATCGTTGAATTTTGGGACATGTTGTATATTAAGTCGGAAATTTTTTAGATTTTTGTTGATTTTCAAAAACCGCTTATCCGATTTCGATAAAATTTTCATGGGACCATTTGGGAAGAGCCTTTCCAACAAAAAAAGAATTTTTCAAATCGGTTGGCAAGCAACGGAGTTATGCGCGAACAAACATAAAAAATATATATATATACAGTCGAATTGAGAACCTCCTCCTTTTTTAGAAGTCGGTTAAAAAGGTACCAACATCATACAAGTTGGTACATATTACTGTCTACTTTCTGATCGTTAATTTGATCCCGTAGAGAGATGATAATATGACGCATGAAATACTGTCGATTCCTATAGTTACAATAAAAAAGTTAAATTAATCTTTGGTATAAATTCAACAGACAGGTAAAATTCAAAGACTCCAACGGAATGTAGTCTATTTTAGCATTATTCAATACACACGTGCATAGATAAGCCGGTAAAATACAAAATTTTATTTTAGTAAATAAATAGAAGCGACTTTTTGTTATAGTGTAAGCAAAATGCCTTTAATATTTCAGAAGTTGTTTTGTGGACACATTGATGATAACATCAGAACTAAATTTTCAATGGCACCTTGCATTCAGAATGTATCTTATGACAGTTCTAATAAACCCAAATACTGCTAGGATACATTGTTTTATTTTGAAGTTCTCATGCCAACCTTGCACCTTCCGGCTCTATCATCAGATCAGTTCGATAGTACCTTATAGCCAAAGTGCATTTCATGACAATTCTAATAAGCCCAAACACGGCTAGAATACATTGATTTATTACGGAGTTCCGGTGCCTGTCTTCCGGCTCCATCATCATCACCAGATAAGTTCAATGATAAAATTTTCAACATAACTATTCAGGATTGTATGTTTATTTGTATTGTCATAGTTGCTTAACTATCTTGATTGTGATATCTATGCGAGTGTCAAGTTCCGTTAGCCATATCTGATCTTCTTCACCAGTTCCACTTCATCAAATGTTACTTTTTGACTGTAAACGCTTGATTTCTCGATGAAAATATTTCAATTACTATATAGTTGCCTATAATATTTGAAGAGTTCCCTCGATTCCTCATGGATCCCATCATCAGAACTGGATTTTGAAAAAAATGGGACCAATCTGGAAGCTTATCCTTTAAAGTTTAAAAAAAAAATTGCAAATCCATCCATAAACAACGGAGTTCTGAGGTAACAAACATAAAAAAAATTAAAAAATACAACCGAATTGAGAACCCTCCTTTTTTGAAGTCGGTTAAAAATTGAACACTCTAATAAATGACATAGTTAGTAAATTAAATGAAAAAATGAAAGTAGCTGGACTATTTGTTGACCTCAGTTCCGCTTTTGACACCATAGATCATGAACTGCTACTTAGTAAACTTGAACATTATGGTATAAGGGGCAAGATATTAAAACTTATGACTTCATACTTACAAAATAGACGAATGTTTGTAGAAATTAAAAGCATAGACGAGAATAATCACGAAGTGACATATAAGTCAAAAATGACATATGTAAAACGCGGTGTGCCTCAAGGTTCAATTTTAGGACCTATACTATATATTATCTTTACGAATGATTTACTCAACTTCATAAATAAAACTCAGCCGAACGAGAAACTTGTTGTTTTCGCTGATGACACAAACATAATAATTGGGGCAACAGACATAGATAAATTGACATTAAATACTAATATAATTATAGGAAAAATTTGCGAATGGTTTACAGCCAATGATTTATTGCTAAACACAAGTAAAACTAACCTCATATCATTTAAGACTACGACTCGCCATAATGACAACTTTGATATACAAATAAATGGAGACAGAATTGAATTAGTAGACAAGGTTAAATTCTTAGGGATAAATATAGACTCGCTTTTAAATTGGAAACCGGAGCAGCAAGCTCCGGTTTCCAATTTAAATCATCCATAGTTATTGAATCATCCATATCGTCAGCATGTTATGCACTCAGGAGCCTCAGAGATGAATTAAACATAGAGCAGTTAAAGGCTGTATATTATGCGCTGGTCGAGTCAAAGATTAGGTATAGTATTGTGCTCTGGGGAAATAGTTACAGTTATAATTGGCAGAGAGCGTTCATCTTACAGAAACGAGCTATAAGGACAATAGTTAGAATTGCACAACGTGACTCATGTAGAGATTACTTTAAAAAATTAGGAATATTAACTGTACCTAGCCTATATGTGTTAGTCCTTTTAAGTATTTTTGCTAAGTATCTACATGAGTTTGAATCCCAAGAAGAACGTGAAATTAGAGAGAGCACGCGTAGGAAAATTGTTAAGCAACAAATAGTACCTAAATTTAATATAATAGAGCATTGTTGGAAGTACCAAGCTGTAGAGATATTTAATAAGTTGCCTTCTGAGCTAAAAGATCCTGATTTATAACACCCAATTATTTAAAACAAAATTAAAAGCCTTTTTATTAGAAAAATGTCTGTATAATATATCGGAACTAATGTCACACAAAAATAAATGAGTTTCATGATATGATTTGAAAAGTTTTGACATTATTTTTTGAAACTGTTTGACATATTATGTAATATTTAAAACGTTTGACATTATATATTGAAACTTTTGACATATGTAATATTTAAAACTTTTGACATTATTAATTTAAGACTGTTTGAAATAGTATTGAGGACTTTTTAACATTATATTTAAAACTATTTGACATTATGTATATATTTAAAAGTTTTGACATTATTTTTGAAACTGTTTAAGCACTATACCTGATTTTAAGTTGGAATATTAATTAATAATTCATGGTTCTGTATTTGTTTGTAAATCGCACGTGTATGTATTCGACACAATGTGAATTGTTCTTGAATAAATGAAATGAAATGAAATGAAATTAAGACGTTGGATACTTTCAACTGTTTCATCGAAGTAAGAAAAATGTCGTCATTATTTTAAACCTATAATTTTGTATGAAAAAAAAATACAAAACATTTTCTTTGCACAGTTGTATTATTTTAACTATCCATAATATTTTCTTGTCCAATAGCGTTAAAATACTCTTCAACTTAGATTATGGCAAGCGAGCATTCAGGATTTACGTAAGTGTGGTTTCACGCGCAGCCCGACTCGGCAGTCTACAGTTTATTGCTTAGACAATATTTATTCAAATAAATTTATTAGTTTAAATTATTATTTTTATTATAATTAATTATTGAATTATTCAAATTATTTTATTAATGTCAATAAATATCGAAAGTCTTAGATATCGCGGTTACTACAAATTATAATCTAACAAGCTTTTAATTCATAAAATCTTGCAGGAATTTTAATTTTAAAACAAATTAACAAAACAAGTTGACCTACTGTCTGCTCGCCTATGATGTGACACTTCTAGCGACGTAAGCGCACGGCTCGCTTTGCGACAATCGCGGGCAACTCTTGGTAGCGTTAAATGCATATTTCGCTCAGTCTACCCGCCCTTAAATGGAAAAAAAACCAAGTGCATTAGATTTTCTTTACCAAATGTAAAAAGTAGTGATTGTGAAATAGTATTGAATCAAGAGAAACTAGAATTTGTCGATAAAACTGTTTTATTTATTTATTTAAACTTTTCGCACACAATAAAGGTACAAAGGCGGACTTAATGCCTAGGCATTAAGTAAAACTGTTTTCCTGAGGATCACGCTCGACTCAAGGCTACAATGGGGTCCTCATTTAACATCTCTTGCAGGACGGTTAAGTTCTGCAGCATATGCTGTCAGAAAGATCCGTCAGTATACTGATGTAGATACCGCGAGGCTAGTCTATTTTAGTTATTTTCATAGTATTATGTCTTACGGTATTTTACTTTGGGGACGAGCTGCAGACATCGAGTCTATTTTTATTCTGCAGAAAAGAGCTATCAGAGCCATTTATAATCTTCGTAGGCGCGATTCTCTAAGGGAACGGTTTAAGGTTATTAACATCATGACTGTACCTTGTCAATATATCTATGAAAACATCATGTACGTAAGGAAAAATCTGCATCTTTTTAGTAAAAGAGGTGAAAGACACAACTATTTCACTAGAAATAGGGACCAATTAGTTCAACCAGGTTTCAGGCTGGCTAAAGTAGATTCATCTTTCATGGGATACTGTTTAAAATCTTACAATAAAATACCTCCCGACATTCTTGAACTTAATGAAACAAAGGAGATTGTTCTAGACCGCCCTATAACCAACAAACATTTGACGTGTACGTTAATTTTAATTGTATTTTAATATCCTTTTTAAAAATAATAAATTCAAGCGGACACTGTTTAATTCTTAATAGGTTTTTAAAAGTGACCTCATTGATTTTATTACCAACTAAACTCGCCATATTTCGTGGAATTGTCAATGTAAATGTCACAAAAGATTTGACAGTGTCGCTCTCGCTCATATTACATAAATATCGATATCAACGACGATGTCCATAATATTTAGTGATAAATAATGGATGTTCGATATTTATCAATTCCAAAACATTGAAAATGTGCAACATAAAAGATTTTCATGCATATTTTTTTCATGGAATTAATTCCGTAAACATTTTAATGAAACTTATGATGAATATGGCCTAGCAAGATTATGATGAAAATTTAATGAATAAAACAAACTCACAAAATGTACTTACTAGTCGAATGAGGGATTTGACAAGTGAGAAAATATTAGTACAAAAGAGGCATTGGTAAAAAATACGTCACTGTCTCTGGTTTTTGACATCAAATAAGCATTCTTATTAACGGATCTTATTGTTTTTATCAATATCCAGTAAAACAAAGGCGTATTTTTTACCCACGCCATCTATTGAACTATGTTTTTTCACTTGTCAGAAAATCTCTCATTGAACGATTGAAATGTCATTTACGACGCAACTATAGTGAATTGTTCTCATAACGATTCCACGACTTCAATAGCCATATTTTTACTTTTAAGTACTTAAACTTTATTTTTAAATGTCGCAAAGTAAAACGTTTCAAATTGTTCGTTGGGAACAAAATATTTCATTTTAGCATTAATTTAATTGAAGTAGAATCATAGCAACAACGTGTTTATGTTTGAAACGGAACAAATTGATGTCATTTTGGTCTACTAAATTAAAACCACAGATTAAATAGGGGGTCATTGATAATTGATATACAATGTTTGATCTTCGAGAGAGCATCTCTACGTCACTACGTCAGTCGGTTCGTCTCACCGAGTCTCACTTGCTGCTGGCTGTGGTTGTGTTGTATTTGGCGATTTCTATTGGCGTTTTTGATTTTGTTTCTGTTTGTAATACAACTGTATTTACAGTAATATTTTATTTTATTTGAAGTTTAATGCTTTGTAGACACCAGAAATAGAAGGTTTTAGAAGGAATTACTTAAGTTTTCTTTTATTAAAAATTACCTCAAAATATGTTCCTTTTTTTTAAATAAATCTGTTCTCTAAAGTGTCCGTCAAGGAACTTTGTTCTTATGGGCTACTAAGGGCAATTTACAAATAGAAAATGATTTTTTCTATGCTGTTGGCTCCAGGGCGAACAATGTATGGGCGTTGAACAATCTTCTTTAAAACTTGTATAAAACGCACACTATGCAGCCAAGCGTATTATAAATTGGGAGATTACATTGCTGATAAAAATGCTTGGGTCAATGCTAGTCCAGCTCCACAAGGGCGCATCAACTAATTTATTAGATTACTGAAAACTGTTGGAGCTGGGGAAGATCAACAACAAAAAAAAAACATCTTTGCATTGTATAAATTCAATCTCTTAATATTGTATAACTGCTTAGCACATATGTGAGTACTATGTACCTACTATAAAGCGACCAGTTTCTGGGTGCGTCTTTCATTGACTTGAATGTGCCCTGGCGGCTGAGAGTATGCCATGCTCACTTTAATGTCTCGCTGATGGTGGCGTGTGTGTTGGATCATTTAGCTCCCTTCAAAATGGTTGAGCTAAATGGTGCTAATAAATGCGTCATGTTCGTGAACGGGCGCTGTCAGTAGGGACTGGTCATCTCTTAGCGGCTAAGGCTTGTTTTAATTTAATTATTGAATAGTTTTTACATATTTTATATCTGATGCTTTAAACGTCCTGCATCGTTCTCACATGTATAATATTAATATGAACTATGTTACCAATATTTTGTAACCATATTTTGTTTAAAAGAGTGTCCATGGAGTTTCTTGCCCGTTCTTCTCCATAGGTACCTACTGCTTTGGAATGGGCAACTAGCTTCATTTCTCTGACTGACCGACACCTTGACAATTCAAAAGTGCCTGTAATTGGTTTATTTGAAATAAATACTTTGAGTTTGAGTTTGCACATTATTTTACTCTTTCATACCATATAATTTAAACGAATATCATAAGAGTAATCGCAAAAAAATGACGCACGCAAGAATAAAATTCAAGCGCCTCGCTTCGTTTGATGCAATCGCCGACCCTCCAACCTGGGAAATCATCCAATGACTGCTCCCGCTCTGGGTGGAGCGGAAGGGAGTGTCAGACTCTTACTGACTAAAACCCATCCATGTTCCTTCCGTAGCCCTTTATGTTCCGGGGTAGCGGTAACCCTTTCGGACAATCCCGCTTACCCGGCAGGCTTGGCCCTGAGGGGCCCCTTCATATGCTGACATCTCTTTGAGGCGCGCGTGGAACATATACGCGCCGTACGGCACGGGTCTGGTTCTGATCGGACGGTGAGTCACCCATTACTCACCGTCCGCAGGCCCGCGCCTACGGTGGCAAGTTGTAATTGCGTTCGTATTGTAAGGTCACATTTTTCTATTGTAGGTACTAGATTTTGCCCGCAAATTCGTCCACTTGGCGTTCGGTTATATCGCAATATCGGGATAAAAAGAAGCGTTTTAGGTATTAATTCGAGTTAACCAAGACACCCAGTAGAATCCCCTTTAAAATTTCAATAAAACTTGATACCGTTCTTCTTAATTCTTGATTTTTGGTATAAATACTAAGTTTCGGACCGCGCGCGTTAAAATTCTTCCATACAAAATTTGACACCCACCCATCCCCCTTAAAGGGGTTGTTTAGATAAACAAAGAATGGAAAAATTCATCATTTAAGTACAAAATTCTTATTTAAGAAAATCATAAATTTTGCCATTTTTTGTGCCAAAATTCAAGATTATTAACTTAAAGGTTAAGATTTTTCACGCAAACAAAGCCGCCACTTTTCACCCTCTTAGGGGTAGATTTAAGAATAACCCTGATACACGTTCTTCTTTACTTTTGGTTTTAAATATAAATACTGAGTTTCGAGTTAATCGGACTGCGTGTTAAAATTCTTTCATACAAACTTTGACACCACCCCATCCCCATACCCCTTTAAGGGATTATTTAGATAAACTTTATAATTTACTTAGATAAATATTTTTGCTAAGTTTCTTCTGGTTTATTAACTCGAGTTATATGATTTTTTATACAAACTTTAATCCCCTATTTTACCCCCGAGAGGTGGAATTTCTAAAAATATTTATAATATTTCCTTAGTGAATGCCTGCATTATATTCGGTATCTATGTACAACATTTCAATTCTCTAGCAGTTTGGGCTGTGCATTGATATATCACCCAGTTAGTCACTCAGCCACTCCGTCAGTTTAGCATTTTATTATAGGTATATTATTACAGACAAAGTACAACACAACACAAAATTGTACGAAGGATAGAAAAAGCATCGTTTACAACAACCCCCCATTGTACTGTCCAGCGATTTGGGCTGGGTGTAGATATATCACCCAGTCAGTCAGTCAGTATACAATTTTATACTTATATATAAAATAAATAAAAGAAGATTTGTTGTATTTAGGTAGCCGGAACATACACATTGTGGACATACTTTTATTTCATCTAGTTTTAATAATTTATTCCGATATTGCGATATAACCGAACTCCACGCGGACGAATTCGCGGGCAAAAGCTAATTATGTAAAACCTTTTGAATATTATTTGTCAGTAATTTGTTTTTAAATAAGTTTACGATATGTATACTGTTTAATTCACCAGGAAACTAAAACTCTGGATGATTCAGTCTGCTTCAGACAGAAAATAGTTCTCACAGTTCTTTTTTGTATTACAAACAGTGATTGGATATTGTTCTTGAAACTATCATCCAAAAATTCGGCTTTTAAAGTGATTTATTATAATAAGGAAGATCCACCTTTCAAATATTCCATCATCTAGCTTTTCCCAAATATTTTTGGGTCAACTTAATAAATAACTCCAAAAATAATTCAAAGACTGCCTGGCAAATTATTTATAATAATTAAATAGTTAGAGGAGTATAATAGTTTCCCAAATAAAAAAGGAGATAGTAATAGTATCCAATCCTAATATGATAGCCAAATCTTTCAATATTTTTTTTATTGATCAGATTTATTACTAGCATACATGGGTAATAGGATACATAGGTGTTTCATATCCTCAAGATGTCATGCTATAATAAATAACTGAAAAAATAAAAAGAGCTTTAGCTATGACATATCAACCACAGTTGTAAAATTTGTTTCTAATTCTAATTGTATAGCTGCGCAGCTATACAATTAGAATTAGACGTTAATGATATAAGCAAGCAGCGCTGCTTGCTTATATCATTAACGTAAGCATATGCTCTGGAGTATTTCCAGAAAGTCTAAAACCTATTATCTTATTGTGCTCTCCTTTGTACTGCATTTGCATGCTATATTAAGGCAGAGTGTACATGGATCCTACAATATATTTAAACAATTTATTATTATTCTTTGCAAATAAAGACTATTCATTCTATTCTAATCTCATTGTTTAATTTTTTTTATTATGGAGATGGGCTTATTGTAAGTGAAATCAGAATTGTGCAAACTAGTACAACAGTGTAGGGAATGTCTCTACAAATTTAGTCCTATGGTGAAAATTGAATAAAATAACTCTTTCTAACAGAATACAGCTTTTTTCTGTTCGGTAGGCACTTTAAAATTTAGGCCAAAAATAAGTTGTTAGTAACTTATTACTTATGTATGGCATGTTTGGAAAGTTATTGTAGTAAAATTGAAGATTGGAAAGTAATATTAGATTGATTAACCTTTTTATAGTCTTATCCAAAATATCCACATTACGTAAATATGTCCGGATATAACACACAAAGAAATAAAAAAAAAAAAAAAATTTGGGTTCTGTACCCAAAGGGTTAAATGGGACTCAATTACTAAAACTCTGCTGTCTGTCCATCAATTCATCTGTCACCAGACTATCTCATGAACCGTGATAGTTAGACATTTGATATTTTCACAGATGATGTATTTCTATTGCCGCTATAGTAACAAATTTTATACAAAAAAACTTTTTTACAAAAAATAAAACCGACTTCCAAAACAAACACTACAAAGTGACAAATAATTTTGATTTCGGAAGTCGGTGTCTTCGGTTTTGTATTTTCATTTTTTGCCACCGACTTCCGAAATCAAAATTAT
This sequence comes from Hyppa rectilinea, assembly GCA_951799385.1. Lineage (NCBI taxonomy): Eukaryota > Metazoa > Arthropoda > Insecta > Lepidoptera > Noctuidae > Hyppa > Hyppa rectilinea. The sequence continues at coordinate 446,835 of OX637307.1, read as the reverse complement.
TTGTCACTTTGTAACTAGTGTTTGTTTTGGAAGTCGGTTTTATTTTTTGTAAAAAAGTTTTTATTTTTCACTTTTTAGTTGTGGTACCTACCTTCACAACCAGTTGGTTAAAAATAGATATTAAAGGTGGCTTCCATACCAAAACATGATTGTTTCGCCGTGCGAGTCCAACTCGCTTTTGGCCAGTTTTTTATTTAAGTATGATTCAGAAACTTTTATGAGCCCAGTGAAAATGCAGGGTCTAAGTGACTCAACTCAGCAGCACATATTATGTAAAAAATAAATATGCTGCAGCGGTTCAGAATGTGTTATAAGGCTCAAATAAGCTACTAACCACAATAACTTTTTCTATGTTACTCTTAATAGTTGAAAAATAGCTAGATGCTAGTAATGTTATACCTTTGCTACACGGACCAAACTTAAGGATTATATAGGCTGGATGTTGGTACACATTTAAAAACAATAAAAGTTTTTGTGCCACCAAAGGAAATCATTATATAGAAAGCCACAAATCTTATTTTTTCTAATATAGGTAGTATTTAGAGAGCTCTTGTATTTTTTATATTATTACTCGTAAGTCACAACAATATTTGTGCAAAATTTGATTTCCATCAGTTACACTTGGAGAAAAAAAACTTGAACTGTCACTCACCATCTTTCATCAGCTGACGCATCTCCTTGGTCCTTTGAAAGTTTATTTCTTCCAACAATTGCTCCAGCATTGTAGCGCTTTTCAAGTACGTCGATCCTCCCAAAGCCATCTTTCCATAAAAAAATCGACGCTTTTCCCAAACAAACAAAGTGTCAACACATTCCAACAGCAGCCGAATTCATAAAAAAATACTTGGTCTACCAAAGCACATTTTATTACCAGGTGATGGACTTAGTCAGCAATACTCAGCAAGTTTATCTCAACATTATCATGGAAAATTATTGGAAGTAATATTTTCATTTCAAATTCAACTAGCGCGTGCATGAAATTCAAGAATCAGAAATTCAGAAATTTCAGATTGATATCTATTTGGTGTTGCCATTTTTTTTTTGCTGCTGATTTTGCTCTGACTTTTCCTATTTTATGATTTCAAATCACTAATAAAGAAAAATAAAAGTACGTACCGAGTTTTAAATAGCTACACTATTCAATATGTTAACAGACGAATCCGTTAAAATAAAAAAATATAAGATGAGATTTGAGCTAACAATAATCAATCTAAAAAAATGGAAAAACTTTGTCTTTGCCAAAGACAAAGATTTTCCATTCTTTTAATTCTGAGTTTGACATAACAGGGAAAAGCTGAAACTGACAATACTGACAAAATAATATCTTGAGAATGTGTGGCGGCGCTGCTTGCGCAGCGCTGATGTCAAAAACATATCAAATTCATACGTTTCATAATAGTTCTATATTCCACCACACGCAGTAAGTAAGTGTGTTTTGGTCAAAAACAGTTGATGAGTTGACACTGTTGACGGGAAAATAATAGGCAAGTAGTAGACCTTTGGTCTACATTCCTTGGTACTATGAATAAAGTAAGACAGTCTCAGAAGTCAGTCGTATAGAAAATACAGGAAAACTTGGACGATCAAAATGACAGCTCTACCGAGCTGAAAAAACTCAAAAAATACATCAGTAATAATGTGGATACGGCTCATTTTAAATTATATTCCGTTCCCTGCACAAAATACATTTGAAATCACACAGAAGAATATAACAGTTACTTAGAAGACGGAGCGCGTGAATTCAAGAAAACAATGTCAACATTACGATGTGCTAGATGTATGTACAAACGCAGTGTGTTCGCGTTAAAGCAGTCGGCGCGGCTTACAGGCGCGCTGGTGCGGCAAGTCCATTCGGCAGAAAATAACGGCGACCCAGGGGGCGACTACCGCCGAGGGACCACGAGAGTGCTCGGAGCTGGCACACTGGCACTCGCGCTACTGGCAGCTGATCATGTCTTTAATGGTGCATATACTATAACAACTACTTACATTGTTGTTCTCAAGACTTCACAACCATTAGAGAAAGCTGTAGATCATCCATAGGTACAGGAAAATTTGCTCACATCTTCATCAACATCAATAATCACTAACATGATGGCAACAACTGGACTGGGGAACCTGCCCTAGAGACCCCAGTTAAAACAATTGAAATCCACTTGCTGACAATGGCTCATAACATACTGGTTAGGTCATAATCATTGATATAAACAAAATAAACAGTGCCTTTAAATTAATAGCATTTAAAAGCATTGTTTAAAAGTGTCTGCAAAGATCTAAACAAAAGCCGCACATGATCAACCAATACACCTATGTAACTTGTTCTACAATACAAGAAACAAAAATCAAAAGACCAAAGCATACCTTAATATCTTAAACTGAATGTTGATTATAAACGCAAATCCCTGTTGATTTTTTTTTTGTTTTTTAACATTATTATTATTATTTTTACCAAGGGTCAAAAAATAAAAAAAATTGTAAGTAAAACTAGAAAGTGAAGCATATTGAGTTCTTTTTAATTGAGCGTAACTATGTTGAATGTGTATCTTGGCTTTATTTTAATTTTATTACAATACAATCTAAGTTTATCTTATTATGACTCTTGACTCTTAATAGAGCTAAACTTTATTGTTATGACCAAAGCATTCCATTTTCACAGTAGAAATGCTATCCATTAGTTGACGACAAGGTGCTAATAAATATAAAACACTATGCTTTACCCATGCTGCAATCAGAACCAGCTGCTTATTACCTGTCTTATTGTTTCAGAGAAAAGATTCTTTAAGGCTGCTCAACTTGGAAATGTACAAGAATTGCGGCGGTGAGCACTCCTCTTTGGGTTCCTGGCCTGTTTTTTTTTGTTGAATTTGCTATCTTACATAGGTATCTAATAAGTCATTGAAGATTTTGAAAATAAGCTTAACTAATAAAATTAGTTTTTACTTTTGCAAGTACTTATTTATTTACATTAAATGAGTACTTGCAAAAGTTTTTCTAGTTGGTGAACTTTAAGCATCTATCTAACTTGAAGCATATATTATCTAATACGAAAAATATTTACAGAAATTCGGTCTGCTGTGTGTAATATGTGAGGTCCTTTCAGTCAAGTGGAGGCGGCAGCTTCGAGTGGCAAGAGCGAGCGAGAGGCGGAGGGCGGCGTGGTCGACTGGCGCCACGCGCTGGGCTGGACCGCGCTCATGGTGGCCGCGGCCAACGACCAGCCCGGCGCCGTGCACGAGCTGCTGAAGCTGGGCGCGCGCCCCGACCTGCAGGAGCGCTACTCCGGCGCCTCGCTGGCCGCCGCCGCCGCCGGCATGCACCCGCTCGAGGTGCTACAGCGTCGCGAGGACGAGTTCTGCGGCACCATGAACGCGCGCGCCTCGTTCCTGGGCTGGACGGCGCTGCACTACGCGGCGCTGGCCGACTCGGCCGGCGCGGCGCGCGCGCTGCTGGAGGCCGGCGCAGACCCCACGGCGCGCGACCACGCGGGCCGGCGCGCGCTGCACTACGCGCGCGACCCGTCGCCCGCGCGCGAGCTCATCGTGCAGCACACGCGCGCCTGGGAGGAGGCCGCGGCCGCCGCCGCCGCGGAGGAGCGGCGCCGCTTCCCGCTGGAGCAGCGCCTCAAGCAGTACATCGTGGGCCAGCAGGCCGCCGTGGAGACCGTGGCCGCCGCCGTGCGCCGCAAGGAGAACGGCTGGGCGGACGATGAGCACCCGCTCGTGTTCCTGTTCCTCGGCAGCTCCGGCATCGGCAAGACGGAGCTGGCGAAGCAGCTGGCACGGTACATGCACCGCGACGACCCCGCTGCCTTCATCCGCCTGGACATGTCGGAGTACCAGGAGAAGCACGAGGTGGCCAAGCTGATTGGCGCGCCGCCTGGCTACGTGGGCCACGAGGAGGGCGGCCAGCTCACGCGGGCGCTGGCCCGCCGCGCGGACGCCGTGGTGCTGTTCGACGAGGTGGACAAGGCGCACCCCGACGTGCTCACCGTGCTACTGCAGCTCTTCGACGAGGTAACGATTGACCCACGTGTCACAGTAGAATGCAGTAGCCGTAAGATTCGTGACCCGGTATTCGTCGCAGGGTCGGCTGACGGACGGCAAAGGCAAGCTGATCGAGTGCAAGAATGCTATCTTCGTGATGACGTCGAACTTGGCGGCAGACGAGATCGCGCAGTACGGGCTGCAGCTGCGGCGCGAGGCCGAGGCGCGCGCGGCCCAGCGAGCGCGACTCGCGCCCGCCACGGCCCTGGAGCACAGAGGTACAAGGCGGTATTGATGTTCTAAATTACAAGTACAAGTTAGTCATTACGAAGAGGTGAAAGTCATGTGTTTTTAATAGTGGACCACGACGGGAACGGCCACGATGGGCCTCATGAACAGGAGGAGTCGTTGGAGGTCTCTCGTAACTTCAAGGACAGCGTGGTTCGGCCGATCCTCAAGCGGCACTTCGGGCGTGACGAGTTCCTGGGCCGCATCAACGAAATCGTATACTTCCTGCCATTCTCGCGCCAGGAGCTGTTGACGCTGGTGAACCTGGAGCTTGTGCACTGGGCGGAGAAAGCTAGCGCGCGCCACGCCGTGGAGCTGCGCTGGGAGGGCGGCGTGCTGGGCGCGCTCGCCGACGGGTAACTATGATTATACCTACACAATACTGTATTTAACACTTGTTATAGTGTTGGTACACGATCAACACAATCTTGGTTACGACTAGGGTTCAGCATACAGCGGCGGACACACGAGCACTTATCAATAATTCAAAAAAATTGTCAGTGTCATGTCATCAAAAAATAATTCAAACGTAAAATACGCGCATTGACGTGGATTTACGAACCAGCCCGTAATACCTAATGAACATAAAACTAAAGATTTCTCCTTCTTTTTTTGAAGTCAGTTCGAGATAGCAAAATATTAAATTGACAAAAAATGTTATTCCGTATGCATGATTTAAAAAAAAAAAGTTATACGAGTATTTACATTGCTATATCCTATATATAATTGTCATAAAATTTTCAACACTAAAAAGTTAATATAAAGTATTAAAAAAATAATAATAAAAGCCAACCGAATCGGAAACCTTAAACTCCCGCCATTTTGGCGCGATTACTGTGACGTCATAATCTAACAAAAAACTAGACAAACACTAAACAGTAGAGGGAATAGAATAGAATAGTCTTTATTTGCGTAGAATGTAGGTACATAAAAATAAGTTGTTAAAATATATTGTAGGATCCATGTACAATTCTGCCTTAATATAGCATGCAAATGTAGTACAAAGTAGAGGACGACAAGATATTACAAAAAATTATAATTAAAGAAATCCTGCACTGAATAATAACAAGTAATTCTGTGAAACATATGTTTGTTTTGCAATGGTAAGTTTGTAATGTTGTGGTATTTTATTAAAGACTAGCTGCTCCCGCGCGGTTTCTCCGCTGCTCGGCTCCTATTGGTTGTAGCGTGAAGTTACATAGCCTATAGCCTTCCTCGATAAATGGACTATCCAACACAAAAATATTTTTCAATTCGGACCAGTAGTTCCAGAGATTAGCGCGTTCAAACAAACAAACTCTTCAGCTAAACAGCTTCATAATATTCAGCTTCAGCTTTATAATATTAAAATATAGATAGCAGCCATACAAATCAAATTTTTTTTCAATAAGCTAGTTTTACATACGCCCGTGTATGATTTTGATATTGAGATATCATAGCTGTACTTCGTTTTCTAGTTTACAATAGAGTTCGAGCAAATAGACATCGATTTTTTATTACAAACTAGCTGACCCGACAAACGATGTCCTGTCTTAACTATGATACCTACCTACCCTACCTACCACGGAATAAAAATGATAAGTATCCTATGTCCGTCTCCTGGTTCTAAGCTACCTCCCCACCAATTTTCAGCCAAATCGGTTCAGCCGTTCCTGAGTTATAAATAGTGTAACTAACACGACTTTCTTTTATATATATAGATAGATATATAGATATTGCCAACTCAAGGATATAAAAGCATGGGAAGGTGAATAATTCATGAGACTTAAATATAGGTACGCAACTGTCTGTTATGCAAGATCAAGTATAGCTGTTGGCAGCGCTTTTGAGCTTTGAAAATGCTTTCTCGTTTTCTACAGTGACCCCAAAATATTATACAAAATCTTAAGATAGAAATTACTAGACCATGGTAATTTAAGCCACTAATAGTGTCGGTAAATTTACTTTTTTGACAGATTATGTATACATATAATAAAACAGTAAAAAAAACTGTGTCTGTACATTGAATATATTAAAAAAATAGTAATGGGGGTTTAAAAATACAAAAAAAAAATTCTGTCTGTTTGTCAGTTTGTTTGTACACGCTAATCTTTGGAACTACTCGACGGATTTGAATGTATTTTTTTTGTTGTGTAGGTATTAAGTCTGGGTAACATGTAGGCTGTAATTTATCTTGGAAACTTGAACACCTAATGCAGAACCGAAACAGACCAGCTAAACTATAAGAGATACAAAAATGGTATCATAGCAAAAATTTTTCCACGTGATGAGCATTTTCTGCTGAGAGAATAAATTTGAAGATCTGGAACACCTGATGTGGAACTCCAAGAGCCCAGCTTCACTATAACATAATTATATAGGAATGACATCTTAGCAAAAGTTGTTCAGCCTAATGAGCACTCTCTGTTGACGTATAAAAATCGAAGATCTGGAACACCCATTTTGGAACTTCAAGAGTCCAGCCACACCATAACACATATAGGAATGACGTCTTAGCAAAAGTTGTTCAGTCTGATGGTCATTTCCTATTGACAAAAAATCGAAGATCAGAAACATCTGATGTGGAAATCAAAGCTATCACTTATTTCACTGTATAATTATAAAATAACATAAGCTGCGAGTACTTCCACGCGGTGAAGGCGGTAACAGTTTAGGACTGATTTTCGATGACGATGGTATATAATTGAAAATTTGACTCTACTGGCCAAAACTCCCATTTATTTTTTCATTTTATCGTATAAATATGCCTTCGGGCTTATGTTATTTGAGTTTTTAATTTCCTTTTCCATTGCCTACCCGATAACGCAGGGGAGCAGTCACTTAGATTTTAATTGATCAGGTGTCTTCACAATAAAACTATAACCATGCCTAGAAAGAGGTCAAATCTTTCCCAATGTTCCAAAGGAGCTAAAAGATCCCAAGAATCTACTAAAGAGCGTCAGGAGAGACTTGATGCTGTTCGAAAACATCCGGCTGCAACTCGCTCCGTGGAAACCTCTTCGGATCGCGAAGCACACCTTCGTTCTCAGCATATTTACGCATCTACATCCAGGTCTCTAAAGACCAGTGAAGAATATGATGCGCGACTGACGGCTGATCGTGAACGTCATGCATGGTCTTGCGAGTCGGAGACGTTCACGGAAAGAGAATTACGCTTGAGTTCTCAGCGTATATACACATCGACTTCGAGGTCTCTAGAGACAAGTGCGGAACGTGATGCGCGACTGACCGCTGGTCGTGATTCAGATCTTCGATTTTGACGACCCCGTTGTCGCTTATTATAAAGTCTCGGGCAGAAGCTAGTGTAACATAAACGCGGGTGTGCTTGTGCTTAAACGATGATATGTATCTTCAGGTTGCGGTTACTAAGTTAACTGACTGTCAAGTATGATTCCTAACAAAAATGTGCTGTTTACTTTTTCTATGCTTTGACCATTGTAGTTTTTATCCATATCTCCCGTAGATATCCCGTAAATAAAAGTGCATGATTTTAGTTTTTTGGAGATTAAAACCTAAATTTTTATTTACAAGCCACTTGAGTCTCTAATTGTATTATTAATGTCATTCAAATATGAGTTTTTAATGATACAAGAAATAATTGATGAGCTATCATCTGCAAATAATACCATAGGATGAGGTATATAAAGTGGCAGGTCATTTCTACCGGAAAATAACGTAAATTAAGATCAATTACTTATGAATACGAATAGAAGAATATATATAGGTATATATGTAGGTGTTAACGCCATAATATGTGGAAAATATCTCTATAAAATAATATTGTATTCAAAGTTTACCTCATGGCTCGATAGATGGCGTTGGCCGGTTTAAATTCGCGCTATGGTTCCGTTACCGCGCGAAGTATAAGAGACCTCCGAATTTTTGAATATATGTCTTCGTTCTGAGTACGTGTTTGAATTAATTCCCTACATACTCGCCGGCAAAAAAGGCCTACATAGATCTTCGATGATCATAAGTTCCTTCGAGACGGTTCGGCTTTTAAAAAAAAAGCCAGAAAAGCCCTCTGGAGTCGGAGATGAGGGTTAGGAAGGTGCAAGTGAGGAGTTGAGCGGAGCGGAGGCCACGAAGCTGAGCAGGGCGAGGTCTGCGGAGCCAACTGGAGCGTTACAGGAAAGTGGTTTCAGTGATCAAAGTGCAACATAAAAACTGTGAGTACATTTATTTCATTAACAGTTCCAAGTGTAAAAGTTACTTCAAACACTTAGAAAAATTTGAAGAAACTTGGGACTTAGAATAATTAGCCAAAAAGTGAAGTGACCCCGAATCTATGCCCGATTTCACCTAGAATTAAAACTCGGTTCAAACACTTAGAAAAATTCCGATATTCCAACACTTGGGGAATTCTAAAAACGCACTTATCACATTTAACATAACCAAATTATTTGCTAACGAAGTACCTATTTGGAATCATGGAGGCTAAGTTGAGGCTGTTGGACGATATTAAAGGGCGTATCCAGAAAGGGCTGGTAAACTTCAAAAAATCTCCAAAAGAGAGAATAAATCAGGCTTATTTGGACGCACGTTTGGAAATATTGGATAAACAGTTTGAAGATTTTACAAGAAAACATGAAGAGCTTTTGGTCAACTTCAAAGATAGTGAATTGAGTGCAACCAGTTACATCAAAAATGATGTGTTTGAACAGGTTATGGACATTTTCATCAATTATAAAGTGGAGTTAAAAAATGCTTTACCAAAACCTCAACTTTCTGTAATGAGTGATGTCTCGCCAGACCATACCCAACCGAAAATGATGTCAATTGCTAAATTGCCTAAAGTAACAATTCCTGTTTTTAGTGGCAAATATCAGGAATGGTCAACGTTTAGAGATTTGTTTTTGTCACTAATTGATAGTAATCAATCTCTTGATGATGTCCAACGTTTACATTATTTAAGATCTCAGTTGTCAGGTGAAGCATCACAACTTGTAAAACACATTCCGATCACGCATGCAAACTATAAGAAATGTTGGAATCTGTTAAAAGATCGTTATAATAATAAGAGATTTCTAGCTAATTGTATTCTTAAGCGCTTACTAAACCAAAAACAAATGACGGTTGAGTCGTCTACTGCTCTCAAGGAGCTTTTAGATACCACAACCGATTGTTTACATGAGTTGTCAAATCTAGGGGTGCAAGTAGACGCTTGGAATATTATTATTATTTATTTGATCAGCTCCAAGTTGGACGTTGAGACTCGGAAGCAGTGGGAATTGCAAGTAAGTCAATCTTGCGTGGAACTTCCCACCTTCAATGATTTTCAGGACTTTTTAAATAAACGTTTTCGGGCTTTTGAATTTGTAGAACCTCAAAGTAGCAAGTTCAAAGGTAGTACTAAAGCATACCACGTGGTTTCAAAAATATCCTGTCCACATTGTTCCGAGGATCACCTCTTGTGCTTTTGTAAAAAGTTTGCGCAGGAGACCGTCGATCAGCGTCGTCAATTTGTTAAATCTCATGGTTTGTGTTTTAATTGCCTTCGCTCAAGTCATCTTAATTTTAATTGTCGAGTAAATACCCGATGTAAAACTTGCAATAGAAAGCACCATACTCTCTTGCATCTTAAAAAGGATTCAGAAGCAGAGGCGAGCTCTTCTGCGTCTGAATTGCGAAAGGAGACACCACAGAACGAGACCACGGCTGAACCTCATTTTGCAACCCATTTCTCAAAAAGTATTCATAGTCAAGTCATACTGGCTACAGCCGTTATTAAGGCTAAATCGAGAAATGGGCATCCACAAGTTTTGAGAGCCTTGTTAGATCAGGGTTCTCAAGCTTCCTTTATTACGGAATCTGCGGTTCAGTTATTGAAGTTAAAGAAGATAGCGGTTAAAACGTCTATCTCAGGTGTAGGGGGAGGTCAGAGTGATCTAACGTCAAAATTTATGGTTAGGGTTGACATCAAGTCGTTATGGGATCCGGACTTCACCCTACAAATTAAAGCATTTGTGCTGAGTAAGGTGACTTCGATTTTACCTGAAAGGAAATTTACGTTGGTGGATTGGCCAGAGCTTAATAATATTGATCATTTGGCTGATCCAAATTTCAATAAGCCTAACAAAATTGACATTTTGTTAGGGTCGGGAGCCTATACTAAAATCTTAAAAAAAGGTTTAATCAAGGACCCTCAGGGTAAAACTATGGCTCAAGATACTTACCTTGGCTGGATCATATCGGGAGAAGTCAGTGATGAAAATGGAGTGATGTCTTGTCACAATATAATTCTAAGCATGCACGCTACGGTCGAAGAAAATGAAATCCTAAAAAGGTTTTGGGAAATAGAGGCAGAGCCGCCAACATGCTCTGAAAAGTCAATTCTTAGCCCTGAAGAGCAAGCATGTGAAGATTATTTTGCTGCTACCACATGTAGGGATAGCGATGGTCGCTACATTGTAAAACTGCCTTTTCGATCCAGTGAAACTCCCTCTAACGCAAAGGAAATAGCGTTAAAAAGACTATACAGTCTTGAACGGAAGCTAGCAAAAAATAGCGAGCTTAAAGGACAATATACATCAGTAATAAATGAATATTTATCACTAGGTCATATGGAAGAGATTTCTAATGAAAAAGACAAAAATAGAGTTGGCGCTGTTTACTTACCGCATCATGCTGTAATCCGCGAAGATAGATCGACCACGAAATTAAGAGTGGTATTCGATGCGTCATCCAAGGGATCCAATGGTGTTTCCTTGAATGACACTTTAATGGTAGGTCCACCCTTACAGGCTTATTTACGTCATACAGTTATGCGGTGGCGACAACATCCAGTATGCTTGGTAGCCGATATCGTAAAAATGTATCGCCAAGTTAAAGTAGCTGATGATCACGTGGATGTTCAAAGGATTTTATGGCGAGATGACGTTCATTCTGAAATAAAGGAGTACAGGCTTTTGAGAGTCACATTTGGAACATCTAGTGCACCTTATCTGGCAGTCAAGGCATTGCAGCAAACAGCTAGCGATGAAGGCCAATCGTATCCACGCGTTGCTAGTAGGGTGAGAACGGACTTTAATATGGATGACCTCATGACAGGTTGCCAAACTGATGAAGAAGCTGTAAAAATCTATCATGAGTTTAATGAACTATTGAACAAAACAGGTTTCATTTTGCAAAAATGGAAAACCTTTGTCGCTAACCGGACGTCTGAAATCCTTAATTCCCTTGATTCAACTCAATGTCATTATGTCGATACGAAAAACAATCCAGCCGACATTGCTTCGAGAGGTGCGACAGCCATATCTTTGTTAGACAACTCGCTTTGGAAACATGGACCGTTGTGGCTGCTTGCAGATACCATAGAATACTGCAGACCTGAAGCTATAATGACTAAACTGGAACTAAAATCTGTCAAGGTTCATGCAACGCAGATAGACGATCACCCGATTGAACAAATATGGTCCAGATTTTCATCGTTCCGAAGGTTGATCAGGACTCGCTCCTATTGCAGACGCTTCCTTAAAATAAAGATAGCCAGAGAATCTCAAACAAGGTTGCCGCCTTATCTTTTAGCTTCAGAAATTGCGGACACCAGACAATGGTGTCTCAAGCAAAGCCAAAGGGTTTGGTTTGAGACTAAAATAAAGACAATTCAAGCTGGAAGAGACGTCAGCAAAGGCAGTGGTCTGTCTTCTTTGAATCCTTACTTGGATAATACAGACTTGATGAGAGTAGGGGGTAGGATCCAAAACTCGCAAATAAGTGATGATATGAAGCATCCCATCATAGTTCCTTATCAATCTCATTTAACAAGATTACTCATATCAGATGCCCATGAGCGTGTATTGCATGATGGACCCCAATTAACACTTAATTTTCTTCGATCAAAATATTGGATTGTTCGTGGAAAGAATTTGATCAAGGCTCATAATATCCACGAATGCATACCGTGTATTCGTCATGCAGCGGTAACTAAAACCCAATTGATGGGTCAGTTACCATCATGCAGAGTGACTCCAAGTAAGCCTTTTCTCCATTCAGGTGTCGACTACGCGGGACCGATTCAAATAAGAACAGCAAAGGGTCGTGGACATAAGTCATACAAAGGTTACATATGTCTATTCGTATGCATGGCGACCCGCGCTGTGCATGTAGATGCAGTCTCTCATCTGACCTCTCAAGGTTTTCTGGCTACATTTAAACGTTTTGTGGCTAGAAGAGGTCATTGTAGTCATCTTCATAGCGACAATGGCACTAATTTTGTAGGGGCGTCAAAGGAGCTCAAAGCAATGTTTCGCGATGAAAGCGCATCTCTTCCCCGAGAAATTGCTTCTGTGTTGGCTAATAATGGAACCGAATGGCATTTCATCCCGCCTCATGCGCCTAACTTTGGTGGGTTATGGGAGGCTGGAATCAAAAGCGTCAAGCATCATCTCAAACGGGTGATTGGTGAATCGACACTGACTTTTGAGGAATTGAGTACCATCTTATCCCAAATTGAGGCATGTTTGAATTCCAGACCTATATCGCAGTCTAGTGTGAACTCATCAGATCCAAATCCACTGACGCCAGGACATTTCTTGGTCGGTGAACCACTGGTAACAGCACCAGATTATAATTATGAGCACGTGACAGTTAGTAGTTTGAGACGTTGGCAATTGACTCAAAGAATGATTCAATCTTTTTGGAAACGTTGGTCTCAGGAATATTTAACCATGTTTTTCCAGCGACACAAGTGGGCTAAACGTACACGTGATCCGAAGGTTGGTGATGTTGTCCTCGTAAAGGAAGACAATTTACCACCTGCCAAGTGGTTATATGGGAAGATAGTTGAACTACACCCTGGCAAGGACAATTTAGTGCGCGTTGTTACCCTACGGTGTAAGGACTCCCGAGTCAAACGTCCAACTTCTAAACTGTGCCTTTTGCCTGTCAACGATGAATAGGTTAGAACATGTGTGCATTTTTTTAAATTTTTTGATTATGTTTTATGTATATACAGTCCACTTAGATAATAAATTTTGAATTGTAAAAGTGAGCACATTAAGTTATGATAAATTGTTAAAAAACCTGAACCATTGTTTTTTAAAAGTAATTTATGTTTTTTAAGTTTAATTCAAATATGAACATTGGGGTCTCCAAACACCAAGGATTTTGTATAACGCTGAAGTTGTCCATATATTACAACCATGTCAAGGTGGGCGGCTTGAAAGGACTAGGTCCTTGGTGGGCGGAATGTTAACGCCATAATATGTGGAAAATATCTCTATAAAATAATATTGTATTCTAAGTTTACCTCATGGCTCGATAGATGGCGTTGGCCGGTTTAAATTCGCGCTATGGTTCCGTTACCGCGCGAAGTATAAGAGACCTCCGAATTTTTGAATATATGTCTTCGTTCTGAGTACGTGTTTGAATTAATTCCCTACATACTCGCCGGCAAAAAAGGCCTACATAGATCTTCGATGATCAGTAGGTGTCGTAAAAGGCGACTATGGGACTTACTAGAGAATGGACAGTAGCGTACTCTATGCATATTCAACACCATATTGCGATCGTCGCCAGCCCGCGTGCCAAAGAACTTAATCAAAGAATGATCCTAATTAAATTAAAATACAAAATTTGGGGCCCGCATAACAGGCCTCTTCATTGTTTAACACACGATACATTTATTAAAACTTAACATTTTCTCATTTGCCCCCCAAAGTGACAAGTGAGTGAGTTTACAAAAAAAATATATAATGTAATAGTTTATTCACATAATATTTACATACAAAATGTATCTAAGTAGTTTATCAGCCATCTCGTTACCATAACACAAGCATTAGGTTGCTTAGCTTGTGGCGTTGTGTGAAATATCCAAGGATGTTATATTATTTATATTATATTTAATTATTTATGTTACACGTCTGTTTTTGGGTCACATAAATTTATGTTCACCAAATTTCAACTTAATTGGTTCAGTAGATTCAAAGCATATTAGCCGTGGTGATACCGACAGACTCAAGATTGTTCCTTTAAGAGGGTACTCTAGTGGCGAGGAATTTGAAAAATAGGTATTTGAAGAAACTAATGCCATCGCGCTGCACCCGACCAAGCGACCAAAAGACGTTTTGTATTCCGCTGTTGTCTTCTTCAAGCTGGGCTAATCTAAAAAAAATTGAGGTTCCGTCTTTTCATTAAAATATGGAAGCCTGGCCTAGAGTCGGCCAGTTTTTAAAAACAATTTAGACGCTAAGAGCGTGCGTGTGTTCAGATACGACGTGCATTACGGCGCGCGCTCCATCAAGCACGAGGTGGAGCGGCGGGTGGTAAACCAGATCGCGCTGGCGGCCGAGCGCGGCGAGCTGGGCCGCGGCTGCGGCGTGCTGCTGAGCGAGCGCGGCGGCCGCGTGGCCCTGGCCGTGCGCCGCCCCGCCGCCACCGACTACACGCCGCTCGACTACAGCGCCGTGTAGCGCGGCGCGGCGTGCTGCTGAGCGAGCGCGGCGGCCGCGTGGCCCTGGCCGTGCGCCGCCCCGCCGCCACCGACTACACGCCGCTCGACTACAGCGCCGTGTAGCGCGGCGCGGCGTGCTGCTGAGCGAGCGCGGCGGCCGCGTGGCCCTGGCCGTGCGCCGCCCCGCCGCCACCGACTACACGCCGCTCGACTACAGCGCCGTGTAGCGCGGCGCGGCGTGCTGCTGAGCGAGCGCGGCGGCCGCGTGGCCCTGGCCGTGCGCCGCCCCGCCGCCACCGACTACACGCCGCTCGACTACAGCGCCGTGTAGCGCGGCGCGGCGTGCTGCTGAGCGAGCGCGGCGGCCGCGTGGCCCTGGCCGTGCGCCGCCCCGCCGCCACCGACTACACGCCGCTCGACTACAGCGCCGTGTAGCGCGGCGCGGCGTGCTGCTGAGCGAGCGCGGCGGCCGCGTGGCCCTGGCCGTGCGCCGCCCCGCCGCCACCGACTACACGCCGCTCGACTACAGCGCCGTGTAGCGCGGCGCGGCGTGCTGCTGAGCGAGCGCGGCGGCCGCGTGGCCCTGGCCGTGCGCCGCCCCGCCGCCACCGACTACACGCCGCTCGACTACAGCGCCGTGTAGCGCGGCGCGGCGTGCTGCTGAGCGAGCGCGGCGGCCGCGTGGCCCTGGCCGTGCGGCTCCACCGACTGCACGCCGCTCGACACAGCGCCGTGTGACTCCACCAATACCTACTACCGGGCGAGTCTGTTCTTGCGGCCACCGGACACATATTCGGGCACTGGCCGCATACTTAGCATATTATGCCCGCAAAATTAAAATATTCGTACGTTTTTGCAGTTTGTAGGTAAGGCAGTGTGTTGATCTAAATAGATAATTATGATTAGCGATCATAAAAGAAACATGTATTTACAAAATTAGAATCATCGTCAATACAACTCTCTCAAGTCAGAATTGGTGTCAAATGTCATGATTTCATGAAATTGACATTTATTAGGATACTTTAAACTTGGTCGCGAATCGTGTTTTGATCAACGTAGGTACCTATAAACTTGGTCGCGAATCGTGTTTTGATCAACGTAGGTACCTATAAACTATAAACTAATACTGAGCTGCAAATTGTAAAAATGTTTGAAAATTTTAATTCGGCGGGGTGTCTCGGCACTATTTGGTCATTAGACAGTCGATAGCTGCGGTCCATTCGCGCAGCTTGCAGCATGACTACCTATTGCTAAGTAGCCGAGGCCTTAGATTGCCTTAGAATAATACTTACAAATTGTAATATTTACCGTATCTGTAATAAAAAAAATCTACTGTACTTACTGATAATATATCTGTCTTTTATTCTTTAACAGCTATTCTCAACACAGTTACTGAGATAGATAACTGCTAATGATCAGTGACGTAGCGTGTTTCCACCTGCGGCAAGACATACGTACTAGTAGTACTACTACTTCAGTTTAATCATTTGAATTTAATACTTTACAAGCATTAGTATGTTACACGAATATACTTATAAGTAGGCATCTATTGGTGGTCGTCCAATCTTGCAAGTCAACGCCAGTTAATATAAATAAGTAGACAGGTGGCGGCGGGTAGTAGTCCCGATGGTGTCCGTTACCCTAGCAAAATCATGTCGAAAATTGCCATTTAAATCTTATAGATAATTAGTTGCCCCATTTCTGTAATTGTTGCGCACATTTTTAAATTTGTTGCACTTATAGTTTTTTAGTTATTTAACAAAAACATTTTCTGCTGGGGTAACGTTACTAACGTTACCGCAGCCAGACTTTTTCTTTTTAATGGGAATATTGAAATAAATATTAGCTATATAATTAGTTGTCTAGACGAGGTAAATGTTGCACTTTATTTTGTATTTGTTCTTCCTTCGGCTGCGAAGTAATTCAAGATCCTGCTGGAGTAACGTTTCTGGTTTTGCTGGATCTCTGAGACGGGTAAGCGGATTCTTATCATCTTTTTTACATGACTTCTTAGGAATTAGTTCTAATTAGTTGTGTAATAATAAAACCAAAATAATGCACCGTTTAAAAGTTATTTAATTAAATATAAAAACCCTTCAATAGGTCCTACCACTCTGAATAAGAGCTCTTCAGACTTACTTTAAGCGATATTCTGTAGCTTGTAACTTCCTTCAAATGTATGTGAAGTTTCATTAGTATACTATAAGTAATTAACAAATTATGACGATATTCAGGTCACGATGCGCGCGGAGTTATTTGGCCACCGATAAGCCTGCATGTGGATATTTAAACTGAATGTTATACCAATAATTAGTTGCTTACTTCAGTTTTATACCTGTAAAATTTCAGCATCGTACATACAATAATTAACGAGATAATAAAATAAAAGTCATTAGAATGTGTAACCCGACCAAGCTTAGTGGTTACAAAAAAGCGACCGCGTAGTACAATATGCTATCTTCTTAAATATGTAGGATAGTGTTACCAAGTTTAGTACTGATGTGTACACAAGTGTTAAAAAAATACGTTTTTTAAATAATTTTTATTTACAGGTAAAATAATCATTGCAATTGAACTATGAAATATTAATTGAACATAATCACAGATAAAAATTACAAATAGCAATTTTGCTTTTATGGTATTTTCCAAGTCAGGATCTGATGATTGGATCCTGGAGAAATCGAGGGCAACACTCAAATTTTATGGGCCCACACGTTTTTCGCAAATCTTATGAAGTAATTTAAGTACTTGCGAATGGTCTCATGGGCTTGGCACCGGCTCCAAAAACTGTTAAATTGTAAGGAAAGGTTATTTATTATTATTTTTAAGTTTTTAGTGTTTATTGGGTTTTTGAAGTAGATTTTTGTTTTTTTTTTAAACAATAATATTTGAGAATCTTTATATGTCATGAAGAAAATAACAGATACTTGGCAATGTATCTCATGAGATACATAGCATACCAAAATTAGATAGGTAAGTACAGACGCCAGCACATCAAGCTATCCCTAACTGTCAAATTTTCTCAATTAAAAATGAACCTTATGTCTTTTCAATAAAGTTGAAATACTATCAAAGAAATCTGACAGATTGTGGTAACTTGATGTGCTGGCCTCTGAACACTGTATTTTTTTCACTCAGTCATCAATACCTACTATCTTACTTATCCTCAAAAGAGAATAAAAGAAAAAACTATAGGTACATATTTCTTTTGCCAGAAAAATGTTAAATAACTTATTAACATTTAAATAAATAACATCAGTATTTATTTTATCTCAAAAATTAAAGTTGAATTACTACAGTTAAGTATTTGACAGGGTGGGTAGTCACTAACGCTACTTTTTATGAACTGACAGAACGCGGAATTAGTACGTGATTTAATATGACGTCACAGATTTTTAGAATCGAATGGAATACTAGCAAGGTTTGTCTAGGGGGGCAGATGATCTGTCGCCGTCGTCTGGGTCTACGTGACTGCTAATGATACTTACACTTATATCCTCAGATTCAACCGCTCGGATCGACGACAGTCTTATCTTTAAATTGTTCTTTTTTATTAGGTTTATTTTTAATGGCAAAACTCAATAACACCATGGCTGATACGACAAACAATCCAGTAGGTACCCCATGCTCAGCAGACCACTGAAGAGCACCCTGGCTGGCAAGCCAGTCAGCTGCGAAGTAGGCAGGTAGACAGTATTGTTAAAATAAATGAAACAGCTCAATGAATAGTGCTTATTTTATTAAACTTCGCACCGTTATATACAAATATAATGTATAAATAAATAACACTTTACAAAATATAATCGATTATGTGCCGGCGCGGCCATTTGGCCGGCCGCGACGAACAACTAAACGCATGTGAAGGCCTCTGGTCGTGCTGGCCAATCGCCAGTGGCCGCGGGGGCGTGGCCAGCACTCAATGAACTAAGATGAACAATGATACACTTAGCAGGCGTACGTGAGGACGATATGTGGCGACGGCCGGCATGGCGGGCAGACCGACGAGCAAGTCACTGTACTTCTTAATTCGTATCTACACGTATACTTGAACACTAATCCAAAATACTTATTATAGAAAATTAAGGCCATGTCAAGGCTTTGTTCAGCTTTTGTCAGCAATTCATGTGCTGAGCTAGTGTTCTCAGCATGCGGCGAGAGTATAATGAAGCCCACACGAGTTCGAAACAATAGCCCGAGCTCAGACGGCTTAAGCTATTGTCCTCTTGGTTTTATATCAGGGAATATGCATGATTTTTTATAAATTTTATTCGATTATGTACATAGCTACCTTACTTATAATAGTAAAAATCTTCAACAACAAAAAGTACCTAATAAAAAAGTATAAAGCTGCGTTGGTATGGTAGGTATGGTAGTTGCGTTGTGCGAGAGGGATGACGGTTGTCGCGGAAACCCGAAATGAAAACACGAGCAACATCGTTCAAGCATTCTTTGTCGTGAGGCCTATTTCAATGGATTTCACAAAGCAATTGGGCAACAAACGCTTAGCAATAACGCCCTCTGGCAACGGCAGTCGAGCTATTCTTGTAGCAGTCTACCGTCGACAGTTGATACCAGATGCGGGCTCTAATTCGACTATTATGTGTGTAATTAATGTGATTAGGGATAATAATTATCATATTGTTTATAAACGCGGATTGCAGCTGATAGATATGTTTTGGCAATAACACTTGTAGATACAAACTTTGTAGATCTTCTCGGATAGGTACCTACTAAAAGGTTTATATGTACCTACCAATACAATAATACGTCATCACTTGACGACGAGCTCGTCTTTCTGCCTGCAATATCTGGCAAACATACACTCGCGGCATCGCATTCAATTCGTTTTCCTGATTGCTCGATAATGATTAATGACTATTTCCTCTTTTCATGTAGCTACCTACTCAAATGAATAAAACTAAACTTTTTCAAACGCTCTGGAGTTCATCGAGGTCGCTGTGGAAACTTGTCCGAGATTAAATCAATGTTGCGAACTTGCGACACCCGTTCTATAACAACTATGCGTCTAGTCTCTACTTAGCCTAACGTGTCTTATAGAAGGTCAGGGGTATTTCATACCATCGTATCGGATATTTAGGTAAGTAGGTATAACTTGTTTCATTTAAAATCCCTGTTTTATATTGTTCGTCCTTACTTAGTAATAATAGTTAGTACCACTATTTCACTGTGCGCCGACCGAGTAACTTAAGTGGAAAACTTTCTGGAACACATCATGATTATATTTAGTAACTTATTGGCTATTAGTAGATACCTTACACTAAATAGTTTACATATACAGCAGGTTGACTTATTTGTTGGGCGTTGGCGGATCGTCTTTGGTCAAACATACGACCGTCGTATTCTATCGCTACATGTGGTGCATCATAATATAATTGTCTTATCAAATTATGCTGCGTTAATTCATTTGACTGACTAGGTTAGAACCAATACATCGCACACAACAGTAGGTGTGTGTAAGTCAACCCACTGTCAGTACTTTAGGTAAATCCTAAAACGTATGTAAAATAATTTCTTACAAATGGAAATACTCTAAATACCTACTTACTTATCTGTACTTGAAAATATTTCTGTAGCTACCTACTTAACTAGTTGGTGTTTGATAAAATATGTCTTCGTTATAATATTACAGGAAGATTGTTCTACATATTGATGATAACGTTGTGTAAACATAATGTTATGTACCTCCTGTAAGACCATTCTTTGTAAACCTACATTCTGGCAAATAAATAGACTTTGACTTTGACTCTATGAACAGTTTCACCACACCATATGTAACTGTCTAAAGGCGTTTTTACACGAGCATATTTTACACCAATGTACAACGGACTATGTAGCAGGTAGCACTGCACTTTGTTGTAAGTATTCATTGCATTGGTAATAGTAGGCAATGTGACCCGGACTGAAGCCGCGGATGCAAAATAGTTGTTGCCGTGGCGGTCGGCATACCGTTGAATAAATTGTAGCAACGTATTGCAGTAAAATATGACTCGTTTCGGTCCTTTACTTTGGTTACAGTCGTTCAACACGGGTACGTATGCGGAGGACGTGGCTCACCATAAACATGGCCGGAGCTGGAATGAGGCAGCTGCCCAACAAACCTTTTCATTCTGTGACTACCCTGTGCTTTAATATTTATCAAATATTCATACCTACCATGTTTTATCGATAACGTAATTTGGTTTGGAAATTGTGCGTTATAGAATAAAGTGTGTGTTAAGGTCACATATATAGATACCTAGGTTACGGTCATATCACACACTCGGAAAGGAATCTCTCCGTATCAACCCGACCTTTGCAGTTGCAGTATACTTCGTATGAAACTCCCTACTACAACCCACACTAATCGGAATCGTAACGTAATCGCCTAGGTAGTCTTTTTTTATACGGTGACGGTGCCTTTCCGAGTTGATACCTATGTGTGCTATGACCTTTAGACAGACTGTATGGAAGACTTTCAGAATATTCCAGCAAAATGAACTAGACTCTTCTGAGGTATGGTCACACATGGTGGTGCACGGGCAGCGCAGCTCGAGTGAGCTGTCGCGCCTGCACGGGCAGCGCAGCTCGAGTGAGCTGTCGCAACGTTTAACCGCGCCGTTTACATTGTGGTTGGTGTTGACTAGTACTTATAGTGCGCACTACTATGTAAGTATTTGATTAACTTTTTCATAAACACCGAATGAAACTTGCGTCTCTTATTTAACTAAGAAATGTAACTTCAGCATCGTGCGACTAGCAAGGAATTGTGCTGCGGCAACCGAACGTATTTGTGCTGTTTTTGAACGGCCGATGATATGCTCCCTACCGCGTCGAGCAGCCGGCAAGGCCTGGACTAGCGGCGCCAGCCCTACAGCCAGCCGGCCGAGTGGTGCGGCGCGTGGCCGTGCAGCGGCGTCACGCCCGCCAGCCGCGCCAGCGCCGCGCAGCGCCCGCACGGCGCGCCCTCGTCCGCGCCCTCGGCCTCCTCGCCCGCGCCGCCCGCCTCGTAGCCGCAGCGCCCGCACGCCTCCTGGGAATCGTCCACACGCGTCTCAGCACCGTCCGCTGTGGCGCGAGCCCGAGAAGGCTCGTCGAGCGCATCGCGCGCGTCTCGGCCCACCTTGTGCGCGTCGTCGTCCAGGCTGGCCAGCAGCGGCTCCCGGCTGCCGCCGCGCCCCGCCACGCTCTCGGCCGTGGTGGCGGGCGACACGCCGGGCGGCGGCGCGCGCGGCGGCGGGCCGGGCGGCGGCGGCGCGCGCGCGGGCACGGAGCTGGCGCGCTGCAGCGCCTCGGGCCCGGCGGCCGCGCGCGCCTCGGCCCCGGCGCGCCGCGAGTCTGAGAACTTCTTCCGCTTCCGTTTAAGCGCCGCTAGCGCCGTCAGCGGGTGCAGCGGTCCGCTGCGGGTGCTCCGCTCTGGACTGCGCTGCGAGTCGCTGCCGGAGTCCGAACGTTCACTGGCACTAGATAAAAACCAGCCGGATTGAGCTTAACTTTCTGACATATAGACATCGACCAAAATAAAATGGAAGCTAAACAAAAAATCATTAAAAAGTCAAGGTTCCTTCCATCCGCAGGACTTGGATAGGTAATGTTGATGGGAACAAATGCAACT
The DNA here is from genome assembly GCA_951799385.1 of Hyppa rectilinea. Lineage (NCBI taxonomy): Eukaryota > Metazoa > Arthropoda > Insecta > Lepidoptera > Noctuidae > Hyppa > Hyppa rectilinea. The sequence goes on along the minus strand of OX637307.1, from coordinate 424,559 downwards.
TATTACCTGGGCGACTGTCGCGCATGATCGCAGACGGAATCTTCTGACCTTGAGCGGCCAATGAGGCGTGAGACGCGCGCGGCGCGGGCGGCCTCGATGATGGTGCCCCAGCGCCGCTTGTGCGAGGCGGGCTTGCGGCGCGCGGCCGGCCCGCCCGCGGCCCCGTCCGACAGGCTGGACTGCGACGTGCGCAGGCGCCCGCTCAGCAGCGCCGACAGCGACGCGTGGTGCGCGGCGCCGTGCGAGCCGCCGTGCTCGTGGTGCAGCGACGCGAAGAACTCGTCCACCGGTGCCAGCGATCCGCCCGGCGCGAAGTTGAACCCTTTCAAGAGACGCCGTTCCTTTTGACGGTTCTTCTTGCCGCCCCCGCCTCCTGCAGAGGATACTGGATATTAATCACGTCAATCATTTATGTGCATGAGGAAAGAGTCGCTAAATTGTAAATATTGAAAACATATTGTCGAGTAGTAGGTACCGGGAGCTCCAGCATTGACGGTCGAGGTGTTCATGCCGGAATTACGTAGGATCTCCACCAGCTCGCAGCGGAAGGCGCTGACGTCCTGCTTGATTTCGTTGACGTCATCCTCCGTGACGCCGCCGCACTCCGCGCGCCGCTGCTGCACCGTCACGTAGCGACGCACCAGGTTGCGCATTATAGCCTGATATGCAGGACTCACTGAATTATGCCCAAATACGAGTAAGTAGACCGTACAGATGTTTTAATAGAAACGGGGGTGACAGCAGTGATATTCAAATACTGAAGCTGATTATCGTATGGTATGTGGCAGTGAGGCTAGCGAGGATTTGAGAATATTTCTGTCTGAGGTTAAACTTATTTAGGTGAAATACTTTGAAAGAACAATAAATAGTGTCAAGGTACGTATAAGCGGCAAACCTGATAACGGAAATCCCGTTCATTTGCTTGTTTGGCTTTCCTCTGCGAACAAAGAAAATATTATAATTAGTAAACAGGTACATTATCTACTGCAGCGGCCAGCAATGGAGGTAGCCCTCTACCTGAGGAAGTTACGTACTTTCTTAGTACTTAACTCAAACGTACGTAACTCAAAGAATGCGGAAAAGGAATTGATTATACAATTTAGGCAGGTTTATCCTAGTACGGGCATCATACTATGCAATACCTATATTACTTCTAAGATCTATACTGTATTTCACCTATTTGTTTGATAAATTTTATTATTGTTACTATCTTAGACATTTCTTGGAATCCTGGGGTCTCGGACCTGGGAAGGCGTACAAGGGGCCGAAAACGACTCGCAGAGGCCCCTTGGGTAATAATCCCTGAATGCACTATGCAATTGCACCTAAGGACAAGCTCCGGTCAGTGCAAAACTATTGCAGAAAACGGCAAAAAGTGTCGTAGCGCCAAGGAGGCAACATATCCTGAGGTGCTTAAGAGGAGTGGAGAAGTATTCCAAGACTTTCAGAACAATCCCAGAGGCAGATGGTCATGTCCCTACGTGCACTGGAATACTTCCTCCGAGCACGTTTGCTCTTGCAAAACTCTAGGTACTCAAGCCGGCCAATAAAGGCGAGAATGAGGTAGAGGTCCATGTTCCTCGTCAGTGTGCACTCCAGCCGGCCAATAAAGGCAAGCCAAAGGTGAAGAACAAGACTTCTCCCGGGAGATATTGTCCGTGGGGTCGCTACTGCTCAACAGCTCGCCACACGCTGCCCTGCGGGTTTCCAGAGCCACGGTAGCCACGCCAGTAATTTTAATTTTTCAGCGTGTGTCCACCCCCCACTTGATTTAGAGGGCCAATCAAGACGTGTGGTTGTTCAGGGGGCTTATTATTATTAATTTAAACCCCTATAACCGCAAGGGCATTAATGATGTTCCCATACTTCCCATGAGATGGCAGTAATATAATATAGACTAGCATCCGCCCGCGGCTTTGCCCGCGCGGTGTGTTGGTAAAAAGCAGCCAATATCCTTCCTCAGGCTTCAGATTATCCACACCACAAACGGCTCAGCAGATTAACACATTCACTGCGGCTGCGCTAGATTGAAACTTACTTCCAGTGCTGTACAAGTCACATACTTCCCGTATCAAGAATGCCTGATATGCGTTACGACGTCTATTTTCTCGTACGTAGTCCTGACTTCAAACCTCCACAGAGGCATGGAAAGACCACAACTGATTTTTTTTGTGGTACCAATCAATAGGTTACATCCTTGTGTATACACAGCTGCAGTCGCACGGGGTTCTAAGTAATACCTTAAAAGTTACAGGTATTTTTGGAAATGGTTGATTTTACGGGAAAATACTTGTCGTGGCGCATACAACAGTCCTAATGCTAGGGATGGGGTGTCATAAGTAAAATATTGTTTTCGTTTCAGATTTATTATTGTTTAATCAGGTGGTACACAATCAACGAAATCTATTTTCAACAAAACTAATAAGTAATTAACTATGTTAATGTTAAATTTGTAACAAAAACAGTTAATTCTTATTTTATATTATTATTTATTTTAGGTACTTATAAAAGCTAAAGTACAAAAAATGTCCCTAATTTATTTATCACAATTATTTATCGATAATTTGAAAAAAATAACTAATAAAAAGAAACAATACAGGTACCATACCATAAAATTATATAAGCTTTAATAATTCTTTACATAACATCCTGCATAATCACGACTAATAGGAACTTTGAGTATATATTGAGATCTAATTCAGTTATGCATATAATTTTTACTAAAGTCATTTTTATTTTTATATAAAATATTGCGTTCTGTAAAAACGTATTAAATGGGCACAGCACTACGACTAACCGAAGCTCCACGCGCGCGCACGTTCAGTGCGGTACGGGGTTTAGGATACGGCCAAATAGTTCCCGTATCGCACTATTGTAAAATAATTACCTTTCTGTGCGTTACGAAAAAATAATTCCCGTACATTTTTATTCGTAAATTTTAATACACTTCAAGCAAGGACATCGGCAATATATGCTTCTCTATTTAACTTGTACGAATACTAGGAAAAATCACCCCCGCACGGAGCGCAAAACAAGGACAACTAGCTGCCGCACAGAGCAGAACTCAATTACAACCAAATACTTCCCGTAACGCAGTGAATGTGTTAACCGTAAACATACATTCACACAGATAGATAAACGGACAGACAGACAGTTAGAAGTTACTTCTTTTTTTTATAATGTCGCTGATCTGGACTCCTTCTTAAAGTATTGGCCTACAATCGCTGTATACCGGCAAAAGTGGAAAGAGGGAAGGAAGACCGTTGGCACAACACTGGCTTATAATTATAATTACTTAATATAGCTGTTTCACTTGTCGTATGGTTGCAATAAACAATAAAAACTGAAAGGTTTAGAATAAAGTACATTGGCGGTTGACAGTTGTTTAGACGGCTCTACTTACTGTAATATACTGTTAACTATGTTATATGATTTGATGATTTCCCAACCCAAAAAATAGCATGGCGGGCATGCTATTACTTTGCTTTGTTTTTGCGTCGATGTAATGCGATGCGGTAGGTCAGAGTCTGAGTGGTGAGTCAAACGGATGAAGTCTTGGCAGAAGCTAGGATATTACGAAAATCAATGTTTGTTTGATCATATTTTATGCGCCATCATATTGTTAATCCGATTGCGTTAATACTTTATCAACTTCACGAAACTTCACGCGGACAGTGTCGGGCACCAGCTAGTTATTTATAAAAGCTATTAGTGATAGTATCGTACCCTGATGGTGCGCATGTGCTCGCGCTTGGCGCGCGCGTGTCCGCACAGGCGGCGCTGCAGCCAGCGCCACGCGTACAGCGCGCTCTTGGGCGACGGCAGCACGTTGAAGGGCGGGGGCGCCGTGCCGCCCTCCTCGAAGTAGCTGATCCACAGCTTGCTGCGAGCGAACTTCCACTCCACGTCTGCGCGCTCCTGCAAACATTACGAAGATACGGTACGGTAGGTACCTATTACAGATCCGGTAACTGTAAACTTTTCGCCTTCAATAGGTACCTAATCTCAAATTTAAGCTCAGACTTATAGAATCGCGATGGTTCGGCAACTCCCCACTTCGGCCAGCAGTAAAGGTACGCATATCTTACGGAGATCAGCTGGTAGGAGTGGTTCATCATGGCGATGAGCAGGTTGAGCAACACGATGACGTTAATGACGGCGTATGTCCCGAACATCAGCATGCCCCAGAAGCGCGTGAAGATCTTGATGCCGTCGAGCTCGAACGAGTCCAGGTCCACAAGCCCGAAGGCCGCCCAAAATAGCGTCTGCATCGTCTCGAACAAACTGCGACAGTCAACAAGTGGCCACATCATATAGTGTGGCTCTCGGTTACCATTAAGTAGTACTTGGCCCACATCAGCCACCGAACATAACATACAAATAAACAAGTCCAATGCTTTAGATATTATTGTTAAAATTAGTGTGTGTGGATAGTAAGGAAAAGGAATAAATTATGCAAATAGTCTTTTTCAGAGCAAATTCAGTGTTTTGGGACATAATCTTCAAGCACCATGTACGAGATCATGATAATAAAAGTGTATGGCTCGAAGCCAAGAAACGCGATGCCAGATGATACCAGAATAAGATGTGCTAGGGTGTTTTGCAGACAAAGGATAACATAGTAACAAGTAACCTAATATTACATAATCAGCCTGTAATGTGTCCACTGCTGGGATACAACAGGCCTCCTCTCTTTGAGCGGGAATTCCGTTTATCCAGCAAATAAGAATTCGAAAGACAAATTACCTACTCAGCTACAGTCTACAGTTGAAATAATTTTGCCATTTTATTAATCAAAGCTCAGTAGCTTTGATTAATCAAAGAAAATCAGAGCGTTTCTCAGGAATCTACCACCCGAAATGTCTAAAAATAAACCAAGAAACAAAGAAAATCGATAAGTGAAGTGATCCTCACTTGGCGAACCGGCGCCACACGATGCAGGCGTCGGGGTCGGGGAAGGTGCCGTTAGCGGTGAGCGACGTGCCAGTCGTGCAGCGCTTCTTCTCCATGTCGGCGTAGTACCACAGCAGCTGGTTGAGACCTGTCGCGGCATACCACCATGTTACCAGCTTGAACATGTCTATTAATACTGCTTGAAATTTTAGAAGCTAGAACACTTACCACATGAAAATGCAAAGATAACTAGTATATCTAGGACGAAGAACTTGAGAATGTCGAGCACCATCCTGCTGAGCGAGACTTGCAGCGGGCCCAGGTGTGGGTTGACGCTGAAGATGTACACCAGCTTCAGGCTGCTGAAGATGTTGGCGGCAGAGAACAACCCCTCGGACAGCAACATCGGGTCCCACGCGTCCCACTTCTCTCGCGGCTGGTTCCATTGAAGACCTGCTGACATCTCTCGACGCACCTGAGTCAAAATAAGGGAAAGATAAATAAAAGTAAAAAGCACTGTTCATTAATATTCACCCAAGTAACGAAAATTTAGATAACTATGAAGTTTCCACTACAGAGTTTTACCTGAAAATGTGAGACGATCCGCAGCGCGACGGTGGCGACGTACAGCGAGTTGGTGACGAAGTCTATCACGTTCCACATGTCATGCACGTACTCCCGCAGCCCCATATCCCACAGCTGCTTCACCTCGCTCCAGATTAAACCTACAATGATACAGGTACACTCGATGAACAGGAGTAATTTATTTATGTGCCTAATGTACAGAGGCCAGCACATCAAGTTACCACAATCTGTCAAATTTCTTTGATAGTATTTCAACTTTATTGCAAAGACATAAGGTTCATTTTTAATTGAGAAAATTTGACAGTTAGGGATAGCTTGATGTGCTGGCGTCTGTACCTATGTATAGATACAACTTAACATGGGTAAATAAGATTTTAAATTCGTAATGTGTTGTTAAAGTAATGGGTAGCAATACAGATACAGACCGCTGACCCAGGCGAGGATGAGCCACTCGACCAGCGAGGGCGGAGCGCCGCGGCGCGACAGCGGCTCGCCGTGCGGGGCCGCGCCCCACAGCAGCCCCCCGGCCGCCGTCTCGATGCGCTGCGACGCCAGGATCAGCAGAACTGCAAGGAAACGACCAGTTCGTAGGTTAGTTTGCATATACATGTCATTAGTGTTAGTATTTGAGGTCTACGAACATGTTCAGACTGCCTTTAAAATTGTGTAGAAATTGACTACAATCTGTCACTAGCTTTTGCCCGCGACTTCGTCCGCGTGTCATCATCATCTGCCTAGCCTTTTCCCAACTATGTTGGGGTCGGCTTCCAGTCTAACCGGATGCAGCTGAATACCAGTATTTTACATGGAGCGACTGCCTATCTGACCTCCACAACCCAGTAACTGGGCAATACGATACCTCTTGGTAAGACTGGCTGTCAGATTTTCGGGCTTCTGACGACCCGTAACGACTGTCAAAGATGCACAAATGACAGCCGGGACCAACGGCTTAACGTGCTTTCCGAGGCACGGAGGAGCCTCGTTATGTAAAGATGGTCACGACTTCGTCCGCGTGTAGTTAGGTTATATCGCAATATCGGAAGTAATTTTTGAGCCGAAAACCTTTCTCCAGGATGTTATCTATTTCTCTGCCAAATTTTATCGAAATACAATCAGTGGTTTAGGCGTGAAAAGGTAACATACATACAGACAGACAGACAGAGTTAGATTCGAATTTATATATTAGTATGAATAGAGAAGATCTATTCTGTATTCTGGCAACCAATTTAGCGTGCGCAATGTTCGCATAAAAAAAGGGGGCGTTGTCCAACAGGTTAAGCTAGACCGCGCGGCATTGCTAAAAAGTTGGTTGGGTTGGTTAACAAATAACAGTCAAACTATAACCTAAGCCTCACAGGTAATTGGGCGTTTTTAAGGAACACAACATTCCTTTGAACGATCACTCACATAGGAACATAAAGTAGCTGGCCGAGTGACACAGGAACTTGATGAAAGGCTTCCTGAGCGTACGTCCGGCGGACGAGTGCGGCGCCACGATGTAGGCCAGCGAATACAGCGGGAACATGGCTCCGATGCGCACCATCTCCGCTGCCTGCAGTAGCATGTTTTTGCGCCGGAAGCCCGGCACGCTCTCGTACCAGATGGACGCGAGCAGCTGCTGCACGTTCGGATGCGCCACGAACTAGAACGCACAAATAACAGCACCATTATTACGATGGAGTACTTTGCATGTAACTATGGCGGCGAAATTTGAGTTGATTTTACCTTTTTTTGCCTTAGCTTTATAGCAAGCTTAAGTCTGGACAAGCGCATTCTCTCCGGCGCGCCGGGTTCCGGCAGCGGCACCTGCGGCGAGCCCGTCTCGTGGTTGAGCAGCACCTGCAGTTCGTGTGAGGTGCGCGTGTGGTCCAGCAGCGCCGTCGCGAACTCCTGGCACTGCGCGCGCAGCTCCTGGTACTCAGTCTTAAACTCGTGTTCGAGCGCGGACAGTCGCCGCAACTCCCAAGACAGCTCGAACGCCGTCAAGATGGGGTCTTTAGACGAAAGCGCGATAAGTGATGGCGAAGCGAGTGCGCGGTACGCATTGATACGCGAGCGTGAGTGGCGCAGCGAGTCCTCCCGGCGCGAGCGCACGCATTCGTCGCAGCCGCATCGCACGTCGTGCGGCACCGGCAGGTTGGCGCCGCGGTCCAGCAGAAGCTTGATGATCTCGTAACTGTCGCGGTGCGCCGCCAGGATCAGTGGCGTAATGTCCGCCGTGAACGTCGCCGTCTCCGGTGGTAGCGCCTCCCAACTCTGTAACATATCGACGTGATGTTACATGCTTATCTAAGTATGCGACGATCTACGCGACATCTAAAGCTAAACGTTGCTTACGTTTGGCTCGCCAGGCTTCTTCGTCTGCTCCTCGTGGTCCAGTAGCGCCTCAACTGCCTCCACGAACTCCTCGGAGATGGCGTGCAGCAGCGCGTCGCGCGTCTCCACGCCAAACTCCAGCAGCAGCTCCACCATCTCCAGGTTCTCGTTGTCGATGGCCATGAGCAGCGCGCTGCGGCCCAGCGGGTCCACACAATCCACGTTGATGTGACCGGTGTCGCGCGCGCGTTGCAGCACCCGCCGCGTACCCGCCACGTCGCCACGCTCCACGCCCAGCAGGAACTTCTTTTCCTCCAATGACAGCACGGCCATCTCTTGGTGCGGCCGCACCACGTTCTCCTCTTCCGTCATACCATGTATACTGTGGCGCTACGGATGACAGCAGATATCATAAACAACCATTTTAAATTAGGTAGGTACGGGTACGATACTGATGATTTATGAAACGTTAGCAGCTGATACTCTCTTACAGTATAAGACGCCACGGGCATGGTTCACGTCACAGACCTGGCGTGTTGGTGCTAGGTAGGTGCCAGCCCACGCCATTCAATAATACAGTTTGACTGTGTTAGGTTAGGTTAGAACCTTGACAATTCAAAAGTGCCTGTAATTGGTTTATTTGAAATAAATGCTTTGAGTTTGAGTTTGAGGTAGGTAAATCAAGTTACGAGCTCGGATAGACGGTGACCGCACCGAACTAAGGGCAATAAATACATAGTTCACGTGTCGTACAGAGCTATGTACCCACGTATATGTATAACGCACCTTGTGTATTCGTGATCGTAATATCCAAAGCGAAATAAATAATTTCATCGATCCCGCCCTGGGAATTCTTCGAATAGATAAAGCTAATGAAATGAGTCGGGTATCGCTCGTAAAGGATGTTGATATATATATGCAATAGGTACAGTCCACATGTCGACTTCTAGAATGAAGCCTGCGATCTCGTCCACTTCGACCGAGGGGCAGCTCGTTGGCAGTTACTGGCACCGCTCTCAGAGACGCGATAGAGCCAGCATCTTCTAGTCTCTTTGTAATCAGTAGGTACCAACTATAATAAGAATGCGGAAGTAAACCTGTGTCTGTAACCTTTCACGCCTTAACTTGTGAACGAATTTGTATGAAATCTGGCACACGGGTAAACTATCCTGGGTTGCGTTCTATAATACTTTTTGTTCGGTCAGTGGTAGGTACGTTCCTGTGGGATCATCTCAGGGCTCCACGCGGGTTAAGCGCGGGTCAAACTAGTGTGAAATAAAGCCGGCTTATGTTGTTGGGTGTATGAGTACAATCCTAATGGAATACGTTCGAGAGTAACATTGTATATCTATTATAACGAGGGCACGAAGCGAAATAACGATGCGGTAGCGCTGTCAGTGAGGCGGCCACGCGGAGTGTGCGCGCTCCGGGCGCCGGGCGCCGGGGATAGGGCGCCGCGCCGCGCGAGGGCGCAGCACGAGAGCTGCCACTCATTATGCAAATGGGTCGGCGGGCGGAGGCGGGAGGCGGCGCAACTCACCGCACGCCGCTTGCTAACCTACGCTATCTTCACTCCTGAACGGCTTTATCGTTCGTAAAAGTCGGTGACGTTTTACAAGCGACCTCGCATTATGGGACCGGACGCTGTCCCTGGCCCGCCGACCCGGCGCTCGTCGCTTGCTATTGTGAAGCTATAAACCGGCAACAGAGACCGAGCAGACGTGTCCAGTCGATGCCTAGTTCTCGTGTAAATGTTTACGCTATTGAGCTCTAATTCCGAGGCGGACGCTTGAGAGCTTCACTGCGAGATACTTAAATAAAATGTTTTTATTGTTTCATTGATTGGTGAGGCGGTCGTGCGCCACTTGCCAGGTGAGACGCTCGTGAGCCACTTGATAGACTGCGAATCAACTGTCCGACTACATACTAAACAGCTCAAAAGACAAAAAGAAATCAATACATGAATCGTGGTGTGAGTACCTACGTGTAGGTACTCTCGTAGTCGACCGCACTGAAAGTGGCATCGAGACCTTATTGCTAAACTTTCAGACGCGTTAAGATTTCAAATTAGGTGCGTACTAACAACTTGCGAAAGTGTGGAGGGTCGCAGATTGAACTCACGACAAGTAGGTACCCGAACATGCGACACAGTGCTCATGACAAGTAGGTAGGTACCCGAACATGCGACACAGTGCTCATGACAAGTAGGTAGGTACCCGAACATGCGACACAGTGCTCATGACAAGTAGGTACCCGAACATGCGACACAGTGCTCATGACAAGTAGGTAGGTACCCGAACATGCGACACAGTGCTCATGGAGATACCCTGCAGCCCAAATCGTTTAGAAGGTAACACGTTCCATTATTAGGGTCGCTCATTCATCTGGAAAAACCTCTCACAAGGGAGTTCCAAATCGCTTTGAGGAAACGAAACAGAAGACTGAAATAGAAAAGAAACATTCATCGTAAACACCGAGTACTTCCGTGATACCTCCCTTTGTTTGAGTATAGGTACCTACGTCTACGTACAACGGAAGATAAATAAAATTCCCTAACAACATAACTGCAATCCCCGAAGCGTTAGGAACAGGTGTACTGACACCCAACATCTCGCATGTTATGTTCGAGTCCCATGAATGTCCACGTGGGGGGTGATGGCACCATTGATGCAAGAACAATTATAGCACCTTTGCGACATTCAAGCCGACTTCCACGAGGACGGAACCACAGCTAGTAAAGATTCCGGCAGCCACCAATAGAATCATACATGCATCATGCATGCATATACGCTATTAATTAGCGAACCAGAAACATTTTTTGTACGAAACTTAACCAAATTATAAGTAGAGACTTATGTATACCTACACTTAGATGTCAGAAATATCTACTGTGGAGGGATTTATGATAGTGTTGGAACATCATTCATTTAGTACCCCAAAATTAAACAGCCGAACACAAATCTTATAGAAAATAACATTTTGTATGTTTTTATAACGCAACGAAAGTCTACAATTAACCTCCGGCTGCTATTTGAGGTTGAAAATACCAAAAATCTGTAGTAGAAATGGACATAAGGTAAGTATACTATGTTCTTCTTCGTGTCACTTACACGACGGTATCTCAAACTTTTGAGTCGTCACTAACCCTCTAGTGCGATGACTCGACGAGTTCAGCCATTCGAGGTTGATAATGTATTAGCCTCGGGAACACTTACGTAAGAACAACTTTGAGAGGGGGTTAACAGAACAGAATTCAGTTGAGCTAGGCAGCGTTTAGGAAGCTTCATCCAGTCTTCTCGGCGCGAGTTTCACAGAGCCTTAAGACTTCAATTAGTGCGTCCTGCCTATCAAGACTGCTGAAACGTGGACACATGGTACGCCCATAAATGCCTAGAGGAACACTCAAACCAGAGAATCGCTCCGTCTAGCAGACGTCCTAGTTCAAAATTGCAACGGTCATGATTTTTAATACTTTCAAACTTTTACAAGTATACCTAGCAGCGGAACGGTTAATTGTATAAGTCCCGTTGTAATAGTAAAAATGATCAGGATGTTAATTACCATTTTAAAAAAACTTTTCTTTTTCAACGTTGGCATTTAATTTTGGGTAACTGTTTATGTAATATACATTCAGTCAAAAAAGTATCGGGAATGGATGATTTGTTTATGGTTCCAAATTCAAATTTTTGTTTTTTTGTAGTTGTTAGATTGGCACAACTGTTTTCCATTTTGGCGCGGAGTTTGAGCTGCATCTGTTATTTATATTAAATACAGTGCTGGTTTTAGTAATATCATATATAGTGTGTATTGCGAATTTCATAATGGACAAAAATATCGAACAAAGAGTTTGTCTTAAATTTTGCATCGCCAATGGAATTTCGTGTTCGGAGTCACTGAAAATGTTACAGAAGGCTTACGGTGAATCGACTTTATCAAAAACTCGTGCTTATGAGTGGTTCAAAGCGTTCAAAAGCGGTCGAGATGTGATGGAAGATTTGCCTCGCTCTGGTAGGCCGTCAACGTCTGCAACTGAAGTTAACATCGCAAAAGTGAAGAAAATAGTGACTGAAAATCCCCATTCAACTCTGAGAGAGATAGCCGCCGAACTTTCTGTATCTCACGAGTCGATCCGTACCATTTTAACTAATCGTTTGGGTATGAAACATGTTGCTGCTCGGCTAGTCCCAAAAGATCTGAATTTTCTCCAAAAACTCAATCGCATGAAAGTCGCTGAGGACATGCTAGAACGAGTCAGTTCGGACCCAACATTCATGAAACGCATTGTTACTGGTGACGAGACGTGGGTTTACGAGTTTGACATGCAAACTAGTCAACAAGCTTCTGAGTGGCGCCATCCAACTGAACCGAAACCGAAAAAACCACGCCAAAGTCGATCAAAAGTCAAAGTCATGTTGACGGTTTTCTTTGACTATCGCGGTGTTGTGCACTCTGAATTCTTACCGGAAGGTCTAACGGTAAATAAAGAATATTATTTGAGCGTTATGCGGCGTTTAAGAGAGCAAATTCGACGAAAAAGGCCAGATTTGTGGAAAGAAAATTCTTGGATTTTGCACCACGATAATGCGCCTTCGCACAAGGCTATCATTGTGAACGAATTTTTGACCAAACACTCAACAAATACCATCCAGCAACCACCATATTCACCAGATATGGCTCCAGCTGACTTTTTTCTTTTTCCTAAACTCAAATTACCACTTCGTGGCACCCGTTTTCAATCGATAGAAGACATAAAGGAGAATTCGCGGCGAGAACTGAACTCAATTCCGGAAGCAGCGTTTAAAAAATGTTTTGATGAATGGATTATTCGTTGGCGCAAGTGTATCGTTTTTAGAGGAGCATACTTTGAAGGTGATACAATAAATTTGGATGAATAACAGACATTTTGTGTATTATTGATCTTTTCCCGGTACTTTCTTGACAGAGTAGTATATAACTATAGGTATGTTTCCAACATATAGGTATACCTATATGCTGGAAACCTGAATGATGTCGTTTTGCATGTTTTAATCTGATCTTTTTTCTTCTGGGTGTTTTTCTATCAATAATATGTAAGTATTTACAAAAAAAAATTATATAAGTAGTTTATCAGCCATGTCGTTACCATAACACAAGCATTAGGTTGCTTACCTTGGGACTATATGGCGTTGTGTGAAATGACCAAGGATATTATCTTACGTGCTTGCGTGTCTTTAATTTTTGTAATTGAGTTTTAATCATTTTAATAAAAGTTAATAAACATATAACCCATATAACTGTAACGTTGAAGTATTCGCTACAAATTCAGTGGCAACTGGAGCACTACACGTTCACGTATCCTATAAACGACCTCTTGTAGAACACCTTAACTTCTGTATCCAATATCCAAAGCTTCGTCAGTAAAGTTTAGCCTCTAGTATTCATAACGCAGCATAATATGTATTACAGTACCTACTGTATAAAAATATTTCATGAGCGAAGCGAACGTTTAGCTTGACAGCTGCTGGCACCGATGTTACTACTTATGTCACATTCAGTTTACTTTGATGAGTTCAATTAATAATAATAATAATAATAAAAACTTTATTTCAGACTTGGTCCATGAATATGTTAGTATTTAAACACTGGGCTCTGACTCGGTACGAACTGCAACGATCTATTGGTATTCTCTAAGTGATGATGTCCTATCTATGGGGTACGTACATCGGCACGCGACGACGAAGGAGTAGTATCTACTACATGGAGCACACAGCACACACCACACGACCCACTGAAGCACACTTACTATTACTAAGTATATCCTGATATCTACATAACATACATTATAACAATAAGGCCTAAGTAGGTACCAGTCGCTACTGCATCACCAGCAATCATTCATCTTCACTTCTCATTGACTTATATCTAAATGGAGAGATAAACAAACAAAGCAGATACATAGTTTACGTATCCATGGACGGACATGGCTACGGTCGGGGCCAAAACTAAAAAAAAATCTGCTGCCTGTCAGACGAAAATTTCATATATTATGATGTAGCAATATACGGCAGCTATTACTGGTATAGCTTCCATGCTGACCTGGAAACGAAAAAATACTGAAGCAATGTGTTCGCTACGTAGATATGCAGTACCTACTGCAACCGCTCAAGCTAATAATACATATCATGCCATACGTAACTCAGGTGCACCTGCACACCTTGTATGCGTACCGCGGGGAGCCCTGCCTCCTCTGGAAGAAAAGCACACTACTATATACCTAACCGCTAGATTATTTTGATCATGACTAGGACGCGAACAAAGAGATAGAGGGGGCGCGAGCACAGCATCTGCGAGGAGCAGGTCCAGGCGTAGAGGACCGATATGTGTCGGCGGCATACCTTGACCTTGTTGTCTAGCGGGCGCGGCTCCGGCGCCAACAGTGCGCCCAGCTCCACGCGGCAGGTGGAGGGGCGCCGCGCGTCGCCGCCGCCGCCGCCGCTACCGCCTGACATCTCAGAGCCGCCGCTCTCTGCGCACACACACCACTACCGTTAGCGGCGGCCGCGCAGCCGCGCAGCCGCCGCGAGCCTCGCCCGCGCTTCCCGCTGGCGAGAGCGGCCTGCGCGACGAGTCACCGCGTTGCAATGCGGACGGGGTTATATTTAGCGAGGGCGGGCGGCGGACTGCGAGCGCGCACTCGTAGGGCGCCGCGCCGCGCGTACTCACCGGCGCCGTCGCCGCCGCGCGCGCCATCCTTCGTCCGCTCCGTGAACTGAAACAGAGCTCGGTGTGAGTGCACAGGAGCGAGGGCGCGTGCCGGGCACCAGGGGGCGCTCACCTGCACGCGGCGGTCGCGGCGCGCGGCGATCTGCCGCGAGTGGCGGCGCAATGCCTCCAGCGTGCCGCGTGACGCCCGAAGCGCGTCGCGCGCTCGCTGCTCCGCGCTGGTTGCTAGTCGCGTCTAATCTGCAAACAGTTCGGACATGAGTTCAAAGCTCCTTATTTATTGTTATTGCATCGTAAAATATTTTTGAGTACATATGTGTATACGTTGCCGTGTCGTAAAAGTTACGCGTTAATTTTGCACTCCGTGTATACCGACTGAACACCGTCCTCGTACAGTCCTCTCGGGATATCTGGCATCATTGATGTTTGTTTGCACATATCTTTTTACTGAAACATATCATAATCATACATTATGAATACCTACACGATACAGATTTGCATATTTATGCATACCTACTCTACTTATTAGTTAGCTTAGTAGTTTATCTATGACAATATGAACATAATATACAGAAAATTTTCAACGACAAAAATCTTAATCAGTTTTTTGACTCACGCAACCACTACACGCGACCGTGCCAAGATAAAGTCTTACAAAAATTTCCATTCCCTTAATTTCAGTCAATTCTTATGATACGGGTCGTCGGGTTTCAATTGCTCTCCTTCAGTTGAACATCCACGTAGGTACATGAGTGTGTACGCAGCACAGCCTGGCGGGTACGAGTAGCATAGCTGCACACATTCAAATGGAACAAAGAGCCTCAAATCCCTCAATTACTTTACTCAAACTCCGGCCTTTCCAAATCACGTTCATACTTAAATTGAGTAGGTTACATTTTGATGGTCTCCTACCAGCGATTCCTATCTCATCTGAGCTATATCTACATTTAGGTATCTTACAGCTATTATTTCAAAGTGATATTAGAAATAAATATACCCTGTAAAGGGGGTGAAATAATAATAATATAATAATTTAATTTTACATACATAATTTTGTCCACACGAGATATTGTATGATGAAAATAAGTGAATGACGTGTATTTCTTTGTCGGCGAGAAAAATTCCATTTTTTTAATTTAAAAGCTAAATATTGATAATAATATGTCCAAAAGTATAATAATCAAAGGGCATCAACAATTTCGTCCACAGTTTAATTTGTCAGTTTTGTTTTGGTTCAAACAATTTAGATAAGAGGTTATTATTATTATATAGGTAATTGATTCATTAAATAGGTTACAGCGGACCTTCACTGAAATGCAAGGTGTTTAGGACTTATTGAGATTTCTGTTTGGCAACACATTTGAAGTTGCGTTCAAGTATGGCGGTTTATGATTTGTTACACTCTTTAGATATGTTACAAAAATGAAATTACAAAAATTAACTAAAGTCGCAATCACATTGCTAATGTAATATTATTATTAGAGCGTGACTAATGTTGTATGTTTCAGAAATAATGTTCCTTACGATCTCCTATAATTAATTAATATAACAAATGATACAAGACATGTACAATAACGTGTTTTATTGTGCAACACCTTTACGAAATCTATTAAATAAATAATAGTCAGATAATAATGCGCATTGTAACCAAGTCCTAATATTTTATTTTTTTATTGCAACGGGTTTCATTTTCAATTTTGTTTCTTTTTTGTCACAATGGTCATGTTAAATGATTTTCACCCAAAAAATAAAAAATAATATTGGTAAGGTGGCGGTAATATTCATCCTTTTAAATTGTTCCCTAAGCGATTCACGACGACGTAGATTGTAAATAGCTCTGATAGCTCGCTTTTGCAAAATAAAAAAGGATTCAATGTCAGCAGCTAAGCCCCACAGTAAAATGCCATACGACATATTGCTGTGGAAGTAACTAAAGTAGACCAAATGCGCGGTTTCTACGTCTGTCAATGCCTTATCTTTCTAACATGTGGGGAACCCCATTGTAACTTGTCGTCTAGCGTGATTTCCAGGAAAACCGTCAGCTTAATAAAGATGATATGGCTAGAAAGGGTGTGACTACCGAGATGACGATTAATAGAGAAGTATGGAAGAAAAAGACATGTTGCGCCGACCCCAAATGAATTGGGATAAGGGCAGGAGAATGATGATGTAAGTACCATTCATTGTGTTTTGGTTGTTTTTATATTCATTCATTATTAACATAATTTACTCATTACAATGTTTTTTTAATTAGTTGTATTGCAATATGTGGTTAGCTACAGACCTCGACAATTGAATGGTATATTGGCGTGTGCTACCTGACCCGGGGCAAATATAATTGATTTTAATGTGATGTGTTTTGTAATGTTAATTACTCCTCATACGAGAAATGTGTAGAATTAAGTTCTTCCAACTGAACAGACAGCTGTACTGCTGAGAAGTTTGTTGCGCCACTTCTTCTTCCCAGCTATTTGCACTAAAAAGTGGTGAAGGGTGAGCGTTTGTGGGGGGCTGTATTTTGTAACTTTCACCTTTAAAAGTGCTGATTTTCAGCCTAGTTTGAATAAATTACTTTTGATTTGATCCAAATCTCGTCGCGTCGTGAGACGACCAATCTAAATCTATCCTTTCTACAACAACATACATTAATATTACTGCTAGGTTTTTGCCTCGTTTGTTTGGCGTTTTCATCATCCCACCAATGCATATAATTTTTTTACATAATTTGTTTGTGTCAGGGGTTTAAATGTTTAATTTACCAGTTTTTGCCTGCTATTTAAGTGCAAACTTTATATGTATATTACTAGTATATCGACACGCTAACATCGACATGTCAACCGCGCAGCTGTACGTCACTGCAGGCAGGCAATCATAAATAGTTCTCGTCATCTCATGGTACTATGTTCCAGAGGCAAACATTGATGCGCAAGCGCTTGCCTTCTTGCCCATATTTCACGTCGGCTCGATAGTTTTAGTTAATCTTCTTTTTACTCTTCAGAAGTTTCTTTACGAATGATTAGGTACTAGTGGTTCGCCGTTGTTGTTTGTATATACAACGATACTATTATTGTTTATTTATTCATTTGATCTTAGAAGCTAGCTGATGCTACATCCAATATTTATAAACTAAACGATTAATCTTGTAAACATTTTTAAATTTATCCAGAATGTGATGTGTCACACTGAGTCACACAGATTCAACTGTTGCTGGTACTGTTAATGGTGCTTAATTCTGGATTGGCTGAACTTCGAAAGCCGGACCTAACTAATTTAACTTACACCGTGGATGGTCTCGGCTTTGCACGATCGCTGTTTAATAGGTACGTGTGGCGGTCCTACGTGACTTCTCCATTATTTTAACTATAAGTTTGGTGATTCCCCTAAGCACACACTGCCTGCCCGCCGCCGAGCAAGGTACAGCGCGGAGCGCAAGCTTCGTGACACGTTTGCACGAGTTCACGCGCCGCAGTCGAGAGGTTTTATGTTGCCCATCTCTTATAAAATTTCGCTGTGCTGGGTTTCAAATTATGGTACGACGCCGCGACGACGATAGGTTCGTTTTAAAGTAGGTAATTGTATTTGTCTAAGTATGTACTGTTCGCATACACCGAGGAGACACGATCATCGCATTTATAATTGACGCTTCGCGACCTCAACACGATAAAAATGATGAAGCAGAGGTGTCTAGGTGAGTTGGTAGGTACTTATAAGATTATGAAAAGCCATGTTTCGCAAAAGGTAACGGTTCCTAAAAGTCGTCTTTTAGTTCATTTATGAAACATTCCTTATGTGTGCAAGTTTATTTTATAAGCCGGGCTGCTCAAAGAACCGATAACATACTTGAGCGTACACTCGCGAAGTTCGAGAGAAAACTTTGCCGACAGGGGCGCAACTCGAACAGGGCTGAGAAATATATTGTAGCTGAAGTTACACAAGTTTTCCACTTATCGGCAATATAAGGATTTGCCAGAGTCTAGCCTACCTACCTGTTTATTTATTTTTGTAAGTGTGTATAATTGATATAATTATGATAGGAATGATAATCACTCGAATTTATTAATTTATTAAGCAGACGGTTTTCCTGGGAATCACGCTAGACGACAAGTTGCAATGGGGTCCCCACATAACAACTCTTGCGGGACGGCTAAGCTCGGCCGCTTATGCTGTTAGAAAGATAAGGCAGTTAACAGACGTAGAAACCGCGCGTTTGGTCTATTTTAGTTACTTCCATAGTATTATGTCGTATGGCATTTTACTGTGGGGTCGGGCTGCTGACATTGAATCCATTTTTATTTTGCAAAAGCGAGCGATCAGGGCTATTTACAATCTTCGTCGTCGCGAATCGCTTAGGGAACTATTTAAAAGGATTAATATTATGACAGTACCTTGCCAATTCATTTATGAAAATATTATGTATGTAAGAAAAAATAGACATCTTTTTAACAAAATAAGTGATAGGCATAATTTTAATACTAGAAATAAAGATAAAATAATTCAACCATTTTTTCGATTGTCAAAAGTACATACATCTTTTATGGGGTTCTGTGTTAAATGTTACAACAAAATACCTTGTGACATACTGCAATTAAATGAAAGAAAATTTAAAACTCATATTAAAAGTACACTTTGTAAACAAGCTTATTACAAATTAGAAGATTATATCAAAGATAAGGATGCTTGGAAACATGCTGGTCCTGCTCCACAGGACAATCTAGTGTCTAGACAAAATCAAACTGGTTGCTAAGTAAATTAGGTAATTTGTACCATATTATTTTATTATATTGGAATAACTTCTCACACATTGATTAATTTATTATTATTAACTTTTAGAATGTTTGTAAATATGTGAGCACCATGCACTTATGACATAATTAAGTTTACTTGCCACTGCTACATGTGTTTTTCTTTTCACCTTTTGTGATGTATTGTTTTTATTCTGGGTGCATCGTCTTCACATATAATGTTATAATACATGTATACAAAACATTGTGAAACATTTTAAAAGAGTAACGGTGGAGTTTCTTGCCCATTCTTCTCCACACGAAACTACTTTTTGGAAGGGGCGACTAGAATCAGTTCTATTTCTTGTTCATTTTGACGTTCAAAAGTGCCATTCTTGTGCCTATTTGAAATAAATGTTTTGACTTTGACTTTGACTTTGACTTTGACTTTGACACTCAAAGTGCTTGTTTTGCAATTTATAATTATTTTAACGTTACGTTACACACTCATTATACCTACACTTATAAACTCGTTAGCAGCACGTAATGCTGTCATGGCGGCGCCAGGTGGTGGCTTCCCTACCAGCGGAGGAAAGGGAGCCCATTATTACGCAATGTATCTCGAAGCTGCGCGCTTCCAAATTAAATCCTTGTACAAAATAATAATCTTGTCGTTACGCGCGGGGAAGAATAAAATTGATTAGTTTCGCTAGAAAATATTATATGAGGTTGTCTGTCTCTGAGGACTTTCAATTTCGTCGTTTTTATGAAGAAATTGGAATACCGAATTTGTTAAATAGCTATATTAATCCATTATGCATCTAAAGATGTCGAGAAAAATACTTTAATTTTCTGAAATACTATACGCTCCAATTACTTTAAGAAATCTAATACATACGAGTATCTCTAGAATATAGTTTCTCTTCGTTGTAAACTACTTCGAAATATGAAAATGTTTACATACAGAACATGAATCAAATACATGATATAAAAAATACTCTTCTCCTCGAGCTCACGCCTGCTGAAGCCGAGCACAACACAAATATATGTATAAACAAATTAAGTAGCACTTCATCAGACATGTTATTGTATTGAAAACATACGGATTCATTGCTCTCTGAATCAGATTAGATCTGACATCATAATAAAACCCAAGTTTGGTTATAGTACCTACTGTTGCCCGATGATTTGGTTAACATCTGCATAATGTTACGAAAGGTGGCGTGTCTTGGGAACTCAATAGTCCGCTACTTCCGCGCAGGACATTAGCAAGGGCAGCCCTGCCAGGAGTGGCCGGGACGCTTGTTCAACCCAGTGCCGGTAGCCCCAAGACTGAGTTACATACTGTTTTGGTAGTCACATTAGCACTAACTTATTTAGTTTGGTAATAGGCAATCCATCTTTAGGAACACATCCATTTCATAACCCTTTCCAGTCGAGCCTACGTATTTGGTGGCCCGCCTTGTTGATGGAGTGCTTGGAGGGCTTGCTGCGGAACCTACCGGATCTTGAATTACATAGATATAGGTCGGTAAGTGTTATAAGGTTTATCTTTTCGACCTACTTTTACTGGAGAACAGTGACTGCATGTAATCCTATGTATCCCTTCAGGGACCGCTTGAACGTTAAAGAGTGATAGCTCCGTGAGCAGGTGGAAGCTGCCCCCACACCCCCGCCCAGCCCTGCTGTCACCCCCTACGACGCCCGTGGGAAGTAACGCGCTGAATTAGTATAGCTGAGATTCACTGACGCTACACAACAATGGATCGTAATTTTCGCATTACACGTGATTTGGATGAACGCGTAGCTTAGTAACAACGGATAAGAATAACTGTCTGTTAAGAAGGTCTCGAAATGGCTGGTTGATACTTCCTGTGAACCAAGGGCATACCTTGTTTACCTTGGCCAGAGGCTAAACATTGCCATACAACGTCGCAATGCCGCCAGTGTGTTGCGTACATCACCAGTCGACAGCGATGCGGAGGCATTTTTCTACTGCATGTATGTTAATTAGGAACAACCATTGCGAAATATATATAAATAATTTAAATATCGTATTTCTTCCTCAATGACAACGGGAAAGGAGTTCTCAAAGATTGGGGCCCCAAGGAGACGAAGACAGGTTTTTTCTATAATTTTGAGTTCTTGGGTTATTGCGTCAAATTTTAAGTGTCTGATGTCTGCGTAGACACGCAGAAGTTTTAGTCAGTAAGAGTCTGACACTCCCTCCGCTCCACCCAGAACGGGTCATTTGATGATTCCAATCCCCAATAAAAAAGTATATAATCTTACACGATTGGTACTGTATAATCAAATACTTATATTTTAGGAAGTTAAATTAAAAACTGAAGTTATAAATTAAAAAATAATGTTTTCACCTGAAACAAGACTCTTGTTTAAAATATTTACAGGATTCTCAACTTCCAAGGAATGCTCGAGTTTTGATGGAATATATTCTTTACTAACAGTTTCCAAGAGTATTTAAACAAAAGGAGAAAGCATCAACGCACCGTAATTACTGGGACTATGAACGTGAAATTTTTCACACTAGGTTTTGTAGGGGATCACTAAGAAGGGGTTATTGGAAATTCAACCTTTAAGGAGGTGAAAAGAACGGCTTTGTTTGTATTTAACATCTTATTCCTTGCCTTAATAAACTTGAAACTTGTCACAAATACCTTCTTAACTAAGTAAATTATACAGTTTGTCATTTTTTGTATTTCTAAATTACCGTCTAGGGGTAGACGGGGATTGGGGGTGTCAAAGTTTGTACGGAGGAATTTTAACGCGCGGTCCGATTCAGTATTTATCCCTAAAACCTAAATTAAAGAACATTATAGGCTGGTTATGCTTTATGCTATAATTAATTTACATTATAATTATTAAAAGCTCTCAACCCGTTAGCAAAATTCCTCCCACTTCCCTCCGTCGTGCTTGAAAATCAGGAATAAAAATTCATGATGTCGCCTTACCTAACCAATCAATAAGTAGTCGGATCGTAAAGCTAAGGATCTCCGGTCAACTTCCGAGGACGGGGAGGCAAGTTTAATAAACAAACAAGTAATGTCGGCAGAAATAGTGTTATCACGTAGGTACTAGTGCCGGCCGCGAAGTCATTCTTAACGCGTCGACGAAAAGGAGTTGGCGATGTTACCACTTAGAAGCTTAAGTGTGAGAAAACTTATGTGATGACTTCAACATACACACATACCTATGACGCAAGCCTGAGCTTCTAGTGTCTCAGATGTAGCTTGATGCCAAGCGAATATACACGCGCTTAGCGATCTATGTAGTGCGACTGCACACGTATTGTAACGCGACCTACACGTGTGTCAACCGTTGAAAATGGATGACGTCAGCGTTGCTTGACGTACGTTGAGTCAAAGAGTTTTCAAGTATGGAAATAATATGACATGTTATATTATGTAAAAATATTTAGTTTTCATTCCGCAATAATTAGATCCAGGGTCGGTTGCAAGCCACGTGACGACTTAGCCACGTGACGACTCCCGGCCACCGTAGGCGCGGGCCTGCGGACGGTGAGTAATGGGTGACTCACCGTCCGATCAGCACCAGACCCGTGCCGTACGGCGCGTATATGTTCCACGCGCGCCTCAAAGAGATGTCAGCATATGAAGGGGCCCCTCAGGGCCAAGCCTGCCGGGTAAGCGGGATTGTCCGAAAGGGTTACCGCTACCCCGGAACATAAAGGGCTACGGAAGGAACATGGATGGCTTTTAGTCAGTAAGAGTCTGACACTCCCTTCCGCTCCACCCAGAGCGGGAGCAGTCATTGGATGATTCCCAGCCTTAAAAAAAAAAAAAAAAGGGTCGGTTGCAGGTCGCAGCACCGCCCGCAAATTATACACATGCAGAAGATGTGGCTATTATGTTGCAAAATTTTACCCAAACTCTGCTGTTAGCCTAGGTTTGGACGAACATAACACTTTACTATCATAGATTAGTCGTCACGATCTTCCCTCATCTCGTTTACTACGCAGTGACCATGGTTTTTGCATATTCGGATGGATACTGAGGCAGGACCAGCTGATGTGACTGGCAGGTTGTGTACCTACGACTGCGGCCGCGCACAATGAAATTGCCAGACATTGGGTTTGCGGCAAGCCTCCTTGCCGGACTGCCGCCGTGGGATCTGGAGGCGATAGTCCTCGCGCGCCTGTTCGAGTGGCGCGCGGAGGTACTAAGCCGGGGGGAAACTCCGTTTCCGCAGCAAATTGCGGCGGAGCGGACGGACCTCCGGCGCGATCTCATGGCGGCCTGGAATCAGCGACTGTCGCAACCCAGCGCAGGGCACGCCACGATAGTGGCGGTAAGGCCCCTCTTTGAGGAGTGGCTAGAGAGGCGTCACGGCGCCCTCACCTACCGCCTGACGCAGGTCCTCACCGGACATGGATGTTTCGGGAGGTTCCTGCACATCATCAGGCGGGAGGAAACGCCCGGGTGTCACCACTGCGAGGATCGCCCAGAGGACACGGTAGAGCACACGGTGCAAACCTGCCCGCTTGGGCGGAGCACCGCCGTGTCCTCGTAGAAGTAATCGGCGGCGGCGACCTCTCGCGCCCGGCCCTGGTGCAAGCCATGTTCCGGGGCGAGAGGGAGTGGTAGGCAGTCACCTCCTTCTGCGAAAAAGTTATGCTCGCGAAGGAGGTGGCGGGATGGGAGAGAGAAAGGTCCTCCCGTCCCAGCCACCGCGGGAGACGCTCCGGGCGTCGGGAGCCACGTGACGACTCCCAGCCACCGTAGGCGCGGGCCTGCGGGCGGTGAGTAATGGGTGACTCACCGTCCGATCAGCACCAGACCCGTGCCGTACGGTGCGCATATGTTCCACACGTGCCTCAAAGAGATGTCAGCAAATGAAGGGGCCCCTCAGGGCCAAGCCTGCCGGGTAAGCGGGATTGTCCGAAAGGGTTACCGCTACCCCGGAACATAAAGGGCTACGGAAAGAACATGGATGGGTTTTAGTCAGTAAGAGTCTGACACTCCCTTCCGCTCCACCCAGAGCGGGAGCAGTCATTGGATGATTTCCCAGCCTTAAAAAAAAAAAAAAAGACATTGGGTTTCAATATTAAAATTACAACATGATTAAAATGTACTACTTTTGTAATGTTTTAAAGGTTAAAAGGGGACAATGGTTTTGTGTAATGCCTTCATGCACTTCACGCATAGATAATGACTTAGATAACAAAGTAATCAAATATTAAACAATGCATGTCATACAGAGATATGGGATATGTTTCATGGAACGTCTATAATGTAACGTTCACGGAGCTCCGCGCACTGTTCCAGCGAGGCCGCCGGCCGTGCACAGAACACACGATGTTGTGCTCTACTAAAGCGACGGATTGGGCTCACGGAATGGACTTGTTACGACCATCGATAATACATTTATGTATTTGCAGTTTATGGGTTACAAAGCACCGGTTCATTTCTGCCATGAAATTATAATGATACCGCAATCTGTCCTCAACAGTGTTCCTGTTAGAGCCAACAATAAGTGGACAGCTTCTTTTGTAGTTTGACTTTTCTTTATTATAAAATATATTTATACAGCTTTTTTGTTTTTTACTTCTCATGACACATCTCATGTAATAATCGGGTCTGGGGTATCTAAATTTGCCAAAGATCAAAACAACAATGTTTTTTTTATTTGGTTTAGTGATGTTGTTGTATGAATTTTAAATTCAGAGATAATAATCGATGTTTAAATTATTTTGTATTACTTCCACGAAATTTTGAAAGTCAAATAAATCTACTCTATGAGTAGATTTATTTCAAAATTTCCGTTTATTTTCTAATGAAAAAATTATTCCAAATTAGAAGTTTTATTGATAGATCACATGCATGAAATACAAAAAGGTATGAAAAGGAAACTGCATAATTTCCCCGCCTATGGCGTCAGTTCCGCTCGTCTATAATACCCAAATTTTTCAGACGCTAATCATAAGTCATCCGTTATACACCTACGACGATAATCAAAAATAAACGTCGTTTGCCCTTTTGTATGAATTAAAATCGTTTTGGATATAATAATGTGTAATGAGGCGCGTTATTAATCAGTGTTGCGCAGATATCGCGTTCTATTCCTAGACAAGTTAAATGTTATATATTGCTTTTGGTTCCTGGGCAACACCTCTTGTATAAATGTGTATTTTTATGACATTAATAAATGGCGGCCTTAACTTAGCGGAATAAACGATAATCAGCTATTTAATCAGACAGCTAGGCCAATGATTTGGATCTACAACGTTGAACTACTTGTGTTGGTACGCGTACTGTGTAGAGCGCACTACTGATCGCTACGCTTTAGTTGGAAGGGCCCCAGAATATTACGCTGAGAACCTACTAGAGCTCGATGATTATGAAAAAATATTTCAGGAGTCAGTTTCTGTATAGTAAGTAATAATAAGTAAAGTTCACAACAAATGTTTGCAAATAAATTCGCAAGCATCGGTATCGAGTGCAGTCCACACGTTGGTCGGTCCTCTGGGGTTCACTTGTACTCGTGGGTATCGAGTGCAGTCCACACGTTGGTCGGTCCTCTGGGGTTCACTTGTCCTCGTGGGTATCGAGTGCAGTCCACACGTTGGTCGGTCCTCTGGGGTTCACTTGTCCTCGTGGGTATCGAGTGCAGTCCACACGTTGGTTGGTCCTCTGGGGTTCACTTGTCCTCGTGGGTATCGAGTGCAGTCCACACGTTGGTCGGTCCTCTGGGGTTCACTTGTCCTCGTGGGTATCGAGTGCAGTCCACACGTTGGTCGGTCCTCTGGGGTTCACTTGTCCTCGTGGGTATCGAGTGCAGTCCACACGTTGGTCGGTCCTCTGGGGTTCACTTGTCCTCGTGGGTATCGAGTGCAGTCCACACGTTGGTCGGTCCTCTGGGGTTCACTTGTCCTCGTGGGTATCGAGTGCAGTCCACACGTTGGTCGGTCCTCTGGGGTTCACTTGTCCTCGTGCTGACGCAATACTTTCTTTTCGTCGTTTTCTTAGAGCTGTTGTATTAATAACGGCAACTGTAAATATCAGCTGCACTCATTGTAAATTGCTTATCGCGCTCTTATAATTAAGGTTAACAGAGCTTGATTATGGTGAGTTATTGCTAACTAAACTTGACCATAAAATTCCAATTTATTTGATAAAGTAAAAATAATTCTATTAATTACAAAAGGTTTATTTAAAAAAAAAATAAAGAAAAAGGGTAAAATATAATTCCAATTTGGATGCGGATTTGATGTTAAATTAAATAAATGAGAGCCTAAAGAACCGCGCCATCTTGTTATGGTTTTATTATGGTGGAAATAATTAAAGAAACCTTATCGTACTCGACTAGGGCCGCCTGGGGGCACCCCGCGCGATGGGCGAGGTGGTAATATTAGTGCGAAAGAGGTAACTGCAAATTGAATTCGAAAAATATTGATTTAGTAGCCTCGTAGTAGTGCTTGCGGTTTGAATTAATTCGTGGAAGGCCTTCACACCGACGCGACGACGTAAACGTTCCGTACGCCTTGCGCAGAAGCCCGCTGCGGCTCCGTAGTGCTTGCGTAGAGGTCTGCTATGGTCCCATAGGTCTTGGGTAGAGCTCCGCTGCACTTCCGTAGGTCTTGCGTAGAGGTCTTCTACGGTTCCGTAGACCTTACGTAGAGGCTTGCTGCAGCTACATATTATTTGCGTAGAGGTCTGCTATAGCTTCGTAAGTCATGCGTACAGGTCTGCTACGGTTCCGTAAGCCTTACGTAGAGGTCTGCTACAGCTCCATAGTCTTTGCGTAGAGGTCTGCTACGGCTTCGTAGGTCATGCGTAGAGATCGGCTACGGTTCCGTAGGCCTTACGTAGAGGCCTGCTGCAGCTTCGTAGTCTTTGCGTAGAGGTCTGCTACAGCTTCGTAGGTCATGCGTAGAGATCGGCTACGGTTCCGTAGGCCTTACGTAGAGGCCTGCTGCAGCTTCGTAGGCATGCGTACAGATCTGCTACGGTTCCGTAAGCCCTACGTAGAGGTCTGCTGCAGCTCCATAGTCTTTGCGTAGAGGTCTGCTACAGCTTCGTAGGTCATGCGTAGAGATCAGCTACGGTTCCGTAGGCCTTACGTAGAGGTCTGCTACAGCTCCATAGTCTTTGTGTAGAGGTCTGCTACAGCTTCGTAGGTCATGCGTACACGTTTGCTACGTTTCCATAGGCCTTGCGTAAAGGCCTGCTGCAGCTCCGCAATCTTTGCGTAGATGTCTGCTACGGTTCCGTAGGGCTTTCATAGAGGCCTGCTACGGCTACGCAATCTTTGCGTAGAGGTCTGCTACGGTTCCGTAGGCCTTGCGTAGAGGTCTGCTACGGTTCCATAGGCCGTGCGTTGAGGTCTGCTACAGTTTCGTAGGCCTTGCGAAGTGGCCGGCTACGACTTCATAGTGCTTGCGTTGAGGTGGGCTACGCAGCCGTTGGCATTGCGTAGGGGTCGCTACACCTCCCCAGGTATTTTTAATTCTAGTTTAATTTTTTAATAATTTGAATGTTTGTGCACGTTTTTTGTAGAATTATTTTGAATGTATTATTTTTTTAGGTTTTTTTATGATGTTTTGTGTATTAATTATTTAACACACACACAGACAACTAACACACATACACAAAAATACACAGGTAACTACACAAATAACAATTGCAGTATATCACTAAGATCGCATTCAATGTTTTTACATTGATTGTCATCCAAAGTGTAATCCCAAAAACAATCAAAATCAAAACAACAATAATAATTTATTAATTTATAATTGTTTTTAATTTTTTATAACGATGATAATATTTTTGTTTTTTTGTGTTCGTATTTGTCCGAACTTGTATAAGACCGTTACCCATCTCCTAAAACAGCAAACAGTTAAAAGTAAAAGGATTTTTTTAACGTTTAAAAAATCTACTTACATGAACTTTGACACCAGTTTAAATCTCAGCTTACTATGGTGTTAATCAAACACATTTCCGTTCATTCAGCTATTAAACGAAGATCAAAGTTCAAAAAATATTTAGAGGTGCCGAAGAAATAGGTGTTGGTGAGTGTGACTGTCCAGAACTTGTGGCTCAATTGCTGAGGCTGTTTGTTCCTGTTGTGCCCAAACAACAACTGAGGCCGGGACGACACCCGTTATTGGCCATACCCTCAGCACGGACAGTGTCAAGTACTAATTCGCCTCTAGTTCAATACTCAATACTCATTCATTTATTGCATTCCACAATGTATATTATATGCTTAGGTGGTAAGTTAACATTTGTTGAACTA
Organism: Hyppa rectilinea; assembly: GCA_951799385.1. Classification (NCBI taxonomy): domain Eukaryota; kingdom Metazoa; phylum Arthropoda; class Insecta; order Lepidoptera; family Noctuidae; genus Hyppa; species Hyppa rectilinea. The sequence continues at coordinate 396,066 of OX637307.1, read as the reverse complement.
ATCGTGAACCCTGTCGGGCACAGCACAAGAAAATTTTTTTAGGAAGAGGACTTATAAACCTAAGTATACATGCAACTAACTTATTCTTCTTTCTTCTCTTTCTTATTTCTTCTTCTCTTCTATTTTCTTTTTTTTTTTCTTAGTATAATCTGAAGTATCATTATATTATTTAATTATTATTTTAACCAATGAATTTTATTATTAATTTATATAAAATATTATTATTATTATTTATTTTATTTTTTATTTTTGTTCGGGCACTGGCAGTGCTTAATGCTCTTCTGACATCAACACCTGAGTGTGACTTACTTTCCGAGAGATGGATAGATGTCTGTTGTGAAAGTTTTAGATTCTGTGAGATGATGGATGAACGATAATTAAGAGTTGAACTTGTCTTTACATTATTTCTCTTGTGTCATTTTCTCATGCTCTATTTTTTATTACTGTTTGTTAGATTTAACTGTACAAAGCTTTAAATTATTTAAATCTGTTATGTTGTATATGTTTCTTAAATAAATAAATAAATAGTTTTGGTCTTACAACTAAGGTCCTATCTGAAAAATTTGCTCAAAACCATGATAATTAAACAGTGTCACCAGCGCAAAGATCCGTCACGGTGTCACGCCCTTGTCAGCCCACGCCAGCTGTGAGTGGCGGCCGCCGACGGCAGGGAAACGTTTCACGTCCTCCATCTTTTATTACGCACCAACACCATTACATAGAAGACGTCGTATTTCAATATTATTTATCACTAGCTTCTGCCCGCGACTTCGTACGCGGACCCTGTTGCTTATGCCAGCGACAACGGGGTCGCCATTTATGTTATTTTTTATCATTTTTCCCATTTAAATCTTTTATCACACTGAGCTTTAGTTTTATTTCATTCCAACAACCACCAAAACATTAAGTCCATTTGTCATCGTTTTCATTTAGGTAACCGCATTATTATATTCCTCCTCTAGAGACCTAGAAGTCGATGCGTAGATACGCTTGGAACTCAAGCGTAATTCTCTTTCCGTGAACGTCTCTGACTCGCGAGACAATACATGACGTTCACGATCAGCGGTCAGTCGCGCATCATATTCTTCACTGGTCTCTAGAGACCTAATGAATACGCTGAGAACGCAGGCGTGCTTCGCGACCCGAAGAGGTTTCCACGGAGCGAGTTGCAGCCTAATGTTCTCGAACAACATCAAGTCTCTCCTGACGCTCTTCGGTAGATTCTTGGGATCTTATGATCCTCAATCTTTTAGCTCTCTTGGAACATTGGGAAAGATTTGACCTCTTTCTAGGCATGGTCATAGTTTTATTGTGAAGATACCTGATCATTAAAAATCTAAATTAAAATGACTGCTCCCCTGCGTTACCGGGTAGGCTACAGTGTCACGAAGATAAATGGAAAAGGAAATTAAACACTCAAACAACATAAGCCCGAAGGCATATTCATACGATAAAATAAAAAAATAAATAGGAGTTTTGGCCAGTAGAGTCAAATTTTCAATGATATACCATCGTCATCGAAAATCAGTCCTAAACTGTTACCGCCTTCACCGCGTGCAGGTACTCCCAGTTTATGTTATTTTATAATTACACAGTAAAATTAGTGATAGCTTTGATTTCCACATCAGATGTTTCTGATCTTCGATTTTTATAAGTCAACAGGAAATGCCCATCATATTGAACAACAAAGACGTCAAAGACGTCATTCCTATATGTGTTATGTTGTAGGCTAGGCTCTTGGAGTTCCACAACAGGTGTTCCAGATCTTCGATTTTTATAAGTCAACAGAGAGTGCTCATCAGATTGAACAACTTGTGCTAAGACGTTATTCCTATATGTGTTATGGTGTAGCTAGGCTCTTGGAGTTCCACAACAGGTGTTCCAGATCTTCAATTTTTATACATCAACAGAGAGTGCTCATCAGGCTGAACAACTTTCGCTAAGACGTCATTCTTATATGTGTTATGGTGTAGCTAGGCTCTTGGAGTTCCACAACAGGTGTTCCAGATCTTCGATTTTTATAAGTCAACAGGAAATGCCCATCAGACCGAACAACTTTTGCTAAGACGTCATTCCTATATAATGTTATAGTGTAGCTAGGCTCTTGGAGTTCCACAACAGGTGTTCCAGATCTTCGATTTTTATAAGTCAACAGGAAATGCCCATCAGACCGAACAACTTTTGCTAAGACGTCATTCCTATATATGTTACAGTGTAGCTGGGCTCTTGGAGTTCCACATCAGGTGTTCCAGATCTTCAAATTTATTCTCTCAGCAGAAAATGCTAATCACGTGGAACAATTTTTGCTAAGGTATCATTTTTGTATCTCTTATAGTTTAGCTGGTCTGTTGCTGTTCTGCATCAGGTGTTCAAGTTTCCAAGATAAATTATAGCCTATATGTTGCCCAGACTTAATACCTATACAACAAAAAAAAAATCATTCCAATCCGTCCAGTAGTTCCGAAGATTAGCGTGTACAAACAAACAGACAAACAGACAACATTTTTTTTTGGATTCATGCTCTATTACTGTTTCTAAACCCCCCTCAATTTTTTTTTTTTTAATATATTCAATGTACAGACACAGTTTTTTTACTGTTTTATTATATGTATAGATAGAAGATATAGATTATATCCTGCGCTGGCTACATGCTATGCTCGCTGATTTTATTACAAAAGACCCGAATGAAGCAGATTCGGATAGTAAACAAATTCTATATTCATTTCGAAAATTCAATAAACAATATTAAAAAATAATAATTAAAACAATATACATTAATTATTCATTAATTATTTTTTTCTGTGTACTTATTTGTAAATTTGCATGCCTTATAGTAGGATATGGTTAATGGACACTATTGTTATTATAAGACCTTTTCTTTTTTATCCATATTCGCAAACGAATAAATGATTACGATTAAATTATTATTAAATTCATCGTACAAGATATCCACAGTCCCCGCTGCTGCTAGTGATTATAATTAATGTGGATATTGGTGGCAATAATCACTCACAATAGGTAGTAACAAAGATTGAAACTTAAACTCCAAAAAGACTTCGGAAACCAGGCATGAGCAATATAGCTTAGAGGGAATCCCCTGGCAATCCACGGAAATTATCCCTTAATAGTCCCCCGCCGATACTCGGGGGAACTCGTGACGTGTCTTGGTCGTGACTCGGCCTTATATCCTAACGTTATTGAGTAGAAAAACTAATTTATTTTTTGAATTGATTGATGTACGTACTGTACTCTTCCACACAGTACACAGTCCCACTAGGTATTATATTTCTTTGCCCTGTGATTTGTTGCCTCGATACGAGTCGGCTCACGACACAATTCCGACAGTACAATTTGAATAAAACGAGTTGCCGTCTACTTCGGTATTAACCACACGACGGGATATTAAACGTTGTACAGAACCCGGCCCCGGGGAGTCAGCTCAGCTGCAGGCCAACTGTTCTGTAATTGGTAAGTGAATTTCAATGAGCTTTAAGTGACTATCCCCATTGTTTGAAGGACTACTACTAAACTGAGGATTCAGGATTCTATTCTATTCTATCTTATTCCAATATATAATAAAACAATAAAATCCAATAAAAATTACCAGTTAAACCTGCCAGTAATACCCGATCACGACTAGGTGAGTTACTGCACTCCTGAAAAGACCGGTAAATTAACTACGAATGTCTCAACTATTCCTCTGGCGGGACATAACAGACTTGTTTTAAATGTCCGTTTCCTCAAAAGGAAAAAAACCAAACCCTTATAAAATCACTCCGTTGTTCGGCCGTCCGTCCATCTGTCAGCCTGACAAGACCTTGTTTCTCAGGAACGCGCAGATGAATCAAGTAGAAATTAATATAAAATACGTAGGCCTACGGTCCCATTACGCCTTAAAATATTTAGCTTCTAAAACAACATCATAAAAAATACGGTCATACATGCGACATAGTTTAATTCTCGCAAATAAATCCAAACATTCATGATTTCATGAAATCTGGCAAGCAGCACTCCCAGCACAAGTAAAGGAAGCAGTCCGAAAACTTTTACGTTTTATCACTTTTTTTGTGATACTAACTTAAATTTTCAGTTGGAGATCGAACACCTCGACGTATTTCAATGTCTGGGAGAACATGTTTTTCGACAGTTATCTAAGTTTGTTTTTGGGATAAATCCATCCCAACACGCACTTGACCGGTTTTTCCCCTTTGAGCCGGCGGCGAGCGGCGAGCTGCGTTCCGTAAAAGCTTCACAAAAGATAAACGTATTAGTGCTGGCGCTATCCTGTGGAACATGCATACACAACACTGAAACAACAAAGCGACACCGTCCATAAAAGTTATTTTTATTACTGCAAAGAGTACGTGTATATTAGAGTAAAATGTACGTGTGTGTGTATACAGCCGTAGTTTGTTCAATGTGCCGCTGTTCTGGCTCGCTCGGCGGCTGACAATGAAGCCGTATCTATTGAGTGCGTGCTGTCTGCGGGGGCGACCTGCCAGCAGGCATACCCCAAGGGTCGTTGAAGGCGGACAACAAAGGAATAGCTTCCATTCGTGCCAATTAACTTTTTCATAACATGATACAGCTTTTTGCAAGCCACCTACCTACCGCATATCGATAAATAAGACGCGCGTGAAATATATTATTTCCATTAAATGTGGTGGACAATTGCTGAGTACGGGCAATTAATTAGTGTAGCAGTAGTCCCCGGTGACTGGCGAGCACAACGTCGCCACAAGTACTTGTGTCTGTAGATACATTCGTAGCGGTTGTTAAGGATCGTAATTAAATCACATTACTGCACAGCCACCAGCTAACAATGTCACTTCCTATGGAAGCGGCTGCGAGTGCAACCCACGAGACAAGCGGCTTCGTCGAGTACTTATCGTTATTTAAGCCTGAGGTCTGTTAAAGATTAAGCCGTCTCTTTCTTCCTACTGTGCACTGTAAAAAACAATATTAGATACTTGTTTCAATCATCTAACTGCCAAATACTTAGGTCTGTATATATGTTTTAGACCTTTTGACTTAAAAAATGGGATAAATATAATGAACTTTGTGACGGAAACTTTGGTACCTAAAATATATCAGCCAAACAAACCATAATCAAAAAATTAAAACCTAAAATTACAATGGTACAACTTATTTTATCCAAGACTGCACTTTAAATTGTACTATAAACCCAAATTTAGTAAATTGATCACCAAATTTTGAGGGTGATCAGTGATTATTTCTAACAAGCTAAGACAACCTGATAGTACTCAAGCCGTTTTATTTAATACCAATATTGAGATGGTCGTGAAAAAATATGTAATACGCCATTTTGTGGCGGCGGCCATCTTGGATTGACAATTGTATTGTCATCATCTAAAGATGTGTACTAAATATCTGATAAATCTATCGACAGGAAAGGTCAATTATTGATAAAAACGAGATTTAAGGGTCTTGCTTTCTTATGATACCTACTTTATCCATACGTAAATTTAAAGTCAGATAACCCCGACATTTATTTAACTATTTACTCAAATAATTATTAATAATCTTATCCACACCATTGTATATCTTTGAATTTGAATCTAATTTTTGTATGGTATGTTGTTTGAATGCTTATTTTATTTTAATCTTAATAATTCTATGTTAATTAATGTAATTGGACCTGTGCCGTTTTAATTAACTATAAATAAAATAAAAATGGTCCCCTCAGTGAAACATGAAACGATCCTGACACTGCCTGAATTAAAGGGATTATTAAAGTAATAAAATCAGTGGGAGTGATGGTCGTATAACGTTATGTTATGGTCCTGCGGGCGCCTCTTGCGCCGCACCGATTGTGACACACAGTCGCGACCGCGTGACACACACCCGTGTAGTAAGGGGGTGAAGCTAATGTTTAGTAGGTAGACATGAATTCATTAGTACCTACGTACATAGTATCGTATATATACGAAGTAGTCACGGTTCATTACCAGCCTATAATGTTTCCACTGCTGGGACACAGGGCTCCACTCTGAGCCCTCTGAACACTTCGTGTTCACGGCCCACTCCCCCTAGTGGGCCGGAATCCACCAGGGGGCACGGTCATGCCGGTTTCCTCACAATATTTCCTTCACCATTTTGAGAGTAGATTGAATAATTTAGACGCAGTTCGCGGCGCCCTTCCAATACAATAATGCGTTCAGGGTGTTGATGGGGTTGCCCCGATACTGCAGCGCTTCAGGGATGTTCGCTGAAGCTCACGTGAACTGCTTTTACACCGTGATGCGGAAGCGGTGCGCATCCTTGGTCCGTAGGGTGCGGGGCAGCGCCAACAGCATCCTGTCTATGATAGCGAGCAGGCTTGATTGTGTGTTTGTAAATCACTGCTGCAGGGTGTCGGCTGGGCCTGTCACCGTGCAGCAGTGATGTCACAATCTGATGTCACAATCTGTTTTCTTTTTGTTTTGTAACTGTTTTACTAACATAGTTTGTAAGTATATTGTTACTAACACTATGAGTCTTGTTGCTCGAATTAAATTATTATTATTATTTAAAGTGCTTGCGTGGGTTCGAACCCACGACCTACAACTCGGTAAGTCGCGATCGTATCCACTAGACCACCACTGGCCACCACTGGCCACCACTGGCCACCACTGGCCACCACTGGACCACCACTGGCCACCACTGGCCACCACTGGCCACCACTGGCCACCACTGGACCACCACTGGCCACCACTGGCCACCACTGGCCACCACTGGCCACCACTGGACCACCACTGGCCACCACTGGCCACCACTGGCCACCACTAGGTCATCACTGCTCATTGATTGTCGGTTCGCTGCTTATCAAATATCAGCATCATATAAATACGCACTGTGTTCTTGAAGCAATCTGAGGTTATAGGAAAATCATTATACGCATACTTACATACAACTAAACCTAGCTAAACTGAGTTTGGTTATAGCGCGATACGCTGGTGTAATAGTTGGAACACTGTGTGTCTTTTGTTAGTCAAGATTTACTGTTAGAGCATTTTAAACCACCAGGTAAACTGAACTGTTCCCAGTAGGTGAGTCAAGGTAGACATGGGGCTACAAGTGAGAGACAAGTGACGAAGTATGTGGCTTGAATTTTCCATTTAAAACTCTCACAAAGAGGATAGCTCCAGCACTGGGTTTGCTTAACTTTAGTTTTATTCGTCATGTCTAAAATACGACATGTATTTTGGTAAACTGTTACGATTGTTTAAGCAAATCTAATTTGGAACGCGGAACATATTAAATTATGATTTTATGCACCGGTTTGTTATTCACTGCTCTCTGCCTCAAATTAATTTACAAGTTCCGTTTCAGTACACGCCACGTATATCGCGGGTGTTGTTCCATCTGTTGACACCACAACTGTGGCAGTAATGAGTAAATAATGTAACATGGGTACCTATTAGTGGGAGTGCCTCGGAAGCCGGTAACCCGTCAGAGTCAGGTGGAGAGCCCGCGGGGCCGTCACCGGAGTGTCAACACGCGACGTGGTGGGAGCGCGCCTGTGCCGCGACACAGCCGCTCCGCTACTGCGTGGCTCGCCCCAGGGCGGCTGCTGCCGGGTGCTGGCGGCGGCAGGCGCTGCAGGCGGCAGGCGCGCGGCGGGCACGTGGCGCGGCCGGGGCGCGCGGTGCATGCGGGCGGCTGTCGGCTGCCGCGCGCGCCTCGCACTGCCGCCCCTCGCCGCACCGCCGCCGTATCGACGCCCGCCGCCGCCGCCCTCCGCCCTCACTCTACCACACTCGCGGACATGTGCCGGCGACTCCGCTGCAGACTCTGATGCGATTAAATAACTATGTATTATCATTTTATTATTTCTTTCCGCATTCTTGCAGTGACCCATTATCCCTGACCATGACTGACTTCACCGAACTTGAGTCGATTCTATGTTCAGAGATCTGAACTAAAAATAAGTATTTCTTGCAAACTTATACACATTACAGTAGTCTTGAGAATAGATTCATAAAATCAGCGACTTAATTCCTAATTTTATTAGGCGTCACATTATAAGTTCGCTGAGCGGAGCTTGTGCAGCAGGGACCAACCGCTCCGCAGGGCGGCTCCATGTTAGTTGTAAAATGTGAACGTTGTGTCAGGATATTACAATCGTTCTTACAAATCGTTGTCATTCCACTCAGTTGCACAGTGTGAAAAGTTTCAAACCTAAAAGACAAATATAAGTACCTATGTAGTATTAATTTGCAAACATTTTGCGCCGCTCTTAATGACGCCCGTCAAACGTGTCGTCAGCTAGTTCCACATGATATATCAACAGATTGGAGATAATGAGCTCGTAACAAACCGAAATATGTATGCAGGTGACAGGCTGATAGGCGGCGCCCGGCTGCAGGCCAGAGGCGGCGTCGGTAGAGCGTCCGTCAGGCCGAACCTACTTGCAGTCTTGTGCTGACATTGTTCACTGTACACGCTACTTGGCATGCGAGACGAATCATCACTTTGAAGTGCAACTAATGTGGACTGTCTCCAAACCATACTTCCTGGACAAGCACACTTGAAACCTGTTAATTTGATACTCGCTTTCTGGTAATGATAAATCATCTCTGACGATTCACTCCGATAATCACGTACCTACCTGTGACTCGGGTTTAATGTGGACAAGGTCTGCTTATCAGTTTGCCGTAAGACGGTGCATGCTGCGTGTCCGGTAGGGACGGGTGGAACTAACCATGATCATTGTTACGCTGATGGTCACAGGGGCTCGTCATCACAGTGACAGAAATCTGAACGTGGACGTGCACGCTTGAGAACTGTGTTGCATTATAGTTGGTACGACAGCTAGCACAGCGCCCAAATGAATGATAATAGTTACGTTCTGTAGCAATACTACTGTAACGTAAGGGACCACGCCACGACTAACAATAGGTACTAGGGACTATGCCACGGCTCACAATACTAGGGACTATGCGACGGCTAACGCAACGCAACGATAAATGTCCGTAGTCGATAATTTATCTCCTTCCAAATAAAAAATGTCTGAATATTTGGCACATAAACTTTCAATGTTTTGTTTTTCTTCTTTATTTAAATTACTTAAGGTTAACTTTGCAAATAGCTGCTTAACCCGGTCTGCATTCAACTCGTTTTTGTTAAAAACGCAGATATCGTAATCCCTGGTACTCTGTATATCTAGATTTATTTCTGACAATGTGACGTCATTGGCTGTTGTATTCAAAATACGTACTGGTATTCTACCATTGTCTGGAGCCACTAATGTACTCGCGACAAAGATTCCCTCACATACTTCTTTCGTACTTATCACGCATTCGTCCTTCAAGTTAGTATTTACATAGTGAATTGACTCTGACCTAGCAGGTAATGTCATTAAATAATCCTTGGAATTATATAGTTTCAAAGTTATCTGGTTCCCATTATACCATAATGATAAAACATTGTTATGAAAGTCAATAACCGATGAGTACTTGCTTAAAAAGTCTTGCCCTAAAATTCCATACGCCTTACAAGGCAAGGTGTCAAACACATAGAACTTATGGACTATGTTTTGTTCGTGAGTCCATAATTGTAACTTTACATATCCGATTGCTTGGACTCTGCCTCCGATCCCATTTATAGTTATGTCCTCCTTACAGATGGGGATATTGAACTTTTGTACGTGTTTATACTTTAAGGCTGAAATGGATGCGCCCGTATCAATTAACCAGCTAAACGGTTGCAAGTGATTCACTAATAACTCTACGTAATAACTACTTTCACTAGCCATGATTTTATTACTTTTAGGAACGAAAAAACTCACTTCCGCATTCCTTGGCATCATATGATGAAGTGCTGGGTTGTGGCCGTGATTCATCATCAGTGATCACGCGAACATTTCCACGATCCCCTTTATTTCCCCTGTTGGTATTATTTCTAAAAGAGTTACCTCGATAATAGCCTCTACCTCGAGGTTGTTGGCTGCCTGCTGTAGTAGCGGCGCCTGGCTGCCCATAAGCTGCTTGCTGCTGCTGGCCTCTGCCACGTGCCGGGTAGCCACGGGTGTAGCCACGCTGTCTGAATGCACCTCTATACGCACCTCTACTGTAGCATCTGTGGTTGTTATAATACACTGTCTGCCTGGAATTGGGTTAATAATTCATATTACGTCTCAGTGAAAAAAATTTCAGCACTCCGGCTGGTCGATGTGCTGTCCTCGTCTAACGCTGCTTGAACAGCATCTTTTAAGCACTGGAACTTCTGAGCTGCCAGAATTGTACTAATCCTGCGATTCCTCAATCCTTCACTAAACTGCCTGATCGCCTGTTTTTCGTTAATTGTTTTTAAAACATCAAACTTTTCTGAATTGCCCTCAGATTGTGAAATCGTGAGGTCAACAAACATTTCGGAAAGTTTTTTCCCGAAATCATCTACCGACAATTCATTTTGCCTGAAGTTTAGAAGTTGTTTTTGCAACGCACTTGCGGATTTCTGCGGTAATAGGACTCTCTTCATGTCACACAAAAGCATTTGTACATTGTCATATTTGGTAGCTAATTTTAATTTTGCCCCTTGTGATAATCTACTCTTGAGTACGAAGTTAATTAGATTTTCATGCGCTTTCGTGTCTATGACCGAACTGTAATAGTCTATGCCGTCTATCAATTGTTTTGTATTTGAAATTTCGTCTGTCATAACCGGTAATAAGTTCAAAGCAACTCTTAAGTCAAACTCCATTTTTATTGTAATTTCACTATTATCTTTTGCTTGACATAAATTAGTTATTTCTGTATTTATGTCACTAATTTTCTCACACCATTCTGTTATACTATTTGTTTCTTCTGTACTCCTATTTATTTTATTTATGTTTTCTATGTAGTTGTTGTATTGTTTAATTATTACATGAGCTTCACCTAGCTTTTTCGCTAAAATATCTCCTTGTCTACGAGATGGCCCGATTTTAATTAAATATCTCCGTATTTGTACTAGCTCTTCATATAACTTGTTTAAATATACTGCCATTAATGTATGAGTAATATTTATACATAACAATTTTTTTCCCTCTTATTTACTGGATAAATACCTACCATTGTCCATTTTTTTTTTTTTTTCACTTACATGTACATTTTTCCTTATTTACTAAATAAACATGATAAATACCATTGTCCATGTGTGTCCCTTTGTCCATGCGTTACTTAACTTACACGATTATCACTTCACTGTAATTGGTTAGACTTTTAAACACTTTCCACTGCTTCAAACTGTAGCTTCGTCGATCTTTAAATCGGGATAAAGATTAGGTCGTCGTCGCCGCATGAAAGAACTTCCTCTCTGTCCATTGGCGAGGCTCGCCTCTCGGATCCACTGGAAATGGCATTTCTTGTACTGCTTCCACAAAAAGTACACCACGCCGAGGCTTAACAACACGCAGATGACTATCAGTATAAGGGTAATATTCGACATGTGCTCCTTTACTGTTTCTGAATGCCCCCGATTCGAACCAACGGCATTTTGGTTCAGGAACACAGTCTCCCTCTCCACGTTGGAACGACACATTTTCGCATCACTAGTTTTTTGAAATTACAATTATCGTATGATAGTTTATTTTGGCACTGCGATTGTTCATTGTTTCCAATTTTATTAAATAAAGTTGAGTACTTGAAGCCGCAACACTAGATAGATATACGATGACGGTATCGCCACGGCCCCAAATATGGCAGGGTCGCCATGTAAGGTTGGGACTTGGGAGACAAGTGAAACACACGAGATCTGGGTAGATACTGATTATATATTGAGATTATTGAGATTAACTACACGGATTAATAGGTATGCATACACATCTATAGTTACTACATCTCACTATGAAGTGGTACAGATTTGAACGCATGTTGGCGCGCGATGTGCGGCAGCTCCACGCAGCTTGCGTACTTCGTTTAAGGACTTATGTGCTTTCGATTCATCACTACAGTCCAAGTGAGCAAAACTTGTGTACGTGCTTGGCAGACGCGGCGTCGTAATGGCCGTCTGCTGATCTGCTCAGTCCAGCCTCAGTGGGCTGGTCCAAGTGTGCACATGAATGATGCGCTATATAACACTGAGATACCACTGTCAATGTGTGTTAAGCTCCTCAATGCTAGAGTCGTAACAGATCCTGACCAAGTGACAATTTATTTTATCAATTAATACTCATACTCGCTTTGAAGTTTAACGCATTTATAAACCAAAAATAACAATGCTATCGCCTATGTATCGACAGATTCAGTATGTTGTAGTGAGTGGCGACTTCCCCTGAGAGCGGCTGGTGCCACGCATGTCCTTAGTAATGGCCGGCTAGGTCCTAGACGCAGACGCAGACACGGATATATATGAATAGCCTCAAGTGACAGCTTGTAGGTAATTGTATAATTATCATAAACTTGTAGAGAAAAACGAAATGATCGTGGGCTAATTATTTATTGTATTACTAGTCAATATAATAAATAATTATTTATTGTATCAACATAATAAATAATTATCCCACGATCATTTTGTTTTTACTTTTAATTCGATCGCAGTTTGAGGACAATGTGGCTCATTGTTTAGGACAATGTGGCTCATTGTTTAGGACAATGTGGCTCATTGTTTAGGACAATGTGGCTCATTGTTTTCTTTCTTCTCTCAGTTAGTTTTAAATATCAATTTATGTGAACACGAATGTGTGGCTGATTATTTTTGCGATTTCAGGATTTCCTGTTGTAAAAGGGGTTCATAATCATGAGTACAATATCCTCTTTTCGACTTTTGCATAAACTATGAACAATGTTGTATTGGACATTTTATAACCTACCAGCGTAGGTTTTATTTCCTACTTTTTAGTTCAAATTAATGTATTGTCATCGGTCCTCGATAAATCTACAAAGTTTGAATGAAATCTGGCCGTTTAAAGTGGGTGAAAATCGCGTCTAAAGGAGTCGGTTACAAACATACATACATATATACATATAAAAAAACTATTATCAAATTATTGCATTGTCATCGGTCCTTGAGACGTGTGCAAAGTTTCAAGTTGATCAGACTTTTAGAAACCGGTGAAAATTAAGCTCAAAGATTCCGTTACATACATAGATACAACCCGAGCTAATAAAAGCGTGTTAAAAATGTCAATGTGTAGGTAGTTTAGTGTTTGTTTAAATCCATACTTTATATTATAAATTCGATAACCGCCAAATAAAATTTGGCAGATGCGATCCTGGGGAAGGACAGGCTACTATTTGCATCAATCCACACTAATATTATAAATGCGAAAGTAACTCTGTCTGTCTGTCTGTTACCTTTTCACGCCTAAACCACCCAACCGATTTTGCTGAAATTTGGTATGTAGATAGTTTGCATTCATGAGAAAGACATAGGCATATTATTTTTTGGAAATTCAACCCCTAAAAGGGTTACAAGGGGTGGCAAAGTTTGTATGAGAAAAATATTTTTATTGCACATTTTTGCTAGGGTAGGTAGGGTAGGTAGGGTAGGTAGGGTAGGTAGGGTAGGTAGGGTAGGTAGGGTAGGTAGGGTAGGTAGGGTAGGTAGGGTAGGTAGGGTAGGTAGGGTAGGTAGGGTAGGTAGGGTAGGTAGGGTAGGTAGGGTAGGTAGGGTAGGTAGGGTAGGTAGGGTAGGTAGGGTAGGTAGGGTAGGTAGGGTAGGTAGGGTAGGTAGGGTAGGTAGGGTAGGTAGGGTAGGTAGGGTAGGTAGGGTAGGTAGGGTAGGTAGGGTAGGTAGGTATGGTAGGGTAGGTAGTATGGGTAGAGTAGGTAGGGTAGGTAGGTTAGGTTAGGTAGGGTAGGTAAGGTAGGTATCATAGTTAAGACAGGACAACGTCTGTCGGGTCAGCTAGTAATGATATAAAGGGGATGATATATTTTATGTTTTTAATATAAGTAAATAAGAAGATATATTTATTCATACTCATTACCTAATACCTAATTATACTCGTAAATCCTAACTAACATTAATTATTTAGCGAGAGTTAGGCCTACGACGCGGCTGCGGCACTTTGATCAAGGCGGGTGTTTTATATGTCACATTCATATGCTGATAAGTATATTACTTTTATGTAATATTGAAATGAGTTAAGTTTTCAGTACCTAATTTTGAAACCACACATTCGCGCAATATTCTTTGCACTTTAAACAACAGAAAATAAAAGACTCCGGGTTGTCTGCTTGACAAACTTCCGCCGTTTCGCAATTGAGACAAACGTGTCTCTGTAGTAGCGCAACCGCCGATTGTAGCCGGTGCAGATATTGTAACAGAAGACCTCGTATCAACTAAATTTAAAGGTGTCGACATTAGGCTCCGTTACGTCTATCTATTCCGCCGGGGCGCCCCGTGCAGTGTCGTAGTGTAGTGCAAGTACACCCCACATAAAAGTCTCTGAAACTACTTTTAAATGGCACAACGCACTTCCAAACCCGAGTCGATTCGTCAGACGGTTGTAAAACCTTTCAGAATGGATCAACTAAAACGTTGTCAGTATAATGGAGTCAATGGTGATACTGAATCCTCGTGTCGCAGCCAAACGTGGGGTACAAAGCTTTATTCGGTATCCAGCAACGGCTGCAGCTACACACATCAAAAGTGTCTAGGGATCAACATATATTTTTGCAATAACCTTTCTCTTGATTGATATTAATTTAAATTTTCTTTAAGGATTCATCAAATAAAGTGTTTTCGTTTGTCACAGTAACGATAAACCAAGTCACCTTTGCATTAATAAAGAAATTTGCCATTTTCCTAATAAAGGGATTTTTGACATTTGAACCACTAACATTAAAGTTCGAAAAAAAGACTGAAATAACAGTTTTCTTTAAAATTTTATTGGGTAACTTAAACAATTAATAATCCGTGTTTCTACCGCGAACACTAACAACACAAGAACATCGGTTTGGCATACTCAAAATGAGTTCATCCAAATCACGCTGTGGAATGGCCGCCCATGTTCGTTGCAACAACAAAAAAAGGTCTTCTTGCAACTGGATACCCTCCATATTCGGCAGAGCTCTTCTCTGTAGCATATCCCATGCATGCTCAATCGGGTTCAAGTCTGGCGACTGAGCAGGCCAGGGCAGGACATTGATGTTAGCTGCGGCGAGAGTCTGTCTTACAACTCTTGCGGTGTGCGGTCGTGCATTATCATGCATTAACTGAAATAAGGGACCGATTTGCACTTGTAGAGGAACGATGACGTCAGATACAATCGTCTCAGCATAAATTTGAGCGTTGAGGTTGCCTCTGATCCAAATCAACTCAGTTCTTCCGCCGATCCAAATACCCGCCCATACCATGATGGTTCCACCACTATAAGGATGGACTTCCTGGCAGGATTTTAATCGCTGTTGGCGTCCAGGGGTTCTCCAGTGTCGTATACGTCTTGTATCCGGTCTCATACCAAAACGAGACTCATCAGAAAAGCACACGAAACGCCATTGTTCTTCTGCCCAATTTCTGTGTTCAAGAGCCCATTGATATCGAATCCTACGATTGTGCATTGCTATAGGTGGTACCCGTAGCGGTCTTCGGGAATGAAGGTTCACTTCATTCGTTCCTCTACAAGTGCAAATCGGTCCCTTATTTCAGTTAATGCATGATAATGCACGACCGCACACCGCAAGAGTTGTAAGACAGACTCTCGCCGCAGCTAACATCAATGTCCTGCCCTGGCCTGCTCAGTCGCCAGACTTGAACCCGATTGAGCATGCATGGGATATGCTACAGAGAAGAGCTCTGCCGAATATGGAGGGTATCCAGTTGCAAGAAGACCTTTTTTTGTTGTTGCAACGAACATGGGCGGCCATTCCACAGCGTGGTTTGGATGAACTCATTTTGAGTATGCCAAACCGATGTTCTTGTGTTGTTAGTGTTCGCGGTAGAAACACGGATTATTAATTGTTTAAGTTACCCAATAAAATTTTAAAGAAAACTGTTATTTCAGTCTTTTTTTCGAACTTTAATGTTAGTGGTTCAAATGTCAAAAATCCCTTTATTAGGAAAATGGCAAATTTCTTTATTAATGCAAAGGTGACTTGGTTTATCGTTACTGTGACAAACGAAAACACTTTATTTGATGAATCCTTAAAGAAAATTTAAATTAATATCAATCAAGAGAAAAGTTATTGCAAAAATATATGTTGATCCCTAGACACTTTTGATGTGTGTAGTTATGGACCTACTTAATAAACGAAAGCGTTCATTGTAACATTCCGTCTCTGCCGCGGAAATACTCCCTGCGCTCAATAGTTACTGCGTACCTCCCACCTGCCCCGTCTGGAGCGAAGTGTTCTGATAACGGTGACAGCTTCACGCAGACATGTCTGACGAAGTGACTAAATAAACATGACGTGTCAATTTAATAAATTGTGGTCGTCACGCGGCCTCGCTTCCCGCGCCCCGGGCCCCGATACCACAATCAAATAATTTTCCGTCGTTACGTCCGCTTGAGTCTTGGACAATCGCCGTGAGTGTGTGTGTGCTCGGTGGCGCATGTGTGTGCTGCGCTGTCGGCGGGCGGGAGTGGCGACGCTTGTATCGTAACATGGTTGCGAGCTAATGAGCGTGATCACCTCCCACAGCGACGCTAAATGAGATAACTTGTCCCTCACTCGCCGGAAATTGCTGAACTATTTTATATCGTTGAGGTATTGTTTTCCGACTTCTTGGCGGGTTTTCAAGACATCGATGTCACGTGTCCTATTTGATTTCGTTATATTACTAGGTAATAAGCTGTTACTGGTACGTATTCAAAGCTCATAAACCATTGTCCGTAATCATATATTATGCATAAACCATCTATCAGTGCACCAGCGCGTGGCATCGGAGCCGAACGGGATTTGTAGGTATTATATGAGCCTCATGTGTGGGGTTTGTTCTGCTTTCTGATTGTGCACTCACTACCTCCTTCGTCCGTATAATATTAGTAGTAGCTGATGGCATGGTAGGACCTGTTCTTTGTAAGCTCTCACCTGTTAAAGTAAGTGAGGTTATTGAAAGGCAAAATCTTATTAAATATACCAACTAACAGCCAGCTCTACAGTAGTTGTGCTGTAACGTACCCCATCAGCGGTGGGGCGTCATTTGCAACGTCCCCCTATTCACTCAAAAACATCCCCCTGTGCCCTCTGGATCAATACAAACAGAATGCTCTGTGTAGGAAAATGGGTTTGTTAGAAGTAGAAAGTTAAATCGTATCTCATTTATAAGAAATGGGAATCCAAACGGGCGAACTACCGTGTTAACGTCCGGATAAGTAAGTATAAGTACGTATAGACGAGAAATTATCATGGTGGCGCTGTGGCGATGTGGTGGCGATGTGGTGGCGCTGTGGTGGCGCGTGGTAGCGTGTGGCGAGGGCGCCAGGCGGTGCACGATGCGCGGAGCGAGCTTGCGCGGGGCGGGCGGTGCACTGCTCTGCTGACCTACTTCGCGACGTTAATCGTATCACGTGAAAAAGCTTGCGTGTGCCGGTCGTTGACCCGCTGCCGCGCCGGCAGCGGCCCTCAACCTGCCGCGTCGTGCCGCGGTCGGCCCTTTCTTGCGAGAAGGCCACTCGATGCCCTCCCCCTGGTCTATAATATGCAATCACTTGGCTTGAAGGCTTGAAGACCTCTTTAGAGATTTGAAATGATCCGAGCAAAGAGCAGACACCAGAGCCACATGGTACAGTGTCATGTATCACTCATGTATGTAGGCATACTTAGCGAGACTCCTACTAATGTTCAGAGCAAACGTTCATACTTTAAGTACATACACACACACATACACACACACGTACATAATTATGACAATATATTATGTATTACATACACGGATTCATGTTAAATAGTGTACCTACTAGCTTTCGCCCGCGGCTTCGCCTGCATAATATGTCGACAAATTATACATATAAACCTTCCTCTTCAATCACTCTATCTATTTAAAAAAACCGCATAAAAATCCGTTGCGTAGTTTTAAAGATTTAAGCATACATAGGGATATAGGGACAGAGAAAGCGACTTTGTTTTATACTATGTAGTGATAAATTATCACTTGCTTGAAGAAAAACAGCGTGAGGAAACCAACATGTCTGAGAGATATTAACAGCATGTGAAGCTAAGCCTGGTGTTGGTAACACCAGGTTAGCCACTAAGCACACAAAAAGAAGAGATAGAAGACTCCGCGCGCGCGCGCACTACTTGTGCAGCACAATGCAGAGTACGAAAACATCTTTAGGTAAGTAAAGTGATAGATTGCCGGTGGATTGAGGGTCGATCAATATAACGTAAGAGTTTGATTAGGCGACGACTGTTTGGAATGTTCTGTAGATATCTCCCAGAAAGAGGCGGCTCCCCGCTACTTCAAACTTATCTCAAACAGCAAAGATAAGCCATAAGCCATGTTCGCTATTATGCATCGAATACGCAACAAGAATCAATCCTATTTCTTGTTCATTTTGAATTTCAAAAGTTCATTCTTTGTGCCTTTTTTAAATAAATGATTTGACCTTGACTATAATGTCTAACTGGACGATGTTGACTTGACTACGAGGACGGGGACTCGTCCTCGATAAAAAGTTTGGAAAATAATACTTGCACGTTATACGTATCGTGTTTGTGGATGGAAATAAAATAGTTATTTGTTATGCAAGGCTGGAAAGTTGATTTTTGGCGCGAGTACTTCTATTGAAACCTGAGTAAGCGAAGGATTCTAGGGTTGAACCATGAGCGACGCGAGTGGTTCAAATATAGAATCCTGAGCGTAACGAAGGTTTCAAAGGTACGAGACGCAGAAAAGCTTTGCTGCCGAGCGCAACACACAATTTTTCACCTCACTACAGCGAGGAAACTGCTAGGTGCAAGAAAACAGGTGTTATATTTTGAGTTTTATTTTGTTCGAGCATCTCAGATACATTGACTCATGTGAAGAAAATAACAGATACTTGGCAATGTATCTTATGAGTTACATAGAATATCTCCAAAATTAAATACCATGTATTTTGTTCTATAACGAAAAGAAAAAAACTAATTTAATACAAATAACTAACTAATTTAATTTAATACATATTTATTTTTGCCAAGCAAAGGATTAAATAACATATTAAATTAGTATTTATTTTGTTTAAAAAATTAAACTTAAATTACTACACAATTGGGTATTTGACAGGGTAGTATTTTTATGGCATATTCAAATGGGACGTCACAGATTTTTTTAATCAAATGGAATACTTACCTATTAACATTAATTCCAATTTTACAATTATATCCTCGCAAAATATTTAATTTCTGTACTGTGATGGAAGTTTTTAAGGTGAGCGGTATTATTTAATATTTTATTTTAGACCGTGTCTTGCACTTTCAGTGGACTGGCAGTATAGAAAATTATTAAATAGAAAGGTTCGAATTTTAAAAACTCTTTCCACGCTATAGAGCAAAAAGCGATTTTGGGCTCAGATTTCGCATGACAAACAGACTCTTTCCGAGCCTGTGAAGTGAAAAAGTATCTTCACCTTTTACTTTCTTGCGTTATTAGTTCACGATACTATCGCCACGCCTGGAATTATAAACGTTCACATTCCGTTATTATTAGGTACTCATTACATTACAGAGACAAAGTAAGTTAGTGCACTGTTACTTTAATAAAATTGTTTGGCTCCTCTAGCCTTCCTTAAGAATTGGCCTATTAAACGCTCTCTTGATCTTCATCATAAGTATATCGATTTGTAATATAGCAGTGTATTGCAAGCAGTGTACCCGGTAGGATTACCCATCGGCAGCTTCGCTTCTTGCGGAGCCTTTGGGAGTGAGTTATCAACTTGGCACCCTTGGAGCCTTTGGGGGTGAGTTATCAATTTCGCTTCTTCCGGAGCCTTTGGGGGTGAGTTATCAACTTGGCATCCTTGGAGCCTTTGGGGGTGAGTTATCAACTTCGCATCCTTGGAGCCTTTGGGGGTGAGTTATCAACTTCGCATCCTTGGAGCCTTTGGGGGTGAGTTATCAACTTGGCATACTTGGAGCCTTTGGGGGTGAGTTATCAACTTGGCATCCTTGGAGCCTTTGGGGGTGAGTTATCAACTTGGCATCCTTGGAGCCTTTGGGGGTGAGTTATCAACTTCGCTTCTTCCGAAGCCTTAAGGGATGAGTTATAAAAAAAACTATTACCTACCCTACTAACTAAACTTGTTAAAAAAAACTATGACATAACTAACTAAAACTTATTAAAAGAAGCTTTAACGCTAATTTCCACGTTTCTAACTGTAAAATTGAAACATTCAACAAACTTTTATCCCCTATTAAACACCCTAAGGAAATGAGTTTCTAGAAGCGGGTTTACCTATGGTGCAAGGTGGGCGCTGCACGCGGGCGCTGCGGTCCCAGGGAGCCCCGAGCGCCACGCGTCGCGCGCTCTATATGGCTGCACTACTTGTCAATGAATGATTTTATATCGATGGCATCCGGAGGTCTTCTTATATGTCGAATTATAGTTTAGGCTTGATGAAGTACCTATTAATGCTAAATACAGTCAATAGGACATCATGGCATCCAAAAGTGTAAAAAAAATCAATCGGTTTTCTACGTAATCTCCAAACAATAGAGTTTATTATCCGTTGGTAAAATTTGACAGTTAGTGGTAATGTGCAGTTATTTGTACCCATTCTATATTTACTAAGCGCTCACTCTAGAGGTTTCTAGGGTAGTGATTGATTTGCATAAGAAACGCCCGGATGTCACCATTGCGAGGATCACCCGGGGGACACGTCCGCTTGAGCGGAGCACCACCGTGTGCTCATAGCGGCGATCGGCAGTGGCCGTGACCTCTCGCGTCCGACACTGGTTCAGTCCATGGTCCGGAGCGAGAAGGAGTGCTAGGCAGTTACCTCTTTCTGCGAAGCACTTATGCTGGAGAAGGAGGAGGCGGGATGGCCTGATGTCCCGCAATAGGCAGCTCACCGTCCGATCAGGACCAAGGCAGCGCTTTCGTGATCCACGTGCGCTTCAAAGAGTATGTCAGCATTAAAGAAGGGACCCGTTAGGGCCGATGCCTGCCAGGGTCAGGGGTGTTCTCCGAAAGCGTTACGGCTATTATATTTGACTATTTCCCATTCTTAGAAAAACGAAAAAAAAAGTGATTATGATTGGACACGGGCGCTACATGGACTGGAGACATCATCGTGTTATAGAAACTCACAGAGGCTGTGAGTTTCTATAACATGATGATAGAACTATTAAACTACTATTAGTAAGTTCAAGGAGGTGCCATAGTTACTTATTTGTCACTTTTGATGCATGCATGATACATACCTACCTACTGCACAGTCGCCACGCCAATTCGTATCCACTACTAAACGTGCTACGTAAACAGCAGTGACCTGAAGTATTAAAATATCAAGATTAAAAGAGTGGATTAACGTATCATCGAAGCTTACTCTAAAACTGTTCAAGCAAAGTTAATACAATTTATATGGGGTCACCGCACAAGCTTTTCTACTAAATGAAGAAAGATTTTTCTAAATTGATCCATAATTGAAGAAAACCAGTAAAAGCCCTATAAAAATTTAAGATTTCCCTCGATTTTCATGGGATCAGATTGTGATTTGACAATGGGACCACCTGGAAATTATACCCGCCCGCGCCGCGCCGCGCCGTTCCGTTACCCTTTCAAACAAAAAAGTATTTAAAAAATCGGTTCGCAATTGCCTGAGACATCGGTGGACATGCATAAAAAACCTGCACCGTCAAACATAGAACCTCCTCCACTGAAGTCTGTAACTAAACTCAATATTTGTATCTCGGATGAATTTAATCTCCAAAAATCCTTCTCACTGCTCACCTTCGTTATACTAATAAGGAACGCATGCTTCTAGAGCCAGCGGGCTAGGTTGTACGGTGACTTATCAGTGAATGAATTTAAGATTTTTTTAAGTACCTTCCTACATACACTACACACATACTAGACTAGATTGCTTCTAACTTTATCTTCGATCTTCTAACTTAGGTACCTAATTTGAAACGCACACCAGCCCTCAACAATGAATGGTCACAGCACAGTCCGTGTTGTAATGTGTGTATTTAATCGTAAGGTCGTAGCATCCCGTTTTAGAAGATATTCTACAGCTTTAACCAAATTCTGGAGAGGTTAAAAGTATAGAGATCATAAGTATAGTCAACCACACATCAGTGGTAGCACTTGCACTACGAAAACGGCCCTTACTACTACGACATAAAGGCGCTGTCAAAGTCAAATAGCTGAACTAAATTGATGTAAAAGTAATTCAATGTGTGTTGTGTTTCACGAAGTTGTGTAATTTGTTTTTCCCAATTCTGTTTTTATGGATTGTTTGATGTATTAACTGTAAAATGTCCGCCATGATGCTGGTGAGTATTGAAATACTCCGAACACATGAGAATAGTTGTGTGCTGGCGAACCGTAAACACGTGACGTCACAATAATAAACAACGCCAAATTACCAATATTACCGATGATTTATTACAACGCTCTTCTACAGGCTGGAGCCGGCGCGCCGGTGAGCGCAGGCGCGAGGCCGGCGCGAGGCGCTCGCACGCTCGCAGCATCGCAGCGCCTCGGCGTGGATGTACATTGTGAAGTTCGCGGCTTGATGCGCCACGAGGAGGCGCCGCCCGACAGTGCGCCAGGTGCGTCCCCGCGATCGTCTCCGCTAATAGACGAATGCATCCCGCACGCGCGCCTCTGCGCCCACAGTGACCCACGCTACGTCCGACACTCCGATACCGTCCAACTTTGATATTTCTCTTGTAAACTGTTTTATGGCTTTTTACTAGGCCTTTCACTTATGTACCTACGTATTAACTAAGCCTTTACTAAGGTATATCATTTTCAGCAAGATAATGATCCATGTCATAAATTGGCGACCACGATGGCTTTGTTCAGAAATAATAGCATTGTCTTGCTGGACTGGCCGGTGCAGCCTCCAGATCTGAACCCCATGGAGCAACGTTGGGGTATACTGAAGCGCAAGATACGGGAGCACAACATTACATCAAAACCAACGTTAAAAATGCCACAAGAGAGTGGGATGCCATAAATCCTGAAGAGTGCACAAAGCTTGCACGCAGTGTGCCCCAAAAGATTGCTGCGGTGATAAAAGCGAAGGTGGAACCATCAAATTTTAATTTTATTTTTAATTTTTTTAATCAGTATACAAGAACTTTGTTTTCTAAAACAAAATAAAACAAAGAATTTAGATGAAGATGATTCAAATTTTTATTGTATTACGAAGAGAAAAGTTTGGCAATTATGAATGAAAATGATATCTGGCATATGTCCATCACGACCACGCTGACAGATGTCAATTCTTTCATCAAAGTTTTTAATCACTTTTTGGCAGAATTGATCTATTTACCGTTACCGCATTACCAGCCTCATGTTCGAAAAAAAACGGGAAAAACGGCCTCACGCGTCCAGACCATGTAGCCCGTCTTATTATATTACTCTTTGCATGTAGCGCACCATACAGCGGTCTCAGAAGGACAATTATGTTGTCTCACAATATCACGAATTTTACGAAATGTAAATTTAACAGAACCATCATTTTCATAGTGGATTTTAATTATTTTAATGAAATTTTCGAGCGAAATTAAACTCATTGTAACAATTCTAAGCATCTACTACGAATACCTCAAAAAACTAAATGTCAAAACTATCATGTTGTTGGTGTAACCCCAATTGAAAAACAAAGTTTTCGTTGAAAAACCCTAATGGCGGCTCCACATTAGTGCCGTAAAGCTCCGTGAACAGGCGTGAACGTGAATGTGGACGGATTTCGCGGCGTTCACGCGCGTTAACGCCTGTTCCCCGATCAGTGTCGGTATTTTGACCCGTGACAATGGGTTCGCGCCCCCTTCGCACGGCGGCGTTCACGCGTACACATCCACATTCACGGCCCCGTGCCAGTTTACTCCGGACTACAAAGAAGAACGGACGTGTGACTGCAGTGGTTGCGCGCGCGCTAAAATGGAGTCGCGCGCGTAATTATGGAATTAATGATACGGAAATGCTCTTTTTAGAGCATTACCATTCGGAATTTACAATGGGATACAACAAACCCGCATTATAAGAATAAAAACCAAAATTATGATGCCTGGAAGCGAATTAGTACCCAAATGGATATTGATATCCAAGAATTAAAAAGGAAAAAGAGTCTTAGACTTTTGAGGACATCTAAATAGTGATATATTGCCAGCAAACAAAGTTATTGCAGCAACAGCTTTTACGGCCGTTTCGCGGCAGGTTTCACGAACGGTTGACAGCATCCCGAGAATATGGGGGACCTGACTTGTGCCGTACATTCACGGTGAGAATTCGCGCGTGAATTCACGGCACTAATCTGGAGCCGCCATTATATACATAGGCAGCAAACCTACCTAGTTTTATTTTACATCCCAAGTGTGTGTAATGCAATCATTTGTAGGGTGCCTAATACTTTTCCCAAGGCTGTATGTCCAGCAGTGCATAAATCACCAATTTTAACAAGTGGTAAAACCTGTATTTTCTGCAAATAAATTATTCTCATTCTTAAAGTGGACGTTTTTCGGCTAAAATAATAATGATTAGTAATCTGATGAACCTCTGAGTAACAGTGCTTTATCTTGCCCCATTGAATTATAAGTTTATATTTCATGGTTTTCCTTTCAATTAATGTATCATGTTTGTTACAGAGATTTGATGCTTATGATTGAACCTATCAATTGATGCCCCATAAGCGTGTGCGACTATTTTAGTCCGTTCGATTCCAACACAATAGTAGCCTGTACCGGGACACAATAACACCCTGTAGAGTGGGATACAATAATAGCCTGCAGCGGGACACAATAATACCCTGTAGAGTTTGGACACAATAACACTCTGTAGAGTGTGGACACAATAACAGCCTGTAGAGTGTGGACACAATAACACCCTGTAGAGTGCGAATGACCCTGTAGAGTAGGACACTATAACACCCTATAGAGTGGGACACAATAATACCCTGTAGAGTGTGGACACAATAACAACCTGTAGAGTGGGAATGACCCTGTAGAGTAGGACACAATAACACCCTGTAGAGTGGGAATGACCCTGTAGAGTAGGAATGACCCTGTAGAGTAGGACACTATAACACCCAGTAGAGTGGGACACAATAATAGCCTGTAGCGGGACACAATAATACCCTGTAGAGTGTGGACACAATAACACCCTGTAGAGTGGGAATGACCCTGTAGAGTAGGACACAATAACTCCCTGTAGAGTGTGAAACAATAAAACCCTGTATAGTATGACACAATAACACCCTGTAGAGTGGGAAACAATAAAACCCTGTGGAGTGTGGACACAATAACACCCTGTAGAGTTGGAAAAAAATAAAACCCTGTAGAGTAGGACACTGTAACACCCTGTAAAGTAGGACACAATAATAGCCTGTAGCGGGACACAATAACACCCTGTAGATTGGGACATAATAAAACCCAGTAGAGTAGGACACTATAACACAATAATAGGCTGCAGTGGGACAAAATAATAAGCTGCAGTGGGACACAATAATAGGCTGCAGTGGGACACAATAATAGGCTGCAGTGGGACAAAATAATAAGCTGCATTGGGACACAATAATAAGCTACAGTGGGACACAATAATAGGCTGCAGTGGGACACAATAATAGGCTGCAGTGGGACACAATAATGAGCTGCAGTGGGACAAAATAATAGGCTGCAGTGAAACACAATAATAAGCTGCAGTGGGACACAATAATAGGCTGCAGTGGGACACAATAATAGGCTTGTATTATTCAGTGTTCTTTGATTTAGCGACTGGTCTTTTTACGCGGACATCATCGCGGTTTGCGGCACTAGCACTGTGCACTTCAATTCCATGTTACGAGATTGATCGATTTAAACCTACTTGCAATTACTTCTATTAATACATAAATGCTTTCTTACATCAAATAGCAATGAATTACTACTTACGTCTAACATGAATGTTGAGTTACAGCCGCTTAATGCTAAAGCGGCTGTAACTCGAGGCCTACGTCCATTAGAGAGGAATACGATATCGTGGTGACGCACGTGTTGTCCCGGACGTGGACGAGGAATTTTCTGAGAAATTATTTACTACAAGATAGATCATTACAATAATAGCATGTTGCTGTCAATGGACGTACACCAAAATAACGCTTTACATGGTCAAATATGTTCCTCTTTGACCTCTGGCTAGAAGCTTTTGTCATTTGAAACCTAACACCAATAGTCAGTACAGTCGCGTTTTAAAAATGTTTATCAATTATTAAATTAGGCGTGTGTGAGTTCTTAATATACTACCGACGCGGCGACGACTACTTAAACGATAATTAATAATAGTTGATCGCTGTGATTAACACAAGACAATGTTTGTTCTTTCTCCATAATTAGCTTCATATAATTCGTTATTTTATGTAAGTACTATTCATTGTGTTTTGGTTTTTTTTTTTATTATTATTATTAATTCATTTATTTCAGACATAAATACAGTCCATCCATTTATTATTGACTTTACAATGTATTTTAATGAGTTGTATTGCAACATGTGGTTAGCTTGAGACCTCGACAATTGATCATATTTATCTATTTATTATTATTATTATTAATTAATTAATTCAACTTCTTATTTAATACATTTTTAAATATTTTTATGAAAAACCAAAAAAAAATCATTTAAAAATATAAAACATTGTGGTCCGCCGATGTTGGGAGCAGGGTTCAAGCCACCGGTGGTTAGGGCTGCAGAGACAAGAACCTCCTCACAATGCGAGCCGTATCGAGGAGTACTGCCTTCTGAATCTGGCTCTTGATCCAACCGCCTAACGAAAGCCTCGAAAGATGTTGGTCGAGGCTTTTGGCCATTAGGCCATTGGCTGTTACGGCCATTGGTTGTTATTGATATTTTATTTGTTTCTCTTTCTCAGCTTTCACGAGGTTCTCGTAATGTGGAATGGTAACATCGACTATCATTGCAAGGCGCGCTAATCAATCTATCACCACTATATCAGGCTTATTGGCGACAATAGTCCTGTCAGTAATGATACACCGATCCCAGTACAACGTGACATGGTCATTCACAAGAACTGGGTCGGGCTCATACTTGTAATACGGTACCTCAGAGTCTACAAGTTTATCTTTCAAAGCAAGTTGCTGGTGAATAATCTTGGCCACTATGCCTGTGCAAGTACTCGCCGTTAGGTAAACGAGAACAACCAGAGATAATGAGAGAAGAATGACAAAAGTAAAATAACTTTTTCTACTTTTAATTGTAAAGGTGTGAACAGGTCCGTGGATTGTGTGAGAAACTTATGTAAGAGTGCCGACATCATTGCACTCCAAGAGACTTGGATTTGGCCACACGATATAGGTTTCCTAGGAAACCTAGATGACGACTTCGCGTATACTGGCAAGTCAGCCATTGACACGTCCGTTAAAGTGATCACGGGAAGACCATATGACGGAGTGGCACTACTATGGAAAAAATCAGTGTTTTTATCCGTATCAATAGTGAAATGTTTAAGTGATCGATTAGTTGCGATAAAAGTTGAATATGAGAACCGTCAAATGTTGATATTTTCAGTGTATATGCCCTACGATAACGGTAAGAGTGACAATTTGATCTTATTTACACAAACACTTAGTGAGATAACAGCTATAATTGAAAGTACTAGTATTGAGTGCGTAATTGTACTAGGGGACTTTAACGCCAACCCTGGATCGCGGTTTTTTAGTGAGCTTATCTCTGTTTGTTATGAGCAGACATGGTTTTGCGCCGACTATGAACTTCTGCCGAAGGATATGCATACGTTTGTTTGTCAGGCAAGTGGCTCGCGTCGTTGCCTAGATCATTGCTTGGTAACAAGCGCAGCCAAAACTTTGGTTACTAAAGCTACAGTCTCATATGGGGTTTACCAATCTGATCACTATCCTGTTTTGTTTGAATGTAATTTAACTAAAATTAAGCAAAGAATATCAGCCCTGCCTTCTGTAAGCAATAAAGTGCGTTGGGGTGAAAGAAATGGGGAACAAATAAATAATTATTATGAGTATTGCAATGATAAATTAAAATTAATAGATTTTCCCGAAAAATGTATTACGTGTGCTCACAGAATGTGTAATAATGAAGATCATTTATTTTTAATAGACAACTTGTATTTTGAAATAGTATCAACTCTCCAAGAGGGTGCCCAGTGTACGTATGTAGGTCTTAAATGCTCTAAGATGTAGGTAGTGACCGCACTAAGCGACAAACATATGTCACAGGCTGGAACAAATATGTCAGCGCCGCTCATAGGGAGGCTCGTACTTTTTATCAAACATGGCTATCACATGGTGCACCCACCCAGGGTACTTTGTATGAGAAAATGCGTGAAACACGAAGGACATTTAAGACTAAATTAAAATGTGTTCAAAATAATCAAGAACAAATTAAATTAGATATTTTGGCAAATAGTCATTCGAAAAAAGAGTTTGGTAAATGGAACTCCACTAACAAGCTAAATGCCAAGCCGAGTCTCCCTGTGAGTGTGGCGGGTTTGAGTGAGCCGAAAGATATCGCCAACCTTTTTCAAAGACACTTTGCAGTTCAGTGTCCTTTGCAAACAGGGCGGCGGGTGCTCGATGGAGAGAAACTATCGGGTTCTGGTGAGACTGCCGTAATATTCTTAGCTAAACAGGTTGCTACGGTTATTAAGAAAATGACAAGAGGTAAGTCGCCAGGCCACGACGGCCTCAGCGTCGAGCACCTGAAGCACGCAGGGCCACATCTGTATAGGGTTCTTGCTTTACTTTTTAATTTATGTCTCAGTCACCGGTACTTACCGGAAGACCTTATGCGCACTGTGGTGGTGCCGATTATTAAGAACAAGACGGGAGACGCCTCTGAGGTGTCCAATTACAGGCCTATTTCGTTGGCCACGATAGTCGCCAAGGTCCTGGACAGTTTGCTTGATCAACAGTTGGCTAAACACATTGAACTCCATGACGCGCAATTTGGCTTCAAACCTGGTGTATCCACGGAGAGTGCCATCCTGTGCCTCAAGCAAACTGTTCAGTATTATACATCTAGAAAAACACCTGTTTTTGCTTGTTTTCTGGACCTCTCAAAGGCGTTCGACCTTGTGTCCTACGAGGTACTATGGGACAAATTGCAGTGTGAGACAACACTACCAAACGAAATTATATCCCTGTTTCGCTTCTGGTACTACAACCAGAGGAATACTGTTAGATGGGCTGAAGCCCAATCGGATGTGTATGAGCTGGAGTGTGGGGTGAGACAAGGTGGCTTAAGTTCACCCCGACTTTTCAACTTATACATAAACCAGCTGATCGGTGAACTCAGCAGCACCAGGGTTGGATGTTATATTGACGGCGTTTGTATGAATAATATTAGTTATGCCGATGATATGGTGCTGCTGAGTCCATCGATCGGTGCTTTGAGGACGCTTGTGGCGATTTGTGAGTCCTATGCAGTGGCTCATGGGCTCAAGTACAATGTCACAAAGAGCGAACTTATGATGTTTAAAGCGCGGGACATAAACTATTCAGATGTCCCCAGTGTTTCACTCTGTGGCGCTCATTTGACATGGGTGTCTAAGTTTAAGTACTTGGGTCACTGGGTCGCTAAGGATCTTAGGGACAATATAGATATAGAGAGGGAGCGCAGGTCGCTGGCCGTTCGATGTAACATGCTGGTTCGAAGATTTGCACGTTGTACAAATCAAGTAAAGGTAACTCTTTTTAAAGCTTTCTGCCAGTCTTTTTACACGTGCAGTCTTTGGACCAGTTTTACGCAGAGGACGTACAGCGATCTGCGTGTCCAATACAATAACGCGTTCAGGATACTGTTGGGGCTGTCGTGGCGTTGTAGTGCGTCCGGTATGTTTGCGGAGGCGCACACAGACGATTTTTACGTCATAATAATAAAAAGGACCGCATCCATGGCCGTCCGGCTGCGCACTGCCACTAATAGTCTCTTGAGTGTGTTCCGAGATCGGTGGGACTCCCCTCTGCTGCGCCACTGGGTAAGGATCCACACCAGTTGAGGATGTACCTTTCTTTTTCTTTTGTACCTTTCTTTTTCTTTTATAACTAACACTAGTCTTTAAGTAATTTATTTTGTTATACTAACACTATGGACTCGTGTCTGAATTAAAGAATTTGAATTTGAATAATATGTCTGATGGACTCACCTGGACGTACGACTCTCCTTCAACGATTGCTTCATGTCAGTAACATTGATACCCAACGCTTCCGCCATACCCAAATACTTATAGCTTTCGGATGAGGAGAGGGATCTAAGGTGTACGGAATCCGAGAGTTGGATTCCCTCGTATTCCACAATCTCCCCTCGCTTTACATGCATGACTGCACATTTATCCGCACCAAATTCCATCCTGATGGCGCTACTAAAAGTTTAAGTTACCTTCAGTAACTCCATCAGTCGCAATTTGTTGGGGGCAAAGAGTTTTAAATCATCCATGTAGAAGAGGTGAGATATGACCAGACCACCTCTCTTCAACCGATAACCTAGACCTGAATCCTCCAGCAGAGTGCTAAGAGGATTCAGAGCTAAGCAGAACCAAAGTGGACTCAAACTGTCGCCCTGAAATATTCCCCGTTTAATCCATATCGGCTCATCATTCCCCTGGATCTGTAGACACCCTGGATAGATTATTATTATTATAAATCAGTTTAGTTCAGATAAAAAGTTTAAATATAGGTCACTTTATTACCAGTCACCCTATATGTAAGTCCCAATAAGGTTGGAGTATTGGCGCCGTTTAAGGTTTTCTACACCTGCAGCTCCAGTATAGCCCGCCGTACTAGGAAAATGCACACCAAAGGCCTACCTTCCAAGGCATTAGCGTCATTACGTCTGGTCTCTTCCCATCGTCGCGTGCCAAGCCCTTAGGTTCTAAAACAGCTGGCACCTCAGCGGTGACAAGAGCACGACGGATGATGTTATTGATGCTGGCGTGCCGTGCTAACCAGCCTGCACTCTTACTGCAGGATAGGCCATGGTGTCCGAGGCAGTCGACATCTACACCGCATTGGCAGCGATGCGGAGCCACACAAGGAGCGCCCAGACGCAGACAGATAGCGACCCGGAAGGTGGTATCACACAGCATTGTACCTATGTTGGGTGACGGTAGCGCCTGAAGCTAGAGACCCGACTCCCTCTCACCTATAGCCAGCAGGTGGGCACGCTCAGCCGTATTGGTGGACGCATTAATAAGATTATACCGTACCAACCTGCAGAGCGGCTGATCCCACTGCCTCTGGGAAGGTGTATTTATTCACGGGCCGATCAGTATTTTCGCAAGCCATTTTCCAAGCGTTCACCGCGTCGGTCAAGCACGGTTCTTCAAAATCAACCAGGGAAGAAGCTAAAATTTTCCCGATCTACTTTTCAGTGGTGTGGACAGGGAACAGGAACGCCATGTAAGCTGGCTTGCAGCCTCGCTCTGTGGTCCAAAGCCACATTTAAAATGAATGTTAATGTGCTGCGAATAATTTGGTCAATTTTGTTCAAAGTTGTTTGAGAATCCAAATCAAAATTGGGGAACATAGGAGGTGCAGTGAACTTTTTTCTAAAATGATTTGTGTTATGTATGTAGTTGTATGTGTCTTGTTGTTGAGCAATCATACTACTTGTGCACAATTGCTCTAAATGACTTTTACTAACCACATGTACCACTTTCTATAGTTGGCTTTCGGGTAAGGTTTAGGCACGGTAATATTATCTATACAGTATTGTAACTGGGCCGCATTTTTTAAATTAAATGCCTACAGCCGCGCGGTACGTAAACATGCGACTGGGCTGCCCGCCTCAAGCATTTGAATTACATTTGCCTACTTTGTGTTTCTATTTAGTTTTGTGATTGTAAATACACTTTTTTTTTTATAAGTCAAATAAAATACTTTGTGTTTAATAAAAATGCGTGTTGTTTTTTGATTGGTAGATTTAATTAAAAAACCATGTTTATGTTTGAATAACAAATCGGTCTTATAAATTTGCGACCGAAAAATATTTGCGCCTCGACTGAGACGTACGAAATGCTTTATTATTAAATTTTAAAGTATAAAAATATAAAGCTTAATTAAAAATTGTTTTAGAAAACATGCAACCAAAAACAGCATAATGTATCCTACTCGTCATATTAAATATGTACTTGAACTTATTTTTAAAGAAAAAATCGCGCGGTTATGGTTAAAAAAACAATACACCGTCCGTTCGTCGCTGCGGCACAGTCGCGACTGTCCGCGTGCCTAGCGCATGCCGAGATCGAGCGCGTAGGTATAACTCGCGTTTCGTCCGTTTGTATGCAGTTGGAATACTGTATAGATAGTATTACCGTGGTTTAGGTTATTAGGTTTTTGACTTCTTTATGTTTTCTTTGCTTTCATGAGAAAGCAATTAGTAGATTGTCGATATAGATTACTATTATGATTGTTGCTCTTCATTTCTCTAAGGTATTTGCATGGGTCAGCTTCTGATGCTTTGAAGTCTATGTTTTTAAATTCTATGTCGAGTTTCATCCCACTGCCTGCTCGAGTGCATAAAGTGCTTTAATAAGACAGCAAACAAAAAGTCACACAAAATGTAACCTCCATTTCACTCTCGAAAAACCCTGTCTTAGTGGATACTATATAATATGCTCGTGTCTTTAGGGCCAGCAGTTTAGGTTTTGCGTTGATCTATTAGTCAGTGTAAATTAAATATGCCTTGTTTGTGAGCCGATCCCGAAGAAGAGGTGATTACGTTGCGCTTTCGATTAGGGTGCGTTGCATTAGGGAGTTTCATACGAAGAATACTACACGGCTTGAGTTGATACGCAGACCTTTCTGAGTTAACTCTTCAGAAGGCGCGCATAAGCATTTTGCTCACGCCAATATTAATTGTGGTAGTTTATGGTGATATAAGCCAAGCTAAGTCAGAGACCTACTGGCAGCTTAAAAACTTTGACACCAGGTTAGTCACTAACCACACGAAAAGAAGAAGATGGTGATATACCTACAGTCGCAGTCCGATCGTCTCAGTACCTTCCTGACTATTCCTCTCCTCTACCCACTGCAACTCCCGCGTCGCTTAGTGCCGCCGTGACCGCGGAATGAAGTACTTGTGGATGTCGTGTGTCAATTTGCGGCATTTTGCTTATTGCGCGCCTAACCGCGTAAGTATTTTTTTTTTTATAAAATTTAATGTATTTGTATTTTGCTCATGGATTATTTTGTTTATTAGTACAAAATGTAGCGAAATCAAGATTATAGTCTAAGAGCGTAAGATATAATATTATTTTTACTTATTTTAGTTATAAAAAAACTTTTTTACAAAAAATAAAACCGACTTCCAAAAAAAAACACTACAAAGTGAAAAATAATTTTGATTTCGGAAGTCGGTGTCTTGGGTTTTGTATTTTCATTTTTTGCCACCGA
This sequence comes from Hyppa rectilinea, assembly GCA_951799385.1. Taxonomy (NCBI): domain Eukaryota; kingdom Metazoa; phylum Arthropoda; class Insecta; order Lepidoptera; family Noctuidae; genus Hyppa; species Hyppa rectilinea. The sequence goes on along the minus strand of OX637307.1, from coordinate 362,632 downwards.
CTTCCGAAATCAAAATTATTTTTCACTTTTTAGTTGTGGTACCTACACAACCCCCCCCCCCCCATAATTTTAATACAACTACCTGGTATGTAAATTACAGTATTAGAACATCGTCCACATTATCAAGTAGGATTTTTTTTTGATTTTTGTTCATTTTCAAAAACCGCTTATCCGATTTCGATAAAATTTTTATGGGACCAATTGGGAAGTATACCCTTTCCAACAAAAAAAGAATTTTTCAAATCGATTGGCAAGCAACGCAGTTATGCGCGAAGAAACATAAAAAAAAAAAAAAAATATACAGTCGAATTGAGAACCTCCTCCTTTTTTAGAAGTCGGTTAAAAAAGGGGGAACGACGTCGAACGCAAGACCACATATTTCCCGACGAATTTGCATGGTGAACCTCTCACCTGATCTCAAGTTCCTTGTGAAGAGATTTGTGCCACTTCCTAGCTCTACAGAACAGTCTAGATCTACTGGATTTTGTTCAATATGCCTTAGACGCAAAAATCGACGTACAAAAAAAACGTACACTCCATGTGGTAAAATGCTCTAAGGTGGTAAATTACTCTGCACTGAGCATGTCACGTTCATTTGCCAGTTGTGTTTTAATATTCACACTAATCAAGATCCTATGGAAGACTGTTTAAAAAAAAAACTATGTAATAATTATAACTTTTTATAATTTTTTGTTGGAAAAGACTGCCAAATGTTGGGGTCAAAGTTAGTTAATATGTTTGCCAATTAAAGTTGTAGGTATTTCTGTTGTGTAATTTTAATCATACAGATATTTTAATACAGAATACATGTATTTCTATTCATACCCCTCGATTTTTATGACAATTTCTGAAATAAATATGTAAATAATACACTTTGAAGTATTGTGAGCATTTTGCTCGCGCGCGCCTAACCATGTGACAGCGTAGGGCGCGCCTCTTGAAGGGTTAATATATTATGTGCTATGAGCTTTAGGCTCAGGAATGAGTAGATGGACGTAGAGGCCGGCCTGGTGGTCTTAAGACAGCGGGAGTTTTGTGCTAATGTTTCATTTGGATACTATACAGAAGTACTGAGAGACTACTAAAAATAATTTTGATGAGCTTAGTGAATAGTGAGTCATGCCGCATGCGTAGGTATGCTGAACAGAGATAATATGTTTTTACAAAATAACCTCACTGAACCATAAATTAATAAATTACCTACCGATCCTGAATCAGAACTCTTTACCATAGATTTTACGTAGGTGATCTGAAACTCTTTAAATACTATATGACAGTAAGTGTCGAACCAAAGCCGTCATCCTTAGGCAACCCACTGATAAAACCATGCAACCAACTTTTATACAACCTCGAGACCTCGACTCGAAACAATGAAGTGTAGGCAATAATCGCATTTGCGGAGGAAAACGGCGCTGCCGCGGCCGCCGCCGGGCATGGGACGGACCCGCGTCGAGCCCGTGGATACAGGAGCCGTCGCCGCGTGCGCCGTGTTCCGCGTGTTGATTCTGTACTCGTGCATCCTACTCGTGCACTCGCTGCTGTACTGGGGTCGGCGCTACCTGCGCGCCCGCCACACCCGCCTCGCGTGCCTGCCACATGGCGCGCACGCCTGCTGTCATCACCATTCCCGACCCTCAATTCACGCATGACTTGCTTATGCATTCCGCATGGCTCGCTTTCTTCTACATGGTACTGCTGACTCTGTTTGAACTCATAGAACTGTTACGTCCCAAGCCGCCGTGTGTCCAGCCAGGCAGCGCTCCGTGTTGCCGGCCGAGGTCACCGGGGCTGGTGCCGGTGCCCTGTTGCCCACCGAGACCATTGAAGACTTGTTACCCGCCGAGCCCGCGGGCGCGTCCATGGCCGGAGCTGGTTTGGAAGCGCTGCAGGACAATCAGATCCAGCTGTGTGTGACAATCAGTAAAAAATTCGGCTGTAATAAAAAGATGCAAATATTGTTATCTAATCTGACAACACAATTTCTTTAGTCCTAGTGCGAGTTTTTATCTTTACTTCACCATCATCAGCCACAAAACAGAGTGGGTGGCCCGTGAAACTACGTCCAAAGAAAAATTTTAGAAGCCATCGTGATCCCCAAACGGCTGGTTGACACTTCCCGTGACCCAAGGCTGGCGTTGACCTTGACCAGAGGCTACGTGGCAATGCTACCAGTCTCTTGGGTACCTACTTTACCAGTAGACAGCCATGCGGAGGAATTTTTAGACGCCATAATTTAATTTCAGAGAACATAAATTCGGTAGGATATGTTACAACTTGAATAAATAAGTTATTCCAATATTTTTTTAGGAGACGTTTATTTTAATATTTCAGTTATGTAAATATTCCTTTGAAATTAAATTAAATGATATGAAATGGTTTACTCTGTAAACTAGGAATCACTTTTTCACGTCACATTAAAAAAAAAATATTTTTTAAATATGCTAGATGGGGTCGACACTTCCTTTCTGACTACCCTGAGATGAAATTGCGAAAGAAACTAGGATTAAAGTCCGTTTTAAAGTCCAATAATCTTTGTGAAACAGTGTGAAACCATGTCAAAGTCAAAGTCAAATCATTTATTTCAAATAGGCACAAGAAAGGCAATTTTGAACGTCAAAAATGAACAAGAAATAGAATTGATTCTAGTCGCCCCTTCCAAAAAGTAGTTTCGTGTGGAGAAGAGTGAGCAAGAAACTCCACCGTTACTGTTTTAAAATGTTGTACAATGTTTCGAATACACGAAATTATAACATTATATATGTGAAGACGATGCACCCAGAATAAAAACAATACACCACAAAAGGTGAAAAGAAAAGAAAAACACATGTAGCAAGGGCAGGTAAACTTAATTATGTCATAAGTACATGGTGCTCACATATTTACAAGAACAATGTAGATCCGTGTGTGAAATGGTATTTTGAGGGAAGTACCATACATGTTGAGTGGACTTGTCCAGTCAGTGCAAGCATTTATCAGTAATACTGTATCTCAACTCGGGATATGAGGCGCTCAACGACACGAAGAACTATACCAAAAGAATGGCATTTGGGTAGTATAGACTTTATGGATTTTGAGTTTGTTAGAGAGATTTGATCCTTATGATTGACCCTATTGATGGATGCCATGAAAGTGCAGCGTGTTATATTTTCGAATTTTAGCCGGTTCTAGTTGACAAAGCGAATTTTCAAAAATCTTTGAAAGTAGTTTTGAAGGACTGAATGTTTCCTTGAAACTTAAAATTGTGTCCGTGACTACAGCAGGACCAACAACGCTAAATTGTGTCCGTTACTAACGCAGGACCAGCAACGCTAATTTTGTCCGTGACTACCGCAGGACCAGCAACGCTAATCGCTTCCACATTTGGTAAATAATTAGTACTCAATGGGTACATTCGTTTTCGAGAAAATCGACTTTCAAGGTGGTCCTGCGGCTCACGCTCACGCTCTCTTCAGCAGGTCCCCTGCGGCTCACGCTCACGCTCTCTTCAGCAGGTCCCCTGCGGCTCACGCTCACGCCCTCTTCAGCAGGTCCCCTGCGGCTCACGCTCACGCTCTCTTCAGCAGGTCCCCTGTGGCTCACGCTCACGCTCTCTTCAGCAGGTCCCCTGCGGCTCACGCTCACGCTCTCTTCAGCAGGTCCCCTGCGGCTCACGCTCACGCTCTCTTCAGCAGGTCCCCTTTCGCGCCGCAAAAGGGGACCTGCTACAGCTATTCTATAAGTATACAAATAATTAGTACCCTTACAAGTGAATATTGCTGTGCTCTACAGGATCCGAAATTGTACTTTAGCTTTATGCCATTTGTAAGATCTTCACACATTTTGGAATGCAAATAAATATATACACATGAAGTTTCGCAAAATTAAAACAGAACTGAAACATTTGTATTTACCGAGAAATCAACTATGATAAGTTTCGTGCGCTCGTTCAACAGGACCACGACTTTGAATGTTGATTCCAAGTTTAAGAAGCTTGTTACTTTCCTCAAACCTCATAGAAAATTAGTAAAATGCAAGATAAAATTAGTTTCAAATTTAATTCCTACTCCAGTCGTTTATGAGTTATTATGTATACCGTGCCATTGGTGGGGTGGCGGTAGACACGGTGTAAAACTTTCATTTCAAGATTTCCCTATTAAAAACTCTATAATATCTCCCAAAATGTATACAAAAAATAGTACCTCTAATAACGTTACATTACAGTGACCAAAACTTCGTATTTTTTAGTGTTGCATTTTAAGAGAAATTAGCTTGCATTACTTTTCCATGCTAAATTTCCGCGTAGGTACAACCCAACCAAATAGTTTTGAGCAATTGTTGTTATCCGACATGTGCGCATTCAAATGGCAGACCTCGGCGTCCGCGAAATGTCTAATATTAGGTTAGCGGCTTTCAAATCCTCGGTTCACAACACCGAAAAAATATTTAAAAAGCTTTCACACTGTGGAAATGCCGAGTTATGGAAGGAAAAAACTTGAAAGTCGTATCACACGGGTACGAATGTCCCTGCTATTTTGTACCGTTTTACGTTCAGATAATTGTTATCAGCAGATTGTTATGTTTTTAGTTTAAATATTGGATGTTTCTTTCACAATTAATTCATTTTTAAATAACCACACTGAACTCAAAAATTACGCCAACGATATTATTTGTCGAGCTCTTGCCACCACCCGGCTGACCAGCGGTATTAGAACGCTTATTGCGTGACGCTGGGAAGAGACCAGCATGACGATATAGCCTTGGAAGGTAGGTATGCCTCTAGTGTGAGACGCACACTGCATCACCCTAGCGCCATTTCATGTTCTTAGCATGGCGTGTTGTGCTGGCACCGCTGCTGCCGCTGCTGAGACCTTGAAGCGGCGCAAATACTGTAACTTTATGGGTAGGTAACTACTAAAGTTTGAGCCGTTTAGGGTTGACACGCTCAGGTCATGGAGCTCGGCGGGTGCGCCAACCGACTGATCGACACTTCACGTGACCAGAGGGCTAGCTTGTTCTTTGGCTAAAGAGTCAGCATTGCCATTCGCCGAAGCAATGCTGCCAGTCCTCTGGGCACGGTTTCGGATGACAGCGATGCGGATGAGTATACAAGGGGTTTGGCGCATGGACCGACACATTTTTATGGGGGCATTGAGAGGGTGGGTCATGTGCTATACCATGTTTAAAACAAATAAAGAATTATCTCAATTTAATAGTATATTAAATTATGAAAGCCTTAGAAAATATTCAAAAAGAACTAAACTTACAAAAAATAGAAATTCAGAAAAGTGGCGAAAAGGTGACAGAACAAGTTACACTCAACATTACTAACAAGTTACACTCAACATTACTAACAAGTTACACTCAACATTACTAACAAGTTACAATCAACATTACTAACAAATTAGAAGAGAAATTTAACTTATTGGAAGAAAAACATCAAACCTTGAAAGAAAATGTTGAACAACAAGAAAAAGAATTCAATTTATGGAAAAACAAGCAAGGCAAAGAAACATAATTTTCTTCGGTTTTGAAGAGAGTGAGACATCCTATCATAACTTGGAAAACAATGTATTGCAATTCATAAGTGAAAAATTGTTTTTAAAACTGGATTGTAGAGATATTCAAGAAATAAGGAGAGTGGGGAAAAAAGGTGACAAACCGCGACCAATAATTGTAACCTTTTCTACCCTTGGTTCAAAGATCAGCATTCTCAAGCAAAAAAGATTATTAAAAGACACCCAATATCACTTGAACGAAGATTACCCTAAGTACATATTAGAAAAAAGGAAAGAACTATAGGAAGAAGCAAATAGAGAGCGCGAGAAAGGAAATAAAGTCACGATAAAATACGATAAACTTGTTATATTAAAGCCAAGCAACAAAAGAACACTGATGACCTCAACAGAGTCCGATTCAAATTCTCAAACACTAGTTAGTAATAGTACAACGAGACCCAGCAAGAAAAACAAAATAAAACAACCAAATCCATCTATATCCAGATAAAACAGTGTCTCAGAAGGAGTTCTAAAACCAAGCATTCTAAACTACCTAGTAAACAATAACGTCAATATACCACATAACCAAACCAACGACAATACAACCAATAACTTACATTCGTAGCAACCAACTTCCCCCTCCCTCAACGATGCAACATTCAATCAATTTCAACTAAGGAACGAAAACCATCTTCCAACCCGGCTGGTCACCGTGGAAGATCAAGACCAAACCCCTCTAAAGAAGACACCTCAAACTTCTTCAATAACAAGACATGAAACACAAACCCAAGAAATACTTAGAACAATTAAAAAGAAGAAAGATCAGCTCTACATAGTAACTTACAACGTCAGAACTCTATCTACTTACGAACGCTTAATCGAACTTAGCGAAGCACTCATTAGAGTCAAATACGACATAATTGGATTGTGTGAAATAAGGAGGACGGGCACCCGGATAGAAGAATATAATAATTTCATACTATGCCACACGGGACACATACCTGGCAAACACGGAGTCGGTTTCATAATAAATAAAACCCGCAAGAACTGGATTGAAAGTTTCATAGGCATAAATGACAGAGTAGCATTATTGAACTTAAACATACAAGGATTACCCATGTCAATTATCCAAATATACGCACCGACTGAAGCAGCGTGCGAAGAAGAGATTAGCACCTTCTACTCAAATGTCAATAGAGCCCTGGACCAAGCTTACAGGAACTATATAATAATGGGAGATTTTAACGCGAAAATAGGTCAACCAAGAAAAGATGAACATCTAATAATGAAACCAAACGGGTATGGTGAAAGAAACCTGAGAGGCCAGAGGCTAATTGATTTCGCCCTCGAACACAAACTTTCCATCTTAAATACTTTCTTTAATAAAAAACCAAACCAAAGATGGACCTGGAGATCACCGGGCGATAACTACAAAAATGAAATAGATTACGTACTGTCAAACCAACCAAACCTCTTCCAAAACATAGAAGTTTTAAATCTGAACTACCCGTCAGACCACAGAGCAATCAGAGCAACAATGTCTATCACAAAGCAGAAGAAAAAACGTACAACGTATAAAAGCAATCAATATTCATCACTGAAAACTGAACAAGAAGTACTATCTTACAAACAAAACATTTCATCACAGCTACAAGATCTACATAAATCCCAAGGAAAAACATCAGTACAGACTTTCTATAACACATTAACCAAGGCCATAACCCAGAGCTTACAGGACGCTCGAGCCCTCAAGGAAACATCAAAAGGTAACCATAAAGTATTAAAAGAGCGTACACTGGAACTTATCAAGAGAAGACAAGAGTTACAACATGCTAAGACAAAAACTCGAGCCACTAAAAACGAACTATCAGCTCTATACAAATTAATAAGTAAATATATCAAGCATGACTATAAAAGCTACAGAGCGAAGACTATCGAAAAACATCTAGAAAAAGCAGGTAGCTCAAAAAAGGCCCTTAAAGAATTAAGAACAAATAAATATTGGATAGATAGCTTAAACTGTAAGGACAAAACAATAAAGAATCGAAAAGAAATCATAGATGTAGCAACCCATTTCTATAAAACACTATATAAAGCACGAGGTAACGAGGGTACCAATCACAGCAACGCAAACGATATCAACTCTACAAATAAAAGCGGAAACATAACACCAATAACTGAGGAAGAAGTCACACAAGAAATAAAAAGGTTAAAGCTAGACAAGAGCCCAGGACCAGACGGCATTACAAATGAAGCTTTAAAGAATGCTTGGCCGCAACTGACTCTCCCATTAACACACCTATTTAACCTTATATTAAAAACTGCTGAAATACCATCGCAGTGGGTAGAGTCGGAAATAATCTTAATTTATAAAAAAGGTGACTCAAAAGATATCACAAACTATAGGCCTATAAGTTTACTCTCTTGTATCTACAAACTATTTTCATCCATAATTAACAAAAGAATAAGTGTCACAATAGAAGCAAACCAACCAATAGAACAAGCAGGCTTTCGTAAGAGCTTTTCAACAATCGATCATATGCATGCCTTAGAACAAATAATGGAAAAATACCAAGAGAAGCAAAGAACGCTTTACATCGCATATATCGATTTTAAAAAAGCTTTTGATACCGTGTCACATTCAAGTATATGGACCGCCCTACAAGCTCAAAAAGTTGAACAAGAGTACATAGATATAATCAAAAACATTTACAAAGATAGCACAGCAAAAATAAAACTAGAATCTACTGGTCCCACGTTCTCCATCGGAAGAGGCGTGAAACAAGGTGACCCGCTGTCTCCAAAATTATTTTTATCTATTCTAGAGTCAATAATAAAAAGATTCAACCGGAAAAAGACAGGATTAAATATCAACGGAAAGTATCTATCCCACCTACGCTTCGCAGATGACTTAGTTCTGCTGTCAGAATCTAGCACACAGCTACAAAACATGATCGATTCACTAAACACAGCTAGTAAACTGGTAGGACTAGAAATGAATCTCTCGAAAACAATGGTCATGACAAATAGTATACAGAGAAGAATATCTGTGGACAATGAAATTCTGAATTATACAGAGAAATACATATACCTTGGAAAACAAATTGGCTTCAACAGAAAACAAAACGAACTAGAAGTAGAACGAAGAGTACAAACTACTTGGAACAAGTATTGGTCCTTAAAAGAGATATTCAAAAGTAACATGCCAACAAATATCAAAACAAATGTCATGATGTCATGCCTCTTACCTTGTCTAACCTACGCATGTCAAACTTGGAAATTCACATCCAAATTAAAAAGCAAAATCACTACCTGCCAACGCGGTATAGAACGAAGTATGCTCAACATTAAAAAGATGCAAAAAATTCGTCACACAAAAATTAGAGAAACCACCAAAGTCACGGAAGCTCTAACCTATGCTAAAAAACTAAAATGGAAGTGGGCTGGACATGTAGCGAGACTTAAGGAGGAGAGATGGACCAACAGGGTAACAACGTGGAAGGGTCCAATCGGCAAACGTTTGGGACGTTTGGAGGCAGACCCCACACGAGATGGGCAGACGAGCTGGTACCTGCTGGTCGCAAATAGCTCAAAATAGAGACACATGGAATTCTTTAGATGAGGCCTTGACCTTCCCTTGAGGAGGGGTTCATGCAAACAAACATTTTACTATCAAGATTATTTATATTATATTTTTTTTTCTTTTATATATTCTCTAAGCCATGTATGCGTGCTACTTATCTTTATGTGCATGAAATAAAAGGCTTATTATTATTATTATAATAGTATTCAGTAACTTGACAGTTGGAGGGATACCCGTTTTTGTATAAGAAAAGGTAGTGGGGTGAAACAAAGAATAAACAAAATGGGATGTACATACTATGTGGTGTACATATACCTATGTATAGTTTTCATTGAATTTATTAACTTAAATTTGAAAATACATTACTTTCCTCATAACTTAAACAATGAGTAATCTCACTATGTAAAGTAAAAAATCAAAGCGTTATTTTGTCGTAATATAAGGTTTAAGTATACGATTTGTAAAAGGACTAGGTATGCAAAAACTCGTCCCCACCCACCAACAGATTTCAAACGTTTCTCAGTTAATAATACATTTTGACTGCCAGATGATTATCTACTATGACGACATCCGCCGTACGAATGGGGTTTTAATGCAAAAAATCGTATTTGTGTATTTTATTTTTCAGTGTTTTAAGAGCAGTGGTGGCCCAGTGGTGTCGGCCTCGACTTACGAGTTGTAGCTCGTGAGTTCGAACGAGTTGTAGGTCGTGAGTTCGAACGAGTTGTAGGTCGTGAGTTCGAACGAGTTGTAGGTCGTGAGTTCGAACGAGTTGTAGCTCGTGAGTTCGAACGAGTTGTAGGTCGTGAGTTCGAACGAGTTGCAGGTCGTGAGTTCGAACGAGTTGTAGCTCGTGAGTTCGAACGAGTTGTAGGTCGTGAGTTCGAACGAGTTGTAGGTCGTGAGTTCGAACGAGTTGTAGCTCGTGAGTTCGAACGAGTTGTAGGTCGTGAGTTCGAACGAGTTGCAGGTCGTGAGTTCGAACGAGTTGTAGCTCGTGAGTTCGAACGAGTTGTAGGTCGTGAGTTCGAACGAGTTGTAGGTCGTGAGTTCGAACGAGTTGTAGCTCGTGAGTTCGAACGAGTTGTAGCTCGTGAGTTCGAACGAGTTGTAGGTCGTGAGTTCGAACGAGTTGCAGGTCGTGAGTTCGAACCAGAGCTATAGGTACTATGTGTTGTAGGTCGTGAGTTCGAACCAGAGCTATAGGTACTATGTGTTGTAGGTCGTGAGTTCGAACCAGAGCTATAGGTACTATGTGTTGTAGGTCGTGAGTTCGAACCAGAGCTATAGGTACTATGTGTTGTAGGTCGTGAGTTCGAACCAGAGCTTTACTATGTGTACTTACGAGTTGTAGGTCGTGAGTTCGAACCAGAGCTTTACTATGTGTACTTACGAATTGTAGGTCGTGAGTTCGAACCAGAGCTTTACTATGTGTACTTACGAGTTGTAGGTCGTGAGTTCGAACCAGAGCTTTACTATGTGTACTTACGAGTTGTAGGTCGTGAGTTCGAACCAGAGCTTTACTATGTGTACTTACGAGTTGTAGGTCGTGAGTTCGAACCAGAGCTTTACTATGTGTATTTAATTTTATCACCACTGCTCTTAGGTGAAGAAAAACATCGTAAGGAAACCGGCATGTCCTAGAACTAAAAATCCGAAGACATGTGACATCCGCCGCCCGCACTGGGCCCGCGTGGTGGATTATGGCCCACTGCCTCTCTTAGAGAGGAGGCCTGTGTCCCAGCAGTGGGAACACAATAGGTAGATTATGTATGTATACCTATAGTGTTCCCGTGTAAGCTGTGTCTGTAAATTGAATATATAAAAAAAGGGGGGGTTTAGAAAGAGTTATAGAGTACGAATCCAAAAAAAAATTCTGTCTGTTTGTCTGTATGTCTGTTTGTTTGTACACGCTAATCTTCGGAACTACTGGACGGATTTGAATGTTTTTTTTTTGTTGTATAGGTATTAAGTCTGGGCAACATATAGGCTATAATTTATCTTGGAAACTTGACCACCTGATGCAGAACCGCAACAGACCAGCTAAACTATAAGAGATACAAAAATGATACCATAGCAAAAATTGTTCCATGTGATGAGCATTTTCTGCTGAGAGAATAAATTTGAAGATCTGGAACACCTGATGTGGAACTCCAAGAGCGCAGCTACACTATAACATATATAGGAATGACGTCTTAGCAAAAGTTGTTCAACCTGATGAGCACTCTCTGTTGACGTATAAAAATTCAAGATCTGGAACACTTGTTGTGGAACTCCAAGAGCCTAGCTACACCATAACACATATAGGAATGACGTCTTAGCAAAAGTGGTACAGTCTGATGGGCATTTCCTGTTGACTTATAAAAATCGAAGATCTGGAACACCTGTTGTGGAACTCCAAGAGCCTAGCTACACCATAACACATATAGGAATGACGTCTTAGCGAAAGTTGTTCAGCCTGATGAGCACTCTCTGTTGACGTATAAAAATTGAAGATCTGGAACACTTGTTGTGGAACTCCAAGAGCCTAGCTACACCATAACACATATAGGAATGACGTCTTAGCAAAAGTGGTACAGTCTGATGGGCATTTCCTGTTGACTTATAAAAATTGAAGATCTGGAACACCTGTTGTGGAACTCCATGAGCCTAGCTACACCATAACACATATGGGAATGACGTCTTAGCAAAAGTTGTTCAATCTGATGAGCACTCTCTGTTGACTTATAAACATCGAAGATCTGGAACACCTGTTGTGGAACTCCAAGAGCCTAGCTACACCATAACACATATAGGAATGACGTCTTAGCGAAAGTTGTTCAGCCTGATGAGCACTCTCTGTTGACGTATAAAAATTGAAGATCTGGAACACTTGTTGTGGAACTCCAAGAGCCTAGCTACACCATAACACATATAGGAATGACGTCTTAGCAAAAGTGGTACAGTCTGATGGGCATTTCCTGTTGACTTATAAAAATCGAAGATCTGGAACACCTGTTGTGGAACTCCATGAGCCTAGCTACACCATAACACATATGGGAATGACGTCTTAGCAAAAGTTGTTCAATCTGATGAGCACTCTCTGTTGACTTATAAACATCGAAGATCTGGAACACCTGTTGTGGAACTCCAAGAGCCTAGCTACAACATAACACATAGTAATGACGTTTAAGCAAAAGTTGTTTAATCTGATGGGCATTTCCTGTTGACTTTAAAAATCGAAGATCAGAAACATCTTATGTGGAAATCAAAGCTATCACTAATTTTACTGTGTAAATATAAAATAACATTAACTGGGAGTACCTGCACGCGGTGAAGGCGGTAACAGTTTAGGACTGATTTTCGATGACGATGGTATATCATTAAAAATGTGACTCTACTGGCCAAAACTCCTATTTATTTTTTTTATTTTATCGTATGAATATGCCTTCGGGCTTATGTTGTTTGAGTGTTTAATTTTCTTTTCCATTTATCTTCGTGACACGGTAGCCTACCCGGTAACGCAGGGGAGCAGTCATTTTAATTTAGATTTTTATTGATCAGGTATCTTCACAATAAAACTATGACCATGCCTAGAAAGAGGTCAAATCTTTCCCAATGTTTCAAGAGAGCTAAAAGATTGAGGATCATAAGATCCCAAGAATCTACCGAAGAGCGTCAGAAGAGACTTAATGCTATTCGAGAACATTAGGCTGCAACTCGCTCCGTGGAAACCTCTTCGGGTCGCGAAGCACGCCTGCGTTCTCAGCGTATTCATTAGGTCTCTAGAGACCAGTCAAGAATATGATGCGCGACTGACCGCTGATCGTGAACGTCATGTATTGTCTCGCGAGTCAGAGACGTTCACGGAAAGAGAATTACGCTTGAGTTCCAAGCGTATCTACGCATCGACTTCTAGGTCTCTAGAGACAAGTGGGGCACGTGATGTGCGACAGACCGCTGATCGTGAACGTCATGTATTGTCTCGCGAGTCGGAGACGTTCACGGATAGAGAATTTTGCTTGTGTTCCAACCGTATCTACGCATTGACTTCTAAGTCTCTAGAGACAAGTGGGGAATATACCTAATAATGCCGTTATCAAAATGAAAACGATGACAAATGGACTGTATGTTTTGGTGGTTGTTGGAATGAAATAAAACTAAAGCTCAGTGTGATAAAAGATTTATATGGGAAAAATGATAAAAAATAACATAAATGGCGACCCCGTTGTCGCTGGCCTAAGCAACAGGATCCGCGTACGAAGTCGCGGGCAGAAGCTAGTAATTAATAATAGACGAATAATTATTCAATTATATTTATTACATTACATAACAGTTCTGTTGGCATTTATTTATTTATTTATTGAAAATAGGTACACCAACAGCATATATATAGTACATTAAATATAATATTTTATAGGTATGGTTCTTATATATAAACCAATTATAGGTGTACACGACATTCTCTTAAAAAAAACAACATAGTTTACTATGTAAAAATTTAATGTGAATAAAAATTTAAAACAAAACGAGATAAATTGGACAGCTCAGACCTAAGACTAAAATAAGAGTGAATAAAAGAAAAAAAAATTGAAATGCTTAAATAAAGTATAAAGTAAGTAAGTATATAGTAGTAAATGTAAAATAAAATAAGCTTATCTAGGTGATGTACATTGGCCATTTAAATGTTTATTTAAATGATTGCGCAAGAGGTTTTTGAATTTCGGCAGGGAACCAAAGAACACATCCAAATCAGGAAGTTTTGAATTGACTTCGTTGTACTGAATACACATTCTAGATGTTGGCGAGTGTCTCCCTACATTATTTATACAGGTGGGCGGTTCAAAAAGTCTGGTTATTGGCTGTCTAGGAAGATAATATGGGACTGATAGCATGACATGTTCAAGCAATTGGTCGCAGTCTAATTGACCATTGACAATTTTGAAAAGAAAAACTAAGTCATGGACTGTACGCCGGTTGCGAAGCGACTCAATGCGAAAGAAAGCCAAACGCTGTTCGTATGGCGATCTGTGGGATATTCCCGGAGAGATGTAAGCAATATGCCTTGTAAACGCACGCTGAATGTTTTCGAGACGCTGCGAATGTACAGCGTACATGGGATTCCATGCTATACTGGCAAATTCCAGATGAGATCGCACCAAAGCATTCAAAAAAAACTCAAAAAAAAAAAGGTAAAGGATGACTTTAGTTTTGGCTTCAAACGATTTAGAATTTCTTTTGATGAAATTCTGCATTTGAGCCGATTTTTTTACAATTTCAGAGATATGAGAGGTGAATTTTAATTTTTGGTCTAAAATAACGCCTAGGTCACGGATTTCAGAAACCTCCTGTAAGGTAATGTTGTCTAATTTGTAAGGAGAAAGCAAGGGCTGTAATTTTCGGCTATAACGGATACAAAAACATTTGTCCACATTCAAGGTCATCCCGTTAGATTTACACCAGAGACTGATTTGATCAAGATCTTGTTGGAGAAGACTGGCATCTAAAGGTGACTCTACTCTTTGGCATGAATATGTACCTACAGTTGTAAATACATACATACTATATTATTGATAGGTACCTAACATATTCTGTATTATGCAGTGGCGTTTTAGTTACTCTAAACTAGCTTTACATTTTTTTGAACAGGCGCGGCCATTATCATAACACATAAGATATTAATATCGGGTTTACCTAGCAAAACTAATGTCATGGCATTATAGAAGCATTATTTTCTGTTTGTTAAAGATTTAATTGCCATCACGTGTCGTTGTTACATAGGTATTATTATGTAGCTATTATTTACTTTCGTTTGACAGTGTTATTTTGTAGTTATTTAATTAAAATATACCGAGTTCTGTTAATAAAATATTACAAGTCTTTGGGACGTCATACTTATTTTGAAACTACCATGTCTGTCGGTGGGTGGGTAGAGCGCCCATGTCCCGTCTTATATTACTATTTGGCGCCCATACAATGTTTTGCATGGTCTTTTAAAATATTCCAAAAGAGTTTTTTTTGTTAATGGCATCTCGCAGTTCAACCATAGGGTTATATAAGTCACCAAAGGCCTTAAGCCAAAGGCATATAGCATTTAACCTATGGAGATGGCATAGCTAAGCGTACCCCTCTGCCAAGACCGATTGGCCATACGGTTTGACACGTTCTATAAAACTAGTTCATTCGCCAACCGCCGCCATTGTGTATCGTATTGTGTCGCAAGGAAGTCCTCCTAAAAAATGGTTAATTGTGCAGTATCCTCGTGCAAAAAGCGATCTGCCACTTCAAATTTTCGAAACCATGGTGTTTCCTATCACTTGTAATTATAAATTATACATTAAAATAAATCAAAGGGCATCAAAAAATTCGTCCACATCGCTGTCAACAGGAAAAGTTCCCAAAAGGCTGGCAGCATTGCCACGTTGTATGGCAATGCTGATTCTTTGACCGAAAAATAGGCCAGCCCTCTGGTCACGTGAAGAGTCGACTAATCGCTTGGCGATGTCTCGATAAACATAGTGGGTACTCGGACCCCATGGCCCTAGTGTTTCAACCCCAAACGGCTCGAATATATAACTTCCAATAAGGTTGTTATACTTGCGCCGTTTGAGGTTTTCTGCACCTGCAGCGGCTGCCCCAGCACAACCCGCCGTGCAAGGAAGATGGGATGGCGCAAGGGTGTCGACACACGTTGCATCCCACACCAAAGGCCTACCTACCTTCCAAGGCATTAGTGTCATTCCATCTGGTCTCTTCCCATCGTCGCATCCCTTTGGGTTCTAAAACAGCTGGCACCCCGGCGGTGACAAGAGCACGACGGATTATGTCATTAATGCTGGCGTGCCGTGCTAACCGGCCTGCGCTTTTACTGCAGGATAGACCATGGTGTCCGAGGCAGTCGACAACTTCACCGCATTGGCAGCGATGCGGAGCCACGCAAGGAGCGCCCAGACGCAAACATGTAGCGTGCCGGAAAGTGGTGTCACCCAGCAGAGTGCCTATGTTGGGTGACGGAAGTGCCTGAAGCCAGAGGCCCGACTCCCACTCACCCACAGCCAGTAGGCGGGCACGCTCAGCAGTGTTGGTGGACGTATTAATAAGATTATACCGTACCAACCTGCAGAGCGGCTCATCCCACTGTCTCTGGGAAGATGGGTTCACGGGCCGATCAATATCTGGGCATGCCACTTTCCAGGCGTTCTCTGCGTCGGTCAAGCACGGCACTGCAGAATCAACCAGGGAGGGGGCTAAAATTTTCCCGGTCAACTTTTCAGTGCTGTGGACAGAGGACAGGAACGCCGGTAAGCTTACACTAGTAATTTTGCGGACGCCGAGGCCGCCAAAACGAATGGGCAGTGTGGCTTGCAGCCACGCTCGGTCGTCCAAGGCCACATTTAAAATAGATGATAAAGTGCTGCGAATAATTTGGTCAATTTTGTCCAAGAGATGTGGTTGCTTCCATAAAGGGGAAGAACGTAGAAAATACATGAAATTTGGGCCAAAACAACAGTATCTAATTAAGGTGAATGCCGAATGTAAATTGATTTTAGAAAGTCGAAAATACAAAAAAAAAAACTAAATACTTGTAAATAGTTATTAGTAATGTTTTAGGTTTACATTAAAATATTTTTATTTACGTATGTACACAATGTCGAAGTAATCGTTATTGACGTAACGATAGAAAAAATACATTGGTACGTAGGTACCGCTAAAGTAGTACAGGGGTAGGATTTGCATAGTGCTGGGACAACGCGAATGAATGATTCGCCAAATAAGTGATTTTTTCAGTCAATAGGTTCAGTAACCAGTTTTTTTGTGTATGTATCTGGACAAGTCAGTTTGAAATAAAAAAAATATAACTATAAAAGTTCTTTGCAAGTCGATTTAAATTATTTTCTTATGTAAGTTTAGGATAATAAAAGAATAATAGTTTGTTCGTTTCGTAGTGAGTTTTTGTAGCTCATGCAATTTGAAAAAGAAACACAATAATTTTAATAGATAGCTAAATATGACGTCGAAATCTAATAATCCACCGCGGACCGTAGGTACGCTGTTAAAAAAACGTAGTCCAATCGCCAGCACTGCCTCAAATATTCGGAATGTAATATGTCCGCGGACGATCTCAAATTCTCTAGAGTTATTGAGTAGATATAATGACGACACTGAACTTCTTCAAAGCGATGTCGACGCGTTAAGTCAATGGTGTAACGAAAACGAAATGGTAGGTACTAAATATCAACACATGTTACTACGTGAAGTACACCCGGAAAAAGAAAATAACAGAATTGTATTGCAATTAAATGAAAGAAAATCTAAAACTCATATTAAAAGTATACTTTGTAAACAACCTTATAACAAATTAGACGATTATATGAAGGATAAGGATGCTTGGAAACATACTGGTCCTGCTCCACAAGACAATCTATTGTCTAGACAAAATCAAACTGGTTGCTTAGTAAATTAGGTAATAAATAGTTTATAATGTTGTACCATACTATTTTAATATTTTGGAATAAATTTACCTCTCACATTGATTGATTTATTATTATGAACTTTTAGAATGTTTGTAAATATGTGAGCACGTTCAAAAGTGCCTTTCTTGTGCCTATTTGACATAAATGATGTGACTTTAAAACTTTGACATCATTTAGCTTTGCAACACCGGACTGCAAAACAAATAAACAGACGTGTAAACTGTCATTCATAACAAAATAATAAAAGTACAGACGCCAGCACATCAAGCTATCCTTAAGTGTCAAATATTCTCAATAAAAAATGAACCTTATGTATTTGCAATAAAGTGAAAAGATATAAATTGACGTGTATATAAATTGAAAGCCCGTTTTAAAGAATGAGGTATGAATTCCGAATTGCCGACCCTAAATGCAGGATCAACATAATATTATTAAGAAAAGAAAAAACAAATGACTATAAAAATAAATACAATCGTTCTTTTTCTATAGCACTATAAATTGTTTTGTGATTACTGGCGGCTACCTACGTAGTTTCGCAGGCACTAATCATTAAACGTATTTTTTCCAATAAAAGAAAACAGAACTTTTTATTCGTTCATTCATGAAATGAAATACCACTCATTCAACAACCACAAACTACTAGTGCCTCAACACTAGTAGTTTGTGTTTGTTGTCGTAGGACAATTGCATAGATACGCACAAATTTGTCAATGTGTATGTGTCTTTTCACTGTGTGTCTATAATTTATTTGTGAGCGTTTGTAGCAATAGGAAGCATGTCTCTGTGTGTGGTTGTCAAATTTAAGAAGTGTGCTGTAAGTGTTTTCCTCGCCCCCCGCAAAGAGTGGCAGAAAAAGTTGTTCGATGATTCGCCGCTTGCCATCTCCATAGGTTAAATGCTCTAGGGCCAAAGGTATAAAAATTGAGACAAATTGTGATTATTCGTCGTAATAAGTCGACTTCTATATTTTAATTATAATCTGTGCCGAACACATAATGTCACAATCAATTATTTCGTTGGAAAACTTGATCAAGAAAAAAAAAAGTGTTTTTGTCAACTTGTCAAGAAGTTGTCACTTGTGTCAGATAGAGAGTGTCTGTCTGCGATGATAAGATTACAGAGCAATGTGCATCGGTGAAAACTAAAGTAAGTTGTCAAAACTGACTTTGATTAAATACAATTTCATAAAATTTTGCGAGTTTTGTTAACAATTCAAAGGGACATCGATGCTTCCCTTACTTAATGGACTGCGTCGCAATCGCCAAGATGTTGTCATGCATTTAAAACCACTAAAAAAATACACAACAGAACAGTAAACACAAATAATTTCACCGGCTCCTGAAGCACTAAGCAAGTGTATCCTCTTATATGTATGTGCAAGTATGTTCGTAACACTACTGTAATACAGCAACTGTCATGTCACTAGAGGACTGTAGTCAATGAATGGTTTAGTTCTGACCACAAGACATCCCTGTCACCAAATACATATAATAAACAGTAAATATGTACCATGTATTTGATTCAAAGTCGAATCATAGTTTAATAGTTTGTTCCCTCGTCTATGTAACAATACTGTAACAGGGAACAAACTAGTCATTACTGTTGAGCAACAATTTTTCTGACTAGGTTATTCTAATGCAGCACATACAGGAGTTGCTTCTCTTAATAAGTCAATGATTGTGGTGTATACTTAAACTCTAATGCCTTTATATTTGCATCATCAAAGATGTATGAATGTCTACAGAATTATCATCATCCATTATTTCAGCCACAAGGCCATTCACTGCTGGACATAGGCCTCCCGCAAGCATCCCTATATCACTGGTTCTTTGCTTTTCGCATATAGCGGATTTCTGCTACCTGCAGTCATTTTCAGTTCATTTTACAAGAAGCATTCCTATAATACACCTTATAGTACGCAATCACCACTCAAAACCATTACAGCCCCATCGGCTATCTGTTCAACATTAGTACAACTGTTGAATAACATAAACTTAGCGCACAATGCTATTGTAATTGTAACACTGTTTCAAAAAGAAATCATAGATATTTGACTATGAAAGTTGGTCTTAAATGTCATGATTTAAATGAAATATGAGAATAATTCTAACTTACAGAGATATAATAATGTTTTTGGTTGTTTCTAATTTTGTGGGCTGTGTTGCCAGTGTATTAGGGTTACTTTTTAGTCTCTCCCTGTATCTTGAAGTTCCACTTTGGACCTCCTCCTCCACCGTTGCAATCTCAGCATGCTCATGGAGTGTGAATTATGTAAACATATGTTTGTTATGATTGTAAATCATGTTTTGATCTAGATACAACCTGACACAGACTGGCAATTAATTCCAAACACAAGAAAAGGAGAATCCCCAATTATCTAAGGACCGCCATTGCATGTTAAAATTCTTTGTATGATAGCATAGATTGGATATAAAAGAGAGGTGATGTTGTACTTATAAAGGACATAAAAATTATGTATTTATTATGTGGGTTGTTCTTTGATTTTCTATTCAGTTTTGATACATCAAATAAAGCAGCCCTTACAACAATATGATTTTCCTCATCTGTCTACTGGTCACAAGCGCGCACTACTAACTATGAGTTCTTGGGTTTGATTTCCAAGTTGGACAAGATACAAAATTCAATAACACTTATTGAATTTTGTATCTGGAATTTCACAGTAGCAACCCGGAGACTAGATATGTGCCCCGTTGATGGCAATAGGCTTGCCCCCTTTTACATGGGACAACTATAACAGGTGAAATGTGGGTGTACTACTGGGTCATCTCTGCCCTTTCTTTCGGGTAAACAAGCCATGATCTTTTATGTACAAAGGTATGACATGCTAAATGTAGGTTAGTACCTATAAGAAGTAAAAAATAAAAATGCTTGAATATTAGACTTAAATATTTTATTGGTCAATAATATGATAAAATATGCTATCTAAAAACGGAGCCGGCGCGGCGGCGGGTCAACAGACCTAAATCAAGCCCAACAGCTAAGGATACCACAAAATGGTCATTACGTGAGCACAGCATGATCTGATTACCCAACATATAAAAAAAAAAAACTTTCAAGCCACGCTGGGTTTGGTCAATCTCGTTACAATTCTGCAGGCTAATAACTTGAGCACCCTTCGGTAATAGGTATTACGGGCTTTTGTCCACTACTCCACGTCAATATCGTATTTTGCGTACGGGTGGGACATCGATCATTCGACCCACCCCAGCTCCTCAAGGAAGGCCAGCAACGGTGTTGGTGTTCTTGACAACCTCACGGAGGGTACCTGAGGGTTACCGAAGTACTTTGCCCAGTATGTGGCGACCACCGGGCATTTTAGAAGCACATGGGCTACGGTTTCGCTGTCCTCCATGCAGGCCCTGCACAGCTGACCGTCTGTCACTCCTAAGACAAAGAAGTGTTTATTAAATGACTCATGGCCAGTTATTGCTGCTGTAACTATACTCAGCTGTTGAGTAGTTAATCGGGGAACCAGTTTTGTGAAGCGGCCATCAATTTTAGGGAGTGCTTCCTTGGCCTGCCTGCATGCACCGTGGTTAACCATAGTTCGTGATATAAGTTTTAAAATTCATCTCTGGCTCTAACCCTCCATGGAGCCCGCGCCTGAAAACGTTTCTTAACGTGTACGCAGTGGCGTAGTGTAGTGGGGGCAGGGGGGGCGGGCCCGCCCCGGGCGGCACTTTTTAGGGGGCGGCAAAATTTCACAATAAATAATAAAATATACTTTAATAAATAATATGAACCATTTCATATTTTTATAAAAAATATCATATAAATTCGGACCGATTGAAAAGAGCACGGAATTTTTCATTACTTATTCTGTGACGAATTCGGGGAATCCCCTTTCTTTGAATGATATTTTGTAGCGAATGGCAACGACTGTTCTTGCTGAAAAGTTCTCTAGAATTAATGTATATAATGTATAGTATACATTTAATTGCAATACGTAATTAAAAGGGCGGCAAAATTGTCTTCCGCCCCGGGCAGCCGATACCCACGCTACGCCACTGCGCAAACGTTAGTCCTGCCAGAGAGATATAAGAAGATGGTTTACGGTGCGACATCGCTGCTCGATCGAGTTAGCGTAGACCCCTAACGAACTGTCAAGCCCTACACCGTCAGCAGTCCGAGGATGACCTCGCCTGGCCTTCGGACTGGAAATATCCAGGGGTAGAAAAGTAGTCACAGTGTCCCGTACCCTATAGAGTACGGCCTACTTTTCGTATGGAATCCATTAGTAATCTAATATTTTACCTCACATATATAAACTATGTTAGTGGTCTGTGCCTCACATTGTGTAACAAAATAATAGGTATTATCTATCATATAGTAAGACAACCGTTCTTGTATTGTTTCAGACACGATGAAGACGGCTGTGACTGTGCTGCAGGAGATGATGGTGAAGATGGGGCAGACTCCCGAATATGAGTGCATATCTCAGGTAGGAGCACTGAGCACCGACCAATGAACACATTTACATATTATTATATTTTTGATCATTAGAGTATTATCATCAAACCAAAGTGTATGGATAGTAAGCAATTTACTAATATTAAGAGAGTTCGTTTAAACAACTGGGTTATTCCCTGAGTACCCCGATCCCCCAAGGCTCCCGTCCCAGAGGACACCGATTCATTTTTGCCAACGTTCTGATTAAAGTTTTAATGAAACTGTTTACTTACGTCTAGTCTGTTGTAATAAGTTTTTTTTTTATTTATAGCAATTTAGTGTGCCATTAATTTATTCACGAATATAAAACACCAAAATCATTGGTGTAGGTGTATTATTGATCGAAGGTGTAGGTACACTAAATTCGATAACTATGCCAACATCTAAAGAAATTGGCCATATATCCCGTCGTGTCGACAACGAGGGTATACTATCTGGGTAACGTGGGGCAAGTAGTGGAGGGACCGCTATTTAAAGTGTCGTGAAGTGAGTCGAACGTTTTATAGTGAAAGTGAAATATTCTAATTAGATATTAATTAATTAGATACTAATAATAACAATTATATATTTTGTTATAATAAGACAATAAGGTTAGGTAGGTAGTTATTGACTTATACCTAAGTATCCACACTATATATACTCGGTTAAATTTTAGTCGTTTTAATCCCCTTAAGGGGTCATTGTACACATTATAACGAGCAACTTTTACTATGGGAACGAACCTGAAATCGCGAAAAAAAAATCAGCTGTGCAGTACATTTTGACGAGTTAGGATAACATAAATGTACTGAAAATCTGATTATTTTTTTGCGATTTCAGGTTCGGTCCCATAGTAAAAGTTGCTCGTTATAATGTGTACAATGACCCCTTAAGGGGATTAAAACGACTAAAATTTAACCGAGTATATATAATATTATAAATGCGAAAGTAACTCTGTCTGTCTGTCTGTCTGTTACCTTTTCACGCCTAAACCACCCAACCGATTTTGCTGAAATTTGGTATGTAGATAGTTTGCATTCATGAGAAGGACATGTTCATATTATTTTTTGGAAATTCAACCCCTAAAATGGTTACAAGGGGTGGCAAAGTTTGTATGAGAAAAATATTTTTATTGCACATTTTTGCATAGGTAGGTAGGTAGGGTAGGTAGGGTAAGTAGGGTAGGTAGGGTAGGTAAGTTGGTAGGTAGAGTAGGTAGGTAGGGTAGGTAAGGTAGGTATCATAGTTAAGACAGGACAACGTCTGTCGGGTCAGCTAGTAAGTCAATAAGATTGATTTATATAGGTTTTTTAAGTGAATTTTTGAAATGTGCTAAGTAATTACGTTACCTACGTAATTACTTGAAAAAAAAATATTTTGTTTAAGTATGGGATTTTTTTGTAACTTGGGGTTTATAAGGTTTAGTTAAGCATAACACTAATAAATCCGTTTGAATTGTAAAAATCGAGCAAAGGCTTCTGAAGTTGGATAATCAAAAATATGTATAAGGAAAACATTGTAACTTTAATACCTAATTTTAAATGTTTTTGTTCTAGAATTTTATATTGCATAAGTATGATAAAAATTAATAAGTAACATATAAGAAGTATTAAAATTAATAAGTAACATATAAGAAGTATTATGTACTAATAATTGTGATGGTTAACCATCACAATTATTAGTACATAATACTTCTTATATGTTACTTATTAATTTTTAGTAAAAGGTTTAATTAATAAACGCAGTGCAACCGTCGGCGAAGCAAGAAGTAACAGGAAGCCGACACCCGAGGAACGAATGGTCAAAACGTTGGTGTTTTATTTAGTAGGCCCTGTCCTATTTCTTTTAACAGGGTCCCTCAGTGGGGACGTGTCAACACGCATTCTGGGGTGCGTGGTGGTCGGGCCTGCGGGCGGTGAGTAATGGGTAGCTCTCCGTCCGATCAGGACCAGGACCGGGACCATGCCGGACGGCGCGTACGTGTTCCACGCGCGCCTCAAAGAGATTTTCCGAAAGGGTTACCGTTACCCCGGAAAATAACGGGCTAAGGAAATATTTAAAATAATTGCCCACCGGTATCTTTTTTTTTTTGAGGGTGGGAAATCATCAAATGACTTCTCTCGCTCTGGGTGGGGCGGCAGGGAGTGTCAGACTCAAAACTGACTAAAACCCATCCATGTTCCTTCCTTAGCCTTTAAGTTCCGGGGTAGCAGTAACCCTTCCGGACAATACCGCTTACCCGGCAGGCTTCGGCCCAACTGGCTGGTCCTGATCAGACGGTGAGCTACCCATTACTCACCGTCCGCAGGCCCGCGCCTACGGTAGCCGGGAGTCGTCACGCGGCTCCCGACGCCCGGGGCGTCTTCCGCGGTGGCGCGGACCTGAGGTCCTTTCCCTCATCCAACCCGCCACCTCCTTCGCGAGCATAATTGCTTCGCAAAAGGAGGTGACTGCCTTCTACTTCCTCTAGCTCCGGACCATGGCTTTCACCAGGGCCGGACGCGAAAGGTCGCCCACCGGTACTGGACTATGGTCCAAGCTACCGGTGGTCAGGGCTCCTGAGGGAGGAACCTCTTAACTATGCGTGCGGTGTTCAGGAGTACCGCTTTCTGAATCAAGCCTTTGATCCAGCTGCTCCAAGAGCGAAAGCCTCCACAAGTGTTGGTCGCGGCTCTTGGCCAGTATGCCATTGGCCGTCACGATTATCGGTACAATCAATCTTTATTATTATTCAAGTCTTAAGAAATGATTTAGAAAAATAAAAAAATAAAAACTTTTCAGTAAAAGGTACGAGTAAGATAAAAGTTATTATTAGTACGAGTTAAAAAAAGTGTTTTACTTGCTACAACATGGTTTACTACATACATATATACGTACATATTCCTACATACATTACCCGCTAGCCGAGCGAGACATGAGAGATTTCTGTTGATATAGTTATATAGTTTGTTACCTTTTAATTTTCACACATTTCGTTTTTAGCTTATGTTATCACTGCATTTAAAAATGTTGGTTCATCTGTTATTGGCACATGTTATTGCACTCCGGGTAAGGGATTACTATTCAAGGCACAAAAAGTTGCATTAGAGCCATGTGTGGTGTGAATACAGATGAAAGCTGTGCATCGTCCATTGAAATGTTACAATTTAAGGACCGAATATTGCATTTTTTAGAGGACGCAATTTTATAATTTTATTTTTGGGACATGTTTGGGGGGTCAATAGAACCTTAACCTGAAGTTTGTGGGGTCGCCACACTTGTCCCCCGGCCGCCATCTTGGAAAAAGGGGTGAAAACACTTTTTTCGCGATATCTCGGAAACTATGCGTCATACAAAAAAAATTCAAATAACATAATTTGTAGCAAATTGTTTTGCCTACAAATATGTAATATAACTTTTTGCCCTAAATTAAAAATTAAAGAAGTTATAAGCAGAAAAGTGATTTTTTATAAAAAAAATATTTTTTGCTCTATAATTTTTTTTAATTTCTTTTATTTAAAACGCTGTTACAGCGCTCCAAAGTGGACCGAGTTCGTCAATGCTCATGAGAAACCGGTCGAAAGGAAATGTTTCACTTATTTTTGTTTTTTCTTTACTGTAAATAAATAGTACGTTCGTATAATAATAATAATAATAAGGGTCCGTATACTGCTGACCGCAAACCGGATGCATCACCAGGGCACGCGCTTGCTTGTCACGTATATGTGATAATGGCGTTCAAAAGGTTAAACACAAAACACCTGTTCGATGGGTAGGCAGAGGTGTACCTGTAGTAGGTACGGTTATGTTAAAACCCCATGTAACAAGGCGAGCCTATTGCCATCAACAGGGCACTAATCCAGACTCCAGGTAAAATTATTAGGACCTTTTGAACCTCTTTATAATCTAATGCAACGGTGTCGCGGTAGAAATTGGCCGTAAGGTTCCCTATTGATATCAGAGAGCTTTCAGACGGGTCCGCAGCACCAGGCGATGTTCGACTACCGCTGCGTGGCGTGCGGCTTGGTAGTGACGGCATCGGCGCGGTCCAAGAAGGAGGCCAAGCAGGAGGTGGCGCGCCTCATGCTGCAACAGCTGTCGCGCCGCGGCCACGCCGTGCCGCCGCCCTACGCCGTACCCTCCGCCAGCGTGCACACGGACCCTATGGTACCAATGGCAAATTTCGTTAGCCGAGCACACATCCACACTGGGCTGCTACGCATTTTTTATAATAACATTTTGTCCTAGCCTGGTTTCGAGCCCAGGTGGAGTACCACACTTGCACTTCTGTTGTTTATTGGAACGCAGATGTTGACCGCGGCTGGTGGCCGCAGTAAACTGGCAGATTTGGCATTACGAAACGAGCATAATGCTCTGTTGATCCTCATGTTTTTAATTCTGAAAAAAACCGGTCAAGAGCGAGTCGGCATGGCGCACCGAGGGTTCCGTACCATCGTTGATGATATCTGAAAAAGTGTGCTATTTAGAGACATTTACAATAAAACGATCTACGTATACGTCGTAGATATTTTAAGTTTTATTTTTCCTGTATTCTTTACATAAAGATAAACTTCAAGTACACAGAATAATTTCAGATTTTACTCTATTCAATCTTCGGAGATTTAGAGGGGTATTTTTTCACATTTTTCATCAAAAGTCGAAAACTATGCGACCTGAAATAAAAATGATTTCTTTCTTATTTGCAAAATAGTCGGGCAAGCGTCATCTAACCATTCCAAATTTCAGGGTAATAGTATTAGTAGTTCTTGAAATAGCCATCTGTGACAGACGGACAGACAGACTGACCGAGTCTCACCATAGGTTCCTTTTTACTATTTTGGTACGGTAAATAATTTTAATTACGGAAGTCGGTTGTTTTTTTCCTTGTAATAAGTTGATAATCACGAGAGACATGGGCCGCCAAGTTCTCATTTCTTTTTCCTTCGATTACAACGGGATCGTACACCATGAAATCCTGCCGCCAGGTTACTCGGTCACCAAGAATTTCGCGGTTAGACATCTCTTTGAGGCGCGCGTGGAACTCGAACGCTCCGCCTGGCACGGGCATGGTTCTGATCGGACGGTGAGCTACCCATTAGTCACCGTCGGCCTGCGCCTAGGGTGGCCGGGAGTCGTGCGGCCCCCGACACCCGGAGCGTCTCCCGCGACGGACGGGACAAATGTAGACAAGTGATAAAGAAGGATTGAAAGTTTCTATGGAAAATCGTTTATCGTCGCGGTCGAAGTCGCGGGAAAGAGCTAGTAATGAATAAGTATAATAAGTAGTGGTACTCGTCGCGACGTGTAGAGTGTGTGTGAACAGATGGGGCCGTGCGCGCCGGTGGACGCGCGCAGCTACGTGGCCCTGCTCAAGGAGCTGTGCGCGGAGTACCGCCTGGCCGGCGTGGAGTACGAGCTGGTGGGCGACACGGGCCCGCCGCACCTGCGCCACTTCACGATACGCGCGCGCATCGGCCAGCACGAGCGCACCGCCACCTCCACCACCAAGAAGACGGCGCGTCAGCTGGCGGCCGAGGAGCTGTACTCCTACCTGCGCGAGAACCTTGCTCGCGTCACCCGAGACTTCAATGAGGTGAACTCCACTAGCTTTCTGGGACTCCATTATTTTGGAGTGCCTATGTCTGAATATTATTTCTATAACTTGTATATCTGTATGTTAACATTACATTCTGCAATCTCCTTAGCTTAAGCTCCTATGTATAACTCCATAACCTTATAGCTAACTTTTGTGATTAGGTATGGTGCTCTCTCACACGCACTTAGTGCGGACGTCGCGTGCGAGCGCGTGAGTGCTATACATCTGTGGATTTAACTTGCCTAAACTTGGGATCGTATGACCAGGGCTATGCGGTATTGAGTTTCATGATATTACCGGTATTAGTTCGGTGTTAAAAACTAGTATTTCTACCGGTACTTTGGTGCTAACTTATTTTTTTTTAAATTGATGTCAAACTCACTCTCAGCACTGTTCCGTCGCTCTGCACTTGAATGACAGTGTAACGCGACAGTAGCACAGAATGACATATAGTAGTGACAGTACACAGTCAGCTTTACCATCTCATTCACACCACATTCACATAGCGGATAGTAACTTGCTAGCTAAATAATTTAAAGGCGACAGTTTGTGAGTGAGTGTGAGTCTTTATGTTTGTCCGTTCTTCACGCTCAAACGGCTGAATTTGTATCCCGGGCCCGGTAGTACGTTCCCTTGTGATCATTTCTGACATCCACGCGGGAGAAACCGCTGGCAGCAGCTGGTTTGAAATAAATTTTAACTTTTAACGAGTGGTAACCCGCGCAGGAGGACGCCCTGGTGCGCGCGCACGAGAAGGCGATGGAGCGCTACAGCGACGTCGAAGAGGCGCCTCGCCGCCCCGACATGGGGCAGAAGATCGCCGAGTATCACCTCGGGCTCGCCGCCGCGCTCGGTGAGTGTGCGCTCGGCCGCGTAGCTAGTCGCGCATGAG
Source organism: Hyppa rectilinea (assembly GCA_951799385.1). Taxonomy (NCBI): domain Eukaryota; kingdom Metazoa; phylum Arthropoda; class Insecta; order Lepidoptera; family Noctuidae; genus Hyppa; species Hyppa rectilinea. The sequence goes on along the minus strand of OX637307.1, from coordinate 334,206 downwards.
GCGCGCGCCGCTGACCGTGTCGCTTGTCGCAGACGAGGAGGCGCGCGCCGCCGCCCGGGCCGCGCTGGGGCCGCGCGCGCAGTCGCCGGCGCGCGCGCTGGCGGCCGCGGCCGACGCCTTGCGCCTGCGCGTGGAGCCGGCCGTGCTGGAGCCGCTGCACGTGCTGACGCTGGCGGGCTGCTCGCCCGAGCTGACGTTCGCGGGGCGCGATCCCGCGCAGGCCGCGCAGGCCGCGCTGGACTACCTGTGGCGTGCCCTGCTGCCCGAGCGCGAGCCCACGCCTCCGCTACCGACCATGCCTGATCCTTACCAACCTGCCGACCCCGCCCTGTCCTTATAATTACCAACTAAACTTTAAAAGATATTACTTAAGATAAGATTTATAGGTGAGAAGAGCTGGGGAGATAATTAAAGATCAGCTACGAAGTTTAGGGTCCCGTAGTCAAAACAAGGAACCCTTATAGTTTCGCAAAACCCTCTATCTGCGTTTTAACTGAGACACTAAAAAAACATAATAATGAGAATTATCTAAATTTTTTCTCATTAATTTCAAGATATGTTCGAGCAACTGGCCTGACACATTGTTAACACGCACTGACATGTGAAATAAAATATTACAAAACATTTTGATATTCCCTAACAGATTAAGCGTAAAGTATTTTTTTTACTTCGATATTCCATTATTCGGGATGTCGTTAGATAGGTTTTTCGAAAATATTGAAGGTTCGATAGTATTAAGGTAATATTAAGACTTAGTGGTAATTTTTGAAAGCGCCATGTCAGCTAGCAGCCAAACCTTTGTTTTTGGATATGTGAAAGTATTCAAGATAGTTGTACAAACAACGGAGTTAAATCGAAAACTGGTAGATACAGGTAGGCTCTCAGGTTAATAGTCTACCAACTTGAAATGAAAGATCTTAGCTAAGTGAAAATTCAATAGACAATTACTTAGATTGCCTTCAGCCACCAGCGCAAATATGCAACAACCATTCTACAGGCTTCCAAACCGGAAGTCGCCTAGTGCCCGACATCAAATAGCGGTCATCTGTTTGGTCTAAACCAACGTTTGTACGGGTTTCGAGTTTGTGACAAGGGTTAGGGGACTCCTTCAATATCATTGATTGATATTCGTTCGGCCCGGAAGCTTGTCGATCTTGTGAGGAACATGCTTTAGTAACGTTTTTGTATAATCTAAAAAACCATGAATTTATGAAGAGAATGGCATCCACGAAGACACGCCCCACTCTTGTAATCGCTTACAGTGCAAGTGTGCATCCTTCCGCTAGTGTAGTAGTGCTGTCGATACGAATCGAACTGCTGACGGCTCCCGCAACTGAAGCCACTTACTGTGTTGTGTCGTGTCGTGACGTGGAATACACCAATCAAACGAATCTGTTCACGTCTACGTCAAATCACGAGTTCTGATTGGCTAGCACTGTGTCACAAGGCGTCATGTGAATCCGGCTTTACGCTCGGATCAAACTACCTACCTACCTACCTACAACTCGCGTTGACAGTACAGTGAAACCCATATATTTTTTATGTGATTTTTAAAATTTTCAAAAAACTGGCCCACCACTTGGGCCAAGCTACCAAAGAACTCAAGGGAGACAGGAACATCTTAGTCCCTCACTACGCTACTGTATCCAGTACGGCTTACTGCATGAAACTGCTGATTCGACATTAATCCAGCTGACCACTAACAGCCTTGTGTTTACGCACTTGAAATACCTTTTAGAAAGAGTTAGGTATATTTTTGTATTTAAGTGCGTGAACCGTGTCATGTAGGTACCTATGCCTAGTGTACGTATGCGTAGTCAGCGTAGTTGCAGCATTTTTACTTGAATAAACGTTATTATCTTTGATTCGAGATTTTCTTTTAGTTACAAATTATTACACGTCGTTTAACTTTTAAATCAGTTTAAAACATTTTTGATTCATCAAAAATTCATCCATTTTAAATAGTAGAATTCTGGAGCGTCAATCGCTCCACAGAGCGTCTTGCAGGCCGTTGTGAGCTGATCTCAACCTCGCCTTATTACTAACGAGTTATATCCGAGGCCTGGTTGCCTCGGATATAACTCGTTAGCAGTACAGACTTTGTGATGGTATTAATATTAACATTATATTTAAAATGAACTGGGTGCCGCATGCGACCGAATATCATAGCGAAGCATTTGGACGAGTTAAACTCCATCTTTTTGCCTACGCTTCACTCGTATACCGCATCTATGTCTCGCAGCGGTGTCAAACTGTCACGCTCAGAGTTTATTCCCAGGTACAGCTTCAAGTCTTCAGCATACAAGAGATCTTACATGAAACAGGTCTTGAAGCACATCGTTGTCCATGTTTAGAAAAAAAAAGGGCCCCAAAATAATTGAGCCTTAACTCACGCCGGAGCGCATGAGACAGGTACCCGACACGTACATACCAAGCCTAACAAACTGCTGTCGATTACGTAAGTAGTCTGCAAAGAAACGGAGTAGAGATAGTGAGAATCCTATTTTGCTAAGACAAAATGTAAACGATCGAATATCCATTCATTTATTATAATCTTAACAATATCTTCGGATCTATAACAACTGCTTCATATTATTTACGCTTAGTGTTCCAAGTTCAAGTTTGTTCAGTCTGAGTCGTCGATCTCAGACGAATCCCGGCGGCGGGTCTTTGAAGCATAGTTTTGAATCCATGTAGCATTTTTCTGTGCGGCCATCCGACGCGGCGTGCGACGTTCGGGAGTGGCAGCGACCGGAGACACGGGCGCCGGCAACTCGGGCTCGACGCGGCCGCGGCCCCGCGCACGCGAGCCCCGGGCACGAGACCCGCGCCCCCCGCGTGACCCTCGTCCTCTGCCTCGACCGCTCGCCTCAACTTCCAACTTAACTAACTCCTCGTCACTCGATCCATCAACAACAATCTGCGCAGGTACAGGCACAGCATTCAGCGCTGCAAGTTGTGCAACATCAGCAGAATCGATCTCGTCACGCAGCACTCGCAGACGATCGGCGATCGCTTCGACTTCGGTGTCCGTGTTTGACTCGAGCAAAGTAGTGATACAACGCCTCCTGTGTGCTTCCAAGGCATGCCTCAGGATCTCCTCATTTTGCTTGATGGTGAAATCACGCACTGCCTCTGTCATTAGTTGGACGGGCAGCGCGGCTAGGCGGCGCTCCGGCGGCAGGGCTTCGTAGTAGGCACGCAGTAACGTCTCAACATCAGTGGAGTCGGCAACATAATCTGCCATATTAATCTCATCTCCTTGTCCCTGTCGCTTCTCGCGTATTTTACGCTCCCGCTTCAACAAAAGGATATCACTTGAGTTAGCAACTTGGCCAGTGAAATACTGTCCAAATCGGGCTCTGTTAAAGACCTGGTCCTCACGCTCATAAAATACATTCAATCTTATTAATGGCATAGTTGGCTGCCTGGGATCACCAGATAAAAGACTTTCTGCTTCTGCTATTGCCTCATTAACTTTTAGTTTAAGGAATTCCTGCACCTTTTCACTTTCATTGACATCCTCATCACCAAGATTTTGTTCTGATAAAACAACAGTTTTAAAAATAAATGGCCGTACAGTTTTTAAAGGCAAAGCAGTTAGAATGAAGTCACTTTTATGTATTTGCAGCAATGCACAGTGTTTGGGTCTAGCTTCTCCTGCAGCCAGCGAGGTTGCTACTGTGCTACCAGGCTGAATAACATTAAAGTGATCTTTTTCACTGCTTCCTTTCATATCAAATAGTTCACAGTCATGTTCATGACCCCACACTACTAAATCTAAAAATTTTGGTAATACATCTTCTCTGATAAAGTTACCAACTCCTCTGTCTTCAGCCCTATTCTGATGCAACACAAGTATATTGAACCAATCATGTTCCTCATCCCGCAACATTTCAACTTTCTTTTCTTGGAACAGATGTGATAAGCGTTGGTCTTTAAGATGACTGAGACCATATAATGCAAGCTTTGTATCACCTTTTTGTAAAAGTACTGGTGAAATATTCACATGGGTATAATCTGTCCACTTCCCAAAATAGTTCACAAGGCCTCCTGTGGACAGTATATCGAGACTGCTTATCCCTTCTCGTCCAACGGGGTCGTCATGATTGCCATGGATAGATAAAATTGGATATGACACATTCAAATTTGGATCTTCATAGTTAACACTTCGTGAAAAGTTGACCTTCTGGTCCGACAGTAACTCGATGCTCACCGGCTTGTCACCGAAACAGTATTTGCGAACGATCTCCGTGCACTTGAAAATACAATTCAGCGATGGCTTCGCATGGTGGAATAGGTCACCACCGAGGAGCACCAGATCCACATCATATTGAACAGCCAGTGACAAAGTTTCTTCAAAAGCGATGAAACTATCTTCGCCTCTGATAGGATGCTCTTCTAAATAACCTAAATGGATATCCGAAGCGATGAGGATTCTAATTGTTTCTTCTTGCGACCAAACGCTTGTATCATTTCCAACCATTTTCTTCAATGTAATAATGATATTGTACTGTTATTACTTTAAACTATTCATGTAAAGTTTGTATCGCTTTCAATAAACCGCCATTATTCACAGCGCGTGAACTATTTTTTCTATCGTTTGCGTTTGTCGTTTTGAGCGTCGTTTTGCGGCGGTCAAATTTTAACGTCAGTTGTCACACTTATGACACTGTCACATACAGTTCAGTTCAGTCAGTAATCATTCAGTTATTTTGTCTATGACAGTACTGAGTACGCCACAGAATATATTTACACTAGCGAGGTACTCCCAGCGCGACTCGCGCTTAGAGCATTTAGGTTATATGCTCTAAGGACTCGCGTAACACTTGTCGGTTGTCAGTCACTCAAATAAACCAAATGGATCATCTATACATATAAATAAAATTGGAGTGTGTTTGTAATATTGAAATAACCGTTTTTTACTACAAATATAATACGGTACCTACATACACCAAAATAACATTTTTTACAATTTTTGTCTGTCTGTTTGTTCCGGCTAATCGCTGAAATGTCTGGACCGATTTTAACGGGACTTATAATGGCAGGTAGGCGATGCAATAAGGAGTAACTTTGGCTACGTTTATTTTAGAAAAAATATAGAAAAATAACTGTTAGGCGGAACGAAGTTCGCAGCGTCAGCTAGCCTCTAATATAAAAATGAATCGCTGAATGTATTGCTAAGCGCAAATATCGAGAGCAGCCGAACCGATTTCTCTAATTATTTTTTTGTTGTGTTTGTTATTTGTCAGAAGGTTCTAACAATAAAAAGTAGGTATGTAGGGTAGGTAGATAGGTTAGGTAGGTAGGTAAGGTTATCATAGTTAAGACAGGACAACGTCTTTCTGGTTAACTAGTATTTTTGGCGCGAGTACTTCTATTGAAACCTGAGTAAGCGAAGGATTCTAGGGTTGAACCATGAGCGAAGCGAGTGGTTCAAATATAGAATCCTGAGCGTAACGAAGGTTTCAAAGGTACGAGACGCAGAAAAGCTTTGCTGCCGAGCGCAACGCAACACACAATTTTTCACCTCACTACAGCGAGGAAACTGCTAGGTGCAAGAAAACAGGTGTTATATTTTGAGTTTTATTTTGTTCGAGCGTCTCAGATACATTGACTCATGTGAAGAAAATAACAGATACTTGGCAATGTATCTTATGAGTTACATAGAATATCTCCAAAATTAAATACCCTGTATTTTGTTCTATAACGAAAAGAAAAAAACTAATTTAATACAAATAACTAACTAATTTAATTCAATACATATTTATTTTTGCCAAGCAAAGGATGTTTAATCCTTAGGTTTAAAAAATTAAACTTAAATTACTACACAATTGGGTATTTGACAGGGTACCTAGTATTTTTATGGCATATTTAAATGTGACGTCACAGATTTTTTTTAATCAAATGGAATACTTATTAACATTAATTCCAATTTTACAATTATATCCTCGCAAAATATTTCATTTCTGTACCTACTGTGATGGAAGTTTTTAAGGTGAGCGGTATTATTTAATATTTTATTTTAGACCGTGTCATACATTTTCAGTTGACTGGCAGTATAGAAAATTATTAAATAGAAAGGTTCGAATTTTAAAAACTCTTTCCACGCTAGAGAGCAAAAACCGTTTTTGGGCTCAGATTTAGAATGACAAACAGACTCTTTCCGAGCCTGTGAGGTGAAAATATATATTATATCAACTCATTTTTGAGAAACTAATTTTAGAGTCTGTCAAGCGAGTCTAGTCCACTACCATTTTGCTGATTTCTTATAATAACTGTTCTGTAAATCGATTAGATGGTCGGTCGAGAAATGATGTTTCGAGATTTTGATACATCGAACAATGAGCCTTCGCGCTGCCGATGATTCGAGCTTATAGTTATTCGAGATTTTGATGCATCGAGGGAGTGAACCGTCGAGCTCATGATTTATCGATTTCTAGTACTATCGAGTAAACGTTTTCGAGCAAGTGTTATTCGATCTCGCGTCATTCGATTTCAAGTAAGGAACCCATATAACATAAAATAACAAAGAATTTTGTTTAAAATGAGCTCTTTCCTTTAGTTTGTTATGTCATGGGGGCGAGCGAGTGTAGTGCAGTTATAGTTTGTGAGTGTGTGTGTAGTGTAGGTATAGAATGTCAGTTAGTGCACAAATGTGGAGATGTGCTTTCGGTCTGTTAATTCTATTTTAATAAAATATCCAGTTTTTGCCCGTTTAAATGCAATCAATGCTTAGGAGCTATTTTATTTTATTATAATTTTTATGTATTTTAGAAGTACCTCGGTGCCCTAGGGTCCCGGACCTTTGGATTGTGTACGAGGAGACCGAAGCCAACTCGCCCCTTGGACAATTATAAATGAATAAGGGGCATCATATTACAATTATTATTAATAGAGTAAAGGATTATTTTTTGGAATATTACCAAGTAACTACAAAAATACTGATTAACAAATTAAACTAGTTCCCACACAGCGTTTTAAATTCAAGAGACCACTGAGTAGTCAAGAACACTGTTATGGTGCCAAGACAAACGCGATCGTAGATTTCCAAATATTCCGGGACACTTTGTTATTTATTTGACAAATGTGACAATGCATTAGGGAGCTTTTGAAGTTGCTCATGTGACAAGTTGCGAGTGCGCGAGTTCTATTCTTTGTTTTTCTCTCTGAGAACATTGGAAAGTCCGTCTAAAAAGCTTGTTGTTTTTAGGCATATAATGCGCCAATACCAAGCGCTACACTTACTAAAGCCACGTTCGTTCAGAAAAAAACACTGGTGGTCATCATAGTGTAGCGAAGAAGGGGCGGTGGTGGGGCGGGAATTTGGGGGTGAGCCGGGCCCTTAGAGCATAAGGCAAGCGGCGAATCATCGAACAAATTTTTCAGCCACTTTTTGCGGAGGGCGAGGAAAACACATAGAGCACACTTCTTAAATTTGACAACTACACACAGAGACATGCTTCCTATTGCTACAAACGCTCACAAAGAAATTATAGACACACAATAAAAAATCACATACACATTGACAAATTTGTGCGTATCTATGCAATAGTCCTATGACAACAAACACAAAAAGTACTAGTGTTGTAGCACAAACTATGAGTGGTATTTCATTGCATGAATGAATGAATAAAAAGTTCTGTTTTCTTTTCTTAAAAAAATACGCAATATGATTAATGACTGCGAAACTACATACGTAGGTAGCCCCCAGTAATCACAAAACAATTTAAAGTGCCATAGAAAAAGACCGATTGTATTTATTTTTATAGTAAAACATTTTTTCTTATTACTCAATAATATTATATTGGTTGCCTATCATTCTCCATTTAGAGTCGGCAATTCGGAATTCATACCCCGTTCTTTAAAAACGTGCTTTCAATGTATACACACGTGTCAAAAAGTAAGAAAAGGTACAATAAAAATAATAAAATAAGACAATCAATCAGATATACTTAACGAAGGGATTCGTTATAAAATAAAATAAATAAAAATAAAATAAAATTCATTTATTTCGGATAACTAATTGATCCATAATTACATACATTTACAATTTTAAAATCAGTGGGGTGTCGGGTGTGGTTATCAGTGGGTCGCGACTTCGGAAATAACACTCACAAATTATTCGTTAACACTTTTAATTACTTGCTAAATCGCACTGAATACAAAATAATTAAGGATGGCTCGATTAAGAACTAAGGAACGCGGGAAGTTTAGCGCAGAGTAACGAACGTCCACTCAGACTGACGGACCGATCAAAAGTGTTCATTCAACTAGTAGTGGTCGTTGTGTACCACAGATCATTTTCCAAACGTTGTCTATGAATGACAACGCAAACGTTACGAGATATTTTGACAACCGTCTATTTTTCACAACGATCTCGGGAAAGGAACGCGTCATGATTTCGTGAAACGTAACGTAGAATTGCATAAAGATTAAAAAATATAGACATCTCTTTCGCACCCACCCGTTACGCATTGATTTTTAAAGAAATAGCTATAATTCTCAATGAGACGTCGTATTAAATTGTAGGTTTCATCTTTGAAATTATATGATAGTCGACCGTAATGTGTTACACTAGGGCTGCTTATTTGATGTTTTCTTTTATTGCATTAATCAAGCCGTTTTATAAATAAGACAGTTGTTCAAAATCGACATATCGTTGGGACTCTCTCATCGATATGTCGATTTTGAACAACGTTGGGAGTCTCCCAACGATTCGACGGTCCGGTTCGGTTGTGTTGTCGATTTTGACAACACAACCGTGTGTTGCGTCCTAAAATAGATCGTTGTGAAATAGATCGTTTGGAAAACGTTGTCTAAACGCAAACCGCGTTGTGTTGTGTTACGGAAAAATCTCGTAACGACACATAGCTACATTCAACTGTCACCGCACACTTGTGCCTCCCCACTTACAGGTTAGCCAACCTACCTGTCAACGTCAGTACCTGTCAATGCCAAATACCGAGCTTTTGAAGTTGCTCATGTGACAAGTTGCGAGTGCGCGAGTTCTATTCTTTGTTTTTCTCTCTGAGAACATTGGAAAGTCCGTCTAAAAAGCTTGTTGTTTTTAGGCATATAATGCGCCAATACCAAGCGCTACACTTACTAAAGCCTACAGCCTAAACACTTACAGGTTAGCCAACCTACCTGTCAACGTCAGTACCTGTCAATGCCAAATAACCGATTATACTTCCGGATCGACATTTGACTCGATTATTCGCTCGGAGTTGCCATTACTCCACGCTAACCATCATCATTCTCCTGCCGAGTCCTGCCCTTATCCCAATTTATTTGGGGTCGGCGCAACATGTCTCTTTCTTCCATACTTCTGTATTAGTCGTCATCTCGGTAGTTACTCCCTTCCTAGCCATATCATCTTTCACCTCATTCCCAAGTTATTACTTGACGTTTCTAAACGTAAGCTGTCAAATAGTTCTACTACTCAAATAATACTAACTACATAGTTCCTCCAGTGAGAGATAGATGGCGTTGATCCAGATTGATTGATATGCGACGACGCTTCGACATACTTTTATTATTTTGATACTCGTCAAAAATAAGAGCGTAGTAAATTTTGTTCATTTCCTGACCAGCTAAGTCTTAAAGCAAACAAGTTCTCTTTCGTGAAACCAGGATGTTCATCCATGTTGCTATACCACGTAGATCAAGTCCTTGGATGTGGAAGACAAGTCTGAAATGTCTTACGCCTTTGCTGAGTAGTAATGAAGAGCGAGTGCAAAAGATCTCAACTCTGATGAATATTTTATCCAAAGGAGCGTATCACTTTTTATCATCTGGCGTTTAAGACGTTCCTTTTCCGTAACACCAATTTTCCTCAAGACTCAACTAGTCCTGAGGAAAAATTGTTTAGAACATCTTGTAGCATTTGACTTTTTTTTTTAAACTTATCGCGTTTTTGCTTGCAGTCTAGCTGCATAACTGCTTGCGCAGTTTAAAGTATTCATAGACGATCGAACTTGGTGCGGACCGGACCACGAACCGTACGGTGCGGTCTACACAACAGACAAGCGCACCAGACTCCGAACCGTCCAGTCGGTTATTGTGCTAGCATTGCATGAACACGTCTCCTCGACATGCCGCCTATTCTATCAAAACAGGCCAAAATGGCATTAGTTGCGGCAACTATCGTTGCTACATCGCCATTACATAACGAACGAAAAAGAAGAAAAGAATGGGCAAAATTTTATCTCAGAAACAGACATTAATACAGTCATATGAATCTCACTAAAGATCTCGATGATAAAGATTTTCGTAGGTATATAATATCTTCGAATGAGTTCCGATTCCGAAGCATTTATTGATTTGTTGGATCTTTTCTTGTTGGTTGTTGGAAGTCTTATATATACAACATTATATACAGTCAATACAATCAATACAGTCTTATACAACTCCAACAGCTCTATAACAGCTTTTGTCTCGGTAAACGATGTCTTCTTGGTGTCGCTCCCAATCCATGTCTGTGAACACGCTGCGACGTGTTGCGCGTACGGTGGCACAATAGCGACTGGACCCGCTGGACCGACATTTGGTTCGGTGCGCCGTCCACACGATCCGATCGGTTCGGTTCGGAACGCACCGCATTCGATGTGCGAGCGCTCCGAACCAGCCGTACCGATATTAATAATAAAAATGTCCAGCGGACCGTGCGCCACACGATTGAATTTGGTTCGAAGCGCACCATGTTCGTGGTCCGTTCTGAACCAAGTTCGAGCGTCTATGAATACTTTTACTTTCTCTTTAACTCTCGACCAGTTCACTGACAGATGTTGTCGTTGTTGAAAGGCATTGGCTGTGTGTACTAGATTGTTGAGAGTTGTATGTGCTATGAGACTAATGATTGAGGAATAGATTGGCTGTGTGATTGTACTGACCACGGGATGGATGGACTGGATGAAGAAAAAAAACTACTTCCGTTGCAGTGGCAGGTGTGGTGTTATCATTTCTCGTGATTTTTGCACTCTTAAAGTAATTTTACAGGCGGTTCTTCCGTGCCAAGAATGTTTTTAAAGTGGGTATCGTACCCTCAATTAATTGCCGTCTATTATTTACAAATTGTTTAGAAATAGATGACATAAAATGTTCTCAACAGATTGCACTAGTACGCGTAGGTCTCCAAGTTTCTGTATTACCGCAAAGTATCCTCCATTTTTCTCTTACTACAGGATCGTTTGGAAATCAGTTAAAAATACATAGAATAAAGTAATAGTTAAAATGAGTACCAACAGAATCAAACGAAAACGATGTCTATTATCGTTATTGTGTATGTACTGTCGCTAGCGCATCAAGTTATACCAGACTGTCAAATGTCTCCAAATGATTTTAAACCCACGTTTAAACTTATGTTGAAAATCGATTGAGGAAATTTGACAGTTTGTGGTAACTTTATGTGCTGGCGACTGTACCTGAAAATGAACGCACTATTAGATTTCGACGTCATATTTACCTTTCTATTATAATTATCGTGTTTCTTTTTCAAATTGCATGAGCTACATAAACTCCCTACGAAACGAACAAACTATTATTTTTTATTAGCCTAGTCTTAGAAAAGAAAATAATTTAACCGACTCGCTAAGAACTTTTTTATTTTTTCTTTATTTCTACCTGACTTGTTGAAAAAAAACATTTATTTTACGAATTGATCATTCGCGTTGTCCCAGCACTATCCAAATCCCCCCTGTACTGCGTTGCGCTACTTATGTAGCACTGTATTTTTTTATCGTTACGTCAATAGCGATTACTTCGACATTTATTTTAATGTATAATTTATACTTACACGAAACCATGGTGTTTCCTCACCATGGTTTCGTAAATTTTAAGTGGCAGATCGCTTTTTGCACGAGGAAACTGCACAATTTACATTTTTTTAGGAGGACTTCCTTGCGACTCATTGACACAATACGATACACAATGGCGGCGATTGGCGAATGAACTAGTTTTATAGAACGTGTCAAACCATATGGCCAATCGGTTTTGGCAGAGGGGTACGCTCAGCAGCAGCTATGCCATCTCCTTATGTTAAATGCTCTAAGGCCGGGCCTCTTTTCCGTCCCGGGCGTTTACTTCAGAGGGTGGTAAATTCAAACACGGCAGACAAGTGCACCATCTAGCACAGCGTATTAAAGCGATAATAAATCATTATATTATCACATTAGGCGACAACGCGGTTACCGCGTGACCGCAAAAAATGGTTTTACTATTTTGTCAGCTGCGTGGCAATCAATGACTCCTAATAATCATCTCCAAATAATCCATTTTATTGACATACTCTTTGTGCTACTAGCGCCACTAAATCTAAATGTGAAACTTGTTAGTGACAGCAAGGTATGTACGTACGTACTATGTTGCTGCAGGTTATATCGATTTACATTGTAAAATCGATTCTCAGGTTATTTTTATCGATTCAAGTTGATTCATAGTCAATCACTATTTGACAACTCCCGACAAGAAAGGTCGCGAGACGAAATTTGTAATGTGATAAAATAGGAATATAAACGTGCTATAACGTAGTTAGTAGTATTGTAGTGTAACATGAAGATATGAATACCGAGGACAGCCCATCAAGTGAAACATGCATTATAACTATACGAAAAACAGTGATGTGTTGAAGAGAAAGTGTCGTGAAATCGGACAGTCGTCGCCTTCAATGATGTGGAAGACGTCGATTGTGCAAGCGCTGGCTCGGTGCGCGCGCGCGGCCACGGCCCTGGCACTGCTGTTCGCCGTTTGCGCGGTGAGTTCACAAACCTTGTCAGGCGTTGCTCGTACCGGGGTTCCGTAACCCCGAACCCTGCAACCAAATTACCCACTGGCCATGTTGTTGTTTATATATACATAACAAACGACATCAACAACTCATTGGTATCTAAGTGATGTCTTGTTGTGTTGCTTCAAAATTATGAACCTATAATATTAGGCAGGTTCTAATTTGCGAACTACATTGAACTAAGTCGTATAAACTAGACAGAACTAACTAAATATATCAACTCAGAATGTATTCAAAAAAGTTGGCTAATTAAAGCGGTTGACATTTTTTTTAAACATTTTTAAGAATCCCTCAGAGACTTTTTGGGTGGTTGTAATAAAGGTTGTTCCATTGGGTTCTCCTGCACCAGTAGATAATTAGTACCTATTGCTTCCTGCCTTCTTTCCAAAATAATATTCATTAGATCAACAGAGATAAACAGAAAGTAATTGAATTTGGCTTTGTTCATAATAGGCTGTACTTTTTCTCAGGTGATTATAGTCTGTAAACATCAACTGTTAGCAAATATGTGTGTGAATACTTTATGGAAGTTATTAAGGTAGTTGTAAGACATGAAACAAGACATACTGCACCTATGTTTATAAAGTGTATGCAGCTAAACTGGTGTTTTCCTGATCCTGGAGGAAAATCCAATATATTTTTTTTGTCCAGATAATTATTTATGTTCTTTCTTGAATCAGATTTTATCATTTTTATTGTTTTCCTGCTCAACAAGTTTTTATGAGGAAAATTGTTGTGGCTCTACTGACATGGTCAATTTAAATATAATTAACACTTTGAGGGACAGTGAACGCCTATACACGTAATAACAATAAAACTTCTATTGTGTCTCGTTCACTGTCTGTCAATGGGTTAAACTAGTTGAAGAGCTATAAAATTATGGCTTGTTTGTATGCTTTTACCAATGTTTTACAAATTATTACTTTACAAGCCAATATATCATCAGTATATCAGTTAATTTGGCAAACAGTAGTTGTACAGACAACTGTACAGGTTTCATTTTGTTTTATATACATAACTAGCTTCCGCCCGCGGCTTCGCCCGCAAAATACGTCGACAAATTATATACATAAACCTTCCTCTTGAATCACTCTATCTATTAAGAAAAAGCGCATCATTTTATAGCATGTAGTGATGATTGCTCTGGCCACCAGCGAGTAGCCAGCACATGGTCCTCGAGCCGGATCGATGGAAGTCATTTTCTATTAATATGATAATCCTTTGTATTACCTGACTGACACTAAATATAATTTCTTTGTATTATCTGACTGACACTAAATATAATTTCTTTGTATTATCTGACTGACACTAAATATAATTTCTTGGTATTATCTGACTGACACTAAATATAATTTCTTTTTTTTTACCCTTTCATCATCCCTATTATTAACCGGTTCTTTATTTTAAAAATATTGTGTAGATTAATATTTTGTCATCATTTGGTAAGATACTGAATGAGTACAAATCACAATGCACAAAGTATGATTAACCACTTACACAACCAATTAGTAGGCACTAGGAGCTTGTGGCCAAGTAATGACAGCCACACGGAATGATCCATCAGTTTAAGCTATGCTTGCCGGAGCTGGTCTGTGGATGGTGCTTCAGAAACCACATTAAGCCGGTTCGGTTGTCATTTGTGGATCTTTGACAGTTGTTACGGGCAGTAGAAGAATCCAATAAGTCGTGACTGCCAATCTTACCTTCTTATTATTACCCAGTTACTGACTGTGTTGAGAAGGTCAGATAGGCATTAGCTCTTTGTACAATACTGGTATTTCAGCTGCTTCCCGTTAGTTTGGAAGCCTACCCCAACATAGTTGGGAAAAGGCTAGGCAGATTGATTGACATCCAATCAGCAGACACAATAGATTTTTTTAATAGACATCACACCTTGTGTGCATCAATGTCTGTCATCTAATTAATCTAGGCCTAGCTGAGTTTCCTGGTGGTGGACTGGCGGGACAGGCTCTCACGCCCTACCTGCCTAACTGTTGAGGCGCTCCGGCTAGTGCTCAGGGAGTGGCTCGGGAGGAGGCATGGCTCCCAGTCGTTTCGGGCGACGCAGTTGCTATCGGGACGCGGTTGCTTCGGGAAGTCTCTGTGTCGCATAACCAGGGAGCCGGACGCTCGGTATCACCAATGCGCCGACTGTCGGAAGGAAACGGCGCGCGCGCGGCATACGCTGGCAGAGTGCGAGGAAGTCATCTCGCAGACGGAGGCTGTGGAAACAGAGAGGGCAATCACCTTCCTTAACCCGGCCCGCAGCATGCGCACCGGGCATTGGCGGAGAGCGAATAACGCAGAGGGCGTTATTTGCTCTCCGCCAATGCCCCAGTCCAGCCCCTCTAAATGGGACCAGGGGCGACGAACATGGGTGGAGTCCGTCGCCCCCCACGCTTCAGGACCCGAGGTGGCGGTGCGTAGTGTTCTACGCGCGCCCCTCTAAGACGTTGCGGGCAGAGGCCCACACCTACCCGCCGCGCCAGGCCGGCACTAGCCGGGGGTTGCGGAAGTATAAAGTGTTCCCGCGACCCCCGGCGCAGTGAGAAGGAACACCCGTGGTGGTTTTTAGTCAGTAAGAGTCTGACAGCCCCCCCTCCCCCCCAGGGCGGAGGACATCCATGAGGATTTCCAACACTGTATCAAAAAGAAAAAGGCCTAGCTGAGCTAATTCCCATTCATAACTAATGCATCTTGTTTGGAATAGGAAGATTGGAATTCATATGTATTAATATAATTTTACTTCAAAATTTAGCCTTAAATCTCCTGATCGGTTGGTGTGCTTGTTATTTCTAATACAGGCTTTTTACGCGTATCTCAGACCAGCTCCTCACATTGCTAATAACAAACAACAAAATAATATGTGAAACCTAGAATGAAGTCTGTATAATAGAAGTCTGTTATTGTGAAGAGAAATAAAGAACTGATATTATTATTTTTTTTGTATTTCGCCACTTACGGACCTTGGAGTCCCAGACTTTGGGAAGGCATACGAGGAGCCGAAGCCAACTCCCAAAGGCCAATTGGACGTTTTTAATAAAACTACACAAGTTACCCAAGGACAGCCCCCGGTTGAAATCTTCACCTAAGGGTCACCCCCTTAATTTATAAACTTGAAAAGAGAATTAATAAACTTGAATCTTACCGAAAATAATTATATACTATTTTACCCCCTTTTAAGCGGGATTGTCCGAAAGGGTTACCGCTACCCCGGAACATAAAGGGCTACGGATGGAACATGGATGGGTTTTAGTCAGTAAGAGTCTGACACTCCCTTCCGCTCCACCCAGAGCGGGAGAAGTAATAGGATGATTTACCAGCCTTGAAAAAAAAATGGGCTGAAAAGAGGTCGTCAATTTTAAAGGGGATTTTACTGCGTGTCTTGCTTAACTTGAATTGATACCTAAAACATTTTTCATTAAACATTCTTATGATCATGTCACATGTTCATGTTTTCACACCCAGGGACACGATTCTCACGTGAGTTAGTTTTAACGTGTATTGATCAATCTTGGTCTTGCATTGATACAGAACTTTTACCGCAACACTCGCATACTTTTACTAGCTCCGCCAACGGTTCCCTCCGCTGGCTGGATCACTGTGTTGTCACTGAGGCCGCCAGACATCTGGTGAATAATGCGTCTATTTTGTACGGCGTTTACGCTTCGGACCATATTCCGTTATTAATAGAGTGTAACATTAATCTAATTAAACCTAAAATTATTGAATCCAACATTTCTTGTAACAAGGTTGTATGGGGTGAGAGGGATTTAGAACAAATAAATAAATATTTTGATTATTGTAATAGCAACTTAAAACGAGTAGATTTTCCTCCAGAATTTTGTAAATGTGCTGATAATATGTGTCACGAACCTGAACATCGGCTGGTGATAGATAGGTTGTATACTAAATTAATTTGTATTTTGAAAAAAGGAGCCGAACTCACTCATGCTGGTTCTATTAAAAAGCATCATAAAGGAAAGTATGTAGTTGGGTGGAACAAACACGTTCGCGAAGCTCACCGGGACGCCCGAATGTGTTATCAAATGTGGCTGGAATACAATAAACCTACTTCTGGATTTATATATGAAAATATGTGTACTTCGTGAAATCTTTTTAAAACTAAATTAAAATATTGTCAAAACAATCAAGAGAAAATTAAAATGGATATGTTAGCATCTTGTCATAAAAGTAAACAATTTAATAAGTTTTGGAAATTATAGAATAAATTAAAACATAGGTCGGGGATACCGGTGAGTGTCGCGGGCGTGAGCGACCCCACGGATATAGCTAATGCTTTTCAAAAACATTTTAATGTAAACTCGCGGTTGTGTGGGTATAGCGAACCGTCAAATAACGGCGCGGGGGTGGCTGTGACCGGGGCTCCTCCCGTCAGGTTCTCCGCTAAAGAAGTCGCGAGAAGTATACAGAACATGGTGAGGGGAAAGTCCCCCGGTCACGATGGCCTCAGCGTCGAATCTTAAATACGCTGGGGTACACTTACCGCGAGTACTTTCTATGTTTTTTAACCTATGTCTTAGTCATAGTTACTTACCTGTGGAACTTAGCAATACCATCGTTGTCCCTGTAATAAAGAATAAGACTGGTGACGCCTCCGATATTTCCAACTATAGGCCGATATCGCTTGCCACTCGCTGAGTGGGAGTTCTGGGATCCAATTGCATGTTTTCAGATAGTCCTATTACAGGTGCATCAGGAAACGAGGAGTTCCAGATCCTCAGTGCCATTTCATATTTTATTTTTTAAGTTTTTAGTAAAGCACTCAATATTACCTCGATTTCTACGAACCTTGCTTTTCAACCATGCTCTGCTGATACCTGAGTGGGAGTTCTGGGATCCAATTGCATGTTTTCAGATGCTCCTATTACAGGTGCATCAGGAAACGAGGAGTTCCAGATCCTCAGTGCCATTTTTTATTTTTTTTTAAGTTTTTAGTAAAGCACTCAATATTACCTCGATTTCTGCGAACCTTGCTTTTCAACCATGCTCTGCTGATATCTGAGTGAAAGTTCTGGTATCCAATTGCATGTTTTCAGATAGTCCTGGTATAGGTGCATCAGGAAACGAGGAGTTCCCGATCCTCAGTTGCATTCAGTATTTCTTATTTAATTTTTTTAGTATAGCACTCAATAATCTCTTAATTTCTACAAACCTTGCTTTTCAACCATGCTCTGTTGATATCTGAGTGGGAGTTCTGGGATCCAATTGCATGTTTTCAGATAGTTCTGGTACAGGTGCAACAGGAAACGAGGAGTTCCAGATCCTCAGTGCCATTCAATATTTTTTTTTGATATTTTTTAGTAAACCACTCAATAACATCTCGATTTCTACAAATCTTGCTTTTCAACCATGCTCTGATCATACTCCTATGAGACGTTTGCTTTATTTTTAATTTTTTTATGTTACTGGGTTCTTGTATACTAAATATGGCCCGAAAAATCTACGAAAATACGCAAATTATCTTATTTATGCCTGTTTTATCAAAATGATTGACGTTTCCTAGAAACAGGTAAATATTTATGTTTTATTTTTTTATTGGGTTAGCTCGGCAGAACTCTTTCGGAAAAGTATAAGGAACTATAGAACTCACCATTGTGCGTCTAAAACAGTTTTAAATTTTGGAAAAAGTGATCTGCTGACGGAAGTTAGCAGAGCATATTTTCATTCGACTTTTTTTCAGGCAAAAACGCCAGAACTATTTTTTTTAAGTATCAGGAACTCTAGAACTCTTCCGCATGCGAATAGAACTCTTGTTTTTTTGCGCTCTGCTGGGAACTGCTCTGCTAAGTTCACCCACATGCTAAGGTGTTGGATAGTCTGCTTAATAAAATCCTAGCTAAGCATATTGTTCTCCAGGACGGTCAGTTTGGTTTTAGACCGAACTTATCTACGGATAGTGCAATTCTATGCCTTAAGCAGACTGTCCAATATTATACAGACAGAAAGACTCCTGTAATGGCATGTTTCCTGGATTTATCGAAGGCTTTCGACCTGGTAAATTATGACCTGCTCTGGCATAAGCTCTCTCACGACACTACTGTCCCGGCCGATGTGATATCACTGTTTAGATATTGTTACAGTAGTCAAAAGAATACAGTTAGGTGGGCAGGCTCATATTCTGATATGTATGGGTTGGATTGTGGGGTGAGGCAGGGGGTCTGAGCTCCCCCAGCCTTTTTAACCTATACATAAACAAACTGATAGGTAGGCTCAGTAGCACTAAAATAGGCTGTCACGTGGACGGTGTGTGCGTGAACAATATCAGCTATGCTGATGATATGGTGCTGCTGAGTCCATCTATCGGTGCAATGAGAAGGCTGCTTAATATTTGTGAAAGTTATGCAGTGGCTCATGGGCTCAAATACAATACCGATAAGAGTGAGTGGTTGGTTTTTAAATCGGGTACTTTAACCTACAAGCAGCTGCCTGAGCTCTCACTCTCTGGGGCTCCGTTGGGTCGGGTTTCGAGGTTTAAGTATTTGGCTCACTGGGTCACTGACGACTTAAAAGACAATGTAGACATAGACAGGGAGCGCAGATCGCTGGCTGTCCGTTGCAACATGCTGGCCCGCAGGTTTGCACGCTGTACTGAATCTGTGAAGATAACGCTTTTTAAGGCCTAAGCTACTGCCAGTCGTTTTACACGTGCAGCCTGTGGACCAAGTATACCCAGCGGGCATACAGCGACCTGCGCGTACAGTACAATAACGCATTCAGGATGCTTTTGGGGTTGCCGTGGCGATGTAGCGCGTCAGGGATGTTCGCGGAAGCGTGCGTCGACGGGTTCGCCGCAATCATGCGGAAGCGTTGCGCTTCCATGATGGCGCGCTTGCGTTCCTCCTCCAATGGCATCCTGAGTGTGTTTACAGACCGATGGGACTCTCCCCTTATACGAAGGTGGGTAAGTGTTCAGACACACTTATCCAAATAATCTGGTGTACGTTTTGTGTTTCACTACACTCGCGAGCAAAAGTATGGAATCACTTACTTGGACTTGATTCCGCGCGATCTTGAGTACTTAATAACTAGTTAAAAATAATAAAAATTATACCATTTTAAAGGTTTAACTGTTAACTTTAAATTAATACCAAATTCATCCACATCACGCCATTATTTAAGAAGCTATCCCGGAATACGTGAAGAAGTAAGGAAAAAGATATGTTTCAATTGTTTGATACGCCGCGCGTTGTACCCTATTGACCCCCTATAAAAGCACGTGTTATCGGTTTTTTTTTTATCAGTCGGCTTTCACGCGTTGACCGGTACACATCTCCGCTACTTCTGACCCTTGAACTTGGAAGACAATGGATACTACACCTACAGAAGCAGCACAAATCGTCGCCCTATTGCAAGAAGGGCTCAGCCAGCGGGCTGTCGCACGTCAGCTCCACATAAGCCAGTCCTGTGTTTCGAAAGTTTATAAACGCTTTCGGGAGACTGGTGGCTTTATCCCGAGACCAAGATCTGGACGGCGCCGGTGCACATCGGAGAGGGATGAACGTTTTATCGTGTCAACCTCTCTCCAAAATCGACATATGACTGGTGTCGACGGCCAACAGGAGCTCCGAAATGTTCGTGGGGTAGCTGCCAGCGAGTGGACAGTTCGTCGAAGACTTAAGCAAGCTAATTTGACTCCAAAAAGGCCTGCCACAGGCCCGAAACTGACGGCAGGTCACCGACAAGCACGCCTTCAATTTGCTCGCTACCATCTTGATTGGGAGGTTGAGCAATGGAGGCGAGTTCTGTTCTCCGACGAGTGCAGAATGTGTTTGCACGGCAGCGATCGAAGGGGTCGGGTCTACAGGCGGCCTGGGGAGCGATTTGCGCAGTGCTGTTTCCCTGAGACAGTGGCTTATGGGGGCGGTTCTTGTATGATGTGGGCCGGCATTTCCTTCGACGGTAAAATGGAGCTTGTTTTCGTGCCTGGCGATATTCTGCTGGAACATTTGTCGTTCCTTATGCGGGATATATCGGTGATGAGTTCCTCCTTATGCACGATAACGCTCGTTGTCACACTTCCCGTGCCACAACTGAATACCTCGGAGAAGTCGGTATCGCCACATTGCACTGGCGAGCGCTCAGCCCGGACTTGAATCCCATTGAGCACGTGTGGTATGAACTGAAGAGGAGGGTTCGTTCCAGAAATCCTGCTCCTTCAAGTGTAAATGAGCTGAAATTGGCTTTGATAGAAGAGTGGGAAGGTATCGGTTCAGAAGCTGATTAGGTCAATGAAGAACCGTCTTCGAGCAGTAATTAGGGCGAGGGGAGGGAACACAAAATATTGAAAATTAATTTTAAGGCCAATTAAATTTCTTATCACTTAATTTTTGTTGTTTTCTTTCATTTATTATTTTTCCATTATCCTTATGTTTTCCTAACTTCTTCGCTCTAACCGGGATAGCTCTTTAAATCCTGGCGTGCTTTAAATGAATTTGGTATCAATTTAAAGTTAACAATTTAACCTTTAAAATGGTACCAGTTTTGTTATTCTTAACTAGTTATAAAGTACTCAAGATCGCGCGGAATCAATTCCGAATAAGTGATTCCATACTTTTGCTCGCAAGTGTAGTTGTTTATTATTGTAAATTTAATTTAATACTAACATTAGGTTAAGATAAACTACTACTAACAATATATGGATGCAATAATTCCGAAATAAAATATTTGAATTGAATTGAATTGAATTATTCCGGTATTGCGATATAACCGAACTGCACGCGGACAAAAGCTAGTTAACAAATTAAATTCTTCAAAAATTGAGACCTTTTATGATATTTTTCACTACCATGACCAAATATTTTTTAATATTTTTGTTTTTTTCGAGGCATCATGAATAGCACTGCGATAGCTACCACAATTCTTAAAAAATCCAGATTACCTCTAGTTTCTTTACAAAAATGAATGAAACTTATTTGATTCCCTACATTGTTTGAAGATTTCTACTTTTACCAACTTTAAATTTTGTGGTCTAAAAAAAAACAATGCATACACTGCATACAATAAGTTAAAGTTGGTTTAAAGTAAAAATCTTCAAAATAAAAAACAGAAATATTTAAAACTTTTATGATATTTTTCATAAAAGGTCTCAATTTTTGAAGAATTTAATTTTTTAATTATAACTTAAAAAAAACAGTTTTTTTTTCTTTTTTTGCCACGAGTAGTCATTGGCGGCCCAAGTAGCATTGGGGGTTCTATATCGGTTGACTAATGGTACACATTTATGCATTAAGCTGTCGAAGTAAGCTGTATAAGAGCTCTATAGCACCCTATATAGCCCTTATAGCACCGGTTTGGGCACACATTATTCAGCCTTAAGTTCACAAAAGGTTGCAGAATAGTAGCACTTTAATTGCAGTTTAAGAGAGAACAGTGGTCGTAAAGCTGATTAACGACACTATATAAGATTCCATGTGGTTCTTCATACAGACATGAAAGTTTAAAAGAAGTAACGAGTGAACAATTATACAACCTCTATAGTAATTAACGCTCACAAGTGTACTCTAACAACTACTAGTAGCTTTTTCTCTAAATTATTACTTAAGTACCGCATTTTGTAGTAAATATTTATTTTTCACCTCACAGGCTCGGAAAGAGTCTGTTTGTCATTCGAAATCTGAGCCGAAAATCGATTTTTGCTCTCTACCGTGGAAAGAGTTTTTAAAATTCGAACCTTTCTATTTAATAATTTTCTATACTGCCAGTCCACTGAAAATGCATGACACGGTCTAAAATAAAATATTAAATAATACCGCTCACCTTAAAAACTTCCATCACAGTACAGAAATTAAATATTTTGCGAGGATATAATTGTAAAATTGAAATTAATGTTAATAAGTATTCCATTTGATTAAAAAAATCTGTGACGTCACATTTGAATATGCCATAAAAATACTACCCTGTCAAATACCCAATTGTGTTGTAATTTAAGTTTAATTTTTTTAATAAAATAAATACTAATATAATATGTTATTTAATCCTTTGCTTGGCAAAAATAAATATGTATTAAATTAAATTAGTTAGTTATTTGTAATAAATTAGTTTTTTTCTTTCATTCTCCTTAGAGGACAAGTAGGATATAGAACAAAATACAGGGTATTTAATTTTGGAGATATTCTATGTAACTCATAAGATACATTGCCAAGTATCTGTTATTTTCTTCACATGAGTTAATGTATCTGAGACGCTCGAACAAAATAAAACTCAACTTAAAACATCTGTTTTCTTGCACCTAGCAGTTTCCTCGCTGTAGTGAGGTGAAAAATTGTGTGTTGCGCTCGGCAGCAAAGCTTTTCTGCGTCTCGTACCTTTGAAACCTTCGTTACGCTCAGGATTCTATATTTGAACCACTCGCTTCGCTCATGGTTCAACCCTAGAATCCTTCGCTTACTCAGGTTTCAATAGAAGTACTCGCGCCAAAAATCAACTTTCCAGCCTTGCATAACAAATAACTATTTATTAGTATGTGCGAGTGATGTCCATATCAATATGGGATTATATTATTACTGATAAGTATTTGTGTTTATTCTATTGTGTTAATATTATGGGTATTGTAAATTTAGTGTAAATTATATACATATTTAGAGTTAAAATTTTTACGCGCCTCAGGAATAATGCTGTTTTATCATAAAAATATCATCATGTCTTTGGCATCTATGTCTTAGTTTTTAAACACTTAGTTACTTACTACAAAATTAATCACGAAAACTGCGTAGCATGTGATAAAATCATAATTAATTTAGAAATATTATAGGTTATGAGTGAACAAAATGGTGAACATTTTCTTCAGCTACAGTGAACCATTGTAGCTCCAAATTAATGCTGTGAACTCATTAAACACTATTTTACAGAATAATATTAAGGCTGATTAATGTATCACAGACTAGACCCACTTACAGCAACAATCTGAATAATGGTCCACAAAAGATGCTATACAACAGCATTTGGCTACATAAATGCTCACATATTGTGTTGTACTAAAATGCCAGCAGTATAACACCATACATTAAATAGCCAATGCCGTATATTTCGTCTCTTAAAATACTCTTGTACAGCTTTTAAAATGAAAGCTGACTACAAGAGTAATGATATCCTATTATAAAACCAACCATTACTTAATAGGCCAATTTTACACTCCTAAACATGCCTTATACAGGTATAAGTGGTATTGTTCACTGTAATACAGCCAATGAGCCACGAGTGGCCATTGTTAATGCTTAGAAATCACTAGTGAACTGCATGTGAACTATTAAAGAGAACAAAATGCTGCTTGGGGGGTCTATTCCGGAGGATAGACCCGCCCATGACTACTCGTTGGCTTATCGTTGAATTTTGGGACGTGTTGTTTATGTTAACTATTTATAGAAATTGATGTATGGTACGGTAAGGTTTGCGCATTGAAAAGGCGCTATAATGTCACGGCGGGGTAACGTAGGTACTATGTGTAGATAGTTAATCAAATGAAGGGTTTGACTTACTAAACCGGTACCTCGCCGCGTCATATTAGCGCCATTTCAATGAGCAAATCTTTTCATACCATCCATCAATTTCTGCAGTAGTGTAGCTCATAAGTTAACTTAATTGTATTACTAATTTAGTTGTGTAGTGGACTAGATTTGCATGCTACATGTATGAAGATAGAATGTCCTACATGGATTCATCACAAACTGTTAACAACTGATTTTTAGTTATTTTAATTTGATGAATGATCTTGAAACCACTGAGATGGACTTGAACTCTGTGCAGAGCACATGGCGGGGTGGCGAGTGTGCCGACCTGGTGATCGAGATCCCGGGCTCAAGCGGCGGCGAGCCGGAGGCACCGGACGGCAGCCACTACCGGCTGGACTACCGGCCGCCGCAAGGCACGCCGGCGCCCAACTTCACGGTGCCGGCGCGCGCCAACACCATCAACTTCGTGGGGCTGCCCGGCACCAAGTACCACTTCATGCTGTACTACTCCAATGCCACATTCGCCGACCTTCTGACGTGGAATCAAACCATCATCACTGGTAATGTTCACGAAGTTAACTTAGCGTTGCAGGTTGTTGTGTTGTTTGTTTCTATTACTTACGTTATTATCACAATGCGTGCTGGAACTTTTAAAGTGATTGTCAGCATTAAAACTTAATAATAACAAAACCTATTATTTGCTAAAATTGTTAGGGTGTTACCAGTCAGTAAGTGAGTGTGAGAGAATACCTACGCAATAATGACTCACAATTTATGTCGTACACGAACAACTAACTGTTGAATTTTCTGGCTTTTTTTTATTCTGCCGAGTAAGTTTACCATAACATGAACTCTGTTGTTGGTGGCCACAGCACCGGAGCCGCCCACAAACCTGACGGTGACGCTGGGCCGCAACAAGCAGGCTTCCATCTCGTGGTCGCCGCCGGCGCACGGGGACTACACTGGATTTAGATTTAAGGTACTTTTCAGTTTAATCTTAACTAACAACGTGGCCAAGCCTGACGGATATACTGAAATAGTCCTTAGTCTAAGGGGGGCCGAGGTTCGCACGGTGCGTGATTTTAAGGACGCATTTAAACATTATTATTTACATCATTAAGGACCTATGCACACCACGTTTTTTAAACGCGCCGTCGACGCGCGTTTGTAGCGATACAGACGCGATACGCACGCAAGTCAGACGCAGCCTGTAGACCTTTGCACACCTGACGCGCTTGTGTCGCGATGCAAACGCGCGTGTGTAGCGATACAGACGCGCGTGTGTAGCGATACAGACGCGATACAGACGCGCGTGTGTAGCGATGCAGACGCGATTCAAATGCTACTAGCGTAGATTCACACTTCCCTTTCCCTCGTTGCTAGCGCTCGTATCGGTGTCGCGCGTTTGAATCGATACAGACGCGCCGGTGCCGCGCGTTTGTATCGATACAAACGACAACAAACTGCTCTGCAGGATAAAAACGCGCCGGCGACGCGCGTTCCCAAAACGCGCGTCGACGGCGCGTTTAAAAAACGTGGTGTGCATAGGCCCAAGATCACAATAGCAGAACGAACGTAACAAACGCGTAGACGCGCACGGACTTTTCATCTTGATCATTGTATGTTAAGCAGTAATGTGTAAATTCATTTGTTACCTATGTAGGATGAATTGGGGACTCCTAATAATTCGTTTGTTTTATATATTACTAGCTGACCCGACAGACGTTGTCCTGTCTTAACTGTGATACCTACCCTACCTACCTGCCTACCTATCCTACCTACCTAGCTACCTACCCTATCTACCCTACGTACCCTAGCTACCCTACCTACCCTACCTACCTAGCTACCTACCCTATCTACCCTACGTACCCTAGCTACCCTACCTACCCACCCTACCTACCCTACCTACCCACCCTACCTACCCACCCTACCTACCCACCCTACCTACCCTACCTACCTACCCTACCTACCTACCCTACCTACCTACCCTACCTACCCACCCTACCTACCCACCCTACCTACCCACCCTACCTACCCTACCTACCTACCTACCTACCTACCCTACCTACCTACCTACCCTACCTACCAAAAAAAAAAATAATAATTAAATATGTAGGTATTCTGCTATTCAGGGCGGAGACAAATCCAACGAAACAAAAACCATGAAAATTGGTCCAGCAGATCTCGAGTTATAATGGAGGGAACAAACCCTACTTTCTTTTATATATATAGATAGATATCTATGGTTTGTTTATGTACAGGGTGAATTTTTCAACTGGGCGTGGATGGCATAATTCGAAACTATGAGTAATAGCTGAAATTACTCAATGGAGTCGCTGGCTCGATTTTGCTGAAATTAGTTTTCTGCATCATTGGATTTAAATAAAAAAACAATATTTATAGACAAGAATCTAGAAAGAAATAAATACATAAACATTTTCTCTGAGTAAACCACAGTTTTCTTCTAAAGTTCAATGCTACAGAAAATACGCGAGAAACGCAAAAAACGACGTATTGCAGTTAAACTGTTCTTTTTTGTATTTCTGTTTAATAATTTGGAACAATGACAAACAGAAATAATTGTGAGACTGGTTTCACTTAAAAAGGGAGACATTCAAACACAAACATGCAGGGTGTCTCTATTCAGGTGTCCAGGAATGTATGTAAACTCACTGATGTTATTTCATACAGGCGTATTCTTGTAACCCATTGATCGGTTCCGCCAATCACGCATTTACGAACAATGAGACAAAAAGTACGAGTTGACGACCAAGCCGTGTATGCTCTTGCTTGGCGCCTAATTTAACAAATAGCACCTAGCAGGAAGAGGTTTTCACTCAAAATGATCATTTTGCGGAGAGAAATTTACTATCGGACTGCGTCGGTGGTCTGCTAGCAAGCGCTACTGCTAAGTCGGCAAATCTGGCTGAGCGTAATTCACAGAAGTTGTTGTATGTGCGGACGCAAAGTTACCACTTTGTCGGCTACCGCCGGTTGTAGGCCAGCCGGCTAGCGATGAGTGACGGGCGACGGCGTGTGCTCGCAGGTGATCCCGCTGACGGAGCGCGCGGAGGGCGGCGCGCGCAACATCTCGGTGGACGGCGCCGGCAACTGGTCGTACGTGCTGCGCGAGCTGTCGCCGGGCGCCACCTACCAGCTGCACGCCTTCACGCTGCTGCACGACAAGGAAAGCGCCGCCTACGCCTCGCGGAACTTCACCACCAGTGAGTGCCCCCACAGCCCCTCAGCCGACGCGGCCGACAGCGGCAGCAGGCGGTGGGCCTGCGCGGCCCCTCCACGTTCACACTGTTCCTTAACTAAAATCTTAGTATACATATATTAAGGGATGTTGCCTATAACGCTGTATTTACCAAAATATTTTAACATAGTCACGATGTTTCTCCTTTTACTAAATCTTGTCGCATCAGGCTCCCGTCAAAGACAAATCATTTATTTCAAATAGACACAAGAAAAACAATTTTGAACGTGTTCAATTCAGTCATCAAACATCTCCAGTTAAGCCAAGTTCCTTTATCACAACAGCATTTAGGAGCATAGTTAATCAGTAGTTTTCAAGTTGATAGTAAAAATAGGATCGCTACAGTTTATACGTTCGGTATGGGATAGTTCGGAATAGTTGAATCATACAGGTATATAAATACTCAGACGGTAGAATCCGTCTGCCTGATTGCGAATTGTAAACTAGATTATTGAGCAATGCTGCCTTGACATTTGCGTGCCAGTGTGTGTCACGTGACCCTCGCCGCGCCTCATCACTACTGCCGGCGTCCGGCTGTAGTTATAACGTGGCTTGATGATATTGCGCTCTAACGGATTCACCTAGTGCGATAGATTACAGCTGCTTTCAGGGAGCCAGCGCGAGCTCCAACTTACCAATACGGCGAGAAAACTATTTGTATCCGCTGAGGTCAGCGGTAGCCATCACTCCGCAATTCTAGAAACAGCAAATTTGCTGTAGTCACATATATTTTTTAAAGCATGACGACCTTGTTCTTTGTCCGAAAAATAGATGAAAAACAATCTCTAAACGAATAATAACGTTGTGTTAGGTACATATGACGTAATACCCAATTTGATGGAAAATATTAATACATCTGTTCTATGTGCGTTATCCAAATGACACGAGGTGATGTAAACGGCGGAGCTCAGACTATTAGTGCATTCAAATATTAACTCGTCGGCGGTAATAAATAAATCAGGCTGTCCGGGATGTGTGAGGAATGTCCACGGTGGCACGATTGTGTGGTTCGTCCAGTTGCCCGCGGCACCAGTGTTGCAGAACATTCCGCGGTGGCGGCGCGCTGCGCTAATCATGCAGAACTGTAACCACAGCACAAATATGAAAGCTATCACGCGCTTCATAGCAAGGTGTAGGACCCGCAGGGCTATCAAACTATCCACCTTGATTATTTCAGTGCAACGAGAACTTAATGACGAGTACGCTGTCACTCTGGACAGTTATATTGTGTGCCGGCGGTGGTTTACGGCAGTATCATGAACAGCGCGTGGCATTTTGATGTGAGCGTAAGCACCGGTAACGCGTGATGTGAACTGAAGGTCGAGAGGCTCGCTCGGCGCGGGCGCATCGCCCACCGCACATCAACTACTCGCAGAAGGTCCGCACGGGCAGCCAGCAGTCTGAAGTCTGATGCATCTATACATACAAATAATAAAATTAAAGTGTCTGTTTGTAATGTCAAAAAACAGCTTTTAAATATACATATATATTGTGTTTATCGGTTGGTTTGTTCGTATCGGCTATTATCGGAAAAAGCTGGACCAATTTTGACGACTTTCACTAAGGAATAACCTAGGCTTCTTTTATTTTAGAAAAAATATTAAGGTTATGAATTGAATTATTTGTTAAACTCAAACTTTAAGCAATTCTATACTCAGATTATAAAGAGGTAAAGTTTGTAAGTTTTGAACACAAACGTTTTGAAGGAACTTAATGGCAACACCACGCACGCACACATTGGCAAACAGACATTAGAGCAAGAAATATTCATGAATTTGCCCTGGCGAGGGCTGAGCGCTGCCAGGGCAAATTCAAGCCAATGGTAGGCGTGCCCAGATAATGGAAGCTTTATCTAAACATGTAAATAAAATTGGAGCGTCTGTTTGTAATATTGAAATAACCGTTTTTTACTACAAATATAATACGGTAGGTACATACACCAAAATATATTTTTTTCCAATTTTTGTCTGTCTGTTTGTTCCGGCTAATCTGAAATGGCTAGACCGATTTTGACGGGACTTTTATTGGCTTCGACCTGACGTAAACCCAAACTGGCTAGGGGTAATCTCGCTCCCTTCTCGCAATCTTTTTTTATTATTTTCTCCCATACCTTCATACTATGGGGCATGAGCTTTATCCCTCGATAGTTGTTGCAGTCCTGCACATCACCTTTATTCTTGAAGATGGGCACTAGCGAACTATTGCACCATTCTTGTCACATTGGATCACTCCTTCTTGCAACAACTTATTGAAGAATAAAGTCAGCCACATACATCTTCTTTTAAACACTTCCTTACTTGTACTGGTATATCATCTGGGTCCATGGCCTTTCCATTATTCATACTTTGAACTGCCTTCCTTACTTCATCCATGCTAATTGAGCACATCATTCCAATTATTCTCTTCGTTCATTAGCTTTTCAAAGTACACCTTCCAACGATGGAAGGTGTATTTTGAAAAGCTTTTATTTCGCCATCTTTGGACAGAACCTTATCAGCGTCGTCTTTCAGACACTTAATCTGAACTATGTCTCGTTCTTCTTTCTCTTGCTTTTGTTATACGGTATAGCTCCTTCTGGCCTCTTGGGCTGTCCAGTAAGTTATACAACCCTTCCTGTACCTTAGCCCTGGAAACTGCTACCGCATTTATTGCCTTTCTCTTCCATTCTTTATAAATTCGCTTCTTATCTTCTTTCAAATCATTATTCCCGATTTATACACCCTGCCATTCTTTAAACGCAACTTGCTTTTCTTTTAGCATCATTTGCACGTCATCATTCCACCGCCATGTATCCTTTTCTATCACACCTATCCCTTTCGATTCTCCAAACACATATTTTGCTACTCTTCTTATACAATCCGCCATCTCTTTCCAACATTCGTTCACAGTTTTCCCCTTCCATATCCTTCATTTCAATTATCTTATTTTTTTCCCATTTAATCGTAACTTAAAATAATAACAATTATCGGCCTGCAGTAGGGCGATATGTACGTCGATAAGATTTGGGGCGCGTAAATTTATCTTAAAATTAACGAAATACTATCTGCAACATCATTTTTAGTTGGGTGGGTGGGTTTGTTACAAAATGAGGTGGATATTTAAATATTCATAAATTTAAACATAAAAGAGGAAAGATCCCAATATCTCGATCCTTGCGGCACAGCCACTCCTACTTGTCAATGTAATGGGTTAAGTTACTAGTTACCAACAGCTGCGCAACTATTTTGTATTGTTTCCAGTAACATCAAATGATTGGTATCTGGAACGAAACATTACTTTTCCGCAACACGAAAACTGATAATAACTGCTGCAATAATGTATGCAACTTTTGTTTCCAATAAATACGAGGCTAACACGCTTAAGTTGTATCTCAGGTCATGTACAGTCCGCCCTAATGATAACAATGTGACATTGAGAGCGGCTTCTTGTCGTAGCAGTAAGGGTGACCCCACTAATGCCGCGATAAATGCGCCAACCCACTGGGTGCATTCAATTTAATAAAATTAAAAACTATACCGTCGACACGAAAAGAAAAAGTAAGGGTGATCTTCGTAATGCTACGAGTAGTGTTAGCGCTGCTGCGCGCAGTAGTTGCTACGAGTAGTGTTAGCGCTGCTGCGCGCAGTAGTTGCCAGTGCGAGCTGCTGTCGAGTTGTGTTTCTGCGTTGTGTCCGTGCCGTGGCGCGCTAGCGCGGGTATTGTTTTATTTACCCATTGTTCCATTTTCGGCGCTCATCGGGGGAGCGTTACTCTGTTACAAGATATGCACTACTATAACTTAGCGCAGAACATACGAATCAAATTAGTATCTATTCATTTATTTTCCAAATGTTAATCATTAGTTCATTCAACTCAAACAAATACCTACTCAGGTAAACTTCATAAGTTATCATCTAGCGCGACGTACCTACCTATGCTTATTTGCAACGAAGCCTTTATCAGTCGTAGCAGGTATGTTTGAAATATTATACCCTACCTACTCGTCTTTTTGTTAAAATAAAAAGGGACAAAGTTACACACCTAGCTATCACTTAACCCTCAATTAACTAGGTGAAACATACTAACGTAAACACCTTCTATGAGTCCCAGGGACTCACGTTTATTTTTTATTTTTTTATGGGATGAAACAAATATTATTAGAATATCTTTTGATATTATTTTCTTTATTACTTAATTAACGACACGAAAAAAATTACAAAATGGAATAACAATTGAGATCCTCTTACAAATTAAGAAAATTATACATTCAGTCAAAAAAGTATCGGGAATGGATGATTTGTTTATTGTTCCAAATTCAAATTTTTGTTTTTTTGTAGTTGTTAGATTGGCACAACTGTTTTCCATTTTGGCGCGGAGATTGAGTTGCATCTGTTATTTATATTAAATACAGTGCTGGTTTTAGTAATATCATATATAGTGTGTATTGCGAATTTCATAATGGACAAAAATATCGAACAAAGAGTTTGTCTTAAATTTTGCATCGCCAATGGAATTTCGTGTTCGGAGTCACTGAAAATGTTACAGAAGGCTTACGGTGAATCGACTTTATCAAAAACTGCTTATGAGTGGTTCAAAGCGTTCAAAAGCGGTCGAGATGTGATGGAAGATTTGCCTCGCTCTGGTAGGCCGTTAACGTCTGCAACTGATGTTAACATCGCAAAAGTGAAGAAAATAGTGACTGAAAATCCCCATTCAACTCTGAGAGAGATAGCCGCCGAACTTTCTGTATCTCACGAGTCAATCCGTACCATTTTAACTAATCATTTGGGTATGAAACATGTTGCTGCTCGGCTAGTCCCAAAAGATCTGAATTTTCTCCAAAAACTCAATCGCATGAAAGTCGCTGAGGACATGCTAGAACGAGTCAGTTCGGACCCAACATTCATGAAACGCATTGTTACTGGTGACGAGACGTGGGTTTACGAGTTTGACATGCAAACTAGTCAACAAGCTTCGGAGTGGCGCCTTCCAACTGAACCGAAACCGAAAAAACCACGCCAAAGTCGATCAAAAGTCAAAGTCATGTTGACTGTTTTCTTTGACTATCGCGGTGTTGTGCACTCTGAATTCTTACCGGAAGGTCTAACGGTAAATAAAGAGTATTATTTGAGCGTTATGCGGCGTTTAAGAGAGCAAATTCGACGAAAAAGGCCAGATTTGTGGAAAGAAAATTCTTGGATTTTGCACCACGACAATGCGCCTTAGCACAAGGCTATCATTGTGAACGAATTTTTGACCAAACACTCAACAAAATACCATCCAGCAACCACCATATTCACCAGATATGGCTCCTGCTGACTTTTTTCTTGTTCCAAAGTCAAAGTCAAAGTCAAAACATTTATTTCAAATAGGCACAAGACTGGCACTTGACAAAGTCAGGATTTTTGCGAAAATACTCGTTACTATAGTAAGATTTGATGTGCTCAACACTGATTGGCTACAATTTTGCTGGCTGACTTCTAATTGGTTCCTAGTTTGCCGATGATTAACTTCAAGTATTGTATCATAGAGTTATGAAGGTTTAGAATAGGTGAGAAAGGAAAATCACTAAATTGATTTTTATAAACTTTTTATTGAAAATTTTAGTATGTATGTTGTTTTCTACAGACAATAGGAGATCTCAGCACTATGGTAGCACTATGGTAGCACTTTTATTTACCAGCGCTATGGTAGCACTTTTATTTACCAGCGCTATGGTAGCACTTTTATTTACCACTTTATTTAAGTCCAAGTAGGTACACTATTTACGATAAAAAACAAAACACTTCTGCAATTTAACTCAGACACAAACGTAAACAAATAACGTGCGGCAACAAATGATTGACATTTAAGACGTCAACCAATCAGAGACGATCTCTTATTGAACGCGCTGACCGACCAATCAGCGTTCTTATTTCATAACAGCCAGCGTTTCGTTTCGCAATATTGCTATAATAACGAGTATTTTCGCAAAAATCCTGACTTTGTCCAGTAAGATTTGATAATTTTTCGCCTATGTCTAATTATCCGCGTTTTCGCAAAACCCCTAGGATTTCCGCGAAGATTCGAAGTATCAAATTATCCTACGACATATACATGTATTATAACATTATATGTGAAGACGATGTACCCAGAATAAAAACAATACATCACAAAAGGTGAAAAGAAAAACACATGTAGCAGTGGCAAGTAAACTTAATTATGTCATAAGTGCATGGTGCTCACATATTTACAAACATTCTAAAAGTTAATAATAATAAATTAATCAATGTGTGAGAAGTTATTCCAATATAATAAAATAATATGGTACAAATTACCTAATTTACTTAGCAACCAGTTTGATTTTGTCTAGACACTAGATTGTCCTGTGGAGCAGGACCAGCATGTTTCCAAGCATCCTTATCTTTGATATAATCTTCTAATTTGTAATAAGCTTGTTTACAAAGTGTACTTTTAATATGAGTTTTAAATTTTCTTTCATTTAATTGCAGTATGTTACAAGGTGTTTTGTTGTAACATTTAACACAGAACCCCATAAAAGATGTATGTACTTTTGACAATCGAAAAAATGGTTGAATTATTTTATCTTTATTTCTAGTATTAAAATTATGCCTATCACTTATTTTGTTAAAAAGATGTCTATTTTTTCTTACATACATAATATTTTCATAAATGAATTGGCAAGGTACTGTCATAATATTAATCCTTTTAAATACACACATCAAAAGTGTCTAGGGATCAACATATATTTTTGCAATAACTTTTCTCTTGATTGATATTAATTTAAATTTTCTTTAAGGATTCATCAAATAAAGTGTTTTCGTTTGTCACAGTAACGATAAACCAAGTCACCTTTGCATTAATAAAGAAATTTGCCATTTTCCTAATAAAGGGATTTTTGACATTTGAACCACTAACATTAAAGTTCGAAAAAAAGACTGAAATAACAGTTTTCTTTAAAATTTTATTGGGTAACTTAAACAATTAATAATCCGTGTTTCTACCGCGAACACTAACAACACAAGAACATCGGTTTGGCATACTCAAAATGAGTTCATCCAAATCACGCTGTGGAATGGCCGCCCATGTTCGTTGCAACAACAAAAAAAGGTCTTCTTGCAACTGGATACCCTCCATATTCGGCAGAGCTCTTCTCTGTAGCATATCCCATGCATGCTCAATCGGGTTCAAGTCTGGCGACTGAGCAGGCCAGGGCAGGACATTGATGTTAGCTGCGGCGAGAGTCTGTCTTACAACTCTTGCGGTGTGCGGTCGTGCATTATCATGCATTAACTGAAATAAGGGACCGATTTGCACTTGTAGAGGAACGATGACGTCAGATACAATCGTCTCAGCATAAATTTGAGCGTTGAGGTTGCCTCTGATCCAAATCAACTCAGTTCTTCCGCCGATCCAAATACCCGCCCATACCATGATGGTTCCACCACTATAAGGATGGACTTCCTGGCAGGATTTTAATCGCTGTTGGCGTCCAGGGGTTCTCCAGTGTCGTATACGTCTTGTATCCGGTCTCATACCAAAACGAGACTCATCAGAAAAGCACACGAAACGCCATTGTTCTTCTGCCCAATTTCTGTGTTCAAGAGCCCATTGATATCGAATCCTACGATTGTGCATTGCTATAGGTGGTACCCGTAGCGGTCTTCGGGAATGAAGGTTCACTTCATGCAAGCGGTTTCTGACTGTTTGGTCGCTAATTAAGTTCCCTGAAGAGTGATGAAGCCTCACGGCTAACATCATGGCGGTTATTGTTGGAGCTCTTCGAGTTAAGATTTGAATGTATCGGTCTTGTCTCCGTGTGGTGCAGCGATACCGTCCTTCATGGCGCTCAGCCACGGTACCAGTGCTTCGGTAACGTGTCCAAAGTCGACTGATAACACCTTTTTTTGTTGTTGCAACGAACATGGGCGGCCATTCCACAGCGTGATTTGGATGAACTCATTTTGAGTATGCCAAACCGATGTTCTTGTGTTGTTAGTGTTCGCGGTAGAAACACGGATTATTAATTGTTTAAGTTACCCAATAAAATTTTAAAGAAAACTGTTATTTCAGTCTTTTTTTCGAACTTTAATGTTAGTGGTTCAAATGTCAAAAATCCCTTTATTAGGAAAATGGCAAATTTCTTTATTAATGCAAAGGTGACTTGGTTTATCGTTACTGTGACAAACGAAAACACTTTATTTGATGAATCCTTAAAGAAAATTTAAATTAATATCAATCAAGAGAAAAGTTATTGCAAAAATATATGTTGATCCCTAGACACTTTTGATGTGTGTAGTTCCCTAAGCGATTCGCGACGACGAAGATTGTAAATAGCCCTGATCGCCCGCTTTTGCAGAATAAAAATGGATTCAATGTCAGCAGCCCGACCCCACAGTAAAATGCCATACGACATAATACTATGGAAGTAACTAAAATAGACCAAACGCGCGGTTTCTACGTCTGTTAACTGCCTTATCTTTCTAACAGCATAAGCGGCCGAGCTTAGCCGTCCCGCAAGAGTTGTTATGTGGGGACCCCATTGCAACTTGTCGTCTAGCGTGATTCCCAGGAAAACCGTCTGCTTAATAAATTCCAGCTTTTCTCCGTTCAATATGATGTCACAATCGCTACTTTTAACATTAGGTAATGTAAATCTAATGCATTTGGTTTTTTTTTCATTTAGTACCAAATTATTTACCGTAAACCAATCTTGGACCTGAAGAATAGAGTTATTCACGTCGTCAAGATTTTGTGAGCGTCGATTAATTTTAAAGATTAATGAAGTGTCATCTGCAAATAACACCATCTTCGGTTGATTTTGAAGTAATTGGGGTAAATCGTTAATATAAACTAAAAAGAGAAATGGACCCAATATCGAACCTTGAGGAACGCCCATTGTCATTTCCGACCCCAGCGAGTTCACACCATTTACTTGAACTTTAACCTTTCTATCTTTCAGGTATGATCTAAGTAAATCAAGGGCTGTATTTCTAATTCCATAGTGCTCTAGTTTCAGCAGAAGCGTCTCATGTTCTACGCAATCGAACGCCTTAGAGAGATCGCAAAAGATTCCAATGGCATCTTGTGCTTCTTCCCAGGCGCTAAAAATGTTCTTTATTAGGGTGACACCAGCGTCAGTAGTACAACGCCCTTTGGTGAAACCGAACTGTTGGTCATGCAAGATGGAATTTTTATTAAAGTGACGTAACATTTGATTGAGCATCAACTTTTCAAACACTTTACTGAGAACTGGCAGAATTGACACGGGCCTATAATTGTTGGGTTCTTTACTATCACCGGATTTGAACAATGGCACTACTTTACTGTGTTTCATTAGATCCGGAAAGACTCCTTGGTCCACACTAGAATTAAATATGAAAGCTAAATAGGGCGCAATGGTATCGATAATAGAACTACAGACTTTTACAGACATTCCCCAGAGATCTTCTGTTGATTTGATTTTAAGATCTTTAAAAGCTTTTATAACAGCCTGGGGGTTTGTATGCTGAAATGTAAATTCTAAAGGGCATGCCTTTACATTTTTTCTAAGTAAGGCAGCAGAAAGTGCGGCTGAAGAATTTAATGATGAAGTAGTTTTGAGAGGAATATTAGCAAAAAAGTTTTCAAATTCCTGAGCTATTTCTATATCTGAGTTGATGCGGCCATGTGCAGTCTCTAAATTAAACTCAGTATTACGCTGCTTTTTCCTACCTGTTTCATTATTTATTATTTGCCAGGTAGTTTTTATTTTATCATCAGCTGATTTTATTTTATTGCTAATATAAAGAGCTTTAGCTATTTTGCACACACTTTTAAAAGTTTTAGAGTATTTTGCAACATACTGATGAAAGTTTGTATTATTCGTATGTTGCTTTAGGCCATAAAGTTCAAAAAGTTTTGCCCTGCTTTTGCGAATACCAGGAGTCGCCCAATCGCTAAATAAAAACTTTGTGAAAATGCTTTTAGTTTGTTTCCTAAACTCAAATTACCACTTCGTGGCACCCGTTTTCAATCGATAGAAGACATAAAGGAGAATTCGCGGCGAGAACTGAACTCAATTCCGGAAGCAGCGTTTAAAAAATGTTTTGATGAATGGATTACTCGTTGGCGCAAGTGTATCGTTTCTAAAGGAGCATACTTTGAAGGTGATAAAATAAATTTGGATGAATAACAGACATTTTGTGTATTATTGATCTTTTCCCGGTACTTTCTTGACAGAGTAGTACTAATCAGTCTTAAAAAAACAATGGCTTTTTAAACTCTTCAAAAATCAAACAAATATTGTAGAAATTAAAAAAAAACATACGTTTTTAAACTTTTAAAGATATTAAAAATAAAATAAAAACAACTAAATGGTACGCTTTTATATAAAAATAAAAAACCTGCAAGTAGTTTCAATCACTCTCTATTCGCAGCGTCGGTGTATCTTCTTTGAGCAAGCCTAACATATTGGCTTCAAAAATTTCATTATGAAAAAAAAAATATTTCATGGGCATTAGTGCCTGCCACACCAATTGGGACTTACAGTCACCAACCTCTAGGTGATTGTATTGTCTCACGCACGTCCAACCGTCTCCGCATCGCCCGCGCACCTTTAGGAATGTACTGAGGAGGGGAGGTAACAAACCGCTAAATCGTATGAAATATGTAGGTTCAACGTTTTGATGAGTCCCTGGGACTCAGGTAGTGAATTAAGGGTTAAGAGCCCTTTGAATCCCCCGACCGGCCGGTGTGTGATTGTGGTGACGACTAGCGTCATCGCGTCATGAATACAAACGATATAGTTGCACAGCAACGCGCCGGCACGCGGAGTGCGTGCGCGCACCTTGCGACCACTGACATCAACCACAAAGCCGCGCAACAACTGCAGGAGCTCCACTGCGGCCTCCAAAGCACAAATAACGAATGATATAAATAATTGCTCACCTGTGCATGCAGCAACGATGTTCGTCTGCCAATACAGAAAGCCACTTCCGTGAACTGAAACGACGAAATACGTGGGTTTGGACCGTGGACCAACGTACAAGTACCAATAGACTGTATTCGGTAATTTAATAGGTGTGATGGTTCATCCAATTAAATTATTAATTCATCCTTAATTTAAACAATGCTCGCACTTAGTGAGGCGCAGTTTTATCGTGTGATTCATTCTATTAGAAGAAGTTTAAACAATTGAATATTTACAACTGAGAGGGAAAACTGCGGAGGATGCCAGTGACCACCGTAGGTTTAGGTAGTATTTACGAACACTCATTACAGGATAAGTTTAAGCAAATATATACAATATAAAACTCATAACTAATAAGGAAGGGAAAGGATACCTATTTAGCTTTAAATTACATCATTTTAAATGTGTTTATAATAAGGCATTGCTAATAATTTTTTAGTTCAAGCATTTATATCAATTTTTAAACTGATAGCCCGGGCTCAATGAGGTTCAAGCAAAAACGCGCGGCGCAGGGCCTTTCCGTAGGGATGTGCCCGAGCCTTTCTCAGTATTATGTTATCTTATTTCTGATAAATACAGTTACATCCCTTAAAAATATTCTAAATGTACAAATACCACAAGTTAATCAAAAAATGCGGCCCCTACGTTAATGCTAACTAGGAGTTTCATTTGTGATAACGATAACAGATCTAAGTGTCGGAAATTATAGTTATCACATAAAGTGTCAGCGTGAGGGTCCAGAGCTCGCACGCATGACAGTGACCAGGTGTAATATAATATGTTTTGTTTGTCCCCCTCGCGCAGGATTCGCAGGACACTGGTGAGCAGACGGCATGTTGTTTCTCGTTCATTACACCCTCATGTTACGCCTCTCTTTGCTAACGCCACCGAACAATCACTCTTGGATAGATACTCGTTGCTAAACACGTATCCATGATCAAAGTAAAGCGAAACATCTGCTTCTCTACACACTAAACACCGTTAGAGAGCTGTTCCTTAGATTTGATTTAGTATTGTATACTCACGTTTTTTTTATAATATTTCATGCCAAGATCGTAGAATTTTTAATTAACAAATTGAGTCACATCTATCTATTTTTCTAGAAATAGTCAATTCGACGATTACGCATTTCCTTTTCCTAGGAATGAAAAATCAATATTTTCGTAGAATCATCGAAAAACGGCATCGAGAAAATTGATGTCACTTGTGATTCGGATGTCGCTTCTCTAAGGTCACAGTTACAGTATAAATGAGATCAGCTGGCCTGTCAGCTGATGGACTGGTTGTGCGCTGACGTCATACCGCACTGCGTCCTAGCAACATGTGCAACTGACATTCTAACAGTTCACAGGCGATCGCTGAGCTCATTCAATAGCTTTGCAATGCTTCAAATCATAAAATGAACAGCTTTTAGGTTTGTTGTCGCCGTCGTGTGTATTACAAGACGTAAGTGGGCGTAGCATGAGGGCCGCTTATATCGTGCATGCTTGCCTTTATGCTTCCACAAGTAGCTGTCGGTACAGGACCGCGTGCTCCAAGTATTGGTCACGCGAGCCATTGAGGCGCCAGCACGATCAGTGCCGCACCTGTGTGGCCTATTCACGTGCATGCTAGATTGTATTAGTAACAGGTCGACAAATGTTATTGTACGCACTCAGTGTGACTGTACAACTGTGTATTAGAACCGTTTAGCATCCGCCACTCATCTGTGTGCCACCAATATATTTTCACATTATTTTCATAAAAATCACTCGCCATAGTAGCATCATACAATTTTCATGGCATGTCGTAACTTTCGTGTGCGGGACGCGGGGCGCGCGGCTCCTCGCGGTTGTTTCAACGTGAGCTCGAACATATCGATACGAACCAGTTTTCAGGATTAACATTGAACTGCTTTCAGTGTTCCAAGTGCTCATAACGTTCATTAACCAATATATTTCCCATGTAACAAGGAATAGATGACAAACACAGAATTTTATTTGAAATTAATAATGGGAATAATGCCTGGGTAAAAAAAAGAAATTATCTTAAGTCAGTCAATCAGATAATACAAAAAATATTAGTCACGTATTTTGTGCTTATGACTGAGATAAAACGCACTAAAGTTGGGGAGAGGGGACAAGTAAGTATAAGAACTACATACTCGTGACGTCATCATGCCACTTTTCAACTGAATGTATCCGCGTAATCTTTGGATTACGTAAAAAAGAAAAAATACGTGTCCAATATTTTTATAAATCTAGCTTACGGACTAAAAAAATAGCAAGTACCTACCACCCAACAATACCTACTTATGTTCATATTATGCATGTCGTACTCAAACAGTGGTGTTCAATAGTTTTCATTATATTTTTGTTCGTTGCACCGTAGGTATACTCTGTGGTATTCCGAATGAAAAATGAACATAAATTTATTTGTCTGTCTGTAACACGTTTAATATTGCAGAATGTTTAGTGGCCTGTTCAGAAAGTGTTCTATTTCGCTCGGAAGGCCCCTGAGTTTGTAGTAAGTTATATGTTGACGGTACCTGCGTGTTGTGTCTGTGTCGTGACGTGTTGTGACGTGTCGCCCGCAGAGCCCAACACGCCCGGCAAGTTCATCGTGTGGTTCCGTAACGAGACCACGCTACTGGTGCTGTGGCAGCCGCCGTACCCGCCCGGCGCCTACACGCACTACAAGGTATGTGCTCATCGTATGGTCGTAATACACACACTGTCATTCACAGCCGACTAGTAGTAGTGGTAGGCATGGCTTATCACCACTTACTACTCCTCAATGTAACAATCTGCTCGTGTTCCTAGTACCTAGACTAAGTTAGTTCGGCGAGCTTGCTTGAGCAGCGCGTTCAATGTGCGCAGGTGTCCATCGTGCCGCCGGATGCGCGCGACTCCGAGCTATACGTGGAGAAGGAAGGCGAGCCGCCCGGCCCGGCGCAGGCCGCCTTCAAGGGGCTAGTGCCGGGCCGCGCCTACAACATCTCCGTGCAGACCGTGTCGGAGCCCGAGATCTCCGCGCCCACTACAGCGCAGTACCGCACGGTGCCGCTGCGCCCGCGCAACGTCACCGTGCCGCTTGCGGACCTCAAGGAGACGTCCTTTAAGGTCACGTGGCTGCCGCCGCTCGAGGAGAGGTACAGTGCCATTGTTTTCAATAGATGACACTCATCATATTTTGACGTGAATATGCAGTGTACAGGTCTCCAAAAGTGATAATGCGCATAGAAATCTTCGCCACTGTTCGGCAACGTTCGTATTCCCCGAGCGTCGGAAGACGATATGTATATAGAGTGGTTAAGTGCATTTTCTTCATGCATAATTTAGTAAGATTATGTGTTTTCTCCTTAAAGAGATAAATATTGATTTATCAGTAACGAAATTTGATTCAATAATTCCATGTTAGTAAATAGCGAGCTATAATTCATATAAGCCTAAATCTGATTTTTTATATGTTTTTTCTAGTACTTAATATGTATTTTACGTAGGTATTTTTAATTTTTTAATATTGAAAAACGTGAAAAATTTTAGTATATTTAAATA
The DNA here is from genome assembly GCA_951799385.1 of Hyppa rectilinea. Classification (NCBI taxonomy): domain Eukaryota; kingdom Metazoa; phylum Arthropoda; class Insecta; order Lepidoptera; family Noctuidae; genus Hyppa; species Hyppa rectilinea. Next base: position 292,223 of record OX637307.1, on the reverse strand, counting down.
TTTTACAAAATTAACTATTTAAATTTGAATAAGATAATTAAAGTTGAAATTAAATTCACCTTTGAAAACAAAACCAAGAAGGGTGTGTAATAGCAGCTCTATATAATTCCAGACAAAGAGAACACGTGCAGTCACCACCAATTTAACAAGACGACTGACGGACCTTTGACTGACCGCCGACCGCCGCCGACCGCCCGAATTGTTTTCGATTGTGTACACATGATATTGACTCCTATTTCTTTCGAACAAGGTGCAAAATGCAAGTGCATTGTTAAGGACTCGAACGGTTCAATGATTCGGGTGTTTCCGGGAATACGACAATTAGCGAAGATCTGCATGTGCATTATTAATTTGGGAGTACTGTACCACTTTATTTATAACTAGCTTTTGCCCGCGACTTCATCCACGTGGAGTTCGGTTATACCGCAATAGCCGATTAAAAAGTAGTGTTTTAGGTATATTCAAGTTAACCAAGACACGCATTAAAAGGGAACCCCCTTTTACTGCGTGTCTTGAACTTGAAAATCTTATTCCTTGAGTTAATAAACTTGAAATTTAGCACAAATAATAAGTAAATGATAACGTTTATTAAAAACAAGTTTATTAACTCAAGGAATAATTTTTTTAATTCAAACTTTCATCCCCTCTATTCACCCCCTTATGAATAAATTTAAAAAACCCTCATGCGCGTTATTATTTACTTTTGGTTTTAGACATAAATACTGAGTTTCGAGTTAATCGGGCGGAATGTTAAAATTCTTGCATACAAACTTTAAAGGTTGTTTAGAAACACAAAAAGTAGCAATCATTATAATTTACTTAGATAAATATGTATGCTAAGTTTCAAGTTTATTAACAATTGGAATAAAGTTTTCATACAAGCTTTCATTCCGATTTTACCCCCATAGATATATAGATAGGGTGGAATTTCCAAAACCTTTCCTTAGTGGGAGCCTACTTTATATAAGGTGTCTATGTGGAAAATTTCAAGTCTCTAGGTCTAGCGGTTTGGTCAGTCAGTTTACCATTTTATATTATAGATATCTTTCGAGCACTCACTTAAGTTTAGTGATATTTACATTGGCAGCGAGTTTGAGAAGTACCAGGTGTCGGTGAGCGGCTCGGGTGGCGGAGGGGCTCGGCGCCTGGCGCCCGTAGTGCGCGCGCGCAACGACACGCCGTCCTGGTCCTTCGAGGGGCTGGAGCCCGGCGCGCCCTACACCGTCACCGTCAAAACCATGTCCGGCAAGGTCACCTCCTGGCCTGCCACCACCGACCTCACGCTCAGTAAGTATAGTGCCGCCTGACCTAGTGTCAGTGTACAGCATACTGGTGACCAGTACGTCAAATGAGGCCTCTTTGTCAAATCAACAAAAATCACGCATGGTTAGGATTTTCAACCAAACCCAAAACCGAACTTTACTATTGCATATATTTGGTAACAGTAAACGTATTAGTATTAGTACTTGCCCAAGACTTCGCCCTCATAGCCGCTATTCTGAATTTTTTACTTGCTGAACCGATTGCTGTCAAATCGATACTTGAGCATGTATCCCAAACTCGATTCTGTTTTTAAATTTGAGATAATTATGTTGTCACTTTATGTTAGTTGCTCAACTGATTAGACTTTTCGTAATTTGAAAAACTAAGGAGAATCGAAAGTAGTTCATAAAGCTACTCATTTTTAAGAATTTTTAAAATTTTGCACTGCCATTGCATTGCCACAATCGCTTTTAAAGCAGAGCATTTTATAGCGGTGGAGGTGGAGTGGTATTGGATTTTGTCACGAACAAAGACGCGAGGAAAGTGAAAGGAAATGAAGAAAAGGAAAAATCAAGAAATCGTTTTAGGACATTAGTAAAACAATGCAAACACAATAGGTACTTAATCACTTGTCTCGATTACTCTCGAGAAAAAGAAGCATGCCTAGAATTCCGTTCGGTTGTTTGTAACCAAAGCTAACAGCAGCGTCCACTGTGTCCGCAGAGCCGCTGGCGGTGCGCGAGCTGCGCTGGGAGCTGGCGCCGGGCGCCGACGTGGCCGTGTGGTGGGCGGCCGCGCCCGGCAGCACGCAGGACGAGTACAAGGTGCGCCACCACCCCACCCCTGCACTGCAATCTTACTAGTTCTTGCACTTTACTCACGTCAACTGCTTCCGATCAAAATGAGCGACTCCGACTCCGACTCGAAGTACCAAAATGTGCTGCACATTTTGGTACTTCTAGCAATGTTTGAAAGTTTGTAACACAAATATCCTTGATAAACTCAAAGGTGTTTTGAACTCTCGCAGAGATACTAAATTTGCGTGTGTCCCAGTGCCCTACCCAACTTTTATCCAACCGTTTCATCGTATTTTCAAACCCTCATCATAGCTTCGGGCGGTATAACGCTTCTTCTTCTTCGTAGCACTCTTGTCAGAAATCCCACGAAAATATCCGTATAAAGTAGTTTGCAAAAACTTACATGATTCCTTCACTGCTTATAAGTTACCGGCCGGCCTGACGAGTGGGTACACGTAGCCATGTCCCCCAGGTGTCGTACCACGAGGCGGGCCCGTCGCGCGACGACAGCAACACGCTGCTGACGCCGGACGCGCGCGTGACGCTGCGCGCGCTGCTGCCGGGCCGCAACTACAGCGTGGGCGTGGCCGCCGTGTCGCGCGGCGTGGCGTCGGAGCCGCGCCTGGCCGCGCTGGCCACGCGGCCGCTGGCGCCCGTGCTGCTGCCCACGCTGGGCGCGCGCGCCAGCCTCACGCTGGCGTGGCGCTCCGACGTCAACAGCCGCCAGGACCGCTACGAGCTGCGCTACCGCCGCTACCGGCCCGGCCTGCCCGCCAGCGACGACCCCGACGACTTTGAAACGGTCAGTGCGCCCTCATCTTTGTTTTTCCGACACTCTCCCAGGTGAGCTTAACTGAGAGCTGTGGCTCCCGGTTCAATTTTGACTGCACCGAGTGACCGAGGGGGCAATCATCTCTGAGAGCACACTAATCTTCATTACGTTTTGAATCCAACTAATGGACAATAGTTGATGCCGCCATAAAAAATAAGAATAGAATAGAATAAATTATTTGTCAAACATAGGTGATTATATACAAAGATCTTAAATATTAGGTAGTGCACTATGTTTTGCCAATATTGACATACAAATGATTAATATTATTGAAAGCTATTCAATCATTAGTATTAAATTACAATGACAACTTTATTACAATATACAATTATACGTATAAGTATTTGAGTACATAGGTAATTGTTAAATTAACTCATGCATGCAAATTCAATTTCATTAATTCATGTCAAAATTCAATGTCAATAATTCTAGTCAAAAGATGAATACTAGTGTATAGTATTAAAGAATTTATGTCAGGATTATAATTATAAAAATTTGTCATTGAGAAATTCATCTACAGTATAGTAACATTTTTTAAGCAGTAACCCGTTAACTATTTTCTTTAACTTCTGTTCATCAGGTATCCTATTATACACCTGTGGAGCAACATCAAAGAAACTTTTCTTCATTAGAGAAGTTTTAAATATCGCTAGTTTTACAGTCCTGTCTAAGGGGTTGATCCTACGACCTCTTTTATCTCCCCCTAGATATAAAATGGTGGCTTGTAGAACATGGAGGACTTTATGTTATAAGACATCTGTACGAACTGCCCATGTTTTGACTTGATGAATGTTGTAGTTGACGACGACTAATACGAGTGCCAAGCTAGAGGGCCTGTTCCCGGGCGCCGTGTACCAGATCCAGCTGGCCGCCGTCAGCTACGGCCTGCACAGCGAGCAACACACGCTGCTCAAGCCCGTCCGTGAGTATACCGATGTGGGCCGCTTACTCTTGCACTATTGAAGGGCACACGATGGTTCTGTTTTTTTTCAAACCGTTGTAGCTAAGTTCACATTGTGGAATGCAATCAATATATTTACAACACGTTTTGCTTGCCGTGAAAAACTACGGTTTCTTCGCCGTGGGTAGGTAAGTGTTGTGGATCACATGAAAGCTCGTTGACACTCGGCGCCGTAGCCGGTACGCGCCTGCAGTCGGCGTGATGCACATCGGTGTCGTGTGCCAGTCTAGGCAGTGTGTGTCAGCGTGCCCGTGTCCCGCAGGCCCAACAGCGTGGGCGTGGCGTGGGCGGGGCCGGCGCCCGCGCAGTCGGCGTGATGCACGTCGGTGTCGTGTGTCAGTCTAGGCAGTGTGTGTCAGCGTGCCCGTGTCCCGCAGGCCCAACAGCGTGGGCGTGGCGTGGGCGGGGCCGGCGCCCGCGCAGTCGGCGTGATGCACGTCGGTGTCGTGTGCCAGTCTAGGCAGTGTGTGTCGCGCGCCACGTCCAACAGCGTGGGCGTGGCGTGGGCGGGGCCGGCGCCCGCGCAGTCGGCGTGATGCACGTCGGTGTCGTGTGCCAGTCTAGGGAGTCTGTGTCAGCGTTGTGCCCGTGTGCCCGCAGGCCCGCTGCCGCCCGCGGCGCTGCGCGTGTCGCGCGCCACGTCCAACAGCGTGGGCGTGGCGTGGGCGGGGCCGGCGCCCGCGCAGTCGGCGTGATGCACGTCGGTGTCGTGTGCCAGTCTAGGGAGTCTGTGTCAGCGTTGTGCCCGTGTGCCCGCAGGCCCGCTGCCGCCCGCGGCGCTGCGCGTGTCGCGCGCCACGTCCAACAGCGTGGGCGTGGCGTGGGCGGGGCCGGCGCCCGCGCAGTCGGCGTGATGCACGTCGGTGTCGTGTGCCAGTCTAGGGAGTCTGTGTCAGCGTTGTGCCCGTGTGCCCGCAGGCCCGCTGCCGCCCGCGGCGCTGCGCGTGTCGCGCGCCACGTCCAACAGCGTGGGCGTGGCGTGGGCGGGGCCGGCGCCCGCGCAGTCGGCGTGATGCACGTCGGTGTCGTGTGCCAGTCTAGGGAGTCTGTGTCAGCGTTGTGCCCGTGTGCCCGCAGGCCCGCTGCCGCCCGCGGCGCTGCGCGTGTCGCGCGCCACGTCCAACAGCGTGGGCGTGGCGTGGGCGGGGCCGGCGCCCGCGCAGTCGGCGTGATGCACGTCGGTGTCGTGTGCCAGTCTAGGGAGTCTGTGTCAGCGTTGTGCCCGTGTGCCCGCAGGCCCGCTGCCGCCCGCGGCGCTGCGCGTGTCGCGCGCCACGTCCAACAGCGTGGGCGTGGCGTGGGCGGGGCCGGCGCCCGCGCAGTCGGCGTGATGCACGTCGGTGTCGTGTGCCAGTCTAGGGAGTCTGTGTCAGCGTTGTGCCCGTGTGCCCGCAGGCCCGCTGCCGCCCGCGGCGCTGCGCGTGTCGCGCGCCACGTCCAACAGCGTGGGCGTGGCGTGGGCGGGGCCGGCGCCCGCGCAGTCGGCGTGATGCACGTCGGTGTCGTGTGCCAGTCTAGGGAGTCTGTGTCAGCGTTGTGCCCGTGTGCCCGCAGGCCCGCTGCCGCCCGCGGCGCTGCGCGTGTCGCGCGCCACGTCCAACAGCGTGGGCGTGGCGTGGGCGGGGCCGGCGCCCGCGCAGTCGGCGTGATGCACGTCGGTGTCGTGTGCCAGTCTAGGGAGTCTGTGTCAGCGTTGTGCCCGTGTGCCCGCAGGCCCGCTGCCGCCCGCGGCGCTGCGCGTGTCGCGCGCCACGTCCAACAGCGTGGGCGTGGCGTGGGCGGGGCCGGCGCCCGCGCAGTCGGCGCTGGGCGGCTTCGTGCTGCGCTACCGCACGCGCGCCGAGACCCGCTGGCACCAGTTGCCGCCGCTGAAGCCCACCGACACCGAAGCCGAGGTAAAAATATTCAATTCCCAAACAACAGTATAAATCTTGGAAGTAATGTAGTTACCGCTAATTTATTTGTTTAATACTTCGAGCTTCAAACTGTCTACCGGGGACTTTAAATTGTATTATTTACCATTGTTTTAGCATGGCGATTACAAAATCAAATGTGTAGAGAAGTGTCTTTACTACTATAACAGACGGTTGCCTCTAACGCCAAGCATGACATACACTTTTTCTCCGATTTTGGGGATAAAAAAGTTTCTTCCGAAATTCATCATTCTTCTGCCCTTATCCCAATTTATTTGAGGTCGGTAACATGTCTTTTTCTTCCATACTTCTCTATTAGTCGTCATCTCGGTAGTCACTCCCTTTCTAGCCATATCATCTTTCACACAATCCATCCATCGTTTCTTTGGTCTCCCTCTACTAGTATAGCCATCATCATTCATACTCACAACTTTCCTTGTAACATTTTCCACATTCCTCCGCATAACATGCCCATACCATGACAGCCGATCTCCACACAACTTTTCAGTCACCGGTGTCACTTTCAGACTTCCTCTTATATACTTACTCATTACGTAATCTATCCATTCGTGTAACACCACACATCCCTTTTAGCATTCTCATCTCAGCTGCATGCAATTGTCTTTCATTCATTCCTTTTGTGGCCCAACAATTGTCTACCTTAAAAGGACCTACAACGATTTATTAGTTGTGTTTTCAATAAGGCGGTGCTTTCTTGCTTCTTATCATTTGTATTAGATCGAAATTAACATATTAGGCTCAGATCGCCGGTATTATTTAAGCTTTTATATAGAAAACTTGAGCGGAGATCGGAAATAAATAATATTATTCGATCCGGGAGATCACGCGAGCTCACAACAAGCCCGTACTTATTATATAAAAAGATAGCTGTTGCGGAGTTTGTTGCGCCACTTCTTTATCTCAGCTAAAGCACTAGGAAGTGGAGAAGGGTGAATGTTTTGGGGGATTGTCCTATGTAATTTTAACCATCAAAAAGTGCTGATTTCAAGCCTAGTTTGAATAAATAGAGTTTGATGGTGCAATATTTATGCGAGGAACTTTGTCCAAATCTTTCACCCTTAGTTTTACAGGATCTATCAGTGGTTGTACAATAAATTCTAATTGTTATTGGGGTTACCTATGTAGCAACAAACCTTCGCAATACCATATAAACTGCCGAAGTAAAAATAATAATCATATAACTACAGTAGTAAGTAACAATGTACCTAGTAAATATATTGCTATACTTTTTGCGTGATGCCATCAAAGTAGTATAACTATGGCTAACTATTAAATAACAAAACATACAAAAGAAAAGATTCTTATATCTTATTCAGTGGTGTTTACTTTTGCGCGCCAGCCATAAATTTAAATCTATGACATAAATAAACCATTTGCGTTTTGTAATTTGTTGCTGAAGACTGAATCGTTCAAAACACCTTGCTTCGTATAGTAGTTGAGAACGAAACGCAAAAATATGGTAAATTTAGTTAATAATACTACATCACTAATTACCAAGTTGCTATGGGAAAGTCAGTGTCTACGAAGAAACCCAAGTCTAGGTGTGACCTCGTGCTCGGGAAGAACAGATTTCGAGAAGCGTAGAGAAGCGCTCTATTTCACAGTAGAGAAGAAATCTCACAAAACGATAGCTTGGTGTTTAGGACCTTCTATTTTCAAGAAAGTAGACAAATGCTTCATCATTATCAACAACATCATTGTCAACAAGTGAGTTCATAATTTCAACATTATGTTATGAGTCAAGATGACCTAGCGGTTAAACGCGTGCAGATAGAGACATAATTCAGTGCGCCGTGAGTTCAAATCTCACATTACACACACTTTTTGTATGTTTTACTCGATTGGAAGTACTGGAACAGAAATATAATTTATTCTGTTCGCTTTGTTCACACATTTCGTAAACTTATAAAGGTAGATTTTGGAAAACTAAACAAAAAAAATTGTTTTCTGTGAGGTAGACATGAGTTTTATGAATATTTAACTTATGCTGCGACTTGGTTAGTGATGTGTGGTTTAATCGATACCGATATTGTATTTATGCTCAAAACGCAGGCAAATTTTAATATTGATAAATAAAACAAACAATTTTGTTATCATTCAGCACGACTTTTTTATTTCCACCTTCCAGCGCCGAATAGATACATTGAATATCACATAGATAATAATACAATGTCTAATATTTGGGAAAAGGTTAGGCAGGTGATGATGGTAAGCGGGATTGTCCGAAAGGGTTACCGCTACCCCGGAACATAAAGGGCTACGGAAGGAACATGGATGGGTTTTAGTCAGTAAGGGTCTGACACTCCCTTCCGCTCCACCCAGAGCGGGAGCAGTCATTGGATGATTTCCCAGCCTTAAAAAAAAAAAAAAAGGCAGGTGATGATGACAATGACTAATATTTAACTTCTTATAAAAAATTATAAATTAACATAAGTAAGTACCTAACAAGTTTTTTTGCATAAAATAAATATATATTATTTTAGTGTCAAATAAACAAAACCAGCCACTGAAATTAAGATTTGAACTCGGACCTCATTGATAGTTCACCCGTTGCTGAGCCCCGACAGCTTTAGAAATGCAATGGTAAGGACAGGTCAACTCTATGACGGGTATTCTAACCGAAATATTTTGTTTCGTGTAATGCGATGATAGTCCATTGATGTGTGTTATCTTTGGAATGTTGAGACATTACTCGTACACGCACTGGTTGTATCGTGTTCAAGGTCATGGCAATATAATCCTTAGTAAGCTAATGTAAAAATCTTTTCTTGCCGTCGACATTTTTTTTCATTCCAATAACTATAAATTTAGTACTCACTATTTGAGTGCAACCAACGTAGTTTAAACTACATACTTCAAAGACATTCCCTTGCTCATGTTCACAGATCAGCAACATGACGCACGGCGAGCACTACCTCATCCGGCTGGACACGCTCAGCGAGGACGCGGCCGGCGAGACCGTGGAGAGCGACCAGCCGCTGCACGAGGAGCACACCGTCCGTACGTATGCCGCGCGGTGCACGCCGACCCTCGATAAGTGTTCGTCCCTCACCGGTTCCTCGCCGCAGGCCCCAACCCGGTGAGCAACGTGGCGCAGCTGGTGGACACGCGCAACATGACGCTGGAGTGGCCGCGGCCGGGCGGGCGCGTGGAGTGGTACGCGCTGCGCTGGTGGCCGCTGGAGCCGGGCGCGGCCGCGGGCGCGCGCAACGTGTCCGCGCCGGCCGCCGCGCGCTCCGTGCGCGCCGCGCTGGGCGGCCTGGAGCCGGGCCGCGGCTACCGGCTCAGCATCGCCGCGCACTCCTACAACCTCAGCAGCGACCTGTTCACCATGGACACGCGCACCCGTACGTACTGCCACGTGTTATACCGCAGCGTCACATCCTATTCCAAATAATGCGGCCCTGGCGATTTGATTAAAAATATACTTTCACGGTCAAATTTCTCTTTGTTTACATGTTTTGGAAAAAGTTTTTTAGTCAATAGCCTGCTCAGTGCCGTAGCATTACATGTATTATACGAAGATATAAAGGACTCGACTACGCTTCCATCTCGTGAATTTTAAGATGAGCCGTAGTGCACAGCGCACTGCGGCCGTCGCAGCCCGACGCCGCTCACGCTCTGCGCTCGTTGCAGGGCCGCTGATCCAGTCGGAGATGACCATCGTGAACGAGCCCGGCAATGGCGACGATAACGATACGCTGTCTACCACTCTGGTGAGTGCCGCACTCGCTTACTGAGCTCAACGATAAACTAGTATACATTAAATGTAACAGTCGAATTTATCATTCTATTGTAAATAATATTTTAAAATTCGTAATTAAATATTATTTGCATGCCCATGTGACGGTACAACATGAGGACTGTTATAAAAAATCCATGTACTTACATTATTATTTTTTTACATAGATCTGTATTTGAAAACCACTACCGCACTGGTGTATACTGCTTCCTTCTCAGTTTGTACAGCTTGGTTGGGGATGTGCGCTGGCCAGGCTCAGAGAACGGCCTGCAAGAAGGCCGCAAGTTTCACCATAGCCATAAATAAAACAACCCTATGTTAAGACGATAAAGGCTACCTCAGGCAACAGTGTACAGAATAACATAAAATAAAACAAATAAAAATTTGAAATCAGTAAATAGTATCAACCTAGTGTATCAAAATATTCATGGCTTTATAAACAAAGATTTAGAAGTATTATTTATGAAACTCACTTAATACTTCGTATAACATATAACTAGTGATCGGATATTCGGATGCATATGTGCCTAAAGTTAATTTTTGGCTATGAAATTATGGAAGCGATTTCTTAAAATATTTTTCTCTGACAAAAAGGCTATGAAATCAGTCTTCTTAATATATTTTTCCCGTCAAAAACCCAGAATTTGGAGATATCAGAACGTCAGAATTATTCGCTATTCTAGTTCGGTAACTACTCACCTACTATAAAACACAAGACAGATACGCATGCGATTGTACAGAGAGAAAATACACAAAAGTTTGACGATTCGAGTCGAGGGACTTTTACGATCGATACAAAAGTCCACTCCATATTAGCTAACAACTGAACTAGTAGGTAAATACACATGCGATTTTATAATCAGAACAATAAATTCATCGATCCCGGCATCGCGGGATTTAACGATTCAAAAGTGCATTCCATAGTAGCCAACTTCTCAACGTTAGGTAAATGCATCCGATTATCCGATCTGTACATATAACATAATTATATCGAACAAGTCCATTATAGCTTGCGGTGATTATAATGTTAATTTATTAGGAAATTTAGGAACTGGAACATAGTTATTGTTTTACTACAGGGAGTAGTAAAACAATAACTATGTTCCAGTCCTACAATCTTGTAAACCTATTTTCGGATCCCACAAGAATTACCCGCACTATATCTATAAATAAATATTGTAGCGAGCCACAAAGTAATTAATGTTAATTACTTCTCATACGATAAATGTCTACAATCAAGTTCTTCCAACTAAACAGACAGCTGTGCTACTGGGGAGTTTTTTTTTTGTTTGATATTGGCATCTCGCAGTTCAACCATAGGGTTGTCTACTGCTTAACCGGATATGGCTGCAGGGGAGTTCGTTGCGCCACTTCTTCCCAGCTAAAGCACTCGGAAGTGGTGAAGGGTGGGCGTTTTTAGGGGCTGTCTTATGTAATTTTGACCTTCAAAAAGTGCAAAATTTTCAGCCTAGTTTGAATAAATTACTTTTGATTTTGAATTATATATTTACTAAATTCTGCACTTGCGGGCAAAGCGGGGCCCTCAGACTCGGCTGTCCGTCCGCCCGTCTGTCACTAGGCTGTGTCTCATGAACCGTGACAGTTAGACAGTTGAAATTTTCACAGATGATGTATATCTGTTACCGCTATAACAACACATACTTAAAAACAGAATAAAATAAATATTTAAGGGAACTCCAATACAACAAATGTGATTTTATTTTGCCGTCTTTTATAGATAATGGTGCGGAACCCTTTGTGCGCGAGTCCGACTCGCACTTGGCCGGGTTTCTACTAATATGATGAAACAAAAATAAGTACGTGTCAAATATTAGACACGTATTTTTTTACTATCCGGCTGACATCAAAAAATATATATTTTTAATAATATATATATTTTACCCTGTCATCATCCAAATGCATATGCATACGTATGCATGTATGTTTACGTATTCAAAATATGCGTAGGTGTGTTTTATTTGCGATTATAGTCAGTTTCCATATTGTTTGAGAGTGGGCTTTCTAATTGCTCATAATCTAGCTTGGCTAGCCGATCGAGAATTATTTTGCTTTTTTTTAGACCACTAAAAATAGCAAAATAATTCTCGATCGACTAGCGGGCTCAAATAACCATATTGAAGCTATGTGATTGTTAAACTCATTAATATATTTTACAATGCCTTTAATCCTAATCTGTATATATAATAGCAAACCGTGCCTGAATGATCTTTCAACGCAAGCTTAAACCACTGAAAGGATTAGCTGACATTGTTCATGCAGATAATTATAATGACATCTGGTATTCTACGCGAACGCAGTCGCGGGCTGGAGCTATTCATACATATTGTAGAATTTACTTTAGCTTTTATCACTACATATCATAAAACAAACTAAAAAATGGATGAAGTGGTTCATGAGGCAGGTTTAGGTGTATGATTCTATCAACTGTGGGGGGTTGCCGGATCTTATGAAAATAGCAAAATAGTTCCTCTGAATAAATCAGCTCAAACATCGGAGCTAACACATTATACTTATTTCAGTACTACCTACCTTTTCACCCTGTCCACTGCGTTATTATCAGGATAGGTTTCATTACTGCATAGCAATGTAAATATATAATTAATTGTATTTAAAATATAAATAATATAATTAAGTTAGCAAGCAGTCCGACCGGTTGGATCCGCAGCAGCAGCAGCATGTTGGTGACCGTAACATTGTGTGCGCAGAAAGTGATCTACACGCGCACGCCGGAGTCGGCGTCGCGCTTCGACTCGTACCGCTTCCGCCTGGAGGGCGCGCGCTCCGAGCCGCGCACGCTGGAGCGGCCGGCCGCCGCGCCGGGCCAGGCCGTGCAGTTCGGCGAGCTGGTGCCGGGCCGCCTGTACAACGTCACCATGTGGACCGTGTCGCACAACGTCACCTCGCACCCCGTGCAGCGCCAGGCCAGGCTCTGTAAATATACCTTTTTATTTATTTCATATTTTAATCACTCCAACCTGGCTTAATAGCTAATTAGTAGTTTAAATGTAAGATGAACAAACAATCTTCCACCGCCCCCCCCCCCCCTCCTATTTCACTGCTTTAGGGAGGCGGTTTCTCAAAATAAATGGATGTGTGCCTCTGTGCCATATTTCATCTGCGTAGGTCCAGTAGTTTTTGAGAGTTCCTGATTAACAGTGAATGAATGAGTGACCTTTCGCTTTTATATAGGGTGACTGGTAATTAGTGACCGGTATTTAAACACGTGGTTGTATTACAATCAATTTTCCTAAAGAATCTTTTTTTTGTATACTCAATAGTTTTATTTTTATCACAATAACAAAACAAATGGCGCGCGCAAAGTTCAAACTTCGCGCGCGTGCCTTCGCACGATCAGCTGTTAGCAGCGAGGCACCCGCGCCCGCGTTATTGATGACGTAAGCAATGTACCTACATGTTTCGATAAAATAATATCCGAAGACTAGTAGGTATTTTGGTACTTTACGCGCGCGCGCTAGACTAAATAAATTCATAATATTTCTAAACAAATTGACTTCAGGAATTGCGTTTGTTTTGTTACTTATACGATGAATGTTTAGAAACCGCTTTAAAGATACCACTAAATTATTAGCTGACTCGATACCTACTCGACACTGGGCATGATTCAAGTTATTCCAAGTTTCCCATCACACTTATCTAGGCTTTGGACCAACAGTCTGTTTATATATTATAGCGATATTTAAGTCTGAATCAGAAGCATGACAAGCAAAACGTAGGTATTTTATTATTAGTCTCGTTCCCTTAACTTCATATTGACTGGCGTGTTTAAAAAATTAGAATCAACTTGGCTATTTACAACGATAAATTATTACTAAATCAGATATGATTTCAATCAACTAAGTTTTTATCACATTAATTGCTGGAGGTGCCCACCTTAACTTCAAAACACTTAGGGCCAGCACATACGGCGTAACGCAACTTCAACTAAACCCTTTTGAAATTATTAGTTTGAAACCAGTTTCAATCGTTTTCCACACACGCTGCAACCTCACAAAAAAAAGCCAACTTTATTTTTTAGGAGATCGTACCATACACTATAAAAAATCATATTTTGCTAAGAATTCAAAAATAAATTGTAGATATTGAAAGTTCAATAAAACAATGGTATAAAATGTGCTGTTGTTATAACTTCAAAGCAAAATTTAACATTTTAGATATAACACTGCGCCAAACACGATGAAATGCAAATACTAGTTTCCTGCACGCCGGTTCCAATGCAACTGATTTGCAATGCGTTTCAAACGAGTTTCAAAATGTTCGCGTCATGTGCAGTCTCTCAAAGGGGTTAATGGCATAAACTCAAAAGTAACTACTAGTTGCAGTTTCGTTGCAGTTGCGTTGCCCCGTATGTGCTGGGCCTTAGTCGCACGTTTTAACATGTGAGCCTGGATACGCCGCAGAGTGGTAGTGCAACTTTTCACCATTTCGATCCTAGTTTTTAGTTCATCGGACTTATTGACTGGCCCACCACGATACACTAGGTTTTTCACGTGCCCCCACAAAAGAAGTCCAGTGGTATTAGATGTGGTGACCGAGGTGGCCGAGCAACTGGCCCCTTCGCACATCACCATATCACTGTACTCACTCGCGGTGTAGTTGTACGTCATCGTGCGCGCGGGCATCAAAAAAATAAACAAAACAATGTGCATACGACGCGCTTTACGGGGCGACTGATTTTTACGTCACTACTGCATGGCAAAGGGCGCGTTGCAGGCGGGGCCCCCCGCGCCCGGACGTGAGGGTCTCTAGTCTCTACTACATTGCTTACGTCACCGCAAGCGGGCGCCTCGCTGCTAACAGCTCGTGCTCGTGCGAAGGCACGCGCGCGACGTTTGAACGTTGCGCGCGCCAGTTGTTTTGTTATTGTAATAAAAATAAAACTATTGAGGAGTATACTAAAAAAGTTTCTTTACGAAAGTTGATTGTAATCATGAGTACAATCACGTGTTTAAATATCGATCACTTATTACCCGTCACCCTATATATGACTGATGAGGATGTGGGCATTCGTTGCCGGATTGGTCGTCGTCCTGGTGTAGCCGAAATAAGACTCAATATGCACTCTAGCGTAATCAAACCATAATCAGCCTTATATGGATCCACTGCTGGAACACAGGCCTCCTCTCCATGAGACAGATTTAATTAGATCGATTTAACTAACAATCAGTTAGAAAAAAACACATAAGAATCGGTTAGAACTGGATTCCAATAGGAACGCGCAGAGGTCGGTAGTGATTAAACAACAATGGCCGTTTTAGATTTTTTTTATTTGGTTTAGTGATGTGGTTGTTTGAATTTTAAGTTAAAGGGTATGTATAATTATATGATCTTACTTCTCTCTGTAGATTTTTTCTTCTTCTGTTGATCTCTTTAGATTAAATTATAAGTATTTTGATTATTTCTCTCTGATTATGAAAAGTTTACTCCTAATTAGAACATTTTATTGATGGATCACTTTATGTGTAAAAAAAACTATGAAAATGCAATTGTCTACGGCACGCGTCTTATTTCCCGCTCATCTATTATACCCAATTTTTTCAGAAGCTAATACAGTCATCCGTTACACACCTATGGCCATAATTTTCATTATTATTTAATGTGTATTAAATACGCTTTGTTTTTAATACACATTAAATTTTTTCATATTATCGATACTTATCATGTCACATAGTTTAATGTCAAAAAATAAATTTCGACGAGTAAAAAAACATGTCAGTCGTTTGATGTTTTGTATGAATTAAAACTCGTCCCGCATTTTCGGTATTATTGATGAATATATTGTATATTTACAAGTTTTCCACAGAATGAAAAAGTGATTGTGATAATATGGGTACCCTATTTTGTGCGTATTTAATCAGTGACTCGCAGATATCGCGTTTAATTCTCAGGCAAATTCAATGTTATTACTTTTGGTCAGTGGCTACAACATCGTCTTTATATTATGTAGATTGTTTAACTTGTTATTTATGTACACTTCATTATATTACTTTTTACTTTTTTGAAGGAGTGAAATCATCGTATGACTTCTTCGGCTCTGGGTGGAGCGGAAGGGAATGTCAGACTCTTACTGACTAAAACCCCTTCCATGTCCCTCCTCAGCCCTTGATGTGCCGGGGTAGCGGTAACCGTTTCGGACAATCCCTTTTACTCGGCAGGGTTCGGCCCAAACGGGCCTCTTCAAATGCTGACATCTCTTTGAGGCGGGGGTGGAACACGTACGCGCCGTCCGGCACGGGCCTGGTCCTGATCGGACGGTGAGCTACCCATCACTCACCGTCCGCAGGCCCGCGCCTTCGGTGGCCGGGAGTCGTCACGTGGCTCCCGTCACCCGGGGCGTCTGGGACGGGAGGTCATTTCCCTCTCTCATCCCGCCACCGCCTTCTCGAGCATAACTGCTCCGCAGAAGCAGGTGACATCCGGGAGACTGTCACCTCCTTCTGCGGAGTCCGGAGCGAGAGGGAGTGGGGACCATAGCTTGCTCCAGGGCAGGACGCGAGAGGTCGCCGCGGCCGCCAATCGCCTCTACTAGGACAGGGCGGTGCTCCGCCCTAGCAGGGCAGATCTCCACCGTATGCTCCACCGTGTCCTCTGGGCCATCCTCACAATGGTGACACCCGGGCGTTTCCTCCCGCCTGATGATGTGCAGGAACCTCCCGAAACATCCATGTCCGGTGAGGACCTGCGTCAGGTGGTAGGTGAGAGCGCCGTGACACCTCTCTAGAAACTCCCCAAAGAGGGGTCTTACCGCCATTATCGTAGCGTGCACTTTCATTACATTACTAAGTAACTATTCAATTAAGAAATTGACCACTGAACGATCACTTTTGGAGAACAAAAGGACCTAAGTAAATTAAACGCGAATGAATGAAAACATAGATTTGTTAAACAGAAATACAGGTACACGGTGAACTAAGTCCTTAGAAAGATTTCAGTCGTTGTTAGTGGCGATGGGGGTGTTCATTTTCCATTTACAAAACTTGCATATAGTTTTATATCCATGAGATCAAACTTAGACATATTTCATGCATCCTTGAGTGGTATATAATATGCAAAAAATATATATAGTTTGATAGAGTCGGTTTCTATTTTATCACTAGCTATAAAATAGAACCCGATTCTATTAAACTCTCACCTTATTACAATTTAACCAAATGTCTTTGAACTCCAAGGAGTCGGTCAGACAGAGTGGGAAGTTGCAGCTAATGTCCAGTCGAATTCGAAACTCATGAACCCTCTTTTAAATTAAATGAATGACATCCGCAGATCCGCGGCCGATAACGCAACTGAACGCGACCGAGATCGGCGCGCGAGAGATAACACTCGCGTGGGACAAGCCCGCCGGGGACTACACGGACTTCGAGGTGCAGTACCTCACCGGTGCCGACCAGCTGCAGACGCACACCACGGACGAGCTCAGCATCAAGGTCAGTTCGCTGTTTACTTTGTTTTGCCCTCCCGCTGGGTAAAGCGACGGCACCGTCAGACTGTCACTGCCCGCAGGTGGGCGCGCTGCGGCCGCACACGCTGTACACGTTCACCGTGGTGGTGTACGCGGGCGCGGCGGGCGCGCTGCGGGCGGCGTCGCGCGCGCACTCGGCGGGCGTGGCCACGCGCGAGGCGCCGCCCCCTGCGCCCGCGCACTTCCGCGCCGTGGCCGCGCTGCCGTCCGCGCTGAGCTTCAGCTGGGAGCTGGAGCCGGCCGACGCCAACGGCGTGCTGCGCCGCTTCCTGCTGGAGTACGCGCCGCAGACGGACCCCGAGCGCATCACTACGCTCGAGTTTCCTCCTGACGGTAACCTTACGTTTGACACCCCAGTAATGGTACAATAAACAGTATTGATTTTGTTTAGATGACAATGCTCTACGGAATGTGTTTGTGATAGAATAAAGTTCGAGAATGTGGAACATGCGGGTCGTAATGAAAACATAAATGTCATTTCGTCGACCTAATTCGTGAACCTGCTAAATCCATTTTTTCATAGTTTACAGGACGAAGAAAAAACTGAATAATTTCTTCATTAATTTAGCAATCAAAATTCTGAAAATCCCGTTGGTTTCTATAATTTTTCTTGTAATTTTAACAATATAATTAGTAGCATAACTTATCTACATCTTATAAAATTCAGAAAAACACTTATTTAGCAGTTTTTCGAGGAGAAGTTTCAATTTGCTTGAGGACTTAGCACTTTTTGAGTTAAATTTAGTATGGTGTATTGATTAATTAATTGTACAGTGAAACGAATGCAATCAGTAATCAAAATATTTATTATTAACAATTAAATCTTCAGTCTTCTTTAATAGGAAACAGTGTTAAAATATCTAATTTAATAGAGACTTAACCTAAAAAAAAAACAGACACAATTCTCCAAAAATCTTAAATTGGATAACAATATTTAGAAATCAAAAATCAAAAAATAAAAATAAAATAAAATCAGAAATCTGTAATCATGGTTCTTCTCATTCTACTCATGAGGCAAGTCGTCATAATATTTATGATAGTCAGAAGGAAGGGTCTTTTTTATTTGCTGCAAGTCTTCAAATTTTCGTGCAGTAATTTTACGTCGGTTCTGGTGCAATTGAGATAGTTCAGTAATCTCGCAAGGATTACATTGCAAAGATCGCCTTTGTGGTAAACTTTGCCATTCATCCTTAAGGCAAGTTTTATAAAGAATTGATCCATTGCTTTCGTAACGTAGTGCACGAATGTCGGTCACTTTGAGATCCCCTTTGGATCTTCCTGGACGAATACTTTTATAAAACTGAATTTTGTCGAATTTTTTGAAGTAAGTGTGGTCCAAATATGTTACAGAGTACGGCACTGGGCATTTACGAGCATGCTTAGCAATAGATATGTATTCAGCTGGCACATTTATGACTTTGTTCTTTAGGTGACGTTCTATAGTAGAATGCATTGAATCGGCCTCCATTTGGGTGTGACCCACCTCTAAAAATTTTTGTTCGATAGCTATATTCTTGTGCCTCATGACAATATTCAAAAGAGCGTTAGATAAAATACAATTTCTATTTTGATAAGTGCAACCGTCACTATAAATTATGATTGTTTTTTTCTCATCTTCAGCGTTAACTTCAGGACGTATTATTTTGTTTTCTAAAAAGTCGACCCAAATGGAGGCAAATTCTTCAGCATTAAGTCCACCTTCTACTTCATTCCATATGAAACAGAAGCCATCTTTATTTTTTATATTGAAAAAGCAAAGGTTGTGAACTTGCAGCTTCGTTTTATAGTAAAGCGTACTAACATTCGATTTTGGTGCCATTAGTACCGCCTGTAAGTCCACTGTGAAAACGTAATTGTCTCCTTTCTTATCCGCATCTTTTTCTTCTCTTGCTTGTTTACTTCTCTCAATATGTTCTTTGTATACTTCTTCTGTCTTCGAATAAATTCGAAAACAAACTTATGGAGAGAGCTTTTATATTTCGCTCTTTGCACCAATCGTCAACGTAAAATTTGTAGAGGCTTTCTTTAGAATTCCATTCTGGCAATAAATATAACTTTTGTGACGTGGCTCGACAATAATGGGATTCCATTACGGGAAGAGAATCCAGAAACTGAATAAGTGATTGTTTCGGCTTCGAAGCAGTTTCAGATAATCGTGTTGGACGTCTCAATGTACTAGGAGGCCGCATTAAAAACTCCTGCTTCCAATTTTGAACCGTCCATCTTCCTAGATCCAAAGTGTTCAAAAACATCTTTCGACATACTTTGAGACTTTGATCATTTACTTTTAAATGGTAAAAAAAGGTGTTAGCCCTCTTGGTTGTCCCTTCGGTTTTTCGATTTCGTGGTCGGACAATTGGAATAGTTGTTACCCATTCGTTAACAAGGGTCTTTTTTTCGCCCCAAGTAAGACTCCAAAATCGACTAAAAATACTTCTCCTTACATCTTCATCTACTGTTTCACATTTTAAAGTACTGTACTTCCCAATCTTACACGAGCATCTTGGTTTAATGGAACGTGCTTCTTTAGTTTTATTATAATTCCAACAGTCTTGTTTTTTCTCTCTTCCAAAATATGTTTTACCTTCTTGTCTTCTTTGTTTATTCTTTTCACTAACCCATTCTTTTTTATCAACTTTAAAACGTTTCTTTCGTTTCTTACTCTTTTTGATTTTAGCAAGTGAATCTGAGTCGGAATCAGAATAAGGCACAAGCTTTTTCTCTATATCACTATCATCCGATATCGGCGGATTAGGTATAACATGATGTGTGTTTTCAACATGAGGTATAATTTCTACAGGGCTGATACTTAATTCATGAGCAAACACTTGTTCATAACCTAATGTTTGAATAGTATGCGTATCGGAACTATTTACGTTATCTGAGATCAAAATATTCGTTGCCTGTGAATCTATTTCAATGTGTGATGGTACTATTATCAAATTATCATCTGTGATGAAAGTATTATTAACATTATAAACCGTTGACCAAATGTTACCGTCTGAAGGTACGTCATTTTCTGGAATAAAAGTACTTGGTAGATCGAGATCAGTCAGTGATGTTATATTGACATCGTCGTTTATCTCATAATAAGTTTTGTCTGAAGGTCCTGGTATAAACTTTCTTGATTCTGAATATTGTAACTGAATATCTTCTAAAACGTGTATTACTTTATTTGGATCATAATCTGACTTCGGTGCTACATTTTCAAGTCTATCCTGTAGGTTACATGCCTCAGAAACCAAAGCCACAATTTTTTTTCCCCGATGCATTCTGAAAATATTGAAAAAATATATATATTTAATTTAATGAAATTAAAGAAGAAGAATAAAAATTACGACAAAATAAATGAATTTTAACATTTTACATATTTTCTAAAACAGATTTTAACTTAACTGTTTATTTGTAAATAAATACTTAGTTTTAAAATATATTTAATGAGTAACATCTTCGAAATAATCTTGAATAAAGCAATAAATTAATAAAAACGATTAAATTGATACACTGCTAAATCCGTGTCCAAATAAGATAATATAGTGCGTAAACCTGCTAAGTCCCTAATGTTTAGGTTAGGAGTTAAATGTGATTAAAAACAGTTGATCTAGGCACTAAACGAAAAGAAAACTTACAGATAAAACAATAAAAACTTACCTAGTTTATAATTAGTGGTTTACATCCTCAAATATTTGACACAAACACAACAAAATTTGACGCGCCGCAAACGGCACGTGGGTTTGGGAACGTTGTCAGTGCAAAACTGAGGCCCCAACAGGATTTAGCAGGTTTTCGCTGTGGAGATCAGGTGGTGGTTAGAAAGCAGTTTTTCGGGCATAGCATTTGCCACTTTTATAAGCTAATATCGCTGTTATTCCTTATGTGTTACGGTAGATATTTGACTGAATTTTTTGATTATTATAAAAAGTAAATTTTGCCAAAAAATGGACTTAGCAGGTTAACGAATTAGGCCGACGATTTGTGTAATATTTTGATAAAATTCTTGTAATTCCCGGGAATGTCCGGAAAGTCTCGCGGGCTTTACTTGTGGTAAACGCGTATCTCAATACGTGCCAAGTGGTGTCAGGGTGCGTGAGAGCGAAAACGAGTATGGTTAGCATTAAAACATTAACGATTCAACAAATTTACTGTACAAAACAAAGCTTGTGGCAAAAAATTTGAAGAATTAGGTTCATTAATTATAGAGTCCGACCGAAACTGGTTTTCCGGCGGAAACCGAAACCGAATATTCGGCCGTGGCTTCAGTTTCGGTTGAAACCGAAACCGAAACTCACGTGGTCAAGTATTAGGGGTTAAAGTATGAAATTGCCGATTTGTACTGAAAAATTGTTTTTTTATTTAACATATTTATTGAATCAAAATAATTACCACTATTATCTATACATTGCTGCCGTCTTATAGGAAGGTCATATACATGACCTTCCTATAGCATAAGGCATACGCCTTTGCGATAGAACTCTCGTAATCTAGATTCGACAAACTGTGTGAAGGCATTTTGTACTGCCTCTGAGAAGAACACTTTTTATCACGTAGAAAATTGTCCAAATCAAGAAAAAAATGGTAGTCCGTTGGAACAAGGTCTGGCGAATACGAATGGTTTCTGATTGCAGTTCCTGTAGAGTTAAAACGGTTTCTCGTGCTGTATGAGATCTCGCGTTATCATGGAGCAACAATGGTGAAGATCGACTCATGAGTCGGGGCTGTTTCACTGCTAGTTTTGCTATCATTGTTCTGAGTTCGGCACAGTAGACATCTGCCGTTATTGCTTGACCAGATCGGAGAAAGCTATAGTGAATAACACCATGCTGAGACCACCAAACAGTTACCAAATACCTTTTTATTGGTACCTACCTAAGCTTTGCTTTAGGACACTGTTGCGGCGTTTGACCTGGGGTCAGCCATTTCATTTTTCGCACACGGTTTTCGTAAAGAATCCACTTTTCAGCACATGTCACAATTCGATTCAATATTCCTTCATTTCTGTATCGATTCAATAAGGCAACACAAGTTTCAACACGCCTTTCTGCAGATCAGTCAAATCATGAAGCACCCATTTCTCATATTTTTTTGTTTTATTGATTTGACGCAAATGTGTCAATATTGTTGGTAAGGTAACGTTAAAACATGCCGCTAATGCCTGGGTAGTTTTGCTCGGATCGGCTTCCACCATCTCTTTCAATTCATTGTTATTCACCTGTGTGAGCGGTCTTCCACGTGGTTCGTTCTTCAAATTAAAGTTTTCTGCCGCGTTAGTTCCGCGTCGGAACTCGTCTTCAAAAATAACTAGAATTTTCGAAGTATCCATCTTTCTTGTCTAAGCTCAGTAAAAAAAAACAACTGAAAGTCGATAATCGAATGTTGCACATTTTTTGAAAGAAGAACTTCATAGGTACCATGTGAAAAATGTGAAACCATGAAGGTCTATGTCAGTTGGAAGTGTGACCTCCCGCAGCGCGCGGCGGGCGCGTGGCGGGGCTGGTGCCGGGCGCCGCCTACTGGTTCAGCGTGCGCGCGGCCACGGGCGCGGGCGCGGGCCCGGCGGCGCGCGTGCTGGCGCAGCTGGACATCGGGCCGCCGCCCGCGCCCGCGCCGCACGCCACGCCGCACGAGGTGCGCCGCTCGTCCTCCACGGTGGCCGTGCGCTTCCGCGCCGACTACTTCTCGGCCGCCAACGGCAACGTCACGGCCTACACGCTGGTGCTGGCCGAGCAGCCGCGCAACGACACGCCGGCGCGCCTGCCGTCGTGGCGCGACGTGCACGCGCTGGACGCGTGGCCGCCCTACCAGGTCACGGAGCCCTACTACCCCTTCCACTCGTCGCCCGTGGAGGAGTTCACCATCGGCTCGGAGCGCTGCGACGCGGGCGGCCGGGCCTACTGCAACGGGCCGCTGAAGCCCGGCACCAAGTACTTCGTGAAGCTGCGCGCCTTCACCGCGCCCGACAAGTTCACGGACACCGGCTACACCGTGGTCTACACCGGTGAGTGCCCGCGCCCTATCGAGACTATCTCCAAACTTCACTTAATCGCTCAACTGATTATCTGATTCGAGTATGTATAGATCGATTACGCCCTACTTATATTTAATGTGCCGATAACGATAACGTGCGATATCCCCCTTGCGATAGCGCTCAGTCGTCTTATATGGACCGAAGAGTACACGTGTGAGTTGTGCTGCAACATGCGAGTACGTCGGTGTCGTCGCAACACTCTGTCACAAGTCGTTGTACGTAGCCGGGCATACTGTGCCCAGCAGTGAACTAAACAGATACGCGAACCATTTACGGCAAGTTAGTAATATTATATATGGCCCGTATTAACGTGAAATATCGAACACACTTTCTTTTTGTTGTACACGTACAGTCAGCCTTAAAAAGATACACGGACAACGAACCAATCTATTATCCACAGCGTTGTTCCATGACATTGATAGCATCGATTATTTAACCAAAGAATTTTGTCCTAAAATACGAATATCTACACACTCTATGACCAAAACAAGGTAACCTACATAAATCTCACAAATATTTATCCAGTAATCTTTCATCAATTCAAAAGTGCAGCTTCGAGATGTGTTACAGAAACTATTTATTGCGATTTCAAACAAATACTAGGCTAGTAATGAAATATTATGCTTTATAGTCTTATTTTTTGTTATAGTCAAGGGACCGTCGCCTCCCCCTCGTGAAAAAAACTATCACAGCTAAGCACAGCTAAGGTGTTAAAAAATTTACTCTAAGAATTAAAATTAACTCGTAAGAAAAAAAATAAAAATTATGCATTTATATACACGTAACTCAATAAAATGTATGCAACAGCTCATATTTTTAACGTCATCTTTAAAAGATGACAAATCATAGATATAATAAAGAAGGAGATATGGCGTGGAGTTCAAAATGTATAGAAAACCGGTGAAGCCACGATTGCCCCTTCATAACGCTAATATTGCACACACGGTTCCGTCAAAACAATACTACGTACACATTCGCCATCGATAACTCAGTCATTTAAATACGGTGCAAACCTGCCCCGATACGGTGCAAACCTGCCCCGCTTGGGCGGAGCACCGCCGTGTCCTCGTAGAGGCGATCGGCGGCGGCGACCTCTCGCGCCCGGCCCTGGTGCAAGCCATGGTCCGGGGCGAGAGGGAGTGGGAGGCAGTCACCTCCTTCTGCGAAAAAGTTATGCTCGCGAAGGAGGTGGCGGGATGGGAGAGAGAAAGGTCCTCCCGTCCCAGCCGCCGCGGGAGACGCTCCGGGCGTCGGGAGCCACGTGACGACTCCCAGCCACCGTAGGCGCGGGCCTGCGGACGGTGAGTAATGGGTGACTCACCGTCCGATCAGCACCAGACCCGTGCCGTACGGCGCGTATATGTTCCACGCGCGCCTCAAAGAGATGTCAGCATATGAAGGGGCCCCTCAGGGCCAAGCCTGCCGGGTAAGCGGGATTGTCCGAAAGGGTTACCGCTACCCCGGAACATAAAGGGCTACGGAAGGAACATGGATGGGTTTTAGTCAGTAAGAGTCTGACACTCCCTTCCGCTCCACCCAGAGCGGGAGCAGTCATTGGATGATTTCCCAGCCTTAAAAAAAAAAAAAAGTCATTTAAATAGAAACTTTATTCTTTAAACCACAGCATACTTTTCCGTATAATTTACTCACACTAAATCAATTATCAATGTGTGTTGTCGGGACTTGGGGGCGGATACGACATAGTGCTTGACTAAATCGGCGAGTTATCGATAAATATATCGATAAATTTATTATAAGTAAATAAAAACGATCTGAAACCAAAAAACATTATTTGGTTCATAAAAATATTTTAGAAACAATTACAAACCAAACGACACATAGTTATACGTAGTTATATATAATTATATAGCCATAAAATGTGCTAGATGTGTAATTATTTTTGCACGAAACCACTGAACAAGACGACATAATAGTTGTTTTTACGACCGCGGTTGACGGCCATTTTTTAAATACCTGACCGGAACGCTCAGGTCGTCAACAGAAATATTAAAAACAGGAGAAGTGGTAAGGGGGCGTCCCTTACCACTTCTCCTGCTTTTAATATTTCTGTGTGACAAATACAGTAATTAAAATAAGGGTAATCATTTGACTCAGCTCGATAACGTAGGAGTGTGACACCACAGTGCTCCTTCCTCACTAACCGTAACCCTGCGCAGAGGTGGACAACACGGCGTGGATCGTGGGCGCGTGCGCCGGCATGGCGGCGGCGGCGGGCGGCGCGGCGGCGCTGGCCGCGCTGCGCAGGCGCAGGGCCCGCGCCGCCCCCGCCGCCCCGCCCGCGCCCGCCCTGCGCGCCGAGCGGCCCGTGCGCGTGGCCGACTTCCTGGACCACTACCGGCTCATGTCCGCCGACTCCGACTTCAGGTGCGTGCCGACGCTACGATATTTCCGTACCCAAGTTGCTCTTCTACTGTTTGACGTACTAGACTCTTCGTTATGAGGACAATTTATGCTAATTGTGGAATATCGTAATGATGTTAAGTTTAAAATCTATGTCAACTGTTACAAAGTCGATATTTGTTTGGCAGCCAGCCCTAACCGTCACTTTTCGAAATCTGACTGTTCAATAGTATTCAGTATGTAATGAGTCTTCGGTGCGCGCGTAGGTTCAGCGAGGAGTTCGAGGAGCTGAAGCACGTGGGGCGCGAGCAGGCGTGTTCGGCCGCCGACCTGCCCGTCAACCGGCCCAAGAACCGCTTCACCAACATCCTGCCCTACGACCACTCGCGCTACAAGCTGCAGCCCGTGGACGACGAGGAGGGCTCCGACTACATCAACGCCAACTACGTGCCCGGGCACAACTCGCCGCGCGAGTTCATCGTCACGCAGGGCCCGCTGCACTGCACGCGCGACGACTTCTGGCGCATGTGCTGGGAGTCCGGCAGCCGCGCCATCGTCATGCTGACGCGCTGCGTGGAGAAGGGCCGCGAGAAGTGCGACCGCTACTGGCCCTACGACACGCGGCCCGTGTACTACGGCGACATCGCCGTCACCGCGCTCAACGAGTCGCGCTACCCCGACTGGACCGTGACGGAGCTCATGCTGTGCCGCGGCGCGGAGCAGCGCGTGCTGAAGCACTTCCACTTCACCACGTGGCCGGACTTCGGCGTGCCCGACCCGCCCACCACGCTGGCGCGCTTCGTGCGAGCCTTCCGCGAGCGCTGCCCGCCCGACTCGCGGCCCGTGGTCGTGCACTGCAGCGCGGGCGTGGGCCGCTCCGGCACCTTCATCACGCTGGACACCGCGCTGCAGCAGGTCAGTCACTAGCCCTGTGGCGTCACTTCGATAATCGAACTTACCTCGAGATCCAAGTTACCGAACAGCAAACACAACATAGCAGTTAGAAATATAATTAAGTAGCTATAAGTATCAAAACTATAGCTGGGAACTAACCTCTACAGTTCGTTCCGGCAAGCAAGCAACAGTTTTTTGTTATAAGCATAGGATATGTTTGGAGTGTGTGTACCTGTGCCCTCACATAGCCCAGTGAGCCTTGTGTCGTGTTGCAGCTGGCGAACCACGCGGAGTTCATCGACATCTTCGGCATGGTGCACGCCATGCGGCGCGAGCGCGTGTGGATGGTGCAGACGGAGCAGCAGTACATCTGCATCCACCAGTGCCTGGTGGCCGTGCTGGAGGGGCAGGACCTGGCCGCGCCACCGCACAATAACCACAACCACCACCTCAACGCCGCCTTCGAAGGTACTCCACCGTCTGCTTCTTAAATAATATTCATAGGATTATGTATTTTCTCCACTTTTTTTATAATAATATACAAGCTGTAATTTTTGTGGTAGTTTCCCCGCAGCGAAATGATTTTGTCTTGGAGTACACTCGATTCATATAAAATAAAATAAAAACTGGCAGATTTACAATTACAAAAAAAACACTCGTAAAGGACGTATCCAATACAGCGCGAACGGCCGAATCCACGCGGCTGCGACACGCGGTCGTTGGCCCTCGCGCCACAGCTGATAATAACTTACTCCTAACTTAACGAAACTGTACGTACCTGCTTACCTAAAAGTTATTTCAATTTTTCCCTTCATACTTTTACGAGCTTAGGACCGCCACAAATAATTTTTACCTACAACTTAACACGAAACTCAAAAACAACAAGCTTATTAACTTACAAATCATTTTTTTTATTACATATTGAAGTATTTCATAAAGTTTATACATAAAAATGGAAACAATTTCTGAATAGCATACACGCCCACTAGCTTACATACACAATCTAGCACGTTTTCATTGGTTGTCTTGTTTTCGTCACGTCTTACGCTATTAAAAGCCTCTATATGGCAGTTATTAAAACATCCGACTTTCTTCACGATACACCAGGCGTGTTAGCTCTGATCACAAATAAAATCCAACGGAGTCGGGTCCGGGCTTGTAGTTAACTACTTACTGGTCCGCATCTGATCTAGCGCTGAGGCAACAGAGTCAAGGTGCTCTTGCACAGCGCGCTGGTAATGAGCCGGGCACCCATTAGTTGCTGGTAGTGCAGATCGACCACGGCCACCGCTAGGGAAGCGTCTACTAATACGTCCGAGATAACATTACGTATATATATAACAAATTAATTTCCAACTTAATATTCGATCACGATAACGCATGCGCGTATGACGGTCGCGGGACAACTGAGGACGCGGTGGAGCGGGAGGGCGCCGCATGCATGCGGGCTCATTTATACCGTATCGCTATGCAGGTTACAGGTATACAGGTTATTTCACTCTGAACATTACCTTGTTGGAGTAGTATCACACGTTACCGCGACCGCCGGTGCAAGTGTGAGCGGGAACTCCCGATAGGCTTTTAGTCCGTGAAAGTCTGACAGTCCCGAGGACATCCTTGAGGAATTTCCCTCGGAACAAAAAAAAGTACCTAACCATAGGAGTAGTACAACGACGAGGTCGGAAAGCTCTCTGATAGAGTAATTGCAGGCTGGCTCGTCAGGCACCTAGTGCGGACTGGGCGGCTCTCGGCTGGCGCCCCCCTGCCGCTCGTGTCTAGTGCTGCCCTCGTGTGGTGGGATTGGATGATGGGCCGTATACATAGTTGCATAAACAAGTACTACTGAGGGCAAATCGTACTGCTGCGGGAAAACAACGATTAAAGTTTCAGCTCGTATATTTATATATTTTTATTAAATGTTCAGATTATAATTTTGTTTGTATTTATTGTATGGAGTCGGCTGGTATTGATCAATCGGTAGAGGAGGTTAACATGTGAGTGTGAACATTAGGTGGAGGGTAGTGGGGTGGCGGCGGCGGAGCGACAGGTGCGCGTGAGTGTGTGTGCGCATGCGCATGCGATTGTGGTACTAACTGTGTAGCATGAGTGTGTGTGGCCAGCCAGGCGCGGGACTCACGCGGCGTTCTGTTACAGACGACGAGGGCATCGCGGAGTCGGGCATGTGATGGCCGGCGCGCGCCGCCTGGGGCTGAGCGACCTACCTACCGCCTTATGTGCTTAATTGATGTTTTCTTTTCCCGATGAGATCGCTTGGATACAGTAGTGTTAAGTTTTGTACTAAAATATTTTTATAAAAATGTACATTAATAAAATGGACCAATCGTTAATTGTATAATAGACTAAGTTTAAATAAATCATTTGTTATTTTTTTACGTTTGTAATATAATGAAGCGAAGCAGTGACAACACTTGTCCGGCCACGTCCTTCCCAAAACAAACGTCGCGCGAACACGCGACCGTCACGTTGATTTTGTTTTCCGCTTGTCCTAACCGAAAGCGACCATCGAAGATCGCTTTTGGTTAAGTTATGCCCCATAGCCAATTCAAGTACGTGATCGCGCTGCGGCGGCTTCCGGTTTCCGATCAAATGAGTCACATATGCAATTATGTATGTGACGAACGCGTGTTCGCGCGATCGATTGCTTTGGTTAGGACGCGGGCTCAGCCGCAGTGAACACAACCTCAGCTTTGTGCCTTGTGCTGCATGTATACACTATACTTTATGAGTGTATTTTGATGTTCATGTTAAATGATGTTTATAATAGTTTTATATTTACTCGATTAATTATCAAGTTAGAATGAATAATATCTTGAATCTCAAAATTGTACTTAATCTTTATACATACATAAATATAAATTTACTAGACATTACTCAATTAAACGTGAAATTCAAAGTATTATCTCCCTTGAAACAATGACCGTCTCATGCAGAGACAACTGTACAATTTCTACTCACAGCTCAGATAAAGTAAAGTCGAGCAGAAGGAGACTTGTCGTGTTAACTGAGCCGTAGAGTACTGTTAGTTACGAAAGTCGATGAACACTGTTCGTTTGACATTATAAAAACAGACAAAATATTTTTTGATACACTGCTTTTCAGCATTTCAAATTACATTTTACATTTGATTTTTTATATTGTGCTCAAACATGAAAGTGTAAATATTCAGTTTGGTCGCTGCCTGATGTAGCGGCATCATGAGGATCATCATTACCAATTGTTTGCATGACGCCACTCGTCATGATGTGATATTTTGAAACTTAATTGAATTTGTATATACTAAGTGAATAACATTCCCGATAACGAATGTTCTACATCCGAGTGCAAGGGCCAGGTACATCACGACGACTATCCAATAGAACCTGGTTCAGCACGCGTGGGCGAGGAGGCAACGCCGTGCAATGTCACGAGCTCGCGTGCTCGCCATGTTACTGTCGGTCGGTTCTGTACAAGTCTCACCGTCAGAACGTAGCTGGAGTGGGTGTCGATTCACATAATACTGGGCATTGACACTATTTACAACTCACTTTAAACTCTCTTCACTTGCGTTATCACGGTGAGATTGTTACAGAATATCACTACTGGCCCTAACCTTGCGTCCTAACCGAAAGCGTAAGTCACGCGAATACGCTTTCATTGTTTAGCTGAATAATGACGTACAGGTGCAACTTGATTGATCGCTATTATGTCATATTCATATTCCTAAGCGATTGCCGCGCGAACACGCGACTTGTCCCTCTGAAAAAGAGCGCCTTCAGCTCTGAACAAACGAGTGATAAATGATCGATAGCGTATTGCGCGACCAGTCGTTTTGGTTTGGAAGCGGTCTAATGTATTAAAATGCACCGATTTCTTCATTTATCTGAATATTTGATATGAGTGCAATAAATAAAAAAGTTTATACAATAAAATTATCTATTTTTTTAGTACGTATTTTTTTTATTCCTTCCAGTTTTGCATATTTATGTTCAACAGCGCACAATTGAAGCAAAAGATGGTTATAATTGTAACAATCCACCATCAGTCATGAAACAATAAGCCTGACTGATTTGATGAAAAAAATTAATGAAAGCGCCCATAAACTTTAAAGTCGACGAGATATTAAGACAACTACGCAAGGGTTTCGGAATATTGCGACTGCCATTATGTCACACCCCAGCTGAACGTGATCAAAAACATCAATATTACGAGTACATTACCTCAGGGAGTATACGCTTAGGGGCACTATGAGCAGCAAAGAAAACGAAAAAAAAATTTTTTTTCCGTTAACAATATTTTTGGACTTAGCAAATTTCCAAAAAAACAAAAATATCTGAAATCTGTTTTTTTTTTTGCATTTTCAGGTTAAACTTTACCATAAAAACTAATTTGGTTCTGAGAAGTATGGCTCTACGACGACGCTCCGCTTCCAAATTATGGGCCCCCAAATTTTATGTTATTTTATATAAAAAGCTGTATATTTCCAAAATGGTAGCTCAGATGAAAATATTTTCAGAACCAAAATAGTTTTTATGGTCAAGGTTAATAAGGTTATGCAAGAAAAATGGACGAAATCTGTTAAAAAAAAAACTTCGAAGATTCGGCTGTCCTGCCCCCCTAAGAATACGCAAGCTGAGATCGGCCGATCGAGACATAATATTTTTCAATTGTTTTTTTCTCTAAATATTTGTCGATTTTTTATATCATCTCATGGTTTTCGACTAGAGCAACAATTCCTTTCATGAAAAGATTTTCATCTGAGCTACCATTTTAGATATAGTGCGTTTTGTGTAAACCAGAAAAAAATTGAAAAGCTCGTAACTCTGAAACGGTGTGTCGTAGGGCCATGCTTCTCAGAAGCCAATTGTTTTTTATGGCCAAGGTCAATCTGATACTGCAATAAAATTGGAATATTCCCAAAAAAAAATATTTTTGTAAAATTTTGTAAGTCTTTGCGCCATAGCGCTCCTGAGGCTACACTCCGACCAGTGCTTTAGCTGGGAAGAAGAAGTGGCGCAACAAACTCCCCAGCAGCACAGCTGTCTGTTTAGTTGGAAGAACTTGACTCTACACATTTATCGTATGAGAAGTAATTAACATTACGAAACACATCACATTAAAATCAATCATTTGCCACATGTCAGCTTGCACACGTCAATATACCAATTAAAACATTAAAACTGACTGTACTCAAGCGTAAATTTAAAAAGAAAAAAAAAGAGCCTCCAGGTAAAAGTGCGTGCCCGCTTACATGTGCAATGCTGTACTATGTCCATACAGCCGTAACTCGAAGTTACAAATGATAAACTAGGACCATCGAAGTAAAATCAATCAATTAATTGCTAATGATTACTAACTAGGATCAAGATAAATAAATATGATCAACTGTCGAGGTCTCTAGCTAACCACATTTTGCAATACAACTCATTAAAAAAAACATTGTAATGAGTAGATTATGTCAACAATAAATGGCTAATAAAAAAATAAAAAAAACAACCAAAACACAATGAATTGAATACATAATAAAAATAATTTTATGAAGCTAATTCTGGAGAAAGAACATAAACATTGTCTTGTGTTAATCACAGCGACCAACTATTCTTGTCATTTAAGTAGTCGTTGGTAGTATAGTAAGCCTTTGAACAAAGGATAGATTTTACTTTAGTTTTAAACGTATTAAAAGGCAATTCTAGCAAAGAAGAGGGCAGCTTGTTATAAAAGGTTATACCAAGCCCCACAAATGAGTTATGAACCTTATGAAGCCGATGAAAGGGAGCACGTAGTTTATCCTTATTTCTAGTATTGATGTTGTGAATATCACTGTTTTTTGTATATAAGTGTATATTTTGTCTTATATATAAAATGTTGGCGAAAATAAATTGTGACGCTACCGTAAGAATAGGTACCAATTTCTTTAAAAAAATCTCTCAGAGATACTCTGGCACCTAGCTGGTAAATTGCTCGAACAGCTCGTTTTTGAAGAACGAATATATTATTTAAGATATAAATAATATACTTTGCCCCACAGCAGAAGGCCATACGACATAACGCTATGAAAATAGGTAAGATACACTAACCGGGCTGTATCAACGTCAGTGTATTGTCTTACTTTCCTGACGGCATAGGCGGCTGAACTAAGCCGTCCTGCTAGACTTGATATATGTGGGCTCCATTGGAGTTTAGAATCTACTGTTATTCCCAAAAAGACTGCTGTGTCTACAGTTTCAAGCACCTCTTTATCTAATATGATTTGTGGTCCTAGATTTCTGACATTGGGTAAGGTGAATTTTATACATTTCGTTTTCTTCGCATTGAGAACTAGGTTATTAGATGTAAACCAATCCGTTACTGTTGAGAGTGCACTGTTAACATCGTCAAAAACTAGTCTATCTCTGTCTACTTTAAAGATACTCTTATCTTTAAAGGTTTTTAGGTATCATCTGCAAACAGTACAACATCACAGATACCCTGTAAGTCATTGATATACACTAAGAATAAGAATGGACCTAGTATTGAGCCTTGAGGTACACCTGACTGAACTGGTAGCTCAGTAGATTTCACACCATTAACATCTACACATTGAAACCTATTCTGTAAATATGAATTTATAACGTTAAGAGCTTCGTTTTGAACACTGTAATGACGTAGTTTACGTAAAAGCGTGTCGTGGTGCACGCAATCAAAAGCTTTGGAGAGATCACAGAAAATTCCAATAGCATTTTGCGAGTTCTCCCATGCGCTAAATATGTGTTTCAGCAGAGCAACACCTGCATCAGTAGTCGAACGACCTTTTGTAAAGCCATATTGTTCATCATGAAGGAGGCTATTTAAATTAAAATGTCTTAGCAACTGCTTGAGTATTAATTTTTCAAATATTTTGCTCAATGCAGGTAAGATTGAAATAGGCCTGAAATTGCCAACGTTATTTTTATTACCTGATTTAAATAAAGGAATGACTTTACTACTTTTCATGAGGTCAGGAAAGGTTCCTAAATCAACACATTTATTAAAGGTAACAGCTAGATAGGGGGCTACGATATCTATTATATTACTTAAAAGTTTAATGGAGATTTCCATCCGGGTGTCCCTTGA
Source organism: Hyppa rectilinea (assembly GCA_951799385.1). Classification (NCBI taxonomy): domain Eukaryota; kingdom Metazoa; phylum Arthropoda; class Insecta; order Lepidoptera; family Noctuidae; genus Hyppa; species Hyppa rectilinea. The sequence continues at coordinate 258,827 of OX637307.1, read as the reverse complement.
CAACTCTCAAGTTTTTTTTATGTTAACCATACCCGCTTTCGCTCTCACGCACACTTTGATACCGATTGACACGTAAACAGGTAGGTACCTACGTGTTTACCACAAGACTTCTTTAATTTTAAGAACAGCATTGAAGCCCATTCAATTTAAAAGGTAAGACAAAAATGATAATTCGTGACAAATAGGAAACTTTCAAAAACACATTCAAAGTGGGTTTTTTCGAATCTCATGATTTTAATGGGTCACAGTTCAAACTATCACGGCCTGGAAGGATTACTTCAAAAATAACAAGTTTCCCGGTATATACTATACTGTTTCTATATTTTATGGCTTATTGCGGTTTTGGAGTTTGGTACTGTTTGACAACACTGGGACTCGCTACAAACTAGAGAACAGTCTAGAGTCCAAAGATTCTAAGGCCCGGCGCACATTGGCGGCACGGCAAGGGAGCCTTCGGCATCCCTCTTAGGCATCCCTACATGTCAGTGCACCTTAGAGCATTTATAGGTTAAATGCCTCTAAGGTTAAATGCTCTAAGGTACACACGCATGATGAGGTATCTGTGTGTTTCATACCTAAGGCTGCCGACACGGCATGCCTAAGCATACCACGGTATTGTTTTTGTACTTACGACCGTTAACATTGAAATTTCAACTTTACTTGCATATGTACCTACCCTTTTTTTTAAGGCTGGGATATCATCCAATGAGTTCTCCCGCTCTGGGTGGAGCGGAAGGGAGTGTCAGACTCTTACTGACTAAAACCCATGCATGTTCCTTCCTTACCCCTTTATGTACCGCTACCCTAAGGAAGGAACATGGATGGGTTTTAGACAGTAAGAAAAAAAAAGGTACCATCATAATTTGTTGAACTTAATGAAGATCATAGCGAACAGTGCGTTTAACAATCCAGATTGACGTAGTGTGTGTCAAGTACTCTGTGGCTATTCACAACCGCTCGATACACTTTCATGCTAAATCGAACATCAACCAAAGTTATTGAAGGAGTCCGCTAAACGTTGTTCACAAATACAAAACTTGAAACTGAGTTTTAACGATTCTTTCGACAAATATTTGTGAAACTATTTCTGAAAAGTTAATCAGATAGGTAACCGATATTGTGTCCGATACGGAGGCCAATCGAATGGCTGTGAAAGTGAATAGTTAAACTTGCTGGAGACTCAAATACAAAGAAAAAAAAACAATATACAACGAAACAAAAATTTAAAGCTTTAAGATGCGTTCTATTTGAATTTACCTAATATAAGTAAAAAGTGGACAAATGTATTAAGCCTTGCCGTTCCCGCGAAGTGAAAAAACGCTCATTTTAATACTGTGTCAAAGAAGATATGGCTGAATTATGTGAGAAATAATATGAAAGAGAAGGGATTTTTGCCCATGGACGTTTTACCACTGGCCGTAAAGGAATTGGCGGGCGCTATGGTTTCTGTTCCGGCACGGCTTGTCATGACACGTCTTCCAATAGCTGGCTACGGCGATGACTTTACTATAATTTTGTCTTAATCTTTGTCTTTATTTGCAGACTCCGGTTTTTCTCGTCCCTGAACTAAGAAACTAAAACTAAGAATAAGCTTTCTTAGTTTTTCTTTATATCCTCCGGTAAAACAGAACGCATCATACTCGAATCGTCGAACGAACGTATCCATACCAATGTAATGTTGGTAGGGGTTCGTCATTTCCGATAAAACGATTGAAAACTTCTTACAAATATAATGTTTGTATTTATGCAAATCATATCATATGGCTACATTATCCCTACAGTATTATTATTTAAATGTTTAAATTATTTTGCCTCAGAACTAGTTTTGTTATTATCTACTTAAGTTCTTTTAAAATAACCTCAGTTGTACAATAAAGCAGCCGAAGCAGGTCGGACATAGCATTAGCAAATAGCAAGAAACTGTCAATTTGTACGTGTGAGTTATTCAGTTGTATGTGTGCAAAAGGACACGCTTGTCGTGTTGCGGTACGTGTGCTTTCTACGAAATTGACTTTCATCGCCTCGTAAGTTTGTGAATTTCATTTATTATGGTGTATTTAGTGCATATATTTTTGAGCAAAGTCGTGTACGTGCGAAAGTCTTATTGATCGAGCAGGAAATTACCCGAGATCAACTAAGATCATTCGATTGGATCGTGTCGATGCGTCACCTTTGTGAGCCATTTTATTCAACTTCCACATTATGGTAGCTGTAGAATGAGATACATCTCGCACGTTCTATCGTGACCTCACGCGAAGTCAAGAGTAATGTCAAAATGCAAGCGTTAATTGTTTGACGAGGTAAAGTGCATTCTAACCTAGTCGCTAAGAATTGGTATCGGTGGGCTGTGTTAGCGGGCCACGGCTGCCCGTGGACCGCGATCGAGCGCGTCCCTATGTTACCTGCATACGTGCCTGCTCCTCGCGAGTCCTCTTATGCTTATATTATACCGTAACGAACATTGATACCTCCTGAATCAATTTAATCCGCGATGTTATCCCAAAAAACTGTTATTTAATGTAATACTTTGCAATAAATGAGCACTATTAGTTTTCACATATTTTCTTGCTGTGTTTTTATGAACCTTTTGTTTGACGGCTACCTATAAATTTGTCGCATTAGGTACATAACAATGTTCGTTTAGTAGAAAATTAAAGATAACCAATTATGTAAAACAATTCATGCAGGTACTGATCTCCTTCTTAATTGGTACTTTTCTTTTATTCATTAGAAAAACTGCTATAATTTGATGTTTTTATTATTTTTATCATTGCTACTCAAACTCTTCTGAGGTACCTGTTAAGTTCATCATAGTTAGTTGCACATTTGACCTTCATTGTTTTATTTTTGTTTCAAGTGTATTTGTATACCTATATGGAAATCTAATAATAATTTACACAACTTGAAATTTTCACCCATGATGTGTGCTGGCTGACTGGCTACAAAATGATTACCTATTATTTTGTGTTTGATTCTTTTAAAATTTAAATGAATGACAGTATTAGTTCTAGGTATGGGGAACAAGGTCCAACTGAGCAGGTTATGACAGAGACTGAGCATCTATTGTAGTGATAGGCTGGATATTGTTTCTAGAACCTCATAGATAGCTGAGCAAATAGGAAGTGATTAAGTGGCTCATGGATTTACAAGCAAAAGTTTAAAACAGCGTAGACACATGATTTGTGGCAAATGGCTTTGTACTTATCATTAATTATTTTATTTTACCCTCAAGGGTGTCTTTTAGCAGCAGGTGGTTCATAGAAGCAGTTACTCTGTGCACATAGAATGCAAGCTTTACAGTCACCTGCATTTTCAGCAGTGACTATTCTAGTAATATTACTTTCTGCATTAAGAAGTGACTACTTAGCTGTTCTCTTTTAATTTGTTTTTGGGTTGATACCATGTCATAATAATTGTTTCAAAGCAAATATGCCTAAAAAAATAAAATTCTCCATCCAATTTATTTACAAAATTTGTCAAAACAAACAAAAACTTCCAGGTGCACTTTCAGCACAATCTAGGAGAGTGCAAAACATTCTTCTTATCATGTGGTTAGTGACTAACCTGGTGTCAGAGTTTTTATGCTGCCCATGGGCCTCTGACTTAGCTTCACATGCTGTTGAGAAATATCTCTCAGACATGCTGGTTTCCTCACAATGTTTTCCTTCACCGATTTTGAAGCAAGTGATAATTTATACAATACGCACATGAATCCGAAAAAAACAAAACATTGCTGTGCTTGGACTTTGGAATTCAGTTTTTTATGTTGCTTTACATGGATCACAGCTCAAGAAAAAAAAAGACAATTAATTATTGTGGCATTTTGATCTGCCAAGGCTGCACCAAAATAATGAATAACTGTATGGGACTAATCCATACATGACATGGCTGTTTTCTTCCAATTTTCATTTCATTTTCATTTACTCCGAAATAGGAGCCTAGTGTTATTGTTTTCATAATACATATGGCATCTTTTTTTCTCTCATCTCACACTCTGTATGGAGCGAAAGGGAGTATCACATTCTTACTGACTAAAACCCATCCATATCCTGGGGCCTGGGAGAGTTATTTTTATTTTGGGAAAGTGCTACTTTGACCCAGAACCTTCATAATATTTACTAGTCCTACTCTGCCCTGGATTTTTAAGGTGCTGGGTCATATTTAGAAAAATATGGGTGCCTCGGTCACAGTATGGGCACTCCCCATACCCCATACTGCAACTGGGGAATGAAAAAAACTTATTCATAGCTTATAAGCATTTATGGAGGGAGTCAGATTAAAAGAATATTGTGATATTTCTTAGCAACTTCAACCTGCCACTGTGCATAGTCCAATATTTACTTGTTTTCCTATCATTTAATTTATGAAGTTTGTTAGAGAGATTTCATCCTTGTAATTGATCCTAACGATCTATGCAATAAAAGTACAGGTTGTACTTTTTAGAGATTTTAGTCGGTTCGATTCCCGGGTATGGCAAGCGAATTTTTGGTAATCTTTGAATGCAGTTTTCTTCCTATTAAAAAAAAGGAATGTTTTCTTTGAGTAAAATTTTCTATCTATAGTATTAAGAGTACTTTCCCACCAGGTGGCATTACAAAATTCCACCCTGTATATAGACATTATTTTGTATCTATGGAAAATAAATAAGATAATACATATTTTGCACCTCGACAGTTTTTGATTGAATTACGTTTTTGTGAAGTGTACCGATGGCTGCCAGTTTGTTTAAATAACGAATATCTCACAGAAAGAAATTCAAATTTCGAAATTTTGGATTTACATAATAGTATCAAGCTGCTAAAACTCTTGTGTGGTCATACAAGAGTAGTATTTAAAAAAGGCCCGCTGGCTGGGCGTTTGTTTAAATAAAGAATATCTTCTGAAGTATAGCTCAAAGATAGTCCAAATTTTGGATTTGTAATGTACAGACGCCAGCACATCAAGCTATCCCTGTCAAATTTTCTCAATTAAAAATGAACCTTATGTCTTTGCAATAAAGTTGAAATACTATCAAAGAAATTTGACAGATTGTGGTAACTTGATGTGTTGGCCTCTGTACATAATATTTTCTAACACCGAGCACTATTGGGCTATTTGATAATAACAATAAAATAACCATAAGGGGCCCGCTAGCTAGACACTTAAACGTCATTCGATCAAAAACTGTCGAGGTACAAAACATATTTTATTTATTTTCTTTAGATACAAAATAATGTCTATGTAAAGCTATCACCTGTTGATAGATGTAGTTGGGGCCTGCCAGATAGACTCGCACGCTACTTAACTGTTATTGCACACTTAGGACTCCGCAGCACCCAATAGGGTATATGTTTTTTTTTTAACTTGACAATTATGTTCTGATCTTGGTCTCCCCCACTATTGCATCAGTTGTCGTTCAGATATTTAAAGCAACGTCATCGCCCGTACCATAATGTCATATGCACAAAAAATTATCTTCAGTCTGATGGTGTCTGAGTAAGAAATAATAGTCCTGACAAACATCATATTTTCATAGAATGGTCGTATCTTTTGTATGTTTTATCACGTATGTACTTTAGTGATTGGTTAAAGTGCTTGAAACAACCACAACCCATCCAATTGCGTGACATAAGATTTGACAGGAGATTAAATTTACCAAGCTTCACTACATGGTATAAAACAAAGTCGCTATTTTTGTCTGTTTGTCTGTATGCTTAAATCTTTAAAATTACGCAACGGATTTTGATGCGGTTTTTTGTAATAGGTAGAGTGATTCAAGAGGAAGGTTTATGTGTATAATTTGCCGACATATTTTGCGGGCGAAGCCGCGGGCGGAAGCTAGTTATTTAATAAAAATTGGTTAAAAAACTATAACATCTTAACCTAGTATCTTAATAAAAAAGCATGTTGCACCAATCAATAGAGTTTCTAATGAAGCAAAGCAGTTATTGGGCAGACAGGAAGGTTTAGTAGGTCAGGTAGGCGGCACCGGGTCAGGCTAGGGCCTTCGCGTTTTGTGCTGCGCCGCGGTGCGCGGGCGCGGGGCCGCTACGCGAATCTGGGTCAATGGTAACGGAGTGGCACACAGGCGCCGGGTACCGCCGCTAGGAACGCGGGCTCACGGTGCTCCATCGAGCTGCCGCGGCCGCCGATGCTAAACTGGGTCGCGCCTCCCGTCGCTCCCCTCGCACCCTCTACTCCTACTCGATTGCGCTTTTATAACTACATTACTAAACAACCACACCTGCAGTTTACTTAGCTGACATACAGTTGATACAGTTCAACAGTTTTCCGAGTTCGAAGCAGAATTCATGTTTTCTGGTACGTTAGCTTCAAAGTGCATAAGCTATACAAGTCGATAATTTTCGACTCCTACACTTTATGTAAGTTAGTAAAACTTTTAAGGCTGCCGCAGACAGGCACGACGCGTTGTTCTGTTAGAAGAATTTCTATCGGCGAAACACAAAGAGGTTGCACTTGTGACGAGCCGTGAACAGCGCATCATCATCGTCTGCTTGCCCTTGTCCCATGTCACCTGGGTCGGTGTAACACTTTTTTTGTCACTCCGTTTGTGTTTTTCCCTCAAACAATAGGATTACTATTGATCTTCCTCTCCCTCTCCATCCATCTAACATTTATAGTCATCCCACTCATTATTCCTCCTTATCACATATAAAGACAAGCCCTTTTAACCCGGCATTCCGCATTCGATATAAATCGAACGACGAGACAACTCGTTTCAACGATCTCCAATCTGCACCCCAATACACTTTCTTTCACATTTCGACGGAGTTCTCTTTAAATACTTCGTTATATTATACGTTCTTCAATTGGTGTTATTTTTGATTTATTTGCGGTAGCAAGCTAAAGTAAAGAAACGAGTATTTTGTTAAAAGTGAGCTGTGCAGTCACTTCCCTGCAGAATTGGATCCTTATTAGCGACACTATCGAATGGAGCAGCTGTAGTTTTCACCAAATCGAGCCCGCCACTCCTTTGAGTACTTTAATTTCGGATTTGGCCATCCACGCACACTTGAAATATTCAACCTGTATATGGAAGAGGGGTCTATATAGATATAAACAAACAAATAATGTCATGTGACGATATGTCCGAAACTGTCACATTACTCTGATACGTAATTAAAGTTAGAAATAGCCCTGATGAGCGCAATATTTTCGTTTCATTCATATCAAAACAACCAACTTCTAAAAGAACACTAAGTGTTCTTTTGCTAAAAAAAACACGCTTTTATAAATAAACCAAACTATAGCTTCGTATCCACTACTAAACTTGCTATGTAAACAACAAAAGTCTGAAGTACTAAAACGACGAGACATATTTATAAAATATTTATTACGTTCTACAGTCGGGTGAAAAAGAAAAAAAATATGAATGAAATGTAAAAATAAATAATAATTTTGTATACCTTTAACGAAGCTATAGTTTGGTTTATTTATAAAAGCGTGTTTTTTTAGTTTTTTTGAACTATTATTTGCTTTATTAAATTAAACATTCTCTTGGGTATTCAAAGGTTATTTGGTTAAAGATAATGGTTTTAAAATTAACATCAATTCCTGCCTTATTGATTATTGATGAAAATTATATAAATTAAAAAAAGAAACTTATTTTAAAAATTGAAAAATGGATTTTATCAAATTAATGTATTGTCATCGGTCCTCGATAAATCTACAAAGTTTGAACGAAATCTGGCCGTTTAAAGTGGGTCGAAATCGGGCCGAAAGGCAAAAACATACAAACAAACATAGTTCAACATACAGGTGAAGCTAATATAAAGCGTGTAAAAACCACCAAGTCAAAGTGATGTTGACCGTTTTCTTTGACTAACACGGTGCTGTGCACTCGGAATTTATGCCGGCAGGTCAAACAGTTTTAAATATTTTTTTTTTTGAGTGTTATGCAGCAAATTCGACGACTGAGGCCAGATTTGTGGAACGAAAATTCTTGAATTTTGCACCACGATAATGCGTCTTCGCACACGGCCATCGATACTGAACGAATTTTTGATCAAAAACTTAACAAACGCAATCGAGCAACCACCTTATTCACCAGATATGGTTCAGCCGACTTCTTTCTTATTCATGAACTCAAATTACCACTTCGTGGCACCCATTTCCATTCAGTAGAAGACATAACGGAGAATTCGCGGCGAGAACTGAACTCAATTCAGGGAAAGGCGTTTAAAAAATGTTTTGATTATTGGATTATTCGTTGGCGTATTGTTTCTGACGGAGCATACTTTGAAGGCGATAAAATAACTTTGGATGAATATCATGACATTTAATCTGTTATTGATCGTTTCTGGTGCTTTCTTGAGAAGACAGCTCATCAACGTGCTTAAGTCAAGCTGGGAACAAATCCCACAAGGCACAGTGCGTCACCTGGTGGAGAGTATGCCTTCCAGACTTCAAGAATGTATTCGGAAAAGGGGAGGACACACACGATACTGAAGAAAGAAAAAACTGATAACAATATCGTTCTATTTCCATTTTAAGTTGTTTATTTCAGTATAGGTAATTTAACTAAAAATGCGTTTTTCCTAAAATGATAATGATTACGGGACTGTGAGAGAAGATGGATCTGTAGGTGCAGCAGAGCATTCAGAGCTTTACATTCCCGTAGAAGTCAATACAAAGTTCTGATGAAGAGTTTGATTTGCTTCAGATCAGCGACAGAAAGTATGGAAGATAATTTTCAATCTTCAGTTTTATTCAAAATGACAACCTGAAACTGTTCACAGCTGCATTGGAGGATATCTCCAAGGTTCTGGACTGGAAAGGGGTAGGTGTCAACATCAATGGCGAGACAATCACTCACCGTCTCTTGCTGACGATATAGTAGTCATGGCTGAGGGAGCAATCCAGGACAATGCTCGATAATTTCAGATGCCCATGTTCCTAGTCTCATAAAGAACGGAGACAATGTGCTCGATTTCGATGATGTAGACGAGTGTGTTTACCTGGGACAAACTGTCCAAATAGGTAGGTGAACTTCGAGATAGAGGTCAATCGTCGAATCTGACGAAGTGCTGGGAAGCTGGGAACTGTTCGGGAAGCTACGCTTTCTGCTCTTTCTACATACCGCACCGTCTCAAGACAAAAGTCTTTGACAAGTGTGTGTTGCCAGTGATGACCTGTGGTACTAAAACGTGTTCGTTCACAATAGGTCTTATCAGAAGGCTGAAAGTCGTCCCAAGGGTAATGGAAAGGGCTATGCTTGGAGTTTCCCTACGTGATCGAATCAAAAATTAGGAGACCCGCAGGAAACCCAAGGTAACCATATAGCCCGAAGAATACCTAAACTTAAATGCAGGGCAGGGCACAAGACTCCCAAAACAGATGGGCGATGGGGCCGAAAGGTTCTGTAGTGGCGAAAGACAGCTTTGGGAGGCCTTACAAAATGGACCGATGACCCTGAAAAGGCCGCAGGAATCCGGTGTATACGAGAAGCAACGGACATGTCAAAGTCACTCTGCTTGGTCCCAAGCCTATGTCTAACAACAAGGGATGTCTTCCAACGGAAATGATAATTATGATGCTTTTATTATGTTTTCCTTATGACTTTGCACACTTGGCTATTACCTATCTTTTTTTTTGTTTTGTATTCGGGAGGAAACCTTCGGTACGCGACCGGGCTATGAGGATAAGACCGACCTACAATATCGCCATATCATTTTCGGGAAAAATATTTACAATTCTAATTATTTTTAATGATAAATATCTCTTTAGAAAATTTGCTTGGAAATACTGCATGTAAATACTGCATGTAAATACTGCATGTAAATACTGCATGTAAATACTGCATGTAAATACTGCATGTAAATACTGCATGTAAAAACTGGGGTTTTTCCCGGGGTATTCCCAATTTTTTGGGAATTTTCATTTTTATGATGCTTTGAGGATTGATTAGTTACTTGATGTATAGAAGTATTCTAATCATTAACGTTTCAGTTTGTCTAAAACTAAATATACTATTTAAACAAAATTATTCCCAGTTTTGCCAAATTCGCCCCTTCGGATTTTTAAGTGGTCCAACAAATTACACAAAATATTTTACACGTCACTCAATAGATATTTTTTTTGTCCCAATGGTGATTGTCATTTATTTTACTATCTCCTCCCCCTGTAATAAATCTTGATTTTTCCTGATCTCTCCTCCCTTGTTGGAATGCCACGTGGTTTTAAAGAACGACCCTGACTAACCATCCCTTTGACCAAAATAACCTTAGTTTTGGTTTACCCTGACACTCTTGAAATCGCAAAAAAAAATTGCTGCTCCATGCATTTTGTTGATTAATTTACGTGAATTCAAAATGTGTGCGAGCAGATATATATATTTTTTAATGACAAAAAATTAAAGACTTAAATTCAAGTAACATTGTAAATATTAATTTGTATAACTGCATTAAACACAGTAATTACAATATAACATATTTGGAGTTATTACATAATAATATAATATTACTTAATATCAAAAATGAACAAATAGACTTACTTCTATTTACATACTAGCTTTTGCCCGCGTTAAATTTGTTGTAAAACAATTCGTTACATATAAACCTTCGTCTTGAATCACTCTCTAGTAAAAAAAACTGTCCAGACATCTATTGAACTTTGTTCAGGTCGGAGTCGGTGAAGACTTGTCTGCTAATGTCTTGATTCGCGCTATACTAGATTCGCGCTATACTAGTTAAGATGCTTACGTATTAAAACACCAGCATTTCGCATCATCATGCTTTAAGATGTGAATATATCGGAAATTACGTATTTGGAACACTTTCTTTTGGATACCAATCATGTTTGATATAGTCAAAGCTTTAGTTTTGCATATTTTAGTAAAATCGATTTGGTAATATCAAACTCACTCATAGCTATAGATAAGGGCGACGAGGGCGAACGGGGCTGTTAGAGGTGAAAGACGTAGTGCGGGGGTGCGGCCTGCAGTGTAGGTTAATGACCTGGCCGGGAGCCGGGACGCTCGGGCTCGGGCCCCGCTGACAGTCCCGGCCGCTCCGGCCCACAGGGGATGCCCGCGCCTGTCGCGTCGCGCATGTCATGCATGCATTGTTCTTTATCATGCTCCCCGAGGGTGCTTCATGTAATGTAGCTATTCTAGTGTGGGGCGAACGTACAAAATTAGAGGTGAATAAACTTTTGAATGACCACTAATGTGCCACTTCTTTGTCAATCGAAATGTAGCATTGACTTCAGATAAGTACGTTTTAAAAGATATCATTGAAAAGTTTTATCTCATTAAGTTAGCATAGATTGATATTAGGAGCTACCCTAACTTGAGTATTTAACAATAATAATAAATATGTACGTGAAAAAAGACGAGAGCGCGGAGGCGCGTCTCGTCACCGGTGTGAGACAGCTGGCGGGCGGCGCGACCTTGCAGCCGCAGCGCCAAGGTTCCGGAGGGCGTTGACCTCGCGCCGCGACGCTATCGACCGCCTTCGCCACGTCGCGCCCAAACCTCGCCGTACGCCGCTCAGTAGATATCTCTTAATTCCTCTGCTGACGCGCTTAATTCGTGAATTCATACGAAACTGCTACCGAAAATGCGTGCTACATGACCGGTCGGGCCGGCCGGTCAGGACACTCAGGACATAGCTAGAGGTGCGCGAGGACGCGCGGGGGCGGCGGGGCGGCGCGGGGTCTACGGCCGGCGCGGGCGCGGCCGACGACCGCCGCCTCACCTGCCCAGCGAGCGGTAGCGCAGCGAGCCGAACACTCACGCAATCACTCTTACACGTTTTTAAACGATAATTTAAAAAATAATAAATACTTCAATAAACTCATGAATTCGAGATCTACATCCTGATGACGAAACGTTACAAACTCGTAAAGCCAGAAACAAATCACCGGACACGTCCAGCTGCCGCGGTGCATGCGTCTTCATGATTCTGTTCTCCTAGTAGTTAAATCACATCTGTTTTGTCTCTTTTATTCATGCCAGCAGCTTCGTTCTCGTAAAACACCACAATATACTAGTTTTATAAGCCCCAGTTTTATAAAACTTCCCTACGTGTGTACTACGTTTGTAGTTTTTGTCTCAGTTACCAAATTATAAACTCAAACTCAAAGTATTTATTTCAAATAAACCAATTACAGGCACTTTTGAATTGTCAAGGTGTCGGTCAGTCCGAGAAATGAAGCTAGTTGCCCATTCCAAAGGAGTAGGTACCTATGGAGAAGAACGGGCAAGAAACTCCATGGACACTCTTTAAACAAAATATGGTTACAAAATATTGGTTACATAGTTCATATTAATATTATACATGTGAGAACGATGCAGAACGTTAAAAGCATCAGATATAAAATATGTAAAAACTATTCAATAGTTAAATTAAAACAAGCCTTAGCCGCTAAGAGATGACCAGTCCCTACTGACAGCGCCCGTTCACGAACATGACGCATATATTAGCACCATTCAGCTCAACCATTTTGAAGGGAGCTAAATGATCCAACACATACGCCACCATCAGCGAGACATTAAAGTGAGCATGGCATACTCTCAGCCGCCAGGGCATATTCAAGTCAATGAAAGACGCACCCAGAAACTGGTCGCTTTATAGTAGGTACATAGTACTCACATATGTGCCAAGCAGTTATACAATATTAAGAGATTGAATTTATACAATGCAAAGATGTTTTTTTTGTTGTTGTTGATCTTCCGCAGCTCCAACAGTTTTCAGTAGTCTAATAAATTAGTTGATGCGCCCTTGTGGAGCTGGACTAGCATTGACCCAAGCATTTTTATCAGCAATGTAATCTCCCAATTTATAATACGCTTGGCTGCATAGTGTGCGTTTTATACAAGTTTTAAATTTTGTTTCATTAAGTTCAAGAATGTGGGGAGGTATTTATACTTTAGCCAGCCTGAAACCTGGTTGAACTAATTGGTCCTTATTTCTAGTGAAATAGTTGTGTCTTTCACCTCTTTTACTAAAAAGATGCAGATTTTTCCTTGCGTACATGATGTTTTCATAGATATATTGACAAGGTACAGTCATGATGTTAATAACCTTAAACCGTTCCCTTAGAGAATCCCATAGAGAATATAGAGAGAGTCAGGACTGGTCTGAGAAGCAGATCGCCTCCAGTAGCATTTTTCGATTGCTTTTCAATCATTAAATATGTCCATGCCGAGCTTGCTTGGTATGAAGCTACTGCCCCATCCGATCCATACAGGCAGCATACAGCTCATTCAGGCTGCGTGTAAGTCTTGGGTGGCTTTCTTTTCAGTCTTGTGAAGATGTGCCAATTTATTTGTTCCATTACAAGTTCACCACATGTAATCTGGTGGAGTATGTGGTAATATTCGCTTTGATTTACTCTATAACAGGTTTTATCTTTAAATCCGTGTTTTCTCTCGTTTTGTGACGTACCAAGGGCGAGCATTTACTATCGTCTGTCGTAGTGTTTTTATTGAACCTTTGAAGGATTCCAATGTTGGACTTTGCTGCAGTTCCCCAAAGCTGGATACCATGCCACCAGGCAAGTTTGAATATGCATTTGTTTAGAAGTTAACTTTCCAGTATCATTTGGGACTTTTTGTTGGTCATTCAATGTAAGCTACGCAGTTTTTGCCCTAGGTCTTTGCGGTTGGTATACATGCGGTGTCTCCATGTAAGGCGTCGGTCAAGATATATTCCGAGGTATCATGTGACCTCTGCTTGGGGTACGTCATGTAATGTCACGGATGTTTCCTTGCGTATGGTGAAAGTCACCTGGACTGACTTTGTTTCATTGGCTTTTTATCTTTCAATATTTCATTCAGCCATTCGGAGAAAGGTTCTTTGGCAAAGGAGTCTCTCGGACAGAGGCATCAATAGACAGTATGGCTGTATTATCGGCAAAAGTGCCCGATAGGACATTTCTATCTAACAACAAGTCGGCAGTAAATAACAGGTACTGGATTGTAAACACACGGGATTTCTTATTAACCTTTTGAACGCCCATCTATATAATACGCGATGTGTCCTCCAGCGCCACGCTACAAATGTATAACGTATCTATAGTCAAACGTAGGGATGGGATTAATGTCCTATCGACAAATAATATTATAAGTTGAAATTAATGTTTATTCACCAATTTACGAAGCTAAATAAAAACTGATACCGTATTTTCATATTTTGTTTCATTTCATAAAAAAATCAATATGAAAACCTGGATATATTTCCCATAATAAAAGAAAAGAAATGTAAATTTATTAGACGTGTGTTCTAGAAGGCACATCCCTATTTGTCTCCAAATGTAATCCTTCTACTTCATATCAAGTCGTTGGCGCTCGAGGCACGTCAAAATCCTTTCTGATCTAGGGATGTCTAGATGTCGATGTCTATGGTGTTTTTGGGTTGTTGTACATTCGTCACTAAGTAAATTCGTCATATTTTAAAAATCCATACATTGAAAGTAAATTCGTCACATGTATTAAAAATATGGGTAAATTCGTCACAAACCTTCTTTTAAAAAGTTTTATTCTTAAAGTAGCGATTGCAGCCAAAATTTTTTATTTAAATGATTCACTTGAAAACTGTGATTTTTATGTAGATGTAAGGTAAATTAGTAAACGTGCTGTGATTATGAAAAATATACATTTTCATTCTACTTCTTATTTATTTTTTGCTATCGGTACGGATTATAACGATGTGACAAATTTACAATAAACAAAATAAATATATTGGGAATTGTGACGAATTTACACATTTTTTTTTGTGACGAATTTACTTTATGACGAATGTACAACAACCCGTATTTTTCTATTCACTGTGGTCGAGCTACACGTGCATAACCTCAACCGATTCATGCATTTTATTTCGTTTACTTCAATCAATAGAAGCTAGATACGTGGTTTTCTACGTGTTTTTTTTTTAATGAAAATGGAGGGTATGTCACTTTTTTGGGCAGATGTTACAGATCTTTTTAAAACCACACCTTGTAAAAGTCGCAATAATTCGTCATATTCACCGTCACTCATTTTTTGTTAGAGCACGTGCGCCAACGCAAGATGTTGCACTACACTAAAATGCACAAAGTCACTATGACCTTGAAACCCGTCCGCTTATGACGTCACAGATTTACTTCTATACAAGTTCGTGGCGTTGTGGGCACTGACAACTAGCCACTTTGTAGGGATGGGTTTTTCAAACGGTGTTTCACTATCGACAATGATTAGAAAACCTATTTATTCTTGATTAAGGTGAATAAAACGTAGTATATAGTTTGCAATATTTATAAAATATTATTTATTCACGTCATTTTCTTGCAATAATAGTATTTATGATCGTTTCGACGAGATGAAATATAGCGAGGTCTTCATCGTGTCCCATCACTGGCTTACTTGATATCAAGTACTTGGCGTTGGGGGCATTGAAATATTTTCTGGCGTTTTTGTTTCTTTTGAATATAAAACAAACAAGAACTTGTTATGTGTGAAAAACTTAAAAATATGGCTTATAACAGGGCAATGTTCAATAAAAACAAAATAAAAGGTCTTGTAAAAGTCGTAAATTTATTTTATACCATAATTACTTCTAATCAAGTAGTGGCGCTGAGGGCACGAAAATCTCGAACTTGTATAGAAGTGATTGGCGTTCAAAAGGTTAACAGAGTCACCTAACCATAGATATTCATTTTAACCATAGATTACAGAAGAGGGCTGTACTTTGTTTTTCGGTGTACGTTCTACAAATTATCATATATATAACACAAAAAATATGTAAAAGAATCACAAAATATATCGATAGTTGGAAATCGAGGTCGAATCAACCACAGGTTTGCAAAGCACTCATCGAACCAGTAAGCTAATTGCTTTGTTCATGGTTGACTATACTTTGTATAGTCAACCATGAACAAGCAGTGTTATTGAAGTTAGCCCAAAATCACTTATCAGACCTTGACTAAATGAGACGTTCAATAAATGTATGGGAATAATATAATTGAAAATTTAAACAGCCTTCTGAGCTATATAGGCCGAAAGAAAATAATTATTTTTAGCAATTTTTTTTACAGCCGCTATGTTTTTATTACTTGTGTTGAAAAATAAAATTCATCTCTAATTACACACATCACTACATAGCATAAAACAAAGCCGCTTTCAGTGTCCCTTTATCCTTATGTATGCTTAAATCTTTAAAACTACGCAACGGATTTTGATGCAGTTTTTTTTTTTAATAGATAGAGTGATTCAAGAGGAAGGTTTATGTGTATAATTTGTCGACATATTATGCGAGCGAAGCAGCGGCCGGAAGCTAGTTATTTATATTTTAGGGTTGCCGGTTGGTAACCTGTGGCAAATGACGAGAAAATGACAATGACAGTGCCAGGGTTCCGTACCCAACGGGTAAACCGAACCCTATTACTAAGACTCCGCTATCCGTCCGTCCGTGCGTCTGTCTGTCACTAGGCTTTTTGCCTCTCTCCTGTTTGTATCTCATGAATCGTAATAGTTCGACATTTGTCATTTCAGATTTCTGTTGGCGCTATAACAACAAATACTAAAAAAACAGAATAGAATAAATATTTAAGGGGGCTTGCATACATGATACAACAAACATTTCGTGCGCAGGTCCGACTTGTCCGCACTTGGCCGGTTTTAACAATTTCAACGTGATTGATGAAACTGATAATTAAAATTTTGATGTGACTTGTGTATTTTTTTTATCTTTTTGACATTTCTATTTTTTCTCAATTATAATGTATTCTGTGTAATTAATGTTGCGATTAGTACCACATTTTATATTAATTTGCACACCTCATTAGGTTATTTATAATACAATAAACCTTTTATACCTGTAACACCTTTTTAACAAGTTATGCAAATAAATTATTTGATTTGATTCTGACATTCACAGTTTTTACCTTATTTCTTGTAACGGAAACTTTAGCTACATTTATAATAATTATATTGCATATAAATGCATAAGACAAGGCTATGTGCTGTGTTGTTTGTACTTATGAATTGCAATCCGGATTCTTCGAAATTCGAAAATAACTGAAAAACCGGATTTTCCTGACTTTTTTAAATCCGGATTTTAAGACTCAACTTCGTTTTTTTTCGGATTTCAGTCAAAACCGATTTTAACAGATAATATTCGTATTTATCCACCAACTGTCCGTGTAAGTAATCGGTGGATCGAATATTAGCTACATAATGTAATGTGCAAATCGGAACTATGTGTTGAATTGTGTGTCGTCTATCGTGTTCGTGTATAGTGTTTCTTTTGCAAGTGTGGGTAGTGTTCATCATCACCAGTCAACGAGTGTGATCAACGCAACTGATTTGCTTTCGAAGATTCACGTTGAAATGGCGTTATTTAAAAACGACGGAGGTCGTGAAGAAATCCTAAAAAAGCTCTGAACGAGTTGCTTTCCATACCGCCGATCAGTGTTGAGTCCGAAAGAGCTTTTTCTACTGCTGGCATGTTCTGTAATATAATAAGATCGCGCCTAAACAATGAGACACTTAACGCGTTTATATTTTTAAGCTCTGGTTTTTATATGACTAACTGATTAGATAAAAATATAATTTATTGAGTAATTATTTTCTTATTTGTATCTGACTTACGTTAAACTTTTTTCTTGAGACTGCATTTTTATAAAAAAGAGGAGGATAAATCAATAAAATTGTCTTAAGTTTATGTTGTTACCTAATTATCTAAAGTTTAAGAACAGTTTATGTTATGTTACTTATGATTATGTAAATTTATAACGGGAAAAATGACTGATAGGTATCCTAAGTTTTGTTGATTTAATTATGTCGTGCTGTGATTTGAGCGAATCAATACTGATTTCAAATAATTTATGCTATTTTATTCCAATTTTATCAAATCAACTTAAAACACTGAGAAGTTTGAAAAATCCGGATAATTCGGATTTAAATCGGACAAGAATACAAAAATCCGGATTTAAAAAAAATCCGAATTTTGCAATCCCTATTTGTACTGAATCATTTTTCACTTTTTTAAAGAAACAGGCTCCTGAAAAAACTTATTTTAGTGTAATCGAGGAGCTTAATGAATAAGCTTTCAAAAACTACTAAAAGTACATCACAATAGCGTTTAAAATCTTCGGGAATATTATACCACTTTTGACCTCTCCTTTATAATATGAGACCAATCCGGAAGCCC
The DNA here is from genome assembly GCA_951799385.1 of Hyppa rectilinea. Lineage (NCBI taxonomy): Eukaryota > Metazoa > Arthropoda > Insecta > Lepidoptera > Noctuidae > Hyppa > Hyppa rectilinea. Next base: position 240,696 of record OX637307.1, on the reverse strand, counting down.
TTTCAAATGTAAATGACGGGGATCTGGGGCAAAAAAAAAAAACTGAAAAGCAAAAAGGTTAATGTCAGCGAGACAGCAACTCGAACGGGCACACGGGCACACGTCGTTGCGAGTGGTCATGCGGAAAGCGCGGAATGTCGAATGTTTATCGCTGAAGATGTCACGTTGCATGGTAGTTTAGTGATCTTTTTTCATTGATTGTTGGGCGCCGCCTCAAAATTACTTAGGTATACTTACATATATACTTATTAAGGTTAAATTAAAAAGTTTTATTATATTTTACTTGTTTTTTCGGCGGTTTTCTTTTTTTTGTTAAAATGTTTTTATTTTATAATTTTTGTAATACACAACTCAGCATTAAACTTCTGTGGGTGAACAATAAATCACCCGTATTTTCCCACGCTTAGAGTACGAATTTTCAATTTTTGTTATGACCACAAGTTGGATTAGTCATTAACGTAGCTGACATAATAAGTACAGACGCCAGCACATCAAGTTACCACAATCTGTCAAATTTCTTTGATAGTATTCAACTTTATTGCAAAGACATAAGGTTCATTTTTAATTGAGAAAATTTGACAGTTAGGGATAGCTTGATGTGCTGGCGTCTGTACATGACCATATAGGTAATGTACTTATTATGTCAGCTACATAACTCTACCGCGTATTCTATACTACTAGGTATATAAAAATTTGGTTCTTCATATTGCAAATATTATGTAAAAATATATATTTCAATAAATCAGTGTTTTAAACGAATATTCAAGGGGGTCGGTTTATCATCATCCTAATAGAATCGCTCTATTATCAAATCTGTCACAGGACGCGCGCGCCACCATCACGTCACCACCACCAGCGTCATCTCTCTTACATCAGTAAGGCTAGGGATTCTTACACGCTTAAAACGTTATAATTACGCCGTGTACGATTCAAACAACTGAACTAGGACAAATCATAATGTGACATTACATCTGCAGTGAAAAAACTTCATCAACTTCAAAGGGCACTGTGCATGGTACGTACATTTTGTACGTGGCGGACGTAGAACATTTGGGTAGGGGAACGCAATGTTGGTTTTGTGGTTTGTAAGGTTTACTGACAAAATATTGCTTGCCATGCGTCTTTAGGACTAGGCACTTTTTCAGAAAAAAAATTGCACTATGAATTTAAAAACCCTAGAAAATTAAAAAGTTAAGTAATTAATTAATTATCTCTACATTGTCATATCGGGTGTATCCTGCTCTTCTAGCCGTAATCACCGCTTGCATACGATCTGCCATGCTTTGAATGAATTTTCAATGCTAGACAGCTTTACATTAACTTTCAATGTATGTTTGTTCGGTTCAAATCTTGCAACTGAATTTAAAAGCGGTTATCCTCAACCGATTGCGCTGAAATTTTGCATACATGTTTAGTTAAATGACGTCATTCTAAATCCAACGTGGCGAACCGCCCAAGATGGCGGACTAGTTATTTTATAAGCACATCCATATGGTTATCAAATTAAAGGATTTGTCGAAAAGAGTATGAAAACTATTAAAATAGGTTTCTTAACGCCTCGACCAAAAAAAAACTTAGTTTTATTTCATTAAAAGCTTGTTTTTTAATTATTATTTTTTACTACATATTCCATTTTTTAATATGAATCTATACTATTTATTGTATAGAAACAAGGTTTTATAACTGAATAGGGCCATACAGCTGCAGCTTTCTGTGTTTCGCCACTTCTCAGTTAAATCACTAGGAAGTGGTGAAGGGCGGGCGTTTTTCGGGACCGTCTTATTTAATTTTGACATTCAAAAAGTGCTGATTTTCAACCTAGTTTGAATAAATTACTTTCGATTTGATTTGTGTTCCCAAGTGGACGGTGCCGCATTTCTAAACTGGTGAGAGTTTCTGGCGGGTTGGAGGTGGACATTATTATTTTAAGCATGTCCCAGATAGCTCTATTTGGTTCGAGCCCGAACGGCTGGCCATTGCAGTTTTGTAATACCAACGCGACGTCTTGAATGCAACGCAACGTGCAACGTGTGGGCGAGCATTATCGTGAATAAGGAGGTATTGCTCGTGCCCAATGAACCCCGAATATTGAAAAACATGTTCTTGAAGGGTCTTCTCGACTATCGACGTATCGGGTTGCAGTTAAGCGGCTGTTAACAATAACTAACTCCGCACTTATTCCTTCCCAAGTTATTATAAAACTTTCATCAAGACTTAGGGTGTGTGGTGGTGATGGTAGAAACCCTTCTCCTTGTTTACTAGTCACCCGCTCCCGAACATCTGGAGCACGCAAAGCAAATCGACACTCCTAAGTGGCTATTCACAGATGACTCGGACACCGCAATCCGTATAATAATTTTATACATAATAACTCATTAACACTACTTTCGCTAACTAGTTTTGTAAACTAAATCCAACTTTTAAAGTTTTATTAGCTAACTCAATCTGTAACTTAACTGAGTGTATGTGTGCGCAGGGCCGGTCGCGGAGGCGTAGCACAAGCGCACAGCGCTGCAGTGAGCGGTCAGCGCGGGCACGTGACGCGCGGGAGCAGAGCGCGGCAGTGCGCGGGAGACAGCACCGGCGGCAAGACGGACAGCGCGCGGCAGCCGGGGCCCGCGCCGCGCGCCTCGGGGCGGACGCCCGTCCCCCCGCCGAGGCGCCGCTGGGTCCCGCCCTCCACCCTGCGACAACACGAGGTGCCCGACGGAGATGCCAAGCACGACATCATATTCCGTAAGGTGAGTGTGGCGCCCCCGGACGCTGCGTCGTCTTCGCACACGCCAAGCCCAAGTATCTGCATCGAATGCAGACACTTCAAAACCGGTTCCTCCGTAGGGTCTCAGGAGTTCCCTTTTACGCCCGTAACGTGGACCTTCATGTAGATTTTAAACTCCCCACAGTTCAGCAGTTCATGAAACGCCTCTCGAAGCGTTTCTTTGACACTGCTTTGAAGCACCGCAATCCCCTGATTGCGGCCGCCTCCCGATACACCCCGTCCCGCATCAGTAAGGTTCGCCGTCCACAGCATACCCTACCCTCATTGCCCCCGACGATGCCACCACACTCCTCCAGGAGAGCAACCCGGCTACTAGTACTATTAGAATATCATACAGACACAGATTTCCATCGTTCTGTCCTCGCCGTCGAGGCACGTCGCGATGACCCTGTCCATTCCCATCCCCCGACCCTTGCTCGAGCCAGCCCGCGTTGCCGTTTTTTGTTGATTCTGGCATCTCGCAGTTCAACCATAGGGTTGTCTACTGCTTAACCGGGTCCCCGCGTTGCCGAGACAGTAGCTTTAAATACCCCCGATCCAGCTGTCCCTTGCTGTCTCCCCCAGCGACGCCCTAAGCCGTGGTCCGTACCCCACAGGGGGTGCCCTTAGCGTGTAGTCGCTTAGTTTGTAAGGTAGTATTAGTTTTATTAAGCCCTGGCTGGAGGCTGCAATTCTTTTGTGGCATCCACAGGCAAGCCCGGTTAAGCAATAGACAACCCTATGGTTGAACTGCGAGATGACATTTCCAAAAAAAAAAAAGTAGCGCCCCCAGGCCCTGCCGCGCCCTCGCCCTGCCTCTCTCACCCGCCGCCCTCTGTCCGCAGGTCCGAGGTATCCTTAACAAACTCACGCCGGAGAAGTTCCAGAAACTGAGCGATGACCTGCTCGGTTTGGAGCTCGACTCCGACAAGGTGCTCAAGGGAGTGATCCTTCTCATTTTCGAGAAGGCGCTCGATGAACCTAAGTACTCGTCGATGTATGCACAGCTGTGCAAGAGACTGAGCGAGGAGGCGCCTAACTTCGAGCCGGCCGGCCAGCCCTGCACGTTCAAGTTGCTGCTCCTGAACAAATGCCGCACCGAGTTCGAGAACCGCGCACAGGTAAGTACCGCTCCTCCGCATACTTGCAAGGTCACTCTGTGAGTAGGTGCTGTGCATTGTGATGTACGGTTTATGTTCGGCAGGCGTTCGCCGCGTTCGAGGACAAGGCGTTGCTGCCTGAAGAGGAGGAAAAGAGACATCTTGCAAAATGCAAGATGCTCGGCAATATCAAGTTTATCGGAGAACTCGGCAAACTAGAGATCCTGGCCGAGTCCATCCTGCATCGATGCATTCAGAACTTGCTGGCGCGGCGCGCGGCCGCCGAGCACCACGAGGACCTGGAATGCCTGGCGCAGCTGGTGCGCACGTGCGGCCGCGTGCTGGACTCGGAACGCGGCCGTGGCCTCATGGACCAGTACTTCGCGCGCATAGAGACGCTGTCGGCGTCGCGCGAGCTGGCGCCGCGCATCCGCTTCATGCTGCGCGACACGGTGGAGCTGCGGCGCGGCGGCTGGGTGCCGCGCGCGGCCGTCACGGCCGAGGGGCCCGTGCCCATGCACCAGCTGCGCCACGACGACGAGCACGTGCCGCGGCGCGACCGCGAGCGCGAGCGCGACCGCGACCGTGACCGCGACTCGCTGTTCCGCGGCGGGCTGCGCTCGCGGCCGCTGGACGACGTGCTGGCGGGCCTGAGCCTGCAGCCCACCGCGCCGCTGGTGCCGCCGCCCGACAAGCTGTTCGGCAACGGCTTCGGCGCGGCGCGCGACGGCTTCCGCCAGCGCTCGGCGCCAGGCTACTACCCTCGCCAGGGCAACAACATGCACTACAACAAGCACTCGCAGACCAACCAGCAGGGCAACGGCTCCAAGGTAATCAAATTTTTATTTAATTATTCATAAATTATATTTCATGGTTTTTGATCGATACTTTGAACATAAAAATAACTGATAAATATTTAAGCTGTAGACTGCTGACTCGTAGATGTTGTCACTCATTTGTAGACCGTAGCATGTGGAGTCTGCAGCGCGGGCTTGTACCGGTTATCCGCGAATATTTAGAATTAAATCGATCGGAACCATGATCCCTATGGACGATATCATTTTTAGCAATTACTAATATCGAACAGTAAGAGACGTGGCTTATAATAAATTAGGCGCTAAAAATATAAAATAAACAATGAATAAAATAGCAGTAGTGACAAACAAAGATTCGTATGTATCGAGGACAGTGATGAAGTAGATTAGTCTAAATTGGAGTTCTTTCGTCGTTTTAACTGATCAAGAATGGTCTCTGAAGAGAATGCGTGTCCTTCCAAGTTGCACAACACAATTCTTTATACTTCACGAATAAATAAATCGACTTGGCGATAAATAGATACGTACAGGTCTCCAAAAGTGATAATGCGCATAGAAATCTTCGCCACTGTTCGGCAACGGTCGTATTTCCCGAGCGTCGGAAGACGATATGTATATAGAGTGGTTAAGTGCATTTTCTTCATGCATAATTTAGTGTGATTATGTGTTTTGTCCTAAAAGAGATAAATATTGATTTATCAGTAACGAAATTTGATTCAATATTTCCATGTAAGTAAATAGCGAGCTATAATTCATATAAGCCTAAATCTGATTTTTAATATGCTTTTTCTAGTACTTAATATGTATTTTACGTTGGTATTTTTAATTTTTTAGTATTGAAAAAACGTGAAAAATGTTAGTATATTTTACAAAATTAACTATTTCAATTTGAATAAGATAATTAAAGTTGAAATTAAATTCACCTTTAAAACAAAACCAAGAAAGGTGTGTAATAGTTAGCTCTATATAATTCCAGACAAAGAGAACACGTGCAGTCACCACCAATATGACAAGACGACTGACGGACCTTTGACTGACCGCCGACCGCCCGAATTGTTTTCGATTGTGTACACATGAAATTGACTCCTATTTCTTTCGAACAAGGTGCAAAATGCAAGGGACTCGAACGATTCAATGATTCGGGTGTTTCCGGGAATACGACAATTAGCGAAGATCTGCATGTGCATTATTAATTTGGGAGTACTGTACCTGCAAATATTCTTTTAGCCGATCTGTATATATCATGACCAAGAGCGTGGGCAGCAATGATTGCAGTAAAGTTTAGGTGTTCGTAAGATGTTCCTATTGCGATCAGGCTTGCAAGTTTCGGTGATTAACGGGAACAATCAGCCGATAGCACCATACTGAACTGGACAAAGTGCAGATAAACCCGTGTAGTATGTTGTAGGGACAAGCAACAGTGACGCTCACGTCGCGCACTGCGGGGAGCCAGTCGTGTTCCCCGCGAGACGACGTGTTTACTGTATACCCTATATACAAGAAGTATCACTCACTGTATATTCCAGTTACCGGTCAATTGACATTTTCCTGAACGTTGCACTTTCATTTACACTCCTCTACCACGATTCTCTAAGATCCCAATATAAATATATGTATTATGTTATAATTGTCTGTTCTTCATATTTTGTCCTGACTATTATTCAACTATAATAATAGTGTTTAGTCGCCATTTGTTTTTTTTTGTCGCGGAGTAATGATTAAGCTTTTGAACGCCAGAGCATAAACGCACGCGCGTACCCTCCACGCCAAGTGTCTTTTAATTTGTTTCATGTCATTAAATACGTACACACGGCTACACATCAAGCTATACATTTCCAGTTTAAGCTGATCTCGCATTGTATAGGATTTCCGTACGATGCGAGACCAGCGTAAACTGGTTTTGTATAGCTTGATGTGTAGCCGTGTGTACGAGAGCTTCAATTTTTAAGATATCTGTATAAACACACACAAAAGTAATGATTTAATTGTTTATTTCGTGTTGATACTGTATCGCATTGTCACATATTTGAATCGTTGGCGTATAAACTTGCTTGGGCATGCCCTTGCTTGTCACGTATATGTGACAATGGCGTTCAAAAAGTTAAAAGTTAAGGTGCGTCCACACTGTATAACAAAACATGTTATAAAACGTAGTTATATAACATATTTCTATAAAGTGGTGAGCAAGCATAAATAATGTGGATGTGTTACATAACAAATGTTAATGTGTTATTACATAATCTGTACGCAGGGTGCGTAAGTAGCTAAATTAAAACATTTTTTGGGGTCTAAAAAACTCTTGTTTTAAAAATTAATGAAAAATATGTAATACACGCAGATATAGTTAGTGTATAATAAAATAAAGTATGGTTTGTACCAGGACGGGTCGTCGCGCTCGAACAAGGCGCGCGTGTACACGGCGGGCGCGCTGCAGGACGTGCAGATGCGGCCGGCTGCCAACTCGCTCATGTTCACCGCCAACAAGCTGTCCAAGCCGCAGCCGCAGCTGCCGCTGGCGCCCGTGCAGCAGAGTGAGTACCGCCAGCCCAGCGCCCCGCGCGCCCGGAAGCCCCCCGCTCACCCGCTCTCTGCCCGCAGACGTGCTGACGCCTGCGTTCGCCAGCGCGCCGCCGCTGCTGAAGGAGCCCGCCATCACTATCAAACCCGCCGCCGACAAGAAGGACAAGCCGAAGAAGGATAAGGTGAGACGTCTCACTTCGCTCGGCGACCGGCGGAGCCCGCGGACCGCCGGTCGCTGACCCTCGCTCTGCACAGGGGCCCAACAAGGAGGAGGCGTGTCGCCTGGCCGTGGAGGCGGCGGACGCGGCCGCCGACGACGAGGGCGACGCCGAGCCCGGCCTGCCCGCGCTGCGCCGCCTGCGCGAGCTGCAGCCGCCCGACAAGGTGCTGCGGCGCTGCATCGCGGCCGTGCTGGAGCACGCGCTGCACGGGCCGCGCGGCGACGCGGGCGCGCTGCGCGCCTGCGTGCGCGTGGTGCGCGCCATCAAGCGCTCGCCGGCCGGCGAGGCCCTGCGCGCGCTGGTGCACGCCGCGCACCCGCACGCGCGCCTGCCGCGCCTGCTGGCGGCCGCCGTGGAGCACAAGCTGGTGGCGCTGGCCGACGTGGGCGCCTGGTGCGACGCGGGCGCGCACCACCCGCTGCTGCTGGAGGTGCTGCAGGCGCTGGCCGAGGCGCTGGGCGTGGAGCGACTGGCGGCGCTGTGCGAGGAGGGCAAGCTCAACGTGTGCGCGCACGTGGCGCCGGGCGGCGAGGCGGCGGCGCCCGACGCGCTGGAGGCGCTGGAGGCGCGCGGGCTGGCGGCGCTGGTGCCGCAGCTGCGCGTGCAGGCGCAGCTGGCGCGCCAGCTGGCCGCCGAGCCCGCGCCGCACGCGCTCTATCGCTGGATCAAGGTCGCTCGTTTTATTCAATCGACCACTGTCCCATACTTTTTCAACAGATGTCGGTAAATTAAATCTTAAATCCCATCTATATAATTATATCTTGCATATAACTTATATCTTCGCATCTTATGATCTCATGAAGAGTCCACCACTTGTCTGTCCTAAGTAAGAGTCCGTCCAGTGACTTGGACCAGGAATTGTGCCTGTTTTGTTTCGTAAATAAGACTGTAATGATAGTGTGGAGTGTGGATGTCACGAGTCGAATTGATGGTAAAGTCAGCATGCGATGACCAAACGGGGAAACGGTCTTTTTTTTATCATATTTTTTTTAATAAACGACCCGTAATTTTTTTAATATATGACCACGCATAACTTTTTACAGGGTAGTCCGATTTTGATAATTCTTTTTTGATTGGATAGGTATACCTTAAAGTATATTATATATTACCCTCTTCCCTAAGGGTGGGAAAATAGGGGTTGTTTATTGTTCACTCACATATTTTAGTACTGAGTTGTGTACTACATAATTGTAGATTATAGCCACAAAACTATAATAATAATAATAATATTAACCTTAGACATTTCACACAACGCCATATAGTCTTAAGCTAAGCAACCAACCTAATGCTTGTGTTATGGTAACGAGATGGCTGATAAACTACTGATATATTTTTTTTTTTTTGTAAATACATACCTATTATAGATAGAAAAACACCCAGACTCGGAACAAATACTTACCGGTCGTACTAATATTTGTTCCGTGCGGGAACCGAACCTGCGAAATGCTGCGCAGCAGTCAATCGCTCAACCACGGCGCCAACCGTGTCATCAAGAACTTTATAAACCTTTATTTTGAGTTGGTTTATTATTTTTAGCTTTTCAGTTTTTTGGCGGTTTAATTTTTTATTTTTGCACATAGTACAACGAAGTGTGATCATTTTTTTTCGTACTATAGGAACCGACTCTAGCGAAGGAATCCCTTAGCAATTTCTATGTAGACTCGGGTCAAGAGGGTTCGCATCGCTCACAGAAAGCGAAATATGTTTTCCGAACGGTGTGCTGACGTTCCGGCGGCGCGTTGCAGGCGAACGTGGAGCCGGCCGTGCGGCAGAACGCGGCCTTCGTGTCCACGCTGGTGGCGCTGGTGGCCGAGCACGTGACGGGCGCGGCCGGCGCGGGCGACGGCGCGCTGGAGCACGAGAAGCAGCTGCTGGAGGCCTACGCGCCGCTGCTCACGGCGCTGCTGGAGGGGCAGCCCGAGCTGCAGCTGGCCGCCGTGTACGCCGTGCAGGTGCACGCGCACCATCACCGGTACCCCAAGGGTGAGCCGACATGTTCATGGTTCAGACACTCGGTACACTAATTACTCGGTTCTGACCGTCTTTGGCACTTTTAAAAATATTATACGTTTTCTTTTCAAACCAGAAACGTAAATTCTGAAGGTCCTTGAGAAAAATGCTGAAAAATTACAAAAAATGAATAATAATATTTTGTTTTATGTGACACGACGAAGAATTTCGGCCTTACAGTAAAAAAAAACGCATTCTTCAAACGTATGTAATGTATGAAGTACTTCGCACGGCCCTGGTCAAGGCACTTAAATGTAAAATTATAATTTTGGTAATTTATACCAATTTAAGAACTATGATTGTCACATAATGTAGTTTTCATGTGATGTAGAATATTTAAAAAAGTAAAATATACAGCCACACAAACCTTTTTAAAATTTTCATGTCACTTTTATTGTTTATCTCATGGCATTTTGAGCTCATGGTTCCTTGCCACGAATACTATGACTTGTAATTTAGAAGTAACCATACTGACTAGCAAATGAATGAGTGTGTATGTTCGGCGCGGCCAGGCATGCTGCTGCGCTGGTTCATGTACCTGTACAACCTGGAGGTGTGCGAGGAGGACGCGTTCCTGCGCTGGCGCGAGGACGTCACGGACGCCTATCCGGGCAAGGGCGAGGCGTTGTTCCAGGTGACTATGACTACACCACTACATCCTACTACTCATTCGAACCGTCTAAAGCGAAAGTGTGACAAATTAATCTTTCGTTTTTGCTTTAATATCATTTGCAAACTGCACATGCAAACTGATACTGAACTGTAATTGCAAAAATGAGGACAATTTGAATTTGGGAGCACTCTAGCTAAACTAGTTAGTTACAAGTCAGTGTCAGCTTGTGTTTTGATCAAATTGTGACTTTGAGGACAATTATTGTATGTTATTGTACACTTCATACACACCTAACGTCTTTTTTCGCGGTAAGTTAGATTTACAATAATCCTAATAAGAACTCGAATGATACGAAAATCTTTCCAATGCTCCGTTTGTTTTCAATTTTTTAGACGAGGCAACAAGTACGTTTACCTACCCGTTGTGGTTACGCAAGTTTCGTGACTTTTCTAGTACTCTCAATTGGTCTAAAACTGAATCTTTTAATCCCATACCGTTCTGCATCAATTAGCTTCATAGCAATAAAACTCCAAAATTGACGTTTTTCTAGCTGCCTATTCTACAGTATAGTAACCCCTGAAAGTATGTCCCTTGTTTAACCTAACACACTATATAAAGAAAAACAATAAAAATATATTAATATTGTGTTGGTATTTTTGTCCGTCCTTCACACTCAAACGGGGGATCTGGATGAAAAGCACAGAGGTAGTTTATGAGCTGGACTAATACATAGGATACTGTTCCCGGGATCCCGGTAGTACGTCCCCTTGGGATAATCCGACGTCCACGCGGGCGAGCAGCTTGTATATAAATAATATTAGTAGGGACTAGGGACCATAAAAAAGGAGGTTGTGCAGTTCCGATAGTGTGAAAAATAATGTAAGTTTAGGAATGTTCGGTTGTTCAGTATGTGATGTGCCTGCAGGTGAACACGTGGCTGACGTGGCTGCAGCAGCAGGAGTCGGAGGACGAGGAGGCGGAGGACTAGGAGGGAGCTCCGCCGCGCGCCGCGCACGCCGCGCTCGCCGGCTCATGAGCCGCACCGCTTTTATTTCGCGCTCATCTCATTATATAAATATAATTAAGCCAAATAGTTGAAATACCTACGTTTGTTACCCTTTAACGCTCGACGCGCCGCGCGCCACTCCCGTCGTCGGCGATTCCAGTGTTAAATAGGACAATTTTTAGGTTACTACGTAAACGAATATTAGTATCTCGAGATAATTTTTTGTAGGCCTTTTACTCGATTTTGATACTTTTTACAAATGTATACAATGTATAGTGTTCGTTTGGACGTATGATTGCACCCGGATCTGCCCTCTCCCAAGCAGTGAGCGTGTTTTAGTTGAAATTGTAAAAAAATATATATATGAAAAACTTAAATCAATTTTTATTATGAATATCATGATCATTTATTTTCAATGCTAAATGGACTTAGTGATAACTGTAAGAATGCTTAAATTTCATTGTATTATCAAATTTTAGAATTTTGTAACTAGGTAAATAAAAACAATAAAAAAACTGCCCTATGGCATAAGAAATGTATGTTGAGTGAGTTGTAATAAAGTTGTGAACTGATGATGCAAATGCAACATTAAATAAGTAACATTGGTCAATATGTATTCAGGATGAAAAATAAACTTCAGTGTAATTTATTACAAAAACAGTTATGCGTTTCATTTTTGTAAAATGGAGAGTCCGCTCGCTTCTTCGTGTTATTGGTACGGTCAAATGTTGATGGCGCAATACTTCGCCACCACCACGGCATCTTCGTTGGCAGCGCAGACTGCAGGGGTCTACTTCCTAAGCACGAAGTCCGAAGTTACGGGCGCTTCCAACTTCGTATCGTGTAAGGACATAACATTGGTTCAGTGCCCTAACTAAGAACGGGTGACGACGTGGTTTGACAGTGTCCCTACTCGCGATGTATTTTTTGCCCGTGCGAAAAATTTAGATTGTCAAATGCAAAAAGTGTTAGCCTATGAATGTTTTATTAATAACATAAAGCATCATTGTTTATTTACCTATGGGTATTGTAGCGCGGTTTGCAAACACTGGAGATCGTCGCTAAGCTAAAACTAACAGCCGCACAGATCGATCCATCAGGTTAAGCTACGCTTGCTGGGGTTGGCCGTGGTGACCATCTTTACATAACGAGACTCCTCCGAGCCTCGCTTTTAGGCTTCCCCACATTATGCGCGCGCGTAACTCGGGCGTATGAGAGACGCGGCCACCGCGTGCGCGCTGCGTAAGCGTCACGTGTTGCCGACGTGTGATGTGCCTTGGAGTTTAACCCTGTTCAGTCAAGTCGATCACAATTTGGACAGTGCCGTGTTAGCACACGTTGCGTTGCTGTTTTACAATTACTAAAATGTACACAGACGAGGAAACACTATTGTTAGCTTTGCTACTATAAAGAAATAAGACACGTAATAACAATACTAAACGTCTCTGGCAAGATACATCATGGTCTTCTTGTTCACACGAAAGTGATTACTATATTTTGTATTGCAGACATATAAAGAATAATGAAAAGCATTTTAATGATTATTTACGAATGCCGAGGGCAACATTCAGTGAACTTTAGACATAATAGAAAGTGATATTCAGTGCCAAAATACCTATTTAACCTATACGATCACTATACTCCCGTGTAGTCATGTCCCATATGATATCGCAGAACGATTCTGTAATTCTAGGATAAAGCTTTCGATATTAATTTCACTCGGTGGCTTCATTTTTAACGTGTGTCAACACAACACTGTCCACCATGCGACTGACCGAAACAGTAGCGGGCGAAGGGGTAAGAACGCAACTCGAACGAGCACTCTTCACACACGCCGCAGGGCAGCAAAACGCGACGCCCGTGCTACTCACACGCCCGAGGCGGACGCTTAAATGTGGGGCCAGCCTAAGCCGTTGGTCCCGGTTGTCATTTGTGCATCTTTGTCAGTCGTTACGGGTCGTCAGAAGCACGAAAATCTGACAGCCAGTCTTACCAAGAGGTATCGGCCCAGTTACTGGGTTGTGGAGGTCAGATAGGCAGTTGCTCCATGTAAAATACTGGTATTCAACTGCATCCGGTTAGACTGGAAGCCGACCCCAACATAGTTGGGAAAAGACTAAGCAGATAATGACTCGTTTTGACGGATCAGCTATTTTCGGACGGGCCTGTAGTTGTCCAAGATCCCAGGGTCACCAGACCACACATTTTCTGAGGAAGGAAATGTGGACGATTGAGTAGTGTTAGTATGTACTAAGAACGCATGCCTACCTGTGTGCTTGGTTAGACGGCCATCTAGCCATTGTAATGTGATGAAACCACCAGACACCAGACTGATAGCAAAAATCAACAATACACACATTCCAAAAATACCAGCATAGGTGTATTTGGTGCAGCCAACCAAGAGAAACACCCACCCAGGCCACCAACCCTATTGCAGAGCAATAATCACCAGAAGATAGTCTTGAAATAAAAATGTATTTATTTTAATGTCAAATGTTGATGATTATATTTATAGAAACACAATTTATTACATAAAGATTTATTTAAATGAATGAATTATTTTCTAATAGACCTGAGAGATCATGCAGCATGAGCTGCTGACTACATGACCAAGTATGATTTAATAATCTTTGCCTAGTTGCAACTGGTACTAAGTTGATCTTATCACTGAAGTCCGCTGTGTTCCAGAATGATGGGAGCTGTAATCAGAAATATTCCACATAGGTACACATACATATCCTACATTATTTTATAGTAAATGCATGAAGACTATTTTAGTTCAAAACCAACCTTGTAATGGTAAGAACCATGAAAATGAATGACCATTGAAGTTAGGAGCCCTGGCATCTAATGGATTTCAGCAAATCAAAACTGAATGTAACTGAAGGTAAAGTTTTCAATTAAATTGACTAAAATATTCGTCAGGTTTTAACTAAAATATTACTGTACCTATATACTATTACTTTTAACATTACGGCGTTAGTATAAAGGCTTAAATTCCAGAAGGATGCTCAGTTTTAAATAAAATTCGTAAGTAATTTAATATTTATATGACTCGAGTACCTATCCTTTAGGAAAATAAGTTACATTAAGTGCTATACTATTTCCTAGTCAATTCTATTAGCACAGAACGAATAAAAAATACTACTACGAGTGTTCAAATATGGATCAAATTTTGAAAGTATTATTTTCGTGTTATCTTACCCACTCTGATAGCAGCACATAGAATGGCAAAGGTAATCACGCTGCTAATGGTGTTCTCACGCGCCTGGCGCTTCTCTTCCATGGGGTCAACTCTTTCCCCATAAGGTAGACGGAACATGATTGTAGAAATATAATCAAGATCAAAGATGTCAAAAATAATTTATAGGTTATGTTACCAGCTAGGTACGTGTAGGTAGGTATGTATTCAATTTTCAATTTTGACGATTTTTTGGCATTGACAGACATTAATGCTTGTACTTGTTGGCTTGTGGTTCCATGGCAGAATTACCAGATGCGAATATTATTGTTACCATATTCCGTTTATTTTTCAGGTTTTACCGTATTACCCAAAGGCAGAAAGTTATTATTTAATCGAGCAATTAGCCATTACGGATCAGCATTTTGATGAAAAATTAAACTATACGTACTTACTTACATCTTTTAAAGTTGCATTTTGTGTCTGTCTGTGACTGCGTTGTTCTTCTACTCAATTTAATTTAGAACAATAAGTTAAATCTTAGAGCATTTATAGGTTAAATGCTCTAAAGGTTAAATGCTCTAAGACGTAAAAGATTGGGTTACTGTTTTAACTAAAGAGGATTTATTGATTTAAGATGAGATGTATAGAACATAGCATTATAGACCCGGAAAAATCTGGTGTGTGCGCGTCGACCTTTACTATATTTTTATGACAGAAAATAAGGTGTTGCTACAGCAAAAAAAATTAGAACTGATGTTATTTCTTGTCTCTGTTTTTTGTGTATCATTTTACTAGAATTATGTGTTTGTGCATTAAAAATACACAAATAACTTTACCTACAAACTGTTAATGTTATCTTTGTTGTGCAAAACTTCACATTGAATGTAATAATAGTGGCGAACAATATTTTCTAAAAATAAATTGCTTAAGTTGCGCAACATGGCGATTATGGCTCAGCTGCTTTGATCGTTTGTAGTGAAAATTTCCAATGATAGGGTTTTGCGACGACGACACGCTCTACTTAACATCAAATTTCAACTCGTTCAAAGAGTACAGTTAGTTGTAATTTGTCGGTTATCATCGCGCAGTGTGATGAGACAGCTAGTGTTTCTGTGCGGCTAAGGCGCGGACTTCTCGTGACAATTGCTCTAAAGTGCTGTTATTTTTGGTTGAGAAGTAAGCCGGAGAGAATCCGTCAAGCTGGAGCGACTACCGGAGTACCTGCGCGACACCGTCGACTGGTTCATGGGGTGAGTGGCCGCACGCCATTGTTCATACGAAACTAGTTGTTCACAACACGTTCTTTCACAGTGTCTTTCATTAGATACCTCCTTCATGCCTTTAATTGCGAGCTACCAATCATGACTATGTTGATGTTGCCTGCTCTTCCAGTAAGATGTTAGGGTAGGTAGGTAGGTAGTTCGAACTTTCAACCCTCGCAATTCGCAAATCGTTGAAAGTAAATTTGTTGAACAGACCAATTTGCCTTTCTGTTATTTAGCTATCCATTTCCAATAAGACAAACGAAAGTATTTTACCAAATAATGTTCCAGGTACCTAAGTAGCCAGTATGTCTTAGATTAACCTAATCATCAACAATTAAATAATGTAATACTTAAATAAAAGTATGAGATACTGTGGACAATCCTCCTTCAGTAATTTGAACCTTCAAAAGGTAGTATTACTTGATGGACTACCTACTTATAATAGTATTACTTAAATTACTTTTTCACAATGTTAATTACCAAAGACAACTTTTTAGCAGCTCAAAGCATAGCATGATCAGCCTTTAGTGATCTTAATACTGGGAGAAAGGCCTTCTCTCTGCGAGAAAAGTGGTCCATAATCCACCACCCAGGCGCATTGGGGCTGTTGTATGTCCCAGGTCTTTAAATTTTTAGTTCTAGGACATGCTGGTTTTCTCATGATGTTTTTCACAAATGAAAGTGCCTCTCTGGTTTCAAACCTACAACTCGTAAGGTGCAACCATTTCAACTGGGCTACCACTGCTCTAAGCAGCTAGCAGTAGCAGTCAATTCTCATGTGATCATCCAAACCACTATATTATGGACAGCTATAATAGAGTATTCAAGTTGTTTTTTTCTGAACTTAAGGTACATTGATTGTAAGCAGAAAGAATTTGGGCTGAAAGCAAACCATAATGTGTACTGCGGTTCACGGCTCAGTGTCTTTTTTGACACAGGTCTGCATTAACTATCGTCAACATGCTCTGTTCCTACACAGCTCTGACAACATGTTCCCATCTTATTTGTTGAGCATCTCCATTTTTATTTCCATCTTTTGGGTACCACAGGGTTCTTTGCTTTGCACCAAAGCCTGTATTCTGTCCAGCCCCATCAAGTAAATCACCTATGATCATCAGCCTATAGCACTCCATTGTTGGACACAGGCCTCTCTAATCAGCCTCGCCATTCAGCTTGATTCTTGACAATTCTCATCCGGCGGCCACCAACCAACCTGCAAAGATGGCCCCTCCACTTAACCTGGGGGCTATCTAATGTTTGCCGATTTGCAAACCGCTTGTGTGAACTCACAGTGCATGCTAAGTCTTAAACCCCAAGTGGGGTATGTATTTGAGTTTCTTTCAACTTTATCAAAGTTTTGAATATTTAAGTAAGTTTATAATGTAACATAGTTTAATTAAATCTCATACAAAATCTTGTCAATTGATTGAGTTTTACATGTTTGTTTTACAGTTCTTTTTTTTATAAATTTAGTTAATAGTTGTTGACAAATGGTGACACAGAAATTAGAGATGGGATTCTATCCAATATATGTATATACCCAGATGATGCGAATTTATTTTTATGAGGAAGAAGTTACTGCAATATATTTATTTGTAATTTTAGGTTGAGGACAACAAAGAGGGAAACTTTACTACTATACCAAGAGGTATAGTAGTAAAGTAATTAATAATAAAAGATTATTATTAATTTTCACTGTGATGACATGGAATGTAACAATGAACACCCACCCATGAATTTTGTTGCCACCAGGATGGTGTCTCTTAGAGCTGAAATTGACATTTGACTGTTCTTCTTGGACAGAAGTGGATAATATTGTTTACAACAAAATAATAAATAATCCTAACCATGTATTTGGTTGTAGACAATATTTTCTGTTTTTCCTTCAGTTGCTAGAACCACCAGGTTGCTCCATGAGCTTACTAGAACCACCAGGTTGCTCCATGAGCTTACTAGAACCACCAGGTTGCTCCATGAGCTTACTAGAACCACCAGGTTGCTCCATGAGCTTACTAGAACCACCAGGTTGCTCCATGAGCTTACTAGAACCACCAGGTTGCTCCATGAGCTTACTAGAACCACCAGGTTGCTCCATGAGCTTACTAGAACCACCAGGTTGCTCCATGAGCTTACTAGAACCACCAGGTTGCTCCATGAGCTTACTAGAACCACCAGGTTGCTCCATGAGCTTACTAGAACCACCAGGTTGCTCCATGAGCTTACTAGAACCACCAGGTTGCTCCATGAGCTTACTAGAACCACCAGGTTGCTCCATGAGCTTACTAGAACCACCAGGTTGCTCCATGAGCTTACTAGAACCACCAGGTTGCTCCATGAGCTTACTAGAACCACCAGGTTGCTCCATGAGCTTACTAGAACCACCAGGTTGCTCCATGAGCTTACTAGAACCACCAGGTTGCTCCATGAGCTTACTAGAACCACCAGGTTGCTCCATGAGCTTACTAGAACCACCAGGTTGCTCCATGAGCTTACTAGAACCACCAGGTTGCTCCATGAGCTTACTAGAACCACCAGGTTGCTCCATGAGCTTACTAGAACCACCAGGTTGCTCCATGAGCTTACTAGAACCACCAGGTTGCTCCATGAGCTTACTAGAACCACCAGGTTGCTCCATGAGCTTACTAGAACCACCAGGTTGCTCCATGAGCTTACTAGAACCACCAGGTTGCTCCATGAGCTTACTCTGGGGCAGGCCACATATAACTTAGTCTTGATTAGTGTCCGACCGAAACACGATTTTTAGCCGAAACCGAAACCAAATATTCGGTGTTTTCCTGATTTCGGCCGAAACCGAAACCGAAATTTTTGAAGACGTATCGAAATATTCAAAATTACTGTACAAATCGTAAGGAAAAGGTTATTGCAAGGATTTCTTATATGAGAACAGTTTCTTTTTTTGTTAAACAAACTAAAAAACGTTTATTTTTAATGAAAATATATATAATTAGAGGTAAATTACGAAATTTTGAACTCAATAAAATCAAATCTTTAAACTTTTAAACAAAGTTACCTAATTAATATAATACCTGGACAAAGTTAATTGCAAGATAAATCACAGCTTAAACATAAATCAACTTTTACATAAATTATAGTATTATCACTGTAATCAGAGATCCTTAAACATAGTTTTAGAATAATACCTCGTGTGACAAAGTCAAACATTGCAAGAGAAATCACAGCATTCATGCTACTTTAACATAAATCAACTTTGTCAAAAAATATGAAATCATTAAATTTTAATCAACTCTCTTTCTCTACATAATTATGAAATATGGACTACATAATTATGAACTGGCTATCTGAATTCTAGCACCAGGCCTTCTGCCCTCACCTACCGCCTGACGCAGGTCCTCACCGGACATGGATGTTTCGGGAGGTGCCTGTACATCATCAGGCGGGAGGAAACGCCCGGGTGTCACCACTGCGAGGATTGTCAAGAGGACACGGTAGAGCACACGGTGCAAACCTGCCCCGCTTGGGCGGAGCGCGGCCGTGTCCTCGTAGAGGCGATCGGCGGCGGCGATCTCTCGCGCCCGGCCCTGGTGCAATCCATGGTCCGGGCGAGAGGGAGTGGGAGGCAGTGACCTCCTTCTGCGAAAAAGTCATGCTCGCGAAGGAGGTGGCGGGATGGGAGAGAGAAAGGTCCTCCCGTCCCAGCCGCCGCAGGAGACGCCTCGTGCGCCACGTGATGACTCCCGGCCACCGTAGGCGCGGGCTGGCGGACGGTGAGTAATGGGTGATTCACCGTCCGATCAGCACCAGGCCTGTGCCGGACGGCGCGTATATGTTCCACGCACGCCTGCAAGAGATGCCAGCATATGAAGGGGCCTCTCAGGGCCAAGCCTGCCGGGTAAGCGGGATTGTCCGAAAGGGTTACCGCTACCCGGAACATAAAGGGCTACGGAAGGAACAGCGTCACAGCTGGGCCGGCCGCCGATGCATTCTCATATCTACCCGGCCAAGCGCGCACGAATTAAGCCAAGTGCGCCCGAATTAAGCCGAGCGCTCCCGATGCGAGAGGCCGCGAAGTAATTTCGGCCCGGCCGAAGGCTTCGGCCGGATTCTGGCCGAAACCGAAACTTCGGACGAAATCACTTTTTTGGCCGAAATTGGCCGAAACCGAAACCGAAACTTCGGTCGGACACTACTTGATATTCATTTAAAGTCATGGCAAAACAGACTAGGGGGGAAACTGCACTCTTTTGAACTCTAAGGAGTAGTTCAATGGTGTTACTAAGTACTTACTTGGGGAAGTATTTGTGCCGAGTTTCAAGTTAATTAGAGTCTAGCTGACGAAAGTTGAACCTGATGATTTTTAATATCAATAAAAATGGTAATAATTTTTAAATGTCATTCTTATGTCAATTGTCAGAGTTGTTTGTAGTGAGATCATTTCTAATTTAGCCGGTTAGAAAATGAACAAAACAATTACAAGTTCTTTGAGGAGTTTACTTTACACCATGATCAAGTCTGTTTAAAGATTTCCATGTTAACCATGGCGACTCATGTCCTCGGGAGTCGGGAGGAGGCACGGCTTACTATCGTTCGACGAACGTGCTCTCGGGGGATTAGCTGTTTCATCGAAAAAATATTGACAAATAATCACTACCCAAACAATTTTCCGCTTAATTTAATTTGCCAAATTATTTCTTAGCAAATAATAACGTAACGCAAATCTAATGTTTGACAAGTGAACGTTTAAACAATAACTTGTTTACCAACTAGTACTTTTACCAATTTTTATGTAAGTAGTCAAATATTAGGGGCTAAAGTATGTAATTGCCGATTTGTACTGAAATATTAAAATTAGTTTTTTTTTTAATTTAACATATTTAGTCAAAATAATGACCATTATTATCTACACATTGCTGCCATCTAATAGGAAGGTCATTTATACCTTTGCGATAGCACTCTCGTGACCTAGATTCGACAAACTATGTGAAAGCATTTTGTACTGCCTCCTGAGAAGATCACTTTTTATCACGTAGAAAATTGACCAAATCACGAAAAAAATGGTATTCCGTTGGAACAAGGTCTGGCGAATACGGAGGGTGACGAATGGTTTCTGATTGCAGTTCCTGTACAGTTAAAACGGTTTCTCGTGCTGTATGAGATCTCGCGTTATCATGGAGCAACAATGGTGAAGATCGACTCATGAGTCGGGGCTGTTTCACTGCTAGTTTTGCTATCGTTGTTCTGAGTTCGGCACAGTAGACATCTGCCGTTATTGCTTGACCAGATCGGAGAAAGCTATAGTGAATAACACCATGCTGAGACCACCAAACAGTTACCAAATAGCTTTTTATTGGTACCTACCTAAGCTTTGCTTTAGGACACTGTTGCGGCGTTTGACCTGGGGTCAGCCATTTCATTTTTCGCACACGGTTTTCGTAAAGAATCCACTTTTCAGCACATGTCACAATTCGATTCAATATTCCTTCATTTCTGTATCGATTCAATAAGGCAACACAAGTTTCAACACGCCTTTCTGCAGATCAGTCAAATCATGAAGCACCCATTTCTCATATTTTTTTGTTTTATTGATTTGACGCAAATGTGTCAATATTGTTGGTAAGGTAACGTTAAAACATGCCGCTAATGCCTGGGTAGTTTTGCTCGGATCGGCTTCCACCATCTCTTTCAATTCATTGTTATTCACCTGTGTGAGCGGTCTTCCACGTGGTTCGTTCTTCAAATTAAAGTTTTCTGCCGCGTTAGTTCCGCGTCGGAACTCGTCTTCAAAAATAACTAGAATTTTCGAAGTATCCATCTTTCTTGTCTAAGCTGAATATAAAAAAAACAACTGAAAGTCTATAATCAAATGTTGCAATTTTTTTAAAAGAAGAACTTCATAGGTACCTACCATGTGAAAAAAGTTTATTAAATTCTGTTAAAAAAAGGTTTCTATAAAGTTAAAAATTACTTGGATGACAAAAAGGCTTGGGTTTGATTAATTAATTGACTCCAATGTACCGCAAAATAACAAACTTTTTTTTATTCCAACTGCTAATATTGTCATTTTTATTGATCTAACTAAATGATATATTTGATGACATTCAAATTGAATACTGACTGAATGTGAGTGTAACTCTCTGGTGGTTTTGAGTTTTTGCAGAT
Organism: Hyppa rectilinea; assembly: GCA_951799385.1. NCBI lineage: Eukaryota > Metazoa > Arthropoda > Insecta > Lepidoptera > Noctuidae > Hyppa > Hyppa rectilinea. The sequence goes on along the minus strand of OX637307.1, from coordinate 219,066 downwards.
GACCAACGCAAATGTCCAACAGATTTGATAGCCGTAGCTAGGTTCTCTAATAGGTTTGAGCTACACAACGACAAACGCATGCATACTCTATGCTGGGACAGGTTTGCTCGAAACTGTAATGGCACTTTCTTCAAAAGGCCCTTTCAGACCTGGCCCTACATTGTTAATCACAATACATGTTTATAATGTAATAGGTATTTGTACTCAAAAACAAACCATGACCTCGGTTTGTTTCGGCATTTCTTCTCAGGGAACCGTCGGCTAGGAAATGCTAGCGCCATCTAGCTTTAAAATATTGACGTGTAAAAGTGTCTAAAAAGATCTACTTCTTCTTAGCGGGTTGATGGCAATCTAAATGGACTCGGCGCAGAATTGTCGCCATCACTAGCGTGCATCACTTTTTGTAACGTGCAGATGACAGGACAAAGATCTACAGAAATAAACATTTCAGAATAACATGCCTATACCATGAAGCTATAGGCATGTTATGCGGAGGAATGAGGGAAATGTTGTCAGGAAATTTTAAGATGAATGTGGATGTCTATACAAGTAAAGGAAGACCAAATGGCTTTTTTTTGGGGGTGGGAAATCGTCCAATGACTTCTCCCGCTCTGGGTGGAGCGGAAGAGAGTGGAACATATACGCGCCGTCCGACTCGGGCCTGGTCCTGACCGGACGGAGAGCTACCCATTACTCACCGCCCGCAGGCCCGCGCCTACGGTGGCCGGTAGTCGTCACGTGGCACCTCACCCGGGGCGTCTCTCTTGGTGGCTGGGATGGGAGGACCTTTCCCCCTCCCATCCCACCATCTCCTTCGCGAGCATGACCGCTTCGCAGGAGATCCGGGCCCACCAGAGCCGGGCACGAGAGGTCGCCGCCAATCACCTCTACGAGGACACGGCGGTGCTCCGCCCATGAGGGCCAGGTTTCCACCGTGTCCTCTATGATACTCACAGTGGCGACACTCGGGCGTTTCCACCCGCCTGATTATTTGCAGGAACCTCCCGAAATATCCATGTCCATGGTGAGGACCTACGTCAGGCGGTAGGTGAGGGCGCCGTGACGCCTCTCTAGCCACTCCTCAAAAAGGGACCTTACCGCCACTATCGTGGCGTGCCCTGCGCTGGGTTGTGACAGTCGCTGTTTCGAGGCCGCCGTGAGATCGCGCCGGTGCAGCGGTGGTCAGTCCGCTCCGCCGCAATTTGCCGCGAAAACGGATTTTCCCCCCGGCTTAGTTAGTACCCCCGCTCGTTACTCATACAGGTGCGCGAGGACGATCGCCTCCAGATTCCACGGCGGCAGTCCGGCAAGGAAGCTTGCCGCCTCGCCCGAGATCGTGCGAGACCAAATAGGCTAGTCAACAAGTTAAAAAACGTGTTATTTAACGACAAAATATGAGCGATGCTTCATTCGATTGGAAATGACGTCTAGTAAAATGTATCGGAATCATTTGTTAGTACATAAAAAATTCCAATAAGTAGTTATTAACAATAAAAAAAGCATTTAGTTTTTCGTTAATAACTCAAAAATTAATAATATTTATGGAATTTTGAAAAAAGATCCTTAAAAAGGAGGAAAGGAGAAGGGTGGGATACTCAACTTCAAATACCAAAACATAATCAATCATAATATCAATACCATATAATCAACATTAATCAGATTTTAAGGTGTTGATATTTTGATTGTTGATATTTTGGTTTTTGAAGTTGAGTATCCTACCCAAAGGAGAATGCCCACCTTTCTAAGGACCGCCGTTCCGTATCAAAATTCTTTGTATGACAGCATATATTGTAAATAAAAAGGAGGTGATCTTGTACTTTGAAAGGAAATAAAGTTATCCATTTATTTTGTGGGGCTTTGTTTTTTTATTATTTTCTATTCAGTTTTGAGGTTAGTTTTGTAACAAACCCATCCATCAAAAAAGCAGTCCTTAACAATATAATTTGAATACACACGCCTCGTCGGTCTAGTGGCCGCAAGCGCTACTACTAACAATGAGTTCCTTGGTTCGATTTCCAGCTCGGGCAAGTGTTATTGGGTTTTTTTATTTGTAATTTCTCAGTAGCAGCCCGGAGGCTAGATTTCTGCCCGGTTGATGGCAATAGGTTCGCCCCCTATTACATGGGACAAACATAACTAGTCAAATGTGGGTGTACTACTGGGTGATCTCTGCCCTTCCCTTCGGGTAAACAAGGCGTGATGTTTTATGTACAAAAGTATGTCATGCTAAATGTAGGTTAGTAGCTGTAAGAAGTAAAAATGAAAATGCTTGTATATTAGTGTTAAATATGTTATTGGTCTATAATCCTACTAATATTATAAATGTGTGCAAGTGCAAAAAACAAGGTATATTTTGTGGTACACTGTCTATCTAAATATACAGATTTATTCCTGGTTCAGGTAGAACCCAATAACTATATACCTCTAGTTTAAGGCACTATTTGTGAACATTTATACTAATCAATTTTCGAATTCCGGCAGTGAGAACATTTTTGTTGGAAAATTAACCCTGTTAACGGATGTTTTTTCAAAATTCCTTAAATATTAATAATTTTTGAGTTATTACGAAAACGAAATGCAATTTTTTCTGGTTTCAAAACAATGGGTAAGATATTTTTCTTAAATCGCCCATAATTTTAATTAATTTGTTGATTTTAAGCTGAATTGAAGTGCCAGCTAGAATATATTTTGTTAATAGGTACCTACTTACCCATTTTTTTTTTAAATTTGGTATCAAGGGTCAAATTTTGGGTAAATATCTAAAAATCCTTAAAATTCAAATATCTCGAAAGTTATTCTATTCCGGCCATTCCATTTTGGCTCCCCTATCAGCTCCTGACAGATATACGTTACAAGTAACCCTGTACAGTAAAAGTAAAATATTATAATGTATTCAGAGTAAAAAAACTTTTTTACAAAAAACAAAACCGACTTCCAAAACAAACACTACAAAGTGACAAATAATTTTGATTTCGGAAGTCGGTGTCTTCGGTTTTGTATTTTCATTTTTTGCCACCGACTTCCGAAATCAAAATTATTTGTCACTTTGTAGTGTTTGTTTTGGAAGTCGGTTTTGTTTTTTGTAAAAAAGTTTTTATTTTTCACTTTTTAGTTGTGGTACCTACCTACACAACCCCCCCCTCCCCCCAAAATTACACTACCTGGTATGTAAATTACAGTGACAGGAACTTATTAGAACATCGTCCACATATATTAAGTAGGATTTTTTAGATTTTTGTTGATTTTTCAAAAACCGCTTATTCGATTTCGATAAAATTTATAATGGGACCATTTGGGAAGTATACCCTTTCCAACAAAAAAAGAATTTTTCAAATCGGTTGGCAAGCAACGGAGTTATGCGCGAACAAACATAAAAAAAAAAAATACAAACATCCGAATTGAGAACCTCCTCCTTTTTGAAGTCGGTTAATAAATAAGTATAATATATAACTATAATAACTAATACTGATGATAGGAAATAATTTAAATATTTTTATTAATATGTGTCTATGCATGGCAAGCAACACTTGGTGCACATTTTTGTACCAAATGTAGGCGCGTTTACGCCTTGTGCTCAATTCCAGAGCGAAAGTAGGAGAGTTAAAATAAAATACGTGGACTGATTGAATCTGGACGTGTTACAAGAAACAAGTTTTACAAAGCAGTGTCTTCGTCGTGGTAATTTTGAGAAGTGATGCTTGTTGGAAAATTATGAATCAGAATGAGAACATTTATTTGCAAAGAATGTAGGTAACAAATTCATGATGTTAGTAAAATACAATTTGATCCAGTATTCCCAGTCGTCCGCAGTGTGGACGACGGGGTGTGGACGAGCATGACTCGCGCATTCTACCGTATGGCATGCAACATGCATTATAATAATCATAAGAATCGCAAATCTATGTAAATCAAAAATAATTATGTTATCAGTTTTTAAATGTCATATACATAAAGAGTCAATGGCACCGGTACAACAATAGTCATGGGCTTAATATATAAAATAAGCTAAATCACATTTTAATACACTGAAATAATATTGAGCCATATCATAGCGTATTATCATTTAAAAATTCACTTACAGCGTAAAAGCGTAATATGAAAGCGCTATTACTTTCTCCTACAGATTAAAAATTTTGCTAATAATAATAATTGTTTCTATTAATCAATACTTATCACCTTAATAATTATGTGTATTATGGATAAGATTGATTGAAGCCAGATGTAAATCAAAGAGGGTAAATGCCTGTCCGAAGGATATTTAGTTACAAGAAGCGTCAGCGTGAAGGAGGCGTGTTTACAGTTAGCAATGCATTGTGCAGTGTAAACACGAGTGTGTTTGGAGTGTCGTTTGGACGAGGTGTCGGTGTCCCCGCGCTCACAGGTGTGCTGATAAGGCGTGATGTCAGCGCGCGGCGCCGGCGCGTCCTCTCGCGGTTGCCTTCAGTCGGTCGCGGTGCGCAAACGTGAGCGCCGTTTTTTTCGCTACCATATGTATCGCGGTTCCGGTACGCGGAAGGTGTCGCTCTCCGCGCTCGTGGTGCGGCGTGACGGTGTCAGTGGAGTGCAGTGCCAAGTGGGTGCATGGTGGTGCAGGCGTGGGTGCGCAGGATGAGCACAGGCGGCGAGGAGGGCGGCGGGCGGACGGGCCCGCGCTGGCCGGTGGGCATCCTGCGGCGCAGCGGCGCGCGCGCAGCCCGGCGCGTGCTGCACGTCAAGTACCGGAGCGTGCCGCCGTCGCCCGCGCCGAGCCCGACGCCGCCGGTTCTGCCGCTCGATATCGACGACACAGTTTCGTGCTTCTGCAGGTGTGTCCCCGTCTATTGGCCTATAAGGTATAAAACAAAAGTGTACTCTGCACTGAAATACCACGTATTACAACAAACCAATAAACTACACCATCACTGTCGCTTGATGTCAGTAATTTAATCTCAAGTTTGCGAACGAGTGCTTAGTGGAAACATAATGTAGTCTAGCTAAGCAAGGCCGGTATCTAGCTTGATGTTCAGAAAATAAATGGATCGATGCGTAGTGGCGAGTGGGCGCCATATTTGTTTCTTATGTAAGCGATTAATGTACAAATGACTAACTATACCGGTTTGTAGCGTTTGTTGTTTCCGCGTGCTGACGTAGTGGTGGTGGTCACATCGGCCTACTTGCGGCGCAGCGGCACCGCGGCCGAGAGGCTCGCTTATCGCGTGTTATCACTCACTACACCTGCGTGACGTCATACACCTCACAATACTATGTTAATAACATTCAGTAAAGCTGCATTGTCTTCATCTTTATGAGTTCCCACATATTTTCCGCTACTGGCACGCCACAGTCAATGGAAGCATAATCATGTCCTCTGGTGCCACCTGAGCTGAGCATTTGTGCAATAACCCGTGGTAACACTGCTCACACTGCTCACATTGCCAGCAACGCGTCGCGCCGTCCGCCGCACTGGGGACGGAAAAACATTGCATAAATTAGTAGTCACGGGTTTTTTTTTCAATCTACACCATAAAAAAATAGTTTATTTATGTAACTGCAACCTTATTGGGACTTATATGTTTGGAGTAACGGGCAAGTTTGGGGTCAAGGTCAAAGGTTAGGTCGCTTTGGTATAAGCTCGGCAACAATACCTAAAAGTTTCAGCTTTACAATTTAAGACAGAAAAAAGTTATAACGAAAACAAATTCCATTTTCATACATTTAAAATATACATAGTATTATAGGTATTATATTACTAGCTGCTGCCCACGGCTTCGCCCGCGTGGAAGTCGGAAATTATCCCAGGGGAACGTACTACCGGAATTAAAAGTATCCTATGTGTTAATTCAGGTCATATACTACCTCTGTGCTAAATTTCATCCAGATGAGCGTTTGACCGTAAAGGACGGAAACAAAACATACCCACAAACTTTCGCCTTTTTAATATTAATGTGATTAAATTCCTACTCATTTTTTATGGTATAGATTGAGGAAAAAAAAACCCATAATTGTACTGGAAAAACTGTATAGACTGTATATACTTGAAACTATCAGGTAAAACATTTTAATTTTCAAAAATCCTTTTTTAAGCTTTTTTTCCGGGCACTGTGCGCCGCCTGCGACCCAGCGGTAGTCATAGAGACAGCGCTACTGCCAGCACTGCTGCCAATGTCAACAGCACAGCAGCACAGCTACAGCTGCTGTAGGCAGAACACTAGCATAGTTAGTGTCGTGCGCACGAGAACAGATTGTGAAGCAGTGCGCACTGATTGCCACCACTTGACTCCGCCGCGCCGCTAATTGTGCCACTTGCGCGCGACACAACACGCACTTGTCACTGTAATAAAACAACATAACTCCTACACCATTCAAGGATTTTCGGACTTTTTCCATTACTTATGCTGTACGACCCTGCTTTTTCCCAATTTTATGATTCTTGGTCACGGAGTAAATACAAAGAGGAGATGGCCTGAGCCACTGTGCACTGTGATTCTCCACTAGGCCCTGACGTCATCATGTGGGCGTGGCCTTTGTCAGTGTATTGTTGGCGTTCGTCCTGTGCACAACTTTGTAAACTTTCCCATTTTACTGCAGTGTTCGCCCTAGATGAAAAAAATTTTGATTTCGGAAGTCGGTGGCAAAAAATGAAAATACAAAACCGAAGACACCGACTTCCGAAATCAAAATTATTTTTCACTTTGTAGTGTTTTTTTGGAAGTCGGTTTTATTTTTTGTAAAAAAGTTTTTATTTTTCACTTTTTAGTTGTGGTACCTACACAACCCACCCAAAATTTTAATACCACTACCTGGTATGTAAATTATTAGAGTGACAGCTAGGAACTTATTAGAACATCGTCCACATATATTAAGTAGGAAATTTTTAGATTTTTGTAAATTTTTCAAAAACCGCTTATCCGATTTCGATAAAAATTTTATGGGACCATTTGGGAAGTATACCCTTTCCAACAAAAAAATAATTTTTCAAATCGGTTGGCAAGCAACGGAGTTCTGCGCGAACAAACATAAAAAAAAAATATATACAGTCGAATTGAGAACCTCCTCCTTTTTTAGAAGTCGGTTAAAAAGAATGAAGTGTTGTGTTTTGTCTTGTAAAAATTACTCGGATAGACGTTCTGATGCTATGGACAGCATCTCATTTTATTTGTAAGTAATTTTATTTGTAATTTATTAAAATAGTTCTAGTAAAATCGCCTAACATTGGCGTTTCCAAACATAATTCTACCCGACACTAGATGGCGAAACTTGGCGTCATAGAAACTAAAAATATTTAGGTACGTAGAGCTCTTCAACAGTAGATGCGATCTTACGCGTCCGTTCGCTGTCGGAACAGGCAGTTTCCCGGGTTGGGGTTGCGTTGGCGGTAAGTTTGGATTTTGTCACCCCTTTACTTGCAGTGCATCATCGGGGCTTACTTAAGCGACAGGCACATTCGCTATGTGGGTCGGCACCACAGAACAGATAAAGAGGTCCGGTCCTCAAACCTCTTTAACTGTTCTGTGGTCGGGACGGTATTGTTCATCGGAAGGAAATTACGTGTGGGGTGCCGCAGGGGTCGGTTTTAGGCCCTCTCTTATGGGATCTCGCATACGATGTCGTTCTGAGAGTCGATCTCCCTTTAGGCGTTTTTATCGTTGCTTACGCAGACGATACCCTGGTGCTGGCCGGTGGAAACACCTTCGACGAGACCATCCAGTTTTCTGAACTCGGAGTGGCAAATGTCGTGACATCGATCTGCGAGCTGGGTTTGGATATAGCGCCTCATAAAACTGAAGCGCTCTGGTTCCATAAACTGCCAAGAAGCAGAGATCCACCTAGCTCGTTAGTGACTGTTGGAGATGCGCAAGTCCAGGTGGGCCGATACATAAAGTATCTTGGTCTAACGCTGGACGGTCGGTGGGGCTTCGAAGAGCACTTCGAGCAATTGGTTCCGCGCGTCGGAAAGGCCGTGGGTGCTTTACAAAAGCTGTTGCCCAATCTTGGGGGACCACGGGAAGAAGTTCGCCGCCTCTACGCTGGCGTCGTGCGATCGATGATCCTTTATGGAGCACCTGTTTGGTCAAAACGACTATCAGGTGTCCGGCGTTGCAGGACTAAAATCAACAGCCTGCAGCGGAGACTGGTTATTCGCATCGCACGTGGATACCGAACGGTCTCCTTTGAGGCGGCAACTCTCCTGCCACGCTTTCCGCCACTGGACATCCTGGCGGATATGGACGCGAGGGTATATAACCGGATTCGTGCCATTCGCCAAAGTGGTGAAAGCTTGCCAGAAATCGCTGTCGTAAGGCTGAGGCGGGAGGAACGGCGACACGCGCTCGAGTGTTGGCGCGAACGGCTACAGCAGCCGCAATTTTCGCGCAAGCGCGTTGTTGAAGCCGTACTGCCGCACTTCGAAGCCTGGCTGAAAAGAGGGGAGCGCATCTCCTACAGGCTCACGCAGGTGCTCACCGGACACGGTTGTTTCGGCGAGTACCTGAAAAGGATTGGGCGAGACGCCTCGGCAAATTGCCACCATTGTGGAGGTGACCTAGACTCTGCACAGCACACGCTCGAGGAGTGCCCTGCGTGGGCCTCCGATAGGCAGGTCTTGGTCGCCAAGATTGGACGAGACCTGTCTCTGCCAGCAGTAGTTAGGGCTATGCTGACTGAGACAGAAAACTGGAGGGAAGTTGCCTCCTTCTGTGAGACCGTGATGGTCCAGAAGGAGGCCGCCGAGCGGGATCGTGAGAGAACCGATCCCGCTCGGAGAAGAAGGCGTCAAAGAGGCAACCGCCTCAACGCCTAACACTCCGAAATCCCCCTTTTAATGCAGGCGGGACTTTGGAATCTCGGGCGGTCAGATAGGGGAGTCTGATTTCCCACCGAGAGCTTCCAGGGAAAACGGCGGCACTGTGATCACGTGCTGCCGTGCACAGCAAGACTCAGGGGAGACTCTCACAGTTTCCTTAGCGATGTGCCCTAACAGGCGTTGCACAGAAGGAGTCCCGGAGTGGTCTTTTAAGAGGAAACGGGGCCCCTTCCTCGTGCTGATGGTGATCACCATGATGGTGTTTTAGTGAGGTAAGAATCCTACACTCCCTGGTCTTTTCCCCGAAAGTCCAGGCGCCTCTTGAAGGTTTCCCCCCGAAAACAAAAAAAAAAACAAAAGGTACGTAGAGCTCAGTACTAACATATTTTTAACCGACTTCAAAAAGGAGGAGGTTCTCAATTCGGATGTTTGTATTTTTATTTTTTTTTATGTTTGTTCGCGCATAACTCCGTTGCTTGCTAACCGATTTGAAAAATTCTTTTTTTGTTGGAAAGGGTATACTTTCCAAATGGTCCCATAAAAATTTTATCGAAATCGGATAAGCGGTTTTTGAAAAATCAACAAAAATCTAAAAAAAATCCTACTTAATATATGTGAACGATGTTCTAATAAGTTCCTGTCACTGTAATTTACATACCAGGTTGTGGTATTAAAATTTTTTGTGTAGGTACCACAACTAAAAAGTGTAAAATAAAAACTTTTTTACAAAAAATAAAACCGACTTCCAAAAAAACACTACAAAGTGAAAAATCATTTTGATTTCGGAAGTCGGTGGCAAAAAATGAAAATACAAAACCGAAGACACCGACTTCCGAAATCAAAATGATTTTTCACTTTGTAGTGTTTTTTTGGAAGTCGGTTTTATTTTTTTAATAATCTTAATACTGAAATTTGTTCAACATTCATTCCTAAAGACCCTTTAATGGCCAAAATGCTATTTTTGTAGTTTTTATATAATTTTGTAAACAGGCCGCCATCTATCGTCAACTAGATACTGAAGAACAAATATAAACCTAACAAAAATACAGGGCCGTAATTAGAAATCAATGTCACGGGAAGAATTTGTGACTCCCGCATTCCCCTTGAACTTATGGGGTAGATTTATAAAAGCATGGTTAGACCGCCCGTCCTGTATGGATCAGAGTGTTGGGCCACAAAAGGAATTAATGAAAGACAATTGCATGCAGCTGAAATGAGAATGCTAAGAGAGATGTGAGGTGTTACCCGAATGGATAGAATACGGAATGAGTTTATAAGAGGAAGTCTGAAAGTGGCACCTGTGACTGAAAAGTTGTGTGGAAATCGGTTGTCATGGTATGCGGAAGAATGAGGAAAATGTTCTCAGGAAAGTTGTGAGTATAAATGTGGATGGCTATAGGTACAAGTAGAGGGAGACCAAAGAAACGATGGATGAATTGTGTGAAAGATGATATGGCTAGAAAGGGAGTGACTACCGAGATGACGACTAATAGAGAAGTATGGAATAAAAATACATGTTGCGCCGACCCCAAATAAATTGGGGTTAGGACAGGAGAATGATGAAATGATGGTATGCAAAATTAATTTTAAAAAAAAGCAGTACTCCCTGGTACGAAAATTCTGAGTACGACCCTGTTGCATCCTGCACTTAGGTCCGTATTACAGAACGTTCCTCAAGTCTAGTTTGATCGCCAATCAGTCGATCTCAGTTTAAATTTAGATTCAGTGCTTGAGCATCTTTCTTATTCCAGGACGGTAATCAAACTATACTCAGTTGAATCGACACTCAAATCTAGCCTCAAGCAGAGATGTCTATTGTCTATACAACAGTCAGTTTTCATTTACGATTTATTTTATTTACCAATTTTGTTCTGATCTTCAATGCATTAGAAATATTAAAATATACCATAAAACGCTCAACTATTTAGGAAATATGGGTTTTTACTTTGTCCTGAATACTATAATCCCGCATTTATTGAAATAAAGGTTTGTGAAGTAAAATATAGTAATTTTAAAAGCAAACTTGTAGGTATCTATGCCCATAAATATCTATGATAATTAAAACGTCAGTACTGTCAAATACCTATAAGAAAATATCTGTTTGTTTACAACGTTTTTTGTGTTTGTTTTGCTGAATATAAATGTATACCAATTCATAAATGGCAAGACACAAGAAAAATTGTTCTTGGGAAAAATCTGCTAATAGAAATTTTAAAAGATTTCACACATGCACACGAGCGAAATGGCTGCATGTGTCCGTTCTGCGGAGAAATGTAATAGTTCCCTTATGATGCGAGTCAGTAAGTACCAATCTATTTTTTAATATAAGTTAACTTATCAGTTTCCTACTGTTGAAATTATTAATAAAATACAATCCTATTTTATTACGACAGGAACCTTAACCTGCCTTGACAGCCACCACCACCACCACCACCACCATCAAATGTTTAGCTCTCTTTGTAGAAGTTCGTGACGTCATGATGTCGTCGTTGTTCATGATGTCTCTGAATACTTTTCGTTCCCAAAATTTGCTTTCTACTACCAGTACAGTTGGAGCTAATAAGTTAACGTTATTTTGTTATCCTATGGGGTGTCAAGAGTGGGGATTCCTCTCTGAGCATGTTATGCAAATGTTATTATGTTTAGTTTCAGATATGGTGACTCCAGTTAAAGCAGATGCAGATGATATAGAGCACGAAATAATAATGCCGCCCCAACAATTTAATACCGTCGATCTAGACCACATCCAAACTATAATTGATGCCAGCCAACATACCTATTCAGACGCAGATGAACCCACTATTACTACTAATACATTTTAATTTAAAGATAGAAGATAGATATTACTCAAGATTGATTATTGTTAATAAAAAAAATATTATTTTACATGTTTTTGTTTTATTTATAAAAAACTAGCTGACCCGACAGACGTTGTCCTGTCTTAACTATATGATACCTACCTTATCTACCCTACCTATCCTACCAACCCTACTTACCCTACCTACCCTACCCTTGTTTTTTTTTTAATTTTTGCTACAAACCTCACGGAGCCCGAGACCTTTCCAACGAATGCAAAACCGTGGCAATCGGTTCGTGCGTTCTGGAGTTATAGCGTCAGGAAGGAAAACCCGACTTATTTTTATATTATTATAGATGAATAATATTGTAACCAGGTATAGGAATTTAGGAGTCGAAGGTATGTTTTATAAGCACGTAAACCCCTAAATGTACGGCCTCCTCTGGTAGCGAAAGGTTGCGGCGTCATCAAATGATACTCTTTTTGCAGGTTGAGAATGCCCACGATTATTGGAACCCTTGACGACATCCTTCCGTTCGGACCAGTGCGCTGTAACTGGTTGTCCAGTCATTTGTCTCACTCCCGTACATTTTTGGATATTTAGCATTCTACCTTTCGGGCTTACATTGTGTTCTTACAGAGGTATGAGGAACAGGGTGACAAGTTTACTCATATTGAATAGAAAAGGGAGGATCCTCTGACCAGACGGGTGTTGTGTCTGCCCGACTATTGATGTCGGAATGTTGATGAGGCCATCGCATAAAAACGTAAACATAATTTGCAATTCTGGGGCTATGGGATGCCTACGGTTGTGTGGTTGATACCTGTACCTACCTCTTTTTGAAGTATTCACAATTGTATGAGAGAGGAACGCCATAGTTCAACCTTCTATTTGAATTGTTATTGAAAAAAATATTGTAGAATGTGTTCTGGTTGTCTTTATTTATTTGCTCAATACATTAGGGTGGTTACATAATATCAAATAATCCTTGGAGATGCTACCATTTTGGCATGCAAACATTGATCCACTGATCACACAGAAACAGTTCATCATCAAACACAATCATGGATGCACAACCAAAATATATTAGCTAGAAAATCCGATACGGAGTAATAACATGTAATAATCAACTTCTCCAAATGTTTCTTTTAACAATGATCCTATTTCAATTGCACTATAATTGCTTTAAAAATTTGACGCCAACAGACTGACATGACATGTAACAATCTCTGCTCAAGCGCGGTCCCGACCACACTTGGGTGATGCTTGGGTTCGATTCACGAACTGAGTAACGTTCTAATATAAAGCCAAACTCGGCTAAACTATGATCAATGAATCTATGCTTGAGGAACGTTCTAAAATAAAAACTTGACTCAAAACTAGTTTTAAACAGAGATCAGTCCTTGAGTATCCTTCTGTAATACGGGCCTTAGTGACGTCTTATGTGAGATAGTTACGTAACTACAAAATAAAATCGACAGACCGAGTGAATAGTTTTGCTATTGACCGTCAGATGGAAAATAAAGAAGTGGGCGGGTTCTAACACCCCCTCACCCCGTAAAGTGTCACACGTTGTTTCCTAGGGAAATGTAATTAGAACATCTCCTCTTTGTATTTACTTCGTGTTCTTGGTCAACGGGAAGTAGTACCTACCCCATAGTTTTTTTTTTGGGACTCAAGGTACCTTCGACCTACGTATTCGATATAAATTTTAACTTGATGCCTCAACATGTCCCGGAAAATGGATCTTGACAGACAGACGGACAGCGAAGTGATCGTACAGGGATTCCGTTTTCCTTTTGAGGTACGGAACCCTAGAAATAGAAGGGTTTCATCTTCTGAAAACTCCGACCTAACAATACCAGCCACGTCTGTTGTGCTCTGAACAGGAAGTCGAGCAAGCGGTGTGAGATAAAATAATATAAAACAACTGCCTGAAACTAGCAAAACGGTGGTGGTTTCAAAGTCGGTTAGACTTGTATACCTAATGGTACCCACCCCTCACTAAGTCGTATACCACTGCTTGCTATCTCTAAACAACAATGACTAGAATAAAAAACCCCAAACTAAAAATGTAACCAAAATAAAAATCATGATCTAAATTTAATTCTTTATTTATTTGTATTTTCATTGAAATTGTCTGCCAAATCTATACATATAATAAAATTGTAGAAAAGTGGTGTCTGTACAATGGAAATATATAAAAAAAAGTAGCAGGGGTTGTTATTATATCGATGCCGAACCCGAAATTGTAATTTTTTTTTTTGTCTGTTTGTCGGTTTGTCTGTGTGTTTGTGCACGCTAATATCAGAAACGGCTTATTAGATTTAGATGCGGTTTTTACTAATACACACATCAAAAGTGTCTAGGGATCAACATATATTTTTGCAATAACTTTTCTCTTGATTGATATTAATTTAAATTTTCTTTAAGGATTCATCAAATAAAGTGTTTTCGTTTGTCACAGTAACGATAAACCAAGTCACCTTTGCATTAATAAAGAAATTTGCCATTTTCCTAATAAAGGGATTTTTGACATTTGAACCACTAACATTAAAGTTCGAAAAAAAGACTGAAATAACAGTTTTCTTTAAAATTTTATTGGGTAACTTAAACAATTAATAATCCGTGTTTCTACCGCGAACACTAACAACACAAGAACATCGGTTTGGCATACTCAAAATGAGTTCATCCAAATCACGCTGTGGAATGGCCGCCTATGTTCGTTGCAACAACAAAAAAAGGTGTTATCAGTCGACTTTGGACACGTTACCGAAGCACTGGTACCGTGGCTGAGCGCCATGAAGGACGGTATCGCTGCACCACACGGAGACAAGACCGATACATTCAAATCTTAACTCGAAGAGCTCCAACAATAACCGCCATGATGTTAGCCGTGAGGCTTCATCACTCTTCAGGGAACTTAATTAGCGACCAAACAGTCAGAAACCGCTTGCATGAAGTGAACCTTCATTCCCGAAGACCGCTACGGGTACCACCTATAGCAATGCACAATCGTAGGATTCGATATCAATGGGCTCTTGAACACAGAAATTGGGCAGAAGAACAATGGCGTTTCGTGTGCTTTTCTGATGAGTCTCGTTTTGGTATGAGACCGGATACAAGACGTATACGACACTGGAGAACCCCTGGACGCCAACAGCGATTAAAATCCTGCCAGGAAGTCCATCCTTATAGTGGTGGAACCATCATGGTATGGGCGGGTATTTGGATCGGCGGAAGAACTGAGTTGATTTGGATCAGAGGCAACCTCAACGCTCAAATTTATGCTGAGACGATTGTATCTGACGTCATCGTTCCTCTACAAGTGCAAATCGGTCCCTTATTTCAGTTAATGCATGATAATGCACGACCGCACACCGCAAAAGTTGTAAGACAGACTCTCGCCGCAGCTAACATCAATGTCCTGCCCTGGCCTGCTCAGTCGCCAGACTTGAACCCGATTGAGCATGCATGGGATATGCTACAGAGAAGAGCTCTGCCGAATATGGAGGGTATCCAGTTGCAAGAAGACCTTTTTTTGTTGTTGCAACGAACATGGGCGGCCATTCCACAGCGTGATTTGGATGAACTCATTTTGAGTATGCCAAACCGATGTTCTTGTGTTGTTAGTGTTCGCGGTAGAAACACGGATTATTAATTGTTTAAGTTACCCAATAAAATTTTAAAGAAAACTGTTATTTCAGTCTTTTTTTCGAACTTTAATGTTAGTGGTTCAAATGTCAAAAATCCCTTTATTAGGAAAATGGCAAATTTCTTTATTAATGCAAAGGTGACTTGGTTTATCGTTACTGTGACAAACGAAAATACTTTATTTGATGAATCCTTAAAGAAAATTTAAATTAATATCAATCAAGAGAAAAGTTATTGCAAAAATATATGTTGATCCCTAGACACTTTTGATGTGTGTATATTAAAGTAAGCTTCACTTAACATTTAGTGTTTATTTCATGTCAATCGGTTCATGAATAAAAAAGTTATGTCAATTTAAAGAATCACGGCGAATATTTGTTAAGGTATGCTGCCCGAAAAGTCACTATTCCACGCGGACGAAGTCGTGGGCACAGCTAGTAAGTAATATGAGACTACTGTTTCTTATACTTAATAAATAATAAAATGTTTAGATTAGAAACTAGTTATTTGTTAGGCTGCAAAGTTAATTTTTGGCGCGAGTACTTGTTTTGATTGAATTGAAACCTGAGCAAGCGATGGTTTCAAAGGTACGACGCAGAAAAGCTTTGCTGCCGAGCGCAACACACAACTTTTCACCTCACTACAGCGAGGAAACTGCTAGTTGCAAGAAAACAGGATTATGTTGAGTTTTATTTTGTTCGAGCGTCTCAGATACATTGACTCATGTGAAGAAAATAACAGATACTTGGCAATGTATCTTATTAGATACATAGAATATCTCCAAAATTAGATACCCTTTTTTTTCTATATCCTACTTGTCGAATAAGGAGAAAGAAAGATAAAAATAAATAACTAATACAATACGTATATTTATTTTTGCCAAGCAAAGGGTTCTTCTTCTTAGCGTGTCGATGGCAATCTATGTATATGTACTCGGCCCAGAATTCGGCTACGTGTTTTGCGCCATCACTAGCGTCCATCAGTTCCTGTAACGTGCATTGCCGTATGCACGTTACAGGAACTGATGGACGGACACACAGGACACGAGATTAAGTGTCCCACCCATCGTTTGTGGAACAGCACCACATTTACACTCCAAGGTGGAGCTGTCTAGCTGTCTTGTGCTGTGTGGTTTTCCTTGCTTCGGTCAACCTGGGTCCGGAGTCTGTTTAAAGCCTTCCAAGTTGACCAAGGCAAGTCGCACCCAGGAGGGAGACGAAATAATATATTATATTAGTATTTATTTTATTAAAAAAATTAAATTATATTAAGTACTACACACAATTGAGTATTTGACAGGGTTGTATTTTTGTGGCATATTCAAATGTGACGTCACAGATATTTTTAATCAAATGGAATACTTATAAACATTAATTCCAATTTTACAATTATATCTTCGCAAAATATTTAATTTCTGTACTGTGATGGAAGTTTTTAACGGGAGCGGTATTATGTCTATGTGATTTAATATTTTATTTTAGACCATGTCATGCATTTTCAGTGGACTGGCAGTATAGAAAATTATTAAATAGAAAGTTTCGAATTTTAAAAACTCTTTCCACGCTAGCGAGCAAAATGCAATTTTGCGCTCAGATTTCGAATGATAAACAGACGCTTTCCGAGCCTGTCGGGTGAAAAATATTTTTTCCATCGATAAAGTTAAGCGGCCCCTAATTTCGATATGTGGACAATATAAAGACTCACACTGTAGAAACAATTCCGAATGGTCGGCGATTTTTAACACAAATTGAGTACCTACCTCGGGGCATTTTCTTGTCACTTTTAATCGGTACATTTTAGAGCGTAGGTACCTACATCTACATGTGCGTGTGATATTTGTAAAAAGTAGAAAACTTCATTAGGTACCACTACTTATTAAAGTGGAACAATGGATGAATTCGTCAAATAATTCTGTCTGTCACTGTCCCTGTGTGTTCGAAATCTCCAATTTTGATGTCACCACTGTCATTAAAATGGTGATTATCGCATTTACAGACTTTGATTTTATAAAGGTAAATTAATAAAGTGCGCTAAATATGGAAGATTTAATGACGTTGACATATTAGGAGGTTTTTGATGAGGACACACTCGGCGGCCTCCCTTGCGACCACATCACAACAATACAGTCGAACAAAGTTACAAGATGCTAAAATAAAACATTTCTGTTGCAGGTGAGTCGCATGCTCGCTCGCTCGCCACTGTACGTAAGTGCCCACACAAGTAGCTCTGCCAACACCGACACCTCACCGTGTTGCCCACGCTTTTTTCTCATTGCGGTGCTTGACACCAGAAACATGTTGTTCTCCTTACCGGCTGCACTTCACCCTTTTCCTGTCAATGTCGTCACCATGCTAAAAGTTGCTATGGCGATAATTATGACAGCTTGCTTAATTTTTTAATGCTTCAGTTGCATTATCCTGTATGTTTTTTATTTTATAGGTCTAGCGTCATCAGTCTAGCCTTTTCCCACTTAAATACCAGTATTTTAAAGGGTTTTCCAATAAGAGGTGTTATTTTAATATTAAAAAAAAATGCCATTTTTAATAAATGATCGGATGTTTATTTCATTATAAAGAGGAAGGTATGCCGTTAATAGTGGAAAATAACATCAGGCAAATGAGCAGCACGACCACGCTTACAGGACCATATCTTTTTCATGAAAGGATTGAACAAACCTGGAGGAATGGACAAACCTGAGTTTTCTTCCTCGTCGTTCTTTGGAATTAGGCATTCCACAAACGTCATTACACCGTACTTTGCATAAAGATTTGGGTGTTACGGCTTACAAAGTTCAGTTCACACAAGAACTCAAGCCGGCCGATCATCATCAATCATCTTCATCATCACAATATATTATTATAATAAAGAAAAATATATATTATAAATATAAATAAAGTACCAAATAGCAAACAACGCATCATACAAATAAAATAACAAGAAACAAAGTAATGATGTAGGTATACTACTGACAACATAACAATATTAACACTTTGTAATATTGTTTCTATTTTTTTTTATGGATGGGAAATCATCAAAGGCCTCCTCTCGCTGTGGGTGGAGCGGTAGGGAGTGTCAGACTCTTGCTGAATAAAATCCATCCATGTTCTTTCCTTAGCGCTGTGTTCCGGGGCAGCGGTAAACCTTTTGAATAATCTCGCTGACCCAGCACTCATCGGCCCTAATGGGCCCATTCCATAATGCTGACATCTCTTTAAGGCGCGCCATGGAACACGAACGCTCCGTCCGGCACGGGCCCGATCCTGATCAGACGGAGAGCTACCCATTACTCACCGTCTGCAGGCCCGCGCCTCCGGTGGCCGGTAGTCGTCACGCGGATCCCGACGCTTGGAGCGGCTCACGCGGCGGCTGGGACCTGAGGATTTTACCCTCAATTGTCCCCAAACCCAAAAGTTATCAGATCTCATGTAGAGCCAAGCTTTTAATTCTACACGCCCTAACTCTACAAGTACAAATCTTCACAAACTCTACACCTTAGTAAAAATATGTCGCTTGGCCATTTCGCTACATTCACATAGGCGTAAGGTGAAAAATTTATTCACTGTTCATAATTTTTCTGTTATACAATACTTCTTGTAGTAACGAACGTGGGATTTCATTTCTTTTTGTAAGTTTTTTTTTTAAATAATTTATAATAACAAGGAGTACCTATATCTATCTTATATACAGGGTTATTTGTAACACCAGAAACCTCTTAAGAGGTCATTGTACTCATCATTATGAACAACTTTTACTATGGGACCAAACCTAAAATCGCGAAAAAAAAATCAGCTGTTCCTTACATTTTGACGAGTTATACGAACATAAATGTAGGGGACAGCTGAATTTTTTTTCGCGATTTCAGGTTTGGTTCATCCATATTATTCTATCCTATGGTAAGTACGTAAAACAGCTCTACCTATTCCGATCTCTAATGATTACTGAATTTAGTAGCAAACTTGTTATGGATAATGATTTTCGGATAAACAAGTTTAGAAGTAAGGGAGTACCAACTTGTTTACCTACCTAACCTATTATAAACCTAGGTATAATAGGTTCGGCTTCGCAGACTGGCGTGCTGGATGCTCTCCTCGCCAGCTCGTCAGCTGCATCGTTACCTAGTGATCCGCTGTCTTTTTATCCATTGTAGTGTCACTCGCGGTAGGATACCCATATATGCGTTCTAGTGCATTGTGACATTCTAGTGTTAATTTTTGGCTCTGTTAAATTGCTTGCGTAATGTGTGTCAGACCAGGGTGTCCTCTTTTTTTTTTTTTTTAAGGCTGGGAAATCATCCAATGACTGCTCCCGCTCTGGGTGGAGCGGAAGGGAGTGTCAGACTCTTACTGACTAAAACCCATCCATGTTCCTTCCGTAGCCCTTTATGTTCCGGGGTAGCGGTAACCCTTTCGGACAATCCCGCTTACCCGGCAGGCTTGGCCCTGAGGGGCCCCTTCATATGCTGACATCTCTTTGAGGCGCGCGTGGAACATATACGCGCCGTACGGCACGGGTCTGGTTCTGATCGGACGGTGAGTCACCCATTACTCACCGTCCGCAGGCCCGCGCCTACGGTGGCCGGGAGTCGTCACGTGGCTCCCGACGCCCGGAGCGTCTCCCGCGGCGGCTGGGACGGGAGGACCTTTCTCTCTCCCATCCCGCCACCTCCTTCGCGAGCATAACTTTTCGCAGAAGGAGGTGACTGCCTCCCACTCCCTCTCGCCCCGGACCATGGCTTGCACCAGGGCCGGGCGCGAGAGGTCGCCGCCGCCGATCGCCTCTACGAGGACACGGCGGTGCTCCGCCCAAGCGGGGCAGGTTTGCACCGTGTGCTCTACCGTGTCCTCTGGGCGATCCTCGCAGTGGTGACACCCGGGCGTTTCCTCCCGCCTGATGATGTGCAGGAACCTCCCGAAACATCCATGTCCGGTGAGGACCTGCGTCAGGCGGAAGGTGAGGGCGCCGTGACGCCTCTCTAGCCACTCCTCAAAGAGGGGCCTTACCGCCACTATCGTGGCGTGCCCTAACACCCTGCCCTGGAGTTGCATTGGGGAAGCACTCCGGTATCACCGGGTGCCGACATACCTCCGTCGAATAGTCGGGGCGTACCTGACGGACAGAGCCGTCATCTACCCCGGTCGCGATGGGAAATGGAACCGGCGAGAGATGTCGTGCGGTGTCCCACAGGGATCGGTTCTGGGGCCGCACCTGTGGGACATCGGCTACGACTGGGTGCTGCGGGCCGACCTCCCTGACGGCGTCAGCGTAGTTTGCTACGCTGACGACACGCTGGTCCTGGCGCTGGGGAGGTCGCATCAGGCGGCGGCCGACGCGATGACACGCGGGGTTGCGACAGTCGTTGAGAGGATCCGGCAGTTGGGTCTCGAGGTGGCACTGCACAAATCCGAGGCCATGTCCTTGCATGGGCCTCGGAATAGGCCACCATCGGGATCCCAACTTACGGTAGGAGGGGTTCACATCGGCGTCGAGACCACGATGAAATACCTGGGTCTGGTCCTCGACAGCCGATGGAATTTCGTGGAGCATTTCCGACGTTTGGCCCCCAAGCTGGAACGGACTGGGGCCGCCCTCAAGCGGCTCTTGCCCAATTTGAGGGGGCCAAACGCCTCCTGCCGGAGGCTTTACGCGGGAGTCGTGCGGTCCATGGCCCTTTACGGGGCCCCGGTGTGGGCGCGTTCACTGCGGCGGCGAGCCGCCCATTATCTGAACGCGCCCCAAAAGGTGGTAGCCATACGGCTTATCCGGGGGTACCGCACGATCTCGGGCGAGGCGGCAAGCCTCCTTGCCGGACTGCCGCCGTGGGATCTGGAGGCGATAGTCCTCGCGCGCCTGTTCGAGTGGCGCGCGGAGGTACTAAGCCGGGGGGAAACTCCGTTTCCGCAGCAAATTGCGGCGGAGCGGACGGACCTCCGGCGCGATCTCATGGCGGCCTGGAATCAGCGACTGTCGCAACCCAGCGCAGGGCACGCCACGATAGTGGCGGTAAGGCCCCTCTTTGAGGAGTGGCTAGAGAGGCGTCACGGCGCCCTCACCTTCCGCCTGACGCAGGTCCTCACCGGACATGGATGTTTCGGGAGGTTCCTGCACATCATCAGGCGGGAGGAAACGCCCGGGTGTCACCACTGCGAGGATCGCCCAGAGGACACGGTAGAGCACACGGTGCAAACCTGCCCCGCTTGGGCGGAGCACCGCCGTGTCCTCGTAGAGGCGATCGGCGGCGGCGACCACTCGCGCCCGGCCCTGGTGCAAGCCATGGTCCGGGGCGAGAGGGAGTGGGAGGCAGTCACCTCCTTCTGCGAAAAAGTTATGCTCGCGAAGGAGGTGGCGGGATGGGAGAGAGAAAGGTCCTCCCGTCCCAGCCGCCGCGGGAGACGCTCCGGGCGTCGGGAGCCACGTGACGACTCCCGGCCACCGTAGGCGCGGGCCTGCGGACGGTGAGTAATGGGTGACTCACCGTCCGATCAGAACCAGACCCGTGCCGTACGGCGCGTATATGTTCCACGCGCGCCTCAAAGAGATGTCAGCATATGAAGGGGCCCCTCAGGGCCAAGCCTGCCGGGTAAGCGGGATTGTCCGAAAGGGTTACCGCTACCCCGGAACATAAAGGGCTACGGAAGGAACATGGATGGGATTTAGTCAGTAAGAGTCTGACACTCCCTTCCGCTCCACCCAGAGCGGGAGCAGTCATTGGATGATTTCCCAGCCTTAAAAAAAAAAAAAAAAGGGCAGGGTGTTGAAAGCGTTGGCGATGTCGAGTGACACCGCCACGACGACCCTACCCTGGGACACCGCGTCCCCCGTCGTGAGGGCTCTAACGCGCATGATGGCGTCCACCGTCGAGCGCCCCTTGCGGAAGCCAAACTGGCAGTCCGCAACGTCCCCGTCCTTCCAAGGTGCCCGACGAGGCGGCCCGCAATAATTCTCTCGAAGAGTTTGCCGACCTCGTCGAGCAGCACTATGGGCCGGAATGCGGACGGAGAGTCCGCAGGTCCTCGCCTGGCATGTATACCAAGACCAGTACAATATCTGGAACGTTACTGTCCGTCTGGAGCCTGACAGCTGTCAAGTCTCTGGAACAGAATTGGGTGAGTGGTGTGATAGGATAGAATAGGGGTAGATTTTCGAAGAACCCTGATACACGTTAGTCTTTACTTATGGTTTTAGTTATAAATACTGAGTTTCGAGTTAATCGGACCGCGTTTAGGAGGTTTATTTACTTAGATAAGTGTTTGTGCTAAGTTTCAAGTTTATTTACTCATGCTCTTTACGCACCCTTAGGGCTGGAATAAAAAAAAAATTAAAACCCCTATTTGAGGAGTAGCTAGGCGTCGAGGCGCCCTCACCTACCGCTTGACGCAGGTCCTCACCGGACATGGATGTTTCGGGAGGTTCCTGCACATCATCAGGCGGAAGGAAACACCCGGTCGTCTCCATTGTGAGGTTCGCCTAGACGACACGGTGGAGATCTGCCCCTCTTTTGCGGAAAACCGTTTTCTCGTAGAGGCGATTGGCCGCGGAGCGCACTCTCGCGTCCGGCCATGGTCCGGAGCGAGAGAGAGTGGGAGGCAGTCACCTCCTTCTGCGAAGCAGTTATGCTTGCGAAGGAGGTGGTGCGATGGCAGATGGAAAAGATCTCCCGTTCCAGTCGCCGCGTGAGACGCCCGGGGCACCGTAGGCCCAATCCTGCGCGTGGTGAGGAATGCGTAGCTCACTTGCGTGGAAAACGTTTGAACAAAAAATTTTAACCGCCGAAAAACTTAAAAAACTTCTCGGCTTAACGTGGACAAGTCTTTCAGTAAAAAGTATTTTATCAAAAAAGTAAATGTAACTAATTCTAAAACAAATATTTTTACAAACCTCGTCGCAGCATCTTTTATTGCATTGATCGTTAGGATCAATTATAAGAATGAAATCTTTCTAAGAAACTTGATAAATTAAATGAAAAGAAATCCATGAAATTTGGACTTAAATTCAATGAATCAAGTTAAAGCTCTTTAAGTCAAAGATCCACCTGTTTACTTATGTTAGTAATTAATCATTATCATTGAAGTGATTTATCCATTAAAATGACGAGTTACTATTTGGATAAGACGATTGAAGATTGGTATGAAGATTGGTTTTGTACCAATCTTCAATCGTCTTATCCGATACAATCAGATGGCTTACGAGATCACCAAATCTCACCCCTTTACATTTTTTTGTGGAGATACGTAAAAAAGAAACGAGTTGAGAGTTGAAGTTCAGAATACGATTTATAATATTCACCTCAACACGTTTAAGGTTTACTACAAATGAATTCGTTACAAGAATACATTTGTGTATTCAAGAAAATGCAGCCCATTTAGAGCAACTAATTAGTTACTTTACCATTTTTTTTTATAATTGAAATAATTTAAGATTTCATGGTTTTCCTATCATTTAATTTATCATGTTTTTTCGAGAGATTACATCCTTATAATTGATCCTAACGATCGATGCAATAAAAGTACAGGGTGTACTTTTTGCAGATTTTAGTCAGTTCGATTCCCATTTGAATATTATAATATTATATTTGAATGCAGTTTTCTTTCTATTCAAAAATAAAGGAATGTTTTCTTTGAGTACAATTGTCTATCCACAGTATTAAGAGTACTTTCCCTCCAGGTGGCATTACAAAATTCCAACCTGTATATACAGAGCGTTAGGTTAAACGAGGGTCATACTATCAGGTTTATACAATCTGATAGTATGTCTCTCGTTTCTCATGAAAATCAATAATTTTGTTCATGGTTCATCAAATCTGAAATATGAAAATAAAAACCGGCTAAGTGCGAGTCGGACTCGCGCACCGAGGGTTCCGTACAAACCGTAGGTATATAATTAAAAGTTCACCCATCACGACAATCGAGTCATAGTTATGGTATTTTTATATTTTGAAAAAAAAAAGTTTTTTTTGTTTATTGTATGATGTAACTAAAAATTTACGGTTTTCGCAATTTTTCCTTTATCTGTACTATACTATAAGGCGTCACTTCGTACCAAATTTAAAGATTCTAAGTTAACGGGAAGTACCCTGTAGGTTTTGATTCCCGTGAGAGTTTCAAAAATTTGCGGCATAACCGGCTGTATCTTTTGATTGCTTTGGCTTAGAAGTTTGATTTTATCAGAGCTCCAAGGGACAGTAGACCTGAGTATTAGATATAATTATCAGTTTGATACCTCCACGCGTTCCTGAGAAAAACGGTCTTGACAGACGGACGGACGGACAACAAAGTGATCCTATAAGGGTTCCGTTTTTTCCTTTTGAGGAACGGAACCCTAAAAATTAGCTATTCCATACATTTTAACGAATTATGCCGAACGAATTATATTATGAATATTTTTTTCGTGATTTCAGGTATAGTTCCATAGTCAAAGTTGTTCATTTTCATGAGTATAGTAACCCCTGAAAGTATGTCCCTCATTTAACTTAACATACTGTATACGGGTCGACTTGAGAACTTTCTGCGTTTTCTTGTCGATTAAAAAGGTCATAAGTCTAACCGAAGCGTCAATCTATTACTTTGTGAGAAAGCTTATGGAGTTTTGGTCGCCACTGTACGTAATACCTATTTATACTTGTCCTGACACCCTTTTTCTGCGGAAGGGAGTGTCAGACTCTTACTGACTAAAACCCATCCATGTTCCTTCCGTAGCCCTTTATGTTCCGGAGTAGCGGTAACCCTTTCGGACAATCCCGCTTACCCGGCAGGCTTGGCCCTGAGGGGCCCCTTCGTATGCTGACATCTCTTTGAGGCGCGCGTGGAACATATACGCGCCGTACGGCACGGGTCTGGTGCTGATCGGACGGTGAGTCACCCATTACTCACGCGGTGGCCGGGAGTCGTCACGTGGCTCCCGACGCCCGGGGCGTCTCCTGCGGCGGCTGGGACGGGAGGACCTTTCTCTCTCCCATCCCGCCACCTCCTTCGCGAGCATAACTTTTTCGCAGAAGGAGGTGACTGCCTCCCACTCCCTCTCACTTTGGGCCATGGCTTGCACCAGGGCCGGGCGCGAGAGTTCGCCGCCGCCGATCGCCTCTACGAGAACACGGCGGTGCCTTAGGTACAAGACAGCCTAACATTTATTTTTCAAAACCTTCAAAAGGGAGCACATCTGCTCAGATATAGCCCTTCAAGTTTTATGTATGGAGATCTCATAACACAGAATTTGCTGTTTCTTCATGCTTTTTCAGGATGTGATACAACATCAGCAGCCTATAAAATGGGGAAATTAAAATGTATTAAAATTATGGAGAAACATCCTTAACTAGCTGGTGGTACCGCGCTATTCCATCTTTGCTCACTCTTGTTGGCGAACGTTTTTTCATATCTTTATACGGCTTTATACCAGCTAATTCAATTGCTGATGTTGTATCACATCCTGAAAAAGCAGGTTTTGAAA
Source organism: Hyppa rectilinea (assembly GCA_951799385.1). Classification (NCBI taxonomy): domain Eukaryota; kingdom Metazoa; phylum Arthropoda; class Insecta; order Lepidoptera; family Noctuidae; genus Hyppa; species Hyppa rectilinea. The sequence continues at coordinate 193,392 of OX637307.1, read as the reverse complement.
AAATAATGTTAGGCTGTCTTCTGCCACAATAATAACAGAATCATGAGATCGGGATGCAGTAAGCGCAGCAGAGCAAATTATTGACCACTAGCACTAAATACTTATTTACGGTGCCCCTACCTACCTACTTACCTCCCCTAAGTACCCTACCTAACTACTCTACCTACCTACCCGCCAACCTGCCAATCTACCTACCCATTATACCTACCTCTACCTACCATACCTGCCCTACCTTCCCTACCTACTTACCAAAAATAAGAAGAAAATGATGTTAAGCCTTCACGCACGCCGATAGTGGCAAGCGTCTGACCTTTATGAAGAACATTCTTCCTACTAATAATATTAAAAATGCGATAGTTTGTGAGGATGGATGTTTGTTCCTTTTTCAAGCAAAAACGGCTGAACAGATTTCGATGAAACTTCCCAATAATATAGCTGATACACCAAAATAACTCATAGGCTATAATTTTTGCAGACTACTTGATTTGGCCATAATGTAATGATAAGTAAGTCGGCAAAATGTTTGCCCTCTGAGAGCTATCTTGGCGTGCGCTGCGCTGCCTAAACCGTAAGAGTTACACGAAGGTAATGTATTGTGGGACTGTTTGCCTTAAACAGTTCTATATAAAAGTCCGCGGCAGTATATGTATGTCTACCTTATATGTGGAAGCCATTATGCACAGTGAGACATAAATACATTTCAATTGGATACTTTTTTTACAATTCTCATTTTAGAGAACTGAGTTAATTCTTATCAAATTAAATACACTTATCACTTCCGGTATTCAATGAACTTTGTCTTTTGCACTAAGTAATTTGGACGAATAATTTAAAAGTTATCTCGATAAGATTGACCGGAGTGCGGCGCCATTAAATGCGTACTATGAGTGGCGGCGCGCAGAGCGTGGCTAGAGTTCTGAGGGCCCAGTCTCTTTGAGGCGCGCGCGGAACACGATCGCGCCGTACGACATGGGTCTGGTCTAGATCGGTCGGCGGCAGAGTATCTCCTGCGGCGGCCGGGACGTGAGGCTCTGTCCCTCAACCAGCCCGCCACCTCCTTCGCCAGTATAACTGCTTCGCAGTAGGCGGTGACTCCCTTCCACTCCCTCTTGGTCCGAACCATATATTGAAGCAGGGCCAGACGCGAGAGGTCGACGCCGCTGCCGATTGCCGCTACGAGAACATTGCAGTGCTTCGCCTAAGCGGGGCAGACCACCACAGTATGCTTCTCCATGTCCTCCGGGCGATCCTCGCAATGGTGACACCCGGGCGTTTCTTCCTGTCTGAGAATGAGCAGGAACCTCCCGTAACATCCGTGTCCGTTGAGGACTATGTACTTATGACATACTTAAGTTTACCTGCCATTACTGTATGTGTTTTTATTTTCGTCTTTTGTGGTGTAGTGTTTTTTATTCTGGGTGCATCGTCTTCACATATAATGTTATAATTCATGTATACAAACATACATTGTAAAACATTTTAAAAGAGTAACGGTGCAGTTTCTTGCCCATTCTTCTCCTCACGAAACTACCTTTTGGAAGGGGCGACTAGAATCAATTCAATTTCATGGTAATTTTGACGTTCAAAAGAGCCTTACTTGTGCCTATTAGAAATAAATGATTTGACTTTGACTTTGACGTGCGTCAGGTGCGATAGGTGAGGACACTATGGCGCCTCTCTAGCTACTCCTCAAGGGAGCTAAGCTACCATACCACCATATTAGACGCTCACGTGTGCGAAACTGTACCACATCTGCAACCCGAGCAAAAAGAGATTTATCACAAAATATTACGACGAGTTGCGAATGGTGAATGCGGGCTTTTTTCCTTGATGCTCCGGGAGGTACAGGCAAAAATTTACTGCTCAATTTGCTTCCACTTACTGCCTTTTTTTTAAGGATGGGAAATGATTAAATGACTCCTCTCGCTTTGGGTGGAGCGGAAGGGAGTGTCAGACTCTTACTAACAAAAACCCATCCAAGTTCCTTCCGTAGCCGTTTGTAGTCCGGGGCAGCGGTAACTCTTTCAGACAATCCCGCTGACCCAGCAAGCAACGGCCCTAACGGGCCCCTCCAATGATGCTGACATCTGTTTGAGGCGCGCGTGGAACACAAACGCGCCGCATGGTTCGGGCGTAAATTTGTTTCAGAACAGTCAAAATCCATTTTTTTTTTATAACGTTTTATTGGCTGCGAATGTGTTGATTTTCTTGAGAGCATATTCTTCTAGTATTTTAGACAAATCTAAGATTGAGTAGTCTTTGGATTTGCGCGTTTTTTTGGTGAGTGCACAACCGCATAGATATTTATCAGTATTTCTAATAAATAACGTATAACGCTGGTGTGTCATTCGACCAGATGGCTGAGGCGCTAGTGTTGCATAATCTTTCACTGTTTAATGAATATACATTCAGTCAAAAAAGTATCGGGAATGGATGATTTGTTTATGGTTCCAAATTCAAATTTTTGTTTTTTTGTAGTTGTTAGATTGGCACAACTGTTTTCCATTTTGGCGCGGAGTTTGAGTTGCATCTGTTATTTATATTAAATACAGTGCTGGTTTTAGTAATATCATATATAGTGTGTATTGCGAATTTCATAATGGACAAAAATATCGAACAAAGAGTCTGTCTTAAATTTTGCATCGCCAATGGAATTTCGTGTTCGGAGTCACTGAAAATGTTACAGAAGGCTTACGGTGAATCGACTTTATCAAAAACTCGTGCTTATGAGTGATTCAAAGCATTCAAAAGCGGTCGAGATGTGATGGATGATTTGCCTCGCTCTGTTAGGCCGTCAACGTCTGCAACTGAAGTTAACATCGCAAAAGTGAAGAAAATAGTGACTGACAATCCCCATTCAACTCTGAGAGAGATAGCCGCCGAAGTTTCTGTATCTCACGAGTCGATCCGTACCATTTTAACTAATCATTTGGGTATGAATCATGTTGCTGCTCGGCTAGTCCCAAAAGATCTGAATTTTCTCCAAAAACTCAATCGCATGAAAGTCGCTGAGGACATGCTAGAACAAGTCAGTTCGGACCCAACATTCATGAAACGCATTGTTACTGGTGACGAGACGTGGGATTACGAGTTTGACATGCAAACTAGTCAACAAGCTTCGGAGTGGCGCCTTCCAACTGAACCGAAACCGAAAAAACCACGCCAAAGTCGATCAAAAGTCAAAGTCATGTTGACTGTTTTCTTTGACTATCGCGGTGTTGTGCACTCTGAATTCTTACCGGAAGGTCTAACGGTAAATAAAGAATATTATTTGAGCGTTATGCGGCGTTTAAGAGAGCAAATTCGACGAAAAAGGCCAGATTTGTGGAAAGAAAATTCTTGGATTTTGCACTACGACAATGCGCCTTCGCACAAGGCTATCATTGTGAACGAATTTTTGACCAAACACTCAACAAATACCATCCAGCAACCACCATATTCACCAGATATGGCTCCTGCTGACTTTTTTCTTTTTCCTAAACTCAAATTACCACTTCGTGGCACCCGTTTTCAATCGATAGAAGACATAAAGGAGAATTCGCGGCGAGAACTGAACTCAATTCCGAAAGCAGCGTTTAAAAAATGTTTTGATGAATGGATTACTCGTTGGCGCAAGTGTATCGTTTCTAAAGGAGCATACTTTGAAGGTGATAAAATAAATTTGGATGAATAACAGACATTTTGTGTATTATTGATCTTTTCCCGGTACTTTCTTGACAGAGTAGTATATTCGTATTTGATCGTTTTGAAAGTGAGCGCACAAGCCGCCAGCCCGCCACGCTGCAGTGCGTGTGTTGAGCACTGTCAATAATTTGTGTTTGTTTGTTGTTGCAGGTGAGTGCAGCCCCGCGGGCGCCACGTGCATGTCGTTATCATGCTGGACTGCCTCTGGTAAGTCCTGTGCTGTTCGCCTTCGCTCCTACTTTACATGAACTCATTTATTGCGCACCACTCAGGTTTGAGCGCGTCGCCTCATCATTTCATACGATATTTTCGGAATAATATCAGTTAATATCAGGAAGTTTGCTAATATCAGACATCTTCACTGCTTCGTCATCCTTCGGCGAGATATCATCCCCTTAAACACCTACGAAAATATTCCCAAATTAGCTACTGCCAGGGGCTTCGCCCGCGTGGATGTCGAAAATTATCCCACGGGAACCGTTTTTTATCCGGCTTGAAAAGCATATGTGTTAATCCAGAGTATATTGTATGTCTGTGCCAAATTTCTGCCAGATCCGTTCAGAAGTTGTTGCGTGAAGAAATAACAAACTTACAAACAAGCACATACACACATTCACAAACTTTCGCCTTTATTCGCGCTAAGAATTTGTGTAGTGTGTGAAAAATTCTTCGATCCTTCGGCATCGCTACATGCGCATTCTGACGGCAACGATGCCGCGGTATCCTTAGGCATGCTGCATCGTCCTTTGGCGTCATCATTGAAATTAAATCTTATTGTCACACGATTACGTTATATTTTCTTTTGTCGCTTAAAAATCATATGCCGTGCTGTGCCGCCAGTAGGTGCAGGCTCCTAGAGTATCAATAGACTGGTTTTTAATCCCAATAACTATAATACAAGCAGAGTATAACCAGAATGGGTTCCCAATTTATATTGAACATGAGCGAAGCCGCGGGTAAAGCTAGTATTATTAAATGTCAGTGGCATCAATAACTTCCTTCATCCTCCTAACGAAAGTCAGTTCACATAAAAACTGCAATTATTACTCGTATAAAACTAACTATGCGCGTTGGCTTCGGTGGATCTGGATACCTATATTAGGTATACATCGAAAAGGTCTCAAACTCAAACTCAAACTCAAAGTATTTATTTCAAATAAACCAATTACAGGCACTTTTGAATTGTCAAGGTGTCGGTCAGTCCGAGAAATGAAGCTAGTTGCCCATTCCAAAGGAGTAGGTACCTATGGAGAAGAACGGGCAAGAAACTCCATGGACACTCTTTTAAACAAAATATGGTTACAAAATATTGGTTACATAGTTCATATTAATATTATACATGTGAGAACGATGCAGAACGTTAAAAGCATCAGATATAAAATATGTAAAAACTATTCAATAATTAAATTAAAACAAGCCTTAGCCGCTAAGAAATGACCAGTCTCTACTGACAGCGCCCGTTCACGAACATGACGCATATATTAGCACCATTCAGCTCAACCATTTTAAAGGGAGCTAAATGATCCAACACACACGCCACCATCAGCGAGACATTAAAGTGAGCATGGCATACTCTCAGCCGCCAGGGCATATTCAAGTCAATGAAAGACGCACCCAGAGACTGGTCGCTTTATAGTAGGTACATAGTACTCACATATACACATACATATACATATACATATATCTAGAGAGAGATGAGAGATTTTTTAAATAATAACCCACCGGTATCGGGAACAGGGTCCATGCTACTGGCGGTCAAGGCACCAGTGAGAGGACCCTCCTAACAATGCGAGCAGTGTCCAGAAGTACCGCTATGTGAATTAGGCCTTGATGATCCAGCCCAAAGAGAGCCTCCTCAGGTGTTGGTCGAGGCTCTTGGCTATTAAGCCATTGGTTGTGACGGCTATCAGCATAATAATCGCTGAGTCCACATCCCACATGTGGACAACCTCGTAAGTCAGTTCAGAGTCGTATCTTGACTATCGACGGAAAACTCGTGAAAGCCGAGAAAGATTATCAAATTGAATATGTTTGTTTTTGATTTGTTTATCTTTCTGGGCTTTCACGAGGTTTCCGTCATGCGGAACCATGTCGACGATCATTGCGCGCCGCTCCAATCGATGCACAACCACTATATCAGGCTTATTGACAACAATCGTTCTATCAGTGATAATGAATTGATCCCAAAACAATTTGTTAATTATATTTACGAAAACTGTCGGGCACATACCTGCACTTCCGATCTCACAAGGTTGTAGTTCAGAGCAAGTTGCTGATGGATTAACCTGGCTACAAGGCTGTGTCTATGCAAGTGTTCTCCGTTAGGTAGACGAGAACACCAGGAGAAAATGTGTCTAATTGATTCCCCCGGACGGTGGCATGCCCGATAAATGTCAACCGTGCCGTCTTTCACAATAAATCTCCGGCAATTGACGTAACGGACGCTAATACACTAGTCACAAAAAAGAAGGGATATAAAAAAAATCCAAAATGAGTCAATTTCAACGAGCTTAACTCCGAGAAAAATGATCGAACAGCAAAAAAAAAAGCGAATCAAAAAGCGCTCCTAGTCCAGTGTCTAGTTTTCAGATATGAGCATGAACATTTTTTATCATGGTTGGCTCTGGAGAAAACCTAAGGAAACTACCAAAAAAAATCATTTTTTTTCTCGTCGGCATCTAGGAAATATTCCCTGTGATTGCATATCTCGCGATTGTGTAGCGTTTATAAACTCCCTGCCTCCACGCTTATACAGTCGGGATATACAGTCTCATTCATTACCGATGACCGCGGGTGATGCATTTGGTACATCAAAACTGGCATGACACAACCATTGAAGGATTGAACGCACCAAATTCCATCCTGATGGCGCTACGGAAATTTTCAGTTACTCTCAGTAACTCCATCAGTATCAAATTTTTGGAAGCAAAGAGTTTTAGGTCATCCATGTAGGGGGCCAGGATTATGTTAAGAGGATTCAAGGCTAAGCAGAACCAAAGCGGACTCTAAACTATCGCCCTGAAATATATATATATATATATATCTCCGATTCGCGAGACAATGCATGACTTGCACGATCAGCGGTCAGTCGCGCATCGCGTTCCGCACTTGTGTCTAGAGACCTCGAAGTCGATGCGTATATACGCTGAGAACTCAAGCGTAATTATCTTTCCGTGAAAGCCTCCGACTCGCGGGACAATACATGTCGTTCACAATCAGCAGTCAGTCGCGCATCATTTTCTTCACTGGTCTCTAGAGACTTGGATGTAGATGCGTAAATACGCTGAGAACGCAGGCGTGCTTCGCGATCCGAAGAGGCTTCAACGGAGCGAGTTGCAGCCGGATGTTCTCGAACAGCAACAAGTCTCTCCTGACGCTCTTTGGTAGGTTCTTGGGATCTTATGATCTTCAATCTTTTAGCTCCTTTTTAACATTGCGAAAGATTTGACCTCTTTCTAGGCATGGTTATAGTTTTATTGTGAAGATACCTGATCAATTAAAATCTAAGTGACTGCTCCCCTGCGTTACCGGGTAGGCTACCGTATCACGAAGATAAATGGAAAAGGAAATTAAACACTCAAATAACATAAGCCCGAACGCATTTTAACGCATTCGATAAAATAAAAAATAAATGGGAGTTTTTTCAAATTCAAATTCTTTAATTCAGACACGAGTCCATAGTGTTAGTATAACAAAATAAATTACTTAAAGACTAGTGTTAGTTATAAAATAAAAAGAAAGGTACATCCTCAACTGGTGTGGATCCTTACCCAGTGGCGCAGCAGAGGGGAGTCCCACCGATCTCGGAACACACTCAGGAGACTATTAGTGGCAGTGCGCAGCCGGACGGCCATGGATGCGGTCCTTTTTCTTATTATGACGTAAAAATCGTCTGTGTGCGCCTCCGCAAACATACCGGACGCACTACAACGCCACGACAGCCCCAACAGTATCCTGAACGCGTTATTGTATTGGACACGCAGATCGCTGTACGTCCTCTGCGTAAAACTGGTCCAAAGACTGCACGTGTAAAAAGACTGGCAGAAAGCTTTAAAAAGAGTTACCTTTACTTGATTTGTACAACGTGCAAATCTTCGAACCAGCATGTTACATCGAACGGCCAGCGACCTGCGCTCCCTCTCTATATCTATATTGTCCCTAAGATCCTCAGTGACCCAAGTACTTAAACTTAGACACCCATGTCAAATGAGCGCCACAGAGTGAGACACTGGGGACATCTGAATAGTTTATGTCCCGCGCTTTAAAAATCATAAGTTCGCTCTTTGTGACATTGTGCTTGAGCCCATGAGCCACTGCATAGGACTCACAAATCGCCACAAGCGTCCTCAAAGCACCGATGGATGGACTCAGCAGCACCATATCATCGGCATAACTAATATTATTCATACAAACACCGTCAATATAACATCCAACCCTGGTGCTGCTGAGTTCACCGATCAGCTGGTTTATGTATAAGTTGAAAAGTCGGGGTGATCGTAAGCCGCCTTGTCTCACCCCACACTCCAGCTCATACACATCCGATTGGGCTTCAGCCCATCTAACAGTATTCCTCTGGTTGTAGTACCAGTAGCGAAACAGGGATATAATTTCGTTTGGTAGTGTTGTCTCACTCTGCAATTTGTCCCATAATACCTCGTAGAACACAAGGTCGAACGCCTTTGAGAGGTCCAGAAAACAAGCAAAAACAGGTGTTTTTCTAGATGTATAATACTGAACAGTTTGCTTGAGGCACAGGATGGCACTCTCCGTGGATACACCGGGTTTGAAGCCAAATTGCGCGTCATGGAGTTCAATGTGTTTAGCCAACTGTTGATCAAGCAAACTGTCCAGGACCTTGGCGACTATCGTGGCCAACGAAATAGGCCTGTAATTGGACACCCCAGAGGCGTCTCCCGTCTTGTCCTTAATAATCGGCACCACCACAGTGCGCATAAGGTCTTCCGGTAAGTACCGGTGACTGAGACATAAATTAAAAAGTAAAGCAAGAACCCTATACAGATGTGGCCCTGCGTGCTTCAGGTGCTCGACGCTGAGGCCGTCGTGGCCTGGCGACTTACCTCTTGTCATTTTCTTAATAACCGTAGCAACCTGTTTAGCTAAGAATATTACGGCAGTCTCACCAGAATCCGATAGTTTCTCTCCATCGAGCACCCGCCGCCCTGTTTGCAAAGGACACTGAACTGCAAAGTGTCTTTGAAAAAGGTTGGCGATATCTTTCGGCTCACTCAAACCCGCCACACTCACAGGGAGACTCGGCTTGGCATTTAGCTTGTTAGTGGACTTCCAAAATTTACCAAACTCTTTTTTCGAATGACTATTTGCCAAAATATCTAATTTAATTTGTTCTTGATTATTTTGTACACATTTTAATTTAGTCTTAAATGTCCTTCGTGTTTCACGCATTTTCTCATACAAAGTACCCTGAGTGGGTGCACCATGTGATAGCCATGTTTGGCTAGCAGAGTCAAATTTTCAATGATATACTATCGTCCTCAAAAATTAGTCCTAAACTGTTACCGCGTTCGTGGAAGTACTCCCAGCTTATGTTATTTTATAACTATACAGTGAAATTAGTAATAGCTTTGATTTCCACATCAGATGTTTGTGATCTTCGATTTTTATAAGTCCTGGACCGGAAATGACCATCAGACCAAACAACGTTTGCTAAGACGTCATCCCTATATGTGTTATGGTGTACCTGGGCTCTAGGAGTGCCACAACAGGTGTTCCAGATCTTCGATTTTTAAAAGTCAACAGAAAGTGTTCATCGGATTGAACAACTTTTGCTAACAAGTCATTCCTATATTTGTTATAGTACGGCTGGGCTCTTGGAGTTTCACATCTGGTGTTCCAGATCTTAAAATTTATTCTCACATCACGTGGAACAATTTTTGCTATGGTACCATTTTTGTATCTCATATAGTTTAGCTGGTCGGTTGCGGTTCTGCACCAGGTGTTCAAGTTCCCAAAATAAATACTTAAAACCTACACAACAAAAAAAAAAACCGGCCAAGTGCGAGTCAGACTCGCGCACCGAGGGTTCCGTACAAACCTGTAGGTATATAAGTAAAAGTTATGGTATTTTTATTGCTAAATGAAATCCATAACATAACAATGTGGAAAGCTGACGGTACCTTGTCAATACATATATGAAAACATTATGTATGTTCGGAAAAATCTTCATCTCTTTAAGAAGAGAAGTGATAGACATAATTTTAATACTAGAAATAGGCACAATTTGGATCAATCTCGGTTTAGATTGGCTAAGGTACGAAATTCTTTTATGGGGAATTGTGTAAAATTTTATAATAAAATACCACTGCGGATTCTACAACTGAACGAGACAAAATTTAAAACATGCATAAAACGCACACTATGTAGACAAGCATATTATAAATTAGAGGATTATATCCTTGATAAAAAAGCTTGGCTTAATGCTGGTCCTGCTCCACAGTCACAGCCACTTGGGTCCACTAATTAGTTTTCTTTTATTTTATATTTGGAAGAGATGCTCTCCCTTTTATTTTTATAAACATGTTTTTTTTTTTTTTTTTTTAAATCGTATTTTTTTTTTTTTTGGAGTAAATGTTTAATCTTTTTATTTTGAACTTTTGAAAAGTTATAGTATTGTATAACTTCGAAGCATTTTTTATTTATTTTGTAAATATGAGTACCACGTGTAATCAAAATTCTCGTGTCGCGGTGTTTGTTTCCAAACTCCTCCGAAATGGCTGAACCAATTTGCATGAAATTTTGTGTGCATATCGGGTAGGTCTGAGAATCGGCCAAAATCTATTTTTTTATTTTTTTTGTTAATCGCATAACAACGTTTGCTGGGTCAGCAAGTCTAATATATAAAATTCTCGTGTTGCGGTGTTTGTTTCCAAACTCCTCCGAAACGGCTGAACCGATTTGCATGAAATTTTGTGTGCATATCGGGTAGGTCTGAGAATCGGCCAACATCTGTTTTTTTTTTTTAATCGCTGAACAACGTTTGCTGGGTCAGCTAGTAAGTTTATGATTATTAAAAAAAATATACTATGTGATGTAACTAAAAATTTAAGATTTTCGGAATTTTTCCTATATGTGTACTTTATAACGTTGCTTCATGCCAAATTTCAAGATTCCAGGTCGTCTGGAAGTATCCTTTAGGTTTTGATTCCCTTGCGAGTAGTTGCGAGTTTCAAAATATGCGGCTTTCATTGCTGTATCTTTTGATTGCGTTGACGTAGAAGTTTGATTTTGTTACAGCTTAAAGATATTATAGACTTGAGTATTTGTTAAGAATTTCAATATAATACCACTACGCGTTCATGAGTAAAGGGGTGGTAATAAGTTTAAAATTATTAAAAATATTTTTATTATATGATGTAACTAAAAATTTATGCTTTTCGCAATTTTTCCTTTATCTGTGTTATAAGACGTTGCTTCGTACCAAATTTCAAGATTCTGAGTTCACGGGAAGTACCCTGTAGGTTTTGATTCCCTTGCGAGTGTCGAAAATTTGCGGCATAAACGGGAGTATCTTTTGATCGCGTTGACTTAGAAGTTTGATTTTTTCACAGCTCCAAGAGACCATAGACTTGAGTATTTGATATGAATTTCAGCTTGATACCTCCACGCGTTCCTGAGAAAAAAGGTCTTGACAGACAGACAGACAGACAGACAGACAGACAGACGGACAACAAAGTGATCCTATAAGGGTTCCGTTTTTACCTTTTGAGGTACGGAACCCTAAAAACATTCAAATCCGTCCAGTAGTTCCGAAGATTAGCGTGTACAAACAAACAAACATACAGATAAACAGACAGAATTTTTTTTTTTGGATTCGTGCTTATTACTGTTTCTAAACCGCCGTACATTATTATTTTTTTAAATATTCAATGTACGACACAGTGTAGACACGTTTTTTTTACTGTTTTATTATATGTATAGATAATGCTGGCAGTCAGGCAGATAGAGATAGGCAGAGAGAGCACGGGGGTGCGTGCCGGCCGTGTCACGGAGACCTAAGTGATGTCACAGATGACTTGCGCCGCTGCCAACGGGCGCGCGGCGCGCCCTTGACATTTGTGCTTCCGCACTGCCACCCTCCCCGCGCCACCTCACGTTGACACCACTTCTGAAACAAACACTTCTGAAAGCTTGTAAAAAAATTGTCACATTATGATTCCGAAGTTATAGCTATATGCATGTTGGTGTGGATTGTGGGGTGAACATTTCCGCATAATCTTCACCTCAGTGCAAGCAAACTGCTAGGATTATCGACTTTATCGAAAAACTATGAGAAATTGGAGTAGAACACGGAATTTCGACGCACAAAATATCGATAAATGCTAATTCGATGCTACAAAATTGCGATGCACGTTACTGCGAAAGACCGTCCCTGCGAAGCCACTATACTTCGATGCAGGTTACCGCGAAAGATTTTCACTGCGATACTACTTGACTTCGACGCACGTTACCGCGAAAAATCTTCGATAATCCACTTCGACATAAGTTCCTACTCGTCTCTGGTTAAGTTTAACATTTGAGTACATAGCTATCTTATTTCATCAAATGGAATTATTACTTGCTAAAACAATTACTTACTATATATACAACCTAAAACTAAAAAAAAATATATATCCATTATGTACAAGTGGTAAAAACGGAGAAGAGCTCATAGTGCGTCAAAAAATTCATCCCCATCGCTGTCAGTGGGAAATGTGCCCAAAAGGCTGGCAGCGTTGCCACGTTGGATGGCAATGCTGATTCTTTGGCCTTAAAATTGACCAGCCCTCTGGTCACGTGTAGAGTCGCAAATATAAATATAATAAATAATTAAATTAAATATATAAATAAATGTAACTAAATCTAAAATAACTGAACTGTAATCTGTAATAAAAATAATTACAAACCTCGTCGCAGAAAAGTCTTATGTAAAAAAAGTTGTATTAAAAGTATTTACGCCGATTGCACGATTGCTTTGGCTAAGGTTCTGACTTACCTCAACATAATACTTTGATTTCGGTTTCTATTCGATATAAAAGTTGGCTGCTAATATTTGAGTAAAAAATATGGTTCTAGAACATGGTTATTAAGTTAGGTTATCAATTGGTTTGAACCATATTTTATTCTTATTTATCTGTGATTTGATTAAAACAATCAAAACAGTAACCTAACCTATTACCTTATTGGAAGTTATATGTTCGAGCCGTTTGGGTTCAACCCCAAACGACACTAGGGCCGTGGGGTCCGAGTGCTCATCGAGTATTTCGGGATATCGCGCCCAACGGTTGGTCGACTCTGAGAGGGCTGAGACCAGAGACTACAAAAGTAAAACTAATTTTCCTGTAATAATTTCTTTGTTTATTTATAATTTTCAGGCGTTTATAAGGTACTAGCTTTTGCTTGAAGTCAAGTAGTATCGCAGTGAAGATCTATCGCGGTAACCTGCATCGAAGTAGGTATAGTGGCTTCGCAGGGACGGTCTTTCACAGTAACGTGCATCGCAATTATGTAGCATCGAATTCCCATTTATCGATATTTTGTGCGTAGATATTCAGTATTCTACTCAAAAAATTGTCGTATCACTATGCCAAATGTCGAAAATAGTCATTAAGGCTGCTCTCTCGAAAAAAACTTTAAAAAAGTGTGGAAATGAAACCATTTTTCTCCTCCATTTTTAATCAAAACAGTATAAAATAATATCAACTCCTTTGCAACACAAAAAAAGCAAGAAATAGTCGTCTTCAACCAAGATAATTTCGACCTGGTTTACTAAGTACAAATAATTATGTTTACCTTCATTGTCAACTACATTCAATCTTTTATTACCGCTTTAAATTAATATTTTAGTTGTCGCGACTGTACCATCCATAACTGCATATAGAAGTTTAACGGGGGGTTCTCCGAATTTGCCTGTTTTAGAATCAATCTCAAATAGCCAAATTAAGTATACTTTGGTCCTGAAAAAATATATGTCATAGATACATTGAGTTTCTTGCCCGTTATTCTCCATAGGTACCTACTGCTTTGGAATGGGCAACTAGCTTTATCTTTCTGACTGACCGGGTCGGTCACAACAATTCAAAAGTGCCTGTAATTGGTTTATTTGAAATAAATACTTTGAGTTTGACATCCTTGCTTGAGGAAAATTAACGGTTTAAAACACGACATTATCGTAATTCGCTCGATGAACAAAAAAATAGGGTCCATTTCAAAACCGTTTTCGTTTCATTTCCTAATTACAGCACAAAATGATATGAAAATAGTTAGTTAGTAGCACATGATATTTAAGACGGAATTTAATGGTTGGAATTTGTTTGTAGTCAATCGGGTTATATTCGGTCACGCTCAGACTCAGAGTCCTGCAAGACGTCATGCGGGGTGGGTAGGCCTGTGTCAAAATGTTTAATAAATCGCCATTATTCTACATCACATATGACATTACGACAGTTCAGAAAAAATAACTAGTAATGATATTTCAGTTTTAATACATAGTATTGTTTTCGAAAATACAAAATATATTTCTATGCGGTGGTATGATGACGTTTAAATGTCATCTTACAAATGGTTATGGACACATTTCAAGTTATTATTGATAAACTTATAGTAAAGTGCGAGAGGTAAATATTTTTTTATCCTTGTAAATAAAAAAGTTTCATTAAAACATAATATGACTATGATTTTTTAATCCAATTCGTCCTTATTACTTTAAAGGAAGTTTATTAAGCAACATAGGATAATTACATATGTACAGAAATAATATGTATAATAATCAAAGGGCATCAAAAAATTCGTCCACATCGCTGTCAACAGCAAAAGTTCCCAAAAGGCTGGCAGCATTGCCGCGTTGTATGGCAATGCTGATTGTTTGACCAAAAAATAGGCCAGCCCTCTGGTCACGTGAAGAGTCGATCAACCGCAACCACCTTATTACTTCACTCTCGAACTGCTAACTCGCCAAATGTATGTAACACGATGAAAATCGTTATGATATTTCTCGAACAGCGGAGTGGGGGTCTAGTCCCAACTCCGTCAACAAAGCAAGCCCTAGTCCCTAATGAAGAACGGGACGGAATCATAGTCTGCTTGTCGTCTATACTACAGGGTGGGCCATCTAGTGTTTTAAATTTGTAGTACCGATTACTTTGACTTTGAAAGGTAGAATGACATTCATTTTTGACTGGAAGTTAGTTTTATGTTTGACATTTGCATAATGGGACGCTATACGCTCGAACAACATTTTGAAATATTAAAAACATACTCCCAAACGCAAACTGTAAAAAAAAAATCACCATTCTCGGCTTAACGTGGATAAGTTTTTCATTATATGTATTTTATTAAAAAAATGTAATAAATATATATTTTTACAAACCTCGTCGCAAGAAAGTCTTATGTAATAAAAGTTGTATTAAAAGTATTCACGCCGATTGCACGCGCAAAACACCGCCATTTTTGGTTTAGCTAAGGGTCTGGGTTACCACAAAATAATGATTTTATCTTCTATATATATAAAAGAAAGACGGGTTTGTTCCCTTCGTTATAACTCGAGATCTGCTGGACCAATTTTCATGGTTTTTGTTTCGTTGGATTTGTCTCCGCCCTGAATCGCAGAATACATTTTTTTTTTTTTTCGGTCAGCTGCTGATTTTCCTCCTATAGGGTAGGTAGGTAGGTAGGTAGGTAGGGTAGGGTAGGTAGGTAGGTAGGTAGGTAGGGTAGGTAAGTAGGTAGGTAGGTAAGTAGGTAGGTAGGTAGGTAGGGTAGGGTAGGTAGGTAGGTAGGGTAGGTAGGTAGGTAAGTAGGGTAGGTAGGGTGGGTAGGTAGGGTAGGTAGGTAGGAAGGGTAGGTAGGGTAGGTAGGGTAGGTAGGTAGGGTAGGTAGGTAGGTAGGGTAGGTAGGGTGGGTAGGTAGGGTAGGTAGGGTGGGTAGGTAGGGTAGGTAGGGTGGGTAGGTAGGGTAGGTAGGGTAGGTAGGGTAGGAAGGGTAGGTAGGGAAGGTAGGGTAGGTAGGCAGGTAGGTAGGTAGGGTAGGTATCACAGTTAAGACAGGACAACGTCTGTCGGGTCAGCTAGTATATATATAAATAACGTTTCTATCTATACTAATATTATAAAGAGGTAAAATTTGTAAGTTTGTATGTAGGGGGTAATCTCCGGAACTAATAATCCAATATCAAAAAATTTCACTGATAGTAAGCTACATTATTCCTGAGTGCTATAGGCTAAATTATATTTATATCATACATATTAGCCGAGCTATCGCAATTTTCGTCTAGCAAGTCGGAAAGAAATACCTCCGAAAACAGAATTATTTGCATGCGCTGCCTAAACAGTTACAGTATATCGCAATTTACCGCGGACGAAGTCGCGGGCAGAAGCTAGTTCGATATACATTCAGTCAAAAAAGTATCGGGAATGGATGATTTGTTTATGGTTCCAAATTCAAATTTTTGTTTTTTTTGTAGTTGTTAGATTGGCACAACTGTTTTCCATTTTGGCGCGGAGTTTGAGTTGCATCTGTTATTTATATTAAATACAGTGCTGGTTTTAGTAATATCATATATAGTGTGTATTGCGAATTTCATAATGGACAAAAATATCGAACAAAGAGTTTGTCTTAAATTTTGCATCGCCAATGGAATTTCGTGTTCGGAGTCACTGAAAATGTTGCAGAAGGCTTACGGTGAATCGACTTTATCAAAAACTCGTGCTTATGAGTTCAAAGCGTTCAAAAGCGGTCGAGATGTGATGGAAGATTTGCCTCGCTCTGGTAGGCCGTCAACGTCTGCAACTGAAGTTAACATCGCAAAAGTGAAGAAAATAGTGACTGAAAATCCCCATTCAACTCTGAGAGAGATAGCCGCCGAACTTTCTGTATCTCACGAGTCGATCCGTACCATTTTAACTAATCATTTGGGTATGAAACATGTTGCTGCTCGGCTAGTCCCAAAAGATCTGAATTTTCTCCAAAAACTCAATCGCATGAAAGTCGCTGATGACATGCTAGAACGAGTCAGTTCGGACCCAACATTCATGAAACGCATTGTTACTGGTGACGAGACGTGGGTTTACGAGTTTGACATGCAAACTAGTCAACAAGCTTCGGAGTGGCGCCTTCCAACTGAACCGAAACCGAAAAAGGAGAATTCGCGGCGAGAACTGAACTCAATTCAGGAAGCAGCGTTTAAAAAATGTTTTGATGAATGGATTATTCGTTGGCGCAAGTGTATCGTTTCTAAAGGAGCATACTTTGAAGGTGATAAAATAAATTTGGATGAATAACAGACATTTTGTTTATTATTGATCTTTTCCCGGTACTTTCTTGACAGAGTAGTAAAAATCGGTTGCTACCATTTGGGGAAAAAATGTGATCCTATCTTGAGCACGGTTACTGAGCAAATGATATGAACCATATTTTATGCTTATGTATCTGTGATTAGATTAAAAGAATCTAAACGGTTGTATTTCTATTTAAATCAACTTACAACCGATTATAGACTCGATAAATAAATTATTGTTCAACATTTGTTATTACCTAGCAACACCAACTGCATCATCTGGACATCATTTGTTAACAATGACTGAAGGAACTATTCGCTCGCTTTGCTTCCGTATTGTGAATGTGGTCTGGTGTGGTTTTTATCGAACGTTTGTTTCTATTATAGTGGACTCTCATAACGGACCTTAAGAAGACCCGGCCTTACTTTTGGACACCGAATTTGCTTTTAACGTTGCCCTGGCATTATTTCGGAAAATAAATACTCATTAAACGTTTCTCAGCGACAAGATCAGAATATTACACTTGTTAAATTTGGTACGATTTTGAAACCCGCTGCGACTATTATTGATATTTTTTTAGAATTTAAACCAAGTCGATCCTCCCATTCGTTTGCTTGCACTGAGGTGAGGATTGTGTGGAGATGTTCACCCCACAATCCTCACCAACATAAAGCTAACTTCGGAATCATAATGCGACATTTTTTTAACCTTGGTGACTATTTTTAACTATTTCTTGATGTTTTGCATACTCAAAATTGATTTTCATGAAGTTTTCAAAGGTGAGGATTGTGTGGCGAAGGAGACACCGTGAACTGAAATGGGTACCACCTACAACAGAAAAAATCCCAAACGACTTGACGTATGTTGTAATATCGTTTAAATTCGTCTGCAATGTCAGTGAGTAGCGCAACCGCTTCATCGGTATGACGCAACCGTCCTCTCGCGGTTTGTGTACATTACACAATGGTCATCGATGGAGTAACATGACCTTGGCCATCACTAAGTAAGCTGCCTGTCGGAAGAGAACTGAACACGAAAGTAGCAATTGAAAAATAACTTCGCTAGCGCTAGTTGCCCATTCCAAAGTTGTAGGTACCTGTGGAGAAGAACGGGAAAGAAACGACACTTTTTAAAAATCAGAATACGGTTACAAATTACGGGTTACACCAAACTAATGGAAAGAGCTCATTTTTAACAAAATACTTTTTTGAAGATGAATAATTTGTTTTTGACCCAGACTGACCATTTATTCTTTAAACAAGAATAAATGGTTAGTCTATGTAACGTGTTCTGTGCTGAGAGCCAGTAATAGGATTCGCCCATCAAGGAGCGCTATCCCAAATTGGATGCGCTATTGATTAAAACAAAAGGTATTAAGTAAACACGTACCTAAATTAAATTATCTTCAAAATGGTAGTTGTCATAAAAATACGCTTGAGAGTTGGCACAGATAATATAATACATCTAGTTCAGAAACCCAATCCTATACAAAGAAATGATACCTCCCGAAGTCTTGATTATTGAACTGACTATTTTCTTTCCTCCATTTTTTCAATAGATGTCCGTTGAAAACATGCAGGAAAGTTTTACAACGCTATCTAGAAGTCGGCGTAGATAGTAGGAATGAAAAAAGAAATAAAAAACAACCGACTTCCGAAAAAACACAACAAATCGAAAAATAATTTTAATTTCACATTTTTTTTTTGTTTTTCTGTCTTATGTTATGTTGTGACTTGTTGTAATTATTTTATTGTAATATGTTGATTATTCTTTTTTATAATAATTAATAATAATGACTGTGAAAGAGTGTACACCTTTTTGGTAGATTTTTGAGGAACTATATTATAATATTAAGATCTCATGTAAAATGTACCAAAAATCACACTAATAAATGAATTTTGAATTTCGTAAGTCGTTGTCTTTGGTTTTGTATTTTCGGATTTTTACCAACGACTTGAGAAATTAAAATTGTAGGTAGGTACAATTACAGTCCCCACACCAATTCGTATCCACTACTACACTTGCTATGTAAACAACAGTGACTTGAAGTAGTATATATCATCAAGGTAAAATCTGCAGTGATAGCCTAGTGGTATGACCGTCGGACTGCCAAGTCTTAGGTCTCGAGTTCGAAGCCCATACACGGACCTCTGATTTTACGGATTCATGTGCGTATTGTATGATTATGACTTGCTTAAAAATCGGTGAAGGAAAACATCGTAAGGAAACCGGCATGCCTCAGAGATATTTCTCAACTGTATGTGATGCTAAGTCAGAGGCCCATGGACAGCATTAAAACTCTGACACCACACTCTGAAAATAGTGGATTAAATACGTATTATCGAAGCTAACTCAAAAACTGTTCAAACGAAGTTAACAAAACACCAGGTAGCTGCACTAGCACTGGGAAACGTTGAGCAGCTCGCGTCTCTAATGACAGTCGCAATCGCAACCCAACTAAGTGTAAAGTTCTCATCAATACAAATGAATGAAGCCCAAACACCAGGTAATTGCTGTAAATCGTTGAGGAGTTCCCTCGACTGTCTTTCGACTCCATCCTCAGATCGACTCCAGACCTTCATTAAATAGAAGTGCTCTATAATACTTAATGAAAAAAATAGACAAACGGAATAGTCGCCACTACGATTCTCTATGGTTCCCCTTGATTTCTCTGAGATGCCATCATCAGATCCTGGTTGCCTTAACATGGTTGGTACCATGTTAAGGCTTGGCTACATAGTGTGCGTTTTACACAAGAATTAGAATTATATTATAAAGAAACATGGATAAGTATGTACTTGAAAGACCTAAATTCATTATTAAAAATATTCGCGGTCGACCCACCCTCACACAGCCTTCACACCAGTGCTAAGGTAGGGAAATTTTTAAATAGCAATAGTCAAAATGACAAATTCCAAGGTACAGGTGTCAAACTATAAAACATGTTAGGAGTGTAACACGGGTAAAAAGTAACTTCCCGTGGTACTACTGGATCGCTTGGTAGTAGTACGGATTTTTTTTTTACCCGTGGTACTACTGGTAGTAATACTGGTAGTACCACGGGCAACAAACGGATTTTACCAAACTAAGCGCAAGTTTTCCAAGTCCAAAATGCTCTAGTTTCAACAGCAAGGTTTCGTGATCAACGCAATCAAATGCCTTGGAGAGGTCACAAAAGATTCCTATGGCGTCTTGAGCCTCTTCCCACGCGTTGAAAATGTGTTTTAATAAGGTCACACCGGCGTCAGTTGTACAGCGTCCTTTGGTGAAACCAAACTGTTGATCGTTAAGGATTATATTCCTGTTAAAATGATTAAGCATTTGATTAAGCATTATCTTTTCAAAGATCTTGCTAAAAACCGTTAGCACGGATACGGGTCTGTAATTATTGGTATCTTTACTGTCCTTTGAAAAGTGGTATATTACCTTGCTGTATTTCATTAAATCCGGGAAGATGCCATAATCCACACATAAATATTAAGGCTAAGTAAGGTGCAATCGTCTCAATGATCGACGTGCAGACTTTACTGGACATTCCCCAAAGATCTGCGGTCAATTTTATTTTGATTTGTTTAAAAGTTTTTAATAAAAACTTTTAATTTGCTTAAAGTTGAATTCAATCAAGCAGGCTGAAACGCTTGCCTTTACTAAATCAAAAGTGAGGAAAGGCGAGGAATTTAAGGTTTCAGTAGTTTTAGTGGAATACTGGTAAAGAAAATTTTACTTCTTTGCAATCACAAATGGGACCACATGACGTCTCCAGTATGTAATCAGAACTATGCCTTTTGTTTCTGTTCGTTTCGTTATTGATTATTTTCCAAACCGTCTTGATTTTATTTTTAACCTTATTGCTAATGTATTTGGCTTTAGTTGCTTTACAAGTGTTCTTAAAAATTCTTGAGTAGGTAGCAACATACTTATTAAAACATTCTGTGTTAATAAAAGGCTTAAGGCCATAAAGTTCGAAAAGTCTTTCTCTAATTTTCCAGAGTCCTTTAGGGGCCCAGTCACAAAAAAAAATGTAGGGTTGATAGTTTTAGTGGTCTTCTTGAAACAATTATTAAACTCGGTTTGCACTACCGTAAAGATTTCCTTATACAAAATATTAATATTCACTTAACTTACAATTTAATGTGATATTAAGTTTATTTAAATTAACAGATGTTATTGGTCTGGATTGTATTTGGATTTTTTGTATTGGTGTTCTCGGAATGATCCGATTATTGTCCCTTATTAATATACTACAGGGTGTCCCAAAAGTCGTCGACAAGCCGGAATCGGCTAGGTAGCCGATAGGCCAAGTCATAACGGTTACCAGAAAAATATTAGGCATAAATTAAACGATTATTTATACACCACGTGACGTCTGCTGTACTATTCTTGACTTTTTTTTTACTCAATCTGCCTAGCCTTTTCCCAACTATGATGGGGTCGGCTGCCAGTCTAACCGGATGCAGCTGAATACCAGTATTTTACATGGAGTGACTGCCTTTTTGACCCAGTAACTGGGTAACACGATACCCTTTGGTAAGACTGGCTGTCAGACTTTCGGGCTTCTGACTACCCATAACGACTGTCAAAGATCCACGAATGACAATGCCGGGACCAACGGCTTAACGTGCTTTCCGAGACACGGAGGAGTCTCGATATCTAAAGATGGTCACTTATCCACAGACCAACCCCGGCAAGCGTAGCTTAGCCTGAAGAATCAACTGTGCGGCTGTTATTACTTAGCCACGAGCTTCATTTAGTATGTAATCCTAAATAATGCTTCTGTAAAATGTTGTGCAAACGTGAATTTCTGGGACATTCTGTATATAAACGTTAGATTTTGCTGCATTGTCCTACTATATACCTGCTGATTAGGGACACTTGTACTAATTATGTAAGACTTACTAGGTCTCAAATCTTTTATATTCATGGGAATTTGCTTCTTGTCCATCACTGTATCTATTAATTATATGACGTCATGGCGTCTAACTTAAATCAACAGCATACATATAGATGATACGTACACTAAAGCTCGAAAGTTATCAGGTTAATAAAAATGAGAAACATAAGAGGGGAAAAACTGCTACTTTGCGGAACCCCAATTTCCAACTGTTCCAAGTGTCACCAACTCATGGAAGGTTCCCCAAAGTAAGAAGATGACCACCCCGATGCTTCATTAGCGACCATAAATAAGATGATACAGAACGCAAGCTGCTACAAACCACAGCATACTGGGCCGGCTTCAATCACATGGAAAGAGAAGAAAGGACCGTTTGTTTTAAGGAAAATAGAATTCAAATTTTCTCTGGCATATTCTTTCTTTATTTTATCCAGTATTGTCATTCCACACATGCGTTTTTCATGGCCCGGTATTCCGATGCATAAAGTTACATACTGAGGCAATTGCGTAACACAAATAGTATGACAATTGGTCGCAATTGCTTTGGACAGTACAGACACGTTCATTTACCTTGCTGAGCTGACGAATTTTACAAACCTATGAAGCGATGGATTATTTATTTCCTACGAATATTTTGGATTATGATTGTATGAGGGTGCTGGTCTTTTCTCCGACTTGCACAATTTTCCCCTTCACCCGTGGGTGGCAAGTTGTTCCTGTGACCTGTCGCCATCCTGGGATGAGTACCGGTGCGGCACGTCTCCGCGTACTTCAGCCGCGGACACGTGATCTGACGTTGAACAATATTTACAAACTATGTCATTAAAAAAGTCACATAAAAATCCGTGTTTCGGAAAGCTGATTAATCGCGTAAAACTTCCTTCCGTACGGTATTTGGCCAAACGTCGCTTCAAAACCGCGGGTTTCAACAAAATTCAAAATATCACTGGCTACCGCAATCTTCATTATTAGTTCCTTAATAGATCAATAGAAGCCACGAACCATAGCTCATATTGATCGAGTGGTTGGTTGCACAAGGTGCTGGGTGTTGCAGGTTTTTTCTGAAAAAAACCGTTTCCGAAAGCGACAGGATCGATCGCACAAATAAACCAATACACTAGGGCAGACGCCGACTAACTGTTAGACGCGACCGGTCCCTTACGCTCATATTTGGAGCCTGCACTGGATCTAGCCGATCTAATAAAGCTACTGCCAGTTGCATACGCAATGTGCAACTTGCTTTCAAGTCTTCGACTAGGAAACTTCTAATTATTATTAGATTAACTAAACACCATTACACATTTATACTTTTTAAATGCTCAATGTCAACATATGTCACGCTGTGCCCGCCGTAGCCGTGACAATTGAGGTCAATTGTTTACATTGTTTGCAAAACTACGTTTTGTCGAGTAGATACAAGTGCGTCAATGATTTGGGTCCCCTTGCTCCCCCTCTTCGAGCCACTCCCCATCCCTTCACTGCCTCGCACCACGCGTCCACGCCACTCTCCGCATCGTCAGCTGATCGCGACGCGACCCTCTGCACAAACACGCTACTTTGTTGTGTTCGAAAGCTCGTTATAGCGGAAAGTTCAATGTTAAAAAAATAAATAATATTGGGTTTAATTCCAAAAGGCATTTGACTAAAGATGGATACAGGTTTATATTAAAAAGCCAGAAAAACTAGAATCAATAGAACACTAGTGTTTCAAAGTCATCTCAGACAGACAGATTAGGAGTGGGGGCGGCCGGGCAGGGGGTACTATGGCAGCGCGGTGGAGCGACGGGCGGGCGGGCGGCGTGACGGAGGCGGCAGTCCCGCGCAGGCCGCCTGCCCACCCACACGTGTAGAATGCTCGGCGGTGCGGACGCGCGCTCAGCTGTTTGTCGCGCACTCGCGCCCGGCTAGTGTTGTGCTGCGTTGAGCTGCTAGTGCTCATGTGCTTGTGACTGATGCTGCGCTCCGCGACCACGGGCGGCATGGTGGGCCTGCCGCCGCCTCCCCACGCAAGGCTCTCGCTGTTCGACTCGTGTCACCGCAAGATCAGGCTCATCGGCGGCGGACCCGTCGCCTTCTTAGGAGGACTTGTCGCGTGAGTCATTACTATTTGGTTCAAAGCTCTTACGAATATTTCTCCGAGAAGATATGAAAGTAAAAACCCCCGACACAAACTAAAATATCTAAAAAGTTACAAAAAATATGATGTATTGGCCCTTTAAGTTTAATATAAGTTGTATAAGTTTATAACTTTATATCCTGGCAAAAATGACTGGCTATTGTAAAAAAACTGCAAGTTTTAAAGTAAATGTACGACTTTTAAACTATCTCTGGCTTATTATTTATTATAGATAGTTTTAAAGACTAAACATTACTACACAAGGTGATATTTTTCCGAAGACATTTTTTTTTTCTAAAATATGTATAATTTATAGCACTTGGTCAGCTTGATTGTGCCTTTTAATACATATTATATCGTATAACACTCAGGTATAATGCAGGTTCCCATTAGTGAAACAATTTTCGGAGTCGGATCAGCAGCTCCAGTGATGAGCCTACAACCTCACAAACTTTACATCTTTATAATATTAGTAGGTATAATAGATGTAAATATCGTCACACGAAACGTTGTAAATGTTTTCATCGGGTTACTAATAGCGCTTTTACTGAATTTGTTGTCAGGCAATTCCTTTCCTTACTCCACGCGGCATTATTATACGCGGCCTTGTATGCGAATATAGAAAACACAAACCGCCGCCGCGCGTGCTGCTACGTTACAGTCCAGTTTCATTCCTTTGAGTCCAAACAAGATACCTCTACACAAGTCTGTGAGCGCGACCTGTCCGAGCATGATCCTGCAACTCCAGGGGATGTGCAATATCTGTTCAAGGTTGCTATAACTTGGACTTTTTAATTGTATTCAGTAACTTAAACTATAGTGAATAAATTTTAGAATTTGAATTAATTTCAAAACATTATAATATCCAAAAAATAACACTTTTATTTTTAATTTTACATGGTCAAGTGTAAAATTTGTTTTCAGTTAATTGGCTTTTTAAATGCGTAAAATCTGTTATTACTCGTTATTTAAGTTATGTTATAAACGAATGCAATGTATTTTGAAGTTAGTTATTAAGTTCAATGGAAACTATGCAATATTATTATTATATGCACCACAAAGTTCAATCGATTTCGCTCGTGCTTTGCCAGCTGTCAAGTTACTGAATACAATGAAAAGTCCAAGTATAGGGTCAGATATGACTGAACTAATAGAATAGCCAAGCATCGACTCAAACAGACCTGTGGCAGACGCTCACATACTTACAATTATCAATTAGAAAGGAGTTGATAATATTCAATCGGCTGAATTGCTTTTCTTGAACCATAGCTAAGAACAGTTTCGATACTTGATCAAGAAAACATATTTTTTTAAGGTTTTTTCACTAAATATCACATTTCTTTAAAACTCCCACATTGAATTGCCTTCATTGCTATTCGAACTTTAATAAACCTTTCTATGTTACCAAAAGTTCTAAAACATTGAACAGTTAAAAGAAGAAGTTTATTAACCATTTCCAAAAATCTTCTAAATAAATGACCTCTGAAACCAGATATCATAAATTACAACGTGTGACGTGATCATAAAGTACAACGACGTGACAGACATTTTCATTTAACTAAATATGTACAGTACAAAGCTTACAAAATGTTAAGTAATAGACGATACTGGTGGTAAAGTAGTGAGGCTAATTTGCAAATTGTTTAAATATAAAGAAATAGTTTGATAGCCAAAACAATGAACTGGTTGGTGTCGTCCCACTTACATCCGTCCGCCAGGCAGTAACGCAATCTTTCCTGTGTTAAGTAGTAACTAGCAGTATCGTTGCGACCAGGTCGCAAGTTAAGGCACCGGTTTTCAGTTGTTAGTATTACTCGTACCCAGTTGACGCGCAAATAACTGATCACTTGTTATTTTGGTTCGCGTAAAATAAAAGACAAAATAATTATTTCACTCTAGAAACTTCACGTCTTCGGTCTTATAAGTACTAACAAAAGAACAGCTTACGAATTTATGAATTTCTTTACCAGCTAAAACTACTGAAACCTCAAATTCCTCGCCTTCGCCTTTTGATTTATTAGGAGTAAACTTTTCATCCTGCCCGACTGACAATAAATTCGACCTTATAAACCAAATTACAGGTAATAAAAGCATTCAAGCAAATCAAGATTATGTTCACCAAACACGTATGGGGAATGTCTACCATAGTTTGTACCTCCATTTTGGACACTAATAGCGCCGCACTTAGCATATTATTTAATTTGTGTGTATACCGAGGAGTCTTCCTAGATTTAATGAAATATATTAAGGTAATACCACTTTTCAAATCCGTGGACAACAAAGACAAACAATTATAGTCCTGTATCCATATTACCGGTTATCAACAAGGTGTTTGAAAAACGAATATTTATCAAATCCTCAATAATTTGAAAGCCACTAAATCTTACACGGTCAACAATATGGTTTCACCAAGAGACGTCGGTGTCACCTTTTAAAACATATATTTATGGTGTGGGAGCCAAAGACGCCATAGGAATCTTTCGTAACCTCTCGCGCTACGAGGCTTTTGATAGCGTCGACCACAAAACTATACTCTTGAAACTTGAGCACTACGGACTTGCAACACTTGCACTCAGTTTAGTAAATTCTTTTTCAATGATGACCAACAGCAAATCTAAACAAATAGTTTCAATTTACTTGTTTAAAAGTAAAAATGGGTGTTCCACAAGGCTCGATTTGGGGTCCTTTTCGGCTTTTAGGTATATGTATACAGGGTGGAATTTTGTAACGCCCCCTGGAGGGAAAGTACTCTTAATACTGTAGATAGAAAATTTTACTCAAAGGAAACATTCCTTTATTTTTGAATAGAAAGAAAACTGCATTTAAAGATTTCCAAAAAATCGCTTGCCACACCCGGGAATCGAACTGACTAAAATCTGCAAAAAGTACACACTGTACTTTTATTGCCTAATTTGTGATAATAATATTAGTCGTAAGTGTTCTTAAAATATAATTTTTATACTTTAGCAAGTACTACTTTGGCTTGCAATATTGTCAACGTTGTTTTAGTATACAATTTTTGCAATTGATATTTGTACGCCGTTAACGGCAAAGCATAGAGATCTCTGTACCTATTTTATAACACCCATTTTTATACCTATGTTTTACAAATAAATATTTGACTTCGACTTTGACTTTGACTTTGCCGCGATCGTTAGTATCAATTATAAGGATGAAATCTCTCGAACAAACTTGATAAATTAAATGATAGGAAAACCATGAAATCTTTAATTATTTACAAAAAATTGTAAGAATACATTTGTGTATCCAAGAAAATGGAGCCCATTTCGAGCAACTAATTAATTAGTTTACGGGCAAGAAACTCCATGGACACTCTTTTAAATCAAAAGATGTTAACAAAAACTGGGTAACATCATTCATGTTGAAATATACACGTGAGAACGATGTAGAACTTACTAAAAGCGTCCAAAATTACTAGATTTAAAAAAACAATTCAAAATTAATTTAAATTTTAAAACAGCCGTGGCAGCTAAGAGATGACCAGTCCCTACTGACGGCGCCCGTTCATGAACATGACACATGGATTAGCACCATTCAGCTCAACCATTTCAGCAGTATAATAAGCATTCTGGCACAACTTGCGTTTAACGAACGATTTGAATTTATTAAGGCTTAAATCTTGAACGTGGCTTGGAAGTTTATTATAAAAGCGTATACAATGACATCTGAACGAGCCTCCTATTTTTTTGAGCCTTGTAGTGGGTACAACAAATTTGTGTTTGTTCCTAGTATTCTTATCATGGATATCACTATATTTTTTAAACAATTTTATATTTTTATGGGCATACAAAAGATTTTCAAAAATAAACTGTGAAGGTACAGTCATAACATTTATTTCTTTAAATTTCTCTCTGAGAGAGTGTCTCTAACTTAATTTATAAATTGATCGAACAGCTCTTTTCTGCAAAACAGAGATAGTCTGAATATCGGCGGCATTTCCCCACAACAGAATACCGTACGACATTACACTATGAAAATAGCTAAAGTACACTAAGCGGGCTGTCTGTGTGTCATTTAAAGTACGAATTTTTCTAACAGCGGCAACAGCAACTTATTAACTTGAAAGGAGAACATTCAGTCATTTGGAGCAATAGTTAATATGCCACAAAAGTTATAGGTTTGCTCGCAGCCTAGTTATACAACTTCGACCACAGATATAGATAGACATAGATAACGCAAGTATCACGATCTGTATGAAAACCAAGCGTGCCATTTTTTGACTACCTATTATGACGTCACAAGCACTATTTAGTGATGGGAAAATCAAATCGATTCAACGACGCCGCCGCGTACGGCGTCCCCCTCGCTCCACCCCCGCCTTGCACCCAGTCAGCAGTACGCTGAAAGACTTTGTAAGAATTGTTCAAATCGATTTATGAATCGATTTTATAACAGAGTAATGAAATAGACAAAGTAATGAGATAGACAGAGCAATGAGATAGACAGAGGAATGAGATAAACGAGAGAGAGGACAATAAAATTCCTGATCTCCTTATAAGGCAGTTAGGAATATTTTTTTTTTTTATAAAATTGTTAATATTTCCCTAATTATTTCTTGTAATTGTTGGGAACCAATCTTTGTTTCCCGTCGCCTCAATCCATTTTTGTTTTAAATTGGGTTCATGTGGAAAACTAAAAAAATCACGAAACGTAACGATTATTTATTAAAATGGTCTACGTAATAAGTACTTATTATATCATACAAAATCATTCCTCTGTTTCCGAAATCGATTCTCGAGTATCGATTTGTGTTGCATATGATGAACAGCACTAATCGCTAAAATTGACAGAAAAATGATAAAAGTTCCTGTACTACAAAACCGAAGCAATACACGATAGAATCGCTTGTTTCGATATTCATCACTTGTTAAAACAAAACGTCTCGTCAACCGCTCCATGTAAAAGACGCAATGTAATACGAATGTTTTGTTTTTCTCATATTTGGTATTACCAGGTATTACTGAGTGTATTAGAATGAAAATAATTGTTTTTTAAATTAATTACGCATAATATGAATCACAAAATGACTTACCGATGGAAGGAAACGTTTACTTTATTTTTTCTCCTCGCATTTGTACAATTTATAACAGCACAATTAACCATTTTTTATATTTTTGACTGACGTCCGACTAGCGCTGTATACCGATGCAGACTGAGCGCGAAAGTGACCACTTATGATTTTTGTACGTAAGCTAGGCACGCGAAGTAGTTGCTCTTGCGTTATCTATGTCTATCTATATCTGTGACTTCGACTGTCATTTTCATACATTTATGGATTTCTGAAATTGTTTAACTTGACTTAAACAATTACCTTAACCTAACATACTCATATTATGACTAGAACTAACATCAAGGGTGGAGTAATCCTACAACTTTTGTGCCATATTAACTATTGAAGTTGTATAACTTGGCTGAGAGCAATCCTGTGCCATATTAGGTATTGTTACAAGCTGGGGTTCAGGATAAATAAATTCATACCAATTTATGAAAAACACAATCACTTTATTTAAATAACCCGTATGCCATCGACGAAGGCTTGGTTCAGGATGCTTTCGATGAACGCAGGCGCTGACTGGTATGCCTTGTGAACCAGCTTTCGCCTCTACTCTACCTGCTA
This sequence comes from Hyppa rectilinea, assembly GCA_951799385.1. Classification (NCBI taxonomy): domain Eukaryota; kingdom Metazoa; phylum Arthropoda; class Insecta; order Lepidoptera; family Noctuidae; genus Hyppa; species Hyppa rectilinea. The sequence continues at coordinate 163,774 of OX637307.1, read as the reverse complement.
CTAACCCCTGGTACGGGTACCATCCGTGTCTTCTTTCTTTTAGTATTTTTCACAATTTCTTTTAATTTATCCCACTTCTGACACCAAATGTTACGAGCTGGGGTTCGGGATAAATAAATGTATGCCAATTTATGAAAACACAATTACTTTATTTTAAATAATCACAAATACCGTAATTTTAAACTTTTAATTGTTTGGACGTTTTCTCACTAGTTGTTCGCTGTTTCGTATCCAAAACTGAACTGACTCGCTTCTTTTTTTTGGAGTTTACTCCTTAAGAAACGGTTTTTGATATAAGGCGCCCGGTATGAGAAAAATGTGAGGAGTAAAATCTACTGAACGAATGACCTCGTTACGTTTTTGGTGCGCAATACCCTGTACAGTCAAAACAAATTAAAATGTACCGTAATTCAAAAGTTTTAAAATCGCAGTTTTATTTGTATTCATACAAATTCCATCATTCGATACAAAATAAAGAAAAATAAACCTTATTCCAAGAAAGTTAAGGTCTTTACAAATGCATTGTAAATGTAAACTTAGCGATTTGACCGCACGCACCTCAGACTAAGTATCCCCTAGACGTAGCAATAACTTGTTGCCACTCTTGTATGATGTATCCGTGTGTCAAACGAAGTATTGTTTTCTCTGTCTATTTCACGGCGTTGAGGTACGAGTGACAGGAAAAGCTCATGTAAGTCTGGCAACGTCGCACTGTCAGTGTAACTCGTGTCAACAAATGTCCGACTTAGTCGGTCAAAACATTGCGGCATGGTGCAGTTTAAATGCGAAATATTAAATAATAACAGTGGTTTGGCTACGAATAAATTAATAAAGTGAAAATATGTCGTGTGCGGCTGTATATTGTTCATCGAGAACAACGAAAGGAGGCGTAAAAGACCCAGAATTATCATTTCACACGTAAGTCTTTGACAACAGTTTTATCGTTAATTACCATCGATCACTAATAAAGAACTAGATACACAATCTCATACAAAAGTTCTCTTAAAAATGTCGCCAATTGTGTTTAGGTAAAATAAATCTATATTAATGTAATTTCAACCTTACCTGCAAGGTTTAAAGCCGTATTCACAAAGCTATTGCAAAAAGCAATAAAATTTTACGACCGGTACTCGCTGCTCAACATACATCAAAACAATTTCAACCTTATACGCATGCTTTAAAGTAACAATTACTAAGTGTCAAAAAAAAGTAATAAAATTTTACAACCGAGGCTCGCCACTAGCACAAGGAACGAGTGGAGACGAACCAGAACAATATTTTTTGTTTGTACTGTAAATTATTATGTATGGTATTTTAACATACTTCAAAAAAAGGAGGAGGTTACTCAATGCGTCGCGTATTTATAATTTATTTTTTATTTTTATGTTGCACACCACCCATAAGTCGAAGACGAATCGACCGATTGAGATGATTCATTACATTAGGTTTGTTCCCAAGTTTGTCCTGTTTACATCTAATCCTCGTTCTGATGATGGAATCTACTAGGAATTTAGGCAACGCCTTAAATATTAAAGGCAATTAGCGATTTTGGTATTTTTAGATAAATCAGAACTTTACATTCAGAAAATATAAATTAGTGAGGAAGAATATACAAAAATCAAAGAATATTATTGTCCCAATTTTTTGACATATTGTTCATAATAAATTACAAATGTCGATAAAAAGAAATACTTCGGATCGAAGAATTCTTCGGATCTTTGACGTGCTGTAACTGATATCCATTCTCCACACCTCACTGGATCACGAGGAAAGCTAAAAATAATTGAATATTTTCAAAGTCCCGACTAAACAACCACAAAAAAATATTGGGAATATCAAAAAACCCGACTGATAAAAAACAACTAACAAGTTCCAAACAAGTCACTTTTCAAGTAGTCTTATGCAGTTAGTGGCAGTTATTTTAGGTCAATTATTCATACATAGGCTAATAAACACATAACCCTCCCTTGCATCGCGCAGTCAGGTAAATGAAAACAAAAATCAAATCTCGCATTAAAAAAAATAAGAACTATAATAGCGTCTCCAACAAATGGAACAGAGTCAACGCGGATAACCCAAACAATTTAAGTGGACATGCGTAAATATGATTAATACGTTTAGTAAGAGTCTTTACAATTGAGCTGCATTATATCGCCTGCCATTTGTTACGACTTAATTTAAAATAAAGTTTTTACGATGATTTCTTGAAAAAATATTAGTATTTACAATACAATGTTAACAATTATATAATGATAATATTAATACTTAGCAAAAATAAGAAACTCCATCCTTTTTTAGCGTCCTAGACGTGTGATTTTTGCAGTTTTTAAACGAGCACTGAGACATGTTTACCGTCGGAGCGTTCGAATGCTACTAGATGAAAAGACCACCCAAATGTTCAATTGGGTGGTCATTCGGTGAGGACATTTTTTGACGCTGATTGTGTATCTAGTTCTTTATTAGTGATCGATGTTAATTACAGAGGTTATTATGGTTAGAAAGTCAATAAATATTAAAGATTAACTTATCAGTATCCTGAAAACCCTAGCCGAAAAGCACGACGCACCGTTTGTGAGACACGCTGTCCAGTTGCTCGTGCGGCTGGGTTGAGTGATAGTTTGTTGTGTCATAACCCTTAGTTGATAAGTAATATACTAACCAGTGGGCCTATGTTGTCAACAACAATAAATAAATTATTATTATTAAGACTAAGATTATATTATATAATATTGATAAATAACGAAGTTTCTTAGTCTAAATTAATGTTTAATCTAGGCATTGTTTTAGGCGTAAATTGACTTGTGGTGCTTTTGTATTTAAGGAATGATATTTCGCCGATAATTTATAATAAATCTATATAAAATGAATAAATATATATTTATACATGTATATTATTTCATTAATTTGTTAATTTACCCTTTCATACGGTATCAATCTTTTTTTTGTATGCAATACTACCATATTTTGAAATAAGTTAGTTTTGCAAAAAAATATTAGAATTATTTTCGTATTTCTTTATGCTAAAGTAACATAATTATTTCGAAATATGGTATCTTTGTATTTTAAAGTGTCTCTATCTCTTAATAGATTTTATTTTATATTGAAAAGCCATATTTTAGTTTTAATGTTGTTTTGTCTGAAAGGTTTTGTAGTTTTTGGAGTTATGGGTTAAACAAATTAATTTAGAGTAAACTCCAGTCGTGCGTCGGAGCTGACACACACAATTTTTTTTTTCATTTTACCTTTTAGATACTTACGATATTATTTTGTGGTGAATTCTGTGTACGTCTAGTATGTGCTGCTGTTGGTGTAACAAATAATTAAATACAAATGTTAAATTGTACAGTCAACAGCAAAAGTAGATGATCAAAATCAGAAATTCAATACTAAAGAACGGAGTTCGCGTCAGACCTGTGTGGCGTCAGAGTGATTCAAAAGTTTGTGATTGGAAATTATACCAAACATTTACTACTAGTACAGCTGCCATATATTCGGGAACACCGTTAATTAGTATTGAATTTCTGATTTTGATCATCTACTTTTGCTGTTGACTGTACCTAATTTAAAGTTTACAATAACAAACCGAAGAAAAAAAGGCACCGAAACTCGTGTTAATATATTTTGTCACAAATTGTATAATAATGAACCTAGAAAGACAAACTAAGTTTTCGCAAAACAACCACTCTCTAAGTTCTAGTAAGTAACGTCACGGAGTTTGTGGGCGGCTGGGCGGCGGGGCGTCATTGCTCGCTTTACACATTTAATTAATAGTTTTATTTTTGTTGTTGGTCTATTTAGCGCTACATGCGTTCTGGCAGAGCTAATAGTAAGCCTGCTATTGATTCACGTTCAGTATCTTAGCAGTTCAGTAAATTGAATCTGCTTATTGAAGTAAATAATAAAAATAAGCTTTATTTTGGCATGTAACGTACACAAAGAAGTGTGTATAGTATGTGGCACGTATGAAGTAATGTCGGCACAAGTAGGGCGCGCTTGTATCGGCTGGCGGAGCTGAGGCGAGCCGGTCGTTATGCGGTATATCGCGGCCGCTATCGATCACCGGCCGCCACTCGCGACCTGCACCACCCGCTACCACAGGAGGTACCTCGGTACCACGTCACCACTAGCAGTTCGCGCCATATAATATCGTACCTACTACCTTGTTCTAGATCGTGGCTACGATTACTGCTCGCTACAAAAATGTAAGGGAATAGTTTTCTGTGCACAAACTTTACGACAGTCTCCTCAGAACTTTCAGTGCTACAGGTCAAGGTCACCCTTACTGTCCATGTATGTAGCCTCATTATCCAACCTAAATGTGTGTATATCTTCGTCTCCTTGTTCGTGTCGCACGACTGTATGTCAGATCTTGTTGGCCCGAAACTTCACCACTTGTACGGCGTCGTCGGCGGCGCAGCACTGAGAACACTAGCTCAGTATACGAGGAGGCGAATCGGGCCCGACCTGCCCGGCGGTAACTGCGTAGTGTGTTTAGGGCTTAGTCTTCTGAACCCTCGAGTCGACTAGAAATCGACCCAGTAAACCAGGGGAACCAGTTTTCGGGGACCGTTTCGATTGTGCAAGAGTGTGCAAGCCTTGTGCACGTCCACGTTTCTAGTACCAGAAGTTTCGGCTGTGCATTGATATGCCAGTCAGTCCGTCAATCTGTTAAAAAAAATTTGAAGTTACGACAAAATGCAAAATAGGGGCGAGTCCCTAGTGCAGTCCCTGATCGTGGCACCCGCGTGCACGGCACTCCTTGCACAGTTGCACGCATAACCAACCCTCTCAGCTTCCGCCCTCTGAGATACTCAACCGTTCTTGGTTCTGGATGGATGTTAATTCGTTAAGTGTGTTAATTTATTATTACGGGTTTGTGACTCCAAATCCGCAATACCAATGTTTTTTGGTTTCTCATCCATGGTTTCACAAGTTACGTAGTTTTGTTTCGTTGGTCGGTGCGCAGCGGTGCGCGCGCGAGAGCGGCGCAGGCGGCGGCGCGGCGTTACAGTTTTAACGGGACCGCGCCGGCCCCGATACGCGCCACACGCCACCACATCGAACGACGCTCACCAACAATATATCACAATTCAATCATAATGCTATGCTAAATACAAATCTGTAATTTGTTAAGTATGAATAACCTTTCGCTTTCGACCTTACAAACAGTGTTGTTGCCGATATCCGGGAGCAGCTGCTGCTCGCACGCACTCTGCAGCCACGCTCGGCAAAGGCCGTAAAGTGCATGATTCCGCTGACATAGTTTGCATGCACTGCAGACGCAATGGCGCGGTGCCCTGATCGCACATCAGTGTGAGATCGATTCTATTCTACTTCGGATAATGTTCTTGTATGCAAACAATATCTTCGATTGCTATTCACATTCAAATTCCGAGGACACAGTCACACTCCTACCATTTACTATTTTACATGTCCACCAACCAAGTTAAAATAGTGCCTTATTGTGCTGTTCATTGTCACAGGGATGGTTCAGTCCGTGCAGTAGGCATGCATCCAGGCACCCACTTGTAAGTGTTTCAAATTTTATGAATAGCTACTTAAACTTTTCCGCATATCGTTCACTGTAATAGGAATAAGGTTCCGTAAAATGCGTTGCACAATAATAATGATTTCGAAAAAAGTTGTCGGATCTTTCTAGGAATCTTACTGGAAAAGGTTTCAGATTTCTTAATCAGACACCTTTTCCCATAGGTTTGATTACTGCTTTACACAATTCCTTGTACCTATGTTATGTCTATGCCTTGTGCTATGTCGATGATTACCAATTCCTTTACCAACACTTTATGAAGAACATTATGGTCGATTCGGACACTACAGCGCCGGCATGTCGCTCAAGCGGGTGGAACGGTTGCGTGCACGCCACTCACAGCGAGAGCGCATACCTCTTGCGCAGCGGTGCACACTGGCGGCCGCCTGCTGGCGCTCCCATCGCTCCTTCGCGCTGCAGTGACGTTCTGAGGCAGCGACTAGCCGCAGGTTCACTAGTACTGCGACCGATACAAGCGACGTCACAACTCAATTTCAAGTGACACGCGAGGAGGGGTTTTTGAGGGGGGCTATGTTTGCTCTGTGATGTCCTAATTTGTGTTAAAGACCAGCCAAGGATAGGATGAAGGAAATACGGCGAAATAAAAACATCTCAAATGCAGATAGATGCGATAAGACCCTTCTTTGAGGAGTGGCTGAGAGGCGCCATGGCGTCCTCATCTGCTTGAGGCAAATTCTCACCATACACGGGTGCCTCGGGAGGTTCCTATACATTATCAGGCGGAAGGAAATACCCGGGTGTCACCATTGCGAGGATCGCCCAGAGGGCACGGTGGAGGTCTGCCCCACTTAGGCGGAGCACACCCGTGTCCTCAAAGTGGCGAACGGCAGCGGCGGCGACCTCTCGCGTCCAGCCCTGGTTCAAGCCAAGCCATTAGCGACCCCACGGTCAATATCTCCCGGGAGAAGTCTTGTTCCGCACTTCTAGCTTTCCTTTATTGGCCGGCTGGAGTACACAATGACGAGGAACTGAGCTCCTACCTCTTTCTTGCCTGTATATGCAGGCTTGAGTGGAAATTGGCAAGAGCAAAAAAACGTGCTCGGAGGAAGAAAGTATTTCAGTAAGATGCTGGTCAGGATTTGACCGTACTTCCGAGATTGTCCTAATAGCCGTGGAATACCTCTCCCCTCCTCATGAGCACCTCAGAACATGTTGCTCCTTGTCGCTACGACGCTATGTGCTAGTGAACGTTTTCGGGGACTGTTTTAAGTGTGCAAGTCACCCCCTGCCATTTTATCCGTGAATAATTATATAATTGGTTAGGCATGGGACGTAGTTATTTCATAGTATAAGGTACCCAATCCTCTATAGCCACCCAAACCCTTAGCCCAAAATTTTTGTTTCCATGTTTTTGAATAATCCTGCATCAACCGGGGGTTATCCTTGGGCGCACCTGCATAGTGCATACAGGGATAATCGTCAGTCGGTGCCGGCTCATCATTCAGAACTGCTTAAGGAGCCTCTGTGAGTTGTCTTCGGCCCCTCGTACGCCTTCCAAAGAGGTACAAAATGCAAACCACTGTCAGAGAAGGATGCCGCATAACCGTGTGCTGAACACGTTGAGATATGAATAATGCCCTCGAGTCGTACGTGTCGAGTACAAGTGTACGAATAAGGAGTGAGTGAGTGGAGACGAGTGTAGTGTGCGAATAAGGAGGAGACACGTGTTCTAACTTTATTTCTAGCAAGCATTTAAATTATCTTGGTACACTACATATTTTGTATAAAACCTGTCATGTCTGGCTAAGTGTCCTCACAACGCATACGGTGCTGTGCGGTAAAGATGCCGCGTCCTCTATATTAATAATAATAATGTAATTTTTATTTCGGACACAAAAAATCGATAGAGTGTTAGTAACAAGATATAAAAACAACTTATTATCTAGTGTTAGTACCAATCACCCTGTGCACAAACAGCTTAACAATTGGATTTGGATCTGCTTAACATTTGTCTCTATACCGGCCATACACGTAGAAGCATTTACCGGACATCCTGCAGGGTGAAAACTGAAACTACGATAAACTAGCTTTTGCCCATGCTCGCTCGCGCGCATCGGTAATTATTATAATTCTAACCTGACCTAATCTATTTGGTCAGGTACTCTAGCCTAGTTACTGCGAACGACTATGAGGCAAGGCCAAAAAGTGCACCCGCGCCGGGCCCGCGTGCTGGGAGAAGACCCACTCCTTGCCGAGAGGAGGCCTCTGCCCCAGCACTGGGAACTTTATAAGATAGGATGGTTTGTGATGATTATGGATGAGTTCAATTATGTGATACACCGTTAGAACTTATTGGATTTTATTTCAAGAATAAGCTATTTTCGGCTTTATAGCCTTTATGATATACAACATGTCCCAAAATTCAACGATAAGCCGGCACCAGAGGATGGACCTACTAATGACTACTCGAGAAAAAAAAAGAAAAAAAAAATACCTCTACTTTTTTTTAAATTACTTAAAAAAAATGGAAATTCTTCGAAAATGTATACCCCTTATGACACTTTTAACTACCATGACCACAATTTTTCAAATTTTTCAGTTTTTTTGTTTGTATCGGCAACCTAAGTAGTACTACTATTCACCATAATCTTTGAAAATTACAGAATTTTCGTAGTTTTATACAAAAAAACAACCAAAAAAAATTATTTCCCTAAAATTTTGAAAGATTTTAACGTTCAGTACACTTTAAGTCATCGTAGTGTAAAAAAAAAATATGGGCACTACTATGGCAAGTTTTTTTAAAAATTAGCGCAACTAACCTAGATTTTAAAATGGTATAATACTTTAGGAAAACTAGCCACAAAAAAAAAATAATGACACTTTTTCTAATCAAGAACCAAATTTCATAAGTTGTTGTTAATAGTAATCACTTCTACTATGTGCCCAAAATAGATTTATGTTGTTGGAAAATGTTGAATGAATGAAACAAATGGTGTCAATAAATGTAAATTTATTGCATTATTAATAATATTATAATAAATGTTCGAACTGTTTACCACCGGCATTAATACAAGCATGACATCGCCTTAAAAAAGATCGTTTTATTCGTCGTGCATATCTTCTACTATTGATATGATCCGCAGCCTGAGTGATTTTTTGGCGAAGGTCGTTCAGTGTTGCAATGGGTTTCGAGTAGACTCTGTCTTTGAGACAACCCCAATAGAAGAAGTCCAGGGGGTTTAGATCGGGTGAACGGGGTGGCCATAAAATAGGACCAAGTCGCCCTATCCAACGCCCTGGATACTCTTGGTTTAAGTATTCTCGCACAGGACGGGCATAGTGAGCTGGGCAGCCATCATTTTGGAACCATATGTTTTGTGGATCACTAATGGGCATGTCTTCTAATAATACTGGCAAGTCATTTTGTAAAAAGTTCAAGTAACTATTGCCATCCAAGTTTCCTTGTAATTCAAAAGGCCCAATCACTTTTCCGTTTAATATGCCCGTCCATAGGTTAACCTTGAATTGATATTGGGATTTGTCTTGTCTCATCAGGTGCGGATTTTCATTGCTCCAGCTATGTAGGTTGTGAAGATTTAAATAGCCATCTCTCTTGCAGGTTGATTCATCCGACCATAGAATATTATCCAAGAATTGGGGATCTTCTCTGTGCTTTTGCAGCATCACACGGCAAAATGCGACTCGTAGTGGATAGTCCCGCGGTAATAACGTCTGCACACGCCTGTAGTGATATGGGTGAAGTCTGTGACGTTTTAGGATTCGATGTGCAGTACTTTTTGGGATTCCCGTAGCTATTTCTATGGCACGTACCGAGGTAGTTGAATCATTTTCAATTTCATTGAGAACGTCTTCGTCGCGTTCCGATCTAGGTCTTCCAGCATTTCTCCTGTCAGATGGTAAACGGCCCTCCAAAAACGCTTGATGCACGTTAATAAATACTCGATAATTCGGGTATCTTTGAGCATTTGGGTACCTTTCTCGATATAATCTGCTAGCAGCACTACCATTGCATCGGCACTCTCCATAAATGAGGTGCATATTAGCGTATTCCAACGGTGTGTATGGTAGCGGCATGATAAACGCTAAACAGTCCAAAATACGCCAAAAGTCCAATTCACAAAACACAGTCCAGTTCAAAATAATGCCAGGTTAGTACAGTTTGCAGATCACTTAATCCAGTCCAAAAAGCCAAGCCAAAAGTCGTTAGTACGAGAGTCACATCAATTGAATACGAAACGGTGCACAGTAAACAAAGAAGCAGAGCGTACTGACTTTGTACTTTGTAGAGAACAGCAACATTCCTACCTGCCCTATTGTTATTTAACAACAAACATCTATCTATCTCTCTCTAACGTATAATCGCTCTCTATCTATCTCTCTCTAACGTATACTATCTATCTCTTTCTGACTTCTGAACTTCACTGACTACGCACATGTCCCTTCCAAATTCTAAGAATTTGCGAAAGAAATCTATTTTGGGCACATAGTAGAAGTAATTACTATTAACAACAACTTATAAAATTTGGTTCTTGATTAGAAAAAGTATCATTATTTATTTTTTGTGGCTAGTTTTAATAAAGTATTATACCATTTTAAAATCTAGGTTAGTTGCGCTAATTTTTTAAAAAACTTGCCATAGTGGTGTCCATATTTTTTTTTACACTACGATGACTTAAAGTGTACTGAACGTTAAAATCTTTCAAAATTATAGGGAAATAATTTTTTTTGGTTGTTTTTTTTGTATAAAACTACGAAAATTCTGTAATTTTCAAAGATTATGGTGAATAGTAGTACTACTTAGGTTGCCGATACAAACAAAAAAACTGAAATATTTGAAAAATTGTGGTCATGGTAGTTAAAAGTGTCATAAGGGGTATACATTTTCGAAGAATTTCCATTTTTTTTAAGTAATTTAAAAAAAAGTAGAGGTATTTTTTTTTCTTTTTTTTTCTCGAGTAGTCATTAGTAGTTCCATCCTCTGGTGCCGGCTTATCGTTGAATTTTGGGACATGTTGTATACGTACATAGGTGTGTAGTGTGTCATTTCGCCATAATGGCAAGAAGTCACGTAGGTACAGGCAGCAAGCAGGCGGCAGCACAGTGCGCTCTGCTGCGAGTGGTCGCGCTCTACATGCGGCGGCGCTGCTTCCTGTGCCCGGTCCACTTGCTCTTGTACATTTTGTTGTGGTGTAACAGTGTTTGTCATCTTTTGTACAACGCTACTAATATGAAAAGTACCACTTAATTTATGGCGTGTCGCGCCTTCCGAGTTGTGTCGCTAGACATAGCACCGTGTGTCTCTTCAGGCTGAAATTGAATTCATGGGCATTATTTTAAGGGGTCATTGTACTCATCATTATGAACAACTTCCATCTGTGACCGTTATGCGAGCATACTGTATTGAACAGCTGATTTTCTTTACGCGATTAGCGCGTCGAGCGACGCAAGCCTACCCTACTATATATCGGGGTTAGAGTATGAAATTGCAGATTTGTACTGCAAAATTGATATTCGTTTTTTTTTTTATTTAACATATGTATTTAATCAAAATAATTACCACTATTATCTATACATTACTGCCATCTAATAGGAAGGTCATTTATGCCTTTGCGATAGAACTCTCGTGATCTAGAATTCGACAAACTGTGAAAGCATTTTGTACTGCCTCCTGAGAAGAAAACTTTTTATCACGTAGAAAATTGTCCAAATCACGAAAAAAATGGTAGTCCGTTGGAGCAAGGTCTGGCGAATACGGAGGGTGACAAATGGTTTCTAATTGCAGTTACTGTAGAGTTAAAACAGTTTATCGTGCCGTATCATGGAGCAATAATGGTGAAGATCGATTCATGAGTCGGGGCTGTTTCACTGCTAGTTTTGTTATCATTGTTCGGAATTCGGCACATCTGCCATTATTGCTTGACCAGATCGGAGAAAGCTATAGTGAATAACACCATGCTGAGACCACCAAACAGTTACCATTACCTTTTTATTGGTAAGCTTAGCTTTAGGACACTGTTGTGGCGTTTGACCTGGGGTCAGCCATAGCATTTTTCGCTTACGGTTATCGTAAAGAATCCACTTTTCATCACATGTCACAATTCGATCCAATATTCCTTCATTTCTGTATGGATCCAACAAGGCAACACAAGTTTCAATACGCGTTTCTTTCTGCAAATCAGTCAAATCATGAAGCACCCATTTCTCATTTTTTTTTTTTTATTAATTTGACGCAAATGAGTCAATATTGTTGAAAGGTAACGTTAAACCATGCCGCTAATTCCTGGGTAGTTTGGCTCGGATCGGCTTCCACCATCTCTTTCAATTCATTGTTATTCACCTGTGTGGGCGGTCTTTCACGTGGTTCGTTCTTCAAATCAAAGTTTTCATCACGAAAGCGTTTAAACCAAAATCGCACGGTGCGTTCATTAGAAGTCCCCTCTCCAAACGAAACATTGATATTGCGAGCTGTTTCTGCCGCGTTAGTTGCGCGTCGGCACTCGTGTTCAAAAATAACTCGAATTTACGAAGTACCCATCTTTCTTGTCTAAGCCGAATAAAAAAAACAACTGAAAGTCTATTATCGAATGTTGCACATTTTTTAAAAGAAGAACTTCATAGGTACCATGTGAAAAAAATTTCACTCAAAAATCTCAAACCATGAAGGTTCCATGTCAATTCGAAGTACCTAATACAATAAAACGGCAATTTCATACTTTAACCCCTATTAATATAGTATCCTGCTATATTAGAGGCCTAAATATAATTAAAGTATATTTTTGTTTCAGTACAAAATGGCAAGATTAATCTGGTAAAAGCTGAATTGTATTTTGTAATAATGATTACTTATGAACTTATGCGTTGTGATGTTCCGTGCTAAGGAACGTTCCCAAATGGCGGAAATATTTCCAGGAATATTGCTGGCAATAGCCCAAAACTGGCAATTTGTTTAAATAGTCATATGTATTTTGTTTTGGACTAACTAAATCGTATTATTTTCATTTTCCTACTACTCACAACCATTAATTTAAAAGCACTTGGCCGGCTTTCGCAGTCGGACTCGCGCACAGAGGGTTTCGTACCATTATCTATAAAAACGGAAAAAAATCACGTTTGCTGCAAGGAACTGGAAGCCCCATTAAATATTTATTTTATTCTGTTTTTTAGTATTTGTTGTTATACTGGCAACAGAAATACATCATCCGTGAAAATGTCAACTGTCTAACTATTACGGTTCATGAGATGTATCTCATGCTGTAGCCTGACAGACGGACGGACAGCGGAGTTTTAGTAATAGGGTCCCGATTTACCCTTTGAGTACGGAACCCTAAATAGAAAATTCCCAAAACATTTTGAATATTCCTGGGAAAAAATTGCTTGTTTTTTACTATCAATATTTCCGAGCAAAATTGTTGTGTCAATATTTAGCTTCCGAATAAGGAGCTCGGTGAGCGAGTACATTTCAGTAGGCAGTGTCGTCACTGGCATCACGCACCGGTCAAAGATTTTCGTCTTGAGACACTGCGGTGTTGGAACTATCTAACTGGGGGCCTAGACAAATGTCAATCGCCGTGTCGACTGTGTAACGAATTGTTCGATCAAAATCGTTAATCGAACAATTCGTTATCTCAGCGATTCGGATTGTCAGGAACGCCACTTGTCAACGCATTTGTATGGGAATATTGAGCGAGTTTCGTTACACAATTTATAGATAACGTCTCTCTGCCTCGCACCTCGCTGCAGAAGGATAGATTTGAAGGTCTGGTCCTGGAGTAGGAATTATTACACACCAAACAGTTCGGGTTTACAAGGGGTCGTTCAACTACCGATGCCGGTGTTGAACTTTTAGGACATATTTACAATGCATGGGAAGATAAATGCGACGCCTTGGGGATTTTTTGTGATTTGTCTAAGGCCTTCGATTGCGTTCTTCATGAAACATTAATCAGGAAACTCCGCCATTACGGGATCCGAAGCACCGCTCTGGATCTTCTTACTTCGTACTTGAGTAATAGAATTCAGAGCGTTGACGTTAATGGAAAAAGATCTCCCGGATCTATAGTAACAATGGGAGTCCCACAGGGCTCGATTCTTGGCCCTTTTTTGTTTCTTATTTATATTAACGATTTGCCTTACCTCATAAAAAATAGTCATGATATAGTGTTATTTGCAGATGACACTTCACTTTTGTTTAAACTAACGTCAGCAGCCGGCTACTGACGATGTAAATAGTGCGATCGCAACGGTAGTTCATTGGTTTAATGTTAATAACTTACTTCTTAATGAAAAAAAAACCAAATGTATTAAGTTTACGCTACCCCACGTTAGACAGGTGGAAACCAAAGTGTTGGTAAAGCGAAGAATTGAATCCTGAAGATACCACAGTATTCTTGGGCTTAACTTTGGATGCTAAGCTTCAGTGGGGGCCACATATAGATAAATTGTCAAAAAAACTAAGCTCCGCAGCATACGTTGTTAGAAAAATTCGTACTTTAACTGACACAGAGACAGCCCGCTTAGTGTACTTTAGCTATTTTCATAGTGTAATGTCGTACGGTATTCTATTGTGGGGAAATGCCGCCGATATTCAGACTATCTTTCTTTTGCAGAAAAGAGCTGTTCGAGCAATTTATAAATTAAGTCCGAGACACTCTGAGAGAAAAATTTAAAGAAATAAATGTAATGACTGTACCTTCACAGTTTATTTTTGAAAATCTTTTGTATGCCCATAAAAATATAAAATTGTTTAAAAAATACAGTGATATTCATGATAAGAATACTAGGAACAAACACAATTCATGATAAGAATACTAGGAACAAACACAAATTTGTTGTACCCACTACAAGGCTCAAAAAAATAGGAGGCTCGTTCAGATGTCAATGTATACGCTTTTATAATAAACTTCCAAGCCACGTTCAAGATCTAAGCCTTAATAAATTCAAATCGTTCGTTAAACGCAAGTTGTGCCAGAATGCTTATTATACTGTCAAAGACTTTATTGAAGACAAAAGGGCTTGGGATTGAGCTGCTCCAATTGTTTACATTATTGAATATTCTTTATTTTTTTTTAATATCCTAAACTAATTGATTAGCATCTGAGATTACTCCTGGAGCTGCTGAAGATTCACAAAAACTTTTTGCATTATATAAATTCAATCTCTTAGCATTGTATAATTGCATAGCACGTTTGTGAGTACTATGTACCTACTATAAAGCAGTAAAGCTGCCATTTACTGAGTACGTCTTACATTGACTTGAATGTGCCTTGGCGGCTGAGAGCATGTCATGCTCACTGTAATGTCTCACTTGGTTGAGCTGAATGGTGCTAATCCATGCGTCATGTTCATGAGCGGGCACCGTCAGTAGGGGCTGGTCACGTCTTAGCTGCCACGGCTGTTTTAATATTTAAATTAATTTTGAATTGTTTTTTATAATCTTGTAATTATGGACGCTTTTATTAAGTTCTGCATCGTTCTCACGTGTATATTTCAACATGAGTGATGTAACCCAGTTTTTGTAAACATATTTTGATTTAAAAGAGTGTCCATGGAGTTTCTTGCCCGTTCTTCTCCATAGGTACCTACTGCTTTGGAATGGGCAACTAGCTTCATCTTTCTGACTGACCGACCCCTTGACAATTCAAAAGTGCCTGTAATTGGTTTATTTGAAATAAATGCTTTGAGTTTGAGTTTGGAGGCAGACGCACAAAGTGGCATTTCGTTTTTAATGAGTAAAGTTTTGACTACAATCCGGCCAATAAGAGAATGCGCCCTAACTCCTGTCTGTTGAGTTCAAAAGAATACGTGTTTTGGAATTTAAACGTTATTATTTACTAACTGCGCCCAACTGATAGGTATCAGGAACAAATTCTACTTTGTGTTTGTTAAACAAATTTTGGACTGCACAGTGCCACCCAATAATATTAATTATAATCTTTCTAGGCTGTTTCGTTTTTAAGCTTCCAATTGAGCTATACAGGGTTACTGGAAAATAGTGGCGGAGCCGTTAAGGGGTGGTAGTCTAGGGTTATTCCGACAGATATCTTTAGGAGACCTACCGTCCTTACTTAATCCTTTCCAAGATATTCCTACTTAAAGAGTGTAACCCAAAAATTCGTACAAAAATTTTTCAAATAGTAATAAATTCTAAAAAAAAAATGATTTTGGCCTACTTTTTTTGTTTTGCAACAAAGATATTCTAAATAAGTAATATTAATTGTTAAATTTCCGCGACTGTCATTATTTTATGCAAAAACTGCTAAACAAAAACGGAAAATGTAAAAAAAATACTTTGATGGCTGATAAAACATCAATTTTCTTTAAAAACTCGCCCTTTATTATTACGTACAAAATAATTAAAAAACTTCTACATTTCGTTCGCTTTCGAATGAGATATTAAAGTCCAAAATCGGTTTAGGAACTATGAAGATATGGTCAATGGAAAAAAACCCGTAGAGTTCGTGTAGAGCCCTTTGTACCGAGAACAAAGGACTCGGTCGACGCGCACGAGTCGAGCTTGCCCCTCCTTCTTGCTCAGTCCGCTCTTACGGTTTACTGTGTTCGGATGTGCTTACTTTCTCTCAGTTTTGATTTTTCTAACGACTTGGCTTTTTCCTGGACTGTATTTGATTCTCTTCCCGACAACTTGGACTGTGCCCTGTTTTCTGTGACTCCTTTCGATTTGGCTGTGTGGTTTATCGGACCAATAATGGCAGGAAGAACATCGTTTAGTAACGAAGAATACGCAGATATTCTTTTTTATTACGGAGCTGCCAGAGGAAACGCTGAACAAGCTCGTCGTGAATATGGCGAAGTATTCCCTAATCGTCGACTGCCTGATGCCCGCGTATTCTCCCGAACCTTCCGGCGGGTGCGAGAGCGCGGAACCGTCGTAAGATACCAAGGTAAGAGAAAGTTATTATTATTAAAGCATGTTCAAACCAGAGATTTCGCCATACAAAATGTAGTTCCTTCCTGTACAGGCCGCTCTACATTACTGCGCCGCCGCTAGTTTCCATACATGCGCTATAAAAATGTTTTGTTCTAGCGCTTTCGATAATTGTCCAGCTATAAAAATCAACCTTTCCTATCACTCTTATTATCGTGCCCTTTAAATTGTAAGATTGCAAAACAAATGTCGCTGTCCAAATTAGTCCGTGCCTAGACTCGCAGAGATGGGTGCCATAAATCATACAAGATAACGGATATCACTTCCTCTCTCGCACTTACGCGTCTTATGGGTGACGTCACCAAGTTGCAGTGCAGCGCGCTATTATTGTTTACTATTTTTGTCGAAGTCGATGGATTTTGGTAAAGCTTCTTATCGTAAGAATTTTTATTGTGCGGTCATTGTTGACGCTCATTGCACTATGTCGACGGACGCATTCCTACATTTTATTTAAAATTACAGAAGTGATTTATGTTATGGTCCAACCGACGTGGGTCTTTGCACGGAGCCACACCAACCTAAACAATAGCCATGGTAGTAACACTTACTTAAAAAAACTTTTTTGTTTTTAGGTGACGCAGGTAGACCTCGACTGGATGTCGGGGACGACGAAGAGGAAATTTTAAATTATTTCCAAAGAGACCCAACGCTGTCTACCCGAATGATAGCTCGCCGTATGGGACGCTCTCAATGGAAGGTGTGGTACACTCTTCACGAAAATGACCTCCATCCTTACCATTACACACCTGTTCAGGCCATAGAAGAAGGGGACCCTTTAAGAAGAATGCAGTTTTGCAGATTTTTAATAAATGCGGACGTTGAAGATAGAAATTATCTCAGAAGAATTTTATGGACTGACGAGTCCAAGTTTGATAAGGACGGTATTACGAATTACCATAATGCTCATTACTGGAGTGAACGAGCCATGGGTAATCCACACCTGAAAAGACAAAAAGGTTCACAGAGAAGGTTTAATTTAAATGTGTGGATGGGTATAATTAATAACAGCTTGATTGGACCACATTTCCTACCGCAAAACCTCGATGGGGTTGAATATGAAAATTTTCTGAGGAATGTATTTTTTGAATTAATGGGAGATGTGCCGCTACAAACGAGGCAAAACATGATATTCATGCATGATGGCTGTCCGGCGCATTTTAGGCTAGCTGTGAGAAGTTGGCTAGACCAACACTTCCCCGACCGATGGATAGGTAGAGGTGGTCCAATACCATGGCCGGCACGTAGCCCCGACCTCACACCCATGGACTTCTTCGTGTGGGGTCGAATGAAAACTTTGGTTTATGCCACTGACGTCCCTGTACCAAACGTTGAAGACTTGCGCAACAGAATAATCAACGCAGCGCAGGAAATACAAAGGGAGCTTACAGACTCAAGGGTCGTAAAAACGGGTGTCGTAAGAAGAGCACGAGCTTGTATTAGAAATAATGGTGGGCACTTCGAAAATGAACTGTAGACAGTTTTTTATTCAATAAATTTTTATTCTTCAGTAGTTTGGTTTTTTCTTTCATTTTTATTATTAGTTTTATCTTGATGGTTCCTTAACCGATTTTGGATTTTAATATCTCATTTGAAAGGGAACGAAACGTAGAAGTTTTTTAATTATTTTGTACGTAATAATAAAGGGTGACTTTTTAAAGAAAATTAATGTTTTATCAGCCATGAAAGTATTTTCTTTACATTTTCCGTTTTTGTTTAGCAGTTTTTGCATAAAATAATGACAGTCGCGGAAATTTAACAATTAATATTACTTATTTAGAATATCTTTGTTGCAAAACAAAAAAAGTAGGCCAAAATCACTTTTTTTTTAGAATTTATTACTATTTGAAAAATTTTTGTACGAATTTTTGGGTTACACTCTTTAAGTAGGAATATCTTGGAAAGGATTAAGTAAGGACGGTAGGTCTCCTAAAGATATCTGTCAGAATAACCCTAGACTACCACCCCTTAACGGCTCCGCCACTATTTTCCAGTCACCCTGTATAACAGAAGTCGCCAGTGTACTATCCAGATATCTGGAAATATTTCCCGCACCGTGCCCGATCCGGGAATCGAACCCAGGACCTTATATTCTGCAGTAGCTCTTGCGACCACTAGACTAACGAGGCAGTCATCCGAGTCACCCATTCATCCGGGTCCATCCTGGTCTTACTTGAAGAACGGCGGTTTTATCGAATTGTGCGATGACTTCCAGCTTGGGACAGCGAGTTCCTGTTTTTGAAACAATATGGAGTTTCTTGGAAGGTAGGAACTCACGTTCTGGAATGGGCCTCGGGAGTCGGGCACTGTAGAAATACACTTGCGAGCAACCAAATCGATTCAACCCATACGTGCGCACAAATATATGTATTTTTCGAAAAATATATTACTTATATTAAAAAGTATTATAGCGTTCGAAAGCTTGAGACCTTAGCTTTAATATGGTACCACATTTCTTAACATTTATTTCGGATTTTTAAAATTAATGCTACCTGGGTGAAAGCAGAGGTAAAATGGGAACTTAGAAAAATGTGTGGTGTTTAGTTATTTTAAAATAAAACAAAAACTGTTAAAAAAACAAAATAATTTATTATATCAGTATTTGGTATTGCCCCCCCCCCCCTAGCTTGAATCACTGCTTGTATCTTCAATCTGATCAATTTTTTGACGGTGTCTTGAGGAACTCCATCCCACTCCTCTTATAACGCCGCCTTCAGTTCCTCTGTGGTCGAAGGGATTGGATTTCTGACCCTGACCCTTCTTTTGAGCTCGTCCTATAAGTGCTCAATGGAATTAATATCTGGACTGAGTGCAGACCAGTCCATTGTCTGTATATTCACTTCGTCCAGGAACTGCCGAGTGGGACACCGGGCATTATCATGCATTTAGACGGAGTTCTCGCCGACAAATCCTGCGTAGGGAACAACGTGGTCCTGAAGTATGTCGGTAATATACCGATCAGCTGTTAGCCCTCCTCCTCGGCCTCCCCCGGGCACGAAAACAAGATCGGTTTTTCGTCTAAAGAGATACCAGCCCACATCTTGCAGGAGGCGCTGCCGTATGCAACCGTTTCAGCGAAACAGCGCTGCGCAAATCGCTCGCCCGGACGCCTGTAGACCCGACCTGTCCTGTCACTGCCATGCAGACACATTCTGCACTCGTCAGTGAACAAGACCGGCTACCATGGCTCGGCGTTCCAATTGAGATGCTCTCGAGCAAATTGAAGGCGTACTTTTCGGTGGCCTGCAGTTAATTTTGGGCCCGTGGCAGAACGTTTTGGAGTAATATTAGCTTTCCTCAAGCGTCTTCTTGCTGTCCACTCGCTGACAGCCACCCCTCGAACACGCCTCAATTCCTGCATCTCATCAACACCCATCAGGTGCCAATTCCGCAGCGCTGTTGTAACGATGAAACGGTCGTCTCTCACCGGTGGCGGCTGGCTCTTGGTCTCCGATTAAAGGCACCAGTCTCTTGAAATCTTCTGTACCCTTGATACAGCAGACTGGCCCAAGTGAAGCTGGGCAGCGACGGTTCGCTGTCTTAGTCTTTTTTGCAACAGAGCAACAAGTTGAGCAGCTTCTTAAGGCGAAGTATCCATAGTTTCTTCAAAACAATGAGTGCAATTTGCGGAGTTGTGTACAGGTCAACTTCTGATAAGCGACTGATAAGGTAAATCGGTTGTGAGGGTTTTTACAGGGGACGATCGTAGCACAAGCCGTGTGTACCGTAGAGAGTGAATTTTCCTATGTACACGGGTGTATAGGAAAATTCACTCTCTTTAAATTACTCTCTCTTTAAATTGCTTAAATAAAAAAGTACTGAATATTTTTTTATGACAGTGCTGTTGATGTAAAGGTCTAAAGTCTCAAGCTTTTAATGGACATATGGTTTTTATAAATAAAATATGTATTTTTCGAAAAATAAGGATATTTACGCGTGCTTATGGGTTGAGTCGATTTAGGTGCTCGCGAGTGTAGTTAGGGTGTATTCAACCTACGAAGAAGAAACCTGAAATTCGAAATATTGAATGGTTTTAACAAAAACGAGACCAACGAAAAGCAGTGTGGCTGCGTAAAACATTTTATTTAAAAAAAGGACTGAAGTTATAAAAGAGTTGATGGCGTGGCACGCGGTGACACGGCATGTACTTTTGTGTTAAGCATGTGTTTGTGTGCGCACGTGACGTGTCCGCTGATGATAAGTAGCGCGACCTTCGCGATCGATCGCGCGACGCCTAACGCTCACATCGGGTGATCGCGCGTCACGAGCGCCGATACGCGCGTGCCTCCATGTGCCCAACTGCTGAACCTGTTTGTTATGTCTGAATTCGCCTTTTAGTACCTATTCCAATAACGTAGCTACATACTCATTCCTGCGTAATTGTCTTTTAATATGTAGACGTCAAGCCGTGGCAAGTATAGCAAGTGCTATTTCGCAGCGGCTTCCTGTTCTGCAAACAGAACCCCATACTTTGATATAGTTCCTTACTCAACTGGTTTTTTTTCTTGTCTTTGCAGGTAAGTTGCTGATCCAATCCTGCAAGTTGCAACGCACATTTCTCAAGATCAGTTGTCGTGTGCAACGGTTTCGTAAGTCACGGCCGAATAACCGACTGTTCTGCGTTAAAACAAAGCAAGTTCTAACGAACTGGCCAGCGTCGGTCAGCAGAGCACGCCAGCGACGTCACGCAAACCACGAACAAGAAGCCGCTCCACACATCTGCTAGAATACTTGAATTCTGCCTAGTACGGCCGCCGTTTTGGTTCCAAATGAGTTGCTCCCAAATGTGACAACCAACTCGATTGAATGTGGTTTATTCAATAACAAATTAAATACATAAAACAATGCCCTTTGGTATAAACTACTTAGCAATTAACTATACATATCGTTTGAAGGTGTGCACGTAGCACGTAATGCATTGCTAGTGAGCTCCACACGGCCGGCAGCATGTGCGCGCAGCCTCGCCAGCTGATGTTGCAACTGTTGCAGGTCGCGGCGGCGCTCGGCGCATGCGTTGCTTAACTGTACCAACTCGCTTGTGCAACTACGACTAGTGTTCTGTACCAAAAACACCTTCTTTTTTTGGCGTAAAACATTCGTAATGGATTTCGTCAATGCTATTATGGACAGTACTTATTCGCTTCGCGCATTTGTTCATCCGCGATGCGAACCTACGTTGTCGAGCACAGCGGCTTTGGTGTTTTGACCCACGGAGACACTAAACCGTTGGTTTAGAACAGTTTGCATGCGTTGCGGCCCGCCACGGCTAGGCCACGCGGCTGTAATGTGCGCAGTGTGTCTAGATCGTTATATTTACTCCGTGCCCTAGAAATATCCGGATGATTCAGATATTTCCAGAACACTATTTTTAAGAAATCAAATACACTTTTTGTCAAATAATAATAATAATAATATCCTTGGACATTTTTCACACAGCGCCATATCGTCCCAAGCTAAGCAACCTAATGCTTGTGTTATGGTAACGAGATGGCTGATATACTACTTATATACATTTTTTTTTTGTAAATACATACATATTACTTATACATAGAAAAACACCCAGACTCGTAACAAATACTTGCAGGTCGTACAAATATTTGTTCCGTGCGGGAATCGAACCCGCGACATAGTGCGCAGCAGTCAATCGCTCAACCACTGCGCCAACCGTGTCGTCAATAATACTAATACTAAGTATTACTCTTAAAGTTATAGAGCTAGCGGCATGAATGAAACTGTATGTTGTAGATAATTTACCAGCTAACGAAATCACTAAATGTTGGAATCTGTAGCTGTGTTGTATAACTAATTATTGGGTGACGAACGTCAAATTAGGATTATCACTACTTTTCCCATATTTCACTCGAGAAGTAGACGCTGTGCTAATGATTGCTGTGACTAGCACATACACAACACTCCTCAGCAGCACCAACCTCGCCTAGCAGCCGCTTGGCGCTGATGGAAGCGCGCGGGGCGGCAGCGGCGCGGCGGTGCGCAGGTGTGTGTGTGTGTGGTGGGAAGTGGGTCACCGTTGTGCAAGCGCCGCGCGCCGCCGCGCGCCGCCGGCGCCCGAGCGCCTCTTATAGCTGTAGGAGCTAGGAGGTCCTATGTCAACGCAGACTAGCGGTAACACAATGTGATAGCTTATTGAAATTGACATTGCTCGTCTACAGCTCTTTCACCACTATTTTTGGATTTTAGGACAGAATATTAAACTAGCATTGCTACCATCAAACTGTTACGAATTATATTTACGCTAACCAATAAAAAGTCAGCGGAAAGCATCCTTAAACACGTTTAGTCACGATAGAGCAATGGAGCCAGTGAAGTGATAACCGGTGTAATTATTTATTTATTTATTTATTTATTGTAGGAGAACCAACAGCTATAACAAATGGATAACAGTGGTAACATGCAACACAGAGCCAATAACAGGTTCCCACGGATAAAAATAGGATAAGTAGTAGAGAACTTAGGATCTAACAAGCACGTGACAAATAAAAACAAGTTTAACTAAGTACGGTAAATAAAAGATTATGGCCCTTCGAAAAAGCTCGCATTCAACTGACTGCGTACAGAGTAGGATTTGGTAATAAATGGGTCGAATGAAAACTCTTTACAAATAGTATTAAAGTCCTTGCTCGCTCTCACCATATATGAGTTTTGCCTATAATTTGAATGAGAAAAGGGAATGGACATAGGTGGATTAAATCTAACTGACCGTTGGGGTACATTGAAATAAAGTTTATTCAGGAGATCAGGACAATCGATCTCGTTAGATAAAATTTTCATAAGAAACACGCAATCTGCTAGTCGACGACGATTAATGAGTGGCTGTAAATGAAATTTCCTACAAAGGTTTATATAATTATCAGAATGGTATGGTATACGTAGCCGAAAACATAGGAAACGAATAAATCTTTTTTGAATATTCTCGATCCGATCGATATATTTATGGTAACACGGGTTCCAAATTTGTGACGCATATTCAAGATGACTTCTAACGAAGGAGCAATAGAGGATCTTTAGAGTTTTGGCCTTCTTGAAGCACCCCGCGAGTCTCATAACAAAACCCAGCGACTTTGAAGCTTTAGCCACTACTTGCTCAATGTGCACGTTAAACAACAGTTTGGAGTCATGAAAGACACCTAAATCACGTACACCGTCGCACCTCTGTAATAATTGCCCTTTAAGTTCGTAGGTTGTATGATATACAACAAACTGGTTGGCGCTTTTGATTTCGTTTGATAGCCTGTTGCCGCGTAGATCTACATCTGTTAACGCTTTCTACTGTTTATGACACAAAGGTCGGTGTCCGCCGACATTCAGCGACTCATTACATATGAAAATAGTTGTTTATCTTAAAGGGGTTCAGCTATACAATCGACAAGTGTATAGTATTGGCATCAACGTTTATAGTTTATACGTATATATGTTTTTGGGTCGAAATGCGCAGCAGGCCGACGCCGACGGCGACGCGGATTAACACAAGCGGGCTGGTTGAATATAGTGTATACCGGAGTGACCGTTCACCAGCTGCGCTGACTGCGCTGACCACACTGTGCCACCTATTACTAACGAGTCACGTGTAACACAAGCGGGCTGGTTGAATATGGTGTATACCGGAGTGACCGTTCACCAGCTGCGCTGACTGCGCTGACCACACTGTGCCACCTATTACTAACGAGTCACGTGTATTAACACAAGCGGGCTGGTTGAATATGGTGTATACCGGAGTGACCGTTCACCAGCTGCGCTGACTGCGCTGACCACACTGTGCCACCTATTACTAACGAGACACGTGTAACACAAGCGGGCTGGTTGAATATGGTGTATACCGGAGTGACCGTTCACCAGCTGCGCTGACTGCGCTGACCACACTGTGCCACCTATTACTAACGAGACACGTGTAACACAAGCGGGCTGGTTGAATATGGTGTATACCGGAGTGACCGTTCACCAGCTGCGCTGACTGCGCTGACCACACTGTGCCACCTATTACTAACGAGACACGTGTAACACAAGCGGGCTGGTTGAATATGGTGTATACCGGAGTGACCGTTCACCAGCTGCGCTGACTGCGCTGACCACACTGTGCCACCTATTACTAACGAGTCACGTGTATTAACACAAGCGGGCTGGTTGAATATGGTGTATACCGGAGTGACCGTTCACCAGCTGCGCTGACTGCGCTGACCACACTGTGCCACCTATTTCTAACGAGACACGTGTAACACAAGCGGGCTGGTTGAATATGGTGTATACCGGAGTGACCGTTCACCAGCTGCGCTGACTGCGCTGACCACACTGTGCCACCTATTACTAACGAGACACGTGTAACACAAGCGGGCTGGTTGAATATGGTGTATACCGGAGTGACCGTTCACCAGCTGCGCTGACTGCGCTGACCACACTGTGCCACCTATTACTAACGAGTCACGTGTATTAACACAAGCGGGCTGGTTGAATATGGTGTATACCGGAGTGACTTAGCGGCTAAGGCTTGTTTTAATTTAATTATTGAATAGTTTTTACATATTTTATTTCTGATGCTTTTAACGTTATGCATCGTTCTCACATGTATAATACTAATATGAACTATGTAACCAATATTTTGTAACCATATTTTGTTTAAAAGAGTGTCCATGGAGCTTCTTGCCCGTTCTTCTCCATAGGTACCTACTGCTTTGGAATGGGCAACTAGCTTCATCTCTCTGACTGACCGACACCTTGACAATTCAAAAGTGCCTGTAATTGGTTTATTTGAAATAAATACTTTGAGTTTTGAGTTTGAGTTTGACCTTCACCAGCTGCGCTGACTGCGCTGACCACACTGTGCCACCTATTACTAACGAGTCACGTGTATTAACACAAGCGGGCTGGTTGACTATGGTGTATACCGGAGTGACCGTTCACCAGCTGCGCTGACTGCGCTGACCACACTGTGCCACCTATTACTAACGAGTCACGTGTATTAACACAAGCGGGCTGGTTGAATATGGTGTATACCGGAGTGACCGTTCACCAGCTGCGCTGACTGCGCTGACCACACTGTGCCACCTATTACTAACGAGTCACGTGTATTAACACAAGCGGGCTGGTTGAATATGGTGTATACCTGAGTGACCGTTCACCAGCTGCGCTGACTGCGCTGACCACACTGTGCCACCTATTACTAACGATTCACGTGTATTCCAGTATTCCATTTCGGGGCATTTATCATGTTGGTCCGATGGGTCGTCACCTGTCCTGTCCCCACCAACCGCGCCCCCACGCTGATGGCACCAGAACAACTGGTGTCCCCCCCTCACTCCCGGCGACACCCGCACCCAGGCAATGATGCCATCCACTATACTTGAACTGTCACTATCTCTTTACTCAACATAACCATAGGCATCTCGCTTCATAAAATACGACTGTTCACGCCACATGGCGCAGCACCTCGCTCCACTCACTACGACTGTTCACGCCACATGGCGCAGCACCTCGCTCCACTCACTACGACTGTTCACGCCACATGGCGCAGCACCTCGCTCCACTCACTACGACTGACAGACACTTTCACCACCTTATGGGTTACCCTACCTTACTTCGTATTGATGTATGTCAATAAGTGTTCAAGATGACAGTTCATGTTCAAAATCAATGGCTCACCTCGGGGTTGTACGGATTCCGGATCTAGGTTGTCCTTTGTCAATGTCTAACTTATACTTGAAGCGCTAGAAAACGGCTAATTCTTGGGGCTGCCTTCAGATAATTTAGGGAATAATGCAGTAAACAAAGCAAGTTTTACAATGTCTCATGAGAGTGACCTCGAGGCGCGACGTGCGCTAGAAGGTGTATAAACAGACAGACCTTGAGGTGGGCGCTACGCTGCAGATATATGCGTTCGCAGCTCGCACCCAGGTCGATACCAACACGGAACATACTCAACTGAGATTCGCTTACAAGCCGGCCTGTTCGACAGCGGTGGTGATCTGCACGATTGCACGTTGCTCTGTTTGTGACGCTATTTCATTTCCACAATAAAGTGTGGCGGCGTGCGGCCTGAATGTGAGCGTGAGTTCCGTGTGGAAAGCGTGCTGCGTGTAGCGAGCGTAGCGACTGGTGGCGACGCGGCACTCGTCTCATTGCTATTATTTGCAGTTCTTGCAGTTGTACATATTTTTTACTTCTTTTTACCTCTCTTCACATATATATATGTATATAATTTTCTCAAACATGGTATTTGACAAGTCAAGTAGGATCACGCTTATAGATCGTTACGTTGTACATTGGCAAGCGTCATTGCGGTTACGGTTAGCTAACACGGAGACGGTGGGATGAGCTGGACCCGTTTCTCTACTGGTGTTTAGTAGCTCTAGATACAAGATAAGTGGTAAGAGATTATTATGGCTCTTCAATGGATCAGTCAATAAGGGCTTACAATGATGTATATTGTCATTGTAGCTGGTATCGGGCCGCGCGGCCGCCGCTGGCTGGCGCGGCGCCCGCGCGTTACAATGATGTATATTGTCATTGTAGCTGGTATCGGGCCGCGCGGGCGCCGCGCGCCGCTGGCTGGCGCGGCGCCCGCGCGTTCGCCGGGTTAACGCTCTCACCGCGACACTTTTACTCTTCCCTGTGCATCTGTGCCAATTCTCTATGCACACATCATTTGGGTTGCTAGTCCTCAATTCTTGCAATATTTGTTCTTTCAATTCACCTCCCTGTACCACAAAAGATATTATTTTCCACAGAAGGTGTACTGTGTGAACTGTGCCTAATATTATCTAAATAATGACACTGACAGCTCTTAAACATAGTTAATGCGCTGATTGCGTCCAGTTCCATTGGTGAAATTTGATCTTAAATTGCTTTTTTCTACATTTAAGTGCGAATCATACTGAAACTGAACAATGTTGATGTCAATTAAAAACGATTAACACAAAAAATATAATGCGATTCAGTCCAGTTTCTATGATCCAATTCGCCCTTCATTGTCTGCTTTCAACGGAGGCTAATCGTGATTTGGTTTGGGAGACTGGGGTCCACAAGGACGCAAGTATTTACGACGTTACTGCTCGAATTTATATCGATGAAAGCTTTGGTTTTTCCGGTCACCTCGATCCATGGCCTAACGCAGTGTGTACCTGCGTCACACGATAAGTTTATTGTTTATGTGCGACAGAGACATTATCTATGTAATTTTGTCCCGTTCTGGCGGGGAACGGGGGACATGCGCAGGCGCGGCACACGCGAGCGAATAGCGTCGGCGAGCGTCGGGCACAGTGCGGCAGTGTAGGCAGCGATCAGTCAGCGCCGCGATGTGCCACGCAGTAGTGCTCGGAGTGTTGTTCTCGCTGCCGTCCTATCTGTACTCGGCCGTCCCGTTCAGGTGAGCTCCTCACTGGTCGGCTAGCCGGCGCGCTCTGATGTGGCCCGGAATGTGCACCACGCGCGTCCCACTGTGCTCTCGCAGTCGTCTGTGGCCATTATCTATGGTTCTGTGTGAGCTTGGATATTTTTATCAATAAAAATTATTGCGTTCACAAATTCTTAAAATAGTTTACTACTTAGGTAATCGTAAGTGATTAACATCCTTCAATCTAGTACTCAACAATGTGCATTAGTCGCTAAATAAATTGTCAGGACCTTACAGATGACTCATTGTGACATACAACTTTCGCGTCAGATTAGTGATTTTATAATGGATCGGTGTGCACGGAACGCATACAAATGGACGCATTAAGTATTGCGGTCACGAGCGATGGCCACGGCTGCGAGGTCCGACATTGAACCCCGCTCTGGCCGGCGAGTGCGCGTTATGTAACCCCGGCCCCGCCGCGCCGCAACATGGACTGCCTGGAGCTGCTGATGCTCTGGCTCTCCGTGCTTGCCGACACTGTCCTCGGGAAGTTAGTATCGCGGCCCCAACATGCGTGCTCGCCAACACTCCGCGTCTGTGCCGGCGCTGCTGCTCGGCACTAGCACACAAGCACACTGCGTCTGCTTACGTCATCAAATTACAACTTGCTGTGCGCTCTATTACTTAAATTTCCGATTTAATTTCTGCTCCAACGAGGGACACGCTTCTACTGAAGTGTTCACTGCCCCATAAAAGGACGAAAGTAAGGAATAAAAGTAACGATCGCTAGCAGCAGACAATTCCTTTGTGTTTGCTGCTTGTGGTACGATCAGGTACTTGCTGATAAGATATCGGCGGGTGGTTCGACACTGCGACTCGACTGATTACCCAATTGCAACTGATTACCAACACATGCAGATAACAGAACGTCAAAAGCTGTTATATGTGTAAACTACCTTTTGCCCGCGACTTCGACCGCGAGGAGTTCGGTTATATTGCAATATCGGAATAAAAAGGAATGTTTTAGGTATCAATTCGAGTTTACCAAGAGACGCAGTAAAATCGTCTTTAAAATTGACTACCCCTATTCTACATTAGGGGTGGATTTTC
Source organism: Hyppa rectilinea (assembly GCA_951799385.1). Classification (NCBI taxonomy): domain Eukaryota; kingdom Metazoa; phylum Arthropoda; class Insecta; order Lepidoptera; family Noctuidae; genus Hyppa; species Hyppa rectilinea. Next base: position 134,848 of record OX637307.1, on the reverse strand, counting down.
AATAAACCTTGATACTCGTTATTCTCTATTTTTGATTTTAGGTATAAATGCTAAGTTTTGATTTAATTGGACTGCGCGTTAAAATTTTTCCATACAAACTTTGACACTCCCAATCCCCCTTTAGGGGGATTATTTAGATAAACAAAAATGGCAAACTTTATTATTCACTTACATAAATATTTATGCTATGTTTCAAGTTTATTAACTCAAGGAATAAGATTTGTCATACAAACTTTCAGCCTGGGTGCCTACATTATATAAGGTATCTACTTAATTATGTGCAACATTTCAAGTCTCTAGGTCCAGTGGTTTGGGCTGTGCGTTGATACACCCAGTCAGTCAATTTTCCATTTTATATACTTATTTAGATAAAATTACGTACTTATCACACAATAAACACGACCTAAGTATTCAATCATTGTAGTTTCTTAAAAAAATTATTTTAAACTTTGTTGGCGAGAGGCTTCTATAGAATAGTTTTGGACTACTGCAAATCGTCAAAATATCTGTCATGTTTTCTGGACATTTAGAACATCTGATATATGTATATCCACATGAGCAATGGCAACGTGATCCTAGTGAGTGCGACACGATCTCACCACGGTCGACAGCGGCGTGCGTCGTGCCGCGGGATCCTAGGAGCGGCGGTGGTCGCGGACTGGGCCGCACAATGGTTCACGCGCACGAATCTCTTCTCTGACCTCTTGCACTAACACGCCACTCAACTGTTCCTAATGCCGTAACCCAGTTAAACAGTACTTTATTATACCTCAAGCCTCGGTTCCCATGACGACGCAGTCTGACGCGCACTTGAACAGCGCGCGCCTTTCATCAGCCTTACTGCGGTATTAACTTCAGTCCATAGAACCGTTTTACGAAGCAATTTTTGAACGTTGTAGATTCCGTAAAAACTCAGCATCAGCTTTTGAAATAAAGGACGTGGCCAACATATTGTATGGACCAAACACTCAAAATCGAAACGTAATAATTAGATACGGACAAACTGTGTGCAGAAGAATTCCCTAGAACTACAATCTAGGTAAACGTATCCAAGTTGCAATATTCTAATAATTAATGGGGTATCGAAGTATGCAAAGAATTAATATTTTGATTTGGGATTTTCACTGCCGTGGTGCCAAAATAGTCATGCTGTCGATTGCATTATATACCAACGACGCTATAGATGCTATTAATGATACTATACTGAGAATAATATTGTTGTACACTTGACAAAATAATAATTGTAGTTAGTAAAAATTGTTGTAGTTCTCATTGATAATTTTTTATTGTAACTGACAGTAGTGACAGTATTATGGTTTTCATTCATTTCAATTGTATACTCTGCAGTTCAAAATACCTCTTCCGAACAAACTAGGTTTAGTAAATGTTGATAGAAGAAATATGCAATTATGATAATATGACTGGTCATCGAACATTAGGATATTGTGCTCATATAATATGACTGGTCGTCGAACATTAGGATATTGTGCTCATATAATGTCTGATTTTTGGGTGAATCATGAGCCATGACACCGTCTCCTTTGTCAAAGTTTTAGTCATTTCGGTTTTTTTATCGATCGTAGACCATAATTTAATCCTACCTAGTATTATAAATGTGAAAATGTATTCATCATGTTTGACACTGCATCACGCGAAAACTGAAAGGATTTGGATGAAATTTGGCATACAGATTTTTTTACTTGTAGGAAATTATCTCGTTATTCCCACCTGCGCGGAGTGCTGCTAGTGATTAAAACAAAAGCACTGAAAAAAATCTGAAATCAAGTCAAAATTCCCAAAAACTATTAAAACCGTCCAGCTCCTCAACTATTAGTAATCGCTGATCATTCATGGGAGTGTTTCGAGGAGCATCTAACATTTTTCTTTAGACGACGTTACGCGGGCCACCGTGAACCCACAGGTAATCTACGGCTTAGCGTTACTTTTACGAGCAAATCTTCGATCTATAGCTACACAGCTCGAGAGCCAAAATCTCTTGTGACAAATATATGTTACACTGTGGATGTCCCCACCATCTTTATCAAAAGAGATTTTTACAAGAGGTGTTACAAGTGTCGTGTGTTCACATTGTACTTTTTGTGTTACAGGAAGGCGCGGCGCAAAGAGCGCGAGGGCGAGCCGGCGGGCGACCCGAAGCTGTACCTACAGGAGGCCCTGCTGGAGCGCAAGCTGCCCGAGCTCGACATGCGCCAGCTCGTCGACCTGCCGCTCGGCCTCGACTACAACGAGTGGCTAGCTTCGCACAGTCAGTATCATTCCCTCCCCGTCGGTCGTGCATAGCACCGACCGCTTGATTTGCTTTCCAAGGCGCGCAGGTTATTGAGATTACCGTCTCTTTTATCACGTTCTGGAATTCCTACCCTCATGATCAGCAGCTGTCACTAGTCATTGGAGCAGCGATGCTTTTAGTTTTAGTTCACCGATGACTACACAGAACACGAGGGGTCTGATCAGATCCTTGTATGTGATGCGTTATGTAATTCCAACACCTATCTCATTTCAACGGTACTTCATTCTCAGCTGTCAGCCTTTTCCCACCTATGTTGGAGTCGGCTTATCAAGTACGTGGGATGTGGAGGTCAGATAGCCAATTGCTCCACATAACGTACTGACATTCAAGTGGACTGGAAGCCTACCCCAACATAGATAGGAAAAGGCTATGCAGATGATGATGTTGAGGTCGGCTTACATTCTAACGGATTACGGAGCTGCTATCTGTGTTTTCCACCACAACCCAGTCACTGAAATTAAATTAAATGAATTCTCGAAATGCTAGCATGATAGTTACGCCAGGACCCGGAGCACGATGCACATTCACATGGCGGTGTCCTCCCACGCGATCAGTGCCGGTGACGATGAACCTTCAATGTGATGACCCTCACAATAACCCGTGTATTCTTATTCTAATACATTCGCACAGAACTTGTCGCGACTTCCAAGATATAAGTTATTTAGAACTTGGTCAAAGTCAAATCATTTATTTCAAATAGGCACAAGAAAGGCACTTTCGAATTTCAAAACGAACAAGAAATAGAATTGATTTTACTTTGCCTTCCAAAAGGTAGTTTTGTATGGAACATAATGGGCAGTAAGTACCTAAGTAGTTTTTACTCTGCCTGACTGCCCCACCTGACGGAAGGTAATGCTTGCGCAGTTGAGGGGGTTTAAATTTTCACAACAACATAACCGGAGTGCCCACGCGCAGTGCAAGCTTATGATATTGAAGACCCGCTGGTTCCGGTTGTTGCCACGTTTTCTGAACCAAATTAGTAAGAAATTTGAGTGCGAGCATACATAAACAAAATATGACTTGAAAACTTCATCTGACTCAGAGAAAAACAGTTGTTGAAAAAAAACACGTAAATTGGATATGAGAGACGTCGCATCTTGTAGAAGGAGGACTCTCAGAGCGCGTTGTGTTGGTGAAGAGGTTCGTTTACTTTCTATTCTACGCACTCTTTCAAACGGCTCATCAATAGAAAATATCCTGTTTTAAAAACTGAGGCAGTCGTCGCTTGTCAGACAAAACGCATTGGCGAAATTCCAAGTCTAGACATGAATTATATGCAGGGGACGGCCGTCCTCGCCCATGTCCTTGCACTTGTGTCAAAGCAATCTAATAACATTGAACACTCAGCAAAAAAATTAACTTGATTTTCTTACCTTTGACAAAGTGCACAGAATGTTCGCTGCCACATACAAGGACAAATGCTGTTATTTCGTTTTGTTTGATTCGGAATCTAACAAAGATAATAATATTGTGTCGCGGCCGGTGACGTCACGGCGCAGCCGCGGGGCACTGGCGCGATGGCGGCGCGCGGACGTTCCGTAGTGCCCGTCCTTGTCGGTTAGGTTCATTCTTAGTGTCGAAGGCGTTTGCGTCTCTGAATATTTATTTACACATATTTTACTAAAAATGCTTGCGTCGAGCTTTTGCGCGATACTTGAATAGATGGCATGGCGCTAGCAAAGAGTTTTGTTTAAAAAATAGTCATGTGCAAAGGTCATTCAGAATGTGTGTATACTTCAACGAGCCATTATGTCCGCGTGGGTGCATTCTACTGATGTGCAACGGAGTCGCATTATAATGTATAAGACACATGAACCTTCCGGAATAAATTCACTATTTATATTATATGTATAGATAATCACTACATAGTATAAAACAAAGTCGGCAAAGAGTTTTGTTTAAAAAATAGTCATGTGCAAAGGTCATTCAGAATGTGTGTATACTTCAACGAGCCATTATGTCCGCGTGGGTGCATTCTACTGATGTGCAACGGAGTCGCATTATAATGTATAAGACACATGAACCTTCCGGAATAAATTCACTATTTATATTATATGTATAGATAATCACTACATAGTATAAAACAAAGTCGCTATTTTTGTCTGTTTGTTTGTCTGTATGCTTAACTGTCTTTAAAACTACGCAACGGATTTTGATGCGGTTTTTTTAAATAGATAGAGTGATTCAAGAGGAAGGTTTATATGTATAATTTGTCGACATATTTTGCGGGCGAAGCCGCGGGCGGAAGCTAGTAAGTATATTATATATCCAGAATAAAAGCTGCGTCAAAATCCATTGAGTAGGACACACCGGTGCGTTGGAAATCACGCAAAACATCAACGTGTCGGATGATAGTTGAATCAGGAGTGATGCATTTAAAATATGATGTGAATTGTTTGCAGCGCTGGCGCTGTTCGACCACGTGAACCTGCTGTACGGCACGGTGTCGGAGTTCTGCTCGGCCGCCAGCTGCCCCGACATGACGGGCCCCGGCGGCCGCACCTACGCCTGGTACGACGAGCGCGGCAAGAAGTCGCGCGTCGCGGCGCCGCAGTACGTCGACTACGTCATGACCTTCACGCAGAAGACCGTCAACGACGAGACTGTCTTTCCAACTAAATATGGTGCGTTGCTCCATAGCACACTCTAAATAGTTGCCAACCCTCCGGCAAGCGCAAGCGACTTATTGGATATTATAACATTAAAATTTCATTTCTGTTTGTAGACTAGGAACGTCATTAATTACTCATTACTTAGTTCAGTAAATAATTACGATGCTTGTTTATATATATAAATATTTTGTAGTAGGTTGTGTGAAGGCTTCGAGTTAGAGCCTTTCCCACAACAAGCGCAAGCACGGCGCAGGGCACCAAAAACAAATCCACGAGCCATTTCTCACAATACGTTTAACTTGTAGTGTTATTAATGTTTTTCTCGCGAAAAATGTTGCTCGACACTTGTGAGCATTAGTGATTAGTAACTAGTGGTACTATCAGAAGTCGGTAGGTAAATAATATCAAGCAACCAAAGCCTTCCGAATGTCAAGTTATATTGCACATTTTAGTTGTTTTTTTTATAGAATAACTAGCTGACCCGACAGACGTCCTGTCTTAACTATGATACCTACCCTACCTACCTACCCTACCTACTCTACCTATCCTACCTATCCTACCTACCCTACCTACCCTACCTACCCTACCTACCCTACCTACCCTACCTACCTACCCACCCTACCCACCCTACCCACCCTACCTACCCTACCTACCCTAGCAAAAATGTGCAATAAAAATATTTTTCTCATACAAACTTTGCCACCCCTTGTAACCCTTTTAGGGGTTGAATTTCTAAAAAATAATACTTATGCCTATGTCTTTCTCATGAATGCAAACTATGTACATACTAAATTTCAGCAAAATCGGTTGGGTGGTTTAGGCGTGAAAAGGTAACAGACAGACAGAAAGACAGAGTTACTTTCGCATTTATAATATTAGTGTGGATTCGAGGTAACTGCTGTTGGTGCTCTAATACCGCAATGAATATCACAAATAGCGCACGTGCTTTGTATTGGGGAGCAGAAGTGAAAGTACAAGTGGGTGGTTGCAGCGAACGAGTTCCCGGCGCAGTTCGAGGGCGTGGTGCGGCGCGTGGTGCGCCTGCTGTTCCACGTGGTGGCGCACATGTACGCCGCGCACTTCCGCCAGCTGGCGCTGCTGCGCCTGCACGCGCACCTGCACCTCACCTTCGCGCACCTCACCGCGCTCGACCGCCGGTTCGCGCTGCTCGACCACAAGGAGACTGAGGTGACTCCCCCACACGCGTCCTATACTTCAGAAATACAATAGGCTCTGTAGGCAGGCTAATAGGCGATTATTCTCTCGGTTGTTGAAAGCTACTCAGGGTACCTCCCGATTTTCCAGCTCAGGCAGCTCCACCTGTCGAGTCAGGATGCTGTTTGGTTTCGATTGTCGAAAAATACATAACTTTTGATCTTCGCCGCAGTCGTGTAATAAGGCCCCCCTCTGACTAATAGACCAGGTTCGATAATATTTTAAACCAAAATAAAAAAATTGCAGGATGAAATCTATTGGAAAGTAAGAGAATATACCTAACAAGAATTAAAGTAAAAATAATTTACGGGCGATCTGAGGTCGGGAAGTGGATGGGGGTGCGTTTTTAAGGGTAAAAAACGGTTTATCTCGATTTCTGGCAAAACTATATGTCGTATGGAGAAAAAGTCAAATGGCAAAGTTGTAGGTATAAAAAGATCTACAACTTTTTTCACATAACCTTAAAATTTATGAGAATAGTTCAAATAACCATGTTTTTAGTTTTTTATTTTCATTTTTTACAAAAAAAATAAATCCACGAAGGTGAAACTTACCTTTTTAACCGACTTCTAAAAAAGGAGAAGGTTCTCAATTCGACTGCGCGCATAACTCCGTTGCTTACCAACCGATTTGAAAAATTCTTTTTTTGTTGGAAAGGGTATACTTTCCAAATGGTCCCATAAAAATTTTATCGAAATCGGATAAGCGGTTTTTGAAAAATCAACAAAAATCTAAAAAAAATCCTACTTAATATAATATATATTATGTGGACGATGTTCTAATAAGTTCCTGTCGTAATTTACATACCAGGTAGTGGTATTAAAATTTGGGGGGGGGGGGGGGTGGGTTGTGTAGGTACCACAACTAAGAAGTGAAAAATAAAAACTTTTTTACAAAAAATAAAACCGACTTCCAAAAAAAACACTACAAAGTGAAAAATAATTTTGATTTCGGAAGTCGGTGGCAAAAAATTAAAATACAAAACCGAAGACACCGACTTCCGAAATCAAAATTAATTTTCACTTTGTAGTGTTTTTTTTGGAAGTCGGTTATTTTTTTATGATCCAAACACAATGTTATTGTTTTTATTTAAAATATAAATCTTTCATAATATCAGATTTTTTTTTAAAGTCGGCCGGCTTTATGCTTATTGAAATCTCTACTTTCTGATGGTGTAAAAAAATATACATTACTGTTATAAATGTACATTATAAATGTTCTGTGAAAATGCAAGGAAACGAAAAAAACTCGAGTCGATGACATTACAATACTTTGGGAAAGTTGTAGAATCTTCTTTAAATTATAGGTATGCGTAGATGGCTATTGATTGTTTTTTTTTAAGATTACTTAGGTAGGTATATTATAAGTTAAATTAAATAAATTTTTTGTCCATCAAAAGCTATTTCATAGAGAAGTTGGGAAGGGGCTAGGAGGGTCTGGGCCTGTTATTTATTCGTAGCAGTTTCTTTGCATTTTCTGAGAACATTGATCCCACTACTTATATTTTTTAAACACTTTTTACCATTTTCAAAGGCTTCAGCACTTGTTGCACAATTTATAAATTGATACTAATTATACCGCGCGTGGGATTAAAGCAGCTCTCCCCGTGAGGAGAAAAGTGTACGCTGCGCAGTGCACAGTGGTGAGATCGACTTTAGCATCGCCCTGGATGAGTTCGTCATTATTAAAAACACACAAATGAATATTGGCAACCCTGAAAAGGAAAATATGTCTGTAAAAAGCTAAATGTTAATACAGTACTCCCAAATTAATAATGCACATGCAGATCTTCGCTAATTGTCGTATTCCCGGAAACACCCGAATCATTGAATCGTTCGAGTCCTTAACAATGCACTTGCATTTTGCACCTTGTCCGAAAGAAATAGGAGTCAATATCATGTGTACACAATCGAAAACAATTCGGGCGGTCGGCGGCGGTCGGCGGTCAGTCAAAGGTCCGTCGTCTTGTTATATTGGTGGTGACTGCACGTGTTCTCTTTGTCTGGAATTATATAGAGCTGCTATTACACACCCTTCTTGGTTTTGTTTTCAAAGGTGAATTTAATTTCAACTTTAATTATCTTATTCAAATTTAAATAGTTAATTTTGTAAAATATTTAAATATACTAACATTTTTCACGTTTTTTCAATATTAAAAAATTAAAAATACCTACGGAAATACATATTAAGTACTAGAAAAAACATATTAAAAATCAGATTTAGGCTTATATGAATTATAGCTCACTATTTACTTACATGGAATTATTGAATCAAATTTCGTTACTAATAAATCAATATTTATCTCTTTTAGGACAAAACACATAAGCTCTAGATAGAGAAGCTAAAGATACCAATAATTATAGACCCGTATCCGTGCTGCCGGTTTTCAGCAAGATCTTTGAAAAGATAATGCTTAACCAAATGCTTAATCATTTTTACACTAATAAAATCCTTAACGATCAACAGTATGGTTTCACCAAAGGACGTTGTACAACTGACGCCGGTGTGACCTTATTAAAACACATTTTCAATGCGTGGGAAGAGGCTCAAGATGCCATAGGAATCTTTTGTGACCTCTCCAAGGCATTTGATTGCGTTGATCACGAAACCTTGCTGTTGAAGCTAGAGCATTACGGACTTGGAAAACTTGCGCTTAGTTTAGTAAAATCTTATTTAAATGACAGACAACAGCAAGTTCAAATAAAAGGTGTCAATTCACTCGGTTTAAAAGTAAAAATGGGTGTGCCACAAGGTTCAATATTGGGTCCTTTCCTCTTTTTAGTATATATTAATGATCTTCTCCATTTATTAAAAAAACTTCTTTAACTTTTACATATTCTTACAGACACTTCTCAGACACTTCTTTAATTTTTAAGATAGATAGACGTGCTAAAAATTTTGACGACGTAAATAACGCCGTACTGCAGGTCCAGAATTGGTTCACTGTAAATAATTTAGTATTAAATGGAAAAAAACTAAGTGCATTAGATTTTCTTTACCAAATGTAAAAAGTAGTGATTGTGAGATAGTATTGAATCAAGAGAAACTAGAATTTGTCGATAAAACTGTTTTCCTAGGGATCACGCTCGACTCAAGGCTACAATGGGGTCCTCATTTAACATCTCTTGCAGGACGGCTAAGTTCTGCAGCATATGCTGTCAGAAAGATCCGTCAATATACTGATGTAGATACCGCGAGACTGGTCTATTTTAGCTATTTACATAGTATTATGTCTTACGGTATTTTACTTTGGGGACGTGCTGCAGACATCGAGTCTATTTTTATTCTGCAGAAAAGAGCTATCAGAGCCATTTATAATCTTCGTAGGCGCGATTCTCTAAGGGAACGGTTTAAGCTTATTAACATCATGACTGTACCTTGTCAATATATCTATGAAAACATCATGTATGCAAGGAAAAATCTACATCTTTTTAGTAAAAGAGGTGAAAGACACAATTATTTCACTAGAAATAGGGACCAATTAGTTCAACCAGGTTTCAGGCTGGCTAAAGTAGATTCATCTTTCATGGGGTACTGTTTAAAATGTTATAATAAAATACCTCCCAACATTCTTGAACTTAATGAAACAAAATTTAAATCCTGTATAAAACGCACACTATGCAGCCAAGCATATTATACATTGGGAGATTACATCGCTGATAAAAACGCTTGGGTCAATGCTATTCCTGCTCCACAAGGGCGTATCACCTAATTCATTAGACTTCTTAAAAAACTGTTGGAGCTGCGGAAGATCAACAACAATAAAAACTATATTTGCATTGTATAAATTCAATTTCTTAATATTGTATAATTGCTTAGCACATATGTGAGTACTATGTACCTAATATAAAGTGACCATTTACTGGGTACATCTTTCATTGACTTGAATGTGCTTTGGCGGCTGAGAGTATGTCATGCTCACTTTAATGTCTCGCTGATGGTGGCGTGTGTGTTGGATCATTTAGCTCCCTTCAAAATGGTTGAGCTGAATGGTGCTAATCCATGCGTCATGTTCGTGAACGGGCGCTGTCGGTAGAGACTGGTCATCTCTTAGCGGCCATGGCTTGTTTTAATTTAATTTTTGAACTTTTTTTTTTACATTATTTTATATCAGATGCTGTCACCGTTCTGCATCGTTCTCACATGTATAATAATAATAATATGATCTATGTAACCAATATTTTGTAACCATATTTTGTTTAAAAGAGTGTCCATGGAGTTTCTTGCCCGTTCTTCTCCATAGGTACCTACTGCTTTGGAATGGGCAACTAGCTTCATCTCTCTGACTGACCGACACCTTGACAATTCAAAAGTGCCTGTAATTGGTTTATTTGAAATAAATACTTTGAGTTTGAGTTTGCTCTTAGCTGCCACGGCTGTTTTAAAATTTAACTTAATTTTGAATTGTTTTTTTTTTCAAACTTGTAATTATGGAGGCTTTTATTAAGTTCTGCATCGTTCTCACGTGCTATTTATATATTTTTTATATTATAGAAAAGATTTTTTAAAACATAATAACATTCATAATTATACAAAAAATAATAAAAAATACAAAAAATAAATAATACTAATCAGCAACAACAATCAGACGTCATTCTTGTAATTAAAAACAAATTAATTGATTAATATTGATGACAAAGTTCAAGTGATAATATAGGAAATAGCCATTCTCGGCTTAACGTGGACAAGTTGTTAAATAAAACGTATTTCATCAAATAAATTTGATTATTTTAAAATAAATGTTTTTACAAATCTCGTCACAAGAAAGTCTTATGTAATAAAAGTGGTATCAAAAGTATTCACGCCGATTGCACGCGTAAAACACCGCAGCAGCAGATTTCGGTTTCTATTCGATATAAAAATCGATTGCCAGATCCAGATCGTGGCGCGCGGAGGTACTAAGCCGTGGGGAAACCATTCTTGTGGGATCACTCCTTCTTGCAACAACTTATAGAATAAAGTCAGCCACATACATCCATCTTCTTTTAAACACTTCCATACTTCTACTGGTATATCATCTGGGCCCATTGCCTCTCCATTTTTCATACTTTGAATTGCCTTTCTTACTTCATCTATGCTAATTTCCCTTACCAAACCCATATTTGCTTGTTCTTTATAGAGCACACCATTCCATTCATTCTCTTCGTTCATTAGCTTTTCAAAATACACCTTCCATCGTTCTTTTATTTCGTCATCTTTGGACAGAACCTTACCGGCGTCGTCGTAATTCTTTATAAATTCGCTTCTTATCTTCTTTCAAATCATTATTCCCGATTTCTACACCTTTCAACTTTCTTTTCTTTTAGCATCATTTGCACGTCTTCATTCCACCGCCATGTATCCTTTTCTATCACACCTATCCCTTTCGATTCTCCAAACACACCTTTTGCTACTCTCCTTATACAATCCGCCATCTCTTTTCAACATTCGTTCACAGTTTATCCTTCATTTCAATCACCTTATCTACAATAGCAAATATTATGTCCTATTCGGTCTAAACCCTAATTGCTCCTCTTTAAGTATCCGCAGACTTGTTGCAACGTCTTGAAGCCTTTTCAGCACGACCGCGACGTCCGTCTACTCCTGCTGAGTTGGTGTTACTAAGATTTTGAATTGTTCCAAATATTTCCATCGCTTCAGTTTAAGGAATATTGAATGTGCTCTGGCGGCTGAGAGTACCTATGCCATACTCATTTTAATGTCTCGCTGATGGTGGCGTGTGTGTTGGATCATTTAGCTCCCTTTAAAATGGTTGAGCTGAATGGTGCTAATATATGCGGTATGTTCGTAAACGGGCGCTGTCAGTAGAGACTGGTCATCTCTTAGCGGCTATGGCTTGTTTTAATTTAATTTTTGAACTTTTTGTACATATTTTATATCGGATGCTTTTACCGTTCTGCGTCGTTCTCACATGTATTATAATAATATGAATTATGCAACCAACATTTTGTAACCATATTATGTTTAAAAGAGTGTCCATGGAGTTTCTTGCCCGTTCTTCTCCATAGGTACCTGAACGGGAATTGGGGATATGCCGGAAGAATAAACGGGATGCTCAATACAAGCAATTTATAATTTTAAATTCGGTGTTATCAACATGAGGTTTCAAGGGCAAGTGAGGTGTCAGAAGGACGGACACATACTTGTAACAATTAACAAGGACTTACAGCTAATTACACGAATTGCTGCTATGTGATATTCATCAGGCGTTTCAACAGAAATAGGGTGCCTTGAGAGCGACCGGTGTCCAGCAGTAAACTGAAGGAGACTGATGGTGATGATCCAACATTTCCCCGGGCGTTGAAACCAACGGTTTCAACCAGATTCCGACGACACAGGCAATGGGCAGATTCTGTTGAATGCCCGGCGAATGACTCCTGTGGACGTCCGAATATCAGCTACACGGGCGATGCTATCAGTTCCGGGGTAGACAGCTACAATTCGTCCAAGTCTCCATTTCAGAGGAGGAAGATTATCCTCCTTAATCACGACCAAGGAGCCCAGCTTTAAACCATCCTTGCAGGAACGCCATTTAGACCGCAGCTGTAATTCCGCTACATACTCCTTGCTCCATCTGTTCCAAAAGTGCTGGCGGAGTTGCTCAATCCTTTGATAGCGAGACAGACGGTTGGCAGAGTAATCCTGGTAGTTAGGTTGCGGCAAGGAAGTAAGAGACCGTCCAACAAGGAAATGTCCCGGCGTAAGCGGTGTACAGTCTGCAGGATCTGAAGACAACGGCGTCAGTGGACGAGAGTTCAAGATGGCTTCAATCTTAGTTAGTACGGTGTACAGCTCCTCGAAAGTCAAGTTACAATTTCCCAACACTCTTTGAAGGTGGTACTTTGTTGACTTCACACCCGCCTCCCAGAGTCCACCAAAATGCGGGGTGTAGGCGGGTATAAAATGGAACCTTATTCCGTCGCTCGCTGCACTTTCACCCAAGGACGAAGCATTCATCTTTAAAAACTTAGAAAGATCGTTGTACGCACCGACAAATGAGGTACCGTTATCCGAAAAGATATCAACGGGCTTACCTCTTCGAGACACAAATCGATACAAAGCCAGTAAGTAACTATTGCTAGTTAAATCGCCAACGAGCTCCAAATGAATGGCTTTGGTTGTAAAGCAAATAAAAATAGCGACATACACCTTTACTAGCCTACATCCACGACCTTGACGACTGGCACACATAATAGGGCCAGCATAGTCAACGCCTGTGCTTTCAAACGACGAATGCTGGACGAAGGCGTTCTTGTGGTAAGTTACCCATTAAGGGAGCTACAACCTTACCCTTCATACGGTGACACAGAACACACTTATAATAACAGGCCTTCGCCAAGGTGCGACCTCCTATTGGCCAGTAAGATTCCCTAATGGAAGCTAATAAAAGTTGTGGTCCAGCGTGCATCAGCCTTTTATGCTCAAAATTAAATAATAATCTAGTGAATTTTTAGTGGACTGTAATAAAATAGGGTGCTTTTTATTATAAGCAAAATTAGAATTATCGAGACGTCCTCCTACTCGCATGACCTTTTTATCGTCTAAATAAACATTAAACTTTAGAAGGGCACTCTTTTGAGGTAAACTCTTTTTATTCAACAGAAGTTGACATTCTGGAAAAGACTGAAATTGACTTGTAAGAATGACAACGGTGAGTGCATCTTGTACCTCATCATGTGATAAATAATTTGTTTTCGGGTAATGCTTTCTACATGACTTAATGAATCGCAATACGTAGGCAACAGAACGAACAAGCCGTGAGTAATTAGAAAAACGATCAAAATCGAGTAAACCTTCAGTTTTTGAATCGTTATTAACGGCACTTAACACAATATTAGGTCGAATCTCCGGTAATGAATGTAGTTCTTGGCTTGGAATTCGAGAAGGCCATTCAGACGGGTCCAGTTTTAAAAATTCTGGTCCATGCCACCACAGATCTGAATCCTGCAGAACACTAATATCCGTGCCACGGGATATTAGGTCTGCTGGATTTTTGTCTGTTGGGACGTGCCTCCAAGTACAGTTACCCGCCTTGTCCAAAACTTCAGCAACGCGATTGCGTACAAACGGCTGAAGTTTGGTAGGCATCATCTGTAACCATCCCAACACGATGGTCGAATCAGTCCAACAATAGACCCGACTGATCTTCACCCGAAGTGAGCTCATCACCTTCTCATAAAGTCGAGAACCGATTACCGCACCACACAACTCCAGTCGCGGTATTGTTGTAGGCTTGATGGGAGCCACTCGACTCTTCGCCATCAATAAACGAGTCATATACTCACCCTCACCATTAACACTGCGAATGTAGACGCAAGCACCGTATGCGGACTCAGACGCATCTGTGAAAATATGGAGTTCTAACTCCGTATATAAATTGCAGACTACAATTCGCGAAATGCGAACATGATTTAAAAGAGGTAACGACGTAATTATACTATCCCATTGTTTACTAATCTAACCATATTTTCTGTAATAATACCTTCATGGAGATAACAATAGGACCCAATAGACCTAAGGGGTCGAAAATTCGCGCAATCACAGATAACACGTCACGCTTTGTGTACCCAGTCGAAGACTTAGTCAGACTTATAGGAAACCCTAACTCGTCAGTGCCGATAACCCAACCGAGACCAAGCAACTTGTCAGGCTCATTAGGTCCAATGTTTAAGTCAAATGACGCAGGAACAGCATCCGATACTAATTGAGGGTTATTTGACTTCCATTTTCTCAACGGCATACATGCCGACGCAAGCGCCTTAGTGACTTCAGTGCGAATGAATTTTGCTTCGTCTAAGTCGTTTGCCCCGGTCAGCAAGTCGTCGACGTAAAAGTCATGTCTAATGATCTCAGCTATTTTGGGGTCCCTACATTCGAGTCCTATTTGTGTAAGGCATCGTGTCGCAAGGAACGGCGCACTAGCCGTACCGTACGTGACGGTGTTTAATTGATAAACATTAATAGGGTCACTAATATTATCACGCCAAACAATCTGTTGCAAATACCTATCCGACGGGTGGACGACTATTTGTCTATACATCTTCTCCACATCTGCAGATAAAACATACTTGTGGACTCTAAAGCGAAGTAGTATAGACAAAAGATCATCCTGTACAGTTGGCCCGACCATCTGTAGGTCATTAGAGGACACTCCCGTCGAAGTAGGACAACTTGCGTTGAAAACAACACGAAGTTTGGTCGTGCTACTCGACTCACGTAAAATTCCGTGATGGGGAATAAAATAACCAATACACAAATTAGGTTTATTAAGTTTTGTCATATGACCAAGTGACTCATATTCTGCTAAAAAATCACGATACAGCTTACTAAAGTCTGGCTTAACCTTTAATCGACGCTCCAAAGACTGTAAAAGAATTTCCTAGAACTGAAGGGGGGTATGCGAACACAAAAACAACCATCAGACAAACGTGTCGTATTTTTAACGAAATTATCTTCACACAATTTCTCTTCAGGCATATAAGAATTGGAAGATTTCGCATTCACCTCCTCTAATTGCCAAAACTTTGTCAATTCTATCTTAATTTTATCCCAGTTACTATCACTATCGGGAATCATTTTAGAAAAATTACATTTTACGTCTTTCGATAGCAGTGAAATATAATTCTGAGTAATTGGACCGGAAACTATCCATCCTAAACGTGTTTCACATAATATTGGTTTTCCGGTACCTAACTTCAGTTTTTGAGATCCTAACAACTCCCAAAAAAGGTCAGAGCCAATTAAAATATCAACATCAGCAGGGTTATAAAAAGTAGGATCAGCTAAAGTAATATTCGAGGGTATATCGAAATCAGAAATATTTATTTCACGGCACGGTACGGTACTCGTAATGTATGGCAGAACAAAACAATGAAGTTCGAATACGAAGCTATCATCTAATGACGTAATCTTAACCCGACATATTTTTCCTACGTGCGAAGTAACATTATTGATGCCAAGAATCGATCTATTTACTTGGCTGGTAGTTAAGTTGAGTTTATTGCATAACCTGTCCGTTATGAATGATGACGTGCTACCGCTATCTAGAACCGCGCGAACGAGATGCACATAACCATTGTGGTCCCGCAGTTTGATCAAGGCGGTTGACAACAACACATCTCGTTGCGTATGACCACACGGAGATGCAATGTTTGCTGATAACGATACGTTATTCGTATCAGTGGTAGCAGATGGTAAAGACGATGCAGACAAGTTGTTTAACGAATTACCACTAAGTGTATTCGCAATAGTGCCTTTATAATCTACGTGAACTAGTGTGTTGTGCCTACGTTTGCATAGTTTACAACCTGGTTTTTTACATTTATTTGCATAGTGCCCCGAACGAAAACAGTTGAAACATATCTTATAACTAGGTAGTAACTTGAGACGATCGTCATTACTTAATACGAGAAACTGTGGACAATTATTTAAAGTGTGATCGTTGTTGTTACATTTAGGACATGATTTCGAAGCTGATTCAATGCTAGAACTATTAAGAGATTGTGTTGCTACCATCGACTTGATCTTAGGGGCTGGCTTACCTGTCGTTTGGGAATGATTAGTACGTGCTAGCTCCAAGGTCTCGATAAGATCGGCACGATTACATAGGAATAGCATAAATGCGTCAAAAGTAATCGAGCAGTTTTTGTCCATCCTACCTTTGTACTCCTCCCACTCACGATAGGTATTTTGATCAAGCTTACGAGTGACAATGTGAATTAAAAGTGTGTCCCAGTGTTTAACAGGCTCCCCTAACGAATCTAAAGCTCGCAAATCTTTATTTAACTGATCGATCAAACTCTTAATGGCAACAGAAGATTCCTTTGATATGGACTCAATATTAAATAATGCGCAAACATGATTTTGTATTAATAATCTTCTGTTGTCAAATCGATCGCATAGCAACGACCATGCTACAGTGTAATTGCTCGAAGAAAACTCAATAGATTTAATGACTAATGCAGCTGTTCCCTCAAGTGATGCTCTCAAGTAGTGGAATTTGTTTATTGCGTCTATGTCACCGTTACTATGAATTAGGCTAGCAAAGGTGTCGCGGAATTCAAGCCAATTACAATATAATCCGCTAAACTTTGGTAACTGAATCGTTGGCAATTTAACCGGCTTGTGCAGTGTAGGTGTACTTTTGCAGTTTTCCATCGATAATAATAATAATAATAAAAGTATTTATTTCATAAAAGCAAAAACACATAGCACTGTGTACTTAGGAGATTATACAATAAAATTGTTACACTTTAAGCGCAATTATATAGACTCTATCCCTTAAACTAGGTCTAGCCTGTATCTTAAGGGATAGCGTTCAGCCATATGCCGATGCCGATTTATTGTCTTTGCTAGAATCACTCAAAATATTTTGAGCTATGGATAAATATTTATAATACAGAGACTCAAATTCAGACCGCTCAGAGTATTGTGATTTCAAATCGTCTACAATGCATTCCAGACGTAATTGTACCTCATCATACTGTTCGTACAACGACTCCATCTTGCCCATACGCAGCTGCAGTTCAGACACATCACAGCTGGATAATTCCTTGTCCTTGAGTGAGTCCAGGAAATTAACGAAAGCAGTCACACGGCCTTTGAAGCTGCCTCGCTTTTTAATTAAATCCTTTTCCTCGGACATACTGGGAGACGAGTGTTGTCAACCTGGAATTGATACAGGAATACAACTATAAAAACGAACTATATAATTTGAGTATACGCCTAACTGTATTTTATACACCTACTAAATGCTATACGAGTAATTAATAGCAAACAACACCAACTCAATGCTGTAACTAGGTACCAAGTGTATGAACCTAGGATACCTAAACTACTACAATCTTTTTTATTTGTAAAACTTTAACACTAAGTAATAAATAGGCACAACTAAAAACACTAATAGGTATAATATGTTAACTACATAAAGGACTCTAAATGCTTATAATTTATAACAATGACTTGCACTAATATCAAACACTCTCAAATTATATGTATTATGATAAGATACTTGCTAACAATTAACATCACTGTTAAATAAATAAGTGGATTAGTTACAGCTTTATATAATGTAAGTTCAAATAATGTAGCAATTATGCTAACTATACTATGATAAGTATGATTTTAAACTTAACTTTGCTGTTGAATAAAATACTAATCACAATGTACCAAGTACCTAATGATTTTAATCTAACACAATACAATAGTTAATACAAATAAATGATACTGACCTTAATTATAACCATTAACTTATACTACCTGAGTGTTGGGTGACGATATTAGTTTAATATTATAAATGCTGTACACCGATAAATCGCTTGCTTGAAGTCAATCCTTTTCACCGGCGAATAACCTCCACTGCACGTGGGTGTTAAAAATCCTTATTCTTGATAAAAACCGCTGATCTCCTTTGTAATACGTTATCCGGCTCGTTACGGACCATGAACGGGAATTGGGGATATGCCGGAAGAATAAACGGGATGCTCAATACAAGCAATTTATAATTTTAAATTCGGTGTTATCAACATGAGGTTTCAAGGGCAAGTGAGGTGTCAGAAGGACGGACACATACTTGTAACAATTAACAAGGACTTACAGCTAATTACACGAATTGCTGCTATGTGACATTCATCAGGCGTTTCAACAGAAATAGGGTGCCTTGAGAGCGACCGGTGTCCAGCAGTAAACTGAAGGAGACTGATGGTGATGATCCAACAGTACCAACTGCTTTGGAATGGGCAACTAGCTTCATCTTTCTGACTGATGAACATACAATAAACTCAAACTCAAAGTATTAATTTCAAATAAACCAATTACAGGCACTTTTGAATTCTCAAGGGGTCGGCCCTTGAGAATTCAAAAGTGCCTGTAATTGGTTTATTTGAAATTAATACTTTGAGTTTGAGTTTATTGTATGTTCACTATTTAATTAGTCTCGATAGTTTTGTTTATCTCGTTAATATTATATTTAATACTAGCTTCCGCCCGCGGCTTCGCCCGCAAAATATTTCGACAAATTATACATATAAACCTTCCTCTTGAATCACTCTATCTATTAAAAAAACCGCATCAAAATCCGTTGCATAGTTTTAAAGATTTAAGCATACAGACAAACAGACAAAAATAGCCACTTTGTTTTATACTATGTAGTGACTAGCTTCTGCCCGCGACTTCGTACGCGGACCCTGTTGCTTATGCCAGCGACAACGGGGTCGCCATTTATGTTATTTTTTTATAATTTTTCCCATTTAAATCTTTTATCACACTGAGCTTTAGTTTTATTTCATTCCAACAACCACCAAAACATACAGTCCATTTGTCATCGTTTTCATTTTGGTATTTATTATATTCCCCACTTGTCTCTAGTCTAGAGACCTAGAAGTCAATGCGTAGATACGGTAGGAACTCAAGCACAATTCTCTATCCGTGAACGGCTCCGACTCGCGAGACAATACATGACGTTCACAATCAGCGGTCAGTCGCACATCACGTGCCCCACTTGTCTCTAGAGACCTAGAAGTCGATGCGTAGATACGCTTGGAACTCAAGCGTAATTCTCTTTCCGTGAACGTCTCTGACTCGCGAGACAATACAATACATGACGTTCACAATCAGCGGTCAGTCGCACATCACGTGCCCCACTTGTCTCTAGAGACCTGAAAGTCGATGCGTAGATACGCTTGGAAATCAAGCGTAATTCTCTTTCCGTGAACGTCTCTGACTCGCGAGACAATACAATCATGACGTTCACGATCAGCGGTCAGTCGCGCATCATATTCTTCACTGGTCTCTAGAGACCTAATGAATACGCTGAGAACGCAGGCGTGCTTCGCGACCCGAACATAAGAACATAAGGCTGCAACTCGCTCCGTGGAAACCTCCACGGAGCGAGTTGCAGCCTTATGTTCTCGAACAGCATCAAGTCTCTCCTGACGCTCTTCGGTAGATTCTTGGGATGTTATGATCCTCAATCTTATAGCTCTCTTGGAACATTGGGAAAGATTTGACCTCTTTCTAGGCATGGTCATAGTTTTATTGTGAAGATACCTGATCAATAAAAATCTAAATTAAAATGACTGCTCCTCTGCGTTACCGGGTAGGCTACCGTGTCACGAAGATAAATGGAAAAGGAAATTAAACACTCAAACAACATAAGCCCGAAGGCATATTCATACGATAAAATAAAAAAATAAATAGGAGTTTTGGCCAGTAGAGTCAAATTTCCAATGATATACCATAGTCATCGAAAATCAGTCCTAAACTGTTACCGCCTTCACCGCGTGCAGGTACTCCCAGTTTATGTTATTTTATAATTACACAGTAAAATTAGTGATAGCTTTGATTTCCACATCAGATGTTTCTGATCTTCGATTTTTATAAGTCAACAAAAAATGCCCATCAGATTGAATAACTTTTGCTTAGACGTCATTCCTATATGTGTGATGTTGTAGCTAGGCTCTTGGAGTTCCACAACAGGTGTTCCAGATCTTCGATTTTTATAAGTCAACAGAGAGTGCTCATCAGATTGAACAACTTTTGCTAAGACGTCATTCCTATATGTGTTATGGTGTAGCTAGGCTCTTGGAGTTCCACAACAGGTGTTCCAGATCTTCAATTTTTATACGTCAACAGAGAGTGTTCATCAGGCTGAAAAACTTTTGCTAAGACGTCATTCCTATATGTGTTATGGTGTAGCTAGGCTCTTGGAGTTCCACATCAGGTATTCCAGATCTTCAAATTTCTTCTTTCAGCAGAAAATGCTCATCACGTGGAACAATTTTTGCTATGGTATCATTTTTAACCGACTTCTAGAAAAGGAGGAGGTTCTCAATTCGACTGTATATATATTTTTTTTTTATGTTTGTTCGCCCATAACTCCTTTGCTTGCCAACCGATTTGAAAAATTCTTTTTTTGTTGGAAAGGGTATACTTCCCAAATGGTCCCATAAAATTTTTATCGAAATCGGATAAGCGGTTTTTGAAAAATATAAAAAAAAATCCTACTTAATGTATGTGGACGATGTTCTAAGTTCCTGTCACTGTAATTTACATACCAGGTAGTGGTATTAAAATTTGGGGGGTGGGGGGGGGGGGGGGGGTTGTGTAGGTACCACAAATAAAAAGTGAAAAATAAAAACTTTTTTACAAAAAATAAAACCGACTTCCCAAAAAAACACTAGGTACAAAGTGAAAAATAATTTTGATTTCGGAAGTCGGTGGCAAAAAATGAACATACAATACCGAAGACACCGACTTCCGAAATCAAAATTATTTTTCACTTTGTACCTAGTGTTTTTTTTGGAAGTCGGTTTTATTTTTGGTAAAAAAGTTTTTTTGTATCTCTTATAGTTTAGCTGGTCTGTTGCGGTTCTGCATCAAGTGTTCAAGTTTCCAAGATAAATTATAGCCTATATGTTGCCCAGACTTAATACCTATACAACAAAAAAAAAACATTCCAATCCGTCCAGTAGTTCCGAAGATTAGCGTGTACAAACAAACAGACAAACAGACAAAATTTTTTTTTTGGGTTCGTGCTTTATTAATGTTTCTAAACCCCCGTCAATTATTATTTTTTAAATATATTCAATGTACAGACGCAGTATTTTTACTGTTTTATTATATGTATAGATTCTTGCTATTTGTCAATTGGATACAACGTGTAACGGAATAAACGCAAGACCTCAGACACCCCGATTAGAAAATTAAATTATAGAACTGAAACAACATCTCTAATTTAATTAACTTAAAGAACACTCAGTTTTTTTTTTTAAATAATAGCTGCCCTGTCTGAACGTAAAACGTTTGAGCATACTACTTTATCCCTACGCTCACACTCGTAGCGCACACTCGTCCGCGTGCCTGCGTAGTAGGTAGGAACGGAAAGCCACGCATTAGGTATGTATCTGTACGTTCAATGACCCATCGTAGTTTGAATTATTAATAATTTGCGATATTACCGTGTAACTATTGTTGCTAGTTGCCTAACTAGTTAAATAATTATTCCATCTTTCCATCACAATTACAAAGGCTTTGGACTGACAGCTTCGAATGATTTCGTTTAATTACGGATACAGAAGTATATTTAAATTGGGCAACTTCTATTCTATTCTGCGATTTATCAGTACGGCAATTTACCTAAAGGCGCCGCGTCTTTTCACCCGCCAGTGCCGCCTGCCGCTTTCGCGATATCACTAACCTACCCTATACGTCAGCAAGCCTACGAACTTTTGTGGGGCGTCACCCTAACCTAAAGTCGGTGACTGGCTAAATCCCAACTTGCCGAAACCCAGTATGAGACGCCAATCCGGTGCTGCAAATGTCGATATGTGTGTGCAGACAAACCAGAAACATGGAGAGAGGTACGCAGTCAGTACCGTGCGTGCGTCCTGTAACGCTCTGTGTCCGCAGGTGCTGCGCGACCTGGAGGTGGCGCTGCGGCTGACGGAGGCGCCGGGCGCCGGCGCGGGCGAGGCGGAGGACGCGTCGCCGCGGCGCCGCTCGCCCGTGGTGACGCAGCCGCTGGCCACGGCGTGAGCGCGCGCCGCGCCGCCCTGCGTCCGCCCGGCCGCACGCAGGTGACGCAGTGACGCAGCCCCCGCAGCCTGCGCGCTGCGCCGCCCTGCGTCCGCCCGGCCGCACGCAGGTGACGCAGCCCCCGCGCCCGCCGCCCTGCGTCCGCCCGGCCGCACGCAGGTGACGCAGTGACGCAGCCCCCGCAGCCTGCGCGCTGCGCCGCCCTGCGTCCGCCCGGCCGCACGCAGGTGACGCAGCCCCCGCGCCCGCCGCCCTGCGTCCGCCCGGCCGCACGCAGGTGACGCAGCCCCTGCGCCCGCGCGCCGCGCCGCCCTGAGCGCCCGCGCCGCGCGCCCCGACGCGACCGTTATGCGAGTTGAAGAATTGTTAATTCTATTGTAAATATTTCGATCTGTTAAGTAGTTTTAGGAGATTACGATTAGTTTTTACTTATAATTTGTGATCGCTTTGGTTGTAAATAAAAGTGATATTTGTTTAACTAATAAATTGAAAGCTTTATGAGAATCTTTTGTTTTATTTTGACCTTCTAACTGAGAAGTGTTTTTCCTATTATTTACTTTTCAATAATATATAAATTGTCTGTACGTACCGGGTTTGGTGAGGGAAATCAGAATGAAAAAGAAATCCCACGAGAATAGTGTAATCACAGTTCGCTAGCCCATACCCTGCCATGACCACGTATGTGTGTTCAAGGCACTGCGCTTAGAATAGCACAAAAAATAGTGGCAGTGTTTGGCATTGCTTCTTTTTACGAATAAACTGTAAAAAATAATAACAGAAAGAAAATTCTTACCAAAAAAAATTCGAATGTTCAATTTTGTGTAAGACTTTTACTGACGTGCGAAGCGCGTGGAAGAAGGGAGCGTGGCCCTTGCCTGCAGTGGCTGGGAGTCGTCTCACGGCTCGCGACGCCACCTCCTTCACCAGCATAACAGCTTCGCAGAAAGAGGTGACTGCCTCCTACTTCCTCTCGCTCTGGACCATGCCTTGCACCAGGGCCGGGCGCGAGAGGTCACCGCTGCCGCCAATCGCCTCTACGAGGACGCGGCGGTGCTCCGCCCAAGCAGCTGATCTCTACCGTATGCTCCACCGTGTCCTCAGGGCGATCGTTACAATGGTGGACACCCGGGCGTTTCCTCCCGCTTGATGATGCGCAGGAATCTCCCGAAACATCCTTGTCCGGTGAGGACCTGCGTCAGGCGGTAGGTGAGGGCGCCATGACGCCTCTCTAACCACTCCTCAAAGAGGGGTGTTACCGCCACTATCGTGGCCTGCCTGCGCTGTGTTGCGACAGTGACTCTTTCCAGGCCGCTCGGCTTCATTCGGTAAGGGGGCGTCCATAAATTACGTGAGATATTTTAGGGGGGAGGGGGTCGAGTCAAATCTCATCTAATCTTACGTTGGAGAGAGGGGGGGTCTCGGCAAATGTAACGCAATTTTTTTCTGATTGAAACTAAAAAAATATATACTAGTTGGTCCATTTAATTGTACATGCTTAAGATTTAATCTTAAGCGTAATCATAATACGATTAAGATCATTCACTATAATTTTTTTTTTCTTTTTACAATAACAATCCAACGCCTTAACGTAAGAAACCCACATTTTGAAAAATCTCACGTGAGATTGGGGGAAGGGGGAGGGGGTTGAATAAAATCTCACGACATCCTTAGAGCTCGATTTAACCTAAAATGCTCTAAGACGACATCTCACCAGGGGGGGAGGGAGGGACAGAAAATTAAAAAAAAAACCTCACGTAATTTATGGACGCCCCCTAATCCTCGTCCGCCATCGTCGACGCGGCGGCGGCTGGCTACTGTAGCGCTTGCTCACTTCGCGGTTTTTTTAATGCAAATGCACCGAGCATTTTACCAGTCTGCGCGGTTTATTAAAAATTTAGCACATAAGGCCCCGTTTACACTTTGATTTGTAATTAGGCGAGTACATACATTTTCTGCGACATTTCCAGGAGCTGGGGGGGGGGGGCGTCGGCGTAGAGCTGCCCTCCCCTGCCCCGGGTACGCCCATGCCCAACTTCAAGAATAAAGGTAATGTACAGGACTGCAACAACTTTCGAGGGATATAACTCATGTCACTTATTAAGAAGGTATGAGGGAAAGTAATAGAGAAAACACTTCGAGAGGAGAGTGAGATTACCTCGAACCTGTCTTCAAATGTACATGTAGGTATGTATGTATGGGTTGAAAAAACAAAGTACGCCACTTTTTTGCAAGAAGAAAGAGGGAGATTTGTTCAGTAGAGTAAGTTGGTGCTATAGACAGTCAATCAAAACTTATTGAAAATAAATGATTATACATCTTGCATAGAACGTTTGGTCGAACAATAAACAGGATTACAGAAAGAGGCATCCACTGCATCCAGGCACCATGACGCGCTTTTCCCAGTCTATTCCGACTTTCAGTGTCTCGGTTCACTCGAGCAAACCGTTGGCGAAGTAGATCACACGGTGATGCATAGAATTAACACGGGATGGATCAAATGGTGGCACTTCACAGGAACAGGAACAATATGCGACTCCCGCGTTCCTCTTAAACCTAATATGGCAAGAAGACCTAGACGCAAACCGCAAAGAATGGATAGGATCGAGGTGATTCTAGGAAAAGATTTCTAGAAAGATTTGGGGGAGGCCTTTGCTCAGCCGTGGGACAGTAACGGCTATTTAAAAAAAATTATAAATATTAATCGTATTTCATTACCGTACAAACATTTGTTCCGTGCGGGAATCGAACCCGCGACACGGTTGGCGCAGTGGTTGAGCGATTGACGGCTGCGCAGCATGTCGCGGGTTCGATTCCCGCACGGAACAAATATTTGTACGACCTGCAAGTATTTAATAATAATAATAATAATTTATTTATTTTCTCGCCACAATACACATTGAATACATATTTTTAGGGAACAGGAGGATACAGTAAGTATATTGTGGGAGACTGGTGCCTAAACTAGGCTTGGGGCCTGTATTTCAGGACACCAGGTCTCCACCCTTTAGGTTACAAGACATAACATTCCAAATCAGACAGTGGTCGCGAGAATAACAATTATTAAAATGATTCTAAATCTACACACATCAAAAGTGTCTAGGGATCAACATATATTTTTGCAATAACTTTTCTCTTGATTGATATTAATTTAAATTTTCTTTAAGGATTCATCAAATAAAGTGTTTTCGTTTGTCACAGTAACGATAAACCAAGTCACCTTTGCATTAATAAAGAAATTTGCCATTTTCCTAATAAAGGGATTTTTGACATTTGAACCACTAACATTAAAGTTCGAAAAAAAGACTGAAATAACAGTTTTCTTTAAAATTTTATTGGGTAACTTAAACAATTAATAATCCGTGTTTCTACCGCGAACACTAACAACACAAGAACATCGGTTTGGCATACTCAAAATGAGTTCATCCAAATCACGCTGTGGAATGGCCGCCCATGTTCGTTGCAACAACAAAAAAAGGTCTTCTTGCAACTGGATACCCTCCATATTCGGCAGAGCTCTTCTCTGTAGCATATCCCATGCATGCTCAATCGGGTTCAAGTCTGGCGACTGAGCAGGCCAGGGCAGGACATTGATGTTAGCTGCGGCGAGAGTCTGTCTTACAACTCTTGCGGTGTGCGGTCGTGCATTATCATGCATTAACTGAAATAAGGGACCGATTTGCACTTGTAGAGGAACGATGACGTCAGATACAATCGTCTCAGCATAAATTTGAGCGTTGAGGTTGCCTCTGATCCAAATCAACTCAGTTCTTCCGCCGATCCAAATACCCGCCCATACCATGATGGTTCCACCACTATAAGGATGGACTTCCTGGCAGGATTTTAATCGCTGTTGGCGTCCAGGGGTTCTCCAGTGTCGTATACGTCTTGTATCCGGTCTCATACCAAAACGAGACTCATCAGAAAAGCACACGAAACGCCATTGTTCTTCTGCCCAATTTCTGTGTTCAAGAGCCCATTGATATCGAATCCTACGATTGTGCATTGCTATAGGTGGTACCCGTAGCGGTCTTCGGGAATGAAGGTTCACTTCATGCAAGCGGTTTCTGACTGTTTGGTCGCTAATTAAGTTCCCTGAAGAGTGATGAAGCCTCACGGCTAACATCATGGCGGTTATTGTTGGAGCTCTTCGAGTTAAGATTTGAATGTATCGGTCTTGTCTCCGTGTGGTGCAGCGATACCGTCCTTCATGGCGCTCAGCCACGGTACCAGTGCTTCGGTAACGTGTCCAAAGTCGACTGATAACACCTTTTTTTGTTGTTGCAACGAACATGGGCGGCCATTCCACAGCGTGATTTGGATGAACTCATTTTGAGTATGCCAAACCGATGTTCTTGTGTTGTTAGTGTTCGCGGTAGAAACACGGATTATTAATTGTTTAAGTTACCCAATAAAATTTTAAAGAAAACTGTTATTTCAGTCTTTTTTTCGAACTTTAATGTTAGTGGTTCAAATGTCAAAAATCCCTTTATTAGGAAAATGGCAAATTTCTTTATTAATGCAAAGGTGACTTGGTTTATCGTTACTGTGACAAACGAAAACACTTTATTTGATGAATCCTTAAAGAAAATTTAAATTAATATCAATCAAGAGAAAAGTTATTGCAAAAATATATGTTGATCCCTAGACACTTTTGATGTGTGTATATAGTGTTAGTATGGTTAGTATTGTGTGGGTATGAAGGAAAGTGTAGAGTGTGGTTTTGTGTAGTGAGTGAGAATGTAGAAGTTTCTGTTGCCTGGATATATAAATAAATAATATGGATGTGAAAAGTATATATACCTAGTTTTAATAAATAATGTATTTAAGTCGTAATCTATACCGAGACAGCTAGGATTTTTTCAGTTTCAAGGTAGTTTAACTCCTGGATCCAGCTAGTTAATTACATTTTACATTTAATCTTGTTTAGGTCATAAATAGGAAGAATCTTGTTAATTTTATTATAGAGATAATGACCGAGGTGGCAGGAGAATCGCTGAGAGAACTTGGTGGAAAGCCGGTTGTGATAACTGTCCACGGGGTCGAATCTACGTTTACCACGTGATAGAGAGGGGGAAATAATGTTAAGAGGCTGCTCGGGGTTGGATTAAGATAGAGATTAGGATGAGATAAGAGATGAAAGTCAGGTTAAAGTTAATAAATTCACTGTATTGTCTGTTTCCACAAATATAAGATTAAGATTAATGTATACTAGGATGAATGGTGAACGATATGGGATTATGAGTCACGTGCACGGTTTGTCGCCGAATTACGTACTGAGCTATTGCGGTGTAAGTGCAATAATATAAAATGATGGAAACATACTGAGCGGGTGGCGCAATAATGATGACCCAGGTAAGCGTACTGTACGGTGGTTGACCCGTACAGAGGCTATGCTGTTTCATAATTGTTTGTTGTACGAACAGTTGGCGCACTGTCAGGACTTTCGCTTCTTTATATAGGAGGGTGGTAGGGTATCTAAAAGGGAGGCACAGTGAGACCTTCAAGATGGCTCTCTGCGCTCTTTCCAGTTCCAGAATAATAGTGTATTTTGGGGCACCACCCCAGGAGGTGATGCAGTAAGTCAACAAAGATTGAACGAGGGCAAAATACACCGATCTCTTCACCTTATCCTCAGCCACCCTTCTAAGGGTCTTGAAGACATAAGTATATCAACTTCCGCAGCCTGCCACTCAATACGGTAATGTGCTTGTGAAAATTGTGCTGCTTGTGTTTTGTTCCGGGTCTATTTATAATATGTATATATTTACAAAACAAATTTATACAAGTATTTTATCAGCCATCTCATTACCACAACACAAGCATTAGTTGCTTAGCTTGGGACTATATGACGTTGTGTGAAATGTCCAAGGATTATTATTAACATTATTATTTACTTTCCATTACAACTCCTGTATTACCAGTGGCAGATGCTTCCAGTATTCTTAGCTCGTCTTTTAATAGTACTACATATACCAAATAAAGAAAAACAGTTTCAATACACATAGTTTTCGTTTTAATTTCTGATCGTCAAGAGAACTTAACCAAAACAACGGCGGTTCTCTGGGCTAGTGCTGCCACCATAGGATGTAAAGAATGGACTGAACGTTACCCTCTCTAAAGTAACCACTATTTAGAAAGCGATATACCAACGGCACAGGCACCGGTACTGCCTGTGCGGTTTTAACCCTTTTCTGCAATCCTGTAATAACAAAGGTGCAGTGTATGAATGAACTACGATTTTATTGACCAATATCTCTCTTGTATCAGACCTAAAAAAAGGCAACTTCGTAGTTAACCTCTACCAGATGAAGCCAAGTAGTTATTTTTATTAGTTCAGTTAAAGAAAATGTAGACTTTGCAGACAAGGGAAACCTGTCAGACTGTGACCATTAACTAATTGAATGGTGATTGGGTCTTCTCCTGAATCATTAAATTCATATCGCGATAATTGTTTTATTAATTCTATTATAAATTTATTCATACGTTATGAATAAGTACCTACGCTTTTATTCATATATAGGTATCAATACTGGGTAAAATAATAGTAACAAGCTGAATTTTGAGGTACATACATACATTACCGCGTATTACAAACCAAATCGTTCAACAATGCATTTTTAATTCATTCATATCTTTTAACGGGGAAGTTCAGGGTCAAGGTCAGAGGTCAGGTGGCTGTGGCATAAGCTTGGCAAAACACAAAGTTCCAGCTTTACAATTCGAGGAAAACAAATTTCAATTTCATACCTACATTTAAAATACCTTTAAAAAGTATTTTTTTTAAAATACAAATTTATTCAATGTTTCAATGTAAGTACTCGACAAAACTGTATACTTGGAACTATCAAATAAATCATTTTATTGTTCAAAAATCCTATGAAAGAGAAGCTTGTTTTTCCGTCCATTTTGTGTGGCTCGAATGCTCGGAGCTCGAAGCAATACCAACGTATAAATAAATATGGCCATACTGTGCCAACTCTTCTAGCGAAGAAAGTATTTAATTTCTTCTGAAAGAAACAGTGGCGTAACCAAATTTATATTTTTTACTAAATTTTGTAAAAAATGTTATGTCACTTTTGAGCTCGCAGCCTCTCGGGCCGCCCGGCCGGGGGCCCTGTCAGGCCGGGGGCCCGTGGCATTTTGCCAGTCCTGCAACCTAATAGTTACGCCACTGGAAAGAAACGAAGTACCGCGATCTGAGTGTACATCCGTTGGCATTCCAAACATCTGCCAACATATTGACAGTGACAGTTGATACTGACAACTTCGCTTCTTCTTTACGGGTATGACAATTGATTAAGGAGTTTAATATACATAATTATATCACTGCCATACCATTATTTGATTGATTGTATTATCTGATAGGTATTTTACAAGCATGAAAGTAAGGTAATTAAAGTCAAAACATTATTGGACCAACTACTGGTTTATTGGCCGCTAGTCTTTCTCGTAGTATTCGGTCTGTATTCACTGATTGTGGAACGCTTTCTCTATGATGAATATGGTCTATCACGATTCAGTTTCCAGTTTCCCATTCAATACTCATATTTGAATATTTGGTACTTACTAATTCCATGACTATATTTTTTGCCAGTTTTTGGGTTGGCTTTGTAAGTTTTTCTAATATGTATTGTATGTTATCATCACCAATTCACCCCTGCTTAATTATAAAATAAAATAGCAATAGACTAATTTCACCCACCTTAGAGCATTTAAGCTATAAAAAATGCTCTAAGCCATATACATCAAAAATGTAAGGAAGTGAAAGCGTACATTTCGTCAAATGCTGCAGACACCTGCAATATTTCTGTTAGCAAGAAATAGGGATTTTTAAATAATAATGAAATGGCAACTTTACAATCATAAGAAATCAGAAATGTCAATAAATGTGTGTGTTTGGTTTGATTTTTTATTGTAATAATTTCGATTAAAATCGAGTCATTGGAACAGTATTAAATTGTGCGTATATTGTTGTACCAAGTGCAAAAATTTTCCGGCACAGCGAACCAGTGTATTGTTGTCCAGTCGTACCTATAATGCCCACATTTTCTTGCCTGTGTTAAGATTATGTACGATAGTACATGCGGCGCCGCCGCCAGCGGGCAATGCGGCAAATCGCAGCCCGACGGCGACGGGCCGCCGCCGCGCGAGCCCCCGCCTGCGCCCCTAGAGAGGGATTACAGCGGCTTCGATATAGTCAAAGCGACACAGTACGGCGCCTTCGCTCGCGTTAAGGAGCTGGTGGAGGCGGGCTGGGACGTGAACCAGCCGGATCATGAAACCGTGACGCTACTGCACTGGGCGGCCATCAATAACCGGCGCGAGATCATCCAATACCTGCTGGCAAAAGGCGCGGCGGTGGACGCGGTGGGCGGCGAGCTCCAGTCCACCCCGCTGCACTGGGCCACGCGCCAGGGCCACCTGGAAGCCACAGTGCTGCTGGTGCGCGCGGGCGCCGACGCGTCCCTGCGCGATGCCGAGGGCTGCGCCTGCCTGCACCTGGCGGCGCAGTTCGGCCACACGGCCGTGGTGGCGTACCTGGTAGCGCGCGGCGTGGCGCCGGACGCGGCGGACGCGGCCGGCATGACCCCGCTCATGTGGGCGTGCTGGAAGGTGTCGGCCGTGGACCCGGCGCGCCTGCTGCTGACGCTGGGCGCCTCGCCGCGACCCGCCGACCGCTCGCACGGCAACACGGCGCTGCACTGGGCCATCCTCGCCCGCAACACCACTGCCATATCCACTCTCATACTTTATGTGAGTCTTATCTTATGTCTAGGCAAGGGTTTGCATATACTTCCACAACAGTTCGGGATACTCTTATTAGTCCTCAAATAAACAAAGGGGAGGTTACAGTGCTCCTACCAGGATTGTGATGGAGGTCTAGTCATTACTGAAACAACAATACTGCATATTTGTCAGGTTCTTAGCAAAACCTGGAATTGTCCTATAACTTAAACTATTAAATTATGTAAATGTGTTAGTTTTAGTTCATAATATTACAATTAATCATGAACAGGGTGATGCTAGCTTAGATGTGCCTAACCTGCGAGGAGTGACTCCGCTAGCCATGCTGCAGGCCAATGCTGACTCACTGTGGGTGGGTTCCAAAGTAGGAGATAAAATAAAAGAACACTCAATAGCCGCAAGTAAAAGGAATGTATTTAGGAGATTAACATATGATAAGGTAAGATATTGTATCTAATTTAAACTACATAATAGCATGTAGGCATTACTTTATTGACTGGAATTCTACCAATTAAGTAGGTTGTAATGATCAGATGAGTAGCATTTTGTGCCTAAACATTACATAGATGTCCTGATGATGTTCATGTTATGGTAGCTATTTTGAAATGTGACCGTTTCACATGATTGGCATCTCAAAAAATTGACTTGTAAGAGAACAATGAACAAAGATAACTGTTCTTATCAGATAATCAGAACCAAACTGTACATTTGAAAAAATATGTGTGTAGTTGTATGTGTTAAGGTTGCTTGCGTAATTCAAATTTACTCTCAACCCAAATGTTGTTTTCATGAGACAGTTTTTAACTTTTATTTAAATGTATTTAAGCAACCTAAAACTAAAATATATAAATATGTATAAGTATATAAAGCCTGTCAGCATTGCCATGTTGGAAGGCAATGTTGGTTATTTGGCTTAAGATTTGACCAGCCCTCTGGTCTATTTATTCTTTTATAGCCTCATTTATTTATATTCTCGACTACTTGGAACTCTGAGGGTTGTACTGATGATTGTAATGTTTACTATTGTATTAATTATAGTTATTTGTAACTGTTGCAAACATTTTGATCAATGATACAACCTGATGCTCAGCTGCAATTTGAAATATATGACACACACACGTTGGTTTTTGGTGACAGAAATTCAGATGGTGGTGTGTGGTGGTGATACCCTTTGTCGCGTTCTACCTGACGGGGCTGGTGTTAGAGATGGATGCGCTGTACCTGGTCAAGGCCTTCCTGCTGGTGTGCTTCTACGGCGCCCTGCACTTCCTGAGCAACCTCCTGTTTGACGACGACCTCAAGAACATCTTCCCGCTCAGTGTGTACCTTGCCACCAAGGTAACCTTTCCACCACATCCTCCAACTTTCGCATCACAGTATGTCACGACAAATTGACTCATTATTGAATAAATGGCGGGGAAAAGCACAGGAAACTGCCATATAAAACCTAGTTGACCGAAGGACGTGTCAGTTTGTTTGGGGCAGAGTTCCATCACCAACCAGGAGTGTGGTACTTAAAAAGGCGGTTCCTAACTTATCCCAAGGTTCAATTCAAATATTAACCCATTAACCGCTTGGATTTTTATCACTTGCCTACCTCATAAATCGGCAAATAATATCTACGACGATGGTATAAATCAGACCTATGTTCGTGTATAGTCGGCACGGACAGGAACACATTTGTTATATTAGTCCGACTGGGCCGGTGCGGCGTGGTGCTGGTGGGTGGGATGAAGCCAGTCCGCTGGTAGGTGGTGAGATTGGTACTCATGTAATGGGTGTCGAAAGGTTGTAGTAACCCACACTGCGAACTGTCTGTGGAACATTAGCTGATTAGACTATGAAATGTATGAAATGCAACCAATGGTAGGGTGTAAGTGTACGAGGTGTGCGGCTGAGTGAGCTCGTGTGCAGGTGTGGTTCTACATCACGTGGGCGGTGTTCGTGGCGGGCGCGGTGGGCGCGGGCGCGACGCTGCTGTTCGTGCTGTGCTCGGGCGCGCTGTGGTTCACGTTCCTGCGCTCCTGGCGCTCCGACCCCGGCGTCATCTCCGCGTCGCGCCAGGACAAGCTGCGCGTGAGTACGGCGCCTGGCTCTGCGGCCCGCGGCCCGTAGCGCGGAGGCTCTGACCCGCTCGTGTTGCAGACTATCATCGAGCTGTCGGAGTCGTCGCGCGGCGGCTTCGAGCCAGCGCGCTTCTGCTCGGCGTGCCTGGTGCGGCGGCCGCTGCGCTCCAAGCACTGCTCCGTGTGCAACCGCTGCGTGGCCAAGTTCGACCACCACTGCCCCTGGGTGGGCAACTGCATCGGTGAGCGCCCCGGCCCGCCTGTGCGTCGTGCGCGACGTGCGCGTCGTGCGCGTCGCTAACCGCGTCTTGTCTCTGTCGCAGGCGCCAAGAACCACCGCTACTTCATCGGGTTCCTGGCGAGCCTGCTGGTGATGTGCGCGTGGATGCTGTGGGGCGGCGCGCAGTACTTCGCGGTGGTGTGCCCGGTGGCGGACGACACGGCGCCGGGCGTGGTGTGGTACTGGTGCCGCTGCAACCCCTGGGTGGCCTGGGTCATGCTCAACGCCTGCTTCCACCTGTTCTGGGTGACCGTGCTCACGGGCTGCCAGCTGTACCTGGTGGTGTGCCTGGGCATGACGACCAACGAGCAGCTGAACCGCAGCCGCTACCGGCACTTCGTGGCCCGCAACGGGCGCTCGCCCTTCACGCGCGGCCCGCTGCACAACTGCGCCGACTTCTTCGGCTGCCGCGCCTGCGGGCTGCTGGCCCCGCGCGCGCGCGACTGGGCCGCGGCCGGCCTGGACGACGAGGCCGACGAGCCCATGCTGCCGCGCGAGCCGCAGCACTACGTGTGAGTGCGGGCCCGCGCTAGTGACGAGGACTTCGTGTAGCGGCCCGGCTCCCCGTGTGCACTCGGCGAGCAAATGTACTTTGTTCCGGTCGAGTGCGAGCCGAGGCGCCGCCGCGGTCACTAGCGCTCGCCGCACCGGCTCTGCGGCCACCGCACCGGCTCTGCGGCCACCGCACCGGCTCTGCGGCCACCGCACCGGCTCTGCGGCCACCGCACCGGCTCTGCGGCCACCGCACCGGCTCTGCGGCCACCGCACCGGCTCTGCGGCCACCGCACCGGCTCTGCGGCCACCGCACCGGCTCTGCGGCCACCGCACCGGCTCTGCGGCCACCGCACCGGCTCTGCGGCCACCGCACCGGCTCTGCGGCCACCGCACCGGCTCTGCGGCCACCGCACCGGCTCTGCGGCCACCGCACCGGCTCTGCGGCCACCGCAAGCGCGCTCGCCGCACCGGCCACGCCGAACGACATCATTCACACTTCATCTGAGCACGATTTTTGTTTCTTCTGTGCGTAGTTCACATAATTCATAGATAGAATTAATATTTAATTTATACATATATAGACAAGTGGCTGCAAGAATTGGATTCTTGTATTTCATTTTATGTATTTATGATTTGTATTCATTATTATTTATACATATTTGGAAGTATTTAGGTAGTAATAATGGGTGGCAATCAAGCCGTTGTACATTAAAGTAATGGTACGGATCACAAACCACACGTAGCCAATGTTATGACGTGTGTGCAGTACTCGGCTGACGGACTGGCGCCGTCGCATCACAAAACGACTTGTAACTTTCCAGGCTCAAACTTTCGAGCCAGTTTTTGTGTTTCAAACCTTATTCTACCGTAGTAGGCTTTTATAAACCACAAATCACTAAATATTATTAGCAGAAAACGTATGTAACTATTTGTGGTGCGGGTGGACCGAAGACTGGATTTAAAATCAATTTTTGTATTTAGAATTGTAACTATGTTGGAATACAGAATAAAATTAAAAATTGGTTTGATGGTTTAGCCCAGATTCGCATGATCGTTGAAATATATCTGCGAGTGCTGGACATTAACTATCGGCATTAAGCCGCACATGAAGAATCCAACAAGTCAGCCCGTCACAAACCTAAATGTTGGATTTTGAACTCTCGGTACTAGGCAGTGCATTGAAAATCATGTGCGCGAAAATATAGCCTGTGCGAATATCTAGGCTTAAACTTGGGCAAAAGATAAATCTTTTTGTAGTATGGTCGGCGGAGTTCATGCGTCGCCTTCGTCACGCTCGCGTACTGCACTAAGGGAAGCGGTGCGGGGTGTGACGTCACGCGCGTGCTCTGACGTCACGCGCGTGGCATGACATCGCGCGGCCTGTGGGATGTGGCTTACTATTGTATATTCATTTATTTATAAACTGACGAACAAATACCTACCTGACTATAAGTGTATATTCATTTAGTACAATGTATCGTGATGAGTTTGATACTTACACGAACCGTAAATTTAAGGTTAGAAATTAATATAAATTATAAGAAACGAAGCTTCCTTCTAATAAGATTGTCCTGTTTTTAACTTTCAAAATACATTTTATAATACTACTGGGTGAAATTGAATCAGCTCGCGAAACAAAACAGAAATGATTGACTGCACTCATATTTCGAGCAATAATACCAGCCAATCATTGCCCCGTCGTGGAAGAGGGCGCGAGCGATGATCGCCATGCTAGCTCAAACTGGTTGGCGATTTGGGACTTGTATGACCGGTAAGTCCTTCGCCGATGTCAGGAATGTGCGAGATACGTTCAGACATTGATATTGGTACTTGCGAGGATCGGGGGCCACAAGCTCGTGAGAAGCGAAGCGGTAGCCACGCGGCCATCACATCAGCTCATTCAGGGGCCAATAGCGGAAAGTGTACTTACTTAAAAAAACGGGTTAAGAAAAGGAGTAGCTTTTTTGTTTTATCTTGTTTAGATCGACATCCATAACGGGTGTGGAGTTTCTCCAGCTGATCCGACAGAACTCTGTATTACTTGTTTGTATCGTCGATGAACAAACAGTTTACACCTCTCGATTATAATGTTTTTATTGATTGTCAGTTTTTCTGAACTAATAGTTATTTGTATACCAACAAAGAAATGAAAAAGGAAGAAAATAAGTTTACGTTTAATATTCAGCCTGTACACGTCCAGGCTGTCCAGGCGGTGCTAGGTTACAATAGAACCGATACATGCCGAACGTAACCGAGCGACGAGCGACTGACGCGTCGGTAGCTCCGCAGTCGTGTGGCGGCGCCGCGGCGCCAGGAGCCCGCAGAAACTCGAGCTCCGTCCGCGGCTCGCTAAATCTCTGCGAGGCAAACAAAAACTTCGTGGCGCATTTATCTCGTTCTAAATTCGTAAATGTTTGTATATCTAAATGGATCATTAAACGTTAGAACGAATACTATGGCCAGATGTTCTTTACTTAAATTAGTCAAATGTGACTTATTGTTGAACACAGTTACAGCACACAAGTGAGGAGTTTTTAACTGTCAGTCAGTATAGTATCGATCTTTTTTGCACCCATTTGTTGTTGGCGAGCCATCTACCTCGCGCGCGGCACGGTAGCGCGCGTCTGGCTAACGTACATAACCCTAAAAAGCGCACGGGCCTGGAGCTACCTTACCGCACCGTGGTCTTCACGACCTGAACACGCGCCTGACCTGGTGAGGCCACGCCGGGCCAGGCGCGAGGCCGGCTCCAGTCCGCTGGAGCGTCGGTGCTGCGTGTACTGTGTAGTGCACGGCTCTGGTGTGAGTCGTGACGTGTAAACTGCTTATTAGATACTATTTATTTATAACGAGGTAACCCCCAGATACCATAACATAATTGGTGCAGTATTATGATTGATAATTTGACATGCTAGTAGAAGCATTGTTCGGGTTTACCTAGGGATTTAATCTTTTAAATTAAAGCATTCATTGCACACAGGATGAGAGCGAACCGTAGATCGGCCTTTAACATTGAACGCGTTTCTAGATGTGCGCTTTGTTGAACTTCATGTTTAAAGTCACTTGTAAATTGTTTTGAATTATCTATAATAAAAATATCTTTAATATAGTATTACAATATCAAATTTAAGAGCTTACAATGATATCATTGTTTGTGTAAGACGCTTTGATAAATATATTTATAAGTACTGCTAGTAACGTGGAACGATGATGGCACTCGACGCCCTACTGCGCAGATGCACGCGCGCCTGCTCGCTCGCGTACCTGCAAGCACGCGCGCCTGCTCGCTCGCGTACCTGCAAGCACGCGGGACTGCTCGCTCGCGTACCTGCAAGCACGCGCGCCTGCTCGCTCGCGTACCTGCAAGCACGCGGGACTGCTCGCTCGCGTACCTGCAAGCACGCGCGCCTGCTCGCTCGCGTACCTGCAAGCACGCGGGACTGCTCGCTCGCGTACCTGCAAGCACGCGCGCCTGCTCGCTCGCGTACCTGCAAGCACGCGGGACTGCTCGCTCGCGTACCTGCAAGCACGCGCGCCTGCTCGCTCGCGCATCTGCTAGCACGCGCGCCTGCTCGCCGTGTACGTACCTATGTCTGCGGGTTTACCATTACCATTAGAGGGCATTTTCTTCAATCTTCTATTTAGATGTTAACGTGTATAGGATAATACTATTGTATTATATGAATTGAAAAAAAAAAGAAACCAAAATGCATTTAATGTCAATAAATACCTAATAAAGTTACTACTGGTGTATTTGTTTTTCTAAATATTGTTAACAACACCCAAATACTCTGGCTCGGTCACTACTGGAGAATCACAACAGAGCGCGACGACCTAATCCAATCACAGTAAATATAACTACTGTTTAATAAATTAGGATGTGATACAGGTCACATACTTAGCGAGTCAGCGATAGCACCAACCCAACATACTTCTGAATGTCCCATGAAGGAGACAGATTGTAGTAGATAAAGAACAAAAAAAAAAAAAAAAATACCTAATAAAGTTACCTACTACTGGTGTATTTGTTTTCCTAAATATTGTTACTACAGAGTTTTAACACAAAAGCAGTAGACTGCTTTTTGCTTGCGACTTTGTACGCGGATCCTATTGCTTATACCAGCGACAACGGGGTCGTCAAATCGAAGATCTGAAACGATCACTCTTTTCAAAAGACCTGTTAGTGATGTGCGAATACGCTGAGAACTCAAGCGCAATTCTCTATGATCCATGAACGTCTCCGACTCGCGAGATAATTCGTGACGTTCACGATCAGCGGTCAGTCGCGTATCATATTCTTCACTAGTGTCTAGAGACCTGGATGTTAATGCGTAAATACGCTGAGAACGCAGGCGTGCTTCGCGATCCGAAGAGGAGCGAGTTGCAGCCTGATGTTCTCGGACAGCATCAAGTCTCTCCTGACGCTCTTCGGTAGATTCTTGGGATCTTAATTCTTATGATCCTCAATCTTTTAGCTCCTTTGGAACATTGGGAAAGATTCGACCTCTTTCTAGGATAGGGGGGTGTCCATAAATTACGTGAGATATTTTAGGGGGGGAGGGGGTCGAGTCAAATCTCATTTAACCTTTTGAACGCCATTGTCACATATAGGTGACAAGTAAGCGCATGCCCTGTACGCCAACGACACAAATATATGACAATGCAATATGCACTATAACAGGAAATAAACAATAAAATCATTACTTTTCTGTGTGTTTATATAGATATCGAATTGAAGCTCTCGTACGTATTTAATTAAGTACATGAAACAAATAACACACCACGGTTATTGGGAAATTCATAATAACAAGAAGAAATAAATTTGTAGCTTGGCGAGGAGGGCACGCGCGTGCGTTTATGCTCTGGCGTTCAAAAGGCTAATCTCACGTTGGAGAGGGGGGGGGGGGGTCTCGGCAAATGTCACGCCATTTTTTTTCTAATTGAAACAAAAAAGAAACTATTTTGGTCCATTTAATCCAGATTGTACATGCTTAAGATTTCATCATAAGCGTAGGTAATCATAATAACTACGATTAAGATCATTCACAATTTTTTATTTTCTTTTTACAATAACAATCCAACGCGTTTACGTAAGAAACCCACACTGAAAAATCTCACGTGAGATTGGGGGACCGGGGAGGGGGTTGAATAAAATCTCACGACATCTCACCAGGGGGGGAGGGAGGGACAGAAAAACACCTCACGTAATTTATGGACGCCCCCTAGGATAGTTTTATTCTGAAGATAGGTACCTGATCAATTAAAATCGAAGTGACTGCTCCCCTGTGTTACCGGGTAGGCTACCGTGTCACGAAGATAAATGGAAAAGGAAATTAAACACTCAATTAACATACCTATGTCCGAAGGCATATTTATTCGATAAAACAAAAAAAAATGGGAGTTTTGGCCAGCAGAGTGAAATTTTCTATGTTATACCGCCGTCATAGAAAATCAGTCCTAAACTGTTACCGCTTTCACCGCGTGGAGGTACTCCCAGCTTATGTTATTTTATAATAATACCTACAGTACAGTGAAATTAATGATAGCTTTGATTTCCAAAACAGGTGTTTCTGATCTTCGATTTTTATAAGTCAACAGTTTAACTATATATGTTATTAGTAGTGAGTAGCTGGGCGCTTGGAATTCCACAACAGGTGTTTCTGGAACACCTGTTGTCTTTAATTTTTATACGTCAACAGAGCTCATCAGGCTGAACAACTTTTGCTAAGACGTCATTCCTATATAATTATGTTATAGTGTAGCTGGGCTCTTGGGGTTCCACATCAGGTGTTCCAGATCTTCAAATTCATTCTGTCAGCAGAAAATCTCATCACGTGAAACAATTTTTGCTATGGTAGGTACCATTTTTGTATCTCTTACAGTTTAGCTGGTCTGTTGCGGTTCCGCATCAGGTGTCCAAGTTTCCAAGATAAATTATAGCCTCTATGTTGCCCAGACTTTATACCAATACTTACAACAAAAAAAAACATTCAAATCCGCCCAGTAGTTCCGAAGATTAGCGTGTACAAACAAACAGATTTTTTTTTGGATTCTTGCTCTTTTATTGTTTCTAAACCTCCCTCAATTTTTTTTTATATATTCATTGTACAGACCTACAGACAGATTTTTTACTGTTTTATTATATGTAAGTATTGATAAATACCGAGTTTCTAGTTAATCCGACCGCGCGTTAAAATTCTTCCACACAGTTTTTGACACCGCCCAAACCCCGTTTAGGGGCTTGTTCAGGAAAACAAAAAATGACAACTTTATAATTTACGTACTTACATATATATTTATGCTAAGTTTCAGGTTTATTATAATTATTATGATGATTTTACTGTTGTAAGGGATAGTTCATTATCCCCGTAGAGAAGTAGCGAGTGAAGTGCTAGTTTATAAATAAAGAAATGTAATGCTTAGACGTAGTTATGTCTACACAACATTACAATATTGTGTTGACATCTTAGAGCATTTAACCTATAAATGCTCTAAGGTTGACATGCGTCTCAGCTAAGATCTGCATAGAACCTAGATGTATTATAATAGGTACTAAATTGGTAACTAACAGAAATACATCATCTGTGAAAATTTCAACTATCTAACTGTAACTACCACGGTTCATGAGATACAGCCTTGTGACGGACCGACAAACGACAGACAAACGGACGGACGGAAAGCGGAGTAGGTATTTGTAATGGGGACCCGTTTTACCCTTTGGGTATTACGGAACTTTAAACACGCGCGAATAAACGCAGTGTCCGCTAAGCCTTACACTGAGCTATTTTTCGGTTGACACGCAGGTCAGGTGGTTGTCAAATTATTTTAGTATAGATGTTTTGCACACGACTCTAATTAAAATTCTTTATCGTGTTTTTACTTCTGGTATCAGATAACATAGTTTATTTATTCGAAGCAGAACTAAGCCCAGCGCCCGAGCGATGTGTGCGTGCTCTTGCGCCTCGCGCAGTCGCGCCCTCGTCCCGCAGACCCCGCAACCACGACTCGCGAATCGCGCTCGCGGCTCAGTCAGTGGACCCCGGTGCACAACTGGACTATATCTAGAGAACGCACTAGTCGATAGTGTCATTTAAGTAATTAACTATGGGCCATTTTCTTTGTTTAGTCAGACAGCATGACCTTGCGAGTGAGCGGACGTGCATAATTATCGGGACCGTACCGGTAATCTTTAAAACCTCGTGCGAATGATAAAGAGTTAATTACGACTAATTGATAAAGGTGATCGACATACTGAAAGGCAGGCAGGTAATAAGAACGTACTAATTATGTACAGTTGGCATGTAAGACAAGAAATTGATCCGGTGGAAGGAGGGCTACCGTCGCAGGAAGGCAACCTTTACACTAATTTCTTATTAGCAGTAACGGAAAATCCAAAGTAATAGTCATTTATAAACAGGCACATTGGTCACATTGTCATGCTTGACCGAGGAGGCTTTCGAGCTCGTCGGGTACCTGTCGCTAGCCGTCAGCGCCCGAATCCCAACAACCTCTCAACCTCCGTCAGCGGCTTTTGGCGTTCTACCGCAGATGAAAGCTGTCGGAGCAGGCACTATCTGTGTCCCAGTGCTAGGGTAGCGTGGGGAATTAATGGCTTCATCAGACCCCTCTTTCCCACTGGGCACTCTGGGCAAGTGCCCAGGGCCCCGTGATCGATAGTGGCCCCCTATTCCCTGCCAGATCACTAAACGATAACCGATACATATTGCCGAAAAACTTTTTTGGTATGAATAAATTGAACCCAAAGTACTGACTACAATATTAACCAGTTTGTCGCTGATGTCCATAGAATGTGATGTGCTCAAAAACCTCGATTTTGAAGGAGTGATTAACGATTTTCAATCAACATAGATTCTTATAAAGTACTAACCTGTGAATGTTAATAGAGTTACTTTTGTGGATTATATTAGGGGTTAAAGTATGAAATTGCCGATTTGTACTAAAAAATTGAAATTCGTTTTTTTTTAATTAAACATATTTATTTAATCAACATAATTACCATTATTATCTATAGATATCATTGCTGCCATCTAATAGGATCATTCATTCCTTTGCGATAGAACTCTCGTGATCTAGATTCGACAAACTATGTGAAATCATTTTGTACTGCCTCCTCAGAAGTAAACTTTTTATCACGTAGAAAATTGTCCAAATCTTGAAAAAAATCGTAGTCCGTTGGAGCAACGTCTGGCGAATAAGGATGGTTTCTAATTTCAGTTCCTGTAGAGTTGAAACGGTTTCTCGTACTGTATGAAGTCTCGCGTTATCATGGAGCAAAAATGTAGTCGGCACAGTAGCCATCTGCCGTTATAGCTTGACCAGATCGGAGAAAGCTATAGTTAATAACACCATACTGAGACCACCACACAGTTACCATTGCCTTTTTATGGGTAAGCTTTGCTTTAGGACACTGTTGAGGCGTTTTATTTATAGTGAAAAACACCTGTAGTCACCTATGTTCACAAAATAAATAAATTGAATTACAGTATTATTTCATTTCTGTATCAATTCAACAAGGCAACACGAGTTTCAACACGCGTTTTTTTTCTGCAGATCAGTCAAATCATGAGGCACCCTCAAAACCACCCTCTGCAATTTTTTTTATTTTATTGATTTGACGCAAAACGTTAAACCATGCCACTAATTCCACTAGTTTGGCTCGGATCGGCTTCCACCATCTCTTTCAATTCATTGTTATTCACCTGTGTGGGCGGTCTTACACGTGGTTCGTTCTTCAAATCGAGAGTTTCCATCACGAAAGCGTTTAAACAAAAATCGCACGTTGCGTTCATTAGAAGTCCCCTCTCCAAATGCAACATTGATATATTGTGAGCTGTTTCACTCAAAAATCTCAAACCATGAAGGTTCTATGTCAATTCGAAGTACTCAGTACAATAACATGGCAATTTCATACTTTAACCCCTATTATTAATTATCTATTCATTTAATGTGACTGACAATAAAAATAAATCTAGAAGCTTGCTTATCTACTTTCTTTGTTTATTCTAACAAAATAGAGTTCTGTCAAAGTCAGAGGGGGCCCCATTATCCTAATATGCCCAGAGCCTCCAATAAGTTAAAGACGGCTTTGTTCATTATTATTAATACACTACACTGAATATATCAATTCAACTTGGAACCTAAGCTGGGATCCCACCCGTCCTTAAAATTATATATACTTAATATATATTTTTGATTAATAAACCTACAACCTACTACGCAATCTATATATATATATAA
Organism: Hyppa rectilinea; assembly: GCA_951799385.1. Classification (NCBI taxonomy): domain Eukaryota; kingdom Metazoa; phylum Arthropoda; class Insecta; order Lepidoptera; family Noctuidae; genus Hyppa; species Hyppa rectilinea. The sequence continues at coordinate 91,333 of OX637307.1, read as the reverse complement.
AAGAAAGTGGTGTTAGTTACACCACTTATAACTCAAGAACAGCTGAACGGATTTTGCTGAAAATTGGTGGGGAGGTAGCTAGAACCAGGAGACAGACATAGCGTAGGTAGGTAGGGTAGGTATAGGTAGTAGGTATCATAGTTAAGACAGGACAACGTTTGTCGGGTCAGCTAGTTTACTATATTTTATTCACATAATATTTACATAGGTACCTAAAAAGACTTAAAAATATTAATAACTAGCTGACCGGACAGACGTTGTCCTGTCTAACTATGATACCTACCTACCTACCCTACCCACTCTACCTACCTTACCTACTCTACTTACCCTACCTACCTTACCTACCCTACCTTCCTACCCTACCTTCCTACCCTACCTACCCTACCTACCTACCTACCTACCTACCTACCCTACCTACCTACCTACCCTACCTACCTACCTACTTTTTTAATGTAAGAACCTCCTTCTCTTCTTCTTCGTGTGGTTAGTAACTAACCTGGTGTCAGTGTCAGAGTTTTAATGCTGCCCATGGGCCTCTGACTTAGCATCACAAAACACATGCTCTTACGAAATATCTCTCGGGCATGCGCCGGTTTGCTCACGATGTTTTCCTTCACCGATTTTAAGAAAGTGATAATTATACACCTCCTACAACCTCCTAACAATTTATAACAAACACAACGAAAAAAGAATTAGAGAAATCGGTTCAGCTGCTCTCGAGATTCAGCAACACATTCGGCGATTCATTTTTTTATTATAGATGTACAATTATATAAAACGGGAGGGAAAAAAAATCAAAGGGCAACAAAAAATTCGTCCACATCGCTGTTAACAGGAAAAGTTCCCAAAAGGCTGACAGCGTTGCCGCGTTGTATGGCAAAGCTGATACTTTGGCCGAAAAACAGGCCAGCCCTCTGGTCACGTGAAGAGTCGACCAACCCCTTGGCGATGTCTCGAAAAACATAGTAGGCACTCGGACCCCATGGCTCTTGTGTTTCAACCCCAAACGGCTCGAACATATAAGTCCCAATCAGATTGGAGTATTTGCGCCGTTTGAGGTTTTCTACACCTGCAGCAGCTGCCCCGGCACAACCCGCCGTGCAAGGAAGATAGGATGGCACAAGGCGCGTCTCTTCCCATCGTCGCGTGCCCTTGCGTTCTAAAACAGCTGGCACCTCGGCGGTGACAAGAGCACGACGGATGATGTCATTGATGCTGGCGTGCCGTGCTAAACGGCCTGCGCTCTTACTCCAGGATAGACTACTACGGAAAAGTTGGATATTGTCAATGCCTTTTACCTCTTGACCTGGGAGCATCCCATGGCAGGAAGCATCGTCTGAGCATGGTTTACGACGTGTTTAGTAGATTGGTACACAAGGGATGAAAGTGACTCACACTCGAACTATTATCAGTGCAACGCAATGCGCGGTCGAGTACGGACGTGTTTGCGCTGCACGATACGAATATTATATTCATGTGTCGCGCGCATCGATCACTAATAAAGAACCGCGCGGCTTTAGCCGTTGCCCGGTTTACGTCGTTATGAGTTCACAACCGCTCATAGCTAACGAGGTCTTGGCATTTATCAAACATGCCATCGACTACATGGACGAAGTTAGCATCTTGCAGATTTGCAAGTCCAGCTTCAAGGAGGAGGAAATAGGCAGTGCCAAGCTGCTATTGTTCAAGTCGCTCGGCAAAGTCGAGCAGATGCATTCCCGCCGGAGGGATGGTGGCCAGAAGTGCGTGCAGGACATCATCACGTTGATGAAGAGCACCGACCCGGACGCGTAAAACCAATCCCTGTATATGACCCAACACTGGATGGTGCTGAATAGTATACAGACATTGTCCTGCACAATTTTGAAAACAAGCATACAAACCTGTTTCGAGCCAGCACCTTTAGTTGATTGGTTTTTACCGCACAGAGTTTGGCACTCATGTTTGCAACAGATAAGAGAACAATCATGTTCGCTCTCAACACTTTTCTATACCTACGCGTTGTAGGTACCGCAACACGATTGTAAAGGCGTCTAGGAATAAATCTGTGCCGAATATCGAGTAAGTTAGAGTGAGACAAGTACATATATTGCATTCGTTTGCTATTATTTCGGTCAGTTGAACGACCTCGGCACTTGTTATTTGTTTACTTTGAGATATCCTTTCTTAATATCAGTGTTTGGTTCGGTTATTAAGTGAAGAAAAAATGAAATTGACAGAGGAAAATGACTTTAAAACCTTTTTAAATGTGGTGTGTGATTAATATTGTATTATAAACTACGAATAAAAGAACGCAACTACCAACCCAGAACCCCACCAACAATGCAGAAAAACCCTTGCTAATAATAAACGAGGTCATTGTTTTTCTGCAAGTGTAAAATTAAATAGCCAAAAATAAAATTAAAACCAAATGCGAAAAAGCACTAAAATATACCTTCTGAGTTCTACTAAATAATTACTTTTTCTTACTTTATGTACTTACTTTATTTTTGATTGTAGTTTCTTTTTGTGTCTATTATAATATACCAATGTATATCAGAAAGGGAATGCAACTAACTTGCGCCGAAATTCTTTAAATAATATAATCAGTTACCATGAGTTAATTCGTAGCAGAGATTGTCCATTAGAAAATTCATAACATCCTTAATAACGGGTACGCATAATGTTGCGGCTCAACGCCTAGAGCGCTGGTTCATACCTACACAGATATTGGTTTTACGCGACCCGGACGACGTGCCCGCTTTTGTGGCGAAGGAGCTTCATAAGCTGCCCCCAGTCACGTTTGACCACGTCGACGTCACCAGGTTGCTGAAGGACATCACAACTCTCAAAGCAAGCCTGGCCGAGGTACAGTCCAAGTTAGAGGTGTCGAATAACACCATTGGTGAGCTACGTGCCGAAGTGAAGTTGTTGCGCAACGCTGTAGCGGTAAATAGGTCGCCTGATGCCTCCAACGTGAGTGCTCGTCGCGGAGCGAGTATCGCTAGCGTCGGCAGTTTTGAGTCGGCGAGCTCCACTGCGTCACCCGCTGCTGATACTGCACGCGTCGCAACTTGCGCCGCCGCCGTCGCTGACTCGATGCCGGTCGAGGTAGTGACTCGTGTGGGTACGTTGACCCCTAAACGTGCCTACGCTGATATCGTCGCCACGCACAAACCTACCAAAAAGGAGGAAAAGAAGAGCTGCTGTGAACCTGCCAACAGGGGTTCGAAACAGCAAGACCCAGCTATGGGCACGTGTGACAAGAAGGGCTTCGTGAAGGTGGAGAGGAAGAAGAGGAGGAAGGCTCCTAGTCGGAACCAGTGCGGGACCGCGCTGGCAGGACCCAATGAGCTGCGTCCGGCAATACCAACGACGCAGCTTTATGTGTCCCGGCTACATCACACCACGAAGGTTGAGGAGATCGTGGAGTATGTCCGAGCGAAGACCAGCTGGACCTTGAGGGTTGAGAAGTTGGAGTCGCGCCACAACACGAATTTCAAGTCGTTCGTGGTGCGAGTTCCGACTCATCATATTGAGACCTTCCTCAAGGAAGAGTTTTGGCCGAAGGGTGTCATGTATCGGCGTTTCCGCGGAAGGCTACGCGACACCACGCAGTGCAACACGACACCGTCACTTCGTGTACAATAGTTAATACTTATTATCAGTTTTTTATAAATATGTGTGACAGTCTGTAAGGTATTTATGTTATGGGTCTTTGTTACCTGAAATAAATGATATATTATTATTATTATTATTATTTATTAGAGTTAGCGCACGAGCGCACTCGTGCGCCAAACCATCTCGTGCCTGCGTAGGTCTCTCACCCGAGGTAAACTTTCTGCTTTTCATTTCGAATATGAGGAAAGGAAATAAAAACCAGATTACATAAACAATAATATATTATATGTAAACGTAAATAAAGCACTAGACAAAACAACTGATGGTCGATTTCCCGCCAGCTTCTTTTTCTGTGGCATTTACCAGCTACTCCAGCCAGTATTTTTCAAGCGATACTGGTCTTTTAAGTATAGTATAAATATAATACAAAGTTTAAAATTATTTCACACTGAAAGTGCCCGCAGCGTCGCTGCCGGCCGCTGCCATTCCGGTGTGACTCGGCCCTTAATTGCAGATCTTTTTCCATGGTTCCCTATTCTTTCAACTCCTCAGTATGACATGATGTCGATAGAGTAGGTACTCACACAAGGGCTTACACGCCTAATCGACAATCATCGGCGGCGCGTGGTGGTGCTTGAACATTCAAATGAGAGATAACTTGCACGGCTGACTGGCAAAGATATAGCGTCGCATGATATAGGCGGCACTCAGCGGCGCTCGGCACAGTCGGACCCGATTTGACACGAGCACGCCACGACGGCAGACCGTCGCGCCTTATCACCTCGAAAACACTGCAACTGAACCGGTACGTGCATCATAAATACAATACCTTTGAATTTAAGACCAAGGTCAAAGAGGCAGGTCATTATGTTAATTACATTATGAAAAGTAGTGCGCTAAGAGACCGAAACAAGATTGTGAATAGAAAAAAAATTAAATTAACTAAGTATAATCAAAACAAAGTAAACTCTACTCCGATAAATTTGCAAACAAGATACGCGCGAAAAACACAGTACTTCCGTGGCAGTCGGGTACAAAAAAGATGTTAACATATCGTTTGTTTCCATGGTACCGGCTTCTAGATGTGGGTTGAGCAAACATGTCTTGCATGCGCGGCAAAACACAACATGCACAGAACAACGTCCACTTCCACTTCGTCCAGTACGTCGCGCGTCGGTACTAGCTAGCTCGATAGTTGATGGTGTTTTGTAAATGGTGTAATGCCGTTTTAGTTAAATCTATATAAAAAAAGCCCGCGACTCGAGCGTGACTCTAACCCACTCTTTGTTTCCAAAGTTACCTAGAAAGTTTACCTAGAATATATACGAATATAATCTAGAGTTTTTACCGAAATCCTATCCTATACTAATATAAATTATAAGTATTTGAAAGTCTGTATGTTTAGAAGTTTGTTAATCGTCGAAACGTGGCGGGTAGACCGTCATGATTTTGATTAGGTCATATATAGGATAATTTAGGTATCCCGCTGAGGTACCACTGCCGTAGGTGCCGTACCACAGAACAGTTAATATCTGTTCTGTGTGCCGTACGGCCGTACCTACGGATCATTTCTGAACTTCACGCGGGCGAATCCTCTGGGGAAATCTAGTAGGTACCTACTTATAAAGAATTACAAATAAATAATATTGATACATAAAAATAAGTAGGCAAGTACCTTTATCTAATCGTAAGGCAGCAAGGAATTTGTCTTTCGGGTAACAGCCGTCACAGATAACTCGTAAGTCGTAGGTAAGTGGTTCGCGGCGTCCGGCAACCGGCAACCTGGAGCGAAGGTTGCCTCACTCGCCTGCGCGCTGCTCGAGGTGGGGTTGGTTGATACGGTGCTGCTGTCACACACGTCCTCCTTATGCTATCTCAGATACGGTCGATCGGTCTGTCTGAAGTCGGGAGTCCCGTAAATATTGATCGGTGATCCGTAAGTATTTTGTAGGTCGGAAGTTAATAATTTAATTTGTAGTTGTTATTGTGATGAAAATGTGCACTTGTGTGTTAATAGAAGCATGTTTTTGCAGAGCTAGCATGTCGGGCATGTCAGCCTTGTCGGCCGTGGCGGAGCTGGCGGCGCGCCACGCGCCCGACGCGCACGAGCACGACGACCCGTGCGCCTCGCACGACCACGCCATGGTGGTCAGTACCTGTTCCATACACATCTAGTTTCCGACCGAAATATTGACTCTTTTTTAGGCTGAATTACAAAAAAAAGGCGTTCCGATAGGTTTTAATTTGATTAAACTAAGAGAAAGTCAAAGTCAATATCATTTAAAAAACCTAAAACACATCAAACTTTGTACTTTTCACAATGACATAGGTTGGCTAGTTACATTGGTTGGCGAGTATTGCGAGTAATACAAACATAACGCAACACGCTGTGTGTCGACGACGGCGCGGCGGCGGTCACAATAACTTGTATTATTTGCGCAGTTCCACTCGTGCGTGTGCACGGAGATCCTGTTTAAAGGCTGGAATACGACCAACGAGCTGCAGCTGTTCGGCTCGTCGCTGGCGATCTTCGTGGCAGCCGTACTGTACGAGGGCTTCAAGTACTGGCGTGAGACGCTGGCGGCGCCGCCCCGTGCTCTCTCCGACTCGCAGCACAACATCGCCAAGGCCGAGAGCGGCGCAGGCGCAGGCCGCTCGTTCAGGTGAGTTGACCACAGATATAGTCTATCTATATCTGTGGAGTTGACCCACCACGTCCCAGTGTGACGGCCGCGACGCGCGCTAACCGCCTCCTCACCCGCAGGGCGCTGCTGTGCTCGGGCGCGCACGCGCTGCAGACGGCGCTGCACGCGCTGCAGTCGACGCTGAGCTACCTGCTCATGCTCGTGTTTATGACGTACAACGTGTGGCTGTGCCTGGCCGTGGTGCTGGGCCTCACGCTGGGCTACTTCCTGTTCGGCTGGCGGCGCAGCGCGCTCAACGACCCCAACGACCACTGCCAGTGACGCGGCCGATTGTTCTTCGATGAATCATTCAACTTTGTATAGCGCACGTACTTGTTTTATCCAAAGCGTTACTGGTGACTACCGAGTGCCGAGTGCCGAGTGCCGAGTGCCGAGTGCCGAGTACCGAGTCGGTAGTAGGTGTGTGCTGACGTGCGGTCGCCTCACTATTGTGCGTATTATACATTATACATTAGGCACCCGATCGAGGAACTCGGTAATATCATAATTAGTTACATTAGTAATAATAATAATATCCTTGGACATTTCACAAAACGCCATACAGTCCCAAGCTAAGTAACCTAATGCTTGTGTTCTGGTAACGAGATGGCTGATAAACTTATATACATTTTTTTTTGTAAATACATACACATTATAGATAGAAAAACACCCAGACCCGGAACAAATACTTGCAGGTCGTACAAATATTTGTTCCATGCGGGAATCGAACTCGCGACATGCTGCGCAGCAGTCAATCGCTCAGCCACTGCGCCAACCGTGTCGTCCATTGTATGGAATGTGCTTAGTGTCCAAAATATATGTACCTGATATTAAACTCAAACTCAAACTCAACAATACAATTCTGTAAACAGAAGATACTCACAATATAAATTCATTTAGAACACTGGTATCGGTGTCTTGGTTATCGTGCCGATGGTTGAATATTTTTTTCAAGTATGTAGTAAGGTTTCTAAGATATACTCCACAGTAGGTACAGACGTGACTGAATCATATAGTCATAGCCCTTTCTATTCGTAGGAGTTTGAACAATAAAGTGTAGCAATAAATGTATTAAATTAGTGAAAAATAATTAATTGAGGTTTTATTTGAATGTATACCCAAACAACAGCAAATCTCACACACATACAAACCCATACTCAGTAACTCTCAATCCGCCACTATTTCACACATAACACGCATAAAACATGTACACAAGAACATCCCTCCTTTATCAAGCGCCGTCCCTGATATGTTTCTGGCTCTGTTAGGTACCCTCAGCGAAACTAGCAACAATAAACCTAGCAATAACTTTAATCTCAATTCCAATGGCTACTATAAATAACATTAATGAAGACCTAGACAGGCTTCACATAGGAAATTCATTTTTAATTAATCCAGAGGACTGCGTCAAATTCTCATACCATAATAATACTAAAATACTCCACATCAACATACGCAGTATAAGTAAAAACTTCGATAGTCTTCAAACACTTATCTTTACCACTAAAATTGACTTCGATGTTATTGTCCTGACAGAGTGTTGGTTGAGAAAAGTGAGTAACATACCGATAATTCAAGGATATCAATCACACTATTCCTCAAATAACTGTAATCAAAACGAAGGCGTCGTAATCTACCTTAAGACTCAATCTTCCGCCACTGTGTACGAACCCAACATTGTAAATGCCAACTGTCTGATATGCAAAATAGAACCGGGACTTGCGATTGTGGCGGTTTACAGGTCTCCCTCGTACAACACCAGAGAACAATTTGAAAGTTTTCTGAATAGCTTAAATGATGCCTACAATGAGCTATCTAATTATCAGAACGTCGTCCTTGTTGGTGATCTGAATATCGATATCAAGGAAGACAACAGAAACGACCGTAGCTTAGACTATCTTATCCTCAACGCCTTTCATGGACTATCACCTACCCATCTACTACCAACCAGATTAGAAAACTGTATTGACCACTTCCTCATAAAGACAAAATTAGACACTACCACCTTAATTCTGGAATCGCACATTACTGACCACAAACCGATTGTGCTAATACTTAAATACACAAACCCTACACGTAACATGAAAACCACTGTATCCCGCACAAACTACGACTCTATGAACGAAGAATTGGGGAATACAAGTTTTGCAGATATCTACAAGACTCGTGACGGTAACGAAGCTATGAACGTACTTGTAAAAATTATCTCCACAGTAAAAACTAAACATACAATACAAGTAACCCTTCCGAGGAAACAACGAACCTTAAAGCCATGGATCACCCCAGGTCTTCTAAAATGCATTAAGAATCGAGACACTATGCACTTAAAATCAAAAAACACTCCAGATAACTTAATCCTAAAAATCACTTACTCACGCTATAGAAATTTTTGTAACAAATTGCTTAGAAAACTAAAACAAGCTCATGAACACAATGAATTACAAAAATATAAAAACAACCCTAAATCCCTATGGAAAACAATCAAAGAAATCACCAGCACTCGCCCAGTACGAACTAGTTCAGACGTATTGTTGAAATTATGTGACACTCCGACTTCTTCCATTAATAATGTGTGCACTTTTTTCACCAATGTAGGTAAAAACTTGGCCTCCAAGATACTTCAAAATCAAACCACATCCATCAGCAGGCATTCCCCCAAAACTTCAACAAATAGCCAGCCCTGTAATTCGCTTGTCATCACTGAAATAGACGAAAGAGACGTCGAAACAACTATACTTCAGCTACGCAGTGAATGTGCTGTAGGTTGGGACGGTATCTCTTCGGCGTTGCTTAAAACGCATCGTCATATCCTAGCTCCACATATAGCCTACATTTTTAATCTCTGCATTCAGTCAGGAGTTTTCCCAAATGCTTTTAAAAAAGCTATTCTCCACCCAATTTTCAAGGGAGGGGACAGAAACTGTGTTAACAATTACAGACCTATATCGGTACTCACTTCACTTTCTAAAATTTTTGAGAAGATTCTCAATAAACAACTTAGAAACTTCCTAGACAAATTTCGTCTTATAGCTGACAACCAATACGGTTTTCGTTCAGGGATATCGACTGAAGACGCGGTACTAGATCTTACGCAATTGGTTGCTAAAAAACTCGATGAGAAAACGAAGTGCCTGGGAATTTTCTTAGATCTTTCCAAAGCGTTTGACACAGTTTCTGTGCCCAAACTAATCTCCAAGTTGGAATCCTTGGGTGTTCGTGGCAGGGCTCTTGAAATTTTCATAGATTACCTCAAAAACCGTAGGCAACAAGTCCAAATTGGTCCCAACTTGAGTGACGAGGAGCTAGTGACGTACGGCGTACCTCAAGGAAGCATACTAGGACCGACACTGTTTCAAATTTACATAAACGATTTATGCACTATGACGCTCCCTAACTGCAACATATACACCTATGCAGATGACACCGCAATTATCGCCCATGGTCCATCTTGGGAAGCCGTAAAAAGCAGCGCTGAGTCTGCCCTAAGTGAAATCATGCACTGGCTTAACTCTAACCTACTTACATTAAATCTGGCCAAAACTTCATATGTTCCTTTCGCCATTCGCTGCAATATGAAACCACCAAGTACTTTCTCCTTAACGGCACACTCATGTATAAGTCCTTCAACCAATTGCTCCTGTCCAAAAATAAAAAGAGATGACTGCGTAAAATACCTCGGCATCCATATAGACAACGGACTAAGATGGGACAAACACCTAGACACACTCACCACCCGAACAATGCGTCTTATCCCTATCTTTAAATCGCTCAGGGGGTCAGCTAACCAGGATATTCTTAAAATGGTGTATTTTGCGCTGTGCCAATCGGTGCTAGGGTACTGCATTAATGTGTGGGGTGGAGCCAATAAGACAGGTCTCCTGAGGGTTGAGAGAGCGCAAAGAGCAGTCCTTAAAGTTATGACGAAGAAACCACGCAGATATCCAACATCGCTACTTTATGCAGACTGTAAGGTACTAACTATACGACAGCTATTTGCGCTTCAATCAATTCTTAGGATACATGGCAGTTTGGCTCCCCCTGACCCCAAAAAACGTAAACATTTAATGCCAAGCATTCAACATAAAACGAAGTTTGCAAGACACCAATTTTACGTAATAAGTACTCACATATATAACAACGTCAATAAAAAGCTCAATATTCTCGGTCTCCCCAGGTTCAAAATAAAACGTACAGTAACTGATTGGCTGCTAAAACAGGACTATCATGAAACGGAATCTCTTTTAACCTACATCACCTAACAAACTCCTCTTTATGTGTAATCCACCTATTCCATGAACAAGCGCTAATCACTTATCACTTGCACATCCCAAACACACTACAAATCACACTCACCTCTTTCACTCAAAACACCCAATCCACTTCCTCACACAATCAATAAACATTTACTCTAATTTCAATACAATTCACTTTCATTATTATTATTTTTCTTTTTTTTCTTACTCTCACATTTTTAAAGTTTACCACAAGAAAGAAATGCACCCACTTGACACAGTCTACTGGCACGTCTGCCATAACAGCATCATATAGCCGAATACTGCCCCCTAAGATACAGGCCTAGCCTAGTTTAGGGGACAGGGTTGAACCTATTGTACTTACCTACCTAATGCTTAATTAAGACCCTTATCCTGTATACAGTGTAATGTACATGAACTTCGTGGTAATAAACAATTTTATTATTTATTATTATTATTATTATTATTTTGTAACTGTTTCGTGAAGACCCATCATGTGTGAGCGTGATGCCACCGTGTGGAAGCGCGTGGCGGGTCCGTGACGGCCGCGGCCGCGTGGCGGGTGCGTGGCTGGTCTGCGGCAGTCTCGTGGCGGGTGCGCGGCGGGTACGCGGCGGGTGCGCGGCGGGTGCGCGGCGGGTACGCGGCGGGCGCAGGGCGGGCGCGCACTCGTGCAGCTTTTACTCCGCCATGGAGCTGAGCTTTTCTTCTAGATGCAGTAGTGCCTATAGGCATAAGTATTTCTAAGTAACGCTTCGATTTAACCTCTTAATCCTTAAACGAAACAATAATACCAACTTACATTAAAAAAAAACACAAGTAATTATGAAACTCAGGCAGGTCGCCACAAGTTATAATGTCAGTACCAGCGCACCTTTCATAGGCAGGTTAAAACATGTAAATTAAACTAGCTTTTATATAAGTATTTAAGATAATCTGTTAAGAACTTGGTACTACTAAGTATTTATAAGTTGGTAAAAAATGTATTTCTTTGTAAAAGGACCTAAATAAATTTTATTTATTTAAAAAAAATCAACACATTATAAATGTGTTATTTCATGTTTGAGAGAATGCCTCAGGCATTAAGTCCGCCTTTGTGTAACTGGTGTGTGTAGTAACTGTGTGGTGGGAGTTATGGCTGGAGAGGGCTACTGAGATGTCGATATAGAGATGTATGGAACAACCAAAACAGTTAACTACTTAGGTACACATAAAACTATTGATTGATTGTTGTCAATTGCATAGTGTACAATGTATGAGACGTAACTTCGTTGGCGTCCAGGATGCACTGATGACGGATTGGCTTCGTTCAGGTTGGTAATGTTGTCTCTGTTCTCCGGTATTTTTGCTTAAGAGTTTTATGCGCCAGGATAGCTTGCGGAATTCAAACCATAGGTTTTTTGCAATTTGCAGGCCAGCGTCAGGTTGTATGTTATTATAATATGAATTGCGGCCATAGCAAGTCCGTATTCACAGAATTGTAATCATTAGAACCATCAATACAACTCTTTAAGTTAGAATTGTCCTGAAATTTCATGATATCATGAAATAGCCATTCCGTAGGATTATGAACTTACTATCGGTGATTTTAATGATCGCAGTTCTGTAAATTAAATACATACGTACTGGCTACGGGCGCGAATTATAATGTAATCAACATAAAACCTAATACTGATGCAGGTCAGTTGCAAAAAACGTAATAAAATTAGAATTTCGCGATCTACCCTGGCGAGATACCGCCGTGGCTTGCGGCCGGTCCTCCACTTGTCTTGTAATTGTCGCGATCCGCTGAGACGAGATGTGTGGGAACAACTGTTCTCTTCGAGGGGATTACTGAGAACAGCCAGAAGCCTACTTTATTTGATTTAAATAATCTTGAGTACCTATACAAATTCATTTTAGTGTGGGAGGAAATAGCGCAAGAACTAAATAATCCTCCCCTTCTTCGAGGATGTCCAGATACAGGTACTTGATTAGTGATAGCCATTTCTAAAGTAACGACACGTCTGGAAGTGATGGATGACCAACACTGACTGGGCAGCGACCCAGCGATTGACGCGCGGCGTAGTGTGGCCGCCGCCCTGCCGCCGCGCCGCGCGCCGCGCGCTTCTGACGCGAGAGATAATCGCGCACCATGCAAGCACGGTTATATTATAGCACAGCCGCGTGTCTCAGGCGCCGCTTCTGACGAGCGTTTAGACTGCGCTCGGTGGCTACGCTGTTGGAATCTAGTAGCCTGCACAGGCTACGGCTCTTTATTATTACATACATAATATTAACTTGTGTTATTATACACTCGAGAGCAATGAATCCGGGTCACTTAAAGAATGTTAAAAATCTCGGAAACTAAAAATTATAGGTTAATGCAATAAATTGTATTTAATAGACAATGTAATACTCTTTAACTGTTCTGTGGTAATACTCCTTAAATGAAAGTAAAAAAAAAATGAGTCACCATACATTTTATTAACACAAAATTACTTAAAGAAAAAAACTGCTGATCTCTCCTTAAAACAAAAATAGGAAACATGAAATTTTTGAACTTTATTACGATTTTCTTGAATTTTAATACTTCGTATTGCCTCCTCGTGCTTCCATTACTGCGTTTACGCGGTTTGGCATGCTGTACACCAAGTTCCTTATACGATTTTGGGGAATATTCTCCCATTCCTCTGTGAGAGCAATTTTGAGCTCACGAAGCGTGATTGGGGGAGGGTTTCGTTGTTTTACGCATCTGCCTAGCTCGTCCCAAGCATGCTCGATCGGGTTGATATCCGGGCTGCGCGCTGGCCACTCCATACGAGTAATGTTCATCTCTTGAAGGTAGTCATTCACAATCCTACCTGTATGAGGTCGGGCATTGTCATGCATAAATATAGCATCCTCACCTAAATTGACCATAAATGGACCAACGTGATCATTGAGGATTTCTTCCACATATCTTACGCTAGTTAAAGAGCCGTTTTCTATGATCACCAGCTCTGTGCGACTTTCAGAAGAAATTCCGGCCCACACAAGTACAGACCCACCACCGTAGGCTACTTTTTCTTCGATGCATGCTTGCTTGAATCTTTCCCCTGGTCTTCGATACACTCTGTGTCTTCCATCGTGCTTGTAGAGCATAAATTTTGATTCGTCGGAGAACATAACTTTTGACCAATCTTCAATACTCCAATTTACGTGGCCCTGGGCATATCTTAGTCTTGAAATACGATGCCCACGCTCCAGTTTAGGGCCGTTTGCAGGTCTAAGGGGTTTTAAGTTAGATTCAGCAAGCCGACGTCTTACTGTCCATGCACTTGGGTTACTTCCTCCGAGGTGTCGAAACTGATTTGTGAGTTCAGTTCCTGTGAGAAAGCGATTTCGAAGCATGGTGTTCACCAAGTATCGGTCTTCTCGTGCTGTGGTACACCTGGTTCTGCCCGTTCCTGGTCTGCGTAGGTTAGAACCAGTTTCTTCGTAACGTCGGAGAACTCTTTGTACTGTTGACAGCGACACACCGACAGTCCTGGCTGTATCGCGCTGACTCCGGCCGGTTTCCAGCATTGTAAGTATTCTGGTGCATTCTTCAGGCGTAAGCGACATAATTTCAGCTTGAATAATGAATATAGAGCACTATCAACATGGTTTATGTACCCACATAAATGACAGATTACAAACAAAAGCAAAACCAAATGCTGTAATTTCGTAGTTCCATCTTCGAAAGTGGCCCTTTTTCAAATTTGATTTTTTTATGATATAACTTTACAATAACTAAAAAGTTTTAATACCTTCATTTAAGGAGTATTACATTGTCTATTAAATACAATTTATTGCATTAACCTAGCATTTTTAGTTTCCGAGATTTTTAGGATTCTTTAAGTGACCCGGATTCATTGCTCTCGAGTGTAGTATCAAAGAGGCAAGAATTTATGGAAGATAAAATGTTAAAATAGAGTTCAAAATATATGTGTGTGTGTCCATTTTCATATAATATGTTCCGCTTATGCAAAAAAAAAAAACTGTTTATTTATTATTTTAAAATTATGATATTTTTTCTTAATGGATTTTGTGTAATATGATTCTAATTTATGACATTCGATGAAGTTGGTGTGACATTTTAAATGCTTTTATTTTTTACTGTGTTGACATTGTTTATTATAATTATTGTGATTTTTATTTAATTTTATTGACTTAGTGACGATATACTTATCTATTAATTATTAATCAAGTTACGTTTTTTCTTTGGTTTTGTTTTACCTAATTATATAAGTAACTAATTTTATACTATTAATTATACAATTCAATATTAGTTTTAAGTTGTCTTGCTGCGCCCTAACAGGGTCATGTACTCACTAGTTTTAAGCTAACGTGTAAAATTGGTTGTGTACATTGTGCATTTAATGAATAAATAAATAAATAAACTTACCGCGATTTCGTTTAGTCGGGTAGCTAGACTTCCTTGGCACGCGCAGGCCTGAAACAACCGTGTTGAGCCTGGTTAGCGTGGCCCCGAGAGTGGTCTACCTCTTCACTGTTTTAGTTTTATAACTAATAAAAGGGACCGCGTACCGCTTGAAAAAACATAAACTTTGGACCAAAAAAAATAACACCGCACAAGAAACGCCTGCATGTTACATGTCTCATTGAGTCATTGACTCATACTGATGATAGGCTCTCTTGTGTTCGGTTCGGAGGTCGGTCAGAGGTCGGTGGAGGCTCGGCGGGCCACCACGGAACCCGCTCAAGGTTAA
The DNA here is from genome assembly GCA_951799385.1 of Hyppa rectilinea. Taxonomy (NCBI): domain Eukaryota; kingdom Metazoa; phylum Arthropoda; class Insecta; order Lepidoptera; family Noctuidae; genus Hyppa; species Hyppa rectilinea. The sequence goes on along the minus strand of OX637307.1, from coordinate 76,063 downwards.
TTTACTTACTCAAGTCAATGTCAGTTACTCAAAGGTGAACGTCAGAGTCATCAAGGCCCGAATTTAAGGTTAGAAAACAAAGTAGCCGGGTCAAGTTGAATTTGGCATGTAGGTAGAGTATGACCTGCGGTGCGGACGGTAGGACGGTAGTACGTCTCCGTGGCATAACTTGCGACCTCCACGTGGCTGACACGGACAAATCCGTGGACAAAAGCTAGGTTACTTCCCGTTTACCTAGTAGAATCATGAAAGGCAAAAGTGTACACTATCATATTTTGTACTTTGAACATCAAAGGCCCTTTTTTATATATTACTCGGGCGGTCTTGCTCAGTCACCTCGCTGAGGCCCACGGCAACGGCGGCGGCTTCATTAGTTATGATGTCAGCGCCCGTAGCAGCACCCCTGACGGGACTCTGGCCACGCTGGTCTCGATTAGGACATGGTCGTGTCCTAATACTAGCCATTAGCCTTAGAATTATCTAATTTTCAACAATTATATAATTTAAATGTAACTTTGGTGTTAATGAGGTCAATACTAACAAGGGACGAGTGTGGCGCGGGGGCCTGGCGTCACTCGTGTGGCCCGCAATCCTCGCGCAGCTCGCACGGCCCGCAAAGGCAACTCGCTCGAGTCACGTCTTAATGCGAAGCCTGAAACATCATCACAAACATAAGTAAGTGCACAGCAGCTGTGCAGTCACGAGAAAAACTATGTAAACCATTAGCTAATTTCAGAAGCTGTTTTCTTTTTAGTTATTGAATGAAATGCATGTTCATGGGCACATTGCATTTTCGAATCCATAGGTTTAACGAACCCGTTGTATCTCAAAGTTGAAGTAGTTATTGTACCAGAAAATCGCTTCTGAATATTGCTAGGTGATACGTATTAGTGCTCGTGACTGTACCAAATAAAGAAACATAATCAGAACCAGAATAAATTTCGAGTAATGGTTGATAGTTCAACCGATGCAATTCACTTTTTAGGTCCTAATGGTAGCCCGCAAATAAATATCAATTTCGGCCTTTGACAAATAGTAGATTGTTAGACCAGGGATGAAAGTGACCTATGCAGGCACGAGGCGCTAGTTGTTCCAGTGCTTACATAAGTCTTCACGCGAGATAAACACTGCATTTCATTTCCAATATGAAGAATAAAAGAACAAAAGAAATAAAACCCTGATTACAAAAACAATAATATTGTATCTGTAAAAGTAAAATAATTAGAACTCGCCAAAACCACTAAAGATCGATTTCCCGCCTGTTTCATTTCCTGATTTTCTGTGGTATTCAACCAGCCAGTATTTTTTTTATCGTGGATGATGATAAATATTTTGCTCTAATCTGTCTAAGATGATGATTGTTTTTGTTGTGGTTTATTGCTGTTTGTTGTTGTTGTTGTCAATTAAAATTTTACGCCGCAATATAACAGAGTGGCTGTATAAAGGGATACGGCTTGCATAGTTTGTATTTATTTTGTCAGCAGGGAAAATCGTTTCCCCGGGACGAAACGTACTACTTTCGTCACTCTGATCACATAACTTCAAGCGTACTTTCCAAGTATGGGAAATGGAAAAGTATTTTTAGTAAAAAGTTCCTAACTTTTCAGTCAAACGGCGAAAGTAAAATAATCTGTTTTGGCCTAGTCGATCCTAGAAGCGCCTGACAGATACGGTCAAACGTCTGCTGTCCATATAACATGGCTTTATAAAATGATGATGTGTGATTGCAAAAGATGCTCTTCAAAATTCTTGTGCAATTCCTGACGCCTAATGCCTGACGATGTATGAATAAAGAGATTTTATTTATGACATCATTAAATCGTTTAAATTTTAAATATAAAATCGTTTTATTACACCTCATCTAACAAACTAAGACATTCTTATACCTAATTGAAGTTTTACCGGTCAAACCCCGATTTCATTAAATTGAGTTAGAGACCAAATTAGTTCCTCCTAGGTTTGACGAAAACTCTTTAGTCACGTTTGGGGCTTCAAGTCAAACCTGAGAATTGACTAAGTCATGTACAGGTTGAAATCGAATTCATGGCCAATATTTTAAGGGGCCATTGTACTCACCATTATGAACAACTTTTACTCACCATTAGGAACACACCTGAAATCGTGAAAAAAAAATTACCTGTTCCATACATTACGCTCGCATAAGTCACCAAAATGTAGGGAACAGCTGATATTTTTTCTTATTAATCATCAAAATCAATTCAAAATTAGCGGAGTAGTCGCGTAATACAGTCGAATTGAGAACCGCCTTCTTTTTTAAGTCAGTTAACCTCCCACACTATCTACCCCATACCACAATATAAGGCCCATACTATACGAATCCCCAAATACTTATTTTCCCCAACAAATGATAATGATTTTAAAAAATATTTTTCGAAAACTATCTTTTTAAAAGGAGTTGGGGCGTTGGAAAAAAAAATGTATACGTACTCGTAAGTATGAACTCTACACGGGTAAAGTCGTGGGCGAAACGTTAGGTTAATAATATGGAAATAAAAGAGACAATAAAACAACCTTTTGAAGCGTTTTTCAGAGCAATTGCGGACGGTGCAGCGGTTGTGCTCAGTTCGGTGACAGCTTCGGTTGAGCTCTTTACGGATGGAGGTGATGTAAAAGTTGTAAGGATATGTTGAACTGGTATCGTCAACGATAGGGCAGGGTCACTCGTGGTCGGATCTCGCTTTGGTGTTGAAGGTGTTTGTGGTTCTGACGACGTGACTGCAGATGTAGCGGCTCTCGGGGGTGGCAATGTTATTGTGTCACTGGCGCTCGTTCTAGTACCAGAAGCTGCTGCGGTTCCAATATCAGTTTCTGCATTTGTTGAAATGTAATTAGTTTGTACAGTTTGTGACGTCATTTGTTTTTGTGTATTTGTGGTTACAGTTGGCGCTGTCCACGCTACCGGGTCGATCTTTATTACTGAGACAGGATCCGAATTGATATTTTTAGGGCGTGACATTCGTTTCACTGCAGTTTCTTTTATATATTGACCAGAAACTTTCGTAACTAGCTCGATCTCTGGTGTGAAATCTTTAAGTGGTGATGCCAATTGGTTGGTGATGCTTGTCACTACATCAGGACCTAACACTGGATTATTATGAACTGGAAAGAATGTTTTAAGTGCCCATGTGACATACTCAGCGGTAGACATCGATACATCAGACACTGCGATTGTTACCGCTGGCTCAGTAGTTGATTTGACTCCTTCAGTCAATAGCTCTGTCATTGTTGGCACTGGTTCAGTAGTTGATGTGACGTGGTCAGCGGTAGTCTTTGTTATATCAGACACTGCGACTATTACCGTTGGCGCCACTGTCATCACGGGCTCGGTTGATTTACGTGACGACTGTGGCTGATGGACAGAAGCAATTCTCTGTGGTGCATGTTCTCCATCAGGACTGCTCCTGCCCTGGGGGTCGTTACTGTTATGAATTCGTGCTTGAGGGTGATGTGGACTTGGGGTTGGGCTCGTATCATTGAAAGAATAAGACCGTGCATAGTGTCGATTGACTGCTAGAAGTTCTGGGTAATTGCGGTCTGGGGAGTGCAGTATTGGATATTTATTGTTTTCAGAATATTCTGTCGCTGGATGTCGATTATTTGGTAACAGATGGTCTAGATATTTGACGTTCGGCAATGTTGAGTCACGATTGTTTATGCGTGAATGTTGCGGGGTATGTGAGCCATGATGCTGTTTCTCATAAAAGCTGACAGATTGTTGCTTGGGATCATAACTAAGTGATTGGTGTTTTTGAAAAATATGTTTTGGTGGGTTCACACTAGGAAATAAACCATTTGGAGGATGGGGTTTAAGGTAGGTAGTTTGCTGCGAAGCGCCTGGGTGTCGGTTGGTTGGGAGGGGTCGCGGGTGCGCGAGCTCGGGCGGAGCGGGGAGGGGGGCCGTGGCCGCTGCTGAATGGGCCGCTGATGACAGCAACTCCGCCAGTCGAGGAACGGTCAAGTGTAAATCAGCCAAGTCTGCGCTCCTTACACGGGTCACGTGAATAGGACGATTAAGAGGTACTTGTATCTTATATCCACCGAGCTTGAATTCTGTAAAGAACATGATTTTGTAAAAATATAAATACAAATAAAAAAATCCGGCCCAGTGCGAGCCATAAATTGTGATAAAGATGGAAGGCTTGTAGAGTTACGTCTTGAACAGTTAGGGGCTCAGCTCTTCAGTAGATCTGATAAGTTTTAAACAGGGAAAGCGTTGTGAGTCTTGGGAACCCACTATTATGAAAAGTTTGTGGTGGGCTGTCCTTTCATAGCTATTTCATCACTGGAAACGTTGCCTTATAACACTGATAGAAAAACCCTGTGATGCAAAATTAAAGGTAAAGTAATTGTGAAAAAGCTATAACAATCGGAATCAGACTGTAGCAAAAATGAGCCGCGCGGTCAGACTCTAATACCTTATTCTAAGACATTCACGATATACGTACCTTCTTCTTCTGGGGCAGTCGGACTCATATGTATCGTCACCGGTGTTGTGCGTGCTGACGAGTGCTTTCAGCCTGTTCAGATACGAACAGGCTGAAAGCCGAGCGGAACTAGGTAGAAACTAGCTGATTCTGAACACACAACAAAGTAGCTCTATTGATGTAGTACTCACCAACGGTGTCCGCGGCGCTCGCCTCCACCTGCAACACAAACAACGTGCTCGACACTCACAACTCGCAAGGTAGCTCGCAAGCTACTTCTGGACTACCAAGGGCCAAGTTACACGAATTGAATTGTAAACACGTAGGTAGCTAGGGAACAGGCACCACACTCGACTAAGTTATCCCTAACATAAGTAATTCTCACGGAGAATCGGGAACTCGCGCGATACCGCAGGGCCGAGTGAGGGGTCCAGTAGGTAGTTAGGTACTAACCAACAACAACAAAACTGTAGTTATAAACTTCTTCATGAGCGAGCCGTTATACTTTGTCCGCACGCGTCACTACTGTCACACTAAATCATTGTTACTTAAGTTAATACATTTTGAATTTGATTTTCAGTAAATTATTAATTCACTGTTCGCTAATCAAATATGAGTTATTTAGTCAGGTGCTTTTTCAATTATTTTCGGTGGCTCTGACAGCGATGTGTACTTTCCGAGTCGACGCACCGCGGGCCGCCGCGCCGCAGCTGCGTCGCTAGGCCCGCTGGGCCCGCTCGCGTATGTAGTGAGATACTCAACAACCCCACACCTGCTAATTAACGTCTTACCTAATTCATTTATACGAATTCGCTAATTAACTATGTTAGGTGCGCGCGTAGGTAAAGGACGAATTCATCAGAAGACCTCCCATCAACCAGAACGAGAAATGGAAACGATGGTATAAGTCTTCTCACAAATTGCCTTAAAAGGCCGAGGAAGTATCTGCCGCCACAGCTATTGCGACTGCCCCTTATTCTACTCAGAAGTGAGGCCGTTTTCTTGCGGATGATGGCATGAAATCCATCGGTATGGTTTACCACGAACATTATCGAGGCACTGCAATAACGAGGCAGTCGCAACAACATCCTAAAAACATTATTGTATTGGACGCATAGAACATCCGGCGACCTTTTCGAGTAGTTGACCCAAAGATTCCCGGAGTAAAAGCTCTGACAATAAGCTTTAAAAAGCGTAATCTTAACTTGGTCAGTAGACAGAGCAAATGTTCGTGCCAACATATTACCCCTGACCGCCAGAGCCCTACGCTCCCTCTCAATGTCACTATGGGCACTGAGGCCGTCGGTAAGGAAATGCCCAAGATATTTAAACTTAGTCACTCTGCGTATTGGCGTGCCGTTTATGGCAAGTTCGAGCGTACTATCCCAGCAGTAAAACCAATATCTGTGTATGAACCAGCGCTCAAGGCGTTTAGCCGCAACATTATGCGTAGTGCGTACCCGTTATTAAGGATGTTATGAATTTTCTAATGGACAAACTCTGTTACGAATTAACTCATGGTTACTGATTATACTATTTAAAGAATTTCGGCGCATTCCCGACCTTTCTGATATAATATTGGTATATTATAAAATACACAAAAGAAACTAAAATCATTAATGTTAAATAATGTTATTTAAAAATAAAGTAGGAATATAAAGTAAGAAAAAATATTGTTAGTAGAACTCAGTAGGTATTGTTTAGTGCTTTGTCGCATAAATTGGTCTATTTAATTTTACACTTGCAGATAAACAATGACCTCATTTATTATTAGCAAGGGTTTTTCCGCATTGGTAGGGTTGGTAGTTAGCGTTCTTTGATTCGTAGTTTATAATACGATATTCATTACACACCACACTTAAAAAGGTTTTAAAGTCATTTTCCTCTATCTATTACATATTGTCTTCACGTAATAACCGAACCAAACACTGTTGTGATGAACACACAAAGTTCATCACAAAGTAAACAAATTTAACAAGTGCCGAGGTCAATGTCAAAGTTCAACTGACCGAAATAATAGCAAACGAATGCAATTTATGATGCAATATACTTGTTTCGCTCTAACTCATTCGATATTGAGCACAGATTTAATCCCAGACGCTTTTACAATCATCAAATCAAATCAAATCAAATCAAATCATAATTTATTTGTTAACATAGGAAAAAAAAAATACAGGTCTTATGTTTAGCCAAACAGAGCGCTATGCTATGCCATGAGGCGTACAAATATGTGGATGTGCAACGAAGATTACAAATTATTTAAAATTTCTAAAATCATGCAAAGTAATTGTATAGTATGAAAATAGGGAATATAGTGAACATTTACATGATACTTAATGTCAAACCTAAATGAGGAATTATTAAAAGTCTAAAAATCTATGTCATAATAATTAAAATGTCAAAGTTATTTAAAGTCAATATTAATATTTGTCTCAATTTATCTCAAAGCCCTCCTTACATAATAAGGTGTGCAAATATTTATATTATTATTAGACAAGTTGTATTATTATTCAAATTATTATTGCATTACAATATTAACATAAAAGAGATATAAGAAAATAATCTATATACTACTCTGTCAAGAAAGTACCGGGAAAAGATCAATAATACACAAAATGTCTGTTATTCATCCAAATTTATTTTATCACCTTCAAAGTATGCTCCTTTAGAAACGATACACTTGCGCCAACGAATAATCCATTCATCAAAACATTTATTAAACGCTGCTTCGGGAATTGAGTTCAGTTCTCGCCGCGAATTCTCCTTTTTCGGTTTCGGTTCAGTTGGAAGGCGCCACTCCGAAGCTTGTTGACTAGTTTGCATGTCAAACTCGTAAACCCACGTCTCGTCACCAGTAACAATGCGTTTCATGAATGTTGGGTCCGAAATGACTCGTTCTAGCATGTCCTCAGCGACTTTCATGCGATTGAGTTTTTGGAGAAAATTCAGATCTTTTGGGACTAGCCGAGCAGCAACATGTTTCATACCCAAATGATTAGTTAAAATGGTACGGATCGACTCGTGAGATACAGAAAGTTCGGCGGCTATCTCTCTTAGAGTTGAATGGGGATTTTCAGTCACTATTTTCTTCACTTTTGCGATGTTAACTTCAGTTGCAGACGTTGACGGCCTACCAGAGCGAGGCAAATCTTCCATCACATCTCGACCGCTTTTGAACGCTTTGAACCACTCATAAGCACGAGTTTTTGATAAAGTCGATTCACCGTAAGCCTTCTGTAACATTTTCAGTGACTCCGAACACGAAATTCCATTGGCGATGCAAAATTTAAGACTAACTCTTTGTTCGATATTTTTGTCCATTATGAAATTCGCAATACACACTATATATGATATTACTAAAACCAGCACTGTATTTAATATAAATAACAGATGCAACTCAAACTCCGCGCCAAAATGGAAAACAGTTGTGCCAATCTAACAACTACAAAAAAACCAAAAATTTGAATTTGGAACCATAAACAAATCATCCATTCCCGATACTTTTTTGACTGAATGATATAAAAGAAAGTCGGGTTTGTTCCCTCCATTATAATTCGAGATCTGCCTGACCAATTTTCATGGTTTTTGTTTCGTTGGATTTGTCTCCGCCCTGAATAGCAGAATAAATTTTTTTTTAGGTAGGGTAGGTAGGTAGTGTAAGTAGGGTAGGTAGGTAGGTAGGGTAGGTAGGTAGGTAGGGTAGGTAGGTAGGTAGGTAGTGTAGGTAGGTAGGGTAGGTAGGGTGGGTAGGTGTGGTAGGTAGGTAGGGTAGGTAGGTAGAGTAGGTATGTAGGGTAGGTAGGTAGGTAGGGTAGGTAGGTAGGGTAGGTAGGGTAGGTAGGGTAGGTAGGGTAGGTAGGGTAGGTAGGGTAGGTAGGGTAGGTAGGGTAGGTAGGGTAGGTAGGGTAGGTAGGTAGGTAGGTAGGGTGGGTAGGTAGCTAGGTAGGTAGGGTAGGTAGGCAGGTAGGTAGGTAGGTAGGGTAGGTATCACAGTTAAGACAGGACAACGTCTGTCGGGTCAGCTAGTATATCTATATACTAATGGCAAAAGTTTAAAATTATCAAAAAAATGTCAGATGAATTAAATAATATGTCCTAACGATAACAAAGAAATAAAATAATGATACAAACACAGATGTCCAATGAAATTATTGTTGTATGTCACGCTATTTTTTTGTCATCTTACTGAAAGTATCTATCTATATCTATATCTTGTAGATACTCCTTTACATCATAGTAACATTTATGAACTAGGAATTTTTGCAGCTTCGATTTGAAATGATGAACAGGTAATTTTTTGATCTCATCAGGCATCTTGTTGTAGATCAATGATGACAAATAAGGCTCGACCGAGATCTCGGTCTCGGTCTCGGTCTCGGCATTCTCGGCTACAAATCCAACCGAGAAATGAAAATGTAGGATCAGATTCTCGTGAGACGACATGGGCATCTTCAACTAACTCGTCAAACATGGCTGCAACAAGTCAATCCAACTTATGGGCAGCTCATGATTCGATAGAGTTGGAAGACGAGCCAATGACCAATGACGAATACAGTTCAAGCTCTGTGATCGAAATAGCGCTAGAAAGCTTTCTTAGAGAGCCAAGACTGCAAAGAAATGCTAATATTTTTGAGTATTGGTTTTCGTCGCCTTATAAGGTGCTTAAGCCCGCAGCAAATAAGTTTTTATCTGCGCCGCCTACTAGCGTAGCAAGTGAACAACTTTTTAGCAAAGCTGGACAATTGTATGACGAGAGACGACATTCTTTGAAGGGCGAAAATGCCGAAAAATTGCTTTTTTTATGTTATAATATAATGTTATTTAACTTTGATTATTAAAACAATTAATTTTGTTAAACAATTAGTAGTGTATTAAAAAGCAAACAGTATAAAAAAAAAAATTCACGCTTTTTCTATTCTCGTTCTCGGCTCTCGGTCTCGGCCGAGATATTATTTTATTCTCGGTCTCGGTCTCGGTCTCGGCCGAGAACGAAAAACCCATCTCGGTCGAGCCTTAATGACAAACAAAGAATACTTTTATTAATTAATGCTGTTTTCCCATATGGTATTTCAATTTCTAATCTTTTTTTGTCACGTAATTGTCTGTAGTAACTTTTAAAAGCAGTCTTAAAGTAATTAGCATTTAACTTCACAAAAACATTGAGTTCATAAATGTATAACGAAGGCAGTGTCAGAATTTTTAAACTTTTAAAGTAGGGTTGACAGCTGGTAGTGTTGTCTACATTGCACATTGCTCTAATGCATTTCTTATGAGCTTTAAATAAAAATTCCTTGTCAACTGAGTTACCCCAGGATACAATACCATATCTTAGAACAGGTGCAACAAGTCCATGATAAGCAGCTAATAAGGCTTCTTTATTAACAATTTTTGAGAGTTTGTACAGAGCAAACGAGGACTTATTAATTCCTTTGCAGATATTTTCTAAATGTGTTTTCCATGTGAGTTTACTGTCAATGTGAATTCCTAGAAACTTTGTATTTGTCACAGAATGCACTATTTCGCCTTGATAGCTAACGTTTATGTTTGTCAGTTGTGTTCTCTGGTGAAAGTGTATTATTTTCGTTTTTTCCATATTTATTTTTAGGTTATTTTCGGTTAACCATTGTATTATCATATTTAAAGTTTGATTGACTACGTCTTCGTAATCATTTTCTTTGTCACTTTTTATTATGACTGTGCTATCATCTGCAAATAGTACCATAGGGTGATTGATGTGGTTAGGAAGATCATTGATATATATCAAGAACAATAAAGGGCCTAGGACACTTCCTTGTGGAACTCCAAATTTTATAGTTTTCGAGTTTGACTTATGTTTAATCTCATTTCGAGTCTTTTGACATATTTGTGTTATTTCTACTATTTGTTTTCTATTGTGCAGGTAAGATAAGATGAGTTCAAGCGCTTTACCTCGTATGCCATACATGCTTAGTTTTTTCATTAATATACCATGGTCGACTCGGTCAAAGGCTTTACTCATATCCATAAAGATAGCACATGTTGGTATCTTTTTGTCCATGGCGACCAAAATAGTTTTCAGTAGGTCATATATGGCCAGATTTATTGATTTTCCCTTCCGAAAGCCTTTCTGTTCGTCTACCAAAATGTAATATTTTTCTAAATAAGTATATAGTCGGCTATATATGATTTTTTCAAATAATTTTGCAAAAATGGGGATCAACGCTATGGGTCTATAGTTCCCCATTTTTCGTTTGTCTTCTTTTTTGTGTATAGGAATGACGATGGACGTTTTAAGTTTGTCTGGGTATTTTCCGTTAGAAATGCATAAGTTAATTATGTAGCATAAATGCACTGAAACATCCGGAGATACATATTTTATGACTTTGGTGCAGACACCATCATTGCCCACGCTATGAGTATTTTTCAGCTGCTTTATTTCTCTGTCTACTTCTATAGGTGTTGTGGGATTAAGAAAAATGGAATTCATTTTTGTATCGATTTTAAGATTTGTGGGTCGGGCGGGTTTTGTTTTGTCTGTCATTCCTTAAATTATTAGTTTGATTTGATTCTGAAGCTTGGTTTATGAAAAAGTCGTTAAAATTATTCGCAATAGATTTAGGATCTGCAATCTTGATGTCATCTTTAAGTATTTCTGTGATAGGCTCTTTGGGAAAGTTAAATTTAGACTTATTGATAATTGACCATGTAGTTTTTGCTTTGTTTTGTGAAGTATTAATGTAATAATTGTTTTGAGATTTCTGCGTTAGTGATATTACTTTTTTAATCCTGGACGCTTTTACAATCATGTTGCGGTACAGCGCCGCGGTTTCGAGCCAGCACCTTTAGTTGATTCGTTTTTACCGCACAGTTTGGCCCTCATGTTTGCAACAGATAAGAGAACAATCATGTTCGCTCTCAACACTTTTCTTTACCTACGCGCTGTACCGCAACATGATTGTAAAAGCGTCCAGGATTAAATCTGTGCTCAATATCGAATGAGTAAAAGCGAAACAAGTATATTGCATCATAAATTGCATCCGTTTTCTATTATTTCGGTCAGTTGAACTATGACATTGACCTCGGCACTTGTTAAATTTGTTTACTTTGTGATGAACTTTCTTAATATCAGTGTTTGGTTCGGTTATTACGTGAAGACAATATGTAATAGATAGAGGAAAATGTCTTTAAAACCTTTTTAAGTGTGGTGTGTAATGAATATCGTATTATAAACTACGAATCAAAGAACGCTAACTACCAACCCTACCAATGCCGAAAAACCCTTGCTAATAATAAACGAGGTCATTGTTTATCTGCATGTGTAAAATTAAATAGACCAATTTATGCGGAAAAGCACTAAACAATACCTACTGAGTTCTACTAACAATATTTTTTCTTACCGTCAACTGCCCTGACTTTGCCCGGATTTTGATATTTTTGGCTTTTAACGTGAAATAAAAATTATAATATACCCCATTTTCATGTTGTGTACATATTTAATCTTATAAAAAATTCAAGAATTCTGTAATTTTAATTTGTTTTAGTCAATTTTCGTATGTAATAAAAGTTTTTGAGGTATTTTAAAAATTAGGCAAAGTAATGCCTCATGTCTCTGACATTGCCTAATGCATTTACTCCAAAATAAACAGTTCGATTTTTATGCTAGCATGGTGTGAAATGTAGTTTAATGCATAGAGAATACAATCCAGTTTTTAATGACAGATTTTGGGAACATTTTAGTAGGTAAAATTACTTAGGCAATGTCTGGACACCATTTTATACAATCTTCATACATTGACAAAGAATGGGTAGGGTTGTGTCATAAGAAAATGAAACAAAATATGTTTTTGTTTTTATTTTTAAAGTATTATTAGGAACAATCAGAGAGAGACGCCTCCGAGCTATTTACGAAACTAACATCATTTGGTAGGTAGATAGGTAGCTAACAATTAATTAAATAATTTTTGCGATCCTGGGTTATCGGAAAAATTTGTTTCATCATAGTTTATAATATTTTCTGGTTTGACATTATGCAGTGAAATCTTTAAATTTTCAAAATATGTATTATAGTCTTGTATAGTTTTATTGGCTCGAGATTCTTTAATGTTAGTTGTAGAACGCACTGTTAAAATATTTCTGTGGCGTTTTAAAAAGTTTCTAACCCACTTTGGTCCTGGCATTTTGTTGTTAAAAATTCCACTCAGTTCATTTTTTACTAAATAATCATGCACTATTGTCCTTAATTCCAAGGAAGTTAGAGGATATCCATATTCTCCACAAAGTATTAAACAACTGGCAATTTTTTGTTCATCAGCTGGTGACAGTTTAGTGGGACCTCCAATATTTTTCGTATGTTTTTGTTTAACTTTATTTAAAATCGTGCGGCGAGGTATACCAAATTGTTTTTCGGCATCGTATGATGTAATGTTTTTGTTTTGAACGAGACCTACGGCGATGTTCAGAATGCTCTCATCATAGTCTTTATATCGTCTTCGTAGAGTCTTATTCATTTTGATCGTCCTTCAAACAAAAAGAACTAAGTAGAATAAGTACTAGAATACTTAGTAAAAAATTAGTCTTCTAAAATTTTTTTTTTCATCTTCATAACAACAAAAACAAGAAATTAATTGTGTTGATATTCATTAATAAAATCAAAAAAGTACACCTTCAAACAACATATAATTAATATGAAAACCTGTTGCTTGAGTTATAGCGTAAAATCTTCATTTTTTGATGTCGGTAAAAAACAAATGTGTCAACCCTACCCTAGGCAAAGTCACGACCACTTGTTCAAAAAAATTGCCTAACTTTGCCTATTTCATCATTTCTCGCTAAATACCGTGTTTTTTTCATCAATTACAATGACAAACGATAAAGCTATCAACGTTTTATAGAATAAGTACAGAACAAGATAGAAATATACATATTTTAATGACTTACTTAAAAAGTTTTTCCGAAACTAAACATAACAGTCTTGCCGCTCTCTAGTTTGACTCACATCTGTCAAAAATTATGCATGTTACCAACATAACGTCACCAATTTAGTGTTGCCAGATAATAATTCTAAAAACTGACAAATGTTTCGATTGCCAAGCTAGTAAATTGAAAAAGATATTACCATTTGTTCCTTTTAGGCAAACACAGGACGCGAGGCAAAATCAGGGCAGTTGACGGTACTTTATATTCCTACTTTATTTTTAAATAACATTATTTAACATTAATGATTTTAGTTTCTTTTGTGTATTTTATAATATACCAATATTATATCAGAAAGGTCGGGAATGCGCCGAAATTCTTTAAATAGTATAATCAGTAACCATGAGTTAATTCGTAACAGAGTTTGTCCATTAGAAAATTCATAACATCCTTAATAACGGGTACGCACTACGCATAATGTTGCGGCTCAACGCCTTGAGCGCTGGTTCATACACAGATATTGGTTTTACGCGGCCGGGAGTCGTCACGTGGCTCCCGACGCCCGGGGCGACTGCCGCGGCGGCTGGGACGGGAGGACCATTCCCTCTCCCATCCTGCCACCTCCTTCGCGAGCATGACTGCTTCGCAGAAGGAGGTGACTGCCTCCCACTCCCTTTAAATTCGCTTCGGACCAGGGCTTGCACCAGGGCCGGGCGCGAGAGGTCAACGCCAATCGCCTCTACGAGGACACGGCGGTGCCCCACTGTGTCCTCTGGGCGATACTCGCAGTGCTGACACTCGGGCGTCTGCTCCCGCCTTCCATCATTCCATGCCCGGTGAGGACTTGCGTCAGGCGGTAGGTGAGGGCGTCGTGACGCCTCTCTAGCCACTCCTCAAAGAGGGGCCTTACCGCCACGGTTGGTGACGTGCCCTGCGCTGGGTTGCGACAGTCACTGTTTCCAGGCCACCATGAGATCACGCCGGAAGTCCGTCCGCTCCGCCGCAACTTGCCGCGGAAACGGCGGCTCAGTACCTCCGCGCGCCAGTCGTGCATTCGCGCGAGGACTACGGTATCGCCTCCAGACCCCACGGCGTCCAAAGTATACCTAAGGTGACTAACGATTCACCTACATCTATAACTACATATATAAATAAAATTGGAGTGTCTGTTTGTAATATTGAAATAACCGTTTTTACTACATGTGATGATGATGAGATGATGATGATGTGAGATGCCTATAATATGTACCTATAATACGATACATACACCAAAATAACATTGTTAACAATTTTTGTCTGTCTGTCTGGTTGTTTCGGCTAGTCTCTGAAATGGGTGGACCGTTTTTGACGGGACTTTTATTGGCAGGTAGCTGATGTAATAGGGAGTAACTTAGGCTACGTTTATTTTAGAAAAAATCTTTTATTTTAGAAAAATAACTGTTAGACGGAACGAAGTTCGCCGGGTCAGCTAGTAATAAATATAAACGGATTCCTTATTTCCTGACATCCATTACGCTAGTTTCTAGCGAAGTAAGGTGTTTAATGTTATTGAAGCGGGCGGCGACATGACGGCGGCGCGCGCCTCTCCCCGCTCCTCCATTTAGTAGTATTAGTACAACGCAGTCCGGGCGCCACGCCGCACACGCACGCGCAACGCGCATCAAACGTAACTAAATATGAATGTGCGTTATCGGAAAGTGTGAAAAGTATTTACTAGTGTAGGTAATAACAAGTATCCAAAGGCAAACTAAGTTCGTACCTACCTCGCGAGTGCCAATCGTGATGCGCCTTCCACCGATGTCCAGTTTGGGCAGCGACATTGCGTGTTCTGTACGCAAGGATATTCTCAGATACAGCGAGTCCCTACAACAGCCGGTAAGTCCACGTCTGCCTATCTCAAGTACTTACGATTTTTGATCAAATAAATCCGTGCTAGACTTAACAGTTCACATCAACGTACGAGTAGATGTACACAACCAACCAACAGCTGACGACGAATGAGACTCGACGCCGCGCGCCGCGCTCGTTCATAATGTAGCCGTCGCAAAATCTGTCTTAATACATAATTATGTATGTAATTTCACCTCCTGATTGGATTATTCAAGAGATGTAAGTTCGATGTAACCTCGCAAAGGCCACCAATAAACAGCTGACGAGGCGACGATCTCGACTGGACACTCGTTCGTAATATATCAGTGATAATGATATCTGATAAATAGTACCTATTGGCCGTACGGATTCCTTTTAAGACATTCACTCACACTGTAGTTCACTTTTTCAGTAACAAATTCCTTCAGCCGCCGCTTAAATATGTGCGTGTTGTCAATGTCTGTAATAAACATGGCAATCTATGAGAAATCTTGCATGTCATGCAATAGGTATACACTGGAATCCATTCAATAAGTTCTGCAGGGCACGGTCGGAATGTTTAATTATTTGTATTGCAATATTTATGTGGTTAACGAAAGACCTAGCCATAATATTATTAGGTACCTACCTACATCCTTCTTTTGGTTCAAGGATATGCTGATTTCCTATTCTTTAACTGTGTTGAGAGAAACGTGGGGATAAAAGAATGTAGGTACATAAATTTAAGTGCCAGCTTATCGACCCTTATGTGGATCGAGAAAAATTTGTGTTAATAATTTGCGCAGTTTTGTCAAAAGTATTCTGTTCGTGTATTAATTTGCAAGCAGCTTTTAGTTTATGAATTAATGATAATGAATGACCATGTTGTATACCATTAGATTGTAACCTAAACATTAGTTAGGTTTTAGGAAGTTAGGATTCTTAATATCTCAATATAAATATGGTAATATTTAAAAAACTATAAGTTGTAACTTATATTGTTAGGTTTTTTTTAAATCAAAATAGTTGAAAACGTCTTCGAAATGCGGAACTGGATAATACTGGAGCTACAATGGTGACATTAATTTAACACGTAGGTAACGGGTGATTTTTTAATAGGTATTTTTTTGATTTTCAAAAAAAACACAAAAAAATTGAAAAATTTGATGAAATCTTTATTGGAATCGATAGAACGATCAATATAATTTAATGTTTGAAGATGATTTCATGCAAATGCTGGCCGCGGCTCCGGTTTAGATGGCCCATTCGCAAGGCCCATTTTCGGCACACTCTCTCCAACATATCAGCCGGTATATCACGAATAAATGCTTCAATATTGGCTCCCAGTGCGTCAATCGTTGCTGGTTTATCCCTGTAGACATGAGCCTTAACATGGCCCCACAAGAAATAGTCCAAAGGCGTTAGATCACACGATCTAGGCGGCCAATTGACGGGCCCAAAACGTGAGATAAACTGTTCACCGAAGGCGGCTCTCAATTGGGCCATTGTTTCGCGTGCCGTGTGGCATGTGGCACCGTCTTGTTGAAACCACATGTCAGGCATGTCCAATTCTTCCATTTTGGGCAAAAAAGAATCGCCAATCATCACACGGTAGCGCTCGCCATTCACAGTAACGTTTCGGCCATTGTCGTCTTTGAAAAAGTACGGCCCGATGATGCCACCGGCCCATAATCCACACCAAACAGTACATTTTTCGGGATGCATACTCTCTTAACCGAGCATGCATTTTGATAGTAAAATTTCGGCGTAAATAACAATGGCGTTTCGTGTGCTTTTCTGATGAGTCTCGTTTTGGTATGAGACCGGATACAAGACGTATACGACACTGGAGAACCCCTGGACGCCAACAGCGATTAAAATCCTGCCAGGAAGTCCATCCTTATAGTGGTGGAACCATCATGGTATGGGCGGGTATTTGGATCGGCGGAAGAACTGAGTTGATTTGGATCAGAGGCAACCTCAACGCTCAAATTTATGCTGAGACGATTGTATCTGACGTCATCGTTCCTCTACAAGTGCAAATCGGTCCCTTATTTCAGTTAATGCATGATAATGCACGACCGCACACCGCAAGAGTTGTAAGACAGACTCTCGCCGCAGCTAACATCAATGTCCTGCCCTGGCCTGCTCAGTCGCCAGACTTGAACCCGATTGAGCATGCATGGGATATGCTACAGAGAAGAGCTCTGCCGAATATGGAGGGCATCCAGTTGCAAGAAGACCTTTTTTTGTTGTTGCAACGAACATGGGCGGCCATTCCACAGCGTGATTTGGATGAACTCATTTTGAGTATGCCAAACCGATGTTCTTGTGTTGTTAGTGTTCGCGGTAGAAACACGGATTATTAATTGTTTAAGTTACCCAATAAAATTTTAAAGACAACTGTTATTTCAGTCTTTTTTTCGAACTTTAATGTTAGTGGTTCAAATGTCAAAAATCCCTTTATTAGGAAAATGGCAAATTTCTTTATTAATGCAAAGGTGACTTGGTTTATCGTTACTGTGACAAACGAAAACACTTTATTTGATGAATCCTTAAAGAAAATTTAAATTAATATCAATCAAGAGAAAAGTTATTGCAAAAATATATGTTGATCCCTAGACACTTTTGATGTGTGTATATATATATACGCATACATTTTTTTTTTTTTGTAACAATTTTATGGTTCCCCCATTTTCTGAGCCGTCTTGTAACCCCCTCTCACCACTTCTTTCATCCCCTGTAACAACTCTCTTCCACCATTACCCCCCCCCCCCCGCCCTTTAGGTTCGCTCAGGTTAGGTTCGCTCAGGTTAGGTTCGCTCAGGTTAGGTTCGCTCAGGTTAGGTTCGCTCAGGTTAGGTTCGCTCAGGTTAGGTTCGCTCAGGTTAGGTTCGCTCAGGTTAGGTTCGCTCAGGTTAGGTTCGCTCAGGTTAGGTTCGCTCAGGTTAGGTTAGGTTAGGTTAGGTTAGGTTAGGTTAGGTTAGGTTCGACACGTTAGTCACGGCCCGGGGGAGCTCGCACAGGGAAGCAGCGTTGCTAGCGACGGCGGCGGTCTCACAAGTTGTGAGCCGCATTCGGCGCCTCGGCCTGGAGGTGGCCCTCAACAAGTCGGAGGCCATGGTGTTCCATGGTCCCCGACGGGCGCCGCCGCCGGGATCACACATTGTGGTCGGGGGGGTCCGCATCGCTGTCGAGCCTACCATGAAGTACCTAGGATTGGTGCTCGACAGCCGGTGGGACTTTGGCCCCCACTTCCGGCGGCTTGCGCCCAAGTTGTTGGGCGCGGCCGGGGCACTTTCAACGCTGCTTCCCAATCTGGGGGGCCCGAGCGCCACTTGCAGGCGGCTCTACGTGGGGATCGTGCGATCGATGGCCCTCTACGGGGCACCGATCTGGGCGGCTGACCTGACGGCCGGGAGCATCTCTGTCTTGCGTAAGCCACAGAGAGCTATGGCCGTCAGAGTCATAAGGGGATATCGCACGATCTCCTACGAGGCGGCATGCGCACTGGCCGGATCCCCGCCCTGGGACCTGGAGGCAAAGGTCCTCGCGTCACTGTTCCGGTGGCGCGAGGAAATGCGGGCGCGGGGCGAACGACCGATGCAGCAACAACTGGAGCTGCGTCGGTCACAGCTCCACGAGGTCCTGGTGGCGGACTGGCGGGACAGGCTCTCACGCCCTACCGCCGGCCTCAACACCATCGAGGCGATCCGACCAGTGCTCAGCGAGTGGCTCGGAAGACGGCACGGCTCCCTGACTTTTCGGGCGACACAGGTTCTCTCGGGGCATGGTTGCTTCGGGAAGTTCCTGTGTCGCATAACCAGGGAGCCAGACGCTCGGTGTCACCACTGCGTCGACTGTCGGGAGGACACGGCACGGCATACGCTGGCAGAATGTGCCGCATGGCTGGAGCCGCGCCGTGCCCTCATCTCTGAAGTAGGCAGTGACCTGTCGCTGCCGGCCGTAGTCAACGCCATGGTCGGCAGTGAACAGGCCTGGGACGCGGTGGTATCCTTCTGCGAGCAAGTCATTTCGCAGAAGGAGGCTGCGGAGCGGGAGCGGGAGATCACCTCCCTCAACCCGGCCCGCAGCAGGCGCACCGGGCGTCGGAGGAGGGCAGACAATGCCCTCTTCCAGCCCCCCTAAATGGGTCCAGGGGCGACGGACGCGGGGTTTAGTCCGTCGCCCCCCACAACAACATCTGGACCCGAGGCGGCGGCGCGTAGTGTTCCACGCGCGCCCCTCCAAGACGGTACGAGGGGAGTGTCGTACACCTCACTCCCGCTCGGCCGAGACGAGGCCCGCTGCGGCGGGCCGGCACCACGGGGGTTGCGGAAGAATTCTTTTTGATTCCCGCGACCCCCGGCGAAGGTGTGAGAGGGAACACCCGGGGTGGTTTTTAGTCAGTAAGAGTCTGACAGACCCCTCCGCCCTCCCCGGGGCGGGGGACATCCATGAGGATTTTCCCCCCGGATCAAAAAAAAAAAAAAAAAAAAAAAAGGTTAGGTTAGGTTAGGTTAGGTTAGGTTAGGTTAGGTTAGGTTAGGTTAGGTTAGGTTAGGTTAGGTTAGGTTAGGTTAGGTTAGGTTAGGTTAGGTTAGGTTTTTTTTTTTTTTTTTTTTTTTTTTTGTTTTTAATCTTATACCTCCAACATAATCGGAGTCTATTCTGAGCCTATTCTTATTCGTTCATTCCAGTTCTCGCTTTTATTCCTCTCGTACTTTCATTCCGCATACTTTGTCTTTCTTGCATTCTCTCC
Source organism: Hyppa rectilinea (assembly GCA_951799385.1). Classification (NCBI taxonomy): domain Eukaryota; kingdom Metazoa; phylum Arthropoda; class Insecta; order Lepidoptera; family Noctuidae; genus Hyppa; species Hyppa rectilinea. The sequence continues at coordinate 56,116 of OX637307.1, read as the reverse complement.
TCTTGCTTTCTATAAGGGTAGGTCGCCCTTCTATTCTTATATCTAATCTGGTTTTTATCTTTATTTACTTTTTATAACGGGGCAAAACTCAACAACACATTTTTATTTATTAATTGTTTACAAGTGTCTTATTTTAACTTATTTCTATTTCTTATTGCTACTACATGGTGAACTATTCTATTTACAGCCACTCTTTTACAGTTATCTTAAGCTGTCTTATCTGTTTCCATCTTATTTACTAGTTCCATAGACAGTCTTATTTACTATCCTTAATACATAGTCTTATTTACTATTCTTAATATACAGTCTTATTTACTATTCTTAATACACAGTCTTATTTATTATTCCTATTTCTACTTACATAATATATTTGATATTATTAAACACCTTATATTTATTTAAAATTTTCTGTTTTGTTACAGTAATGTTGGGCAACTCAATTTTTGCTTTACAACAATTTGTTTTCGTCTAAATATCCCTCATACTTAAATTTAATGCTTACCATTAATATTGTACATAATATTATGTAAACATTTTTACTTATGCACTTCTATTTCTTTGTATAACGCTTTTACAAATTTTTACACAATACTCCAACAAAAGTTGTCTATCCTCGTGTTTGCCCGCCATTATTTGGCTTAAATTTTCTGCTTCGAGCTTTGTGTTGAGCTTATGCTCGGCCTCGAATCTTTCCCTGTCAAAGACCGGACAACAGAACAATATATGTGGCACCGTTTCGTCAATTTCTGGGTCGCAGATGCACGATGGGCTCTCTTTACACTTGAAACGGTTCAAGTATTCCGAGAACCCACCGTGCCCCGTCATGATTTGTGTGACCACCTTATTTATCTCGATCTTCCTGATCGTCCTGTAAGCCGCCACCGCATCCGGGAAAAACAGCTTAGTAACTGAGGCCGTTGCTCCGGAGCTGTACCTACGGCTCCACTCTTCCAGCGTTCCCGCGCGAATGCAGTGCTTGACGTAGGAAACCGGGCACAGGTCATAATCGGGCTTTCGCTTGGAACCTTCAGCGGCTCCTTTGGCTAATTCGTCGGCCCTCTCATTCCCCTCCAACCCTGCATGAGCTTTGATCCAATACAAAGACACAGCTTTGCTTTGGATGAACGCTGACTTTATGTTGGCCCTTACCTCCACCGCTAGTGGGTGGTGTCGATTGTAATTTTGAATGGTTTGGAGGGCTGCCATGGAGTCGCTGAAAATTCCAAACGATTGCGCACTGTGTTTTAAAATCTCCCTTGTTGCAACACATATTGCCAGAAGCTCAGCCTGGTAGACTGTGGAGTATTTTGGGAGAGCTAGCTTGCGAGCTTTGGTTTCGGCGTCACCCCTCCACATGGAGAGGGCCGCCCCAACCTTGCCCCCAATTTTGCTCCCGTCCGTGAAAATACGAACCTCCAATCCGCTTTGAGCGTCCAGTTGCTCTTTGTCTACCAGGCTTACGATTTCTAGCTCAGTGCGCTCCGCGGGGTGTGGGGCCTCCATTGCCGAGGCAGCCTGCTCCACCCTCCTGCCGCCGAGTGCTGGCTGAGGCACCCCCCTCCTGGCCTCGTATAGCGATGCCGCCTCGCGGACCCGGAGGTCGAGAGGCAGCATCCCAGCCAGCACCAGCGCGGAGTTTAGAGAGACTGTCCGGTATCCCTTACACAGTTTTTGCGCAATGCCGCGCTGAACCACTCCCAACTGCTTCTTTACGCCCAGCTTGCCGACGGCTGGGGCCCATACGCTGGCGGCGTACAGGACGATTGGTTCCACGGTAGCCACATATATTATTCTGATGACTTCAGGGTGAAGTCCCCAACTGGTCTTCGCCGCCCTAGTAAGCTGCTTGAGGATGCCTACTGCCCTGCTGCACACGTTCGCGACATGTGTATTAAATGTCAGCTTGTCGTCGATGGTGACGCCCAGGATTTTGATCTCCCTGGACATGGCAATGTCGACCCCGTCCATGTTCAGGCGTGGGGTGTCATATTTGGATTTGCGAGTTATTATCATCGCGTTGGTTTTCTGCGGAGCAAATTTAAGTTTATTTTGTACTCCCCACGCCCGAACATGTTCGAGAGCGGCATTGGCACGTCCCTGGATCTCCAACGATGTGTCACCATCGAAGACCAGCACGACATCGTCCGCGAATGCCTGGCAATAGTCACCCCCAGCCTCCAGGCTCTTTAAGAGCGGGTCCAGCAAAAGGTTCCAAAATATTGGTCCCCCTATCGAACCCTGGACACATCCCTTGCTGGTTGCCTTGCCGAACTCCTCACCTGCGTATCTGACCCTGACCCTCCTGTTTTCGAGATAGCTGTCGATGACCCTCCTCAAGCCGATTGGACACTTTTCCTCAGCCAGGCGGACTCTTATGGCTGGCCACCAGGCGCTGTCGAAGGCTCCCTCTATGTCCAAAGATACTACGACAACAATTTTCTTAATGTCCAGCTTTCCGCGTATGTGCTGCATTAAGTCATAGAGGGAGTCCTCAGTGCTCTTCTGGGGCATGAATCCATACTGGCGAGTACTCATCCTCGGAATCAAATGGAACTTGAGGCGGGCCACCAACATCTTCTCATATATTTTGCCTAATATTGGCAAAAGGCCAATAGGTCTGTACGCCTTTGGGGTACTGTAATCCTCTTTTCCCGGCTTTTTTAATATCACCACGATAGCCTCCTTCCAGATATCAGGGAAGTGATGGTGTTTCAGGCAGCTGTTCAAGAGAGCGAGGACCGCCTCGGGGGCACCCCCGATAGCGTGGCAACAGATGTCAGCGGTGAAACCGTCCGCTCCCGGTGCTTTCTTGGTGTTAAAGGACCTGCACGATGCCATCAGCTCAGCCATAGTGAATGGTGGATCGCTTGAGTTATCATGCTCTCCAGCATTCACAACTTCGGCTTTTTCTCTGGTAAGGCGGTGGCATTGGCTGTCATTGTCCTTATGGTCCTCTGGGTAAAAGGTGTTTGCGAGTAGTTCGACTGAACCCTTCGCATCCAGCACCTCGCCATCCCTCACCAGCGGTTGGTCCTCTCCCCTCGCCTTGGTCCTCCCTATCACCCGGTATATCCCTTCCCAAACCCCTTCTCTGTCCTGCTTAGCGCAGAAGTTTTTCCAGCTCTCGATCATGTCTTTTTCTGCTTCTGCTTCATACTCAACTTTCTGTTTCAGGTACTCTTCAACGACCTTCGATCTCCGAGCCGGTGCCGCACATCTAATTCTGCGTTTCCTGGTGGCAACTTTCCGCTTCATCCCTTCGAGTTTCTCGGACCACCACGGCAAAGTGAGCACCTCGTTAGTCTTTTTCACAGGCATTGATGAGGTGCATGCGTCTCTAATGGCCTGTGTGTATTTATTTACCATATTATTAAGTTGCTCTACTGTTTTTATTTTATCAATGTCCGTGTTAGTGATTTTCCTGTCTTGCATTAATTGGTTGAGTTTCTCACGAAACTCAGACCAATTTGCTTTTTTCGTGTTGAAAACTCTAGTTGTTCTAGTCACTTTTATACCTTTAGACCTCTTGAGTTTAATATTAAATACGATGCCGTTGTGATCCGAGCTCGTGAGACCCTCGTCTAGCTTCCAGTCGTCCACCAGGTCCAGGATATCGGTTGACGACGCAGTTATGTCAACATGGCTGCTGTAGCGTTTTCCGCCTCTGATCGTATCATAGGTCGGAATTTCCCCTCTGTTGAGTATGTTTAGTCCCAGCTCCTCGAGAACTCCAGAGACCTCCTCGCCTCTGCTATTGGTGGTTAAGCCTCCCCACCAGGTGCTTTTTGCGTTTGCATCTCCTCCAGCGATCCACATTCTGGAACCTATCTCCTTCTCAACACGTCTGAGGTGCTCCAAATATGGTCCCACTGGCTGGCCTGGCTCAAAATAAAAAGAGACCATCGTGATCCTCCAGGCACTGGTCTGGATCCCCACCACGGCGATGTTATTCGTGGTGAGTTTCGGGTATTGTATGACTGTAAGGTCTTGATCGAAGACCGCTATTGCGGCTTTTACAACCCCGTCTCCAGTATCAGTGCTCTGGAAGATCCGAACACCCCTGTGGTCCCTCACTGCCTTCGCTCCTCCCACATATGGTTCCTGGAGGAGAGCAACAGCAACTCCGCGCTTTACAGCTTCCAGAAGGAGCTCGTTTGTTGCAAGTCTTTTTCTCTGGAGGTTTGCCTGTATGACTCTGTAGAGGTTTGGGTTGCCCTGGGTGCCCTTAGCAATACGCTACCGTAGATCGGGCAATTATGTCCCACTTACGGCGCGTTGGGCAATCGGGATTAAACGCGTTGTGGTCAGCGCCGTCGAGTTTCGCCCTTGTGCAGTTCTGGCATTTGGGTGGAACACCCGCGAGCCAGTCGGCACATTCCGACTTCAAATGCGGACCGCCACAGTGACTGCACAAGTCAGCTGGCTCCTTGCAGAACCTTTTGCCGTGCCCGTAGCCCAAGCATCGCGTACATTGGACCAGCGGGGTTTGATCTTCAACCCTTACGCGCTGGAGGTCCACGTGCAGGCATCCAACTTCCGTAGCCCTTCTCCAGATGGTCGGTGAGACGCTGACCACAACGTGGTTGGTGTGCGGGTTCCTAGTTCTTTTCCTATATTTCACCTCCACCCTATCCTCCTCTTTGTTGAGGTCGCGAAAAACACCCCTATTCTGATTCCTCATTGCCCTGAGGATATCCTCGTCTGAGTTAACAGATAGGACACTCCTGAGGATCAGTAAGGGATCCTTGTTTTTCACCTCCTCGACACTGAGGTCCTGTCTTCCTCTTTCCAATTTGTCTTTCATTTTATTTCTCTCCTCCCTGGTTTGGAATCCCATTATAATTTTCCCATCCTTTGCCTTCCTCACCTTTTCCACTCTGACCCAGCCCTCTTTCGCATCCGCCGCCTTCCGAATTTTGTCGAGCACTTCCTCACCTGTTTCGGTGTCGTCTTTGGAGGCAACTACGATGGAGTGCAGCGTACTTCGCGCCGGGTTCGACTTTCCGCTGTGGATCGCAGTTACACTCGCGTATGTTGTTGTTTGTTGGTCGATTGCTGCTTTCAACTCCTCCATCTTTTTGTTGTTCTCTTGTAGCAACTTCGAGTGTTCCTCGATTTGAGTTGCTAACAAGTGTTGTTCGGCATTGATGGAGAAGGTTAAATTGGATGCGGCCGCTATAGGCTCTGTATTGTGCTTTACCCCGCCTGAAGTTTTAATTTTGACCTCCCTTTCGGCTTCCTTCACCAGTTGGAAAAGTCGTTCCAGCGCTTCAACGATGCCGTTTTTTATCTCGGTCTTTGTGTTTCGCGTTCTGCTCAGGTGTAATTTTGCATTATTCAAGCAGGCCCTGGCTTCCGTCGACCGATCCGCGTACTGCGGCTTCGGTGACGTATGGACCTCTGTCGGTTTCGTGCGCATTGGGGGGGTTTTAGTCTCCTGCGACAGTAGAGGTTTCCCTAATTTTGCAGGGCCAGCCTGAGTTGTCATAGAGGTAGAGGGGGGTGTACAGTTTGCGCTACTCGATTGAGCAGCCTCCCATTCCCCAACGCTGCGTCGTACACAAGGAGGTGAGGTTTTGGGTTTTGTGGGTGATTTCTCACTATCCACCTTCTTCAGTGGGGTCCTCATTCCGAGCATTTTGGAGGTATGCGTCGATTCAGGTAAAAATAAAATTATAAAAGTGTAAAAGTGTATACAAAGAAATAAAAGTACGTTAATGTGCGTTAAACACTCTAGGATCGTAAAAATCCAAGAGTTTGCACGGTCAGCCCTTTGGTTCAATAGAACCAGTCAAGCACTACAAAATTAAAAAAGATTTAGCTTCCAGGTGTCAAAACTGTCGATTTTAAACAAAAATTTTTTCAAAACTCTATGTAGAGTCGATTCGTCTTGACTAATGGATAGCTCTCCTCGAGCCCTCTCAAACAATACCAAACACGGCGTGGCTACCCTAAAGGGTTCCGGAGTTATGCCAACACAAAGATCTTGGTTTTTTCCCAAAATAAGAACCAAAAATGGTTAACTGGGGTTATCTTCGGAACCGCCGGCCCAATAACCGCCGTGTTTGGGCTTTTCGCACTTGGCTCGGTGAGACCTATCCACTGAAACAGTTTTCAGGCCAAAAAATATTGACACCTGAAAAGCTCCTGAAAAATGTCCCACCCGTTAGGCTTCAGTCCGCTACTACTGACAGCGAAGATCCCGTCGCTCTACGACGCACCGTCACGGAGATATTGGTGTTTTAATAATGACCAAGATGGCGGCACAACTGTCAAAGTCACTTTTTGACGTGTGATATCTCCGCTTCGGATAGTCGCAGAACCACCAAGTTTGGGTTCTCCGAACTCAGCAAGAGCTCCGCTATCTGCTGAAACTGCTTTCAGGACCCCGGAAATTTTCAGCTCCAAACCGCCTGAAAACGCCGAGTATGGAAGGCAAGGAGCCCCTGTGGTCGAAACCGAAGTCCGCAACTTCCTACGACTTCCAGTTCAGAAGTTATTGCGGTCTGAAGCTAAACAAAATGGCCGCCGAACTGTCAAAAGTCAAGTTTAAGAGCCCGTAACTTCGGAACCCTTCGTCGGAGAAGGTCCGGGTTTGAAATGTACAGCTCGGCGTCACTTCAGGTATCCCCTGAAAACAGTTTCAGCGACAAAAAATTTTTCAGGCTGAAAAGTCCTGAAACCTTACACCGTCTAGAGCTCTTGAAAAGCGTGACGTGATAGTCAAAATCCGAAATTAATCGGCTCAGTGGATCCTGAGATATAGCTCTCTGAAATTTAAAACCTAAAAAACCAAAATGGCGCAATTTTGTAAATCTGCCAATTTTAAAGGTATAACACCCTTGTTTGGGCTTATATGGGTCACAATATATATATTGGACCCGGTCCCGATGTCAAAATTGGTTAAAATCTATTTAATTTAGAATAAGCTACAAAAAACATATAAAATTCAATATCTCAGGATCCCCCAGTGCGAAAATTCTGAAATAAATATCTAAAAATAGCAAAAATCTAGCTCTACACGGTCACATACACAATTTTGGAAAAACATAAAAAACGAAGAAAAAATTTTAGGAAAAGTGAAATTTTTATAAAATTTCTTATAACTAAAGTTCTACTTAATTAAAAATTCTAAGATTTTCAGTCCCAGTTCTTCTAACGAGCGCGCCAAGGACTGCAGTTGAAGATCTTGAATATTTTTATTCTCTCCGGAGATATGTAGGTCCAAACTTTGAGATTTCAAAGTCTCGTTAAAAATCGGGTATTACAGATACAATAAAAATACTTGCGGGACCAGTCTGGAATGATGCTAGAGATGACGGCTGCAAAGTTTCAGAAGTCTGCCACTGCGTCTTCGAAGTTTTCAGCACCACGTGTTTTTGGTTTTTTCTGAATAACTCCCGATGGCTTGGGTTTTTTACGCTTCTGGGGCGTCCGCACGTTGCACGGGGGGAATCCCCTCCTTTTTCTTCAATAAAAAAGGGGGGTCGTCGATCTGGTTCCGGCAGCGTTTGCGTTCGAAGTTTTTACTTTCGTACTTAACCTATAAAGTATAGGTTTTTCAGCTTTTCCACTACACAGCACTGCAATCCAGGTTGTGATTTCACTTCGGGGTATGGAGGCAACGTTCCTCTACACACCAACACTTGTTTCGTCCAAATCGGACCACTTTTGACCACTTTTTAGATTTTTTATGTGCGGAGCGACTCTAAAAACGATCCGACCGCCACGAGAGTCGGGGGGGAACTGGGTTAGGTTAGGTTAGGTTAGGTTAGGTTAGGTTAGGTTTTTTTTTTTTTTTTTTTTTTTTTTTTTTTTTTTTTTTTTTTTTTATTTGGCAGGAGTGGGAAATCCTCATGGACGCCTGGACTGACCCACATGTGAGCCAGTCCAGGCAGTGCCGGACTCTTACCGGCTAAAACCCACTCCTGCCCTTGCTCAGTGTCCCTCTGACATTATCAGAGACCTTATTATTCCTTATTTGATATTTATCGTCGTTTGTTGAATTGAATTTATTTACTCTTTTCTTATATTTACCCACTTCTTAATGCTTCATTATATCTATCTTACTCTTTAACCTATAATATGTTTCTACTTATTATTTATTATTTTTTTGCGTTTTTGTGTTTTTCTTAATTGTAAATCTAACTATACTTGTACTTAAATATATTTTTAAACTATGTATATCTGATATCTATATTTAAAGCTATGACTATGCTAATATATATGCAATATATCATATAGACATATTCTTTCTTATGCTAATTTCTTATTTTTAATTCCTAGTCTACGTATTTTAATTTCTATATTTATGTACTTTTCTATATTCTTTTTAAAATCTGGAAGGGCTGCTACTTTTAATGTGTACAATTTGGACATTATATTATGGACATTTCTGTGTTGCTCATGATCTAGGTTTTTCCGGATATAACTCTGTGCTTCCTTTGGTTCCAGGTGCTGTTCTTCGACCTGCATACTCCAGTCTGGTGCAATGATGTAAGTATGGCGTCTTCTGGCTGCTTCCTCAACGAGCTCGTGGGACTTTTTACGTGTAAATGGTTTGTAATTTTTAACTATGATTTTACTGCTTGTGATTTTGCTGTTACTACTTGCTGATTTTAATTCACTTATATTCATGCTGAGTACAGAAGAATTAAGGAACGTATCTGCTTCTAATTGGGCCCATTTCCCACAAAATTGACTCCAATTTGCTTTGTTGTTTTTATAAATTCTTCTGACTTTGGTCTGAAAGTTTGGTTTTTTATTTTTCAGGACTTGCTTCGAGCTCGTGATTTTTGCCGTTTTTAGCTTATGGTAGGCACAGGCGCTGCTGTCTGTTAGTGCATTATTACACTGGTTATGTTTTCCGGGAGTGGCTAATTGGGTCTCAGCAATATGCTACTGATAAGCGCGCTAAGGCGTCCCATTTAAGGCGCAGTGGACACTCTCTGTCAAAAGCGTTGTGGTCGACCTTTTGCAGTTTTGCTGTCAAACAATTGTGACACTTCGGTGTCTCCGCCGCTAGCCGTGACGGGCAGTCAGCCCGCAAGTGGGGTTCACCGCAGTGGGTGCAGAGGTCGGCGGGCTGCGTGCACAGTTTTCGGCTATGGCCGAACCTTAGACAGCGAGTGCACTGCACCAGTGGCGACTGGTCCTGCACCCGCACTCGCTGCAGGTCGATGTGCACGCGACCCGCAGTAGTCAGCCTCTGCCACACTGCGGGGGACACCCGCAGTACGACGTGGCACATGTGGGGGTTCCTCGTCCTTCGACGGTACTTCACCCCCAGCCTCAAGTCTTCCGCAGGTATGTCCCCAACCAGGTGGGAGTTTTGCCGCTGCAGAGCCTGGGTTACTTCAGCATCTGTGTGGCAGGAGAGGACGTCCTTCAAGATGACGAGCGGATCCTTATTTCTCACCTCCTCCACCACCAGATTTCCCGCTTTCTTAATTCGTTCCGTAACCCTGCTCAACTCCTCCCTGGTCTTGAACCCCACTACCACCTTCTGGTCCCTCGCCTTGCGTAACCGTTCCACCCTCGTGCCCTCGTTTCTGGCATCGACCGCCGTTCTTAGCTTCGCGATCACCTCTTCACCCGTATCCTGATCATCGACAGATGATACGATCACCGAGTGAAGAGGTTCATGGATGTTCTGCTTCGGGGCGGCGGCGATCTCCGCGAAGGTGGGACCTTGGCCTGCCACAAAGCGAGGAGCCTGCTGCAGATGTTCTGATAGGGCCTGGGTGTGATGTTGATTTTCCTCCAGGGCCTGTTTGTGTTCTTTGAGGCCTGCCACTAAGGTCCTCATAAGTTCCGCCTGTTCGTCCGTGGGCGGCGCCGATAGCGCGGCTGTCTGTGGAGCTGCTGGTATGTCGACAGGTGCCGGTGCCACCGCAACTTTGTCCCGCGCTGCCTCCTTCACGAGCTCGTAGAGCCTATTTATAGCGTTGAGTACCTCCGTCTTAATTCCTGTTTTCAGATTGCGAGAGTTGCCCAAATGAAGTTTTGCTTTATTTAGGCAAGCTCTCGCCTCCGCTACGATATTGGGGTACCTAGGCTCAGATTTCCTCGAGGCTTTCACAGCGTCCTCCGGCACTCGGCGTGTCTCCTGGCTGTCGGGAGCGGATGGTCGTCGTGTGGCGTCGTGGGTTAGCTTGACCGGGGACTTGGCCTGGGGCTCTGCTTTCCCAGCCTCCCATTCCCCAATGCTACGTCTCACACTGGGGAGCGAGGGTCCAGCCTTTTCCGCAGAACGCTGCGAGCCCCTGGAGCCCGGTGAGCTCTCTCCTGTCTTGGCTGGCGTGCGGAACATAGCGGTGGCCTTAGTAAAGGTCAGGTTCATAAATCAGTAGAGGGGCACTGGCTGACTTCTGCGTCCCTGTAAAGGGGGGATAGCGCAGGAAGTCTCAAAATAATTCAAACTAAGCCGTCCAAAGGCCAGACGGCCGTCAAAACACTAAAATACTAAATCGGTAATAAACTCCGTCAAATGATGCCTATCGACGTGAAAATGCGATGGTTGTGACTAAATTTATGTCCGCAGGACTTGTATGTCAAAATACAAAAATAAAATATTTTTACAATTTTTCCCAAAAATTACCCGTCTGCTACTATACGCAACTCACGGGCGGGTGGGCGGGCCAAATTTTCCTTTAAAATGGATTTTGAGGGTGTTCTATGGGGGCTAGACGCACGTGAGGGGTGTCAAAAGACGCGTCTCGGCGAGCGCTAGCAATCTATGGAAGAATTTAAAATGTTGCCAGAACAAAAATTTTGACTTTTTAATGAAAAACGTAATTTTTATGAAAATTGGGATAAAAATGGAATTTTAGGGGTGTCTTATTGGGGCTAGACGCACGTGAGGTATGTCAAAATACGCGTCTCGGTGGGCGCTAGCAATCTATTGAGGAATTAAAATGTTGCCAGAACAAAATTTTTGAATTTTTAAAGAAAAACTTAATTTTTGATGAAAATTGAGATGAAAAACAACTATTACGACTACCAAACGGGACCCGAGCAAGCTGAAAACGCACTGGAGCACCGCAAGGCAGGCAAGTATACTATTGAAACTATTGGATTTTATAATTTAAGCAGACGGACTTTAGGAAAACGAATTTTTGTATGAAAAATATGCAAAATTTCACAAGTCTTTTAGAACGAAAATCAATTTCGTTTTTTGTCAAAAATAACTTGTCACACGTCAGTAGGGAGCCTATTTAAAATTAATAACGCTGAAAACAGCTCGAAAAAGCGACTCCAGGAGGCAAAGTTATGTAGATTTCTAGAAATCGGTGTTCCACTAAGGTGGATTTGGCGTGTGTGTGCTATATACAGCTATATAATACGTTGATGCAAATTTTCCTTTAAAATGGATTTTGAGGGTGTTCTATGGGGGCTAGACGCACGTGAGGGGTGTCAAAAGACGCGTCTCGGCGAGCGCTAGCAATCTATGGAAGAATTTAAAATGTTGCCAGAACAAAAATTTTGACTTTTTAATGAAAAACGTAATTTTTATGAAAATTGGGATAAAAATGGAATTTTAGGGGTGTCTTATTGGGGCTAGACGCACGTGAGGTATGTCAAAATACGCGTCTCGGTGGGCGCTAGCAATCTATTGAGGAATTAAAATGTTGCCAGAACAAAATTTTTGAATTTTTAAAGAAAAACTTAATTTTTGATGAAAATTGAGATGAAAAACAACTATTACGACTACCAAACGGGACCCGAGCAAGCTGAAAACGCACTGGAGCACCGCAAGGCAGGCAAGTATACTATTGAAACTATTGGATTTTATAATTTAAGCAGACGGACTTTAGGAAAACGAATTTTTGTATGAAAAATATGCAAAATTTCACAAGTCTTTTAGAACGAAAATCAATTTCGTTTTTTGTCAAAAATAACTTGTCACACGTCAGTAGGGAGCCTATTTAAAATTAATAACGCTGAAAACAGCTCGAAAAAGCGACTCCAGGAGGCAAAGTTATGTGGTTAGGTTAGGTTAGGTTAGGTTAGGTTAGGTTAGGTTAGGTTAGGTTAGGTTAGGTTAGGTTAGGTTAGGTTAGGTTAGGTTAGGTTAGGTTAGGTTAGGTTAGGTTAGGTTAGGTTAGGTTAGGTTAGGTTGGGGTGCAGGTTGAAGAGCCTCCTCGTGGCGCACCCTGGGCAACGGCGGCCCCCACTGCCCACCGGCTTTTGGTGGACAGTTGGGGCCGACGGCTAATCTTCACAAACGGGGAAGGGTCATGGTTCCAATCACCGATCATCTCTGATGGTCGGTGAAGGGAACCTGGCTAGGGGCGGGACGGCCACTCCGTCGTTGTCCACCTTGCGTCTACTGCCCCCCTCTGCAAAATAGGTTATGTTACGTTAGTTTAGGTTAGGTTAGCTAGGTTTTGCAGAGGGGTCCAGTGGGCGCAGGGTGGAAGGTGGGAGAGGAAGACAACCTCTTTAAAAAATCACCCCAATCCCAAGGTCGAGCGTGCCGATGGGATGAATGGCCGGAGGGTTTCCGGTCACTAGCGCGGGGGGGAAACGGGGATAGGGACCACACCCTTCAAAGGAAATCAACATGAAAAAGTCTATTGTGGAAACAAGTCTCCAGGCGGGTACCCTTCGGGGAGAATCCCGCCCCTCTATTGAGGGCAGCCCCAGCGTATCTGGAGGGGGCAACAACAGACTTCTCGCCAATACCACCGGCGAGCAGGGAAGCGCGCAGCTACTTCTGCAGAAGGAACTGCGCGTTTCATTAACACCGATTGACGGCATCATGAGCCGAGGAGGCTCCAGTCCCGATCTTTGTGATCGGGGCTCGCACGGACGAGGCAGTACGAGGTCTGGATCGAGATCCAGATCCAGATCTCGTAAGCGCAGTTGGTCCTCAAGCGAGGACAACTCCACGGCTGCCAAAGTGCCGACGATGGCACGCAGAGGAGGTCGCGCGGTGGCGGGCGGAGGCCCCACCCGTGACGTTCGGGGCCGCTTCTTGCGGCCCGATTCTCCGGGAGAACGAACGGAGGGCGCGGAGAGCGACCCTGGAGCCCCGTTGATGGATCTCAGCGGGGGCTCCACCTTGTCTCTGCTCGGTAGCAACCGAGCAGAGGCAAGCGCGGAGAAGCGGGCGCAGAAGAGGGCTGTCGTGGCTGACGAAGTCAGTGAGATGGCGCGACAGGCCCGAGAGCGGCGCGCCGCTCGGATGACTGAGGGGAGTACGTCAGCGGTGGCACTTAGTCGCCAGGCGCTGGACGCCGTGGACGTTGTCCTGAAGGTTGCCACCGGATCTGGCAACCTGAAGGGCACGTTCACGCGTGCCCTGAAGGAAGCAGCTGAGCAGATGAAGGAGGTGGTTGAGGTCCTCCTTGATCGCACCGGCTCGGAGGAAACGGCCAAGTTGTGGGAGGAGAATGGCCGTCTCCGAGCCGAGCTCGAGGACCTCAAGCGGCAGTTTGCCGCCACCCAGAGGACAGCTCCCGCCGCCGCTGGCGCCTCCCGCGCAGCGGGCCTTATGCCGGCTCCATCACCGGCCCCACCTTCGTCCTCTGCGCCAGCAGATGCGGAGGTGGAGAAAATAGCCCGCATCTGCATGATGCAGTGCGGGAAGATGGTGGGCGCGCGGCTGGAAGCCCTCGAACCAAGGCTCCTTCCAGCCGAGACTCTCCGCCCTCCGCTCGCTGCGGACAGGCGTAGGAAGGATACACCAGCCACGGTGACAAGAACCAGGACGGCCGTAGGAACGGGCACGACAGCGCCCGCTCCCCAGACGGCGGCGCCTCTGGCGACCGCGCCCAGGCCTCTAACGGAGGCTTGGACGACGGTCGTCAAGAGGGGCCGGAAGAAGAAGACGGCACCGCCGGCACCGGCGCCCGCTAAGGCACCGGCACCTGGTAAGGCACCGGCGCCCAAGAAGAAGAAGAGCAAAGGACCGCCTAAGGTCAGAGCCCCACGCTCCGCGGCAGTGGTAATCACGCTGCTGCCCGGAGCCGTCGAACGGGGCGTCACGTACAAGGCGGTCCTAACTGAGGCAAAGGCCAAGGTCGCTTTTCCCGACCTTGGCACACCGACCGGCCTCAGGCTGAAGTCGGCGCTGACGGGGGCGCGTCTATTGGAGGTGTCTGGCGCCTCTAGCGGGGAAAAGGCGGACGCTCTGGCCGCCAAATTGAGGGAGGTCCTCAACCCGGAGGACGTCCGGGTGTCCAGGCCTATAAAGACGTCAGAGTTGCGCGTCGACGGCCTGGACGACTCCACGACCGAAGCTGAGGTCGCGGCGGCCATCGCCCGTGCCGGTGGGTGTCCGCCGGACCAAGTGCGGACGGGCGACATCCGCGCCGACGCCTCCGGACTCGGCATGATCTGGGTGCGGTGTCCGGTGGCGGCGGCAAGTAAGGTCGCCGAAAGTGGGCGATTGTTGGTGGGGTGGGTTGCGGCCAGAGTAAGACTGGTGCAACCCAGGGCTTTACGGTGTTTCCGTTGCCTGGACGTAGGACATGTCCGGGCGCGGTGCACCTGCGAAACGGACCGCAGCGACCTTTGTTTCCGCTGCGGCCAGCCCGGCCACAAGGCGGCGCAGTGCTCCGCGGCGCCGAACTGCAGCCTCTGTACAGCTGCAGGGAGGCCCGCCGGGCACCGAGCGGGTGGTAAGTCCTGTGGCGGCCCCGCCAACAGGAAGAGAAGAAGGGGTGCCAAGGCTGCGGGGGGCTCTATACCCCCCCCTCAGTCTGGCAGCCCCTCGGCCGACTCCCGGCCTAGGAAAGGTGTCGTGGAGGGGATGGACTGCGTATAAATGGCGCTGTTCCATTTCCTCCAGGGCAATATCAACCACTCTGCCAGGGCTCAGGATCTTTTGCTCCAAAGCATGGCAGAGTGGTCGATCCACGTGGCGGTGGTCGCCGAGCCGTATTTCGTCCCCCCCCGCGACAACTGGGTGGGTGACCTCGACGGCTTGGTGGCCATCATCGGCGGGGCTCTCGTCAGCCCGTCCCGGGGACACGGCTGGGTAGCCGCCCTCGCAGACGGCGTTGGCGTGGTTGGTGCGTATTTTTCGCCCAACAAGAGCCTCGCCGACTTCGAGAACTTCCTTGTCGAGTTGGGTGCCGTCGTAGGCCGACTCCACCCTCGTCCTGTGCTGTTGCTGGGGGATCTCAACGCCAAGTCATCGGCGTGGGGATCCCCTGTGACCGATGCTAGAGGCGAGGTGCTGGAGGAGTGGTTACTCACGACTGGCTTGGTCGTCCTGAACCGGGGGTCGGTTCACACGTGCGTGCGGCAGCGGGGTGGCTCTATAGTGGACGTCTCGTTCGCTAGCCCTGCTGTCGCATGCCGTGTGCGCGACTGGCGTGTCGCCGTGGAGGTGGAGACGTTGTCGGATCACAGATACATCCGCTTCGACGTCTCCGCCCACACCGCCAGCGGCCGCAGTCCAGCGGCCCCGCGAACGGGCGGCCCGCGCTGGGCGCGTAAGCGCATCGACAGGGAACTTCTCGAGGAGGCCGCTATTGTTCAGGCCTGGATCCGGGAGTCGACGACGGACGGACCCGTCGACGTCGATCAAGAGGCGCTGTGGTTCCGCGGGGCGATGACGCACATTTGCGATGCGTCCATGCCCCGGATCCACACGCTGTCAGAGAGGCGCCAGGTGTACTGGTGGTCCGCCGAGATCGCACGGCTGCGTACAGCGTGCGTCGCGGCGAGGCGCCCGTACACCCACTACCGAAGACGACGTCGTCGGGTCCCTGACGAAGAAGCCGCGTTGTATGAGGTGTACCGCGCGGCTAAGCAGGCTCTGTGGCTGGCCATCGGCGATGCGAGATCGCGATCCAGGGAGGAGATGCTGGAGACTCTCGACGGAGATCCATGGGGGCGCCCCTATCGTGCGGTTCGAGGGAAACTGAGAGCCGCCGCGCCCCCACTCACCGAGAGCCTCCAGCCCGAGCTGTTGGAAGAGGTCGTCGCAACCCTCTTCCCGGCGCGAGCGGAGCACACTCCGCCGCCGATGGCTATGTCCTCAGCCGCAGAGCCTCCGGAGGAGGAGACTGCCATCGACGTCCCAGAGGTGACACAGGCAGAGATGAGGGCAGCCGTGATGCGTCTCCGGGCCAAGAACGTGGCTCCGGGGCCTGATGGCATCCACGGCATCGCGTTGGCCCTCGCCCTAAAGGAGTTAGAGCCCCAGGTGAGAGGACTCTTCACCGCGTGTCTTGAGCAGGGCCAGTTTCCATCGTTGTGGAAGACCGGTAGGTTGGTCCTGCTCAGGAAGGCGGGGCGCCCCGCGGACTCGCCGTCCGCGTACCGGCCCATAGTGCTGCTCGACGAGGTGGGCAAGATGTTTGAGCGAATCATCGCAGCCCGCCTCGTCGGCCACTTGTGCGGAGAGGGGCCGGACCTTCACGAGTGCCAGTTCGGCTTCAGGCACGGGCGCTCCACCATTCACGCGATCTCGCGGGTGAGAGTCCTCGCGGAGGAAGCGGTGGCCCAGGGTGGTGTGGTGATGGCGGTGTCCTTGGACATATCCAACGCCTTCAACACCCTACCCTGGAGTTGTATTCGAGAGGCACTACTCTATCATCGAGTGCCTCTCTACCTCCGTCGCATCGTTGGGGCTTATTTGTCGGAGAGGGGTGTCACCTACGTGGGACGTGATGGCGGTCACCAGCACCCCATGTCGTGCGGTGTTCCACAGGGATCGGTCGTCGGACCGCTCCTGTGGAACATCGGCTACGACTGGGTGCTGAGGGGTGAGCTCCAGCCGGGCGTGCAGCTGACGTGTTACGCTGACGACACGTTAGTCACGGCCCGGGGGAGCTCGCACAGAGAAGCAGCGTTGCTGGCGACGGCGGCGGTCTCACAGGTGGTGAGCCGCATTCGGCGCCTCGGCCTGGAGGTGGCCCTCAACAAGTCGGAGGCCATGGTGTTCCATGGTCCCCGACGGGCACCTCCGCCGGGATTACACATTGTGGTTGGGGGGGTCCGGATCGCTGTCGAGCCTACCATGAAGTACCTCGGATTGGTGCTCGACAGCCGATGGGACTTTGGCCCCCACTTCCGGCGGCTTGCGCCCAAGTTATTGGGCGCGGCCGGGGCGCTCGCAACGCTGCTTCCCAATCTGGGGGGCCCGAGCGCCACTTGTAGGCGGCTCTACGTGGGGATCGTGCGATCGATGGCCCTGTACGGGGCACCGATCTGGGCGGCTGACCTGACGGCCGGGAGCATCTCTGTGTTGCGTAAGCCACAGAGAGCTATGGCCGTCAGAGTCATAAGGGGATATCGCACGATCTCCTACGAGGCGGCATGCGCACTGGCCGGATCCCCGCCCTGGGACCTGGAGGCCAAGGTGCTCGCGTCACTGTTTAGGTGGCGCGAGGAAATGCGGGCGCGGGGCGAACGACCGATGCAGCAACAACTGGAGCTGCATCGGTCACAGCTCCGCGAGGTCCTGGTGGCGGACTGGCGGGACAGGCTCTCACGCCCTACCGCCGGCCTCGACACTATCGAGGCGATCCGACCAGTGCTCAGCGAGTGGCTCGGAAGAAGGCACGGCTCCCTGACTTTTCGGGCGACACAGGTTCTCTCGGGGCACGGTTGCTTCGGGAAGTTCCTGTGTCGCATAACCAGGGAGCCAGACGCTCGGTGTCACCACTGCGTCGACTGTCGGGAGGACACGGCACGGCATACGCTGGCAGAGTGTGCCGCATGGCTGGAGCCGCGCCGTGCCCTCATCTCTGAAGTAGGCAGTGACCTGTCGCTGCCGGCCGTCGTTAACGCTATGGTCGGCAGTGAACAGGCCTGGGACGCGGTGGTATCCTTCTGCGAGGTAGTCATTTCGCAGAAGGAGGCTGCGGAGCGGGAGAGGGAGATTACCTCCCTCAACCCGGCCCGCAGCAGGCGCACCGGGCGTCGGAGGAGGGCAGACAATGCCCTCTTCCAGCCCCCCTAAATGGGTCCAGGGGCGACGGACGCGGGGTTTAGTCCGTCGCCCCCCACAGCACCTGGACCCGAGGCGGCGGCGCGTACTGTTCCACGCGCGCGCCTATGGCGCGGGGGAGTGTCGTACACCTCACTCCCCCTCGACCAAGACGGGGCCCGCTACGGCGGGCCGGCACCAGCGGGGGTTGTGGAAGAATTCTTTTTGATTCCCGCGACCCCCGCGCAGTTGAGAGAGGGAACAGTCGGGTTCGGTTTTTAGTCGGTAAGAGTCCGACAGACCCCCCCGCCCTCCCCGGGGCGGGGGACATCCATGAGGATTTTCCACCCGGTCAAAAAAAAAAAAAAAAAAAAAGGTTAGGTTAGGTTAGGTTAGGTTAGGTTAGGTTAGGTTAGGTTAGGTTAGGTTAGGTTAGGTTGGGGGACCACCCCACAGTGCTTGCGTCCACGTCGCGTCCCCTGGAAACGACCCAGTTCTGTCACCGTAACGGAGTGGCAGACTGGGATCGGCCAAAGTGCACTGTGCATCGTAGCTCTTGACTGCCGTATTGCTACGATTCTGTTGGAGGCCATAATGCCTACACCCGCGCGGGACGCCCTCGGGCGTTTCTTAAAACCCAAAGGCCCTTCTCAGGGCCAACCCGAAGGCCCTTCTCAGGGCCAACCCAAAGGCTCTTCTAAGGGCCAACCAAAAGGCCCTTCTCAGGGCCCCTCAGACGCTTCGGCGTCAGAAGCAAGCCGCTCGCCGTCTGCGGCTGGCTTCTTCGGAGGGGCGGTCGAGCTGTCTAGCTCTGACAGCGAGTCCGTCGCCAGCGTCTCTGACGCGGGCGGTTCTCGGTTGCGGAAGCGCCAATATATGAAGGCAGGGTCCGAGGGTTCCTCGGCTTCGGGTTCCAACGGGAAGTCGAAGCCCAAAAAGGCAGTAACTGCCGCGGACTCACACGTCGTGGGTCTCGCAGACGCCCAACGCCAACTAGACTTGGCTCGGCGGACGCTGAATCAGCAGGAGCTGGAAGAGCGCGTTGCTGCGAAGGAGCAGCGTGCTCGTGCTGCTCGGGCAAGGTCCGGGTACGGTGCGTCCCGCGTCCTGTACGCGGACCACTCGCTGGCCGAGCTGGCGCGGATGGCGGAGGAGGACGAGGAGGAGATAGCGGAGATCGCCTCTAAGTCCTCCAACCTTAAAGGGACCTTCCAGAAGGCCCTAAAGTGCAGGGCCGCGAGCATGCGCGGCGTCGTCGAGGAGCTAGTCAAGCGGACAGCTACCGACGAAACGCGGCAACTGCAGGCGCGAGTGGATCGCCTGCAGTCGGAGGTCAGCCAGCTTCATCAGAAGTTGGCTGACGCCACTGCCCGGCCAAATCAGGAGCCGAGACCTGCGGCGGAAGCCCCCTCCTCCAACCTTGAGGACATAATCCGAAAGGTCGTAATGGAGGAGCGGGCTTTCACGAGAGCCTGCCTGGCCGGCATAGAGGATCGGCTCTTGCCGGAACAACGCCACCGGCCCCCGCTTGCGGCGGACAAGAGGCGAGAAGAGCCGGGGCCCTCCTCACAAGGAGAGGATGCCCTTCTCCCTTCCACCACACCATCCAACGATCATGGTTGGACTGAGGTGGTCGGGAAGGGGAAGGGCAAGGGGAAAAAGTCGGCGAAGGCCGTCTCCGCCGTCCCCACCGCCACGCCTCCCAGCCAGTCGCAGGTGACTGGGAAGGGAAAGGGGAAGGGTAAGGGCGGACGGGCGGCTACGGCCGCCCCTGCCGCCCCCGCCAGCACGCCTCCTGGCCAGTCACAAGCGACTGGCAAGGGCAAAGGCAGAGGGAAGAGGAGGAAGAGAAATCCCCCACAGTCTGCAGCCGTCGTGGTGACGCTCACTGCGGAGGCTGCAGAGAAAGGAGAGACGTACGCGTCCATTTTAGTGCGGGCGCGTGCCAATGCCGATCCCGCCCAACTGGGGATCGGCAATGTTACTTGCCGGCGGACTCAAACCGGGGCTCGAATCTTCGAGTTCCCGGGGGCGGAGGGCAGCGCCAGCGCCGACCTCTTCGCAGCCAAGCTGCAGGAGGCTGTCGCGGACGTTGCCAGGGTGGCCCGGCCAGTGAAGCTGGCGGCCATGGAGGTGACCGATCTCGACGATTCGGTCACCAAAGAGGAGGTGGTGGCGGCGGTGGCAGCAATTGGGGGCTGCAGTGTCACAGCGGTGAGAGCCAGGGACATCAGGTCCGGCCGCGGTGGTATGGGCACTATTCGTCTCGAGTGCCCGGTCGCCGCCGCCAAAGCCGTCCTCGAGAAGGGACGGCTCTGCGTCGGCTTCAGCTCGGGTGCGGTCCGAGCACTTGTAGACCTGCCTCTGCGCTGCTACAGGTGCTTCGCTATCGGCCACGCCCGAGCCCTCTGTCCGTCCAAGGTCGACAGGTCGGACAGTTGCTACCGCTGCGGCAAGGTCGATCACAAAGCCGCATCCTGCACGGCCGCCACGCCACACTGCCTAGTGTGTGCCGCCAGTGGCCGCCCGGCAGGACATATGATGAAGGGGAGGATGTGCAATCCTCCTTCTAAGAGGGGCAAAGCGCAGGCGCCAGTCGGGCCTGCCGCTAGCACGGCTGCGGAGGAGGGAGGTGCGATGTCCGACTAATGGATAGAGTCGAACATCGCATCCTTCAGGCGAACGCCAACCACTGCCGGGCAGCTCAGGACCTGCTGATGCAGACCATGGCTGAGTGGTTGGTGGACTTGGCGGTGGTCGCCGAGCCGTACTCGGTCCCTAGCCGTTGGATAGGCGACCGGGACGGCTTGGTGGCAGTGGTGTCGCGGTCTTCCACAGACTCCCCTCCCCTCTCGCTTTTAGAGAGGGGACCGGGATACGTGGCCGCCGCGTGGGGAGACTTGGCCCTTGTGGGGGTCTATTTCTCCCCGAACCGCCCTCTCTCGGACTTTGAGGCTTTTCTTGAAGTCCTCACTGCTGTCGTAGGGAGGGCGGCGCCACGACAGGTCGTGGTGCTGGGCGACCTGAACGCCAAGTCGGTGGCCTGGGGCAACCCCGCTGCCTCCTGCAACGTCCGGGGGCGCGCCGTCGAGTTCTGGTCGGCGTCTTGCGGTGTGTCCCTCCTCAACAGGGGGTCGGTCCACACGTGTGTGCGGCAACGCGGAGGTTCGGTGGTTGACGTCTCGTTTGCCACCCCCTTGCTAGCCGCACGCATCGTGAACTGGCGGGTGGAGATGGCGGAGACCATGTCGGACCACAGATATGTGCGGTTCGACATCACCACTTCGCGTTCGAGCTCCCGAGGGGAGATGGCACGCTCTGGCAGGTCTCCCTTCCCTCGGTGGGCTCTCACTCGCCTGGACCGGGAGGCAGCCAAGGAGGCGGCCTTTCTGCAGGACTGGCTGTCGCCCCCTGTCGAGGTCCGAGACGTGGATGCTGCAGCGGTCCAGCTGAGGGAATCCCTGACCGAGGTGTGCAACTCCAGCATGCCTCGGTCTCGCCGTCCCCCTCCCCGTCGTGCCGTCTATTGGTGGTCGGAGGAGTTAGCGGGGCTCCGCGCCGCCTGCGTGGCGGCCAGTAGGGCCTACACGCGGAGCCGGCGACGCAGCGTCCGTAGTGAGGCAGACGAGGACCGTCTGTACGCCTCTTACACAGAGGCGAAGGCGGCCCTCAAGTCGGCTATGTGCGCTGCCGAAGACGCGGCAAAGGCCGAGATGCTGGAAGGCCTCGACCGGGATCCCTATGGGAGACCGTACAAGGCGGCGCGGAACAAACTGCGGCCCCATGGTCCCCCGCTGACCGAGACCCTTGAGCCGGCTCTGCTGGACGGGGTGGTCCGGTCCCTGTTTCCGTGCAGGACCGAATTCGCCCCACCGACGATGGATCCTCCACAGAGGGAGGCGTCACCGGACGAGGAGGTCCCTCCGGTGACGGCGGATGAGCTGTACGCGGGGCTGCTCAGCCTCCGCGCTAAGAAGACGGCCCCTGGACCGGACGGCGTCCCTGCACGGGTGGTGGCCATAGCTGCCGCTCAAATGGAGGACAGGATTCGGGACCTCTTCAGCGCGTGCCTAAGCGCCGGGAGGTTCCCGAAACTGTGGAAGGAGGGGCAGCTGTGCCTACTCCGCAAGGAGGGACGTCCGGTCGATTCCCCCTCGGCATACCGGCCCATCGTTCTGCTCGATGAGGTCGGCAAATTGTTCGAGGGGATAATCGCCCGCCGGCTTAGCAGCCATTTGCGGAGGGTGGGGCCGGACCTGTCGGACGCCCAGTTTGGTTTCCGACAGGGTCGGTCGACCATCGACGCTCTGGCCCTTCTCAGGGACCAAGTGAAGGGGGCGGTTGAGGCGGGGGACGGAGTGCTGGCGGTGTCATTCGACATAGCCAACGCCTTCAACTCCGTTCCCCACTCGACGATATTGGAGGCACTCCGGTATCATGGAGTGCCCCAATACTTGAGGGACCTCCTGGCCAACTACTTGGAGGACCGAGAAGTCCTCCTTGTAGACAAAACGGCCAGCCTCAGGCGGTACGGCGCGGAGTCCGGTGTTCCGCAGGGGTCGGTGCTAGGCCCTCCCTTGTGGAACATCGGGTTCGACTGGCTCCTGCGGGGAGCCCTGCTCCAGGGCACGAGTGTCATCTGCTACGCGGATGACACTCTCCTCACTGCCCGGGGCAGGAACTTCAGGGAGGCGGCCTGTCTGGCCTCGGCTGGCGGATCCTTGGTCGCAGGGAGGATCCGCCACCTGGGATTGAAGGTGGCGCTGAACAAGACCGAGGCCGTGTTCTTCCACGGGCCTCGGCAGCGCTGCCCTCCGGATGCCCACATTATCGTGGAGGGCACCAGGGTGGAGGTACAGACCCAGATGAAGTATCTGGGTCTGGTACTTGACAGCAGGTGGCGCTTCGGCCCACATTTCAGTGGGCTGTCGACGCGCCTGCTGAAAGCAGCGGACGCCCTGTCGTGGCTCCTCCCGAACCTAGGGGGGCCAAGTGCACGATGCCGGCGCCTGTATGCCGGCATCCTGAGGAGCATGGCTCTATATGGGGCCCCCATCTGGGCGGACTGCCTGCACAGGAGGGAGAACGCGACAGCGATCCGCAGGCCACAAAGGGCCATTGCACTGCGGGTTGCGAGGGCCTACCGTTCGGTAGGCTTTTCGGCGGCGTGCGCTCTGGCCAGCACCCCTCCTTGGGAGTTGGAGGCGTGGGTGCTCGCCAGAGTGTACGAATGGACGGCGCGCCGGAAAGCGCTCGGGGAGCGCCCCGTCGCGGAGGAGCGGGAGGCCGTGCGGAGGGAGGCGAGGGACGCCATTGTGGTCCATTGGACGCAGGACCTCGCCTCCGCCACCTTTGGCCGCCGAACCCTGGACGCGCTCGGTCCGGTCCTGCGGGACTGGCTCGAGCGGCGACACGGTTTCCTCTCCTTCCGTCTGGTGCAGGTGCTGTCAGGACACGGCTGTTTTGGCTCGTATCTGCACCGGATCGGGAGGGAGGAGACTGCGGCGTGCCACGATTGCGGCGCGGCGGAGGACAACGCGCAGCACACCCTCGAGGTGTGCCCAGCTTGGTCCGAGAAGCGCCGCAGTCTCACTGCGGAGATCGGACAGGACCTCTCACTGCCCGGCGTGGTCAAATCCATGCTGGAGAGTGAGAGTTCCTGGGCAGCGGTCGCCTCCTTCTGCGAGGATGTCATCTCGCAAAAGGAGGCGGCAGAGCGCGCGCGTGAGGAAGACCCTCTCGCTGCGCCGCTCCGGAGACGAAGGAGAGGTCGGAGAAGAGGTCGTCTTCTCCCTCCTCCTGGTGGTGACAGGCGGGCGTCCGGCACGGGGGTGCCTCCGCCCGCATTGCACTCGTCACCACCTTCGTCAGTCATTCCCGGCCCTCTCCCTACGGGGAGGGCGTGATGGGTTGGGTGGGTGTTCGTCGGAGGAGGACTGGACGCAAAGGCTACGCCGATCTCCCAGGCCTCCCCCACTCAGACGATGCGGGAATGCCGCTGGGTCTTTTTAGTGGGTATACCGGGCTTAGCTCGGGGAGTCCCACATAGCCCCCCGCTCCCCCGAGCGGGAGGTATGCGTAACGCATTTTTTCCCAGCGCAAAAAAAAAAAAAAAAAAAAAAAAAGGTTAGGTTAGGTTAGGTTAGGTTAGGTTAGGTTAGGTTAGGTTAGGTTAGGTTAGGTTAGGTTAGGTTAGGTTTTTTTTTTTTTTTTTTTTTTTTTTTTTTTTTTTTTTTTTTTTTTTTTCTATCTCCTCTGACCCGAAGTCAGAGACTATTCTATCTAAGTTACTCTGTCATTCCAGTTCTATCATTTATTCCTCTCGCACTTTTATTCCGCATACTTTATCTTTCTTTCTTACTATCTCTTTCATGCAATTGTCCCGGTGGGATTCCGGTCTTATTCTTCAATCTAGTCTATCTACTTTAAATATATTTATCTTTATTAGAGGTATCGGGTTTGCAAAATACACAGGTTTTTCTTTATTTAATCACTGCACAGCAGACATAAATGCTTATTTTATATTCTTAATATCTAGTTTACATATAATTCTTAATTTTTATCTTATCATTATAGCTTATATAACAAATTTTAAATATTTTTAACATACTAATATAGGATGCTGGGTTTTCAGGTGCCCACTTTTCCTTTGGGTTTTCACACATTATTTCCTTACTTAATAAGCTTAATTTACAGACAATACTTATTTATACTTAGGACTAAGGTTTTACATGCTTTAATTACTATATTCTTAATAAATTTCTGTGTATGATGCACAATATATTCCACAATATATGGTCATCATACTTTTGTTACTTGTTTCTCTTTACGACTGCTTCTACTATTTTTAGACAATAGTCCATAAATTTATTTCTACGTTTGTCTAGCATAATGAATTTTAGGTTTTCTACTGTTAGTTTAGTATCTAAAACTTGTTCAATTTTGTATCGTTCGTATCCGAACACTGGGCATTCCAGGATAATGTGGGGGACAGACTCTTTCATGTTCGGGTCACAAGTGCATGAGGGACTCTCTTTGCACTTAAAACGGCATAGATATTCGGAGAATCCCCCATGGCCGGTAAACAATTGAGTGCTCAGGCATGTTGGCTCAAATTTTCGGATCACACCATACGCAGCAACCACATCCGGAAAGAAGAGTTTGGTGATTCCGGCTACATCTCCTGACTTATATCTCGCGTCCCATTCGCGGATTGACTCCAGTCTCAGCTGTCGCTTCGCGAATGAGACGGGGAACGATTCGTAGTCCGGTTTTCTTTTATTTGGTGCTGTAGCGGCTTCCTTGGCGAGCTGATCTGCCCTTTCGTTACCCTCCAATCCAATGTGCGCTTTTATCCAGAACAGAGATACTATTTTGTTCTGTCGAGATAGTTCTGACAGGTTCTCGCGAGTTTCTACTGCTAGTGGATGGAGGGAACCGATGTTAGCGATCGTCTGTAATGCCGCCATTGAGTCGCTGTAAATTCCGAACGTGGATGCCCCATACTTCCTAATACGCCTCGTTGCTTCGCAGACGGCCAGAAGTTCCGCTTGGTAAACCGTGCAGTATGACGGCAAATAGAGCTTGACGGTCCGAGTCTCCGCTTCGCCCTCCCACACGGACAGCGCTGCGCCAACTCTTCCCCCAATCTTACTGCCATCTGTGAAGATCTTCACTGCACAGCCACCAGTTGCGTCCACGTCACTCCGGTTTCTGAGGCATGTCAGCCCAAGGTTCTCAACTGTTGCTGGGTGTGGCGCATCTGTTGCCGGCATTACTCGCTCGATCTCCCTGTCCCCTAGTCCCGGCAGGGCCGCCCCCCTCCTGATCCTGTATAGTGAGGCTACCTCACGTACACGAAGATCAAGTGGGAGCACTCCTGCGAGGACCATTGCTGAGTTCAGGGAGACCGTGCGATAAGCCTTGCACATTTTTTGTGCGAAGCCCCTCTGCAAAGCCCCAAGCTGTCTTTGCACTCCTAATTTTTCAGCAGCCGGTGCCCAGACGCTCGCCGCGTATAAAATGATGGGCTCGATGGTAGCCGTGTAGATTGTCCGTATCACTTCGGGGTTTAGGCCCCAGCTCGCCTTTGCTGCTCTTGCGAGCTGTTTATATATGTTAATAGCCTTTCTGCAAACACTTGACACGTGTGCATTGAAGGTGAGCTTCTCGTCAAATGTCACACCCAACATCTTAATCTCTTTGGACATGCCAATGTCGATCCCGCCCATGCTCAATCTTGGAGTGTCGAATTTAAGCTTGCGCGTGATTACCATGGCATTGGTCTTATGTGGCGCGAATTTGAGCTTATTTTCAACACCCCACGCCCGAACAAGTTCGAGAGCGGCATTGGCGTGCCTCTGCACGTCTTGTGCAGTCTGACCATCGAACACCATGACGACATCGTCAGCGAACGCCTGCACGTAGTGACCCGCGGATTCCAGGGTATTTAGCAGGGGATTCAGCAGTACGTTCCATAGGATAGGCCCACCTATAGATCCCTGTACGCACCCCTTGTTGGTCGCCTTTGTGTAGGTTTCCCCGCTATACCTCACTGTGACCTTCCTCTGGTCAAGGTAGCTGTCGAACACTTTTCTAACGTTTAGAGGGCAGTTCGCATTTGCCAGTTGGACCCTGATAGCTGGCCACCATGCGCTGTCAAAGGCGCCCTCTATATCCAGAGACACGACGGTTATAATTTTCTTCTCGTCCAGTTTGGTTTTCACATGTTGCATAAATTTATAGAGGGCGTCTTCGCAGCTCTTTTGGGGCATGAATCCAAACTGGCTGGGGTTTAACTTCGGTAGCAGATGGTGTTTAAGCCGGCCGACCAACATTTTCTCGTACACTTTGCCGAGTACTGGTAAGAGACCTATTGGGCGATAGGATTTTGGGGTTGTGTACGATTCCTTTCCTGGTTTCCTCAACACTATCACCGTTGCTTCCTTCCAGATGACTGGGAAGTGATGGAGCTCTAGACATTTGTTGAGTACTTCCAGGAAGAGTTCCGGGTCACTCCTGATGGCATGACTGCATATGTCGGCAGTGAATCCATCGGCTCCAGGTGCTTTTTTCGGGTTCAAGGAATCCAGTGCGGTGAGCATTTCCGTCATTGTGAACGGAGGGTCGTTTAGTCCCTCGAGTTGTTGTGAGTTCACTACTGATGCCCGGTTCCTCAATTCTTGGTGCGTCTGGTTGTCGTTCTCCCTTAGGTCTTCCGGGTAGAAGGTTTTTGCCAACAACTCCACCGAGCCTTTTGCGTCCAGAGTAATACCGCCCTCCTCCAATGGTATGTCTTCCACTCGCTTCGTTGTTCTGCCTATCACTCGGTAGATGCCTTCCCATAAGCTCTCCTTGTCCTGTTTGTTGCAGAATTCTTTCCAGCTTCCGATCAGGGCCTCCATTGCTCTGGCTTCGTACTCGTCTCTGGCGACCTTATAGGCGTCCACCACACTCTGTTTGCGAATCGGTGCGGCGTTCTTGATCCTGCGTTTCCTAGTGGTGACTTCCTGCTTCATCTTCGCGAGCTCCTCTGACCACCATGGTAGGGCAAGTGTCTCTGTATTTTTCTTTAAAGGAATTGAAATGTTACTGGATTCTGTGATAACTTGATTGTAATTTTTAATGACTGATTCTATTTTTCCGACTGTATTTATTGTTTTAATTTCTCCAATTTCTAAGTTGTATTCTAATTTTAATTCCGAAAATTTTTGATGAAATGTTTCCCAGTTGGCTTTTTTCGTATTATAAATTCTAGTTGTTCTTTTGACACTTACCCCAACCGATTTTTTCAGTTTGATATTAAAATTAATACCGCTGTGGTCAGCGCACGTGAGATTTGCTATGACTTTCCAGTCCTCCACTAGGTCCAGCATATCAGTAGTGCAGGCCGTCACGTCAACGAAACTAGAGTAGTGTTTTCCTCCCCTAATGGTGTCAAAGGTTGGAGTGTCGCCTTTGTTAAGGATATGGAGGTCCATCTCGTGAAGCATGCCTGCCACGTCATCTCCCCTGTGGTCTATTACGGGGCTTCCCCACCAGGTGCTCTTAGCGTTGCAGTCGCCTCCCATGATGAGCCTCCGCGTTTTTGCTGCTGCGATCTTCTTAATGTGATCCAGGTACGGGTCTATGGGTAGGTCGGGTTCAAAGTAATATGAGACCAGTGTCACGTTCCAGTCTTTGGTGCTTACCCTCACCACCACGATGTTGTTGGTGGTGAGCTCCGGGTGTTGCGTGACATCTAGGTTTTGGTCAAAGACGGCGATTGCTGCTTTGACCGTGCCTCCTTTGGTGTTTTGGTACACCCTGACGCCGCGGTATGACCTCATATTATCCGACCCACCCACATAAGGTTCCTGGATCAACGCCATTGCAATTTTCCTCTCTTTGGCTTCAATCATGAGTTCTTCTGTGGCGAGTTTCCTTCTTTGAAGGTTGCATTGGAGCACCCGGTACTGCTGTTGGTCCACTTGGACGCCCTTAGCAGTACGCTATGGACATACGCGCTATAGCGTCGCGCTTCTTCCGTATGGGGCACTCCTGGCTGAAGGCGTTGTGGTCACTGCGTTCCAGTTTGGCCGCTGTGCAGTTCCTGCAAGAGGGAACACCTTCTGCAAGCCACTCTGGGCATTGCGCCCTGAGGTGTGGTTCTCCGCAGTGGCTGCAGAGGTCCGCTGGATCTGTGCAGAACCTCTTGCTGTGACCGTATCCCAGGCATCGCGAGCACTGTACCAGTGGTGACTGGTCCAGCACCCGGACGCGTTGGAGGTCAATGTAGGCCGCTCCGGCGTCGGTCGCTCGTCTCCAGATCGTCGGAGACACGCTGAGGACGATATGGCTCGTATGGGGGTTGCGGGCTTTCCTCTTGTATTTTATTTCTACCCTGTCTTCACTTTCTCTGAGATCGCGGAAGATGCCCTTGTTTTGGTTCCTAAAAGCCTTTAGGATGTCCTCGTCAGTGTGGACTGCTAGGACATCGGTGAGCTTTAGGAGTGGGTCTCTGTTCTTTACCTCCTCCACGATCAAGTTTTTGCCCGACTTCTCCAACCGCTGCTTGACTCTCTGCCTGTCCTCCTCCGTGTTGCAGCTCATAATGACTTTCCGGTCCTTCCCTTTTCGAGTCCTCTCCACCTTGATCCAGCCTTCTTTGGCGTTTACAGCGTCCCTGACCTTCGCAAGCACATGGTCCCCTGTGTCTTTATCGTCCTGAGACGTGACGACCACTGAGTGAAGTGCGTTTTGCGGAGATGGTTGCATGGTGGAGCGACTTGCCGCCTTTTCTGCATATGTGCATTGTGCGTTAATAACCTGCTGGTGCTGCTCTCCCATTTTTTCCTTCAGGTCGTCCAGTTTCTTGCCGTTCTCTACCAGAAGCCGTTTTTGCTCTTCCAGGTGCATTAATATTTTGTTGGCTTCAGGAGACCTCTGTTCGGTCTCCTTTGGCGTTGTCGGAGTTGCCGATGTAGATGGAGATGCTTCCCCGGGTTTTTGAAGCCTTTTAATCTCCGCTTCTGCGTCTTTTATAAGTTGGAACAACTTGTCCACTGCCTCCAGCACATTAGCTTTAATATCGGTTTTTAAGTTCCGAGAGCTATTTACATTTATCTTGGCCTTTATTACATTTTGCTTCGCTTCCGCGAGGCGAGTCAAACGGGTAGGAAGAACCTGCCTTGGCAGGATTTGGGCCTCGGTCTTTCCAGAAGCTGGAGTCAGTTTGTGTGTTGCTGACGCCGCGGCTTCGATGTTGTCGACGCTGCGTCTAACGCTGGGTGCAAAGGTATGTGTCCCTGGTGAAGAGCGTTTCGACGATAGTGTTTGAGTCCTTGGAGGAGACAGTTGCTTCTCCATTTCGTCCGTGGGTTTAGCTGGTGTTCTAGCCATCATGGTTGAGAAATGCGTCAAGTGAGGAATAGAAACAAAAATAAGAAAATAAGAAAATGTGTAGCACAATAGTGTCTACAGGTCGTGCTCTGCACACAGTGTAAAGGGTGTGTGCAGTTCAGTCTATGAGTAAATCCAAAAAGAAAATAAATAATGATTAAAGAAGAGAAGGCTAGTCAGCAGTCGTAAAGAGACTCAAGTCACAGTCCGGCTCAATAAAGCCTTCGTGATACACCTTGTAGCTAGAAGGATAAAGATAAAATAAAATACAATAAAATTAAACAGTAAAAAAATAGCTTTTGTCTCTATGTAGAGTCGAGACTAGGTTTACATACACAATAAAAGTCGAGGAAAAACCTCCAGGAGTCAAATACAAAAGAAAAAATGGCGACTCTCTTAACGACTCTATGTAGAGTCGTTTGGTCAGTTCCAGTGGATAGCTCCCACCGAGCCCTCTCAGATGAACCCAAACTCGGTGCAATTACACCCAGGGGTTTCGGAGATATCCCAACTTTAAATTTTCGGTTTTTGTAGAAATGAAAAACCCTAAGTGGTTACAAGAGGATATCTCCGGAACCACCGGTCCAAAAGCAACGGTGTTTGGGCTTCCCACTGTTGGCTCGGTGAGCCCGATCCACCGGAGCAGTTTTCAGGCTGAAAAATTTTTGACTTGCTGAAAACGCCTGAAAGAAGTCCTATCTTAAAGCCTAAGCCCTATTGGTGTGTCCAGCGAAAACCCCAGCCCTCTACGACTCTCCGTTGGGAAGCTATGGCTGTTTAAAGTTTGCACAAAATGGCCGCGGTGCTGTCAAATACGATTTTTGACCAGTGATAACTTTTCTCGGGAAAGTCGCAGACCCCTCGAGTTTGGGCTCTCCCAACTCGGCTTGAGTTCTGCTGTCCGCTGGAACCACTTTCAGGATCCCGAAAATTTTCAGCCCCAAACCGCCTGAAATCCAGGGAGGAGCGGGGCAGAGTGTCCCTGAGTGTTACAGCAAAAACCGCAATCTCCTACGACCTCTGGTTAAGGAGTTATGGCGGTTTGAAGCTAAACAAAATGGCCGCCGAACTGTCAAAGTTCTGATTAAAATGCCCGTAACTTACGAACCCTTCGTCACAGAAGGACGGGGTTTTGGGTATACAGGTCGGCGTCACTTCAGGTATGACCTGAAAGTGGTTTCAGCTACAAAAACCTTCAGTGCCTGAAACGGCCTGAAAACTATTTTTACTTAAAATTAACGTTTGGCCGCTGGCTATATTGAAAAAACGAATTGAAACGGACCAGCAGTTCCCGA
The DNA here is from genome assembly GCA_951799385.1 of Hyppa rectilinea. NCBI lineage: Eukaryota > Metazoa > Arthropoda > Insecta > Lepidoptera > Noctuidae > Hyppa > Hyppa rectilinea. The sequence continues at coordinate 25,051 of OX637307.1, read as the reverse complement.
GCTATCTTAATCTAAAATTAAAAACCTAAAAACCCAAATGTGGCTTTTTAGTCAAAACAGCCAATTTAATGGCTATAGGGCCCGAGTTTGGACTTAATTTAGTCCGAATATGGTTAAAAAACACTATTCCAGCTTCAAAAAGTATTTTTTTCCTATTATTAATGAATTATTTACAAAAAACACATAAAATTCAATAACTTTGGAACGGTTTTGCTGAAAATTTTGAAAAAATATGCTAAATTTATATTAAATTGAGTACTATTAGATGAACATACAAAAAATTTTAAAGACCTAAAACACTGTGGAAATTTTAACGAAAAAAGGATTTTACAGAATTTTCTCTGTAACTTAAAAACTACTGAATTTAAAAATCTAGAACTTAATGTCTCTAATGTACAAATTAGCGCGCACCAGGCTGCAGTTGCAGAATTTTGAAAAATATCTTCTGTTCAAAGTTATTGGGGGTCAAAGTTGAAAGATTAAAATAGTCATATATACTTATATATATGACTTAAAATTCTAAAATTTGTTGCACTCGCCTTATATGACGATGGTCCAGGTTGGCACCAAGTTTCAAGGCGCTGGGATTACTCCTTCAGCTTTTTCAGCGCACGTGGTTTTCACGATTTCCTGAATAACTCGTGGAAGCTCGATGTCAGGATGATGTTGAGTGATCCAGGTGGTCGGGGACCACGATGCTCACACGATGGCGGTGAAAAAGTGCGGGGTCGCCGCTCTTGTTTTTGCAGCGTACTCGGTTTTGTAAAACACAAGTTTCACTTAACCTCTAAAATTGAGGTTTTCCACGATTAACTTGCACAACACTGAAATCCAGCACAATTTGATTGCGGCCACTTATGCGGTGCAGATTTTCGCATCCAGCGACACTTTTCTTATTGAAATCGGAGCACAAAAACCCACTAAAACGTATTTTTGTTTGCGGAGCGCATGGAGTTTAGCTGCTTCCAGCTCGAGAGACCGAGTGCAACTGGGTTAGGTTAGGTTAGGTTAGGTTAGGTTAGGTTAGGTTAGGTTAGGTTAGGTTAGGTTAGGTTAGGTTAGGTTAGGTTAGGTTAGGTTAGGTTAGGTTAGGTTAGGTTAGGTTAGGTTAGGTTAGGTTAGGTTAGGTTAGGTTAGGTTAGGTTAGGTTAGGTTAGGTTAGGTTAGGTTAGGTTAGGTTAGGTTAGGTTAGGTTAGGTTTTTTTTTTTTTTTTTTTTTTTTTTTTGTTTTGGCAGGAGTGGGAAATCCTCATGGACGCCCAGACTGGCCCACTTGTGAGCCAGTCTGGGCAGTGCCGGACTCTTACCGGCTAAAACCCACTCCTGCCCTTGCTCAGTGTCCCTCTGACATGATCAGAGACCTGTTTGTTCCTAGTTTTATAATGTATTGTGTTTTGTGTTGTTTATTTTTCTTTACTATACTTATAATATTTAATCGATAATTTTAACCAAACTTTTAATTTGTCTTACGCACTAACTTATGTATCTACATGTTATTTTTATTTTCTTTTTATGTTTTTCAAATATTAAAAAGTCTATCTATACTAAACTTAATTCTTAAATATATTTTAAACTATACATTTCTTATATCTATATTTAGACTATGGCTATGCTAATATATATGCAATATATTATATAGGCATATTTTTCTAATGCTAGTTTCTTAATTATATATCTTAATTTACACATATTTCGTTCTATATTTAAGTATTTTTGTTTTCGTTTATAATTTGGAATATCTGGAAGAGCTATTTTTAATTTATTGTTTTTGCCGAATATATTTTTTTGCTTATAAACAGCGTGGTTATGCTTGTTAAACCGTGCTTCCTTTTGTTTCAGGTGCTGATCTTCGACCTGCATACTCCAGGCTGGCGTATTGCTGCGAGTACGGCGTCTTCTGAAAGCTTTCTCGACTAGCTCATTGGACCACTTTGGCATCACTGGTTTGTATGTGCTGTGTACAAAAGAATTTTGATGTGTATCTGCTTTCAATTGGGCCCCTTTTTCATAAAATTGACTCCAATTTGCTACTTTTTTATTTTGAATTCTTCTGACTCTGGTTCTTGATGTCTGATAATAGTTGTGTTTTTTGATTTTCAGGACATGTTTGGAGCTCGCGATTTTTGCTGACATCGTTTTGTAGAAAGCACAGGTGTGTTGGTCCATTTGGGCTTTTCTGCTATGCTTGCAATTTCCGGGTGTGGCTGATTGCACCTCAGCAATACGCCACAGACAGGCGCGCTAAGGCGTCCCATTTCTGGCGCAACGGACATTTATGATCGAAGGCGTTATGGTCGGTGTTATCTAACTTCGCCATGAGGCAATTGTGGCATTTCGGTGCCTCAGCTGCCAGGCGCGACGGGCAGTCAGCCCGTAAGTGGGGCTCACCGCAGTGGATGCAGAGGTCGGCGGGCTGCGTGCACAATTTCCGGCTATGGCCGAAACGAAGGCAGCGAGTGCACTGCACCAGTGGCGACTGGTCCTGCACCCGCACTCGCTGCAGGTCAATGTGCACGCGACCCGCATTAGTCAGCCTCTGCCACACTGCGGGGGACACCTGCAGAACGACGTGGCACATGTGGGGGTTCCTCGTTCTTCGACGGTACTTCACCCCCAGCCTCAAGTCTTCTGCAGGTATGTCCCCGACCAGGTGGGAATTTTGCCGCTGCAGAGCCAGGATGATCTCCGCATCTGAGTGGCAGGAGAGGACGTCCATCACTATGACTAGCGGGTCCTTGTTTTTTACCTCTTCTACCACCAGATTTCCTGCTTTTTTGATCCTTTCCGTGACCCTGCTTAGCTCCTCCCTGGTCTTGAACCCCACTACCACTTTCTGGTCCCTCGCCTTGCGCAGGCGCTCCACCCTCGTGCCTTCGTTCCTGGCATCGACCGCCGTCCTTAGCTTCGCAATCACCTCTTCACCCGTGTCCTGATCATCGGTAGACGAAACGATGACAGAGTGAAGAGGAGCTTGGATGTTCTGCTTCGGGGCGGCGGCGATCTCCGCGAAGGTGGGACCTTGGCCTGCAACGTAGCGAGGGGCCTGCTGGAGATGTTCCGACAGGGCCTGGGTGTGGTGATTGTTAACCTCCAGGGCCTGTTTGTGCTCCTTGAGGCCTGCCACTAGGGTCCTCATTAGCTCCGTCTGCTCATCCGTGGGCGGTGTCAGTGGCGCGGCTATCTGTGGGGCTGTAGGTAGGTCCGCGGGTACCGGTGCTGCTGCGGCTTTTTCCCGCGCTGCCTCTTTTACAAGCTCGTAGAGCCTATTTATGGCGTTGAGTACCCCCGTCTTAATGTCCGTTTTCAGGTTGCGAGAGTTGCCTAAATGGAGCTTTGCTTTATTTAGGCAAGCTCTCGCCTCCGCTACGACGTTGGGGTACCCAGATTCGGGCCTCTTCGATGCTCTTGCAGCGTCCTCCGGCTCTCGGCGCGTCTCTTGGGTGTTGGGAGCAGGTGGCGTTCGCGTGGCGTTGTTGGTTTGTTTGGCCGGGGACTTAGACTGGGGCTCAGCTTTCCCGGCCTCCCATTCCCCAATGCTTCGCCTCACGCTAGAGAGTGTGGGTCCAGCTTTCTCCGTGGAACGCTGCGAGACTCTGGAGCCCGGTGAGCTCTCGACTGTCTTGGCCGGTGTGCGGAACATTGCAGTTGCTTTGGTGAAGGTTAAGTTCATAAGCAAAGCCGCGGGGGGACACTGGCTGACTTCTGCGTCCCTGTAAAGGGGGGATTGCACAGAAGTCAAGAAACTTTTAAAACTATAGCCGTCGAAAAGCCAGACGGCCGTCAAATATACTTAAATAGTAAATAGGTAATAAACCCCGTCAAATAATGCCTATCGACGTGAAACCGCGACGGTTGTGATATAGATTAGGGCCGCAAGACTTGCCTATCAAATTACAAAAATAAAAAATTTTGACAATTTTTCCCAAAATTTACCCGTCTGCTATAGTACGCAACTCAAGGGCGGGTGGGCGGGCCAAATTTTACTTTAAAATTGAATTTGAGGGTGTTCTATGGGGGCTAGACGCACGTGAGGGGTGTCAAAAGACGCGTCTCGGCGGGCGCTAGCAAACTATGGAGGAATTTAAGTGTTGCCCGAACAAAAATTTTGACTTTTTAATGAAAAACGTAAATTTTGATGAAAATTGAGAAGAAAAACAACTATTACGACTACCAAACGGGACCCGAGCAAGCTGAAAACACACTGGAGTACCGCAAGGCAGGTAAGTATACTATTGACACTATTGGATTTTATAATTTTTGCAGACGGACTTTAGGAAATCGAATTTTTGTATGAAAATTATGTAAAATTTCACAAGTCTTTGAGAACGAAAATCAATTTCGTTTTTTGTCAAAAATAACTTGTCACACGTCAGTAGGGAGCCTATTTAAAATTTATAACGCTGAAAACAGCTCGAAAAAGCGACTCCTGGAGGCAAAGTTATATGGATTTCTAGAAATCGGTGTTCCACTAAGGTGGATTTGCCGTGTTTGTGCTATATGTAGTTATATGATACAAGATGCAAAATTTTACTTTAAAATTGAATTTGAGGGTGTTCTATGGGGGCTAGACGCACGTGAGGGGTGTCAAAAGACGCGTCTCGGCGGGCGCTAGCAAACTATGGAGGAATTTAAGTGTTGCCCGAACAAAAATTTTGACTTTTTAATGAAAAACGTAAATTTTGATGAAAATTGAGAAGAAAAACAACTATTACGACTACCAAACGGGACCCGAGCAAGCTGAAAACACACTGGAGTACCGCAAGGCAGGTAAGTATACTATTGACACTATTGGATTTTATAATTTTTGCAGACGGACTTTAGGAAATCGAATTTTTGTATGAAAATTATGTAAAATTTCACAAGTCTTTGAGAACGAAAATCAATTTCGTTTTTTGTCAAAAATAACTTGTCACACGTCAGTAGGGAGCCTATTTAAAATTTATAACGCTGAAAAGGGTTAGGTTAGGTTAGGTTAGGTTAGGTTAGGTTAGGTTAGGTTTTTAGACAATAGTCCATAAACTCATTCCTACGTTTGTCTAACATAATTAATTTTAAGTTTTCTGCTATCAGTTTTGTATCTAAAGCTTGTTCAATTTTGTATCTGTCATATCCGAACACTGGGCATTCCAGGATAATGTGGGGGACAGACTCTTTTATGTTCGGGTCACAAGTGCATGAGGGACTCTCTTTGCACTTAAAGCGGCATAAGTATTCGGAGAATCCCCCATGGCCGGTAAACAATTGAGTGCTCAGGCATGTCGGCTCAAATTTGCGGATCACACCATACGCAGCAGCCACATCCGGGAAGAAGAGTTTAGTGATTCCGGCTACATCTCCTGACTTATATCTCGCGTCCCATTCGCGGATTGACTCCAGTCTCAGCTGTCGCTTCGCAAATGAGATGGGAAACGATTCGTAGTCCGGTTTTCTTTTATTTTGTGCTGTCGCGGCTTCCTTGGCGAGCTGATCTGCCCTTTCGTTACCCTCCAATCCAACGTGCGCTTTTATCCAGAACAGAGATACTACTTTGTTCTGTCGAGATAGTTCTGACAGGTTCTCGCGGGTTTCTACTGCTAGTGGATGGAGGGAGCCGATGTTTGCGATCGTCTGTAACGCTGCCATTGAGTCGCTGTAAATTCCAAACGTGGGTGCCCCGTATTTCCTAATCCGCCTCGTTGCTTCGCAGATGGCCAGGAGTTCCGCTTGGTAAACTGTGCAGTATGACGGCAAGCAGAGCTTTACGGTCCGAGTCTCCATTTCGCCCTCCCACACGGACAGCGCTGCGCCGACTCTTCCCCCAATCTTACTGCCATCTGTGAAGATTTTCACTGCACAGCCACCATTTGCGTCCACGTCACTCTGGTTTCTGAGGCATATCAGCCCAAGGTTCTTGACTGTTGCTGGGTGTGGTGCTTCTGTTGCCGGCATTAATCGCTCGATCTCTCTGTCCCCCAGTCCCGGCAGGGCCGCCCCCCTCCTGATCCTGTATAGTGAGGCTACCTCACGTACACGAAGATCAAGTGGGAGCACTCCTGCGAGGACCATTGCTGAGTTCAGGGAGACCGTGCGATAAGCCTTGCACATTTTTTGTGCGAAGCCCCTCTGCAAAGCTCCAAGCTGTCTTTGCACTCCTAATTTTTCGGCAGCCGGTGCCCAGACGCTCGCCGCGTACAAAATGATGGGCTCGATGGTAGCTGTATAAATCGTGCGTATCACTTCGGGGTTTAGGCCCCAGCTAGCCTTTGCTGCTCTTGCGAGCTGTTTGTAAATATTTATGGCCTTCCTACAAACGTTTGATACGTGTGCATTGAAAGTGAGCTTCTCGTCAAATGTCACACCCAACATCTTTATCTCTTTGGACATGCCAATGTCGATACCGCCCATGCTCAACCTTGGAGTGTCGAATTTAAGCTTGCGTGTAATTACCATTGCATTTGTCTTATGTGGTGCAAATTTGAGCTTATTTTCAACACCCCACGCCCGAACAAGTTCGAGAGCGGCATTGGCATGTCTTTGCACATCCTGTGCAGTCTGGCCATCGAACACCATGACAACGTCATCGGCGAACGCCTGCACGTAGTGACCTGCAGATTCCAGGGTATTCAGCAAGGGGTTCAGTAGCACGTTCCATAGGATGGGCCCACCTATAGATCCCTGAACGCACCCTTTGTTGGTCGCCTTTGTGTGTGTTTCCCCGTTATATCTCACTGTGACCTTCCTCTGGTCAAGGTAGCTGTCGAATACTCTACGAACGTTTAGAGGGCAGTTCGCATTTGCCAATTGGACCCTGATAGCTGGCCACCATGCACTGTCAAAAGCGCCCTCTATATCCAGGGACACGACGGTTATAATTTTCTTCTCGTCCAGTTTGGTTTTTACGTGTTGCATAAATTTATAGAGGGCGTCTTCGCAGCTCTTTTGGGGCATGAATCCAAACTGGCTGGGGTTTAGCTTCGGTAGCAGATGGTGTTTAAGTCTACCGACCAACATTTTCTCGTACACTTTGCCGAGTACAGGTAAGAGACCTATAGGACGATAGGATTTTGGGGTTGTGTACGATTCCTTTCCTGGTTTCCTCAACACTATCACCGTTGCTTCCTTCCAGATAACTGGGAAGTAATGGAGCTCTAGACATTTGTTGAGTACTTCCAGGAAGAGTTCCGGGTCACTCCTGATGGCATGACTGCATATGTCGGCAGTGAATCCATCGGCTCCAGGTGCTTTTTTTGGGTTCAAGGAATCCAGTGCGGTGAGCATTTCCGTCATTGTGAACTGAGGGTCGTTTAGTCCCTCGAGTTGTTCTGAGTTCACTACTGATGCCCGGTTTCTCAGTTCTTGGTGCGTCTGGTTGTCGTTCTCCCTTAGGTCTTCCGGGTAGAAGGTTTTAGCCAACAACTCCACCGAGCCTTTTGCGTCCAGAGTAATACCGCCCTCCTCCAATGGTATGTCTTCCACTCGCTTCGTTGTTCTGCCTATCACTCGGTAGATGCCTTCCCATAAGCTCTCCTTGTCCTGTTTGTTGCAGAATTCCTTCCAGCTGCCGATCAGGGCCTCCATTGCTCTGGCTTCGTACTCGTCTCTGGCGACCTTATAGGCGTCCACCACACTCTGTTTACGAATCGGTGCGGCGTTCTTGATCCTGCGTTTCCTAGTGGTGACTTCTTGCTTCATCTTCGCGAGCTCCTCTGACCACCATGGTAGGGCAAGTGTCTCTGTATTTTTCTTTGGAGGAATTGATATCTTGCTAGATTCTGTAATAACTTTACTGTAATTTTTTATGAGTGATTCTAGATTTTCGACTGTATTTATTGTTCTAATTCCTCCGATTTCTAAATTGTATTCTGATTTTAGTTCTAAAAATTTTTGATGAAATGTTTCCCAATTGGCTTTTTTCGTGTTATAAATTCTAGTTGTTCTTTTGACACTTACCCCAACCGATTTTTTGAGTTTGATATTAAAATTAATACCGCTGTGGTCAGCGCACGTGAGATTTGCTATGACTTTCCAGTCCTCCACTAGGTCCAGCATATCAGTAGTGCAGGCCGTCACGTCAACGAAACTAGAGTAGTGTTTTCCACCCCTAATGGTGTCAAAGGTTGGAGTGTCGCCTTTGTTAAGGATATGGAGGTCCATCTCGTGAAGCATACCTGCCACATCATCTCCCCTGTGGTCTATTACGGGGCTTCCCCACCAGGTGCTCTTAGCGTTGCAGTCGCCTCCCATGATGAGCCTCCGCGTTTTTGCTGCTGCGATCTTCTTAATGTGGTCCAGGTACGGATCTATGGGTAGGTCGGGTTCGAAGTAATATGAGACCAGTGTCACGTTCCAGTCTTTGGTGCTTACCCTCACCACCACGATGTTGTTGGTGGTGAGCTCCGGGTGTTGCGTGACATCTAGGCTAGGGTCAAAGACTGCGATTGCTGCTTTGACCGTGCCTCCTTTGGTGTTTTGGTACACCCTAACGCCGCGGTATGACCTCATATTTTCCGACCCACCCACATAAGGTTCCTGGATCAACGCCATTGCAACTTTTCTCTCATTGGCTTCAATCATGAGTTCTTCTGTGGCGAGTTTCCTTCTTTGAAGGTTGCATTGGAGCACCCGGTACTGCTGTTGGTCCACTTGGACGCCCTTAGCAGTACGCTATGGACATACGCGCTATGGCGTCGCGCTTCCTCCGTACGGGGCACTCCTGGCTGAAGGCGTTGTGGTCACTGCGTTCCAGTTTGGCCGCTGTGCAGTTCCTGCAAGAGGGAACACCTTCTGCAAGCCACTCTGGGCATTGCGCCCTGAGGTGTGGTTCTCCGCAGTGGCTGCAGAGGTCCACTGGATCTGTGCAGAACCTCTTACTGTGTCCGTATCCAAGGCATCGCGAGCACTGTACCAGTGGTGACTGGTCCAGCACCCGGACGCGTTGGAGGTCGATGTAGGCCGCTCCAGCGTCGGTCGCTCGTCTCCAGATAGTCGGCGACACGCTAAGGACGACATGGCTCGTATGGGGGTTGCGGGCTTTCCTCTTGTATTTTATTTCCACCCTGTCTTCACTTTCTCTGAGATCGCGGAAGATGCCCTTATTTTGGTTCCTAAAAGCCTTTAGGATGTCCTCGTCAGTGTGAACTGCTAGGACATCGGTGAGCTTTAGGAGTGGGTCTCTGTTCTTAACTTCCTCCACGATCAAGTTTTTGCCCGACTTCTCCAACCGCTGCTTCACTTTCTGCCTGTCCTCCTCCGTGTTGCAGCTCATAATGACCTTCCGGTCCTTTCCTTTTCGAGTCCTCTCCACTTTGATCCAGCCTTCTTTGGCGTTTACGGCGTCCCTGACCTTCGCAAGCACATGGTCCCCTGTGTCTTTTTCGTCCTGAGACGTGACGACCACTGAGTGAAGTGCGTTTTGCGGAGATGGTTGTATGGTGGAGCGACTTGCCGCCTTTTCTGCATATGTGCATTGTGCGTTAATAACCTGCTGGTGCTGCTCTCCCATTTTTTCCTTCAGGTCGTCCAGTTTCTTGCCGTTCTCTACCAGAAGCCGTTTTTGCTCTTCCAGGTGCCTTAATATTTTGTCGGCTTCGGGAGACCTCTGTTCGGTCTCCTTTGGCGTTGTCGGGGTTGCCGATGTAGATGGAGATGGAGATGCTTCCCCGGGTTTTTGAAGCCTTTTAATCTCCGCGTCTGCGTCTTTTATAAGTTGGAACAACTTGTCCACTGCCTCCAGCACATTAGCTTTAATATCGGTTTTTAAGTTCCGAGAGTTATTTACATTTGTCTTGGCCTTTATCACATTTTGCTTCGCTTCCGCGAGGCGAGTCAAACGGGCAGGAAGAACCTGCCTTGGTAGGATTTGGGCCTCAGTCTTTCCGGAAGCTGGAGTCAGTTTGTGTGTTGCTGACGCCGCGGCTTCGATGTTGTCGACGCTGCGTCTAACGCTGGGTGCAAAGGTATGTGTCCCTGGTGATGAGCATTTCGACGAGAGTGTTTGAGTCCTTGGAGGAGACTTTTGCTTCTCCATTTCGTCCGTGAGTTTTGCCGGTGTTCTGGCTATCATGGCTGAGAAATGCGTCAGGTGAGGAAATAGAAACAAAAATAAGAAAATAAGAAAATGTGTAGCACAATAGTGTCTACAGGTCGTGCTCTGCACACAGTGTAAAGGGTGTGTGCAGTTTAGTCTATGAGTAATTCTAAAAAGAAAATAAGTAACGATTAAAGAAGAGAAGGCTAGTCAGCAGTCGTAAAGAGACTCAAGTCACAGTCCGGCTCAATAAAGCCTTCGTGATACACCTTGCAGCTAGAAGGATAAAGATAAAATAAAATAAAATTAAATTAAACAGTTAAAAATAGCTTTTGTCTCTATGTAGAGTCGAGACTAAGTTTACATACACAATAAAAGTCGAGGAAAAACCTCCAGGAGTCAAATGCAAAAGAAAAAATGGCGACTCTCTTAACGACTCTATGTAGAGTCGTTTGGTCAGTTCCAGTGGATAGCTCCCACCGAGCCCTCTCAGATGAACCCAAACTCGGTGCAACTACACCCAGGGGTTTCGGAGATATCCCAACTTGAAATTTTCGGTTTTTGTAGAAATGAAAAACCCTAAGTGGTTACAAGAGGATATCTCCGGAACCACCGGTCCAAAAGCAACGGTGTTTGGGCTTCCCGCTGTTGGCTCGGTGAGCCCGATCCACCGGAGCAGTTTTCAGGCTGAAAAATTTTTACTTGCTGAAAACGCCTGAAAGCAGTCCTATCTTAAAGCCTAAGCCCTATTGGTGTGCCCAGCGAAAACCCCAGCCCTCTACGACTCTCCGTTGGGAAGCTATAGCTGTTTAAAGTTTGCACAAAATGGCCGCGGTGCTGTCAAATGCGATTTTTGACCAGTGATAACTTTCCTCGGGAAAGTCGCAGACCCCTCGAGTTTGGGCTCTCCCAACTCGGCTTGAGCTCCGCTATCCGCCGGAACCACTTTCAGGATCCCGAAAATTTTCAGCCCCAAACCGCCTGAAATCGAGGGAGGAGCGGGGCAGAGTGTCCCTGAGTATTACAGTGAAAACCGCAATCTCCTACGACCTCTGGTTCAGGAGTTATGGCGGCTTGAAGCTAAACAAAATGGCCGCCGAACTGTCAAAGTTCTGATTAAAATGCCCGTAACTTTCGAACCCTTCGTCGCAGAAGGACGGGGTTTTGGGTATACAGGTCGGCGTCACTTCAGGTATGACCTGAAAGTGGTTTCAGTGACAAAAACTTTCAGTGGCTGAAACGGCCTGAAAACTATTTTTTCTTAAAATTAACGTTTGGCCACTGGCTATAGTGAAAAAACGAGTTGGAACAGACCAGCAGTTTCCGAGCTATCTTAATCCAAAATTCAAAACCTAAAAACCCAAATGTGGCTTTTTTGTCAAAACAGCCAATTTAATGGCTATAGGGCCCGACTTTGGACTTAATTAAGTCCGAATATGGTTGAAAAACACTATTCCAGCTTCAAAAAGTATTTTTTCCCTATTAATAATGAATTATGTACATAAAACACATAAAATTCAATAACTTTGGAACGGTTTCACTGAAAATTTTGAAAAAATATGCTAAATTGATATGAAATAGAGTACTATAAGATGAATATTTAAAAAATTTTAAAAACCTAAAACACGATGGAATTTTTTACGAAAAAAGGATTTTTCAGAATTTTCTCAGTAACTTAAAAACTACTGAATTTAAAAATCTAGTACTTAATGTCTCTAATGTACCAATTAGCGCGCACCAGGCTGCAGTTGCAGAATTTTGAAAAATGTCTTCTGTTCAAAGTTATTGGGGGTCAAAATTGAGAGATTAAAATAGTCATATATACTTATATATATGACTTAAAATTCTAAAATTTGTTGCACTCGCCTTATATGACGATGGTCCAGGTTGGCACCAAGTTTCAAGGCGCTGGGATTACTCCTTCAGCTTTTTCAGCGCACGTGGTTTTCACGATTTCCTGAATAACTCGTGGAAGCTCGATGTCAGGATGATGTTGAGTGATCCAGGTGGTCGGGGACCACGATGCTCACACGATGGCGGTGAAAAAGTGCGGGGTCGCCGCTCTTGTTTTTGCAGCGTACTCGGTTTTGTAAAACACAAGTTTCACTTAACCTCTAAAATTGAGGTTTTTCACGATTTACTTGCACAACACAAATCCAGCACAATTTGATTGCGGCCACTTATGCGGTGCAGATTTCCGCATCCAGCGACACTTTTCTTATTGAAATCGGAGCACAAAAACCCACTAAAACGTATTTTTGTTTGCGGAGCGCATGGAGTTTAGCTGCTTCCAGCTCGAGAGACCGAGTGCAACTGGTTAGGTTAGGTTAGGTTAGGTTAGGTTAGGTTAGGTTAGGTTAGGTTAGGTTAGGTTAGGTTAGGTTAGGTTAGGTTAGGTTAGGTTAGGTTAGGTTAGGTTAGGTTAGGTTAGGTTAGGTTAGGTTTTTTTTTTTTTTTTTTTTTTTGTTTTGGCAGGAGTGGGAAATCCTCATGGACGCCCAGACTGGCCCACTTGTGAGTCAGTCTGGGCAGTGCCGGACTCTTACCGGCTAAAACCCACTCCTGCCCTTGCTCAGTGTCCCTCTGACATTATCAGAGACCTTTTTGTCCCCGGATAGATTTTTATTTGTTTTGTTGTTTATTTTAGTTACACTTTACTTACTTATATTTGACCGAACTTGAATCAAACATTAAATTTATCTTACGCTCTATCTTATGTTTCTACTTGTTATTTTTGTTGCTTTTCTTTTATATTTTTTCAGATTCTGTGAGTCTGTCTATTCTTAATTACTTAAATATATTTTAAAACTATATATTTCTTATATCTATTTTACGACTATGACTATGCTAATATATATACAATATATCATATAGACATGATTTTTCTTATCCTAATCTCTTATTTTTATTTTTTAAACTACACCTATTTATTTCTATACTTAAGAATATTTGTTTCCGTACGTTATTTGGAATCTCTAGAAGACTAAGAGTTGCTATTTTTGACTTATTCATTTGGCCTAAATTGTTTTGACTATAACGTATGTATTTCTGTTTCTCAACCCGTGCTTCCTTTTGTTTCAGGTGCTGTTCGTCGACCTGCATACTCAGGGCTGGTACAATGTTTTGAGTATGGCGTCTTCTGGTTGCTTCCTCGTCGAGCTCGATGATCCATTTTGGTAGTTCTGTAGGTTTGGTAGGTTTGTAATTTCTGATTACCACGGTTTTATTACTAACTGAGTCTATTTCTTTATATGTGGATATGCTGAGTGCAGAAGAATTAAAATGTGTGCCTGCTTTCAATTGAGCCCCTTTTTCATAAAATTGAGCCCAATTGGCTCCATTCCTGTTTCGAATTCCTCTGCCTGTTCTGATTGCTGTCTGATTGTAATTTTGTTCTATAAGTTTGTGTTTCAGGACCTGCTTCGAGCTCGCGTTTCTTGTTGACATCCTCTTGTGGAAGGCACAGGCGTATCGGTCTATTTTACTGCAGTGCTTAATAGTTCCGGGGGTGGCGAATTCCACTTCAGCAATACGCCACTGATAGGCGTGCTAAGGCGTCCCACTTTAAGCGCAACGGACATTGTCGGTCAAAGGCGTTGTGGTCCGTCTTTTCCAGTTTTGCCATAAGGCAATTATGGCACTTCGCTACCTCAGCCGCTAAACGTGACGGGCAGTCAGCCCGCACGTGGGGTTCACCACAGTGGATGCAGAGGTCTGCGGGCTGCGTGCACAATTTCCGGCTATGGCCGAAGCGAAGACAGCGAGTGCACTGCACAAGCGGCGACTGGTCCAGCACTCGCACTCGCTGTAGGTCGATGTGCACGCGACCCGCCGCAGTCAGCCTCTGCCACACTGCAGGGGACACCTGCAGAACGACGTGGCACATGTGGGGGTTCCTCGTCTTTCGACGGTACTTCACCCCCAGCCTCAAGTCCTCTGCAGGTATGTCCCCGATCAGGTGGGAATTTTGCCTTTTCAGAGCCAGGGTTACTTCAGCATCTGTGTGGCAGGAGAGGACGTCCATCACTATAACTAGCGGGTCTTTGTTTTTCGCCTCCTCTACCACCAGATTCCCTGCTTCCCGGATCCTTTCCGTAACCCTGCTCAGCTCCTCCCTGGTCCTGAAACCCACGACCACCTTCTGGTCCCTCGCCTTGCGTAACCGTTCCACCCTCGTGCCCTCGTTTCTGGCATCGACCGCCGTTCTTAGCTTCGCAATCACCCCTTCACTCGTATCCTGATCATCGACAGATGATATGATCACCGAGTGAAGGGGTTCCTGGATGTTCTGCTTTGGGACGGCGGCGATCTCCGCGAAGGTGGGACCTTGGCCTGCAGCAAAGCGAGGGGCCCGCTGCAAATGTTCTGACAGGGCCTGGGTGTGAAGTTGATTTTGTTCCAGGGCCTGTTTGTGCTCCTTGAGGCCTGCCACAAGGGTCCTCATTAGGTCCGTCTGCTCATCGGTGGGCGGTGTCAATGGCACGGCTGACTGCGTGGCCACCGGTGCTGGTGCCACCGCAGCTTTATCCCGCGCTGCCTCCTTCACGAGCTCGTAGAGCCTGTTGATGGCGTTAAGTACCTCCGTCTTTATTCCCGTTTTAAGGTTGCGAGAGTTGCCTAAATGGAGCTTCGCTTTATTTAGGCAAGCTCTCGCCTCCGCTACGACGTTGGGGTACCCAGACTCAGGTCTCCTCGAAGGTCTTGCAGCGTCCTCCGGCACTCGGCGCGTCTCCTGGCTATCGGGAACAGATGGTCGTCGTGTGGCGTCATGGGTTTGCTTAACCGGGGACTTAGCATGGGGCTCTGCTTTCCCAGCCTCCCATTCCCCAATGCTACGCCTCACGCTGGGGAGCGAGGGTCCAGCCTTCTCCGCAGAACGCTGCGAGACCCTGGAACCAGGTGAGCTCTCGCCTGTCTTTGCTGGTGTACGGAACATTGCAGTGGACTTCGTGAATGTCAAGTTCATAAGCAAAAATAAACTCGGGGGACACTGGCTGACTTCTGCGTCCCTGTAAAGGGGGGATTGCACAGAAGTCAAGAAACTTTTAAAACTATAGCCGTCGAAAAGCCAGACGGCCGTCAAAAATACTAAAATAGTAAATAGGTAATAAACCCCGTCAAATAATGCCTATCGACGTGAAACCGCGACGGTTGTGATATAGATTAGGGCCGCAAGACTTGCCTATCAAATTACAAAAATAAAAATTTTTGACAATTTTTCCCAAAAATTACCCCTCTGCTATAGTACGCAACTCATGGGCGGGTGGGCGGGCCAAATTTTACTTCAAAATGAATTTTGAGGGTGTTCTATGGGGGCTAGACGCACGTGAGGGGTGTCAAAAGACGCGTCTCGGCGAGCGCTAGCAATCTATGGATGAATTTAAGTGTTGCCAGAACAAAAAATTTGACTTTTTGATGAAAAACTAAATTTTTGATGAAAATTGAGATGAAAAACAATTAATACGACTACCAAACGGGACCCGAGCAAGCTGAAAACACACTGGAGTACCGCAAGGCAGGTAAGTATACTATTGACACTATTGGATTTGATAGTTTTTGCAGACGGACTTTAGGAAATCGAATTTTTGTATGAAAAATATGTAAATTTTCACAAGTCTTTGAGAACGAAAATCAATTTCGTCTTTAGTCAAAAATAACTTGTCACACGTCAGTAGGGAGCCTATTTAAAATTAATAACGCTGAAAACAGCTCGAAAAAGCGACTCCTGGAGGCAAAGTTATGTGGATTTCAAGAAATCAGTGTTCTCCTAAGGTGGATTTGGCGTGTTTGTTCTATATACAACATGTCCCAAAATTCAACGATAAGCCGGCACCAGAGGATGGACCTACTAATGACTACTCGAGAAAAAAAAAGAAAAAAAAAATACCTCTACTTTTTTTTAAATTACTTAAAAAAAATGGAAATTCTTCGAAAATGTATACCCCTTATGACACTTTTAACTACCATGACCACAATTTTTCAAATATTTCAGTTTTTTTGTTTGTATCGGCAACCTAAGTAGTACTACTATTCACCATAATCTTTGAAAATTACAGAATTTTCGTAGTTTTATACAAAAAAAACAACCAAAAAAAATTATTTCCCTATAATTTTGAAAGATTTTAACGTTCAGTACACTTTAAGTCATCGTAGTGTAAAAAAAAATATGGACACCACTATGGCAAGTTTTTTAAAAAATTAGCGCAACTAACCTAGATTTTAAAATGGTATAATACTTTATTAAAACTAGCCACAAAAAAAAAATAATGATACTTTTTCTAATCAAGAACCAAATTTTATAAGTTGTTGTTAATAGTAATTACTTCTACTATGTGCCCAAAATAGATTTCTTTCGCAAATTCTTAGAATTTGGAAGGGACATGTGCGTAGTCAGTGAAGTTCAGAAGTCAGAAAGAGATAGATAGTATACGTTAGAGAGAGATAGATAGAGAGCGATTATACGTTAGAGAGAGATAAATAGATGTTTGTTGTTAAATAACAATAGGGCAGGTAGGAATGTTGCTGTTCTCTACAAAGTACAAAGTCAGTACGCTCTGCTTCTTTGTTTACTGTGCACCGTTTCGTATTCAATTGATGTGACTCTCGTACTAACGACTTTTGGCTTGGCTTTTTGGACTGGATTAAGTGATCTGCAAACTGTACTAACCTGGCATTATTTTGAACTGGACTGTGTTTTGTGAATTGGACTTTTGGCGTATTTTGGACTGTTTAGCGTTTATCATGCCGCTACCATACACACCGTTGGAATACGCTAATATGCACCTCATTTATGGAGAGTGCCGATGCAATGGTAGTGCTGCTAGCAGATTATATCGAGAAAGGTACCCAAATGCTCAAAGATACCCGAATTATCGAGTATTTATTAACGTGCATCAAGCGTTTTCGGAGGGCCGTTTACCATCTGACAGGAGAAATGCTGGAAGACCTAGATCGGAACGCGACGAAGACGTTCTCAATGAAATTGAAAATGATTCAACTACCTCGGTACGTGCCATAGAAATAGCTACGGGAATCCCAAAAAGTACTGCACATCGAATCCTAAAACGTCACAGACTTCACCCATATCACTACAGGCGTGTGCAGACGTTATTACCGCGGGACTATCCACTACGAGTCGCATTTTGCCGTGTGATGCTGCAAAAGCACAGAGAAGATCCCCAATTCTTGGATAATATTCTATGGTCGGATGAATCAACCTGCAAGAGAGATGGCTATTTAAATCTTCACAACCTACATAGCTGGAGCAATGAAAATCCGCACCTGATGAGACAAGACAAATCCCAATATCAATTCAAGGTTAACCTATGGACGGGCATATTAAACGGAAAAGTGATTGGGCCTTTTGAATTACAAGGAAACTTGGATGGCAATAGTTACTTGAACTTTTTACAAAATGACTTGCCAGTATTATTAGAAGACATGCCCATTAGTGATCCACAAAACATATGGTTCCAAAATGATGGCTGCCCAGCTCACTATGCCCGTCCTGTGCGAGAATACTTAAACCAAGAGTATCCAGGGCGT